>JAWNPU010000073.1:18327500-20827500 GCA_035047325.1 Drosophila vallismaia
AGTTTCGCCTCGGGGCACATAATAATACTCCTCCAGTATGATCATGTGAGCTTTTATATATTCGTCCCTGCATATGTATTAGTTTCTTTCATCATTTTCGATCCCTTCCGCCTCCTTCACCTCTGGCCTAGTGGCAAAAGTTCAACGTAATTGCGTTTAGAAGTGCGTGTACTTCAACATTTTACTTCCATTTTTTTCTTTTTTACCCGAGAGTGTTACCCTTTTGTTGTCGGCTTTTCGCCGTTACAAATATGTTTTGAAAGCAAAGTCATGCCGGATCACAATACAGAGGCCCGTAGGCCTTTCTAATGCTCAAAAATTAGTTTTCTGAAGTGGCTTTTATTATTTCATCTGGATAGGCCAAATTGATATGCCTCAGTTGGTAATGAAGTGGTGGAAAGATATTTTGAAAGAGTTTAGTTAGTGGGGGGCCAAAAATAAAGGGGGAGAGGGAATTCATTTCTAAACTGAAACGGAAAGAAAATTAAAGTGATATTGATTTTTATTAAAAACTTATTTTTAAGCTGGAAAATAACAGAAATCGAATATATTATAAAAATAAATTGTGTCATTGTGTCTATTCATAACTCTTTTCTTTCGCCCACACTCCCCCCAATTACAACAAATAATTATTTTAATTAAATGCATGCGACCAAAACAAGGGCCAAAAAAACAACAAAAGACTTAAACCGACTATGGAAGGAATCCCGAAATGAGTTCCAAACAAATTACGCCGCAGAAATGAACTCCAGCGGTGACAAATTACAAGGAAACAAGGAAGCAACCGCCGCGTCGGTGGCAGCAACGATGAGAAATGATGACAGTCGGGCAGACAGGCAGGACATGCCACAGCGATAAAGGTGGGCCAAAACCAGACAAAAGAAGAAACAGATGTGCCAATTTAGTCAGTTATTACTGTATATACTATATAGGGGTAATCTTTTAATACATTTTTGTTATAGAAAATACCGAAATATTATAGATAATCTACAAAAAACGTTGCATACTTAAGAGGGCACAAAAAATACTAGGACCATGGGTAAGCTAATCAAAAATGTTTAAACTTAGATATTACATATAAAAAGTCTTTAGCTTAATGTATTTTATATATCTTATAAAACAGAAACATCGATTTATGGTTTTTCATATTTATTGTAAGACAAACTACTTCGTTTCCAGTTAAAAACAAACAATATAGATTGCATATTATGAAAAGGAAAAGTAACCAGAAAACCAGCTGCTTTGCCACTTCCGTTTGCGGCACTTTGCACCTTTTGGCACGCGTTGTTCTGACCACTTCAAAGCCCCAGTATCCAACCGTTCCACTTCCGCTATCTTCCCGTCTGCTCGTTTAGAGAATACCAGGCCAATCTATGGTGACCTACGACCCGAACTTGCCCCCGCTGACTTGGCCCTCATGCAGTGCTTTTGACAACGTCCAAAATCTCGACTTTTGGGCTATTCTGGTTTTACGCTCGGATTTACATCTGTTTGCATTTTTATTTCGCCTGGCGGCGGTGACCCTTCGCAATGGGCGATTTGTTGTCTTTGCCATTTGTACACACATGGAGTTATTATGTCTATTAGCCAAATGTTTTTCGGGGTTTTGTTCGAAATTTTTCATGCCCGGCATTAGATTGTGCTAACTCAATTAGCACTTGGCTATTAGAAGAATATCTATCGAGGAGATTGCAAAAACATTCCCGAATTTTCTTGGAATATGTATATCCCCTGATATTTCTTGGTTTTTAATGGAAAAGATTTGTGGTCTAGCCGAAATCATAGTAGACTATGCTAGCTTAGACTGATGACAGCTTGCTTTCAATACCTTTACTGGAATATAATCCACCAATCAAAATGGCCAAACAAACATTCTGGAGTCCTGCTTTGCCCATACGCCCGGGGTCGGACGAAGTCGTAAGGAATCTCAGGCACAGAAAATTTACCCCGACCTTTGAGAGGGAAGAACCACAGATGGGCCTAATCCTATCCTGGCACTATGGACGCCAATGGCTGGAAGAACGAGAAGCCCACCAAAAGGATATACAGAAAAGGACCTATAAAGCAAAGAAATTTATTCAACCAGATTTTAGTCGTTGGCTTGAAAAACGCAAACCTACGCAAACTCGTCGACAACGGATCAATTCCTGACTTATTTTGTACATTCTATTTTGTTATTTCTTTATATATTTTGGTGTATTGATTATAGTTGAAATCTTGAATTTATAAAAAATGTAATCAATATCCGAAATAAATCAATTCAACAATAAAGAGAAGATATATAATATTTCGTGTGGTTTGAATCGTTTTTCTAAAAACCAAGGAACCTTTTGAAAAGACCTAAGGAAATGTCAAGCCCCAATAGACTCATTCAACGTTCAGGCACCAAACAAGGAACACTAATATATAGTATACGGAGTATATTATATATTTATATTATTGAAATATATAATATAAAATATAAAAAAAGAAATACTTTTGCGCCAATATGGCAAAAACAAACATTTGGAGCCGCTCTATGCTTATTCCGCCCAGGAATAACGATGGAGCTATTTTCCCGCCCATGACGAGACCGGAACCCATTCCAGAAGTGCGCGAGGATCGTCCAGTGATGGGTTGGCTGCTCGGCTGGGAGTACGGAAGGAATTGGTTGATTCGACGCGAGGAGGTGACCCAGCACCGGAACTTGGTCTCCAGCTTTGCCAAGATTCCGCCGGACTTCGGCTGGTGGCTAAATCAACGCCGTCCGCTTTTGGTCCGCCAGCAACGTTTCCGTTCGAAGCCTGGAGTCCGGAAGACCATTACGGCCTTTGCTTTAGCCAAACAGAGACGGGAGTCCCAAAATCGTAAAATTCAAGCAATGCCAAAGGACATCTAATAACGTGATGGGACCTTTAGGGACCTTTGTTTATTTTTATTGAAACATGTATACAGGGATGTCCCTCAAATCAAAATTATGAATCTATGTAGTCTCAGTGGGATATGTAATGGAATAATTAAATATAAAGAATAGAATATTTTCTAAGAACATAATTGCTTTTTAATTTGTTTTGCGGTTTTTACATCCGATTCTTAAGGGAATTTCCGCTACATTTCGCTTAAACGATTATATATTATGTTATGTAGAAAGATCGATCGAGGTCTCTGGACAATCCTTGAAGAACAGGCAATGCTATTCGTTAAAAATCCGCATAAAAATCATAATTTTTTGTGGAATTTTTTATGAATCCCCTGCGAAAAATGTGAACTTATCCGTTTAATATATCTGCGGGTATCAATAACTGCCTTGGAATTAAGTTTATTTAAAATCAATGAGCCGAATCGATTCTATACTGTTTGCCCCTGCAGTAGGCTTTTATTTTTATTTTGTCCTGTTTTTGCAGGACAAGGTCGGCAAGGAGGCGAATAGGCTCACAACAAACAAAAGCGCAGCATCCCACAAACCTTCGCCTCAAACCCATTTGTTTTTGCCGCGGCTTCCCCTGTGTGGAAATGTCAGACGACGACTATAAAGAACAATAGATCTGCTGCCAGGTCATACTATGGACTATGGTATATAGAGGAATTATATGCAATCATGATGATCGTCGTCGTTGACGTTTTTGTTAATCGTCAACGGAGGACGGGTAAGTGAACAATTGGGCTGGCCCGCCTCAAGGCCTGTGGATATTCTTTATTTGCATTTCCGCTTCATTAACTTGGGCACTCTCGTCTAACTATTTAGATCAACAATATTATATGCGGTTTGACTGGCTTTTTTTAGTCTTTTTTTATATTGTATTTCCCTTTTTTTGGCGCGTAATATATTATATAGAAAAATATGATTTTAGGGGAGAACGTGAATTGCGCAGTTGAGCTCGTCTTTTTTTGAATACCTTTTAAGGGTTATTTGTTTGGCTAACAAACTTTTACCTTTCGAGGCCCGCTTAATTTTCTTTATTTTTCAATTACAAAAACTCATTAGTGTTGATTTGGTTTTCAGACCTCTTTCTGGTAATTTATGGCATTTGGAAAAGGGAACAACAGCTATGCTTTTGACCTATGCTGGAGAAGTTAAATAATTTAAACCTCTTTTTGAAAATGTCTTTAAAAATAAGTTACTTATTATATTAAAAACAAAATATGTATGGTAAGCTTTCTCTTTTACCCAAATAAATATTACTTCACTAGCCACATCGTTATTATAATTATTAATCGTAATCGTACATGTTTTCTTTTGCTTATTATGAACCATTAATTTCGTGCTCATTTTCCCTCGACATTCTCCTCGTGTATTTTCAACAACATTCTAGTTTCGTATAATTTCCACGCAATTTATTCCACGAGAAACATTTTCCAGAAACTACAACGTAGAAAAATGCTTCACACTGTGCTGCAGTTTTCCGCGCATAAATTAATGGAAACGAGTGAAGGCCATGATGATGTTTTCATGTGAAGGAGGGGCAAGCAAGGGCTGGGAAAAGTATAATTAAACATTAAAGAAGTGTTTTAAAAATGGCTTTAATAAAGAATTTCTAAATTAAGGATTGAAAAGGATCAAAAGGAAGGGGGTTTTCAGCCGAAAAGTAGACAATACATTCTGTTTACCTTCAGGATTTCTAATTTTCGCAAACAAATGTTAAAGATTAGAATTTAAAAAGTAATTATGGAATGTAAACCATAATAGAAATTGAATTTGCGGTCGAATGACAAAATGGCCAATGAGAAACCGCAAAAACTAATTAATCCGCCAAAACAGCCACTGATAAAAACAAAATGGCCGCCGGAGCGGAAATGAGCTTTGCGCTAGTGTGTGTGTGACCACAAAACAGATGCAGATAACGAAGATAATTAATATGGCTAATTAAACAGGCAAATGCATGGCTGAAATTGCATTGCAAGTTGCAGATACAAGAGAGAGAGAGCAGAGTAATGGGGCAAGTTGAAAAACAGGCGAAATTTCAACGGCTCCTGCCACATAAAAGCCAATTAATTATTTTTATGGCTACTCCGGGCCAAGAGCCAACTCCACCAACGGAAGCCAAGAGCCGACGTCTTGCCCCTCCCAGTTCTCCGACTCGGGATAATAAAAAATTATGGCCAGCGATTTGGCTCACTCGAAACGAAGCGAAACCAGCCGGAAAAAAAACACACACAGAACCAAAATACAGTGCGCCACTGACCAGGCCCAAAACCGCCCGCCCCGCCTAGTCCCCTTGACCCGAACATAATGCACACTAAATCCTCGAAAGAAAAAGTAAAATCCTGCTCTCATGCAAGGGCCAAAAAGATGGCGCCGTGCTGTGTACAAAATTGATCAGTGGATTCCCTGCCGTTTGAACTATGACGCGATATGTCATCATATTTTCTCGTTGCAGTTTAAAGGACAAGAAGGACACAATGGAGTTGAGGGACGGAGGAAGAGTGTGCTCCTTGTTTGCCATGCATATTTCTCACTTTGTCAAATCTTTTGTGAACTGCGCAAGGCCGCACCAAAAGTTGCAGACTTGCACAGAAACAAATATATTATTTGTTAAAATACTATTACCATTAGGCCTTTGGGTTACTTGAATTTTTTCTCTCGGTGCAACAAAATGTTGGCTTGTTCTTCCCCTCGCCTCTATTGGTCATCTGGTGTTTTGGGGTTTTGGCCAAAAACATTTATTGCCTGGGCTACCGCAAAATCAATTTCGCCCCAAACTTTATTTAGTCTTTGTTTGGGCTTCTCGGAGGCGCCTCCAGCTTCAAATGAAGTTCGACCAGGGCCAATCCCACTGCTCCATCGATGGCCTTTTCCCCGTTAATTTTATTGGCCAAGGCAAGAGCCAGAGTAATGGCCGCCGGCCCCTTGGGTGCTGTACCTTTGGCCGGATTTCTGTCGAGGACAAGGACTTTTGGAGCTTACCTCTTGATCAGTAAAAGACAAGTAAAGAGTTTTTTTACTTCGTTTCAAAGACTAATAACTAATTTAATATCTAATTATAAAAGAAGAGAAATGTGAGAAATGAAGAGAAATATTTAACACCACCGCCATTCCATTTTCTCCACTGTCCATCAAGTTAATTAAAAACTTCATTATTCAAAAACAGACTAACCTGGCCAATCAATTTTGATTTACTTGGAGAACCGACAAACCGACAAACCGACCAAATGGACAGACATACATCAATATGTTCGCCCCCATAGAGGTCACCCCATCCTCACACCCTCCAAAAACCTGAAAAGCCCTCGAATCTGGAATGGCAAGAATCTGTTTTGGGGGGCGCTGATGCCAGAGCTGGAAAACGAAACGTTCCATCAACCGGGAGAAGGTTGATGATGGAAAGTGTCCCACTGAGCGAGTACAAAACAACGTCCAAAATAGGAGAGATAATAACAAAAACAACAAGGGCTGCATGGCTGCATGGCTGGCTGGCTGGCTGGCTGGGTATTGAGGATATATACTGGATATAGAAAGAAGACCCAAATACAATGGACTAGATATGGTAGAATGCCACGGAGTGGAGTTGAACGGATTGGGGAGAATGAGTGAACCTCAACAACAATAAACGCTAATAATGCTTAATCAATGTTACACTTTACAACAATAAAGGAAAAGGAAAACAACACAGAAACAAAATCGAAGGGCCGCCAAAAAACACATCGAGTTCAACTTCATTTGTGCAATGATTTATGGTTTTTTCATTACCCAAAAAAAAAAACCTCTTCACACCTGTGAAAAATATGTTGAGGCCAACTGAAAAGTAATTGAAATCATTTGAAATCACTAGAAACCCAGTCAGTATATATTTTCCAGGCACTAAATCGATTTTCGATTTCTGTTCCGAAAGACAGCCAAGAGATTTGAACAAATTGTTGAAAACAATGCGCGGAATTTGTTGCGTACAAATTTCGGTTCTGTTGTTGCCACAAATTCATTTACGTTGCGCATTTCAATAATCATTTATCTTATTGGATCGCCTCGATTATAAACACCAGCGGGACGAGTTCATAAATTTTCTTTATTTCCGAAATGAGCTTAATTATGGCCAGATAGAAGTTTTCTTAGCCAGTATTTTATTTTGATTGAAGTGTGATTTATAAATAAACGTTGGGCTTAAAACAAATATTACTGGATAATACTTATTTACTAAATTATAAAATGATCTAAAGCCATAACAACTTCTTATTGTTTTTATGCGAAAAAAATCAAAGACAAAGCTTTGGCCTGCTGTCACTGCAATGACTTTTCGTCAATCAATTAATTTTAAAGAAAATTGATTTCTTTGTATTCGTATTGTTCTCCCGTTAAATGTACTCCACAAAACATGGAACCCCTTGCGGTGGCAGCTGCACTTCCTCCAAGGACGCGGCCAAATCTCGGAACTTTTCATCGCCCTGCCACATGTCAATCCACAGGGGCACACTTGGAGTCGCCGGATTTTGCGGTGTTTTTGGGCGGACCTGGTGGTAATGCGCTGCGGTTCTCGAGAAGTGCGCCCAGCACGAGTTAAAATTTAATTTAGTGAAAATAATTTGCTTAGTCGTGCTGCAAAATTTTATAATTGTCACTCCACTTACCAATCCAATCCACTCGCCTAATGAGCACGATGCGGCGCCATTTTGAGGCACCAACACATTTGCATATTGGAAAATTATAGCTTTGAGCCCAGCTTCTGCTGTGGCTTTGTGTTGCTGCGGTTGCGCAGAAGTCCAAAGGCAATCCGGAGCGCGTGGTCGAGGCGACGCATAGTGAGGCGCTCTGGGGGGGTGACCTCCAGCCGAGTTTCTGCGGAGAGGACCTGACTCTTAACTGGCAAGCTGGCAGGCTGTCGAGGTGGAAGTCGAGCTGGCAGTCGGGCACCAACCAACAAGCCATGTTCAAGAGGCAACCAGTCCTGAAATCGAAATTATGAATACCCTCAAAGCCCTGTCCAATTTATTCCTTTAATATCAAAAACATTAAATATATGTACATGCTGTTATGTTGGAATCGATTTTACATAGACCCAAAGAAGTATTAAGCAATTTTTTTATTTAAAAACCATTTCATTAAATCTAGTCTATCCTTAAAAAAAGTAACTTACCTTCTCAGATTTTATGGTTTACTTTGAATTTAGTAATAATTAAGCTAAAAAGTTAATAAGAAGATCTTAATCTAGGGTATGACAAAAAGTAAGTGCAGTGAAAAATGCAAAATATTCACTGCTTCTCGATTTTCTCCTGCCCTTCTTCAACAACAAACCATGATGAGCTGTAAAACACGCGTTTTCATAATGTTATTAAACGAAGGGAAGGAAAGGACGGATGGATGGGTAGGATGGGTAGCATCGAGCAGGAGGATGGGACAACCAACGGCCATTTGACATGCCAAAAAACACTTCTGTCACAGCAGCAGTGGCCCAGTGGCAACCAGAGAGCAACGAATCCAGTCCGTAGGGGGTGGCCCGACCACAAAAGCGTGCCATACCCTCTACCTCTTCGATCGGCGGCTGCTCTCCTCCTCATCCTTCCGATTTCCAGAAAAGTGCGCAGGCGCAGCTCCGATGGGATTCGATTGGTTGGCTGCAAATTCACGGCTCGCAAATTGAAAACTGCATGCACTGCAGCAATTATTTCGCTTTTATACATCCGATACGGGACGATGGTCTTATCTATGATTGTCGATTGCCGCCGCGGATGCCGCACAGTAGCTGCAAGAGTAGTTTGGCTATTTAATTTCAATTTAACTCGGGTTTTATGGTCCGCGAGGCGGCAGGAGCTAAAGCGGCTATACTTTTATAGTTATTGAAAATTTAATTAGTTTAAAACCGCTAGTGCGGATGCCTTTCACTCTAAAATTGCTATGGAATCGTACTATTTAGTTTATGACATTAAAAAAAGATGCTATAATTAAAACTGAAAAGTTTTACGATTTCCGTGAAATCAAATCAAAATTTTTAAATTATATGAACGGTTTCATTTGAATTGGCATCAAAAGATCTAGAAAATCAAACCAATGAATCGAAGATATAAGATCCGAAAGGTATAAAATTCTTTCTGTAAAATATGGCCGTTGATTTCAAACAAAACGTAGCCAAAAAGAGGATAATGGTAACTCTTCCTATACTTTGTAGCAAATATTTTAGGCGTTTCACACAAATCGTTTAAGGAATGCAGTTAGAAAGAGAATCGATCCACAAATCGTTTAAGGTATGCCGCTCAAGAATCGGATAGATATTGGCCAAGATATAGCCTCTGATTTAGGCCATTTTGAATTTTCCTTCGATTTCTTCACTTTTTAAAGGTATCCCCAGAAAAATTATGAAAAAAAATCAAAAATTATTTCGTGATCAGATTTTGATGCAGTTTGATACAGAATCGATCCACAAATCGTTTAAGGTATGCCGCTCAAGAATCGGATAGATATTGGCCAAGATATAGCCTCCGCTTTGGGCCATTTTGAACTTTCCTTCGATTTCTTCACTTTTTCAAGGTGTCTGCCCAGAAAAATTATGAAAAAAAATCAAAAATTATTTCGTGATCAGATTTTGATTCAGTTTGATACAGAATCGATCCACAAATCATTTAAGGTATGCCGCTCAAGAATCGGATAGATATTGGCCAAGATATAGCCTCCGCTTTGGGCCATTTTGAACTTTCCTTCGATTTCTTCACTTTTTCAAGGTGTCTGCCCAGAAAAATTATGAAAAAAAATCAAAAATTATTTCGTGATCAGATTTTGATTCAGTTTGATACAGAATCGATCCACAAATCATTTAAGGTATGCCGCTCAAGAATCGGATAGATATTGGCCAAGATATGGCCTCCGCCTTGGGACATATTGGATTTTCCTTCGATTTCTTCAAAAACCTGATGGTACCCCTTTTAAAATTTTCGAAAATCGGCTCAGATTTTAGTTTTCTAGATTTAAATTGAGAATGATAGAACTCAAAAATACAAGAACAGAAAGGTATAACATTCTCAGATCAGCCAAGTATTAGCCAAGTTATGTTTAATTTTCTGAAAAATAAGTGCGTTTTTTTCAAACAAAACGTGGCCAAAATGAAGATGATTTATTTAATATATTTTTCATTTATATATTTATAGCATATGTATTTTTCTTTGAAGTATATACTCAATACTTAAAGTAATCCACATATTTAAGAAAAAAACATTATAGTTACTAAGTTTTTATAGCATTTCCATATCAACTAGCATTATCTTAAGCTATTCAATTTTTTTTATTGTAATGTTCTGGTTGAATGATATAAGGGGCATATTACTTTCGCCAGAAATTCCACCATAAAAGAAAGAATAAATTGTTAGAAATAAAATATAAATCATAGTAACATAGGTAAAGCTCTCAGATAAATTTTGAAGTTCATATTCAAAAACCTCAAGTCCCATTCCAACACTGCTAATCACATTGTGCAACACTTCCCAAACGTAAATACGATACTATCGCAAAGATTTATGATTGGCAACACTAGGCAGCTGATGAATGAACGTGCGGTAGTAAAAGTGTAAAAAATAGCAAGAGATTTCGCGAAAAGTCGTTTGCTGCCTTCCCCAGTACAGAAAATCCGGCTTTGCTTGAACTAATTTAAGATAAAAAGAAGGAAAACCACAACAAAAACCAAGAGGACATCAAGGCGAGGAGGAAAATACGTATTTCGTCCTGGCCACCGGCACACAATGGAGGCCTAGTGTGTGTGTGTGCGGGTGTGCGTGTGAGTGCTTGGTGAGGGCGTATGTAGTAGTGCGTGTAGTAGTACGAAAGAGCGTGCAAGGCAACAAGAAAAAACAAAAAAAGAAATCGCTAGTTTCTGGATACGACTTGGCTTTTCCCAATAAACTCTCGTGTGGGCTGGGGAGGAAATGCGACTGTAAATGTGCCAGCTGATTGCTAATCCCAGGCGATTGCTGCTCGTTCCGGCGAAGGAAGCAGTGCATCTAACTGGAGAGGATTGCTCCCGAGTCCACTCCCAATTCCCGATCCCGATCCCGGTCCGGATCCGGATCCTATAATGCTGCTGGCCGCAGCCGGTCTGCCGGCCTACGATGCTGGCAAACTCAACGCGAACGCCGCATCTGGTGGCTCCGGCGGCGGCGGAGGCGGTGTTACTCCCAGCACCTCGGTGGCCAGTCGTCCCAGTGCTGCCAGCGCGTTGATGAAAACCCTTTCGGTGAGACTGCACCGCGGCACCGAGTTCATCAAGGACACCGTGCAGAAGGCCCTTGTGATATCCGCACCCACGTCGGTGGTCCCAGCCTCGGCCTCGTCATCGGCCAACCTCGCCTCCACGAAGCTGTCGGAGCAGAGCCTGAAACGGAAGCTAAGCGGAGCCGGTGGCCTGATGGGATGCAGTAGCTCCATCGGCTCTTCCCTTTCGGTCAACCGCCACTACGTTCTGGCCAGGGATTCGCATTCTCAGTTCCAGTCGCAAGTGCAAGTCCATCAGCCGCCGTCTCTGGTCAGCCAGGTGCCCACCGCAGCCTTTCTCCGCACCTATACTGTGGCTCCCACAGCTCTGCATCGTTCTGCAGCCGCCAGGAAGCGGAATCCCAGCACTGACAGCCTGCTCATGGACCAGTGCGACTTTAAGCCCATCCGGCCCATGCCCATTACTCCAATTAAGATGTAAGTATTACCGAGACGGAAATGTATCAAGGATTAACCTTTTTTTTCCACCTCCACAGCAACAAATTCCGTGGCTTTGAACTGAAGAAACCAAAATTTGTAGCCGCAACTCATCTGGACAGCGACGAGGACGAGGACGAGGTCGATGATGTGTCGTCCCACAAACCAAAGCACAGGTGAGACTCCCAAACAGACTTTAAGAATAAATAAATAAAGAAATATGCTTCGCTTTCAGCAACTTGACATTGCCAACCAAGGATGCATCGGCGTTTGTGCCAATGCCTTACATAGAAACCACCAACACCGCCATCAACAATTCCACCGCCACGACTAGGAAAAGGAGCCGGAGCCACACCTCAAGCTCCAATTCCAATCCCTCTAACACCAATGCCAATCCTCAGTTGAAGCGGCGCCGCCGTGCCCCGCTACTTACGGCCAAAAAACGACGCAAGGGTGCGGCCGCCAGATCTCCACATTCGGCCGAAACGGAAAAGGATGCAAGTCCCGAAGTCAAGCTCAAAAGAGGAACTAAGCGTAGCCATGGAGCAGCTTTTTCCACTGCAGCTTCCTTGCCAGTTGTGGCAATCGTTTCGCCTGTTCTGCCACGTCCGGCGACAAAACGCAAGGCGGCCAGCGGTGCCGGTGGAGCCGCCAAACGCAGTCGTGGAGCTTCCGTGGTTGCTTCCACGCCAATGGTTGCTTCCAATCCCAGCACATCTCCAGGCACTTCAGCAGGAAAGAAGAGTACACCCAAGAGGAAAGCAGCCACCGCAGGAAAGGGAACCGATGCGAAACGTAGTCGCGAAGCCACTCCCCCACGCCCATCGCCGCCTATGACACGTCTACGCGCCCGTCAAAAGATCTCCGCCAGCAACTAAGCTCGCTCATTGGAACGTAAGCCGATATGGCAAACAAACAAAAATCAACAATAGTAGGAAAAAAACGAAAAAACGTCGCTAAGTCTTAAGTTTTTGGTTCTAGTTACTGTTTATGAGTAAAAGCGTTGCTCGATCCGTATTCCGTATTCGTGCATTCGTGTTACCATTTTCGTTTGAAAGTAAGTGGAAGTGCAAGATGCGGAAATAATGTAAAGTAATCGTAAATCTGAAATCGTTTCGATTAATTTGTGCAATTTAAATTTGTCTAGAAACGCTGAACGCTGAACGTTGACAATGTCAAAGGTCTCGCACTTTCACTTGCAGCCAGCCTCACTTTTTGACTTGGTCTCCAAGACTGATATAACAAAGCATCCGCTACGAATACGAATATATTATAATACTACAAAATGATATATGCAAAACGGAAATCTAGGTACTTGCGATTAGTCCCTACACTTACCACACACACAAGTCATCGAGAAGAAAGTATTAAATGTATAAAGAAAACTGTAAAATGTAAGCCATTCCTCTATATATTATATTTTAAGTGGAACATGTATGTTTATGTCTATATATCTTTTATATGTTTACCATTATGTGTTTCGTTACGATAAATGTACAAAACCAAGTGCGTAGTTTTCAGTTTCAAATTTTTGTCCAATCCTTGTTTGCCTCTGAGGCAGGTTAGTCTGAAAGTAGTTAAAAAAAAACGCCACAACTACAAATAATTTCCCTACTTTAATTAGGTTTGTTAGAATTTATAGCTTAGTGACAAAGTAAAACCATTTATTTGCGTACATATTAATAGTATGTATGTACGAGAACTATCCTTATTTTTTAAGCATATGATCTATATACATAGTAAGAACAATATAAATATAATATATACGAGTATAAAATATGAAAAGTCTATTGGGAAATATACCGGTCAAATCAACTGTGTGTTGTGATATGAATTAATTTATAATAACAAGCAAAAGACGGCGGGAAACTATTTCAATACTTTGCTTGATGACCCTGACAACACAGAAGAACACTCAAGAACTTAATTCAGAACTTTGATATCAATAAGTAAGAAGCTAAACGATCGAAACTCCATTTGCAAATAAACGAAAATGTTTAAAATACTTGTAAGTCGAAGAAAGAAGACAATTTCAAGCGATTCCAAACAAACAAAAATTACTCAAAAACCAGCGAGTTGTATGCGTCAATAAAAAGTAACTTAAAAAATAATCAATTTTTATTATTTTTCATTTGTAAAATTATTCGAATGTCTCCATTTTTGTGGGCATTACATTCCAGAGGTCCTGCAGCTTATAGCCATCGCGGATTCGTTCCATGGCAAAGCCCAGTTCTTTGCAATAAACAGGATCCTGTTCATCCTGACTGGATGCACTCGTCGTCTTTGCCATGCAACCCTCTGCCAGGTAGCTGTTCAGTTTGGTGTTGATCTCACGCTCCTGCCTTTCGTCCAGTTCCTCGAAGTTCTCCGCCTTGAACTGGGATGCCTGGGCCGCCTCCTCGGCTGCTGTTTCCATTTTATGACGGGCATCCTGGGCATTGTATTGGATTCCAAAGTTCGGCTGCTCTCCGTAGATAGCGTGCAAGGAACAGAGCTCCTTGAACAATTCGTTCAATCGCTCGGCAGGATCTATTCTGAAGCCAAGCACATAGCCACCTCCCGTCTCCGCAGTTTGGATAACCAGGGCAGGGCCATACTTGGACTCACGGACACGGAGCTAAGGGTTAAGCTTTATTAATCTCAAATAGTTTTTATATATTTTATAAATCCTTACACTTTCAATCTGCAAATAGGGCAAGCTGATGTTGAAGCTTTCATTGGCGTCGGCAAACCAAACCAATCGTATGTTGGACACCACAAAGCTACCGAGGTTACCCTGATCACTGGACAGATTCCAAACGCCTTGGACTTGGCTAAAGACCTGCTCATCCGGGAGGATAACCAACTGCCCCAACTGCACAATGGCCCCGCGGAGTTTCAAGTCCCGATACAGATATGTTCGTTGATAAAGCCTAAAGAACACATAGGAACCAGGAACTTAACTAAAGAATAGAGTCCTCACTGACTCACTGATAAACATCGAAGAGGCTGGCAAATATTGGCTTATCCCTACGTGAAGTTTCCCCGGAAACGTCGGTGAAGAGGAACTCAAACCGGGTACCGTCACTGATAGCCAAGATATACAGAGCCTGGCTGGGACTTCTTCCCTTGGCATGCATGTGGACTATCCGAGTGTTGGTGTTACCAATCCTGGCATATCCTATGGCTGTCGTAGATGAATTTTAGATGAATGAATTATATAGAATGTGGGATTATCTTTTAATACCCACACAGATTGTACTTCTTGTGGACCAGCGAGTGCCAGATTAGTCGCAGATTGGTGACCATCAAGCGTCCAGTGTCTCCAGGATTCCCCTTGCTGTCCTCAATGTGGTAAATGTAGTCCAGGACCCGCTCCCCACTCCGAAGGTTTTTGTGCCTGTAATAAAATTGTGTTTTTAGTTTCTATCTTGGAAAGGTAACTGCTCTTTGAACTCACAATTGGGGAACATCAAACTTGACCTCCTTGTCCTCCCAGAGCAAAGCCAACTGGGGCTGCTGTTGGCCTTCCACTTGGCTAATATTTTTTAACATTTTTTTTTATAAAATCCGTATCCGTATTTGGTTCTGACTAAAGTGGTTATGTTTGGGCCACGGTTACCAGGCAACCAACGACAGCCTATCGACATACCTCTCCATTTTATTCAACCGCTTTTAACAACCGAATATATTTATTGTTTAATACAAAATAATATTTCCATAATTTTATTTCGTACTTAAGTACGCAAGTATATTTTACTAAACTTTAGAATTATAATAAATCTTATGCTCCGTTTTCCAAAGTAGAAAAAGGTCTGGCAGACGGCCATAAGCTCAGACTAAAAGTCAAACTTTATACTTTTCCCTTGCAAAAAGGAAATTGAGCCCTTAGTTATAAATATTTATAGCAAAGCTAAATGTTGGAAATGTTTCTTATTTTCATTTTAAAAACTAGGACATTCAGTGACATTGAAGCAGAAGGCACCCCCATCGAATACCGAATCGGCAATTGAACGAAACAAGATCGTATTTACACTAAGTGTCCCGGCCTCCTGGCTCACATGATGATCTGAGGCTCTGGCACACTGGCCGCGATGCTCTTATGGGGCAGGACTTGTCCCCCGTTAATGTACAATTCATCCTTCACGATCACATCCTCGCCCAGCACTGTGATGCCCTCGATGCGCACCCATCGACCAACGGTGGACCGCCATCCCACGATACAGGAGTCCAGCCAAGAGTGTGATCGAACAATGGCGCCTTTCAAGATGGTGGACCGTTTGATGCACACTCCATCCTCGATGATGACGCCCGGTCCAATGGTCACATTAGGCCCGATGCGACAGCCCTCGCCAATTGTGGCAGTGGGATCCACGATGACGTTTCCAACCACTCCCGAGCCCGTGTAGAGCTTTGAGGATTGCTTCTGGCGAAGGGAACTCAAATACAGGCACATACCTAAAAAAGAAAGTGTTTTTTAAACGAAATAGGAACTAAATTACATGAAAAATATAACCAAGATTCGTTTTAGAGTATTTGAAACATGTTTTTCTTAAACAATAATTCATTAAGATAGGCTGCGTGTGGTTTCCCTTCTTATTCAGGCTCAACCCATCGCCTGTTATCAGCCTTAATGAGGTTCACTTCAATTAAACAGAAATCGCTCTATCAAACATTTCGGGCAAGTTTCCAAGAAACTCACCGATAGATAAAAAAAAAAAAAGCAATGCCGGAAAGGCAACAAAAAACCAAAACATGATAGGAACCAAGGAAAAGACCAAGAAAATTACGTTTGCAACCGATAACCGATAAGAACAATTAGGCAATCTGAGTCTGAAGTGGACGTGATTCAGCGGGGGATTCAGCATACCGGTTAGAAAGTCTTTGGGCTGTCCGATATCCATCCAGAAGCCGGTCAGGTCCATGGCAAAGAGCTCCTGCTGCTGGGCCATGGCCGGAAAGACTTCCTTTTCAATCGATGTAGGCTTCACCTCGATCCTTTCCAGCACCGAGGGATTGAAGATATAGATGCCGGCGTTGATTTTGTTGCTGACAAACTCCTGCGGCTTCTCGATAAAGTTCTTGATGCACCCATTCTCCTCGTACAAGACTACACCGTACTTGGATGGCTCCTCGACTTTGGTCACCACAATTGTTCCCTCCTTGCCGTGGTTCCGGTGGAACTGCAACAGCTGCTTGAAGGGAAAATCGCAGATGACATCCGAGTTGAGGACGAAAAACGGCTCTGTGCTGGCAGTTAGGATGGACTTGGCCAAGGCCAATGGCCCGGCAGTGCCCAAAGGCTCGGTTTCGTGTGAGAAGATCAGATCCACGCCCAGTTTGTCCGCCTCCACTTTCAGCTCCTTTTCCATTTGCTCCGCTCGATAGCTGACGGCAAGGATTACCTTAAAAGGAGGGAAAATATTATGATATTCTCGTTAATTATGCCATTGAGCCTACCTGACGACATCCCGCGTCCACGAGAGCCTCCAATTGGTGCAGGAGAATCGGCTTATTGGCAAACTCCACCAGCGGCTTGGGAGTGCTGAGCGTGAGGGGACGCAGCCGGGTGCCATAGCCACCCACCAGGATCAGGGCCCGCGTCCCGGCACCCACCGCTGCATTCGGAGACCCGCACATTGTCGGGTAATCGGGTGGCGCTGCAATTTCGAGTATTTCGAGTGACACGTCAGAGTTCCCACAGCGAATGCTTGGTGCGTTCTTTGCTCCTGTTCGACGTGTTCGCGATTCCGCTTTCTAACAACTGCAATCAACCGGGGCTGGTGAGTAACTTTGTTTGACTTTAATTAGTTTTTTTTTGCTCACCTTAACGCTCTCGCGTTCTGGTTTTGTTGTTGCGCTGAGTCCGTAGCTGTGGCTGATAAGAGCTTTCTGCCGCTAGTGGCTACGTGTTATTGTCATAAAGAGACAATTAGTTCCTAAGGAGTGTTTGTCCAGCCGTTTGCCTTGTTTGCGTTTGGTTTTTATTCCACCACAGATCTTGGGAGGGCGTAGTTTTGTCGTTTTAGCTATAAGTTTGCGGTTCTTTTCCGAGGAAGTACAAAAAAAGTAAATAATAGAGATGGGTAACAATCGATAGGCGTCCATAGTGGCGCCATCTGCACAACAAAATTAGGAACTATGCACAAAAGGTCTGCGTTTCCAAGTAAGGAAAAATGAATATAAAGCATATGACCTTATTAGTTCAATAAAATAAACCCCTCTTATATATTATTAACTCTTATAGAGGGAATACAAAATATTAAAATCATTATTATTATTATTATGATTAGTTATAAAATGTAAGTCTAAGAGTAGCTTTGATTTTTGCAAAGAATTTCTTGACAATGTCATAAGTATGAAAACTTAAATTTGGATGTTTTTCTCGTTTGTTATTATTTTCTTACATTTTGATTAAAAACATAATATCAAATAGATATAACTATAAAAAAAAAACATTAATCTTAATAACAAACCTTTATTTTTCTATTAAAAGGAAGAAAATATCATTTATTTTCAGTGTGAAAACTATTTCCTGACAAACTCTAAGGTGGAATTCTAACATAATTTTAGAAAATAATACCAGTTGGAAAAGATAATAATAGATTCATAAATATATTTTCCATTTAAATGAAGAAAACTTTCTAGAAAATCCAAAATCAAAGTGAGCTGAATTTAAATAATTAGCAATTTACATATATAAATTTTATTATTAATTTACTTATATAATATAGACAGTCATTTTTCTAAGTGTGTTCAAGTTCCAACATATTGCACTGAAATCTAGTGCTGCAAAGTTAAAAAAAAAAGAGTGATAGAAATCCCGTTTGAACGATATCGATATACTGCGGTATCAATACTTTCGATACCGTAGCCTCAAGCCTGGCCACACCGCGCTCGGTCGGAAATTTTGTTACGTGTGGAAATCAGTGGGAAACTTTGTGTGAAAAACTGTGTGGAAATTCGAAAAGGAATTGTTGGCACACGCTAAAAGGTAAGTGCAACGCAGAGCCGTTCCCCCACGAGGCGCAGGGCATAAGGGCAGGCCATCGAGGGTCCTCTGATTTCTTGGGGCTCCGCTGGGACGAGATACATACACACACACAAGTGAACACAGTTCGTCAAATAGGCAGCGAGACGGAAAACAAAATGTCGACCGTTTGCTTTTTTCCCCGGATCGTTTTTCTGGCCATAATCTGAAGGTTTTGCGTTTCGTCAAGTGGCCAGAATATCGTGGCTTCCCAGGGTCACAACTCCAAAGAAGCTCCCCGGTGGGTAATACCTCTATAAAGTGCATCCGAGTGTAGGCTATTGCCCAATATTGATTTTTACAATGGCTGCCGCGAGGAGACACTTCCACATTTTCCTGGTGAAATGGATAAATCAGTGTCTCTGGCTAAGGTTACCAGATGTAAGATGTAAGCAAAGGCTTTCCAAATAAAGTTACCTACAAAATATATAGTGGAAACTTTTCAAGGCAATTAAACAAAACGGTAATTTGTTATGGACGTGTGTAGGGTATCCAAAAGTGAACTCCATTCTACTTGGAATTGGCATTTCCTCCAGATGAGTGAAAAGGGGAGCTGCTGGGGGGGGTGACTCGACGGGGGCTGCTGAGCGCATCTTGTAAAGTTTTACTTTCTCTTTTATTTATGCTGCTGACTTGAGCGGATGAGCAAGCGAGTGGGAGATACAATTCTGATTCTTCCGAGCGTTGTCAGCATTTTTTGGATGCATGTGCCACACGAACATTAAAATGTGCTTTTTGCTTTTTGCGATCACCTCTGTGTTTGTTTTGCTTTTCAATTTTTCAATAAAACTGTTCGCGTTGCATTGACGCTCTCATTTTTGGTGTCGAAGGTTTTTGCAAGTAATGCCAGCCAGGCCATAACAATGACGAAGATTTCTAGCAGTTTTCTCTTCTTCTTTTTTTGCGTTGATTTGTGAAATAAATTAAGATGGTGTGACGTCATAGGTCAAATTAGAGAACAAGAAACAGCTGTTGGGCAGACTGGGTAGTTTTGCTAAATCGACCAAAAATGTGCTTTCGTATGCGGGCAGCAGCGTCTATGCGGGCAGAGTTTTGCAAATTGTTAAGGGGGATTCCCTTCGAAAAGGATATGGGAGGGTAAAACAGGGTTCTCTTTAAAAAGAATCAATTTGTATAGAAAACAGCATTAAACCGGCCGAACAGCAGCGAATTATCACTCCTAATTAAGCGTTTGATAAGGCAAAGGCCGAAGTCAACCTTGAAAGTTGATTGAACTGCGACAGGAAAATATTTTGACCCCCAAGACAGGCACATAATTTGATTTCCGTCCTTGTCTCCCGACACACACACACACACACAGTTGTATATCTGTATCCCCTTTTGGAGCTAGTGCGCCCCTGTGGTTGGTTTCCCCTCCACATAAAAATCCTGTTGTGTCTGTCGTCTCTCCTAAGATGATTACTTTGTGTATGCAAGAAGGAGAACCTGGCAGATTTTCGTGCCTGCCTGCCTGCCTATGTGTTTTATTTCGTTTACTCTTTGTACACCGTTTCGCCCCATCAACAAAAGTACAGAATGAATATAAAAAAAAAAATAAAAGAAACGAGCCAAAACACAACTCTGAACTTGCTCAGCGCTTTGTTAGCCCATCGCCTTGCCGACTCGCCTCCTTTGCTGCCGCCACTCCCCGTGCTCCCTCTATTTGAGTTCTCTTTCCCTGTGTGTGTTCGAGTTTATTTAAGTCAGGGTGTAAGTGTGTGTGAGCCTTTGTACATTGAACTCAAACTGGAGTGGAGAGAGTGGTAGAGGAGTGTAAGCCAGAACGACACCCATTCCGGACGTCTTTTTTTCCTTCTCAAATGTTTGCCAAACATTAATGATCGTTTTTTTTTTTTTTTTTTGTATTCCAAAACCCTTCAGGTACAATGTAATATGGGAGTTTTATTGTTATGTTCTGCGTGGTACTTGCTAGAGAATCAAAAGGTCGAAAGGTCGAAAACTCTTGAAGTTGCAGCCTACCCTCCTCCGTTTTCTATCAGTCTGGAATCCTTTTTTCATCCCCTCAAAAGATAAGCGGGTTATATTTCTATTCCAAAAATTATATAAAATATAACCTATAAATAACTATAACGGTAGTTAAAGCCCAAAACTAGTTGTATCCTTTTTTCGTATCCTTGCTCCTCCCAAAGTAGTTTTTTTTTGTTGCATCCTTTAGTTCTTGGCCGCCGTGTTTGACCCGTTTTTTTGTTACTTCTTTTCTTTTTCCGTTTCCATTTTGATTTGTGTCGCACCCGCTTCCTGCTTCCGGTCCAGAAACCAGAAATTACTTCAAAGATGAAATTCCGTGCCCTGATGCAGGATCCGCTGTACATGCGCGAGCTTCAGGCCATTGTGGCCACTCTGGCCAAGCTGGCCAAGGATTGCATAATGATCCTCAGCGACACGCAGATGCACTTAATCGTGAATGAGGACCAGAGCTCCACCGCCTCGCCCAAAGTTTGGGCCAGCATTGCGGCCGATGAGTACTTCCCAGAGTACCGACTGGAACCGGCTATCCCGGATCATCAGGACTTCATAGTGCTGAGCATGTCCTCGGCCAACCTGGGTCGAGCCCTGTCGGTGCTGCGAGGCGGAGGAGTCGGCAGCTGCAAGCTGAAGCTGCAGAGGATCCAGTTCCCCTGCCTCTCGGTGATCGCCTCCGTCATGTCATCTTCCTCCACGGAAGCCCGAGAAGTGGTCCACGATGTCCCTGTGAGCATAATCCCCTCCAGCGACTGGTCCGAATATGTAGTCCCATGGGTTCCCAATTCCCAGCTGACCCTCAGCCTTCCATCGCTTCGACTGCTTCGAAGCCTGATCGACAAACTGAAGAACATCTCGCCCAGCCTGGAGTTCCAGGCCAGCTACGAAGGAGAGCTAAGCGTGATTGCCATCTCGGAAATGTCCACCGTGACCAGTCGCTTCAAGAACCTGTTGCCACACTCTCTGACAGGATCCGAGCAAGGAGCCTCCTGTTCCGTGGATTCCCGCAAAGCCTCTGCCTTCTTTGGGGCTCTTCAACTGCCCAACGAAGAGCTGACCATCGGCATTGACCGGGGGAAGTCCATCCACCTACAGATCGATGTGCGAGAGGACGTCGTCTTGCATTCCATCCTTCCTGCTGTTAGTATGTAGGAAGTTGCTGGTTTTTGTTCCTAATTAGATTAAATAAATGTACGAGTACTTTGAAGACAAAGGACATTTTTTTTACTGTGAAAAAGAGATATTATGTACCTGACTTTTCCAGGACTCCCAGTGCTTCTTTATCCTTGCTGACTGATTAGGTTTTACCTGACGGGTTTTCATGTTTCACAAACAATGGTTTGGTTTCCTTTTTTTTCCTTCTCTCAGATTGTCCCAAATTCAACAGCCGTGGCCTCATTTTTGCACCCCCCTTCCACCTCTCTGCTGCACTTCCACTGCACTTGCGTGTGCCTGCATGTGTATTGGTTGGCTTGCGAGCAAGTCCGTGCATGCATATTCATGATTTATTTTGCTTTGTTTACTTTGTTATCTAAAACAAAAATATACATACTTTTACAGTTACTTTTACATTTAAAATACTTTCTTATCTATATGTGGTTTTTATCAAATATTTAAAGGGATTTTTGCTGGTCAGGTCAAGTGTAGTTTTTGGTTAAAAACCACAAGGTTTGATAATTCCATAATTCTTAACAGAAATGTTTGTTCATCAATATTTTGTGTCATTTTAAAAACTATATTTGACCCTTACAAAAAAAAACTCCACTAATTTTTCCTCCCCCCTCCACTTTTTACTTCCCTCTTTTGTGGCTCTCTTCATATACACAAAAAGAAAACAAACACATGCTACGTAGGTAGGAAGAGGTCAGAGAAGTGCATTTCGGCTGCGACCCTATTTGAATTGTTGTAAATTGTAACCGAACCCTCTGGCTGTTGCTCTCTCGCTCTGACGCTCAGCCAACTGCACGCATTTTCCCACTTCGTTTACACGATCAGCTGATCGAAGGGGGAGAGAAGGCAACTGTAAAAACAAGCCCACCACACAGGTACACGGCATCAAGCGAGAGGACAAGTCGGAGTGGAAGAGCAGCGAGTGGAGCACAACCCCCACAGAACAAAGAGAGCGAGTAAGCCAGTTTGACTCAGACTCTCTCTCAGACTCAATTTGACATGGCCACACGGCCATTTTGAGTGGAACAGAATCAGGAATTTTTAGCTTATTTATATATTTTGTGCTTTTAATCAATTAGCTAAGCACAAAGACAGGCAGGCCAGGTGCCAGACACCTTTAGCTAGAACAGAGTGTATTGGGAGAGAAGTCTGAGTCGGCGGTTTGTTGACCTCATTCTCAGGGGTTGAGTGACCTGCTTTCGGTCGGATTGAGAGTTTTTCACAACTGGCTGTTTTTTTCGTGAACTACTGTCAATTTATAAGGCAGGTATGCACTCTAATATGTGTTTTATTTATGATATTTCAATTATTAACCGCCTGCCCCTGCTTAGGCCTCAGCAATGGCCCCAAAAATGCTTTGAGCTTAAAACACTCTCTGGTTTGAGTCTCTCTCGGTAGCGCTCTTTCACTCGCTGGTCCGAGTGGCCATCGCCGTTGCCTTTCCGACTTTGCTTTTTCAGTTTCATTCGCGAGTTGATTTGAGTGCGTGCACAGCTGAAAAAATCAGAGGAGCAGAATGCAAACGCATGTGTTTTCTATATACGGCTATACTGCTGATACATAATGTGTAGAATCTGAAAAGGTGGTACTAATGGTGGTTTATATAATTTTGGATTTTAATACAGCCATAGAGCCGTGAATAAAAAATAGGTAGCATGCAAATCGCAATCGTTTGAATTGTGTATGCATCAAGTTTTGCTCCTCGCTTTGATTCGGTTGTACATACTAAAACTTATTTTTCCTCCTCTGCCTTCTGCTTCTTTTATAATTGTGTCTCTGTGTGCTAGTATATGTGTACATCGTCATGCGCTTGCTCTCGTGCTCTCCCTTTCGCGCACATGTCGAGCCATGCAGTGGGCTCCCTTTTGCGTTATTTCTGTTTTTTTCTTTTTGTTGTCGTTTTATATAGCAATCGAAAATGAATTCGTTTAATTTTCTGTTTCTCAACCCACATAGCAGGCGTATTTAATATTTTTCTCATTATAAGGAATTAAGACGATTTAACCACAGCATTTTGTTACTCGGTTTGCATTTCCGTTTTCGACTTTGACGTGGAAAGTGCAGCCAGCTCGTGTGTATAACTGTATATAAGCAGCCATTGTCAGCGTGTGCGTGTCCGTATTGTACGTTTATGTACAAGTTTTTATGCTTTGTACACATAATGAGTTGTGTAAAAGGCTTAAATGATATACTTTAATTGAGTAAAATGTAGCTCTATTATTTAATCAATTATTATTTCCTTGCAACACGATTTCCTGGGACGCTGACATTGCAAGATGATTTAAAGTACACATTTCTCAAGTGCAAAACCTTCAGTTTTTAATTGTTGCATGTCAAGTACTAGCCAACCACCTAGCCACCCTATCACCCACTACTCTGTGGGGTTATAGGGTTGCTATTGCGTTCTTATTTCCATCTACGAACTACGTAATTCCCTTTCGAGGGAGTGTGACACGGTCCGATTCGGTAGAGAAAACGGTTGCCATCTACAGTCCACACTCAGGGTTAAAAAAATAGCTACCTTACATTTTGTATACATATCTGCAGAATTTTAATATTAAAAGTATCACTTTTCGATGTGAAAATGTGCTCCTCAATTGTATTTGATAATTAATAAATTAAACCATTACTTTATTTAATTTTTGAGACTCAGGTTGTATTTCCGCTGCTATAGTCTTAACGCCTGCTGTCATTTGTCGTGGCTGTGGTGAGTGGAAAGTGCAGGCCATCTCGCTCAAACGCTCAGCTGTGCGTAGGCAGGTTTCGTAACAAATCGGAAAGAGAAAGAAGCGAAGTCGTCGACGGTGACGGGGACGGTGACGGTGAGGGGGAAAAAGAAAATACAAAATAGAAAACTTGCTAGGGCAACACTATTGGAACGACGGGACCAGCTTCAATATGCGCTCTACTGACTTTTTACAACGATATTCAAATAAGTTACAAACAATGCCAGCCCCATGGCACGCATAATGCATAACGAAAAGCGGGTAGGGTAAATAAGGGGGTGGAAAGGGACGGGTCAACTAGCCACATGCACATACAAATTGTTATCAATTATGCTTGGGTCGGGCCAGGGTTGTCATACTCTTTAAATGGGGGTTGCCATGTCAATTCTGAGGAAATGGCGTTCTAATCCAGCTCAAATTTTGGCTCAAACCACCGTCTGTCATTTTTAACAGTAAAAAAGAAGTGAGTGTGAAATGCTGGATAAAGCTTAGTTTTTACCGTTATTGTGCTTCAGGAAGTGCGATTATTGGGTTGAAAGTATTCGATAGTTTATGTTCCTCTGGAATGGCCCTTCACAATTCATATTTGGTGATAAAAGGCAGCCGTACTACCAACAAACGCCATATGTTGGAGCTGCCACACGCAAAGCAAAAAAAAATTCTTCACACTGTAAAATACACACACACACACACTAGCCCACGTATACATGTATAAAGGCGCTGCCATTTGTGGCCTCGCTTGTTTATTTTTTTTTTCGTCTGTGCTTTTGGTGTGAAAAACTTGTGGGGCAAAGATACGAAAGGCAAGTAGATACATAGATACATAGATACATAGATTGTTTCTGGAGTTATGCCACAAGTGAACTATCACGACGCCAGTTGCCCAATTTAGTGATAAATTCTCTAAATGGTTTCCTAAATACTCAAGGTTTACTCAAAATTTCAAAGTAAAAATAACGATATTTCCAATACATATGTCTTCTCATCGTGTCACGTTTCCATATCCGACATTACTTTTTGAGACAATTGAAAAACCAAATACATCTAATTTTCCACCAAACCGCTGACGTATTCGTTTGTTTGGTTTGCTGGTTTCATTTGGCTGGCCTTGAACTCAATTTTTTGTGCTCTTTTTTTTTTTGTTGTTTAAATTGGCCACTATGGCAAATGTTTGTCGATTGGTTTGGTTATTGTTTAGGAACACATAAGGGTGTCGTGTTTGCCTGTCGAATTTGAGCGGAGCTCTCGATGGATCAATTCTAGAGAGAGCAATAACCAAAAATCAAACGCGGTCAGACGTGTTGAAACTACGCATTTTTTTTGTGGATTTTGGTTAAAAGCGATACATATCGGTTGATATAAGGTTTTCCAATACATCATGTAAAATGTATAACATACGCAAAGGGCGAAGGCAGAACACGTTCGGCGAGTGGAAGCAGGCAGACGCTTTTGCCTTTGCCTTTGCCTTTGCTGGTTTTTCAGTTCATCTTCTGTTTCTTTTCCTATCTGGCAGCGAAACAAGCATGGCAACTCACTTATACTGGGGCACAAAACTTGTTTCTCGCTCGCACATATACAGGAAGAGGGGGCAGAAAGCCAACAAACACACACACATGCTTGATGGGAATTACGAAAAGCAAAACATAAACAAAACGGTGGAGAACAGCTGATTAACACAGCTGTGCGCGAGTGTGTGTGAGTGAGCCAGGCCAGAAAGACCACCCTCAAATTTTCACTCAAAACATTCGCTCTCACTACGACGACGGTTCGCTTTCATTCTCGCTCTCTCGCATGCACGTGTCGGTGGCTGCTGCCAGCAAACAGCTGTTAACTTATTTACAGTTTTCATATGTTGACAAAGTATGTGTTTGTTTGTGTGATTGTAATGAGGCTTTTCCCAGTGGTGGTGGTGTATGCATTGTTATCAGTTTCCAGTTTCTGCAGTTTCTGGCTCAATAGTGGAGTCAATATGCTATGAAAAATTCTATTTATTTTATAGAAAACAAAAAAAAGTTGTTTTCTTTTTTTTACCTTGGCCAATCAATAGTTGGTCTCGTTCATTCACGAAGGACCCTTCCATTGTCTGCGAGTACCTGTCTTTGGAAACGGGAGTGGAAATCTGCCCTCAATGCATTTCCCTTTTAGCAATTTCCGTAGACTCATTCCTTTATCCCTGCTCGTGTCACTCTCTCGCCCGCTTCCTTCCTCTCTACTACCTATGATTTGAGTTGAGCCGGTTTTTTTTTTACATTCATTCCCCATGTGGTGCCGTGTTCCCTCTTATCTTTTGTATGTTTTCGGTTCTACCATGTCTCGGGTTCAGTCCCTCTCTCTTGCTTGGCCATTACCTATAGTCGAGCGCTACGACTTTGTCAGCATTCGGTGTTCAGCATTTCCTGTCTGCCGCCAATCTCGCTGCCGCCTGGCTGCCTTGTCGGCATTTCTGCATTTTCGTGTTCTGGGGTGAGGCCGTCTCCTTTGTGGCTATTTTAAAGTCGCATTTACTTTGCTTTTCCAGCGGTTTTTGCACCTACAATGAGGTTTTCCTATTAAACTTTACTTTAGTTATAGTTCAAAGTGAAAGAAATGTATTTTAAATTGTATTTTTGTATCTATAAGATGCAAAGTTGTGACCTGCACCAAAAGAAGTGGAAGAAAGAGCGACACGTTCTGCCAATAGTCGCTTCTTTGTCTGCGCTGCCATTGCAACGTGACCATAAAATGCGTTCTAGTTTATTTTGTATTTCATTGTTGTAACCCCAAACTTTGTATCTTTTTTTTTTTGTTGCAGCTCAAAACTGTTACCGACGAAGCACGCAAAGGAAAAATCGGCCGGGGATAAAAATAGTGAAGTGTTATAATTAATGACATAGGATGTGCATCTAAAAGAAAGACAATACAAAGCAAAAAAAAAAGAAAGTAAAATTAAAATATATTTAAGAGAGATTTTCGATGATAGGGCCAGTGAATATCGAAACAAATCAATTTCGAGATCAATATTAAATTATTGGTTGAGTTGGCATGTTAAGTGTGTTCGATGCCGGTGCGGTTAAGTGTCGTCTATGGCCGAATCCGTTAAAAGTCAATCGCTCTCTGCATTGACGGAGGGGCAGCACGACGACGGTAGTAAAGCAGCAGCAGCAGCATCCTTAGTTAATAATACTACCGCAGGAGCAGACACATCAACAAACACAAATCATTCGTCGCATTGCCGGCGCAACCACAACAACAACAACCACAGTAGCAGCAATAGCAGCGGCAGCCGCAAGGCCCACAGCAAAAACAAGAAACGCATTACAACCACCGTCAGCGCCCCTAGCACCCCTAGCAACCCGGCTGTCAGCTCCTCCGTCAGCGTAAACTCTACGTCGTCCTATAACCGTCGTTCCCGGAGCCAAGGTCGCCAGAACAACAACACCAACAAGGAGTCCGTGGTATCCAAACGCTCGGTCACATTTCGTTCCCCCTCATCTCCGGCACCCAGCTCGAATCCAGTCTCTGGCGATCAGTCCATTTCACCCGGGAGTCGAAAGCGCCAGCATCACCACAATACCAGCGCCAGTAGCAACCACAGCACCTTCCATCGCGGCAATCATCAATGTAAGTCTCCAATAGATGGTCTTAAGGAACAGGTTAAAAAGAACAGTTTTAAAAAGATTTTTGTTCTAGTAGAAGTAAGGTCACATATAAAATAACGTTACAATTGTAAGTCTCCAATGTAAGTCCCTAATACCAAAAAGAGGTTTTTGTTTTGGTAGAAGTAAGGTCACATGTAAAATAACGTTAAAATTATTAAAAAGGCCACTCTTTTTTTTTAATATATAAAATTGTAACTGTAAAGTTTAGGCCAGAAGTAAATTTTTGAAGAATGATTTTTGTTTTAGTAAAAATAAGGTCACACATAAAAATAACAATTAAAACCTTTGATAAGGTCACTCCTTTTTTAACTGTTCAAGTTTAGATATGAAACAAATTTTAGAACGAACTTAGTTCTCTCTACAAATTCTAAACATTGACAGAGCTGGGGAAAATAATAAAAATAAGTGGCCAAGAGTAACAACAGTTTTGATATATTTTTGACTTTTATTTATTTAATGATTTTGTAAAATATTTGTTTGTTTGTCCAAATTTCAAAACCCAATCGTTTCCCCATCCCCCCCGTTAAAAGCCCCCACTAAAAAATTACAAAAAAAAAACCAAAAAAAAAAATTGTAAAATTGCCTCCCGAAAGCCATCGATCGAGTCAAAGGTAATAACCCGAATTTTGTCTCTTCGATGTCGTTTTCAGCGGCTCCCGGTGGAGATCAGCTGGTGGAGCTCGGCTCGCCGCTGAAAAAGCGTCGCCTTCAGCCGGCATCCTCGCACAACAGCGTGGTGTCAGCCGGACCCGGAGCCGGAGCAGCCGAAGCCGAGGGAAGCGCCCTACCGACGACCGTAACAGCAGCTGCAGTTTTAGGAGGAGAGTCGTCAAGTGAGCCGCAGACACCACGCCAGGCATCCGGAGGTGACTGTGTGGCCCAGCGTACGCGCTCCAAGACCGTTTCTCCCGAGGAATTGCCGAGCACCAGCAGCGCAGCTGCCGCAGCACGTCTCCAGCTCCACAGCCAGCTGAGGAGCAGCAGCAGCTTCAGCAGTGTCCCGTCTGCAGTCTGTGGGCGTTACAAGCGCAAGTCTAGTGGAGGAGGATCGGGGACTTTAGTGGAGGCGACTCCCCAACGTGGTGGGGCAACAGCAGCACGCGCAGGACGCGGTAGCAACTTGCTGAACTATTACCGCAAGACCCGCAAGGTTAGCCACACGCGCTCCTCCCAGAAGCCGGAGAAGGTGCTGGTGCAGGTCCAGGAACAGGAACAGGAACAGGAACAGGAGGAGGAGGAGGAGGAGGCCTCTGCCACAACCAGTTCTAGCGAGAATCATTTCCAGGGATCTGCATCGGGATCAGGATCGAGCTGCAAATCGAGTGGGATTGGGAAGTATAAGAAGGCTTTGCGCCATTCGCAGCAGCAGAATCAACTGGACACAGAAACCGTCACCGGCAGATCTGAAGCTGGAGCTGACGAACAGCAGCCGGAGCAGGGGAATCTGGACGTGGAGCATCAAGTGCCGGCCATAGAGTCGGCGCTCAATCTTCCGGAGTCGTCAGCCAACCAGAACCAGAACCACAGCCAGTCGGAGGCAGAGGGCCAATCCGAGGACCAGGACGAGCGCGACGACGACGAGGAAGAGGACGACGACGAAGAGGAAGAAGAAGAAGAGGAGGAGGAAGAGGTGAGCTTCTTCGAGATTCTTAACTCGGCTGACTCGTCGTACGAGGAGGACGCCCAGATCGTTGCCGAAGAGGACGAGATCACCGAAGAGGAGGACGTCGACGACGAGGAGGACGACGACATCGAGGAGGACGAGGATATCGAGGAGGAAGACCTCTCAGAAAGCGAATTCGCCCAACAGCTCATCGGTGAACTTGGTGGTGAGTTTCGATGGTTTCCCAAAATCCATATTTTGTATTTTAAGAATCATTTTGTAGACTTTTAGTTGTAAATATTTACAAAATATCCTTTATTCTCGTCTGTATTGTTGTTGTATCTTTAATATTTAAACATTTTTCGTTGTAAATATTTAACAACCTTTTTGTATTTAGTGTATAATTTTTTTACACTAACACTAGTCATGCTTTTCTATTAATTTCTTCCTGAAACTTCGATATATAATGGTTTAGGTTTAGGTTTTAGGAAATAATTTCATCAGAATTTGAGGTTTAAGTTAGCTTTTTGCACACTGAAAATTTTAAAAACAAATATAATCGTAAAAAGCTGCAACTGATAAGAACTTTAATTTAGTAAATAAAACAATTGCGTTGCTTAAAAAACAGAAATTTAAGATTTTTAAGAATCTTTTCTAAGATTCATTGTTGCAATTCCATTTCTAAAGAATTAGGAATAAATTATAATATCTACTCAATTCGAGTTATAGACCAAATATGATTTATTTTAATATCAGTTTTGCACATTTTCTTATCAGTATATAAATATATATACATTGACGAAGCATTTCTTCTACGAAGTGCCCCCGACTTTTGTGATTTTGATAAAAGGCGAAACGAATGCCAACGCACTCGAAAATTTTGTAGCCAGCCAGCAGTCTGAATTTGAACATTGCGCTGTCTGGAACAAGAATATATACTGTACTGTATAAATAGCTATATAGGTATATATAATTTGCTGATTAAAGCATTGCGTTATAGAGGGAATATACCATACTGCTGCATGTATGTAACTAACAATTAATTTGTTTGAAATTAAGGATATTCAGGGAATCTTAGGCTGTGCTGTCACCTGTGGTCCACCTCTTGTCATTATCATTGCCTCGAAAACCTACCGAAAACCCACCCACCACCCATACCCTGGTGCCCCCCTTTTTAATACTAAAAAAAATACGCTTATTCATCGCAAAATACAAAGAAACGCCCACATTTTGAGTTAACCCTTTCATTTTGTATCACATTTTATGATTTATGCAAGAAACGAAACAGTGTGCCCTTCCCTCTGTGTTGTTTTTTATGCGTTTTTTGTGTGGAATTTGACACGACACGACACTATCGCTAGTTAAAGACAACAACGTCACCGAATTGTGCCGCAATTGATTATTTTTCGATTTGATATTTATTTCGATTCCCGCAAAAACCCTGCCAAATCTTAAATCCAAAAAAAAATGTTTATTTTGCACGTTGTTGTTGTTGATGTTGTTGCAAATGTAGTTGTTTCATTTTAAATCATTTTATATACAAAAAAAATCAATAAATAATAGCCAATGATTTCTCATTTTTATATATTAAAAAAAAAGAAAAGAAGAAAAACGAAGAAAAAAAGTGATAAATTATACATCTCTTTTTTGAGTCGAAGAATATTTTTAACGCTGATGCTTGTGTTGTTGATGATGATGATGATGTTGTTGTTTTTGTGCAAAAACAATAAACAAATGCGAAAACTTTTTGGTGTCAACAAAGGCAGCGAGCAGCGAGCAGCAGCAGCGGTACAGTGAGAGTGAAGAGAGAAGAGAGAGAGAAAGCAGCAGCAGCAGCGGCAACAACAAAGTGCAACATAATTATTAATCGAAGGGATTTAATTAATCGATAAAAAAAACAAAAACACGGCCAGGGTGCGTGTGTGTGCGTGCTTAGATTAGGGCGAGAGACAGAGATGCAACAGCAGACAGCGACAGCAGCAGCAACATCATCATTGTCAGCGACAGAAAGTCGTTCAGTCTTCTCTCCTGATTTCCCTTGCCATTATCCTTTCAAAAAACAAAAAAATACCTAAAAAAAAAGCCAACACACACTGCGCTCAAAATAATCTTTTTTTGCATTACATTAAACTACTGAACAAAAAAAAAAAAAAGTCCAACAAAACAAAAACTAACTCAAGTAGTGTAGCTGCAAGCAATAACAAGAAAAATACCAATAAATAAACAAGAAATACCAAAACAAAACAAATATGATAAAAAAAAAAACATCAATGAATAAAGCTGTTTAACTGTTGTCTCCCACTACTCTCTCTCTCTCTACTCCCTTTACCCCCTTTTCTCTCTCTCTCTCTCTATCTCTGTCTGACACATCCAAACACTCGACACTTGCAACGTGAAGGAGCGAGCCAACAACAACAACAACAACAACGTAATAAAGCCAAGAACAACAACAACAACCACGCAGGGATTGCTACCACAAAGTCGGCAACAACTGCAACAACGTCGTCCGGCTACCAGCAACGTGCCGCCCCCCATGGACAGGGGGCGGGGCCAGGAACTGGAGGTGGGAATGGTGGGGCGCGTGCCACACGAGGCAGCAGCAGCAGCAGCAACACTAACAACAGCAACAACATTGTTGACTATAGCATTATGCCCAATCTGACGACAACAGCAACAAACACGCCATATGCCTTGCAACAACAACCTCCGACACAGCAGCAACAGCAACAGCAACAACAAGCGCCTCAGCCACCACCTCAGCTGCTGCCCACGCATCAATTTGCACACTTGTCCTCGTTTGTGACACCAACAGGGGCAGCTGCAGCAGCAGCAGCAGCAGCGGCAGTGACCGGACATTATCCGCCAGCCGCCGCCGCTGCTGCTGCCGCCTACTACGCGCAGCATCAACACCATCATCATCAGCAGCATCCGCAGCATCCGCAGCACCAGCATCAGCATCCGCATCCGCATCCGCCGCAGTACTATCACAGTTCTGTGGCCGTGTTGCATCAACCTCCTCCACCGCACCATTTTACCTCCACAGGCGCAGGACCACCGCCGGCCCTCTACCAGCAGCAGCAGCAGCAGCAGCAACAGCAGGCACCGCCCCCACAGCTGACCCGCTACACGGCGGCACCCACGGCGGCTGCGGCAACCTTTGTACCGCCGCCGCAACAGCAACAACAACAGCAGCAACAGGTTACATACAATCAACAGCACTCCTCACTGCGACGGAGCTCACGTGGCAAGACGGGTTCTTGTGTGAGCTCGGCGGCAGCGGCACAGCAACATAGCACGGCTGCTGCTGCTGTACAACAGCAACAACAACAACAACAACAACAACAGCAGCAGCAGCAGCAGCAGCAACAGCAACAACAACCGCAATTGCTGCCGCCGCCCGGCACCTATCAATACCAGCAAGTGGGCGGCAATACAGTTGTGGTTGCCGTGCGGCACCAACAGCAGTTGCAACAGCAGCAGCAGCAGCAACAGCAACAACAATTGGTCTTGCACCAGCAGCAGCAGCAGCAGCAACAACAACAACGTGCCACACTCGTCCAGCCTGGATTCCTGTTCAGCTACCGCAGCAACCACCCGCAACAGCAGCAACATTCTCATCCCCAACAGCAGCAGCAACAACAACCGATACATCAGGGCAACAAAGTGACGCATAGCAGTGGTAAGATGATGATGATGATGATGAAATGATGAAAATTGATGCAAAAAGATGAAAAGATGGAGAAGGAGGATGAAAAGGATGAGAGACCGCAAGCAAAACCAAAACCAAAACCAAACCTAAAGCCGAGCAAACCCAGTTAGGGGGCATCCAAAAGGGTTAAATCGAAAGTGTCAGGATTAAGAGATGAGGATTCAAAGATCAGGATTAAACACACACTCATGCACGCACTCTAGGGCACTTTAAAGTTTGGCTTACTTGGGGTTCACTGTGGTCCGTTGTACATAATTAAAAAAACGTCTAATTTTAGGATCTTATCTTGATTTTTTGGTGCTGGTTTTAGTCTAGGTGATAGGTGACCTACATTATTCCCCCCACCCAACGCCCCCCAAAATGCACTGGAAGAAATATACGATATTAACCACCCAACCAACCACCCACCCACCCACCAACCAACTCTTTCTTTCCGTCTCTCCCCCTCGCTCGCTCAAATCCTGCGTTGCTTTGCTCGCGGTGTCTGTCCCCAAAAAAAAGCTCCCAAAAAAAAACGATAAAAAATGAACAAAAATAATTAAAAACTAAAATATTGTTTTGCATTTATCTCTTTTTCTTTCTGTGTAACTCCCACTCGCTCCTCTTGGCCTCCCCTCTTGGTCCGCTCCTCTTGTCGTCTGATTAGCAGCTTCGGATGCTTTAGCATATAGTTTGATGGCTCAGCAACCGCCAAGTGGACCGCCGCATGCAGGTGGACAGCAAATACCGCCAGGTAAATCAGTTTACATTCACACACATGCCACACATGCCACACATGCCACACATAATCTCATGCCGCACACATATAGTAACTCTCTTGCCACACACACATCCATGGTGACCCCCCAGGTGGCAGCACACATTTTTTGTTATTTGGTAACCTCTCTTAATCCTTCACCCTTGAGTTCTCCTCTCTAACCCAATCCCTAGAGTATCTTTAACCCTTAAAATTAAAAAAAAACAACTTAAAACTAATATATTAGAGACTAAAAAATCGATTACCTTAAAATCGATTTAATTTTTTTGTTGTTTTCCTTCCCACACCTTCCCCACGCCACTTGACAAGTTAATCAAAATTTGGAAAATGTTTGCCTGAGCCTTTCCCTTCTGTTACCGACATATTTGTTTCATGTTATTACTTACACTCGACTAAGGAAGCCTCAATCCGAACAAGACCGATTGACCGATTCCGAGAACACGCCATGTCGAACTATAATTTTAACGACGATTTTTTTACGTTTCTCCGCGATGCGGCTCTAGGTGCCAACTCAGCTAACCTCAGCATTGTAGCGGCCGCGCTGAGTGCTGCACGCGACGTCAGCGGGGGAGCCGGTGGATCCGTTGGACCCGTTGGATCCGTTGGATCCGTTGGACCCGGAGCAAGTGGAGGAACGGCGACAGCGCCTGGAGCATCGGTGGCAGCCGGAGGCACCAACAGCGCGGTGGGCGCGACGAGCAGCAACAACAGTGGTGCCGGCCAGCCAGCCAGTGGCAGCGGCGGCAGCAGCAGCAATGTAACCCAGGCGGGTGCTGCTTCTGTCGGAGCAGGAGTGGGCGGAGGCGGCGGCGGCAGCGGCGGTGGAGGTGGAGGCGCCACTACCAGCACAACCAGCAGTGGAAGTCAACATGGCGGGGGAGCAGGTGGTGCCGGGGCAGCCGATTCGGAGAGCGATGACAGCGAAGTAGGACGCCTCCAGGCTCTCCTGGAGGCTCGTGGCCTGCCGCCACACTTGTTCGGGGCCCTCGGACCCAGGATGACGCACATCCTGCATCGCACCATCGGCAACAGCAGCAGCTCCAAGGCGAACCAACTACTGCAGGGTCTGCAGTCGCACGACGAATCCCAACAGCTGCAGGCTGCCATCGAGATGTGTCAGATGCTGGTCATGGGCAATGAGGACACCCTCGCCGGGTTCCCCATCAAGCAGGTGGTCCCAGCACTGATTCAGTTGCTCCGCATGGAGCACAACTTTGACATTATGAACAATGCCTGCAGGGCCCTGGCCTATATGCTGGAAGCCCTGCCCCGATCCTCCGGGACCGTGGTGGAGGCGGTGCCAGTGTTCCTGGAGAAGCTGCAAGTCATCCAGTGCATGGACGTGGCCGAACAAAGTCTGACTGCTCTGGAGATTCTATCGCGGCGCCACAACAAGGCCATACTGCAGGCCAATGGCATCTCGGCCTGCCTCACCTACCTGGACTTCTTTTCGATCGTGGCCCAGCGTGCCGCATTGGCCATTGCGGCCAACTGTTGCCTCAACATGCATCCGGAGGAGTTCCACTTTGTGTCGGAGAGCCTGCCGCTGCTGGCCCGTCTCCTGTCGCAGCAGGACAAAAAGTGCGTGGAGAGCGTCTGCTCCGCCTTCTGCCGGCTGGTGGAGAGCTTCCAGCACGACAGCCAGCGTCTGCAGCAAATCGCCAGTCCCGATCTTCTCAAGAACTGCCAGCAACTGCTCCTGGTCACTCCGGCCATCTTGAACACCGGCACCTTCACGGCAGTGGTCCGAATGCTTAGCCTAATGTGTGGCAACTGCCCCGATCTGGCCATATCGCTGCTCAGGAACGATATAGCGGCTACTCTGCTGTATCTGCTCACCGGAAACGCTGAGCCGGCAGCTGCCAGTGCCAACCACGTGGAACTGGTGTCGCGCTCGCCCTCCGAGCTGTACGAACTCACTTGCCTGATTGGCGAACTGATGCCCCGACTGCCGCTCGATGGGATTTTCTCCGTGGACGCCCTACTGGACAGGCCAACCCTGAACACCCAGGACCAGGTGCACTGGCAGTGGCGCGATGATCGCGGCGCGTGGCACAACTACTCCACGATAGACTCACGACTGATTGAGGCCGCAAACCAGAGCAGCGAGGACGAGATCAGCCTGAGCACCTTTGGACGCACATACACGGTGGATTTCCATGCCATGCAACAGATCAACGAGGACACCGGCACCACACGTCCTGTACAGCGTCGCATCAACCACAACTACGTGGCGCCCGTTGCGACTGGACAGGATCTTTCCACATCATCTGGAGGCTCGTCGGCTGCCAGTGGAGCTTCGACATCGGCAGCTGCGGCGGCTGCCTCCTCCAATAATAACAATAACAATAACAATCCACCAACCAGCACCAGTGGCCAGGTGAAGCGTCGCCCCTCCCTGGATGCCCGAATTGCTTGTCTCAAGGTAAGGAAAGATACTTTTTTTTTTTAGAGAAAATATTCTAATAAAGTTTCTTCTCATCTCTGCCCCAAAAGGAGGAACGTGGTCTGGCTGCGGACTTTATAAAACACATCTTCAACGTGCTATACGAAGTGTACAGCTCCTCGGCCGGACCCAATGTTCGCTATAAATGCCTGCGCGCCCTGCTCCGAATGGTCTACTATGCCACTCCGGAGCTGCTGCGTCAAGTGCTCAAGTATCAGCTGGTTTCCAGTCACATTGCCGGAATGCTGGGCAGCAACGATTTGCGTATTGTGGTCGGAGCCCTGCAGATGGCCGAGATTCTGATGCGCCAGCTGCCCGATGTCTTTGGGACCCATTTCCGACGCGAGGGCGTCATCTACCAGTTCACTCAGCTGACCGATCCCAACAATCCGATCTGCGCCAATCCATCGCCCAAGCCCCTGAGCACTGCGGCCACACCTACAGCCAATGCTGGGGGTTCACAGAGCGCTCCGGCCTCGGCCAACAGTCTGCAGGTTAATCCGTTCTTCATGGACAGCGCCCCGGGATCCTCGAGCGCCTCGACGACGCCCAGCAGCAGCAAACACCAGTCGTACAGCGTTAAGAGCTTCTCGCATGCCATGAATGCCCTGACGGCAAGTGCCAAGGGAACTCCAGCCGGAGCCTTGGATGTGTCTGGAACACCGGCCCCTTCCGCTGGCTACAACTACAGCAGCTCGGCGCCATCTTCGTCAACGGCCGGAGCTCCTGCCTTCTTTGTGGCTCAGCAGGGAGACCCGCGCCAGTACGTCCACTTCCAGCAGCCAGCGGCTCCTCCGCCGCCACCCCAACTGGAGTTGATTCCCACGGGAGGAATTCCGCAGCCTGGCCAGCAGGTGCCACAAGTGATCTACCAACCGCAACAGCAGCCGGCCCATCTTGTGGTGGCCTCAACCAGCAGTGCCGCCGCCTCGGCCTCCTCGTCGTCCTCTTCATCGTCGTCGGCCACGGCTCTGCAGCACAAAATGACGGACATGTTGAAGCGAAAGGCCCCGCCCAAGCGCAAATCTCAGAGCAGTGGCCGAGCCAAGTCGCGGCAAGAGGATGCAGCTGCAGCAGCAGCAGCTGGCTCTGGAGCGCCTCCAACGTCAGCCAGTTCGGCAATGCACGAGCTGCTTAGCCGAGCCACAAGTGAGTTTTTTAAACAGAATCCCAAAAAAAAAGAAACTATTTCTAATAAATATTCGAATCCTTTTCTAGGTCTTGGAAGCGGCACTGGAGGTAGAAGTACGCCCAGCTCTGGCGGTGGCTCTGGAAGTTCCAAGTCTCGTTTCAACGCCGGAAACTCAACCAACGCCGGATCGAGCAAGTCTTCGTTTTTGGCTTCACTTAATCCGGCTCGCTGGGGACGCCAGGCGGCCCATCATCACCATCACCAGTCGCAGCAGCAACACCACGGCTTGTCAAAGGACTCTGGTGGCGGCAATGCTAGTGGATCGGGAGCAGGATTGGCCTATACGGTAAACCAGCACGGCGCCGGAGGAAGTGGGGGACTGAATGCCGCCGCCGTGGCAGCCAGCATCAGCAAGAGCATCTCGCATGCCAATCTTTTGGCGGCTGCCAATCGAGAGCGCGCCCGCCAATGGGTGCGCGAACAGGCTGTGGACTTTGTCAAGCGCTATACCGAGCAGGAGGCACGCAGGAGCAAGGCTGCCTCTGAGAGCGGCGGAAACCAAAACACAAGCGGCAGCTCTGCGACAACCGGCACTGCGCCTCTGTCCACTGCCGGAAGCACCAATGTTCTCGAGCGTCTGTCCAGTATCCTGTTCAAGCTGAACGGCAGCTATCACGACTGTCTGGATGCCCTTCTGGAACTGAAAACGATTCTTCTCGAGAGCGACATCTCACCGTTTGAGGTCAACCATTCGGGCCTGATCAAGGCCATGCTCAACTACATGACCAGCGACTCTGGCCTGGTGGACCGCGATGCGCGTCTGCGCAGCTTTATGCACGTTTTCGCCGGACTTCCGCTGGAACCGCTCTTCCAGAACGTGGGTCAGCTGCCCGTCATTGAGCCGATCGCCTTCGGCGCTTTCGTGGCCAAACTCAATGGCTGCGTCACCCAACTGGAACAGTTCCCGGTCAAGGTGCACGATTTTCCGGCAGGGCCCGGCGGTCGTTCTAACCAGAGTGCGCTAAGGTTCTTTAACACTCATCAGTTGAAAGTAAGTAGCATCCTTAATATCCGTACTTATCCTTGACTTATATCCTTATTTCCTTTTTATATCCTTTCCGTAGTGCAATCTTCAGCGTCATCCGCAGTGCAGCAATCTGCGGCAGTGGAAGGGCGGCACCGTCAAGATCGATCCACTAGCCATGGTGCAGGCCATCGAGCGGTATCTGGTGGTGCGCGGTTACGGTGGCATCCGTGCCGACTCCGACGATGACAGTGAAGAGGATATGGACGATAATGTGGCTGCCGTGGTCATGACCCAGGCAGGCTTCAAGCACAAGTTGCAGTTCACGATCGGAGAGCATGTACTGCCCTACAACATGACGGTGTACCAGGCGGTCAAGCAGTTCTCGCCGCTGGTCAGCGAACAGCCGGAGACGGACAACGAGTCGGAGACGCTGCTGGGCAACGCCAGTATCTGGGTCCAGCAGCACACCATCTACTATCGCCCCGTGGAGGAGGAGGCAGCTCCGGGAACGGCAGGAGCCTCCAGCAGTAGCTCGTGCAGCAGCAGTGGCGTCCAGAAGCAGCAGAGCAGCTCCAGTTCTGCCGCCAGCTATGCAAATGCCTCGACCTCGTGCTCTTCCTCCTCGGGAGTGGCCAGCGGGGGCGGATCATCGTCCAAGAAGTCGCACAAGTCGAGCAGCAAATTCATGCGCAAGAAGACAGAACTGTGGCACGAGGGCATCGCTCCTGGCGTGATCTCTGCCCTAAAGCCGTTCCTCAGCAGCTCGCTGCCTGCCGATGTCGTGACTGTGCAGGACGCCTCCATAGACGCCCTGTGCATGCTGCGTGTCATCCACGCTCTTAACCGCCACTGGGAGCACCTCTACGGCTGCGTGGGTCGTCAGAATATCATTCCGCAGTCGGACTTTGTACATCCCAAGATCACAGCCAAGGCCAACCGACAACTGCAGGACCCGCTCGTGATCATGACTGGCAATCTGCCGCAGTGGCTGCCCCAGATTGGAATGGCGTGTCCCTTTCTCTTCCCCTTCGAGACCCGTCATCTGCTCTTCTATGCCACAAGCTTCGACCGTGACCGTGCCTTGCAGCGCCTCCTGGACACCACTCCGGATCTGAATGCAGCCGAGTCCTCGGAGCGCGTGGCACCTCGACTGGATCGTCGCAAGCGGGCCATATCCAGGGCTGAGATCCTCAAGCAGGCGGAACACATCCTGCAAGACTTTGGCCATTCGAAGGCCCTACTGGAAATTCAATACGAAAACGAGGTCGGAACAGGTCTTGGTCCTACTTTGGAGTTCTACGCTCTGGTCTCTGCCGAGCTACAGCGCACGGATCTGGGCTTGTGGAACGGAAGCGATAGCTACAAACAGAACTCGGTGACCATTGTGGACGTGGTGAAGGCCACTAGCGCTGTGGTGCACATTGAGGACGCCCTCGAGGCAACCACCATGGATCAGAGCCCGCCGCTCGTCAGCAGCACCACCACCACCACCACCACAACCACGCGATCGAGCAGCCGCTCGCAGATTCTGCGCAGTGGTGCCGGTCAGCAGCAATCCCAGCTGGTGGAGCACAGCTCATCCAGCACTGGCGCGAACGATAACGCTTTAAACATGATCATCGCACAGCAATTCAGTGATATCATCGCTGCCGATGCAGCAGCCGTGGCAGCTGCCGCTACCGATAATCCCAGCAGCACCACAAACACCAGTGTAGTAGAGCAGACAACCACGACAAATCAAACTGGGACAACGACCACCACCACAACCACCATGACGAGCTACGTTCACGCCGTCCACGGATTGTTCCCGCTGCCCCTGGGCAAGTCCTCGAAGCTGCCGCAAATGACCAAGGCCAAGGCCAAGTTCAAGTTCTTGGGCAAGTTCATGGCCAAGGCTGTGATGGATAGCCGTATGGTTAGTTATAGTTCCCTTTATTTCATTTCCTTAGTACTACTTTGTATTATTTGAATATTTCAGTTGGATTTGCCATTCTCTTTACCATTCTACCGCTGGCTGGTCAATGAGGAGCATTCGATTGGGTTGGCCGACTTGATGCGTGTTGCTCCGGAGGTACAAAATACACTTGTACGACTGCAAGACGTTGTGCGTCAGCGAGAGTACATCCTGGGGGATCCAAACATTGATGCCATGGAGAAGACAGAAAAGGTTAGTTCGGCATTCTATCTTTAAATATATAAATATTAAAATATTAATATATTTCTTAGATTGACCTGTTGGACTTGGACGGCTGCCCTATTGCGGATTTGGGGCTTGACTTTGTGCTTCCTGGTCACGCCAATATTGAGTTGTGCCGTGGAGGACGCGATACTCCGGTGACTGTGCACAACTTGCATCAATATATCTCACTGGTCACCTACTGGTTCCTGATCGAGGGTGTCCAGAAGCAGTTTGAAGCCCTGCGAGAGGGTAAGCAAACTAAAAGATTAAATTCTCTAGCGGCTAGTAAATATTTTGAATGTTTCCGCAGGCTTTGATTCAGTTTTTCCGATTCAACGTCTGCGCATGTTCTATCCGGAGGAGTTGGAGTGTGTTTTCTGCGGCTCAGCCAGCGAGCAACAGCATCAGCGCTGGGACGTGAAGATGCTGCAGGACAGCTGCCGCACGGACCACGGCTTCCACCAGGAGTCGCAGGCGATTCAGTTCCTGTACGACATCCTTGCCTCGTACAATCGTGACGAGCAGCGCGCCTTCCTACAGTTTGTGACCGGATCGCCGCGACTCCCGACCGGTGGGTTCAAGGCACTGACGCCTCCGCTGACAATCGTGCGAAAAACGCTGGACGGCAACCAGAACCCCAACGACTATCTACCATCTGTGATGACATGCGTCAACTATCTCAAGTTGCCCGACTATTCGAGTCGTGAAGTGATGCGGCAGAAACTAAAAGTGGCCGCCAACGAGGGCAGCATGTCCTTCCATCTGTCTTAAACCCATGCTATCAACACTTTCCGCGACAACATCTGCATCAGCTGCAGCTCAACGATAAATTGAAATTGAAATTAAAACGAATGAAGGTTGAAGAAGATATAGAAATATAAAAGGATATATATTCCAAGCGATATATTCCAAGCGTCACAAAACGAAACCCCAGATCATCCCGGTGCAGCTGGTGCAGGAATCAGGAAAAGCATCGTTTAACTGGATGGATATTATTTGTTTTGTTGCCGTCTCAGCCATGACAAATTTCACAATTATTTTTTTCGAAAGTTACTTTCGCCGCGCGCGCTACTTAGCGCCTCTCCCGCCCCCTTTCTTCCCTCTTGGCAAGCGCGCGCCCTGCTAAATTTCAATATAAATATATAATTATAATATATTTTTTATTACCGAGTTTTGCAAAAAAATATGAGAAAACCCGAAACGAAACGAGAAGAAAATAAATTCCCAAAGGGAAGAAGGAGGTTAGGATGTACACCAATCATGGAGAGAATCTATACTTTACTTCAGCCCATACCACCATACCACCATATACCACTCCCTCAAAATGTTAACTTAAATAAATTGAATAGTAAAAATGTATCCGATTATTCAATAACCTAGCATTTTTTCATAAGCTAACACAGAGCAGCTATTTGTCGATTTGTCGATTCAAGCTTTGTGTTCTGTCTAGTTGAATTTGTTTAGTTTTCTTTTTCATCTCTAATCTTATGTTTCGTAAGCTAACTTTTAATGCTTTTGTAATCAAGGAATTATTTCATTAAGTTTTTATTTGTTATGTTGAATATTTTGCTCTGGCGTTTAAATATGAGTTTAATTAATTGTAAGCATTAATTTTGCATAAACGCTTATTAGAAACACAAACAAATGGATTTAGATTGAGGAAAGCAAGGAGTACCAGAGTATCAGAGTATTTCGAGTTTCAAGAGCAAACATATAATATATTTGTCTTTTTTGGTGAAAGAAAAGAGAAGTAACTCGTCATTATTTGCATAAAGAAACCCCGAAAGGAAATTATCTAAGTAAAAAGTAAAATCGCCCACCCTTACAAGTTACACTTGCAGAATTCATAATATATTAATCGCATTGATCTTTTCATGCCTACAAGCAAATTAAACGCAAATTTTGCAAGCTGTGTTAAAAATTAAAATAAAAATACAAATAAAGAAAAGTAAAGAAAAAACAAAAATAAATATAAAACTAGGATATATGAGGAATAACAAATGCCATCGATAGGCAAAGCGAGATCTTTGATATGAAGTAAAAATGAAGTGAATACGCATAAAATGAAGTTTAGTGATTAGTACATCCCTCTTACATCAACTATTCAAACAAATATAAAATATATTATATTTAAAATGTACTATTACATAACTGTATCGTACTTGAAGCATATACAAAATACAACAATTTTTGTGTTCTCTTAAAGAAACGGAACAGAATGCTAATAAAAATACAAATCAAATAAAGATAATTAACATTAAACCCGAAATGCGAGACCGATCTTAAATTACATGTACTAGATACAAATCGTTTCAGTACTGAATACTGACTTGTGGTATATATAATTAATAACTATACAAAACCTATATATATATATATATATATATATATAAAAATAATTATATTTAACTGATAACAGCATCTCATTAGATGCTAATCGAGTTATAACATAAAAGTGCTAGCATTAAATTATCAGATAAAAATAACATTACATAATACTTATGTAGTTACATTAACAAAAAAAAACAATTGCTCTACGATAACGAGAAGGTAAAACAAATCAACCCAGAAGCAAGCAAATAAAAAAATTATATAATTGAAATGCATTTTATTTAATTTTATGGTGGAGTTTGTCTTTTTCTTTATTTACAAAATATTAAGCACCTATAATATCTTTAATACACATTAAACTGACATTTTTCTCGTATTGGAATCGATTGAGAAATCTTTTAAGATATTCCGCTTGAGAATCGGATAAGAATTGGCCATAATATAGCCTTCGCTTGGGCCGTTTGTGCTTCCAAAGCACTTTTTCACTTTGTCATTTTTCTCCCCCAAAAAAAAATATGACAAAAAATCCAAAACTTTATTTGTGATCATTTTTCTGATTCAGGTTGGTAGAGAATTTATTGAGAAATCTTTTAAGATATTCCGCTTGAGAATCGGATAAGAATTGGCCATAATATAGAATTCGCTTTGGGCCGTTTGTGCTTCCAAAGCACTTATTCACTTTGTCATTTTTCTCCCCAGAAAAATATGACAAAAAATCCAAAACTTTATTTATGATCATTTTTTGATTCAGGTTGGTAGAGAATCGATTGAGAAATCTTTTAAGATATTCCCCATGAGAATCGGATAAGAATTGGCCATAATATAGAATTCGCTTTGGGCCGTTTGTGCTTCCAAAGCACTTTTTCACTTTTTCATTTTTCTCCCCAGAAAAATATGACAAAAATTCTAAAAATTGATTTTTAATCAGTTTTTGATTCAAGTTGGTAGAGAATCGATGGAGAATTCTATTAAGATATTCCCCATGATAATCGGATGAGAATTGGCCATAATATAGCCTTCGCTTTGGGCCGTTTGTGCTTCCAAAGCACTTTTTCATTTCTGCAAGGGGTCTTCCCAGAAAAATATGACAAAAACTCCAAAAATTGATTTGTGATCATTTTTTAATCAGGTTAATAGAGAATTGATTGAGAAATCTTTTAAGATATTCCGCTTGAGAATCGGATAAGAATTGGCCATAATATAGAATTCGCTTTGGGCCGTTTGTGCTTCCAAAGCACTTATTCACTTTGTCATTTTTCTCCCCAGAAAAATATGACAAAAAATCCAAAACTTTATTTATGATCATTTTTTGATTCAGGTTGGTAGAGAATCGATTGAGAAATCTTTTAAGATATTCCCCATGAGAATCGGATAAGAATTGGCCATAATATAGAATTCGCTTTGGGCCGTTTGTGCTTCCAAAGCACTTTTTCACTTTTTCATTTTTCTCCCCAGAAAAATATGACAAAAAATTAAAAAATTGATTTGTGATCATTTTTTTGATTCATGTTGGTAGAGAATTGATTGAGAAATCTTTTAAGATATTCCGCTTGAGAATCGGATAAGAGTTGGCCATAATATAGCCTTCGCTTTGGGCCATTTGTGCTTCCAAAGCACTTTTTCATTTCTGCAAGGGGTCTCCCCAGAAAAATATGACAAAAATTCTAAAAATTGATTTTTAATCAGTTTTTGATTCAAGTTGGTAGAGAATCCATTGAGAAATCTTTTAAGATATTCCGCTTGAGAATCGGATAAGAATTGGCCATAATATAGGCTTCGCTTTGGGCCGTTTGTGCTTCCAAAGCACTTTTTCATTTCTGCAAGGGGTCTTCCCAGAAAAATATGACAAAAAATCCAAAACTTTATTTGTGATCATTTTTTTGATTCATGTTGGTAGAGAATCGATTGAGAAATCCTTTAAGATATTCCGCTTGAGAATCGGATAAGAATTGGCCATAATATAGCCTTCGCTTTGGGCCGTTTGTGCTTCAAAAGCAGAAGCAACAATGAGAAAAAAACAATACACTAAAAACTTCCTGAAGGCCTCAGCTGCTCTGGCAATAAATATTGTACCCCCTGAATTTAATTTAAGATAAGATTAAGATACAATTAAATAATAATAATCTTATTATATTAAGTACAATCCTGTCTCTGTTAATTTTTTTTATTTTTTGTTCAGTTTTTTCTCTGAATTTTGATTTTGATTAAATCAGTAAATAGAAATTATTAAGTATTTTATAAATTTGTATCTCTTCTGCATTTTTTAATACGAAATTTCAAATTTGTATGGTAGGGCAGTTCGAGGCCAACTGCCTCAGGCCAACTACTTAGGAACATATAGATTTATGGTATAATAATGATCTGAAAAAATGTCAATTACTGAGTTACCTTTTTAGTCATTAATAGCAGATTTTCTAATGATAATCTTGCTATTAATGACTAAAATTAATTAACTAATTCTTGTATTTTAAATAAACACATTAAGCTTATACATATTGCCATAGTCATTTCCTGGACGCCAAAAGGTTCAGTACTTGGAATCAATATGAAATTGTATTGTATTCTTTTTGTTGTCCTTGGAGTGCCTTTAATAATTGTAAGTATCGTTATATATAGAATATATATTAACTTCAAGACGTCACTACTAAATTAAATTTAAAGGAAGCCGTTGTTTTTAAGTTCTCCAACTTTGTGTGTGAAAGCTACAACGCGTCATGGTTTGTGTTCCACAACTGTCGCCTTCGAGCTGTCAGCCGGGACAGGGTTATCCTTAATATGAATGGGACAATTCTTCACCCAGCTTATAATATCAATATTCACGGGAAGCTATTTAAAAGAGCCAATGGCTATAAACCGTGGCTTATTGATGTTAAAGTTGATGCTTGTCGCTTTATTAAAAACAATTATGATCCTGTTAGCGCAATAGTTTACAATTTATTCAAAGATTTTTCCAATATAAATCATACATGTCCATATCTGGTAAGTATTTGATAATGGCTGAAATACAAAAATTCTATTTTTTTACCTAACAGGGCCCACAAATTGTCCAGGGATTTTATCTGAGGTCGGACTTGCTACGTTTACCATTTCCAACTGGTGAATATATGTTATCTTTACGTTGGATTTTTCATCAAAGGCTCCAATTCGATACAAATGTAAGTTTCGTATTCGTCGAGGACCTCTTACATTCGAAAAAATAAACTTTAAAATCGCGAGCGATTATCATTAATATTTTAGCACACAAAATTTTAAATAATACAATTATATAATTATAATGTAATTATACTTCACGGAAGCTTAAATACATGTGTAATATTTACCATAATATATGTTTAATGAAATAACACTTTTGTTATGCTTATTTATTGTTCAATTTCCGTTATAGTTTTTGAATAAAATTAAACCATCTAACCAATTGTCATCTGCAGGATATATGCTATCTTTAGGGTGATTGTCCCACCAAAAGCTCCATTTCGATACTAATGTTAGTGCTGTGTTTATCGAAGATATTTTGAAATCGATAAATTGAAACTAATAACTAACGTTATTTATACTTTTAAAAATACACAAAAAAAATAAATATTATCATGGTGACGACCCACTCATTATTTTAATTTTTAAAAGTATTATAAGAACTTAATGGGTTGCCTTTCTGCAAGGCGTCTCCCCAGAAAAATTTGACAAAAAATCCAAAACTTTATTTGTGATCATTTTTTGATTCAGGTTGGTAGAGAATTTATTGAGAAATCTTTTAAGATATTCCCCATAAGAATCGGATGAGAATTGACCATAATATAGGCTTCGCTTTGCGCCGTTTGTGCTTCCAAAGCACTTTTTCACTTTGTCATTTTTCTCCGCAGAAAAATATGACAAAAAATCCAAAACTTTATTTATGATCATTTTTTGAATCAGGTTGGTAGAGAATTTTTTGCGAAATCTTTTAAGATATTCCGCTTGAGAATCGGATAAGAATTGGCCATAATATAGGCTTCGCTTTGGGCCGTTTGTGCTTCCAAAGCACTTTTTCACTTTGTCATTTTTCTCCCCCAAAAAAAAATATGACAAAAAATCCAAAACTTTATTTGTGATCATTTTTCTGATTCAGGTTGGTAGAGAATTGATTGAGAAATCTTTTAAGATACTCCGCTTGAGAATCGGATGAGAATTGGCCATAATATAGCCTTCGCTTTGGGCCGTTTGTGCTTCCAAAGCAGAAGCAACAATGAGAAAAAAACAATACACTAAAAACTTCCTGAAGGCCTCAGCTGCTCTGGCAATAAATATTGTACCTCCTGAATTTAATTTAAGATAAGATTAAGATACAATTAAATAATAATAATCTTATTATATTAAATACAATCCTGTCTCTGTTTATTTTGTTTATTTTTTGTTCAGTTTTTTCTCTTATTTTTGAATTAAATCAGTAAATAGAAATTATTAAGTATTTTATAAATTTGTATCTCTTCTGAATTTTTAAATACGAAATTTTAAATTTGTATAATAATGACCTGAAAAAATGTTAATTACTGAGTTACCTTTTTAGTCATTACTAGCAAGATTATCCAATGCATTTTTGTATTTTAAATAAACACATTAAGCTTATACATATTGCCATAGTCATTTCCTGGACGCCAAAAGGTTCAGTACTTGGAATCAATATGAAATTGTATTGTATTCTTTTTGTTGTCCTTGGAGTGCCTTTAATAATTGTAAGTATCGTTATATATAGAATATATATTAACTTCAAGACGTCACTACTAAATTAAATTTAAAGGAAGCCGTTGTTTTTAAGTTCTCCAACTTTGTGTGTGAAAGCTACAACGCGTCATGGTTTGTGTTCCACAACTGTCGCCTTCGAGCTGTCAGCCGGGACAGGGTTATCCTTAATATGAATGGGACAATTCTTCACCCAGCTTATAATATCAATCTTCACGGGAAGCTATTTAAAAGAGCCAATGGCTATAAACCGTGGCTTATTGATTTTAAAGTGGATGCTTGTCGCTTTATTAAAAACAATTATGATCCTGTTTTCGCAATAGTTTACAATTTATTCAAAGATTTTTCCAATATAAATCATACATGTCCATTTCTGGTAAGTATTTGATAATGGCTGAAATACAAAAATTCTATGTTTTTACCTAACAGGGCCCACAAATTGTCCAGGGATTTTATCTGAGGTCGAACTTGCTACCTTTACCATTTCCAACTGGTGAATATATGTTATCTTTACGTTGGATTTTTCATCGAAAGCTCCAATTCGATACAAATGTAAGTTTCGTATTCGTCGAGGACCTCTTACATTCGAAAAAATAAACTTTGAAAAATCGGGAGCGATTATCATTAATATTTAAGCACACAAAATTTTAAATAATACAACCAAAACAGAATATAAAGTTAAACATATAAAGTGTAATTATACTTCACGGAAGCTTAAATACATGTAAAATATTTACCATAATATATGTTTAATGAATTAACACTTTTGTTATGCTTATTTTTTGTTCAATTTCCGTTATAGTTTTTGAATAAAATTAAACCATCTAACCAATTGTCATCTGCAGGATATATGCTATCTTTACGGTGATTGTCCCACCAAAAGCTCAATTTCGATACTAATGTTAGTGCTGTGTTTATCGAAGATATTTTGAAATCGATAAATTGAAACTAATAACTAACGTTATTTATACTTTTAAAAATACACAACAAAAATAAATATTATCATGGTGTCGACCCACTCATTATTTTAATTTTTAAAAGTATTATAAGAACTTAATGGGTTGCATTAAAAAAAAAAAATTTTGGAATGATTTAAAAAGATTTTCGGAAATACAAAAGCGATTGCAGCTTTAATATTTTAATACTATGGATTTGTAAACCCGAATTTATACTATATTGGATAGATTACTTTAATAAGTTTTGTTTTAAATGTTATTTACCTAATTTTTTTTTGTTTTGTTTTCTAAAGCTAAATTTTATAAAAACTGCACCCTAAAATCAGAAACGATTAGTAAAAAAGAAGCTACAGTTATGGGCAGAGCTCCTAGGACTTCGCTTTCATTAAAAATAAAGTCTAATAATAATTGAATTCGATTTGTAAAATTTTGAAAACAACTAAGCGGGATCGAAATATATTTACCGCTCCTGGATTGAATATATCTAATCGGAAACTGTAAGTGCAAATTGGTAAGTAAATTAAAATCGAAATAAGAAAATTTTTTGCTTGGTTAATCACCTGGATATTAGAAAAGATCATTATTCTAAGTTCCGACTGCCCTTAGATTTATTGCTATTTTTTTTAAGGCTATAAAGAAATAATGTGGGCTTGCAATTTTGTTTTAATTAAAAAAAATATATATATTGTATACAATTTTTAGATATGTGGTATAAGTTGATGTGGATTTTAAGTTCTGGCAACTCAATATTATTGGTAATTTTATCTTAAAAAAATTGTCTAAGAATTTCACCTTTTTAGTAAAATATATTTCTATTCCCGAATGGGATTAATATTACTTTAATATTACTTAAAACTTCCCTTATCTATATTTGTTTATCTGGGATATTTATTTCTTCAGGCCAAAGCTTTTGGTTGCTCCGGGCCGATGTTTGGAAAACGTGGTTGCCATTGAAACGGAAAACAAAGTGTTACTGAAAATAATTTTTGTTATTTACTAGCACACCCAGTCCCGAAAACACTGCCTGGAAAATTGTAATTAAACCCGAATAAATCCGGCCTAGACGTCGGGAAACAAGATGAACCGCACCGACGACATGAAGCGGGCCTCGCTGGACGACCACAAGATGAACGCGATGGCCTCCATGGGGTGGGCGGTGGACGCGGACATCCCGATGGCCAGTGCCGAGAACCTGGCCATTCTGAAGGAGCTCACCAGAATCCGGGCCCTGAAGTTGGAGGTACAGCAGCACATGAACTCGTTGGATGAGCGCGAGAAGGCGGTGGAGCGTCATACACGTAACATTGAGGGAACAATCCAGCAGAATATGGTGAGATTTTCAGGTTTATTTCCGTTCAACTAATTACAGGTTAGATATCCTTTGCAGACCCTGTACAGCTCCATGAAGGATGACGTCCTCAAGGAGGCTCATAAAGTTCAGCTGGTTATCCTGGAACGCAATAAGATCAAGGAGGATCTGCGTCACAACCAAAAAGAGCTGGAGGAGTACACGGAGTTTGCTGAAACCACAGAGCGTAAGTCTAGTTCCCAATTTTGAATGTTCAATTTTATTAATAGATTTTATTAAAATCAATCGGAAATATACAATCAGAAAATGTATAACTGTTTATGATTTTATTAAATCTTCGACAATCTCGAAACTAACATTTGTATCAAGTGTCAACTTGTGATCAAAAAACCACCTTATAAAAAGCATGTAGGTTCCAGTTGGGAAGGGAAGAATAATTAGCTCTGGCTTTACATAAAATCCTTTCACAATCTGATCGCCCTGATAATGATTCAAAGAGAGTATGAATAAAACTACAAATTATCGTTTAGGTCTTACCTTGTACGGACATGTATGGTTCATATTTGTAAATTCCTGAATTGTACTGTAAACTAGATTTGCAAATGGATTGTAAGTCCTTCGCATGAAGCGACAACAGTCGACTGTTGTGTCAAGGAGCCAAGGCTTATAACCGCTTTCTCTTTTAAAAACCTTTAAGCGAACTTTAACATGGTCAACCGTGTGAAGAAAGCTTCCATTGTATTGAAGTATAATCCTGTCCCGACTTACAGCCTTGAGCCGACAATTGTTTATAATGTAACTTGACTTATTGTAGCTTTGGCACACAAAGTTCGAAAATCGAAGAACAATGCCATTCTAAAGTTTTTATTGGATCATAAGATTTTGTAAGAAAATAAAAGTTGAAACATACGTTCATCACCGACAGTAGAAGGACTCCAAGGACAATAAAAGAAGTTTGCATATTGGGAGATCCAACAACTTTTCTAATATATTATTTAAACAAAACTGAATTGCGAAGGCAAAAAATTCGAATGAATTGGAGTTCGAATGGCTATTAATGTGCTTTTAATCGGGAACCATATCTTAATATTCATTTAACTAATTATTTGTCTAAAAATAAACAAGAGTGCCTAAATTTGCGCAAAATATTCCAAATGAAATTTTTTACTTCATTAATTCTTTGTTATTTGTAATACATTAATGTTTTAAAATTTTTTCCCATTTACTTATGAAACTTATGAAACAAAACAAAAGTAAACTGAGTCGCATCTTGATTAGAAAATAAAATAAATACTTTCAAAAAAGGTTTCCGTGAATATGTCCATTGTTAAAATTATAAAGATTTGTAATTGAATTATTTTGGTAATCAAAAGCCTAATAGTTTTGCCAACTTACAGGAAAAATATGTCAGAATAAACGGGAAATAGATGAGCTGACCAAGCGCATCAAGTCGGCCAAGACCACCCTGGTGGAATGGACGGAAGCGATGGAGGATGGAAACAAGGGATACCAGTTGATCGAGAAGTACTACCAGGATGACCAACAGAGAGCAAGGGAGCTCAACACCAAGCGCCAGCTCCTTCAGGCGGAGATTGACAAGCGGCGGAAGCAGGTGGTGATGCTCTACGATGAACAGACCACGCTCGAGAAAAATCTGGAGCGGACCGCCTGTCTGTACCGGGCCGCCCATGTGGAACGGCGTCAGATGGTGGAGACATGGAAGAGCGCAGTCAATCAAATGACACAACGGGAGTCGGATATCCAGCTCAGGGAGCTCGAGTGCGCAGATCTGGCCAAGAGGTCTCGTCAAGTAGACAAGAGCTACAAGGATCAAGACCTGCAGCTGGACGAGGTGATCGGAAATAATCGTCAGGTGGAGATGAGCATTGAAATCCTTAACGAGGAGACCTCGGACATGAAGAACCAGATTCAAAGGATTATCGATGCCTCGATGCTTAAGGAGCGGGAGATCGATGGCTTGCGCCGTGAGCTGGAAAATCTCTCCAACCAGGTCCACTTGCAGCGGGTGGAAAACAAATCTAACACAAAACTGCGCGACTCCAAGCTCGCGGAGCTTAACAATTTCGAGAACGTAATGGAGAAGATCAATGCCCGGATGAAGGCGATCCAAAATAAAGCCCTTAATGCGGATCAGCGACTGCACATCCTCGAGGATATGATTGCTGGCGAGGATGAGGCCCTGAAGGCGCTTGACAAGGAGCAGGAGAAGGTCAACGAGCTGTTGTACCGCATTCAGCGGCAGGTGGTGGAGCTGGAGGATGAGCACAAGATTCTCACCGTTCAGAATGACTCTCTGGCCTCAAATCTGGCAGCGGTCAAGCGAAGCCAAAAAGCCGTTCAACACGAACTGCAGCGGCAGACAGAGATCCACTATAGCTTGTCCTTCAAGTACTTGGAGGCCGAGCGTAAGTATGCCCAGATGAAGGGCCAGAACGATGACCCCGAACAGGAGGCATTAAACGTGGCCAAGCTGGGTAGCCTGGAGGTGGAGTTTGAGAAGCTGACCCGTCTTATCGCCACCACGGAGGCCCAGAATAAAAAGCTCAACCACAACATGAACAACCTAGTGGTGCAGTACAATGCCGACGAGAAAGACCTGGAAATGGTAAGGTTCAAGATCAAGGAGGCTCAGGTCTACTGTGAGGGCACTGTGAAGAGATTGCGACAGAATCGCTATGAGAACTCCGAGCTGATAGTCGACCTCAATATGGTGAAGATGAGATGTAGCGACCTGGAGGTGGGAATCGGGGGCTGCGAGCAGGGCACCTACGATCTGGACCAGCATCGACTTGCCTTCCGGCGCGCCATCAAAGATCGCACTGTGGAGCTGCGCAGCCAGGAAGATGTTCTCCTGCTAAAGAAGAAGCATCTCAATGAAGAGCTCAGCACGCTCAAGGCAGATCTCGGCGAGCGGAAGAAACAGATTGAGGCGATGCAGGCCAGATTCGAGTTAACATCCCAGCTGCTGGGCAAAAACGAGGATGGCAGCATAATGACCAGCACTCAGTTGAAGGTAGAGAGCGCCCAGGAGCGCCAGATCCTGGCCGATGAGGGTGACGAGCTCAACAAGAAGGTTCTAAAGGCCGAGCAGGAGGTGGTGGCCTTGGAGAACACTCTGCGCCAGTTCGACAAGTCCAATGATAACTATCGGAAAACTTTCACTTCAGTGGACGAAAATTCAAAAGGTAAGTTTCTTGTACCTATTTGAGTTGGAATCTTGGGAACCCGAACTCTATTCCAGTTTTTAATTTAATATTTTCCCTGTACGAACCTTTTTATCTTTAAAGATTTTCTGTTGACTATGAAATGCGTTTCGTTACAGATCGCGAACGTGCCGAAATCGAGCTTAAGGAGCTGGAGGCGTCCTACTGCCGGGACTTGGAAAAGCTAAAGGTGCTGCGATGTAAGGCCCAGCACTACGAACAAAAGCTCGAGGCACAGAAGGCCGAGGAGGTAGACTTAATCACTCGACTGGAGAAGGCACGAAGCGATAGGGCAGAGCATGCAGAGACCCTGGCTAAGATCGATACAGAACTGGAGGATCAGCGACTAAAGCTGGAACGGGCGAAACGGGAGATCCGAACGCAACTCCGAGAGCTACGAACACGGCCATTTAGCGAGGAGTACATGGCGTCCTATGAGCGAGAACTCAACCTGCAGGAGCTGGAGTCCCGCAACAACAAGGCCCTCAACATGGTAACCGATCTGGCCAATAGTGACGAAAACGGCACGGAGATTATGAACTATCTCCTTCGCAAGGGCATCAAAATGCCGATCCATTTGAAGCGCACGCGCAGCTGTGTGTCATGGAGTGGTTCCTCGGACAAATCCTCTCAGATACTGCCCGAGGCCAGCTCCTATATCAGCGACAAGGGGAAGACCTTCCTGGGCGCCCCCACCAGTGCTAGGTCAACGATTTCGAATGAATCCATCTCCTCCTCCGTCTTGGGGGAAGGTAGCTCCGCAGCATCCCTTTCTGGCGTCAGCATCATATCGCTCGAGTTGCCAGAGGTTGACAAAAATAAGAAGAAAAAGTGATTTCAGTTTGACTTTTTCGTTTCCACTCTTTTTTTTTATTGTTTATTCTTCGTTAATTAATTATCCCGATCCCGTAACGATATACTCGTATATTTTGCTCGAATCTTCACGTGCTTGGCAAACGCACTGTTTACAAATTGGCCAACTAAACAGAACAGCGAATGAGTTGCGTTGAAAAAGCGGGCCAAAACAAGAGAGCGCCCACTGGTAATAAAAATAGCTTACCAAAAATCGAATTGGACTACATCCGAGAGTTTGGCCTTTGTGGTGGTGGGGTTGGGTTGGTGTTTCAGGATTCCCAACAGGTGGATACACTTTCGACAGGAAACTGACTTCTTATGCTATTTTTTGTATTTCTATTAAATTAAGAGCTTATTTATCTTTGTCATACATATTATTTGCTATGGAACATTAGTTACTATAAAACTTTTTTTTAATTAAAAAATACGAGTATATTCTTCAAATTAGTTTACTTCAGAAATCCTATAAACTAAATACCTTGCGATTTCATTGAATTCAGATTTAATAAATACAAATACCCCATTAGTTCTTGGATGGGAACTAAGCTTAGTAAAGTCGTTACCATTTCCTTGACTTGAAATCGAATAAATGAATATAATCTTATTTTGAATACATCATAAGATGTCCGGATTTGTTTCCTTTAAGTTGGGGTAAAAATAACTTATCGGATAGAGGCTAATATGGCTGCAATGATAGATGACCGCCAGCTTTCAAGTAAGTCTGACAAATCGCATATACATATCATAATACAGATTGCCCCTAAATTTTGCGTGTTGCAAAGACTAGAGCAATGGCTATAAGGCCGCCACAGCGCAATATATCGGCCAAATGGGTCTTGATATACACATCTTCAGAGCTATATTTTGAAATGAGGTATTACCTAGAGATCGGAGAAAGAGAGTGCCGTGTGGTGGAGAGATGGGTCTTTCTCGACGCTACGAGTATTTTCGAAAATCTTTTCTTCGTTTCGGCCGGGCATTTCATTATTTTTCATTATTTCGTGCTGCTGGCATCGGGGCCGAGATCTCTGTTTGCTGGGCCTGAAAATTTTTACAACAAAATTTTCACTGGGTGATATTTTTAGAAAATTCTGAAAGCGGAAAGTTCGGGCTGTGTGATGTGTCTGGGAATGGACTCCTGAAAATATTGTGATCGACCGAAAATCAGGAATAAAAACGGATATAACAAAAGGCCTTTTCAGGGATTTGCATAAGATTCGCATCGCTGGTGACCCATGTGTTCTACTTCGGTTCTGTGTCCGCTGTGCGCGGTGCCCAGCTTCGGCAGCATTGATGCACTGCAGCAGCGACTAATCAAGGCGGCCAATGGACCCTTGGCCTGCCCTTTTGCCAACTGTAAGGAGCTGTTTCTGGGCCTGGACAAGCTGACCATCCACCTGTTCTCGCACACCAGCCTTATGAAGAACAATTCCCCACCCAATGTGCCAGTGGTAACCGCTTACTCTACTCCGATCCTGGGTGCAACCCCAAAGCGAAGAGGAAAACGAGCCAAGGCCAAGCCTGTGGAGCCACCTCACCCACCTGTGCCACTCTCTCCCCCCGCCAACTGCGATATATGCGAGTTTAGTTTCCGGAACACCGAATTGAGGGACATGCACTTCCGACTGGTGCACGAGAATGCGGATTTAGATCAGCAGGAGAAGCAAAAACAACAGGCAGAGCCGGTAACAAACTAAGATTCCAAATCAAACTTTTGGAAAGTAATTATTTCAAATTATTGTTTATAAAACAGGAGCAAGAGCCGTATAAGTGCCACCTCTGCTCGAAGACGTTTCGCATGAAGGGCTCCCTTAGGATTCACCTTAAGGTCGTACACACCATGGGCTTAACCTGTTCCGGATTTAGTCCCACCGTCACCACAATTACCGCCGCCAGTCCATCGACCAAGGTCAGCATTTGCGATCGCATCCGGCACACGGAGAACCCGACTACCACCACCAGCAATATTAGCACTGTATCCAGCTCCCAGCCGTATGCTTTAAGCGGGGCTCTGAGTCTGCTCCAGCAGTCCCCAGACTCGCCGGACACCAGTAATGCTACACCAAAGCTGTGGGAGTGCGAAGTGTGCTCCAAGTCCTTTACCACCAAGTACTTTTTAAAGAAACATAAGCGGCTTCACACCGGCGAGATGCCATACACGTGCGAGATCTGTGCCAGGACCTTTACCTTCCAGCAGTCGTACCACAAGCATTTGCTCTATCACAGCGAGGTGAAGCCGCACGTCTGCATTGTGTGTGGGAGGGCCTTCAAGGAGCTCTCCACGCTCCACAACCACCAAAGGATCCACAGCGGGGAGAAGCCGTTCAAATGCGAAGTGTGCGGTGAGTATCAAGGACCTTTCTTTTCTAGCTACATGAAATTATCATATTTCGCTTACAGGAAAGTGCTTCCGTCAACGAGTTTCCTTCCTGGTCCACACCCGTATTCACACTGGCGTGATGCCTTACAAATGCGATCTCTGCCAGAAGACGTTCCGGTACAAGGTCAGCCAGCGCACTCATCGATGTCCCACCGAAGATGCCCAAACCCCCGAGCAGCTGATTAACGCCTTTCTGGAGGGCAGCGACACCCCCACTCAGCCCTCGCCAGCCAGCGTGGAAATAGCGACCATCAACGCCTCCTCCTTAGCCGATCCGGATCAGGAGGCCATGTACTCACAGACCATTGACGACATTGTGGTGGAGCAGTGCCAGAAGCTGGGAATCTGCAAGGTGACTCATCCGGATGGGCAGTCACAGGCGCAGCTTATGTCTTTGGAACCGGCTGTGGTGGTGGTGCCATTCAATGGAACCATTTCTCCACTGCAGCAGCTACAGAACCTAAAACTCTATTCACCGCAACAACAATCCGACACACCCTGCTCCGATGGCGAAGTTTTTCAACGCTTTTTGATGGATGCCACGTAGCTGGGATTGCGCCTATTTAGATATTTCAATTCAAACCTTGTTTGCAATCCAAGTCCTAAAGATATCTAGTCATGGAAAGTTTTCCACAAAAAGCAAACCAAAGTATCCCTGGCAAGCAAGATTTATACTATTTGTTCCATAAAACTCTTCAATCATTGTGTTTAGTTTACATTTTTAATTAGCTTGGATCTTAGGCACAATCCTGGAAGCAGGAAAATACCCGAATCTGTTTTAAATTTTAATTTTCAATAAAATAAGTTTCGTGCGAAATTCTAATATTTCAAAATGTTTAATCCTCGTCGGAGCCACTACCAGAGCTTGAACCAGAGCCACTGCCTGAACCGCTGCGCGAGCGGGTAGGTGAACGGGAGCCGGAACGAGAGCGGGATCCTGACTTCGTACGGGAACGGGAACGGGAACGCGAACGAGACCGCGATCTGGATGGGGTTCTGGAACGTGAGCCCGACTTAGACCTCGATCTGGATTTATTAGAGGCTGCGACAGACTTTTGGGATCCTGCCGGAGAGTTGGAGCGGGAGCGAGACCCACTGGCTGATCCGGAACTGGAGCCGCTGCGACTGCGTGATCTTGAACGGGACCCACTAGCCGAGCCAGAACTGGAACCGCTACGACTGCGTGTACGGGAACGAGACTGACGATCCCGAGCTGCTTGAGCGGGTGAGTCGCCTCCTTCCGCCGGCTTGGCACCCTCTGCAACCACCTCGTCCACCTTTTCGGTCTCGCCAGCTGCCTGGGTTGGCTCCTCTTCGGCTTCTTCCAATTCCTCTTCGACTTCTTCCTCCTCTTCCTCGCCAGGAACTTCCAATTGACGTTCGCGATAACGCTGCATGCGATGCTCCATGGCATCCAACGGACGATGCTTGACCACCTGGAAGATTAGAGATTTAGTAGATAATTGAACGATTATTCTAAGACTTTCTGAGACTCACCAGTTTGGTATTGTTGGGTTGCTGGCCGACCTTTACACGGCGCTTGTTCAGACGCACACGTGTCTCCAGTTCGTTGTAGTAGATACCGTCGGGGCGCATCACGAAGAAGTAGTTCTCCTCGTAACCCTTTGAGGCCTTGGTCTTGACGTTCCAATTGTATTCGCGTGCAATCTTGTACTCGTACTCCTCCTCGTCCTTGTACAACTCTTCGGCCACGAAGTCGGCGCGACGCTTTTCGAGCGTTTGCTCCGTGGGAAGGAAGTAGGCAACGAACTGCTCACCGCTTTCGTCCATCACACCCCGAATCATGGCCTGTGACATTTCCTCTAGCTGGGCGGGTACATTCTTGCCTGCCGGAGCCGGATCGCTGTCGAATATGACCTGAGCGCAAGGGTATTTCCAGTTGACGAAGTCGGGGAAAATGGGTAGCACCTCGACGGGCACCACGTTCGGCTTGGAGTAATGTTTGGTGATTTCGCTCTTGGTGTCGACGAAAGTCTTCTCGATGGCCTTGATCTGGGCGTCGCGATCCAGGTAAAGGGTCTCCTCGCGAAGTGACTTCTTCACGTTGTAGCCCACCTTGGCCTCGATATTCTCCAAGTTCTGAGGCTGGAAGCGCGTCTGTTCCGTGGAGATGTACTCTGATTTGCGCAACCAGGACACGGTTCTCGAATGCTGGCGTGAACGCACAGAATCGGTTGGCGTGAGGGTGTCTTCCTCCAGAAGCTTTTCATCGGCGGGATCTAAGAGTGTCATTGAGTCTGCCTGGTACAGCTCCCTATTGATGAGGTCCACCGTCACCCCCAGGTCGTGCTCCGTGAGTACATCGTACTTGAAGTTGCGTTCCAACGATGTTGGATTGTATTGGACGAAGCGGTGACTATCGAAGGGGTACTGCAGGAACTTCAGGTCAAAGGGAATATCCGGCAAGTTGTTGCCGTACTTGACGCGACAAATGATCTCCGATCTGCAAGAGAATTCGTTGCGGTTTTGGTTTTGTTTCATTACTTTCCGGTTACATTTTACTTACTTGCGTTCTGTCTGCCGCTGAGGTCTTTTATCAGCGGCACTATTAGTCGTCGAGTTGTTGATGGTTGGAGGCATAATTCTTCTTTATTACTGGCTGTCTTTTAAAAGTTTATACATCTAAACAAAAAATTCACAACAGCGTTCGCATTTTTCTCCTCACACTGCACGTTGTTACAGTGTTGAAAAACACATGAGATACTGTTTGATATCGATTTCAGACCTGTTATCGAAATCTGCGACACAAACCAATATATGCCGCGAGATTTTACATTCGAAATGGTTTAATTCGATTTTAATTGCTTATTAAGCAATTATGAAATCATATATAAGCACTGGGATTTATATATTTCCTAACGAATTTTTAATTTTTCACAAAAAACGTAAAATGAGGGATATTATAAATTATATTCAACAACTCGGGACACGTTTTTGTGCTACTTATGGTCCAAAACAAAAAGAATTGTAAAAGTAAATATATAAAAATTTAAATCAATAAAAACAAGATGTTTTACTTCTTATAGTTTTTAAAATTTGAAAGTTTACCTATTATTTTTGAATATATGTTCGTTTTTTGTAAAAACAAGATTTGAGTAAGAATCAGAAATGCCAATCTCTTTATTTAGCGTATCTGTGAAGATTTATGCTGCATTAAGCTGTAATAACTTTTCATTTATTCGTTTTAGTACCGAGAATCTCTAGCCATGGGCTGTGGAGTAACTCACCGCATATTTATTATGTTAATAACGTTTTTTGTGGCGGATTCACTCGCTTCAATCCCAGGACTCCCAAGTGGCCATCCCATTTCAGTGCTTCACGACATTCCAGTTAAGAAATCTAAGGGACTGAATGAGAGAACACCATATCAAGAAATTCCAAGCGGTGAAGCATTGAAAGACACCCCAGAAAAAAGTGGAAGGAAAAAAAGTTGTCATGGTCGCCAAAGGACTTTTATTAGAAACCCCAACTACATAGATCCCAACAAATGTTTCGAAAAGAAGAAAAATTCTATAAGCAAATTGTACAGGAACCTCCCACAGCCACATCCGGGAGCTAAGGCTAGAAGCTCGAAGAATCACAGAAAAAAACAGAAAAAGATTACAGACTCTGAAGAGGAGAGTTTAAAGAATCGGAAATGAAATTCCAAACCATAATGACATGTCCAATGTGAAATGTCCAATGTAAATACATAGGGCGGGAACCACAAATAAATAATTCAAACAAACACAAAACACAATAAATTGAATTAGCGCAAAATAATGTTTTTCTTCTCTTGTGGAAAAAAATGTGATTGTCACCTTTTTGGTTTTGTTGTGGATTGAGTTTAATGGGTATCACTTAGTTGGAAGCTGTGAAAAGTCCCCCCTATCTGCAGAAAATTTCAAGCGTCGGGTTCAATAACAAGGTTAAAAGCAACAAATACATGCCAAAAAGACGATTTTTTTGCGATTTTCAGAAATTTATTTACATCTGATATTAACGCCCGACGACTTGGCAAAATAATCGTCACAAGAAATTAGCATTGGCTTGTTGATTGATCGCGTATCATAGAAAGAAAATAAATTAAGAAATCAATTGAAATCTACAGAGAATTTGTTATCCACGGGCATGGATATTAAATTGTTATTAATCATTTTTTAAATAAATTCTTGTAAATCTCCAGTTCTTATAAGATTTTCCGAGGAAAGAATTAGGCAAGAAGAGAATATAATCCAAAACTAATGAATATTAGAAATCAGTATTACCATAAATAGATTCTTAATCATTCTCTATTGTAATACTTTTCAAGGCAACATAATATTTATTTACTAACAGTCTTTTTCAACGACTAAGTTAATTAAATTCTGTTAAAACAAACTTATTTTTACGATATTCCTTAAACAGCACATCCCCAAAAAAACTTTTGGTAAATCTTGAAATCAAATTCATTATCATAAAATAATTACTCATAAATTTGAATTGTAGCAACACTATTTTTGATGTTTTCTGGGAATATTTAAGATCCCCACTTGGAAAAGGAAACTCCTAAAAGCGACGGAAATATACATAATAAACATAATTAATTAAATCTCAGAGGCATTGTAGAGAAAGGTAAATAAATATCTTAAAAATAAACAATCCTGAATTGTTTTGCTACCAAATAGATACGTCAAAAAATATTTATTTTGCTTTTAGCCAAAGCAAACGTGTCACGCTTTCTGTTTTTTTTTTTTTTTTTTGTTGGCAAATAATAATTACTGTCAATTAGTAATTTTTGTTAATCAATACATCACATGATGGCGAGGAAAGCCATCTGCCACAACCGAACCAGTTAAGCCAAAAAAGCTATAGCCAAAGAACAGTCCGACCAATCAAATTAGCCAAAGTAAGCAAACCTCAAAAAGTTGCAAATCAATTGACCATGCGCAGCGTGCCGATGTGAAAATTTCCATGCTCGTTACTAACCTATAAGCTGGATTCTTAATTCGTGTTTTTCGATCCGATCCCCGATCTCCGATCTCCGATCATTAATTTCGCTCACCGAATCGGGTATATCAATTCCCGATCGAGTCGAGAAGCGCGCGCGCGACTTCAGTTTGAAAAACGGTTTACATTTTGCAACAAGCGCTAAATTTCTTTTGCAAACAACGCCGGACTTTTTGCGGGTTCACCCAGTTGGCATTTTGCGGTTCCCAGTTCTTTTTGATTCGCTTTTTATTAACATTGATATTTGCTTAATATATAAGTATACAATACTCGTATGCCGCCTGCCAGTTGGTGATACGAAGTCCGTGTGTGAGTCGAAACTACTAGAGTTTTTGGCACTTTAAGTGAAGTGTGAAAAGAGCGATCCGAATGTCATGAATTCAGTATCCGTTTAATGTTCGCACCGATCGGTTGTTAAAAGGAGTCAGCCCTTAGATATCCATACCAGAGTGATAATATATCCTGCCGAAATTATGATTACCAGAATAGAAGGACAGCCTTTCTGACTGGAAACCAGTTGCCCTCGAATAGGTAAGTCCTGAATGTCTTAAAACCATAAAAACGGATGTGAAAATTAACATATTTTTAAAACAATAAAAGTGTAGTCTATCAGCTTAAGTTTATGTTTCTGTTTCAATTTGCATATTAATTATTTTATTATCCTGCGAAAAAAAGATTCCTTTGGTGCTAACAAGGAAATATTCCAAAGAAATTTTTACGACTTAATTAAGTGAATCCTATTAGATAACATTTATTTAAATGTCTTGAACAAAAGTAGCTACGCTGTAAAAAAATGAAAAGCAATAATACTTTGATTTATATACAACTAATGGGATAAAGAACTATAAATCATTGGGTTAGTTTTCACTGTCGTAGGTCTTTTCAGGTGGGTTTCTTTAAAACTGATTTTAATTGTGCTACTGCCGCAATAAAAGTGTGATTTACTGTGGCTTAAAAATATATATAACCCATATAATTATTAGTATTCATAATATATTGTGAAATGGGCGTGGGAAACTACAGAGTTCAGGTGAAGCATCAGTTCATCGGCGACGTCGCCCGATCTGGAAATTCTATGAATAATGCATAATGTAGGAGTTCCCTCGATTAGTTATTGTTGAACCTTACGGTCGATGAAACAAAACGTGTTTCAAATCATGGGGTCAGTGGACTACCAATTGGAAAAACATTTTAGATCAGGAAGTAATTGTAATTACTTAATAAATCTGGGTTTCCTCAATGGTAAAATGACTCAATGTCGATTATTTATGGGTAGTTTTTCATCCTTTCATCGTAAAAGTATATTTTCGGGTTGCAAAAGACACTAACATCATATCAGTCGGTTCATAAGGTTTATTACATAAATTCAATTGATGTGTTATTGAAAAACCTAAGCAAACATTAATAGAATTGGATGCAAGTATGTTTTCTTTTCTATGCAAATTAGAAAATACTAATTACTTGGCAAGACTTTCGTGTGAAATTTCTGCGGGAAGCATAAAAGATTCTTAAACCGAAAGACTAAGGCAATAGAGAAGTGGTTGGGAGCTAATAATGTGTCTGGTTTCGAATAAATTTCACGTGAATAAATAAATCACCTATAAGTGGTATAATTAAACATGTACGAGTATGTGTAGTTATAAGTGTAATTTACATATTGATAACGCCTGTCCGAGCCACCATTTCTTTTGGCCACCCGAGGCGGGTGCGTTAAAAATGAAAGCAAACAAACCAACAACGACAGAGATAAAGCAAATAATGTGACAAATAAATTGAAATGAAAGCACCACCCAGCAGCACCCACCAGCCAGCACCCAGCACCCAGGAATCATGAAAAAGTAAAACAAAGAAACACTTAACCAAACAGACGAATCGGCGAACGTGAAAGGCAAAATGAATTGCTGGCCAACACGGCGTATGAGTGTTTTTATTTTTTTCGAATGGCTTTGCTTTGGTTTTTTGGCAAGTGTACAATTGTACGTGGATTTGTTGGCAGCACGAGAGTGATACACTATGTGGATATTGTGATACATCAATGAGTGTAGTGAACTCTTCTCTTTCCGCCTCTCTGCGCCCGGTTAAACTTGAACTTGACTTTCCTGAGAGCTCGGAAGTGTACGGGGACAAGTGCAATTGTCAGAGAAAAATGGGGTACTACGAGTTGGCTATATGTACCTATTAATAGGCGCCTCCTCTTCTTCCTGTTTGAGCGTCAAGCGGAAATCGAGTCAGCCCAAAAAATTTCTTTGCTGCCAATTCTTTGTAGTTCCAACTCGGCCCTTGCCTTCTAAGCATACTGCACATTTGCGAGTGCTCATTCGAATTCGATCCGATTCCGTCCTGTTCTGATATTCAGAAATCCATAAATATTCACCACTTGAGATATTTCCGATGCCCGCAAAAAAAAACCAACCAAAAGGAATACTTGAACGTTCTACCAATTTGATTTATCAGTAGGACTGTGTTTGTGGTTCTCGTGGGTGTCGTGATTATATAAAATAAAATTGCACAACTAAATAAGCGCAACGGCAGAAGCAGCAGCAGCATGAGAATAATTCCTTATTGACCAGGTGTAGCTGCTAGTACGATAAATACAAAAATGAGCTTTATCCATCCCGATGCCACCTTGATGGATGGCCATCAACGTGTCGAAGCTTCAATGGCGGATACGGAAGCCAATTCGGCGGAATCCTTTCCCAAAAGGCAAAACAATGAGAGAGTGGAAATCAAAATAATGATGGTGAAAGTTCAGGTGATTAATAATGAATATTTTTCATACATTTACGGAATTTTTTAAAACCCTTTAGGAGCTGAAAAGTATCAAAAACAATATGATACATTTATTATGTATACGCCATGTATGACACAACCAAACCGTAACAAGAAACTTGCTAATTTCATTTAAACTTCTGTCTGCCCCTCTAACTTCTAAATTCATTCAATTTTTTTCGTGATTCTACCATAAAATGTTAACATGGAGAGGGAAAAACTTTTCCCATTGTCTCTGTTTGCCGTACCATGCGGCGTATGCGTAATCAACAACAACAGAAACTCAAACTTTTTGGCTAATTTGTTTGTTGCGCGTGCCAATCACAGGTCTATATTAGAAAGAAGATACATCCCAGTCCATATTTGTATATTCCCTCCATCCCAGTACATTGCTCAGCTCGATTGGTGATGTAAAATTTATTAGCACTCTTGTTCGAACAATGACAGCTGTCGATGGGAGGAGAATTGGATTTGTTAATAAACAAACAATTGAAAATCTCACAAGTGCATGACACTAACGCCTCTCTAACTCAAATGTAATAATTAGAACAATAGCACAACAATAGTTAAATGAAATACACGCTCGGGAAAACATCACTTCTTTCACTTTACGACATTACGACCTGTTAGCCATTTGACGGTTCAATTTTGAGTAACAAAAGGTCTGTTATTGAAATAACAATTACTGGAAATTAAAGTTTAGGTGTTAGCTTTTGAGAAACAATTGTTTTTTTTTTGCACTTTTGAAATCAATTAATGGGTTAGCTTTATTATTACCATAATTGTAGCAGAAAGGATGATGAGGAACATTGATATTGGATTTGTTTATTTCGCTTTAAAAGCAATAAAAAAAAACAATTTTCTTACCGCAAAATTGCAATTTGAATAACTAACTTAATCCATTTAGTTGTGGTTTCAGTTTAAAAGTTTATATTTTTATAGTAATTAGTTTTCTAGTCCCCGGGAAAACCATATATAAAAACGCTCATTTTGTGAAATAATCCGCTTTGGCATAAAGCCTCAGTTGTGGCCTATTTAACAACTTTAATATACGTACATATTCCAGACTTATTTTCATTTTAATGGAGAAACTGAGATAGTGCCGGGCACGCAATGGCACGTGCGTCAGATGTTTGGCTTTAATTGGTTTTCATCCTGCCACTGGCTGAACCGCAAAACGACCAATTAATCGACTCAATTGCTGGAATATGTATATTTAATTTGTCAAACATTTATTGCCCCCCCCCGAGTTGTGGCCAAAAGAAATATCTGCTAACAGAATAAGCGCATTACGAATCGCATAGAGGAAGGTCCGGATAGCTTTCGTCCTTTGGTCGGTCCTCAATCGGAGTTGAGCAACAGCTGCTAGGCAAACAGTTTTTTTTGCAACAAAGCTTTGACATTAGTTTAGCCCGGATTCATTGAGGGTGGCAGAAGGCAGAGGGCTAGTGTCCCGAAAGTGAAATTGGCCAACACGTGACCGATTCCATTGAGACCCTGTTCGTGAAGTTTCGCGGAGGGAAAGCTTTTGCTTTCGCTTTCACTTCGTGACATTCAAAGGTGGCAAGGAAAAACGAACTTCAGTTCCGTCTGCCTCAGCTGGAAAAGCTTTTCGCCGATTTTCGCTGCTTTTCCCTGCTCTCAGACGGTTTCCGCCGCTTTTGGACAAATCAGTTGCGCCGTTTGGGCGAACTTGGGCGATTCATTTTATAGCGCGGACGTAGCTTCATTTTCAGTACTTGAATAAATATTATTCCCAATAATTTAATTTTGTGAAAGCACTTTTTTTTTTATTTATGAATCAGTTGGATTTTTTACGGTTATTCAAAGACAGATTATTATTAATTTTAATAAGGAAGTTTCTTTCAAAATATAAATAAACATTGAAGAAATTTCAAAAATTGACTTAAATGCATTAAAAATTGACTGTTTTCTAAATTAACTCAAAAATATTAAAACCAATTGGCAAAAAAAAAGATAAGAAATCGAACTATTAAAACAAAAAATTGGTAAAGATTAAATTTAATAATTGAAAGTGCTTCATAAACAGTGCATAAAAATATCAAATCAGTGCTAATTAATCTGAAACCCTTAAAAATATATTGAGAGCGTAAAATTTCATTCCGCCGGGTTTCTATTTGGTTCCACCGGTTTTCGGACCCATTATGCTCACGGACATTGGCAACAGCGGCGCAAATGGTAACGGCAACTGCAGCCACAATGTTGGCAATGGTCATGGCCTAGTCAGTGGAATCCACTCGAGTGGCTCCTCCAGCGGCATTGGCAGTGCTAGTAGTGAAAAGTTGGCAGTGCGTAACGATGAGGCCAATACCGAGCAGGGCAGTAATGAAGGAGATGGCGATGCCGAGGATGATGATGACGATGATGATGACGAAGATGATGATGCGGATGAAACTACGGTATATACATATATATATTTATATAGAAGAGTGAATTTTAGCTAGGCAGCGAATTAGCAGCATATGCATACGTAATTTTATGCTCAGAGATAATTAGAAACTCAACCACAAGCGGAAATCCAAGAGCAAATTGTGCGTAGCACAAAGATAAGCTGGCCAGGATTTGGAATGGGTTTCTGGCTAGGGTGTCTCACAAATGAAAGGGTCACCAAAAAACACTGGAAATTCTTCTCAAATTCATCCGACAGACATTCTGTTTTTAGATCTACAATTTATTATCTTTCCACTTGAAACAATAAGTATTTTATTTTTCAGCCAAGTAAAAATTTAATTAAAAAAAACCATTAATAAGGCAGAATTTGTTTAGAAACTATTTCGAGATTCAAAAAATATTTCTGGTAAAACGGCACCCCCTGGTGAGAATTTCTGCCGAAGGATATGAATGCTGAACTTACTTTCAAAAGCAATTTGAATGGCACAAACTCTACTGAAAGGACTTTAAATCCCACACAGAAGCCATAATTTCCCTTTTCTCCCCAAAAAGCTGGAGCCCCTGATTTTGGGTTTCCTGTTTTGTATCCTCGCCCTGCCTCAAATAATTCGTCAAATCCATTCAATTATTCAAACAATCATTCACAGATGCGAATGAGCACCAAACCGTGGAGAACATTCGCCGGCACATATATTCTTAGAGTGCGAAAACGGAAATCAAGGTTTGCGGCACGAATCAGGGGGATCATTTTGACCAAAGGCGGCAGCTAAATGAGGCAAATGACCCGCCTGTTTTGGCCTAACCGCCTTTGCTTTGATAAATAAATTTCTCCCGAGAGTTTTTCTCGGTTGTTTGTTGTCCCTGTTTCTGGCACTGTTTGCTTTCGCCTGAGCACGGAAAGGTCCTTTGACTATATTAAAAAAAAAACAGATATCTCTGGCCTGCCATCTACAGATATTTCACATTTTTGCAACACGACTCCTTTAGCGTTTTCGGTGGCGAGACTTTAATTAAAATCAGGCATTCATGACGTCAGACCGGCTGTCTTAATTAAGCCAACTTTTGAAACTACACACGTTCCCAGCCCGATTCTTAATTGTGCTGATCCAGGTGGTTTTCCGGGGTTACTCCACTCATTAGTGCCGCTGCCACACGTGCAGTCCAAGTCGTGCGTATTGACTTGAGAAAAAATAAGAAGGTGTCTGAAAATTCTGTTTAGCATGCGAATGCGATAAACGTCAAAGTCGGAACCGTGTATAGCACACTCTCCCCAGATTATGCAAATTCCACCTCCTTTCTTATATTTTTTTCCTCCCAAAGTCGTATGCAAATTAGTCCACACAGGACACGCGCTTCCCTCGTGTGAAAAACAAAATGAAAAAGGAACCGAATAACTATAAGAATTTTAGATACTTATATGAAAGAGATAATATGGATCAATTTATTTACCGTCTTGAGAGGTGTTGGTTTTTGCTTCTTAAGAAATTATTATTTATTTAAAAGAAGTCCACGGGTATTAATTAAATCAAAGAAAAATTTTAAGTAGTCAAGAACCTTTCAAGCAAACTGGTCTCAATTTTTCCCAGACAGACACGCGAAACTTGCTTTTGGGTGGCAAAAACAAGCTTTTAACGAAAATATCCAATTCAATTTGAATTCGGAATAAAATTCGCGTGTCTCAAATTGGCAAAACATTCTCCCAGCCCAACAGTCTGTCAGATTCGGGTTCATCTAGCCTAATAGTCCATCAAACCGAACAATCGGTCGAATGCCCCGAATGTAAACAAAGCAATTTGCTTTGAAATTTGCATTTGCAGACCCCAAAGCCCGGTTGGATGTCTTTGTTAATGAACTTTTCACATACCAATTAGAAATATTTGCATTGCCCCAAGTTAAAGGTTAACAAAATCTGGCTAAAAAATATATACCCGCATTATAATTTGAAAAGGTACATACTCGTATATGTTTGTCAAAGTTGCGTAAAATGTGGCCCAAATAAACGCAAAGCCAAGTATGTTGTAAAGGACAATCAGTATGGCAGGATGGTCGTAAAGTTACGGCCCACAAATCTAGGCTAACAAGCTACAGTGGACAAGAATAAAGTACTTGACCAAGCTTTAATAAAGGGACATTCCTTAATATGGGACAAGGAAGGAACAATCATTATTTCTTATGGTTTCCCCAAATAATTTGTTTAGCTTAAACTAATTGAAAATTTAAAGACTTTTCAAGTTCTTAAAGGGGCTTAAAGTTGATGGTTCTATAGAGGCGGGCTTTCTTAAATTTAATTTATTTATAAAATGTCAAGGGCTCCATTGTTTTGTCCGCCAACCACTCATTGTCCTGCCCGGCTTAACAGGTCACTTTTCACAACTGACAAAACGAAACTTTTATTAGCTGACCCTTCAAAGGGTTTTCAGTTGGCCGTGTTGGACATGTTGGGCATTAAAAACTCCTTTCCGGATTCAGGACAAGGGTTTGGGCTGAGTTGACCACTTTAAGGTCGCCCACAGCTTGTGTGTTTTTCTCGGCAAGGTCAAAAGGCACATCAAAAAGCGGCAGAAAAAGGCTCTCGGCTGCCTTTCTAATTCCACAAAATCGCTGATTATTTATTAATATTGATGCATACAGGGTTGTGTTTTTCACGATCTCCCCGTCACTGATTTTAATTGGTTTTCTGAATGGGATCAACTCATGCCCGGAGTCGAGGACCTCTCGAACTTGCCTCATTTGCATTGGCCAAGTGCTTCGAACTTTGTGTCCAAGTACGCCGAACTCGAGGGCCCCAGAATCTGGCTAAATGGAGGATAAGTTAGGGAAGGTAAGTGCCAGGGCCTGGTCCTGGGCCTGGGTCGGGGTCAAGGGCATCCAACGATTTAATGATGGGCCAGTTCAACTGAAGAGTGTCATAAAACCTCGCCAACAAGGTAAACACAAGGGCTTCTCATAAACTTTTCAAGTGCCTAGAATGCGATAATCGCCTTTCAATTTCATCTTGAGTATAACTTTTTCTTTTGATTTGCTTGGCAGGATTTCTTGGCCATCTTGTGAGTGTATTTGTGTGGCAGGATTGCTTTTTGAGCTGTTGGAAACAGTTTCCACTAATCAGCAAAAATGTTTCGGAAACTTTAATCATCTAGCCAACTGTTAAAATTACTGAAAACGAAAACAATTTTCCAAATATTTAGAAGCGTAAGCACAAAATTGATTAAAAACGGTTGCTGAGGCGAAAATCAGTCAAAAGACTCTTCCCACCTTCCCCTCAAGGAGAGCCATTTAAGGGATAAGGCAGAATATTCATTATCCTGGACCTTTGTTAACGTTCTGTGGTGGTTTAAAGGCCTCTTTAAGGTTCAGAATCCTTTCTTTTTTTGTAGGGGAGACTCAATTTTATTTTTAGGCACCAGAAAAGAACCAACAAAAATGGCTATTACGGGCGGTACTCAAAGCAATTATACCAAAAAAACAAAAAAAAAAACCTGCAACGGAAGCCGGAGGAAAGCTTCGGAAACAAAAGACAAGACAATTGTATAAATAAATGTAAGGGAATAACCAGTGAGTGGGTCTGATTGGGTGGGCTGGCCTTGATGAGTGGGGCGGTGTGGCGGTCTGCTGGTCTGCTGGTCTGGGGGGTGGTCGAGTGCTATTTGGCAATTAAGCTTGTCAGGGATCTGAGGCGGAAGTGAGAGGTGGAATGCATTTGGTCAATGACCGGGTGTGAAAAAGCATTAAAATTCAATTGGATGGATGGCGGGGTCTCGGATGATATTGTTTCATTTGTGTTAACAATGTTGTTTGCTTTCAATGCCATAAACATTTTATGTAGCATACATTTCTGCTGCAGTGAGCAATTTCGTTTGCCAATACATTATATAAGAGAATCAACAAATATTGTCCTAATAAAGATTCAACAAAGTGCCTGGAGGGTGTAAAATAGCATTTATTTGAATCATTTCTAAAGCTTTGGTTTTTTTTCGAAATTAATATATGTATTTACAAAGATAAAACTCTCAAACGGACGTTTTTCCCAGAAGTTTTAAGCTGTAAAATGAAAATCCAATTTTAATATTTCCTCCCCTCGTTCCAACATTTATCGAATTTCCAGGGGTAAACACGCGGCACTTTGCCAATAATTGGGTTTTCATATTTTCTCTTGCCTTCAGGAAGCAGGACAATTACGCCTTCGACTGGGCGGATACTTTGTGACAGATTGAGATTAAGGACATCGACTGCGGCAGGATAAATAGCAGTGGCTTGGACCTATTTATGTTTATGCGGCTTTCGCCTCCGCATGTGTGTATTGTATTTGTTGTTTTCCTAAGCAGCTTAGTGGCAGACCAGAAATGGAAACAGAATTTCCATTTATCTGGTTAGTGGAGAGGTAAATTATATATTTGACCCAAGGCAATATTGAAAGAAAAGGGAATAAATACAGGAAATACCAAAATAGAGTTTCATAACTAACTCTCTGTGCTTGTTTTGTTTTTGTTTTGGCTGCTGCTTAAAAATCCTAAAGAATAACTCAGATCGAACTTATTAATTCGACTGTATCGCAACAAGGTCAACATCACCGCACAATCTGCTCTTTTATGAGATACAATTCTGGCAAAATCCTAATGCCAGCAGAAATCCAAAATTACATTATAGATAAAGGTTGCCCTAAGCCTATCGGACATGTGAGCAAAATATTTAGTATCCATATAGGAATAAATCAATTCCCTCACTCAATACACGGTCGCATTTTTATGGTTGACGTTTTTCCATCACATAAAAATCACTTCAAATTTTAGCTGGCAGCTTTTTCCTTGGGTGTTTATTCGTCTGTCAAAATCTGATTTTCTCTGTCGCCAAATCTGCTCACTTGAATCACAGAAAATCCGCCTAAAAAATAAAAAAGAGGAAAAGTCCAGAGACAAACAGCGGAAAGCTTTCCAAGCAATTGAAATGTTTGTAGGATGGAATAGGATATAGGAGTGGGCGTGGATGGAATTCTCTTCATCCTGTAATGTATGCGTATCCTTCATCTAAGCATCTCAAGAATTTCGGCATTTCTATGCGAATCAAAGACAAAGTCCATAATTTCAGGCTTCTTATGTAGGCCGGGGTCGGTTAGGCTTTCATTTGAATCCAAACGAAATCAACCCTCTGACAGAAGAAAGACACCAACGACCTGCCCCACATGGGTTTCCAGTGGCTGAGTTGTCAGATTCAATTGCCAGGCGACATAAATCAGGGATAAAGTGAGGAAGGCAACCAAGTCATAAATCGTGGCCTGAAATTATGGTTTAGGGTGAAAATGGAGAAACAAGTCTCAAGTTAATTGTAAAAAGCGAACGAAAGAAAGGGAAAACCTTTAAGAACTACTCTTTTTTACTAATTTTAGGGACAGAATGAGAAAAGTGTCCCTAAATTCTTTTGTTCTTGAAAAAATATATATAAAAAGCATTTTCTTGTCAATTTAGTCAGCTTTGTCCTTGGGTCTCAGGTGGCGAATAAAATTTTCATAGCTTTTGAAAAATGATTTCTTTTGTCATCTTTCCGAACTTGGAGCACTAGAGCAACCTTGACGTATGCAAAAACATTATTTATTTATTCGAGTCTAGTGCGTCTTATTACTTTGGCAATGAATTGAAGTTGATGGAAAACACTTGACTAAACAGCAGGCGATGCCAACATTAAAACCTTTTTATGCTCCACAAAATAAACGAGACAATTATGCGGATAATTAAAGAGTGAATGAAATATATTGAAGTATATTCACTTGGTTTTTACGACCCTGATAAAAGTTTGTTTGGTTACCACTTTCTGCAGGAGACAGGGTTGAGCTTTTTCCGACGTTTCTTGGCCATTGCCGGATGGGAACTCCTCGAATCCTTCAGCACACGTTAACCAAACACTTACCACACCCACGCATAAGCATGTATGGACATAAAAACAATCTGCAATACATTACGCATACGCCATGCTGTGCCAAATTGTTTCGACAGTTTCGAACTGCCGAATGTTTATGAGTTTCTGGCATAGAAAACATTTGCATACACGTGCCGGGCATGGGAGCAATAGGGACGGAGTCGTCCATCAATATGGAGATACGTATGTGACTGACAACCCAGCTCTGGATTTGTAAATTATGGCCCGCACATTCTGGCCACAATCCGGGGGTCAAGCTGGGAGCAAAGTGCGAATGCAAAGTGCTACTTCGGGTCCCCGTCAAATGAATCAAATATTTATGCTCGCCTCCGTCTGGCTGGACGTCTGGTCACGATGTCGTGACAAACGTTAACTCGAATAGCTCATATTATAGTTAGCCCAAAGCCAGCAACAAGTAGAGGGGGTATCGAGGGCCCATTCATTGCATGTCTCTAGCGCTATAATAATTTAACTTCATTGCCAGAAAAAAGTGGGAATCTATTTGGAGGCAATTTAATTAAACGGCTTGTCGACATCAAGTTTGGTTAACTATGGAAACTAATGTGGCAATTAAATGGGCGTCTGGGATATGATTTTCTAAGATTGTACAATGTAATAACCGTGTGTCACAATTTCATTTATCCTGAAGCGTAACTTATTCAAGGCTTTAATCCTTGCCACCCGGGTCTCGGTCTCGGGAGGCAATTTATTGATGCATAAACAATACAAGGATTCAACAAACAAGAAGCTGGAGAAACATAAGCACATTAACCCATCTCAGCTGCTGCACGTCAACAGCTTTTGCCTTTACCTGGGCTTTGTGTTGAATGGCAACAGCTCCGAATAATACATCAACAGTGTTGTTTCCTTTCCCCCAACGGGCAGGTGTGTTATGAACACTGAAAACAAATGGGAACAAGATAGAAGGGAATCCTTCCTTATGCTAGCAAAATATCAGCCAGCGTTAAGTGATATTTTTTGAGATGCGTATCTGCTAGCCCGGAGGCAGAAAACAACATTCCGTGCAAGAAACACTTTTGCTCTGGCATTGTTCCAATTAACTATAGCGCCTATTGTTACCAACGCTTCGTTTCTGGGCCAAATACCTGACCTCTCATCTGCCAAAAATTGACTTTGGCTGCAACTTTATGGCCATGTGTTGTGCCAGCGAGTCCATTGTGTGTCGAGGGGACACACGCGTCTTGGCAGCCGAGAGCATTGTCGTTACCTGGAGATTGTTAGGCCAAACAATTAATTAATCATTAGCCTTGGCTAATGGGTAAACGATACACTTTCTTCGGAAAGAAATGTGTTTTTCTTTCTATTAGCCCTCTACATGTTATATTTAGGATTTCCGACTTTTACTTTTGACTCTTGACTGGCCAAAGTTTTTGGGGAGAAGTTCGTACTTTTTATTTGTCCGTTGTCTGGTCTGGCAAGTATCTAATAATTAGAAGTTTATTGTGAATTTAAGATTTAATGTGAAACATAAACATGAAAACTTGTGTTAATTGCCAAAGAAAATGTTTGAAACACGCAGAACCATTATTTGTTACGTGATTTCCAAGTTTTTTTACATACACGTGATAAATGATTTTCTGTTCCAAAAAAAATAAATAGAAATAATTTCCTTTAACAAAATTTAAATAGCAGAACCAATTAGGGGTTTATAGCCCTAAACAGCATCTGACATTTGCAAATGTTTGTAACATTTTGGCCAAGTATTCATTTCAATTTTCCTACCAACGTTTCCACAAATGAAGCCAAATGAGGCCTGGTTTCAATTACAATTTCCTTTCCGGCAAACAATGGAGCTCGACATATGTACGATATAGGGGCTTCTCCTCGATATACAATCAATTTTCATATTCTATATACGGCCTCTTCCCATTCCACGGGGGAACGAGCCCAATTGAATTATGAAGAGCAATAAATAAGTTAATGAAATATTAAGGAGGCAACACTCCCACTGGGACCAAAGAGAAATGTTCCCGGCAATTGTTTCCGGCCTCAACTCGGCCGGCTAAATACTTCAACTCAGTCAGATAATTGCTATAGTTTACCGACAACAAATTTTCCAACTTGACAGCTAATTAAAATAACCAAGAATACCGGACCATCAATCCGACGGTAAGAAATTGCTTTAATTATGACTGTGGGAGGGCTTTAATAGTCTCCACCAGGAGGATACAAGGACACGGAGAAGATTCCAACTTGCAGTGCCAGTACCAGTACCAGTGGCAGTACCAGTACCAGTTCCAGATCCTTCCTCCACCTCCGACTTAGCCAGTCAGGCGGCAAAGACTTATGAATAATTTATGGCTGGATTTTCGGGGCTTTGGACTTTATTAAAAAATTTGTACGGAATGTGGCGCTTCTGATACCCTGGGGGCTAGGTTTTTAATAATCAATTCTAGATCTTCCATTGTGGGCGTTTTTCAATTTGTTTTCATATAATTTGCAAAAATTGTATAGAAACTCAAAAAATATATATTTAGATTGAGTCAATAAAACGGAAATCGATTTAATGGTTTTGGGGGATTATAAAATTGTATAGATAATATATAGATATAGATAATTACATAAGTGATTCACCTCGAGTCTATTGAACCGTTTGTCACGTGACTCGTTAAATTTAATTTTCCCTCAAGCCTTTCCCAATGTGAAACCCACCCAAAACAAGAGACTCCGGCCATCCGCATTAACCTTGGCGATATTTGCACAAGTGCCTGGCAAGTCAGCAAAACAAAAATAAACCCAAAAACGAAATAGAGGGAAAAAATGAAGATACACAAAACGAATTCATTTAATTGACGCATAAAACTAGACAAATGCTGTCTGAAGACCCGAAAAACCTTCAGCGCTGACTAAACCGAACTAATAAAATGATTGCATACTTGCGGGCGTCGACTTTGCCGAATCCTTCGGCTGCTGGTCCTTCAACAACAACCCGGCGACCTTCAGCCTTCAAATCAAAGTTATTTTTCCAGCTTTCGTGTTTCCCTCTTCGAATTGTTGCGTTTGCCTTGCAAATTGTTTCTTGAGGTAAATTTATGCAATGCCAGCCATCGGCTTGCCAACTCCGTGGGTTAATGCATTATGCATAATCCCCAGTCAAAATCCTTAACGCTTGCTTTGGGCCACAGTATTCAAAGTTTCAAATGGAGGATCTCCTCCTCCTTTGCTTTCACTTTTTTCCCCATTCATATATAACACGCATATAAGCTTCCATTAAACATGACAACTCACGAAAAACAAAACTTTAATGACAACAAATGCGACACACAAAAAAGAGGCGGTGACAGCACAAGTCCAACAATTGTTCGCAATTGTTTAGTAAAAACATCTGAATAACAAACCCAGTTTTTTTTGGGTGGGAGAAGGCAGATTTGGGTGGAATTCGGAATTAGTTGGGGTCTGTGTCTGTTGTTTTTCGTGGCTTCAGGGACATTTGTCAACCCAGAAAATGTTAAAACCAAATGAGAAGTCGTAAACTGTTTTCCCGGTTTTGTTTTTTAATTTTTCGCCTCTTCTTTTGTTCTGTAATATTTCGTCCTTGCCAAGAATGAAGCACAAATATATGGGGATTGTTTATTAGCCGGGCTAATTATAAAGAATAATTGTTATTATTATCATTTGTATTTGGTTTGTCGGCCCTTTGAAGCTTTCCAGACTTTAAAGCCAAAATTAGCCAACAATTCCCTAATCAGAGCTTCGTGGTTAAAGCCAATTACCGTTTGTGGTCATATGGGTGACATTTGGGCTTAGGCAAATGTGAACTAAAACTTACATATTATTTTGAAATAACTAGGCAAAAACGTGAAATATAAATAAGCACATATATAGTATATCTGGGTAAATTAGAAATCGCCCACGGCAGCTGTTCAAAATCAAAATGAAATATGGAAAAATATGTGGCAAAGAGAGTTCAATTACTAGCCTGGCATTCTTGGCATTTCATATTACTATCAGAGTGGATAGGAAAGTGTTGCACTGCAATTTATGTTGTGTTCATTATATGCCCAGCTTCTCTAGGGTATCGGATGGTGGGTGGGTGACTCCATCAAGTCCCAGACACTGCAGTCTCAGCAATTGCTGCATTCAAGTGCCTCAAGGCCACTCGGGATAATCAGAGGAATGTCACTGAATTATGGCCCCTTGTCGGAGAATCGATGGCTAAGAAGCCAAAGGCATTCCAGGCAAGTGGATTTGTAACCTATAAATAGCAAGGAAAAGTGTCCCCCACTAACACTATCATTGAAGTTAAGATAATAGGATTCAACTTTATTCATAAGAGTATAATAATATTTACTCAATACAAATGTTAAATTTAAATTCTAATTACTGTTTTATTTTTATTTTCCTTAAGGCGGAATCCCCTTTGCTGCCCTTAAAGGACAACGAGTCTTCGCCCCCTCGAGTCCCCAGTTCCTCGCACATATCAGCAACCAATCGGTCACCCCAATCTGCTCAATACACCTCCCTCACAGGTGACCTAGAGCCTTCACCCACGCACCACCCGCCGCCCACTTCCACGCCCAACGAGTGTCGCAGGCGCAGCTCCCTGACCAATTGTCCACCCTCCATCCCCCAAGACAAGGAGACTCCTCCATTAGAGACAAACAACAACAACAACGAGGGCGAGTTCTATTCGCACTTGTCCAACGGCACCGCCACCCACAAACACCACCAGCACGAGTACCAACTGTATCCCAACGACACCTTCACCCGATTAGAGGGTAAAGCCCCGAAGCCAAGCAACAAGATGCAGACCAAGGTGGATGCGGTGGGTCGCATTACCGGCCCCTGGGGCAAGTGGCAGCTGCGAACAGTGCTCCTTATCTTCCTCTGTAAGATCCCCTCGTCCTGGTTCATGGCCTGCATCATTTTCACGGCCCCAGCTCCGCGGCACGGAGAGTTCTTCTGCAAGCCGCCGAACACGGTGGGTGCCCAAAACCAGACAGCGTGGATCAAGGTGTCGCATCCCCAGAAGGAGGAAACCGAAGATCAGGAGTTCGCTATTGATTTCTGCAATGTGTACCAAGATGCACAGGAGCACGCCCATCACTACTACAACTACGCCAACAGTGACCAGGAGCCAAAGGTGTGGGAGAAGCCGATGAACCGCAGTTCCAACCTGATCCCCTGTACGGAGTTCCAGCACCAGGCCGACTTTCACTCCGTGGTCACCCAGTACGATCTCGTCTGCTCACGGGATATCCTCGTCTCGGTGACGCAGTTCTTCCATCTGTTTGGTGTCCTTACTGGTGGCATCTTGGCCAATCATTTGCTGAAATAGTAAGTTTATACTAAAGTTAAAAAGATATTTTTTATATCTTGAAATATTCTCTGTTTAGCTTTAGTCCTAAGAACGTGATGCTTTTTGGGATGATAACTCAGATATTCTGCGGAAATCTCACAGGCCATGTGGCATCCTACGAACTGCACGTATTCTTCCGTTGTCTCTCCGCCGTTTGCTGTGCCCAGATGTACACCGCTGGAGGACAAATCAGTAAGTAGAAAAGATATCCTTCAAAAGGGATTGCTTTTCTAATTATGAATCCCTTTAATTTCAGTGGCAGACATCACTGGTGGCAAGTATCGTACTTGCGTGTCCACGCTGTTTGAGCAATTCTGGTCCATCGGCGTGATGATGCTTCCTGGACTGGCCAGCTTCTTTTCCAGCTGGTCCCATCTCTACATGGCCATCTCCTGGCCAACTGTGATACTAATCTATCTGTGGCAGTAAGTACAAACCTTAAAGAAGTAAAGATGAAGTGAAAAGCATTTATTTGGTCTTCATTTTCCTACCCAGGTGGATTCCCGATTCTCCCCGTTGGCTCATAGCCCGAGGTCGCGTCCAAGATGCAAAGAAGATCTTGCTTGAGTGCGCCGAGATGAACGGAACGCGACACAGTCTGCCCCACGACATTGACCAGCAGCTGGAGCTACAGGCGCAGACCGCGATGGACGCCCCTCCGCCCAGTGGGTGGTGGTCCATGTGGAAGGGGGAGCGGGCAGTCCGGCACATAGTGTGCGTGCACCTGGCCTGGTCGCTCTACATTGTCGTCTACTACGGAATGTTGCTCAACATCCGGGCGTTCAGCCGGGAACACTTGTACATCAACACCTTTATCGCTGGATTCAGCGAAATGTTGGGCACGTTTTTCGGCCTGTTCCTGATCCTGAAGACGACCCGAAAGTGGATGTGGACGGGCCTGTTCAACATAATAGCTGGATGCATAGCCTACTGCGGATGGCTAGTCCCGAAGGCCGGAGTGATTCCCATCGACGCGCGGGTGGCCCTGCTTATGTGTTCCGCCATGGTTTCCAAAATGGCCATTTCCACAACACTAAGTATACTGACCACCTGTACCGTGGAACTGGTTTCAGATGACAAGAAGAAAATAACCGCGTTCTCCACAATATGCTGGGCTCGATTCTGGCTTCTGGGAGCTCCCTTTATAGGCTCCACGGTAATCTTTGGCCAGCTTATTCCCCAGACGGCATTTGCCTCTCTGGCCATCTGGGGTGGCTTTTGTACCGTCCTGATCAGCAGTGCTCGGACTCATCCCATCTCCAGACCAGCTTCACCAGTCGCCCAAGGCACCCAGAACATGACATCGCAGTTCACCATTATTGACGGCATGGACAATAAGGGCTACACCCCCAGCTCCAAGCCGATCTACTCGAACAACACTATACGGAAACTGACAACGCCGCAATCGAATCTACCTCCTCAATTGATGCCCGGCATTTGGACGACCAAGATCGACGAGGATGGCCCACCAATGTGATCTGCTCCAGGCTAAGTTTAGGCAATACGAACAGCTGTTTAGAAGGAAGTTTTTTCTAATGATTTAGGTCTACTTTTTCGTAGATTTTGTAGTTATTCTATTTGGTTAGATGTTTCAGAAAACTCTTTAAATATTGGTAGGAAAAAAAAAACAAAAGCAGCTGTTCAAAATGAAGGCTTTTTTAGAGCAGATCCTGAGCATTGGTTTGGTTCACTTTGGTGGTGCTGTGACTTGTGAACTACAGTCTACAACTTTGATATACAATTTATGTACTTATAGCCTTTTAATTACTTTAGGAGCATGTCCTTTTGTAACGCACACTAGCTAACTTTTTGATGCGGAAAGTCTATACAAGTCCATGATTTTTCAACACTCTTAAGTCGGACCTAAAATCGGATTGCTCAAATCACTAAAATTTTAGGCAAACCAAAAAATAACAAACTTAACTTTTACTATAAGTAGAAAAACTTTAAAGCTTTGAGATCTGAAACAGAATCCCCTAGCGAATTCAATTAATCGGGAAAAGACGCTCGCAAACAAAAACCCCAAAACCTATTTAGAGGATTCAAAAAAAAATCAACATACAAATATTTTCATTATAGATTTGTTTAAGGAAAAGTTTGTTTAGAAACCAGGAAAGGCCATAAAGCACTCGAGACTGGGTTTAGCTTCCGCGCAGCCATTAAAGTAGTCTCCTAAGCAAGTAATTCAAATGTGGAGCTCTCTCCCCGGAACAAACCCAGTATTACTCAGTCACAGATGAATCAAATCCAATGCGAATCGAACCGAATTGAACCTCACATTAAAACCCATTTGATAGGGTAAAACCAAGAGACGATCCTTTTAAAGGCCTGGGGTTCCACTTTTAAGTGATTGTGTTGTAAACACCTGGAGAGAAATATATGAAAAGACATATGTATAAAAGTAGTTACACTCTAAATACATAGTATGGGCAATTTTAATTATCTTTCTCAAGAAAGCTATTAATTAATTACTATATGTGTAGAGAAAATAATAATTTTAGCGTACGCATTAATTACTATTTTATTACCGTTATGTATTATGAATTATCAATTACCAATCTAGTTTAAAATAAATCAATTAGTAGTGTTTTTAGACTTACATACATACTTAAAGCTCCCCAAAAACTTTTAGAGTTTAAATAATAATTATAATCTAGTGAAAGCGCTTAGCATCTCGTTGAATGTTACAAGATAATGGTTACTACAAAGGATATAAAGGAAATGTTATGCATGGCAAAGAGCAATATTTTTCTAATAAAGATTCCTCAAAAAATTATTTTTATGTTGAAAATTGAATGGCTTTTTCTATTACATTGAATCGAATACTAGGGGAAACCCTTTGTTGTATTGGGAAGGTATTGAATTAAAGTTAGATCTTTTGTCCCCGCTCAAAATATTGTAGAATCCATTAAAAAACAATTTGGCGCCAATTCATTTTTGTCAATTTGCGTCGGATTCTTTATTAAATCTTAAATAATCTTTGACAAACCAATAATTTAAAAGCATTATTAAACTAATTAATTATACATCAATATGCAATGTGCCTCTAAAGTTACACTTTCTCTATTTATTTTTTAAAATTTTAAATTAAATGTAACAGCTCACAATTCTAATAACTAACAGAACGTTAACAGAATGTTAAATGTTTTCGGAGCTGCCAGAGTGAGTGCTGCAGGCATAGATCTGGTAACACCATTTTGCACGCCTTAAATTCGTATTGCCAATCTGATCACACTAATCTTTAAATTGTAGCGGCTTTTTAACAAAAAAAAAAAACCTAATAGAGTCGCGTCAGTAAGAATATTATTCCGCCAAATAAGTGGTATCCACGGTGTCATATAGAAACCCATTAAAACGGTCGCCTCATTCATTATCCCTGGAACACTCTGCGTATACAATGGAATTTGATGCGGCCCACAACGGCCTCGGAATGGGCAGTCGCGGCGTTTTGCGGGAGATCAACAAAAACGATGGCGGCGCTAAGGTAAGTCGATCACTTAGCTTGGGGGCGTGGCCTGCGCCCATTTGGGACTCGATCAAAACATTCACTTTTCGCCATGTGCTCTGGCGTAATGACAGACCTGGCAGTAGGTCCTCCTGCCCCTCGCATCCTCCGCTTTCTCCTTCGTAGCAATATATTTTGATCCACAGACTGTTTTCATATTCATACATTGTATACATTAATCGGCCGTGCTGTTTTTATTGGCTTTATGGCAGCTGTCGCTTCAGCTGTCGTCGAACTGCGTCCAGTCGACCAGTGTAGTCCGGACGCGATCCACCTCCAGTGTTCCGTGGGTATAGCAGACGCCACCTTCTCCACCTCGGAAAATGGGCAATAAACCAGGCAAGACAAAGAAAACAAGAGGCACTGCCGGTAGAATGGGCATCCAGCTGGATCATGGCGCTGCAAATCTGGTATGGAAAACGAAAAATGAATAAAACTCGAGGGGTACCATATATCTTGGATCCCGGCTAACTCTGGCGGCCTCTTGACATTCTCCAATGGCCAGATGTTAATCGGGCGTGCCAAATATTTGCTTGTTTCATCAAAATCAAAATAAAGCAGATTGCTAGGATCGGAAGATACGAGATCCTCTTGATCGGGTTTTTTGCTTATTTTTCCAAGACTATATTTCCCGTTGAGCTCCGATATATCTTTCCATATAGTCTGATGTCTCGTTTTAGCTAATAAGGACCATTTGTGGACACCCCATCCTCGGTAAAAAGTAATTAAACCAAAAGTTGATGACAAGCTCCCTCTCCCCAGATTTCTATGGAAGATCTGCGGATGCAAACTTCCCCCCAATTTTTCTCCCTAGTTGTCTAGCTTTGTTTTTCACTTATTTATAGTTTATTTTATAGTTACGCCTTCTGTATGTTTTCTTTTAATTTCCCCCAGATGTGTTGGGGAGGGAATTCGGATTGTATTACAAATGTTCAAGAATTTGTTAGGACCACCATGTGTGGCAGGAAGATTTCTTCTTGATAAAGTCATTGATCTAATAAATGATGAGCATTTGGGGAGTGTACCCATTGAGTACCCATTCTCACTGCACCCACAGACTCGGGATTCACATCGAACCGAGCAACTTGTCACGCGTATCTTGTCACCTGTCCCGCATTGGTTGACTAACGCTGCCTCTAACGTCTAACGTCGTCATCGTCATGGGCCATCGTGTGAGATTCCGTTTCACTGCGAGACTTTTCTCGCAAAATATGCAAAGTCAGCCGTGTGGCAATGTGGAGCACTTCCTCGACTGGCTTCTTCAAGTGCTCCATGGTTGCTCCATGGTGCGCAACAATGGCAGAGTGGGATTGCATGTCACATTGAATGTCGGACTGTTGGGCCAAGACTTTCATTCATTAGCCCCCAAGTCGGCTGGCCCATTTTCTTTGAATGTTTCGGCTTTCGGCTTATTTGCGGTGTGTTGCATTTTGCACTTTTGCCTGAGTTCGACTCGAGTCTGAGGCATGTCTAGATGTTCAGTTCGCGGCAGCAGCTCACCCTGGAAGGTTGTCTAGGGAGGCGGCACACTTTGTATTCTTCCAATTTACGCGATCAATTAAGCTTCTTATATAAATTAAATTGCATTTGTTGGCCCACGCGCCTTGTAATCGATTGGAGGTTCCGGCGAGAATGGATGCAACGAAATAGAGACTTCAAATGGGTCTTTAGACTGGAAAACTTCTATTAAAACGATTACTGATCTTAAAGGGCTATTTAAAGAGTGAAAGAAATCCCACTGATAAAGAGCCAGTCGGAAGAACTGCCATGAGGTGCCGCGACGATCCACACAGCCGGATAGTTTCTGTGGATGTTGTTCAAACTTATCATCGCACTCTCCCCCACACAATCGTCGCGGAACTCTCGAAACTCACGGAAATTTGTGAGTGCATGTGTTTTTTTTTTATTCGTGGGACGACGACGGACGATGGCGCTGAGCGGAAGGCAAAGCAAATTGAAAACGAAAATATTTTTAAATTGATTTCAAAGACAGACAAGATCGGGAGCTAGCGTGGAACGCACACGGCGCCGCACACGGGTGGCGAGAATCTCGGTGATTGCCCGAATATAATGAGAGAGTCGCCTCCGACAGTCGACAGTTTTCCGATTCAGATTCAGATTCAGATTCAGAGTAGGCGAGCCCCAAAAACTCAGTGCCAGAACGGAAAATTTGAATCTGAAAAATAGGAAAGAACACTTAAGGCACACAGTAACCAGATCGATTTTGGAATCGAGTGAACCGTAAAGAGTCTCGCAGTTAATCGTCCGTGTAGCGACAATCCCTTTGCCAATATACGTCATGGACTTCATTGCGGACATCATAAAGCGACCCCGGAGCGTGGCCAGCAGTGGTTCCCAGACTGGGGAAGCGGCAAAAGCATCAACTGATGTCTCCCCCAGGGAAGGAGCTCCAACCCCGCTGATGGCCGACGATCTGGGCGCCTTACTCGACTCGGCATCGGAAGATCTGTTGGATCTGGAGGAGCGGCACAACAATTTTCTGCTCGATCCCACTCCCATTCCGCTTCCGCTTCCCAGTCCAATCACACCATCCACAACCAGTCGGGAGACTATCCGGGAGCTGCTTAGTGAGATTAATGTAAACCTAAATCAAGTTAGTGCCAACGAAATGGAGCATTTGCAGGCGATGAGCGGCGAGGTAGGTCCTTTAAAAGTTACTGACCCCTGAACGGAGGGGATTGTATTAGGGAATATGTACAATATATCATCCTATAGTACAGTCTTCCCAATGTAATGTTCTTTTACTCTATGATATAATAGGTTTTATTTTTCATCCTATCTGAATATAGATATTCATATTTTTCATCGTTGCGATTGGTTATTGCGTTGCAGAAAAATATTTAAACAATATTATCCCATTTCATGAATTTTCCGAGTTGGATTTTTAGTTCCACAACAAAATATAACCCGAAACTTCAAAATTTATTGTAATTTTAATGTAATTAGAACTTCCGTGGATCGTTTTTTTTTAAGGCTAGGCAGTTTCCGCCAACTAATTATCCTGAGCTGCGGCACCATTTTGGTCATTGACGCGCCCCTTTTACCTATCGTTGCCCCCAATATGCTCCTCCTGTAGCGGCTGACTTTAACCTTGCTAACATCGCCATTCTATATTGCGCTCTAATTAAATTTCCCGAGTAGAACATTGCACCAAGGTCCTGCCCAGTCCGGCCGCATCCAATCCGCCGCATGTTCAGATTTTTCACTTTGCATCGGACAAAAGCCGATGCCGATGCCGATGGCGACCCACTTCCATGCCCACCTACCGTCCACCTAACACCCCGACGATCTGCCTCGGTTTTCCCGGGTTTTCGCGTTTCGCGTCTTGGCTTGCTTTTAAATTAATGACATTTGCCTGTCGACTAGTCGGTCAGTCGACGGTGATTCCAATTGGGATGGGCCATGGGCCTATATGCTATATAAAATACGAGCGCTGGCCACGGTAGAATTTAGCGCGAATAATATGGTGTCTCTTCGGTTAGAAGATTACCCAAAGATAACAATAGAAACGGTTATCAGACAGAACCCAAAGTTTTGGATAGAATTGAAGAGCTTCTTAGCTTTTACGATAAATATTGATAATTTTTAGAGCTAAAAAGGATGGAAATCCTATTCACCAAAATAGGTTCACCTGAAGCCCAGATGCGACCTATTTCTGTCACCAGCTCTCCGTCCCAAAACCCTCAAAAATATTTAATTAAATGCCCAAGCAGCTGTTGCTGCCGGTGATCATCCTCATCATCAACTTATTCATTATCCCAAGTTGTTTACATTTTTCGTCTGCCAATTGTTTGGATTATGTTGATTTGTTGATTGTTTTTGTGGTCTGCCCTGCCGCCTCATAACTTTTCATTCGATTCATGAGGCACGCGATGCACAATTTGTAATTAATTTTCTTTGATTTTCTGCATCTAATTGCGGCTTCCACGCCTCATTCCTTCTTTCGCAGTTGAATCCACTGGCGGTGAAGGCCAGTCCCAAGCCAGCGAGCACAGAGCAGCAGAAAGCTATAGCAGCAGCAGCAGCAGCAGCAGCAACAGGTGGCATCAAGCTGGACGTGGATAGTGCTCCGAAATTTGGGGGTCTTCCAGAATTTGACGAGGAGCAAATACCGGAACTGGAACCCCTTAATGTCGAAATGGAAGGTGAGTACAATAAAAGGTAACAAAGCCATTCCTCACAGATGATCTTTCTCATTTTAGCTCATCTCAAAGCTAATAACTCAGATGTATTTGTCGAGTGTCTTTCATTGCATGCCGAGAGATACTCCGGTGATCGGTCGGACTTGGAAGCCTATTCCAGCGCTCTAAACGACGTGCTGGAGCAGGAGATGTCAACAGCCTCGGCGGTCACATTAGAGAATACATTCGACGATCCTTTGGCAGTAAGTCAGCACGACGTAAGCTATGAGCCCATGGATGTTGATGAAGTTAACGAGACCATGGAGATGCTTAAGGATGTTCTGGATCCGCAGGATCGTCAGCTTTTGCAGGAGCAATTCTTTGTGGCTCCCACTCCAATTGCCGAAGTCAATCCAGTAGCTCCTCCAGTGCAGATCGAATCAGTGCAAGAAACTGTGCAAATGGAAGATTCTGTATTGCCAAAGGAGGAAACTAAAATAGTGGAGGATCAGGAATATATAGAGAACCTTCAAACAACTCTAGCAACAGACATTCAGGAGGAATTAAAAGACAGTTTACCGGGGATTCAGATTAAATCTCAAGAGGAGATTCAACTGGAGCACTTTGAGACGGAAAATCATATCCCCATTAATCATCCACAAGAATCTGAAGAGTTGTATGATGAGATCCAGAAGCTATCGCAAACCTTGGAGGTACAAGATATTCCACAGCACCCAGAAGAATCTGCAAATGTTGAACCAGAAAATGTAAAGGAATCGGAACCCGTTTCAGAGCAGCCACAATCCCTTGAGCTTCAAATAGCAATTCCTAATGAGCAAGAATCTTCGCTTCCTATTGAACCAGAGCCTGAGCCTGAGCCGGAGCCTGTAGAAATACCAGTTCCTCCCAGAACAATGTCTCCGCCTATACCTACACATCGTCCAAAGACTGCAGAAGAATTAGAGTTTTTAGCTCTCAGTGAACTGCCTGACCTGCCTGACCTGCCTGACGACCAAAGTACCAAGAAACCTTCGGACGATGAGTTGCCCAAAGAGGAGATTCCACCACCCCATAGCGTGTCAGTGGTGGAGGTCACGCCGCGTCGGTCAAAAACCCCCATTGGACTGGAGTCGGGTGGTAATATGTCTGCTTTCCGAAGCTGTAGCTCTGGACCACACTCTCCCACCTTTCCGATTAAAGAGCCTTCAGAGCTACCGTCCCATTTTCCCCACTCACCGCGTGCTCCGCCAGAAAGTCAAGAGATGCCGTATCTGGAGGAAGCTGTCATAGAACCCTCGTCCGATCGGAAGGAAAGCGTTTGCGGAGCTGGATTCATTGGCAGGTCAGGAATATCGATCGAGATCTCGCAACCAAGCCCTGAAAAGCAAGAGCATCTCAACGAGACCCTGCCCATTGGTGAGGTGGTGTCGCCTAATCCCCTGAATGGAACCTTTGACAGTGGCAGGCCACTGGACATCACTGAGGCTGCTCCCCTTCAGGCTTCAACCACCTTTGCTGTTCCTTTGAGTTCTGCCGATGAAAAACAGCGTCGTACCTTTTCGGTTGTGGATAAGTCTAAAGAGGATCTGGAAGAGATCAAATCTCACAGCAACTTTAGTTTGGAGCAGGAAAAACTATCTTTTGGTTCGGCTGATGAGCAGCAGCGACGAACTTTTTCTTTTACGGATAGACCTAACGAAGACACAGAACAGCTTAAACCTCGCAGGACTTTCTGCTTGGAGCCGGAGAACGAACCACGACGAACTTTTTGCGTGGAGCAACATACATCGCCTGCAGTGGAGGCGACTGAGGAAAACATCGTTGCCGATGTCGATGAATTTGAGCCCATGGATGTGGATCTATCCATGCGAGTGGAGGAAGTACAGGTGGAGAGGCCTCCTGTCTCAACATCCCCGCCGATTCCCACACATCAAAATCTAAAACGGGCCGCCATCCATCCAGAATTCAATTCTCCGACATCGCCGCTTGGCAATACCACTGTTGTCCTGGAGGAACAGGCCTTGTCTGCCAAGGAGCAAGCCACACTTAGTGCCAGTGACGAAAAGGACGATGTAATCGTGGAGCACTTTGGTGCCATATCTCCGGTCTCCGACGACATGTTCAAGACGCCTCAGTTTACCAGCAGTGGTTTCCAGAACCAAGCCCGGATGAAGGCCAATGCCGCAGGAGCCTCGGGACGAGTGGATCCACCGATGAGCCGGAACAGGGATGCCATTGTTTGCGATGACGAACAGTTCTACGATGCTGAGTTCCAAGACAGCGTCATTAACCAAAACTGTAAGTATATTTTTTTTGCGTTAATATCCAAGGAATGCCGTTTCATGCCAACGAAGTCTAAATTCTATAACATCAAGTTCCCTGACATCCCTCGTAATCGAAGTTCCACTGTACCCGAGCAGAGTTCTCGATTCATTCGCATGTTCGTGACCTTAGCTCATCAGCCATAAATAAGCACCAAACCTGCACCCCAGAAACTATAACTTTTGAACTTGAAATGCTATGGATGCCATGAACTCGAGTTCCCTTAAGTTGCGCCCACATTTGCATGGGCTACCCTAGCGATACCTAACTGTAGAAATTAACCCATCCACATGCAAGCCAATGAACCTGAACTTGGGAGGAAACTCTGGACACATGCATTACACAAAGAGAGCAATGAACTAACGGGAAAACAACAACAAAAACTATAGCTTCCCCACAATGTCAATTAAGCGCATAATTTTTGAATGGCACCCAAATACGGTTACGGGTTTTGTTTATATTAGTCTGCACGTTGTGTTCCCGTTCCTGGATTTGTTTTTAAAACTGCATTTCTATGCTGCTTTGGTGTGCGCCGGAAAATGCCGCATTGCCCCGCTCTCCTTTGTCGCTCCCCCACAGAGAGAAAGCCGCTTACAAAATCTTTCTCTTTTTGCATGTGACTTCCCCTATTCGAAACTCTCCCTGCTCTCCAATTGGAGCCCTTATCAGCAAATGGGATAAGCAGTACTCATCGCTGTGACGTCACTTTATCAATTGAGGAACTGCTGTCATGTATTTTTTTGTGCGCAAAGATTCTAAAATTGTGTTGGTGCCCCTGATGAGCGCATTCATATTCTTGGACAATTAACAAAACATATTACTCAATTATATAATTGCTAATGTGTGCAACAGAAATGTTTCGACTCGCGGAAATCCAAAATTTCGCTTTGTTTTATTTACAGTTATTTATAGAGTACTTCTTAGACATTTAAACAGGTTTATTATTGCCGCTTAATCTATCGTTATCGCTGACTAAAAATTACAACTCTGAATTTCTTTTCCATATCCAAGCAAATACAAATTTATTTACATTCTCTCATTCATAGATACTAGATCAGCAGACAGTGAACTTTAACTAAAGTTTACTGATCAAAATATTTGTATATACCAAAATATAATTAATTAATGTAAAAGATTGACCTCTTTAATATTAATCTTGATTATTACAAATATTTTAAAAACTATTTTATTTAAACATGATATTATATTACAAAGTAGAAAAACTAAGGGGTATTTTTAAAAATGTACCATAACCTTCCTATATTGCAAGGGTCCACTGTTGCTTAGTTCCTACTCTCTTCTACACACACTATCAAATCTAGGCTCATAGGAATTCAAGTTAGAACGCGGCCATGCAGTCTTACATCGTAAATGCAGCAGAGAGATAAAGTGGCAATGACGAGCTACGAGGAGCAGTGGGGATTGGAGCTTGGGCTCCAAACAGACAACGTGTACATAGCGCTCTTTTCGGCTCTCAGCTCTCTCTCTCTCTCCCTGCGCACTTGCTTATTGCTGCATACGCGTCACTGTCCCCACACTCCAGTCAGAATTCAGGCTCGCCTTCCCCCACTAGCTTTCTCTCTTTCCAACTCGCTCGCGTGCGTGCGCTGGTTTTCTTATTGGAATCGCTGAGAGAAATGTAAGCAATAAGAAATTCCAATTCAGTTAGTTTTCAACATTTGACGTCGCTGCCCGTCTCTCAACTCGCGGTCGTTGTTTCCCTTTTGGATTTGGAAAGCCAATTCGCTGTATCAGCAAATGTAAATCTCAAAAACCAATTGGAAACTAATAATTTGTTTACCTACTAAGCCAACTAAGCCTCCAATAAGAAATTAAGTGATAGCAAGTGTCCAAAATTAGAACTGTAACAAGCAGCTGTGGCCCAAAAGAAAAACAACAAATAAGCATAAATAAAGCCCCAAGACAAGACTGATGTCTCGGGGAAAAAATTATACGCGAGAGTGAGAGCGTGAAACTTCATTGTGGGATTCGCTCCGCTGTGCGTCTGTGTGTGCGAGTGGGCGCTGCGTGGTCATGGTTAACATCATTGTGTTAATAACTGTAGAAAATCTCAAAAATGCAAAATTTGTCAAAGAAACGCAATTAAAATGCAGTGCAGTGTAAAAACTAGCTCTTCCTCTTGCCTGTGCTACCTTTTTCTCACTCTCTCTCTGTGTCTCGATTGTCTCGTCTCCCTCTTTTTCTCCACCACTACGAACCGTCATTCAACCCAATTGGAAACCTTCCGTCGATTGCATAAAATGAGTCACAAGCCACGGTTTCCTTTTGTTTTGTTTTGCTTACCTCCGGTCTATTTTAAATAACCAAAATACCAAATACTGAAACCAAAGCAGGGTGTCCGCCTTGCCTTATGACCTGCATTTGGGCTTCTGCAAATATCGGCCTGCCCGGGTCGGGTTCTTCGTTTTACTATTTTTAAAGCCGCCCAACGCCAGGCTGACATTTGTTTATGATTCTCCCCATTCGCATAAGTGCACTAAACAAAATAATAGTGTTCTTTTCATTACAAATAATGTTAATGATTTCGTTCCCATTTAAAATATCAACTTAAATTTAAACCTTAAACTTTTGGCTAGTATATTTTCTAAAATAAAATACCATTTTTGTATTAATTATCGTTTTCCGTGTTTCTAAAAACTAATGCGGCTTCTCTGCAGAACAGGCACACCTCAATTTCCATTTTCCTTGCCGCCGTGATCTGGGTTTGGGTTCTGGAGGGTTGAAAGTGGGATTGGGGCCCTCGTTTTGAGTCATGCTATATCTTATATTCTGTGTTTGTCATTGTTCTGCCTTCCATCTTTTGTTTTTTCACAAAAAATGTCACAGAACCCGTGCTCTTGAGAATGTATAGAAGTTTTTTCCAAATAAATCAAGCTGAGATTATAAACTCAAATAAATAATTATTATTCTTAAAGAATTCCATTCAATCCTAAGCCTAAGCCCAACTTCTATTCTTTATAAAGGGCGTTGAATGCAAACCCGACCCATATTTCCCTTCTAATGGATCTCTTTAAAAGGGGAGGATAATAGAAGGAACCAATTTGATTTGAATTAAATCTGATAAAGAGAAGCTAAAACCAGTGACTAACTATTGTTTCTTTATTTTTCTCTTTTCTCCAAAACCACAAACAACACTAAATGCACGCGCATGCACTCATTCATTCAACCATCTACACGAAATCGCAAAAAACAATGGCAAAAAAACAAATCCATCCACAGTAATATTGAACTCATCAGACTTTGATTATTTGTACACCAAAGGCAGCAACAATGCGCCCATCGATCGCAGCTCTTTGCTTTTAAAGTTCGATCCGCTTCTTGGAGCCCCCGTTCCAGTGAATCATCCGCAGCAGCAAGAGCAGGTTTTGCAGAACATTCTGGGATCCAATCCCGGCCAGGCCCAGAACAGAGTGCTCAGTCCCACATTGGAGGAGCACGAAACCAGCGGTGGGAACCAATCATTCGGAGTTATAACCAGTGCCAAAGATACAGTAAAGAAATTGGATTTTAAGCCTCCGGTGGATAGGACAAAAGTAAGAAAGAAACTTCTGATTCTCATAAAAGAATCTATTTATTTATTGTTTTCTATTTATATTTCAGAAGCATGCTAAAATGAGTATGGACGTCATTGACAACGATTGCAACAAGACCTTCGATAATTCCAAGTAAGTAACAGGTGTCCAAGTAATTCTGCAGATTATAATTTTGTTTATCGACAGCCTTAATTCGGAGGACAAGTCCCACACCTACAACAACATGGATGAACTGGAGAAGAAAATCAAAAATGAAGTGTGAGTATCTAAATATATCCAAAGTGATTCAGAAACCAAAATGTACATTTTGTTGATTTTATTTACAGCACCCGATCAGAGGACATTGAAAAGAAGCTTAAAGAGGCCGAGCAGCGTGAGGAAGCGCTCATCAAACGTATCACAGAAAAGGACAAAACAAACGCAAAACTTAAGTAAGGATGCCAACGATAATGTCACCTTTTCTGGAAACATTTTATTAATCTTTGTCATCATCCATTTTATACAGCGGCGTCATCGAAGCTTACGAGAAAGCCATTGCGGAATTGATCAGCGAGAAGGAACAGTTGGCACAGGGCTACGAGCGACAGCTTCAGGAAGTACAGACAGATCGGGACTCCAACTACCATCACTTAACATCGCTAGAATCGACATTCTCCGATCTGCATGTGTAAGCCTTGTCTTGCTCCACGGAGCCAGTCTAACTCGTTTTTGCCCAACCTGACTGACCACGCTAACTTCCATTGACTTTGCAGGAAATACGAGAAGAGCAAACAGATGACCTCACAGCTGAAAACCAACGAGGAGGCACTGACGGGTGAGAGAAAGCAGCTGATGGACAATTTGCGGTTGCAGGAGCAGCGGTACGACAAGATGAAGAGTCACGCCATGCAGCAGCTAGAAATGTGGGTATTCTTTTAGACGCACAGCTCAATGCACAACTTACTGATATCATCTCTTTGTTTTGTAGTGCCAACAAAAAGCTGGACACATACACAAGGGAACATGCGGACGAGGTGAAAAAACTGAAAGCCTTACTTAAGAAGGAGGAGGTATCGCGGGTCTCAATGACAGAGCAGCTGCAGCAGAAGTCGCGAGAAAACGCCGATCTGCTCAAGATCTGCGAGGAGCTCATCTATGGCAAGGGACAAGGTGGTAGTAGTTAAACTCTCCCGCGGATCGCCCGGAATGTATTTTATACTTTGCTGTAACGCACACACACCACACAACCACACACCCCCACAACCTCTCATCATGTGGCATGTGGAACGCATCTCGCAAGCATGTCCGTAGATATGTAACTCGCGTCTCCATTGTCCTCATATTCATCAAAAAAAAGAACCATAGTGTAATAACTGCTCTCTTGTGTGCTCGTATTTGATTATGAAATGCATATGCGTAGTTATACCATTTCGCAAACCCAAAATCTAATTATGAATTTAATGAAAATGAAAAGGTAGCCCTCACCTAACGACCTACATACATATTATACTATTTCTAGATTTTTAGTTTACCCGCAAACACTCACACACGATACACCCACGCGGGCAGGCCCATTGAGTTCCCTTTGAGTTCCACACGCCTTACGGGTCAGGTGCCCTAAATATGTTACTAATTCTCTATCGTATCGAATCTGCTACTGATTATGTTCTATGATATTACCCGTCGGCGAGCTGTGGCTGTGACACGGGAATGGTTTTGTCCCTTTGTGGCTGAGCAAATGGCTAGAGAAGCATTCAAAAGTGTGCAAATGCAGCAAAAAATCCAACAATGAATGAAAATTGAAAAGAACAGCGCCCGCTTATGGCTTATGGCGCACCTTTATTAAATGTTTAAGTTTAAATTTAGTTTAATTTAATAAAAAAAATTTGTAATAGTTTACTAAGCTTAACTCTGTATTACATACTAGTACTAAAACAAGGAAGCGTAAAAAAGAAAGAAATCATTAAAAAAAATATACACGCAACAAATTATTTATGCATAAAAAGCCATATATATTTCTTTTTCCATGCTTTGAGCATTGCTTGAATGTTAGTTTGCCTAAAAGCGCTTAAAATCAAGAAAGCTCCCACTAAACAAAATTAAAAACTAAATTGTATTGTTTCCGTTATATATATCTGTATACTTTCACACCAGATATATCTCGCCTGGCATTATAATTTCTCATATAGAATGGTCGGAGATCCTGTAAAATCTATTGCATTAAAAATGGGAGCACGTATACTTTTGAGCAGTTTTATTGTAGTAAGCTTTTTAGAAACCCCTTGAGAACTCTTAATGAATTTTACTTCCATTAATGACATTTACTTATCTCTAAGAACAAAATGAAATTGTTGAAAGCCCTAGGGAGCTAACAAGAATGGTTAATCAACATACAAAAATTGTATACAAATTTGTACCCAGTCCATGTAATCTGAATGCTACTTCATAATATATAACGGCATACATATATATTTTTCTAAAGTAGAAAACCCGGATATAACACTCAGACACACAATTGCGCTTTTAAGAAAGTTTTCAAGTGGAAAACATCGAGTTTGTTGTTTCATATTTGACAATGAGTGGATAATATATCAATGCGCTGTAAAAAACACATAATTAGTATTATAGCATGTCGGCACATATGGACATACGATGTGCCGGCTATGTGGTGTACGTAATGGTGATCGAACAAGTTACATAAATCGATAAATAAAGTATGTAATTGCAAGAAAAACTAACTGCTGATCGTGCGTATTATTCATACGCAGTGGTGGCTGTGAAGTTTAGTGTAGTGTGCTTTTGGGCTGATTTTGTAAATCGGGTGATTCGTGTTTAAGGGGTTACATCTTTTATAGCTTTACAGCTTTTTTCAAGATTTTTTTTTAAATAGTATATCATTGGATTAGGCATCTCTTAAAGAATAGAAAAAAATTTTATTGTTATTTTTTTCAAAATGGCGGCTGTGCAGCGATTGCCGTGAACCGCTTTTTTAGAAAGGTTTTCCACGGCGAGCAGAAGTCGTGTCCAACTCCACCTGTAAGAAAAACAAAAATTTTTTCATTATCTACATCAGTTTCGCTACTGAAGTACAAAATGGCGAAGCCTTGAAAAAAAATTCGACCAAAAAACACGACTTTAATTGCTTATAACTTTCGTTGTTGTAATCAATCGCTAAAATCGTGTCTACTTCAGTAGATAATCTAATGAAGAAGCTACAGTTCAAAATTCAAGTCAATCGGATGTAAACTTTTTCGGTTGTACTGCTCGCCAATTTTAAAAACATGGTTTTGAGTAAAACGCGTTTAAAGTTTTAAAATGCTGTACAAGGAGCCTAAAAGTTGTTCGGTAAAAATTAATTTAAACGAACTTTAGTTTGATTGTTGATAGTCGAGTTTAGATCTTTACTTGGGAGTTGTAGATTTTGATTCTACGATAGTCTACGATGTAACCCCTTAAAGGCCAAAATTTTCAAACATAGAGCTTTCGATGCGCACAATTTTGGCGCCTAATTTGAACGGTCTATCGATATTCGTTTATTTATCGCCTTCAATATGGCGTGTCTTGGCCAATATTCGTATTCGTATTTTTTTACAATTGTTTTTTAATAGAATAGAAATTTCTGCTTAAATATAACAAAATGAAAACGTAAAACGTACTACATTCACTTCCTAAATTGAGTGACAACCGGTTTTTAAACATTAAAAATAGTCGACTTTGACTTGAAAAGAGCTAAACTGGCAGTACTGACTGGGCGCGCTACCTTTGGGCATTTAAAACGGCAACTACTGTCTACCCACGTCGCAGTCGGTTGTCGTACGTTGAGTCAAGTCCACCGGAATCCGTAATCCAAAAGCGGAGTAGTGAAGAGTGGTGCGGTCGTTTGGTTTGAATCTCCGTGGAGCGGGAGCTGGAGCTGGAGCACTGTGTAAATTAATTGCTTGCTAAATAGTTGGACAAACCAAAGTCAATAAAAACAAAAATTTTCGAATGGAAAAATGCAAAGCTCTGTTGTGGCGGTTGTAACTATTTGAAGAACGTTGTATTTGCGGCTTTCTGTTTCTATTTCTGTTTCCGTTTCTGTTGCTGTTGCTGTTTGAGTTCAAGTGTTTACTAAATGCAATTAATTCTTTTTAACAGCTTAGCAGCGTCTCGTTAACAAGATAACGAAATCAAGTAAATTAAGCCGCGCAACAAAAACTATTGTCAGTCCATCACAAAACCGAGTGTAAATGGCCAATATGCAAACAGTCATTCAGTAAGTATTTGTGGCATATGCCGCCCCCTGCACATATTTATTCCTGCCTTTTATAAACTCCCCCAACTCCATCTGGTTAGCTTAGCTCAGCTTGGCCAGTTTCACTAGCCAAGTCAAACCGATCCGAACCGATCCATTTTGTATTCGGGGAGACATTTGTGGGGGCATTTTTGTGGGGACGGACGCACTGGAAAAGAAAGTTGCGCATGATTATTGAAAACACGTTTCGGGGGAACTTGTAAACTGGGGACTCTGGCTTATCATCGAGGCTGGGAGCCCAACCAAGTCAAAAGCCAAAGCCCACACCAGAGGCAGTGACAGCTGCCGGCAAATCTTCGGTTTGGCATGTCATCTTTGGTGGCTGTGACGGAAATTTGAAAACGGGTTTCCAGTTAGGCCGGGTTCATTCGGTTGTGGGGGATAGCTGTTAATCGAGTTCAGTCAACCAATTCGAATTGTCCCGAACCGAAAGATTAATTAGTGGCAAACGCTCTTCATATCTCAGTTTCCTCACACTTTGATTTGTCATTTTCATTCATTTGACGGACTGATCGCACTCTGCGATTAGTTAGCCGTGTGCCATGTGCGTGTTTTTCTCCAACTGCAACCAGAAAATAATAAATTTAAACCATAATTATGAGGGCTTCGCAAGTTTGGGGGTCGCAATCGAGGAAGCGACAAGATACATATTTCCTATTTTATTACTGCTGGCCAGAACCATGTTATTTTGTGTGTTTATTTTAGCTGACACGCTTACATATTATATAATATAACTCGCCGTTCGAGCAATTCCCACAACCCATTGTTCTTGGGGGTCCGAATCCCGTGGTGAATCATCATAGAATGCCTGTAGCAGTGAGGCAGTGAGTTTAACCAAAACTCGGCACTCAAAAAACTCTTAGATAGATAAGAAATACAGAGAAATCTATAGATCTCTCCTGCTTTTTCTTCTGCCATTGTTTACAAGTTAATTAAAATTTTTGCTCGCAGCTCGCAGCCAAGAACTCGGCGTAATCGAATCCGTATATACATGCCATTTCGGCGTATCATATTGTAAACATCTTCAGGTGATCACGTTTTCGCGTTATATAAACACAACAATGTTACTTTGTGCATCTTTCACTTTTATTGCTTGAATCGGTTGAGAGAGGTACATATAGTCAAATATTCGTATATTGAATTTTGTTTATGCGAATCTTTCTAGGTCATTATTACGCAAGCTGTGGTGGCAGCATCTTTTTATTTGGCTGTTCAATAGCTTGGCCATAGACTCGTACAAAAGGTCGGGCATGCGTGTGTGAGCCAAGTCGAAAAATCTTGAGACTTCGATTTTGGGGCAGGCAACAACAAAGAGACTTGTGATCCCCGTCTTTAGAAAAACAAACGAAACAAAACAAAGTCGCACCTTTGATGGAACTGCGGCTGCCTTACTGGTTTACTATTTGCCTAATACAGAATGTGCTTTGTTTTTTTGTTTTTTTTGGAAGGTTTTGCTGTTTTAAGGTATTTGGGCCAAGACGAGAAATCAGCCAAGAACTGAACTCGATGCCGGAGTATGGTCAGTTGATTGTTTTATGGGCTTAAGCTTTTTTCTGTTTTTCTGTTTTTTTTTTTTGTTTTCTGCTGCTATTTGCTCAAATTGCATAATTAAATGCACGCAGACCTTAGAGCAACTCCAATTATGGTCAGCACAGTTCAGTTGGCCATGCGACTGCGTTTTCTTTTTTCCATGCACCGCTGAAGGTGAGCTCTGCGGTCTCCGGAGATACATACTCCGCCCCGCATCCGCTGACCACTAACTGACTGACCTTTCCCATCTCTTTTATTACCGAGAAATCAAAATCATTGGTTACGCAAACAATATGCCCAAAAGCACTTTTTCGTGGCTTGGAGTCTAGCTTTATTCCCGATAATTCTTTTCACGACTCTGGCGGGCAAAGTGACTTTCACTTTGGCTGCATATTTGATTGGCTTGCGATCGAAATTTTGTAGAGAAAGTGGACCTGATCTCGTAGTTTTATTCTATTTTTTGTAAAAGAGCTTAACTCTGCAGTGAAATTGATTTTTTTCTACCTGTTTTTGTTTGTCATTCAGTGGCGGAAACCGTATTTCTTGTTTATTTTCTTGCTTACACAAATATACACAAAAAAATACACAAATATTCATATACATATGTCCTGATCAGTGATGAAAGAATGTCACGTTTTGACCAGCACGCTTTCCTTATAGCCCTTTGGAATGCAATCCTTTGACTCATCTCTCTGGCTGTCAGTTTTCATGGTAATCGTTAAGATCACTAATTTATTGCCTAACCGGGAGCAACTGGCTCGAAGCACTCGCCGCTCGGATCGTTTCCTTATGAGGCGCACGTGAATCGCTGAAAACCAGGCCAGCCAAAAATTGGCAGCCTGATTTCATTCAGGGAGTAATTCTTAACGATTTGGAAAGATTTTAGAGCGTGTAGCTCACGTAATGGTCTACCTGGTCTTCCACTCCCGATCTTCCCTTGATTTTGATTGTTGCAGGCGGATTGTTATTACTCATTTGCCACATAATAAAATTTAAATAATTTGCGTGTTTGTCAGAGCGATGATTGATGGTGTCGTCTTTGCGGTTCTTAAGTCTTAAGAGAGTTCTCCACCGGATGGATATTGTAATTGTCCGCTGGCATTCAGGGGTTAATGTAACCTGGAACGTGCCACAAGACAGGTTGTAATAATAATGCTGAGATCGCAGCTTAATGAGGCAATTAGTAAGGTTTGTTTCACGCCATCGGACTGATCTTTATTTCATTATATTGTCATCAAATATTCGCCATCAACGCGTACTTGATGTTGTTATTGATAATCCATTATTTAAGGTCATATTGGAAGGTGAAAATTTCGCCACATCGCAGTCCAGTCCCTGCCACGTTTGTTGCATATTAAATAATTGAACTTGCTGGCTATTATTTATCGATACGTGAAAAATTAACTTTAAAAATTTCCATTTTTATTTGGCATGCAAGGCGCCATTTGCAATGGCAATGGAAAAGCTTTCGAAACATCTGGCCACCTTGGCCAGCTCTTGGCAGCCATGCCACATAACGGTTATTAAGCGGGCTTGCCAGGTGGACATGGAGGCAATTGAATCAGACTACTAAGTCTGCCTTCCCCCGATATCAACCCAGAGCTAGTCAAGGCTCCACTTCGCGGCCAGCATCCTGCGATTTGTTTGCATTTGCTGTGGCGCCTGCGGTTACTTCCGCTTCCCCTTTTTCCCGCGCTTTCAACCTCCGCTCTGCCACCCGCCCGCAGGCACATTAAAGGTAGCAAATTAAGTGGCATGGCACTGGGCAAATTGCATTGTCGTTGACTTCTTCCTGCTGGCAAATTGCACTTTTCCTGCCAATAAGTGGATTCCAAAAGGTCTCCCGCCGTAACTGTTGCACGCCGCTTCGGCGTTGGCATCTGCGCCCTGGCCAAGATCTATCGATGGGCCACAGCAAATCCACTTAGGCCCGCCAAGTTCAAGCCCAAGATGTAATGTGTTTATGGAAATTCATTGGCTCTGGGCATGCCACAGAGCTTGGCAATTAAGGTCTTTTTCTAATTGAAAGTTATAGCCATTAATAAGTTTCTCAAAAGGATGAAGAACTAACAATTAGTATTTATATTAGTTCTAAATGTAAAAACAAAAATGAAAAAACACATCCATAAAACTAACTATAAAAGACTTTAAATGACACGCCACTTTAAATTTTTAATCATGTACAGAATTTTGGCTCAACTAGCCGTTTCAAGTCTTAACTTTTGCAATTAAAGTCTCAAAATGACCAAGACTTTAATTGTTTATATAAAAATAGGTTTATTAAAACAATGAAAGGGATAAAAAAAAGGATAAATAACTTTTAGGGTAATTAAATATTATGCTTTTCATCGAGAATTGTTACATTGAGAGGGACTTGTTGTAGGCAAACTAACTCTTCGATGCCAAATGCGTCTCAGATGCAATTTGTGGCATCTTAATGAGTGTCCACTAACCTACTCAGATACATTTACATGGAGACAGTGGGGTTCAGTTGAAAAAGATACACGTACTTATGACAGCTCGAAATTTTCGTGGCGCAATTAAAACGGCGTAGCCGCAATTCGGGCAGGCAAGTCAGACTCTTAGTCTGAATCGCTGTCGCATCGCTCGTACAACGAAATTAAAATGTATTAGGTAATTGTGTCTGTGGCACAAATTAACACTTGAAAGGCAATTTGTCGCACCATTTTGCTTGGGCATTACGAAAAACTTAAAAGCAGTTAAAATAGTCCGTTGACGTACAACAAAAAAAAATGTCGGTAGGGCCTGCAGGCAACCAAAAAATTAGGCAAATGAGTTGCACGTGTCACTTGAAAAACAAGAATCCCAGAATTGATTGAATAAGTTTTTGCCCAAATGCCAAAACTGAGATGCATTCAATTGAATCCGCGATCACAGTGAAACTCATGGCAACGTGCTCATTAATTACAAAAAGATTGGTGGAGCGATAAATGCAAATTGGTTCCCTAACATTGGCTAACTATGTCACGCTCGTTAGCCCGCATCTAATGCCAAATAAGTCTACGTAAACCCAATAACTGTGAGTATCTTCAGAATGACAAATGAATTTTGAAAACTTGACAGTCTTGCGATCATTTCAAGAGCTTTGCAATAAAATTTCTGTTAAGTTTTGCAAACAAAAATGGGTAAACATTTCCTTGGTAACGGCTTAGTACTAACTAAGTTAAAAGCCAAGTTTTATTCTATGAATTTCACTTGAAGTTGGCAATTGAGTGTTAGTTTTCTTACCTTTTGGCAATAGACAAAAGGTAGACTCTATTAAATTTATATACCCTTTAGAAAAGTATTACAAACCGGCAATTCCTTAGAAAAAATATTAGTTTGGGAAAATTTATTGTTCGCTCCAAGATTTGATTTAAGAGTCGACACTTTTGACTATTAACAAAAACTTGATTAGTTTCCCATGAAACTAACGAAAAAAAATGCAACTTTTAACCAGTTTTTGTTTATATCTGTGCATGTATATATTTTCAATTCATAAATATTGGAAAGTCTGTCAAGGCAAACGCCGCTTGGGTTGGAGGAAGTGCGTTTGCCTTTTGAGCAGCGATTGCTGGGATTGCTTGGATTGCTTGGATTGCTTGGATTGCTGGGTTTTCTGGGATAGGGCGGGATGGCAGGCAATAATTCAAATGTGTGGCTGTCAGTCAGGGCTTGGCATATTAATAAAGGCAACGGCATCCGACACCAAAACTATCAAAAACGTATTAAAAAGCCAAAAACAATATAAAGACGTCGCCCTCCGTAAACGTAAATGTTGCCAAACGTCACTCAGCCAACACAGATACAGATACAGATACATCTACAGATACATTTGCAGATACAGATACAGATACAAACACAGTATCTACAGTAGCAACACATGTGCGATTTCACGTGTATTACGACAATGTGGGGCTTGAGCACGAGTGCGATTGTGGGGGATGAGTGCCGGGGGGGACAAAGGGCCAGGGGTGACGCCAAAGTTGCCACGTCAATGACAGAGGCACACCGCCTGCACTTGACACATTTATTGGGCAACGGACGTTAGACAAAAGCAGGGCTTCAAACTGGCCGCCCTATTGACACAAGCTGGGCCCTCTTTCTTGCCCCTTGCCATCATGGCGAGCCACCCCCACAGGCCACTTATATAAAGTTGGTAACACTTGTGTATTCACAACCTGGCCAACCGAGTGAGATTATACACCTCGCCCGTAGCATGCTGCATCTCGGATACGGAACACCGGCATGGGAATCCATTAATCCGGTGACATTGCATCACTCGAGATCGAGACAGGTTCTTGACAGAGATCTCTGGGATCTTTCCAGCGCGGTCGTGATCTCCGCCTGCGATAAGGGCCAAGGAATTGCGGCACGATCTCCGGCTACAATTGGCTAATTGAGGATGGGCCAAGTTAGGCAACGATCAGTAGTCATATCTCATATTTGGCAGTTTAGAATTTACGACTTGGGATTACCCAATGCCGACGCAAGCTTCAAAGTTGGTAAATCGGTAATCCGGATTCAAATTAGTTAATCAAATCCGTGAAAAATATTGTATATTCAGGATTCAATTGGGTCAATCTGAATTTCTACTCTTATATTATTTTTTTTAAATATTTTTTGTGTATAGAAATAAGGAACGATCAGAGGCCGATCTGAAATGTCATTCAACTTTTTAAATTCCGTATCGTTACGTGCAATTAGTCGCTGGTCAAAAAAAAAAATGGTCAAATCATTACAAAACTGGTTTACTGATTGACATTATTTTACTTAACAAAATTTCGAAATTCGTTCGAGTTTTTTCCTTATTTTAGTAGAATTCATTAACCGGACATTACTTGAGAATGCACTTCAAGCTACAAAAAAATGAGGTGAAATAAGAATAAATTTGATATCTTTTATAAATGGTTAATAAATGCTTCAATAACTCAAGTATGTAAATATATTTGGCATATCCGTGGTGCATAGTATAAAAACATTTATGAATATTTTCAAGAGCCCGCTGCTACACATCCATATTAATCATTATTTGTTTAGTCATTCTAAATTTTGTTTTGTTGCTTGCCACGGGATTCTGTGTGATTAACGTTAGGTAAAAAGTTCAGCTACATTTAACCAGATAATTGATCCATCGGTGAACATTTTGCATGATTTTTTGATGGCTTTGCTGAAACGTACAATATTTAAACAATTGGGCGAGACTTAATGGCTTTTACCTAGATGGGGGATTCTGTTCATCGGACCTGACCTTTCCACCCAATCGCCCGTAAACAGTTTTATTCATAGCCCATGACTTAATCGCTCATTAAAAGCTTCTTTGGTCCAAAGTCATAACCGTTTTTTTTTTGGCGTTATTATTTTACAATTTCTGGCAATAATTGAAGCGTGCAAAAATTCATCACTTTTTTCACTCAACCTATTTTCGTATCGTAGTGATACTTTTTTTAAAATTTTTTTTTTGCTGGATTTGTGATATACTTACACTTTGACCACGGCAACGGCCGGACACTAAAAAAACAAGGCCCCTGTGGGTGAGCTAGCTGGGCAGTGGTGTGCGGTTTACTTCATACCCACAAAACTGAATTAAAAATAAAAATAAATATGGGTGTCGTAACGAGTTCGCCGGCCGAAATGACTTTTCAAACATGTACTCGTATATACGAATTTTGACCAGTTGAACAACGCCAGTAACGACAATAATTGTGGCAATAAATTGCCAAACCATGTTCCGCAGCCTTTAGAGCCGGCTGAGCGGATCTATTGACAAATCGGAAGTAAGCCAACAATTACTTACAACGTGCCGGCGCTTTAAATTCTAACTGATACGTGGACTTTAGAATGGAGGCTCGGTACTTAACAATTACAGAAAATAATGTTCATGTAAGCCAACATTTTCCTCTGTATGGTTTCTAAGCTTGTTCGATGTTTTAGTTTGGAGTTGATTTTATAAAAAATACAAATGAATTCAATTGTAAATGTTTTGAAACCTACTCGAGTAAGGGGATACCTGTACTGTTTAAGTGATTTTTTTAAGTAAAAACCTGACCTGTATTCTGATTCCGTATTGTGATTTTGCAGGAACCCAAACTGGTGGCGTCGTCGCAGCAAGTTGGAGAGGAGCCTGCTGATTGTTAGCGGAATACTGTTCATTTTGGCCGCTGCAGGATTCGGACTCTGGACGGCGGATATCCTGAAGACAAACAGGGAGGGAGAGACACCGCAGGCCACTGCTCTACATGGCGACAGTACCACCATCAATCAGGTGCCTATGGGCAGGCCTGCGAAGGGCAAGACTGGTGGTGCCGCAGAGGATGTCTGCCTCACGGAGGAGTGCATTCACACTGCGTCTACCGTGCTCCGCAAGATGAAGCCCGAGGTGGAGCCGTGCGACAACTTCTACGAGTTCGCATGCGGCACTTACCTCGAGGAGGAGAACATCCCCGACGACAAGGTGTCGATCAGTACGTTCTCCGTCATCTCGGACAAGCTGCAGGAGCAGCTAAAGGATATCATCACCGCCGAGCGACCGGAAACGGAGCCGAAGCACTTCCGCCTGCCCAACCTTCTCTACAAGGCGTGCATGAACAAAAGTGAGTTTTTACAACTAGATATTTTTCCAATTGTTTAAAATTTCAAAAATAAACTTGCAAGCTTATTGTTTTCTTAGGAAATATTAAATATCCCAAGAAACTTGCAAAACTTTACTTTCTAATCAGTGGAAATATGTAAATAATTTGAGGAATGATAATTGGTTTTTTTGTAACATTATGTTGTATTATAACAATTCCTGTGTTGCAAATAAGCTTCTCTTAAGCTTCTCTATCTCTTAATTTCCTATAGCTCTTATCGAGACCCTGGGTCCGGAACCCATCACTCGGGTGGCCGAGAAACTGGGTGGATGGCCGCTTCTCAAGGGCGAGAGCTGGAACGCAGATGACAGCTGGACCTGGCAGGAGCAGGTGAAGAAGTTCAGGGCTGCTGGCTTTAGCATGGATTACATTATTGACTTTTCCATTGGAGTTGATCTTCAGAACAGCACAAAGCGGTTGATAGATGTGAGTAATCATTTATTTTTCGGGAATTGGTTAAAAAACCAAACTTATTTTGGATTTTTACGATCTTATGATAAAAACTATTGAATCTTTAGTCGTTGAATGATCTTAAAATCAATATGATATTCTCGTTGTAGCTGGATCAATCAGCTCTGGCCTTGAGTCGCGAGTACTTGGTAAAGGGATTCAATGAGACCCTTGTGGTGGCCTACTACGATTACATGGTGGACGTGGCCGTGCTCTTTGGAGCTAATAAGGATCTGGCCAAGACGGAATTGTTGAGTTCACTCGAGTTTGAGATGGCTCTGGCCAATGTAAGTTTACCCACGTAAAGCACAATTCATCTATCGCTACAATAATGTTTTTCATAGATCTCCTGGCCAAATGAGAAGCGACGAAACTCTTCGGAGCTGTACAACCTGAGGACCCCGGCTCAATTGCAGGCTGCCTATCCTTATGTCCAGTGGGTGGACTACATGGACGCCCTGCTGCCTGAGGGCCTGAACGTGGCCGAGGATGAGATGATCAACTTGTCGGTGCCAAGCTTCTTCGAAGACCTCGGCAAGCTGCTGGCCAAGACCCCCAAGCGGGTTATTGCCAACTACATGTTCTGGAGGATCCATGGCTTCTCGATTGGCTTCCTGAGCGAGGAGTTCCGCAAGAGGCAACTGCAGTATGCCACAGCCCTTTCCGGTCGCCAGGAGCAGGAGGCACGTTGGAAGGAGTGCGTGGACATTGCCACTGGCAGGTTAGTGGGTGGGATGCCCCAGCCCTGGGGTAACGGTCTTGGGGGTTGCGAATATCACCGCTACCTGTTTCTCGTATCTATGCCCTATTTCTGTATCTCCATTTGATTCTTTCACATTCTTTGTGATTTTGCAGCATGGATGAAGAATCCGAAGAAGATTTCGATAGGTACTTATTTAGCGAATTGCATTCACAATTGCCTCGAGAAACGAGAAAACTAACACACCCCACAGAGCACACACATCGCACACACACAAAATGCACACTAATTCCACCCACGATCATGCAAAGATTAAAACCGATTGCCCAATTAATTAGGTTATCTATGGATCCATTGAAACTAAGCTAATATTTAAAATGCGAGCATATGATAAACTTTATTCCGAGACTTTTATCTTGGTACCATTTACTTTGAAAATATTTGTTCTGATCTCTGACCAGAGATATAAAGGATTTATGTTACGCGTTAATAACTTAATGTCATTCCTTGGGCCCATATTTATTCATTAGTTGGAAATCCTTACCCACCTACTCACTTCAGTTTATGGTAGCAGCACTTTGTCCAGGTCATTGACCCACTTAATCAGATCAGATATAGAACAGCACAGTCTTTGGCCCAATCTTAATATGCATATTCATTTTGTGTTCCACTTTCACGCCAACTCTTCAACCCACCATTTTTAATAACTGCACAACAACAACAACTACAACCAATCAACAACAACAACAACCGACATCACATTGATTTGATAACCTCCACGTGCATCTAATCCAATGGTATCACATCGAATCCCAGCCTTGGCATTTCCGTGGGATCCCTCTACGTTCGCAAGCACTTCCATAAGGACTCGAAGGCCAATGCCCTGGAGATGGTCACCGATATCCGAGACGTCTTCAATGACATTCTGGACGAGGTCAACTGGATGGACGCCAAGACGAAAAAGGAGGCTAAGGAGAAGCTGCACAGCATGGCTACCCACATCGGCTATCCCGACGAAATGCTCGACAACGAGAAGCTGGCCAAGTACTACGCCAAACTGGACATTAACCCTGACAAGTATTTCGAGTCCTTCCTGGGCATGAACATTTTCGGCACGGACTACTCCTTCAACAAGCTCCGTCTTCCTGTCAACAAAACGGATTGGGTGCGACACGCTCGTCCTGCGATCGTTAACGCCTTCTACTCTTCCCTGGAAAACAGCATACGTAAGTTAAAAAAAGTCTTTTGATGGAATAGCAGACTTTATTTTAAAAATTCTCTGTCCACGTCAGAATTCCCCGCTGGCATCCTGCAGGGACACTTCTTCAATGCGCAGCGCCCCAAGTACATGAATTTCGGCGCCATTGGCTACGTGATTGGTCACGAGATTACCCATGGCTTTGATGACCAGGGTCGTCAGTTTGATGTGAAGGGTAACTTGAGGGATTGGTGGCAACCGGACACCCAGAAGGCTTACCTGGCCAAGGCAAAGTGCATCATCGAGCAGTACGGTAACTATACAGAGCGTGCCACGGGTCTGAATGTAAGTCACCTTTATCGCCAGGACGCAAGATACATTTTAAATAACATTTTGTTTGTTTTCAGCTGAATGGAATCAATACACAGGGCGAAAATATCGCTGACAATGGTGGTGTAAAGGAGTCGTACATTGCTTACCGCAGATGGGTGCAGAAACATGGTCAGGAGCCGAAGTTACCAGGACTGGATTACTCACCCGAACAAATGTTCTGGATCTCAGCTGGCCAGACCTGGTGCGCCAAATATCGTAAAGGTGGGTACACGTTTTGGCATATTCTAATTAAGCTTATTCTAATTAAACTTCTCAATTTAATTTCAGAATCTCTTAAGATGCGTATTACCACGGGCGTGCACTCGCCTTCTGAATTCCGGGTCCTCGGATCTTTCAGCAATATGAAGGACTTTGCCAAGGACTTCCAGTGCCCAGAAGACTCGCCCATGAATCCTATTCATAAGTGCGAGGTGTGGTAGGACTATTGAGTTGTTTTATGGACTTTATGTCCCAGACAGTAAAGTGCATGGAGTTCTAGCGATCAAGCCCGTTTCTAGAAGGGCTAATCTTAAGTAGAAATACAAATAAAATACAGAACGTATTTATACTAATTGTGCATTATGTAAAAATCGTATTTAATAAAATTTGTTTATATGTAATAAATTGGATATAATCTTTAATTAAGAAAATATGGTATATTTAATATGTTTATTTTTGAGATATAATATTTTCGACATATACGAAAGAAACATTTGTGTCAAATTGGGGCTTTTTACCGAAGTACCACCGCAGTGTCAACATATAATCGCCCGAGGGAAAGGGCAAACGTAAAAGCTCAGGTCGCAAATACAAATCCTTGACAATCTGGGATCCCTGCAACGGCCTCTAAAAATCAAGAAAACGTAGGGAGAAATTGCAGTCATTTTCTTACCGAGTAAGGACATGTGTGGTTTATATTGGTGAAATCTTTGAACAAATTATACACTAAAAGGATGAGTGGATTGCGTTTTTGGCGAATAAACGCACAAGCATCCACTTTAGTTTCGTAAAGCCATGGCTTGTAGCCATTGGCCCTCTTATAAAATTTCCCATGAACTGATACACTATTCGTCGGATATTGGAGGTCTCCTTGAATATTTAGAAAAACACGGTCCCGACTCACTGCCTTTAAACGGCATTTGGAAAATGTAAGCCATGATTTATTATATGTCTCGCAAACTACGTTTGTGAACTTAAATGTGATTGCATCCTAAAATGTAACAATTTACAGCGATTTTTCGTTATGGGTTGCAGGACTTACGTTAAATCCCAATTTGAGTATAAGAATGGATCCGCAAAGAATACTGATAAGCCACAATATCGACATTTCAATGGTAAATGAAAATTTTGTATTCGCAACTAAATACATCTTACAGTCACGTACTAGAACAAAATTGAATTTTAATTTCAAATAAATGACAGACTAATTAGCATTCCGTAATTAAAATCGGACATCACTGCATATAGATAAATTTCATCTAAATTCATTCTCAATACTGTCATTCGTATTTATTTAATCTATTTATAATTAAGCAATTCTGAGGCAGCTCGTTGAAATTTATTTAAATGGAGCGCTCTCTTTTATCGATTTCATATGAGCTATCGATAAGAAAAAAAATACTAAAGTACGAAAATTTTAAAAGTAATTTAGTGGCAACACCGTCGGAGCTCTTTTTAGTGTTGTCAATTAGCAGGGGTCAATTATAGTTATTAGATCAACTTAATTTGCTTAAATAATGGATTTTTTTAATAATTAACAAAATAATGTTATATAAAAACCGGCGCTACTCATATAGAAAAGTTTGCATGTTTGGTAGTTAAAAATATGTAGCTAAATTTAGCGGGAAAATAGTTAAGTTGCCATCTCTCTTTTTGCATCCCTAAAAATCGCAGCGTGGCTGACCAGAAATTTTCGCGTAAATTTCTCCAATAATCTTCGACAGCGGTGAATTCAATAAGATGTCAGCCCTCAACTTGACTGTGCGAGTGCACCCGGTGGTGCTCTTTCAGGTGGTGGACGCCTACGAGCGGCGCAACGCGGACTCCCACCGCGTCATCGGCACGCTTCTTGGATCCGTCGATAAGGGAGTGGTGGAGGTGACCAACTGCTTCTGTGTGCCGCACAAGGAACACGACGATCAGGTGGAGGCGGAACTCAGCTATGCTTTGGACATGTACGACCTGAACCGCAAGGTCAATCCCAACGAAAGCGTTGTGGGCTGGTGGGCTACCGGCAACGATGTGACCAACCACAGTTCTGTTATCCATGAGTACTATGCCCGCGAATGCAATAATCCGGTGCATTTAACGGTGGACACGTCTCTCCAGGGAGGCCGAATGGGTCTGCGTGCCTACGTCTGCATCCAGCTCGGTGTGCCCGGTGGTAAGAGCGGCTGCATGTTCACACCCATTCCTGTGGAGCTGACCAGCTACGAGCCCGAAACCTTTGGCCTCAAGCTACTCCAAAAAACGGTTGGCGTGTCTCCCGCTCATAGGCCCAAGACTGTGCCGCCTATGCTGGACCTATGCCAAATTTCGGAGGCCTCGCAAAAGTTGCAGCAGCTATTGGACCTCATCCTGAAGTACGTCGACGATGTGATCGCCCACAAGGTGACGCCAGACAACGCCGTCGGCCGGCAGCTCCTTGACCTCATCCACTCCGTTCCACACATGACCCACGAGCAGTTCACCCAGATGTTCAACGCCAACGTGCGGAATCTGTTGCTGGTTATTACGCTCTCACAGCTCATCAAGACCCAGCTGCAGCTCAATGAGAAGCTCACTTTTTTGCCCTCGGCCTAGGGTACTAAGTAAAGCTGAGATTTGGATTTTGCTAAGGAAAAATTGTAAAAACAGTGTATTGAATTGTGTTTTCTTATAAAGGGTACGGGAAATAAAGTTCTCGGATGACCATCATAAGCTTTGTATTTGTATTGAAAGACGGAAACTAATCTATTAATTTTAAGTTATACCCTAAACCTCTTTTATCGATTTCTCTTAGGGCTTTAATATCCCTGAATCTTCAATAGGAGAAGTCGGGTAGAAATTAGTAAGGCACTTCGAAATTTACGAGAGAAATCAAAAAGACTATCGCTGCAAATTATCAAGTTTCCATGGTATCCAAATTCTGGAAGAGTTTTCAGAAAATATCTTTTCCAATCCGCTATCGATTTTAAAAAGGTATACCAACTATTATTCAGGGCTTTAATCTCCATCGAAATGCATCAAAAGATTTGGAATATTAAACAAAAAAATTTTTAGCGATTTTGAAAAAAACGTGATGGTACCCCTTTTAAAATTTGCGAAAATCGGGTCAGATTTTAGTTTTCTAGATTTAAATTGAGAATGATAGAACTCGAAAATATAAGAACAGGAAGGTATAAAATTTTCAGATCTGCCAAGTATTAGCCAAGTTATGGTTAATTTCCTGAAAAATAAGTATGTTTTTCGTACAAAAAAACATGGCCAAGATGAAAATGGCTATTTGGCGGAAATGGTTACCTTTTCTCACAGTTTATAGCAAATATTTTAGGCGTTTCACAGGCGATTTTAAAACGGAATACCCATTATTAATCTTCTTCAAGATATATTCATTCCCTATAAAATATGACCGTTTTTCTTCAGACAAAATGTAGCCAAAATTAGCATTCCCATATGATAACTCTTCTCACAGTTTATAGCAAATATTATACGCGTTTCATAAGCGATTTGAAAACGGAATACCAACTTTGGTTCAGGGCTTCAATCTCCATCGAAATGCATCAAAAGATTTGGAATATTAAACAAAAAAATTTTTAGCGATTTTGAAAAAAACGTGATGGTACCCCTTTTAAAATTTGCGAAAATCGGGTCAGATTTTAGTTTTCTAGATTTAAATTGAGAATGATAGAACTCGAAAATATAAGAACAGGAAGGTATAAAATTTTCAGATCTGCCAAGTATTAGCCAAGTTATGGTTAATTTCCTGAAAAATAAGTATGTTTTTCGTACAAAAAAACATGGCCAAGATGAAAATGGCTATTTGGCGGAAATGGTTACCTTTTCTCACAGTTTATAGCAAATATTTTAGGCGTTTCACAGGCGATTTTAAAACGGAATACCCATTATTAATCTTCTTCAAGATATATTCATTCCCTATAAAATATGACCGTTTTTCTTCAGACAAAATGTAGCCAAAATTAGCATTCCCATATGATTACTCTTCTCACAGTTTATAGCAAATATTATACGCGTTTCATAAGCGATTTGAAAACGGAATACCAACTTTGGTTCAGGGCTTCAATCTCCATCGAAATGCATCAAAAGATTTGGAATATTAAACAAAAAAATTTTTAGCGATTTTGAAAAAAACGTGATGGTACCCCTTTTAAAATTTGCGAAAATAGGGTCAGATTTTAGTTTTCTAGATTTAAATTGAGAATGATAGAACTCGAAAATATAAGAACAGGAAGGTATAAAATTTTCAGATCTGCCAAGTATTAGCCAAGTTATGGTTAATTTCCTGAAAAATAAGTATGTTTTTCGTACAAAAAAACATGGCCAAGATGAAAATGGCTATTTGGCGGAAATGGTTACCTTTTCTCACAGTTTATAGCAAATATTTTAGGCGTTTCACAGGCGATTTTAAAACGGAATACCCATTATTAATCAGTGCTTTAATCTTCTTCAAGATATATTCATTCCCTATAAAATATGACCGTTTTTCTTCAGACAAAATGTAGCCAAAATTAGCATTCCGATATGGTAACTCTTCTCACAGTTTATAGCAAATATTATACGCGTTTCATAAGCGATTTGAAAACGGAATACCAACTTTGGTTCAGGGCTTCAATCTCCATCGAAATGCATCAAAAGATTTGGAATATTAAACAAAAAAATTTTTAGCGATTTTGAAAAAAACGTGATGGTACCCCTTTTAAAATTTGCGAAAATCGGGTCAGATTTTAGTTTTCTAGATTTAAATTGAGAATGATAGAACTCGAAAATATAAGAACAGGAAGGTATAAAATTTTCAGATCTGCCAAGTATTAGCCAAGTTATGGTTAATTTCCTGAAAAATAAGTATGTTTTTCGTACAAAAAACATGGCCAAGATGAAAATGGCTATTTGGCGGAAATGGTTACCTTTTCTCACAGTTTATAGCAAATATTTTAGGCGTTTCACAGGCGATTTTAAAACGGAATACCCATTATTAATCTTCTTCAAGATATATTCATTCCCTATAAAATATGACCGTTTTTCTTCAGACAAAATGTAGCCAAAATTAGCATTCCCATATGATAACTCTTCTCACAGTTTATAGCAAATATTATACGCGTTTCATAAGCGATTTGAAAACGGAATACCAACTTTGGTTCAGGGCTTCAATCTCCATCGAAATGCATCAAAAGATTTGGAATATTAAACAAAAAAATTTTTAGCGATTTTGAAAAAAACGTGATGGTACCCCTTTTAAAATTTGCGAAAATCGGGTCAGATTTTAGTTTTCTAGATTTAAATTGAGAATGATAGAACTCGAAAATATAAGAACAGGAAGGTATAAAATTTTCAGATCTGCCAAGTATTAGCCAAGTTATGGTTAATTTCCTGAAAAATAAGTATGTTTTTCGTACAAAAAAACATGGCCAAGATGAAAATGGCTATTTGGCGGAAATGGTTACCTTTTCTCACAGTTTATAGCAAATATTTTAGGCGTTTCACAGGCGATTTTAAAACGGAATACCCATTATTAATCAGTGCTTTAATCTTCTTCAAGATATATTCATTCCCTATAAAATATGACCGTTTTTCTTCAGACAAAATGTAGCCAAAATTAGCATTCCGATATGGTAACTCTTCTCACAGTTTATAGCAAATATTATACGCGTTTCATAAGCGATTTGAAAACGGAATACCAACTTTGGTTCAGGGCTTCAATCTCCATCGAAATGCATCAAAAGATTTGGAATATTAAACAAAAAAATTTTTAGCGATTTTAAAAAAAACGTGATGGTACCCCTTTTAAAATTTGCGAAAATCGGGTCAGATTTTAGTTTTCTAGATTTAAATTGAGAATGATAGAACTCGAAAATATAAGAACAGGAAGGTATAAAATTTTCAGATCTGCCAAGTATTAGCCAAGTTATGGTTAATTTCCTGAAAAATAAGTATGTTTTTCGTACAAAAAAGCATGGCCAAGATGAAAATGGCTATTTGGCGGAAATGGTTACCTTTTCTCACAGTTTATAGCAAATATTTTAGGCGTTTCACAGGCGATTTTAAAACGGAATACCCATTATTAATCAGTGCTTTAATCTTCTTCAAGATATATTCATTCCCTATAAAATATGACCGTTTTTCTTCAGACAAAATGTAGCCAAAATTAGCATTCCGATATGGTAACTCTTCTCACAGTTTATAGCAAATATTATACGCGTTTCATAAGCGATTTGAAAACGGAATACCAACTTTGGTTCAGGGCTTCAATCTCCATCGAAATGCATCAAAAGATTTGGAATATTAAACAAAAAAATTTTTAGCGATTTTGAAAAAAACGTGATGGTACCCCTTTTAAAATTTGCGAAAATCGGGTCAGATTTTAGTTTTCTAGATTTAAATTGAGAATGATAGAACTCGAAAATATAAGAACAGGAAGGTATAAAATTTTCAGATCTGCCAAGTATTAGCCAAGTTATGGTTAATTTCCTGAAAAATAAGTATGTTTTTCGTACAAAAAAACATGGCCAAGATGAAAATGGCTATTTGGCGGAAATGGTTACCTTTTCTCACAGTTTATAGCAAATATTTTAGGCGTTTCACAGGCGATTTTAAAACGGAATACCCATTATTAATCAGTGCTTTAATCTTCTTCAAGATATATTCATTCCCTATAAAATATGACCGTTTTTCTTCAGACAAAATGTAGCCAAAATTAGCATTCCCATATGATAACTCTTCTAACAGTTTATAGCAAATATTATACGCGTTTCATAAGCGATTTGAAAACGGAATACCAACTTTGGTTCAGGGCTTCAATCTTCATCGAAATGCATCGAAAGATTTGGAATATTAAACAATCAAATTTTTAGCGATTTTGAAAAAAACGTGATGGTACCCCTTTTGAAATTTGCAAAAATCGGGTCAGATTTTAGTTTGCTAGATTTAAATTGAGAATGATAGTACTCGAATATAAGAACAGGAAGGTATAACATTCTCAGATCTGCCAAGTATTCGCCAAGTTATGGTTAATTTCCTGAAAAATTATTTCATTTTTTTGAAACAAAACGTGGGCAAGTTTATGTCATGCCATTTGCTCGAAAATAAATGTGTTCCCATCAGTACCAGTTCAAACACGACATCCTTTAGTTTTGTAAAACTTTATTTTGGTAATGTACAATTCATTTTCTTAAACAGTTTACATTAATGTCTACTTAAACTATGGCATATTTGTATTTTAAATGTTATAAAATATTATATAATATATATCATTAGTAATCCCGACATAACTTATTCTTTATCCACAGGACACGGGCTAAGGGCATAGAATGGGTCCCCAGGTTCGTTGCATCATATGCCCTGTACCAACGTAAACATCATCGTCCTGCCTTATCCTGGATCATCATGGGCATCTCCTGGTTTTACATAACAGCCGCCGGACGAATATTTTCGGACACTCCTTTTCCTCAACGATCTGCAACATCGCTCACGGTGTCGATTTTATGGCGGCAGGATAGCACTGGAATGGCAACTCCAACCCAAGGCTGCCCATACCAATTAAGCCAACCCGTTTCAAACCTGTAAATAAAAATATAAATAAATATGAATGGTTTAAAAGGTTATAATGTGTTTTACTGGGGGGAAATTTTATAGGAAAACACTTTAGATTCAAGGGTCCTACAGATTGTCAAAATGCCATTTGTCCGCAAATGGTAATTCTTCTCACAGTTTATAGGAACTATTTTAGGCGTTTTATAAGCGATTTTAAAACAGAATACCTATTTTTAATCACAGCTTCAATCTTTTTCAATATATATTAATTATCTGTAAAATATTACCGTTTTTCTTCAAACAAAATGTAGCCAAAATTAGCATTCCGATATGGTAACTCTTCTCACAGTTTATAGCAAATATTATACGCGTTTCATAAGCGATTTGAAAACGGAATACCAACTTTGGTTCAGGGCTTCAATCTCCATCGAAATGCATCAAAAGATTTGGAATATTAAACAAAAAAATTTTTAGCGATTTTGAAAAAAACGTGATGGTACCCCTTTTAAAATTTGCGAAAATCGGGTCAGATTTTAGTTTTCTAGATTTAAATTGAGAATGATAGAACTCGAAAATATAAGAACAGGAAGGTATAAAATTTTCAGATCTGCCAAGTATTAGCCAAGTTATGGTTAATTTCCTGAAAAATAAGTATGTTTTTCGTACAAAAAAACATGGCCAAGATGAAAATGGCTATTTGGCGGAAATGGTTACCTTTTCTCACAGTTTATAGCAAATATTTTAGGCGTTTCACAGGCGATTTTAAAACGGAATACCCATTATTAATCAGTGCTTTAATCTTCTTCAAGATATATTCATTCCCTATAAAATATGACCGTTTTTCTTCAGACAAAATGTAGCCAAAATTAGCATTCCGATATGGTAACTCTTCTCACAGTTTATAGCAAATATTATACGCGTTTCATAAGCGATTTGAAAACGGAATACCAACTTTGGTTCAGGGCTTCAATCTCCATCGAAATGCATCAAAAGATTTGGAATATTAAACAAAAAAATTTTTAGCGATTTTGAAAAAAACGTGATGGTACCCCTTTTAAAATTTGCGAAAATCGGGTCAGATTTTAGTTTTCTAGATTTAAATTGAGAATGATAGAACTCGAAAATATAAGAACAGGAAGGTATAAAATTTTCAGATCTGCCAAGTATTAGCCAAGTTATGGTTAATTTCCTGAAAAATAAGTATGTTTTTCGTACAAAAAAACATGGCCAAGATGAAAATGGCTATTTGGCGGAAATGGTTACCTTTTCTCACAGTTTATAGCAAATATTTTAGGCGTTTCACAGGCGATTTTAAAACGGAATACCCATTATTAATCTTCTTCAAGATATATTCATTCCCTATAAAATATGACCGTTTTTCTTCAGACAAAATGTAGCCAAAATTAGCATTCCGATATGGTAACTCTTCTCACAGTTTATAGCAAATATTATACGCGTTTCATAAGCGATTTGAAAACGGAATACCAACTTTGGTTCAGGGCTTCAATCTCCATCGAAATGCATCAAAAGATTTGGAATATTAAACAAAAAAATTTTTAGCGATTTTGAAAAAAACGTGATGGTACCCCTTTTAAAATTTGCGAAAATCGGGTCAGATTTTAGTTTTCTAGATTTAAATTGAGAATGATAGAACTCGAAAATATAAGAACAGGAAGGTATAAAATTTTCAGATCTGCCAAGTATTAGCCAAGTTATGGTTAATTTCCTGAAAAATAAGTATGTTTTTCGTACAAAAAAACATGGCCAAGATGAAAATGGCTATTTGGCGGAAATGGTTACCTTTTCTCACAGTTTATAGCAAATATTTTAGGCGTTTCACAGGCGATTTTAAAACGGAATACCCATTATTAATCAGTGCTTTAATCTTCTTCAAGATATATTCATTCCCTATAAAATATGACCGTTTTTCTTCAGACAAAATGTAGCCAAAATTAGCATTCCCATATGATAACTCTTCTCACAGTTTATAGCAAATATTATACGCGTTTCATAAGCGATTTGAAAACGGAATACCAACTTTGGTTCAGGGCTTCAATCTTCATCGAAATGCATCGAAAGATTTGGAATATTAAACAATCAAATTTTTAGCGATTTTGAAAAAAACGTGATGGTACCCCTTTTGAAATTTGCAAAAATCGGGTCAGATTTTAGTTTGCTAGATTTAAATTGAGAATGATAGTACTCGAATATAAGAACAGGAAGGTATAACATTCTCAGATCTGCCAAGTATTAGCCAAGTTATGGTTAATTTCCTGAAAAATTATTTCATTTTTTTGAAACAAAACGTGGGCAAGTTTATGTCATGCCATTTGCTCGAAAATAAATGTGTTCCCATCAGTACCAGTTCAAACACGACATCCTTTAGTTTTGTAAAACTTTATTTTGGTAATGTACAATTCATTTTCTTAAACAGTTTACATTAATGTCTACTTAAACTATGGCATATTTGTATTTTAAATGTTATAAAATATTATATAATATATATCATTAGTAATCCCGACATAACTTATTCTTTATCCACAGGACACGGGCTAAGGGCATAGAATGGGTCCCCAGGTTCGTTGCATCATATGCCCTGTACCAACGTAAACATCATCGTCCTGCCTTATCCTGGATCATCATGGGCATCTCCTGGTTTTACATAACAGCCGCCGGACGAATATTTTCGGACACTCCTTTTCCTCAACGATCTGCAACATCGCTCACGGTGTCGATTTTATGGCGGCAGGATAGCACTGGAATGGCAACTCCAACCCAAGGCTGCCCATACCAATTAAGCCAACCCGTTTCAAACCTGTAAATAAAAATATAAATAAATATGAATGGTTTAAAAGGTTATAATGTGTTTTACTGGGGGGAAATTTTATAGGAAAACACTTTAGATTCAAGGGTCCTACAGATTGTCAAAATGCCATTTGTCCGCAAATGGTAATTCTTCTCACAGTTTATAGGAACTATTTTAGGCGTTTTATAAGCGATTTTAAAACAGAATACCTATTTTTAATCACAGCTTCAATCTTTTTCAATATATATTAATTATCTGTAAAATATTACCGTTTTTCTTCAAACAAAATGTAGCCAAAATTAGCATTCCGATATGGTAACTCTTCTCACAGTTTATAGCAAATATTATACGCGTTTCATAAGCGATTTGAAAACGGAATACCAACTTTGGTTCAGGGCTTCAATCTCCATCGAAATGCATCAAAAGATTTGGAATATTAAACAAAAAAATTTTTAGCGATTTTGAAAAAAACGTGATGGTACCCCTTTTAAAATTTGCGAAAATCGGGTCAGATTTTAGTTTTCTAGATTTAAATTGAGAATGATAGAACTCGAAAATATAAGAACAGGAAGGTATAAAATTTTCAGATCTGCCAAGTATTAGCCAAGTTATGGTTAATTTCCTGAAAAATAAGTATGTTTTTCGTACAAAAAAACATGGCCAAGATGAAAATGGCTATTTGGCGGAAATGGTTACCTTTTCTCACAGTTTATAGCAAATATTTTAGGCGTTTCACAGGCGATTTTAAAACGGAATACCCATTATTAATCAGTGCTTTAATCTTCTTCAAGATATATTCATTCCCTATAAAATATGACCGTTTTTCTTCAGACAAAATGTAGCCAAAATTAGCATTCCGATATGGTAACTCTTCTCACAGTTTATAGCAAATATTATACGCGTTTCATAAGCGATTTGAAAACGGAATACCAACTTTGGTTCAGGGCTTCAATCTCCATCGAAATGCATCAAAAGATTTGGAATATTAAACAAAAAAATTTTTAGCGATTTTGAAAAAAACGTGATGGTACCCCTTTTAAAATTTGCGAAAATCGGGTCAGATTTTAGTTTTCTAGATTTAAATTGAGAATGATAGAACTCGAAAATATAAGAACAGGAAGGTATAAAATTTTCAGATCTGCCAAGTATTAGCCAAGTTATGGTTAATTTCCTGAAAAATAAGTATGTTTTTCGTACAAAAAAACATGGCCAAGATGAAAATGGCTATTTGGCGGAAATGGTTACCTTTTCTCACAGTTTATAGCAAATATTTTAGGCGTTTCACAGGCGATTTTAAAACGGAATACCCATTATTAATCAGTGCTTTAATCTTCTTCAAGATATATTCATTCCCTATAAAATATGACCGTTTTTCTTCAGACAAAATGTAGCCAAAATTAGCATTCCGATATGGTAACTCTTCTCACAGTTTATAGCAAATATTATACGCGTTTCATAAGCGATTTGAAAACGGAATACCAACTTTGGTTCAGGGCTTCAATCTCCATCGAAATGCATCAAAAGATTTGGAATATTAAACAAAAAAATTTTTAGCGATTTTGAAAAAAACGTGATGGTACCCCTTTTAAAATTTGCGAAAATCGGGTCAGATTTTAGTTTTCTAGATTTAAATTGAGAATGATAGAACTCGAAAATATAAGAACAGGAAGGTATAAAATTTTCAGATCTGCCAAGTATTAGCCAAGTTATGGTTAATTTCCTGAAAAATAAGTATGTTTTTCGTACAAAAAAACATGGCCAAGATGAAAATGGCTATTTGGCGGAAATGGTTACCTTTTCTCACAGTTTATAGCAAATATTTTAGGCGTTTCACAGGCGATTTTAAAACGGAATACCCATTATTAATCAGTGCTTTAATCTTCTTCAAGATATATTCATTCCCTATAAAATATGACCGTTTTTCTTCAGACAAAATGTAGCCAAAATTAGCATTCCGATATGGTAACTCTTCTCACAGTTTATAGCAAATATTATACGCGTTTCATAAGCGATTTGAAAACGGAATACCAACTTTGGTTCAGGGCTTCAATCTCCATCGAAATGCATCAAAAGATTTGGAATATTAAACAAAAAAATTTTTAGCGATTTTGAAAAAAACGTGATGGTACCCCTTTTAAAATTTGCGAAAATCGGGTCAGATTTTAGTTTTCTAGATTTAAATTGAGAATGATAGAACTCGAAAATATAAGAACAGGAAGGTATAAAATTTTCAGATCTGCCAAGTATTAGCCAAGTTATGGTTAATTTCCTGAAAAATAAGTATGTTTTTCGTACAAAAAAACATGGCCAAGATGAAAATGGCTATTTGGCGGAAATGGTTACCTTTTCTCACAGTTTATAGCAAATATTTTAGGCGTTTCACAGGCGATTTTAAAACGGAATACCCATTATTAATCAGTGCTTTAATCTTCTTCAAGATATATTCATTCCCTATAAAATATGACAGTTTTTCTTCAGACAAAATGTAGCCAAAATTAGCATTCCCATATGATAACTCTTCTCACAGTTTATAGCAAATATTATACGCGTTTCATAAGCGATTTGAAAACGGAATACCAACTTTGGTTCAGGGCTTCAATCTTCATCGAAATGCATCGAAAGATTTGGAATATTAAACAATCAAATTTTTAGCGATTTTGAAAAAAACGTGATGGTACCCCTTTTGAAATTTGCAAAAATCGGGTCAGATTTTAGTTTGCTAGATTTAAATTGAGAATGATAGTACTCGAATATAAGAACAGGAAGGTATAAAATTTTCAGATCTGCCAAGTATTAGCCAAGTTATGGTTAATTTCCTGAAAAATAAGTATGTTTTTCGTACAAAAAAACATGGCCAAGATGAAAATGGCTATTTGGCGGAAATGGCAACTCTTCTCACAGTTTAAAGCAAATATTATAGGTGTTTCACAAGCGATTTTAAAACGGAATACCCATTATTAATCAGGGCTTTAATCTTCTTCAAGATATATTCATTCCCTATAAAATATGACAGTTTTTCTTCAGACAAAATGTAGCCAAAATTAGCATTCCGATATGGTAACTCTTGTCAAAGTTTATAGCAAATATTATACGCGTTTCATAAGCGATTTTAAAACGGAATACCCATTATTAATCAGGGCTTAATATTCTTCAAGATATATTCATTCCCTATAAAGTATGACCGTTTGTCGTCAGTCAAAATGTAGCCAAAATGGCCATTCCGATATGCTAACTCTTCTCATAGTTTATAGCAAATATTATAGGCGTTTCATAAGCGATTTAAAAGCGGAATACCCATTATTAATCAGGACTTTAATCTTCTTCAATATATATTCATTCCCTATAAAATATGACAGTTTTTCTTCAGACAAAATGTAGCCAAAATTAGCATTCCGATATGGTAACTCTTCTCATAGTTTATAGCAAATATTATAGGCGTTTCATAAGCGATTTAAAAGCGGAATACCCATTATTAATCAGGGCTTTAATCTTCTTCAAGATATATTCATTCCCTATAAAATATGACAGTTTTTCTTCAGACAAAATGTAGCCAAAATTAGCATTCCGATATGGTAACTCTTCTCATAGTTTATAGCAAATATTATACGCGTTTCAGAAGAGATTTTAAAACGGAATACCCATTATTATTCAGGGCTTTAATCTTCTTCAAGATATATTCATTCCCTATAAAATATGACAGTTTTTCCTCAGACAAAATGTAGCCAAAATTAGCATTCCGATATGGTAACTCTTCTCACAGTTTATAGCAAATATTATACGCGTTTCATAAGCGATTTTAAAACGGAATACCAACTTTTGTTCAGGGCTTCAATCTCCATCGAAATGCATCAAAAGATTTGAAATATTAAACAAAAAAATTTTTACCGATTTTAAAAAAAACGTGATGGTACCCCTTTTAAAATTTGCGAAAATCGGGTCAGATTTTAGTTTGCTAGATTTAAATTGAGAATGATAGAACTCGAAAATATAAGAACAGGAAGGTATAACATTCCCAGATCTGCCAAGTATTAGCCAAGTTATGGTTAATTTCCTGAAAAATAAGTGTGTGTTTTCGTAAAAAAAACATGGCCAAGATAAAAATGGCCATTTGGCGGAAATGGTAACTCTTCTCACAGTTTATAGCAAATATTTTAGGCGTTTCAAAAGCGATTTTAAAACGGAATACTAACTATTATTCAGGGCTTTAATCTTCTTCACGATATATTCATTCCCTATAAAATATGACAGTTTTTCTTCAGAGAAAATGTAGCCAAAATGACCATTCCGATATGCAAACTCTTCTCATAGTTTAAAGCAAATATTATAGGCGTTTCATAAGCGATTTTAAAGCGGAATACCCAATATTAATCAGGACTTTAATCTTCTTCAATATATATTCATTCCCTATAAAATATGACAGTTTTTCTTCAGAAAAAATGTAGCCAAAATTAGCATTCCGATATGGTAACTCTTCTCACAGTTTATAGCAAATATTATAGGCGTTTCACAAGCGATTTTAAAACGGAATACCAACTTTTGTTCAAGGATTCCATCTTCATCGAAATGCATCAAAAGATTTGAAATATTAAACAACAAAATTTTTACCGATTTTGAAAAAAACGTGATGGTACCCCTTTTAAAATTTGCGAAAATCGGGTCAGATTTTAGTTTGCTAGATTTAAATTGAGAATGATAGAACTCGAAAATATAAGAACAGGAAGGTATAACATTCCCAGATCTGCCAAGTATTAGCCAAGTTATGGTTAATTTCCTGAAAAATAAGTGTGTGTTTTCGTAAAAAAAACATGGCCAAGATAAAAATGGCCATTTGGCGGAAATGGTAACTCTTCTCACAGTTTATAGCAAATATTTTGGGCGTTTCACAAGCGATTTTAAAACGGAATACTAACGTTTGTTCAAGGCTTCCATCTTCATCGAAATGCATCAAAAGATTTGAAATATTAAACAAAAAAATTTTTAGCGATTTTGAAAAAAACGTGATGGTACCCCTTTTAAAATTTGCGAAAATCGGGTCAGATTTTAGTTTGCTAGATTTAAATTGAGAATGATAGAACTCGAAAATATAAGAACAGGAAGGTATAACATTCCCAGATCTGCCAAGTATTAGCCAAGTTATGGTTAATTTCCTGAAAAATAAGTGTGTGTTTTCGTAAAAAAAACATGGCCAAGATAAAAATGGCCATTTGGCGGAAATGGTAACTCTTCTCACAGTTTATAGCAAATATTTTAGGCGTTTCAAAAGCGATTTTAAAACGGAATACTAACTATTATTCAGGGCTTTAATCTTCTTCACGATATATTCATTCCCTATAAAATATGACAGTTTTTCTTCAGAGAAAATGTAGCCAAAATGACCATTCCGATATGCAAACTCTTCTCATAGTTTAAAGCAAATATTATAGGCGTTTCATAAGCGATTTTAAAGCGGAATACCCAATATTAATCAGGACTTTAATCTTCTTCAATATATATTCATTCCCTATAAAATATGACAGTTTTTCTTCAGAAAAAATGTAGCCAAAATTAGCATTCCGATATGGTAACTCTTCTCACAGTTTATAGCAAATATTATAGGCGTTTCACAAGCGATTTTAAAACGGAATACCAACTTTTGTTCAAGGATTCCATCTTCATCGAAATGCATCAAAAGATTTGAAATATTAAACAACAAAATTTTTACCGATTTTGAAAAAAACGTGATGGTACCCCTTTTAAAATTTGCGAAAATCGGGTCAGATTTTAGTTTGCTAGATTTAAATTGAGAATGATAGAACTCGAAAATATAAGAACAGGAAGGTATAACATTCCCAGATCTGCCAAGTATTAGCCAAGTTATGGTTAATTTCCTGAAAAATAAGTGTGTGTTTTCGTAAAAAAAACATGGCCAAGATAAAAATGGCCATTTGGCGGAAATGGTAACTCTTCTCACAGTTTATAGCAAATATTTTGGGCGTTTCACAAGCGATTTTAAAACGGAATACTAACGTTTGTTCAAGGCTTCCATCTTCATCGAAATGCATCAAAAGATTTGAAATATTAAACAAAAAAATTTTTAGCGATTTTGAAAAAAACGTGATGGTACCCCTTTTAAAATTTGCGAAAATCGGGTCAGATTTTAGTTTGCTAGATTTAAATTGAGAATGATAGAACTCGAAAATATAAGAACAGGAAGGTATAACATTCCCAGATCTGCCAAGTATTAGCCAAGTTATGGTTAATTTCCTGAAAAATAAGTGTGTGTTTTCGTAAAAAAAACATGGCCAAGATGAAAATGGCCATTTGGCGGAAATGGTAACTCTTCTCACAGTTTATAGCAAATATTATAGACGTTTCACAAGCGATTTTAAAACGGAATACCAACTTTTATTCAGGTCTTAAATCTCCATCGAAATGCATCAATAGATTTGGAATATTAAACAAAAAAATTTTTACCGATTTTGAAAAAAACGTGATGGTACCCCTTTTGAAATTTGCAAAAATCGGGTCAGATTTTAGTTTGCTAGATTTAAATTGAGAATGATAGTACTCGAATATAAGAACAGGAAGGTATAACATTCTCAGATCTGCCAAGTATTAGCCAAGTTATGGTTAATTTCCTGAAAAATTATTTCATTTTTTTGAAACAAAACGTGGGCAAGTTTATGTCATGCCATTTGCTCGAAAATAAATGTGTTCCCATCAGTACCAGTTCAAACACGACATCCTTTAGTTTTGTAAAACTTTATTTTGGTAATGTACAATTCATTTTCTTAAACAGTTTACATTAATGTCTACTTAAACTATGGCATATTTGTATTTTAAATGTTATAAAATATTATATAATATATATCATTAGTAATCCCGACATAACTTATTCTTTATCCACAGGACACGGGCTAAGGGCATAGAATGGGTCCCCAGGTTCGTTGCATCATATGCCCTGTACCAACGTAAACATCATCGTCCTGCCTTATCCTGGATCATCATGGGCATCTCCTGGTTTTACATAACAGCCGCCGGACGAATATTTTCGGACACTCCTTTTCCTCAACGATCTGCAACATCGCTCACGGTGTCGATTTTATGGCGGCAGGATAGCACTGGAATGGCAACTCCAACCCAAGGCTGCCCATACCAATTAAGCCAACCCGTTTCAAACCTGTAAATAAAAATATAAATAAATATGAATGGTTTAAAAGGTTATAATGTGTTTTACTGGGGGGGAATTTTATAGGAAAACACTTTAGATTCAAGGGTCCTTCAGATTGTCAAAATGCCATTTGTCCGCAAATGGTAATTCTTCTCACAGTTTATAGGAACTATTTTAGGCGTTTTATAAGCGATTTTAAAACAGAATACCTATTTTTAATCACAGCTTCAATCTTTTTCAATATATATTAATTATCTGTAAAATATTACCGTTTTTCTTCAAACAAAATGTAGCCAAAATTAGCATTCCGATATGGTAACTCTTCTCACAGTTTATAGCAAATATTATACGCGTTACATAAGCGATTTTAAAACGGAATACCAACTTTTGTTCAGGCCTTCAATCTCCATCGAAATGCATCAAAAGATTTGGAATATTAAACAAAAAAATTTTTACCGATTTTGAAAAAAACGTGATGGTACCCCTTTTAAAATTTGCGAAAATCGGGTCAGATTTTAGTTTGCTAGATTTAAATTGAGAATGATAGAACTCGAAAATATAAGAACAGGAAGGTATAACATTCCCAGATCTGCCAAGTATTAGCCAAGTTATGGTTAATTTCCTGAAAAATAAGTATGTTTTTCGTACAAAAAAACATGGCCAAGATGAAAATGGCTATTTGGCGGAAATGGCAACTCTTCTCACAGTTTAAAGCAAATATTGTAGGTGTTTCACAAGCGATTTTAAAACGGAATACCCATTATTAATCAGGGCTTTAATCTTCTTCAAGATATATTCATTCCCTATAAAATATGACAGTTTTTCTTCAGACAAAATGTAGCCAAAATTAGCATTCCGATATGGTAACTCTTGTCAAAGTTTATAGCAAATATTATACGCGTTTCATAAGCGATTTTAAAACGGAATACCCATTATTAATCAGGGCTTAATATTCTTCAAGATATATTCATTCCCTATAAAGTATGACCGTTTGTCGTCAGTCAAAATGTAGCCAAAATGGCCATTCCGATATGCTAACTCTTCTCATAGTTTATAGCAAATATTATAGGCGTTTCATAAGCGATTTAAAAGCGGAATACCCATTATTAATCAGGACTTTAATCTTCTTCAATATATATTCATTCCCTATAAAATATGACAGTTTTTCTTCAGACAAAATGTAGCCAAAATTAGCATTCCGATATGGTAACTCTTCTCATAGTTTATAGCAAATATTATAGGCGTTTCATAAGCGATTTAAAAGCGGAATACCCATTATTAATCAGGGCTTTAATCTTCTTCAAGATATATTCATTCCCTATAAAATATGACAGTTTTTCTTCAGACAAAATGTAGCCAAAATTAGCATTCCGATATGGTAACTCTTCTCACAGTTTATAGCAAATATTTTAGGCGTTTCAAAAGCGATTTTAAAACGGAATACTAACTATTATTCAGGGCTTTAATCTTCTTCACGATATATTCATTCCCTATAAAATATGACAGTTTTTCTTCAGAGAAAATGTAGCCAAAATTAGCATTCCGATATGGTAACTCTTCTCACAGTTTATAGCAAATATTATAGGCGTTTCACAAGCGATTTTAAAACGGAATACCAACTTTTGTTCAAGGATTCCATCTTCATCGAAATGCATCAAAAGATTTGAAATATTAAACAACAAAATTTTTACCGATTTTGAAAAAAACGTGATGGTACCCCTTTTAAAATTTGCGAAAATCGGGTCAGATTTTAGTTTGCTAGATTTAAATTGAGAATGATAGAACTCGAAAATATAAGAACAGGAAGGTATAACATTCCCAGATCTGCCAAGTATTAGCCAAGTTATGGTTAATTTCCTGAAAAATAAGTGTGTGTTTTCGTAAAAAAAACATGGCCAAGATGAAAATGGCCATTTGGCGGAAATGGTAACTCTTCTCACAGTTTATAGCAAATATTATAGACGTTTCACAAGCGATTTTAAAACGGAATACCAACTTTTATTCAGGTCTTAAATCTCCATCGAAATGCATCAATAGATTTGGAATATTAAACAAAAAAATTTTTACCGATTTTGAAAAAAACGTGATGGTACCCCTTTTGAAATTTGCAAAAATCGGGTCAGATTTTAGTTTGCTAGATTTAAATTGAGAATGATAGTACTCGAATATAAGAACAGGAAGGTATAACATTCTCAGATCTGCCAAGTATTAGCCAAGTTATGGTTAATTTCCTGAAAAATAAGTATGTTTTTTCGTAAAAAAAAACATGACCAAGATGAAAATGGCTATTTGGCGGAAATGGTTACCTTTTCTCACAGTTTATAGCAAATATTTTAGGCGTTTCACAAGCGATTTTAAAACGGAATACCCATTATTAATCAGGGCTTTAATCTTCTTCAAGATATATTCATTCCCTATAAAATATGACCGTTTTTCTTCAGACAAAATGTAGCCAAAATTAGCATTCCGATATGGTAACTCTTCTCACAGTTTATAGCAAATATTATACGCGTTTCATAGGCGATTTTAAAACGGAATACCAACTTTTGTTCAGGCCTTCAATCTTCATCGAAATGCATCGAAGGATTTGGAATATTAAACAAAAAAATTTTTAGCGATTTTGAAAAAAACGTGATGGTACCCCTTTTAAAATTTGCGAAAATCGGGTCAGATTTTAGTTTGCTAGATTTAAATTGAGAATGATAGTACTCGAAAATATAAGAACAGGACGGTATAACATTCTTAGATCTGCCAAGTATTAGCCAAGTTATGGTTAATTTCCTGAAAAATAAGTGTGTTTTTTCGTAAAAAAAAACATGGCTAAGATGAAAATGGCCATTTGGCGGAAATGGTAACTCTTCTCACAGTTTATAGCAAATATTATAGGCTTTTCACAAGCGATTTTAAAGCGGAATACCAACTTTTGTTCAGGGCTTCAATCTTCATCGAAATGCATCGAAAGATTTGGAATATTAAACAATCAAATTTTTAGCGATTTTGAAAAAAACGTGATGGTACCCCTTTTAAAATTTGCGAAAATCGGGTCAGATTTTAGTTTGCTAGATTTAAATTGAGAATGATAGAACTCGAAAATATAAGAACAGGAAGGTATAACATTCCCAGATCTGCCAAGTATTAGCCAAGTTATGGTTAATTTCCTGAAAAATAAGTGTGTGTTTTCGTAAAAAAAACATGGCCAAGATAAAAATGGCCATTTGGCGGAAATGGTAACTCTTCTCACAGTTTATAGCAAATATTTTAGGCGTTTCAAAAGCGATTTTAAAACGGAATACCAACTTTTATTCAGGTCTTAAATCTCCATCGAAATGCATCAATAGATTTGGAATATTAAACAAAAAAATTTTTACCGATTTTGAAAAAAACGTGATGGTACCCCTTTTGAAATTTGCAAAAATCGGGTCAGATTTTAGTTTGCTAGATTTAAATTGAGAATGATAGTACTCGAATATAAGAACAGGAAGGTATAACATTCTCAGATCTGCCAAGTATTAGCCAAGTTATGGTTAATTTCCTGAAAAATAAGTATGTTTTTCGTACAAAAAAACATGGCCAAGATGAAAATGGCCATTTGGCGGAAATGGTAACTCTTCTCACAGTTTATAGCAAATATTATAGGTGTTTCACAAGCGATTTTAAAACGGAATACCCATTATTAATCAGGGCTTTAATCTTCTTCAAGATATATTCATTCCCTATAAAATATGACAGTTTTTCTTCAGACAAAATGTAGCCAAAATTAGCATTCCGATATGGTAACTCTTGTCACAGTTTATAGCAAATATTATACGCGTTTCATAAGCGATTTTAAAACGGAATACCCATTATTAATCATGGCTTAATATTCTTCAAGATATATTCATTCCCTATAAAGTATGACCGTTTGTCGTCAGTCAAAATGTAGCCAAAATGACCATTCCGATATGCTAACTCTTCTCATAGTTTATAGCAAATATTATACGCGTTTCACAAGCGATTTTAAAACGGAATACCCATTATTAATCAGGACTTTAATCTTCTTCAATATATATTCATTCCCTATAAAATATGACAGTTTTTCTTCAGACAAAATGTAGCCAAAATTAGCATTCCGATATGGTAACTCTTCTCATAGTTTATAGCAAATATTATAGGCGTTTCATAAGCGATTTAAAAGCGGAATACCCATTATTAATCAGGGCTTTAATCTTCTTCAAGATATATTCATTCCCTATAAAATATGACAGTTTTTCTTCAGACAAAATGTAGCCAAAATTAGCATTCCGATATGGTAACTCTTGTCACAGTTTATAGCAAATATTATACGCGTTTCATAAGCGATTTTAAAACGGAATACCCATTATTAATCATGGCTTAATATTCTTCAAGATATATTCATTCCCTATAAAGTATGACCGTTTGTCGTCAGTCAAAATGTAGCCAAAATGACCATTCCGATATGCTAACTCTTCTCATAGTTTATAGCAAATATTATACGCGTTTCATAAGCGATTTTAAAACGGAATACCAACTTTTGTTCAGGGCTTCCATCTTCATCGAAATGCATTGAAAGATTTGGAATATTAAACAAAAAAATTTTTAGTAAATTTGAAAAAAACGTGATGGTACCCCTTTTAAAATTTGCGAAAATCGGGTCAGATTTTAGTTTGCTAGATTTAAATTGAGAATGATAGTACTCGAAAATATAAGAACAGGAAGGTATAACATTCTCAGATCTGTCAAGTATTAGCCAAGTTATGTTTACTTTCCTGAAAGAAGATTCCAAACTAAAGATGCCATTTGGCCAAAATGGTTATGAATAATTCCCTGAAAGCTGATGCGTATACTTGATTATGGCACCACATTTCTTTTTCAAAAGGAGAAGGGTTCGTCTACGAAATATCTACCTCAAACTTTAACAAAGTAAATACATAATTACATTTTTACTTTTATTATAATTTAAATATCATTGAAAAATTGCGCAATAAAAACAAGATTTAAGTTATTTTTGTTCATTTAAATACTTTATTATAAAACTATGTGAAATTCAAATGGTTTCTTGGCTGCATTTTTTACAGGAAAACTATTTATATACCGATCAAGATTAAATGTTATTCGTAAAATTTAAGAAATGTCAAATATCCATACTTTTGATTTTTATGCTTAATTACAATAAATAAGAATAACGACAATTAGAAATTAAATCTTTCACGTTATATGCACTTGTGTAAGTAGGTAATATATAAGTATTATATATATTAATATGTTCTTATGTTAGTTTTGTTTGCGTGTGTATGGGTGTTTGTAAATAATTTTAGGTACATTGGATACGTCGTTAGGTATACTATGTGGGATAGGGTGTACAGAATAGGATAGTACATAGAAACATCAGAATAAGAACCCCCGAGTGTTCGGGTTTGAAAAAGAGACAAGGTCAGCATTGCTCGGAAAATTAATATACAATTATTTCATTTATCTCTCAATATATCTATGTAGGCAATATACAATTTCTAAAGTTTAACAACGTTCATTGAACTTTTTTTTTTGTTTTTTTTTGCTTTTGTTTTTCATAATTCTCAACACTCAATAGATTTTCCTTGTAGTTTGAAATTTGACTTTGACGTGGCTTTAGACTTTAGAGAGCTTTGCTTTTAAACACATATATATGTATAATATATGGATGTAAATTGTCGGATTATTAAACATTTAGAATATATCGTATATAAAACTTTAAAATCTGAGTCAAAAAGCAATGCAAAGACATTCAAAAAATTTCGTACTTATATAGAAGCGATTAACACTAATCTGAAACAATTTGCATTTGACTTTGTTCTCAACACGAATATATATTCCTATATACCATATACTGTATATGCATATACGTCAGTAGTTAGTATCTATGTATTACTAATACAACAACAACAATCAATGTTGCAATAGCAACAAGAACAAGAACAACAACATCTCAATCTCCGATGCAATTAGACGCAGCTGAACTTGATGCCATCGTCGCTGGAGTAACAGTTCTGGCAATGCAGCTTGTGGTTCCGCACCCGGACATCGGTTCCATTTAGTCCATCACCCAACTGGACATGGCAGACGCAGCACTTGAAGCAATTGATGTGATAGAACAGCAAGAGGGACTCAATTATCATGGCAGCGCCTCGACCTGTTTCAAAAACGTAAACTAGCATTAATAATCAATATTCAAGGACGGGGAAAGAATACACCTTTAATACCTTAAGGCAAGTTAATTGGCTTAGTTTTATTAAGTTATTTTAATCAAGTCTTTGTTAGTTATAAATAGATAGAGATTAATATTTAGTAATTTGGCATAGTTAAGTCACACCCAAACAATATATTTGAGCGCTTTGTGCACTTGCCGACAATTGTCGTGGGTGCAGCCCAGATCTGGCCGAGACATGTAATCGCAAAGAGAATAGAAACAGATAGATAAAAGTTTTCCACAAATCAGGGATAGAAAGGATAGTTAGTTTGAAGTCAATTGTGAAACTAGTGAGTTGGAGTGTGTGATATTTCTATAATACTCGCTTTGAAGTCAGGCCTAGGAATGGTATCAACCTTGTATGATGTGAGTTAGGAATTGGGGCGAGGAAGTTAAAGAAAAACCACAACACTCACAACCAACGTAGTAGCAAAGTTTACCTAGTTCGTCCCCACAATGGGAGCACTTCTTTTTGCCACTAACACTGAGCACCTTCTCCTGGCTGCCGTTTCCGTTTCCATTGCTGTTGATGTTGGCGTTGCTGTTTTTGGTCTTTTGCTGCTGTGCCTGCTGCTGTTGAGGTTGCTGGTATATATTGCCGTTGCCATTGACCTGGCTGTAGTTGCCATTACCATCGAAGCTGTTAAAAGTATAGAGATAGGTTTTTAAATATTCCTAAACAAAAGGCGTTTCACATCACGTACCGCTTTCGCTCTCCAATGCCCTTGCTCTGAACCCGTTCCGTCAGCGTCTGGATGATCGAATCCGGGAGCGGCTTGCCATTGGACTTGGTGACGGGCATGGATCGGCGGTTAAGCTGATCGATGCGCCGCTGCTCGACCTCCTGAAGCAGCCAGTGATTGTTGTTGTACACCGTCCGACCGTAGTCGGGCATGGACTTGCGCTTCTGCTGCTGCGCGGACAGCCAGGCCGGGTCGTTGGCCAAGTTGCTGTTGCTATCGTAGCTCTTACGCTGCTGCACCTGCACCCATCCATCTGTGTATTTTGGCTTTGGCGTGGCGCTGAGGGCCAGCAGTGTGTTGCGCGACATGTTGCTCAAGTTCTGGGCCGACTGGTGGTGATAGGCGGCCGCGGCTTGGGCCTGCACTTGATACCCTTGGCCGGGGACTCGCGGCGCCATTGGTGCTCCGGCGATCTTCACCAGGGACCCGCCATATGGTGCCGTCGGCTGACGTTGCCTCGTGCTCACCGCGTAGTCTGGTTCCATGCCATGGCCATTGCCATTGAGGTGCATCGCCCGGAGTGGCTTGGCCGGCGGTGTCGGGGGCAACATCAGGCGGTTGGAGAACTCATTCAGGTCCGACATGGACTTGCGGTAGTCGGTGTCCATCTGGTGGTAAGCATACAAAGCCGCCTGCTGCTGCTGTGGCACATTGGCGTAGATCTGTTGCGGATGCAGCGGTTGCTGGTGGAGCTGCGGTGGCTGGAAAGCGCTTAGCATTCCATTTCCGATGCCCAGGCCATGGTGGAGATCCTGCAGCGATCGCCGATTATTGGACATTAGCATTTTGGCTCCGTGTTGCAGCTCCCTTCGCGCCAAGTTCTCCCGGAGCAGCAGATTTTCTCGCTGCCTTTTCAGTTCCTCCTGCTGTTGATTACATTAATATTCGAAAGTTAGTGATTTCAAAACACCTATCATCTATAAAACAAATAAAACTAATAAATAATATCTTTTTAACTCGCCTATTAAGAAATTAATTAACCCAAATTGATAAGAATAGGAAGTCTGTTTAAAGATTAAAAAGACAATAAATTGCTTTGTATACAATATTTGAACAATAACAATTCCGTATTGATAAAGAATGGAAATGATTTATTTCCTGAAATAAAACAATAAATTTTAGGGCCTAAACTAAACTACCTAAACTATAAATAACTGACATTGGTTAAAATTTATAGAATTGTTTGCTGAAATCCTTTTTTACTCACCGAAAAGTGTAATAGCTCTCGCTCCACTCGCAAGACCTCTCCCTGCTCCCGGATCTTCTCCTCGATGGACTGCATCTTGGCGTTGGCCGTGGCGGTGGCTTCGCTCAGGGATTGGGTGGCTGCCGCAGCCGCCGTCGCCGATTCCGTCCAGGACTCGGCCGAGTTGCCCTTAACCGTCTGCAATAGAGGTGTCTGGGCTGCCAGAAGATTTTCGTTTTGGTAGATAACCTCTCCCAGCTGGGAGGCAGCCGGCGGCGGGGGCAGCGGTGGCGGTGTGGCCTCTGACTGGGTGTCGTTCTCCTCAGACGAGTTGGTGTAGTGCTCGCTGCTCTGGCGAGAATGATTCTCAGAGACACCCGAGTCTCGACTTTCACCTGGAGCAATCGTAAAAGTATAAAAGGATTAGCAGGATTCTTTTGAAATGTGTTTGCCCCAAAATTGAACTATTTATTTCATTCTATCTTCAAAGTGCTCTGATCTACTTTAAAAAGTTTAGTCGCATTAAGTTATCCTTACTATCAAAAAAGTGTTATATTGTTAGTTGAACCACCCAACCCAATGGGGAATCGTCCCACCCGGGCTATGACAGCTCATGGGCCACGAACACTAAACGGATTATTCATACTTAACCTCGCGGGGCAGATGGGGGCCAACCTCTGGCCCAGTCACCTCCACTGACCCTTCCTGTTCCACCCTCTCTCTTTTCCTGTTTTGTGAATTATTCCGTGTGTTTGTCTTTCGTTTTCACGCCCCATTGGTTTCCCGTATCGGTTTTCTCTCAGAAACCCACCCATGAGCCACCCACTATCATATTGATTCAGCACTCACCTGTGTCGGAACTGTCGCAGAGTCCCGCCTTGATGTAAAGCTGCTTTTCCAGACGACGCTCCTCCTTCAGGAGCTGGGCCATGTCCGGCGGTGGCGCCACTGTGAGCTCCAGATAGCTATCCATGTCGTCGAGATCACCATCCGTTTCGATGCCCAGGAAGCTGGAACGCTTGTTGCGCAGCTCCTTCTTGATCCGCTTGGTGGAGTTCATCCGCTTGATGGGCGGCGATGGCTGGGCGGGATCTACCATGGCCCCGCTCTGCAGTTGGCGGCGTGTGCCGTTCGAGATGGTCTCGTAGGTGTTGTCCGATGACCAGGTGTCAGTGTTGTGGCCCAGGCTGCTGCCCAAGCCGTCCAGTTCATCGTCGTGTCCTTCGTCCTGCGGCACTGGCGGCGGGCTTTCGGTGGGCGGCGGCGGTGGCTTCTCCTTGGGCGGTTCCATATGCATTGCAGGAGCTGGCACTCCGGATACCTGACTTATTTCCAGACCCGTGTAAAAGATCTCAATGTTTTCGTAGACGGGAACGGGTCTTAGGTGCTTGGGGGCATCGTAATAGGGCTCCGTGGCCTTTGGGACCTGGTAATAGGGTTCCGAGTCCCCGGATGTTGCTACTGGCGGTGGATCCATAGCTGCTGCTACTGTTTCGTTTTGATTGCAGATGTTGCCGATGTTGCTGGCATTGACGTTGCTGTTGATCGTGTTGCTGTTGTTAGATTGATTGGGGTTTTGATTATTCTCATTATTGTGGCTGTTGCTGTTGTTGCTGGTTTGCTTATTTGGAATGCTTCTCCTGTGACTCCTACGCGTCGTTGGGGTCTGTGTCGGTGTCTGTGTTGCTATCTGTTCATTATCTACTTCGTGCATAGATATGGTCGAGCTGACATTCTCATAGATGGGCTCCCGTTCGCGATTCTCCTCCTCCTGGCGTTTTTGTTCGTCGGTTTTATTTGGTATTTCCCTACCCTCGGTGTGTGTAGTCTTCCCCACATTATTGTTGCATGTTTCGTCCTTCTGTAGCTCCTCTTTCTCAGCCTGCTCCTGTTCTTGTTCCTCTTCCTGTTTCTGTTCCACTTCCTGATCCTGCTCCTGCTCCTGCTTCTGCTCCTGCTTCTGCTCCTGCTTCTGCTCCTGCTTCTCCTTCGGCTGTTCCACCTTACCCTCCAGCTGCTCCTTGTCCATTGGCTTGGTGGATACCTCGCGATCGATTGCTTCCAGCGCCAATTCAAGAGCTTCGTTGATCTGTGGGAGCATTATGAGGTGGGCGTGGCGTGGCGAGCGAGCGAGCGAGAAAGCATCAAAAGCGTGCATAACAGAGAGAGAGAGAGAGAGAGAAAAATGCGCACGGATCGCATGAATTTAAGTTAGTTTACACAGAGGCTAGCTTGCAAATTAAAAAAATTGTCAACTAAAGATAACCAAATTAATTAACTAAGGAAATCAATCAAAAAATAAACTTTACAGGGACAGGGAAAAACGTCGCAATTTCAATTTGGAACATGCCCATCGAGTTCAGGGGATTTTACAAATCAAACACATACAGTTTGCACCAAATTCAGTTGTAATGACCAACCAGACAACCAATTACGGCTATCAGGGACAGTTTGGGATTGTGCCCATTGCCAGATAAGCGCTAATCCCTGTTGAAGGTATTTGGCAAACGGGGTTGCAAACTTATTTATTAAAAAAAACTGCAGTCTGAACCAAATAAAACATTAAATTGGATAATCAAAATAATACGTTCTGGTTTTGTGTCTAACTATTGGCACTTCTTTAAATCCTCAACTGTTGTTTAAATAAAGACTATTTTGGTGCTTGGATCCCTGAGATCCCCACTTTAAAAATCGAGATTATTTTCGAGATCGAAATTTGACGGGTTTCCTAAGAAATGTTTATTAGCTTTAAGGGGGGAAACACTTGAGCAAATATTTAAAAGTATTGGGTTATAAGTAGGGAACTGGACGCTCTTACCACTGCTTTACGATCGAGACAATCTAAAGAACTGGAGCGCTGCAATCGATTTGCGTGGTATCTATGGAACTTACTACAGATATACGTGCCCGACTCGCGAATTATTTGCACGATTATATGACTATTATTATGACAATTTCAGAGGGTAATAAAGATAGCCCTTGGCCAGACATAAAGGAATATATGCATGGGCTAATTTCCCGACCGACCCAGAACCGTTGAGGGCTTAGAGACGACTAAACTTTGGCGTTGCAACGACAATCGATCCGAGCGATTCGTTTAGATAAAGAACCGGAGACAAAGTATATGGGGCGGCAAAGTTGCGGAGGCAGCAATAGCAATAGTCGGGGGGTTGGATAAATAGTTGGGTTGCGCGGCCCCCCAAAGTATGCACCTCCGGGTGAACTGAAACCCCACTAGGCTGACTTTTGGCATTTTAAATAGGTGCTAAATGGTTGGACAAAAAACGCAAAAACATGCAATGAAACTTAAAACACAACTAGACAGCAAAGAAACAAACAAATAAACAATGCAGGATAACAACAGAAATGAAACGAAACACAAGGGGCACAAACAGAGAAGAAGTTAGATGGAACCGCTTACCTCGGAAATTGTAAACTTGCAACAACTTTTGCTGGCAGTAAGCATGTAAACTATGTAACTGCATTAATAGATAAATCATAATTTACATTATTTAGCCAACAAACGAGCGCAAGGCATGTAAGAGATTTGAAAAGTGAATGAATCGATCAGATAGCGTGATAGCGTAATACATAAACCTATATACTAAGTATATTCATAGACGTAGCCTTAACCTCTGGCACAGGGTTTGGTGGATGGGGTTTGGATAGGGAAAAGCTATAGGGATCCTTTGGTGGCATTCTAGTGGCATTGATTGACTTTAAATGCCATTAAATCTTATTTAATTTAAATATTTACAAGGGTTCTAGACATTCGGCGTAAAAAGTCAAACACATCGCTACAAAAGCGACATCTAGCGTCGGGTAGCTGGCCAGCTGGCCAGCTGGCGATAAAACCATGTGGATGCCATGTGGAGGCCATGTGGAATGCGGTTTATGCGATGACTTTTTGATTTTTAAATAAAACGTTCTTCATTATTTTATGAATATTACAATATATTATATCTCATTTGTATTTATAATATTTGTTCCTCATTTGTATTATTTGGTATGCTTTTGAGGTTTTAATCTTCCATTTGTTTTTTTTTTTTGTGTATTAGCGCGTATTAGTTTTCAATATTGTTTTAATGTTTTTTTGTGTGTTTGTGTTTAAAATATATAACCATAAAACATATGTTTGACATTTTGTTTATACATTAAATCGAATTTTGTTTTTATACATAAATTGGGGTTTAGTATAGGTACAAATATTAAAAAATAAAGAAAAACTGTAGCTTACGTAGCTTGAGCCCATAACAAAATGTTGAACAAACAAGAATCGAATAATATATCGAATATATATGGTAATAATAATCCATAGAAAATAACCAAAACAAAAACCAGGCTAAAATAAATAATTTGTGTGAAAATAAATTCGTTTGAAATTTTCATTCGTTGATTTTGATTGAAAAATGTTCAAGTTGAGTTGAATTCGTTGTTCAATTTTTGATATTTTTGATATACACTCGTGTTCCTCGAGAATCCTCGAGAATATCACTTGGACAATATCAGAGAGCCCCTAGTCATGGGTTACAAGATATTAATATTTATTCGGTTAGCTCTAAAGCTTAAAGGCTTTCTTTAAGGCGGAGAGATCACATTTCACTCCCTGATCTTCCCAGATCTCAATATTCTCTTACAGATCTTCTATTTCTTCAGTGTGGCGGCACCTGCTGCCTCCAGTTTCATGATCTCGTCGTCCAGCAGATCACTGATCTCCTGGGTTAGCGCCTGCTCCGTGGTATTCTCCTCGAGAATCTCATCGGTCGTTATAGTTCTTCGAATCTCAATGTTCACCGGCGCCGGGGTTTTGGGCAAAGGTGGAGGCGCCATTCCGGCCTCCTCCTCGTTGGCCACATAAAACTTGGAGTTGTCCACTTTGACGAACTCATCGGCATTGACCACATCCACGCCGCTCCGGGTGCTGGTGAGCACCACCTTCTTCTCGAGCGTTTCGTTCAGCGTGGGATGGGGCTCTGGGGTCTCGTGGTGACCAAAGTTCCGGCGCAAAAAGTCGAAAATGTTTTTGGTCTTCTTCTCCTTCACAGGTGGAGCCGGTGGGGCTGGATTCTCCCCTTGGGTCTTGGGCGAGCTGGGTGGCGAGATCTCTTTCACTTTGATCTCTGTTTCCACCAGGTGAGTGCGAGCTATCAGCGGTTGCTCCACTAGACTTAAAGCTGCAGCGGGTGCATACCCAGCTCGACTAATAGAGTCCGTTCCAGAGGCCGAAATGCAACAGGGCTTGGGTATGGGAATCTTGGACTTGCGCCCCATCTGAGGAGTCGAGGGTGCCTCCGGCAAGGAGGTCTTCATCATCCGGCTGCTGGCCAAGCGCTCCTCGGCTATAATCTTTTCGCATGTGTCCATTAGAGCCTTGGAGTGGGCTGCCCTGGCTGTACCGATGGGCGAACTTGGCCTGGCGGCCTGGATCACAGAGCTCTTGCCGCCAGCATCACAGCGCTTTACCTCGGCCTCGGTGACATCCTGGAAACCTGTGGCCGGCACTGGCATCTTCTTTACATCGATAGTGTCGCAGATGGGCTCCTGGGCAGGGGCCAGGCAGTCGAGGAGTCCCGCGCACAGGGCAATGTCCTCCCGACTGGGCATCTCCTCCAGCTCCGGCTGCTGCTTTGGCAACTCAATCTTTCCGTCGCACTTCCTCACCAGCTCTTCGCTTACATTCTGGAAACCAGTGCTGCGTATTGGCGACTTGGACGCATCGATCTTATCACAGGGCACCTCCTCCACCGCCATCTTCTCCAGTCGCAGACGATCTTCGACGGCTATCTGGATATCCTTGGGCGCTTCTCGCTCCAGGAACTGCTGACACAGCGCCACCTCCACCGAGGGCGAGGTGGGTCTGGACGAAGCCAACTTGAAAAGGCTCGACTCATTCGGGGAGCAGGCCTTCAAAGGCGCTAGTTCACACGGCGACGATGTGTGCAGATACAGTGCGTCATTGGGGGCCAGTGGATCTAGAGGTAGAGCGGCTGGGCGAGGGTGATTAACTTTAGCCACCGGTGGCGGAGAGTGCACAATGGCCTTCGTTTCGCCCATCACGGGGGCATAGTCCCCGGAGCTTCGATCGACCACATCCCTGGAGGGAAGTTCTAGCGGAGCCCTCCTTCCAGGTTTCGGAGAAGCTGGTGGTGTTATCTGGGGAATGCGACTTCGGGGTAAGGCTCGAGGCGACATTATGGGCGAGGTAATGGGACTGAGTACCACTGCATCAGTCTTGGTGAAGCAGTTGGACAATGCCTTCACTGTATTGGGTTTGGGCAGCTCGTCGGGATTAACAATGGTCATGGGTGGCGCACACATCACCACCTCGGGCAATGGGATTTGTTCTTCCTTAACGGGTTGTTCAATCTTCACTAATCTCTTTGGAGCAGCCGGCGGCGTTGGCGGTTTGTCCAACTGCCTTGAATTGAATATCTCTACACGGCCATTAATGCTAAATTGTTGGGCGGTCGGATTTGGGGATGAGCTGGTAGAATTTATCTGAATTTTGGGGCTCGTGGCCAATCGAACGGCCTTGGGCGACATTGGTGGTTTGCCCAGGGGGCGTGGTATTTGGGTAGGCACTGGACTTGAGGTGGCAACAGGTGCCGACTGTTGGGGCGGAGGATGTACAGGATTTAAAGGCTGTACAGGCTTCACAGGACTTACAGGCTGCTGCACAGGCTGTACAGGCTGTTTGGTAAAGTCAAAGACCTGCGAAAACTGCCCGGGGGAGGTTACATTGGGCTCGGTGACCTCTTTCAGGTCATCGTCGTTCTGAAAGGTATCCTTGAACATTTTCAACAAATTTCGATGATGGACCATTTCATTAGAGGGCTTTCTACGCAAGTTACAATTCTGTGTGGGAGAACAGGAGTTCGGCGGAGTGGGTGTGGATGAGGGAGTGGGACCTGGTTTGGACACCGACACCGCTGAAGCAGCTACTACATCAACATCACTAGGACTTAACTTAGCGGATTCGATAAAATTGTTAGTAGAACTTACACTAAATTCCATGTCCCGCAATGGAGGAGCAGCGGCCGGCTGGCTGGGTGCTTGAACCGAAGATGTAGTTGGAGTTGCTGAAGATGCAGATGGAGCCTGCGCTGCCTGGACTGAAGGATGGGCTGGTGATGGCGGCAGCGGTGAGGGATTCAGGTCGGTGAGCTCGTCGAACTCCGCTTCAATCTGGTTAACCGCATTGGCAGCCTCCTCCAACTGGCGCTCCTCCAGGGCCAGAGCCGCAATGGCGGCGTTCAGTTGCTGCTGCTGCTGCTGCAGCTCGTCGTTGGTGTCCTCCTGGATGCCGCTGTCGTCGTTGGTGGCCGCCACTGGAGGCTCCTCCACAATTAGAGCCGGCGGTGCCACCACAGTGGCCTGCGGCTGCTGCTTCTGCTGCGCCTTCTGTTGCTGTCGCATGCGCTCCTCCTCGCCCCTCATGATCTCCAGCTGGCGGGCATCGATCAGGGCCACCATTGGCTTCTTGTGGTCCTCTTTGGTAACGGACTGCTGCAAACTGTTGAGGCGCTGCTTGAGCGGCGGCACCGGCACATCCACGCTCTTGCTGGAGTTGAAAGCGTTCCTCTGCTGCTCCAGACTCTGCATGCGATCTCGGATGCTGGTTATGTCGCCAGACAAACGCTTTACCTCCGGCTTGATGGCGGCGGAGCCATTGGAAGTACCATTTCCGTTGGTCAGCCGATCGCGGAGCACTACCTTGGGGGCGGTGGGTGCAGCTTCGTTGGAAGGAGCTGCCTTGGCCTGCTCGAAGATCTCCTTGCGCTTGGAAATGTCCACTTTGGGTACGTCCACTTTCTGCTTCTCCACGCCCTCCTGGGTGTCGCTGGGCGAGGTCACCTCGAAGCCACTAAGTCGATCCTCGATCTTGGATCCGCGACGCGTGGGATAGGCGATGGGCTCTCCGTTTGCCTTTCCATTGGCATTGCCATTGCCATTGCTGCTGGCTCGCTGCACTCGCTGCTTGTAGTCCTGGATCGCCCCCTCGTAGGTGTACTCGCAAGGATCTGGCGAACTGGCCGGCGCTGTGCTCGACGAGGTGTCGTATCCTGGCGACGAGATGTACTCCCTTCCGGCAGCCTTCGATGTGCTGGCCTGGCCAATGGGCACTCCGTTTCCGTGGCTACTATTGCGCCCATTTCGGTTGATATGGTTTTGCAGCTCGTCGATGTTTCGGGAGGCCGCCCCGCCAGATCCAGAACCAGCAGCTCCTATAGCCTTGTCCAGTTCTGCGGCATGCTCGCTCTGTAACAGGAATTTAATTGGGGATTAGTACATACAGAGTAGTTGGCAGGGCAACGTGTTTTTGAAGATAAATCATGAATAAATCAAGAACAAAGCCTAATAAGGCATCTAATTTCATGTAACTTGATAATCCCAGGGACCTTTTAGATTTCGGACTAACATAAATTTTCCACTTTTTAACGGGTCGAGATTTTATGACCAGGCGACAAGCGCGTCTAATTGCTCAATCCGCAGATCAATCTTGCGCTCAATTTCAATTTCTATTTCAATTTCAATCACAATCGGAATCCGAGTTTCTGTTGCTTTGTTCGTTGTTTATTATTTATTATTTATGATTATGATTTTATTAGTTGTGTGGCTTTTCATGTGTGCCTGTGTACACATTTGATTAATAAACCATTTGTGTTTATTAGCCCGCGTCGCATCGCATCGCGTTGCTTGGCAGGCAACACTTTCCAACGAGCTTCCAATCCCGAATTGAAAGCTACGCCGGCACAATGTTTATAAATTAGATTTAATTACTAATTTGTTGTAATTGTTTATAAACGCCGTCACAAGCAAAAACACACCATAAATGGCACTTAATTATGGCAAATAAAAAATAGATAAAGCCAAGCCAAGCCAAGACGGAGCAAGACGGTGGAAGACCAAATAGCCAGGCGACTAGAAATTGTGCTAATGATGCCATTGCCATTCTGATAATGCGTTACAATGACCCCCATTTCGAGGGGGCTTTACTCACCATAACGCTATTATTGTCGTAATCCTCGGACAGACTGCTCTTGCCACTGGCACTGCTGGTTCCGATGCCCAAATCGCTCAGATCATTGGCCTCGTCCTCGTTGTAAACCGCCAGGGAAGCCAACTTGGCACGACCGCGGGATCCGCCTCTTTCGGCTCTGCAAGGATATGGAAATTAATTTCTAATACTTGAGAGACCTAGAGGAGTTGTAGACCAGGGCTTGTACTTACCTCTCCTCCATCATTTCGGTGAATGTTTTCGATTTTCGTCGCATTCGATCATGCTCCTCCAGCTCGAGTTTCTTCGTTTCCACCACACGATCGATGATGTGTTCGACACGTTTTCGCCTTGACGATTTCCAATTGTCAAGGTTCTGTTTTTGTTATTTGTTATTTGTCACCAGTTTGCATTGTTGGTCGCCGCGTTTCGTTTTGGGGCCAGAAAAGGTAGTGAAAGTTAGTATAGAAAATAATAACAATAACAATAATAATAATAAACAAATAATGGAAAGGGCAGACGTGTAAGTATATTATTCGCATTGTATAAATTTTGGATGAGCAAAAGTTTCTTTTGATGGCAATTAAAAAGTTTTGACTCTCTGCTACGGAACTACGTGACAAAGGTGAAATGCTTCCGAGACGCGTGAACTTTGTTTACGACCGGACGGACTACCGTCACCGCTTTCCGAGATATTATATATATGGAAATCTATATACTACATGGATATGGAGAATGTATTTAATATATATTTTTTATGAATCAGAGATATGTGCCAGTGTCTAGATTAAAGAAGCAACCGATTTTGCTATCTTTTTAAAGAAATATTTCCGATAATTTCATGGCAAATATTTGTTTTTTTTTCTGTTTTCGCAAAGATAATGATGAACCGATGAAACTAGTAATCATATCGGGGCTCTTTCGCTTCCTCGTTTTCTTAACAGTTTTGAGAGCTTCCAGCCGGAAGCAATTCTGAATGCAAATTTCTACTCTTTTGGGTGATCAAAAGGTTTTCGCATTAGAAGTCAACACAAAAAGACAAAAAGAAAGCCATTTACCACACTCGAGGGCCATTAAAACGGCGTTTTGGACTTCCTTTCCCATCGTAACCAATCAAGTCAGTCACCCAGTTTCAATTCGCCATACACCATACGCCATACGCATTTTAATAGATTTTTGTAGGCAAAGTTATGCGTCTGGGAATGTCTGGGAACCTTTGAAATTTCCTTGTCCGGCCATTGATGAACACGATGCTCAGCACGATGGATTGCCAAATCGACCAAAACCCACTTCAAATGCAGCGACTGACTGCATCGAAATGGCTGGTTAGGTAATTAGCCGGGTACAGTCACGTCAAAGGCAACATTTCGCCGGGGTTATGGCACTCGCAGCAAATTTGCATGTAACACACAACATTGGCCAAAGAAAAAAAACATTCAAGCGGCACACAAAAAAACAACAACTATCAACAAAATGTAATAGCGAGGATTATGTAATCCAATAACTTTTTTGTCCGCTAACCTGGACGACGACGTGCATTGGAAACTGGATCGACCATAACGAGCTATGTGCCATGTGCCATGTGCCATGTGCCATGCCCAAGTGGTTTTACTTTGGCTTATCCGTGGCGATAAGTTGAAAGCGGCCAAAACAAAGTGCTTGGACATATATAGCCAAAAGAAAGGCCACTTTTGGGAATACACTAGAACTTCATTGATTTGAAAATATTTCCTTGTCATTTTCAAGGTTTTCGTAAGAAAACCTAGAAGATTTGAAAACCTTTGGATGACTTTCCAAAATAGATATCCTTTAAGATTGATTTCTTAGAGGTAATCTCCTGCAGTGTATGAAAAAAATCATCTAATCCAGAAATTACAAAATTTGTCACGACTTTCAAATGCCAACCAAGTGCTATGGTATATAGGACTTACGTTCTGCCACTCCTCGGGCTCCTCCTTCTTCACCTCCTTCAACTTCTTGACCTCCTCGGCCTTCTTCAGCTGCTGCTGGGCGGTCTGGTATAGATTGCAGGGCTTGATCTGGACGAACTGCATCGGATTCTTTGACGGAGGCGGCGGCGTGGGCTTCGTAACTCGAGCCTTGGCCACGTACGATGTGGGATCCGGCGAGGTTATGGACTGCAATTAACAATAAATGCAATAAACGTAATAAAATTTCTAATTAGCATGAATTGCCTTCAATTGAAAGATGGAATGGACGAAGGCAGGGTTGGGATAGGGACCAACAGAGATCGGGAGTCAAATGCAAATGTCAGATGTCCAGGGTGTGTAACACCATTGTTATATATATATGGACTCCATGGACTGCCTGGAGAACATACGAGTATGGTATGTGTGGGCAGTTTCTGTTTATACTCGTGCCTTTACTTTATTTTCTGCTTTTAAATCCTATTAAGTTTATTTTTTTTTAGCTTACTTAAGCCGGCTGTTGGTGTTGCCTTGAACTGCCTTTAATTGCATAAAATATTCAGCAGCGACTTGTATGGATATTCTGATTGGCTAAATACTTCAGGCCAGGGAAAACCTTGAAACATTGTGAGAGTCCTTCGGTGATTTATAATTCACAATTTATTTGTGAGTCAGAAGTAATTTTTGTTTATAGTATGTCTGAAAAGCTTACGTATTTTAAGCTTACATAATTGGGAGAGAAATGTTTTGATGCTTTCACTTTTTCTTGACGATTTTTAATGGTTCGCAAGAACAAAACAGTAAAGCAGTATATTTATTTCTTTTTGCTATATTATTTTCAGCTTTCATCGAGCGTGCTTTTACTTTTTAACAGCTTGCCATGCTCTAAGCGGCTTTCAGCCGTATTTCAAGTGCTTTGACCCACCCAACCGCCCACGCACACACTTGGTCTATAACTCGGTGTGGCAAAAGTCAAGCGATGCATGGCCAACCAGCCAACCAGCCACCCATCGCCATTCATCGCCCATTGACCGACCGCAAACACTTCCGTCAACAGAACCAAGAACTGAGAAGTATAACTTCTGAAAAGAACAAAGGGTCTGTGACTGAAAACTACATATGGCATTTGCTAATTGCTATGTGTTTTAAGGAAAAACTTCAAAGGATTCCCATGATAGAGTGATAGACTTACCGTCTTCCTGCCACAACCATTCGATTCATCGCCATTCGCGGACGTGGCCGAGGTGGACATCAGATCTTCGCTGCCCTCCAGCATGACGTCCTGTTCGGTGGCCTCCATTTGTCGCCTAAATATTACGGATGACTCCCGGCTTTACGTTTGGTACTCTGGGAGGTTGGCAGCTTTCCGCTGCGGGGTTTGTGTATTTTGGACTGGAGATGTAATGAGCTATGCTCACATGGCAGTGGAGCGGACTCACTCCTACGCGGGTATCTCGGTTGCTCGGCCTCTGGTCAATGGTTGAAGTTGAACCTCATGTCAATGGAACCAACTGCCGAATCCGACTCAAGAGCACTGCGCCACCACCCACGCACATCGAAGGTGTCCGATTTCATTAGCTGCAAGAAATAAACAAGAGAGATACACCTTTGTGAGTCTTTGAATATAAACGCATATTATTAATATCGTGTCGGAATGTCTGTTAGCCTCATCTAAGAGCCATTAACCCCGCCCAAGTGTGGCAGACGAGTGGGCAGGTGCCGGCTGATGGCGGCTTGTGGAACGGATTCGAATAAAGATGAGATGATGAGCTAGTTTCTGGCAAACTGGCATTCTGGCATTCTGGCATTCTGACATTCTGGCCTCGCATCCGTAAAGGATCTGCAAAAAGTCTCAGGCATTTCCTCAACTGCCAGACGACGACAGCTGAACAATGCTCGAAAAGTACAGCGTGTAGTTCAATTAACATTCATCAAAGTGCATCCATAAGATACTTTATCTAATTGTGCAACTCTGTTTGTCTCTCAACCTCCCTGCCTCAAGACTTAAGACCGTCAGACAGTCTGACTCTCTGACTCTCTAAGTGGATGGATGTGTATGCGGCACTTGCCTGGGACCCACACGCTGGTATGCGGGTCAATCTTATAAACTTCTGCCCGAGTCATCATCATCATTACTATCATCATCATCATCGTTGTGATGCAGCCAACATCCACATAGTCATCCGCATCGTTCGTCATCCATCTGTCGGCCTACGACTTTAAGTTGTTTTGTTCAATGTGATGTGACCCGGAATTTTTTGATCGTTTTGCTACGCTTTTCATTCCCTCCTACTAATTAATAACTATTAAGTATTCTCGCAGCGATCTGCGGCTGCTGTTACCCCCGTTCGTGTAATCGAGCTTGTTTATTCATTTTTTCATGAATGTGGCTAGCATCGTGGCTGGTATCGTGGCTGGCTCCCACTTTTCCATAGAAAGTGGGTTCAAAAGGTTGCGAGAAAAGCGGGCGACTGCCAGGGGACCTGTATCTATCATAATTACGAGGCTAAAGTGACAGCTGATAAGTATTAGTTGGGCCCATGGCTTCCTGTTTTAATGGAAACCAAACAAATCCCTAGCTGGAACAGATCATTAGAGCGTTCTTTTGGCCAGATTCAAGAATTTTGCCATCAATACTAATTATGAACGGTGTATTACAGAGCTCTCCATTTGCCTCGATGGCTTCATAATGGTCTTGAATTTGAATCTTCCTGGCTCCATCCTGAATCACCACTCGTCTCTTTAAAGTGGAGAAGACAGCCACTCGAGATGCAAGTCAGATCTCCAGCGTCAAGATCCAGCGGCACGAGGCTAATCAACATGGACTCTGTGATGTTGAGCATTCGTCGCCGATGTTGCTGTTTGCTAATTTGCATATAAAATGCAGCAGTCAAGCACATTGCAGACATTAGATCTAATAGTTGGTTGGCTGCAGCTAAAAGCCAACAACAATTAAAGCAAAACTTTGAAATTATAATATTCAACAATGGCCAGAGGACATACACAGGGAAAAACCACTAAAATTATAAAGTATTTCTTAAAGAAAAGGTATGCTTGGTATGAAGAAAGTTTAAATAGTCTTCTACGAGTTAAATGATTTGAAAAATCGAAAATCTTGAAACCAATTTGGTGGCTTTTTCTTTTAGTGCAATCATTGGACGGGGGCCTCCTAACGACAACAAGTCGGCGACAACATCAACGGCTTGCTATAATGGCCATGGCAGAAAATTGCAATAATTTAAATTTAACAGAAAGCCAAAGCTTGGCTTTACCTTTTACATAAGAAACCCGCCGCCAACTTTCCCAATGCGACGGCTTGCTTAGCCAGAGTCAATGCATTAGCAATAATTATAAAGCCAGCTAAATGATAATTAGATATAAATGGTTAGAAAAATAAAAACCGCGTCCAAGTATATCTCATTGGCGCCAATCCAGCCAAGTCCAGCCAAGATCAAGAATTAATCCAAGGCGGCAACATGAGATAAAGAAAACCCTCTCACCTCTTACCCCGTTCTGGCGGCCGTTCTTTCGGTTACAAATTGTATCAAGATGGTTTCGTATGGGCCGAGGCGCTGAATTAATTGATAAAATGACGACTATGAGATGACGATGTCGAGGAATGAAAGAGAGTGCGAGGTACGAGTAGGGAATTCTCGACCAACAGCCGGCGCGTAAATGCCAGCCAATTGTCTTTGAGGCTGTTTTAGCTAATTAGCAGCAGAAGTTAGAGCCGATTCAAGGCGGCAACTGGCAACATCAAAGCAAGACCCGAAGTCAGCGATCCATACTCTGGCTCATAGTCCAAACAAGGGAGAGGCTTTCAGGAGGAAGTTCATCATTCTATAGTCTTAAGAAACACTCAGTTCAGAAAAGTCTTTTATTGAAGAATATTTATTTCTACAATCAAAAAGACAGCAAAAGTATATCAAAAGATATCTCATTCATTCGCAAATAGTTTCCATCTTTTGTGAGCCAAGTTTTAAAAGACAATCTTATGATCTCCATGATTCACCAGATTCACCATAATCCCAAGCACTCCATCATAGCTGGAAGCTTCTTCGCACATTGTTTACAATCGTCTAATGCGAAAACAAACAGAGCTCTTTGGCTTATAGAGAGAGAGACGCGATCGTTGTCTTGGAAAACGATGATGACGATGGACAAACAATAAGCAAACCATTCTGTAAAAGCAAAATGCCTAATTAAATATTTATCGAGGATTTGGATCTAAAGAGGGGCAGGCAGGCCAGAGCCAGGCCAGAGCCAGGCCAGAGTATTAACTTATCAGGCAAGTGAAATCTAGATTATGGAGCACTATTTAGAGTTTAGTCTCCAGCACAGAACAATGGGCTGGGTTTGTGTTTCCTCTGGAGAAACTACTGGCCAACTCCAGTCCAGAGTTCGGAGGGAAAACTAATAATAACAGTAGGTAGTTGCCGCTGCGATAAGAAAGGGTACGCTAATGATCTGCTGAGCATTAAAATGGAGGTAGCGACACTTTCGGGCAACCGCAACCGCGATTCGGTAACAAAAAAAAAGCAAAAGTAGAGCAGCTCAGAGTTGGTCGAAGAGCCCCAACTGACCAGGTGAAAAGTGGCATTGTAATAAATGTTTAACGTGACTTTAAATTAAAATTGTAGTACAGCCAGGCAGGCTGTCGTTGAAAAGTGTGAAAAAGAAAAATCACAAAGTGGGTGGGGCCTTTAGGAAAATTACCACACTGAGAAAAGAAATTATTTGATATCAAATACAGGTGGTAATCCAAGCTCTTTGCATATTTCTCCGAGTGCACTGGCCAGTAGAGACGAGACGAGTTGGTGTCGAGCTCCGTTAGCTGCCGGCCACTGACACTAATGACATTCAAATTGTTGCGCCAAAAGAAGCCATAAAAATAAAGCAAGACAACCCCTGAAGAAAACAAATCAAAGCGCGACACTGAGAAAGTGCGACCAGGTCGCTCTCCCAGTTCCGAATCCGTATCCGAATCCGAGTCTGAGGCGTGCAATTGAAAGTGTCGCCGTTTGTTTTGTGGTCGCTGATGTGCAGCCATCATTCACGAATCCCGCCACCTCCAATCACCTAAGACCAACCCAACCGCCAAGCAGACACCCATCCATCCGCCCCTGGATCAGATCAAGTCGTGGGTTGTGGGCTGGCTCATAAATCGAAGCAACGTCGGTCATGCCATGCGCTTCAATGAGTGGCTGGCTGGCTGGCTGTCTGGCTTTTTCTTCGTGTTACACGTATCCGTAAGATACATCAGGCACATTGGGTGATTGGGTGACATGCCATTCCATGGCACTAACATTCACGGACATTTACGCTATTGGTTTCACTTGCTCTGCGTTGCACAACGAAAGGAAAGGCTGCCCCAAAAAGTTTAATTATATCATAAGTTAATCTGGTTTGGGGTCGAATAAAAACCTTGACTAGAAAGCTTATATCATTTTCAGGCTAAGGAATCGTTCCATTTCTACTAAGCAGCACCCTTTCGAGGCTAACTCCCTTTAGCCGGATAAAGGACCCTCCAATTATATCCAAAAATCTTACATTTACGAGAAACAAAGATGGAAAAGCTGCTAAAAAACCGCAAGATGAATGAAAAACTGAAATGCAATAATGAAATGATTAAAAAAATGTAGAAAATGCAAATGGAAAATCTATTTGCAACACTTTGTTGTAGCCTTTGTCGGTTGCCTATTTGGCCCACTCGATTGTTTTGTGGCATTAATTGAAATATATTTCAAGCGTGGCCGTCAGCAAGAGAGAAAAAAAAAAAAAACAGAAAATGGAAAGTGAAGTGTGAAGTGAAGTCTTGACTGGGTTTTCAGTTTTCAGTTTTCAGTTTTGGCTGTGATTTGGTCTTGGTCTTTGTTGTCTTGGTCTATCGCTGGCATGTTGCCTTTCCAATCACAGTGCCACCACCACCGCCAATCTCGGCATGTTAGTGGCATATCATTGTGCATAGTCCGTCCGGGCAATTATCACGATGCCGGGATCTCAGTGTTAGATCTAACAATATACCCAGCGCCAACTGTTCGACGATTCGACACGCAAAATTTTCAGTTCATTAACATTTCAATATCGATAAGGCCCAAATGCACTTTCGCTCCACAAAGATATAATCAGCGGCAATTGAAAATGTATCTCAGTATCTGCCTTAGTATCTGCCACAATATCTGCCTCAGTATCTGTCTCAGTATCTATCTCAGTATCTGTATCTGTGAGTTACTGCGCGGTTTGTGTTAATAATAGTTATTGACTTATCATGGCACATTCTTCTTGCATTGAGTTGCAATTTGTAACTGTTTGCTTGTGGCATGCATGTTTCTATCTCTATTTGCCCCGACTGGGGCAGCAAAATTTGCTAAATCAGCAGGAAAATTGCGAAAAATCAAGTGAATGAAAGGAAAACCAATGCCGAGTCAAGTAAGCAGAGCAAACAATGTATCTACGAATATACTCAAACGATTGCATTCTAAGACTCTGTGCTCTGGCTCTGTGCAGCAATTTGATTTCAATTTTGGCGTATTTGTATCTGTATCGCTTAGATACATTGCATGTTAGGCCAACTGCTGTTTGCTGCCTGAAATTGCCAGCAAATTGTTTTGCCATCTGTGTTGTGTTTGAATTTTGCTGACTTGGCTTTGGCCAGAGCTGGCCAAACGGAAACTGATCTCTGAACTCGGCTTCATTAGCCATCGAACGCCTCCGGACACGACTGGAGCCCCTACTTCAAGCCAGTGTCAGACACTCGAATTTCTTCATTAATATTACCGACTATAGCTGGTTTATTTAATCAATCCCTCGACCTGGCACACGCTCACTCCTCTCCCTGCTCTCTGTCCCGTCTGACCCATTTCGCGTGCCAAGAACAGCCCGACAGGCCGACAGGCCGACCAAAAAATTATTTTATTTGCATTAAAAATGAGTTACATGTTAAAAATTTAAATTCGTACACACCCACCAAAAGTCAGAGCCCAAAACCATGGGACACGCCCCACAGGCCGGCCCCAAAAAACTTACAACCAACAAAAAGGGTTAAGAATATTCTGTGGCTGAAATTAAAATTGCATACATGGCTAAAAGTTTGGCTTAATAAATCGAGTTTGTTTCGAGGCGTGACAGAATGTTGAATGTTGTTTGTTATGAAGAAGATTGAAATTGATTGAAGTATTTACGAAACTCGAAAAAGTAAGCTAAAAAATAACTTGTATTTCCTTCTTCATAAACCAAATAAGAACTCCCAATTGTTTTTATTTAATTTTCTCAGTGTGCCAGAATGTAAACACAAATCGAGGCATGCGTAGGCCCATTTTCCATTGTTATTCAAGTTTCGGGGCTAATGTCGTCGTTTGTATGATGCACGGCAGGTGAGTTCGGTAGTCGAGGCAGCAGCAGCCAGCACTGCCAGTGGAAACACTTCATCCGGGAAAGAGACTAAACCAAATGTGGCAACAACCACAGCTGGTAGCACTAACTGGTGCTGGTTCATGTGCTGGTCCACTATTAAGCTAAGCTGCACCATATGCAGCACACATGCAACATAAAATAAAACTAAACTTTATGTTCATGCGCATCGCTGGCCTCACAGCACACAGTCCCCCAGATTTTCATTGTTCGGGCCCGTGGTTTTGCCACCAAATGGTCTGTGGAGCCTTTTGAATGGGTTAATTGTTGCCACCCATTCCCTGGTCAAACTGGTTGAGTACGTGTTCTAATAGGAGAATGCAGGCGAACTATTCCATTGGCTAAAATTTTCGAATTAAAAACCTTTTAAAAGCAAATATCATGCGTGCGAAAGATAGGAATCAAAATGCAAGACTAATTGTCTGACTGATGGGTTATAATCGAATCGAATATATATTCCATTGGCGAAATATTTCCATCATTGTAAAAAACTCCATCGAAACAATGACAAGTTGTTTAAATATTTTGCTGTTTAGTCTCGCATTGTATTATTGCATCGATCAAAGTTTAATTGTAAGTAGCTTCACAAGAATACTGACAAGCTCTTGCAACTGCTTCAAAATACTATTTAGGATGCCTCCAAGTTCAAGTTTACCAACTTTGTCTGCGACTCAGTGGATACTTCTTTCCTAACGATACATACTTGCCGATTAAAGGCAGTGAAACGAGACAAAACCGTACTTAATTTCAATGCAACTTTACATCAAACCATTGACAAGGCTCGCATCCATTCGCAAATGTTTAAAAAAGCCAATGGATTCAAGCCGTGGCTCTACAACATCAGCCTCGATGTCTGCAAGTTTCTTAAGAAGCCCTTTAACCCGCCCATGATTCTGATTTTCAATCTGTTAAAGCCGTATTCAAACCTTAACCACACATGTCCTTATTCGGTAAGATATTAATTGTATATATCACTCAATCGATTATGACGATGTTATACTTTGCAGGGTTTTCTTCAAGTCGTGGACTACTATCTGGTAGGAGAACAAATATCTTTACCTCTGCCCTCTGGCGAATACCAAATTTTATCAAAATGGTACCATGGCAATAGCTTAATAATAACAATTGCTTTGTATTTTTCTTTCGAAGAGAATTTACTTTAATTAAGAGAATTTACTTTAATGAAAGCCGGTTTTAAAAAAATTCGAATCTAGTATATTCATTGAACCAGCTATGTCGATCAAAAATACATATACATAATATATGTCCATGAATTTTTCGTTTGAATAGAATATACAATAATTTATGGTTTATACATTTTTTTATATTATTACTTTATTATATTATAAATAATAATTGATAAAAACAATCCAAATAAAAGCAAATCTAGTATATTTTTTAAACCAACTATGTCGATCGGAAATACATGTTCTCCATGTCCATGAATTTTTTGTTTAAATACTTTTACTTTTTACTGTTTACTTTAAAATTATATTCAACTAGCTTCACCCTGCCACGCTTCCCTGTGGCAAATTGTAATTAATTTTAAAATATAACTCTAAAATATATCGGCTAAAAATCTTGGAATTTTGGAATATTATAGCAGCCACTTGGAGTACTATTATTTGCAATCAAACTCTTGCAAATGTAAGCCTTTTTTGATCGAATTTTAGAATATTTGAATGCACATAAACGAAGATTGAACCACTGGTTCCTAAACTGTATTTCCTTTCCTAATCCGATGAAAAATGGCTACAATATCGGCTAAAAAGTTTGCGATTTTTGAATATTCCTTCAGACACAGTTTTAAGTTGGTCAACGATGCTTTTTAACTGTTTTTATTAACGAATATTATCCATAACTTGACTAATACTTGCCAGATCTCAAAATGTTACCCCTTCCCGATCTTATCAGTTGTCAAAAGCAAACTCAGAAAATTACTACGATTGACTACGTTTTAGTTACAAATTATTTGTATGGGAAAAAGAAAAGGGCTATTTTTATTTTATTTTTATTTCTCTCCGTAAAAACCATCCTTGAACTTCAACGAACATTTTAAAAAAAGATTTGGCCAAATTGGTCCAGGCGTTGTTGAGTTATGCGCTTACCAACACATTTTGCGATTCATTTTTATATATATAGATTATCTATTAATATTATCAGTCATAAATAATTAAAAGTGTCAAAGTAAAAGCGATTCTGGTATTTTCTTGAAACAAACTATGTCGATCGAAAATATATGTCCTCTGGTCCTACTTTTCTTTTGAAAACCATTGATCCAAATGAATCTCTTTAAATTAAAGTCATTTACAAATGTGCACTTAATTGTAAGCAAGGTATAAAAGCCGACTTCAATGCATCGTATTATCACAATAATCGTATAGAAACACAATGGATTTGTGGATATTTATGATTTTATATTTTGTCATTGATCAGAAAACGATTGTAAGTACAGCTTAGATAATCGAAAACCCAGACAGAAGATTGTCATTTTCCAGAATGCGTCCAAAGTCAAGTTCACCAATTTTGTATGCAACTCAGTGGATCCTGCCTGGGTTGTAGTCCATCAATGTCGGTTAAAGGCTGTTCGAAGGGACTGGACTATACTAAATTTTAAAGCAACCCTTCAGAACACAATCAGAAAAGCGACTATTAATTGTCAAATATTTAAAAAGGCCAATGGCTTCAAGCCTTGGCTCTACAATATCACAACAGATCCATGTCGGTTCCTCCGGAAACAATATGAACCGGTTTCAGCAATTGTTTTTAACCTTTTTAAAAAGTATTCCAATTTTAACCATACATGTCCCTACTCGGTAAGTTATCAAAAGTGAGAAACAATAATGATTCTATAATGATAATAATTTTATCTATATTTTAGGGTCCAGTATTTGTAATGGGTCTCCACATTTTCGGAAAGGAAGTCCCGGTTCCACTTCCCACTGGCGATTACTTAATTTTAACGAAGTGGTACTTCTCTCGTGGTATCGAATTTTCAGTTGATCATGGTTCATCGCTTGGAATTTATTTTTCATTTCAGGAGGATTAACCAAAAATTTGTTTTATGCGAATCTAGTATATTCTTATCATATTCTAATCTATATGTTTTCTGGCAATTACTTTTTGAAGAGCACTGATCCGAATAAATCTCTCTAAATCAGAGTCAATCAAAAATGGGTACTTAAATGTACATACAAAAAAATACTGACGGTATAAAAGCTGACTTTAATGCATAGTGTTATTCAATTTACATTTGGAAAGCACAATGGAAAGTAGTTTTAACTTTTTGCGGCTAATTCTGATTTTATATTTTGTAATTGATCAGGAATGGACAGTAAGTTGTTTGAATAACCCTTCATCGAGAACTTAGTCAAAGGATTGAGACTTTCCAGAATGCTTCCAAATTCAAGTTCACCAATTTGGTGTGCAGCTCAGTGGATCCTGCCTGGATTGTAATCCATCAATGTCGGTTAAAGGCTGTTCGAAGGGACTGGACTATACTAAATTTTAACGCAACCCTTCAGAACACAATCAGAAAAGCGACTATTAATTGTCAAATGTTTAAAAAGGCCAATGGCTTCAAGCCTTGGCTCTACAATATCACAATAGATCCATGTCGGTTCCTCCGGAAACCATATGAACCGGTTACAGCAATGGTTTTTAACCTTTTTAAAAAGAATTCTAACTTTAACCATACATGTCCCTACTCGGTAAGTTATCAAAAGTGAGAATCAATAATGATTCTAAATTGATAATAATTCTAATTATGTTTTAGGGTCCAGTATTTGTAATGGGTCTCCACATTTTCGGAAAGGAAGTCCCGGTTCCACTTCCCACTGGCGATTACTTAATTTTAGCGAAGTGGTACTTTTCTCGTAGTATCGAATTTTCAGTTGATCTCGCTATATCCACTGGAATTTATTTTTCATTTGAGGAGGATTAACCAAAAATTTGTTTTATGTGAATCTAGTATATTCTTATCATATTCTAATCTATATGTTTTCTGGCAATTACTTTTTGAAGAGCACTGATCCAAATAAATCTCTCTAAATCAGAGTCAATCAAAAATGGGTACATACAAAAAAATACTGACGGTATAAAAGCTGACTTTAATGCATAGTATTATGCAATTTACATTCGGAAAGCACAATGGAAAGTCGTTTTAACTTTTTGCGGCTAATTCTGATTTTATATTTTGTAATGGATCAGGAATGGACAGTAAGTTGTTTGAATAACCCTTCATCGAGAACTTAGTCAAAGGATTGATACTTTCCAGAATGCTTCAAAATTCAAGTTCACCAATTTCGTGTGCAGCTCAGTGGATCCTGCCTGGGTTGTAGTCCATGAATGTCGGTTAAAGGCTGTTCGAAGGGACTGGACTATACTAAATTTTAATGGAACCCTTCAGCAAACGGTCAGGAAAACTAGTCTCCATGGTCAAATATTTAAAAAGGCCAATGGCTTCAAGTCTTGGCTCTACAATATCACAATAGATCCATGTCGGTTCCTCCGGAAACAATATGAACCGGTTTCAGCAATTGTTTTTAACATTTTCAAAAAGAATTCTAACTTTAACCATACATGTCCCTACTCGGTAAGTTATCAAAAGTGAGAATCAATAATGATTCTAAATTGATAATAATTCTATCTATGTTTTAGGGTCCAGTGTTTGTAATGGGTGCCCACGTTTTTGGAAAGGATGTCCCTGTTCCACTTCCCACTGGCGATTACTTAATTTTAATTAAGTGGTACTTTTCTCATAGTATCGAATTTTCAGTTGATCTCGCTATATCCACTGGAATTTATTTTTCATTTGAGGAGGATTAACCAAAAATTTGTTTTATGCGAATCTAGTATATTCTTATCATATTCTAATCTATATGTTTTCTGGCAATTACTTTTTAACCAAAAATTTGTTTTATGCGAATCTAGTATATTCTTATCATATTCTAATCTATATGTTTTCTGGCAATTACTTTTTGAAGAGCACTGATCCAAATAAATCTCTCTAAATCAGAGTCAATCAAAAATGGGTACATACAAAAAAATACTGACGGTATAAAAGCTGACTATCCAATTTACATTTGGGAAGCACAATGGAAAGTAGTTTTAACTTTTTGCGGCTAATTCTGATTTTATATTTTGTAATTGATCAGGAATGGACAGTAAGTTGTTTGAATAACCCTTCATCGAGAACTTAGTCAAAGGATTGATACTTTCCAGAATGCTTCAAAATTCAAGTTCACCAATTTTGTGTGCAGCTCAGTGGATCCTGCCTGGATTGAAATCCATCAATGTCGGTTAAAGGCTGTTCGAAGGGACTGGACTACATTAAATTTTAATGGAACCCTTCAGCAAACGGCCAGGAAATCGATGATCCATGGTCAAATGTTTAAAAAGGCCAATGGCTTCAAGCCTTGGCTCTACAATATCACAATAGATCCATGTCGGTTCCTCCGGAAACAATATGAACCGGTTTCAGCAATTGTTTTTAACCTTTTTAAAAAGTATTCCAATTTTAACCATACATGTCCCTACTCGGTAAGTGACAACTAATGATCCTTCCAACTTATTGTTAATCTATGCATGTTTTAGGGTCCAGTTTTGGTGACGGGTTTTAACATTTTTGGACAACAAATTCCCGTTCCACTTCCCACTGGCGATTACTTAATTTTAATAAAATGGTACGCTTCTCGTAGTATCGAGTTGTCCAATGTTCTCGTTATATCCACTGGAATTTATTTTTCATTTCAAGAGGATTAATCGAAGTCAATCAAGATGATTGATCAATATATACTACCTTGATCAAAAAGTTCCCGGAATTTATTCATTTTTATTTTTATTATTCATTATTATTCAAAATCGATATTGTCCCCTTCAAAGTACTCCCCATCGACTGCAACGCACTTATGCCAGCGCTTGATCCAATCCTTGAAACATTTTTCATATTCAATTTGCGGTATGGCCATCAAAGCCATCTTCGATTTTTCCATGATTTCATCCCGGGTGCTGAAACGTGTTCCACGGAGCGGTTTCTTGAGTCGACCGAATAGGAAAAAGTCGCAGGGAGCCAAGTCAGGAGAATTCGGTGGTTGTTGAATGGTATTCGTTCCGTTTTTAGCCAAATGTTCACGGATAATGATGGCATTGTGCGACGGTGCGTTATCGTGGTGCACAATCGTAGATGTACTCAATACGGCGTCACTTTTACAAATGTCACACTATCAAGCTGAAAATTTTATAGAATGTCAATGAGGGTTGTGCCAACCTAAAAAAAAACTACAGAAAAAAGAGAACTAAAATCGGGTGACTGAAAGCGCCACACGTGATTCCGGGAACTTTTTGATCAAGGTAGTATATGCCACAATGTCATAAAGGTGTTTTTTTTAGGGTCCATATGGCAAAAAAAAAAAAAATCTAAAAGCCAAGCTATCTAAGGTGGCTATCTTTTATTTTTTAGTTAAAAACTTTAGAAAGTTATTATTTTGTTTAGTTTTTTTTTTAAACTGTCTCACTGCGGCGGAAGTCAGCATAAAAAAGATACCAGACTTGCTTAACATGGTTGACGAAATATTTGTAATGCAAGAAACAAAAAAAATTAATAAACATTAACAAGCTCAGCTTACCAATTTGACCCAATTTATTTATTGTCTCTGTTTAGTTTAAGATCTGGAACAAAAAACAATTTTTGATTAATATAAAACGAGTTAAACAATTTTTTAAATAAAATAAGATTGTTTAGCTGTCCAAGCAGGCGCTAATGAAAAACAAAGCCTAGTGCTTGCCCCAAAAGAATATCTCCGGCTTACGAGGCAAGCTACCAACTTTAGGCATATTATATCGTCATAGCAGATGGAAGATGCCTTAAGCGGTTAAGATACAACAGAAAAAAACTAAACAAGACTCCAACTGGCAGATACAGATACAGATTCCAAAAGAGATGTGTGGAGGGAACGTTTGAGTGATCTCTTTGGCTTCTAACGCAAAAGCAAGAATTCTCGAGGTCATCCACTTTTGTTATGGGACAGTCAACCCTCTCCGCCACATCTCCCCATCTCCACACCCATCCACATACCCTGTATATTCTCTATTCTCGGACACTCTTGACCAACATATACTCTCATCGCGCGAAAACCAAGACTTGGGCCTGTCCGGTTTTTCTTTTAAGCTTGCAGCAACGTTGCAACGTTTGTTGGTGTTGCCGCTGCCACTGCTGCTGCTGCTGCCACTGCTGCTGCTGTGTGGTTTTTACTTAATTTACTTTACTGTTATGTTTTTGCTTTCCGCTTGTTAGGCAAGCCAAGCCAGGCAAGACAGTCGCTGCAGTCGCTGCAGTCGCTGCATCGATGTGTGAATGTGTATCCGTCAGATACTTTTCGGCGCTGGTTCTCCGGCTGGTGCAACACTCGTGTCGTCATACACTTGACATTTCTTGGGTGTGCAGCAGCGTAGGCCCAACATCATTTCATAACATAACCAATCCGAAAATAATAACAAATAAATAAACAGCTCCAAAGCGAAATGCCAAAGGTTAATGCCAAACTGATTTCCACTTATTTCGTGTTATTACTAAAATATTTTGTTGTTGTGGTCAAAATTTTGTAATTTGTTTTCGATGTCGATGTCGATGTCGATGTCGATGTTTCGAGCGACTTGGCCATTATGCAATCACTCTTTATGGCCACTCTTTCGATATGGCCGCCATTATCAACGCCATAAACAATTAGTGCAGGCTCAATCGGAATCAATATCGGATTTTGTTCACCTTTATTTAGGTGTTTATGGTTTTGATTTTTATTGGTGCAGCATTTCATTTGCCGCAAGATTCAGATAGAAGTTAATGGCACGGCCTTATGGCAATAAACAAAGAGTAGCCTTTGTGTGTCCCATTGACATAGTTTGCAATTTATTAAGTTTTATAGCACTTTGGTGTCTTCCATATATGTATATCCGATTCAGGTTGACCTCCTCGCCGATCGTCACTGACCCAAATACGGTCGAGTCTTTCATGCGATGAAGAAGCCAGGCAGTTGAGAAGGAAAGGAAAGGATTTGATAGCCAAGGCAGAATCCAAATCCTAAATAAACCTTAGGATAAACCAATTTATGGAAACATAATTTATTATATTTATTTTCTTCGCTTAAACCATAATGGAGGGTAAGCCGAGGCTTTTGACAACTTTAATATGCTGGAGAGATCGCTGTTGGCTCAGGGCTGTCGAGGCAGGGGTGTTTACTGAGACAAAAGGCGTGAAGCCTAAACCGATGATAAGTGCCTATAATGTCTATGAATATCCGGCTGGAGGCAGACACCATCGCCACAGACCAAGAACCCAGAGTAGTAGACACACAATGTCAGCCAAAGGATCCACCAGGCGGCTGGAGGGAAAAGAACAAAAAGGGTAAGGAACCATAATGACAACATGACATGCAAAGTTTTGTCAAAGCCCAGACAGGCAAACAATGTTCGAGTTGTGGAAGAGGATGATGGGTTTCTGGATGAAGATGAGAATAAAGATGAGCAGGATGAGCAGGAGGATGAGCATTGCGCCCTCGCAGACATAAGTAGCCAAGGCGGCTGGCTGGATGCGGGCCTTAATCAACTCAAGAGCAAGAGGAAAGGCGGTTGCTGATTCTTTTTTTTTTATATTTTTTTTGCATTTTTCACATTTTTTGTTTAGCACGTTATAAGAATAACTAATTGAGAGTGTACACCGCAGCACATACTCTTGGTTATTCAAGGCACTGCAGAAAAAAGGTAGAACTTTTTCAAGGGAGCTTTAAGATCATAAACTTGAGTTTTCCATTATGAAGGTTCTTTCAGTGCAGCGTATCCATTAGATACATGTGAGGGAGAGTATCTGTTGAGGGCGGACTTTGCCTGCAGACCCGACAAACCATGACTGGGCATAACAACCAAGAACTACCAACAAGACATCGAAATCTCGACTCCATGAAGAAGTGGAGTAGGACAGCAGCGGCAGAAGCAGAAGCATTCGATCTTCGCTTCTTTGGGCTCTTTGGGCTAAACTGGTAGCACATTTCCTTCTTTCTTTTTATTCAGTTTTTTGTTATTTTTTTTTGCCAGTCCAGTGCCAGGGCTGAGTCATCCTCAAGTCGGCAGTCGGGAGTCGGCTGCCTGTGTTTTGCATTAGGCCAAGTTCGATGACTAAGCAGACTTGATTTCTGGTTCTCCCTTGTTGGCCGGCATAACTTCAATGTGACCGCATCTTAAGCCTGATTGCTTGCCAAGCAAGCTGCCAAGCCGAGCCGAGCAGATGTTGTCATGTTCCTTGACTGTATGCCAGACGTTCTTGAACTTGCAGCAGGCTTTCAAGTCGTTTAGGTCAATGAATTTATGCTAAAAAGGGTGTCACTGAAACTCTGTTTAAAGATATTCCAAAAACAAAAGCATTCATTTTCGTTGATCAACTTACCAATTGAACTGAAAACCCTTTTAATACAATTTTCTGGTTTATATAATTAGCTCTCAGTTCATTTTTCAATAACTAACTAATAATAACTATAGCGAAACCAATTAAAACTTGCACAAGGGGGCAAGAAAAAGTCATAAAAACTATTTTTATTGCAGTTGCACATTAAATAAGCTCGTTAAAATCAAATGCATTAGGGAGGCGATCCGGCAAGACCCATATTGTAGACATTATTCAAAAGAAAACAAAGAACTATTTTCAAATGTAGATTTTTTTTCAAAGCCAATGCTTGCGAAACCGTGACACATGGCGAAGGCCAGCATGGGATGAATGTTGGATGTCGGGGATGCTGTTGTTTGATCTCTAAAAGCAAACAAAAATAAAACATGACAAGCAGGCACAGTTTGAAATCCCCAGCCATGCCTGCGGTTAACTGCTAATTTAATTAATTCCTACCGATTTCCACTTCCCATTCAGATCTCACTCTTGTTGCCATAGCCATATGGCCTATAATCTATGCTCGTTTGCTCAATTTGCTCTCAGTTCCAGTTCCAGTTCCAGTTTTTTTTCAATTGCAATCGATACTTGCAAAGTTTCCATTTCGTTGGCAACCAAAGTTCAGCGTCTCCATCAGAGTACAGATACAAATGCAGATACAGATACAAATAGCAGATACAGATACAAATGCAGATACAGATACAGATACAAATAGAATTCAATGAGTAGAATCAGCACAATGATCGTGCAAAATGAATTTCCCTTTAAACTAGTTGGGGATCTCTCTAATTTTTTGTTGTTTTCTGTTTTCTGTTCACTCGGTTTTAGTTTTTTTATATTCGTACTCGATTGTGTTTCTCAACTGAAGTGGAACAATTTTGTTTCGCTTTTGCGTTTAGTGGGGCGATCGACTTTTCACTAACCGATCCGATCGGATCGATTTCGATAAGAAGTGATTTATTATTAAGCATGTCTGCGCCGAAGTGAATGTAAGGTTGTGCTGCTGTGTAAATAGTTTTCAATATTTGCTAATAGAATGGAAAACGGAACTTGTCTTTTGGTGTCTTTGCAACTTGGAGGTTTCTTCCCGTTTTACCCACATATATCATGCAAAAATGGCTGTGGCCAACGAAGCATGCAACTCTTGATGGACACTTGTTGCCCCCAGACTCCACCAGACTCCCCCCTAGTAACATCTTAAGTCACACGCACTCCATGGCACAAGGCGGAGTCATGTGAACCATCAAGTTGGATTGTATTTTATCTGGGAGCCAAGCTTTATATCTAACAACCTGCCAGGCCAGGGCTTAAGTCTCAAAAGATGCAGAAAAAGGTTATTTATTATAATATAAAGTGCAAGAAATACTTGCCATGGGTTTCCCTAACAAAGCACAGTCTTATTGATATTTTCTTGTTTAACTTTATTAATTTCTTTCGGTGCATAGTTTTTCTTTCTTAATTTTCCATATTACTTTTTTTTTTTTTTGTACGAGTATTTGCTGTTGGCTGCGGTCGCGTAATCAGGGTGTAACAATTACGCGTTTTGAATTGCGGACTACATAAGCTGCAAACAAAGATATTGGGATACAAAGATACAAAGATAGAGATACAAATGCAACGCTGGCACTGCCGCGCCCTCTCACGTCTCACGTCCCATGTCTCTTACGTGTTTTTTCCAGCCAAGCTTGCCCGTTCTCATCGGGCATCGGAATACCATATGCGAAATAATCGAGTCTGTGGCATTTGCGTTAGATTCTTACTTAATTTTAGTTTTGTGGTTACGCTTTGTATTTGATTGCTGCTGTGCTTCATGGTTAATTAAACGCCTTAAGCTCCGTCTCCGTCTCCGTCTCCTGACTGACAATTCATAAAGATTGAGAACGAATTACACACCCGAGAGGCTGACTAAATAAAAATTACATTTACTTTTGAATGTTCAAGTCGTACGTTAAATTTTGGGTGTGGCTTTAATGGCCACCCACAAAAATGTAAATGGAATGTGTGCTTAATGTGGATACTTATAGGCCACAAATTGGTCAAATGGCATTTTCAAATGTGTTTTTGCAAATTGATAAACAATCGAGAACAATCGCCATAAAAGGCCGAAATCGACTGTGAATGGAATTATTGTAGGGTAGGTCGAGGTATTAGGCTTTATATCTAGTCAAAAATTTGAGCTCTTATAGGAATTATTCTGGTGAATATTTCCAAACACATTTGATTACATTTTCCATTGAATTCGAGAACTAATACAGTCCCTGACATAGCCAATTGATCACACCCCGCCACATCGAATCGTGCAAAAAAAAATAAAAACAAACTCCGCGAAATAATAATAATTCATTTGGAGCCTAACCTTGGAGGCATATGGAGTCGTTCTATCCGACAATCCCACATTGGAAGCGAGATCAAAGCGATCGGGGACCAAAGATGACAACGAATAAGGCAATCATTCATTTAGCTGCCTGCCAAAGACACTGCAGATACATATCTCTCAGATACAGATGCTAACGAATCGAAACGCCAAAGACAAAAACAAAGACAAAGACTCGAGGCGCCAAAAAGCCAGGCGAGAAATTACAAAAAGCTAACGGAAGAAAATGCTGGCAGCAAAGTGTTATAAATGAAGGAAATCAAAATACAGAAAACTTAGAACGCCTACACGATCTTTGCAGTTGCAACTGCAAGATGCAGATACATATACAGATGCCGGTACAGATACAGATACAGATACAGATACATTTACGAGCCGAACTAGGCATTGATGAAAATATTTCATGTGCAGGAACGCCCGCCAGCCAGGCATAGATCATTTTCCGAGCTATTTTTAAAAGGAAAGCAGGAGATACGAGGCAGCAGCCCCCACCTTTGCCCAGGGCTATTGTATCTGGTGGATGCGTTTAGAATCTATCTTTCTCCATACCGAGTCCCTCCCACTTTATAGGTTTCTCCCTGTATGGGCTGGCTGTCATTCTGATTCCGTCCGACATGTGCACTGACTTTCATCCGACTGCAGTTCGTGTATCTCGTACAAGCATTTGTATCTTGTATCTAGCTGGTGTGCGTATCCGTCGTCCGTACACATGTAACTATAACGCTTTGTTGAAAGGCGGCAGACACAATCCCCATCCCCTCCAATCCCATCCAGAGTTGAAGTTGCATGTCAAATTAATTTCATTCAATTTAAATGCAATTTGACGCTGTTTCACTCGCTGCACTCACTCAGCTGCCTCTCAGATCTATAAGTATCTTTGTATCTTTGTATCTGTGGCAGGTATGCCTCAGTATCCCCCTTTTTGGCTGCTGATTCAACGTTAATGATGCAATGCGCCGTGTGAGACAGCAAACTGTGCGTTTTATTTTGATGCCTTTTGATTAACGACCCTTGGCTAACATTTTTGCTCGATTGAGTGGCGACTTTAGCTTGGTCTTTGTTTATTTTCTATATTTGGCCAGCTTACCTGTTCAAAATCTTAGCTGTCTTGGCTTGGCTGAGTGGGAGCCGGGAGCCTGGTCGAAAAGTTATTCGTTGGGATCTGTAAATAGACAAAAAAACGAGAAACAAAGTTAAATCTTTCTTTTCAAGTGTAGAATCAATAACCATTAATGTTTATAATCCCGGCCTAGAGCGATCGATTTAATAATTAACCAAATCTGGCGGCAGCAGAAGCCGCATTCGAGCCTTAAGCGGCCATAAAATCTTGGCTTGGCCAAAAGGCGGCTGTGAGCCACGTTAACGCCTCTCATTAACGCCCATGGGGGCCACCGGTGGCCAGAAGTTCTCAAAGCTTTGACCCATAAAACGTTTACCGCTAAAGACACCCAATAATCATTTAGTGGCAATAAAATTGCCCAAAGACAAAGACCCAACCCCAGAGTGAATCTTGACATTAATTATCAAGAATTATCAAGAAGAAGCAGCAAAAAAAATAAATTGTAAGGAACATTAAAGAAGCATATTTTTTGTATAAATTATCTTCACAAACCAACAAGCCAACATGCTGATTTATGATTTGGGAAAAATACTCGAAAAAGTACTCAAAAGCTACAAAAAATTACAACTAATGATAGTTTGTGGAAAGAAATCGCTAACTAGGCTAGCTTAACCGTTCTATTTGCAACTGGCCAACGGGCTTGGCATTATCTTTTGATTTTGTCATTGTTTATTAAAATCCAAAGAGAAATTTTCTTTTTTTCTTGACCCGAACGGTGAGTGTTTAGAAAACTGTTCACACGTAGATGTGAAAATTCTACGGTTTATTTTCAAGCGTTTTTTAAGGTTAACGAAAGGTAGTCAGCTTTTTTCCATTTACATTTCCAATTTCCGAAAAAGTTATGCCACATTCCCCGAACATTAAGCTTTGCTCCACTTTTTTTTTTGGGTTCACAAATCATCACCGAAACCGAACTTTCATCATTTTTGCAATAAAAACACCAAAAATACCGCAAAAAAAAAATTTAATTTATTTCCCTTTTGCAGCTCATCGCAGATAAATTATAAAATTATGAAATTTGTAACAGAAACTAAAAAATTGATTATGGCCAAGCACGGAATTGACAAAACACTCAATCAATTGTCAGCGGGTTTTGGATCATTAAACTCTTTTTTAAAAAACAAAAAAACATTTGCCAATTTATGTATGCTTTTTCAACAGTTTTGTTTGAGACAAAATTATGCTAATTTGTTGACTTTAAAACTTAACATTAACATATTTTTTATATACTTTAATTTACATATTTAAGCGATGCAGTTTATTTTTCTATCTCAGATCTTGAATCTTGACAGATCTGGTATTTAAATGCAATTTTTAACGATGACGCCTTCGGGATTTGACCTTGAATTGACGAGAAAGTTCTTTTTGGATATATTTTGGTCTATATTTTGCTTTCGTTTTTGCAGAATAAAATGTATATATTTTTAGCCCATTTGTGTCACAATTATCGGTTCGGTATTCATTTTTATAAATATCGCGCATACGCCCCCTTGGCCCTGAACTGAAAGCTGCGCAAAAATTTATTTCATTCATTGGCTTTGGCTTTGGCTTTGGCCAAAAAGTAAATAAAACAGCTCGTATTTTTGCAGCTGGCCAAGACGTTGGGTCCTCGGGTCTGCGTTTCTGTGTAAACAAAATTGGCACTTTTTGGTTTTCCTTTTTTTTTGCGTTTAATTAATAAAACTCATATATGTTTGCCTCTCCGGATGGATTGTTTACAATTCAAGAAACGCTGAAACGTTGAAACGTTGAAACGTTGAAACACTGAGACGCAGTTCTTAATACGTAGCGGTTTATTCTTGCCACGGATATTGCCACGGATCTTGCCCCAAAAAGATATTCCTAACTTTGTTCAACTTTGTTCGAAATGTGAAAGGCAACAAAATTACCAAATTACTCATAATGCCAAAATGGAAAAGGCTGAAAATGTTTTTGTTTTCAAATTCTTTTATAAAAGTTTCTATTTTTATTTTGATTTGTTTATTTGGAGGCCAATAATGAGCAGAATTTTTGGAAAAGTGGCATTCAATTCAACTTAAAAAGGGGAAAATTAATACCAAAAGAGAATATTTAAATCCCTAATATTTACATTTTAATATTTATATTGTATATATTTTTAAGATAGTTAACTTTATTCTTTAAAGTTAGACCTTATTTTGTATTCTTTTGGATTTGTGGTTCAATTTTTTGCTAGTTTTTGTTTTCAAATTCTTTTCTAAATGTTTCTATTTTTATTTCCGTTTGATATTTGTTTATTTTTGGAAAAGTGGCAAGTAATTCAAATTTATTTTAAAACATTTATATCACTAATACTTACCTGTTAATATTTTATATAAAATTTAAATTTATTCTTTTGGATTTGTGTTTCAATTTTTCTCTTGTTTTCTTTCCAAATTCTTTTCTTTTTTTTTTTGGAAAAGTGGCAAATCCAAAAGTCGCTAATATTTTATCTAAAAATTAACATTATTCTTTAAATTTGGACTCCATTTTTGTATTCTTTTAGTTCTTGTTTCTGGTTCAATTTTTGCGCTAATGTTTCTGTTTATTTGTTTGCAAAATTCAGCTATAAAGGCCATCCACTTGCCACTCAGCAAGTCATCCATTTGGCCATTTAATTTACAGTTTCTCTATAATTTATGTACATGAATAATACATGGATTGGTGATTCTATAGACCAATCCAGCTATCCATCCGATAATTAACATTTTTATATAATTTCGGGGGAAGTAAAAAAACGGGTTCCGACCATAATACATTATTTTGATTGCATAATAAAATACAGAATGCTACCCAGAACATCCAAAAGCTTATGTAAACTTGTCTCTCTGTAAAGAGCCTCATTAATGGGGCTATATTTGGCCAAAATTTGAATCTAATTCAGAAGCTGAATCGAATGACTCGAACGCGGATCGTATGGTTCATTGGTTCATTTATTTAGCTTAAAAATCAATGAAACGGGGGGGATTGTTTCTGAAAAACAGCTGCAGTGTTTTATGAACAAAAGTATTTGCGGTATTTTGTCATTTATTTAATTTTAGATATAAAAACCCCATGACATAAGCGAGCTATTTAAATTGTGATTTTTTTTTTTTCGATTTAAAATGTGGCAACATCGCAACATCGTCTGTGGTGCTGTGGTGCGTCCCTGGCACTAATAGAAGAAGACAAAAGTTTGCATGTTTCGTTATTGATGTACGAGTATTTTTCTGAATTATATTCGCAAAATGCGAAACAATAGAAATCGCACCACGAAATCGCACGAAGGCAAGCAACAATTGCAACAAGTTGCAACATTCGAGATTCGCACGCAGGCCCAGGCACAGGCTTTGTTCGTCGTTAATTTAATTTTAATTATACTTTTTTTTTTTTCTGTTGTTAATTTCCTGCATTCAATTTCCAGGCAATTCATTGGAATTGGTAATCGCGGAGCTCTTTTTGGATATTAAAAACAGTCTCCTCTAAATCCTCTAAAATATTTTATTTTATTCGAACGCGGATCCACGTGCGATCGCTGCGTACGTCTGTAGAGGCTCGTAAAGCCATATAGTTCTGGCTTGATTGACACTGGCGCTGGCACTGGCTGCGGAGCCCTATCGGCTAATGGCTAGAAATGCCGCAGAGTGTCACCATAATAAGCCATGTTTACGGCTCTTTTCACCTGTACGGCCTGTGTCTGGTCTGAGTGTGCAACCAGCAGCGCTTCGATTAGAGCAATGCTGCAACATTGTTGTAGCTTCGAAGTCATGTCATTACGACTGCTTGTTTATTTTCTGTCATCATCATCGGTTTTTCGGATGTTTTGACTGTTACGAGTGCTACGAGTGCTACGAGTGCTACGACCATCATCATCCTCTACGATAATTTCCATCATTTTGGGAAGTTGCACGAACCTCTAGTCGACGGTTACGACGGTGCATTGAACCCTCGACGAAAGTGATTGTTGAATGAATTCCATTGTTGGCTTTTGCTCATCCTGCTCGCTCCTCTTCTCTGTGCATTATTTTTGCCAATTTATGATACGAAAACGATGTTTGGCTAATTGACAGGTTGGCTCTCTCTCTCCAAGAAACTTTCAAAAAGTTCTAAAAACTTCAGACCACCGACATTTCCCCTTCTTTTTTTTCGTTGATGGTTTGTTGCCCCGAAAAAAAAAAGAGGGGCAGAAACAAAAAAAAAAAAGAATCCATTAGTGGAGCGAACCAACGAGCCGAGCAAAGCCCAGAAACACTAACCGGAAGTTTACAAAAGTTGACAGTTGATCGTTTGGACAACAGCAACATCGCAATAAAAAAAAAAACAGCAACAGCAGCGATTCTCTGGCTTTTTTATGGTTCAGGGAAATCAGTCAGGCATATAGAACATTGACATATTGGATGAGGCGAGATCGCTGCGTGCCACACCAGAGAAATATGGGTAGGATCGATACGTCTCGATATGCAAAAAAAAAAAAAAAAACCACAAATTAAGAAACAGAGAGAGAGCCCTGGCCCCAGTATTTTTTGCAACCATCGAACGAAAGCGGAACTTGGTTTCTTGGTAACCCAAGACAAGACGCAGACAAAAGCTCACAAGTTTCCGTTGACCGTTAATTAAAGCCACAAAAGACGGTGGCATGGCCTAAAACATACACCAACGTGTATGCATTTGGCCACATAAATTTGTTAGCGCCTTGACACAGCTGCATTAGAAACTGCAACCAAACCAGAGCCGACCCAGAGCACAGCAGCACGCGCTCCAATTCACTTATAAACCGGGAGGGATCGAAAGGCGGCCAAGACGAGAGGCTAAGAGTGCAACGTTTGGCAACGCTTGGCAACGCTTGGCAACGCTTGGCAACGCTTGGCAACGCCTATCAAGGTTGCACCAATCTTGCGTCGGCGGCGCCGCTAACTGTTTGATTAAAGATCAAGCGGCATTCACTCTCCAGAAACTAGAAAGTTGATTTTGGGGGCAGAACAAGACGATATTCTGGTACTCTAAAGGAAGAAATACCTAATTTTATTGCAACAAATCAAGGTTGCAATGGTTGCAGAAATGGGAACAGAAATTAAAGAGTTTTAAAGATATTCTTCATCAATTTCTTGGGTTTTTCGTTTGCCAAAAGCCATCAGTTTGAGGTTTGAACCTTCTCAAAAAAAAGGGTATGCATGCTTAAAGAGAACGCTTTGCGGCAGCTGTGCACAATTTATGTTAAATATTGCACAGCCGGCAACAAATCTGCAACAGCAATAACAACTTTTGCCGCAAGAGATGTCAGCTGCTGCGGCAGTGTTGCAGCCACATGGCGTTTGCAACATAACACGCATATGGAGGAGAAATTGTGCCAATTTGTTTGTAGCTTTTGTTGCTTTTTTGTTGCAAAGGCAAAAGGCAAACCGACCACAAAGCGACAAGAGACAAGAGACAAGCGACAAGAAGTGTCTATATGGCGGCATTATTGATGATGACAGAAATGTGTCGTTTGTTGGGGAAAAAGCATTTTCTATGCGCAGCTGTGCTGTGCTGTGCCACGAATCTCTGCAACTCGAAGCCAACTGCAAGACCGAGCTGCCACAGTTCAGAGTCAAAGTCAGAGCTCAAGTTCACGAGACCCAACAGATGGGATACAGTCAGAGAAACAAAAAAAAAGAAGGGAGTCTGCCAGGCTATAGTCTACAGTCCACAAAAGAATACCCCGTTTTTTTCTCTCTGTATAATTCGCAACCAGTTGTTGATTAAGCCCAATTTGCCTTGAGCCAAGGATCGCGGCAACTCCTCTCATTTTTTCTGGCTCGATGGGCAATATTTATGCCACGCATTAATTTTCATGTCTAAAAAGGGTTTAAGGCGTAGAGAATGACCTTGTGCGTAAATTTTAATCAGCACATCCTTAAAAAAACAAAAAAAAACAAAACGAAGAAGACTGGTTCCGTGATTCGTGACTCATCCGCCTGAGCTCCAATTATAGCCAAGTTAAGAGATCTTTGCATGTGGAAGAGACGACGACTCAGGCTGCATCAGTTTGATGGACAGACACAATTGGGTTACCATGGAATCCCTGCATCCCGTTGCAATGCCAACTATGCCATCATATGATATCATCTTCAAGCTTGAATTCTTTAGAAAACCAGAAAACCGCCCACAGTCGCCGGAGACAACCATCGTCATTGTCATCTTCATCATCGTCATCGTCGTCAGATACGGATATAGATACAGATATTTGTGTAGAGATACATAAATGTGATATAAAAATTAGCAAATTGTTATTTTTATAATTTAATTGAAATGCCAACAAGGCAGAAAGCAAACAAAAGACAAAACAGCACCACAATTCGAAGCCAAAACTTATGCAAATATCTGACAAAAATAATACAAAAAGAAACACACTTTTGAGAATTAACATGATAATCTTTACTTCTTTGGGTCTCATATTTGTAGTATTTTTCGCTGTTTCTGGCACGTATCTGTATCTTTCCTTTAGTGCGGTGCATGTTTGGTTCGTTTAGACTTTCGGAATCGGATGCGCATTCAAGCAGATTATTCAGTTCATTCTCATTCATTCAGCGCCCCGCTATTCATTCATGCGAATTTGCCATTTTCGAGTCTCGATTTCAATGCCAAACTACATTTATTTTATACATTTATTTTATACATTGATTTCTTTAATTAAATTTCAGTAAAAATGCAGCATTGAATCGAAACTAAACCCGTGTTTCTGCTGTCTTGCTGAGATCTTTTGAGATACTTGATGTGTGAACAAAAAAGAACAAAGTTTACAGACAGAAACCTTAAAGCCAGCACCAAGATAAATGCTTCTTTAACCACAAACCACAAAAAACAAAGAAATCTGCAGCCGAGACTTGCATTGAAATTAAGTTTTTGCCAAAAGAAGTACAAAAAATGCAAAAATTTGGAATAAAATGTAAATAATAAGCGCCACTGCGGTTTGGAGTGACCCAAAAATTGTCCAAATCTTGAATGAAATTCAAAGTAGGCGGTTAGGTGGGTGGGAGAACTTTCTATGTTATCAAAAGATCAAGATACTTGACAGTCCACCAACGGAGATCATCATGTGGTGGCCTTTTCCCAGCTGGAACCTTCAAATTATCAATTTCATCTCGAAGAAAACGCATTCGACTCCAAGCCACGAACTTATATAATCTTCTAACCTCACTGGCTAGGCCTAGCCAAGCACTTGATGCTCGCCAAATGATGAGTGGGACTCATCCACAACCACAAAAAAATGATTATTTTCATTACAACTAAGCCAGAAAAGCCAGAGAAGGCAGAGACTATGCGTGGGAATTGAGTTGAGAAAATGTTCATGTTTACAATTTATACAAAAGAAACAACAACAGAGAAACACACAGAAACATAAAAAAAAAACATAAAAAATATAAAATGAAAAACGTAAACACAAAGCCAGGCCAAGTCTGGAGGCACAACAAATGAAGCTGAACAGTTTTTGCTACTGTTTTTTAGCGTCCATCCAAGTGCCACCTGAAGTGGGAGACCGTACTGGAGTCCAAGAGTAGCAGAGTCATCAACGAGTTTTGTGGTCGTCATCATCATTATTATCGTCATTGTCATCATCATTGTCATCACCTGGTATAAATCTGCTCCTAACCCTAGACAATTATTCCTCGAGGCTGTTCTAACCTCCTCCATAATCTTGGATCTATTCCTTTGCCCTGGAAGCCTGCCTGACCGTGAAATATTATGGTTCATGTTCAGGAATATTTTTAGGTTTTAATTAGGAGAGGAAAAGGAGTTGAATGAACCCGGGACTTCACCTGGAAAAAGATTCCTAATCATAACAGAGACTCCCTGACTGACTTTTCTCAAAAAAAAAACCCCTTCAATGTAGCTTTCACTTGACTAATTTAGGTTTCAGTTTCCTTTTCTGATTCCAAGTACAAGTTTTGTTTTTTAAATGTTTAGAATAACCTCTTCCGTTTCTTGTACAACCCAACAATCCAACCCAAACCCAACCCTCGCAAGCGAAAGGTCCAGAAATTCCGGGAAGAGGTCTACACTTTTTGGTTTCAGTCTCGTTTGCTTGGGAAATTAGTTTTGGTTTCTGTCGTTGAACCCAAACGAGCTTAAAGCATTTCTAGCCAAGATTTAACAAAAAAAAACACCAAAGATTGACAACAAAAAAAAAAAAAAGAATGGCTTTAGAAATAGAATCAACCTTTAAAAGAATCTCTATTCAAGCTTTTCTGAATCTCTATTTGAAATTATAATTGTTTGGCTCTTCAACCTGTCTCGTGTCCATCAAAGTTTTCTTTAGCTTTGACTTGAAGTTTGGATTCTACAACACGTGGCTACAAAATTATCGTTTATCGATTATCGACAAAAAAAAAAAACGATAATAAAATGATTATTATGCAGATCATGAGTAAAGCTGTGAATATGTCATTTTCTTTTTATGAATAATTTGAAGAAATTTAAAATGCTCGACTCGTAAATCTATAGAAAGTCCATGTTCAGGATGGAGATTTGATGGGGATTGGGGTTATATGGCAGGGAGGGAGACCCCAAAAATATTATTGACCTGCTGAGCGTTTTACGATTCGACAAAGACAAAGAGTATCTCGAGGTTTGACATAAAAGATATGTCAACCCAAAAAGGCGATAAACTGAGATAATTTTAAAGTTTGAGAAACTTTTTTTTTATGATTTTTATCGAAAAATTCTTTAATTTAAAATTTAAAGCTTTATTCCTTCTTCAGTTTCTCGAAGCTGCAGAAATTCTCTAAAGAAGAAAAAAAAAACGCCATAAATTCAGTTGTCCCAAAATGTCTCGGAATAAAAATGCGCTTTTTCCCAATTTTTAGCTTTCGGATCGGGAAGAATTCCTGTCTGGCTCTACAAATATCTTGGATATGCACGAGAATCTCTATATATATATATATATATAGACTTTATATATATACTCGTATATACATATATATATATATATATATTTTTTTTTATATAGAACCTATTTTCATCTATTTTTCTTTCATTTCTAAACGAAGATCCACAGGCGTTGCTCTATTTTTGTGCCGATTTCGATGTCTTTGTCTTCTTCTTTCTATAACTCAATTTTCATTGCATTTCCCTGACTCCCCTTACCCCACAACCCCACCATACCTTTCTCTTTCTTTTTTTCCGTTTTACAGTTTTTTGTTTTCGTTTTTTTTTTCTTGGTCTTTTTGGTTTTTTTTCAGTTTTTTCTTTTTTTTGGTTTTTCAGTTTTTTATGTTTTTCCTTTTGGCCTGCTCCATTTTTCGTGTACTTTGTTTTCGTTTCGCGTTTGTCTGGCAAACATTAAAAAAAAACAAAAACAAAACCAAAACCAAAATCAAAATAAAAGCTTTTTCTATAACTTTTGGCATTCTTTCTTTCCCGCTTCCAGTCCCCGCTTTTCACTAATTTAAATCGTATGCTCTATAAAACATTCCAATTTAATTCGCCATAAATTATCGAGAATTTCGTGCACTTTGAACTGGCGCTTCGAATTGGTCATTAAAAATGGAAAAAACTCTACGAAATAGATACGAGTATATATTTTCCCTATAACTGGAGCGCATAAAAGTCAGGCTACTGATTTATGACGATCTTTTTTTTTTTTATAATAAAGTTTATTCAGAAACGAAAATTTCGACAACTCAAGTCTCAATACTTTACTTTCTTTAACCATAAATAACCGAAAGCAATGATAATTGGCATATCTGAATAGTAGGGTGTGGCACAAAAATATACTTAAAAATTCCAGTCTTGGCAAAGACCATGAAATGCATTTCTCCGAAGAATTACTTACAATAAAAAGCAGCTCAAGGTCTTTTTTATGGCCAAAAATTGAAAACTGCAAAGATAAGATAAAGGAAAAATTTATTAGATAAAAAAATATAACTTTAAAATGGAATCTTTTAAGAAATCCCCTCAAAATAATATTATATTTCATGATATTTATAAATATATATAAAATATATCGTAGATTTTTGTGAAAATTTATTACCAACTGCATAATTTGCATGGCAGTGCGTTATATTTTAGATTTTTACACAGAAACCGAAAAAAAAGAACTCAAAATTCCTGAAGATCAGCCAGGCAGGGCAGGCAGCATAAAAATAGTGACTAAATATTCTATTTCTGTTTGCGGTTTTGCGTTTTTTGTACATTTGACAGCTCGGCAAACGACATACAAATTACAGCAGAAAATTATGCAGGCAACAGAGGCTAGTCTATAGGCGAATCAATAATGATTGAAAGCCTTCTACCCACAGATACTTCTTTCGCAAACAATTAAAATTGATGAGGATCCGCGGATCACTTTGCAGACCAAAACCAAAGACTATTCATTAAATTGCCACGGGCTAAGCGAAGCAAAACGCCAAAAAAATTCTTGACAAAAATCTGCCAAAAAAAAAATAGCCACAAGAATATTTCGCGTTTTTATTGGGGCCGTACCGAAAACTCTGTCGTTTCAATTAAGATAAACAAAACTTGGTCGTCGTTTTGGGTGTTTTTAAATAAACATTTTTATTGCCCGCCTGGCGCCAAGGCGTAGATGTATCTTGTATCTTGGGTCTTGTGTATCTGGAGGAGCAACGTATTCGTGTTTTTGTGCAATTTATTTCAATTGCCAGTTTGCTAATAAATATGCAATTAAAACGCACCGAACTCACGCAAAGTGATTAAGGATTAAGGGGATGATGATTTCGCAGATCTAATCCATCTAATGATTGTGTTTGAAGATCAAACGATGAGTGGATCATTTCCTTGATTGATCATAAAAACCCAACGAGCCTAGGCCCTAGGCTTATGCAAGAACACTTTCTCTTGAAAGAACTTTCTATTAACCAGAAAATACGAGTACTTGCAACCCAGTTCAAGAATCACGTAGCAGGGGCAAGCAATATGGTCAGAGACTTTCTTCGTTTTTCGTTTTTCGTTCATCAAAAATCCATAAAGTCTCGAGTCAGAGAGGCACAACATTTTCACCAGAAGAATGGCCACAGAATAGACTGATTGGGCGATGTCTGGCTCTCCACCTCCAACTCTTACCTGTCGCATATGAAAAAGTTAATCAAAGAATACAAATTAGAAAACGCTTTTACAGCTTTTACAGAAATTACAAACAAACAAAACTTCGTGACAAAATTACTAATTGTGTCTAAATAGGCACAACTTGTTGTTTATTTATTTATATTTTTATTTTTTCTTTTAAAAATAGCAGACTTTGAAGGAAAAGCCAAGCCAAGACTTTAACTCAAAACAAATTTATGACAAATTCAAGCTCATCGAAAGACGAAAGTTGCAAGAACAAAGAATCGTAGAATCGTAGAAAATGTCAAGTTTTTTCTTTGGTTTTTTTAGATTTTTCTTTAATTTTTGGTTAAATATTTTCTCTTGTCAGTCTCTGGCTTTCCACAAACTATATTTTTACAGTTTTCCCGCAACAATGCCTCTACGAGAGTCGTAGAACCAAAGTAGAAACTGTCTGAATTTTATGACAAAAAACGAACGAAACAATGAAGTTTTTAAAACTATATTTTATGATCTACAATCTCATATATAATAATCAATTTCTTGAGTTTAGGAAGCCATTAAATTAGTCATTTTTTCAGATAAAGTAATTTCGCAATCGCAGTTATTGCGATTCCCATGACAAAGCAATGCTTTGTAAGTTTTTAAAATACAAAAGGCTTTCTTTTTAGTGACTCTTGTTTGCTTTTTTCATTTAATCTCTGAAAATGAACGATTGACTGGACAAACTATGTCAAGTTCGTCAAAGGCGACCAACTGATAAGCCACTGACCAGGCCAGGCCAGACCAGACCAGACCAGACCCAACCCGTCCAGGTCTTCCCCTCTTTGGAGTCTATAAATAAGCCATGATTGTTGAGTTTTATGGCTGGGCAGTGAGGCAGAAGCGGAAATTGATCATTTTGTTAACTTGGCTCAGAGACCTTTGACAGTGTTGGTCAATGCAAAGCAGATGCTAAAAGGGAGTGGCCCTTAGCCGCCTTTCTACCCCCCAACCCCACCCTGACGATGGCTGATCAATGGCTGGTCATTCAATTTTTGTAAGCAAAGCGTTAACTGATTGTGATCGAAGTCTGCAAGCAAGTCACTGAACTTGCAACAAACAGCAGCAGGCAGGAGGAGTTGCAGGGAGGGGCTGGTGGCAAGGGAGAGAGGTGCAAAAGGCCAACAAACGCACGCATACCAAGCATGGCCAACATTGTCTGGGGGCCAACTAATAACAAACAACCGGCTTTGGCAGCAAAGGCGCGAAAGAAATACAGTGAAGCCTCGTTAAAAGGAAAGTTATGTAACTAATAAGACATCTTCCCATCATTCCTAAAGATTAATGTTAATGAAATATACAAAAAATATATATTTTTTAAACTAAAATTTCCCTGTCTGGGTTTGTTTTATTGACGTTTGACTGTCACTTAGTGGGAGGGGACGGAAAGTTTGTTTACTTTAGAGCCAGGCATCGCTTTTCGTCTGCCACAAAACTCGTTGCTGGGCCTGCGCACAAGTCACTCCCCAGTTGCAAGTTGCAAGTTGCTGTTGCAAGTTGCTGTTGCAAGTTGCTGTTGCAAATTGCGCAAATTCCTTGGCCAGCCGAGGCATCAGAGCACATCTGTCGTCACTTGGCAACACTGCTTGGAGTCCAGCGAGGTGAAGGCCGCTGCGCAAACTCGAATCCCCACCAATAATTGCAGAGCCGCAGAGCTCGCTCTCCTCCTCTCGGCCATAACGAATTTACAATAATGTGCATTTTATTAGATGCCACATCTCCTTGCCACAGCCACAGCCACAGCCTCAACTCCACTTAACTCTTAACTCTTAGCTCTGAGTGCATTTTCCGCTTGAACACGATTTCATTTCAATTTTCCTCCAGCATTTTTCCAGCGTTCCCTGCCCTTTGGGGTTCCCTTTGGGAATCGTGAATGGAAATGCTTTTCCATAGCAGCAGCTCCAGCTCCAGCTCCAGATCTTGGCTTAAGGTTGTCCATCGGCCATAAAAGCTCTCTCAAACTTATTACGATTACTTTAAGGAAGTTGTTAAATTAATAGCAACCAAGCATCCAGATATTTAACCTATATTCCAACAAAATAAATTCAATTAAAAGTTTACTCTTTTTGTTACTTTTATTTCTTTAAAAAAGCGGGAGAGTTAAATGATCTTTCAAGATGAGTTTGTTGGCCGAAAACTCTGCAACTGCAACATCCACATGGCAGCCGGCTTGCAGTTCAACTGCCATTTATTTTATTTATTCGAGTTGGAGTTGCTTGGAGTTGCATGGCTTTTCGTGTTTGTTGCAAGACAAGGCAAGGCACAACCACAATGGCGAATAAAAGTGAAACTTTTCCCAGAGCCAGAGCCAGAGAAATTGTTATAAAGTCTTTGCTATAAGCAGGAAAGTGTTTATTTAGACTCGAAAAAAAAAACAATTGTTTCAATCTCAGTTTGGTAATTGGAAGCCAGCTGATCCGAAACAGCCAGGCGGCTGTGGAGTAACCTGAGCCAATTTATCAAAAATTTATCATTAAAAAACAAAAAAAACCTAAAAAGCGTACGACAGGCCTGAAAATTATGCGTTAATTAACATGGCAGCTGGGAGTCGAAGGTCTTTCGAGGGATCTGGTTTTAGAGTTGAACCTAAATCGACTTTGACATGTCAGGGTTTGACCTTCAAAGAAGTCCAAAAAGCGTCAATAATTTAAGCCACAATTCAATGGAAATAATTATTGATCGATTGGTCAGTTTTATTGTCCAACTTATTGGTTCTTTTATTGTCAAGTACCGGTATAGATCGTAAACTCTGGAATGCCTTTGGGAGTTCCTCTAGAGATTGCGAACAAAAAATAATCAAATCCTCCTTATCAAAAAAGTGGCCAAAAAGAAAGATATAATTCTTGTACGATTCCATTCCGTGATTTCGTTTTAATAAACATTTGTACTCCTTTGTGTTCCACTCCACTCCAAAACAATATTTACTTTGTTAACAAAAAAACCAAAAAGACGTAAAGCAAATAAAAAACTTAATTGCTATAAAAAATGTAAACAGAGAAATGAAGAGAGAGGAGAGTAGAGAGAGGAGAGTCTGGTGCCGCTAAATAAATAAAAAACTGATAAATGTTGACGCTGCATTATATATGGAACGCCAGCCTGCAGATCTAGCCAGGCTTCACTGTTTACTATTTACTTTAATCAAGCCAAGTCTCAAATTGCACCAGAATATATGACATTACTTTGAAAATCCGTTTGAGGTGCAATCAGAGCTCACTATTTGGATTAATGGATGGCCGAACAAAGGCGGGACTGGAGGAGACACCGCTGATAAGACCTGCTTCAAGGTTGCCTACTCGCAGGTGTGAATAATTGCAATATTTTTTAATGACATCGCAGAAACAAAAGCTGGCGAAGGGAGAGATAACCCCAGACAGGGCCTGGCAAAAGGGTAGAACAAATATTTATTTCAAAAACTTGCCTGGGTATCTGTCACAAAAAAAACAAAGACCGCAGTTCTTTCAAAACACTTTTCACATTTTTTTTTATTTAAAATTCACGACGTTTTTTTATAGTAATTTATGTTACATCAAAATCAAAATAAATCCCGAAAACCGACACCAACTCGACGCTTTAATGCCACAAAACGAACTGAGCCATGGCAAAGCCGGAAAGCCAAAGCCATTCGGGGCAAGTCCTGATAACAGAATCTCCTCCAGGAACATTCGAACAACCCGAACATCCCGACAACCCGAAAGCCATTTGCATACACACACTTTTCGGGACATTTTTCGTAGACATTGCTAAAACTTTGGAATATCTGTAGAGAAAATGTATATAATATTTATATTAAATAGGTCACAAGCTGTCGCCTCTGCAATGTTGCAATAAGAGTGGTGGGTGGCTCTGCTGGGTGGGTGGCTCTGCTGGGTGGGTGGCAAGTTGCACTCGTTTTTTCGCTTCGCATTCGGGAGCGACGCCCACGACAAAAACAGGGAACAGCTGTTGGCCGCCCACTCCTTGAACCCCCTGAGACTGTTAACCTAACAGCTGTTAAGCGCCAACAGGAGTGGAGTATTGGGGTAGGTTTGGGGGTGGTTGGGATGGGTTTTGGGTTGGTTTTTTTGGGGTAGGCTAAGGGTTGGGGTTGAAAGCTACTAGATACTAGATTTTTGCTACAAACGAAAAGTAAGTTTATTTTTGATGGAATTTTTTAGTTTTTTTTTATTATATAAAAGTTTATATTTTATATAAATTTTATTCCTTTTAACCACTGTAAAATATTAACAGCTTTTGTATGTACACAACCTCCCACCCACCCACTTTTTTCCCAGTTATACACAAAAACAAACGACTCTGGCAATTAATTCTTTCAGTGCTTTTGGAGCTAGGTCAACAGTTTGTATTCTATGTACTCTCTGTATACTATATACCACATCTATATACCCTCTATATACCAAATATATACCAAATATATATAAAAGATACTCCCACATACGATACGTCAGAAATGTATCCTTTGATTGGGTGGCTCTTGGCTTCAAACCGCATTTGACAAATGCCAATGGGGAGTTGGATTGCTCCAAAACGATAACCTAAATGATTATGCAATTACAATTTTCAATTAAAAGCGTTTTACAGCCTCTTGAGATACAAAACTTAACAATTAGTAAAGCAGACTCTTAATACTTTGAATCCCAACGCTGATTACAAATCGGAAACAGAAACAGAAACCAAAACCGAAATCATTAAAATCTAACAAATATCTTCAACCAATATCCAAGGAGAAACATAAAATTAAAACTGGCACTAATCGTGATTTAATGATAATCAAAACTAGACCCATCTTAACAATCTTAACAATCTTAACAATCAGGTTGCATTTTAATTATAGAGTAAACCCACGAATACGAATACGAATACGAATCCGTATCCGAATCCGAATCCGAACTAATAAATACTCAACGAAGGCGCCTTCTTGAATCTTGAATCTTGATCTGGAGCCCATTAAAAAATCCTCACCCAAAATTAGGTACACCAAGAGAAAAACTATCATAGTTTCTAAAAATAAATATCTACTACATAATACACTATATTTGTAATAATTTTTTAAATAAACAATATGGTTTTCAATCAATTGCGTTTAATAATAAAATAATATATCGCAAGTCCATTGAAAATCCCAAAAATCCTAAAAATTGGGTACACAAAAAGAATATTTTATAAATTAATTAATATTTTTTAAATTAATTAATGGATAATTAATGGAAATACTACATAAAAGACAATATTTTGAATTAATGAATGAATTTTAATGAATTATCCAATAAAAGAGTTGATTTTCAAGCAAAATCAAAATTGGAAACAACAAGAAAAACTATGTTAGTTTTCAAATATAAATACATAAATACAATTATAAATTCAATATTCTAATGCTTTTTAAAATAAGGAAGTTGTTGTTTTCAATAAATTTTTTGTGGTTTTAAGAAATCTATAAAAAGAACAAGCAATTCTTCCCAGTGTTACGGTCCAGGAAAGACATAGAATCCCTTTTTAGACATTCTTTTAAATAAAAAAAGTTGGTTTTCTATAAATTGCATTTAAGAATAATATAAAATATTATTTTTACATAAATTATAAAAAAAGAAAGAGAAATTCTTTATAGTGTAAAGAGACTGAAAAATCAAAAGTTCCAGAAATTATCCGTTTTTAAAGCCTGTTTTTTTTATAAAATAGTTGGTTTTCGATTAATTTTATTTTAAAATTAAAAGAATATATTATTTTTACATAATCTATAAAATAGAACGCAACCAATTCTTCCTAATGTAACGCCCAAAAAATCAACATTTTTAGAAATTATCCCTTTTTTAGGCCCTGGTCTAGGCCTGGGCTGTGGAAACTAAACATTTTGAAAAGAAATCACCCCCTGTGGCATTTCCGTTCGAGGTTCATTCAGAAAACCCGGCAACAGGGAACGGGAAAGCGGTCAGACAAAAGAAATCCCAGTGAGGGCGAAACTACAACTCGTAATCCACCATCAGAGGCAGAGACATGAGGCACAGACGGAGGCATGAGGCAGTGGCAAGTGCATTTTCCAGTCTGGCAGTGCGTGTGAAAAACGAAAATGGTCGGAATAACAGGTAAGTTAATAAGCCAGAGAAATAGCCAAGCTATAGCCCAGGCATAGTCGTAGCATTTTCACTAAATACCCGGCATTGTTTCACCGAAACGACAGACATAAAAAACCAGGCCTGTCCCCGGCCTGACTGCAGGCAGGCGGCAACCTGTCCCGAAAAGAGGTTCTACTTGTACTTCTCCCAAGCGGGACAATAAACATTTTGTACAATAATTGCACAAGTGTCACTTCAGTTTCAGTTTTTGGTGGCGGAACAGGTAAGCCAGTAACCCAAAACTGGGCCCATATGGGTGGTCATTGGTCGTCGACAGCAGATGGCCCAGAGAGGAGGTGTTGGAAGTGGCAAGTGGCAAGAGCTTAGGCTCGATTATGAAATAGCTTTAAAGTATTAAACAGGAAATTATTATGAAATTTTATCTTAATAATTATATTTTTAACTGAATTAGACGAGAAATTATCATGAAATCCAAGGCAGGGTAGGAAGCTCTTAATTTTTAATTGATTTTGTAAAAATTGTCTTAAAAATATAACCAAATTGTGTTTTTTATTTAAACTTAAACTTTTGGTGACTAAATTTTCATTTAAAAAAATGCCTTTCTGCAAAGTTTTCGGTGCAAATTTTTAAACTCAAAAAGGGATTTAGTCTTTTCTTTTAAGATACTTTTTAAGACTAAATTATCATTCTAAAAATGCAAGTTTTTATTAGAAATATTTAGACCCAAAAAGGGATTTAGTCTTAAAAATTGACTTAATTTTCTAATAATTTCTAGAAATGCAAGTTTTTGGTAGAAATTGGAAGAAATTTGTACAAAAAGTAAGCCAACTGTCACTAAAAATGACTTATTTCTCTCTCTGTAATTCTGATTACCTCAACGGAGCGAAAAAATAATAAAAAAAAAAAAAAAAAACCAAAACCGGGCTGGTGGCAGCTCTCAGTGCTCCCCACCGGGCATTGCAAACACTTTCAACAGAAAAGTAAAAAAAGTAACATTTAGAGGGGAAACAACAACAAAAAAACAACAAAAAATTGAAACAGAAAACTGACAACAACAACAACAACTGCGAAAAAAACAAGACAAATGGCCATAAAAAATGAAAATTGCAACTTTGGAAATTATGCAGCAAACAAGTTTTGAAGCAGCGGCAGCAGCAGAAACGGAGGCGCCGCAAATTTTCCACGGCTAGTGTCTTGTGGGGGAAGCTTACCCCCTTTACCCTTTTTTTTTCTGTTTAGTTTTTCCAGCTGCAACATGCGGCAGCAACTACTATTATTTGTATCATTAAGAAGCGCTTCCGTCTTGCAGGCTGAAACTGAACTGAAACTCACATAAATTGACGCACGAGGCGAGCAAAAACAATAAGATGGGAAAAAGCCTAAACAAAACGGAAAGAAATTGTTAAAAAAACAAAAAAAAAGCTAAGAAAAAAGCAGCTAAGAAAAGGGGAAACAGGGTGGCAGGAATTGATTTTTATTTTCTTGGGGAAATGGTTTAAATAATTGTGTAACAGCTCCCAGAGCTACCAGAGAGCTTCCCACCTCAAACGCAATAAAAAAAAAAAAAGGTTAAAAATTTGTTGAGAAACTGTCACTTGAAGGGATTTATTAAAGGAAATTTAAACCCTAATTTAAAGAAACTATTTCTATTTTATTTTATTTTTTATTTTGTATTGTAAAAGTAGCAACAGAAAAGAAATGTTAATGCAAATTCCACATGAATGGAAATCGTAATCGTTGGATTCCGCTTCAGATTCAGAAAGTTTTAGCCATGTTTCGCTTTTGGAATGGAGTCATCGACAACCAAGAGAGTGTTCCACGACGAGTGTGTAATCCATCGCAGCCCTTTCCAAAGCCTTTCTCCCGCAATCCCAACATCCCAACATCCCCAGAGATTCCAAACCCTTTCCCTGCGAAAGTTGTTGACTTGGTTTTGGTTCAGAAAATAAATGAAGCATGAAGCCTGAAATGCTGTTGAAATATTAGCCGCGTGATCCGGCGACGACGACAGAAAAAATGCGTCGCCCTGCCGCACAACTAGGCAACCCTGGACAACTAGACAACTGCAACTGCAACATTCCGCAAATGCAATCAAATCTTTCCAACTTTCCAATGATGGATTTTTTCTCTCGATTATAATTTAGCCATTTTTTGTGCTGCTGCTGCTCGTTTCTTTAGCCATTTTTGCCTTATTAGCTGGGAAACCTGTTGCTCAGGCACCGATGACGATGACGATGACGATGATGATGATGATGATGTTGATATCAAATAAATGGCTAGACTAGGCGCCTAAATGCTGCCATGCTGCCATGCTGCCACTTGAGGGGTGGATGCCCCGCCAGCCGGTGTGGCATGCAAAGTGAAAATTTTGGATGGGAAATATATAATTCCAATCAGCAAAGCCCAGACACGCATGTCAAAAAAGTGTCCAAAACCGAAAAATATACACCAACCAGGCTTATAGGATCTGGGAAACAGGATAACGAGACACCGCGACACCCAAAACTACGAACTAAGATGAATTCCACTTCCAACTCCTTGGCCAGGCTGGTCTTGGCCATCACCACCACAACCATCACCCCCGATTTTATCGAACCAAATGTCACCATTGACAACTATCCAGTGGTGGTGCAGTTCCAGAAACAGGGTCAGATCGGGGACAGGGTCTTGATGCAGCTCTTGTCCCTCATCCTGGTTGTGGAGGTCCTTTTCTGCTGTTTCTGCTGTTTGAAGTGAAGGGTCATTGCCTTGGCTTGGTCTGACAATGTCTGACATTATTTTCGTTAACAAATAGGTATTGATTATGGAAATCTATTTAATAAACAGCCAATTTAGGTCAATCAAAGCTTTGAGTTTTTTCTTTACTAAATTAATTGTTTTCGAAGTTATGTATCTTATTTAAGAGACTCCTCGACTCCTAGACTGCTCGACTGTTAATTTTTTAATCAAAGAATAGATCCAAGGAGATTATTGGAAGTCTATTTAATCAAAACCAGAAACTACCTTTTGATTCGCTTCCCTTATGATTCAAAGACGATTTTCTACTAATTCTTAAATAAAACTAAATACTTGCGAATTTACGCATCTAATTTGAAACTTTTCTTGGTCGAATGGTAATTATTTTACTTAATTAATGAATCCAAAGAGATTTTTTGAAGTCTATTTAATAGAAACCTGTTGCAAATCCATCACATCCATCAGAAACTACCTATTGATTCATTTCCAAGATTTGAATCATCTTGGAACGATTTTTTCTACTAAATTAATTCCTATCTTGCTTGATTGTTAATTTTTTTAAATTAAATAATAAATCCAACGAGATTATTGAAAGAGAATAAGGGATTATCCATCAGAAACTATCTTTTGATTTGAATCATGAGGGAACATGATTCAATGACGATTTTCTACTAATTCTTAAATAAAACTACTTTTTTTTTTAGATTTACGCATCTTATTTGAAACTTTTCTTGCTTGTTTGTACATTTTTTAATGAAATAATGAATCCAGAGTGATTATTGAAGTCTTAAATCCATCAGAAAGTATCTTTTTAGTCACTCCCTTATGATTCAATGACATTTTTTCTTCACCAAAATAATTTCTATCGAATTTATTCATCTAATTTAACAATTTTCTTGCTTTGTTGTTAATTTTTGAATTAAAAAATTAATCCAAATAGGTAATTACTCACCTTTGCAATGAAAAGCTGTAATCAATTCCGTTTGCAGTTGTTCTTTTTTTGTTTGAATTTATTTCAATTTGCAGATGTTTTTGGATGAAAATTGAAATTTTTTAAAGAAAATAATATTTAAAACAGGCACTGGCGAGTCCAATAATTGTTGTTGTTGTTTGGAGCTGCTTTTGGAAAGGTGAGAGGGGAGAAGAGGAGGAGGACACAACAAAAATCATTAGAAATTTCTATACACGGACACGGATACGTACACACACACACCCGCACTCAACACACACACATACACACACTCTTCGCAAACACGGACTGAGAAATAGGAGGGAAAACGTGTTTGTTAGAACTGGTATTTGAATGCGAGACGGAAAAACTCTTGTGCTGGCCACGAGATATTATTTACTTAAAACCAGGCACTGGGTTTGTATTAAATCCGAGCCGATCCGATCGGAAAGAGCCATAAAATTGTACAACACACACGCAAGCGAAATAGACCGCGAATAAATATTCACAATAATTCCTCCGAAACGAACCCCGTACACAGGTGCGATTGAATAAACAATTTTCTCTGCCGATTGGCTTTCACAGGAACGTAAAAATAAATACAGAATTCGCGCAATCAGATTGTTATTTTTCTTTTTTTTTACCGCAAAGAAACTTGAAACCGAACAAGGCGCCTGTTTTTACCAACACTTGCTTTATATCCTGTTGGGATTCGCGGCTTACGGTCTCCTAATTAATAACTAAAACGGTAAGCAGCTGATAATCGGAAAAACGGAACCCGCGCACACCTGCCCGGATAAACAAATTGTCGCACCCGCGACACGTCCGCTCAGGTGGAAAAGTGTTTTTGTTTTGATTTGCGGGCTTTCGTGCCCACTGTTAATAGTCGGTGTGGCCAGTAATTCCTTTACATATAATAAATATTTACATTTGGTCTCACTTTTTATGGTGTTGCCACTAAACGGGTAGAATATTTATTTATTTCAAATTATAAAACGGGCTCTGCAACTCGTATTTTTCTGCTTTAAAACATTTTAAAAAAAGTAACATCAACCAGAGGCTATATATTCCCATTCTGTGTCGAACCGGTTAACCCGTTTCGAAATCTTAGTATGACCACAATTTTTCTTCTTCCCGCCTTTACAGATTCAAAATTTCGAAACTAAATAATAGATTTTATGATTTCATGAAGTAAAACATGAATAAATGCTTTTATTATAAGATTCGAGTAAAAATAAGGTAATTTGGTTTAATATTCATACTGAACAACTGTTCGAGGAACGCAAAATAAAGTAAAAAGCGTATATCAATATCAACGAATAAAATATTCAATGTCTTTGGATAATATCGTTACTCTTTTAAAGCCCTTAAATCTGGGTAAAGAGCTCCGGCGTTAATGTAATGAGATTCTGGCTTGCGCAGGTCCCGCTTATAGTCGCTGACCACGGCTTCCCCTGTCCGCTTGACCATCTTTTTGGCGATTCCCTTCGGCGTAATATAGTTCACATTTTGACTGACCACAAAAGCATTTCCCACTGCATCGAATGTGCCACTGGCCAGGTTTCCAGCTGGCTGACCGTATCTACAAAAAAAGTATTAACAAAATATGAGCATGAAATTAAATACGAAACCCACTTGTGCTCAATGATCTTGACGGAGTTCTCGCTCAGGCTATTGCCCAAAATCTTTGCCGACGTCTCGAGTCCGTCGAACACAGTGCTCACGCCCTCCACGGCTCCAGCCGCAATGGTCAGTGCTCCCTCCATGGTGCTATTGGCCTCGCTGCTGTCATAGCCGAAGCCCTTCTGTAATAGCCGCGATCCTTGCTCCTGAATGTGCGGAGCCAAGTAGCGTCCAACGGCAAGCGAAGCGGTGCCCACCTTTCCGGCTATCCAGCCCGTCATCCCGGCCGCAGCATGAGTAACCTTCTGAGCCACTTCCACTGAAAAAATGCATATTTTTATAAGCTTGACAATATACTTTCCACTCTAAACACTAACCTGAAGTCTGAACGGAGCTGGGAACTTGAGTTGGAGCATCGGCCGAGGCTGGGGCAATCTTGGAGATGAGATACGGAGTACTCTTCATCATGAGTCCCCCCGTTTTTTCGGCGCCCTTCACCAGGTTGCGAGCAATAAAGTCGGCCGCACACACAATGTGTCTGGACACCTGTTCCGAGCCGGAAACGGAATCGGAAGAGAGGCCAGCACGTTGGGATGTGGGAGACTTTAACTGCTCTACGGTGCCGGCCAGAACGGCTTCCAAGAGATCCAGAAAGAACTGCTGCAGGTCCTCCAGTTGTTCCTCCTCGGACTCCCCGGCCGTGGTGCTAAGCGGACGCAAGCCCTCCTTGGACAGAATCAAGCCAAAGGCATTGCCCAGCTGCTGACACTCCATATCGGGGAAAATGAAAGCTCCATACTCGGTCCGATAGCAGTTGGTGATGGAGGGAATCAACGGGTAAAGCCAGATCGTACCCGGCTCCTCGTTCGGCATCAGACATTGGATGAAATAGGTCCCGCTAAGGTACTTCCAGCGACCCCCAACCGTGCACATGACCAGCGACATGGTGGAGGCTCCGCTAATAGTAATCACAGCCCCGCTGGACTCGATTCTGTACAGTTTAACTTGTGCCTGGAACAGCTCATCCAGCTGGGCGTGAGAGTCCCGATCAGCCAGCAGAGTCCTCAGCCCTTCGGCCAATTCCCGATAGGTCTTTGGCGTGCCACTGGCATTGGCGATGTCGTAGTGAGTCGAGGGATTCTCCGCCAGAATTGGTCGCTTAGCATCTACTTCCGAACAGGCGTTCTCGTTGGCTTCCTCGGCAGTATCATCAACGGGTTGGTTCCGAGCCCGAAGAACCTTGAGGCGATAGCTAACCTCCGTCTTGGCGCTCTTCAGCTTTTGAATCAAGGCACAGGCATCGTTCCACTCGCCCTGCACGGCATCAATCTCGTCCGGCAAGCCCACCGGTATGGCAAAGGTGTTGTCTATCATGTTCAGGGCCAGTTCGTAGGCCACTAAGGCTTCTTCTTGGGATTCCTGCTCCTCGTATTCAATGGCCTTCTCAACCTGGGTCATCGTAGCTTTGTACGCCTCTTGGATTCGGGCATAAGCCTCTAGAAATTCGGTTTCCTCCGACATCACGGCGGTTTTTAACTGCGTTAGAGTTATAAATTTATTATATTTTCTTCGTTAAACAAGAGAGTTCTTAAAGAATATTTAAAATCTTAAATTAAAGACCACAAACTTGTTGATAGAGATTCATCCTGGCGAGTCAAATGGCAAAATGAAACTAAAAGGGCTACCAATTTGAGCAAGATGCGTCACCAGAATTAGTTGGCACTCAGCTTCCGCCGCCTCAGCCCCAGAATCCTCCTCCCAGAGTCCCAGAAAGCAGCTGCCACAAATTAAATTTTCGCCAAGAGACATTTCTTCCGCCTTGCTGCCCGCCCATCCGATTTGTCACGCCCACTTGTTGCACTCACCTCCGGGTTATACTTTCTATTGAGATTCTTTGACGCTGTGCACTTTGTCCGCTAAGTCATCGAACTGAAAATAATGAAACACGTAGACTCTTTATTAAATTTCGTCACGGCGTTTATTTCGCAATTTTTGTGACGTTTTCTTCTTACCTTGCATCTTTTTCTTCGCCGGCTCTTCCAGTCGCCAGTCTTAAGTTAGAAATCGTAAAAACTAAATACAAAATAATTTTGTAAACATTATGGTCTGTTTTTTTCTATCGTAGGTCTGGAATGTTCTGTTTTTATTGCTTTGTTTTGCTCCCCCTTTTCGCTTTTCTACCGTTCAAACATTGGGAGGCTTAGGCACGTTCAAGCATGCATTTTGTATGATGTAAATCGAAACATATGTTTGTCTTAGTTTATTTTATATATTAAGAAGTTTTTCTAATAACTGTGTTCCACATGATAATAATCCAATAAATATATGAAAAAAACATATCATATATGCTCTCCTTTTTCGCTTTTCTACCGTTCAAACATTGGGAGGCTTAGGCACGTTCAAGCCTTCATTTTGTATGATGTAAATAGAAACATATGTTTGTCTTAGTTTATTTTATATATTAAGAAGTTTTTCTATTAACTGTGTTCCACATGATAATAATCCAATAAATATATGCAAAATCAATATCATATATGCTCTCCTTTTTCGCTTTTCTACCGTTCAAACATTGGGTCGCCTAGGTACGTTTAAGCCTGCATTAAGAAATTATTACAAAATGATGTAAATGGAAACATCATTCAAGAAGTTTTTCTATTAACTGTGTTCAACATAATAATAATCCAATAAATATACGAAAAATCCAAATCATTTAAAACTTCTATCGTAGACTTGCACTATTCTGTTTTTATGTCTTTGTTTTGCTCTGCTTTTCCGCATTTCGTGCAATGAGAGGCCTAGGCACGTTCAAGCCTGCATTTTGTATGATGTAAATAGAAATATAAGTTTTTCTTAGTTAATTTTAAATTATTTATTTTTTGAATTTAGTTTCACCCACTTAATAATAATCCAATGAATATACAACAAAATCCATTTCAATTAAAACTTCGTTTTACATTTTATTTATTCGTTTTTTTTTTATCATTTTTAAAATACAATAAATGTTATTACTTTAAATATTTTTCTTGCCGATTTTGTTTTGAATGCACAAAATACATTTTTCGTTCGATTCGGACGACATTCACGTGGTGTGTTTTTGTTTTCTGTTTTGTTGTTTCCGTTTTGTGTTTGCGAAGAGTGGTCGGCCGAGAGGGCCAAAAATATACAAACATATGTATAAAAAATAAAACATATGAAAACTCGAGTTCGATTAACGAAAATAATCTATTGGAATTGGTGTTGGTGTTCGATTGGGGGGGCGATTGGGCGATGGCGATGGGCGATAGCCTGGGATGCGATGGATTCGATCCATTCAAAGTGTCAATTTCTAACAAGTCGCAGACTCTTTGTCTTCGGGAGAGAAGATGTTTTGATTGAAATCACAATATATATATAGAATTATATACCCGGATAACTCTATATGGTGCACATATATATATATATGTGTATATAAATATATGCAGGCGTTTTATGTTTATGTTTTGTATAAAGTATAGTTCATAATGCAATACCGACCGAGCGACCGCGCGACCGACCGACGAGTCGGACGATCGGTCAGATGAAAAATAACGAGCTACTAGATGGGGCAAGCTCCATTCTTGCCTCGATAATCGCACCGATTATGCGGTGGCAGCGTTGGCCACTTCTCGGTAGGCGTCCTGCAGGGCTTGCTGCTGTTCCGGACTGAGGGTGCTGGCGCAGGCTTGCATCACGTCCGGATTGGACTCCACCTGCTTGACAATGGTGAGCATGCGGGTGCCGGTGGCGCTCTGCACCTCCACCACCTTGGTGCAGAAGGCCTCGGCGATGATGGAGACGATGCGCGGCAGATTGCAGTTGTTGGCGCCGAGGATCACCGGATGGTTGGCCTCGATCAGGTCGCACAGGTAGCCGTAGATGTGGATGGCCTCCTCGGGATCCTCGGAAATGGGCAGCCACGTGAACCACACGCCAATCAGCTCGTCCACATTGGTCAAGGCCGAGGGGTTGTACTTCAAGATCTTGGTGTACGCCGAGATGGCATTCTCGGTGGCGTTGACATTCTCGATTTCGCGGGCCTTGGGATCGTTGATGAGCTGCACCAGCAGGGGAATGATCTGGGCGCAGGTGACGGCGAACTGCTCGCCGGCAAACTGGCCGAGTACGCCGCATCCATAGGCGGCAGCCTGACGCACCTCCGGCGACTTGTCGCCAATGTACTGGAGCAGTGCCGGGGTGAAGATCTGGGAGTAGGGAGCGCAAGCAGGACCACAGAATTCTACAAGATAATATACATTAATCTCTTAATATTATTATCTTAAATATATATCTCAAACTACCGATTAGATCGTCGAAAACGCAGACACCCCATTGACGGTCGGCCCCGGGGCGGGTGGGATCCAAGAGCTTGACAAAGTGAGGGGCAACCTGCTCGAAGGCGGGCAGGAACTGGGCCTTGTTGGTCAGGAAGAGAGAGTGCGAGATGTCCACAATCTTGGACAGGATGTAGACGTCAGTATCGTCCTGTTCGGCCAGCTCTTCCTCGACCCCGTCGTCGTAGTCCTCCTCGTTGCGGGCCAGCAGACGCTTGTCGGCCCTCTCGAAATGCTCCACCAGATATTTGTTGATGATCTCGAGGACCTGCTTCATGGCCTCTTCGCTCAAGCAATTCGGTCCGAGGGTTTCAATGCACATGGCCAAGGATTTGAGCAGCTCGGACTGCACATCCGGCTCCGGTTCGGTGACGATCACCTTCAGGAGCTCCGGGCAGATGTAGAGCCACATCCCCTCCAGATACTGGGGTCCCTTGATCTTGGCACAGTCGAGCAAGTAGGGCAAAGATTCGGCCGCAGCAGTGCGGACGCCGTCGTGGAAGTAGAACTTCAACATGGGCACCATCTGGCGCACCACCTCCTCGGCGTACTCGGCGAATCCCTCCTTGAGCTCGCGAGCATAGCAGACGAGCATTTCGCAGGCCGATGCCTTGTCATCCATGCCGGCAGTGCGAATGGCAAAGTTCTGCTGCTCGCCCAGGTTGATGAACGACCAATCGACATCGCCCTCGATGTCCTCCACCTCGTCGTTGTCCAGCATGGCCACCTCCGGCTTCATGGTGGCGGTGCGCATCACCGGCCCCATCACCACCGGCAGATACTGCTCGAACTGCTTGCCCAGGATCTTGCACATGCGGGCCCAGGCCGTGATCAGGTAGGAGGTCTGCGGATCGTCGTCGGGCAGCTCTCCGCCCTCGGTGTGATTCACCAGTAACATGTCCATGATCTCGCCGGCGTCGCCGATGAACTTGTCGCGTCCCACGGCCAGGCCAATCAGACTGACGCACTCGATGGTCTTGCCGCGCAGCATGCGCAGATCCTCGGAGTTGGCGTTCTGGATGATGAACTTCAGGCAGGGCATCAAGCGGTCGTAGTAGGCCACGAACTCGGCTTCGCAAGTGTCCGCTACGGAGGCGATGGTGGTCACCACTTGCTCCAACACGAGCTTGTTTCCCTTCTCGACGAGCTCCTTGAACTTTGAGTTGAGAATCGTCTCCAGCTTGGCCATGATGCCGTCCAGGTAGCGTGTCAGAATGTTCTTCGGGCAGTCTTCGCTGAAGTTGACGAGAGCGGCGCCGGCATGGGCTTGCACGCGAGGATTCTCCACATCGTCCAGCAGGGACAGCAGACCAGGAATGACCTAAAAAAACCAAGATTTGACTTTTAATTCTAAATTCTTCTTTTATATAATAAAGGAGCTTGTCGCACCTGATTGTGGAATTTCTTTTCAAAAGTCGGAGCAAAGTCGGTGGACATCTGGCCAATGGCGTTGCAGGCGGCGTAACGCACTCGGGGATGGGGATCCCGCAGGAAATTAAGCACTCCAGTCATAACCTCGTCCAGGATGGCCTCCATCTGCTTGTGGCAACCCTCGCCAATGGCCGAGATGGCCATGAGAGCGGCGAAGCGGTGCTTCCAGTCGGCATGACTCAGCATCGCCGGCAAGGCATTCATGACCTGCGGCAAGACGACCTTTCCGCCCAACCCACAGGCCAGACGATCCAAAGAGGACTCGGCTATGACATTGTTGTCGCTGTGATCGTCATCATCCACCACATCGGTGGTGGACCAGTCCTCGTCCTCGTCCAAATCGGTCATCATTTGCAGGACCAGCGGCACCAAAGCCTCGATATACTTATCAGCCCGCTTTCGCACCATGGCCGGGGCGTTCTCGGACAGCGAGACCATCACCTCCAGGACCAGGTGCCGCCAGCTATCCTCAAAGTCCTGCGAGCTAAAGACTTTCATGCAGATCTCGAAGATGAACTCGAGCTGGGGGCGCAGGAACTTCGGACAGTTCTCGGTCATGTCGATGAGCAGCTTGAGCAGACTCTGATCGTCCTGGGCCTCTATCGTCTCGCCGGTGATGACGATCATGCGCGGCAGCATGTCGGCAAAGTGCTTGTAGATGGACACTTCCTTCTCCTTGTCGTGGAAGAGGATGAAGGCGCCGACTGCTCGGACTGCCTGGACGCGCACCTCGGCATCGGAGCCGGGATCCATGCTCTTGGCCAGCATCTGCTTGATCAGGTCGATGTACTGCGTCTCCTGGTTCCCGAATATCGAAGGGACGCTGGAGAAGATGCGCAGAGCAGACTCCTGGAGCTGGGGTGTGGGCGAGTTGGCGCACTGGAAGAGGAATTGCAGGATATCGGGCCACTGGTTGTTCCCATCCTCGTCGATCAAATTACGCGCCACTTCGGCCACCACCTCGCAGATCTTGCGCCTCAGCTGCGGAGTCACCTCCTGTTGCACGGCCAAAAGAATCTGCTGCAGCAGCTGGTTCTGTGACTCAGCAGGAATCTAATAGAGAGTTGTGAGTAGTAGAGAGTTGTTGTCTTTAATTACTTTTTCCCGCTAACCTCTTTGTAAAACTCCAGGAATTCGGTGGTGAACAAGCGACGCAGCAGCACAGCTGCCATCTGGCGTGCCTCGTCCGATTGCTGGCCATTGTGGATGTTCGCCAGGAGGTGGGTCACCTTCAACTCCCTCGCCAGGCCGTTGTAGGCTTCCTGGAATCACACAAGAATACCCCCCAGGTTGTAACTTGAGTAAATCGTTTCGCCTCAATCGATGCTTTTGTTAGTTTATTATTACCATTTCGATACCTTTCATCAAAAATGTGATCAATGGCTATTTTTTAGAATCGCAAACACACACACATGAATGTATGAACATGAATAAAAAAAAAACAAAATGATATTAAAAAAATTAATATTAAAACAAATGATGCATGAATTTTTTTTTAGAAATAAAACAATAAATGTTAAAAAAAACTTAAAATTAAATGATTTAAAGATAATTTCGTATTATTTTGTCTGTCAAGGATTATTTTCAGGCGGCTGGCGCTCAAGGTCAGCGTGGATGGGGTGGGGCGGTGCCATGTGGCGCCGGAACCGAATCGCAAATAGAAATAGTTGCCTTATCAGCCACCGACAGATTGCATTTCCCACACACAATGTGTCATGGATTATGGATTCTCCACCTGCTCTTTGTTTCCGTCCGTTTTCCATTTCTGTTTTTCCCAAAAATTAACTAAAAAAAAATCATGTGGCGGCCATAGAAGAAATTGTGCTTTGTTTGGCTGCTTTGTCGCACTGGCTCCGTCTCGCTCGCTCGCTCGCTGGCCTGCCTGCCTGCCCGCCTGCCCGCAACAGCATGCGAATATGAATGCCAAAGCGGAGGGCGAAAACACGTTTTGTGTGTGCGAGAAGAGCGATGAATCAGGCGCATATTCTGCGAAAAAGGTGTCTCTGACAGATGCCGCTGTCCCAAATATTACATACTATATGCATATTGCCTGCATATTGCGCATTGGGAAATATTTGATAGGGAAATATTTAATTCGGGCCTGCCCTGGCGATCCCCCGTCACCCCGTAGCCTAGCATTTCCACCATGGCGCATCGGTAACCGCATCGCAAACGCCATCAAAAGCAACTCACCTCGGCCTGCTGGCGCACTTCGTTGTCCGTGGATAAAAGGGACACCAGGAGCTGCTGGAACTGGGCCTGATCCGCTGCCATCTTCACTATCACTACGTCTGCAAGTCGGATGCAACAGCACTTCAAAAGAGCGTGTGGGGGGAACCACGGTTACTTCACAATCTTCACGCGGGAGGGCCGCTTTAAAAAAGAACAAAGGTGAGGAGCTCGTGCAATCGCTATCGCTGTGCGATAGTTTTTCTGAAGGGGCGCCGTGCCAGCTTCAAGTGCCAGATTTCGCCGCTTCGACTACCTGGCAACGCTACTTATAAGGATTTTTTTAATCGTTTAGAACATATTCCAGGAAATTCAAATATGATAAAGTAATGATCTATTTTAATTTAAATCTTTAAAATTACATTGGCCATAGCATTCTTTTAAAATTTTTGGTATTTTTTAAATACTGAAATTTAACGATTATTCCATAAGTATTTGGGGGGTTATAGTCGGTAAGAAATTTCAAAAAAATGTTGAAAACATCTTTTTTTATTTTCGATAACTGAACGGAAATTGTCCCTAAAAAGTAGCATTACTTTGAATATGATGGATTTAAACAATTATGGTACCCAAAGGTTTTTATCAAAACAAAAACCTTTTTCGAAAACATTGAGCTTTTAAAAATTCACATAACCTCATTTTTATTATATCTTCGATTTTCTTCAACTTATACATATATATTTTTAAAACACTTTTGAGTTTAAACAATTAAATACAACTCGTTAATTAGACAATATACATTTTTGACGCTTTATAAAACAATACACTACAAGATTTACTGATTTCCCGGACAATAGACATTGCGCGGGAACAATAAGTTTTCAAATGTTTTCTTTTCTATTTCTTTTCACATTACCGACCTTGCACCTTGGCCAGGCGCTTCAGGTTAGTGAAGAACCGCAAGGTGAAGTGGTAGATCATCTCGACCAAGCTGAGAATGGAGAAGCCCATGAAGAGGCCAAAGATACCGCCGCAATTGGCCAGAAATTCCGTGATGCCGTAGAGCTCCGATCGTTTCGAGGTGATGAATTGGCTCTCCTTGAAATAGATGGACAAGCGAGACATCTGTGAGCCCGGATACTCTTCCATGAAGGCGGTGTCGCCCTCGGCCAGCAGCATCTCTTCCAGGTCAAAGTTGGCTTGCGAAATCTCAGTGTTGTACACCAAAGACGTGCAAGCGGGCATACAGTTGCAGGCAGACTCTACGCCACGTGAAATATCGCCGGCGGCATCCAGAGCCCTGACTCTCTTGAACTCCCTAACCAGAAGCTGACGCTCCGCTCGATCGTAGCAGTGGATCTTGTCTTCTCCACACACCGGCATCTCCATGTTGCGGGGCATCGAAAACTTGACACACCCGCACTTGGTTAGAGTGAAGTTGGCCAGGCATTCGAGCTGGCAGTTGGATTCGGTGTAGACCTTAAAAAATCGAAGGGATCTTTCGTGGCTGAGGAAGCACTGCCTCCTCTGGGGTGGGTACTCGGCGATGCCCGAGGACATGGTGATCATGTTTGGCTTTACGGCGATCAACACCTCCTTGCCCATGGGGATGCGTACAAACTGCTTGGACACCTGGGGCACATCGTCGGGGGCATGTAGGAGAACCTTTTCAAAATAATATAAGAGTTAGATAGATCATCTTTCGGTTTAACCTTGGCTTTTACCTTAAATCCTTGGACTGGCCCTCGGCAGGCGTAGTCGACTTCCTGCTTGAAGCTCTGGAGGGCCAAAAAGATCCCGGATCTAGCTCCAGCGCTGAGTACCCGAGCCGGAAAGGTTTCCACGTCGCTGTTCCGCGAATAGCCCGTCTCCAAGGTCCACGGCATGTGACGAGAGCTGATGTTCTCCATCTCCAGAGGCTCCCCACTGTGCTGGTACTGGTAGGTGTCCTCGCGATAAATATCAGCGGCCCTCATCCCGTTAAATGTATAGCAAATCCCCTCCTCGGTAAGCGTCTTGCGGAAGAACTTCTCGCATTCGCCGAAACGACTCAACCAGCGGCAGTAGAAGAAGTACCTATCGAATTGTGGCAGCATCCGTTCCAGGATGTCATAATAGTCCAGATCGTCGCCAGCGATCAGGGGCGTGTCCTCGTCGATAATCTGGGTGTTGCAGACATGCAGCAAGGTGCGGAACTCCTCCATTTCCAGGGCGCTCACGTTTTGGGGCTTGAAGACTCGAGAGGCACGCATCTCCTCGCTAAACTGGCTGTACAGATCCGCGTAGGTAGTCTCCTTTCCTGCGGGACGAAGGATACAGTTTATATTTTTGTAAAAGATACTTTATGCGACAAACCTTTCTGTTTGAGAATCCTTTTTGTCTCCGAACAGACCGTTACGGCTGGGAACGGAATATTCCATACGGGAGTGGACTTTTCCGCAAAACTCACGATCACAGGCTGTCATACAAGAAAGTTTTATTACTGAAGATGTGGTTTAGCATCCTTACCGTTTCTGTCCACTTGGTATAGGCGCTGGCGATCAGCGTGGAGCAGGCATAGATGGATATGAGAAAGGTGCAGAGCCAGAAGATGCGCTCCCTCAGCGGGCGGTTCCGCTCCCCCAGGTACTGTACTCCGTGGATGGAGGTGTGGGCGCAGTATTCCTGGTATGTGGTGAGGAGACCCTCGCATGTCGTGGAAGCTTCCTCCGAATGCTGGCCATTGTGCTGCTTTTCCCTAAGCCTTATACTGGCTCCCCTCTCCAAGTCAAAGTCCATATCATCTCTTTTTGGAAACATAATCAAAAGACAATTACGGTCACGAATCAATAATTACAAATATAAAACCAACATTAAGCGCAAAAAATCTAAAATGCAAAGTCAGCTTAAGTAGCGTTATTTGAGAGTTGTCACGCTTTAATCAAGATTAAGGAAATACAGAAACTAAAATAAGAAAATAAAAATTAATTTAAATTATAAATTTTAAATTATATATAAAATACGTAAAAAAACGTAAATATATATAAACCAAATATAAATAAAATATATATAAATCCATAATAGTCTAATTATGGATGTCAATTCAATAACACTTTACTTTCCTTGAACTGAAAAGGACAAATTTAAATCAAAGAAATAATAATTGTAATCCTATCATATAGAACATTTAAAGAAAATTTACAAAGCTTTTTAGTTTTTAAGCTTAAAACTCAACATGTTTAAATATGTCTGAAGTATGGCAGCCTATTTTCACATGGTCTGGCCGCATTTTCCCCAAGGTGTGGCAACACTCTTTTCAAATATTTAACATCTTTTTATTTAAAAATACTTGTTTTATATTATACTTTAGAGATTAAAATCATCAAAATTTGTTGGTTTTTGTTAAACTATGAGCTAATTGCTTTTAAAGGCGTTCCGTTTCATACCATTAAATGTAGCTAATTTAACTGGAAAACAGCCAAGTTGGCAACACAGACTACAAATTAATTTAGAAGTAATTGCCACGGGTATCAGCCCTTTTTTTATACATTTATTCGGATTAGGTGTGTTGTTCGTAGGTAAATGGTAGTACTAAATATTGTACTAATATAGTACGGTGAAAATCTTGCGCCCAATATAGCAAGACTTGTTTGTCGTCAGAGTTGCTGTCCAATTTGTTGATGGTTAATAGTCGCAGCGCTGATCTTTGTTTTGCAGTGTCGCTCGGCGAGATCTTAACACGTTCGTTGTCCGCAACAGTCCAGGCGCAACAGGTGCAAACGCAGTGAAAGCATTGGAGAAATTGCAAAGATGCCTCCCGTCCAGTAAGCTGATTTTTTCTGACCCACATTCGCGCCAAGGCTTCTTCTAACGCCCTTCTAATGCCTAACTCTTGCATCACTAAAAATCAGAACTAAAAATCAGTTATCACAGACTAATAAACGTTTAAGGCCACCAGGCGGGCGGATCATGACTGCTTTCACCCAACTCCATTCCATTCAGGTGCCAGCAAGCCGTTGGGACACCCGTGGGATGCACTTTTTCCGCCAGATGTTTACTCTCCATCGATGACGTCATGGCCATTCAAATTTATTTTTAAACCGCCGCCTCGCATTCGGGTTTATTTATGTGTGTGTGTGTGTGTGTTTGTATCTGTGTGTTGTTTACTATTTGCCTCTGCAAATGTGTGTGAGATACAGATTTGGGATGGATGGGTTAGATGAGTGGGTGGGCCATCGCTTTTTGGGGTAACATTAAAGTTACATTTAATCCATCACTGGAGACCATCGCACTCGAACTGCTATACTATCTACTCTTGACTCGAAAAGCTGTCACGGCAGAAAGACATTTTTATGAAGCTTTTTTCGTATGCACAAGGCGGAGCTATGATTCAGCCGGCCTGCGATAAGGTGGCCAGTGTCTTGTCCAGTTTCTCGATTCACGCCCTACTCCAAAGTTGTGTTTCATTTAGCTAAAGCTCTCACTGCACCCGCAACCATGATGTACTCCAAGGCTAAAGTGTAATGGCTTTAATATTATGGCTTTATTCTATTCTTTAAATAAAATCAATACTAACTGATTTGTGTTTTTTTTTAGAGTTCAAGCAATCAACATGTCGCTGGGTGCAATGCATTGCACTCGTTGTGCCGATGGATTCGAGCCCACCGAGAAGATCGTCAACTCCAACGGGGAGCTTTGGCACACACAGTGTTTTGTGTAAGTAATAATTCGAAAAATATATTCCTGACTAACTGATAACTAAATTATCGTGTTTTAGTTGCGCCCAGTGCTTCCGGCCTTTCCAGGATGGCATATTCTACGAATTCGAAGGACGAAAGTATTGCGAACGCGACTTCCATGTGCTTTTCGCACCCTGCTGCAACAAGTGCGGCGAATTCGTGATCGGAAGAGTGATCAAGGCGATGTCCGCCAGTTGGCATCCGCAGTGTTTCCGCTGTCAGTTGTGCGCCAAGGAGTTGGCCGACTGCGGTTTCATCAAGAATCAGAACCGAGCCCTCTGCCACGAGTGCAACGCCAAGGTGAAGGCAGAAATAACTGGTCGTTATGTATGCCAGAAATGCCAGTAAGTGCTGCAAATTCTATTATTATATTCTATATATATTTATATATATATATATAATAAAATGTTTCTTACGTAGCGGACTCATCGACGAAGAACCTTTGCGTTTCCGGGGAGAGGTTTATCATGGCTATCACTTCAGTTGCACGTCCTGTGGATCCGAACTGGATTCCACCGCACGAGAGGTCAAGAGTCGCCCAGGATTGGCTGCCAATGATATGGTGGGATTTATTGATCAACTCTCCCGTATTAGCTTTATAAATTTGACATTTTTTTTTTGCTTGTACTCGTAGAACGAATTGTATTGCCTTCGCTGCCACGATAAGATGGGCATTCCAATTTGTGGAGCCTGCCGTCGGCCAATAGAGGAGCGTGTGGTGACGGCGCTGGGCAAGCACTGGCATGTTGAGCACTTTGTATGTGCCAAGTGCGAGAAGCCGTTCCTGGGCCACCGACACTACGAGAAACGCGGTCTGGCCTATTGCGAGACGCACTATCACCAGCTCTTTGGCAATCTGTGCTTCGTCTGCAACCAGGTCATTGGAGGCGATGGTGAGTCTAAATTTAGTGCGCCATTTAATAACTTTATTAATGAGTAACTATTTTCACGCGTCTAGTATTTACGGCCCTCAACAAAGCTTGGTGTGTGCATCATTTTGCCTGTTCCGTGTGCGATACGAAAATGACGCAAAAGTCCAAGTTCTACGAGTATGATGAGAAGCCGGTATGCAAAAAGTGCTATGAGCGATTCCCCAACGAACTTCGCCGTCGTCTGCGCACTGCCCACGAGATGACCATGAAGAAGAACATCTAAATATCTATTACATATCCTCGGGAAATCTACCCATACCCATGCCACACAGTGCCTATTGTCGTTGTACGTTGTAATCCTCCTACTGACTCTCCCGCATTTTTAACATTCGAGAGCTTTAATCGCTTTAATCCTCGGGATAACTAAAAACCATTGTGCATTGTGTCTTTTCAGTCGTTTCTAACCATTTGTGTAATTTATTATTTGTAAATCAACGGCAGCTAATATGTAGGAAACAAATAAGAATTTTGTATTAACAGCCTTTAACGTTGTTATTTAATTGAATTATATATTTATACATAAATGTTTTTCAAATGAAAGTCGATAAAGTAGTCAACTTTTTTATGTCTAGTCAGAACTATACAAGTTTTTCAAAAGAGCTCGAGAGGTTATCATGGCCATATTACTTATATAGGAAACGCTGTCAATATGAACAACGTTCATGATATCGAAGGTCTCGGCTAAATATGAGAGCTGAGCGGCATTCAGCTTATGAAAACCTAAAACAAAAATATCATTATTAAACTTTTGATAGGAATACCGCATCTACAATTTACAAACCTTCAATGAAGCACATGTTTGTGGAGCAAGGGGTATTAATGTCCAGTGGATAACGACGGATATCCTTCTCGGTAAGATCTGCCACTTTGGTATAATCCAAGTACATCACTCGATATATGGTCTGTTGATTTGGTGATGCCTTTATCTGCTCAACTCTACCACGATACCAGGAATCTTCATATTTGGCAATAACATATTCCATGAGACTACGAGAATAAATCAATTTAAATTCAAAATTAACAAAATAATTTGAAAATTACGCAGGTCTGTAGGGCTCTGAGTCGGTTATATTCGCCAGACGGCTATTCAAAGTTGAAAATTCGGAGGCATACGATATTTCAAAGGCCCCAAAAATGCCCCGATCGATTTTGGAATTATCCACAATAAAAACGTCGATGCCTTCCTTGGTATTGATGATAAATCTACGTAACTCGAAAGGCTAAGGGAAAAATTGCAGTTTAATAGAAAATAATAAAAAATAAGGACAACTACTAACCGGATTTAAAATCGGTTCTGCGACAACTTCCGTAGTAATCGGATCTGAAAACAAAGAGGTGTCTCGTGTGTTCTGTGTTATGTTGTTCGAGGGTTCAATATTTGTGGTTTTACCGGTACTATTTTCTTGCTCGGACGGTTTTATATCGCAAGAGTCTTGACTATAAGCCAAATCTTTAAAATTATCACTTGGCACAGGGTTATTTCGAGTAGAAGCTTCATCGTGGGTAAAAGTCTTATTCTGTTTTGATTCACTAAAAGCTTCTATTTCGGCGGCTTCAACTGGTTTATTGTCAAGCATTGGTGGTTCTATTGGTTCTAGTAGATTCTCATTACTTTTTAGTAATTTAGCTTTATTTTCTAGTTTAACAGACTCATTTTTTCCAATTTCAATTGGAATGGAATGCTGTTTCGGTTCTGTTTTGGTGGCTTTAACTGGTTTATTGTCAACCATTGGTGGTTCTATTGGTTCTAGTAGATTCTCATTACTTTTTAGAAATTTAGCTTTATTTTCCAGTTTAACAGACTCATTTTTTCCATTTGTCGTGATTTGCCATTGGTTAACAGGTTTTATGTTAGTCAAATAATCGTTAATCTGTTCATTCAACGATTTTTTGGTTGTTGCATTAAACAATTCTATGCTGATGTGTCCAGGAGTCTTTTCATATACGGCTAAATACTTTTCGCCTTCAAATTGAGAAACGAATTTGGCAAACTGATCGTTGAAGGTATGAATACCGACATCCTTCAGTTGTACCAACCTACAGAAATGCGGAAGTGATAAAAGTTCCTGGTTTATTTTCCGTAAATCCGACTGAGTTCTTAACTTTTTACAGCCTTGATCTATCAGAAACAACATTACGTCTTTGTTCCTGAAAGTTTTTAAAACACTCGCACGCTGAAAAACACCATTGTGACGGGTAAGACAAAAGTCATGAACTCGCAGTCCATCCAAAGGAGGCATTTCATTTCCAACAGTATTAATCTATTTTAAACAGAAATATTAAGTTATTAGTTTTGTTAGGTAAAGTAGGTAAATAATAGAGGATAGATTTATGGTATGGTAACTGGCGTGCATTTCCGTCAAATCCATCCAACATTGTTACTAATTTTCTAATTTCTTATCAAATAAATACTGTTAAAAATAAAGTAAGCTTAGGTTTCATTCTACAAGATGTACTCGTAGCAATATTTATGATTTCTGGGTTCCAGACCTTATCGCACACTTGGTTAAATGCTCTGTCAGCGAATTCTGTAGCATCTCGTATATAGCAGCGGTTCGTCGAAAAAAATCCAGTGAGGTATACGTAGCTGTTGCTGGGCGGCATGCAAGGTATCGGGAAATTTTTTTGCATCAAATTATCGTCGCTACGACATATAGTCTGCGGAGTAGCTAGATTTCCTTGGTGCGGAACGGTTCCAGCACTACTGGCACTTCGATCCCTATCCAAACCGGATTGAGGGATGGGACTGGCTGTTCGAGGGGGATTTGGGTTGACTGTCGCACGCACATCTTCATGGGCTGCAGTTGAATTTGGGCCCTTTATCTGCGGAATAGCTGGAGGGTCAAGGGGGTGCACTGCCTCAACCACTTCTTTTTCAATGGCACTTAAATGTCGGTCCTTTAACGACAATTCATCGGTCTTCTGGTACAGGGAGAATGAGCTGGGGTGAACCAAGGCTGGCATCGGGAAGCATATGTAGCGATGGCTCTGCCAGTCCTTAGTCTGGCAGTCTTTGGAGCAGTAGAAGTCTCCACATCGTTGACAGGCTGTTTCCGTTACGGCTGCGCACAATACGCAGTTTCCTTTTTCTTTCAAAAGCTGAAGTTCATGTATTGCGTTAGCGTTGAAAAGCGTTTCATTATTTTTAATTCCACTCACTTGCGAAGTTGAAATTTCGTTTTTACGGAGCATCTTTCCTTGTTTGAAAATCTGTGCCATTTTGGTTAAAGTTAAAAATTTTCAATCGAATAGATGAAACAGGAAGCTTTAGACAGCGTTGCCAGATGGTTTATCCATTTCGACCATACCACGATAAAACTCTACTCTTCCCGTAACTTTAAAAGTGTGATCAATTTAAAAAGTATGCACCAAAAATAATGATTTTAATATTTTATGTTGTTAATAGATAATAAATCTAATAAGTCCCATCAAGAATCTCATTTGCTGCTGCGAAACGGTAACTTTCTTGGTATTTTTACTTACCGCAAAAAAATACTACTTTGAATAATCGATAGACTTTTGTATTCGACCGTTATTTTTGAAATATATATTTGATTTTCGCGGTGTTGTATCGTAATTTTTAGCGGTATCCTAGTTGTTCTTGACTCGTCTGCCCAATGACTAGGCAATTATTTTAGTTACCGCATTCTTCTTTGTTTCTTAGATGGTGACCTAGCGCAATTAATCATACACATCGATAATTGGATGGTAGATGTCTTTATTCGTTATGGATTGCAGTTCCGCTCCCGAGAACAAATTTATAGCGTGCATTATATTCGGACAGTTTAATTGGGTATCGACATTTAATAATTCGTTCGGCCTGTTTTAGTATAATGCCAGTAATTTATTGGTCCATCCGAATTTATCCACTCAAGGCTTTCAACACTGTTGGTTTGTTGGTTGGGCCATCGCGGACGGGTTCTGCTTCCATTTCTTGTTTCGGTTTCAGGGTATTTGCATGGTCAAAGAAAAGGGAAAGGGCCAGCAAGCACATTAATTAAGCCGGTTCATTAGACACATGTCCATCAAGAGTGGCTCTGATCCAGGACCAAAACCAAAACCAAGACTTGACGACTACGCCCCCGGCGAGGGAATATATTCCGAGCCAAACTTGGGTGCCTCTCGTGTTGCCTGTTTTATGTAATTAAGCCAGGCGCTCACTATTTAAATTGCTCCTGGATGGTAAAGGGAAGCAGAGGATTCAGGCTGGATGGGCACTTAAAAAAAATGAAGTTCAATTTCGGGATTTTACATTGTTGAGAAGCAATTAAGGCAAAATGTATTCTAAAGAAATATTTTTATAAAAAAACTATAGTTTTTGAATTTTCCAATAAAAAAAATGCATTTTTTTAATCGTACAAGTATAACCCATATGCGCCTCGGTGTATCACGAATTGGCAATTGAGGAGCAGCCGGAATCGGCTTTAAGCTCAAGCCCTGTCCAAGTGCAATTTACGGGCAGGGCAGCAGCCTTGGTTAGCCGCCAGCCTCCGAATCAACATCCTCATCCTCCCAACGAATCCAAGCCGTGGAGATCGGGATGGCCGAGAGTCAAGACGACGTTCGCTCGTCAGCGCTTGAGTCAATAATTATGGTTATTAATCGGCCTGGGAATTGGCTGCTAATTTGCAGTTTAGTTACAAATTCTGGCCGCCAGCGTGCAATTACCCGCTTAAATTATAGCCTCAAAATAAACAAAAGACCGCAACGCCAACAAGAATCGTTCTTCGGGATGGCTATGACTCCCTGCTGCCAGTGTTTTTACAATTATTTAAGAACTGTTCTGCAGTATTGAAAAGGTCACACCACTTAAGGCACTGGAAAAAATGTTGGAAAAATACAAACAAATTTAGGTAAATTTAACGTTTAATTCTGACAGCCAATTAATCAAAAAAAAAAATGTTCAAAATATATATAAAGTTGAGATTTCTTTAAAGGATCGAATATTCTTTCTAAAATATTATTTTAATATTGGATATTTTGCTGGAACATCAATGAAAATGAACCCTTCTGCGTGTTTGCTTATCACGAATCTTATCGACGATTAAGTCGGGTCAATACCGCACATCAGCTAATGATGCTGCCAGTTTGGTGCTGCAACTCCTGCAACTCATAATTAGACACCAGTTCTGGGGCGTTACTCAATCAAGAGTTGATGGCACAACCCTCCATCCAGAGCAGCATCAGCACCAGCACCAGCACCGGAATCATCATCATCATTATCATTATCATCGGAGGAGCAAACTATCCTGCTGCATGATCGCGGCAACTACAACATAATTTCCAGACGTCGACGCGTCGCTCTTCCAATTTCGGAGGCGCGCTGGCAACACTTTTGGCCCGCCAAATCAAATCGTGTGCTGTTTATTTAAATAACCATAATTTACCGCACCATCCCCAGCCACCTCTGCCCCCGCATCCGGTCCGGAGTTCCCCATCCAGTATTTTTTGGATGCTTCTGGGGGCTATTTATTAACCCACACATTCAACATAACCGTCCTGAACTGAACTGAACCGAACTGAGACGATCCTTGGCTTTTATGGCCTGGCACATGATTTTCCAAGTCTGTGAGAACATAAAAATTCAATTTAATATGCTCCCAAGATCATCGAGAAACCCAGTTTCCTTCTTCTTTCCCAGATTTTTTCCCTGGAAAACGTTTTGTCTATAGCTAGAACTCAATAAATTGTATGCAATGTTATGTCTCTTGCATCCAATGTCCAATCAATGCTGGTTATGTTCCAAATAGCTTGCTTGTGGGTGTTTGGCTTAAGTGACAGTTTGTTCCTTAACATCATTTCTAATAAAAGTTTACTAATAAGGTTTTAATGAGAGGGACATCGTTAGGTCTGACAGAAAACTGAAAATCACTGTCACGTTTCCTAACATCTTTTTTAGGTTCCAACAATTAAGTTTACCACCCGTCTTATTATACATATCAAAGCCATCATATAGTATGTCGATTCTGGCCAAGTGCCAGGACATAACGCGATCGATTCCATTATAAACAATTTATGATCCCACCGTTGGGAACGTCCGAAAGTGGTCAGGTAAATTGGCCAAGTCGCTGCGTCCGATTATCTCCGAAGATCTTTTGCCTAAGTGGATCTTAGTTGGATGGTTGGCGGACTCAGTACGTCAAGTTTAGAAAAATGAGCTTGTTAACGCTCCATGATGAGCCTAGTTAGTGTCTGCTGCCATGATCTAAACCATATAACCCGGAGCCAGATCGATTCCACTCGATCGTTCGTAGATGAAGATGGATGTGAATGCGGAGACTAGGCTCCCATCTCCTGCCGACCTTCCCGATCTTCCCGATCCTCCCTCATTCGGAGACCCGTCATTAGGGCTGTGTGTAAAATTACAACACGATAACACGTAATCATTAGCGTGGCTCCAGGACGGTGTGAGCAAACAATTTGGGAGCCATAGAGCCGTTGCCAAACAAGGCAACACAGCTTCAATTTGCAGTTTCATTATCAAACGAGCCAAAGAACATAATTTGACTAAGGCCAAACATTTGGCAACAGCAAGGGAATCGTCAAAGGCAAACGGCGAGAGGCCAATTTGCCGTTCTGACCAGGCTGGTAGTCCGTCTATCGATCACGTTTCGAACTGAAAGGCACGACCATGACGACGAGACTACACAGTGGTTGAAAATTCTAACATAATATGAGACTTCATTAAAATTAAATAATACATACTAACGAATAAGAAAAAAGAGTCATAATACATTGCCACATCATTCCATTGCTGTCTCGATAATCGATAATTTCAAAATGGCTTTCAAAATGGCGATTGAAACAATTAAGAATATTCTTATTTTATACGTTTAAAAAAGGAAATGTTTCATTAAAGAAACTATTAATTATTCAATAATAAAGCTTACCACTGTGCGATGTTTCTTCCTCGATAATGCGGCGCTCAGTAGTTGCAGTTGCAAAGTTTGTCCAAGTTCCAACGGAGACGCCATTGTTGCCACAAAGGGAGATACTGCAATAGTATATGTGAGCGTTTGTGGGGGAGGCCTGACAATTTAGAACTTTTATGCAATTAATTGCGACAGTTTTGTGCCAGGAATGCGCCTCAGAGGCTTCACTTCCTTCACTCCCCAACCTCATTTTCCATTCCATTCGGAACCGTTGCTATTGCTGCCGTTCTAACCACTTTTGGGCCGTTAATTTAAAAATTGTGCTCACGTTCTGGCAATTTGCTGACCACCCACATGCAAATCCACTGCCGCCTAGCCACTATATATCTTCGATTTCATCCTACTCCGAGGGAGGTGGAATTCGCAGAAAATTAGCAACCCGCCAGCGAGTAAGCATTTGATTTGATACGAATCGAATTGAATAGATTCGAGTCGAGTCGAGTTGAGTTGAGTTGAGTTGAGCTTGCGTTGGGTCTGCTGTTTGTCTAATTTGACACTTGGGGCAGTTGTGCAATTTGCCTTATAGGTGGGTTGAATGCCACACAACTGTGGGCCTGTGTGTGGGTGCGGGGGCTTTGTTAGCTTTCGATATCCAAAGATTGGCACTGGCAATGGGTGCTAATGCTGGGTTTTGTCTCGGATTGGCCATCTTGTGTGTATGATTGAATCAAATTGTTTTTGGGGGCCATTGCAAGGCTCATGGTTTCAGATTGTTTGTGAATTGGCAAATTATTCTTAGAGATTGTAACCACAAAATGGCTAAACTAAAATGCCAAATTGATAATTATATTTAACGAGCAAAACTATGATAAATGTAAAAGGTTAAACTAAGTAGCTATTGTAGTAGTTTAATTAAGAGTTTCAAATTAATGATGACTTATAAGCTTTGAGGTTGATTATATTCATTTAAAATCAAGTAAAATTCTAAAAACAAATTTCTTGACAAATTAGCCCAAGAGTAAAGTAAATGTCGGTCCAGTGCCCAAAAACGAAAGACTCAAAGCCAAGTCAAGAGGAAAACTAGAGCCACGGCAATGGCAACAGCAACAGCAAATGCGAAACATTTACGATTGCTGGTTAAGCTTCCTTGTATGGGCTGTCAAAGCTAGTCGAGAAGTCGAGAACTCCAGCTTTCGGAAAAGACATGCACAGAGGCATGCCAAGATCGGGGAGAGTCTCCTGGCCAAGTTGACCAGTCTGGGCCGGGCAGTCCGAGTCAATATATATTCCAAAAGGAATTCCGCAAATAATTGCATAGCGGCCGAAACTTATGGCAATTGTGTGGCCAAGCGGACTTGGAACTCAAAGCTTTATAACTTGGAAAAATTTTTAAAGTGCTTTAAGACATAAAAAGGAAATCTTTGTGACAAAAACAGTTTTTACAAGCTACTCTTTACAAGCTGTTTTCTTTAAAAGATTTCCTAAATTGTTTTAAATCTTTTATATGATTTTAGTTACCGTATACTTTGTTTGAAGTGTAGTTTGGGTTGCTCACGTCGTATACATCACGTGCAAACAAAAACAAAGCTGCAAAAATGAAGCAAAAAAAGTAAACATTTCGAATGCAAATAAAAAGTCGCGCCAATAAACTAGACTTCGCGACGGCGGCACAAACTCAGTTTCAGGCTGGAGCCCAGACAATGACAATGCAACTGGGACCTAAGGGGTCTTCGACTGGGAGTACGATCGGGAAAGGGAGACGGAACTCAGACCTGGATCCAGCCAGCAAATCCACGACGTCATGATGTCTCGCTGGGATTTGGATTTCAGCTCGATTCAGTCCCCCAGCACCCTTGGAGTCTTCTTGATCCCAAAATTGCATACAAATCGGTTGTTTGGTAAATTTAACATAAGCGCGTCAGTAGCGCCTCTGGTCTGTGTCCGTGTGGCTTTCTGCTCTCCGTGGCAAGTTTGGAATAATTTAAAACGGCCAAAAGGCAGCCACAATGGCAAACAATCAGAGACGAGCACAGTGCTGCTAAAAATCAAATAATTTGAATTTTTTGTAAATGAAATAGGAAATGGTATCTGGGCTTATGTTGATCTAAGAAAAAGGTTTCAGAAGATTGATGGGAAAATTTGCTGGGGGTTTATTTAGGAGATATTCTCTAAAAGAGTTGAAGAAAATATTTGAATCTTAAAAGCAGTTAAACTTTGAAATTCTTTAAAACAAAAATTGATCCTTTAGACCTTAATATTGATTCTTGAATCACTGTGGAAGTTGGGCTCATCTTGTTAAGCCGGGTTGGCTCACTGGCCGCTCCTGTCCTGTCGTGTAGGCATCATGTAAAACGCATTGCTCGGCTCCACACTCCCTCCAAATCGCACCGCCCTGCCTCGGCGCTTTCTCGTCCTCTGTTTTATCCTGGCGGTTCGAGTATTCGATGCATCCACGTCGCCGCGCCTGTTGATCAGTGTCGTTGTCGTCTTTGTTGTTGCTGATGTTGCTGCAATCTTGCTGTTGCTGTTGCTGTTGCGGCTGCTGCTGCCGCTGTCCATTTGAGTCAGGCGTTTGGGCGCTGCAATTTGTTTGAGTTACGGCGCTTGTAAGCACACTTTAAGGATCCATTGTATTCCAATCAATAAGCCGGGCATGACAATGAGACAGAGACCCGGCCAACAAGCCCCATTGAATGTCGCAAATGTGTGTCTTTGTCTCGGTTTCTTTCAGTGAGCGGAGCGCCGCTTGTCGCCTCCTTTGGGGTCCTTAGGGGTTTGATTCTTAGGCACTTCGAGCTTTGTTTTTTCTTCTTCAAGAGTATTTGAAATTCTTGCCAAAAAATTAATGGAATTTCTTTAGGTAGAAATTAGTACCCTCTGTCTCAAAATTGTAGGAATTTTTTCGTATAGCAATATAGAACCCTTCAGGAGAACTAATTCGAAGATAAGAAATTCTTGGATCTACTTATTTGCAATTCAAATGCGTTGATATGATATTCACATCGACTTCCTTGATCAAATCAGTGATTAACTGGTTTTGCTTTTTCCCAGATACTCGAGCCGAGCATTAGCAGCACCTTTGTGACAACGACAATTGCAATCGACAACCTCAGCAATCACTCCAAGCCCGGCCAATTGACTTCCAATTAAATGTGTCAAACGGCATAGACCGTTAGCACGCCATTTCCATTGGCGAGCCGATCATGCAAAGGAGTCAGATTGTTCTCGACCTGAATTCCATTAGCATATCATCAAAAAAGAGCAGCAGGAGTGGAAAGCTGCAGTAGCAACAAAGACCACAATCAGCCTCAAATTTATGTGTAGCTTTTGTGAGGACACTTGGAGAATTAAATGAAAGTTATGTAACATAACTTATTTATATTTGATAAAATTGTTTAGTAATAGTAGAGACGAAGACGATGCCGGGTCTTAAGAATATTTACAAAATGTAAAGGATATACTCAACAATAATTTTCCTCAAGTGCAGTCACTTCGTCAAAGGGATTAACGAGGATTAGTAGCCTTGGCAACCGCTGACGAACTGACTGTCTGACTGACGGCCTGACCATGGGTCTGACTGAATGACAGAATGACTGACGAACGAATCCGCCGAGGAGCTCTGCTTCTGCTGATGGCATTTACGATAAATTTACGCAAGTCATTTGACAACGAACGGTGCAACTGCTGCATCATTATGCAGCCTGCAGACTGCCAGGCATCCACAAATATGCAAAGCAGCTACTGATGATTGTCGAAAGTTGTTAGCAGAGCCAACAGCAGGAGCACCAACAAAACAAACAAAATGTCGCACATTAAGCGGCTGAACATATCTCAAATGTCACGTATACGTCATGTCAGCCGCTCTCCCGACCAGGCAGCGGCAATTAATTAATCCTGCACTCGGCTAACTATGCTGGCCGGGCTAACTAGGCAGCGTCTGGCAGGTTGCCGGGCATAGGACTCTGGGCCTGGACTATCCCGATCCCGGTTTCAAGTCCAAGTCCAGGCCCACATCTTCATTCAGTTTGCCTCATTCATGACTCCGCCATAGTCGCTGGCTGGCATATTAAAACGTGTCTGGGAACAGGTGAAGATGTTCACATAAATTACCACCTCTTCATTAGTCGGGCGTACGCGAAACTAGGCACACTGGGACAAATTGGCTAAAAATGTATGTTTCTAGAAATATTGCAAAGAAATGTTGAACACTGTGGAGTGCTTTTACCTTATTTTAGTTCCCTGCTTAAAGAAGTTTCGTATTTTTCCTCGAGTTACCCTTCATAAGGGAAACCGTATGGCCACTGTTTTAGCCAAGACTCCTGACTCCAAGCGGACTTAATGGAATTTAATTTCTTGTTAGCCACAACTAACTGCAACCGCATCGCGATAAGCCCAAGAGTTCCTGGGGACGAAGTGGAGCTCCTGCGTGTCTGACCCTAAAAAGCTATAGGCCAAAAGCTGAGAGTTGAGAGCTGGCTAGTGGAGCTGGTTACCCGGCTCGTTTCCTGTGACACAGTTCTGGCAATTAGTCATGGGAATCACGTATACGCCTGCGTGTCTGGCTGCCATTTTATGGCTAAGGTCTCAACGTCAACGCTGGGCTTTTGTAATTTTAATTACTTCCCCTTATGGCCGGGCTGAGTTATTGGCCAAGGAGTGGGTGTTGCAGAAGGACCTGCTCTGAAGGAAAAGTGACGGCTCGCCAGATTGTTTTACAACATAATTAAGCAGCATTGTTGTTGGCGCAACGCAACACAAATTATGAAGTGCAGTCAAGTGCATGTTGTTATGTTTCTGGCTCAATATGTTCTTTTTTGTTTGTGTTGTCGTGTTCTTGAATGGTGATAGGGGCTGGCATGAAAAACGTCATTCAACAACGCCCCTGTCATTGTGCGAAGGAGTCACCAGGAGGTGAGAATCGGGCGAACAATGTTATGTTGCAAGCAGCAAGCTTGCAACTTTATTTTCAAGCCCCGGGCGCACGAGAACAACACCAAAAGCAACATCATGCAACAACAGCGACAACTGCAGCAAGTCCACAACAATTCGATACACACTTGCCACTTGCCACTCGGATCTCGACCAGGTCTTGAACACTTGGCCACTTGGTGGCTGCCTGGTGTGAAAGCGTGTTGCATCCTCCGATCCAGATTCTGATTTCATTCGATATTTTCTACACTTGGGGGAAATTATGGGTAAATAAATGCAATACGCAAATATGTGATTTATTTTAAACCGTAGTCAAATTTTAGTTAATATAAATAATTGATCCAATATCAACATTTATTCAACATGCTTCGTGCCTGGAAGCTTCGTGTCATTTTTCCAAGTGTAGGCAATTCTTCTGCATCTGGCTTTGGGCCTGGATTCGGGTCCGTCTGGATTCTGTCCGTCCTCTAAAGCGTTCAGCATCGATTCGTTATGATTGCATGTTAAATGGCTCCCGCTGAGTTATTACGAGACAAAATCCTTATTTATCGCTTTCTGATTTATTTGTAAACGATTTTCATGCCCATCGCCCATGGACGTGGATGTGCATGAGGATGAAGATGAGGATGGGCACTAGGTCCTGGAGATGAAGTTTTTGGTTGGACTTTGGCTGGCAGAGCGAACAACAAAATCTTGATGGGCTGGCCAGGTTGTTTGCTCAGCAGAATCTCAGTTGGTTCTTGCCAATTTTTTACTGATTTCAACGCCTTGTTTTATGGCCAGCAAAGGTTTCTGCATTTCAGCTCCTCTTTCCTCCCTGGGCCTTCCATTTTTTATTACTTCTTGTGTGCGTTTCTTATCTTTTTGGAAAATGTTGCTGCTTACTTAATTTTGACATATTTATTTTTATTATGTGCTGCACATTGACGGTGGGAGTTGGTTTCTTTCTTTCTGGCTCTTCGGCACTCCGCCTCTTAATCCCCAGCATCCCACACTTTTGATTAAGTGGGATTGTGTGGGTCAAGTTTGGGGTCAATTTGGTTTGGTTTGTGGCCAATGAAAGCGTTTTTTCCCCTTCTTATTGTTACTGCCTTTCGACCAATCGAAATGGGAAATATTTATTTAAACGGGTCGAAAAGGTGCAGTTAAAATTACTCCAGTTACTTATACCCAATTAATCCTTTTTCGTTTCATAAACTAGTGTCATTCAATCGGCCAATTGCCTGACACTTTCAATTCGCTCGACACCAAAAACACAACTCCAATTTTTCATTTATGCCCAAAAAATGCAGAGGAGACAGAGAAATGGTCGAACCGCCTTCTGTTAACAACCGAAACGAAAGAACCGAACATGGCTTATTAAAACGCAAAACGGCTTTTTACGATGGCAATAAATTGGTGCCGGGAATGGACGAAGCCGAAGCTGATGCTGATGCTGAACCTGAAGTGGTTCGCCCGGGGAGTATTGGGGGTATGCAAAGCTAAAGCCAAGAAGGAGCTGCAAGCAGGCAACAAGAGAGGCCAGCGTTTATGGCTTAAATTAATAAAATAAGCTTTGTCAGACAATTTACAACGCGTCTTCAGCGAGCAGATTACGAGCACGCGGACACGATCCGGCCGCAACATCGCAGCAACAAGACGCAGAAGCAAAAGCAACGTCAGCGGATTGAGAATCGCAAAATACAAACAACAACCAGCCAGCGGGAATACTAACAAGGAGCTGAAGAATAACTTTTGGTAAGTAATCTTTGCCGTGGTTACTCTGCATGGAAAATTTAAAAATGAATCTCATTACCTTGGGCATTTGGATATCGTAATTATAACAATGGTTTTTGAATATTGCAACCCAAAGCTGCAACGAAACAATGTTGCAACTAATTCAATCTACCCTTTTATAGAGTATAAAACACAAATCCAACGGCGACATTGAACGCTGCCTGACTGTCTGCCTGGTCTTTGGTTATTTAGAGAGATTCTGTGGATCCAGGTTGTTGTGGGGGAATGAAGAGCCTTAAGGTGCTCCATAGGTGGAGAGGGTGTTCGAAGAGTTGCGGTGTTTGTTCGTTAATTAGTGAACATATTTCGTATAATCGGTGTCATATTAGTTATAAATTGGATAAAAGCGCAAAACGACAACTTAATTAATTTTAAATTCCAATTTATAAACAAGAAGTGGAAAAGCTGTTGCCGTTGCTCGGTGTTGCTGTTGATGATGTTGCAGCTATGATAACGATTATGGAAGCACCCAAAGCAAGGCCAGAACCGTGTTCGCTAATCATGGCCAAGACATACATAGAAAATGAGTCCCAGCCCATTTTATTCCATTGGATACTCTTGAAAAAGGTACCATAGTTTGGTCCAAAGGTGTAAATGATAAGATTCTTGATCGGAATATCATTTTTGTCAATTATCTGGGAGATCAATATCTTTGCCCATATATATTCGATTCTTTATCGGGATACCTTTAACCATTTGTATATCAATTCTCCATAGATCGGGTTCCTTTTGTTACTAATTTAACTTTAAATCGAAAACTCCTTATGCCTGCAAGGATATTTAATATTCGACTCCACAAACAGTTAGCTTTCCCTTCTTTTTTCCCCATATTCTCTTAATTTTTTTTGCTGCATTCCAGCCACAGCTTCATTTAAATTTCTTACCTCTTGTTCGTCCACCCTTTGGGCCACAGCATCCTTCCTTTTGGCCAGTTCCGAGAATCCGCGGACCAGTCGGCTGGGGCCACAATATTCGATTAGGTCGCCGGGCATCGGAGGCTGGGTCTGCAGTTGATATATTGCCAACGATCATCAGCGATCATCATTTTGTTTTGAGCAGATTGCATTTCATTCGAAGATGGAGAGGGATGCGAGGAGTGAATACTGCAAAATTAACTTATAACTTAATTCATTATTAAATTTATGAATTGGTTGTTGTAAATTGTAGATGAAATTTATGGGAAACAGAATTGTGGTAATGGAATAGTTTATATTTTAAATATTAATGTTGTATTAACCGTCCCTTAAAAAATATATCTTTTTCTTTTCGTATTCTTCTAAAACTCTTTTATGTATCTGGCACTTCGTTTTAGAGACGATTAAGATAATTTATTTTGATAAATTTCAATTATTAAGCCACCATTATGAGGCTCTTGGCTTATAGCCGATGAACCTAGCAAACAAAGACTGGCCTCTGAATGAATTCGAATACTTTTTATTCACCTTGTCCGTGAATGAATACGAGTTTCACTTCCGCTTTAGGGCCTATGACTGAATAAAGTTTATTGGGTGACAAAAACACAATCCAAAATTGTGGAAAAAACGCTTTTAAAATGTTTTCTGAACCGTTGGAGATATCAATCAATATTTTTGTATTTTTTGTAGACGAAAATAAAAAGTATGGAGAAAAAGGAAAAAGAAGAAATAATATTCCTTTGACAAGAGCTTAAATAAATGAATCGACCATTGATTAATGTCTTACGTTTTTGGGATTAATATTTGATGTCCAATGCGATGCCTAGTAGGTTTGTAAATTTGAAAATTTGTATTATTTAATTTATTTTTATAAGATTTCGTTTGGTCTTTGGGTTAGCTTGCAACCCGGTTTTTGATAAAGTGAAGAATTGAAGCGCTGACAGCTCGAGATTCTCCGCGTCCAACTTGCCGCATTAATTTTGCTAATCCTGCACAAGATGATGATGGGAAGGACGCGATGATGATGGGAGAAAACGAGGACAGGAGATGAGAAGACGTGGGGCCGGAGACGTGGGTCGAGGATAAAGACTGAGACAGGTCAGCGGCAACAGAAAATCAGTGGCCAAGCCGACTGATTGTATATGGTTATAATTCTTGTTTTTGACAGCAACAAGCCTCGTTTGTCGTACTGAAGAGTGTTGAAGCTGACCATTCCGATTCTCATTCCCATTCCGATTTCCGATTTCGATATTGATTCCCCTCCAGTTTGGATTCTCATTCCCAAGGAATGTCAAATTAACACACAATGCGCCAGCTAATACATTAAACAATATACGAGTAGGTGGGGAAAGAGCTGCATCGATCACAGCTGAATTTTCCCAGAAGTTATAGACATATACAGAAATTTTGTATCGGATGAGTCGTAAATTATTTCAATCTGGTAAGTAGCTGCCAACATTTAGGAACAATTCTGTTAATCACTTAATTTATGCAATTGCTACAAATTGCAACCTTGTAGCATGAAAAAAGGAGCTTATCCATTTTTGGAATTGAATCGACCCTAACCAAACCGATCCGAAGCTCTTGGGTTAATAAAAGATCATTTAATAAGCGTTTTAATGCCAAATTTACGATCGTTTTATTTGCATAAATTACCAAAGTTGCCAACTGTATGCACATTAATTTCCCCACTAAATTGCCAATAAAATGTTATTTATGTTGCTATGCGAAATATAAAACAGCAGCAGCAGTCACAAAAGCAGTCCCACAAATTCCTTCAACGCGCTTGGAAGATCAAGGCGAAGGGAATATAACATATAACATATGGGAATGACTATATACGAGGCACATCCCCAGCATTTATGGACAATCAGCTGGAGTCAAAGGTAGTAAAGTTTATGAGCTTTCGGTTGGCATTTTGTTCGCTTGCCGCATTGCATGTGGCTTTCGCCCTAATAGAGTCATTAAATTTGGCACTCAGCAATTTTTAATTGGCTTGAAACGCACTCACGATCTATATATCATTTTGATATACTCAAATAATTAAAAGCCTTTCTTAAAATTCTATATATAATTTCAGTTCCATCGAAATTGTAAATGTACTTAAAATTTAAAAAAAAAACTCAATGTTTTTATTTGTAAGGATTATAGAATTTCCAAACATCTCACTTATCTGGAAAATCTAATGTGCCGCGAATCATCGGTGGTTCGTCCACGATACTCGGGTATCCAGGTGACCATCATTTCGGTCATGTCGAAGGCCTCGAACGCCTCGCAGAAGTCATTGATGGATATTTGGTTCGAGTCCGAGTGGTCTATTTCCTTCATCATGGTGTCCACGATGCGCATGATTTGCAAGTGATCCAACAAATTCGAGAATAACTTATGGACAACTATAACCAGATCCACCTTGGTGATGCGTCCATCCTTGTTGTGATCGTACATATTGAATAGCACTGACGGGAAGGTGAGATACATAGTCGTTTGGCCATATCTAATAACAACTTACGCTTCAGCTTTCTATCCTTGATTTCGTTCTTCAACTCGGTTTTGGTTTTCAGCGAGTGGGCTTGAAAAGTGCTGAGAAATATGGCAAATTCCACAAAGGTGATCGTTTTCTTGTCACCGAACATGCAGTTCAGGATGGTGGGCAGCAAGTGGTTCAACTGCAAGAGGCCCGAATAAAAATTGTACTTGTATAAATGGCTCGGAGGGTCCTTGCCACCTCCGGCGAACTCGTAGAAGCGATTGTACAGATATTGTATCTGACTTCGATTGACTAGGACGAATTTTGTACTATTGAAATTGTGTAAAAATATAATGAAACTGGTTGACCCTCACTTACGTGCTGTTTGTTTCTTGAGCGTTTCCACAATGTCCTGCGGCACTGTGGGATACGATGAAGTCGTCTTTCTCAAACATAGACATCCCATTCCGTACTTTTAACCCAACTAAAACACATTTCTCAAAAATCACAGTACTTGAAAATTTCCTCTGACAGCATTTACTAGGAAAGATCTAGATGAGGCACTTGCTACTTAATTTTTTAGTTTTTGATAACTGCCGGTCAAGATCAGTTAAGATTAGGGTTTGGCCTTTATTTTATGTTCCCTGGGTTTTACGATTGCCTCTACACCCATAAAAGTGACTCAAAACCAGATCTCCAAAGACAAGAAGCTGCGACAAGTGACATTTTTTTGTGGAATAAGAGCGCTCATAAAGCATTTTACTTTATTAAAAATGAAAACTATACTAGAGGATGAGACCGAAGCGTTTGGGTCACTCTTTAATATAGCCGAACTCGGGTTTTCTGTTTTCTAGAGATTCATTAAGTAAAAGATCCAATAATTTCATTTTAAAGAAGTTCTTTTTGGTTCTCTTTCATAAATATAATGAAAACCTTTGAATAGCTTGCACATACATGGTTTCCTGATTCATAAAAATAAAAGGGCATTAAAATTTTTGTAAAAACTTTGTAAACTTTAAACTTTAAGGCTAGGAACTCATGTTTTTTTTTTGTTTTGTGGCAGACTTAGAACATGGAATGATGTGTGGTCTGCATGTCAGAGGTCACGTATCAAATGTACGCAAATCTGACGGCCAATTTGCGGCAAAAATGTGTGCCACATGACAAGCAATTAAGCTCCGACTGCGACAAAGTACGTGCCCAGGTTGGGGGTTTAGTGAACTCAGTCGCGAAAGCGATAAATTTATGACAAATTTTCGAAAGAAATGGTCCGGCCAGACTGCGTGTGGTTCGGTTATCATGGCGATGGCGATGGCGATGGTGGTGGTTGGTCTCCATTGAACGGACCGTTTTGGAACTTTTTTCCAACGTGGCGGCACTTAACACCACGCATCATTTTAATTATTTATTTGGCCATAAAACAGTCGAAACGAAGGGAGGGGCCCCGGGTATGGGGGCCTTGCGGGTGAGTGGTCAACTTTCGGCACAGTTTTTGTTAGCTGGCGGTTGGAAATCGTTAAATTTAACAAATTGCCAGCGATTTTTATCGCACTCCAAGCCCACAGCAGAAGAAAACCCAACCCAACCAAACTCTTTCCTGTCCTGTTCGGCCCTGCCCATAGATTGTTTTCCTTACTCACTCGTGCTTTTCTGAACTGGCAAATTTATTTATGACCAAGGGCCGGCAGATACAGTATTTTTAGTTTCAGTTTTCGGCTTGGTTATAAAGCATAATTGGCCAAAGAGTTATGAGAAGGGAATCGGGTTGACTCGGAATGACATAGGTACTTGAAACTTTTCCCTAATTAACTTGAATGAAATTCGTTCTAAGGCTAACAAAAAGAGTGCCGGATCTTCTTTTATGAAGTCGTAAAATCTTTGATGTCCTTCTTATCGCATCTTAAATCGCATAAAATTCTATTTATCTTGTTCCCGGCCAACGGTACCAACTAACTCATCTAACCCAATAAGGATTTTAACGAACTCTCCGAAAAATCGTACGTCAACCACCAAGTTCGTTGCCTAAGTCTTTCGTTTTTCTCAGTTTAAGTTTCGCCATTTTTTCATTAAACTGATCTTAAGCAAGCTAATTAGCAAAAAATGGAATTAAATTACATATAAACAACTTAATTATTATTGCAAAAATATATTTGAAGCTCGAAAAGAGCCAACTAATTGCCTGGCATATGCAATGTGCGCACAAACAATTCACACCGGAGGCCAGTGGAGCAGCAAGAGCCGCACTAGCCACTGCAAACATGTTTACTGAAAATAACCTGTAATTATAATAATTATCTGTAAATTATATGGCGCACTTACAATTGCACACGGATTCATGCGCTTGTCATAAAAATCCGAAGCAGAAATTTAACTTAACTTTGGCTTTTAATCTTACTCGAATTCGGCTGGGTTGCAATGGTTTTTATGCTACTGCCGGACATTTGTGCTAATCAATGCACTGAAAGAAAATTAATCACTCTCTAGAAGTTAATCCAACTAGGTTCTGTTTAAAGTTGGTCGTTTTTCTTACAGTGAATATGCTATACCCGCAGACTTTAGAAACGTGATCATTGCCTTCATTTGGACAAAAATTAAATCAAATTTCATTGGCATGTGTGAAACTGTCGCGCAGTCGCATAATTTGTGGCAGTTGTTTCTTATTCTTTTTTTGTGTTTTTTAGCTCCATCCGGTTAAGTGATTTTTGTTGTTGCCCCAGCTTGGCTTGATTCTTCGTAATTGAAACGTGTTTGCCACAAGTGGGCATGTTTTTTTGGTTTAGTTTTTTTTTTTTGGGCTAATTCAACATACAACATTGTCAGATGTTTCGCAGTTGAGTGTCGGTTATAAAGTAATTAGCCCCAATTTAATGTTTATACTTTGTTGATTATGATTATGTTAATTATACGACTTTATGTGGTGGTGAAAACAGGGAAACATTCCGGTTGCCTTCTCATCATAATCATTATGATCATGACGACTGTCGCTGTTGACATTGATGAACTCGAAAGTGTGACAAGTCGGCTTGAATTGCTTAATGTTTGTGTAATATGAAAACTTTTCAACAGCAAAGTATGTTCATAAAGTGGCACCCACTGTAGTGGCTTGTTTCCTGCCAGCTTGTTGCCAAAGTCTTTCGTCCCGGCTAATGGCGTTCTATTAAAAACCACTTTTATTAATTAAGCAAAACAACTTAATTCCCATGTAAAGCGCTGCATCAGCATCACATCATGGGCAGCTGCTCAAGCCATAGCCACGCTAATTGCACCGAGGCATCTGCATCTGCAGCTCCCAATCCCAATCTGAGTCCCGATTTCGAACCCGATCCCAGGCCCCAGACACCTGAACACTTTGAAACGAAAACACGATAAATGGGTTTAATAATGGCGGCAATTAAATGGATACACGTTGCTACACTACTAGCACTGGGCTCTCCAATATTATACTATATATATATCCGTGTATATATTGTAGAAGTTGGACCCCGATCGGGCAGCATCTCAATTACCTGTGCTCTGCATGGCGCTTCACGGTTGAGAAATTCGACGCCACTTTCAAAAACGCATCACTCAAATGGTCATCTGCCTCTTAGCCTTCTGGCTGCATTTTGTTGAGGCGTTGATTCTCCTCTTTTCGGCATTCGGCTTTCGGTTTGTTTGCCTCACTCATCAGCAATTTATTAAAACTCATCAATACTCATCAGGGGCAAAAAACAAAGCAAACAAGAAAGACTTCAAACAGCGAGCTGATATGATTCTTCAAAGGAAAAAAAAAATGAAATAAAAAACCCACCAAAAAACAGACAGAGGAGAAATGCCTGCGGTTAATTTGGCGCAGCTACAAAAATTGAAATAGATTTGTTTAACTTTTGATTATTGAGGTTAAGGGTCTCTGGAAAGAGGAGCTCTAAAGGTTGTTGGTTTTACATTTTAAATGTAAGTTTCAGGTTGGAGTTCCATAAACCTGAAGAAGTTGGAGTATACGAAGAGGATTTTTTCCTTTCCATATTATTAGCTTTTTAAATATGTTACAAATTAATCTGATTATAGTTCAGAACCAGTCGACTACTAATTTTTTCTACTTCTTTTTACCACGCAGCTTGACCTGACAGCTTTTTCACCTTCTGATCCAATAATTTGTCTGAATTTTCAACTCATTTATTGGTATAGACTGCCACAAAAATTTTTTTTGTCTATTTCTGAGCTCTGCTCTCACCTCAATTTCCTCTTCAGAGCCATTGTCAGAATGAAAATGTGTACAAACAAAATGTTTTGCATATGTCGGAGGCACCCAAAACGCCCGTGGCCCGCGGCCATCAATCCCGCGGGCATCAATTTGGGAAATGCATCAAAGTTGGCAGCTCGAACAGCTTGATTAGTTGTACAACCTCCGAGACAAGAGCCTGTTGGCCTGGCCAAGTGCATGTCGGCTCATTAGCCGCTGCCACTGATGATGGCCGAAGAACTGGGAGGCTGGGGCGGAGCGAGCTGTGAAATTGGTTATCGGAATCCAAACGGAGCGGATAGCGGAGAGCGGAGCGAGGAGATCGTCTGGTGTCTACATAAAATTTAAGTTTTAATAATTGGCTCACATTTATTTGCTGCCTTAATTTGATTGTGCCGTCAAATGTTTGTGTGTGCATTCGAACCGATAATTAATCATTGCTCATTGATGATTGTTGTTTCTGCGGTGTTCGATCTCGTTGTGGGCGTGTTAGTCTTAATGAAGCTGGCTAATGCAGAGAACGATGATGAAAGATGATCTGGCTTGCCTGAGAACCAGGCAACTCCGCCTGATTGAATAAATTGAATACAACATATTCCAGATTGCCAAGAAAACTTTTGAAGTATTTTAGTTGGTCAGAAATTATTTGTTGTCTAATCGCTAACCTTCTCAATTCGATTAAAAAAGCGCTTGCCCAGCACGCGCAGGAAACAGGCCACAAGGCAACAAAGTATAAAACTTCATTAACAAGTTGGCAAGACTTTGGCAGACCTTTTGTCGCCGCTCGGAGATACCAAATTGAAATTGGAAATGTGCTGGACTCCAGCAGGGTGGAGTGGATGGTGTTGTTATTGCCATTGGGCCATAATCTGTGTCGCCGGATCAGCGGCAAAAGTGTTTGGATATTTGTTTAATGAAAAGCGAAACCAACGCGAATTGAGATCTGGAGACCCTTGAGCATCCCTGGATCCCTGCCTGCCTGCCTGCCTGCCTGGAGCCTCAACGTGGAGGAATCCTATCGTGCGGCAATATCAAGTCATCGGCTTTAGTCACACTTAAACCATGGTCAGCCAACAAGCAACAAGCTGCTCTGTCCCTTATCCGGCATTTGCTGTGCAATTAATTAAGTTGAGCATTTTTAAATGTGTGAGCGTTGGCTGACTTTTTGGCCTGTTACCATTTTAATGCCCCGGCAACAACAGCAATCACAGCAGAAATCAGAGGAAGACACCGAACAAGTTCTTTAACATGTCTAATTAGTTGTTGTGTTGGTTTGTCGTTGTTCTTATTTTTGTTTTTGTTTTTTTTTTGTGTATTTTTAGTTGCTGCTGCGTGCGATAAAAAAAATGCATGGCACTCATTTAGTGTTTTCTTAAGCTGAGACATAAATTTGCAAGCAGTTAAAAGGCTTTTGGCCTGATGGCAATGCCGAGTCCAGAATTGTTCAAATCGGCGGTCGCAGATAAACTCATTTGCAAAATACTGAGCCAGACATGTGGAGTTCGTGTCGAGTTTGAACCTTATGTGGAGTCTGCCCTTGACTCCTTGTCCTTGAGCGTTCTTTCCATTTTTCACAATTTTCAAAGGGACTCCATCAGAAAATATGACAAAAAATTTAAAAAATTATTTCTCTCCAGATTTTGATGCAGATTTATAGAGAATCGATCTACAAACCATTTAAGATATCCCGCAAAATAATCGGATGTGTATTGGCTAAGATATATCCATGTCTGTCGGCCATTTGTGCTTCCAAAGCATTTTTGATGATTTTTAAAGGGGATGCTCCACAAATTGTGACAAAAAATTCAAAAAATATTCTTGTCTCAGATTTTAATGCAGATTGGTAGAGAATCGATCTAGGAATCATTTAAGGTATTCCGCTTAAGAATCGGATGTGTTTTAGCTGAGATATAGCCATTAGTGTGGCCATTCTGTGCTTTCAAAGCATTTTTATGATTTATGATTTTCAAAGGGAAAATGTGATCCAGAAAATGTGACAAAAAATTCAAAACATGTTCTGGTCTCAGAATTTAATGTAGATTGATAGAGAATCGATTTAGGAATCATTTAAGGTATTCCGCTTAAGAATCGGATGTGTTTTAGCTGAGATATAGCCATTAGTGTGGCCATATTGTGCTTTCAAAGCATTTTTATGATTTATGATTTTCAAAGGGAAAATGTGATCCAGAAAATGTGACAAAAAATTCAAAACATGTTCTGGTCTCAGAATTTAATGTAGATTGATAGAGAATCGATCTAGGAATCATTTAAGGTATTCCGCTTAAGAATCTGATGTGTTTTGGCTGAGATATAGCCATTAGTGTGGCCATATTATGCTTTCAAAGCATTTTTATGATTTATGATTTTCAAAGGGAAAATGTGATCCAGAAAATGTGACAAAAAATTCAAAACATGTTCTGGTCTCAGAATTTAATGTAGATTGATAGAGAATCGATCTAGGAATCATTTAAGGTATTCCGCTTAAGAATCGGATGTGTTTTGGCTGAGATATAGCCATTAGTGTGGCCATATTGTGCTTTCAAAGCATTTTTATGATTTATGATTTTTAAAGGGAAAAAGTGATCCAGAAAATGTGACAAAAAATTCAAAACATGTTCTGGTCTCAGAATTTAATGTAGATTGATAGAGAATCGATCTAGGAATCATTTAAGGTATTCCGCTTAAGAATCGGATGTGTTTTGGCTGAGATATAGCCATTAGTGTGGCCATATTGTGCTTTCAAAGCATTTTTTTGATTTATGATTTTCAAAGGGAAAATGTGATCCAGAAAATGTGACAAAAAATTCAAAACATGTTCTGGTCTCAGAATTTAATGTAGATTGATAGAGAATCGATCTAGGAATCATTTAAGGTATTCCGCTTAAGAATCGGATGTGTTTTGACTGAGATATAGCCATTAGTGTGGCCATATTGTGCTTTCAAAGCATTTTTTTGATTTATGATTTTCAAAGGGAAAATGTGATCCAGAAAATGTGACAAAAAATTCAAAACATGTTCTGGTCTCAGAATTTAATGTAGATTGATAGAGAATCGATCTAGGAATCATTTAAGGTATTCCGCTTAAGAATCGGATGTGTTTTGGCTGAGATATAGCCATTAGAGTGGCCATATTGTGCTTTCAAAGCATTTTTATGATTTATGATTTTCAAAGGGAAAATGTGATCCAGAAAATGTGACAAAAAATTCAAAACATGTTCTGGTCTCAGAATTTAATGTAGATTGGTAGAGAATCGATCTAGGAATCATTTAAGGTATTCCGCTTAAGAATCGGATGTGTTTTGGCTGAGATATAGCCATTAGTGTGGCCATTCTGTGCTTTCAAAGCATTTTTATGATTTATGATTTTCAAAGGGAAAAAGTGATCCAGAAAATGTGACAAAAAATTAAAAAAAAATTCTGGTCGCAGATTTTGATAGAAGATTGATCTACAAATCATTTAAGGTATTCCGTTCAAGAATCGGATGTATTTTGGCTGAGATATAGCCATAGTTGTGGCCCATATTGTGCTTTCAAAGCATTTTTATGATTTTTGAAGGGGATGCTCCACAAATTGTGACAAAAAATTCAAAAAATATTCTGGTCTCAGATTTTGATGCAGATTTATAGACAATTGATCTACAAATCATTTAGGGCATCCCGGAGAAGAATCGAGTTAATAAAAAGCAAGAAAACACAGTTTAATGATATTAAGGATTCTCCATCCACAAAGGTACTTTTTAAGTTTGTTATTCGAACAAACATCAATTTAGTATGAATAATCAATCGTAGTTTTAAGTCTTTTATCCCACATTTCAAGTCAAGCAAACACTTTAAAATTCGTAGTAAAATAAAACTTATTCCCTCTTTGCATAATACATTAAAATTTGCATGATCCTATAAAGCACTTCCTTGATTCCTGTCTTTATTTATGCGAAATGGATTCGAGTCTAGCCCCTTAACTCATGTAATACACAAGATTAAACTTAATTTGATCTCAATATTGATGAGTTTTCCTTCGATTGGGCAGCTGTTTGCTCCTGGCATGTAAATAAATCCATTTGATTAGCTCTTGGCAAGATGTTTGGGCTCCGTTTGCGTCAGTGCTTGCGTTAATTTGAATTTAATTGTTGCCCAGTTCCCCGGGACCAGAACTGGCATTAACACATGCCGGTCGCCGGTCAAGGCGCCCAAGTCCATGAGCAATGTGTTTGGGTTAAAAATTGTGAGCCACCAGTGACCACGACTTGGCTGCACTTTCCCCAGTCCCGCGATCCTCTTTTCTCTCCAGCTGACTCCTTTTTTTACTGGAACTTCGTGCTTCGTCTTTTGGCTCTATGTCATTTTAATGGCCGGCGCTGCTGTTGCTGTTGCTGTTGCTGTTGCTGCTGCGTCTGCAAATGACCAATGGCGTTTTCAACTGGTTGCTGCTGCAGCTGTACACACACACCCCCCTGGGCCAGTCCCTCTCTGAACGCCCAACCCCAAACGGAACTGCGTGCGAAATTGCAGCAGCGAAGCAAATCGTCTTGCACTTAAAAAACTGCATTTCGGATCGAATTTCTTTAGTAAATAAATTTTAGAATACCTATACTTTTTTCCTTGCAGTGTGACAGAAAAAAGCTTGAGTTGTGGCAGTCGAGACGTCTCTTCTCTTGCCTCCCGGTAGCAGGCAACGCTGACAGGCCGCCGGCTGACGTGCCAACCGCTGTCCACCATCCACTGACCATTGGCCAGTCGCACCACCATCACCATCACCACCACCACCATCACTTGCCACAATTCCGCAGGCCGCTGGCCGCTGCAGCCTGTTTTGGCCTCCATTTGAGCCAGACTTTAAGGCCAACATGGCAGGCAGCTCGTTTTCGGGGTAATTAATCATGCTGCATAAATTAATGTAACCAGAAGTTAATTAACTTAAGTTTATTTGCACGGCTTTTGCTTAGAGGCACACTCATCATTTGCTCAGCCAGGGAAGGTAGAAAATAGCGCCATATTTCTAGATGGGCTTCTGGGAGTATCTTTGGACTCAGAGATATATTCCAAGAATACCTTTATTTGTATTATAGAATCGGGAAAGTTGCACAGAACCAATCTTGTGCTTCCCCTTACCGAATTGTTGCAGGTGTTTGGAACTGCTGTCGCCCCTTCTAATCCATTGCCAATTTCCCAGATTTCCTCTAATGAGCGACTGGAACTGCAACAGAAATGTGTTAATTAACTGCCTCAATGTGGCAGCTGCTGTTGTTTTGATTTTGGCTCACCGAATATCATTCAGAGTGCAACACGGGACACCTGTCCCCTGACCCCCTACATTATGTGGCAGTCTAACTCAGATGGAGTTCCCCTCAGCTATGGGAATTGCTTGGCGACCCCATAATTTAGCCGATTGTCAGCGTCGAAACTTGGCTAACTTTGGTTGCTGGGCCGCACCCATTAATTATTTTAAAGTAGTTGGCCGGCGCGATGTTGCCTTTTCAGCATTGTAGATTTATCGACTGTGCGGCACAAACTTTTAGCATACAACAGAGGTATGTTGCACCACCCCTCCACTTTATCGAGGGTAGTTCAAAAAGGTTTTAATAGCAAATGTCGGCAATTTGTCGGCGGCGACAAAGCGAAATTGCTTTTAAATTGAGCTTCACTCATGTTCGGGGGCGTGTCGAGCGCCCACATGCACTTATTGATTTTATTATGGATGGGCGGTCTTAGATGGGGCCAAAGGTTAATTAGTTAATTGGCTGGACAGGTGAACTTTAGAAGGATCTAGAGGTAGGGTATCGTAGTTTGTGGGTGGAGTTAATGGGTGGATTCAATTGAGAAAGGAAATGTACTTGGCTGTTAAGCCTTTTTTGAAGAATGACTCATGTTTGAGAAACTCATCATCATCATTATGGCAAAACTCATTTTAGATTTCTTTCACCCTAAATTTGCTATAAATTCATCATTTCAAGCTTGCTCCAATTGCCACACCCTAACAAAAGAAAGGGTTTCAAAATGTTAAGTTCAACTGGAAAGACCCAAGATTCATGGCTAACACACCCACCTTGGTTCCCTTCCAACCTGAGCAACTTGTTCCAAAAAAAATACAAAAAAAAGGAAACCTATAAAAATTTGGGGCCTCCCAGAAAGTAGAGCGAGACCCGGCGCCCAATTCGGTTCCCAAAAGCGTCTCTTTAAACAAATGGCTGGCCATTTATCTTGGACCATTAATTTATAAATATAACTAAGGCAGATTCTAAAACTGAAACAAAAAACTGAAGAAATAAAGCTTCGCGTGCACATTGTGGGCGTGGCTGGGGAGTGCGCCAAATGGGCGCTCATTAATTTCCACAAAATGAGAGAATTTTCAAATAAAACCGAAATGAATCAAATTGAATTTTTTACCGCTCCGATCGTTGGCGTGCTCAACTATAAATATTCGTGCCTAATTAATGTTAATTTTCGTGATTCTCCCCACATAAATTTTCCACTCCAACAAATCCACAATTATACGAAATTAACAAATCATTTGTGTGGCATTCTGTCAAAGTTTTCCCCTCAGTAGTTTTAATACTTTAGTTTATTTAGCTTCTACATTATTTTCACTTTAATTTAATTGGCAATTTAAGGAGGGGTCATGTAGAATTGATATTACTATCTCCAAAATTGTATAGATTATATAAAGAAAAGCTTTTCTTGAAAGACTTGGAGCTATACTTTAATGGGTATATAAAATTATTTGTTGACTTTTTTGTCGAGTCGATCATTAAATTGCAATTACGTAATGGCGGAATCCGGCACTTTGGGGCGTCATCAGCTCGCTGGTGTGCATTTCCAATTAAAAAAACATTAAAACACATACAAAAAAATGAAAAGAAACATTGAAGGAATTGCAATTGGAATCGAATTGGACAGCACCCATGCCAGCTCACCTGCCAGAGGAGATTCGCACAGATCTTGCCCTGCCTTAGTTCCAGTCGATCAGGGTGTTATTTATGGCAGTGAGAAAATTAACTTTTCCTGCCGGCTGACATGGAAACCAATTTGCCAATTGACGCCTCAACCTCTGGCGGGCATCTTTCGGCCACGGCTTCCTCCACGTTTGGAAATTCTTTTGGCTCTCTTGTGGCCCAGTCATTCAATTAAATTTATGTTCGAACAGGAGGCGCCAGACGAGCCTGAGACTGGGACTCAGAGACTGAGTAATCGCTGATTTACGGGCTGGAAATAAAGGTGCATAGAAAACACTTAGCAATTATTAAACGTACGTATTTTTATTGTTGTTATTCGCAGTATTCCTATACCTGGTCTTGTGTTGTGTTGTGTTGTTGGTGTATCGACCGCCCACGTTGTGCGCCAAATGAGGTTTAAACTGCAATTCCGTTTACATTTGGCAAACTTTTCCCATACAAATTGCCGCTAAATAGCGAAAACCTGACACAACAATAACAACCTAGACGCCTACGCCGTTGCCAGCACGTCCGTTATTTTAGCTGTTGTTGTTGATGCACTGCAGCAAGTGTCAGGCCCATCAAACCATACCCTGCCTCACCTCTCTCACCTGTCAAATTTGCATTGCCTGGGGAACTAATGACGCCCTTAATATGCTCCAAGTGCCTTCTGACTTGGCTGAAAGCCATTTCCCTTTCGCTTAGGCAGAAGCTTTTTGTTTTCAAAGTCATCGTTTTGGTTTCTTCGTCATCGCAACCTCAAGGAATATGCCAGAAAAATGGATAAGTTATGGGTTTTTTATAGGTAATAGTATATATTATATCATTTTCAATCACTGATTAAATTGATTCAGTTTCAAAACTTCTTGTTTTGGTTCAACTTACATTACCAGCAACATGTTGACCAATTGTCTGAGCCAAGTCCAAAACTAAACACATATTTGCCGAAATGTTCAGCCATCAAAAGGGCAAACAAAATGGATTGACGGTTAACCCCTTTGTTTTAGATAGAAGGAGTTCCACTTTATAACGCGATCCTCCCCTCGTATGATATGAAACCGGAGCAGGTGTTTTGCAGGCATTTTACCGTAGACAACTTTATTTTGTGGGCTGAGCCTAAAGACTCATAAATTTCCAGCCCACAGAATAAAAGCAGACCAAACTGATATAAATATATATGCAAATACTATATATGGGCATGTGTATAATTGCATATATGTATAGGCCAGGGCCCATTCCAAGTGCAATTAAGTAATTCTCACATCGTTTATGCAAAATACGGGAATTTTCCAGGCATTCGGCCAGAGCCAGAGCCAGAGCACCCCCATGATAAAAGAAAAGGAAACCCTTGGTTCTGGTTCTGGTTCTGGTTGTGGTACTGGTGATTGCTCGCGTGCAACCTCAACACCCTTTGCTTGTAGTCAAGTGGCCCATAAATTGTTGGCCAAGTTTTCACGGTGCCCGCCCACTTTTGGTTGTGCTGCTTTGACAACGGCAATTACCTTGAACTTTTCGCCGGATCGCTGGTCCTTTACCGAAACAAAAAGCTAAATGCAAGAAAATTTATTTATATTGCATTTGGCTGGCGGGGCTGCATTTTTTGGTCTTTTGCCTCGGCCTGTGATCTCTTCCCGTTTTGTCAGTTTAATTTTTGGTTTAGTTCACTTTTCGCTTTAAATGAACCCAAATTGCCGGCCCATTAGCTTCGTGTTGCTGCCGCTTCTCTATATGCATATATCACATATATAACCCCGAAGCAATCTCTGTATAGTAAATATATTTTTTACAGCCAATCGTTTGCATTTTGAATATCAATTTATTTCCCCAGCCCCTGTTCCTGTCCCTGTTCCAGTCCCCTACCTTGGCCGGGTATGCAATCAATTTCGGCATTTAGCCTCTGCTATAGACTGACATTTATTTTCTGGCCGCTTTATGAGACCGTAATTCGTAATTGTTGATTGGAGTTTTTACTGTCAATGTTTAGCACACAACAATTCCAGCTTATAGGCCGAGAAGGGGCATTGGTTTTTCATCATCGACAACTCAATAAAGGAAAAGCCTTGTTAGCAATTTATTTTTGGGGGCCCTTGCTGATTGTTTGACAGCCGATCGATATATTTTGTGGATTTGTAATGGGTTTATCATGCGATTGCCAAAACTTTGCCATCATATGTGGGTTTACTTTTGTTCAGAAATATACATGGAAAATGCTATAAAGGTCACTTAAAATAAAAGTTGTTCTTAGTTGTTTTTTCGTTCGTTTAATCTTGTTAAGCAATTTAAAATTATTCTATACACTTGACAAATAATTTACAAATATTTAAAGGAACACAAAATAGCAGAGACTTTTCCAAAGTAGCTCCAAAATTCTACTTTTCCCTGTCGCCTTCTTTTTCCCTTTCCCGATCCCTTTCCCGTTCTCGCTCTCTCAGATAGATTTGCTGCTGCTGGAGGAAATGTTGCTGCTGTTGCTGATGTTGCTGCTGCAAGTGTTGCTGGTGCTGTTGCAGCAACTGATGCTGTTGCTGGGGACTGAGGGACTGCGGGTTCTCGCCCGGAATAAGCTGATGCTGCTGCTGCTGGAGAAACTGTTGCTGGTGCTGGGCCAGTTGTTGTTGGAATTGCTCCCTAAGTCTTTGATGCTCCTCCGCATCCATTTCGCTGCCATAGTCGTCCATATCGATCACCTCGTCCTCGTCATCCTCCTCGATCTCGTCATCGTCCTCCTGATCCTCGCCATCCTCGTAGCTGTGCTGGGATCCCTCGTTTTTGGCATCGTCCTCGCCATCAGCACCGCCACCGCCTCCTGAGGAGCTGCCCTTGTTGCTCTTTGTGTCGCTGCCGTCGCCGCCCTCCTGTTGCATCCTCTTGTGTTTGGTGCGCCGGTTTTGGAACCAAACTTTCACCTGATCAGAAAAGCGAAATGATTAAGGCATTAGTTTTGAAATTCTTCCCAATTTTATGAATATTTTCTCAAGTGCACCTCCAAAAAACTCAGAAAACTGATTTGGAGGGAAGTCCCCCACTGAACCCTTCCATTTGGCTTTTGTTTTCCGTTTTTTGGCAAGTCGTAAATAAATTTAACGAGTCTTTTAATTCTATTTACGGCCTGCCTCCCAGCTATGCCCCCGAGGGTGCAAAGTCAAGTGCCCAACCCCTTCCCTCTCTGTGCTTATGGCGCTAATAACTCAGTAACTCCGGCACTTCTTGGGCTAACGACCAGACGACATGCAATCACTTAGCTTCTGGCCTGGCCTGGCCCATAAAAGGGGTTGGAACGGACCAAGGAATGGAGATGGAATGCCACAGGGGTGCTTATTGAATTTGATGCGCATTAAGAGAGCAAAGGGTTGGGATTGGGATTGGGAAAGTTTTGAAAAACTTACCTGGGTTTCGGTCAGACTCAGTCCTTGGGCCAATTGCTTTCGCTCCGCTCCCACCACATAGTGATTACCCTCGAAGGCGTGCTCCAATTTGAGCAACTGCGTCGGCGAGAAGGCGGTACGAACCCGCTTTGGCTTGCGGAATGGTTGAAACAGAAAATCTGCAACAGAAGGGAAAGAAATATTTTAATTGAAATCCAAGTGATTTTCATATTTTACGATGAAAGTTTTATTTTCTGTGTGCCGGCCTGGCCAATTAGATGAAACTGCTTCTTAAATTGTTGATTATGAATTCCGGGAATGCCGCCGGCAAAGATGCCGCACACCCAGAGACTCACATACTTGCATGTTGCACACGCTCATTACAAAACAATAAACAAATTTCCAGACATGGGCCGCAAAAAACACAAAAGGCTTCTGGTTCGTGCCGCGGCAGCGGGCTGTCGGCGCTGTGTCCGGTCCCGTGTCCCAGAATCGCTGATAAGGCCAAAACAATTGGGCCCGGCTAGCAAGCGGCGAAACTTGGCCAGCTGAGTTGGCCAGCTCTGGTGAACGCCAAGGCGAACACTTTAGCGCGCCTAAAAGCCGCCAACGACGCCTCTTTGGAGCGAGGATCCATTGTTCTACCTTCCAGCAGGGCACAACGTGATATTTTGACGTTTATCACGATTTCTGGAAGCCCGAAGAATCCCCACCTCTGCCGCTACGAGGCCGCCAGTTAACAAATTTTCAATTGAGCCACAATTTGAATATTGATATGAGTCAGGGGCGGGCTACTGTGCAACATGAGGCAGAGATTTCTGATATTGTATTCTTGTAAGTCTTTCGGGGTTAGGTATCGCTTTCTATATTTTTCTTTTCGTTTTTTTTTTAACATAAAACAACATTTGTCTTTCTATTTAATGTCATTTCATGTCCTGAAAAGGATATGACTTTTAACCAGTAATAACAATACTCTTTCGTTAACCATTTCTATTGCTAATCAGACTTGTTTTGATATAATTTTAGGGGAGAAGCCTAAGCCGCAAGGTGTGCCAATTATAAAATCAATATTGTCTTAGCAGGATCGAATCGATTTCGATTTCGTTTTCGGAGGCAGGAAGTCCACACAATGCAACAAAACAGAAGCTAAGCCAATGCGAAAATAAACAGCTAATAAACAAAAAGGCAAGAGAAAGGCAGACGAAAGGGCGCGAAGTTATTAGATACAACCCCGGACTGAAATGTATCTTGTAAGTCGAGCATTGTATCTTGTTAGCGCTGCCAGGCCTGGAATAACAAAAACAATCCAAGGAGGAAAGGATAGCAGGAGAGAAGGAAAGGACGAGCGAAGGGAACTTGTCAATTTGACACTTCATAAATGCAGGCTCGGGCCATTGATGGCCATGTATCTGACAGATGCAACTGACTGGCTGCGCTGCCGTGCGTGCTTGGTTTTTGCTATGAACTTGACAAACGATTGCCAGGAGGGAGCCGCAGTTGCAGCATCCAGAATGATCTAGTTTATTTTTGTTTTCCCGTATTTTTTTTTATGAACCCCGACGATCGCTTGACATTTGTTACATTTGACAGCTAACAATGTAGCTACAAGATACAAGACTGCCCCGCGCCTTAGAAGTGCCTCTCGGCCTCTCGGCCCATCTGCAATATAATTGATAATGCCGCCGCTCACAATGGCCACTTAATTATTTTTTCCACAGATCTCGCAGCATCTCTTCGTATCTCTCAATGAAGTGCACGAGTCTATATGATTTTTGTTGTTTTTTTGGTGCCGGCACAAAAGAAACCGCCGTGCGAAAATACGCGCAATTGACAATTAATTGATGTGTCCGCTCGGCCGGCCGTGTGCTTGTTGTTTTTTGTGTGTTTTTTCTGCAGTTGCTACTCTTGCTCACACCCTTGTCAGCTGTCATTTTTTTATATATACAATATATAATTTATTTTTTGCCCATAATGGTAGTGCCATCGATGCGTTTCGTTTTCGTTTCGTTTGTTCGACTGTCCTGGCTCTTTTTTTATTGTTCGCCCTCTTATTTATCACTTACAATTGTATTTGTTTCTCGTTTTTTATGGAGTTAGGGCTTAATTTTTATGCTCTCATGATTTTTTCATTAATTTATTGCTTGGCATTCCTCGCACTCGATCCTCGAGCCTCGAGGACATTGACTCGTAGTCGATAATTGAAATCAAATGCTGTGACATTCATCAGGGATGTTGGTTTTGATGGATTTGATGCAAGGATATGAATGGAATTTTGTGGGTTTTGTATATTAGAGGGGTGTGCTTTTTTTTATTAAAAATGTAAATTATTCTATTGCTTGTAAAAGTTTAGCTTTTTTAATTGTTGTTTGTTGAATGGAAAGTTTTAAAAACTCTGTTATATACATTTTTGAATAAAATGAACACCTAATCCTATTATCCTATTAATTTTGACCCTTTTTTTGAGGAATTTTATCAGCTGTCTCAGGTGGCAACACCTCCAAAAATGTAAGCACGTGCAACCTGTAATGAGTTGATGATACATTTCATTCTCCAGGAAAAAAAGGGAAAAACAAAACATATGTAACCTGGGTATTACTCACGCGGTTGCACAAACGAAAAGGAAAAACATTTACAATTAATGAAATCGTTATGCGAAACATTGACATTTCACGTTCATAAATCAAGCGAAAATTACAGTAAGAAAGGAGAAATTTGAGAAAGGGACCAGGAGGAGCAGAAGTCAAACGGGAAATGGAAAAAGGGAGAAAATAATGAAACATCGTACAACATAATTAAGGCGTAACGTACCACTTGGGGCAGGTGAAAGGCGTGTGAGTGAGCCAAAAAAATTATTATTTTCCAAAAACCCAAAAAAAAAATAACAAGAAGCAAAGGCGAGGCGAAAAGCCAAGCAAACAAGGCATGAAAATTCAAATGGTAATTAGGCGAGAGCGGCGAATAAAAAAATGGTTAAGCAGTAATAAATGACAATGTTTTTGAGATGCGCTTTGCGGTTTCTTTATTTCTTGGTTCTCGGTTCTTGGTTCTTGGTTCTGGGTTGGTTTGCCCCAAAACCTCAATTAAAAACGCATTAACATTTCACTCGTTGCACTTTAAAGCTGTGTGAGTGCGGATATGTTACACATACGCCGCATGGGCCCAAAGCAACTGGCGCCGTCTGTTGGCCATTAATGGTAATTTCGACTACACTAGCCAACACAGCCACACTGCCACACTCATACACTCACACAGGCACACGGGCACACTTGGATGGCCATTTAGGTACGCTGCTTGACCTAACGATGTGTGTAATGTTGTTTAAACAATTTAATTAAAATGTAATTTGTTTGGAAATAGTTATCAAAATGGGTTTGGTTCGGTTTGCCCTGCCCCGGTCCCCGGTCCCCGGTCTCTGTCACCGTACCCGTTCTCTTTCCTTTGCTGCCTGATGATGATGACGCTGATACACGTCTAATTAACTTGTAATAAATGTTTGCCATTTGCTTATTTAACTTTAATTATATGGAGCTGCTCAGTAACAACAACAACAACAACAACAACCAGAGCAGCAACAGCGATAACTGAATAATTGCTTGATTGAGGTTATCTTTATTTTAATGGCGTCTAGTTTTCGGGGAAAAGTGGGTTGTGGGCTTGAAATGAGAGTTTGAGGTGTGGTTTCCCCTTTTTTCTATATTTGAAAATAATTTAAATAATCTAAAAGTGTGCTTTAAAACGTTTCTAAATCCTTTAAAAACCATTACAAACTGTCCAATTGTTTACATTATTAAATGCTTTAAAGTTATAAATCGTTTGTTGTTTTAAAAATGAATTTAAACTATCGTCAAATGACTTTTATTAACTGGTTATCTATTGGAATTAGTCTGTTATTGATGAATTAGATATATCAATCAATTTTAATTGTTTTTTATGCGACCAATCTGCATAAGTTAAGCTTCAACTTTTGGAAATCGACTTTAAAAGAATATTTAAAACGTTACCTCGTTTAACCGGTTCAAGCCGGTAAAAAGTTACTTAACATTCTTAACTAAAAAAAAGACAATAGAAATACTCACTGCCTGGGAAACGTGGAAAGATGCGTCCGTGCCGGCTGAGCAGCCACGGATACAAAGGATAACTATCACGGATCAGGTGCGGAGCTCCCCCGAAGGGATGATGACCATGCGGGGGTGGATGCACGGGATGCGGTCCGCCCGGGAAGAGACCGAGCGGTATTTGGCCGGGCGGTAGATGCGGATGCGGACCGTGTGGCGGTCCAGTTGGCACGGGAGGATGTGGGTGCGGTCCCTGTTGCTGTTGCTGCTGCTGCTGCTGGTGATGGTGTGCGAGGGCGGCGGCCATTTGGAACTGGGCGGCAAGAAATGGCGGCGGCGGGGGTGGAGCTCCTCCCGCTCGTACCGCCAGAGAAGTGGGTGAGGTGCGATTCTGGATTAAAGCTAGATTCGGCGCCGGCAACGGCAGCGGACGGATAAGGGTTCCGATCTGGGATGGTGGTGGATTCCCGGCTCCTGGCGGTGGAGGATCCACTGACTTTCGAGGCGATGCCGCGGCATTTGGAGGCGTGGGCGAGCGACTGGGTGGCGATCGAGGAGGGCTTCTGGATCGATCGAGGGAGTCCCTTCGTCGACAGTATATATACCCTCGCGGTGTCCTTCGTCCGCTGGTGCTTGTGTTGGTCGGCGAGGCAGGACTTTCGCTTCGAGGCGGCGGTGACGATATCACACTGACTCTCAGGGGAGTGGATCTCGTCGCCGTTTCACCTACAATGGAGTCGATACTGAAGGCCAACTTGGGCTTACTGGCAGAAGCGGAAGCCCCACCACCGCTCACCGAAACGGAAACGGAAGTGGAGGCCGCTGAGGAGCTGCTGCTACTGACAAAAGGACTCGTCGGCGCCATGGGCAGCATGTTGAAGGTTGGACGACCGCAGGTGACCATTTGGCAGGGGTTTAATTATTTTAAAAACAAAAATAAATAAATAAAGTACAATATCGACGATTTCTAGTTGGAATTTTTGGACGATCCAAAGTCTCTGTGGGTTTAGTTCGCGATCGACCGCGTACAGTGGTCACTGGCTAACACACGCACGCACTGTTCCGGCAGATAACTAAGGTATCTGTAATGGTTCACCGGTTGGCATCCGACGGCTTGACATTGATAAACTGGAGCGCGGCGGCGATTGAAGCGTAACCGTACCGCTTCGACAACCGATTGACAGCGGCGGCGTTGGCGTCGGCGGACGAAACGTTTGCGGTTGCCGCGATGATGATGCGGATTGTCAACGCCATTAGCATTATGGAGTCTAAAGGGGTCTAATTGTTGGCTTCTCTCCACGGCTCCCCGTCTCTTGTCTTTCTCTCGCTCGCTCTGCTGGCTTTACTCTAGTGCTACCTCTCTTTTTTTTTGCCTTTTGGTGGGGGCGTCGGCGAATCGCTGCGTAACTCTCGCGCCGAGCGTTGTCGCTCAGGATGCCGTCGCTCGAGTGACACAAAAAACCGCCACAGTTTGGAGCTGTTGCCCCAGCACATGCTGCTTCTTCTACCGCTGCCTTCCAGTGGAGCTCTAGCGTCCGTCTCCCTCGCACACAGCCCCCCAAAAAGCGCCTGCGCCAAAACAGCGCAGAGATAAATGTGTAAAACCGGCTCGGCTCCAAGTGGTCCGACCTCCTCTCTCTTTCTACATCTTCACTTTTTCACATACTCGCAGGTATTTATATGTGTGTGTGCTATGGGGTTTTGGGGCTCTCTTTCGCTCTCTTGGCCATATTTCGCACCAGTTTATGACAGTGAAACAAACAATTTGCGCTAAACAAAACAGCATCATTAAAGCGTTTGTGGTTTTAGTGCCAAGCGGGTTTTCCGGATGGTAGGCGCAAGAGGAGCATGCGGGGCAGCTCCATTGAACAGTGGAAAATTCCAATTTTTAAAGCGGTTCTAAATATATAATAAACTATCTTTTATCAAATAGATACAAGTTTTTATTGAATAGAATATCTAAGGTTTTTGGCAGTATATTTCTACAAATATAGGATTTAATAAATTGTTTTAAAAGAAAATCATAAAAGCGATTAAACCTCTAATAAGCCTCTCCTGTTCTCTACTAATATAATTTTAATTCCTTTTTTTCAGGTCCACTGTGCTGGTGCGGCGTCAACGTCATCGCTTATATACGTGGCTTAGACGCCCCGTCGTCAGTGCCTGGCCATCCATCCCCCTTTCCCCAGCCCCTTCGATCATCAATCCTTTGGCCAAAAACACCTCCCCTCCCTATTTCGGGTTTCCACCATTCTGAATTGGCTCGAATTGGCATCTGCATGATGTTGGTCGAAAGCATTTGTACAATACATGAAAATGGGCGGCAACTTGGTTTCTTCACCTTCGGCAAGCTGCAACTGCTGGCGCACACTCACACACATGCCCCAAAAGTATCTGTGTATTTGTATCTGTATATCTGGTCATCCTCATCCGCTGGCTGTGAGTTGTGAAAATAAACACCTCGTTAAAGATGCAGGAGGAGGCATAAAACATGCAGCGCCAACATCGTTGCCCTCTCATAGGTAAATATACTCGGATATATGTGTGCTCGATCCAGCCCCTCTTGGGGCTTACCCCCTCCTGACACTTCCTTCATCTTCTGGCCATGAATGGAGCTGGGCCGAAAGGAGTCGAACCGAGGCTGGCAAATAAATTGACGTGCGCTTGCCTGGATTTGTATGCATCTAGATAAGGTTTCGCTGTCGATGGCTGAGGTGGCTGCTGCCTCAGATGCAGTTTGTATCTGTATCTGTGAGTGTGGCACCTCTGGGTGCGGTAATTGTAATTGGTTTTTTATTTTTTCCTTGCTCTGCGCTTTACTGGCCGGGTTCGGGGTCTGGGGTCTGGGACTGCCTCACGTTTCGGGATAAATCATTTAATTAGTCAGACAATGAGCTGGGAGAGAACTTTATGGGATGCTCCATCACTGAAAAAGGTTATCGATCGCCAATCAATGATTTTCGGGGCGTATTTTTTGGCATTTACCGGACTTGATATACGACCAGAAGGTGGGCCAAAAGATAAAGGACAACAAATACCAAAGCTGAGAAAAGATAAGCAGGTCAAATTTCTGAATTTTAATGAAGAACTTTGCCCGTTTTGGATGAGTTATAAATGATAGTTCTTTATTTATTTTTCATTTTTACAAAAAATAACAACACACAATTTTTATTAAAGAAAATCCTCGTAACTTGATAAACTCTTCAGAAATTACTTCATTAATTATTATTTTCAGCTAATATCCTTGTCATTGCCTTTAACCAAACTAATTAAAGTCGGCGAAAATTACGGCCTTCCAATGGAGTCTCCCTCTACCAAGTATCTTCTCACTATGTTCTTGGCCAGTCCGGAACTCTCTGCATCTAAAAGATACAATCCACACGGCGTTTCCATGTTCCACAGTCGGAGAGCGAGATAACTTGGTAGTTGCCTTTGATTGGCCAACAAAAGTATCTACCAAAGTGGAAGCGAGACAACAGTAGCAGAAAGCCGCTAACAAGGGGTTGGTATTCATATGTAGAGTGAGATGGGAGAGGCGTGAAAGAGAAGGGGCGAGGGCAGATGACGACGGGCAGCGTATAAATCCAATTCATTTAATAATTGCCAACTAGATGGAGCTCATTATCAGGAGTACTTTGCACGGCTTTGCCAGAGATACTGGCGGGGGGCATCACTCGATGCTGGGGCTTCCAGGGAGATGGGATCTTTGGTGGGAGGATGTGCTATATACGGTTACATGTATCTTTTTTTCAACATTCAAATTATATTCTATATAGAAGAATACATATTTATGTATAAATTTCATTTTAAAAACTTGAACCTATTCAGTTTGCGAAATAATTGCGTCAAAACTGATTGCTATGCCTAAAAGTTTTGTGCTAATGCTTGGAGTATCTCACAGATACAATATCTGTGTGAGCGTTTGCCTCGTTAGCGTTTTTATTAGACGCGCAAATGGAAGCCCTGAGCACTGGCAATGATGCTGGGATGTCTGGGAAGTCGGAGAAGTCTGATGTGCGATGATGGCGACGGCTTTTCAGTGTCAATTAAAACAGCTTCGCGTCTGAGCGGATTTCATGATGATGATAAAGAAGGGGATGGCTGGAGCGAGGCAGGGGGAGTGGATGGCTGGGATGCTGCAGGATGGAGGGATGGCAGACGGATGTCTGTTTAGCGAAAGCATAATTGCCACAAGGGTTGGCCATTTCAGCCATTCAGCCATTTCAGGCATTTCAGCCATCATCATTCTGCGGCATCTCCTTTGCACCCATGGAGCGACCAGCGCGGTCCGTGTTGACACAGCTAATTGGCTTTATTTGTTTTAATAATTGAGCATTTTCGGCATCAGCCATGGGCACTGATTTAATTAAAAATTTTCACTCGCAATCGAAAGGGTTTGCGATTTGTTCGGTCGTGACACTTTTTGTTTGTCTGGCCAAAAAGGAAGCGGAAATTGAATTTTAATAAGTCGGATTTGGTGTACAAAGCAAATTTCTGTTATTTTATAATGAGTTTGGTGTTTAAAGAATGAAACGGCGAAGTTACCTCCGTTGGGCTAAGCTCGAGACTTAATTAAATGCAAATAAATATTTTGCAACTATTTGGAATGCTTAGTCGTTGATCAGTCTCTGGGGATCAGGAGTGATCATAAGTGATCGGCAGTGGCAGTGGCAGATCATGGAACAAATCCTGAAACTTAAACCATCGGAAAGCCTCTGGAAATCCACTGGATCTGGCTGTGGATCTCCGTCTTCCTTCTGGGATCGACGCATTTAATCCAATTATCGATGCCTTGGGAAATTTCTGACTCGTCTAAATTGTGGGCGGGTGGTGTGGCTTAGCCCAGGTAATTCACCCGTTCCCAGAAACCGACGAGGAGGTAGGAAAAAGCTGGAGAGAGGGAGTTCGAGAGCTGCCTGTTGATTAATTAAAATTTTGATCAAGTCGCAAACGAGGGCCATTATTTAATGACTTTTTTATGAGATAAGCCAGGTGTGGCATGTGCACTACAAAAAATTCTAATCAAAAGTACAGATATTTTGAATTACCAAGAAGTTACCATAAATAAAACTCAAGCAAAACCATCAGCCATTTATTTCATGTTTATAAATAAAATATAAGGTAGATTTACTCTCTGTGTAATCAAGTGGGTGTGGCAATACATGAAATTATGGAGCCTATGCCGACCGAGGCGCGACAACTGCCGCAAATTATCGCAAATTTGTGCGGTTCGTGGGATGCAAGCGAAATATTTTATGGCCTCATTATGCAAATTCGAATGGCTCTTGCTGCGGTGATCGGTGGACGGTGAACGGTGGAAGGAGATCGGGAACTGGGTGTGCGGACTGGACAACGGAAGATGGATCAGCCAGATCTCAGGTAGAGCACATCGGGACTCAATTAGATACGCTTGCCGCCGGAAAACCGCATTGAAATTACGCCAGGACCTGCCCGAGTTCGATAATTGCGGTAATGCCAATAATCTGTTTTTCACCAACCTTTTTCTTCCACCCACCGCTCGACCTTCGACCTTTTAACCCACTCTTCGCCGGCCGCTGCCCCTTTTCCGCCCCTTAATCCACGCGAAACGCCTAATTGTTGACCGGGTCGAAAGGATTCGGTATCCTTGCTGTTCCTGTCGCGCGCACTAAGCAGCATCGATAATTGGATTAAATCGCGCTCGTCCGAGGAAATCTGGCCAGAAAGATGTCGCGCTAGTCCCGCGCTGATCTTTGGATTTCCAAATGTGGCTTTGAGGCGCACAAATGCCGAGTTAAGTTTGAGGATTTGCTGGCCTAAACACGCGCTGATCATGTGTGGCCTATTGTTGGCTTGCTTCCCCGGAAAACAGGGCAGCGGGATTCAGAGTCCTGATCCCCCCAGATCTGTTGCCGTTTTGCGTTGCCAATCCAGGCTTCACGACTAACTTTTCTCTGATCCCTCCTGAACTTCGGCGAAAATCCAAAATATTTAGTAGCGCTTAATGGGGCAATCTCACCAAAACAGACTCTGTATTGGAATTTGGAATTGGCTTAGAATATACTATTTTTGGAAGCGTCAGAAATTCCATTGATTTTGATTGAGGCAATCATTTTTTGTTCGTAATTAATAAAATGATAAACAGAATTTCCACATTAGGCCCGGCACTTGAGAATTGCCATTAGACAAATGGCCAACACATGTTGGTGGAATATCAATCCCCAATTCCCGATCCCCTGGTTTCGATTCCATCCTTAGACAAATCGCTGCTCATTAATATATTCACTCATCATCGCCGGCAAATGCACAAGTCATAATTGCAATTGCACTCTGACGGCGCTGATAGATACAAATGGCCTGCAAACCGAGCTCCGAGCCTCCTTCAAGTCCCATGGATTTCTCAGCCCCTAACCTTGTTCTCCACACGCCCCCTTGCACTGGGATTTTTGGGCAACGCCTACGTGAAGGGGAAAATGTTGCGTGAAAATTACAAGCAGCTGCCACAAGGAGAAAGGGACACATACTCGTGTCAAGGGTAGTCGGGGAGAAAGTATCCGTGGCTGCAGCACAAAAGACATTTGTCAACACCCCCCACTTAAGGCCGCAACACCCCCGCCCTGGAGACTTCTTACCATTTCAATATTTTGACGCATGAAGTTCAATCTTTAAAAAAGGGAAATGTTCTTCTTGTGGTTGGTTGGGCATGTAAATCATAATTTGTGTAGCACTGAAAGAAATAGGTTTTTGAATAATATTTTATTGAAAATCAATGTAAAGCTATGTGATTGGATGCAAGTATTTTTCTTCAGTGATTTTGTAGCTGCAGCGGCATTTGAATTTACATCTGCTGGTTGCAAGTGTTGATAGCTGCACTTAGCCCGGCGGATTCAACTCGTTCGCGGCTAATTGGGTGCGAACGTGCGGCAATTAGTTGCACTTGGAATGGCTCACGAATGCAGCAGCCAACAAACAAGAAAAAAAGCTTCAAATCGGTGGCACGACATCGTGAGGCTGGCTGGGATCATAATCCCATCGAGGCGCCATGCTGATCGGGGGATCCGGCGAACATCGATTCAACCACCGATCCCGTGATCAGTGATCCACGCTGATCTCGGAGCGATTATCGAGACACAAAACAGTGTAACGGACCGACCGCTTTCCCCAAACCCCACGCAGCCCCCAACGGCTCCCAACTCCCAATCGAGAGCCAAAAGAAAGTGTCAGACAGTTTGTCAGTCTCTGATTTGGTTAGTCAATTGTCTCGATACCTCTTGGCCCATTGTCTTTGGCAATCGGAGTCCGTTAAGCTCTGTGGCGCCACAGCCGAAATCCTCGTGGCAGTTTTTCTTTCCCATGATTTATTTACGCACATGTATCTTTGTATCTCTGTATCTCGTGGTGGGGCATGCACCCCCAAAAAAAGCTCAGATACTCGTACAGATAGGCATTTATATTTGTGGTGCGTGCGCTCGATTAATTCAATTTCGTGTCTTCGACATTTACAAAATGTTTTGCTTAATTTGTTTTGTGTTTGCTGTTGGGGAGGGTGGTTGCTGGTGGGGGAGCAGATTTGTGGGTGTTGCTTGACAGTTTCCAGGTCTTGTCGCTCATTAGTTGAGCTTAACTCGGGCCAGTACACATTTTGGGTAAAAAGGGGAACTTTCTGAATGAGGTAAAAGCTGGGGCTAGGCAGGGGTTTAAATGGTTTTTAATATACAACCTATATACAGGATACATTCCTCTATCCACAATTTCGATGTCAGCAGCCTAGGGGTGATCTTTGACTTGAATATTTGTTGTTTTCCTTCCGACTTTGTGCCGGCACGTCAATGTCACAGGGCAGTATTATTCTTTCATTAGGCCAGAAGTTGTTGCAACTGGCCGAGACTTGAATTTGGAAGGGGATTTGCATATGACCTGCCTCCTGCGTCCAGGCGGCTGTGCTCATTTCTCCTGACAGCAGAGCCGCGAGCTGTGAAAAGTAACTCACTCTCTGGACAAATGAAAATTATAGATCAGGTGCAATAGCTGTAGCAGGAGCAGGAGTAGCAGCAGGAGCAACTGTAATTGCTGCCATAATTGCAGCAAGTGGATTCGTTTTCCATATCATATACCCTCCAGTTATGAGCGGGTTAAACTGTAGCATTTTTGTTGCCACTGGTTGGGGCTTGGGCATGCAACATCCATCTCTGATCTCAGATCTGAGATCTCAGATCTCCGATTCGGATTCAGATTCAACTCATCTGGTCCAAATTGGAGCTGCAATTGCAGTTGCAGTTGCAATCTGCATGTGTAATAGAGTCAAGCCAACTAATTTTGCGGCAATTTGTGCTTGGGAAATCCATGCGGAATGGATAAACGGTGGCAGGCATGCCGCCTCTCTTCCTGCCACCCATCCTGCCATCCTGGTCGTCTTAGCCCCCTAAAGCCGGGCGCAGCACATGCAGAAATTAACGAATGATGGACAGACATCCGAGACGAGACGAGACGGGTCCAAAGCATGCAAACTGGGGGGCGATCTCTCTTTCGCTTGGCATCGTTCGCTCTCTTTCTTGTCATGTTATTAGCAGCAATTTAAGCAAATAATCAGTGCAACTTGCCAGTTGGCGGAGGGGCAGAGTGGCAGAGTGGCAGAGACTTCTAGGATAGGCGGAGGGGCAGGGTCAACGCGTGACTTGCAGGCAGACACATCACAAATTGCAGACAAGTGTGGTTCTTGAAGCTGCTAGCCGAAATAAGCAGCCAAACTATTGGCCACATGCAAATACCACATGCACTAGAAAAAATACTTAATAATTATGAAACAATATGGGTTCAGGTTAGGAGATAGCTTTCATTCTTTGTTGCCATTAGATTCTATTATTTTGGGTATTTCCCCAAGTGTATCAGAATACAAAATTAGAGTTAAAACCCACGGGGCCAGGGGGACACCAGAAATTCTAATGGTTTTGCTGCTTTTTGGGTACTGTGCTGGGTAATTTGCATTCCGTTGCGGATTGCAACTGTTGTTTTGCGCCTTGTGCCTCTCACGATCTGCAGCTCGGCAATTTGAAACAGTTTTCAGTTAGTTTTTTTTTTGTTGGCAAACTGGCGAGGCTGCTGGTGAGTTTTCACAGTTGATTTACCCAGATTACCCAGAGGTGGCTGTTACCAGTGGTGGTAGTAGTAGTAGTAGATGCTAGATCGGTAGTTTTATTTACAAAAAATTAGCACAGCTTTTGCTTGTTTACTGGCCCAATCGAAGCCCGGCTCCGAGACTTCAAGTACGACCCCCCGATTCCAATTTCGACTCCAACTCCAAGCCGTATCTCTAAACTACAACTCCGACACTGAGGTGAGCCAGCGTTTTGGCTAATTTTCCAAATTGCTTTTATTAGGTTTCGTTTATTTGCATTTTGGGCTTTAATTTTACGGTTGATTTTCCCTCTCTAGACTTTTAACCCTCTGCTGCCTTTGTTACGTTTTTTGGTTGTACTGCTGCTGCTCCTGCCCCTTTGTAATTGTGCTCGTTTATTTTTTTAGTGGTCTGGTTTGCTTTTGGCCGTTTTTTTTGCCATTTGGCTGCAGTGCGAAAATTAGCAGCCGTCCCTTTCAGCTTGGCTAAATGTTGCAATTGTCGAGTCGTAAAAAATTTAAATTTTTGTTTAAACTGAACACAAAGCCAAGACCTGGCAAAAAAAAATTGCAATAAAGTGTTTCGGCTCTTATGCAATCCTCCTGTTTTTTTGTTGCTTGGATAACCGCTGAAAGGTTTTTTCTTTGATTTGGCCTGGCATTGGGCAACTTGGGAAGAGGCGTGTTTTATCTAAAATGAGATCGCCCGAAAACAGAAATTATTTCGAGTCCGTAATTGTTCAACTGGTATTGGAAACCAAACGATGATTATGATGGGTCATCTACGGAGTATCTATCTATCATAAATGCTCGCGATTGATGCTCGGTTAAAAAGGTCAAACTATTAATTAGACTACCCTTGGTTTTGATTGAAATTATGGCTCAACTATACATTTTTTCCTATGAATTCTCTTCTCTAGACTACTCGTACGTATATCATCACCATAATAATCAGAAGGCATTCAAGTTCTTTTTTTTATCATTCATATCCAGTCCCCTATCTCAGTGGCTCAATCAGTTAAATGCTTTGCTGCCTTTGAGTTCCCTTTTCCTATTTTTTTCTTGAGATAACTAGACGCATGTAAATCAACACATAATAACTTAATGTGTACAGGGAATGATCTGGAATCAGAAAGGCCACTGAAAACTAAGAAATGACACCCTCGATTTGGGCTACTCTCTCTCCCAGATATTCTACAGAAAAGGTTCTTAACAATTTTTATCTGTGTAGCCCAGCCCAGTCCCATCAGGCTTAGACTAGAACTGAAAACTTGAAGCGCGTGCTCGGAGACTTAATTGCTGATTACAAATTAGCGATAAAAGATGAGGATAAATACGAGGTGGATGTGGCGAATGGAGCAGCCCTTGCTAGTTAATTAAGACATTAACTGCTGCCTCCAGAGTGGTTGGGTTCCATCGATTGGGTTGAATGGAAAGCCAACCTGGCCCAAATCACTAACATCCGCCCACCTTGGCCAAATTGGTGTTGCTGGCCGCTTATCAGCGCCCACGTGTCGCCAGGCTGACGCTTATTGTCGGCCACTTTCCGGCCATTATTTGGCCGGCAGTTGAACTTTGGGCTTGTGCCGCAATTACAGCAACTCGACAATTGTCTCGGCTTCCTCCCCCGCTCAGCCCGCGGATCGTCTGTCATAATCATAATTGTCACGGCAGAGTTATCGATTACCTTTTCGGCTTATCCGCTCGTCCATCGATCGACGAACGGAAGTTCGGCTGTCACTTTCGATCCGTAATTATGATCGTCGCCATATTTGTCGCGCTCATAAAGTAATTGTCCCTCCACACTCATTGAGGCAAGGTGTTCAATAATGTAAACACAATTATAAATTCAGTGCATGGCATATGAAATATTTTAATTATTTCCAATTTCAGTCGAGACAATTGCTGGGTGGGTTCTGAAAGAATTTGTTGGAGTCGTGACTGCCATCAGGTAGCCCAATGAATAGATTCTCCACAAGACTCAAACCTTGAATACTTTGATCACTTTAAGATAACCTTTAATAACAGACATCTTAATTCCAGCCAAGTGGCCTACACTCTAATGCCAATATGGTGACATATGGCCAAATCCCCAGCAGTAGCTGCTGATCAGAAGACCCATAAAAATCAAACAACTAAATTCATTGGTAATTCGATATTTTCATTCGGATTACCAGTCAAAACCCAAAAACGATTTACCGATTCGCTCGAAGGCCAAAAACTCCAATCAAACAGTCGGGGGACTATAAAATTTGCAATAAAATAAATTGCCGCTATAACAGCATGCTCATCGATGCCAAAAACGAAAGAAAAACAACAGAAAAAAATATCAACTTAGACACCTACAATGTTGGCCAAGAGTTGGCGAAGGAATTCCCATAGCCAAGTCTGAACTACAAAGGCGAGGTGTAAGACAATTTCCCATTTTAGCGCCGCACATAAAACATTTTTTATGGCTTTAAAATCGGCGCGGAGTAAAAGTTACACTTTCCCAATAGAAAGCCCAGCCCAGCGTATAGTTGAACTCCTTCTCTGGGGAGTGCTTAGGGCCCAAGTGCTAATGCTGCCTTGGCTGGCGGTCATAAACCAAAAATACACACTTTGTACCACTGGCAACCCCTCGGACAAATGATGCGCCAGTTACAGTTACGGTTAGAGTTACAGTTACACAGATCCGCCCGAAATGGGGTCACAATTTATGGCCAAAAGTGCAATATGTCTTTGGGAGGTGGGTCGGCAAGGCGGCCAGGCGGCCAGGCGGCCAGGCGGCCACTCAATGAAACTGTCAAGACATCGTATTTTAAAAACAAATGCGACGAAAGTAAATAAAAACTGGACCGTCTTGAATTTCGCACACGCAAAAGGTCAAAATGAAGGGGGAGTTGGCGCGGATGGGTTTTTGGGGGAAGGCTAAAAAGAGTTTTCTGCTTTTTGTGGAGGCAACAGGGAGGGGCAAATGGTAGACAACTGACATCTGTACATGACTTTGGTGGTGTTCAAAAGTCCAGCTGTGTGGGCAAGGCATCATGGGATCGGTGCCCAGGTCTTTTGTTGCCCTGTGTCTTTTACATTACCTCAATTCGACAGCCATGGCGGCCCCTTGGGCAACTTTAATTGGATCGCAGCTCCGTCTCTCTTCAAGTCCGAGACCTCCGTTGCCAGGCACCAGGCATCTCCGCTGGCATTAACCCGCTGCAATTGCAAATTTACGAGCCGGGCGTCAATTAAGTATCGAATTACAACTTGTTTAATGTCAATCTGTCTCGCCCGGTGCCTGTTACAGTGAGCTGTCCAACAATCTGTCCCTGACTTGGACGTATTCTCGGTCATTGCTGCCCCTTTCTGATCCATTAAGAAAGAGGGTCCATTACGTTGTTAGAGCTTAATATGTAAAATAATGTAATATGCACTATGAAATATATAATAGATCTTCTAAATTTTTATAATAAGTAAACGTTTACCGCTCTCAAGCGATTGGGATCTCTTACTGGAGCTGTCAGAATTCGCATAATTATCGAACAAATTAGCTTGTCAGACAGCCAACTGATCAACATGGCGGCAGCGTCACCTTGTCTGCTCCACTCCGCCTCACTGCTTCACTGCCTCACAGCCTGCCACTGACTGTCCCACCTTCACCTCTCCACCCACTGTTAACCCATTAATATGCCACACCAGATCCAAAGCGTGGGCTGCTGACATGCGGCTAGGCGAGTTTTGACAGCCCGTTGGCTACCATATAATATCGTTTGGGTGAAAAACTTATTAACTGCATACATTAACATTCAATTTTAGGCGGCCATTGCTGTTGCCCCTTTGTAACATTTTGTTCGGGGGATTCATGGGCATAAATCAAAATACTCGTCGAAGAAACCTCTCTCCCAGTCGCTTATGAATTGACAATTGAGACAACTCCCCCCTCTGTTGGCTGTTGTCACGTTTGGGCTGTTAACGTGTTTGGGTGACCAATCGATCGACCAGGAGCAGGGGCTATGGGGAGGGTCAGCCAGCTTATTGAATGATTCCAGACGATTGACACTCGCACTTGTACAATTTTAATTAAACGCCACTGGTATTGATACTTTATCTCTACTCATTCCAATGGTTTCGTAAAAAAAACTCGAAACTGAGAGAAAATGTTTGGATTACCCCTCTTGAGGTGGAAAATATATAGTTTTAGTCTTAAAGAATTTGGTTACAGTGTCTTTTGGCTTCGATATTCCCCACCCACTACCATTTTTTCCTCCGAGTTGCATTGACTTTCGATTCTAGGAAACTTTTTAAGCCACAATTTATGCTCGTTTAAGGCGATAAATATAACAGAGCCCCAGTGATTGAAGCTGATTGCATTCCAGCGGATCGTTGACTGACCCCACCCCCGTCCTCGCAAGTTTTCTGGTCATGACTCACTGGCCATGGGCAGCTGCAGGGGCCGTAATTGAATGCGTGTCAATTGAATGGCTTCGCTCTGGGACTTGCGTCCATATTCGAACTCATATCGGGATCGGAATCGAAGTCGGCGGCCATAAATTTACGCTAAAAAGCAGGCAGTGGCAATTAATAACGATGCAGATTTGCAAAATGGCCGCCACTTCCATTGGCACTTGCAACGTGCAACTTTACGAGCCGAGTGGCAGATGCTTTTATAATTTTTCAAAAATTATTTTATTGAATTTAAGAGTTTAACAGTTTAAGAGTGGTGGCAATGGATTTATGTATCCCGTTCTCCTTCGAAACTTAACTTATGAATTTCAATTCGCATTTATTCGCACTTTGTGCATTATGAAGTGAACACGAGAGGGGCTGGGCGACTGGTAAAATTTGATTGATGAACTGCAATTAAAAGCGCATTTTCCTAAAGTCTCCGAGGCTATGGATTGGGGCATACTTGTTTTCATTAAATAGATTTTTAATGGAGTGCTAAAGGAATTTAAGCAAAACGATTAAAGGCGGGTCATTCTTTGGGCTTAGACAGAAATTTGCATTATTCATCAAAGAAAACATAAACCCGGAAAGGTTTTTTTCATTTCTCGGAGGTACTTAAAATCGAGAGCACACCTTGAGCCAATTTCTACAACTTTCCACCACAACTTACTCACCGACTTACTCACCTGTTCCATTCCGCGACTTAACGAATTTCAATTAAAGCCACAAGACGTTGACTTCGCGGTAATTCCTTGGACAATCATAAAGCATAAGAAATATACAGAAACAGTAACAGAAAAATAAAAATATAAACAACTGATTACCATCTTGGTTGGATGGCTTGGCTTGGCTTGGTCAACAAAATGCGAGCCATTAAAAATTTCGCACTACAAAGAGCCAAAGACAAAGCTGCCGCATCCCCATCCTCGTCAGCCTCGGAGGCCTCGAAAGCCACGGATCCATGGCCAGCAAGGTGTGAGACGCGTTGAGTTTCAATTCCATTCGGGCAGCTAATTAGCCGACAAATGCGAGGGGGCCACGAGGAAGCTATTCAGCGGAAATGCTATGACAAAGTGGCTGCCGTGGATCTTTTTCTTGGGTTAACCTTTTCGGGGGCTGCACTTCGGCGATGTCGGCGATGGTTATCCCGGAGATGAAATATTTCTGCAGACGACGCGTTGGTAAACGCTTGTCAACTTTGCTTTGATTGCGCTGCTAACGGGGAGAAAATTAATTTTTATTGCAGCCCACAGGGCGTATCAGTGATGTGGTGGAAGCGTCTGGAAGCGATGGAAGCCGTGGCTTCCCCGTCACTTCTTCCGTCGACCTTTTTTCGCCGGTCGCACATCTCTTAGATTTCACTTGTCAGATTCCCCAGCAACGCAGCTGAAGTATGGCTTCCGTTAGTGCGAGGGGCTACTGTGGAGCGTTGCTACCGTGGCTGGCACTGTGGCAGGCAAAAAACATACAGCTGCCACCGCATTCAAATGCAATTGGCTCGGCCCTGCCACAAGCTTAATTAGCCAAAACGTTGCATGTGTGTTTTGCCGGCGAAATCTTTACCAAATTGCCACAAACTGTCCAACTTGAGGTTGCAGATCGTGATGAGGATGATGACTGTGTTGACATGCAAGGCCAGAAGTTCAAGCCGAGGTGCCAATGAGCTGTATTTTCGTTTAATTAAACCAAACTCTTAGCGTGGGTCAATTGCAGATAATTATTCATAATATTTGCACATTACACAAGAATGTGTCAAGGTTTCTCACGGTTTTTATAAAAGTTCTTATTTCACGAAACGAGCCCCATAAAGCTTATGATTGATAAGCTGTTATTTATTACAAGCCATAACGATAAATAAACTCCAATTGTTTTCCATTTAATCAGCCGAACCTTTGGAAAAACCCAAAACAAATGCTCCAAATCATTTACGGGAAAAGGGAGCTGGAAAATGTTCTCAGCTAATAAAATCCAATTGAGTAATTGCCTTTCACATTTCATCAAAACGCATCGAATAGCTCAAACATTTTATGGCAGATCGAAGCTAGGAAACCCTGGAATATTCTCCCATATAAATCACAATGGAAACCTCAGGTCGGAGCAATAAAAATTGTAATTAATTGCGGCTTTCATATTCAGCTCCGGCCATGTAAATGAAAAACACACAAAACACACTTCATTTTCGGGAGGGAAGGCGACCACAAATTGGAGCGATCGTGCCTAAAAATAAACTCAAATTAATCACGCACTGAACGATAGTGGAGTTTTTCCCACAGATTTGTTTTGATATATCTTTTTTTTGGCTAGTTTAAGGAAAGACTAGACTAGAGATGACCTCTTGGCCAAGAAGCTTGATGAAAATCCTCCAATTCAGGCAGCAACCCCAGCAATGATTACAAAATAATCCAACTAAAAAGCTAACTAGCCGCCAATTATGCCAAAGTGTTTTGCCGTCTTATCTGTCCGCCGATTTTCGTGGAAGAAACAGACGACGATGGCTTTGATGCTGGCCGACTCACGAAAAAATTATGAAAAAACAATTAAAATTATGTGCTGACCTTAATGAGCTGATTAAATCCCAAACACTGCGATGACTTTGTTTGACTTTGACTCTCGGCTGGATGGAGGCTGTTCGAGCTACTTAACAAGTGACTCACTTACAAGCTCCGGCCATTACGCGGTACCATGTAACATGTACAGGGGTACTGTGTACAGTGTACACCCCCAAAGTGGACCACACACAGGGGTCGGATACTTGACATGCGTCAGGCCATTTGTCGCAAATGTCAACGACATGACGCCGGAGGAGGCCGGAGGCGGACCACCGGAGAAGAAGCCACTTAGACTGGCCTATAAACACGTCTATTGATGGTATCGCGGATGAGCTCGTCGAACTAACCGAATAAGATGATGGAGTTACTCATATTTCAGGAATGCCAGACCGAAGATCTCCTAGCTGGCGAAAACTATTAAAAAATAACTGCGACGCCTCGTAATTCGCTCGAAACTGTGATAAGTCACGGTGGACAGTCGGGGCGATCCTGGCCAGAGTTCGGCTCTAAAAAAAAACCAAAAAAGAATTCGAAAAAAACCCTCATCAAGCAACGAGTTCATCATCTTTTTGACAGCCAAACTAATTGACGAGACGCGCATGCGCCGTGGCCATAACAAGATATATGGCCCAGATGACAACCCATAGCATAGGCACTCTGGACGAGACTCCAGCCTCTGGACACCAGGCATTCGGATCTCGGATCTCGGATCCAATCTGGACTTTCATATAATTATGAGCTTAGCGCCGGGCAGGCATCGCCTTAATTAGCTCTATGCTCCATGCAGAGCGAGGAAAGAAATATATTTAAAATACAATAACCCGGTCGAAAGAGAAGGAGGGTGAAAGATCTGTGTATCGGTTTCAGCAGAAATATCAATCAAAATGTGAAATTGAAACGATTGGGCAAATGATTGGCTCACTGAGCGACCAACTGTCAGTCATTCCCGGTGCCCATTCCCCATTCCATGGCATACCGAGTGGCGTGACGAACAATGCGGCTTTGATTCGACGACGACTCGGCTTCGAAAACAAAAATCGGGCTGAAAAGTGTCAGAGAAATCAAATCAATTTTAATTAGGCTCTCGGAATCGGAATCGTCTCGTGTGTGGGGTCTGTGGCAGAGTTGGCTCTGGCTTGGCAAGTGGCAGCTGATTAAAAAACACAAACTTGCCGCTGGCTCTGTTTAAATCGCTTCAAAACACATGACTACCCTCTGATCTATAATTTACACTGGAAAAATATAACTATTTCGAAGCTAAAGGTAAAGAAAACAATTACAAAGAAAGGTAACTAACATGGTAGTTATTTCTTACCAATAAAAGAATTTTTAATCTCTTAACTATCTCTTATCATATCGAACTTTTCCCAAAGTGCACAAAAAATACTCGAACGTGCATTGACACCAATCGCATGCAATCGAATGACATCGAATTGATTCGAATTGCTCCGAACTGAATGCCCTGGAATTGTTCAATGGCTTCTGTATTCTCTTTTTATGCGGAGGCATTTTAATTGTTTCGGCGGTTTTTTTGTTACTTTTTGGTGGGTAGTGGGTCGGGGGTTGTGTCGGCCCGTGCCTCGCTTTTGTCGGCAAATTAGCTTTAATGAAAAGTATTTCAATAAATTAGACGCACTTGTTTGATGCGCTGACAGTGCCGAACATAACATCATAATCAGCGGGGGCATTTGCATTGATAAGAGTGGTTTTTGGGCTCGGCCACATCTGAGAGACCGCCGTGGAAAGTAGCACAAATCTAATTACACGGCCAAGTGCCACAGAAAATATTGAAACCCTACCGAAAAAAGAAACCGCCAAGAAGAAAGACACCGCCTGGCCATGCTGCACCAATTAGATAATGGCATGCGCAAAATTTCCGTAACGAAGCTACTGTTCATTTTTGAAAATAACTAAAAACAGGAGCAGGGCACTCCAGGATTAGAGGATATGAGGATGTGAGGATGCGAGGAGGCTCAAGTGCTCGACTCTGAAAAGTCAGCGACTTGCGGGTGTTCCACTTTTCCCACAGCTAAGCCCAGGATAATACCACATGTGTGTGTGTGTGCTATGATTTTTCCCAAAAAGGATACTCGAATACACACTTGTGTGTGTGATCCTCACCCGGTCAATGGGCATTAAATTGGCTTAAATTAAGTCAAGTATGTGAGGCCATCAAGCATTCCCTATTATCCACTGAAACTTCCATTTATTCCATATTCCCTGGCCACCTTTCACGCACCCATGGAAGTATATACAATTTTATAATAATGGACGTATATGAGTTGTATTATCTTATATTTTCCAGCCTGTTTGGAGTTCTTTTTTCTGGCGAAACAATGCCCGAGGAGCCCCGGTACTTCGAAGGGTACTCAAGTAGCACTCTTCAATTCTTGTCATGTTGTTGACTTTTTGTTTCGTAATCCTAATAAATTTAAATGACGTGAAATGTGTACACGAAGGTCTTGTCGAAACTGTTGAAAAGGGTACTCGATCAGGAGCGTAGAAAACCGGAGGGATTCAAACTTTGATGTCCTTTATGTGGTTTATTATAAAAAGGGGGATGTCTTTGCCTCTGCCTCTTCCAAGACTTAACGAATAGAACTCTTTTTAGGTAGAATCAATCCCATTCCCAAGATTTCCCCGTTTAAGCCTCCAGAGTTGAGAGAATAGTGTGAACCCATTAAAATTTAAATACAAAAACAATTATCAGGGAATTTTTATAATTAAATTCATAGGAAATGTGATGTAGGCTAAGAACTGGAACTCGTAACTGGAACTCGTCGAAGATCAACCCATGAAATTATGAACTCACGAAGGGGAGAACATATTTTAATTATAACTTTAATAAGCCCGAATGCCGCACGCACTCGCAATGTGAATCCAGAACCGAGGCCGAGGGAGGCCGAAGCCGACCCCGGTCTTGGAATAGATCTTGCACCTTTCCTATGCCACACCGGCGGCACTTCATTATTTCCCACTTTGTATTTAAATCCGTTTTGATCCTCTTGTATGTTTGTGGCTTAACTTTTTGGCTCTTTCCGCTTTTGCAATGTCAAGAAGAATGGGAACTGGGAAATGCTTTGTTTTCCTCCAGCTCACCGTGGAACACCCGCACGGTGCGGACCAATGCCTGACTTTTGTAACAAGATCAACATGTTGAGATCGCCCGATCCCTGGCCAGGATCCGGCCAGGATTCCGCTACCAGCTACCCGGTAGCCGGATTCAGCTGCCATTGTCCTAGAACTTGGGTATTGATTCCTTGGCTCATCCAGTTACCGTTTGTCGGCTTGTTTTGGGCCCCGAAGTTCATATATGTTTCATTATCTCATTGTTGGATCGGTTAAGATTGGCTGATAGACGGCTACCGTATCCCATCTAGGTAGTTCCTAATAGGTCACATTTGAAGACCATTATGTTGCAATGTTTGCAGTTGTTACGGATTAAATACATATGAAATTTTATGGTATTGTAATGAAACAAACGAAAATCCAAAGCAGCAATGATAAAAATTAAAATCAGTCTAATAATTTGAAACTATAAAGTACAGGCGAACAAAGATCTCCTACTGGATTCAACCACTCATTTATAATTCTACCCTTGTTCACTTAATCAACACACAAATCCTTTTAATTTAACACGCGTTCGCGTTAGCGTTTCCATTCGCGACATTCTCCCATAATCCTTTTTTGGCCACGGTCGCCATTTTGAACGAGGAAGCACCCCTTGAGTCCTGGAGTCCTGGCAGACGTTCGCGGCACAAACACAAAGTGGCGGCATTATTTGTCGCAATCAAATGCTGATGATGTGCCTTGATTATGCGCAGCAAATGCCTGTGAAAAATGGCACAGACGAGTCAGGCAGACTGCCACAGGAACAATAACAATATCAGGCGACACGAATTTGGGGTGAGTTTTTCTCCTCTGACTCGACTCGACTCGAGGGGTTGGGGTCGCGAAAACGTGCCAGGCGACATCGTCGCAGCATGAAGGCGAATATTATTTAAATGGCGTATAATAATGGCAGACGCTGGCTGCAGGACAGCCGCGTAATGATGCGCCTCGTAAAATGTTTCTGTCGCCGGAGAGCTTGGCAGCCGCGTCATAATCACAACGTATGCCCCGCCGGCAGCTGGCAACCCAATCAGGGCCACCCAGCCGCGGCAGCTTATTATGGCAGCCCATCTAGGGCGACATCGCAATCAGCCGGCGCTTATGGCAATTCATTTGTTTAACGACCAACGCTCAAGGCCCGGAGACCCAGACTTTGCCACTTTCCAGTGGAGTGGAGTGGAGTGGTTTGGATGGGGGACAAAATGGCGACACAGCCTCATCACAATTAGGGCGGCGGGCCAGAGGCGGATGATCCAAAAGTAGTTAAACCACATTCAGGGGGAAAGCATTTCGAAAGTAACACAAAAATAAAGTAATTGTTAAAGTATATGAGCTGAAAAAAGGATACAAAACTTAATAAAAGAATATTTGAACTCGGCACAATGACATAGACAATTAATTTATTTTAATTTATGGCACACATCCGCAAAATTAAGCTATCCCCTTATCCTTATCCCTGATTACCAAATCAAACTCTCAAACCAACCCTCTGAGCAGCTCTCACCATTCTCCAGCTAATTTCGCTTTTATTAGGTTTGGCAATTTGTAGCCAAGCCAGGCAGGAAGGGATGCCTGACTGGATGGATGCTTTCGGTTTTTTTTGGGAGGAAGGAAATCTGGGATATACATTTCATTTTTACATTTAACATTTGCACAACTGCCAGAGGAAGAATCGCCAAAGAAATGAGGCGCAATTTACAGAGCTCGTTGCGTGTAAATTGAGTCATCTGCCAGGACACCCCGCCATGCCATCCTCCAACTCCTGCCACTTATTCCAACCCCCTGCCCATTGCCATTACCCTCGACCATCAACCATCAACCATCGCAGTTCAAGTTCCATTTCCATTTCCATTTTTTGTTTGACTTGGCAGCGACATTTTCGAGTTACATGCACAAATTTATTTCATTTGTTGTTCCCGAACCGCCCTTGCCGACTTTCCCTACATGGCCAGTCATTCGACCATGTCCGCATATCCCTATATCCGCATCCCCTTTCTCTTCCACTCTTTTGAATTTACATTTTTATGAAATTTCCTTTTTTTTCAGGCATTTTTACAAATTTACACATTTGTTGGAATTTTTTATTGGCTGTCATCATTAGTTTGGTTATGTCGGGGGGTTGGGGATGGCTTGGGATGGCTGGGGATGGCAGGGGATGGCTGGTGGAGTGGCAGCAAAGTTGTGGCAAGTAGAATGGGGCAGTCGACAAGTGTGGGCGTGTAATTTATAAAGTGTTTGTCAGGGGGGACGAAAGTTCCGGGGGAGGATACGAGCGTGGACTGGGGAAGATCTGCGATAAGGACAAGAAGAGTAATTGGTTTGGCTATCAAGTTGATAGGGGAGGCATATGCCTGATAAAGATTGTAAGGTGTGGAAAGGTCCCAAGGGGTTACTCAAACGATTATAAAGACGATCTGGGGAATTTGAATACCTAATTCTAGAGGTCTAAGAGCACATTTAATGAGAAATAATATCTAGACGAACTAACCAAAACTAAAAACATATAAAACTCTTATCCGGACCCGATCTAATAGTATCATGGCAAGCACTCATAAATCCCGCCTTTCTATCCGGCCCTGGCCAAAACGATAATGACACACGAACAAAAGTGCCTGTCAGCCAAAATATTACCAAAACGAAAGTGTCAACTGGCGGGGGAAGTAATCGGGTCAAAGGAGGAGTACCAGGGCCAGAATGTACCGGTGAAAAGTCATAAACATTACGTTGATTTTATTTCGGCAACTACAACTATATATTTATTTTTTTATGCCCTCTGTGAGTTGCAAGCTGAGTCAAAGGATTGTCTGTCCTGCGACCGGCCACGCTCGAATACTCCTTACGGAAAGTGTCGTAAAAATGCCTCGGATCTGGAATGGTTTTTTCACTATTTTCAAATGTTTTGCGCACACGTACTAAACGGATAAGATGCACTGAGAAATACTTACTAAAGATATGGTATTTAGACGGGATAACTATTCTAAACTTTCTCCATGCCTCCAACTTTCTTGAATTACAGACATTTATGGTTTATTAAAGGTTTTTTGTGGCAACTATTTTCTCCAAGTGCAGAAGTAGTTGGAGGAGGATTCAAGCGGGAGTTAGACAATTTTATGACATTTCTCTGACTACTGTTTATTCGCTTTCCCTCCACCTCTTGGGCCCTTTCACTGCATTATTTTTCGAACACTTTTCCGACATTTTAAACATTTCTTTGGCCGCTGGCACTTTGCCTTTGTCAGATTTCTAGAGTCTACCCTCCTGCCCTGCATATCTCCAAGTCGTTTGTGTGTAATTTTTATGATTGTCAAGGATTAGATATAAATGTTTTATGATGTTGGCCCGCTACCGCAGTCGTAGACCAGAAATTGGGTTTTAATATGATTTTATGGGTTTGGTAGTAGTAACTCCCGACTATATTCCCAACTTGATTGGCTCCGATGTGTCGTGCCTGAAATTTGAAATGATCCGATCCTTCAGTGGCTTTCACCCTTTTGTGGCGTTTCCACTAAATGGGATTTAGCAGGCTCCTCTCAACAATTTCCCGGAAATTTTCCGGGGCCAGGCTCATCACAGTCCAGTTGTTTGATGTTCTTAGAGCTGACACGATGGAGGCGGGGTCCTAGGACCCCTGTCAGTTGCTACCAATTCCAATTTCCCCTCCCTACAGGAATTCTTGATTACAACGCGTGAAAATGTAGCCACAAAAGTTGAGGGCGATCCATCATAATTTCTAGGGTCGCGTGGATTTACAAGCGTTCAAATTATCAAGAGATCGTTTTGGGAAATTATGAAAATAACGTAGAGCTGTGAAACAAGAGCTGTGTACAAGAGCTGTGGTATTCTGGGAACCACAGTTAGCGATGGCGCTTCTCCTCCTGCGATCGAGTTGCCAGAAATTAATTACATTTAAACGCTAAGCTCCCCCGGAGAGATTTCCTGAGAGACTTGTTTGTGCCAAAAAAGTAGAAGGAAAATGGGTCTCTGGAAATAAACACAATTCAAATGAATCTAAAACGCACACTCTAAACGCCAACTCATCATCATTAAAGTCAATTTTTTTCGTCTTCTGTTGTCTTGTTTTGTTGCTACTCAACAATTTCTGGCCATCGAATCGAACAAAGGGAAATTTGCCACGTTTTTCATTGTTTTCCCAGTTAGAAAAAACAAAAAAGTGAAACTGCTGTTTTTTTTTTCTCTTCCATCTACAATTTTCAGCTGAACTCGGATCGGGAATTGGACTGGAGGACCGGAGGACTTTGGTCGGGGTAGAAGGTGAAATTGCATCACGCTGTGCCCAGGTTTCTGTGGAATTGTTTGCAGGCTGAAAATTGTTGATTTTGACACCTTTCGGGCTGCTGCTGCATTGTCTCCCTCTTTATTTCAATCTAATAAATGCATTTGTGCTCATTGTTTTAATCCCCCGGCTGTGTTGCATTTTTTATGGTTTTCGTTTTGCGAACCCTGGCGGGGGGCCAGTCCAGGGTCCTGGCTGTCCACTTGACCGCTATTGCCTCTGGTCCTGGTGCTCAGGATATCTTTATTCGCTCATTAGCAGCACAATTGTGCAGGCTGCAGGTCCGTGGGCGTGTGAAATTACCAAAAATACTTCTGCAATTACGTTTTCTTCTGCGAATTAAATGTAGTTAATATGATATTCTTGTAAATCAAAATAAATATATAGGATTTGTTGTAAAATTTAGGACTTTCACATATTCAATAGCAACAAAATTTAAATCACAATTAGTTTCACACACGTTTTGCGCATTAAACCGCCAAATCAACCGCCAACTCAGCAGAAAATCGATGAACTTTCAACGAAATTTCGCCTTGTAATCAAAATCCATTAGTCAACATAATTACGCTTTAATGGTCTCGAAAGTTTTTTATGCCTCGCGTTGATTCAAAGCGAAATCGTTGAATAAATATGCGTGGCTTAATTAGCGGTCATAAAAATTTGATAGATTCCAATCTAACACACAAGTTGTTGCTGCTTTTTCTAGCCCATAAATCTTCGCAGTCCCGAAACGAATTTCCAGCACCGACCTGATAAGAAAGTGTAAAAATAGCACTTCCAAATATTATTTGCTCCGTACTAATTGCGTTCAAAAAACTTTTGTCATTCGATAGGAAAACATTTTCAAATACGTTTGACTTTGGATTGCGGGAATAGAAGTGCGACTTTTAGCACGTATTGCTCGTTGATGGACCTGCTCTGATTTAGATTCCGAATTGCGATTCGGACACTACATAAATTATGCAAACTTTGTCGTGTGCCAAAAAAAAAATGTAATGTGGAAAAATTAACATTTAAATTGAAGCGAATAATAACTCTATAGTAGATATCAATAAAACTGTCCGAATCGCAGCTCGAGGATGATTTATTTGGACAGGAATAGTGAAGTGCATCCATGGTGTGGAATTGCTAATTTATAATGTTTTAGCTAAAAATAAACAATGTCGTGTATATCTGTATCTACGTATTATTTTTAGTATCCACCTAAGATATTTGGAAATATTTAAAAAGGATTTCGTACCCGGCAAAGAGAAAACTTATCATCAAATCCCCTGAAAAGTTCCCTCAAATTTGGACAGACAGCATCAACAGAGACATTTTCCCACCTGGCATTAGAATTTTATTTAACGCTCGTTCCGGGACAGAAAATCTAACCGCAAAAACAAAAACTATGAATGGCAGTTTAAGCCAAATTACACAAAGGCCAGAAAAAAGCAGCAACAACGGTGAACAGTGAATAGTGAACGGTGAACGGAAGCCATATGCAAGAGAGAATCAGCGGTAAATGCAGCGCATTAAAATGGTCCCGCCCAACGGTTAGCAGCTCAGCCATATGCAGACACACACTACCGTTGTTTCGCTCGTACTCATGGCCATTTTATTTAAGAAAGATAAAATCCACATGGCAGGCGAAAACGCGATGGCGATAGCGGCAGAGTGAAACAACGTCACTTCCTCTCCGCTGTCAAACCGGTTTCGTTCCCGGCACGGCATTCCCACAGCACACACTTGGTGGTTGGGTCCGGCTCTCGAGTTTATTCAGCCAGCGAACGTCGTCGAGAGCACACGTATTCCGTTTTTCGAGCGCGTCGATCGCTTTATTAATAATCATCACAAACCAAAAGTAGAAAGTTACAGCGAGTGTGTGAGTGTTGAAGCCAGCGTTCCAAATGCGGCGCTTACAGTGAAAACCAGTACCAAACAAAATACGTAGAGTTTCGCGTTAAGCCTGCAACAGGACTTCCTAAAGGATTACCAAAAAACGGCAAAAAACAGAAAATATCGAAAACGTGTTCAGTTGAAAAAGCCGCCAACATAGCCGAGTTAGTAGCAGCCCCGCCCACCGCCAACAAATCGCGCGTATTTATGACTAAGATGATTCCGCCGGTGCCCACCGCTGCAGCCGTCATGATGCCCACGCCCAAGCAGAAGATCGGCTTCAGCATCGAGTCCATTGTGGGCAACGATGCGGCCAGCAATGCCGCCGGCAACTCGTCCCCGGACAACGGACACCAGAGTCCGCCGCCATCGGAGCGCAATGGACCCGGCTCGCCGCCCCAGACTCCGCCGGTCTCGTTGACCCTCATCCCCGGATCGCCGCCACACCATCTGATGGCTCCGCCAGCCCACCACCACCTCCATCCACATCCGCATGCCGTGCCGCCTCCTCATCCGCATCCGCATCTCTCGCCCGCCCAGCAGCACGTCCTCCACCAGCACATCCTCATGCAGCAACAACACCAGCAGCAGCAGCACGGAGCTCCCAAGAGCCACCAGGACATCCAGGAGCTGCTGCAGCGCCTGCACCACAATGCTGCTATGGCCAGCGGACTGAGTCCCTTGCAGACGAGACTCTCGCCGGAAAACGATGCCTCTCCCGTTGTCGTTTCCCTTAAACGGGAGCGATCCCCTTGTCCCCCAGCCATGGAGCAAGCGGAGAATCCCGCCCAGCGCATCCAGCCGCCTCATACGCCTCCGAAATCGGTCTCCCCGCAGTCCTCGCAGCCCTCCTCGTCGCCCACTTTGCTGGTCAGTAGTCCACATGCCACGCCTCCTCAGCAACAACAGCCGCCCAACTACCCCAAGCCGAACGTTATCCATCCGGCGGGAGCTGGACCGGGTCCCGGTCCCATGATGATGCCCGGCATGCCGCCAGCCGGCTTAGTGCGACCCTTCCCCGTGGGTCCCGGAGGACCGCCGATGCCGCCGCAGGGCGTGCCGGATATCAAGGCCCTGCCACCGTACATCAATGCACCGCCAGAGCTGCCGCCCCAGCACAATCCCCACTTGATCGCCGCCGCCCAGTTCCAGATGGCCGCCGCCCTACAAGCCGGCCATGTCCTGGGTCCTGCTGCAGCGGCCGCTGCTGCTGCCGGACTGCCGCCACACGCCGCTCCCTTCATGCCCAATCCGGGCATGGCCAGGGAAAGCTATCAACTCTACCCTTGGCTGCTCAGCCGCCATGGAAGGATCTTCCCACACCGGTTCCCAGGAAGTAAGTATCTTAGTCATTCCAATACTGCTCTTTAAGATGTTATTAATTCCTTGTTAATAATTCTTGAAAAGAAACCGATGATTATCTTTATCCGATGACTAACCAGCAACCTTTTCTTTCTGCTTTTCTTTAAGGTTTCCTGGTACCGCCGTTCCGCAAGCCGAAACGCATCCGTACCGCCTTCTCGCCGTCACAGCTCCTGAAGCTGGAGCACGCCTTCGAGAGCAATCAGTACGTGGTGGGGGCCGAGCGCAAGGCCCTCGCCCAGTCCCTCAATCTGTCCGAGACCCAGGTGAAGGTGTGGTTCCAGAACCGCCGCACCAAGCACAAGCGGATGCAACAAGAGGACGAGAAAGGAGGCAGTGGGGGATCCGAACGCAACCTGCACAATGGTAGCGGAGACGAGGACGATGACGAGCTGATCGACATGGAAATGGACGACTGCCCCAGCGACGAGGAGCACGAGCTGGACGCCAGCCACTAAATACTGCTCCGATCGGTGGCGGTCCGTGAGTTCCTTACCCAACCAACTGATTGGGGTCCAGTTCCAGTTCCACGTCGGATGACAGTTCCCAGATGAGCTACCGCGAAAGTAACATAGTTTGTTTTGTTGTGATATATTCTTAAATAGTGCAAGCAGCGTTAGGCTTTACTGTACATAGCAGGCGTACAGCGATAGGAAAGTATTAGAGACCATCCTGTCCTGACCACACACCGAGGTGTGACTCCCCCCAAAATCTCCCATCTCTCAAGATCCGTGCCAAAATCCTTGCGAAGACGAAGACCAGAGGTTGAGTAGAGCTCAAAGTATTCCAATAGTTTCCTCTTCTTCAAAAGCGTTTCTCTTTCCAAAAATTCACCAACAAAAAGAAAAAACTTTAAACTTAAAATTAAAAAGAATCTTAGGCTAGACACCAACTATAACTGTACAAATCTAATGAAATAAGCTTGTAAATATTCATGAAAAGCATTACTTTTAATTAGTGAATTCCTGCAGAACAAATTGTACTCCCAACACCAGATATTGTATAATTCTTTTGTATATTGTATGACGATCTAGCATTTATTTATGTTTAGTTCTAAGCACGAACCTCTTGAGTCGCTCAACAGCAGCTGGATATTATTTAAACCCGTTTAATACAGCCCTAGTTGCTAGTAATTACTATCTAAGTTAAGAACATATATTACCTTAATAAGTATATAAAAATATTATTATATTAAATATAAAATATTCACTATGAAAAGAAATTGAAAAATGCATTTGTTACTTTCTGGAAATGGATGGAGAGATTTTTCTCAGTGCTATCTCCTCCCACTTTTTAATTGAGTTCGTCCCACTGTGTGACAGAGTTAAAAATTATGCGCCGTCAATTAATTAGCGTGTGACATTTAACATTGTTGTTGCTGTTCCTGTCCATTCGATCGGTGACAGGTGGCGGGGTGAAAGCGAGATGGGTAGATGGGATAGAAAGGGAGGGGGATGTCGCCAGGAGGAGGCGACTATAAAATGCATTTAGCGATCGTTATTTCTTATAGATTTCATAAGCATTTTAATTGCACAATTTAAAATGCAAATCGTGTTTTATTGTAGAATTTAATTGAGCGCAACTCGTGAGAGATCAAAGTGTGAGGGGGTGGTGGCCCGAAGAGTGGGCAGGTGAGTAGGTGAGCAGGTGGGGGTGGGTGGCGGCCAGGAGCCAAAACAGAAACTGGTTAACGAGATGATAAAATAAACGACTTGGGCCCCAAACGCGAGGTGTGCTAATGATTTAAAAGCCAAATTTATGATTATTGGACCAGAAATTTATGCGACAATTGCGGACAGGCGGTTTTAGCGTTATCGTTTATCGAGGAAAATCAAGTATCACCGATCGTCGGGTCTAATGAATATGCAATGTCTAATTGCAATGGGCAAACTGCAAGCTCGATTGGCCCCGCTGATATGGCTAATTAACGGACATAACGAGTCTAATTACCAGCTGTTAACAGCACTAAATTGTGGCACTATGTCAAAGGTCAAGCCGGCTTCACTTGCAATCTTGCAAAACCTACAATGGCATAAATCAGAGGGGGAAATTATACGTTCTTACGCCAATCGGGAGATCACAATCAAAATCGCCGGGGTTACCTATAAACCTTACCGGCTAATAGCAAGTCTTGTTTGCTTAGCAGGCACGCACATTTGATGGAAGCTCCCCGATACCTATAGATACGATTCATACATTGCCCATCGAAGGGCAATTGTAATTAATAATGGGCCAGAAACACGCCCACCTCAAGGGGCGAGCTTCAGTTGGAAATTGGATTAGGACGGGGCTTGACGGGTTGGAGAGATATGGAGGTGGGAAGGCTTATCTGTTGGCCCGATTTTCAATATCACTTCAAATGTTTCTCTGCTGAACCAAAAATAAAGTAAAAACGAAGACAACGAAAACGAAACGTAACGAAAACTGAAATCCCTTGCTGATAATTCTCGGAAATTAAAACACAATTTGGTAAGTTGTGGCTGTTGATGATGTTATATATACCGACATACATTCGTACGACTTTATATCAGAGCTCAGACATACCGACAGACATATGTTTGTACAACTTGTTTTGCCTCGTGGCTGGCTCCGATTTTTTTGAATGCCTCAAAAGGTTTGTTATGCGGCGCGCCCCAAAAATGAGAGAAATACTCGTAGAAATAATAACAACAACACAGCATTCACTTTATGGCCAGCACCACGCACCACAACTTGCTGCCCGTTGTTATTGTTATTTATCCCATAAAGTTTATTAAGTAATCCAATTTGGTTAAATTAGCTGTGTCTCGTCTTCAAGTTATTTCGGTTTCGGTTTTTAATTGAGTTTGGAGTTTGGGTTTCTTTGTAATTTTTTAATTTTATTTTTTGTACCCCCACCTACTGAGCGCCCAATCTCGTGTTCATTATCTGTTAAATTTCACCGATCGCTGATCGATGGCCAGCATAATGCAAATTGTCAAGACGAGACTCTTCAGCCCCTTCTCCAGGGTTAATTTAATGATTCCGGAACCCATCCTATGCGGAGTTCAAGACCGGGACGTGCCATATCGCACAGTGTTCTGTTTAATGTGTGTTTCCAGGAAGATTAATACGGCGAAATTAAGGAAAATAAATAAATGTCAACGCTGTACAAGATCGTTATCGTATTTAACAATAATTACCCTGATATGGGATATGCTAACTAATCTGTTAAGTCCGCTCACCCAGCCCAGGATCGGCCCCGCCGACACCGTCGATCACAGTTACTCACAGAAACACGGACACAGTCTTTGATTGTACAGTGATCGCCAACAGGTTTCGGTCTGGGGTCGAATGAATGTTTAGTGCTTTCCGTTGTTGTCGCCTGGGACATCATCGAAGGTGTCGCCGGCCGCTTGTTGTGTTAAATTAAGTAATTAATTTTAAAGTCCATGTTCTGTCCATTTGTCTAAACGAAAGACTTAGGCGACGAACTTTCCAATCCGCCACGCTTGTTAACTTCACTTCCGTCATCGTTTCTGAACTAGAATTGTATTTATCTATGAAGATATCGATCAGGCGACTCCAATTGCTTGTAATTTACTTTTGGATTGTTCTGGGTATTTTTGGGCACTTCCTGCAGCCAACTAGATTGGCATCACTTTTCCAGGCCCTCGACACATTGTTTGTAATAATAATAATTCGTAAGCGTTTTAATTGAATGATCCGAAAGTGGGCGTGGATCGGTGCCAGTCTCCTCCAATTTCGCTCCGTCATTGCCAACTGCTTGACTTGTCTCAGAGCAAAACCGAATAAACATTTGGTTGGGTTTTTAGGCCCTCAAGTGCTTAATTAAGAGCCGCAACAACGTTTCGTTTGGCGTTTATTTATTTAACAATTTTCTGGGTCCAGGGCCCAATATTTTGATGTTTTCTAATTGCCTCAATTATGTTTGGCTCTCGGAGTGTTTGGACTGTTAGATCCCCGACCTCATCACGATTTGTGGCGCCAGCGACTCCACCAGCAACTCTTTCATATGCAAAGTGTTTGCGTCCGATCAAATATCGAATGCTTTAATTTGGTATATCAAAGAAAGACATTATACTTCTGCTGCTGCCAGTCTCTTATATCCCCAAGCCCCATTCCCCCGGCTCGTAAAAGCGTCAAATTTCTCAATTCTCAATTCTCGGCTGCCCATTACCAATTCCCGATTTCGTGGCCATCTCCATGGGGCGTCCTAATTGTTGATATGCATCTCAGTTTCTCTTCTCAGCAGCAGCCCTTGTGGCTATTTCGACGCGGCTTCATTGCGATCAGACTCTTAATATTATTTGGTGAGTTTTATGTTTTATTTCGAATTAGTCACATAAATATGCACTCTTTATGACAACCTGATATTTGTTGTTACTGTTTTATGTTCGCAGAGCTAGGGCGCCCACGCTGTGTATGGCTGTTGGCATTTGATTGGGGATTTCTACAGTGGTTTGATTTTATTATGAAAAAAACTTTTCAATAGCATATTTTTGAAACAATTTCATCTGTAAATAGTCTCCATAGCTTTGGCACCAATGTACTAAATTAATAGAATAATAATCTTGAGAAGGCTTAATTTTTCTACCACTGTTCATTGAGCGTCTTTGAAATCAAATGCTATTCCATACGACCCGCAGTGCGATGCATTATTCAAACGGCAATGAAATCCCGCCTTTAACATTTAGTTAGTTAAACAATCAATTAGTGATGACCGCAACTGAATTGCCGGTGCCGTTATTGAATTATGCCCGAGGTTACACTATCGTAGGGCCAAACCTTTGCCTTCCTACCCCAAGCTTTAATACTCAACCCGATCAGCCTCCCCTGACAGGGCAACAAATGCTCGGATTGCGTGCGAGGCCCGAGTTTTCAGACTAATTATGGGTTTGCCATTTGGGGCCTGCATATGGCTCATTGTAAGGTGCATACGTTCTACCAACATTCATAGAGTTGGCTATGAACAGCTCTAGCCGTGTTCGGTGGTCCGGGCCAATGAGGCGTCATCTAATATATTGCAATTACAAGCGGCAATTAGTCAATTTGCCAGACTCGAACACGAAACGCTTTTCGCTTTTCGTATAATTAAAAGCCAATTAGAATATTTATTATGAAAATTGCCCAACAAATGTGCATAATTGAAGCGATGTGAATTCGTTTCAATTACAGGCCGCCTCAGCTCAGGGGATTTACTGCCCGATGCCCCCCCCTTGGTTCAGTTAGTAGTTTTCTATAATTGAATCAGGTACTTCCTGCAAAACAATTACTGCCACGAGCAGCTCAATACGAGTGGGTTAAGCTTATAAAATTTGTATAGTAAAAAATTTGCTAAGCCTGGGTCACAAATTCAATAAAAATGATATCATTTCATGTAGTTTTTGGTGTAAATTTAAAATTCAAAGTATAACCTCAAGTTAATATCCCACCTGTGCTAAATAGACTTTTATTTATAAACAACTAATTCGTTACACAGCTGGCTACTGGCAGAAAACACCCACATCCATTCGAACTATCTCTTCACACTTGGGGTTAGGTCAGGCCAGTCGAATGACCAAATATTAATGATTTAGCATTTGTCACACACACGCAAACAGACGATGAAAATATTGAGAAATTATGCAGTCAAGGCAATCAAACAATTAAATATAAATTTGTGGTATTCACGCCCCAAACCAAAAGTAAAGAAAGAACCAACAAAAATAGAAATACAAAACAAATGAGTGCGTCCCTGATGTTGATGTCCGATGGCATTCCTTGGAGCTGCTGTTGGTGGTGCGGTTGAAAATGTAAATTCGTTGGAAAATATTGTCAGCATAATGCTCGTAGATTATCAACTGACGAGCACACCCAAAACGATTCTCAATACAATTTTGACAGCGTATTTCGTAATAAAATGGAAAATTCATTGAAACACGGCAAGTGCATTTCAATTAGATGTACGAGTACCTCACCTTTAGATATATCTATTACCATTTCTAATTAATCAGAAGGAGAAAGGTCGCAGGCAGGTGGTGGGGGTGAGAGATTGTTGCTTTATTTTGACATTTTCCACGGATATTAGATTAACATCATTTTAAAATCAAATTAAAACATTAGGCAGGGCCCACCCCTGAAATACAGGATCGGATCCGATCGGATCGAAGGGTCCTTTTTGGCCACTTGGTTTCTATTTATCACCGTTACGGCAACTGCTGTTTTTGTTTTGCTTGGTATAATTTAGATAACAGGTAAGCGACAGAGGGTCCTTATTGACAAGTGGCATTTTCCGGGAAAGGCACTAAACCCAGAAACCTCATTGGACTGCCCTGGACATTTCAACGGGGGTTACTCGCACTTTCGTGTGCGAGTGCGTTTTTGTATCCGTGTAGAACCCACGCACAATGCCCGGTTCCTGGTCCAACTGGTCAGCCAAGTGTTAGCCGATCCTTTCTCACCCGTCTCTTCTAAAACAGTTGTCAAGCAGCAACAACATCTACCTTGTCGTGATGTCAATGAAGATAATGCTCGGCGATTTAACCTGCTGTGCGTGGGCGTAAGTGTAGATGCATCTCCACTTCTCTTCTGGTGTTTGCTCTTTTTAATTGGAAATTAAACAAATGCCCCGGGGTCCAGACTTTTTGTTCGGCCTATGGTTTTTGCGTGATTTTTGTCGGGACGGGGGGGCACTTGAGCCGTGCAATTGTTGCGGTCCCTGGACCGATTGTTGGGTTGATTTCTTTATGAGTACAAAACCTTTAGCACAGATGGGTAGATAGTTTTTGGATAGCCATTGTTGTGGGCAATGATTTCTTAACTGTTTTGTCCTTTTTATGGTGGCTACAATGAAAATGAGGCAAGAAAATCAATCTAATTACCAGGAAATTTTGTACGGTAACGGTGTTTGTGTAGCCATGAACCTAATTATATATATTCGGCTGGAATCCCATAATACGGATGAAAAATAAAAACCTGAACAGGTAACTTGGAGATCGTGGAATGAAGACAATTGCATCAATAGTTCGCTCTAAGGTGAAATTATCGTTAGATTAGTTTAAGACTGGCAGCTGAATCCACATTATTTTAAAAACGTATCCTCATTTTGACTCATCTCCTGCTGCATAATCAGCCTGTAAACATTTAATTTGCATTTTGTTTATCCTCATACAAATCAAGTTCGTTGCCTAAGTCTTTTGTATTAGTCTTCTTTTCATTTATTTTAAAGAAGAATTTTTGAACAGTGGCCTGCCAAAACACAACATTTATGCCAGCCTGAGGCTTCCGTTGAAACGTTAGTCAAAATCGGAGTTGGTGGATATAATAACCGCCTGCCCCGCTGAGAGGGGCAGGGCCAAAAGGATTGCCGGACTAAACGAAGCTTTGCCCGGGCATCAGACACAAATTTGGAACAAAGGCCGAGGGCCTCAAATGACAAACAGCCTAACTGGCCAGCCAGAAGTAGTGGCTGGAATTTTTGAAGAAAATCTAATCATCTGTTGGCACGCCCACCAACCCATGCCAAAGCGATCTTCCTAGCCCGGGGCAAGCTGGAAAACAAGCAAACGTATTAATTAAATGTGCGCAACGCCTCCCCGTTTTCAAGCGAGTTCATTGTGTCAGCAAGGATGGGTTTCGGTTTTGGTTTTGGTTTCAACTTCGTTCGAAGGGATGTCGAAGAACCCTTTAACGACATCCCGCTGCTCCTGACGGACATGCAATAGTCCAAGTTCGCAGTAAAATCATGATTATTGCCATTATGGGCTTATTAAATATGAATTGTGAGGCCCAGAGGCACCGAGATCACGAAGCCTGACTTGTGACAAAAGGCATAAGTCAACGTGGAATGCAAATGTGAGGAGGCGTGTCTTAAAACCGATCTCCGAAGAGTCGGGGGATTAAATGCTCTGACATTCATTCAGATCCTAGGGCCCGAGGATCTCTAACAGGATTTGAAAAAGTTAAGCCACAAGTGCCTGGCAGCTCGTCGGTAATCCATCTACCCAAGGAAAACTGAACAGAGTCAGAGTAGGAATAAGAGTCAGCGATCTAGAGGGAGCTGGGAAAATCCCTGTGACTCTCTCGGCTCAGGTAAATCGCTGGCAGCAGCAATTTCCAAAATAAATAAACATCATTTGGACCCCGCTGGAAAAATATGAGCCAATTATGTTGGACTGACATTCGAAACGCTTGTCAACGGTTAAATTTAAACTAAATATTTATTTTGTTTATAGGCCCGAAAACCGAAACAAAATTTCATCGGAATCTGCTTTCTTCGCCTTTCTTCGTAGACAAAAAATGGGCCTTATCGCCAGCGTCTGATCGTCGAGTGGCCCGTGCTTATGCTGGCCCGGCTTTTATGGCCAATTTACCAACTAAATAAAAGTAAAACGTAACAAAATCTCTTGGCCCCGAGATGCGCCATTAATTCCAAATATATTACCGAAAGTAATTTGATATTTTCACTCGCGAGCCAACTACACAAAAACTTCAATGTAATAAAATTAATTTAAATTCTTCTTCTCCGGAGCTCTCCGATGGAAAACCAGCTAACACACACACACAGTGTTTGTGTGTGTGTCTTATGTGATATAAAGCGAATGAGTAAGCGCCTTCATCTTGGGCTCGAGGTCCCATAAAGCAAACCAGCGAGAGCTACAAATATCTGTCGTTTATTTAAATTTAGCTATCAAAAATGTTTACGATCCACATAACTGACTAAATCACCATAAACACCCTGTTCCGTGTTTGGAGTCGTAGCTCTTGGACCTCTTGGACGTATCGGCCCTCACCTCTGTCCCGCATCCCATCCCATCTCCGCCCCCTTTCACTCACCTGCCTTCTTGCCTCACCTGCCACATGCGGCGCTTGCATAGACAAACTCTTTGGGCATCTGCGGTCGCTTGGCCTCATCACGATCATGATTGTAGCCTGCCTCACTGTACCCTAGGTGGTAAGTTGTGGCAACAAGTGTCTGCCTGGCCTGCCATCTCCTGCCACCTCCTGCCCCATGCCCCCTGCCACTCCCCCTGGCACACAGACTCCTTGCTAACCCATCTTTGGCACTTTAGTGTGTTGAATGCGCTCATTTATGTGAAATATGATACGCGCCATAATATGCAAAAAAAAAGAAACAATACAAAAACGAAGAAAAAGGAAAACATTTTAATCAATTAATTATCCAAAACGAGGACAAGAAGTGTGACAGGGGGCAAGGGGCTTTGGGGCAAGAGGCTTGTGGCTAAAAGAGTCTGGTCAAAAGGTGTTCGTGTCTGTGTGGTGCATGTAAATAATTTTAAAAGTTGCTTATGTGAAATGTGGCACTTAAATAACGCAGCGGGTGCGATTTGGCGCGGCCAATGTGCGAGAGTCATTTTTAAAGACTGGTTAAAGGTGGTCAAAATGAGCATAGAGGTAGAACTCTGGTCAATGGGACTTACCGGTAAAATTTATAGTAAATTTTATAATATCCTATAACCTATTCCTAAGAAACACCTTTTTAATTGGCATTTAATAAAGCTTCTTAATACTAAGACCCTTAATCGCATTTTATTGATTTTAAAACGCTTGTCAATCTCATTTTAGGTTGAATTTTTCCTGATAATTCTTGAACCCTTATTAAGTATGCCTGCTGATCAGTTTTAGGCTTTTATAACCCTTTTCGCCAGTTTCTCAGTCCCAGAATTTTTATGTTGCTCTTTTTAATTTCTTAATGAGCCCCTTGAGCTTAAGATTTCATCCGATCGTTTCATGCCTTTGTCTCGGCTTGGAATGCCTAATTAAGTTTTAACAAAACTTTATAATTTTCGCTGTGCATAATTTAGGCGGACGATGAAGGGTGGATGGGGAGAAGAGGCTTTTGATTGCTTTCATAAAATGTATTATTTATTTACTTTTAATTGGCTTCATTTGATGATTTTAATGATGCGCAAATATCGGCAGCAACAATTTTTATTCACGCTAATAATATTCATTGTCCGGACTCTGGAGTCCGGGCCAGGTAGAAACTGGTTTGATGCGATCGGGGAGCTAATGATATCACACCCAAAATATCGGGGGATACTCGATGGAAAGTGAAACCCATTGGGACTTCTCTCACCTTCACCTGATGCACTCCAAGCCATGGCCGGCAAACACGCAACAGGGGTTCGTATAAGCCCCATTCCCCCCTTTCTAACTGTGCCCCTGCTGGGCAAGATGATGCCTCAATCGCTGGACGGTCTTTACAATCTCATCGGAAATCACTTAGATCCCAATAAATAAACCTCGCATACGTGGCATGACTGGCCCCCAACAAAACGATGAAAAAGAAGAAATATCAGACAGCATTAATTACGCCTTACTTAAATTCTAATACCCTGTGACTACGAAAATTGAGTTGTTGCCTTTTAGTATTGGCGCGAATTATCGTGCTGCGTTGAGGAATCTCTCTGGTAATCAGAATATCAGAATGCCTGATTCCCAACCAGTTGGTCACAGCGGGCTCCCTAGAAGGCCCCGAACGCCGAAAATGCCAATTCATTGAGGCGACAGGCAACCAAGACGCCCCCGCACTCAAGTCTGGTATTAACGGGCATTACAATAAATATGAAATTAATATTAATTTCAATTAATGTCAAATATTAATGTCCACAAAAGCGTCGAACATCATTTGTTGGCTGTCATTTCTTCGGGTTGTTCGTTGTTTGGATTTTCGTTGTTTGGGGGTCGTTGTTTGTGGATCGTTGTTTGTCCGTTGTTTGGCCGTTGTTGTGCTGTGGGTCCCTTTATTATTGTTGGCGATTTGATTAGCTCGATAGTGTCACAAGATTCGGCATGATTTATGGGCTCGCTGCTCTGAACAAATGTGGTGAATCAGTCGCCAGTCTGAATGGTGCTGAATGAATTTTTAATTTCATTTTAAATCGTTTCCAATATTACTCTTTCTGTCTTTTCTTTTTGTGTCCGAATCACATCAGATAAGTGGTCACTCATTAGGCCCTATAACGGGTCGATAGGAGATATACCCACATTTCGACTTTCCCACCGATTCTTTGTCTGTTTGCAAATTAGCAACAGTCTCTCGATTTTGGCCAACTCTCTAGCGGGGGGAAGATCGATTGCTTAATTAAGCCGCGATTTGACAATGTCAAGTGTCGGACCACAGCAAGGGGGCTATCTCTCAAGAGTGCACAGCGAAAAAATGTTCCATAAAGTTCTAAGTATTTTGATTGTATTGGAAATTCTTTAAGGCATAACAATACCGTTTAATCTTTGATTCGTGTTATATCAATATCATAAATATTTGGGTTTTTTTGTCTGTGCCGATACAAATACGAGTTTGGCTAAAAAAATACAACCAATATCTCTGATCGCCCTCTGATCGCCCCCTGATACCCCGTCTACAAAATGCAAATGAGGCGTTGGCGTTATCGATCGCAACATGTGTAGAAACGTATTTTGTATTTTGTATTTTGTTTTTATTACTGTCGATAAGTCGTTATAAATTGGGTTAGAGGTGCGTTCCGAACACAATGTCTTATCCATATCCCCATCTCTTTTGCACTGAGACGTCTGTCACACTTGCTCTTACGCTGTCCCGGCATACTAAATACACTCTAAAGGTCTTAAATGATTGTCAATGGATTTGCATAATTTGGTGGGGTTTGTTTGGATTCTTGTATATGGCCAAATCAAGATATATACCCGCACTGTTCAGTTCGTTTGTTGGAACATTTTAAAAACATGCGTCAACATAATTTTAACGCCAACCGACTTAGCATAATTGATCTTATCTACCCCCGATATATACGAGTATATATTTCTAGCCCCTTCTCCAGCTCTCCAAGAGTAATTTATGTTGGCCTGGCCCTGGTTTGAGCCCTAAATCAGCCATTAGAGGAGGACCAGTCAGAGGAACCTTCATCGTTCTTGGCTTTAATTTTTTCTCTCTTGGCCAGGTTAGAAGGAAGTCATAAACCAATTTGGTGCATCGCCTGGCCCCTCTTTTGGCCCTGACTGGAGCTGCTCTCGTGCCTGCTTAATATGTTGGCCATGTGGCTATATTTAAACAGAATCTCGTGCGTACGTGATCTGCTGCGCTTCTAAATGAAAATGACGTGTTTATCGCTTTTAGTAGACTGAAGGGCTGGAGAAACTTGAGGTAACATTACAAAAAATATTCCCCATCTTTTGTTCCAATGAAAGTATTTTAGGTACCAGCCGTAATTGGTTTCATTCACACTTTTCTGTTTGTCGTTCTGGTTTTTACACAGAAATGTCGATTAGAATCATAGCCCTCTGATTTTTGTGGGCAATACGGAACGTTTCCTAATGAACATGTTTTTCAATGATATTCCCCAGCCCCAAAAAAGGCTACAGAAATTGGGATTCATTCATGGAGAGCAAGTGCAGCAGCAGCATCCCCTGATTGAAATTGATAAGCAGCATCCTGTTTCCTTCAGATCACCAAGAATTGATCTCTGTGCCTGGCATATTAATGAGATTTGAGAAAGTGAGCAATTAGCAGGGCGGAAATACCTCATTTACCCGAAGCCAAGTGACAATCGAGGCGCCCACATCTTTTTTTTTTTAATTTCTTGGCACAAGATCTGTCAAGCTGAAAGCGCGAATTAGTGTTGATTAAATTATGTTAATTTTGTTCCCTTTCTCACCTCTTTTTTCACCCTTTTTGGGCATTATGCGTTTTGGATTGAGGTTTTTGTGCGTTTTGTTATTTTTAACTCGCCAACTGTCAGATTTCATTTGTAAGACACTAAAAACGTTTTGCTTTTGCAGCCTCAAACAGACAAGAGATCACGCATTTATATATGGGTTGTTGTAAAGGAAATACTCTTTGAAGGTAAGGTATATAATATCTGGAAATTAAAAGGGAAATATATCCTGAATTCTCAAAATAATGTTCGTTATAACTCGATTTTCTCGAGGCTACTCAAATCCTGATCACCTTTTTGAATATATTTTTGAATACCCCCTTAGAGCATTTCACATTCGTTGAATGAATCTAAAATACTCTGCATTTTTTATGATTTTTCACTAGCCCGCATCGTGTTGCAAACAGCTTGTCCTTGTCCGAACTGTCCACACAAAGCGCGACAACAGGCACAAGACAAAGAGCAAAAAATGTTGTACGCAAGTCCATTTAAAATGCATTTACATTAACATTATGATGAGGACGGGCCTTGAGAGTGCTGGATGGGATAGGATGGGCTTGGATCGGCTGGGAGCCGTCTGTGTGGCCAGGAGAACGAGATCCAAGGGAGCTGCTCATCCCCGGCACAAAGTCTTGGCCAAAACAATTACAATTGTATCCCTTCGATGCCGCTCCGATCGATCGCTTCGATAGCTTTGATGTCGTATTTGGTGTGTTTTTAGTGCAAGATTTGGCGCTTTTTTGTTCGCTTTTTATTTGCTTTGTATTTTCTGCTGGCTGGCTGGCTTTTTCTGGCTGTGGCCCCGATCGATGGTTCAAACAGAGCGACCAAAGGTACGACCGATACTTTGTAGAAATTATTGTTAACAACAGAAACGACAACAACAACGAAAAGCCAGCCGTCTGGCCAAAGAGTTGTGCACAAAGTGAAAATATTTACGAGCCAATCAGGCATTTAAGTATCACATTACAGCATGTTCAATGTTCGATGAGTTGTCAACTCATGTTTGTATCTGTATCCCCTTTGCCCTAGGGCCAATGTGAAATGTAGTTTTGTAGCTTTTAAATGCATTTTGTTTGTCTGACTGCCCCAATACAGCACCACGCCAAGGTTCTTATTTAGATCGGTTTACATGGACACGCTTTTCGGTGGATGGATGGCCGACGGACCAGCTCCTTTTGGAATTTAATAATCGTGTTTTGCTAATTTCCCGCCTGTCGTGTTAGACGACATTGAACTTAAAGTGTCGTTAGCCGGTTCAAGCCTCTCACTTTGATTTCATTTTCATAACGATTCCGTTTCGAGCCGCATCATCTAATTTAGCATCTTGTTAGCTGTCAATTTGTGGGCAACATTTTGTGTTAATTTCAGCGAAATCCATTTCAAAGTAAGCCGCCTGTTCAGCAAGTGTCGCCGACATCCAAAATTGTTGCTTGTGTCGGCATAACTCATACGACCCGTTGGCTACCCACGATTGCGAATCATTAAGCTTTGACAATTCCAGACGATTTTAAGCGTCAGCGCGTAAAATAATAAGGGAGTTGACCAAGATGGACATGAGAAGATGCCAATTGGTCCAACTTCAATTTTTAAAACACAACAAATCTCGTGTGTTTCTTAATGGATACAAAAAGGGAATACCAATTATGAATCAGAACTTCAATCCCCCTCGAATTGCATCAAAGCATCTGGAAAACCAACCACAACATTTTTTTACGACTTTTGAAAAAAAACGTGATGGTACCCCTTTGAAAAATTGCGAAAATCGGGTCAGATTTTAGTTTGCTAGACTTTGATTGGGACTTATAGTACTCGAAGAAATAAGATTGGGAAGGTATAACATTGTCAGATCTGCCCAAAATTAGCCAAGTTATGATTATTTTACTGAAAAGAGATCCGTTTTTCTTCAAATAAAACGTGGCTAAAGCTTAGATGGCATTTGGTAACTTTTCGGACACTTTATAGCACATATTTTTGGAACTTCGCAAGCGATTTAAGAACGGAATATCAATTATTAATCAGGGCTTCAACCCATTTGATTTGCATCAAAAGATCTGGAAATGATTTGCCTCAGATTAGCCAAGTTCTGGTTTACTATCCGAAAAATATATGCATTTTTCTTTAAACAAAACGTTCCCAAATTGTAGATGCTTTTTGGCCCAAATGGAAACTTTTCTAAAGAGTTGAAGTACTCGAAGATATAAGATCGGGGAGGTAAAACATTCTCAGATCTTCAAAAAATTAGCCAAGTTACGATTATTTTACTGAAAAGAGATCCGTTTTTCTTCAAATAAAACGTGGCTAAAGCTTAGATGCCATTTGGTAACTTTTCGGACACTTTATAGCACATATTTTAGGCGTTTCGCAAGCGATTAAAGAACGGAATACCAATTATTATTTAGGACTTCGATCCCATTCGGTTTGCATAAAAAGATTCAAAAAAACAAACAAAAAAATTTTTAGCGATTTTTGAAAAAAAACGTGATGGTACCCCTTTGAAAAATTGCGAAAATCGGGTCAGATTTTAGTTTGCTAGATTTTGATTGGGACTTATAGTACTCGAAGAAATAAGATTGGGAAGGTATAACATTGTCAGATCTGCCCAAAATTAACCAAGTTATGATTATTTTCCTGAAAAGAGGTCCGTTTTTCTTCAAATAAAACGTGGCTAAAGCTTAGATGCCATTTGGTAACTTTTCGGACACTTTATAGCACATATTTTTGGAACTTCGCAAGCGATTTAAGAACGGAATATCAATTATTAATCAGGGCTTCAATCCCATTTGATTTGCATCAAAAGATCTGGAAATGATTTGCCTCAGATTAGCCAAGTTCTGGTTTACTATCCGAAAAATATATGCATTTTTCTTTAAACAAAACGTTCCCAAATTGTAGAAGCTTTTTGGCCCAAATGGAAACTTTTCTAAAGAGTTGTAGTACTCGAAGATATAAGATCGGGGAGGTAAAACATTCTCAGATCTTCAAAAAATTAGCCAAGTTATGATTATTTTACTGAAAAGAGATCCGTTTTTCTTCAAATAAAACATGGATAAAGCTTAGATGCCATTTGGTAACTTTTTGGACACTTTATAGCACATATTTTAGGCGTTTCGCAAGCGATTAAAGAACGGAATACCAATTATTATTCAGGACTTCGATCCCATTCGGTTTGCATCAAAAGATTCAAAAAAACAAACAAAAAAATTTTTAGCGATTTTTGAAAAAAACGTGATGGTACCCCTTTGAAAAATTGCGAAAATCGGGTCAGATTTTAGTTTGCTAGATATTGATTGGGACTTATAGTACTCGAAGAAATAAGATTGGGAAGGTATAACATTGTAAGATCTGCTCAAAATTAACCAAGTTATGATTATTTTCCTGAAAAGAGGTCCGCTTTTCTCCAAATAAAACGTGGCTAAAGCTTAGATGTCATTTGGTAACTTTTCGGACACTTTATAGCACATATTTTTGGAACTTCGCAAGCGATTTAAGAACGGAATATCAATTATTAATCAGGGCTTCAATCCCATTTGATTTGCATCAAAAGATCTGGAAATGATTTGCCTCAGATTAGCCAAGTTCTGGTTTACTATCCGAAAAATATATGCATTTTTCTTTAAACAAAACGTTCCCAAATTGTAGAAGCTTTTTGGCCCAAATGGAAACTTTTCTAAAGAGTTGTAGTACTCGAAGATATAAGATCGGGGAGGTAAAACATTCTCAGATCTTCAAAAAATTAGCCAAGTTATGATTATTTTACTGAAAAGAGATCCGTTTTTCTTCAAATAAAACATGGATAAAGCTTAGATGCCATTTGGTAACTTTTTGGACACTTTATAGCACATATTTTAGGCGTTTCGCAAGCGATTAAAGAACGGAATACCAATTATTATTCAGGACTTTGATCCCATTCGGTTTGCATCAAAAGATTCAAAAAAACAAACAAAAAAATTTTTAGCGATTTTTGAAAAAAACGTGATGGTACCCCTTTGAAAAATTGCGAAAATCGGGTCAGATTTTAGTTTGCTAGATATTGATTGGGACTTATAGTACTCGAAGAAATAAGATTGGGAAGGTATAACATTGTAAGATCTGCTCAAAATTAACCAAGTTATGATTATTTTCCTGAAAAGAGGTCCGCTTTTCTCCAAATAAAACGTGGCTAAAGCTTAGATGTCATTTGGTAACTTTTCGGACACTTTATAGCACATATTTTTGGAACTTCGCAAGCGATTTAAGAACGGAATATCAATTATTAATCAGGGCTTCAATCCCATTTGATTTGCATCAAAAGATCTGGAAATGATTTGCCTCAGATTAGCCAAGTTCTGGTTTACTATCCGAAAAATATATGCATTTTTCTTTAAACAAAACGTTCCCAAATTGTAGATGCTTTTTGGCCCAAATGGAAACTTTTCTAAAGAGTTGTAGTACTCGAAGATATAAGATCGGGGAGGTAAAACATTCTCAGATCTTCAAAAAATTAGCCAAGTTATGATTATTTTACTGAAAAGAGATCCGTTTTTCTTCAAATAAAACATGGATAAAGCTTAGATGCCATTTGGTAACTTTTTGGACACTTTATAGCACATATTTTAGGCGTTTCGCAAGCGATTAAAGAACGGAATACCAATTATTATTCAGGACTTCGATCCCATTCGGTTTGCATCAAAAGATTCAAAAAATCAAACAAAAAAATTTCTAGCGATTTTTGAAAAAAACGTGATGGTACCCCTTTGAAAAATTGCGAAAATCGGGTCAGATTTTAGTTTGCTAGATTTTGATTGGGACTTATAGTACTTGAAGAAATAAGATTGGGAAGGTATAACATTATCAGATCTGCCCAAAATTAACCAAATTATGATTATTTTCCTGAAAAGAGGTCCGCTTTTCTCCAAATAAAACGTGGCTAAAGCTTAGATGCCATTTGGTAACTTTTCGGACACTTTATAGCACATATTTTTGGAACTTCGCAAGCGATTAAAGAACGGAATACCAATTATTATTCAGGACTTCGATCGCATTCGGTTTGCATCAAAAGATTCAAAAAAACAAACAAAAAAATTTTTAGCGATTTTTGAAAAAAACGTGATGGTACCCCTTTGAAAAATTGCGAAAATCGGGTCAGATTTTAGTTTGCTAGATATTGATTGGGACTTATAGTACTCGAAGAAATAAGATTGGGAAGGTATAACATTATCAGATCTGCCCAAAATTAACCAAGTTATGATTATTTTCCTGAAAAGAGGTCCGCTTTTCTCCAAATAAAACGTGGCTAAAGCTTAGATGCCATTTGGTAACTTTTCGGACACTTTATAGCACATATTTTTGGAACTTCGCAAGCGATTTAAGAACGGAATATCAATTATTAATCAGGGCTTCAATCCCATTTGATTTGCATCAAAAGATCTGGAAATGATTTGCCTCAGATTAGCCAAGTTCTGGTTTACTATCCGAAAAATATATGCATTTTTCTTTAAACAAAACGTTCCCAAATTGTAGAAGCTTTTTGGCCCAAATGGAAACTTTTCTAAAGAGTTGTAGTACTCGAAGATATAAGATCGGGGAGGTAAAACATTCTCAGATCTTCAAAAAATTAGCCAAGTTATGATTATTTTACTGAAAAGAGATCCGTTTTTCTTCAAATAAAACATGGATAAAGCTTATATGTCATTTGGTAACTTTTCGGACACTTTATAGCACATATTTTAGGCGTTTCGCAAGCGATTAAAGAACGGAATACCAATTATTATTCAGGACTTCGATCCCATTCGGTTTGCATCAAAAGATTCAAAAAAACAAACAAAAAAATTTTTAGCGATTTTTGAAAAAAACGTGATGGTACCCCTTTGAAAAATTGCGAAAATCGGGTCAGATTTTAGTTTGCTAGATTTTGATTGGGACTTATAGTACTCGAAGAAATAAGATTGGGAAGGTATAACATTATCAGATCTGCCCAAAATTAATTAAATTATGATTATTTTCCTGAAAAGAGGTCCGCTTTTCTCCAAATAAAACGTGGCTAAAGCTTAGATGCCATTTGGTAACTTTTCGGACACTTTATAGCATATATTTTTGGAACTTCGCAAGCGATTTAAGAACGGAATATCAATTATTAATCAGGGCTTCAATCCCATTTGATTTGCATCAAAAGATCTGGAAATGATTTGCCTCAGATTAGCCAAGTTCTGGTTTACTATCCGAAAAATATATGCATTTTTCTTTAAACAAAACGTTCCCAAATTGTAGATGCTTTTTGGCCCAAATGGAAACTTTTCTAAAGAGTTGTAGTACTCGAAGATATAAGATCGGGGAGGTAAAACATTCTCAGATCTTCAAAAAATTAGCCAAGTTATGATTATTTTACTGAAAAGAGGTCCGTTTTTCTTCAAATAAATGGATAAAGCTTAGATGCCATTTGGTAACTTTTCGGACACTTTATAGCACATATTTTAGGTGTTTCGCAAGCGATTTAAGAACGGAATATCAATTATTAATCAGGGCTTCAATCCCATTTGATTTGCATCAAAAGATTCAAAAAAACAAACAAAAAAATGTTTAGCGATTTTTGAAAAAAACGTGATGGTACCCCTTTGAAAAATTGCGAAAATCGGGTCAGATTTTAGTTTGCTAGATTTTGATTGGGAATGATAGTAATCGAAAAAACAATATCAGGAAGGTATAACTTTCGCCGGTACGGCAAATATTAGTCGAGCTATCAATATTGCAGTGAAATTTTCGATGCGTATCCCTAACATAATGTAAGGATTTTACGCAAATGTTACGTATACGCCCCATTGTTTTATTATTGTTATTTTATTGTTGTTATTTATGTATTCCCTTATATATATATATTTTTTTTTCAAAAAAATAATAAAACCTTTATGTTATTTTCTTGCTGAACGTTTTATGACTCCAGTTTTTGGATACTATCCTGCATTCTTTAAAAAAAAACTGCAAATGGCCAAGTAAAGATCAGAGGCGAATGGCTTTTGGCCTTACACTTTTTATTGAATATTTTAACTTTCTCCCTTTATTTTTTCCCCTTATTCCAATTAAAACCAATTTTATTATGTGTTTTATTGTGTTTGTTTATTGTGTAATATACAACGGGCTTTCCTAAACAATTTAAATTATTGTCTAAATATTGATTACTATTAAATACTAATTCCTAATGTTCTATATCCACAGGAATGCAGCCAAGGATGTAAACTGCATTACAACGTGTTCTTCTTCATTGTGCCTCTTTACCTCGGATACTGCCTTATCCTGGAACATCGTGGACATCGCCTAGTATGCACATCGAAGCAGCTGGACGCAGAATGTCTGTAGTGGACGCCTGACCATCGCCTACTATCCCAGTTTCCTCGAAAATCTGCAACTGGCGTTGTCGTTTTTCCCGAAAAGACATCTTTGGAGCGGAGACTCCTACCCAAGCATGTAGACTCCAGTCAAGGCGGCATCTCCTCATCCTGTGAACAATAAAATTATATATATGTATATTATAAAAATTACTATATAAGAAAATAAATACATATGTTTTTATAGAGATATACTACGTCTTTTATTGTGGGGGTATTTCTTTTGAAAATATTTTCAGGTATGAAGGTCCTTTTAATTCAATGTCCGGCATATCAAAACTACTTATCTCTTTTAAAATGAAGCTTATCGATAATTATTGTACATTTCCCATCTTAGTTTTTAAAAAAGGACAACAAAAGTATATTTCTGTTTTTAAGTGGTTTTTAATTTTTACTAAATATTACCAATTCAGCCATAACTTGGATTGCTCACCTCCAATCGACGAATTTTATACCGATTTAACATTTTGGCCCAAATGGAAACTTTTCTAAACCGCTATAGTACTCGAAGATGTAAGATTGGGAAGGTATAAAATTGTTAGAACTGCCGAAAATTAACCAAGTTATGACTATCTTCCTGAAAAGAGGTCCGTTTTTCTTCAAATAAAACGAGGCTAAAGCTTAGATGCCATTTGGTAACTTTTCGGACACTTTATAGCACATATTTTTGGAACTTCGCAAGCGATTTAAGAACGGAATATCAATTATTAATCAGGGCTTCAATCCCATTTGATTTGCATCAAAAGATTCAAAAAAACAAACAAAAAAATTTTTAGCGATTTTTGAAAAAAACGTGATGGTACCCCTTTGAAAAATTGCGAAAATCGGGTCAGATTTTAGTTTGCTAGATATTGATTGGGACTTATAGTACTCGAAGAAATAAGATTGGGAAGGTATAACATTGTAAGATCTGCCCAAAATTAACCAAGTTATGATTATTTTCCTGAAAAGAGGTCCGCTTTTCTCCAAATAAAACGTGGCTAAAGCTTAGATGCCATTTGGTAACTTTTCGGACACTTTATAGCATATATTTTTGGAACTTCGCAAGCGATTTAAGAACGGAATATCAATTATTAATCAGGGCTTCAATCCCATTTAATTTGCATCAAAAGATCTGGAAATGATTTGCCTCAGATTAGCCAAGTTCTGGTTTACTATTCGAAAAATATATGCATTTTTCTTTAAACAAAACGTTCCCAAATTGTAGATGCTTTTTGGCCCAAATGGAAACTTTTCTAAAGAGTTGTAGTACTCGAAGATATAAGATCGGGGAGGTAAAACATTCTCAGATCTTCAAAAAATTAGCCAAGTTATGATTATTTTCCTGAAAAGAGGTCCGCTTTTCTCCAAATAAAACGTGGCTAAAGCTTAGATGCCATTTGGTAACTTTTCGGACACTTTATAGCACATATTTTTGGAACTTCGCAAGCGATTTAAGAACGGAATATCAATTATTAATCAGGGCTTCAATCCCATTTGATTTGCATCAAAAGATTCAAAAAAACAAACAAAAAAATGTTTAGCGATTTTTGAAAAAAACGTGATGGTACCCCTTTGAAAAATTGCGAAAATCGGGTCAGATTTTAGTTTGCTAGATTTTGATTGGGAATGATAGTAATCGAAAAAACAATATCAGGAAGGTATAACTTTCGCCGGTACGGCAAATATTAGTCGAGCTATCAATATTGCAGTGAAATTTTCGATGCGTATCCCTAACATAATGTAAGGATTTTACGCAAATGTTACGTATACGCCCCATTGTTTTATTATTGTTATTTTATTGTTGTTATTTATGTATTCCCTTATATATATATATTTTTTTTTCAAAAAAATAATAAAACCTTTATGTTATTTTCTTGCTGAACGTTTTATGACTCCAGTTTTTGGATACTATCCTGCATTCTTTAAAAAAAAACTGCAAATGGCCAAGTAAAGATCAGAGGCGAATGGCTTTTGGCCTTACACTTTTTATTGAATATTTTAACTTTCTCCCTTTATTTTTTCCCCTTATTCCAATTAAAACCAATTTTATTATGTGTTTTATTGTGTTTGTTTATTGTGTAATATACAACGGGCTTTCCTAAACAATTTAAATTATTGTCTAAATATTGATTACTATTAAATACTAATTCCTAATGTTCTATATCCACAGGAATGCAGCCAAGGATGTAAACTGCATTACAACGTGTTCTTCTTCATTGTGCCTCTTTACCTCGGATACTGCCTTATCCTGGAACATCGTGGACATCGCCTAGTATGCACATCGAAGCAGCTGGACGCAGAATGTCTGTAGTGGACGCCTGACCATCGCCTACTATCCCAGTTTCCTCGAAAATCTGCAACTGGCGTTGTCGTTTTTCCCGAAAAGACATCTTTGGAGCGGAGACTCCTACCCAAGCATGTAGACTCCAGTCAAGGCGGCATCTCCTCATCCTGTGAACAATAAAATTATATATATGTATATTATAAAAATTACTATATAAGAAAATAAATACATATGTTTTTATAGAGATATACTACGTCTTTTATTGTGGGGGTATTTCTTTTGAAAATATTTTCAGGTATGAAGGTCCTTTTAATTCAATGTCCGGCATATCAAAACTACTTATCTCTTTTAAAATGAAGCTTATCGATAATTATTGTACATTTCCCATCTTAGTTTTTAAAAAAGGACAACAAAAGTATATTTCTGTTTTTAAGTGGTTTTTAATTTTTACTAAATATTACCAATTCAGCCATAACTTGGATTGCTCACCTCCAATCGACGAATTTTATACCGATTTAACATTTTGGCCCAAATGGAAACTTTTCTAAACCGCTATAGTACTCGAAGATGTAAGATTGGGAAGGTATAAAATTGTTAGAACTGCCGAAAATTAACCAAGTTATGACTATCTTCCTGAAAAGAGGTCCGTTTTTCTTCAAATAAAACGAGGCTAAAGCTTAGATGCCATTTGGTAACTTTTCGGACACTTTATAGCACATATTTTTGGAACTTCGCAAGCGATTTAAGAACGGAATATCAATTATTAATCAGGGCTTCAATCCCATTTGATTTGCATCAAAAGATTCAAAAAAACAAACAAAAAAATTTTTAGCGATTTTTGAAAAAAACGTGATGGTACCCCTTTGAAAAATTGCGAAAATCGGGTCAGATTTTAGTTTGCTAGATATTGATTGGGACTTATAGTACTCGAAGAAATAAGATTGGGAAGGTATAACATTGTAAGATCTGCCCAAAATTAACCAAGTTATGATTATTTTCCTGAAAAGAGGTCCGCTTTTCTCCAAATAAAACGTGGCTAAAGCTTAGATGCCATTTGGTAACTTTTCGGACACTTTATAGCATATATTTTTGGAACTTCGCAAGCGATTTAAGAACGGAATATCAATTATTAATCAGGGCTTCAATCCCATTTAATTTGCATCAAAAGATCTGGAAATGATTTGCCTCAGATTAGCCAAGTTCTGGTTTACTATTCGAAAAATATATGCATTTTTCTTTAAACAAAACGTTCCCAAATTGTAGATGCTTTTTGGCCCAAATGGAAACTTTTCTAAAGAGTTGTAGTACTCGAAGATATAAGATCGGGGAGGTAAAACATTCTCAGATCTTCAAAAAATTAGCCAAGTTATGATTATTTTCCTGAAAAGAGGTCCGCTTTTCTCCAAATAAAACGTGGCTAAAGCTTAGATGCCATTTGGTAACTTTTCGGACACTTTATAGCACATATTTTTGGAACTTCGCAAGCGATTTAAGAACGGAATATCAATTATTAATCAGGGCTTCAATCCCATTTGATTTGCATCAAAAGATTCAAAAAAACAAACAAAAAAATGTTTAGCGATTTTTGAAAAAAACGTGATGGTACCCCTTTGAAAAATTGCGAAAATCGGGTCAGATTTTAGTTTGCTAGATTTTGATTGGGAATGATAGTAATCGAAAAAACAATATCAGGAAGGTATAACTTTCGCCGGTACGGCAAATATTAGTCGAGCTATCAATATTGCAGTGAAATTTTCGATGCGTATCCCTAACATAATGTAAGGATTTTACGCAAATGTTACGTATACGCCCCATTGTTTTATTATTGTTATTTTATTGTTGTTATTTATGTATTCCCTTATATATATATATTTTTTTTTCAAAAAAATAATAAAACCTTTATGTTATTTTCTTGCTGAACGTTTTATGACTCCAGTTTTTGGATACTATCCTGCATTCTTTAAAAAAAAACTGCAAATGGCCAAGTAAAGATCAGAGGCGAATGGCTTTTGGCCTTACACTTTTTATTGAATATTTTAACTTTCTCCCTTTATTTTTTCCCCTTATTCCAATTAAAACCAATTTTATTATGTGTTTTATTGTGTTTGTTTATTGTGTAATATACAACGGGCTTTCCTAAACAATTTAAATTATTGTCTAAATATTGATTACTATTAAATACTAATTCCTAATGTTCTATATCCACAGGAATGCAGCCAAGGATGTAAACTGCATTACAACGTGTTCTTCTTCATTGTGCCTCTTTACCTCGGATACTGCCTTATCCTGGAACATCGTGGACATCGCCTAGTATGCACATCGAAGCAGCTGGACGCAGAATGTCTGTAGTGGACGCCTGACCATCGCCTACTATCCCAGTTTCCTCGAAAATCTGCAACTGGCGTTGTCGTTTTTCCCGAAAAGACATCTTTGGAGCGGAGACTCCTACCCAAGCATGTAGACTCCAGTCAAGGCGGCATCTCCTCATCCTGTGAACAATAAAATTATATATATGTATATTATAAAAATTACTATATAAGAAAATAAATACATATGTTTTTATAGAGATATACTACGTCTTTTATTGTGGGGGTATTTCTTTTGAAAATATTTTCAGGTATGAAGGTCCTTTTAATTCAATGTCCGGCATATCAAAACTACTTATCTCTTTTAAAATGAAGCTTATCGATAATTATTGTACATTTCCCATCTTAGTTTTTAAAAAAGGACAACAAAAGTATATTTCTGTTTTTAAGTGGTTTTTAATTTTTACTAAATATTACCAATTCAGCCATAACTTGGATTGCTCACCTCCAATCGACGAATTTTATACCGATTTAACATTTTGGCCCAAATGGAAACTTTTCTAAACCGCTATAGTACTCGAAGATGTAAGATTGGGAAGGTATAAAATTGTTAGAACTGCCGAAAATTAACCAAGTTATGACTATCTTCCTGAAAAGAGGTCCGTTTTTCTTCAAATAAAACGAGGCTAAAGCTTAGATGCCATTTGGTAACTTTTCGGACACTTTATAGCACATATTTTTGGAACTTCGCAAGCGATTTAAGAACGGAATATCAATTATTAATCAGGGCTTCAATCCCATTTGATTTGCATCAAAAGATTCAAAAAAACAAACAAAAAAATTTTTAGCGCTTTTTGAAAAAAACGTGATGGTACCCCTTTGAAAAATTGCGAAAATCGGGTCAGATTTTAGTTTGCTAGATTTTGATTGGGACTTATAGTACTCGAAGAAATAAGATTGGGAAGGTATAACATTGTAAGATCTGCTCAAAATTAACCAAGTTATGATTATTTTCCTGAAAAGAGGTCCGCTTTTCTCCAAATAAAACGTGGCTAAAGCTTAGATGCCATTTGGTAACTATTCGGACACTTTATAGCACATATTTTTGGAACTTCGCAAGCGATTTAAGAACGGAATATCAATTATTAATCAGGGCTTCAATCCCATTTGATTTGCATCAAAAGATCTGGAAATGATTTGCCTCAGATTAGCCAAGTTCTGGTTTACTATCCGAAAAATATATGCATTTTTCTTTAAACAAAACGTTCCCAAATTGTAGAAGCTTTTTGGCCCAAATGGAAACTTTTCTAAAGAGTTGTAGTACTCGAAGATATAAGATCGGGGAGGTAAAACATTCTCAGATCTTCAAAAAATTAGCCAAGTTATGATTATTTTACTGAAAAGAGATCCGTTTTTCTTCAAATAAAACATGGATAAAGCTTAGATGCCATTTGGTAACTTTTTGGACACTTTATAGCACATATTTTAGGCGTTTCGCAAGCGATTAAAGAACGGAATACCAATTATTATTCAGGACTTCGATCCCATTCGGTTTGCATCAAAAGATTCAAAAAAACAAACAAAAAAATTTTTAGCGATTTTTGAAAAAAACGTGATGGTACCCCTTTGAAAAATTGCGAAAATCGGGTCAGATTTTAGTTTGCTAGATATTGATTGGGACTTATAGTACTCGAAGAAATAAGATTGGGAAGGTATAACATTGTAAGATCTGCTCAAAATTAACCAAGTTATGATTATTTTCCTGAAAAGAGGTCCGCTTTTCTCCAAATAAAACGTGGCTAAAGCTTAGATGTCATTTGGTAACTTTTCGGACACTTTATAGCACATATTTTTGGAACTTCGCAAGCGATTTAAGAACGGAATATCAATTATTAATCAGGGCTTCAATCCCATTTGATTTGCATCAAAAGATCTGGAAATGATTTGCCTCAGATTAGCCAAGTTCTGGTTTACTATCCGAAAAATATATGCATTTTTCTTTAAACAAAACGTTCCCAAATTGTAGAAGCTTTTTGGCCCAAATGGAAACTTTTCTAAAGAGTTGTAGTACTCGAAGATATAAGATCGGGGAGGTAAAACATTCTCAGATCTTCAAAAAATTAGCCAAGTTATGATTATTTTACTGAAAAGAGATCCGTTTTTCTTCAAATAAAACATGGATAAAGCTTAGATGCCATTTGGTAACTTTTTGGACACTTTATAGCACATATTTTAGGCGTTTCGCAAGCGATTAAAGAACGGAATACCAATTATTATTCAGGACTTCGATCCCATTCGGTTTGCATCAAAAGATTCAAAAAATCAAACAAAAAAATTTCTAGCGATTTTTGAAAAAAACGTGATGGTACCCCTTTGAAAAATTGCGAAAATCGGGTCAGATTTTAGTTTGCTAGATTTTGATTGGGACTTATAGTACTTGAAGAAATAAGATTGGGAAGGTATAACATTATCAGATCTGCCCAAAATTAACCAAATTATGATTATTTTCCTGAAAAGAGGTCCGCTTTTCTCCAAATAAAACGTGGCTAAAGCTTAGATGCCATTTGGTAACTTTTCGGACACTTTATAGCACATATTTTTGGAACTTCGCAAGCGATTTAAGAACGGAATATCAATTATTAATCAGGGCTTCAATCCCATTTGATTTGCATCAAAAGATCTGGAAATGATTTGCCTCAGATTAGCCAAGTTCTGGTTTACTATCCGAAAAATATATGCATTTTTCTTTAAACAAAACGTTCCCAAATTGTAGAAGCTTTTTGGCCCAAATGGAAACTTTTCTAAAGAGTTGTAGTACTCGAAGATATAAGATCGGGGAGGTAAAACATTCTCAGATCTTCAAAAAATTAGCCAAGTTATGATTATTTTACTGAAAAGAGATCCGTTTTTCTTCAAATAAAACATGGATAAAGCTTAGATGTCATTTGGTAACTTTTCGGACACTTTATAGCACCTATTTTAGGCGTTTCGCAAGCGATTAAAGAACGGAATACCAATTATTATTCAGGACTTCGATCCCATTCGGTTTGCATCAAAAGATTCAAAAAAACAAACAAAAAAATTTTTAGCGATTTTTGAAAAAAACGTGATGGTACCCCTTTGAAAAATTGCGAAAATCGGGTCAGATTTTAGTTTGCTAGATTTTGATTGGGACTTATAGTACTTGAAGAAATAAGATTGGGAAGGTATAACATTATCAGATCTGCCCAAAATTAACCAAATTATGATTATTTTCCTGAAAAGAGGTCCGCTTTTCTCCAAATAAAACGTGGCTAAAGCTTAGATGCCATTTGGTAACTTTTCGGACACTTTATAGCACATATTTTTGGAACTTCGCAAGCGATTTAAGAACGGAATATCAATTATTAATCAGGGCTTCAATCCCATTTGATTTGCATCAAAAGATCTGGAAATGATTTGCCTCAGATTAGCCAAGTTCTGGTTTACTATCCGAAAAATAAATGCATTTTTCTTTAAACAAAACGTTCCCAAATTGTAGATGCTTTTTGGCCCAAATGGAAACTTTTCTAAAGAGTTGTAGTACTCGAAGATTTATGATCGGGGAGGTAAAACATTCTCAGATCTTCAAAAAATTAGCCAAGTTATGATTATTTTATTGAAAAGAGATCCGTTTTTCTTCAAATAAAACATGGATAAAGCTTAGATGTCATTTGGTAACTTTTCGGACACTTTATAGCACATATTTTAGGCGTTTCGCAAACGATTAAAGAACGGAATACCAATTATTATTCAGGACTTCGATCCCATTCGGTTTGCATCAAAAGATTCAAAAAAACAAACAAAAAAATTTTTAGCGATTTTTGAAAAAAACGTGATGGTACCCCTTTGAAAAATTGCGAAAATCGGGTCAGATTTTAGTTTGCTAGATATTGATTGGGACTTATAGTACTCGAAGAAATAAGATTGGGAAGGTATAACATTGTAAGATCTGCCCAAAATTAACCAAGTTATGATTATTTTCCTGAAAAGAGGTCCGCTTTTCTCCAAATAAAACGTGGCTAAAGCTTAGATGCCATTTGGTAACTTTTCGGACACTTTATAGCACATATTTTTGGAACTTCGCCAGCGATTTAAGAACGGAATATCAATTATTAATCAGGGCTTCAATCCCATTTGATTTGCATCAAAAGATTCAAAAAAACAAACAAAAAAATTTTTAGCGATTTTTGAAAAAAACGTGATGGTACCCCTTTGAAAAATTGCGAAAATCGGGTCAGATTTTAGTTTGCTAGATTTTGATTGAGAACGATAGTACTCAAAGAAATAAGACCAGGAAGGTATAACATTTTTATATCTGCCATGTTTTAGCCAAGTTATGGTTAATTTTCTGAAAAATAAGTGCGTTTTTCGTCAAAAAAATCATGGCCAAGATGAAGTGGCCAATTAGCCGAAATGGTAACTATTCTCACAGGTTATAGCTATTAGTTTAGGCGTTTCGCAAGAGATTTAAAAACAGAATACCAATCATTATGGTATCCAATTATGGTTGGCGGTTTTTTTTTTATTTTTATTAGTTTTTAGTTTATATAAGTTTAGCCGCAAGAAGGTAATGGTAGAATGGGTATTTGTTGTAAAACCCATAAGGTTTTTGTTTTACTTTTCATCTAATTGAAGTGAGAAGGCCAGAAAACACTTTCACGAAATTGGCCAATTAAATTAACAACAAACTCGTCAGCCCCCCATCCCTGGTCACCACCTACGCTCCTGCCACCTCTTTTTGCCACATCTCTGTCCCATCTTTGGCCCGTTCACATATTCCTATATAGCCAAAACTGCGATGTGGCCACAATTTATATTTAGCCAGCCCACGGTTTTGGGGCAGAACAGGAAGCCTGGCAAACGACGATGGAAATACTGGAAACGATGGAGACGATGGGAGCGAAGCGATAAGGAGCAAGTGAGCCCGGTTCTGAGGGCGTTGCTAGCTCTTCGCGACTCTGGCTATAAAGCCATCATATAAAGCCAGACGATCCGAAAGTCAACCACCCCCTACCCAACCCGATCCCCCCTTAACTCCTGACACCAACGTACTTAGGCAAAACAATAAACGTGGAAGGTGGAACCTATTGCGAACGTAAATTAAGTCATTAAAAAATGCTAAGTTGCGGAGTCGAAGTCGGAGGGAGGCGTTTGGAAATGGAAAACCAGACCTGGTTCCAGACGCAAAGCTAGCCAGGATGGGGGGTGGGGCGGGAGACATTGTCGCCCAAGTGGTACATACAAAGTCTTCTTTTTGTTCCCTCCAAGTCTCAATGGGGTTAAGTAAGTCATTAAATTTGTCGCTAGACACGACCATGTTGGCCACAATGGCGACACAATCCCCTCCAGCCGATGGCGGAACTGGATAATAAAATTAAGCAGACGGCCAGGCAAACTACACGGTAGAAGTAGTAGTAGTTTTGTCAGCTCCTCCATTGAGGAAGGAAGTGACAATTGGCCTAATGAAGACATTTGAGCCACCATCCCTGCCTCTCTAGACCTAGAGTTTCTTTTTCTGTGATATGCTCGTATGTAAGAATATATTTGGCATGGTCGGTTTCACCGTGTGGGTGCAGATTTATGGCCGAAAGACTGTTCGCTGTTTATGGCCAAAAGATATAAAAATTAAGACCTTCGTGTTGGCTCTCTCCATAGTTGGGCAAAACTCATAAAAGCGCTAATTGAATAAGCAACTCAATGGATCATGAATCATTATTGGACATTTATGCACGGCTAATGCCCAAGCAGTAGAAATTTGTGTACGAAATCATGTAAGCGAGTAATCCAATATCGATCGCCGGACCATAAATCCTTTTATCTTCTCGCCAGAGGTTTTCCTCCCACAGTTTTTGGCTCTGCCAGATTCCCACAGCCTTCGCAGATCACGGCCTCTCATTAATCGATCTTCAAATTAATTATGTTAAAATTTCAGCTTAATTGCAAACAGTTTTCTTATCTTAAAAACCACATCTTCCGGATCTAGCAAAATTTAACTAATGTTCAATTTAATAAAATTAGTTAACCGCTCTCAACCACCAAGTGGAAATATAGATTTCCCAGCTCGAGTCCATCTGTTTAGGTGGGTATGAGTGCCTGTATCTTTGTTTCGATATCTGAAAGCCATAATTTTCAACACAAAGACATTTATCTCAAGCGACTTATCTAAGCAAAACGCTTGATTATGTGACACAGATCAGAGATTTTTTGAAGGGGGGAAAACGCCCGCGCCGAGATTTTAGAGTATCGCATTCAGATTGGAACCGAGATTCGAGTTTTATGTACGACATGACGATTGTTTATGAAACATTTGGCTTAATAAAGTAATCATGGCATGTTTTACGATCACCTTGCCATCGAGTCCACTCCCCTAAGACCCCTCCCACCAAAACTCGAACCACTTTCTATGCAAAACGAGTTGGGAATCGGCGGTATGTTCGGCAAAGTGCGAACCCCATTAAGGCCCCGCTGCTTCGCCGCTGATCTCTCGGGGGGATTAATGAGCCTTAATTTGCATTTAGCCCGACTCTGGCAGACTCTGTTCGAAATTCGAATATCTGAGAACAAAAACTTCTGGCCACAGCTCCGACTCAAGCTTCAGATTATGGCCAAGCGTGCACAAATTGACATTTATTTATATTTGAATGGCGTTTAGTATTCGAGCGGCTCTATAAGTCGCTATTTTATGGCACTGCGTGGGCCAACGGGCAAAATGCTTGTATATCTGCGATAAATAAAACTTTAATCATATTTAATATTTAATTATTTCAGGCAATCGAACAATGGGCACTTCCGGCAAAGCCGCATTATGAATAATTCGCCAGATAAATTTATGCCGAAAAACTCCGCTGTTTGACATGCAAATGTTGTGTTTTATGGCCAATTTGGCATTAATTACAATAACTCAAGAGGTCGATTTGAAAGTCTCAGGCACTCAGATGCAAATTAGCTCACTGCCCTATGCCCCTCACAATGCCAATCTAAAACCGACTAACCGTTTGAACTCGATTCATCCGCCAGTCTCCCATTGAATCCGTCGGATGCGTATGTATCTAATGGCCAATTTATGCACATCTTTACACATTTTACTCTCTCCCAGAGGATTATCGGAGAACAATTGCGTGCTTGCCGGGTTAAATAACAAATTCGCCCATCAAATGCCACAAAGACTCAATCCGGTACAAAAAAGGCGAAAGATTGAACCAAATTTCATGGATCCAGGCAGCCACTGAGCCAGTCAGCCACTGGCTTATTGTCACCTCCAGCTTCCAGCTTCCAGCTTCAGATACAAGTTGACTTCGAGTCCGAATCAGAATCGGGAATCCAAACAGAAACTCCATCTCCAATTCCAATCCCAATTCCGATGCCATTTCCATCTCCATTGTCGACCGGACCCGTGGGCCTTTCAGGCCCCAACCAAAAGGTGCTAAATAAGTTGCTTTCGGCCACTTTCGTCTCTCTCGTGTCGTCGTGGTCCAATCTAAATATCTTAATCTGGGACTGCCTGAAAATTGGCTGCCTGCTTTTGGTTCGACTCCCCTCAACTCGACTCGACTCGACTCAACTCGATTCGGTTTGGCTTGATCTGGAAGTCCAGCAGCTCTGATGTTGGGTTTTTGGGGACACGTTTGTTAGTGCGTAAGCTTTTTGATAGAATTGAACGATTAGAAGTCCATAAAGCGACAAAAACATGACAACTTACGCGGCGGCTTTGCAATACAAGGCGTTGCCAATGCAAAGGATTAATGATGCCAACCTCATGTTGTCGTTGTCGTTGTCGTTGTCGCTGAATATCAAGTCTGGCAGTCGCTCAGCGGCGGCTTCCAGCTCCCTGCTCCCAGTTGAAGCTCCAGATACAGATACAGCTCCAGCTCTGGGCTTAGCTCCAGCTCCAGCTCCAGCTTCAGCTCAAGCTCGTTAGTCGTTTTTGGTCAAACGAGATTGCTGCGACAAAAACTAAATAAAAACGAAGGGTGGAGAGAGCGAGGGACAAAAAGAAAACAATCTTGGGCATAAGTTTTGTATCTGAGGGCGCAGCAGATACAATTCCGGCCAAAGGTGGCAGCGTGAGGTAAGCTTTTAATATACAAAAAAATCTTTAGACTTATTCGTGGCTCACGATATCATCTCCTTTGGCAGCAGCCTACAAGAAGAGGTACAAATAATCGCCATGATCGTCATCATCATCGCATTGCTCGGCGGATTAAGGCAGCCGGGCCAGACCCAGCGACGACGACGACGACGCTCGATCGGCGAACAGAGTGTCACCAGATTTCCGCAGCCCCTTGTCCCAACTGGATCTTCAAGGTGCATTGTCCCAGCCCAGAGACCATTGTGCCAACGAAGGCCCATTTAAAATGTGCGCAAATAGTTGCGCATGCGCGCAGTTAATCTGCAGGCCGAGGAACCAACTGAATCTCAGGCTGCGTCAGACTGTCTGGCCGGGCCAAAGGAATCGGGAATCGGGAATCGGGCTGAGAGTTGGCTTGTTAGCCAGGCCTGGCTGGGCTGGCAGGCCAGAAGAGTCGGCCTGGCACTTTGGAGTGATAGTGATGGAAAGTGACGCGTTCATGTTTTGTGTCATTTCGCAGCCATTTGATGTATTGTGACAAACATTCTTGGCCCAGCCTCTCGATTTTCTTGCTAAGAAGTTGATTTCTCACAGGTTAGTGGCGGTCAAGTTGTAAAGAAGTTGCCCGACAATGTTTATGAGTATCCTTAGTTGGTAGTTGGCAATTCGTAGGTGATTAGCTAAACGTACAAACCAACAAATTGAGGGAGTGCGATACCCTGACAGCTAAAAAAAAGTATTAAATTAAGAACAAATAAATTCTCTATCATTTACCTCTCTTCACAATCTCTTGACCAAAATATAAAGCAAATTGATTTCAATTTAATAAATTTACATACATAACACTTGAATTGAGTTTCCAATTAATTTATTTCATGTCAACTTCACATCCGTCCAAAACCAATCACAAAATGGCCAAAACGGTAACGGACAACCGAAAAAGGACCAACAAATTGAACGCAAAAGGACGAAGGATACCCGATAAGACCCCAAACCCATAACAATATCAGTTACAATATACACAACAATAAACGAACAAAAACCAATTTACAATTTTATTATATTTTCGCACACACGTATCATGGAGGAGAAAACCAAAGGACCCTATCAAACAAAATGGCTGTGCGGAAAAGAGAGGGATGCTAGCTGAGACAGAGCGATGCGAGCGAGCAAGAAAACCAATAAAAATCGAAATTGTCGGATGCGAAACGGCGCGGAATTGAATGGGAATCAATTTGCTTGCGAATCATTGAACAAATTGAAAAGGACATAAGCAAGGCCAGGACACCAGGACACTAGCAACATGCATGGGGATATACACAGGATAATGCACACATAGACAAAAAGCAAGGAGGCGGAGGAAAATGCTGAAATTGCTTGCAAAACAAATAAACAAAACGAGAGGAGAGAGAAGAGCTGAAAGCGGGGATCCTGCCAGCCGGAATTGAGGCAAAAGTGTTATTGATCCTTAACCAGGAAGCTGGTTGGGCGGGTTGCTGCCATGCAAAAAAGCACGTTATGTGGCCAGGATAAAGGTTCCAGTCCTGGCCCTTGGCCCCTCCCTTTCTCGTCCTACTGGCCGACCCACTGCGATTATGTTTGCGCAGCCATCTTGATTGGCAATGTTATAAAATAAATACGCTACGAGGGCGGCTTTCGGATGCGAAGTGGTGTAAGCGGTGGTGGCACTCACCGGAAGCCCAGTAGCAGCGAAAATTTTAAGGGTGGTGGGTGGTTTTGCCCTGGTAGGTTGGGGGTTCTGTGGGCGAGGGTGCTCTCACGGATTAGTGAGCATTGCCAGCAGCAATTGCTATGGGATTTATCTGCCCTACAAGGGTACTGTGTCACAAAATGTTAGAAACTAGAAAAAAATATAAAAAAAACCTTTAAACTTAAGAAAAATTACATTTTTAAGCAGAGACCTAAATTTTCTACAACTATAGTTAATATTAAAAGTATTGTACTTAAACTTATTAAAATTGAACTCTTTTTGTATATGTTAACACCTTTGAAAAAGATTCTGAACATCTTTATTTAATATAACACTTATATACCATAAGAACACAAATTTAATATTTATCATAAGTTTCAAGAACATTTGGACTATTCCCATTCAATCTACATACAATTAGTATATATAAAATATATAACCTCTGTCCCACTGTGATCCAAAATAGAAGAGGGTCTCTCCGGCTGCTGGTGGCTTATTGGTTTTCAGAACCATGCCGGCGGAAGGATAATGTCAACGGCTGACTGTTTGCCAAATTGAGCAGCGCAAAGTGCAAAGGGGGAGGCGGGCTAACAGGATTCGAGTTCAGGATTGGGAGCTGGAAGGATGGCCATAAGGATGGAAACGATGATGACGACAATACCAGAGAACAGTATGGAGGATGGAGGATTCGTGGCTGATGAAGTTTGGGATGGAGTCAAAGTGGCAGCCAAGCGATGATGACAATGGCAATAATAATTTCACAAAATCGTTTGTCATTTACGCATGGCAAACGGTTTTGAAAGTAAACAGCCGGGTCGTCACGGGTTCCCGACATTTAACGAGATGGGGTAGAAACCGGCAAAGCTATGCCAGTACGAGTATATGGCCGAAAGGGAGTGGCACCCCAAGGATATTTATGGCAGATAGATATTGTTCATTTCACTGTTGGCAGGCAATTTTGTGACTAATGTTTGTTTAGCTGTCGTTGGGCATTTGCGACACTTTTCGGAAGAGATGGGTAATGGGTTTGATGAGGTAAATTTTCGGCAAAGCTTTAGATTATAAAAACAGTCTTCATAGATGGGAAAATCCCCTTCCATGTCGCCTTCGAGAAAGAATCTCATGGTTTGTGTTAATTTTAGCACAATTTCGACAGCAGCCCCACCCATGTCAGTAATTTTATACGGTCTACCGAAACCGTTGAAGCATAATTATGATGATTTATGGAAACCACACGAAAACAGCGACTCGAGACAATACCAACCGAATGCCAGCGCCCACGCCCAAAAGCGTTTAGCTAAATGCTATATGAAAATAATATTATATTGATTTATGTGGCAGATCTGCACAATAGAGCGCCCCAAAGGAGAAGCCTTCGGAATTAATTTCCTGTCATTAGGAGGGCATTGTGATCGGTCCAACGGCAAAGTGCATATCGAATATCCAAAGATCCAAATAAAACAAAAAACTAAAGTCAGAAAACAGAAAACATCAAAATATCAAAGAAGAGTTAGAAAAAATGCGACCCAAGGCGATTTCAAATCCAAATCCAAATAAAAGCGATCGAAGGGCAATAAAATTGGGTTTTATAACAATTTTAGTTAATTTCGGTTTATATGGCCCATCATTAACAAAATTTGTTCCGCCAAGTTGACAGCTTCGAAACGCGTTCGAAACCCTCTAAAAAAACCACCAAACTTGTCCAAAATGGATTTCATTGCTCTGCAGCTCTCACCCTGTTGCGGCCATTGTTCTGGTCTGGGTTTTATATTGAAAATGTTTATTGTTTTTCCCCCAAAAGTTATGTAAATTTGGTTAATGCGACACATATCATAAAAGTTGGGCGAATTCCGAATACCAAACCAGCGGCAACGAGGCGTATGCTTAATGTGTCATTAAAACCAGTGACTTGACATGAGAAAAACCCATTGCCTAAGCTGCCACTTCGAAATACTGATTCCAAATACTATTTGTAGCTGCAACAATTTGGTTTATCACTTCATTCGCTCCCCGCGGCAGCCTGTGTGGTCCACGCTCCTCAAGTGCCACTCCTCGAGTCCCATAAAAACAAGTAGCTCGCAAAACACATGTAACCAACTCGGGATCTCGGCTCTTGAATCCCATTTCAGTTGCAGTCGTTTCCTTGCGTAATTATGCATCCTTTGTCATGCCAATCAAACGGAGATGGAAATGGAAATTCGACTCGAGTGGCGCATGCAGCATGTGTGTCCTTCGAGTACTTGAAAGGATATTTAAATTTGATGCCCAATTAAAGAAACAATTTCAGGCCTCATAAATATGGGGCATCGATAGGCAGAGCGTTTCAAATTAGCATTGCATTAGTCATAAAAACTACAAATATATTTTGTTACAAAACGCAACTCAGCTCGCCATTAAAAATATTTTTAGCTCGTGATTTGCTTGGCTGACAATTCATTAGTTAACCACACCAAATAGCAGCAAAAACGATTTAAAATTATTCCATTACCGGGCAAAATAAGCACTTGTTTGGAAACCCTCCAATTACTGTTGGGTATACACATAGTAGACTAGATCTGGAGTCTATATAATATGGAATATAGTATATAACAGCTATTAGATGCTGTCTCTTTTATTTGCAGTGCGCAGAATCCGGAGGGGAGAGCACAAGTCCGATTATCTCAGATACAAGATACAACTCGCAATCCACAGTCCCCGGTGGGCGTCGACCAATCTGAGCATTTGGGGCCACTGGAAGGATGCTGTTCGTCCACTTCTCCGGGTAGGTGTGTGTCTGTGGGTTATGCAAGCATTTAGATAATTGTGTCGCAACCGCAGTGCACCACAAAAACCCCAACAAAAAGACAAAAAACATCACTGTCAGCTTCTAATTTATGGGTGGCGAGTGCTCGCTTTGGTGCTCATTTAATAATTGGACGAGGCCTGGAGGTCTCATTACGGAGGACGATCCAGCAACCCACTTCCAGATCTCATTAACTGTTTGCGTAATTAAGCGAAATTATTGGGTGACAGTGCACCAGAGTGGCAATCAATCGATTCGCTGTAGAAAATTGTGTAAAGAAGGGTTTTATAATCTTTATTTAAAGTGAAATCTTACAACCTTATGGAAAAAGAGGTGGAGAATATGTCTCCAAGAAAAATCTATCCAAATATTGCAATAAATCTGTAATACCCCCTTCCAGAGTATATCCATATCCAACAATTGAATATTGGGATGTCGGAAGCTGTTTTCCAAAGAGTAAAAAAAAGATTGGACCTGGGACTTAAGCGACTGATAAAAGACTTCAAAACATACAAAACGTTCGATTTAACTCCCAGAGTTAATAATATTATCGGCTTAAGACATTGTCGCCGATCCGCTTCGTTGTCTGCCAATCGATTTATTAAAATGTCAGAAACTAGTTTGGCCGACTTCCAGCTCAGGTGGTGTTGGCCAGGTCGCTTGGCGTGATATATATTTTGATTTTAATGCGTTATAATTTCGCTATAAATCACATGACCGGCTTATGACGAGCCGCCCAGCAAACGCAACCTGCTGCCGGGTGTCTGAATCGGTATTCGGCTTCGTTATTAACTTGGCCCTAACCTCGCCCTGCCCCTCCCAGGGCCAACTCTCCCCCCTTCTACATTCTTCGATAAGTCTACCCATTTCTAACACTTTCATTAAGCAGCCGAAATTTATGGGCTCCCGTCTCCGGCGATATCGAGTCCAATCCACTTCAATTCGAATGCAGATTCCCCATGACCAACAGTAGCCTCTATTCAGTTGTTTCTTTTTTTAGATTTTTGGTTTGGGAAAATGTGTCCCAATAGTTAAGCTCCGATAATGGCTTTTTAAAGAATTTCCTCTGAGAAAGGTGGCTTACGGCAGCCGTCGTGTGGGGCGCTTTTATGGACCTGAAGATTGAAAGATTTTGAAGAGCCACCCAGCTAGAAAACGGTGGTTTTAAGGTACAAATTCCAGCAGCAATTTGCATAAGTCACGCAGGTCTTTCTCTTCTTTATGGAACCATATCACCGGCTAATAAGACTTGTATATTTTGGTATTATTAAATGTTATTGATCGGATGATATGGAGGGGCCATTGAAAAAGTGGCTGGGCTGGTCAAGTCTATTTTTATAGTAATTTGTAAAGAAACCATATTGGTATTTTATTCCAGATCTTCCAAGCCTGTCCCTTTAAATTGACTTTGTTCCTCCTCTGATGATTCGCGAATTTCTTTCGCTCTTTTTGATCCAATTTGCAACCCCTTTTCCAAGAGCCATTAACTGTTTTTGTGCGTATTGTCTGTAAGTTAGTTAGTTGGCCATTGAGGCCATGAGTGCGTCATTCCATTCCATCTATGCGATCCCTCAATCACCCCGATCCATCAACCCCGTTACGCCGTTTGTCGCTGTTAATTAGAAACTATTCAAAGTCTACTTAAGTGCGCACTTCCGGTTCGGTTGTGAGGGGAAATGCTCTAAATTTTCACATTCGCCGAGTGCGTGTGTGTTGAAGCGTAACTCGATGGCTTCTATATACTCGTATTCTGTATATGTACTGGCACTCATATTTATCCACCAGATACTGCGTGTATATCTTGCGGGCAATTGTAATTGCGGTGCTGCCTCGAAACTAACGAGACAATTTGAAAATAATTGCCTGATATGGCGGCCATTAAGCAAAGTCTGCTCATTGGTCCTCGTTGGTAAGGTTTACAGCATTCACGAGTGCTTGGGGTTCGCTGAACTTTTATCTGTCAACATTTTTTGGGAGTACCACTTCCCAAACTCCCATCGTGATGTGGGGTCTGCTCTGGAGTCTAGACTCTTGACTCTCGACTCTTGATTCTTGACTGAGAAATGGCTGCGGTTTCTTTTGCTTAATATTCGAAATATCCGACTAATTGCGGACATTGTTTCAAGTGATTTGTTTGTTTTTAGCTGGCAGCGGAGTTGTTGATTGGCTTTTTAGATTTAATTAGGGGGATATATACGTGCATGCACAGAGAGAAAATCTATAATCAAATATCTATATCTAATATACGAAAATCAGTTTTAAAGTCATTTTTTTTCTGTGTGAAATCTCGACTTTAACCTTCCCTCACCGATCATGTTTCCAACGAGATTTATTTACTCAACTCAATCAAATGCTGCGACTAACTTCGTTTTGGCTTAATTAATTAAAGTCAATCTCGATTTGTGGCCAATTAGTCTTGGGTTTCGTTTTGGCCTTTTTTCGTCAATGCCGCCGGCTGTCGTTGTGGCTTTATGTGGATCAGGTTAATTAGCTGCCCGGCTCTGTAATTAACTTTAAAAATAAACATTCAATTCGATTCGAATTTGGTATATCGGACCCCAAGCTTGATGAGCATTTAACTTTTCAGATACCAATTTCACTGATTCTGTGCCATAATTGATCAATTTGGAATGGTATGTTAAGTCATGCAATAGTCGAATAAATCATTCGATTAGGGCTAGAGCTCCTCCTAGCCTCCTCGCTTGGGAGACATCGCCACTCATCCTCGATAGATTCCTCATCCTCGGGTTTCTTTTGGTTCTGTCGGTTGGTTTCTGTCAGAGTTTCATGTTCGCATTTCACCCCAATTACCTTATCGCCGGCGACCCATTTAATTTATAATGTTTAACATCAACCCCCAGAAACGAGTGTTCTTGTTCTGGTTCCCACTCCCTGTTCCCGGATTCAACAAATACCTACTCCATCCCAAAACACCACCACCAGCACACCACCGAAAAACCCAGATTAACGGATGAAGTCAGCGCCTCACCACTTGAAGTCCGACCCCGGCAATTTTTCGGTTGGCATTTAAGTGTTCCCCAGGGTGAGATAGATTCCCGATTTCCAGCAACAACCCATCGACTTTACATCATTTTCATGGTCGTTTTGTTGTTGTTGTTTTTGTTGTTGTTGTGTTGCGGTTGGAAGGAGATGGCCAGCACCAGAGCAGCGGCACTCTTCACTCTGTCAAATATTAAATTACGCTTGTTAAATTGTCTTGTTAGAATCAACTGCACAGAATCGACGCAATTTATCATATTTTAATGGGTTCCACTTGGAGGAATCGAGACCAAGATTCCCAGTCCGTCTCCGTCTCCGTCTCCATCTCCGAGTTCGACTCCGAAACCGAGATTCGAGAAATTGCCGCTTATCGGGAAGATATGAATTGGTCTGGGGATTGGCTGGGTGGCAAGGGGTCCAGACTCTGGAGGTGGGGCCTTGATAATAGTGTTGCCTCTTTTGGGACTCTTTGGCTTGGGACTTCCTTCGGATTTCCATGGCCCCTCAGCCGGTGAGCAATGAGTTGTTGATTTCATTTGTAATGGACTTTTATTTCACTCGCCTAATGCCGGCTATATAATTTTCGACTTTTTCCATACCGTTCGCCTCACCTAATAATTGAGCAATTGAGCTGGAACACGAAAAGCGCCTTAACATTTGAACCTCAACCATCGGAGCCGGAGTTGGAGAGTTCCGCAGGATATCAGCGCATGCCTATTATCACATTATGTGCTCATAAATATTCCTAGGCCAGGCTCCAATCGCAGGCCTGCATTATGCTGGAAATATATTTATCGGTCCGGCTGTGTGCATTGGGCGATGGACAACCCAATTCCGCGTCGGCCAACTCGACTTATTGCACTTTTTTATTGCCATCTGTGGGAAAGAGGCTTGGGGTTCCAGCTTAAATTAAAGCAAATTGTTGGGGTGTCGAATAGCAGAAATTACTGGCTGGGTGGGTGAGAGAATGGATCAGTGTACATAGCATCAAAGCTTGAAAAATATTCGCTCTGAAACCTTTACAAATTGTTTAAAATGAAAACAGTTAACGAGTCATCAAGATGTCTGCACAACATCATAAACCTTTCAAATCCTACAGAATATTTTGGTAGTATCACGCAACAATCTCTGATCTCTCCACACATATCGAAAAACTTCCTTAAGCCCCATTTTTTTGCTGTTTATTAAGGACAAATTATAATTAATTGCATTGCTCACGTGATGGCGATCGAGCAGCCTGCAGATACTTTTCAGCAGGCTCAATTTATTTTTGGGCTGCAGGTGTGAATAGGCCACGCCAAGGATCTTGAGCCAGGCCCTCAGGCCCCCTTCCGAAGACAAAAAAATTTTAATTTTGAGCTCAAGTATTTGCAATATACAGAGACATGCAAAGATGGGATGGGATTGGGGAATATTACAAAGAGACAAAGAGTCACAGAGAAAAATTTAATCATTCATAAAGAACTTTTTTGTATATTTTTAAAGATTACAATCAAGACTGCAAGCCAAAAATTAAACTGATATTATAAACACCTTAAAAGTTTATTAAGATTAAATCTAGATCCCTTTTAAGTTGTATCTTTTTCTCTGCATGTATCTGTATCTGCAGCTGAATGGATGCGAATGACGTGCCAGACACAGCAGGACTTTTCTCAATTCGGGGCTCGCAGTTGAAGGCAAATGCTGCACAAAATTATTAACACGATTTAAAACACTTTTATGGCATCGCCCGCTGTGAATAAAGTTGTTATGCATTTTATCGCGAGATTTCGCTGAATTTCCAGCCGATATCCCCGACAGCCTAGGGATCCCCAGGGGGAGGGGATTAGCGTGCTGTTGGCCAAAACCAGTTAAGCTGGCCAAAAGCATGGGCATGCAAATGAAATTAACGCTTCGCCCGGCAGTTTTAGCAGCATTTACTTAGCCATTCCATTTACTCGTTTATTTTTTTTCCAACATTATTTTCCCAGTTCGTTTGCCAAGGCGTGCAAATTAATTTTTTGGGAACATTGTTGCTCGCTTCTGTGGTAAATCCCTTTTCGGAATCGACTCTGGATAATGGTTTTCTATTGGCTTGTTATGACTGGGTGGATTTGACGCTTTAAATTCCGTGGAACAACCCTCGGAGGCAATTCATTTTTGAAAATTTCGTTATAATTGTTCTTGTGTTGTCCCTTATTGTATTATTTCTTTGGCTATTGTGAGTTTATTGTTTCGTTATTGACTTGGCACAAAATGTGCTAAACCGCCAACCCATATTCGAATTCGAGTGCACCATTCCATTCGATTGCCTTTTTTCAGGGAAGCGCATAATGCTCCCTTCCCAGGATTCTTCTGGCGAAATCAAAGCGGCATGGAGCTGGGTCCTTCGGTGGCAATTGTAAGACAATAATTGGACAAAGGACTGCCTGCCAAAGCACGCGTGAATATTTGTTATAAATTTGTCAACCATCGGGTTCCTTTCGGGGTTCTTTAAGGCAAGAAAACAGGAAAAACAGCTGCTGCCTTAGCTGCCTTAAAGATTTTTAACACGGATAAGGCAACACCTTCGAGTCATTGCATTTCCATTAATTAAACATAGCCCTGATGGTCGAGTTTTATTGGCCCGACTTCTGGGATATCTCAATCTCCTCCGCCAAAGTGCCACGCCTCCCCAATGGAATCCTTTGTTCGGCTAAGTGGACATCGTTTATTGCACGCTTTGTTTGCCGGCCTTTTCAAAATTAGTTGCGCTATTCAGTTGGCCTCCTTTCGGATCATCGTCATCGGGCTGTAAATTACTCTATACTTCCAACATATTGCAGTTGTTGAATGCACCCACACGATCCTTTGTGAGTATCTGCATCCGTAGTTTGCATTTGGCACATGCGTTTCGCTTTCGGTTTAGGTTTCGGTTAGTGTCCCCTCGTTTAGCAGCTGTTGCTGTTACCAATCCAACGATACAACGATACAACGATCCACCGATGGCCTGATCCCTGGTAGCGAAATTACCTTAAATGACTTAATTTATAATGTTTTGTTTGGCTGCCAAAAATGGAGGGAAGCGTGCAATGCATTCGCAATAAAAACGGAATTCCATTGCGGAGTGTAAATGTCAAACTAGGGGTGTGAGATCGCATTATTCATATGTTTCCCTTCCCAACTAAACATATATATGTTCGAATATGTTAATTCCTTATGTAAATGAATGAATTACATCCTGCAATTTGGCTCAACCATATTCGGTGGTTGGTAAAAGTTATCGGAGAGATCAGAATTGTGTTACAAACTCAACGGATAAGAGTAATTTGCAGCAGATAAAGGATATTGAAATTTAATTACACAAAGCCTTTACCTTCATCTAAAATTCTCTTGAAATTGAATCTCCTTTTTCGGGGTCTTCAGATTATCATTAAAGTCCAGAGCAACTTTCATTTATTGCCAAGTTGATCATTTTATTGGAATCGTGTTCGCTGCGGAATAGCACCTGCCCCGATTTCGTGGCTGTCCCCAAACCACCAATGATCACCACCGACCACGCCCCTTCCCGCAGTGCCTCCAGCCACCGCCTCTTTTTAGGCTACAAAGTTGTCAGGCCATTAAGCTGATTGAGTTGAAATTCGGAGCTCATTTCCCATTACAAGTTGATCAGTTTTTTACTTTCTTGTCCGCAACAGGGACGTTGGGCTGCCAAGAATGCCAAGAGGGGGCCCAGTCGATCCCTTTTAATTTTACTGCTTGTTTGCTTTCACACTATCATTGCGGTGGAGGGGTGATCCAGGGGCATCCAATCCAGGGGCAGCGATACTGCTCCACTTTTCTGGCCACCTGCCCGGGTGACCCCAACCTCCTCGCTCCACCTCTGGCATCATGTCCTTGGGCTGGGCGCATTTCCCGTTCGCAATTTTCACTCGATACCCGGCTGATTATTATATTGTACGCACATGTTCCGCCATTATGGAGTTATTATGATCAATAAGACAACTTAAATGCTGCAATTAAGTCTGGCCAGCGATTTCCCTTTGCTCCTCCTCTGGTGGAGCGTCTTTCTTGTCTTCGTTGTCTTCTCCTGTCTTGGGTTGTTCATTTTCTGGTCCCGCGATCGCGGCCCAAATTTGAGACTCCGTCGCGCCAATGGCAACGTATAAATATATATGTAATTTTTAGGTACAGGTATGGGAAATCAAGTAGGAACTATAGATCATATAGAAGAAATTTCAAAATTTATGATTCGAATTTGAATTTATTCAAAATATATCCCTATTTAGTTTCTTCATTAAGTTAGCTTTTTTTTATTATAAATACTTCCTAAATTTCCGATCACAACTGTCTGCAGTTGACTTCTCTTGTTTTTTGCGAGCTGCAGGTAATTGGCGCTTAATTCTCCTGCGGGATCATTTAATTTTACGAGCCCGGCCAATTGATTATAATGGACGCCATCAGACTTTTACAACATGCTAAATGCACGCGTAAACATCGCGATCGTCCACTCCGGGAGAACAAGAGGGATCCAGGGGGATTCAGAGTATCGAAGCGGATCGGTCTCCGTCAATCAGTGGCCTCTGAGATGCAGATGCTGATGCAGATACCGAGGATCGATCGCGGTCCATGGAACGATCGGTGTTTGTGTTGAGTGGCCGTCGCCATTAGGCAAATTCAACGATCGATTGCCCCGCCACAGCACCACTGGACCACAGAACCAGCGACAGGATCGCGGATGCTCCACCAGTCCAACCAATTTGGGCTTTATCGACGGCAGCAATTTGCAGTTACTTGTGAACTACCTGAGAAGCCGTTGCAGATCGCAGGCTCCAAACTGCAAACTCCAAACTCCAACTCCAAACTGCAGACACGCATCCGTATTAATAACCACAAAAAATAACGATCGATTGCGGTTATTAGAGGCAATTTGGCCAACAACATTTCTTTCCGCTCCACGTTCTTCTCTCTCTCCACAAGTTGTGTTTTTTTCCGATTTTTTGCTTTGATAAATTGCTCCAAATTTATTGGTTGATTAAAAGTTATTGCACCAGCGCCTAAGTGGTTAATAATACCCATACGAATACTCTGCCTGCATGTGAATAACCAATCTCAAACATTTGCTCTAGCATAAAATGAATTTGATTTTAATTGACAAACGCGTCAAGCAAGTTGCAAACAAATTGGCCTGCTCGATCAGAGACTACAACTTCATCATGGCCGGCAGATCGATCATGGGTCTGGGTCTGGGTCTGGCTCAAAGCCTGAGAATGGCAATGGGAATTGGAATGGCTATGGAACAGGCTACCAGGCCTGTCCTGGCAGGGGCGGCTACGTGGCTCCATTAGCCAACTATCGAATGGTTTCAAGCTGCGCTCCTGGCTGACAGCTGCTCTGCTCTCGTTTTCCCTCCTCCGGTTGCTCCCAGGACATGTCTTAATGACACATAAATGATCATCGTGCAACGGGGTTGCAAAAAAAATACTAAAATTGCCATTTCCAGCCACGATCCATTGTCCTTCGGGCCGGTCTAGCTTGACCGCTGGCAGGGGTGTCAAAAGAGGCAACCTTTTGACATTTATACCCCCGACAATGGCGAGTCGTTTACAAGGCAAACAATGCCAGGAACAGGGCCTGAAGTGCCACTCTCTTGACGGCTCTTTGTGCGACAGATGATCGCCAGGATAGCCGGACAATAGGGGGATCGAGGATCGCCTGTGCCTTTGACGATTTACATATGGAGTTTTAGGTCCAAGTGTGAAATTCCTCAGGGTTTTGTTTCTATTTTCAAGTCCTGCGTATGCCTCATCTACATCTTAGACTTTTGGTGAATAATTGACTTACCTTTTCAGTTATTTGTTTCGAAAAATGAATTTTCATCTAATTGTTTTTCTCAAGTGCCAATCCATAATTTCGCATTGCTATAATTTGCAACTTTCTTTGCACTTTCGAACCACACTCAGCCGTGATTAAGTTTGACTTTGCAAAGAGATAGAAGCCAGCAGGAAACACATTGTATGAGTAAGTATATGGGTGCTGGAAATGATCGATCGATCGGGGTCGGTTATGTATTTGCATACCGGACATTAAGCCCAACAAATTACCAGCCTCGTGTGCTGGCAATTTGCGATCGTGTCGGTAATTGGCGACCGGCTGGGAGACAGAAAACTGAAACCGAAACCGAAACTAAAACTGAAGCAAAGGCTTCACAACCGACATCCAGATCGAGATCGAAGCTTTCCCTTTATGGGGCGGCCATAAAAACTTATTGACAGGCCAGAGACAATTACCATTACCAAATTGTAAACGCTGACCAAGCCCTGTGGCTGGCACGCCGTAGAACTGGAAATCCAGGGGAAACGAGGTGCACCGGAGCACCCTATCCGGCGACTCATTAAACTCCACTTAACGAGGCCAGTTTGGAATGGAGATGACTTCGATTTATGGGCGACAAAGTGGAGCCTCGATAAGGGGGCGGTGGTCTGCCAAGCAAAAACTGGGCTAATGAAAGCGTTAATGAAACATGGCCTTTATTCCTTTATCAATGATAATGATAGTTCTGATGATGATGATGTGAATGGGAAGTCAGACACATATTAAGAAAAACTCTGTGATTTGGCCTTTAATATACCTTTAAAAGTAAAAGTTCTTAATAAATTCTAGCCGTGTATTTTTGTATATACGCCTCCGTGTGGCACATAAGTCATCCTGGAGCTGGGCCAAGATTTCCGCTCTTTGCGTGGCCAGGAATTTGAATTTGAACGCCAGACATTTGGGCGTTGCACGGTTGTAAATTCATTTGTTAAACGATGCGCTCATAAAATTTGCGCCCTTTTTTTTACGGCCCCACAGTCGAGGCCGGAGTCGGACTTGGAGTCGGAGGCCGCGATGCTCGAAGACTGCGAGAAAAAGAAGTCTTGGCAGGACAAAAGGAGGCGTGGCCGACTTCCATCTCTGCCAGGTTTTGGCAGCAGTGCCATTCTGGCCCTGGCTCTGGCCTCCTCCGGCACTGGCTCCTTTTCCCACTCCTGCCCTCTGTGATCCTTCTTGGTTTCCCCAAAGACAGATAAAAAGTTCAACAGCAGCGCGATTTATTTGCCCGTCTGCGAGCAGACACGGCGCCAGCTGAACTAAAGTCTGTTTTTTTTTGTTGTTTTTTTTTTGCTTTTCAGGAGATCAACCTGGCTAAATTTCTACTGTAATTATATGTCTCAAACACACACACAGATGCACATGCAAATTGCGAGAAGAAATTTCAGCTAATTTGCCAACATTTAAATATACAAAAAGGAACCTCGACCACTCGTCCAGCTGCCCCTTAGAGCGTGTTAATTCGACATGTTTTGTTCGCCAACGGACCAGGGACATCACATCTCAGTCGAGAAGTCACAGTCGCAGACCCAGTCCCAGTCCCAGTGCCGTTCCCGGTCCCAGTCTCATCCCGTCCAGACCAGAAAGAGCCATTTAGGGCCGAGTATTTGCACTGCCGCAACCTCATGAAATTCATGTGGATTTCATGGAATAAAAACTCGCGTAAAAAACGTCAAATTGCAACACCTCGAGGGCACACAGTGTGCCACAGATACAGATACGAGTACAAATACAGACGGTGGGATCCAGCCAGCAGTCAGGAGTCAAGAATCGGGAATGGAGTGGAGAAGCAGAACTAAAACGAGGACCCCAGGCTGGCCACAGAGGCTGCCCCAAGTCCATGAGTTAGTGGCAGCTCCCCTCCAGTCCCGGACTGACCCTCATAATAATTGCGTATCTGGCAGATGCAATTTATCCGTGAATTTGTTTTTAATTTTCAACACATTCGCTAATTTGATTTTTAACTTCGTTTCAAGCACTGCCTCGGTCTCAATCACAGACAGGTCCAACCAAATTGCTCCACCTAATCGTGAGCATAAAGATGGGGATGTGGCAGGGGCTGCGGTTAGGGTTTTTGGCTCCAGGATGAGGATGAGGATGGACACGAGGATGGGGATGAGGGCCTCTGGATAGGAGGACTCCAACACCCGCTTTCATTTATAATTTTGTGCAACTCACTTTGGCCCAGAGCTCAGAATCTCAAACTCAATAAAACACAGTTCAAAAATGGGTAATTCTTTTATTTCAATGAAAACCCAGCAAGAGAAAGTCATGAACTTCTCGTTCAATCCCCAAATAATTTATTTTATTCAATATTTTCTAGTTATCCTGGTAAATTCTTTCGGTGTATTCCTTTTCCCAAGTATGAAGTGTTTTTCCATCCTCCTCTACCCCGCAACTTTTTGTATCTTTTTTAACTGGTCGGGGCGCTGCTTGTTAGTCGCGTAATTTATGTTCCACCAGATACTCGTTGGCGTTGCTTGGACCTGACTCTTGGCCAGATCCCCCTACCCTCTAGGATCCCTTCGGCAGGGAGGAATCCTCATGCTCGGATCCACCTCGTGGTGTCTCCGCTTGTCTCTGCTTATTTTCTTATCCGTTGTTATCCACGTTGCAAGTTGTTTGCGCAGGCGCAACCCAAGGGCCATGGGCAAAAAAATGAAACGAAACGAAATAAAACTACAAATCGATTTTCAACGCAAACCGAGCAGCGTTCGATGGCCTCCAAAATCAGGCAGAAAATGCACAGTGAGCGTGAAGGGATTAGGGATTATTCTTGAACAAATAAGTCTAATTCATTCACTTGATTTTGAATAAGTGACCTAATTTAAGAGTGTGCAGTCAGAAAATACTCTTTTCCCAGATCTCCCTCCTCCATGGTATTGGCCTGGCTGCCACTGCTGGCCAGCAACTATAATCCACACCTTGGCTTTATGGCCAATAATTTTGCGAGCAACAAGAACATGAACCGGAAACATAACAAATCATAAATTAAACCCTCGTTAAGCGAACTTATTGCCATTGCTGGCCAACGGAGAGGTCTCGCCCATGCGCCATAACTGGCAACTGAGACCTTTCTGGACGGACCCTCCATCTCTTTAGACCCCTTGGACTCTGGTTATACCCCATCCATAAACCCCTTTTTCTCCTCTTGCTTGAGGTATATGCAGTCCAGAAGTTCGAATTCTGTTCTGGTCTGTTTTCCTTCGGTCCAGAGTAATTTGCTTCATCTTTATGCCTTTCAGTGCGTGGCTGTGAGTTTTATTTTATGTTACTACTTGTTTAAATTATATTGCGCTATTAAGCGAATTTAATGAAAACGCTGCAAGGCCCAGCAGAAATAAAAAAATAAAATCAGGAGAAGGTCTGACGTGAGAAAGAGTGTTATTTTTTGCTGGGCTCGTTAGGTGTAAAATAAAGCCAAGCAAATCGAACGTGTTAAGGCGAACCATGATGATGATGATGATGATGGTGCCGGGTAGAGGCTCTCTCTTCCAGATCCCATATAGGAATCGCGGCAAAAAAAAACTCGAGATAAGGATAAAGAGGTAGTGGACAATCAGTGGACATACCGCACAAATTGCGCTTAATCCATTGGCATTTCATTATTAAGCAATTTCGCAGCCAAACAGAAAAAACCGAAAATCCGATCAGAGCTGCGGGGCAATTTAAATTTTTATACAATTTGTACAAAAATGCTGTTATTCTTGCACAAAAGTAGCATAATTATTTCCGAGAAACTGTCCCAGCCAGAAAAGACACAACCAGAGGAGACAAAACCGACCAAAAACCGAAAGAAACAAAAAAAAAATCGCGCATGTCAACCAAAATCATTGCAGACGACACATTATCCTCACGGCAAAACGATGCTAATCCATCACAGACCCTCAAGCTCCAGCTTTTGAGCCAACAGAGAAAGAAAATACGAGGTCTTTATGCATTACTTGTGGTCAAAAAACTCTATAATAAAAACATTTTTTGAAATCAAATCTTTGTGACAAATATCCTCCTTGAGATTTCTAATTTTCCTAAATTACGATGATTTCAATTATATTTTGTTAAGTGTTTAACCAAAAGACGAAATGTCACTTAAGCATCCCGAATGGATCTGGGGAGAAACGACGGATCTCAGACGGATTCCTTTCGTTCAGCTAACCAAGTGCGATCAGCGATCACCGAACAGCGATCGGTTATGAGATCAGAACAAAAGACCTCTTACTGCCAAACGAGGCCAGCAAAACGAACCCCAAAGCCAAATCACGACGCACAGTCTGGCAAGACGATCGCAGATCGAAAATCGACAATCCTCCAACCTCAAGCCCCCATCCCAGACCCGATTCCCGATCGGTGAATTATGCGCGACATCATTTTAAATCGTTGTAGCAACGTCAAAGCTAAACACCGATCAGGTCAAGCCGAAGCCGAAGCCAAAGCCAAAACCCAACTTAAAGGAGGCCAACACAAAAACACATCCAGAGACGCAGAATCCCTGAATCCGGATCCCGGATCCCATTGTCTTTGGGTAGCAGCCGCCCTAATTGATGCAGCACGGCCATAAATTTTGATCGGCCAACGATCTTCGTACAGTGTTCTCCCGTTTTAGTTGCCATGAATACATCAACATCAACATTGGTTTTAATTTATTTCACTGAAATCGCGTTCTACATAGAAACCAGGAGCGGTGAACCCGGGGATGACCCAATCGGCCGGGGGATTGGGTTCAGGGCCAGGACTAAACCTGGGAATGTTTCCCATCTGGATCTCTGGCTGCCAATCTTCCAGTGACTGAAACTGCGGCTCATATTGCGGCTCTTCCATCGACTCATCCGGAGACTCACCTTGAAACTCATATGGCTGCTCGTTCTGGAACCCATTGTAAAATTCATCATCAAACTCTACTTGATATTCATCTTCTGATTGATCTTCTTCCATAAACGTAGACTCATCTTGTAGCTCGTCATCCACCATATCCTCAAACTCATCCTGTAACATATTCTGAGACTCATCCTGAGCCACAATCTCACTCTCATTCTCATCTTCAGACTGATCCGGAGACATATTCTGAGATTCATCTTCAATCTCAATGTCGGAGTTATCCTCCGAATCCGTGGACTCTGGATAGTCCGGATCATACACTATCGACTCCATCGATGTAACCCCATCTAATTTTTCAAAGGTCAGAGAATACTCTACCTCTCGGGGTGCGTCATAATTGACTTCTTGCCCAAAAGTTCCTACCAGCACCTCATCCTTGGCCACCTCCAGTATGCCGTCTATGTAAATTACGGTTTGCCTTATGTAAGTGATTTCATGCAAAGGACTTGTGGAGAAGAGATGTTTCACACGACCATCGGGTCGGGTAAACCCCACCTCTAGGTGCAGAATGATAGCTCCCACGCGACAATTCATCAAACCCTTCAGCTTGAATTCAACATCAAAGGTATCTTCTTCTACACCATCGTAGCGAAGATCCACAGTTTTGATCAGAGACGACTCCGTACAGACTTGATCCGATTCAAAGTACGCCTCCAATACAGAGGCTGGCTCCCCGTCAGAATACGGCCCATAGGAATGACGGATTCCACTGATAAAAAGAGATACGGTATTGGGAATAATGAGGCCGCCCTTAATCAGCCACTTATTCCTGGCAAAGAGGACCTCTTTAAATAGCGATTCCGAAAACATGGCGTGACTGAAAAGTTAGTAACAATATTGCAGAGGAATTATCATTAGTCCATCATGATACTTACCCCATCCACTCGGACACTATGATGTCCACCTTTTTCAAGCCACAAGGCAAGCGGACCTCATCAATGTCGCCCTCGACGAATTCGAATATGTCCTCCTTTTCTCCACCTGCCAAATGTTCCTTTACGCAGTCTGCACTTTTCTCATTTCCCACAGCTATGACTTTAATGGCTCCTGCTCGCACGCTAATCAAGCTGAGTATTCCACTTCGACAACCCACGTCCAAGACAATCTATTTCAAAGGGGTTTCCTCGTGAAAAGTTCGGAGTTTTTTTACGAATCTTACCTTATCCTTGAATAACTTATGACAGCGCTTCACGAGATTATCATATGCAGTTATGGATACCTTGCAATGCAACATACTTCCGCTCATTTCCCAAAGCAGTTCCGGACTTATATCCATTTTAAACAAAATCTTTTATAATTTTCCGACTGCAAACGAAATTTTCACCTAGGTGACACTGCAAAATGTAATGGTTGACTCCCAGAGTTCTATGTTTTGTAATCGGAAAAGTTCTAATCAGTGTGCATAAATTCCAAAAAACAAAATAATCGCTCCACATTTCTCACAGTCTCCAAATGTTATCGCCTGCCGGGTGACAACAATTAGTTTCGAGTCAATTGTGGGCTTGGACATTCTTATCGGCGGGAGCAAGGACAGGGCAGAGGAGGACTCTTCTTGGGTTAGGCTGTCTAACGAGTCTTTAATTTATAGGCGACTTGGTGCGCAGTGTCCCGCTCCAAATGACAAATGCCAGCAATTTGATATCCCCAAAGAAATGCGACCAAGAACCAGGGACGCAGGCCAGGGTGTGGGGAAAAAAATAACATACAAATTGAAATGTTTGTTGGGCCTACGCTGCCTCCGAGGATCGCAGAGATCGTTGAGGGGACTTATACTGTATGGGACTTTGTTAATGCGCTCAGCGGGGAGCGGAGTTGGGATCACAACTCACCTGGTCAGGTGAGGGATGCGAACAAGTGTTGACCGAAAATCAAAGAGCTGGGCTCATTTGTGGTGCTTTTGTGCACGCTAGATAACCAATATTTTATAATCATGTCCAATAATGGTGTGCATATTAATTTCATGAGCGCATAAAGCAACTTTATGGCCTTTTAAGAACTGCCATTAACAATGCCCTTCCATGCACAAACACAAAACGAGCTGACAAGAGATATTTCGAACACCTCCGGACGCGGGACCCGAGATTCTCGATATTCTCGAGACAAAGCTCGGAGTGGCTAAAATAGTAAATAGAGTTATAAACGCATAAAAGGCGTCCATTGTGGAGGCCCCACTGGCGTTGGCTTTCACAAATTTATACGACGGGACCATCAATTAATTAGAGGCGGAGAGACACATTTTCACATTCCCGAGGCGAGTGGAGCTTTGAAATTAATTTGTTAAGAAAGTCGTTAACATTTTGGCTGTCCGCTTTCTAAGTCCCCGAACCGATTGATTGCCCACCCTTGGATCGTGGATCAAGACCTAGCTTAACGACCCCTTTTATGGCAGTTATCAGTTCGGGTCACTTTATTCTTCAAGACGTAAATCTGTGAATGACAATGGCACTAATTCCCACTTGAAATCACGACGAGGTGAAGCACTTGAAGCTCTCCACCCGGGTGCGATCTCCCCGGAAGCTGATGTTCAGATCGAAGTTCATGCAGCGTCCATTTAGACTGCTCGGCATCATGGCCAGAACACCCCGTACCCGGTCGTTGGCCTTGACGAACAGAGGTTCGTCCAGGTGGAGCAGGGTCTGCTCCCAATGCGTCCATGGCGATCGTGGAGAGGTGGAGAGGGTCACGGGTGTTTGGTTCTCCCCCAAGAAGAATCCCACGTCGAAGTACAACACCAGGACGTTGATCACCCCAGTCCGTTGCACCGTCAGCAGGAAATTGGAGCGAAAGACCACTGGCTCATTCCGGGCACTGTCCATGTGGGTGGAGTGAATCCAGCACTCGTCCGTGACCAGCTGCTGGATGGGCATGGAGTCCACAGTGGGCGCCTGGGAGGCCGGCTTCCTCAGGCAGCTCATGTTAATACCCTCGACATCGAGCCAGAAATTTAGGTTTGTCCTCCGATGCGGGTCGCTGGCTCCAACCATCCAGAGATTGGCAACGCTGGGCAAGATCAGGCCACCGGGTGTGAGCCACTTGTCTCTGGCAAACAGGACTGAGTTCAGCATAGCCTCCATATACAGAGCGTTTCTTAAATTAACATTTGTTCAATATATTTTTATACCAAAAGAGGATTGTGATATTACCCCATCCACTCCGAGACTATAATGTCCACCTCCTGTATGCCATCGGGTAGCTCTACTTTCTCCACCAAGCCCCTGACCACAGTCACCACATTCTCCTTCTCATTGTCCTTGATGATTTCCGAAGCCAGGTCTGCGATATCCGTATTCTCCACAGCAATCACCTTGGCAGCCCCAGCCTCGGCGGCAAAAAGAGACAGGATTCCTGTGCCACAGCCCACATCCAGGACGATTTTTCCCTCAAAGAACTGCCGATTCTGAAGGATGGCATCCCGGTAGGCCTGTGTCCGGACGGAATCACTCAAAAGGGAAATGTGGGTCTCCAGATTATTATAGAAATTAAAGTATTCACTATTATTGCCTTCCAAAGAAACTGAGTGATCGATCGGCTTTTGAGTGGATAAAAACAAGTCGTCCCAGGACATGGCAAAACTAGTTCCAAAAAGTATTGAATCAAAAATCGAACTAATATTTTATCTGCTTTCATTCGAATAAAGTGATCGAAGAAGCATGGCTGTCATTCTCAGAACTTGTTTGGGTTTCGGCAATATAATATTAGGAAATAGTTATATTCAACGTATAAAAAGTAACACTTACAATAAATGAGAAATAATGAATCCATGTCACGATTCGATCACAAAAGTAAAACCTTAACGGCTGGGAATAACCGTCAGAAATCGTACCGGACAATAACACGCCATTCTATTGCCATCATTAGCATCTGAATGGCCAAAACCAGATAAATCAAATTTTGCATTTAATGGGGGGCTCATTAAAATGGCCAAAAAAATATAACCATCAAAATCCCCCCACTCAAAATTCCGTGAAAGAAATGTGCCGCCAACACCTTAACACCAGGCCATAACTCGCCTAATCCGCCCAACCCCGAATTTATTTTTATGGCAACAATTTAATGACCTGGCCAGCCCCTCTCCACCCTTCGGCACTTTCACTGTGAACCCAAAAAAATAAAAACAGCCAAATTGTGCAACGGTAAATTCAAAAACCCCCTCAAAGCCCTAGAAAAAATTGTCAAAATTGAATTCGGAAAAAATGCCCGTCATAAAAATATCTCCATAGGCAGACGAAACTATCAAATTGGCTCATTAATCAATTTAGTCACAGAGCAACAATAAAAAAGAGCACACACAGCACACTCTGGTCAGGTATATGAGCATAATAAAGTATAATTTTTAATGTTGCTAAATTTTATGCTAATTTGCCATTTGTGGCATTCCATAATTAGGCGAGCTCCTCAGGCGGGGGGTCGTCTCCGATTGCGTTTGCCGTTTTGGGTCTTGGCCTGGCCCCAAACAATCGCAGCCATTTGTTTCGGCCGGGCTTTAAAAACCAATAAAACTTTTGGCACAAATCAATTAAAAAGCCACGTAAGTTTCCATTAGTACGGCCGTTCGGTGTTCCCAATGAGAATGCCACCCACTGCGGCAAATAAAAATGCTTTGATGCTTTGCATATTGAATGCTTTGATACTTGTGGCATACTTGGAGCGTATTTGTCGTGTATTACCAAATTTTTGACATCATCTATTTATGCGACCATGTGGGAGGCATCGCCTCGACCCACCTCGATTTTCACCTGCTGACCTACCACTAGAGCCATAAAAATTCGAATTCCAAATTGATGGCTTTACCTCATTCGGGAGTTTGAGTTTTTGGGTTGATTTCCTCTATGACAGGCGGGGTTCGGGCTGATAATCAACCACTTCATCAAAAACAAATAATAACATGTGCTCGGAGGAGTCTTTGAAGTGGATAGACACAGGGGTTGATTGGCCTATCATAATCGTTTTAATAGAGAGTGAACACTGGTCGAACAAAAGGTTAGGGTTTCAATGGCCAAGAGTCACCAAGCTGAAATCCGTTTCCTATTGATTCCCCATCCACAAACCAATCATCCCCTTCCCTTCACGGAACCGGGACCGGGACCGGGACCAATGTCGGGTTTTGTTTCAACCATCAGTCATCGATTAACCAAAGCAGCCAATTCCCATCCCGTCCCAATTTCGGAATCCAATCGACTTTCGGGTGTTAACGATGAGGCAATTTGATTTTAACGGAGCTGCCAAAAAATATCCACCCTTCTGCCTCCTCACACCCCTTGGATTTCGCAAAGAGCTGCCGAAAAAAATTAATTGCCGGTTGTGCAAAAATTTGATTGATGCACTTAGTCTACCAGTCGACCGAGGGAATAAATAAAATTTCTGACACTTGGGAATTTTAATTAGAATGCCTTTGTTTCGGACTCTGAACACCAGCAGGCCACAACCGACCAGACTGCCTGGCAGAGCTGATGAAGTCGTTTCGATAAAATGCAAAAATTTTGCACCCACCCCGCTCCATTTCCCGTAAGCCCTCTGCGGTTCTTTTTGGGTTTCCTGATGGCATCAATTTGTTAGTTTTTTACCCTAAAAAATGGCGGAGCTGATAATATATTGAAATTGAAATAAACCTCATTAGCTGGAAACTAGACGAAAAGCACTGAAATGTGAATTGCTTGCCAATTAATGCTGGTAGACTCACGATTTGGAGCTGCTGATAAATTAGCGAAATTTTAATTCGTTTTTCCTTCACAAATTTCCGGCGAACTGGGCTCCGGTCCGGGGTGTCTCGGAGTCCAATTGTCTGCCAAGTAGCAGCTATGGAGTTTGTGGAGAGGCAGAAGCCGGGGCAGCAAATAAACTAAGTGAATTTATGGCCCCAGGGCAGGAGGCGATTTGAGCACACGTGTGCGACATGCCCACACATTGACACCTTGGCCAGGCAACTACCAACAGCCAACTACCATCTACCAACCACCGACCAATAACCGACTAACCACACTCCAATAGGGCTGCAGGTCCCTGGGCGCGTTTTCGGATCGGTTTGGAGCAGATCGGTTTTTGTTTATGCTGGGCAGGCACAAACAAGCTGACAATGCCCCATGTCATGCCTCCAAGTACGTGCGGCCAAACAAATTACAGGGAAATTGCGTCACCTGCAGGAATTTCCACTCAGCATTGTCAAAGGCCATCAAAAGTTGTTGGACATGTTGTAACATTAATTTGACATTTTACGGCCCAGCCCAGGGATCGGCAGGATGAGAAATGTCCAGCGGGGTGGGAGCAGGAGGAGGACAGGATCCCAAATCCATAATCCATATGCATATTCTAGACACTGAACTCCTTAACAATCTGGCCCTCGACCGCAAAACAACACAGGACAACGGTTAACCCCGACAGACAGCTGTCGAGCGGGTGAACGATGCTGGAGCCACCAACAGATCTTGCAGCAGAATCTCCAGGACACCTAAAAAAAATATAATTAGTCATGAGTATAACTACTTTTTTACTTCAAAATGTAATCAGAAGTGCAAGTACTCGTATGTTTTGTTCTATTTAAAACAAGTTCAAAGTTCCACAGAATAAAACTAAAATTCAGAGAATTATTCTACAAATATTTTTCTCCAGTACATCTCAAAACTGAGATCAAGATCCTGGCGTTCGCTTTGGCAGCTGCTACAATCTGCTGGAGGATTGCAAAAAGCATTTTTGGCATTAAAACAAATTGATGCGGTCGGAAAATCTTATTGCCGGCTTAGTGAATCTGATTTGCGGTCATCGGTCGTCCCTCTTGTTAACCCAGATTCGGATACTTGGCCAGTACTTTACAGATGCCAGGCGGCTGTAGCGATTAATTTGCTGCGGTGGCGATAATTTGTTAATCGAAGCATCCGCATCCCAGCCACTACTCTCTACTTCAGCCACCAAATGCTCCTCCTTTCCTTTGATGCTGCTGTTGCATTGTCCAATTAAATCTGCCGAAAGTAGGGTGGGAAATGTTGGTTGTTGACTCTGCTTCCCGGCTTGTTGGTTTAACGGCCGACGTTCTTTTACGATGGCATTTAGCTAAACTATCCAGCAACTGCCCCAGGGGAGACTCATCCTGAAGGTGGCCGGCATGTTGGATTTTGGTGCTGATGGTGCAGCATTTAATGCGGAAACGTGCCCCAAGACGGGCTTCGATTAGCTTCCGGGATGGATGATGTGTGGAGGTCAGCGGTGTAAGATCACGCAGCGACCATTATGGTGACTGGCATGCCCGAGCCTCCTTAATGGGCCGTAAATTCAGGGAATTCGTTTTGGTACAAACGAACCAAGAAGCATCCTCAAAAATGATAACGCAAAAACTTTTAATAATATTCGTAGGACTCCAATACGCCAAAATATATCGCATGATCATCTAACTCTTGAAACTATAATATAATATATCTTTTTTCTTACACTTCTAAGTAACTTAATCTATACAAAATAATATGTAGTTTCCAAACTAAACATATAAAAAAAAATTATTCGATTATTCTTGTGCGGCAAGTTGGCTGAAATGGAAGTCCAAACGCTAGACTTTGGGCTTGTTCTTATTGATGTCAGACTTATAGGAATCATTAGAAGAGTCCTCAAAAACGTGAACCTTATCCTTCCTTAATTCATTCCAAAGTTCATCGATTTCCTGGAGAAAACAATAAAACTTAACAGTGTAATTTCTTACAACCACTAGGAAACCCTACCATTTCGATGGTCTCCTCCTCTCCGGCGGATACCGAGTCCTGGTCCGGCACATTCACCTCCTTATATAGAATGGGCAAGTCCTCGGCGTTAACAAAGTCGCCCTCCAAAACGGCACGATGCTGATGATATCCGTAATCCCCCGTCGGGTTGGAAAACGCATTCCTGGCGTGGCACATGGCACCACGAAAAGGGGCATTACTGAGCGCATTCCTAGCTCGCAATGTCCCCAGTCGGTCGAGGTTCTTCTCGAATTCGGAAACTTGGTTGCGTGGAACCCTGGCATGGTTGCAGGTGCCGTAGAAAAAGACATTGTACACTCCTGACTTGGTGGCAGGCTGTAAGATCCGACCTGGCCAGGCACGATATCCACGAACTTTGGCGAAAACAAAATCCCCTGATTTGAACACTGGCTTTGTCGGTTTGCGGCGGCCCATTGTAAACAATTAAATTATTTCCTTACTAAAAATTTAATGATGCAATCGAATATTTCTAAAACGCGACAAAAATATTCTTTAAGAAGAAGAGACTCAATTCCCAGAACCGCCCAGTATTCGAAAGTTTCTGATTAGTAGCTTTTGGTGTTGGTTAACGTAACATCTTCAAACTTCAAACTTCCATTTTGTTTCTAGAAATTTCTTTTTGAAGATGATTTAACGTGTTTATGTTTCCATGCATAAAGAAAATATTGAAAATCTAACAACACTGGAATTTTGTATAAACCAATGAAAGGTTAAGAACATACGACTGCGAGGTCAAAGAGTTACCATTTCTTCCAAATGGCATCTTAATTTTGGCCACGTTTTGTTTGAAGAAAAACGTTCTTATTTTTCCGAAAATTCACCATAACTTGGCCAATACTTGCCAGATCTGAGAATGTTATACCCTCCCGATCTTGTTTTTCGAGTACTATCATTCCCAATTAAAATCTAGAAAACTAAAATTTGACCCGATTTTTGAAAATTTTAAAAGGGGTAACATCACGTTTTTTTCAAAAATCGTTAAAAAATTTTTTGTTTGGTTTTCCAGATATTTGAATGCAAATCGAAAGAGATTGAAGCCCTGATTAAAAGTTGGTATTCCGTTTTTAAATTGCTTGTAAAACTCCAAAAATATTTGCTATAAAGTGTGCGAAAAGTTACCATTTCTGCCAAATGGCCATTTTTATCTTGGCCATGTTTTTTTGTACGAAAAACATACTTATTTTTCAGGAAATTAACCATAACTTGGCTAATACTTGGCAAATCTGAGATTATTATACCTTCCCGATCTTGTTTTTTCGAGTACTATCATTCCCAATTAAAATCTAGCAAACTAAAATTTGACCCGATTTTCGAAAATTTTCAAAGGGGTAACATCACGTTTTTTTCAAAAATCGTTAAAAAATTTTTTGTTTGGTTTTCCAGATATTTGAATGCAAATCGAAAGAGATTAAAGCCCTGATTTAAACTTGGTATTCCGTTTTTAAATCGCTTGTAAAACTCCAAAAATATTTGCTATAAAGTGTGCGAAAAGTTACCATTTCTGCCAAATGGCCATTTTCATCTTGAGTCAGTTTTTTTCAGAAAAAAAGAAGACATTTTTCAGGAAATTTACCATAACTTGGCTAATACTTGGCAAATCTGACATTATTATACCTTCCCGATCTTGTTTGTTCGAGTACTATCATTCCCAATTAAAATCTAGAAAACTAAAATTTGACCCGATTTTTGAAAATTTTAAAAGGGGTAACATCACGTTTTTTTCAAAAATCGTTAAAAAATTTTTTGTTTGGTTTTCCAGATATTTGAATGCAAATCGAAAGAGATTAAAGCCCTGATTTAAACTTGGTATTCCGTTTTTAAATCGCTTGTAAAACTCCAAAAATATTTGCTATAAAGTGTGCGAAAAGTCCATTGGGAGGGAACCTACCATTCCATGCCAATGGTCAACGAATTTGGGTCATATGGGTGGGCGGGCAATGTTTCTTTAATGAGCAAACAACATTTGCATTAATGGTCATTTGCGTAGAAATTTGCACAACATGCTACCTGCCTTGGCTTTTTATTCTGCGAGTGTGTTGTGTGTGCAGTTGAGTTCTGTTTTAGGTTTTTGCTCACGTTCGGCGTATTATGCACAAATTGGCTTTTTAAATTGTCGACTTGTTTAAGCTAAACGCAGCTACACTTTATGGCCATGTTTCGTGTTGCATTTTAAGCCATGCGAAATTCCACTAAGCCCTTTGACGACTCGCCCCCTTTTGGCTAACTCAATTATAATAATTTTAATTTAGCCCTGGCTAGCCTATAAAAATGGCAAAATTGCATTATTTACCAGGCGTAATTACAACAATATTTATATGCAAATGTGTCCGCCACTTCTCGACATTCGTTAAATAATAATGATGGGAAATTAACCAAAGCTGTGTTCTGGGAAATGGTCGAAACCAACCTGGACAAAACTGTCCAGGTCGGGAGATAGGGTATTGCCAACGACCTCGCCAGAGTGTCACCTGGCTCTGCAGAGAATTCAATTAGAAAACGTAGTTTGAGACACGGCCACGAGACACACAACCCTAATACCCGGCAGTCTGCCCCAACCACTCCCCACAATCTTTATTTCCCTGCACATTTCCGACCACCACCCAGTGCAGAAATCACATTAAGCCAACAAGCTGAAGGCGGCACGGGGGCATAAGCTACGCATGTAATTTGTAAGTAATTTTTTCAACTATCAACGAGGCAGGCAAACGAGGCAGCCACAACCGCCACGCACTTTGTACTGAGAAAAAGAATAGGCGCTACTGGATTTAAACAAAATATTCTTCGGAAAGAAGATTCAACGATTTATAGCTTAATTCCTTTAGGCTTCCACTTTTTTCTTCTCTGCAATCCCCGAATGCATTACAATTACTTGGGGCCAAAAGGAAGGGGAAGCACGAGTAGAAGTAAGCCTATCCAACAGGCACAAGCTGTAGCGTTAAGTTGGAAAAATTAAGTAACGAAAGCATTGAATAGGATTGGGAAAACGAATAGAAATGGAAATGGGAATGGGAATGGGACTAGGCACAAGAATAGCAATGACACTGGACTTGGACAACGTCAAGACCCAAGGCATAAATTATGAATCATTTGGACGCTTCCTTATGACACCAAAACGCAGAAGAAGGCACCAAGCCAAGTTTTTCAGTTTGATGACGCCAAGATAGGAGTGGTTCTGGAGGGAAATCGGTGCATAGAGATGGACAGAGTGATTAACCAACTGGCTTTCTATGGCGGCTAACAAGTATTTATGTTACTATCTCCAGAGGCGATTGCAACTCAGTTTGTGCCATTTTATTGGCTTCATTGACTGGAAATGGTCAACATCAGCGAAGTGGCCAAGAATGTTTACGTTATGTTTAGCCAAATGCTAATTGAAATGTGTGTGCAGTGTGTGATTGCCATATGCTATTGAAATCAAATCGCACAGGGGTGTGTCCCTCGCTAAATGGCAACTGGAGACATGTAATCATAACTGGGGAAATCGGGCAATGCTATTAGGTTGAACTCATCAACAGGTTTGCAGAGGAAAGGCAATGGGGCTAATCAATGGCTTCACATGCGTTGAAAATTGTGCAAGAGCAAATGTGGCTATTAAAAACCAGTTAAATTTCTGCAGTAAAAAAATGAAGTGAAGAAAATTCCAAAAGCCTAAACTTAAATTCTTTCCCTTTTTAATAATATTTATTTATGCTTATCTAAGTTGATTTAAAACATAATACCAACCAACCAAAGCTTCTAATACGCGTTTTTCATTTGCCTGTTCCGGCACCGCGAAACAAAAGACTTAAGACACGAACTTGGCCACCAGAGACCCATTTCCTGCAACACTCGCACATCGCACATCGATTGCTTGAATAATTCGCCATAGGTCCGAGTCAATTAAGTGGCTCTCTAATTAAGTGATTAAAACGCACGCACTCACAAACACATGGCGAGGAAAATTGTGGAAATATGCAAGTTCATAAAACAAAGCCGCACGCCTCAGCAGCTGGCGGTTAAGTCCACACCCGCAATTGTGGTAAAGAAAATTGAAGGGACGAATGGGGGGATCCGAATGGGTAAGGGGGTTTGCAGTTTTCCAGGAACAAACACGCTTTTGCATTTTAATGCCGCACAAACGGGGCGACCAAAAGCGGGCCAAGCCAAATGGATAAACGTAAAGGTAAATGTGAATGTGAATTGGAGAGCTGGAGGTGTATGGTTGGCACGCACATACACACTAGCTGGCTTGTTTCTGGCTAATAAATGTTTTTTTAATGAATAAATCACTCAGCGATAAACATCTCCTTAATAACGTTCATTTAAAGAAGCGAAAACAAAACACACTCCCAGCCAAGGCACAAAACAGCTCGAAGAAAGCAAAGCTGAGCGGAAAACAAAGCAAGCTGAATGCCCAAACACTTGGCGTTGATTTTAGACATTTAACATTTTGAGACCCATAGAAAATCTTTGAATGATTGCGTCTACAAACGCAATAGTTCCCCTCGAGAAAGACCAACATCTATAATAATATTTTCACTCATTTTCTCTGATGCTTGTTAAAAAATAATATGATTTCCTAGTATTCCTTTTATTTAATTCTAGTCTAGCTATAAAACCAGCATTGTGCCCACCGCTGTGAACACCCATGGCCTTGTCTGCTGGCTGTCTGCAAGTGCCACAGAATTTATTTCGTACGTCTTCTTCATGTCTCCTGGTTGATGCCGGGCACAGCTGACACATGCGAATAGCTCTGCTCCGATATGAAAATTAATAATTCCCTGGTCCGGCCACTTGACCGGCCACTTTGGTATGCCAGGCACACGGACACACATTAACCTGGCGGCTACCTGGAGCGGTTAACGTGTTCTCATCGTTGTCCAATGGTGCAATTTTCAATGTCAATTAAATGTTAAATGTTGGAGGCCATTTGTGGGAGTTCGACCAAGATGTGAGCTCGGAATGCACGAAAAGAAGAATATGAAGCCATCTCCACCCTGATCCATTACACCGTCCGCCTACTCCCGCACGGAGCGGAGAACTTCCCATTGCAGGACCCCGCTGGTCATAAATCTACGCCTCCAAATCTACATATTAACGCCAGAGTCAGGCCAACTCAATGCCAACGGACAGCGCCACAATTGGCCGGGCAACGATCACTTACTTTATGATCACTTGAAAACCAATCAAGCACAATAAATAATCGCTGTGCAGCAGGGACAAGAAGCGATATTGAAAATCGAACGCACAGATGGACCGGCTGGCTGCCTGCGACTCGTACACCTTAAATTATATTCACACTTTGGCCCCCAGAAAATGAAATGGTTTTAAATACGAAGGTAAGCCAAACAAGCCGGAGATCGCATTGGCGATCAGCAAACAGCCAACTGTGTTGGGATGCACCAAGAAAAAAGTCTTTAAAGCCTTAAGGGCAAAGAGCAGCGTTCCTGGGAAACCAATAGATAGATTTTTAAGCTTTGAAGACTCCTTTTCAAATCAATTTCAAGGCGTTCATTATACAACACATAAAAACTCGAATTTGTTTTAAAACTTTCTCAAATCTTTACTAATTTCTCAGTGCAAAAGGCAGGATGTGTTATGGCCAGACAGTTGGACATGAAAGGAGGTGGAACTGTGGATGGAAAGGAGGCTTGGGCATTGTACCTGGACCAGGAACGATCTCTCCCTATTCCTGCCCCATGCCTCCGATGACTGTGGCTCGCTTATCATCATAACAATAATGTTAAAGTGGCAAAATGGCAAACTATGCGCAAAATGCATAAAATTTATAGCCGAATGGCCCAGGCAAAGGCAATACAGATTTGTATTTGTTATTGTATCTCTGTATCTGTATTATTGGCCCATGTTCCTTTTTTTTGTGAATTTCACGCTTCCGCTCTGGCTGGAATCGACCTGGTCAAGAGTGAGGACCAACCGATCATGCTCACAATGGGACACATGCGGTGGCAGCAATGGATTTACTTGTGTTTGCCCCTCGATCTGAGAATCACAGGCTTCTGAGGAGGACACTCGAAGATAACTTAATCATCACAGTTTAATCTTTATATATAATTATCACAAAAATATTTAATAATTACTTACCTCAAAATACACATCAAATGTGTTTTTCCTTTCCTTACCATTTCCCCTATATTTTAAGAAACAGCTTTCACCATATTTTTTTTGTAATTATGACTCTCCAATGATTAATGCCAGTTCAATAACTCCGCCATAGATCTATATTTACCCGCAGGTGGTAGCATAATGGATCGTATAAGAGCCACTCCCTTAGCTTGCTTGGCAAAATGTAAACAATTAACCGGCAAATGCAAATATGAATGAAATTTTCCCCACAATCCAATTACTCAAAGCCCGAATGGCAAAGAAAACGAGGAAGTGAGCTGCCAATAAGCGTAAAGAGGCAAACACCTTGAAGTGCATAAATTAAACGCAAACGACAGCCTGGAAAAACTGGTGATGTCGGTGGTGATGTCGGTGGTGGCGGAGTGTGGAATCATTCAGACCCAGACCCAGAACCAATCCAGTTTTTAGCTTCAGGCTCTGGCAAATCGAAGATGGCTGAGGTGGCCAAAAAAAGAAGTAACTAGAAGACCCAATCTGCGGATGAGTGGGCGCTGGCAATTGAGCCAATTGAAAGCCCACAGCAAGTATACGCCCCGTTGCACTTGACCATTGACTACGAACAAATGAGCAAACGAATGGCTGATGGCCGATCATCGCTCACCATAACGATGGCTTAATATTAATATTGAAACGTTTTCTAGTAACGCCCCACCTGGAAGCCCCCCTTCACATACTATAAACCCGCTAGACTAACTAATGAAGCGCACACGCATAACTTAAAGACATTCATTCGTTGGGCTTGTTGTGGCATTTCGTATTAATAATACGAGAAAACAACAACCGGCAGACAAAAGAGCAAACTAATTTTTGGAAGCGTCAAAACTTGTTTCCAACACCTCAGGGGTGGAGCCTCACCTGGCCATCTCGCCAGAGGGAGATGGAGCCATGCGGCGTGGGGTCGGTGCGAATGGTGTAGCATAGGGGGCCATAACCGAAATCAAGTCACAATAAAATGTAAATATTTCGTGTTTGGAGAGCGTCGAACATTTCGCTTTGGCGATTAATTAAAGTCTCATTAGGAATTTGTTTAACTCCGGCGATTAATTAAAAGGCTGTTAAAATGTGAAAAGGCCACAAAAACAGTCAAATAGCTAGTGATTTAGACAATTTAACTAATATCCATAAAATCAGAACCCAAAAAATGAAGACTTGGCTTAAAATAATTCTTGAGAATATAATACATTCTTACGCAGACCCTGCTTGATATAAAAATAAAATTCCTGCACTGACGTCACAGTGTGTATTATAATTTTGACTGCTGCCATGCTTGACATTGATGAACCGCACTTTAAAATGAGTAGGATGACAAATGCCTTCGGTGGAGCTGTTGATAAATACCCGCCGGTTCGGGGGCAGTTTGAAAAATCGCCTGGCCAAAGATCACGCAACGACGAAATTGAAACGTCACCAGTCACAAGCGGCTAAGATTGGCATTGTTATTGTTGCTTTTGTGGGACGACGACGACTGGTGCTGTTTCTCCATGAATATTAACACATTAAAATGGTAAACGTGGTTGAGTGAAAAATTAACCCAAAGCAGCCGAAATGTGGCTGCGGCTGCGGCGGCTGCAGCGTAAATTATGCAAAGTCATCAAGTCCACGTTATCCAAACATCAATGGCCAAGGCCTGGAAGGTCTGGGAAAAAATTAGCATAAGCCAAGCGATTGGACAAGCCGAAGAGGAGCATAGCCCGCAGGGCCAATTGCAGGAAGGGAGGATGTGTTCACTGAAAATAAACTTTGGGGCAGTCTTTGAAATGGCTTCAAAAAGTGTAACATATTTTCAGGTTTGATATTTTTCAGATAGCTTAAATCTTATAGTAGATTCTTCTTTTTATAATAAACTATATTTAATAATAAATATTTTGTCGAGTGCAGGAAACAGCAGGGTACAGGGAATTTTGAACTGGGAACTGGGAATGGCCAAGGCATGGCAGGAATGCCACATTGATGCAGTCACTTTGATAGCGCGACATTAGCAGCAATTTATATGCAAATGCAGCAGCGCAGGGCGGTGGAGAATGAGCTCCAACAGCGACTACCACAAACTGATTGATGGTCTCATTTCAAAAGATGCCAAAGTGCGTAAGCCCCAAACACAGAAAACCAGGAGAGATCCCAAGGAGATGCCGGAGCAGCAGCAGGAGTGGGCCATGTATGCAGCATCATTAATGCGAATCATTAGCAGTGCTCGTTGATAAGATCGGGTGCAAATTATGCAGCGGTCGCAGCTGGAACAAAGGCCTTAAAAAGGGAGTGGGTCCTTGGTTTCTGGCCATGATTCATGGCTGATGAGCCATCCCTAAAGGGGCGGCGAGTGCGTAATTTTTAATTGCCAATTAAAATTGTTCCAATGAAGATGTGAAAGCCGTTTCGAAGCTAGAGCAGGCAGGCTGCTTTAACCCAATTAAATATTAACAATTTTTAATAATATATTCAATAAACGAGGAATATATGCCAAGAAAGAAAGAATTGGTACTTACCGAGAAGATTGGTCGTCACTACTATATACACTTTTCACTCAGTTTTTGTAAAAGACTAACATAATTCATTATATGATATGATAACTAATATATAATATGATAAATAATATGATTGGTTATATAATGCTAATAATATAAAGACAATATTCGGCTATAAAGAATTGAAATTTAAGTTGAAAGCTTGAGAGAAACCGTTTTTGTTATCGATAATTTGGTATTTTTCATTAACAGCTAGCTTTTTTCAAACTTTCTGGCAACCCTGCTCGGCTCTTTGACAACTCGAAAGGAAGACGTGTGGCACCACCATAGTTTTAAATCCTTCTTTTGAATTTATATTTTATAATAATTCATTTACCTTAAAATCCAACATTTTTACACGATATATAAATTAAAACATTTAATATAAAATACAATTTTAAAAAAGAATCTTGGGAAGTTGCTGCTATTTGTAATAGTATTTTTAAATTCTCGTTTTCTTTTTATCTAATAAAAACAATAAAAATAATTAATCTGACGTTAACTCTTTTTTTTATGGATCAATAAACTAAATGGGGTTTCCACACCAAAAATTATGCAAATCATTTAAAATTTCTACATTAGCTTGTGGTGGGTGCAGCTTGCATCACCCTCACATGCACTCGCCCGGGTCATTGATAAGGATAATACGAATGGCTCAGTTACCGCTAGCAAACCGCAATTACGCTGACCCAAAGCCGTTGCTAGGCAGCTCGAAGCGTCCACAACAAACAGGACGAGGGCATAGAACAAGAAAACGTGGCCAAAACCACCACCGAACGCCGCCACCACTTTGGGCACCACCAACCGACCAAGGCCAAAAACAACCCGTCCGGTCAGTTTAGTTTTTGTACGTAAACAAATAAGTCCTGGGAATGAAAAGTTGTTAAAAAATATACATATTTTTATTAAAAATGTGCTTTAAAAAATAAGAAATCGTTCTTGGGAACGATTTAAAGGAAAAATATATTTACAAATGATGTAACTGAAGAAATGAGTGAGTCTGTTTAAAGTTTGAAGGATATCAAAATATGACAATGAAAACCAAAGAAAAAGGATGTAATTTTAATAAATTCTAATTTAAAATAAGAAACCTCTTTGCCAAAGACCAAGGACAATAGAATATTGCGCCGCAAAATGCTGTAAATCGAATCGAATGCAAAAAAAAAATAACAAAAATAAAACCAAGTCAAATGGGCTATTAAAACATAAATATTTTTTATTTATAATTTTTATAGGTCTATATGTGTGATATGCGCGCGAGTGTAAGTGTATGTTTTTTTTATTTTAATATTTCTAATCTTCGTGGATGTTGAACCCCATTGGCGTAAACAAAAAAAGGGAATAGTATAGAATGCATAGATGTATACGAATATAATATATATATTTTCCATTATTGATCAGTCTCTTAATCTCTCTCGCTAGCTGCTCCACCTCCTGCTCCTCCTCCTTCTTTAGCCGCTTCTGCTCCCTTGTGCCCCGCCCGGCTGCAGTGCGTCCCCCCGATCCTACGTCCGGCCGTCCGTTCAATGAACCGGCACCGTGATGCGGGGCGATAAACTTTTGGTCGTGGCGCGATTCCGGCGCTGCAAAAAGAGCTTCACGTTCTCGAGCGGCAGCTGGAAGTGATAGTAGGCGCAGTACGGCAGCGGATCCCAGTAGGCGAACAGTGCCTCCCGCTTGTCCAGGGCCGTTGTCGAGGTGCTCCGCTCCAGCGCCGACCAGCTCCAGTTGGGCAATTCGTCCTCCGGCAGTCCTCGCCTATGGATGCACTTCATTGCCCGGCAAAGGAGCTGGGCATGCGACCGATTGTGGCATATGTAGGGCAGGGCCACGCCCAACCGCGTACCCAGGGGCACGAACTGTCCACCGTGGGCGGGGCTCTTGACCAGCCGGAAGCTGATGTGTCCGTTGATGGGCCTCTGGAAGCGCACCTTGGCGAAAAAGGAGCGCAGCCAGAGCTCGATTTGGGCCTCGTCGTCCCGGGGAACTGGTATCAGGTTCTTGGTGTGATGCTCCACCCGACAGCTGACATTGGCCACCACCCGCGAGTCCTTGACGGTGGTGCAGGTGACATAGTGGTGGTAACCCGGTTGGTCTCGCACCACCAGCCACGGTTGCCGTTCGCTGATCTCGTGCTGGTTGAGTTTCAACTCCGTCCGTCTATTCGGGAGTACGTACTTGTGACGCTCCAGGACACCCTGCATTCCGGCAGCCATCAGAATGTTCCGGTAATTGCCCACAAATCCACTCTCGTATATCTGCTGGATCTGCCTTGGCGCGGTTAGCACCACATGAGCCGGCAAAGCCATCTGTTGCTGCTCGCACCTTCTGAAGAGCTGCAGGCAATCATCAAACTGTTGGGTTTCCTGGACACTTGGTATGAAGCTGGCACATCCCAAAACCTCCAGATGTGGCTTGGCCAGTGCATCGTAGTACGCCGGACTGGTGGCGCACACAGGTATATACACTGCCGGCCGCTCCTTCTTCACAATGTGGCATAGAGCTGCTATGTATTGGTCCGGATTATTGGCTGTGGGCCTGGGCACCACGTAGAATTTATCCACGGCCGTGGAGAAGCGGGCCAAGCCGAAGAGTCCCTCGAACTCGAAGACCACCACTCGAGCACCTGAGCCGTAAAAGTTCCTGGCCAGATGAAGAGTCTGAATGGTGCTGCCGCAACTCAGCAGGATGGTCTTCTGCCTCTGGACAGCGCCGAGCTCTTCCTCACCGCTCAGCAGCCACTTGACCAGGGCAATGGGCACTCTCAGGAGTTTCCAGAATATCCATAACAAGGCGGATAGCCAGAAACTGGGGGCTGCTATCGAGAGCGGAATGTACAGGACGTATCTCAGGATGGTTAGCAAAAGTCTCATGAGCATCTGAGGCCCAAAGAGAAGCATTCTGGTGCCCAGATTGGGCTGTGATGGAGCTCGGGCCTGAAACTGACTTCTCAGGAGGCTTCCATCGGCTGTCCTTTGACGGCGCAGCGTCACAAAGTGGCGATGTGGAGCCTGCTGGTCCTTATCCTCCTCCTCCTCCGACTGGCTGGGGTGTTCCGGTATCAGGTCCAGGGAATTAATCCTCCGGAATTTGGAGCGTGTGGCCTGACGAAGTTGCCGGGCATGCTCCTGACGCAGCAAGAGATCGTCCAGGGTCTGGGACATCTTGATCTCTCTCTCTCTCACTCTTCACTATTCACTCTCTCGGTCGCACACACACTGTCGCGGTGACGCGTAGTCCGTATTAATCTCAGCCGTGTAATCTTCGCCGTATAATCTTCGTCTATCTTCCGCCGTGCTGCTGGTGCTGGCAAAATCCGAACTGTGACTAAAGCGCGTTTTAAATAGGAGCTATACTTTAAACCTACGGGATGCAGCTCGGTGTCATTCGTTGATAACCCACCCCAGACACATGTCCATTGGCATGCCCATCCATGTCAATACCTATGCACTGCGGGAAAACTACTCCGCCACTCGAGGTGATCGAAACCTACAGCCCACCACCCACTGCCTTCGCAATGACCATTAGCTAACCGCCGATCAAAGTTGGATCCGATATGCGACTACTTTCTTATCACGGGGTTTATTGCCTTGGGTTTATGGCGTCTGGAAATAGATTCTAGTGGCCAGCAATCGCTTAGCAATAGTTTGTACTCTACAAAATGATAACATAAATAATTGAAGCAACTACAAAATATTAGAAAATGTTTCATAGGTCAGTTATAAAAGAAATTGAGATTCATCGATGATTCCTCCAAATGAATGTCTATGAAATTCTAATAAAAATAGTTTATTTTTTACTATAATTATGTTAAAACCAACTTATATAATATGGTAAATATGAAAAGTCATAATTCTGGTTTAGGACTTTTGTTAGGATTTCAAAAAGTCTCTCAGTTGGATTAAAGATATTCAAAAAATAGATCCTTCAAAACTTTTAATAGACTTTAACTTGATATTTTATCACTTGTGCTGTTTCCTCAGTGTACCAGTAATTAGCTACCGTTCGTATATATGTCCAATAATATTTGTTTGTACATATAATTTAAAAAAATATATAATACATATTTATAAAAATTTGTATAATCAATCAAACAGTTTTTTGAGAATGTGAGCAAAATGTTTGCAGAAGTATTGGTGTTGTTGTTCGCCACCGACACTGCCACCGCCATTTCGCCTCATTGCCCGGAGTCTGGATGATCTTTGGCGATCGCCGGAATAAATCATCACTTTCGGCGAGCTTGGAGATTACGGCTTGGAGGTTCTAGCAAAGCTACGGTTGCCACCGGCGGACACGTAGGCCCCCAATGCCCTGCGAAGGAGCACCATGCTGCGGGGAATCTCGTTCTTGGCTACTGTGTCTCTCACTGGAAGGGAGAGATATTCCAGATCCCGTGACAGATTCCGATTAGTGGATGATCGGACTTTGGCCACATTCAATCCCATTTCTGCTTCACCGGGCACTGATAAGCAGGTTCGACTATAAACCAACCGACCATTCGACTCATTAGGCGAGAAAATCCACAGCAAGAACCACGACAGCAAACTTATGCTTGGAAATAATATTAACAATCTCACACCTACACATAGTATAGACCTTATGGCATAATGATGGCATCGGGTCCGCGATCCGCGATCCGCGATCTGCGATCCGCGATTAAAACCGAAAGTGAAGCAAACAAACACCTTCGACTGGCGGATGACTGCATAACCATCTTCGGACTTTGAGAGTCTGTTCTGGGTGGGCACTTAGTTGTCTCGGGTCGGTTTTGCACACGAGCTTTATAGGATTCTGATTCTGATTCTGATTCTGAATATGGTATACACCTTATACCTGAGCTAGCAGTTTTGTATCTCCTGGCCAAGGTCGCTTCTCAGGTTCAAACAAGCATTGATAACAGGCTTCAAATACAGATTTAGCAATTCAATTTCGTATTTTTTTCTCGACGTTCTGAGCCCTAGAAATAGCTATCTCACCTAAATACTATATATAAACCATATAATATTGGGTATTACGGTGCATTCTCCGATTTGGAAAGATGGCGATAACCCCGGGCCAGTCGCAACCTGTGTGCCAGGAAACATTTTGACATTGCTTTTTAGCGAAGAAACACTTTGATAGGAAATTTTGAAAAAAAAGGGAATTTTTTAAATTAAATTAATTTTAATTTTAATTGATTTAGTTAAAATACTTGTAAGATATTGTATCTATTGAATATTGTAGCCGAGCTTAAATAAACAAAATGTAATTTTCAAAGGAGAACTTTCCTTCCTCTTTTGATGATCACCCTTGATGGTTAGCATAATATTACCTATAATGCACAATGTTCATAGACTTTGCTATACATAGAATCTCATTTATATTCACCGCCAATAAATCATCAGAAAAGGGTTAATCGCTTCGACAGAGACTCGCCTGCAGTTTCTCAATTCATGGCCCGGCTCGGTGACTTATTAAACGCAGTTAGGTATGAACAATGTGACCAAAAGAGGAGGCACTATCTAACCAAGCAAGGAGCAAGCAAACCACCCACCACCTTGGCAAGGTAAGGGTAGCAGTCTATGGCACCCCATATAGTATACCCCATCGATATAGCCCGATTTGACCGACCGCATTCGGAATATGCTTCGAGTCACGATTTGCATTTGTTGCTTGCTCGCACGCCAAACATAATTGTGAGCTCCTCTTTCCGTAATCAATTGCGGTTGCCGATGGTAACCAGGAATTTGTTAATTCAATGTTTATTTCACCCCACAGCCCCCGCAACACTCCAGGCACTGGGCAATGCAAAGCAAAGAAAGTTGCAGTCCCCAGACGGAACAGGCCTTAATGGCGGTTAGTTTGAAAAGGGAATCCTTTCGGCGCTTTCTGTTTTTTTTACCTTCTTGCAAAAGTTTCGCTGGCACTCAGTTGGCTTAGTTCCGCGGGCCCAGACAGTTCGGTTTGAATCCTCCATTCTAGTCCCTAGTCCACCCATTCCGTTTGAACCCTGATTAACTTTCCCTCCCGACGAGCATTAGTTGCGTTAGTGCTTCCGCATTCCGCAAATTTGTGTCAATTGCCACCAGGCAGGACACGTTAGTGGAGAATCCTGCCGCAGGCTTTGCGAGCCTCGATTACCGGTTTTCGTGATAACTTGATGAGTATTCAATTGGAACTCAATCAGTTAACAACAGTGTCCTAGTGCGCGGTCTGGATTTTGAAACAAAAAATTTAGTGATTAAACAGTGTTTAAAAAACTAAATATATTGTTAGAAAAGAAGAGATATTTCTATTGAAGAGTAAGTTTAAATCGAAGGAATATAAAACTTATAATGCTTTAGAAACTAAAACCAAAAAGATAACATTCAAAAATGTTAAAGTTTCAATTTATTTCCAAATAAAGGACTTAATCTATACCATATACACAATTTGTTTTATAAAGTTAACTAGACAACAAATATCTTTCAGTGAAATAATTTATTTTTATAAATTTGTGGGTTTTATAATATAGTTTTTAAGCTTTGGTATTTTTTCCACTAAAATATTTAGAGTATGAATAAGTTTCCTTCCCAATTGATTCACATCCATCGCCCCCAACTCCTGTCATAAACATAAAAATTACGACTTCCATTCGACGGAATCGGCAAAGATATTAAATCTAGAACTAAAATAGAAAGTATGGCCGACATGGGCTAGATTGCATGCCAAATCATAGTCGCACTACCAAGGATGTTATTATATTCCTATCGTTTGCATAAAACCAAATAAAGAAGGAGTGGGGGCAGTGGGTAGTGCTGTGGGTGGTTTGGGGCTGACAGCATAAGGAGCTCAAAATTAGAAGACGCATTCGTGTCAAAGGAAGTTTCAACAACGGCGGAAATGTTGTTTATTAAAATAAATACGAGGACAAGGAAATGATTACGATTTTGGGGGGAATGCCGGGCCATAGGGGATTGCAAAGGGTGGTTGGGGTCCTGGGGGGATGGGGGTGGTAAACACAAACACTTGCTGTCCTGGTGACAGACTGTGCAATGCGTGTTGTCCTCGTCCAAAAACTATTTCCTCAAGTGGGCCCCCAAAAAAATATCATTGGAAAGTATGAACGGAATGGCAATCCTCGGTCCTTGGGTGAGCGAACGAATCCTGTGATGATTATGTGTGGGGGCTCCCCTCGGCACCCTAAGCTTGTTTATTGGCGAGGAACATCAGCTCTGTTCAGCTGTCATGACGACTGGGTCCAGGCCCAGGAACAAGTTAATAAATCAATTTGGACTAAGTTATCGAGCAGCTCAGAAGCGTAGGCGAGGCGCCAAACTTTTCCCCAAAAAGTTTCCGTATTTCTATACCTATTAATATATTTTAAATGGTGGGTTAGTTGGTTTTAAAAAAGCTAAGGTACAGAATATCATTCTAATTTAATAAAGCAAACTGTTAATAGTTTTAAAGAGCATTTTAATAGCTAAACAGTTATGTTCGTTAAATCTGAAAAATTATTATTAATTTGAAAGATATTAAAGGTTGTAGGATAGGGTAAAGTCTGGTCGTATCTATGATTTTACTCGCTTATTTTCCATTGCACGCAATACCAAACCGCATTACCAATTTCTTTGGCAGAAACAAATCAAACTCATTCGCTTGCTTCACACATTCCCACCCACAGATGCAGGCGTACCGCGATAACTTCAAGCAAACGCCCTGCCCATCGGCCGTCGACCTTCAGGTTGCGCCACACCCACCGGCTCACCAGCCCGCCGCACGGCTGCCTTTCGCGCGCACTCAAAGGGGGCGTGACCCATCGGCCGGTGCCAGTTCGGTTGCCGCCTCCGGCGCTCTCACGCCCAGGATGATGAGTCCAGGTCCTCCGGGTGGGGGTGGTGGTGGCGGTGTAGGAGGGTCCGGGGATCCCTCGGCCCTGCTGCGCCAAAACCAGGAGCTACGCCAGCGGCTGGCCGATGAGTCGCATAGCTATCGACGTCGCCTGGACACCTACAAGCAGGCTCAGCACAACCAGGCCAACCTGGTCAGTCGGCTCCAGTCGAAGATCCAGCAGTACCGCCAGAGGTGCAGCGATCTAGAGGAGCGGATGCACGAGACCATCAAGCCCACGTCAGGAACGGGACCAAAGCTAACCACTGGTCCCACCACCAGTCAGGTGCTGGTAAGTAATAAAGCAGACCAATGAGATTAATTTCAGTTATAGAAAACCCTTTGGTTCTTTCTTAAGTATTTAATTAATTTATTGGTTTATTTTCTCGTCCTTTTTAAGAATGTTTAATTATCTTTTAGCAGAATTTAACATTTTTCCAACAAACCCATCAGAACCCATTTTCTAAAGTAAAAAACAGTACAAAATCTCTAAAAATACGTTGTTTGGCAATGTTGCTAAGAGCACTGAACGCTCACACTGCGTATGAGTAATGCTTGGAACAAATAATAAATTAAATTCTTATCAAAATTTAACTAAATATATTTAATACGTTATAGAAACACATTAAAATTCCAGTGGCTTATCATTTTCATTGCCAAAAACAAGCGCTTCTTGTGGACTTTTTTCTAATGACCATTTAATTCCTACAGTGCTCCACTTCACTGACCCTGGGTCAGAGCAGCCTGCCCTGCAGCTCCTCGTTGGACTCGCCACCGCCCAGCTGCAGTCGCGACTATGTGCATGACGAAGTCCTGGTCTCCGGGACAGGCGCCGGAGGAACAGCTGACCTCTGCCGGAAGTTGGAGGAGGAGCATCAACGTTGCGAGCAAATCATGGCCCAGAATAGTGCCCTGCGCCAGCAACTGGAGGAGTCGAATCGCACTAATGAGGCCCTGACCAATGACCTACAGAAGCTGACCAACGACTGGGCCGGCCTCCGGGATGAGCTGCTCATCAAGGAGGACGAGTTCAAGGAGGAGGAGCAGGCCTTTAAGGACTACTACAACAGCGAACACAACCGCCTGCTAAAGATGTGGCGCGAGGTGGTAGCCGTGAAGCGTTCCTTCAAGGAAATGCAGACGGCCATGAAGGCGGAGGTGGCCAAGATGGGCCAGGAGATTAACTGTGTGAACAAGGACATCAGCGGCTCGAATGCGGCCGTGGCCTTCGCCCATCAGCAGGCCAAGCGGGCGGCGGATGAGGAGTTTAAGCAATCCCAGCGCAGCAATGATGACCTCCAAAACCAATTGGCCACCCTGAAGGTGCAATACGAGAGTGCCCGGCACGAGATCATGGAGCGTGACCAGCGTCTGCTGGAGCTGATGAATCAACTGAAGAAGCTGGAGGATCGGTGCGCCCAGGCCGAATCCCAGGCAGCTCTGGCCAGCCGGTATAGTGATGAAATCGAGCGCCTCAACAATTCCATGCGCGAGATTGCTCAGGCTGTCGTTCAAGATGCGGAGATCGCCGATCGCGAGGCGGACGCCGAGGTCACCGGCGGGGCCATGCAGCACATGCATCTGACGCGTGACTCTGCCTCTGTAGCTGGTGGAGCAGGGGGAAGCACCGTCGGCGGCGGTGGCGGTAAATCTCCACGCCGGAATTCGACACGCGCATCCCAGGCCTTCGCCGAGGGTACTATTTCCGCTGTTCAAGCGGCGCTCCACAAATATCAACTGGCCCTCCATGATATGCAGGTGAAGTTCCAGCACACAAGCGACACTCTCCGCACCACCAAGACCCAACTGGACACCAGTGAGGGCACCAAACAGCTCCTTACCACCAAAATGCAGCAGCTTACTGAGAAGCTGGACTCCAGCAACTCGAAGCTATCGGAGCTGCTGCAGGAGCGGGAGAGTCTTCAGCGAGGATTGGACGAAACACGCACCCAGAAACAGCAATCGGAGATGGGTCGAGCCGATATTAACAATGCAGTAAGTCAATTGGGAAAAAGTTATCTATTAAATATAAAAATGGAACGTAGCAAGTTATATTGTAGTTTGTTGCACATTCTTATCAATTTATTACGCTCTTTATTACCTAGACACCTGGATGATTTATAGAAATGTTGATTCAGTATTTTTTAATAAGTACTATCCGATTGGGACGAGGATGCGGAACAGCAACTTGCCGAGCGCCGAGTGCAAGTGTCAAGGAAGATGGGGGCGGCGGAGCGATAAGTCGATTAGTCTGCGTCTGGGTCTGAGATTACGCCGTAGATTTCATTTTAAGAATGTTTCCAACTTAAATCCGGGGTGATGCGATGTCTGCGATGAGTTGAGTTATTAATTATGGCTGCGAAGATTGCAATTGCTGTGGCTGGAGTGTGGGATTGAGTTCATAAGCACCGAGATCCCATATCTCTAAATGGGTTGGTCGGGATCCGGGTTTACCGTCGGCTGGCTTGTGCCGAAAGTGATAAATGAATTCTTCAAAACAATATGAAAAAAGTCTCAATAAATACTATATTTCAACTATAAACTATTTTGATAAGTTAGAACTAGATCTACAATGTTTGCTGATCACATTTGTCTGAAAAACTTGCTGAATAGCTAAAATATCATTCGGCTAATCAATTTATTAGGCACGGGTTGAGATTTGATAATTCGACAATTCCATGAAATTGAATTGATTTTGCTGAAAATGTATTTTTCTGATTCTCTGATTAATTAAACTATTAATCCTATTTTTAGTTTGAAAATCTAAGCGGGGATTATGAGAAACTACAACTTAACTGCGGAAAACTACAAAAGCGCATTGATTCCATGGAGGAAGATAAAAAGGCAGTAGAGCTGGAAATACAACGTATTTTGAAGGATAAAAACATCACGGAGTTGAACTTAAGGTGAGTCCTTAAATAAGGTTTGAAAATCATAGAATTCAATTGTGAAAATTCAATAGATCCGAGGAAGATCGTAGCAGCCGTCTAAGGGAAGAGACGATATCCCTTCGAGAGGAACTCAATCGAGTAAGCCTTAACAGGGATCTTCTAGAGCAACAGCGCATTGAGTCGGACAACCTGATCAATCTCCTCGAGAAGCAGAAATCCGACTTAGAATATGACTTGGACAAGCTGCTCATGGAAAAATGTGACCTTCAGGAGAAGCACGAGAAACTGTCCAGCAATAATTGCTCCACCAGTGATGAGCTGAAGAGCGTCCAAAATTGCCTGCAAGAGGCGCTGGATGAACGCAAAAAGCTTCGCCACCAAACATCCGATCAGTGCAATGAAATAAGCGAGCTCAAGAAGGAGCTGGCGGTCCTGGACAAGGCGCGTCTGGAACTGGAGACCGACAACCTATCGGCTGGTGAAAAACTTAAATGCTTGCAGCTGGAGAAGGAGAAGATCCTGCAGGATCTGGCCTGCGTTACCCGGGATCGTGGTGACATTCACAACCAATTGACAGCCATGTGCCGGAAGAAGGAGGCACTGAACGAGGAGCTCATGCGAACACGCCAGCGATTGGAGCAAACCACAGAAACTAACAGTCGCCTGAACCGGAACCTCGAGGAGATGGTTAAAGATGTGGAGGAAAAGCAGGTGGTCATCGATCTGCACGAAAAGGACACCCACCGCTTAAATGAGCTTTTGGCCGCATTGCGTTCTGAAAAGGAATCACTGGAATCCGTACTTTTCGACACAAACACTTCACTGGAGGCCACCGAGGAGCGTCGCAGCCAACTGGAAAGGGATCTCCAGGAAGCCCTGGTACGAGAGGAGTCCCTAAAGAATCACGTGGCCCGACTGCAAAAGGAACTCGAGCAATGCCAGCGAAAGGCACAGGAAACAAAGACGCAACTAATCAATGCCGCTCGAGCGGCCGAAAGTGATTTTAACCAAAAGATCGCCAATCTCCAAGCTGCTGCCGAGGACGCAGCCAAGCGACATGGCGAGGAGGTGCTCCAGCTGCGAAATGCCCTAGAGAAACGCATGCAGCAGGCTTTGCAGGCCCTGCAAACGGCTAAGGACGATGAGATCGAGAAGCTGCAAGAACGATTGGCCACCTTGCAGGCCCATCTCGAAAGCCTGGTGCAACAACACGAGGAAGCTCTGATCCGGGCAGAGAGCGAGAAACAACAAGCTCTACTGATTGCCCACAGGGACAAGCAGGCCGTTGCTGAACGCCTGGACGCAGTTAACAGGGATCTCAAGACGGAGCAGGAGGCCCTCGATCGGAGCCGACGCGAAGCCAATGCTCGAGACGAGAAACAACGGGCGGCTATTGCCCTGCTCAAGGACGAGATGGTTCAAATGCGCACCAAGGAAGAGGAGCACAAGTGAGTGAATAATTATTGCACAACTTTTTTTTCTAATCCAGTTATCCTTTTTTACATCAAACAGAATCAAACTCGAGGAATGCATCCGGAAACAGGAACTGACTCTGAGCAGCATGAGGGAAGAACGTGATACCTTGTGTCGCTTAAGTGAGGAACTGAAAATGGAGATTCGTCTGAAAGAGGACAAAATGGAAGGCACCAATAATGAACTGCAGGATGCCCTGAGAAAGTCAAAGGAAGGTGGGTTAAAACTAACTTTTAGTCTTTGTTTAAACCACTTCATATATTTTTGCATTTTCTCCTTCAGGTGAAGGCTTCATTGATAGCCTCCGGAAAGAGTTAACCGACTCCAGGCGACAATTGGCGGACAGCAACATTGAACGAGACAAGTACTCCAACAGCAACAAGGAGCTCCGTGATCATGTGAAGCGAGTGGAGAGCGCCAAGCGGGAGCAGGCTCGTGCTATCGAGGAGGCTCTTCAGAAAATCAGCAGTCTGGAGGATTCCAAGAATAGTCTAGAAAACGAACGAACCAGGCTAAGCACCATTCTTAAGGAGACGGAGAACCACTTCACGAAGACCACCCAAGACTTGAATACCACCAAAGCTGCCTTGCAAAAAGCCCAAGTGGAGTTTGCCCAAAAAGACGAGGGCGGAAAGGAACTACAGTGCAAACTGGTGGCCGAAGTGGAGCTCAAGGAACGGGCTCAGCAGGAGCTGTGCCAGATCAAAAAGCAATTGTCCGATCTGGAGGCCAATCTGTGTGCCACTCGTCAGGAATTGGGTCGAGCTCGATGCCAGAACAACCAGGAGGAGCATCGTTTCCATGCCCGGGAGCAGGAGTTGGCTCAACGACTGGAGGAGGGTCGGGGCCGAGAGAAACGCCTCGAAGATCAGAAGCACAACCTGGAGGTGTGCCTGGCCGATGCCACCCAGCAGATCCAGGAACTGAAGGCTCGTCTGGGCGGAGCTGAAGGCCGAATTCGTGCTTTGGATGAACAGCTTTCCTGCGTGGAGCTCCACAAACGCGATACCGAACAGAAGCTCTCCTCCGTGGTGCACACTCTTCGCCGGATTGCCGGAATCCAGGTGGATGGCAGTGTTAATCTCTCCCACCGCTTGCTCAGTCCTTCCAGAAGATTCAGTCCCTCTCGCAGTTGCGGAGAGTACGATGCCAGGAGCACTTCCCAATGCCCTGATGGACCCATCGACGTTGACCCGGATCTTGTTCGCAAGGGTGTCCGCAATCTTATGCACCAGGTGGCTCAATTGGAGCGCGAAAAGGACGACTACAAGTCTCAGCTGGGGGCCGCCAAGAAGCAACTCCAAGATGCCGCCGAGCAACAGCTCAAATGCGATGCGAAGATGGGCAAACTCCAGGCCATGTTGCGGAACCTTCAGGAGGAGAAGAGCAACCTGGAGACCGATCGCAAAATGAAGATCTCAGCCATCCAATCGCTTGAAGAGAAGCTTAAACAGCGGAACGACGAGTGCCAGTTACTCCGGGAACGATTGGCCCAAACAGAGATGCAACTGGCCGCAACCTCGGAGGAGAATGCTCAGAACGAGGACCGCTTGGAGAAGAGTCGCCAGCTTTGCGCCAAACTGGATAATGAGAAGCGTCAGCTGCAAGAAGAGTTGGCCAAGGTGGAGGGCAGGGCCAGTAAGTTGGATCTTCAGCGCGTTGCCATGGAGGGAGACCTTACACGCCTGCAAATGGCTCTTCAGGAGAAGGATTGCAGCATTCGCCAGATGACCGAACGTCTGGAGAACCAGAACCGGGCCATGACCCAACTAGAGGACCGTTGCACTGCTTTGAAATCCACTGTAGACCAACTAAAGGAGCGTCTTCAGAAATCCGCATTGGGAGAAACTCAACTGCGAGGTGAATTGAAAACTCTGCAAAAAGAACTCTCCGAGCAAGGCCACTGCTCCCAGGCCAACGAAGACAAGGTGAAGCTGTTGCAGAAGTCCCTTCAGACATCAGAAAACGAGAAGCGCATCCTCACCGAGCGCCTGGACAGTGCCCAGACGAATCTGAACGAGCTTCGCCGCAGCCAACAGGCCCAGTTGGACGGCAACCAGCGGCTGCAGGAACAGGTAACGGATCTGGAGGTTCAGCGATCCGCCCTGGAGTCCCAACTCCGCATTGCCAAGTGGAATCAGGAAAGTGGCGGAGACAAGGCACTGACAAACGGAAACGGAGGTGGGGCCGAGGACGAGCTTAGCCGGCAGCTGAAGTCGTCGCAAAGGGAGAAATCTGAGCTTCGAAGCAAACTGCAGACTTTACAGGTGGGTTAGAAAGAATATCTTTATATCTTAATCAGGATATGTATCTAAAAATGTTTTAAAACATCTCGAATTTAAAAACTAAAACTTAAATCCTTTAGGACAAGGTCAAGCAATTGGAATGCGAGAGAAAGAGCAAGTTTTCCGGGGGAAACGCCTACGACAGGGCCGAAAAGTCCAACTCCTATTATGGGGGAGCAGCCGATTCCGGGGAATTCGATTCCAATCGCTACGATGTTGGCGGCGGAAATGGAGGTGTTAATGGAGGTTCCTATAGTTGTGGCCTGGACCACAGTATCATTGAGCAGGAGACACGGGATTTGCGTCTGAAAGTGCGTCGCCTGGAGACACTTTTGGCGGAGAAGGAGTCCGAGCTGGCCAGGTGCAAGGCGCGGATGAATGATAGCGCCAAGTGCATGGATGGAATGGACTCCGAAAGGTACCGCAGTGCCCAGATGCATGCAGAAAAGCTACTGGATGCCAGGGAGCAATCACACCGACAGCAGGTCTTGCGGCTTGAGAATCAAGTGAGTTCTTAAATAATATTTTTGTGTTTAAACTTAAATATTTCTTAAATTTTAGATATCCATGCTGCGTGAGCAACTGGCCCAAGAGGCAAAGCGACGACAGCAGTACATCCTGCGAAGCTCAAAAGCGAACCGAGAGATGCAACACTTGAGAAGCACCTTGGGGGATTCCCTGCGGAATGTCTCCCAGCATCCAGTAGATGCCCACCTCTTGGAGAGCGAAAGCCGGCGGTAAATTTTAAAATATTATATGCGTTTCAAAACTAATACTCCAATTGCAGACTCGATTCTGCCGTTTCGATGAGCCTGCCGCCGTCCACGTGCCGGGACTACGAACGCGACTAGAGCGTTGAACACTTAGATTTGGTTAAACTTGATCCCGCCAAGATGATGAAGAATTAGAGATCACTGCCATTGCATTTATTTAGAGAGGCTTCCCGGACTACAGCAGTCCAGTATCTGATTTAATCATCGCCTGCATTTCAAATCGTTTGCCTTAGTACAAGTCTAGCTGTTCATTGTCTGCCTCGATAGACAATCGATATAGTGCGTCCCCATCCAGTCGCATATTCATCTCTACACCAACTAACTATGCATTAATGGGTCACAAGTTCCGATTCTCCCTAAACGAGGGAGAACACCGAACTATATATCTCACCAGAATTTACATCATTTGCATTTACATATATTGGCCAGAACACCGAACTAGTCAGCACAACAACCAATATTTAATCCTTAGCAATATATTTAATCCTATATACAGTGCAGATCTACTGCATGTTTTTTAAAAATATATACAAGAGAAATACACGTCTAATGAACACAAAATAAATAAAAATCTTTTTTTTTATTTCTTTGTGGCTTTAAGAAGTTTTTCCAGACACTCCACGACAATCTTCATGTTCGCTTTTTGGTCGGACAATTTTGCCACCTCTCCAACGATGGCAAATAAGGCTTTCGATTTTCCCTTGTTGTATTGCTGCACTGCCTTGGGTTGATTGCAAATTGCTTGTTGGCAAAGATCCTCTATTTGTGCCAAATCGCTGATCTGCTGCAGGTTGTGTTGCTCAATAAGCTTGCGAAAATAAATTATATCTTATGAGTTAAATTCGAGTTTTAAAATAAGTCACCAACATACCTCATGAACTTTTAAATTGGGATTATTGTGTAGCAATTCAATAAGTTGTCGCGCAGCTTGCAGATTTATTTGTTCCGTATGAAGGTTCTTTAATATGTCTTTTAAATCCTCGGAATTTATGGAACTAAATGAAATAATTGAAATTAAGATGGAAAAATGAAATGAAAATAATTTTCAGTGATTACCATTCCTCTAACTCCAAGTTAAGCTTATTGCAGTAGGTCAGAAAATCATTAATAAGAAAATTGTAAACAATTTTGGTAGGCAGTTTACTTAGACTGCGATTGATACTTTGAAAGTGATGCAACAAAATCGGTTCATTCTGGAAAAGGAATATATATAAATATATCAATGTAATTAAACAATAAAAAAATAATATATACCACTAAAATAATAGCTATTTCTGGCTTAAGACTGTACTGTTCCACTAAACGCTGCCTGGTATCTTCTGGTAATTCAGGGATTTCCACACTCAAAGCAGCTACAGAGATCAAATCTTCTGTTGATTGGGAACCGGGCTTAAGATTCAAGTGGAGAGGTGGCAGATTGGGCTCCGGCATAAATCGGTAGTCCTGCATTACCTCCTTGTCACGCATGGCAACAGTGCGACGATTTTCCGCGTCCCACGATCGCGTTTCATTTGTAATTACTCCACCTTCGGCCACAGTTTCCAACTGCCGATTTATTTCATAAGTTATGGCTTGAGAAATGCTGCGAACAGATCCTATGTTTTTGACTTCTGTGCGAACTCCCAATGGATCTCCCTCCTGGTGTATTGATATATTAGCATCCACTCGCAGGGCACCCTCTGTAAAATATGATTCAGATATAAAGAATGAAGAATAGTTGAAAAATAATAATTACCTTCCATTTTACAGCTGCAGGTTTGCAGGCGCCTTAGAATAAGTATTAGTTCTTTGACCAAGGAAGCAGCCTCTTCACCAGTTTCCAGATCTGGGGCAAACACTAGCTCCATCAATGGCAAGCCAGCGCGATTCAGATCAACAAGACTTCTCTTAAGCGCCTCGTCATGTAGGGATTTCCCGCTATCCTGTTCTAGCTGGAGTTGGAGCAGTTTAGCAGTCTTATAGTAGACCTTTTTGCCCGGTGTTATTACCGGAAAAGTCATAAGCCCGTTGTTCGCCAGGGCAGCTCGCTGCTGGGTGATTTGGTAGCCATTCTGTAGGAAATTTATTTTGATTTATTAGACTAATTATAATTATTGAAAACTCTTACCGGCAAATCGGCGTAGAAGTAATGTTTTCGGTCAAACATGGACACTTCATTAACCCGGCATCCTAGGGACAGAGCTGTTTTAGTTCCAGACTCTACACACTTCCTATTGAGCACCGGCAGGGTTCCTGGTATGGAGGCGTCGAAAAAGGCTACCGAGCTGTTGAGTGGAGCTCCAAAGGAGGTACCGCCGCCTGAGAAAAGTTTTGAGGCACTTGCTATTTGAGCATGCACTTCCAATCCCACGACGCTCTTCCATTTCCTGAAATACACAATGTCATGAATAAAATTAATTAGATCCTTTATAACTCTTACCTTTTAGGTATGTTGGCCAACTTTGGCTGCGTGGAAACCCTCCGGATGATTGAATAATGCATTACAAATTGAACCCAATGTATTAACCGAAAAGTTTTCAAAACAGCTGACTTTGTTATTGTTTTTGGCCAAAAGCACTGCCAGATATGGTCTCAAATGTCGTTGTATGAGATGTGAGTTGCCAAACATATTGGCAAGACGTTGCCAGACCTTAAACCGATTGGCAGATCAGCTGTCGTCCATCGCACCATCGATTGCGCTGGCGAAAACAGCAATAACCTTTTTTCATTTACAAACATGTAAAAAAGATGAGACTAGCAGAGGTAAGCGCAGTAAACAATACCACATCAATAGAGAGACAATGCGTGGAAGCAGACAACGAGGAAATATCATTGGCTAAGCTTATCAAACAGTTGACAGTGACCAAGACGAGAAAAAGCTCTGCAAACGACAACCACGACGACACCAGGAGGAGGAGGTTCGGTTTCCGGGAGTGAGCGGGAGCAACAGGAGCAGGAGGAGGATCATATATTAATTACAGCAATTGCCACACCATTGAGAATCCTGAATCATGGAAATTGAGAAAATCATCAGCGACTTGGAGTCGAACATGACGCTGGAGAACGAGGAGGCCAAGAGGAAATTGGTGGAGCTGTTTACGCAGAGTGAGTATTCTACTGTGCCAAAACTTTTCATTATGCACCAATTGGAATTCTTTTTCAGACAAGGATCAGTGGCTGGTGCAGTTTATGCTGGAGTACTTTTTTAAAACCGGATCTCAGCGTATATTAGAGGTAATGGTTAAGGCTCAGGCGCCACACGATGGATACATCTTCGACAGGTTGGACGATTGCCTGAAACAGGCGCCGCATCGGGTTCATAGTCTGCAGGTGTTTTGCTTCATAGTCCGCCACCATCCCACCTGGCTGTACAAGATTGAAAAGCATCGGCTTATTAGAAGCGTTTTCAAGCTGCTTATGGTGAGTCCGTTTTCCCAATCCCCACCAGGCTAACCACTTTCACTATCACTGCGTTCCCTTTCAGAACGAGAAAGAGATTGTGCCACTGATGAGCGCGCTGCTGTGCATCATCACTCTACTGCCCATCATCCCGAATTCGGCGCCCAACTTTTTGAATGACCTTTTCGAGGTGTTCGGTCATCTGGCCTCTTGGAAGCTGCAGAACAGCAACAAGTTGCCGGACGAGAAACTGGTCCATCTGCAGTTGGGCTTGCAAATGCTGTTCCACCGTCTCTACGGCATGTATCCCTGCAGCTTTATGGCGTATCTGGTGGAGTTCATCAAGCGTAACAATGGTGGCGGCATTTTCCAGCACACGATCAAACCTCTGTTGGACACGGTGCGAGTCCATCCAATGCTGTTGACCGCCACACCAGAAACGGAGGTGAACAATACGCGCTGGAAGGAGATGGAGCCGCACGACGTGGTCATGGAGTGTGCCAATCTTTCTCTGCCAGTGCTCCTGCCAGAGCCGAGCAATGAAGATGGTGGCTACGTTTACCCGATGACGCCGGCCTACAGCCGCATGACTTCAAACACCTCGAACACGGATTACAGCTACCAGCTGAGAGACTTCCAGCCAACGAAGACCTCTTTCTCCCGCTTCGATTCTACGGATCTGGGACCCATCTGGAGTCCACACAATGAGATCACTGCGTCCACTAGCGCCATTCCGCTGACGCCCACCACGACTTTTATCTTGCCCATCCAGCCGCAGACTCAGCAAATGGTGGGCATGACGGGTTCTTCGCCGCCGGAAACTGCAGTGGAGGCCACGCCAGAGACTACGCCGTTAAAGGATTTGCGGGAGGTCAAACAGCCGCTCGTGCGAAGCAATTCCCATGCAGTGAGAGCTATTTTCGCCTCGAGTCAGCCCTCTTCGCCGATGCGCAAGGATCAGCAAAACCAGTTTAGCTTTCCGGACGTAAGCCGCGAGGCCGAGGAAAGCACCAGCCACCATGTGATGGAGATCACCAGAATAACCGCCTCCGCCGCCACCACCTACGAACGACGACTCCAGCAGGTCATTCAGGACAGGCAATCGGCGGCAGGCAGCATGCCCGAAATGAATTCCGAGATATCTATCGGCGGCGTATCTGGTTATCCTCCTACCTCTCAAGAAGTTGCTGCCGTGTGTGGCGAGTGCAACGAAACTGATAGAAACTTGTGCAGCGTTGGGGGACTCCACATGCCCACCAGTCGATCCATGCACCAGCTGGCCAAGGGAATGAAGCGAAGAAACCGCATGGCCAGCTACAGCGGCAACGGCATCTACGTAGAGGATAGCCGCAGCACAGCGGCCAAAAAGGCGAGCTGGAGCGTGGAGGCGGAGAATCCCCTGCGTCGGGCCAAATCCTGCTCGGCCTTGACTGGAATGCTGCAGCAACAACAGAACTCGGATATAAACGATGACGTAGCTGATTGTCCAGGGGAGAGGCAGCGAACGGAGAACGGGACACAAAAGACTGGCAGCCGCTTGCAAAGAAGCGGTCGTATTCTGGCCATGGCAACGCCCAAGGAACCGGCCAGAAGCTGCGAACATGCCGCCACCCAAACGCTGGAAGGAGTAATTCCAGAGCATTATGAAAATTGGCTGTTTGAACTTTTGCTGGAGTGCAAGGATCAGAGGAATAAGTACGAGAGAAGTATTCTCTACCCTCAGGACGTCCTGGACGAGTACATCAAGCATGCCATTAGGGCAAAAGAGTCCTTTGACATGGAGCAGGGCCAGCTAATGTGCCTGCAATTGGAATACGAAAGCTATCGGCGTTCGATCCACGCGGAACGCAATCGCAGACTCATGGGCCGAAGTAGGGACAAGCGCAGCTTGGAGATGGAGCGGGATCGCTTGAGGGAGCAACTCAAGAACTTTGATGCTAAGAACAAGGATCTGGCCAGTAAAATGGACAAGACCATGCGCCTGGGGCAGCTGCGACAGGAGACTCACCAAGAGGAGCTGGCTGACATGAGGACCAAGTACCAGCACGAGCTGGAAGAGAAAAAGTGCTTGCGCCAAGCCAATGACGATCTTCAAACGCGCCTCACTTCCGAGATAGCTCGCCACAAGGAGATGAACTACGAACTGGAGTCCCTTCGAGGACAGGTCTTTAGTCTGGGCACCGAGCTCCAGCACGCCCAACAACAGGCGGACGTTGGTCTGCAATGCAAACAGGAACTGGCCCGCTTGGAAGCCGAGTTTATTGTCATGGGGGAGGTGCAGGTGCGGTGCCGCGACCGTCTAGCCGAGATAGATAACTTCAGGGCCCGAGACGAGGAGCTGCAAATGCTCCAAGAGAGCAGCCACCAGGAACTGAAAGGTGCGCACGAAATTCTTGTTTATATTCTTGGAATGTTTATTTCCAATTTGCAATTTCATGTATGCAGAATTAAGGCACAGTCTGGACGAGAAAACATCACAGCTGGAGAGTATGAAGCACAAGATCAGCGACCTGCAGGCCCAGTTGGCCAACAGCGAGAAGGCCATGACGGAGCAGAAGCGACTTCTCAGCACGGTGAAAGATGAGTACGAGGAAAAGTTTAAGGTGCGTTCGGGGGAACACAATTTATGGACACATTCATTCTCATGTTCTTTCCTTAGTCGGTTAATAAAAAATATGACGTACAGAAGAAGATTATCATGCAGATGGAAATGAAGCTAATGATGATGTTGCAACAGCCACAGGGAGCGACATGCCACAACACTTGCTCCCCGGATACGGATAGAACTGGTAAGATTAGACACGACTGCCAAGAAAGACTGATCTTATGAAACTCCTTCCAGATATTGCTTCATCAATGGAGCGCAACTCGCCGCTGTCTACATCGCTAGCCTCCAGCGAAAGCCTCTCGGCCAGTCTGCGTTCGACTGAGCTCAAGAACCTGCACCAACTGGTGGACACGCCTTCAATGCCAGACGCACTGAGCAACATGGCTGCCAGCGCCAACTTTGAGGAGAGCGTTCGTCTACCGGCGGTGGACTTGGCCACATCGGCCAGCACCGCCAGTGCCATCAACATTGTACCGCACGCCCTGGAACTGCCCTCCACATCGGGAATGGGTAGCAGTCAGGTCCACACCATCACCCACCCACACCTCTACCTGCAACAGCACATTCAGGAGCAACTACACCAGCAGCAGCAGCAGCAGCAGCAAGAGCCATTGCAGAGCCAAGAGCAAGCAGCACAGTTTGTAAAAAAGAACTAGCTTTCCTCCGCTAATTAATGTCTATTGTCAAAAAAGTCAACAAAATTTTTCGGTTTTTCATATTTCATATTCAGTTTAAAACTGTAACTAAGGTTTAATTAATCGCTGACTCCACGCAATAATTATAAAGTTTAAAAAAAAATTATTAATGTTTGAAATTTTAACTTGTTTAGCACATTGCAATTTGTTGTAAAAAAAATGGTTTTGATACGAGGCAATAAGTAAGACGCATTCATATTATAATAAACATTTAATTAAGATCAGCAAGCATAAAAACAAAGCCTTTTATTTATACAAAAAACATTAAGAATTTATCCATTTTTCTTCTACTCGAAGGTATAGTATTTGTTAACCTTTCAAGTATTAGCCAAGTTATGGTTACTTTCTTGTGCGATTTTATAAGGGAATAAGTAATTTCTATGTTAATTCATTGTTATGTAATTACCGCCAAGTATTTAAATTAATTCCAACATGAAAACAAAAACGTAAACAAGCTCGCCAGCGCTGCCAGCTGATAAAATAACAGAGATATGGCAGCTCTACAAAATCAGATGTTTTTTGTAGCCAAATCAACAATAAGAGGGAGGACCGCTTGCCAATAAACTAAAGAAAGATTATTCATCAATATGCTGTCCCAATATATGGAGGAATTTGAACAGGTGGGTGCTTAAATATAGTAATTATGCTGAAAGGACAAATGAATCCCTCTGGTAACCCCACCCACAGGAACCTTTTGAGGTGGGCGAATTCATTGAACGCCTAACATGGAGGACCAACAACGAGCTGCAGAACACTGAGGACTTCAGTCCTGTGGCCCTGCATGACACTTTTATACAGACCATCAAGGACCTAAAGATTCTCCAGGAGAAACAGCAAAGCAAGTGTGAGAGGCTGGAGGAATCTCTACGCCAGGAGAAAGAGACACACGCCAAGAAGATTGCGAAGTTGCAAGAACGCCACCAAACGGCCATAGACTGGTTCAGCCAGCTGGACGAGAAGATCAACTCGGTGGCAGGGAAGATCATGCATCTGGGAGAGCAACTGGAGAATGTGAACACACCCCGAAGCCGCTCCGTGGAGGCACAGAAACTGCTCAATTTTATGGCAGAGTTCTTGGCAGCCGGTCCTGTGATTGTCAACGACATTTTCGCAGATGCTGCCCGCTTAAGTGAGGCGGCAGATGTGATCCAGAAACTGTATGCAATCTCGCAGGACCTTCCTCCGGGAAATTTTGCCGAGTCTAAGCGAAAAATCGAGAAAAAATACGATGAAGTTGAAAGGCGACTAATTGAGGAATTCGCGACCGCCCAAAAGAGCGAAGACATTGACCGCATGAAGACCCTCGCTCAGATCCTATCCCAGTTCAAGGGATACACCCAGTGCGTAGATGCCTACATCGAGCAAAGTCAAATGCAGCCGAACAGCGGAAAGGACATCTTCATTGGCATAGTTCCGCTGTGCAAGCATCACTACGAAATTATCCAGAAAGTATTTGCCAATCCGCAGCAGGTCATGTCCAAGTTTATATTGAACATCTATCAACTAAAGCTCCACCAGTATGCAATGACCAAGCTGGAGGACAAAAAGGACGAAGAGAAATACTTGCGGACGCTCTATGAATTATATTCACGGTGAGTATTCCAAAATTCTATATCCCTATTCCCTTTATTATTTATTATTATTTTATTGCCAGCACACTGAAGTTATCGACAGACCTGCAAGTCTACATGTCCACCATCGACGATGACCTGTTGCAAAAGCTGACGCAACAGATTTTCATAAAGCACCTGGCCGGATATACTGAGATGGAAACCAAGTGCCTTACGGCCAAGTGCTCCACAGAGCTGGAAAAGTTCTATGCGAGCAAGAAACACCAGAAGACACAGACCACCAAGGGATTCCGTCGTAACATGGAGGTTTTGATTGCGACTCGGGCCAACATTAATATCGCCGCCATCGAAGATTACGGAGGGGAAACCTTTCTTTCCGAGGAACTCGCGATCAACATGTTGCAGGAGGCCAAGGCATCGTTGAAGCGGTGTCGTCTTTTGTCCAGCGAGGCTGACTTGCCCAGCAATGCCATTAAGTTGAACGATATTCTTCTTCGATTTTTAATGCATGAGCATGTGGATTATGCATTGGAATTGGGGCTGCAGGCAGTACCCCTGGCCGAGGGCAGGATATTTCCTCAGCTCTACTTTTTCGATGTTGTGCAAAAAACCAACATCATTGTCCATCTACTCGACAAATTGTGCAATACTTCGGTGATACCGTGCGTTAGGTGGGTTAAGATATAATAGAATATATAACAGAAAATGACTATTTCCGATTTCATCTCCAGTAATACGCCAAAATACTCGGACTATGTCTTCAAAAAACGAATTTTAATGGATCAAATAGAGACAAAACTAGACCAGGGCTTGGATCGCTCTATTAGCGCAGTGATTGGCTGGGTCAAGGTATATCTTCAGTACGAACAAAAGAAAACTGACTACAAGCCGGAGACTGATGTGGACACCATATCCTCAGCTGTAAGATAATGAAAACTGTCATTTGGAATTGAAATTAATATATTTTAATCCATTAATCCCATCTAGGCCTGCTTGCAAGTAGTGCAGAATCTGCAACCCGTGATTGTCCAAATAAAAAAGTGCGTTGATGGCGAGAATCTTCAAAATGTGCTCACAGAATTCGGAACCCGTTTGCATCGAGTTATTTACGATCACCTGCAGACTATGCAGTTCAATACGGCCGGAGCCATGTGTGCCATTTGCGATGTTAACGAGTATCGTAAGTGCATCCGCGATCTGGACAGCGCATTGGTGACGCAGCTCTTCGATATACTTCATGCCTTGTGCAATCTGTTGCTGGTTAAGCCTCAGAACCTGCAAGAGGTTTGCACAGGCGATACTTTGGTAAGCTATAGATAACGACAAACCGAACCAACGTCTTACATTTCACTTTCCTTTCTTCACATGTAGAACTATCTGGACAAGTCGGTGGTTAGACAATTCATTCAGCTGCGCACTGATTTCCGAATCATCAAAAACACCAACTATCTGAAGGGGATTATTGAGTAAGGAGTTCAAGTGCCCGAATGAGTCACATTCCGAAACTTTCCACCATCGTTCCATCGTTCGGTGCTGTCTGATGTCGCTATTGATATATTACGGGAACATTATCTAATAAGATTTAATTGTGGTTCACTGTGTTCTTTAACTTTCAATTAAACTTGAGTGGCTGTTGCTTTTTATCTACACAAAGCCCCGGGCACCTGATTTACCTGGGTTTTATTTATAGTCACGCGTGTGACTCCCGTTCCCACCCACCCAACCACCCACTCCCTGATCCACACCAGCCCCCGACGACGTCACGGACGTCCGTCCATATGTCTCCAACAGTTAAAGTAAATCGCTGGCGTTATCAGTCAGACTCTAAAAAAATCGTTCAATCGGCTCCCAGTCAATAAATCAAAATTTATTGATTAAGCGCTTGAGTCGTATTTATTTATTTACGTTTGCACGGTAGGTTTTGGAGCATTGGTAAATACTCTTAAACTAAAGAGAGGCGGTTTCCCAGATTCTACGGACGTCTACCATGGTGGTAGCCACTATTTTGGTGTCAGTCACCCAATAACCGCCAAACCAATCGTATCGCCGAATTTGTTAAGAAAACGTAGCCAGCTCGTGATCCCCATTATCGATCCTCTTTGTTATTGTTTTTAATACTGATATTTGGAAGCTATTTTGCACACCTACGCGAAACGCGTTTACCCGATATTCTAATCAAATTGCGATCCCAGATCTCTTAAGCCGATTAAGCCATGCGCGGCGCCATCATGGGCTATTATCTAAAGATTCTTTTGGCCATTTGTGCTATCCAGGAGTTGACCGGCGGAGTTATTAAGTCAACAACCGATGCTGCCTACAAGAAGTACCTTGCCTTAAGATCCCTTCCCTTTGAAGATTGCGGTGAGTGGAGTATCGGGAAAAGTTATACAGGAATCTTCTAGTGCAGTCCTTTGGTTGGCAAGGACTCTTTCGTTTATTTAAGTTGTTTCTTCAAGTTTTTAAGTTTCATTAGATTTAATATTTTCATGATCGCTCATCCCTGACCATCATCGATAGTGGAGATTAACCAAATTTAACCACATGAATGCCTCGTAAAAGAGATTAAATATTTTGTAGCGTCATCGAGTAAGTATTGCGATCGGATCAGAATCAACCTGCCTGTAAATAAATAGCTCCCAATCTCATCTAGCTTGACTTATGCTTCCGCAAATCCATTGACGGCTTTCAAATATAACGCCCATAAAATTTGTATTTTCCCGAATTAATTTGAATTATCGTTGATAAGCGTGTCGTGATAAATTGATATATTAGCACAATTAATTAATGGAAAAGTGGAATCATGGCTAATTTTAAATCAGTTTGATAGATGGAACTCTTATCTATATTCTTCATAAATGAAAGTTAAAAATTTTTATGTATTCGCCATAAATCTAGAAATAGTCTTCTTATAAAATCGAGCAAAATCGGTTCTTAACTTAATCAACCAAGACGGAATCCTATTCACTAGCCTCTTAATAGGGTATTAATAGTTTCCAACTTGGGTTTTTTTCATATAGGCCCTATCTTTTAATTGTATTCTGGTCTTTACGGCTTTTTGATTAACAAAAGTATTTATGGACTGGACACCGTAAAGCAATGATTTATGTTCTGGACTTAGTGAATTATAAACAAAGAATGGGGATTACCTTGCCGTTTCAATTGTGTAGATGAAAGAACCCAAAACCGAGGAGCAATCAATACCCAAGAGGATAGTAATCAAATTAAGAAGTTAATTAACACAACTGTGTAATCTATTAATGAACATGGTTCCAATTAAAGATAGAAACAGTTTGGAAGCTCCGGTCTTGAAAAGTGCACTTGGTCAAAGATTGTTGATTATTTTGCAATGTGTGTTTGCAGATAACTCGGCTTAGGGGCTGCAAAAAGTTTAATATTTAAAGATAGGCTCTTAACTAGTTGCCAGGTTGGAATTAGTAGACATGAAAAATATCACGTACCCAAAACTTATATATATTTAATGTCTAATTTTAATGATAAAGCTCAAATGGCTCTTGAACTCTTCCCTTATCCTTGACATATGTAGGTTTCTTTATTTTTCAGGTTCTCTATATCATGTCAACTACCTGCAGATAGAGAGTTGTACGACACTGCCCTGTTCCATGGCCCGGAATGCCACCATTAAGGTTACCGTGCTCTTCGATGATAATGGTAAGTATGAGAATATTCATTTACTGATAACACCAAAATCCGTGCATTCGAAATCCCCCAGAGAAGCCATCAATAGAGAGGGAGCGGCGGGCAAATGTCACTAGGAAACCAAAATAGATCTTGTGCGGGCGAAGAGATTGCGATCAGGTGGATTGCGGATGTTTGATAGGCGGTGCGGATCGGGGCGGATTGGGGCGGGGCCAGGTGAAAAATTCGGTTGCCACTTTTGACTCTAGAATAGCCCCTGCGTGTTCGGGGGCTGATGGCAATAATGATTAGCCACTGCCATAAATATAATTGATACACGACTGTAAATCATCGAAATTTCACCAAAAAATATTTCATGGACTTCTCTACTGTTTTTGTTCGCTGCAGTTGTTGAGATATTCACACCGATTGCAGCCCGGGGCCCGCCCCAATGCCGATCCATAAATAAGCTAATTAATGTCTAACGATATTTTGATGAGTCAGCGAAAAAAGGGAACAATTTCAACTACGATTGATCACAGCACGATTCGACAATGGCCGTATGCAGATAGGGTGGGGGAAATAAAATATTGGCCTGCCATAAAAAATAGATTTGATTTCGCTGCCAGTGCACCCTTCTGTCTTGAGAGGTTGATAAACGATCACTGAAAGCTGGTTTCGTGTTTACAAATATTGGATTTTTTAGTTTAATTTTTTTTTATTTATAAACAAAAGCCTGAATAATATAAAAAAACATATAAATTTTATTTAAAAGATCAAGTTCTGTTAGAAATCTTTGACATTTTTTGAAAAACTAATCTGTTGAATCCTGATTTTTAGGCAATGGAGTCACTTTCCTCAAACACGAGGTCCGCTGGGTCTTTAATTACATTAAAACTGAAGCGTACATAACCCCCGATCCTTGCGACGGAGACCATGGATGCATAGAAAGCGCCAGCGACGGCAAATCCTACTGGGCCAACATATTTGTGAATGAAACCCTGCCGGTGGTAAGTGTGGAGTCCCAACTCGATCCCAAGACAGCAATAATTTCCCACTCCCTTTATCAGATGCGCGGCAGCATGTTGTGGGAATCCAAGGATGCAACCGATCAGAACCTCATCTGCTTCCAAGTTCCCGTTGTAATCACACTGTAAGTGTGTAATCACGAAAATAAAGTAATTGGTGCATGCAAAACAACAAATCACCATTGTTTCTGTGGGATTGGGAGTGTGCGTGTGTGAGTGTATGCATCCTTTAATGAAATTTTGAATGAAAACAACGGAGGCGCGGCCACTACAATGGTGGAGAGCGAGCACGGGGGATAGGGCCCCGGTGATAGGGGAGCAGCACACACAGCATCAATTACGAGATCTCTGTTTTGGCGGCTCCTGAAAACACAGTCCCCCATACTCACACACTGACCGAGAAACCGAGAGAGAAAACTGCCATGAGCGACCGTGGAGAGAACCCACAAGTGGGGCACTTGGAGCTCGGTTCGGCTCGTCACGACAATGGGCTAAAGCTTTGTAATTTTGTCTTTAGTTTGTAGTGTTACCTTTTTTTTCAACCAACAGTGCGAATGAGTAATATTGTAATCAAATTACAACAGTGCGTATGAGTAATATTTGTGAGAGAATTTTTTGGGTATGTTTAATTGGAAAAATCTCTTATTCAACTTTGACATACAACAGTGCGGATTAGTATAATTTGTTTTTTGAATCACATTGAATCACATCCACTGTAGTTGAGAGGAGCACCCGAATGGGGAGCCGAAGTTTTGAATAGCCAAACTGGTGGAGAAGCAAACTTCCCGATTTCAGCATCCCGATGCACGCCCTGCAGGCCTCATTCATTCTCTCTTGACGGTTGCAGCGCGACGGACGTACGCTCCTTCCAACCGCTTCCACAGGAGCGGAAATCGCAGGCGGAACATTTACGTTACGGACGCGAATTAACTAATAGAGTGGCAGCAGGCGATCAAAGAAGGCGCTCCCCGAATCCTATAGTGTGGGTGCAAGTAGTGTTCAGTGGCGAAAAAAGTGGCAAGTGGCAAGTGGCGCAGATCGCGGATCGCGGAGTGGAGTGTGGTGGAGCCAGTGCATCCGAATTTGAGTTCCCCGAAAGTGTTTCCATTATTGTAAGTACCTAAAAGTGTTTCGCTTCGCCGTTGGCCTGCCATTTGCGCATTTTCTTTGCCGTAAAATGAGATTGCCTTCGTGCTAATTGCGGATTGCGGGTCCCGCTGAGGGATGAGGATCGGTGGGCAGAGTCATGGGGTGGGTAGACTGCACCGGTGACAAGTAGAAGCTTCTCTATGATCTCTATTCTCTATGCACCGGCATTTTTTATTCACTTTGAAATCCTAGAAACGGTTTTGGGAATCGAATATTATGACAAAGATGGTTGAGGCTAATCCAAAGGGATTCCAAGGTAGCTTTTATAGGATACGCATCGGAAGTTGAATCTGAAACACGACAAATCGCTGAACCTTGAGAACGGCTTCATATTCGGAGGTTGAATCCGACACCACCATGGACACCACATACCCAAACCTGAAGCTTGCTGGGTGCCGGGTGCTTGAACCCCATAAATGGGCACCCATTTGACCAGCTTGGATTTCCTCACTGAGATCCCGAGCTACCCCGCACTTGACAACAATGATAACAATGGAAACGGGCCAAGTTTCTAACGTGTGGAACTTCAAAGCATCAAATTAGTCATTAAAAAATTTAAATTTTTTTTTTGGGAATAAACAAAAGAAATCTTTCGGTATTATATGTATTTTCTATTCTACTTTCCGTGAGAACAAAACTATTGACTATATCTTTTTTAATCATAATTTAGGAATAAATAAAGTGTTTATGCAAGTGATTATGATTCATTTTTTGATTGCGAATCACTCGATCGATTCATGATCAATCGATTCCCAGTGCCATTTGAGAAGGGAACTTATCACGATGGATAATTGCGTTTCAGCAATGATTGCGGATAAAATATGGAAATAAGATCCGAAAGAAAAACTTCTTAATTTGATCTTTTCGGGAGGATCTCTCCCCAGTCCCTAGTTTGGGGTTTTTATTACTTTTCCCCTCTGGAAGCTAAGCTATACCCCTTCTAGAGTAAAAAGTTTTTCTGTTTTTTTTTTATTTGCCAAACCGATGCACTTCGCCAGAAACAGCGGCAACAATGCGATGACGTTGCTGCCACTGCCACTGCCCCTGTTGCTGTTGCTGTTTCTGTTCTGGTCAAAGTGTTAAACGATTTGCATCATATTACACTCCGAGTGGCAGGCTGGCTGGTGTTGCCTCTGAGGTTGCCCCTTGTTGTGGCTTTTGTGCTAAGCCCCGGACCGGAGTGCCTCTGCTGGTCGCGTTGCAAGCGAAGACGGAGCGGGACTTGAACAAAAGCAGCAACAACCACCAATGATTTATCACAGCAACGACGTCAACGAAATCGATCCGGATCTTTGTGCCCCTCCTCGAGCTCCTCCTGCCATCCAGCTACTGCACTCTTTAACAACTCCCCTGCAAGTACACTTGAAGAAAATATGTATTCTATATAAAAAGCTTTTCTATTTATTAAAGGAAAATGTTTCATTTGTTTTACTTTTAATTTAATTTCTTGTCTGTTTTTTATGTCCTTTTCTAGGTTTATTTTTAATATCCTTTGAATATTTCGATATATTTTTCCCTAGGTGTGCTCTGCTATGCCTTTCTGCCTCTGTCTGCGTGAAGCATAAAAAGTAATTTTGAATTTTTGAATCGTTAAAAGCAATTAATCGCCACTACGCAACGGCAGCCAGCCGGGCTCCTTGGCTGTCTCATCAGCGTCAGCCTCGTCGGCGCAAAACCCATTCATCTGGAAGAGTCGTGGACCCGATTCCGATCCCCCAACCCCATTGCCAACGCTTTACTGCCCAATTTTGTTGCAAATTTTTCGTTCCGCGGAACTTGGTGCATTTCATCTCGTCTGCCCGTCTGCTCGTCTGCTCTTGGCGATCGTCGTGGTCGTCCGATCGTCGCCGCTTCATCTTCTTGCCTCGATCGTCGCGCACATTCATTTGTCGCTTAATGTCCCTCAGTTAGGCCGCCGCAGGCCTGCGGCACAGTCCCCTTAGAGCCCCTTTTCCATCGATTCATTGCATCCCAGCCAAAGTGGCAATGCTCCACAGATGTGGTCAAAATAATAAAGTAAAGGATTTAACAAGAACATTGAAAAGTCTTTCACAATTCATTAATAATTATAATACAAAAACTATGCTTCAGGTTTTAATTCTAACCTAAATTACTCATCCGACGTGGTGTCCCTTGACTTGCAACATTGTTTAGAGGATTCTTTGCTTTCGAGTTCTAGCATTTTGAACAATACTGTGGCCAGAGAAGCCGCGCCAGGCATGTGCCTCTTCTCCACTTGGCTCCCAGAGTGTCTGTATCGCCTTGGTATGTGCGGCATCTGCTGGCTAGGCTTCTGTGATGTCTGATCTGATGAAGCTGCCCCTGCATCTGGCTATGGTGACATCCACTTGCACCACTCGGAGTCGAAGTCGTATTTTTCTCGATTTTGTTTTCACTGTCGGCACATTCACACGCAGTCCGAGCACATCGAGCATCGAGAAAACAAAACAACAAAAAAAAAGAGGACTAGGACAGCCGAGCATAAACCGCCGCACCATCGACCGTACCATAAAACATTAGTTTGCCATTTGCGTGCTAAATACCCTACATGGTTCCACACCGAGTCCATCAATATTGATATGGCAAACAGGTGGAAGTGTCTAGGGAACTTTGAGAAATATCTCTAAAAGAAGGTTTCTGGGAATCGATGGAGAAAAATGAAGCAAAGTTTTAGAAAGGTGCGAAGATTTCTACACAGGCAGAAAGAGTGTTTCTTCATTCAGGTTTCTTATTTTAATATAATAAAAACTATAAAAACTATAAGAACTACCTAAAAAATACAATAAAATAGTTAAAAAGATCTAAAAAGAAAGCTAAGCCATAATATAATATTTCAAGTTTAGATCTTAAGATCTTTATTAAATTCAATTGAAAATGTAGGGATCTCTTTTTCAATAACATTTTATATTAAAAATCGTAATAAAAATCCTTGAAATCCCTAAAATAGAGCATCGGCAAGCCTTCCCAAAGACCTCATCGCTGACCAAGAACCACAGACTGAACAGTCCGTCCTGAAATCTGTCCGTCCGATGCTCTCATGGCACGCACTATGATGCGCGCTTTGAAGTCCTGTCAAGCACTTGAGATACATTTATGTATTTTTTGCATTTTCATTGCCTCGACAGAGGGGAATGATTAGTTAGTTGGTCATGCAAAATGGGTGAAACCGGTTCGATTCGCAGTCTTCGGAGTCATGGGAAAGATTGACTCGATTTGGAATTGGGAAGCCGAGCTGAGCCGGAGGGGCGATCCTTTAGCATAATCAACGGGCTGGCAGTGCTGTAGCACAAATTACAAACGCACGGAATGTCCAAAAACTGATCACTTGACGCACGATCATTTACAGATTGCAATCACCAAGGATCGGATCGGATCGGATTGGATGGGAGGCATGCAAGCGGCGCTTCTGGCGCTACTCCTCGTCGCCCAGCGATTCTCTACGACTCCTGCCTCACCGAACCAACTTCCACGCCAGAAGGTAGCCCATTGGTATCGAGATAGCAATGATGTCAAGGACAAGATACTGGAGCTGCAGTGCCTGGCCAGGTGCGGCAGTCATCCCTTGACCAGCGAAGAGCAAGAGTTATGCTTGGAGCAATGCATTCAGGAGCTTTTGCTGGGTCCCCGAACCGGCAGCTGTCCCAAGATCGGAAGACAAGCGCGCATCCGGCTGTCCTGCCTGGACAACTGTCAGTACGACCACGAGTGTCCCGAGATCCAAAAGTGTTGCGCCTCCAGCTGCGGTCCCATGTGCGTTGAACCTTTGGGCGTCAGGAACAACACCCAATTGCCACCGATCCCCAAAATCCTTTACTACAGGATGTCTCGCGGTCATGGCGTCGAGCTCAACATAGAGTCTTCCCTGCTGGTCTACTTCTTTCACGTGGAGGTCCGTTCCCACATTGGACTCTTCTTTGTACCCCGAAAACTTGGTCCCTGGCAGTGGCAGAAGGTGTACAAGATAGCCGAAGAGAACACAGGACACAGCAAGAAGTGGGTCAAGGAAATGGAGGTTTATCATTGATTTAAAAAATGTTTCCTTTCTGTTTTTCCGCAGCACCTATATCCGTTTCCACATGCGACCAGGACGCTGGTACGAAGTCCGAGTTGCCGCCGTTAATGCCTTCGGTTTTCGTGGATATTCCAAACCCAGTGAACCCTTTCCTTCATCGAGTAGTAAGAGACCAGGGATTTTTATAAGGATTAAGTTTGAAATAAACTCTGTGTCTCTTTAGATCCCAAGCCACCCAAAGCTCCAAACGATTCCAAGATTATTGGAAAACATTTCGATGGAAAGTACATGAATGTGAAGCTGGTTTGGTGTCCCTCCAAATCGAATCTGCCAGTGGAAAAGTACAAGATCAGTTGGTCTTTGTACGTGGACAGTGGACAGGCCTCCCTCATCACCTTTGATGCATATGTAAAGGATGTAAGAATCCATGATTTATCGCCAAAATAAAAGCTTTTATAACCCTTTATAACCCTTTTCAGACCCATCAGTTTGAGATAAAAAAGTTGCTGCCCAACTCTTCGTATTACATTCAGGTACAGGCCATCTCCTACAATGGATCCCGTCGGTTGAAGTCCGACAAGATATCCTTTCTTTACAATACCACCCAGCAATCCCTGGAGCCCTACGCCCCACTTCAATGCACTTCAGGCCACAATTACAGGCGCAAGTACCAGCACATCACCATCTCCAGCTCCAGCAACCCGGAACGGCTGACGACCCCATTGGCTCCACCAGCTGGCCTCAATGAAGTCTCCCTAGCGAACCGGACAACGAGTGCCTCCTCATATGAAGTACGCTTCCGGCTGAACAGGAAATTCGGCATGATTGTGCAGATTCTGGGCTTCCAGCCGCACAAGGAGAAGTAATTATTTGTAAACATATTGCCATAAATCGAGAAACTAAATTTCATCTGCAGGGTCTACGAACTGTGTCCCCAGGAGACCAACTGCGAGCAGCGCGAGTTCCGAGCGATTCGAGCCAAAGTAAGTTAACAGCAATACCATGCTGATGGGTGGCACGAGATCCATGTCGAGTGGCCACGAGTTGGGTTCGTGCCGATCGAACGGACCACCACCAAAGGGCAGATCAATAGCTGTGTTGACCATGGGGATTCGGTTAACAAGGCGCAATCATGTTTCCTCCGTTTGACACGGAAAACACGTTTTAATAACACCCAGTACGTGGCCAAATGCCAATTAAAATTAAGAGCCTATGAATGAGGAAGGTGTACTAGATGCTCAAAAAAATTAAACAAATAAATTCAATGATGCGGCGCTACCAATAATACAATCGATTTTTGACTCAAATTTCAAATAGGAATTTTTATATTAATGGCACACCCTTTCTTTCCTTTACAGAGGGATCCATTAGAGTTCAGCAAACTCAAGTACAACACCACGTACGTATTGAGAGTCCCGCGGTCGAGCCCCAATTCCGTATTGGACGATTCCAGGAACGTCTTCACCTTCACCACCCCCAAGTGCGAGAATTTCCGCAAAAGCTTTCCCAAGCTGCAGATCAAGTGCAACGACTAACCACCGGCGGGTAGTTGGATAAACCGCCAGCATACCATGAGATTACATTAGATTGTAAATAAATTTTTCACCTATTGTTAGACTTAAGAACGAAAATAAACAAGAAACAGAACAGAGTTCTTAATTTATTTAAAGAGGTCCTTGAATTGCTGAACACCTTGATTAGTACTGGGGTTTGGCTTGGGTGAGCCCAGCAGTTTACAATGTTCCAGGTTAATGTTGTGCTCCAGAAGAGCTGCTATCAGCCTCGAAGTGTATAGCACTGGTCCGCCGACCAAGAACAAGAAATCGTAGTGCTTTTCCCGTCGCGTACTGAAGAGTATTCGCTTGGACACAAAGTCTCCGTAATTGCTAATCCGTCCCACACAAACGTATCGCTTCAAAGACGGTGCATACACTTCTATGACTGCCCGCAGACTTTCCGACGGTGTTAGATTTTTGGCAGCCTCGTAAACCACCCGGAAAGGAACATCTATAGCTTTATAAAAGTCCACTGCTAGGTTTAGAATGTGATCCAGCTGGAAATCGGCGTCGCTGGCAGTTTGTGTAGCCACAAAACTTTGTACGGCATTCGATTGGGTTGCTGTATAGAGACTGGGACTAGGTCCATTCAACTCTGCTTCCGCTCGACTATAGCTTCGGCCACAACAGACATATCGCAAGGGTAGTACCGAGGGATAGACGCACAGCTTGGTCATGGCGCCCAAATAGCTCTCAAAGGCAGCTCCGCCAGTCAAGTAAGCTGTGTTGATTTTGTTTTGCAAATGCTCCTCACGCACCATGTGGTAGTCATCCAATGGAGTTGCATTTGCCTCTAGAAGTACGCAACGCACAAAGTCAGGGTTTGCGGTTTGAATAAAGTCTCCTTTGGTGACGAAATACCTTGCCAAAGATTGCATGGCATTTACATCAAAGTGGGCCGCCTGTTCCATCATGTAATACCGCTTATTGTCCATAAAATGGATGAGTTCCTTGTGCGCCAAGTGGGAGAGCTCATCTGTTTGGGAGTTTGGAACCTTGTGCCGGTAAAGTAGCTTCTGTTCGCCGTCTGTTGGACATAGATCATGCAGGCGGTTAGGTAAATGTAGGTAGTCGTGGATGAACTCATCTTCTATTGGGTAGAGGGCCTGCTTCAGTGTCTTTAAATCGTTGCGCAATGATTTGCCGCGTTCTTTGAGCTGCTCAAGCTGATCCACATTGCTTCCGGCTTTGGATAGCGCCTTTAATCTTTTGGTGACCGCCTCGCGTTCCTCTGTTACCCTGTTCAGTTGTTCTTGATGCTCCTGGTACTTATGGTACTTTTTAAGCACCGTTTCCAGGTTGATATCCAAACCCCTACAAGCAATGCTCCGCTCTAACAATTCTCGTGCTCCAAAGGTTCCATCGAAGTCCAGGTACGGCTGCAGCGTCACATAATTTTCATTGGCTTTATCGCCGGTTATATACAGGGCGGAGATATTCCTGGCGCAAGATTTCCCAACTGAACGGCTCAGGAATCTCAGGCTTAGCATTTTAGGTGTTTTCAACCAACCGGCAGATTTGATAAAATCAGCTGTTACCGGAGTTGCCACACTTTTTCATTACGTTGAGGGTATTCTGATAACGGTCCTGTTTAAAATTGAAAATTTTAAATATTTAAATTGTATATTTATTATAAAATCAATATTTGAATTACATTTATTTCCTTAATTTATTAAATATTTTAACAATTTAATTGTACGCTTTCCCACAGATACTCCTTGAAACTAGGCGGTGGATTAAAATTTTTTATTTCATTGAGAATAAGTTCCTTCCAGCAGTCTATTGACATGTCCATGTTCTCAAAGTTTTGATTATAAGGCTGTGCAGTATCTTCTTCATGATAATATGTGTCACAAAACCCTCTGAAATACTGGTGGTTTAATGCCTCTTCCATGGTTAATCGCCTTTGGGGCATCATTTCCAATAATTTCTCCATCAAATCCAATGCAATAGGACTTGCATCTGGAAAAATGTCCTGAAAGTTTCGCTTTACCTGCGGGGGAAACTTCCTTAGGTGCTGTCGAGCGTACTCCTGCGGAATACAGTTGATAAATTCCTCCGAAGGCTTTCCCATTACATCAATAACGACCCTTATTTGATCCATTGATCTCTTGCCAGGGAAAAGAGGACGACCCGAAATTAGCTCTGCTAGGATGCAACCTACTGACCACATGTCGATAGCTTTGGTGTACTGATCCCATCCGAAAAGAATTTCAGGAGCACGATACCATAAAGTGCACACCGGATCCGTCATCTCCTGGGCTGTCAGCCGAGCCATACCGAAATCCAGGATGCGGAGATCACAGTTCTCATTTACTGCGATATTCCCAGGTTTCAAATCTCGGTGTAGGACACCGGCGCTATGGATATATTTTAGACCCTTCAAAATCTGGAAGAGTATGCACCGGACCTGTGTCTCGGAAAGCTGTATGTTCCGCGTTACTTGGTGCAAGTCTTTTTGCATCAAATGAGTAACCAAGTAAACCTCTTGAAAGTCGTCCATCGATGGATTCGCATTCAATGACGGTGGATGAAAGATGTCCAGCAAGCTGATTACATTACGATGATTCATATGCTTCAGCAGGCGTATTTCCCGATAAACCTTCTTAGCATCATCCGCCGATTCAAAGGGTCTTATTAGTTTTTTCATGGCCACCTGAATGTTGGTGTTTTGCAGCTGCACCTTAGCCACCTGCCCATAAGATCCTGCGCTCAGTGGCTTCACGACTTCATATATATCGGGAATCACCCAGATATTATTTTTTACTTCTACACGGGTGAATCCCACCATTTCAAACTGCTTTCAGTTTCACAAATTGTCGCAAACTAAATTAACCATTGTTAAGGCACTTTCTTAAATGCGCTTCTTATCAGAATTCGAGCTAATCAGATTGTGAATCATACCGGATCTTATATAGATAAGTTATATTTGGTATATAACAATCAAATGTCATTGGTTGTCATAAAAATTCTACTTTTTTTGCCAGCCTTTTATTATTTACAAATGTTAAATTCCGTAGTTGGTTTAAAAGGGTGTTTTCGGGAACCAAAGCTGCCAGATCGGTTGCAGGTATTTTCATGAAATTTTGAAACAAGTTTTTAATTTTTATTATAAAAAGGAATCTATAACAAGTGTTAATAAAACAGAACATTAATCAACATTACAAGTAGTATCGTTTGAGTACAAAAGGCAATACACATAAGTATGTATAAACAAAAAGTATAAAAAATATATCTCTCTTCCCCTGATTATTACTTTAGATTAAAAAGCTTTCACTTGACATCCTTGAGGACTTGAGCAAATGATGGCGGTGGTTTGAAGTTTGTGATTTCCTTATAGATGAGTTCCTTCCACTTATCCACTGGCAAGTCCATGTCCTCGAAGCTGTGATCGTACGGTGGCGATGTTTGCTCGTCACTAGGCTCCGCATACTTTTCCAGATATGGATGCGCCAGGGCCTCCTCAGCCGTGATACGCTTCTCGGCGTCCAGCTCCAGCATTTTTTCCAACAAGTCGATGGCCAGAGGATTGGCTTTGTCGAAGACCTTTTTAAAGCTTTTCCTCTTCATGGGTGGCAGTGATTGAATGTAGTTTCGCGCACTCTCCGAAGAGATTTTCTTCATGAAGTCGTCCGGAGGTGTTCCCAGCATTTCCATAATCAGGTTGAGCTGATGAATGTGGTCAGTGCCTGGGAAAAGCGTCCGCCGCGTGATCAACTCGGCCATAATGCAGCCCACCGACCAGATATCCACCGTCTGATTGTAATGCATCCAGTTGAGCATGATTTCCGGAGCCCGATACCATCTGGTGGCCACATAACCCGTCATTTCATTCTCTGTGGGCCGTGCCAGCCCAAAATCTAGAATTCGCAACTCACAGTCCTCATTCACGGCAATATTGGAAGGCTTCAGGTCCCGGTGGATCACTCCAGCACTGTGGATATACTTCAGACCTCTGAGAATCTGGTAGACCAAGAACTGGACATGATCGTCCGACAGGGTTTGCATTCGAATAATATTGTTAAGGTCGGCGTCCATCAGATGGGTGACCAAGTAAACCTGTTGAATGCTGTCCAACGAAGCAGTTGCCGGATGCGGGTGAAATATGTCCAGGAGACCGATCACATTCTCATGATCCATGTGCTTGAGAAGTCGCAACTCCCTGTAGGTTCTTTTAGCGTGGACGGCGGTCTGGAAGGGCCTTGCCAGCTTTTTAATGGCCACTGGCATATTGGTGCCTCTTACCATGGCCTTGGAAACTTGACCATAAGCTCCCGATCCCACAGGCTGGAGGCCTTGGTACATTTCTGGAATCTCCCATTCCGTACGATTTATGTCCAGCTTGTAGAACTTCTGCGTCTTGGAAGCAGACATTGTAAGCACCTTGAACTATTCGTATTCGTAGCTATCAGAATCGAGATATTAACCATTAAACAATTGACGATCAAAAATATGCGGCTGATTACGTTTATCTCGGGCAGCTCGACGGGTCTCTGGCAATGCGTATGGAAGAGCGAGCCTGTGCTCCACGCCCAAGAATATCAACAACTAAGCGCGGCCGCTGGCATATTTCCTATATTTACGCTATTACTCCACTCCGATGCGTGTTAGGCATCCATGAATCAGAAGGCAGACCAATTAACAGCGAATCGAGTATGCGCTACAGTAAAGCTATGTTATGTAAATATTTTCAGGCTGTTAAGATGGGTCTAAAATATGTTCGAAATCAAACATTCTTCTTATTTCAAACTACATAAAATCATTCAATTTAAGTCCAATTGGAACCTCTGAAAAATATAAACAAAGTACTTATACTGATATACTCCTCTTATCAAAATGTACCGCAATTAAATAAAAATAATCACACGGTGTTGCCATATGTTTGGCTTTTAATTTTAATTGAAATCTATCGAAACCAGAAACAGCTGTTCGTTGTTAGATTTCGCCAATTGTTTCCCGCCCACCCTCTGACCCATTTTTCCGTTGCACTCTCGTTTAAACCCGAATGAAACCCACTGGCTAAACACGCGCCTGCGCTATCGCACCACCGTGTTTATCAAGTACGTTAATCTAATCGTGAAATAAACACGGCCGTCATATCGCCTTTGAATTTCAGTTTCGCACCGAAGCCGCTCCCGTTCGCAACGCCCAGCACAGGGATAACCTAGAAAACGATACAGTAAGTTGATTTTCGGGAAATTATAAATGGTTTTGTTTGAACCGGAGACCGTGAAATGCAAACATTTGCTTGATATGCATGAGCTATCCCAAAATCGAGTGATTCTAAACAAGGGATGAAAGATGTCACCCCATATATTGAGAAATTTTTACTGCGAACTACGACCTTTGGAACCTGGACTCCCAAAGAATATACTTTTCCTAATCCACTATCTGAGATAGCCACGGACATGCTTAATATTGATGAAAACTCTGGCCACAGTAAGAAGCCCGCGATAAGATAGATCAGGGGTTCAAAGTTTTAATAGGAGCGCAGGAAGTTCTTTGGAGAGCTCCGATGGTGGCCATAAATCGTACCCTTATGACCCGTTACCGGGGAGATAATATTTAAAATTGCTTACAATTGTTTCTCTGCTTTGCAGGCACAACATGACTTCCACTTTACTGCCTGGAAATATTGTTTATGGCGGTCCAATCACCGTCAGCGAAGCCCAGGACTACCGATCCCTGGGCCAGTTTGTCCTGGACAAGTACAAGAGCTTCGGGGACCAAACGGTCCTGGTTGATGCGGTCAACGGGGTGGAATACTCAGCTAGCTTCATGCACAAATCCATTGTCCGGCTGGCCTACATCCTCCAGAAACTGGGCGTAAAGCAGAACGATGTGGTTGGTTTGTCCAGCGAAAACAGCGTCGACTTCGCTCTGGCCATGTTTGCTGGCTTTGCGGTTGGCGCCACGGTAGCTCCTCTCAATGTCACCTACTCCGACCGAGAGGTGGATCACGCCATCAATCTGTCCAAGCCGAAGATCATCTTTGCTTCCAAGATCACTGTCGACCGAGTAGCCAAGGTGGCCAGCAAGAATAAGTTTGTCAAAGGCATCATCGCCATCACTGGCAGTTCCAAGAACTTCAAGAACATCTACAGTCTCAAGGAGTTGATGGATGATACCAAGTTCCAAACAAAGCCGGACTTTACATCTCCCGTGGCCAATAAAAACGAAGATGTGTCCTTGATTGTGTGCTCCTCGGGCACTACAGGACTACCCAAGGGTGTGCAACTAACCCAGATGAATCTGCTCGCCACCCTCGACTCACAAATGTAACTTATATATATTTTTTTAAATAAGAAGTCAAAAATAATCACCCATTCTCCATTTTTTGACAGCCAACCCACCATGATTCCGATGGAAGAAGTCACTCTGCTGACAGTGATTCCATGGTTCCATGCCTTCGGGTGCCTTACGCTCATCACCACTGCATGCATGGGCGCCCGCCTTGTGTACCTGCCAAAATTCGAAGAGAATCTGTTCCTTTCGGCCATCGAAAAGTATCGCGTGATGATGGCCTTCATGGTTCCCCCCCTAATGGTGTTCCTGGCCAAGCATCCGATCGTGGACAAGTACGATCTTTCTTCGCTAATGGTCCTCCTGTGTGGAGCAGCGCCACTGAGTCGCGAAACCGAAGATCAAATCAAGGAGCGCATTGGAGTTCCCTTCATCCGGCAGGGATACGGTCTCAGCGAGTCAACCCTGAGCGTCCTTGTACAGAACGACGATTTCTGCAAGCCGGGCAGTGTGGGTGTTCTGAAGGTGGGCATCTACGCCAAGGTCATTGATCCCGACACCGGCAAACTTCTGGGACCCAATGAACGCGGCGAGCTGTGCTTCAAGGGAGATGGCATTATGAAGGGCTACATTGGAGACACCAAGTCCACGCAAACGGCCATTAAAGATGGCTGGCTACACACCGGCGATATTGGATACTTCGATGATGATTTCGAGTTCTTTATCGTGGACCGAATCAAGGAACTGATCAAGTACAAGGGATTCCAAGTCCCACCCGCTGAGATTGAGGCTTTGCTGCTCACCCACGATAAGATCAAGGATGCGGCGGTTATCGGAAAACCAGACGAAGCAGCCGGGGAGCTGCCCTTGGCCTTTGTTGTGAAGCAACTTAATGTCCAGCTAAGTGAAAACGATGTAATCCAGTTTGTCAACGAACACGCCTCCCCCGCCAAGAGGCTGCGTGGTGGAGTGATTTTCGTAGACGAAATTCCAAAGAACCCCAGTGGCAAGATCTTGCGACGAATCCTGCGAGAGATGCTCAAGAAACCAAAGTCCAAATTGTAAGGGATATTATTTCCCATAGGGTGTGTGTGTTTGTACAAAACTTTTTCTTTATGTGTATTTTATTATTGCTAAACTTTGTTTTATAAACTACCAACTGGTTGGGTTTCGATTTACTCATATTTGGCTTTTGTTTCGAAGTATTCACTTAAAACTTAATACAAATAAAAAATATTGGGATAAAAATGTCGCAGATATTTGATGACACTTGAATTTGGAAATTTTTAAATGAAACTCCAAATTAATGGTCGAACTTTCAATAACAAGTTATATATAAACAACTACATACTCGTACATACATTCGTTCTCAACTCTTAATAAACATTCCGTATATTTTGCTTGTTTTGTTGTCGCTTTTATATAGAATCATTATTAATTTGGTATGGTGTATACATATATATATATTTATTTGAAATATTTAACTACTCATTTGCTCTGCTTGTAAATAGTTGTTTAACACTTTTTTATTTGTATTGTTTATTGGGAAAGGTAACTCCTTTGCTAAGTCGTAGCATGTTGCAGTGTTGCATATAAGGGGCTTATCGTTTGTGTTTCCGGTATATAAAGAGGTTTATATGTCTGTTCTCTAGCGTTAGTTCACTAATTATTGTGTATGAAACCTTAAATGTAAGAGAAATGCCTTGGTTTCTATAACGGAAATATCATAGTTTGTGTATAATCTCAAACACTGCACAAGAATCCGCTCTACTTCGTCTAACTCTACCTCTTTTTAAGCGACATGTGCTCCGTTTACAGTACGTACTTATTGTTGCAATGGTAATAGACTTGGTGCATGACTTATACTTAAAACTAGCTCGACAAATTAGATACATAAATTCAGTTGTTCATTTCGTTAGTTTCATTTAGCATTAACTTTACAATTAAACGATTAAATAAAATGGTGCAATTTAAAATTAGCTCGCTCTTCGATTCGACCGTCTTGGCACAATTCTAGTTTCCTGCATTTGGCACAATCTTGACAACAAATCGGTTACTCTGATTGTCATTTTGTGAACAAAACTAAATTGTGTTTCATCTGTATCTATGTTTTGTGAGTGAGTTACTGAGTGTAGTGTACTTGTCTTGTGTCTGTTAGAATATATTGCTAAAATTGTATTTTGATCCCTGGGACCATAAAAAAGTCGGAGATCTCAACCACGGCAAAAGGCAAAAGTGATTGCAATTGCATGATGACTTGTAAGTATTATGGATACGGACCAATGGCCCCCGAGCAGTATTATAAGAGCAGACTCAATGAGCTGCCACGATAAGATTCCGATTCCGTTTCGGATCACACAATTATCTCCATGCGGTTCGCCTTGCGCGTGACCTTAGGTGGGCCTTGTGCTAAGTCCGACATGCCGCCGTATTTGAACGAGAAGATGACAGTCTGTTGGCCAAAATTTGCTTCAAATCTATTAAAAAAAATCTATGATTAGCTTCAGATCTTTTTTAAATTAATGCTGTACGTGCTTACTCTGTGCTTATGTGTATCTCTGGTGGCTTGCCGGTGGCATTTTGTATGACCAGAAACATTTTGGTCACAATTTCAATGACATGGCTTGTTTGAAACACAAAATCTCCCTTCTTGCGACCAAACTCAGACTGAAACAATAATAAAATAAAATATTGAACTATAAATCGAGCACAAAACAATCCCCACCGCTTTCACATGGAACACAGCAATGTCATCGAAATAGGGGCTCAAAGACATTCGGTATATCTCCGAGGCAGGCACTCTGTACTTGATCTGCAGCGTTCGCTGATCCAACAGCAACAGCGACGAAGTGGAAAGCACCAATAATATTGGCACAAACTGAAAATATTTAAATTTATGTTTACTGTCTATATCCTATAGTATTTAAGAATCGCGATTGCTTACCTTGCCACTCGACCGTGCTATTTTGTTAATGATGTCAGCAAAGACCACATACTGATCGTTTGTCTCGGCGCACACTTTCTTCCACTGTTGATTGTGGCGCAGGCGGACATAGTCTCCAACGAAGGGGTGGCCAACACTTTAAGCAAGAACAAGTATTAAGCATTATCTAGAAAACTAACTAACTAATCTAAAAAAGCGCACCTCCTTGCATAGGATGCTTTCCGATCCTTAAAAATGATGCTGGCAGTAACCTTTTCCCGCATCCGGTTGCGCGCTGTTTGGTCGAACGAGTTTCGGTATATAAAGCACTTCCAGCGATGGTAGATGGATCGAAGTTGGCGCGAGGCATCTGCGAGGAAAGAAGGTGCCACGGGCCACTCTACGGAGAGCGGACTCAGTGTATTGGGTGGCAACCGAAGGGGAATCGTGAGCAGGAACTGCCGGATCTTCCAATGGCGATAGTACCGAGCTATCACATCGATGGCCCATTTAACCTGTCGTTTGTACTTCAGTGAACGATACTCCTCGCGCGCCTGCAGGGATTATTTAAGAATAATTAATAAGCAATAGAATATTTTTGATTAAATAATTATAAAATCTTATTTAATAATAGTATCAATAATTAATGTGCAATGCTTACAACACGATATAAACTCCACAAGTGCCTACGGCCTGTAAAGGGAATACCGAATCGGCACTCCTAACATGCAGAGAACGAAAGTAAAGTAAAACGATTCATGCATTTAGAGGATAAATCAAAGATAATACTTACCCTCCACGTCCGCCAGGCACTGGATATAATCATCTGACTTTGTCGCATTCTCTGATATCGCTTTCTTGTGTGATACATGCGGAACATCTTTTGGATGAGCACAGCCAGCTCGCCGACACGAAGACGTCGGAACTGTTCCAGCTCATAGACGGTGCGCGGACTACGGACGAACACATTCTTGGTGCCGATGGTGAACTCGGCGGAGGGCAGTGGAAGATTGCGGATGATCAAGGCGATGCCCTCCACCTGACTGCCACCGTGGAAGTGAGGCCAGGTCAGGCTATTGAGCAGCTTGTAGCGATGAAAAAACTTGACGTGCAACAAGTGAAAACAGTGGCCAGTACGACAAAGATGAACCAATGGCATCAGGGACATGTAGCGCACCTGGTGCTGAACTAATGCTAAATCAAATTGATGCGATTGTTTGCCTTCGTTCGGTTTAATGCAGAACACATAATGGGAGCGACGATGTTTTACAATGGCCAACAAAGTCTGCAACTGCGTGCGAATGTTCGAGCTCATCGTGCTGGGCTTCTTGGTGGCCTGCCTCCGAGGGTTTCCCTCAGGAAATAAACTCTGAACCAGTGACAGTTTGCTCTGGTAGAAGGCGGCACTAACGTACTTTGGCAACACGTCAGTGTTTTTCTCTAGGAATCGATGAATCGAGTAGTTGACCACATTGGCAAAGTGGCGTATCCTAGAAGCATATTTATTTTGTAAGTTGCATGATACGAGCTCATAAATAGAATGGAAACTTACTGAAAACACATAGAATTGCTGCCGCTGGTCATAAAGTTTGGATGCCCTGCACAACATTGCTGAACACGTAGCAATAACGCCTCATTGCTATTTAGATGGGATTCGTTTATCAGGCTCAGGATGCCATAACTCGGCTTATCGATCAGCTCGCAAATAGACTCGTTGTCAAAATAATCAATCCGTGACCATTCCAATCCTTCGCGGATGTACAATTCTTGCTCAGATCGCAACACATGAAAGACAAAATTCTATAGGAAAAAAGATGTAAGAAAAATGTAATGATTGAATTTTATATAAAACTTGCCTGATGAATTTTTTCGGCACTGTAGTTGATGGCAAACTGCTCAAAGGAGTTGTGCTCGAGTACTTCGAATCCATAAAAGTCCAGCAATGCCAGGTTTTTCTCGCGCTGCGTTGACTTCAATGATTCATTGATTTTATTCACCAGCCACGTAAAGAGGCGGCTGTAGAGGGTGCGGCATAGAGTGTTGCGATTGCCGGCCGCTTGTCTGGCATCCATTTCGCTGCCCACATCCTCTTGAGCACTATTTGAACTGTTGGCCCGGGTCAAGCAATTGATCAAGATTTGAGCCTCCAGATTAAGAAGTTGCGCTGTCTCTTGCACCTCTACAATATAATAATAATAATAGTAACTTAAGCAATAACTTGAAATATGGTATTTGAACCCACCATAGACATTGGATACTTGACAACCCTCTGTTCCATCAATATTGGTGACAGGCACAAAAATAAAGTTACCCAACTTCAATACCACAGCAATGACCCGGAATATGGAGGAGATTTCATCACAGCTTAGGCCTAGTACATCCAAAGAACGCTAACAAAGCAATTAAACATGATATTTATACAATATATAGCATTAGGATAATGGATAAAGAGTATATCGTACTTTGGTATAATGGAAATTCATTCGATCTTCTTCCATGGCAGTTGTGTTACGCAAAAGTTCATACTTTTCCACATTACGATAGAGCTTGAGCGATTCTGATCAAAAATATATATTAAAAAATGTTAAATAATATTTTGAAAAACATACTTAGTAACTGGAGATCAGCTCCTAATAGTAATTGATAAAATATGTGAAAGTTTCTCTCTCCAATGATGGTGTCCGTGATACGAGTCTGTGAATTAAAACAAATTTTTGTTAACAATTTGGAAACAATAACGTTGGTTCAATATTATGTCAAACCTTCTCCAGCATATCTTAGAGGTAAGCATGAATAAAATAAAAGATGTTTTTAAAGACATTATATATGGTTTTGGTGCTACTTACAATGAGTTATATGCACTCCCATCGGATCGCCCTTAAAGTCGATTTCAATATCAAATAGTTTTCCCTGCAAAGAATATAAAGAAATGAGTTTCAATCAAATAACGACTCACATTGACTCACATATCGGCTGGAGTTGTTGTTCTTTAGGGTACATGCATTGCCCATGGCCTCCAGAAAAACATCTGCGCAGGTGACACACTCGCGCAACCGCCGCGAAGGTGACTTGTACCGCCGGTGCAGGGAGGAGCTACCCGAAGGCGTGGGTGAAGCGGAACTGGGATGCGGCGGCGGCGGCGCCTGATCGCCTAGCACCTTGCTCAGCTTGTGTGCTTCAAAGAGAGATATGCGTTGCGTGGAACCCATTAGCGAGCTTCGATCCCTTTCGCGCTCCGGCTGACTTTCCGTGGAATGCTGGCGCATCAAGTTGGAGCAACTGCCGCGATGCAGATGGCCGGGGTGATTGCTTGTGATGGTTGACAGGCGGCTGTTGCTGCCACGCAGCTCCGCCCGATCCTCCTTCTCCAAACTCTGGGCACGGACGCATTTACTGTGACCACACTGGCGACAACCTCCGTAAGCAGCATATTTGGGTGATCCCTTGGCGGGCGGAACTTGAGTTTGTTGGTGCTTAAAGCACGACTTGGTCGGATGCAAGTGGTGGGCGTGCGATTCGAGCAGACTGCTTATGTTTTCGCTGCTCTTGTGGTGCGAGAAGTCAAAATCCACAATCTTCTCGCGCATTTGTCTTCTGCTCTGACGCTCGATACTCTCCGCCCGCGTCCGGGATCGCTGGGAGGGTCCTGGCGATGGACTCTGACGCCGCGAAATCGTACTTGGCGGATTCTCTGCCCGATTCTTGCATATAATAAAATTGGCTGTGCCAGAACAGCTGCTGGATCCGCGTCTGTGCGATTGCAAGACAACTCCGCTGGCCGAACTCGTTGAGGATTGCTTACGCAAGAGGTTGGGGGTAGACGGGCAATGATCCTGGATGTGAGTGAGAAAATTCACAATCATTTTAAAGGTCTCTGTTTTCCCCGCTCCGCTCTCCCCAGTAAGCAGCACACACTGGTCCTCGCTCTGGTCCTTGAGCGACTGATAAGCCAGGTTCGTAAGTCCATAGCTGGGGATTAGAATTAAAATTATATTAAATTAAATTTAAAAATTGTACATTTCTATACTTACATGTGCGGCGGCAGCTGAAAAATACCTTTGTCGCCATAGTTTCGGACATTATCCAACGAATTCTCGGATATGTGATGATATGGATTCAGAGCCACAACAGAAGTTCCAATGTAGGTCTACAAATAGCAAATGAATATAATTTATGAGTAACTAAAATCTATATTATCCGCATAATAAACTTACATAAATGTGATCGCGCTTGTAGCGCTGGTGGATGTTGTTTATGAAACTATCCTCGGACAGGTTCTCGAGCAGAACGGAGTCCCATGTGCCGATTTCCTGCTCCATCCCGACACCGTGTCCGTGTCCCAATACCAATTACAACAGCAGAAGCAACAGCAACAGCAACAGCAACAACGAGGGCCAAAATCGAGCTCAGCATTTGAATACATCAACTGGAAATGAGGCCAAGACGAGAACAAGAACGAGAGGATGGTAAAGTGGGGTGGGGAGAGTGTGAAGGGCCGTTAATGGCTGCAACAATTGCATAATTTATCGCGGGCGTGCTTGCATCTGGGCAAATCCGTGTTTTGATTTTCTGATTCAATTATTGATTTTCATGTGCTGGTATTCATGAGCAACAGCCTCGCCAGCGTGTACACACCGAAGTTTTCTTTAATTGACTGCGGCACTTATCTTCTCTTGATACGGGTTACCCAATGCTATCCTTGGCCTCCGAATCATCAAATTATTGCTTCTCTTGGTCACGATTTTCACATTTTGTTTACCTTTTCAGATATTGAGGCATTTTGCATTCAGTGGTACTAGAGATGGTCAGTCAATTGATAAATTCTCCTAGTCAACCATCGATAGACATTCCCTAATACGATTAAACGGTAGTTTTAAAGTTTAAATTCTATTTATTTATTAAATAAAAAATAGAATTTAAGTATTCGGGATATATTTGTACTTTTGTTATTTAATTTACTCCGTAAAATTATTTTTAACGTGTTGAATAATTTTTGCAATGAAATACCATCACTATTAACCATTTGTTGTTTGTTGCCGTTTTCCCCTGGCATGGAAAGCTCTGAATCGCCATGAATACAGACGAAAGGAACTTCCGATCCAGCTACTATGAGAAATGTCTTATCAACAGTGTCGAGGAGAAAAAGTCACTGAACAAACTACTCCAAGATGATGTCCGTAACTTGAACAAATTGAAGCAATTCTGCATGAACTACACAGTGCCCAACATGCACAGGAGCTATCTCTGGGCATTGGTTATGGGAATCCTTCCGCTCCACGAGGCCTCCACGGCCTACATCCGGCATCAGCGTCGAGAGGTATACGAGGACCTCCTGCGGGCCGTCACCGTTCTGCGGTGTGCCGACCAAAAGGAAAAGGAACTGGTCATGCATACGATGTGGCTATTGGAATCCAATCGGCTTTGGCAGGGAAACTCCAATTGCAGCCTTCAGGCAGACGACTTACATTTTATAGAGATAGTGCGAACCCTCCTGCAGATTTTTACTGACGATGTGGAGACATATTGGATAGCCAAAGGATTCTACAAATATACGCGAGAACTTAAAAAAGAATGCGCCAAGCTTAAAGAGCAGACGCAGATACTATTGAAGCGCGAGGATCAGCCACTTTTCCTGTAAGTCTCCTTACAACAATACGTTATAATTATTTTTTCAATACTATCTTTTTTTTTATAGACATCTTGAGGAACTGGGTATGTTTGATGCGAATTCAACGCTGTTGGACAATTGGTACATCACCTGCTTTGCTGGCGTCATTTTTGAAACCGTGCTGGTTAAGATATGGGATAAAGTCTGCGGTGGTTCTCGAAAGATTGTGGTTTTCCTATTCATAGAGCTAGTCAAGGACATAAAATCCCAAATTCTTAAGCAAAGCACGCTTGCAGAAGTCAAACGCGTGATAGAAACGGTAAGCTAACCCTTCCTTTAATTAAGTGCCATGGCCAATCCTTTTTTCATTTTCAGATAAAAGATCTCGATGGTGTTATCGTGAACAAGGCCATAAAATCATTACAAGTAAACAGCAGCGAAGTCGAGTACACGCACTAAGTTATAAAACAATTTTTTTATATATCAGACATAAACGAGCGTAACTAAATATATTTGAACACCACGTCTTTTTTGTCGGCCACTGTTTGCAGTTCCAATGTCACGGGACACTGCATCCAGGAGGAGAGCAGTTCCTCCGTGTAACCAATGAGGAAGTACATCTTGCGCGGGCTGATCGCCTGCCGAATAATAGCTGCGATGCGAATGGTGTTGTGCTGTCTCTTGATTATAATCTCGGAGCTAACCAGGGCGTGCCATGTTCCTGTTACAAACTTTCGAATAAACAAGTCCTCAATGGCTGTCTGGGAGGGGCGTAGCGAATCCTTTAGGGTGGCTAAAATAAAATATGATGTAGAAATATTGGACTTTGTTTAATACAAATCCATACACGTGTTCCACGAGTTCCAGGACTTGCGGTGGCCAATAAAGTGTGGAGGATTGGCCATTTCATAGGTGAGCGGCCTGTCCCGCTTCGTGGTTATGCGGTATCTTCCGGATTGCACGCGACAGCATACGGAGCTGGTATGAATTCCCGATCTGCTCAACTGCTGCACTTCCATCGCCACTTGGGGCACTACCTACAAAAAAAGGAAAACTGTGTTAGTTAAAAAAAACACTGTTTTTTAAATATTTAACTCACCTTTTTAAGAAAATTCATGATTTTCCGGCAGAAACAACTTTGCGTCAAACAACAGCTGATTAACGTGACGTAACGGCTGACTAGCGATGGATGAAAATAAATGTAAATATTTATAGCGATGTTTTTTATTTACGAAATAATATTTATTTGTGTTTTATATTAGATATATGCTGAGTTAAAATGTTAAAAAATGTTTAAATTAAGAATATGTAAACACTGCATTTCGGCGTGTTAAATATCTGTATTCCACCAAATGTGGTACGTTCTGTAGGTAAAAATATAAAACTAATAACTTAGATTACATTTAAAATGATGAAACCTTATTTTTAATAAATATATATTTAAAAAATGAAAAGCTTGTTTAATTAGGCGCCCTACGAACTGTGGGACCAAGTGCGTGACAGAGGAGGCTTACTATATGCATCTGGTAACATTGGAGAAGCGCTGAGCCTGCGCCTTGCGCTTGGAAAATGGCTTAAAAAAGGACATCGGAAGAAGATCACCACAGGAAAGGATCATCTGATAAACTACCTGCTAGGGAGGCTATAAAACAATTACCTTCCAGGAAGACGCATGCCTTAGAAGATAAAAAGTCGGGCTTATACAGTCTTTGACTTCAAATATCAACACAATGACGCTAAACGAAAGCGATGCGACGCGACTGGAGCTGACCAGGAATTTCCTGGAGCTGTCACGGAATGCAGAAACCTGCACGGCCCTTCGTAGCTCCGATTGCATTCAGCTGCTAGTCCAGATCCTTCATGCAAACGACGAAGGACTAGCTACGGCCAGGAAATATGCCAGCCAGGCCCTGCACAACATTGTGCATAGTAATCCCGAAGAGAAGGAGCGCCAGAGGGAGGTGAAAATGCTGCGTCTGCTCGATCAGATACTGGACTACTGCAACTTTCTGCGAACCCAACTACAAAGTGGCGGCGAGGCCATTGCGGATGACGAGGATCGGCACCCACTGGCTGCCATGAAGCTGTTGATGAAGGCCAGTTTCGACGATGAGCATCGGCAGACAATGTGCGAACTTGGAGCCCTGAAAGCCATTCCCAATTTAGTACATCTTGATCATGCTGTCCACGGTCCGGCCGCCGGAAGGGAACAGTGTAACGCTCTGAGGAGCTACGGCTTAATGGCCCTTACGAATCTCACCTTTGGAGACGAAAACGTCCACAACAAGTCGTACCTGTGCGGTCAGCGGCACTTCATGGAGGTGGTCATTGCGCAGGTGAACACAGCGCCAGACGACTTGCTTCAGGTGAGTTCAAAACTTACCCTCCAAAATTTGTTGATGTTAACAAACTAATACAAAAATTTCAGGTTCTTGCTGGTGTCCTGCGAAATCTTTCCTGGCGCGCCGACAAGCATATGAAAACTATTTTCAATGAGTTGGGAACTGTCACAGCTTTGGCCCGAGCGGCCATGCAAAACAAGAGCGAAAACACACTAAAAGCCATTTTATCCGCATTGTGGAATCTCTCGGCGCACTGTAGCACCAATAAAGCCGAGTTCTGTGCGGTGGACGGGGCTTTGGCCTTTCTTGTAGGTATGCTCAGTTACGAAGGACCCAGCAAGACGCTGAAGATCATTGAGAACGCTGGTGGCATCCTACGGAACGTATCCAGCCATATTGCGGTATGTGAAACGTATCGTCAGATATTGCGACGACACAACTGCCTGGCCATTCTGCTTCAACAATTGAAGTCGGAAAACCTGACGGTGGTGAGCAACTCGTGCGGCACGCTATGGAACCTCTCGGCACGATGTCCGGAAGATCAACAGTTCCTCATCGATCACAATGCCATACCCCTGCTGCGGGCTTTGATCAGTTCCAAGAATTCTATGATCGCCGAAGGTAGTGCCTCGGCTTTGAAGAATTTAGTTAACTTTAGGGCGGCACTCGAACTGATGCCCAACGCTGATAGTGTTTCTTTACCCTTGGATAAGGAATCCGGGCATGCTGGAACGCTACCAAGAAGATATAGTTCCCTTCGCCTCAGCTCCAATCCCACAGGATCTCTTAAGAAGGTACGACCTTCCACAGTAAGCACAAATGGATCCTTCCTAACGCGAAAGTGCGAGAGTCGAGAGTCCATTTTCTCGGGCAAATCCGATTGTACAAAATACTCAACCAAGTCAGAAATTGTCACACCGACTGAGGAGCAGCCTATTGACTATTCCATGAAGTACATGGAACATAAACCCAGTAGTACTAAGACCTTTGAAATAGATTTAGATCAACCTACTGATTTTAGTGCTAGATATATTGAAAGGCGATCCGTCCAATCAGCTCAGCCAGATCTAAAATCGGAGAGCAGCCAAATTACGGGCAAGACCTTACCTGTGACCAAATCCAGTTCGGCCACAGAACTAGGAACTGCGGGTGACTCAGTGACCAAGCAGGCAGAGCCGGAAGCGGGAGACCGACCCATCAACTATTGCGAAGAAGGAACTCCCGGTAGCTTTAGCCGCTTTGACTCCCTTAACAGTTTAACCGAGAAGCATGAGAAGTCAGTCCCACCCAAGACACCAACGAAGCCTGCACCGCAGATTCCCGACTCTGCAATGGAAACACCACTTATGTTTTCGAGGCGTAGCTCAATGGATTCGCTGGTAGGCGATGAGGAGACTATTACCTGTGAAGACAATGGATCCGTGATCAGTGAGTACAGTAGGATGCAGAGCGGTGTCATTTCACCATCGGAACTGCCAGATTCACCCACCCAAAGCATGCCGCAGTCACCAAGAAGAGATCGAAAGCTTCCGGGTTGCGACCAAAGTAATCCGGAGACTCCTGCCCGAAAGTCAGGCAACGTATTCGAGGACAAACTGAACAGGTTCCATGTGGAGCACACACCTGCTGTATTTTCCAGCGCCACCAGCCTTAGTAACCTCAGTATTCTGGACGACACAAACGTTAATGGTAATCGAGGAGAACGTGCTAGCGATATCAATGGAAATGGAGATGCCCCTCGTAGTTATTGTACGGAGGACACGCCAGCACTACTTTCAAAAGCGCCCAGTAACAGTGATCTCTCCATCCTGTCAATACCCAATGATTTAAATGCCAACGGGGAGCATTCAGCTGCTTCGGCTGAGCGTGACAATGTCAGCCGTACTCCCGGTGAGGATGTCATCTCTAAAATGCGCTGTGGCGGGAATGCCCTACCCAGTTACTTGCCGGTTTCCGATGAGATGAGCAAATACTATGTTGAGGATAGCCCTTGTACATTTTCGGTCATTTCTGGACTTTCCCACCTCACTGTGGGTTCCGCAAGGGTGGGCCCCATTTCAAAGCTGACGGAAAGATCAGCCGAAGAAGCCCCAAAGCTTCCGCCTAGACGGAGTGCAGTTCAAATGAAAGAGGAGCCTCGGCTACCGCCGAAAAGAAGTGATTCACTCAGTTCCCTTTCAATGGATTCAGATGATGACTGTAACCTTTTAAGTCAGGTAAATGGATATTTTTTATTATTTAATTAATTTAAACATGTTCCGTTTCTAGGCAATTGCAGCAGGAAGCTGTCGACCACAACCCAGTGGGGCGAGTACTAGTTCTAGTTTGGCCAATGGCAGCACAAGCACCCTAACCAAGACCAATTGTCAAAAGAAGTCACCTGAAAATGGGGAAAAGCCGAACTATAGCTCTGACGACTCACTGGACGACGAAGACGATGATGCACGTTCCAAATCACTTTTCGAGCAATGCATTCTCAGCGGAATGCACAAGTCGAACGATGCCCTAGAGTCAGAAAGTGAGCCACCATCAGTGCAACCGCAGGAGATGAATGCCCGCGATCGGTTTGTCAGCAACCAAGTGCGCCAAATCGAATCTATGTTAGCTGGCCGTCCTCATCCAACTGCCAGCAGTCGGCAGCATTAAGACTTATAAAGAGAAAGACACGTCAGTATTTGGTTGCTGACTTTTAATCTTGTCTATGCAATAATATTTTCACGGTCTCAATTTTCCTATAGTTCAGATTAAAAATTTGCACTTAAATGTAACTCTCCAACACGTGTAATATTATGTCTACCCTCTCACTTAAAAATTTCATACAGGAAAATTAAGGAAAATAATAAAAGGTGATACGTATGATGGAAACAGTCGGTATATAAATAAACTTTGGGGATCAACTTTGAGGTCCGGGACAATCCTAACATGTTTTTTCGATGGACTAGCTTAATAGGCAGGCTGCCTCAATAGAAGCGCTTTCGCGCATTGCGATCCTTGAAGTATGAGATGGCAAAGATTGCTACCGCCGCTGCTACGACCACAACGAAGAGCAAGATGAAGAAGATTTTGGCATTGGACATGCCCGGCTTGGGATCGTCCTTGTGCTCACGCGGTGGCTCGAAGGTCTTGGCATTGGGAATGATGTTTGTGCGGCGCATAATTTCATCGTGCTGTAAGCAACAACAGTCATGAGTTTAATAAAAATGCCAAAAGATAAATAATTATTAAACTCACATTTGTGTCCGTATCAATGTCGTAGAACTTAAAACTGTGAATATCATGGTTATCGGACAAATCGCCTGTCGTGGCAGACATTCCAAAGTAGTAACCCGTCGGCAGTTCTACATTGTTGACCACAAAGCAGTTCTTCCACTCGTTTCTGTTCTCCAAATCCGTGGACACAGACAGAATATCATTCTCATAGCGAATGCTAATTAGGGTTTCGTAGTCTACGTTACGGAATCGGACCTCACAGCCGGCCAATTGGGTGTGCGTCCCGTCCCGGTCGTGGTCGTAGCTCCAGCTTCCATTGTTAACCATAGCGCTCAGATAGGGGTGTTGATGCTGTAAATAAAGACTTTAAAAAAATGAATCATTACAACTATTTATAGTCTCTTACATTATGAGGCCCATTGTGATTGCTGTAGGTGTCTAGGATAATTGCCAGACCGGAAAAGAAATCTTTGCTTCCAAATACAGGTCCCGTTTGCATGCGCTCCTTGGTGTACCAGAGAGCAAAGCCGTCTCCGAACAGTTCGGTGCCTTTGCCATGAACCTTAAAGCCTACATGAACTTCCCAATTCCGCCCCATTACCGGCTGAAAAAGATTAACAATTTAACAATGAGAAGGTAGGAACGTTTTCAGATCAAATTACTGAGTAGTTCCAAAGCGCGCCGCTCTTTGACTGCAAGTCTGGCGTCAGTCTTATGTAGTTGCTGGTGACCATGGTGTTGCCCAGAAAGTCCCAGTGCGGAAGGATCACGCCCACACCTGAAATTGGTAAACTTAATATACAATACATAAAGGAAAAGCATTAACGCACCTTGAAAGGGACGCACCAGGCTGTGCTCCCGCTTCATGTACTCCACATCGCTATTGCCTGAACAAAGGATTCGAAAGGGTCCGACGAGGAGCGCTAGCAGCGCCAGAAGACTGTGTGCGGCTATCTTTACGGTCATTGCTGCATTCGAAGGGCCACCAATAGGTCAAAGCAGCGTGTACAATAAGTCCTTCAGGCACCAAAATCAGCCAGGTCTAAGAAAACAAAAGTGTGCGAAGGCCACACAGTCCGCATGCAGGAGGGCTATGCTAGTTTAGGGCAGATTTTTGCCTTTTTTAGGTCAGTCGAAAAATTTGCGGAATTTTTCTCGCCGGCCTATTAGTGGTGAACAAAGTTGGATAGGGGTGAGTCATGTATTTTACTGTAATCGATATATTTTGGCAGGTGTCTGTTATCGACAAGTCAAATCAAACAGGAAAACTAATAAATTTAACTAAAATATAAATGTAGTTAACTAAGAAATGAATTTAATGAGAATATCAAAAATATTATGTTATATTCCAATGTATGGGTAGCAATCGCAGAGAGGAATCGATTTTTCAGGGCCCCCTTTTATTAGTGTTGAAAAACGGGAAAATGCGCGAAAATAAATAGAATTCGAAAATGGTCTAGTAAAGATTTTAATTTTTCCCTTAGTCTTGTCCTGGGTTTTAAAGTGAGCTTAAATTATTTTAATTGTCCAATAAAGCTCCTTCTCTTTAACAGTGAATTATTATTCGCTTCTTTAAATGATTGTTCACTTTCGAAACAAAAAAGCTACATAGTTTTAAAAGTAATTTTTTAAACTATGTATAATATGTAGGTTTTCAAGACCTTTATAAATTTATTTACAAGCATGTTCTGCTGTTTTAAATTATATTAATTCAGTGATAAAAACGTATTAAGTATATTAAAATGTATTTGATTTATCTTGTGCGTCTTGCGAAGAAAGGGGATTAAGTTCTTTTGTCTTATATGATTATTGAACGCAAATCGTCTCCTAATTTGACAGCTATTTACATTCTCCTTGATTAAAAATTGTAATAATCAAATGTGGGACAAATTTTCCAAAACAATTAAAACCTTACGGAAGTGCAGCTCATGCCATTAAAGCTGATGAATGCAAATATTCGGCTTGTATAGCTTCCCTCTTTTTTTGGCCCCTAATTCACGCGTCCAACCAGTTTCCAAATTAATCGGTTTGGATTGGATTACTGCAGCCCGTTTGTCATGCCAACGGCCTGCGTTGGTTGGCCGAGACGTTTTTATGGCCTATTGCACACGCATATTCGCGCCTTCACGCCTCGAGCCTCGAGCCTCTTGCATCGGCCAGGTTGAGATCGGGCGGAAAACCTGTTCTCCAAGAGTTGTCTTCCTCGGCCTGCGTTAGCTGCACTTGGGGGTTATTGTCAAGGTCGATGCCGGGAGAACAAATTACAGCTATCTATGTAAATGATGCAAATCTGACAGGAAAGTGGAATTCAAAGTGCATCCAAAGTGCACTGAAAATGTGTAAATCATTTTGAAATATTACAAAATAAATTTAAATGTAAGCACATTATCAAAACGTGAAAGTTCATAAAGTTCAATTAACTTTTTTGTTTGACAGGGAAAATGTATTGTATAAGCCAAAGGTGAAAGGTTAAATTCTGATATCAGGAAATATAAATTAAGTGATAGCTAAAAACATATCAGAAATATAAACATTTAAAAAAGGTCTTAATTGTTTTAATGCATAGATTAATTTTCAGTTTCGATCAGTAACCATGATGCGGTTGATGTAAATGCACATTTGGGCACAATTAGCTAATTGGAAAAAACGCGACTAACGGTTTCGGATGCGTCACCTGTGAAAGGCGGAGGAGATTCTCGGAGGTTGCTTCCTTAACATGCCGCTAATTGGCATATAACGTGCCTAATTATATCAGTCATTTATGAAATCATTTCACTTTTCACCTCTGAAATGGCGACGGCAGCTGCACATGCACTTGATTATAACCGACCGAGCTTTAATCTGAGCGAGTTTGCGCTCGGATTATTTCATTTGATTTTTTTTTTTTTCATTTTTCGCATCATTTGTTCTTGTCGGATCGATTTGACTCACCTGTGCGACGATCGACTTCCTTATGGGTATGAGTGAAATATTGCGGTTATTTTGGGTGCGCAGTTTTCGTTGGGAGTGGAGGCCTGAAAGCCTAACTCCCAAGCGAAAGCTGATTCCCTCCCTTCGGTGAGAGATGATTAATGGTATTGGAAGGTGGCAGAGTTTCCCACCACATCACCATCAGGATGTGGCACTAAGCATAGTTAGACTATAGCGTCAGTGGCTATTTATAGCGAGATAGCAAGATAGAATCAGGTAATTAGTAGCACGCTTAAAAGCTCATTTATTAGTTTTGGCTATCGGCTGTCATGTGCAGACAAGTTCAGAGCCAAAACACAACTAAGATTTGTACTTTTTAATTCCTCAAAGTGGCAATAACCTGGGGCCAGGCCAAGACAGGGCAAATCTGAGGCCGCTCTCAGTATTTTATTTCAGTTTGATTGATAACTTAGCTAGCCGCAAAGGCAAATCCGAAATCCAAAGAAAGCCAAAGTACGAGCAAGGCAATTGGCTAATTGATTCAGCATAAATCAATGGCAATCTACAATTAGCCGCATTAATTGCCTCGATTACAGCAATTGAAACTGAACTTGACCCTCTCGACGTGAAGACAATGCAAAAAGCCAAGAGAACAGAACGGAAGGCCAACAGAGACAATACCCTGGCAAAGTTGGGGGTTTACCTAAATGGGTTTTATCGATTTTTTCTGAAAGTTTTTGCCAAGTATTAATCCTGCTTATGCCTTAAAGAAATAGATTTCAAAAGTATCCTAATTCCTTTAAGTAATCGTAACTTGTATGAATAAAAAGAACAACTAAAATACCCCAAGACCATACCCTTTCAAAACAGTAAAGATCATTATATAATCACCTGACTTTGGCGGTTGCAGCTGCCAAGGAACTTTTGTGGCCAGCTGGGGCTTGAACTTGAACTTGCCCCTGCCGGCTTTCCTCACCACCTCACCGCTCATTAACCTTTCTTAACGCCTCGGCAACTCCTAGTCTGGAAGAATTAAACACTATTGTACACATTTCTCGCGTAGCAAGTAACAAGTGAGCAAATCGTATTTAATTAAACCTAATCAAGCATGACAAGCATTCCTCATGAATTTCACATTTATTGCTTTTTGCTTTATGCTTTTTTAAGCTTTGATTAAGGACCACACAGCAACAAAAATTCATTCGGAATAATCCACATAAATGTCAATCGTTAAGTGATACATAAAAGCGGCCATATAAAAAAGATTCCTCTGAGGTTCTAATTCGGCGGCTTGGAATTCCGAAATACTATGCTTCCGGTTGAGAATGTTATGGTTATACCATAATTATGACAGCCACCGTTTTTGATATGATTATGCATATCGCTGTTTTTAATCATAGAAGCGAGCATAACGTAAATTGTCATTTAAATGAATCCCTCACCCGTGTGCGACACAAAGGCGAATTTCACGGTCAAGTGGAAGTGTCAGAGGCGGAAGAAATTGGCAAAGCCGAGTCGGGCCAAGTTGTTGTTTTCACCTGCAATCAAGTCAAGGTGTTGCCAGCTTTCCAATTACATATGCTAGATACACGGATTTGCATAAACATCATCAGTGGCAGCGGCACCAGCACCACCAGCAGCAGCAGCAGCAGCTGATCGACCCGTTTGAGGACCCAAAACTGGTTACCGGAACCAAACACAAACCCACCTACCCTAGCCACCTAGCTACCGACCGGCTGAATATTGATTTGCTAGAAAGTTGAATTTGAGCTGCAATGTAAATCGATTCCCTTGCAGAGAACAAACATCACGTGGCCAGTGGCAAATGCAAAACCAAATAGCACGTAGGCCACTACCAACATTAAAGCCAATATACAAAACCAAAAAAAAAAAACGTTTAAAAAACTCACTCAAATCGCGAAAACTCACTCAAAACTGAAAACAAACGCACGAAACAAAGCGACTGCGACGCTAACGCTAACTCTGGCGTCGGCGCCCGGACGGTGCTTTATATAAAATCAACTGAGCATATCTGCTGGAATTCATTAAACGTTTTACTGCACAAGCCGACGTACAGCAGAGGCCCGAGAGCTCCGCATAAGAAAACAAAACAAAAAATATCCACCGTGTAAGCCCCCAGAGTACTACATAGTATAGTATTTAATGCAGTGAGCGGTCCGCAGTTCCCAGCCTTTGGATTTAGTTTTTCCTGGCTTCGCGTGCTCGTCGGCCACAAAACGCAAAACACACATAAAAAACCCATCGAAAACGCATTGCTGCACTTCTTTACGAAACCCAAAGCCTAAAGAATTTACCAAACAAACAAGAAATATACAAAAAAATTCATAAAATTCCGCAAATTACAAATTCAAAACCAAAACGTTTTCGTGTAAAGCGAATAAAAAGTGCAAGTGTTTAATTTTAATATAATTCAAATATTTGTTAACTAATTGCAGCTTCTCACACGCAGCGCGCACACAAGTGAAGCTCAATCAGCCAACAATATGAAATTCGTAAGTAAAGTTTTCTATGTTTTTAAGTTTTTGCATTTTCTGCTGCAAGTTCGTTGCCTAAGTCTTTTGATTTGGATCACTTTTTTTTAAGTTTTCGCGACAATAAAATTCGTAGGTAAAGTTTTTAAAGTTTTTTTTTCATTTTCTGCTGCAAGTTCGTTGCCTAAGTCTTTTGATTTGGATCACTTTTTTCTAGTTTTCGCGACAATCGTGAACACATTCGAACTAGCTGCTAATGCTCTCTAATTGTTAACACGTTTAAGCCTCGTTTCAACCGCAAATGAAGTCAACTATTTCGGTTTGACAGTTGTCTAATGACTGCTGCGAGGCATTGTTTGCTCTCCAAGAATTTTTATTGGCCCAGGCTGGCACTCTAATTTATGGTCCACAAAATCGTGTGTCACCAGGCCATGAAGGCAAAGCCACAGCCTCAATAAGACATATATGCATGTCTATATCAATCCCCATATACTTATGCCCATATAACTTTATAGTCCATTTCTGGTCTGGTCCGCCCTGGCATTGCATTCGAAAATTCAGTGACCATCCAAGTCCAAGGCACTGCAAATGGGATTAATAATATGCATACATTAACAAAAATGGTATTTCTGCATAATTCCATCTTGATTAAGAGATTATGAAAGATTGGAATGTTTAGCTGGCAATTTAAGTTGAATGTTTGATTTTAAATTTCTTTTAATTTCTCATAAAACAGAGGGGCTCGTAATGTTTTAATTTCACTCTTTAAGCAGCCTGAAACCAGTTGAAATTTATGATCACATTAAAGTTGTATTAAATTAAAATAAATTGGAACTGTATACATAAGAAGACTAAATTTAAAATTAAACAAAATGTGAATGCTTTCATTTCACAGACGGATATTGAAATCTTAATTTCAAAAAACCCATTTCTCAAACACGCATAGTTAGTCATCAGAAAAAGTCCAAGCGGTCAGGCCAAGCATTTAATTAAGCTAATTTTAATAAACGTTGAATAATATTTTCCCAGCTGATTCTGAATCATAAAACAATTTATGGGTCAAATAAAACCTTCGCGTTTCGTTTAGTGACCAAATTATACATCTCCAACTAGATTTAATAAGAAGTCTAAAGAGTTTCCGCCCCACAATTGGCAATCAAGTCGAGTAGCCCGCAATTACATGGGAAAACGCACGCAAAATCGCAGGCCAGCGCAAAAATACAAGAAACATACGTTCAAGTTCACGTTGAAGGCCGAATCTCCGGAGTCCGGACTTAAGACAGACAGATCAGACAAGAAAACAAGCCCAAAACGTGCTTGGGCTGTGCGTTTTGTAACTTAATTGAAAAGTGCGATACACACGCGCCAAACGCCGAGAGCCAATAACCGAAACGCTTGGCCAAAAAAAAAAAACCAAAGCCAAGACCAGACCAGCTGACCAACATCTCGTGTCCAATTGCGTGCCCCAAACACCGGCACCCCGCCTTCTCCCCCGTTGGGAATCCAGTAACGATGCATGAATGAATCAAATGCACCGATGCTGTGCGTGTAAACTGAAAAATATAAATAAAATGAGCCGTTGAAAAGCGCACTTAAAACCTATAAAAATTATAAAAAATGCAAGCCTGCATTGCATTGGAAAAGACTTATGCAACGGCCAAGAGCTGGGTGCCTCCGAGCAGGGGTATGGTGCGGGGCGCGTTTGGCACCCTGGGAAACCGCAATCAACGTCGCTCTCGATTAGGATTTCGGCCATGCACACGAACAAGATTTATTAATTGCTCTCAACCGGCGCGATTTCCCCCAGTCCCCGGTTTTGGGACTTTGGGTTCGAAAGATGTCCGTCCATTGGACCATAGTGGTTGCCTTTTACACGCTTTGCGTGTGGAAATTCAAATTAATTGCCATACGTACTCGTACAATTTGATGTCGTCTTTTGTATTTTGTATTTTGTATTTCGGATCTGGGTTTTTAGATTTGGTCTTTGCCTTGTGTTGCCTTGCGTTGCGCTTGGCTTCTCTCTAATGAAGATGTCACGCCGGAAAGTGCCGATTGCTCAATGCCCATGTACGGGGACGATGACAAGTCCGTGCATAATTACTCTACCAATGGAGTTGGTTTTGTCAAGTGCTGAGCATTTTTACTTACAGCTTGAAGAAGTTGGATTATTTAGCTCAAAAAGCTCCCTCTAAGCTGACTGTACCTTTTAATTTTTACTTATAAAACAGGCCATATAATTGTAGCTCCAAATCCTAAATTCGTTTCAAAACAATCGGATTAAAATCGTGCCGCATTTCACAGGAGATTCATTTAAGTCAACTGTTAGGCATTGTCCAACACCTCGGCCTGGGATGGAGGCAGCCATTCCGCAGCCATGGCAACGCTATCTGGGACTCTAGGCCATGTCATTCGATATCGTCCCATCGGACGAAGCGGGCACAACAATTTTTATTATAGCTTTCCGTCGCTGGACGGCGATTAGCGTCGGAGTTGGATTCAGAGTTGGAGCACTGCGTCTTGTGTTTTCCGCAGCTGTCGCAATCCAAGACAAAGACACTGCGACAGAATCGAGTCTGGAGTCCTGGAGTTGGATCGGCTGCTTGGAGTAGACCGTGTAGTCAGTCATTCAGTCAGTCAATATGCTTTGGCAAGTGCATGGCGTACACATGTCCAGCTTGGCTCCAAAAAATCAACTGGCCACATGCCCACGCCGGCTAGTTGCGAAAAATATTTCTGCGAGATTTATGCATCGCATTGCTGGAATGGGGAGTTCATGGCGGGTTGAGGTATTCGCGGGTATTCGCGGTCCATTACCATATTTATGAGGCATGTGTGCGTCTTGTGCTGTGTTTGGCATTTTGTCAGAGTCTAAACGCTACAAATTCGCTCGACATGCAGCTGGAAACCAGTTTGAACTTGAACTCATTTCGCTGGCAGGAAAAAGGAAAATCAACGTCACTTGATTCTAACGCTGCACGAGAATTGGCAATTTGCACTTCCTAGCCAAATTGATGTTTAATAATTCAATTACAATTGACAATAGATTGGCCAATAGCCAGCAAACACAGCGAGCCCACAAAACAGCGGGGCAGCTGGCCACGAAGCCGCCAAACTGACTCCATTTCCCACCTATTAAACACAATTCAAAGTAATTTGAAGCAGCAAACTAAAGTTGCTGTTGATGTTGCTTGTAGCTTATTGCTTGTTGCTGTTGCAGCTTTCAGTGATTGTTGCCGTTGCACCTTCTACAATACATCCAACATCCAACACTTTGCACTGATCCAGCTTTGGCCGCAATTGCGCTATTTGCGTTTTGCCAGTCAAAGTCGAGAGGCTCCCAAGTCGCCAGTCCGAGCACCCAGCTTTCAGCTCCCAAACCATAGAGCTTCCGTGTTGAAAGTCAGCCAAATTGTTGCTCAATCGAGCATTGACCCCCGTCGGTAGCTCTGCCAAAAATATCAGCAGCCGTCTACTGCTGGGCGTTACTATCGTTAACAAAAGATAACAATAATAACTTGTGTTCGGGGCGAGTTCAATTGTCTGGGCCAAATCACATTCACTTTTCCATCTACGTGGCTTTTCACATAAAATTAATTACGCGCGACCGACTCAAATGACAAATCGTTTAAACATGAGACAAGATTAATTAGCAGGCAAGCCACCTGGATTTGTACATATCCATCAGTTTGGCTCTACTTTTCCCAGATCCTAAAACTGAAACCCAAAACCCCAAAAAACGCAAACCCACCTCGCTGAGTCATGCAAATTTTTATGTCCTTGACAAAATCTTCTGGAGCAACTGGAACTGATTGAAAATGCAATGCAATTCACTCTTTTTTTCGATTACCTGCTGTTAAACTGGTATGCCAATAAATATAATTTATTTTATACCGCACAATCAAAATCTAAACGCCAATAAAGCCACCAAAAAAATAAAAAATCAAATTGAAAATAAGAAGGGAATAGCCAGTTTACTTCGTGGCCTGTTTAAAAGTGAGAAAAAAAAGAGCTGCTGAGGATTTTCGTATCGGAATTTATGTAGTGTTTAAATTGAAATTTTATCAAATACGATCTTTGATAAACTGAAAGCAATTAAATCAAAGAAAAATCTATCAGGAATCTAAATGCTCTGCGATATGTTAAAATTATGGTTCAATATTTTCTGCCTTAAGGATCCCTTTTACACAGATTTATGAATCAATTTGTGGGCAATTTCAAATGTCATAAGATCCCCTTCAAAGTAAACCTATCAGCAGCATGACAGAGCTATTATACCCAAAATCCAGGGGCTATCAACGTTTTCGGGCTAACGAGACAATGTTTCTATCGTCGTCCGTCCATGGCCAGTTCCAATTGCAACTCGGGCTAACTGGTGCTGGTTGTTTAGTGATTTTTTATTTAACTTTATATGCGCTGGCACGCTCACATGTTGCTGCACTTAATCATTGTTGTGGGTGGGTGGGTTTTCGCATGAGCCGCCGTTGGCCAACAGCAGCCGCAGCCGCAGCAGCAGCAGCAGCCGTGCGCCAAAGTGGTTGCAGTCTGCGCGGTGTTTGTTGTCTGTTGTGGTCCGGTGTCTAGATCAGAGTATGTTTTATTTATTATTTATACGTTTTCGTCTCGGCCCAAGTTGCCCAATTACGAAATCATATCTAAGGTCATTTGTTCGGCTAATTTGCCACTGCGGTGTCGGCTCTGTCTGCAGATTTGATGGAGGTGAAGAAAATGCCCTGGAAGACCGCAAGCATTGTTCTCCCACCACAATCCCACCAGCTAATTAGACCAATTAAAAGCCACTAAATTAGTCAAAGCGATTACTTTCAAATCGCCATCGCAGCACAAGTTGCTCCTGCGGAATTCCAGATGCAAACAGCCTCACAGCCCCACTGACGACATTGTGACTGCTACATGTGTTTACATGCCGCAGTCACAGTTGCAAGCTGTTTGGGCCGAGTATTGACTGGCAGTTAGTAACCGATGGTTAGTAACCAAGAGTGGCTGTAACCCGTTGCCAATGTGGCACTGGCCAAGACAGATGGATCTAATTTGTTTATTTCAGGCTGGGTCTGGTCTCCAATCCATTCACTTGGCAAGGAACTAGCAAAACAAAGTAATTATTTAAAACATACTTACTTGGTGTAAACTACTCATTTATTAGTAATGCAATAAATAAAGATCTGCTTGCAAATTTCATTTGAAGCCCATGACAAATGACTCTAATGATCCAGTAAAATCATGTAAACCCAAAACATTGTTTCCTCAATTAAATGTCAAAATTTGTTAAAAATTAAAAAAGGAGCCGGAGTAACTTAGTCCCCGGTTTAGATCATTAGTCAATGTTTGAGTGGGCCCCCGTGACAGACCTGTAGCACTCTTGTGTTTCGTATTCTGGCAGTCGGACGACTATTTCCCTTAATGATCACATGTTCGCCGCTCTTGAGAACTCTTTAAGCTGCAACCAATTCCTGCACTACTGTTGCCACTATTTTGATGTGGCAATAGACTCTCAGTTTCAGTCTGTCCGACAACTTCAGGTATAAATAAAAAAAAATAACAGCAACGACAGCAACAACAAACACGAATTAATTAAAAGTATTTTTTTCTTTTTTATATTTTTGTTTTTTTCACAAGTCGCATAGCCTGGTCGCAAGTCTTGTTGGCAACTTTGTGGCCGCCTTGTTTGCATATTTTCGGATTATTTTGTTTTAAAGGCAATTTTTCGAAGCATATTTTGGCTAATAGCAATTAGCGTTATTGTTACAGCTTGGCCCCACAGGGCTACTACTACTTTACTACTCGTATTTATCCCTCTGCACAAGGCGCGGCCCATTAAACAATTAATGAAGCACAAAAGCTTTTGCAACATTTGCATTTGGCAGGTTGCACTTAATCTTGCCACATATGCAATGGGTGCAACGGGTGCAACTGGCCCGATTCGATACGATTTGAGTCGATTTGTATCGATTGGCCTGAAAACCACTGCATTAAGTCAAATTCGCCCTATGATTTAAGTCAGCCTGCCAACTGCGTGACGGCCTTAACTAAGACGTTCAACAATAAGAGGGGTCTTCGGTCTGCTATTTTAACTATAACACTATTAAACTATAAACGCAGTGCAGACAGCTGAGCCGATTTATTAACCAGTCGGTAAACAATTTGCACAGCATGAGTCTATGTGGCCTGGCCTGGCCCGAGCCCCGGACTCCCTCGCAATACCCATTAGCATCCGCGTCCCAGGCGATGGGTGCCGGGGAATGGGGTCAGTGGGAAAATAATCGCAGACGAGATTTACTGCTTAACAAATTTATCACACTTCGGCGCAGTTGTGGCGGCTCGACGTGATGTGCATTAAATAAAACGGATATTTTCCAAGAGTCAGCGGGCTAACTCTCCTCGGCTTCTCGGCTTTCAAAAAGTGTTAAGACAGTGCCCATAAAAGGAGCCTGAAGCCAACTAGCCTGGTTTTTGGCTAAACATTTGCGTCTTAATTGAATGGCCAGTATTAGCATAAATTAAGACTTCATTCGATTGAAGCTATAATTTACCTTTCAAAGTGAATCAAGTCTCGCAAATAAGTAAGCTCTTTTGAAAGTATTATATAAAAACTATAATATTTAGATTATAATCAAGAGTCAAAATTCGATATCCGATTTTTCGTAAATTCTTCTTGGATCCAATTCATTATGCTAACATGGCCATTCGCCCAACCAGAACCAATAGGGGCGAAATCCGAACTGGAACTCTGGCAATTTGGCTCGTGCCCAAGGCGACTGCACTTGACCGGGCGGGCCAAAAGCGAGGCATGTGGCATTCTGCGACTTGCGTTTTGGTATTTAATTGTCGACTTATGGCATTGGCACACATTTCCATGCCTTAATTGCTTTGGCCAGCGTGTAACCAGTGCAATTGCCTGGTATACTTTTGTTACTTTTTGTTAATTTCTCGTACATACGCTCTTACATACTTATAATATAATATTTAATACCCTCCCACAGCCAAGCGCCATCCACTTAACCGTTTTTGTGTATGTTCTTCGATTGCAGTTAGTCATTGTCGCCGCCGTCCTCTGCCTGTTCGTGGCCTATGCCGCGGGTCAGCAATACTTTCTGGGCCAGTTTGGATCCAGCCGGGGTAGATTTGGATTCGATCCTCTGACGCTAGCACAGCCCTCCGCCACACAAGTGAGGGATCCCCGACAGAACCGAGGTGAGTACAAGAATATTGGAAAATATATAAAGTCAAACATTTGAAATGAAAAGTAAGTAAGAGTTTGATTAACCTTGTCTAAATTATCGTTGCAGGACCCGTTGTGTTCCCTCCATCCCCACCAGATGCAGTGGACGAGTCCAGCGGCGTGGTCGTGGGTGCCTCCGGATACGGATTTGTGCCGCCCCAGCAAAGTAATGCGAACCTTATTAAGCGCACTGTCTGAGATAGCTCCAAATGCATCTCATCTACTCCATCACCCATCACGAAACACCAAAAACCAAACCCACACTCTACAAATCACAGCCACATAAACACCCTCAATGATAGACACACCTAGAAGAGAAAGCTTTATTAGTGCAATATTTAGCCGTGTTATTTTTTGTTATTTCTTTGTTATTGTTAAATAATCGTCGAGTAATTTGCAAACCAACCAATCCAATCTAATTCGCAGGAAAACGCTCTGGTTAAAGTAACTAATCCTTCCCCCTACACACCGTAAAGCAATAATTAACGCAAGCTTTAGACCAACACAAGCTAAATCAAATAATAAATAAATAAACAAACCACCAGCAGCAACACCAAAAACCAAAACCCAAAACCCAAAACCCCCACCACCAACACCAGCACTCTTTTGCACCTTGCACACGAACGCACGAGCGCCGGAAACGGAAATGCGTCCCTCTTAGCTAATTACAAGCACAACACACACGTCACTAACCACCCGCAAAATAAAGTAACTAACTTTGTACCCCACCCCCCTTTATACCCCTTCATTAATTAACATTACTTAGTTTAATTAGCTTGAAAACTGAATGTTAATTTACAAATTTATTGTTTCGTTTCGTTTAGTATTTTTATGATTTGTCTTACGTTTTTATGCTTCTTTATCATTTATGATTTATGTTTCAAATTGGAATTGTATTATGAATTTTAATTTCTATTTTACTTTATTTTATTTTATTTTATTTTATGTAACAACAAACAAAATTTAATTTATAAATAAAACGACAAATATATTATTAAAACCAAAAAAGAAAAACAAAACCATAACCTACACTTTATTCTTGAACCAAATTGTTTTTGGACTGTGTCCTCAACAGCAATGGAAAGGGAAATCTTTTCGCATATTTATTTTGCAATTTTCGTTTGTCAATGCACCATTTGATTTGTTTTTTATGTTTTTATATCGATTTGATAGCTCTGGTAGCAATTATTTTAAGCGCACATAAAACTAGCGCCTAATTAACAGCTTCAATACGGCTTTGAAGTGCAGCGGCACACAAATCGACGCCGATGGTGTCCAAGGGGGGCTGACGAAGACGGAACCAGGGAAACCAACGACTGTGACTGGTTCGACCTGGGCATGCTCCGCAGCTCCCAACAGCTTCACACTTGGAGGAGCAGCCCGCAGGCAAACACATGTAATTCTCCCAAGGTGGAAGACTCGCCAATTGTGAAGTGAAACAAAACGATGCGAATGCAAATGGGGAGATAGGCCTTTTCGGAAAATCCACGCTTAATCTCAACACAATTCGTTATTTGTAATACACTTACTTTCGATCCACAACAGTTTATACTACCTTACATTAGGGTAAACTTAGCTAGTCCACTATTCACATTTTCTGAGGTATCCCCATCGAAAATCATAAAAATGTTTTGAAAGCACATATGGCCTACAGTGATGGCTATATCTCAGCCAATTAACATCCGATTCTTAAGCGAAATACCTTAAATGATTCCTAGATCGATTCTCTATCAATCTACATTAAATTCTGAGACCAGAACATGTTTTGAATTTTTTGTCACATTTTCTGGATCACATTTTCCCTTTAAAAATCATAAGTCATAAAAATGCTTTGAAAGCACAATATGGCCACACTAATGGCTATATCTCAGCCAAAACACATCCGATTCTTTAGCGGAATACTTTAAATGATTCCTAGATCGATTCTCTATCAATCTACATTAAATTCTGAGACCAGAACATGTTTTGAATTTTTTGTCACATTTTCTGGATCACTTTTTCCCTTTGAAAATCATAAATCATAAAAATGCTTTGAAAGCACGGAATGGCCACACTAATGGCTATATCTCAGCCAAAACACATCCGATTCTTAAGCGGAATACCTGAAATAATTCATAGATCGATTCTCTATCAATCTGCATAAAACCAGAATATATCAGACCAGAATATATTTTGATATACTTTTTGTCACATTTTCTAGAATATCTCCTTTGAAAACCATAAATCGATGTTTCTGGTCCAAAGCAAAGCCTCTTTTATTACCAATATATTTCCGATTCTTGATCGGAATCCCCTGCAGTATAGCCTGCTTGAAAAAAACCTCCTTAAACCATAAGCAATATATTGGTAACAAAACTATTCTTCCCCCTGAGAGGGTAGCATTAAAAGCTACTTTAGCAATCTTGGGAGAAGCAGGTGCTCTGGGCCCACAATCGAGACTCCAAAGTAAAACCGCAAATGCTCCCGTGTCGGAGATCTAAGTGGAATCTGGTCTAGTCTGGCTTCGCATGGAATGGATTAGAGCGAAGTAAAGTGGAGGCCAGTGGAGTAGGGGACCAGGGCAGACGAAGACCAGACGGAGTCAATGATATGCGCGACTAATGCGACTGTTGCTTTGCTTTAGCCGCATGCAAAATATGTTGGCAGTTGATTTTGGTTTTTTTTTTCGTGCGCAGCTTGCTATATGCTATTTACTCTTTTTGCATATCGATTTTTGTGTCGGAGGCAGAAACAGAAACAGAAATGGGGCAACTTTTTCTGTATGAGCCAGAGGACACTGACCAAGACTCATTGTCCAAATGAATGGAAAGACATTTCACAATGAACTGGAACAAAAACCGCGACAAAACTAAGCGGGACCGGGAGCGTAAAATGCGATCGAACCCACAGCGCTAACTTGAGATAATTTTTACAATTTGACAATTTATGCACGATTGCTGGGCCTCTGAAGGCCTGAGAGCCGCGGCAAGGACTTGGACCTGAAACTGAAACTCGACTTGGTACCACAACGGCCATTGTGTAATTAATTTTGCATGGCAAAAGTTCTCTCTTTCGAAAAAGCCACAGAAAACGGTTACGCAGTGGGATTCGGATTTGGAATTGGCTTCCTGATGAGGACTGCCTGCGGCTAGGAGGCCCAAAGCTCGCAGGCAAATGCCAATCCATAACTGAAGCCGCAGCGTAACAATTGCTTAAGATACGAGAGTGGCGTAGATTAATGGCAGCTCTCACTGTTCCCCGTAGTCCCCCTAATAACCCGCTCCAGGTCCGTTTTAGTTCCAGGCATAAATTCGAGAGGCGATTGGTTTGGCAGCCATTTGGCAATTTACAGTCATAGCCACCCACAACAATTTCATGAAAAATCGAAAAGTTGCTCCAGATGAAAACTCTTGTTTAATTATTTTTAGGAAGAACTCTTTGACAATTTGGACAATTTCATTTAAAATATTGCCTGATAAGTCAGCCAGAGTAAAGTTTTCTCAGTGCATTTTAGGAGTGGGGCAACTCAAGTGGCCTAATGTGACCGACATTCTAATCAAAGTAGCTGGGGCGTTGTCAGACGCTTGAACAGATGGACAAAGACGACGAATCGGACCCAGTGGACAATCATAGACAATCGGCCAACGACTGTGACGTCGACTCTGTGATTGTGTGACACGGTGATTGTGATTGACGGAGTGAGCTTTCGGCCCCGCACTCAACCTTCAAGCCTTCAAGTCAATGGGTGACGCCCACACTTGGAATTCACCACCACTTGGCACCAGCTGAAATCACATTTAATACCCCCACCAAGTGCACTTGCCCAATAATACAATATTAATCATGCCTGCTAGTGAGAAACTCAATTAAAATGCTTTTGTTTGTTCGAACAGCAGTGGCGGCTGTGGCAGCAGCGGCGGATCCCACAACGTTCTTTAGCACCACATTCGAGACCCCTGACACCGCCTATGCGACGTATAACTTCTTCAGTAGTCCGTACACTACGCGATTTAGGTACTTCTGATCCGGAAAGATACCGATGGAGCTGAAATCGTCGAGTCATGTTGTCTGTAGTCAGTAACGGAAAGAGATGTCCAGGGGAAACCGATCTAAGCCGAAAAACTAGGAGCAAGAGCTGGAGACTAGAAAAAATTTGCTTGTAAATAAATGTGTTAACTCTTATTAACAAATGAATAGATAGTCTTTAACTTATGTTAGATATGGATGGTTTAAACAAATAATTAAGAAAGTAAATAAACAGATTCATAACTTTCTACATCTAGAACTTTGAAATAGAAAGTTCTCTTATTTGAAATGCATAATAACTTTTCACAATAAACATTTTCACTTAATATTTTGTACTCTCTGAAGACTGAAGGCTCTGAAAACAAAAGACTTAAGAAGAAAACTTGAGAGCATTTTCATTATTCAGATCTTTATCGAAAATATTAGCGTTGTACAACCAAAAATTATATCTTACAAACACTCGAAAATCATAAATGAAAATTCCCAAGAGTTAACGCCGCGGGTTTTTGGTTATTCCAAATTTGAATTGGCACACAAAAGACTTGGGAAACGAACTTGAGAGCGTGCCGGCAGATCATTTGCATTGCCCGGGCTAATTGCATCATCCCTACAGCTGAGAAAATTGGCAGGCAATCAGCGATAAGGATAATAAGTAGACTATTGCTCCAGCCGGGCAATTGGAGCACGCACGTCTTGGTTTTTGGGCATCGTCAGCGGCTTTGGAATGCAACAAATGCGAATGTTGCCATTGCGGGAAATCTGTGCACTGGCGGCGAAACCAACATGACATGACAGCAGCGCCACAATTGCATGTTGCTGTTGTCGCGGCTGCTGTTTGCCGTTGCCATTGTATGCTAAATTACGTATACGCCCGGGCGGCCAGAGCAAAAGGCACAGTCAGGCCGGGCGGTGTTAATTTCCATTGACACTGGCGATGTTGCGCCCAGAGTGTCCGCTGAGCGTTATATTTATTTATTTATTTGTATTTGCGATTGTCAAATGCTGCAGCGCCGTAAGCCTCCAAAGGAAAATAAAACTCTAAAAAAAGGTTTACAGTTCTCGTTCGGTTTCACAACAATGGGCCACGGATCATTAGCAATGGCATGATTCACAGAGACCATAAAAAAATTCATTCATGCGCGGGAAGTGGGCGGGCATTGGTACTGAGTTTGTCATAATTTTATTTTCGTTTCAGGAACAGCACCGGACCCAAAGTGTTGATAACCTTGTTGACCACAAGAATTTCCAACGAAACTGCAATTTGCCGACTGCAAGTTCAATTTATGCTACGACACCGCAGGCAATAAATGAAAATGAAACCAGGCAGCAGTCAACTGCAAACAAACATGCATGTTAATAGGTGTATTCACGTGACAAATAAACAATCAGGCAAGGCGGAGACATTACCTGGGGGCGTCAGGAACCAGTTACCTACCACAAATCCCGCATTCTCTCCCTTTTGCTCCAATCCCGTGAAAAAATCACGTAGCCGAAACGTTGCCGGTTGACCTTCAGGTGATTTGCAAATAATGGTTTTTAGTTCAATTCCGTCTTTGCAATTAGCAAATTCTATAAAGCTCCGCAAGAGCAGTGAAACAGTGGCAGCAATTAACATAATTCCAAATTTACTATCACTTTTAATTGCTCTGCATTTGTCGACTGTTGGCCTTTCCAAACCCAAACCCCAACCAGCGATGAGCGATTACCGCAAAAGCTATTATTTGTCACATATTCCATATTATTAGCAGTCACAGGTTTCTTAAAAGCACTTTAAGCTTAAATTAATGTTCTCAATATCACAGTTTTGTACTTGACATGGTTTGTGTACAATATCAATAAAAATAAATGCCATAAAAAGAAAAGTAATTTATATCTTCCAAATCGAAACGGAATACTTTTACAAGAGTACATTTTTTTACCTCTATTTATCTCTATTATGATATCAAATAGGAGTATATGAGTTATTTTACAAATTATACGTTTAAAATAAACGAGGATATTAATTGAATTTGGTAAAAGATTAAAACACCAAAAGTTTGGCGCCAAACTTGATTTAAAAGTAACGTTATCACGCGAATGGTAAACAAAAAGCCCTCAAACAGGTGATTAAATACGCAGTGTGACCGTATTGCACACCATCTTTTTGACAATGGTCTCGTATAATTGCGAATGTTCTAGATCCCAGCGGGTCTTTTATAAACAAAGTGATCTTTAAGTCACAATACACATCTTTAAAACATGCAACAATGCTACAACAGAGGCTGTGGCCAATCATTCGACCCGGCAAGCAACACCGATGGTAAGCAAATGTCACTCCAATTGGAAAGCACATGGATTTCAAAGAATAGCCTCTTGAATCTTTCTCAGAATCTTGCCGACACCATCCGGGTGAACCCTTCTTTCACGATGCCTACAAGGGATGGTCATGTTGCAACAAAAAGTCTGTTGACTTCACCGAGTTCCTAAACATCAAAGGCTGCACCCTGGCCAAGCACTCGAACGTGAAGCCTCCAGAGCCAGAAAAGCCCGTCAAGGAAGACTCCGCCAAGGACGAGGTCATCGAGGTACGAGCTCCCATCAAGGAATCGCTACCCAGGCCCCCCATAGAAACCCCGCTTACAGCTATCCAGCCAAAGGTGGCTCCCACTCTAAAGGATACCATTGATGCCCTAAAGATCAACACCGCACCGGCTACATCAGCAGCTAAAAAATCTGAAGACTCAACCGAAGTGGGCACAAGCTGCAAGAATAATGGGTGCACTTATTCATTTACCGGAACCAGCAGCGATTTCGGGGAGTGCACCTACCATCCCGGGGTTCCCATCTTCCACGAAGGCATGAAATTTTGGTCGTGCTGCCAGAAACGAACCTCAGACTTTGCCCAGTTTATGGCACAAAAAGGCTGCGCCTATGGACAGCACAAATGGGTCAAGGACGTAAGCTAATGTTTTCTTTAAAACGAAAATGAGTCTAATTCTTTTGGCACTTTCAGAATGAGGATAAAAAGGTTGCACAATGTCGCTATGATTGGCACCAGACCGCCACAAACGTTGTGGTAGCTATTTATGCCAAAAAATACCATTACTCCCAGAGTGTGGTGGAAGTCAATCCGATTCGTCTGCATGTCAATCTAGTCTTCCCAGAACAAGAAAATGCCAGGTTTGATCTAGACTTGGAACTCCGCGGCGTAAGATCTAAATGAAGAAAAGTAAATATGAACTAAATTTCCGCTTTTATAGATTGTGGATGTGGCCAAGGCAAGTGCCCACATGTACGGCACCAAAGTGGAGATTACTTTGCCAAAACTGGAACCGGGCTCGTGGTCAAAACTCAATTTCCCTCGAGATACACTGCCAGCAGCTACGAAGAAAATTGCAGCCAAACAGCCGGAGGAAGAGGAGAGCGACGAAGACTTCGATCTGGACGACATAAATCCAGTCCAAAGCCATGGTCTTAACCTATCCGATTTGAGTTTGCAGAACCCAAACAAGTTAGACTAATAAAAGTTTGCATTTAATGTTATAACAATACGGGGTAATGCCTTGGAGAAACAATTTAATTAGAGCAGCCATCCCAACCCAGCGGGATTCAGTCATCATCATCCTCGGCACCAGGAACCCAATCTTCGTCATCGTCATCATCATCCAAATCCAATTCGCCAATATCCTGAAACAGCGTCTCGTCGATTTTAACCTTCTCGATATTTTCGCCGGCCTCCAGAAGGAATTTGATGTCAGAGTCGTTCAGTGTGTTGTCGCACATGAACAGTTCGCGTCCTGTGAGCTTCTTGGATGAGTTGTTCTTTTCGCGCTTTGCTGAGATGCCGGTGCTCTCCTCGAAATCAATTTTCCACTTCATGAATGTCTCAACCGTCACACGGGTGCCCTCAAACTTCTTGCGCTCCTCCTCTTCCACTTCCCTCAGCTTCTTTACACGCTGCTCCTCTTGCTGGTTCTTATGCTCGTCCCAGCGCTCGTTGAGCCACTCCTGGGCGCTGCTCACTAGCGAAAAGATCATTTCCATGCCCAGGTTTTCCTCGATTGTCTGACGAAGATGCTCCAGCAGGCGTTCCTCAAATGTATCATCGAAATTCTCAGCCTCCTCGATCTCCACAAGAGGAGCACCGTCCGGGTACGTTTCTGTGTATGTGAAGATCAATTTGCAGGCTAGTCCATTGTCGCTTTCCTCCGCATTGTATTCTTCCGTGGCGATGGGGATTTGGAATTTGTGGAATGGCTCCGTGGCGAGAACTGGAGAAATCACAACAATGTTCAGAAGACAAATCTTTAGTCATTTATCCACTGCTCACCTTCCATTTCGCCACAGTAGATGGAGTCCAATGCTTCCACTTCATTGGTCTGATCTTCCTTGTAATTGCGGCTCATTTTATCAATTTTAACAAATAAATAAAACTAAATCAGATGCCGCTTCTTTGAGGTTACTTGTGGGAGGACTAAGAACGTTCAGACCGCTTGACTCTAACAAAGTTTACCTTTTTTTTTTGTAATATATTAAATTAAATTATCAGTAATTTAAGTGGAACAAAAAGAACAAACTGCAAAGTACGTATAATATTTAAATAGTAAATCAGACTACTTGTTTTTTAATAAATTCCCATCATGCAAGCTGAGGTTGCCACATTTTTAAAAGTAAAACTACCAGATCACATTAAAAATTCCCAAGCACATGGTGATTTGATTAGAAGAAAACAAGCTGTATTTAATAAATATTTAAGAATGGAACCTATACTGACTGCAACGCTGAAAAAAAGAGAGTCCCGAGGACTTGGATTTCGTCTCCTAATCTGCCACCTCCAGAAAAAGGACACGGAGCTGGCTGAGAAAACCGGAAACATTTGGTTGACTCTCACATTTCAATCTTGCAACGCTACTGAGCTGAGTTTGTATGGAGATTTGATTTTCTCAGCGTTGGCGCTTCTTATTAAAAAGATACAAAACGATGCTAATTTATCAAAAACATTTACATCCACCTACTTGGCTAAAGTTTTCGATATCATCTCTCGAAAGGAAGTATCTGAAAACGAAGGCTCCACGCTTGCGGCTCTAAAAACCATCAAATTGTGTCTGGAATACTATCCCCGGACCATAAAATCTGGAAAAGTGCCCATTGAGAAGTTTCTCTTGACTCTATTGGCCAGCAATAACAAGAATATTGTGTTAAAATCCGGAGAATGCTGGCTCTTGTTGCAGAATATTCGCGGTCCTTCCAATCAAGGCAACATCAATGATAAAGTCCTGTGGCACAATTATCAAACATCATTACTTAAAAATCTCAATATTGTGATGAAAGAGAACTTCGCCATGTCAAAGGATACCATAGAAAGCTGTACTTCGGGTCCTTTTCCAATCGCAGTGGCAAAGGATCCTCTAGAGCGATCCTCCCAAAACTTTCGCCGATTCTTGAATCTGATCGAATTTCTAAAGATTGCCTTGAGCAAGCCATTTGTAAACAAAAAGTATATTTGCACGCAACAAATATTGAGGCTGATAGAAAGTGGACTCTTAGTGAATGGTGTTAAAAAAATTAACTCACATATTGATAATGTTTGCTTTGGAATTTATTTAACAGAAATAAAAATTAAGCTCCTGGAACTGCTGGAAACACTCATAGATGTCTGTCACACGCACCTTAGGATGGATTTTCGGGTCATCTTAAATGTGTTGTTGGACTCGCTGGAAAATACAAAAACTTCACTGGCAAATGGAAATCGAACACAATTCGTTAAGGTGCGATCCGTTGTGTACAGAGTTATATCAACATGGTGCGCCACACTGCAAGAGGGAAGCCATTGTGAGATTATTTCAGAGACCCTGATCAAGGAAATCTTAGAAGATATACGCCAACGTCCTGTGAAGCGTAAAAATCCAAACGCAAATCGGACAACGGGAACAATATCTGCCCTAGAACTGCTAAAGGGGACCGAAGACAACGAACTACTTAATGGGGAAGCCTTCAACTGCCTCCAGAGACTTCTATCTTCATCTGGTCATTTACTAAAAGTCTCTCTTTTGAAGGATATTCACAGTTCCCTTTTGGAAATCTGTAGTCGCATACATTCGAACCCAATGAGGAAACGACACCTGCCAGTCGTCTGGAATTGTCGTTTGGCAACATACAAAGCGTTTGTGTTTTTACTGAAATCGCGTAATAACAACTGCGCAACACCTTCAGAGATATATCTATCATTATTATCTGAATCCCGTTTGATTGGCAACAATATTAAGCTACACCAAAGTTTTAGAACATTATCTGAAGAACTAGAACCGTATCTTCATCCACAAAAGATGAATATTAATTTTAAAAGAAGTTTTGAGCAAAAGCATAAATTGAGCAATGAAACAAATAATATTTTGGAAAATAACGAAACCCCTGCGGCTATTATTGATCTGTTAGTTCCATTGGAAGTACCGAATGAAGAAATTCAAGTGTCAACAAATAATGAAATTCAGAATGAAAACTCTACGAACCTCTATGAAGAAACGTGTACAAAAGATGATGTTACTTCCAGGGACTTTAATACAACAGGAACTATACAAAATGAGGACACAAATGATTCAATTGATGGCTCCGAGGAACCCCTTGGAATTGTGAATAAAACAGAAACCAAAATTAATGAAGAGTTAAGGGAAACTCCAGTGGTAACTGATTGTCTAGAAGATACGTTTTCAGAGAGTAATCAAAATTCTGTAGAAGAATCGGAAAACATCAAGTCTTCCAAAGATAATAGCCCAACTAAGGAAGCACCAGTTCATATTCAACCTGTCGAAATGACATCTCAAAATATTCAAAAAGAGGACCCGATTCCAATGGACACAGAAGAGTTAGATGAAGAAAAAATTATTGCTGAGTTAGAAGCAGTATTCGTAAATGAACTAAAATAAAACAAAATCTTCAATATTTTGTAATTTTTTTGTTATATTAGAAAACCACCTTATGCTTAAGACATAAAACAAAATATTATATGAAACGTCTTGATTAGAGAAAACATCTTTCCTGCTTAATTTCTATTTCTAAACATAACACTTTCTAAAACTAATAAAACTAATTTGTCGACCGGCAACAATCAAGTCGCGATAATTGCTTGCCAGTTAGCGCTCAGGAGCTTCCAATCTATATAAATGAAACAAAATATTGTTTATATTATATTTTCAAAGCAAAATAAAATGTGTTCTTACTTGTGAACTTTGATAAAGCTGCTGGCTTCTACTTCGGTATCCTGAGGGGTTAGGAAACAATACTGACGGGTCTTGCACTCCAAGCCTTCGCTGATGAGAATCTCCGTAATAAACTTTCGGTTTACTTCATCCTTTACAAACAAAAATAGTTAAATATTTATGAACTTGAAAGAATAAAATAAGAACTTACTGTAAACACATCATACTCATCCAAAAAGTAAAACGGATGGTCTGACGTGCTCCAAAGTCCCTTCAACAATGAAACTGTGGTAAACGAACGTTCACCACCGGACAAACTTCTAGTATTCGAAGTCTCATTTCCACTGGGTGGAAAGACATTGATCTTCCACGTCTTTTCGCGGTCGCTAGTTTCGAAACTGACATGAAATCTGCGCAGAGCAAGAGCTTGCTAAAAAAAAAACAATCCATATTAATATATATAAATTATAACACTGATATGTTCTAAGACCTACCTCAAATTGAAATTGAACCATCGTAAAGTAATGATGTCGTGATCTTTGATAGAGTTGGGCACGTTGATGATACGCTATTCGAAGCTTCTTGACTACAGATTGGACCATATCGAACTGGCGAACTTGATGGCCCAATTGGTCTCTCAGGGCGCTCAGCTCATTTTCCACTTCCTCTATGTTGTAGTTCAGTTGCTCTACTTGTCGAATCTTCGACTTGTAACGACTTATTGATTCGCGTATATGCTCCTCTGTATGGGACGTACCAACATAATCTCCGAATTTCTCGGCCTCCTCACGAACTCTGTCCAGTTCTTCCTTCGTGTGCCTTTTTTTATCGAACATTTTCTTTTCAAGCTCCAAAGTCTTTTGCAGACTTCTGGCGTTCTCCTCATAATGAACGTCCAAGCTCCGAATCTGACCATCAATTTCCCGAACCTCAGACTCTAGCCCCTTAAGTTTTCGATGAATTTCCTCTAGCTCTTTTTTTTCGTTGAGTTCTTTTGTTTCGAATTTAGTCTTGTTTTCATCGATTTCGGTTATATTTAGCTTTAACTTAGAAATTTCTTCTCTGCACTTGGTAATTTTTTCACCACTGTCACTCAAACTTGATTTCTGGTAAAAAAGAAAAGGTTTTTGGTTAAATTCTTAGAATAATAAAAGGAATAATAACTCACCAATCGCTCGTATTCCGGTAGCTCTTGATAATCAAAATTTTCCAACTCAATTTTCTCCTGCATAGCCATTTGATTTCTGGATTGGTGTTGGCCAATTAGATTGCTTTTCTTTGTAATTTCAAGTTTGGTGTTCTCCAGCATTTTGTTCTTCTGCATGTAATCGATCTCCAATGAAGCTTCCTTTTCCTGAAGTCCGCTCTGTTCCATATGCAGCTGACGGATGCGATCATCGACGTTCACGTGTATGAAACGAGCCGGATTTATGCGATTCGAATAGACGGCATAGTTGGGCGAAGGTATATATTCGAGGCCGAGATTTGGAACCAGAACTCGCGTTAAATTGGGAGGTACATTTTCGGTATCCGAGGTGAGAAATTCTGCAGTCTCTTTGGATTCTGTCACGAGAACTGTCTCGATGCGAAAAGTGTCGATAAGATAGTTCATAACCACAGGATCTTCGCAGCTACAAAATTTTTAAAATAATTGATAAAACGTTTTGATTAACAATATGGTCGAGTATCCTTGAACTTACCGAATTTCATCTATCAACACCGTGGTGTTGGGAGTTGTTGGTCTAACCTTATGCCTGGAAACGTTATATACCTGATCGGTAAAAGCACTCGTGATTATGGTTGGGACCATGCCGCCTGAAAACTTGTTTTGCAGCAGGGATCGCAGTGACCTGCAGTCTCGGTCCGAGTTGACAATATAGGAGCGTAGGCAGGACATGAGCTGGTTCTCGATCAGGTCGCGAAACTTGGGGTTTGGGGCGCTTATGTACTGCCCCAAGGGACCCCGTGGCATTCTCTGCTGGTTTGCCCCCGAATATTGAGTACGCAGCGCACACACCACTTGAATTGCTTGCTCGCCGTAAACAGAAAGTTTATTGGATTTGTTTCGGGAAAGACCATCGAGTTCCCACTGCATATTTTCTACAGGTATAAAAGCATTATAATTTAATTAATAGAATATATAAAAATTGTAAAATTTGCATAGCTCACGTTTAGTTTTCCTAAGCTGGAGTCTCTCATTCTTGATAGCTTCTAGGCTCTCGACGACTGACGTTGAGTTCCTCTTTATCTCCTGTTGTTCTTCGCGTAAACGGGCAATGACTGCCTCGCTCTCAGCCACTTGTGCCTTTAGAGCCTCCATTTTGCGGGCATGTTCCTCGCGCTGCTCCTTCACCCGCGTGAAGTTTGCATGGTAACTGCCAATATGCTTCTTACAGGCCTCGTATGTATGTTGCTCCTCTCGTAGCCTTCGTTCGGCGTTGACAATCTGAGCTTTGATCGAACTAGTTTTAACAAAAATATCCTCTACCGATCGCTTTGCCTCTCTCATCTTAAGCTCCTGGGCTCGGAACGTTTCCATGATCTCATTTTTCGTGACCTGGATATCCTTGAGCTTTTGCGTAAGTGCAGCCTGCGTAATATCCTTTTTGGATGTATTATTTTCTAGCTTCAACTTTTTGGCTTCCACCAAGCCAATAGAGTGTTCAATATTTTCTAGTTCTTCCTGAACACGTGTCACTGCCAACCACGCCAACTGAGCCTGGCTTTGTTCAAGCTTAACCTTAACCACTTCCTTATCCTTTAGAATGGAAAGTTTCTCGGCTCCAGCTTCCACGTCCTTTTCAACGAGTTCCTTCTTTTTCTCAAGCTGATCTAAATTCTGTGAAAAGTGGCGGCGCTGCTCGTGGCATTGCATCAAACTGCTAGCGCATATATCCAATTGAGTTGCCTTCATCAGCAATTTGTAGTTCGACGAGGGCTCTAGATCCTTTAGAAATTCGCGCGCCGCCTCTTGATTCAAAACAAAAATCGGATTCTCCACATTAATCCCAAAACAAAGAAGCATACGCCGTATCTCAGCAACTTTTTTCGACACGCTTTTCCCGCGCGCGTCCAGCAGGTCATAGGTTGAGGACGACTGCCGCAAATGGCGAACTACAGTGAGATGTGGTCCGAAAATGTCCGCCTTAAAGGGTCGCAGACCCGTGTTAGATAACGTTATAGATATGGTTGCACTTGTCTGTCCATTCTTAATTAGCTTCTGTATGCTGCTCGCCCGTTTTGTGGCCCGGGCACTGCTGGTCAACCCCAAGGCTAGGGCTGTGATGACGGCGCTCTTGCCGCTGCCATTATTCCCAACCAGAAAGTTGATATTCGGGCCAAATTCGATGAAAAGATTTGAGTGGCACATAAAATTCGTGAGTCGCATCGAAATAACTTTTCCGCAACGATCAAAAGTGTTTGGAACCAATAGCTCCGACTGTAGGAAAACAATTAATTTAGTAATTATTTAAAAGACACTGTTCTCAATACACACTGTTAGGTTAAAGCTGGTTGTGCGTTGCGACATATTTGACCCTGTGTTGCGGGGATTCCTGCTAGTTGACGCCTGAGATTCATAACTCTTTTCTTTTTCAACGTATTCCGGATCAGAGCTTGACACAGGCACTTGCCTGCTGCGTTTCCTTCTAGGAGATGTGGCAGAGCTATCGCTGTCCGATCCAGATGATGGCTTCCGGCGTACCCGGCCGCTTCTGCGACTACGCTCCATCGCGATGTTTCTGTAGCCTTAAAAAGCGCGGGAGTTGATTTAATCGGAATAAAGAAGGTTAGACGCAGTTTATCTTACCTTTATTTATATCTTAGCTATAATTATTTAATTTTCTTGTTTTAAACATTATAATTAACAAGAGAAAATATAATTCCGTTGCCAATAAACAAATTGAAGAAATTCCGCAACAAAAATTCGCTAAACCTGCCAATGCCAGTGTGACCAAACACCTCGCGATAAATATTGCGGGAACTCAAAATCGAAGACAAGTACAGTAAAGATTCGCAGATATTGAATGTATTGGATATATTTCATTTATTTTTTGTATTACGTATACAATGTTTTTATATTATTAATCTTAAAATAAAAATAATTTTTATTTTGTGCATTAAGGTACTACCATAAAATATATTTTTGATATCCTATTAAACCTGTATTCACTGTAAATGTTTATTTTGGTTTTTGAAACCCGAGAAGAACCTCTTAAAGTTTGGATTAAAAATTCAGTCATAAAACATTCATTGTTTCCCTATGTCCGGTTCAGATGACGATTGGTTCAACCAGGATGAGGAGGACCTGGTTCATGACCTCGAGAAGAAAGTTAGCCATGAAGCGCAGGAAAGAAATGAAGAGCACATCAAAGGTCGGTAACCCCGTTTTGGACATGTGGAACCATCTCAATTTTCCTTTCCAGTTTCAGATTTCATGGCGATGAATCTGACGTCCAGTGCTGCAAATGAGAATGGAAATCAAATCAAGAACCCCCGTGCTCGTTTCTCCATGTCGGAATTCAACACGGGCTTGATAAAACCGCCCATCGACATGTTTCTCTATTTCTTTTCCGAGGAAAAGGATTTGTTTGTCAATCAACTGGCACCAAATGACAGTCTAAAGCGATTTTCCGTGTACCTCGAGGTACTGAAGTCGCTTTGCCAACTGGAACTCGTAGGATTTGATGAGGTTATCCTGGAGGCCTTTTCCAAACAGACAGTACTCCATGATAAGATTAAACGATTGATATTAACCTTGCTATCGAAGCGTCCCGGCAACAAGTGGGACGATGAAACCGATCTGATGCTGAAGAACATGGTGTGGTTGCTTGTCAGGGCCCATAGTCAAGGATATTCTACAGAGCTGGCCGATGATATAATAGAACTATACAATAAGTTAAATGAGCACCAGAAAATAGAATTAACATCTTCAAAGAATGTGAAACAAGATATATATCCAACTTTGGAGGCATTAATTGGTAACGAAAATAGCACAAAGGAGGAGGAAGCCCACAGTCCTACATCGAATAATGTTTCTCAATATATAAAAGAACAGAGGAGAATACTTTGTAAGGAATTCCTTGAACCTTTACAAGACTTGGTGCAACGTTTGCGATTAGGTCGTGATCTGAGGGACCTGGAGCAGCAGGGGCTGCTGTGGCCTAGTACAATTCTCAAATTGAATCCTGACTTTGACGAAGCTATGAGACACAGTTTGGTTTATCTCAATTTAAAAAAGACAGAAGTTAATGAATATTTGTATGAAAAAACGTTGGAAAACATCAAATCGGGAGCGCTTATTTGTCTTACAAGAAGTTTCGAATTTGAAAATCTTATCCTTGCCAGAGTCGGATACACAGAGCCGGAACAATTGAAGAATGGATGTGTAAGTTCTTTTAGAATATGTAAATAATAATTATTTGAATATATTTAAATGTTTTTCAGATAAGTGTCGAGATTGTCAGGCAATATAATATCGGCGACATCTATAACCAAAACCTGATCATGTTCCAAACACCCGTCTTTTTTGAGCCATATCTGAGGATCCACAATTACCTGAGTACCTGCAATATGGAACAGTTTCCGATGCAACGCTACCTTGTGGATGGAGAGGTGACCATCTAACCGTAGTTAGCGTATTTTAATCTCTGTTATTATTTAAATTAGTTTGATGTTCGACCACCAGCATACATGAAGCCGGAGCTCAAACTGACTTATGATGGAAAGATGTTCATGGCGGAAAAGCCCCCCGAATGTCTTCCTGTAAACGAAACACAGAAGAGCGCTTTCATGGATGCTCTCGGCAGGGAGCTCTGCATTATACAGGGACCTCCTGGCACAGGGAAAACCCATCTCTCAGTAAATTTAGTCCGTTGTCTAATAGAGAACGCCAAGGCGGCAAATTTGGGACCCATCATTGTACTAACCTACACCAATGACTCTTTGGATAAGTTTCTGGTAAAGATGTCCGATCACACGGACAAAATAATGCGCTTCGGTAGCCAAATGAGAGATCCACGAATACAAAAATTCAATGAACCCTTTAATCCTGGGTGTGCTCCTCCTCAATTCAAGCGACTGTGGTGGCTTGTCAATTGCGAATACAAAGAAAAGTTCCAGCTTCTTCAGAGCGCATACTCCAACTTCGACGGCAGTGAAGAGAGCTACCAGGAAACCCTGATGACCCAACAGAAACTCCAGCAGGTGGCAGAGCGTTTGGAAACCCTACGTGCCATTCACAAGTACCTCAACGCCAAAGGTAAGGATATTGTGGCCATGACAACAACGTGCGCGGCGCGCCTGAATTTCGTCTTCCGTTTGCTGCAATCCAAGTGCGTGGTTTTTGAGGAAGCTGCTGAAATCCAAGAAGCCCATGTTCTAGCATGCCTAACTCCGTATACAGAACACGTAATCCTCGTCGGTGATCACAAGCAGTTGCAGCCATTTAACGGGAGCAATCAGGAGCAGAAAATCTCTCTTTTCGAGCGCCTCATCATGGGTGGAATGCCTTTTAGCTTTTTAAACCTCCAGTACCGAATGCGTCCTTGCATAGCAAGCCTCCTGGTACCCACTATATACGAGGAGCTGATTAGCTCCGATTCGGTAAAGGCATACGATGATATCCGTTTAATGCGAAAGAACCTTTACTTTTTGAACCACAACCAACCAGAGCAGCTGTTGGCAGACATGTCCTTTGTAAATTCCCATGAAGCTGATGTCTTGGTCGAATTAACGATCTTTCTTACCAGAAAGGGAGATTATGAAAAAAATGACATAGTGATCCTGTCGCCATACAACGCTCAGGTTGAGTGCATTAAAAAAAAGGTACGAGTATGCACCGACTTCTACGAAAATAGATTAAAATAAACATTTTTTTTTTTGCAGCTTCCAAAAAGAATTCGTTCTGGTGTCCAGGTGTCTACTGTGGATAGTTTTCAAGGTCTGGAGGCGAACATTGTTTTGCTCTCCCTTGTAAGAAGCAATTCTGCCGGACAGATAGGATTTCTGCGACAGCCAAACCGAGTATGCGTAGCCCTTTCCCGGGCCCGCTGGGCTCTCTATATAACCGGCAACATGAAGACTTTACAACAGGGAAACCCCAAGCTTTGGAGCAGCTTAGCTGAACGCTTGAAAGAGCAAGAATCCCTTGGATCAATTATATTCCCGACGTTATAAACAAGGAGTGTTTTAAATTGATTCATTTTTTACTTTATTTATAATGATGAGGGGATATTGGTGAATCGCCCGCCTGCCAATGTGCGCCCCGTTTTTGTTTCATAAATAAATTTATGTTTTACCACAATGAACTTTACAAACAGCGCTGGATATAGGATCTGTGCACGCTTAAACGATTTGATGGCTGATGTTGGGGTTTTTTTTTGGGCCATTAGATACTTATTTATTAATCTTTTACACATATATATAGAGTTTGTATTCTGTTCTGCAAGCATGTATGTACACATAGTTTATATATATTTATAAGATCTTTTCGGATTTCTTTTCTGTATATGCACAAAAGGGTTGGTCTGGGGTCTGGTATTTGAAATAACCAGAAACCAGAAAGTAATCCAATGATTACGATACATTTATGAATAACACGACGTTTTTTTTTCTTCTTAATACGAATAATGTAGATGCAAAGTAACAAATAATTTCTTTTTGAACTTAAATTTTAGAAATGAAATATAAATATCGGCATTTTCGTTGGATTACTTTCCGCTTATGAATTGTCCGATTTTCCGGTTTCACACAATCGACCTTCTATACTCTAATGAATGAATCGAATACCGAGTTTTCGTTTTAAACTATCAAGTGTTGTGGGACTTGCAAATGTTTTACATTATATATTCATGTACCTGCACGGCATTAATAACTAGTTAAGGGATCCGTTTTTTTTTACGTTTTTTTTTACTTTGCACAATCATCGCTACAATGTAGTTGTCAATGGTTAGTTTTTTTTTGGCCCAAAATGTATCTGTACACACATATTATTTGTATCTTGTTTAGAGTCATTTAGAGTCAATTTACAAAATGTTTTAGGCAGTTAAATTTGTTGTATACTGTTTTCGTTTAATTTTTACAAAGTTTTATTTTACTTTTTGCTTAATGATTATTTGTTGTATTTATGTGAACGAACTTGGGTTTGGGGCTTTTTACGAATTTTTTGTCAAACAAATTGTGCTTAATTAATTGATACTTCGCTCTAAGGGAATAACTATGGATCTATGTAGGATTTGATGTATATATTTATACGGATTTATTCGATGTGTGAAAACGTAAAGTTGATAAAATCAAAACGAGAAGCGCGGAAGAGTTGTGGCAGCAATTGAATGTTGTAGATCCTTTAATATGATTTCGATCGGATAAATTGGTTGCAGTTGCATCGGAAAACGCACTTTGCCATCCAGCGCACAAAGCGGCGAGACCTTAGCAACGTCGTCATCTTATAACTTAGGGATCTTAGGGAGATGGTGGTGGATGGTGGGTGGTATTGGGTCGTTGGTTGTTTCAAGGGGGAGCTCTTGTTGTTGACATCAAACTTTTGGGTCGTATCTAACTAAAACTGAAAATCTTCTTGCGAGCAGATCGCCACGTCGGTTGGGAGAGGGCAGTGGGCAGTGGGTGTTGGTTATTAGTATTAGATCCTCCATAGGCGAAATAATTATTTCTCAACCTGAGTCTGGGTCTGGGGGTTATTCGCCGACTTTCGAGTCGGTCCCAGTGCAGCTGCAAGGCAACGGCTTCCGCTATGACTGCTGCTGCGTCCTCTGTAACCGCCGCTGCCGGGGAGTACTATTCCAACATTTCCACTAGCTCCTACACCCCCACACCCAGTTCCAGTTCCAGTTGCAGTCGCAGAACCACTCCCGCTGGGATTGCTGGCGGTGGTGCTGTTGCTGTTGCTGTGGCTGGTCGTGGGTCTGCCGCGTCGATTCTATTGCTACCGTCGGTTGATCAACCCGTTGGGTGGGGCCTGTTGGCTAGCCGTGTGAATCAGCTCCAGTTCGACCAGGAGCGGAAAATGATCGGAGGGTATATGTGGATGGGGGCATCCAACCACTTTGTTCTCTCGCAGCCAGTCGTTGGAAACGGGGCCCAGTAGTCCCAACGGCACCATGCCCGTTTTCGTATAGAAGATATAATCGATGATGCCCTTAAAGTCGAACGTGTAGTTGGTGTGCGGCATGATGTCCTCGCTGTAGGCGGAGGCCAGCTTGAACGAGTGCGTGAACTCGTTCGTATCGTTCGACAGCAATCGCTGCAGGCACGACTTGTAGCCCATGTCCTTGAAGTCCAGATGGTCCATGGAGACGCGTCCCTTGCCGAGAAACTCCACCACGCCCGAATCGGGCAGCGAGTTAAAGTCGCCGCATAGCAACAATTGCACGCTATTCGAGTCGTTCTTGTGACCCGGCCTAAAACTGTGGCTCGCCTCGTCGATGATCGACTTTAGCTCGTTGGACAGCATCATCGTTTGGATGAGCTTTACGTCGCAGAACTCCGGGTCCCAGTGGATATGCGCCGTGCACACCAGCAGCGGCTGCGAGATCTGCGTCACCTCGGACATTGGCTCCCAGGCGTTCTCCTTCACCTTCAGCAAAGCAGCCAGCCCGATGTTGTCCTTTGGCATCACCCGATTCAGCATATTGTCCGAACCCTCGGCATTGGCCATTGCCAGTTGGTTAAACTCGATCAGATGCTCTTTGATCAACGTGAACCTGCAAGTCAAGATCATAATTAGATTTCCAAAAATTCACTCCCTCAATATTGAACTCACTTTGAGGCCCTAAAAAATATCGCACACCCGTCCACATACTTCCTCTCCAGCTCGGACATTGTCTTGGCTCGGGATTTGGGTGAGAAGATGCCCTCGTAACCATCGTTCTTGAGCTCCGGCAGGAAAAAGTGATAGAACTGTTCCGTTTCGATCTCTTGCAGGCTAATGATATCCGCCGCATAATGCCGTATCTCGTCAATGATTGACTTTTTCCGATACTCCCAGCAGAGCGCCCACGACGGACAGTATCCGTACATCTGCCGCGTCGCATATTTGTCACAGAGCACATTGTAGCACATGACCGTGAAAATGCCTGAAATTTGTAATTATTTTTTGTTATTTATTTAATCTAATAGCAAATTGTTACTTACAGGCTGGTCGCGTTTTGTTGGGCTTGGCCAGTGGCAGCCAGGGTCTCTGTGGCGGTGGATTGACGGTAACTGCAGAGAAAAAAACAGAAAAGAATCACGGATGCACGTTGCACGGTTAGTTGGTTAGGCGAGTGAGAAAATGGCAATAAATGGTAAAAAGATTATGAAATTGGCACACCCAGGGTAACAGCTAGACGATATCCGTATCTATCCCACTGACACACACTGATGTGTGGCATCCACGTTCTCCCACAACCACTTAATGTGCTGCCCGCCCACAACCACCCCCTCTACGCTAATGATGCCCGTCCCACCCGTCCAACCCGTCCAACCCAACGCCCCACCAAATAAAAAGATTGCAACCGGAGAAAGTGACATGCACAAGCAATCAAATTGCTTCCGCCTTGGCTTGCCACCGGTTACCAGCGGTTGCCCCACCGCAAAAAAGCAACACCATCAGGTCGGTCAGGTGCTGCCGGTGGTTTTTTGCATACACTGAGAAAAATGCGATTTAAAATCTTATCTAACCGTAACTAATCTAAGAGTAGACTCAAATATTTTGTTCTCTGTAAAAAATAAGACATGTAGAAGCAACGACTTACTCCCTCCTGTTGTGGCGGGTCTGCTGGGGGGAAACCACTTACTGGAACATGGGTTTCTCCAATTGGCGACGGGACAGGCGGGAGCAGTGGCAGTGGCGTTGGCGTTGGCGGTGGAGGTGGTGGTGGCGGGAGCGGGGGCGACCTGGGATGTCTGGGGCATCTGCATCTGCATCGGCATTTGGGAGTAGAAGCTGCGGTGATGATAGTACTGCTGCTGCTGCTGCTGAACCTGCTGCTGCTGCTGTTGGATCTGCTGCTGCTGATGGTAGTAATGGTGCTGGGGATGCTGCGGAGGAGGATGCTGGTGGAAGATCTTCCTGGCCACCCCGCCGCCATTCCTGTTTCTAGCGTTGGTAGCCGTGGCTGAGCTGGAGCTTACAACATTTTCACGCATACGCATAAAAAAGGGATCCGCCACAGCTCGATTCTTTTTAATACTCTCCACCGATAATTTAATGGTGAGACCGTTATGACCAAGTGTGGAACTTGGTCGCTTTCCGGGCTCTCTCTAGCGATGTCTCTCTTACCTTAAGCCTCGCTTATGGCTCGCTCTTCCCCGGCTATCTACCACTCACAACGATTTGCTCTCTTCGCTCTTGACGCTTTTACGGATTTCTTGTTGTCTTATTGTTGTTGTTGTTGTTTTGTTGTTTCGCAGACTTGTTGATTGTTTTTGCATTTCTTTTCTCCCTCTGGTAATTTTGTGCAAACGGCTGAGGCTGAGGCTGGCGTCGGCGTCGCTGTCGCTGTCGCTGTCGTCGTCGTCGTCGTCGTCGTCGTCGTCGACTAAAAACTTTCACTTTTTAATAAATTTTGTGATTTTTTTCATAATTTGGTTGTTGCTTGTCTGCGCCTTGTTTTGTTTTTGGTCTTGTGATTTTCTGTGATTATGTTGATTTTTTTTGTATTTTGTGTTTTTGCTGACAGCCTTTAATGACTACATTAACACAGCTTTGATTGCATTTTAATTGTACAATTCGTTTTTAGGACCCATTCGCTATTCGCTATTCGCTATTCGCTGTACTGTTGTACTGTTTGTACTTTAATTATGCAAAATGGTTATTTAATTGAATCGCAGCCAAAAACAGGCGGCGCAACAAAACAGCACCGAAGCTAAAGCCAAGCTAAATGATTCACCGAAAATATATTGACAAAACGAGGAAAGGATGAAAAAAGATCAACGTAACTCTGTGTGTCTCAATGTGTCTATGAGCGATCGTTGTGTATGAAGCGTAAGTAATAACTAAAGTGGGCAAAATTACAAAACAGACAGACAGACGAAAGACTTCGACAACGAACTCAATGCCAACTATTGTGCCTCGGTTTGTTCGTAGTCATTAGTTGGCTTCTGTCTAAGGCATCTCTACCTTAGTGGGTTAAAGATGGGTCGCTGTCGCTGTCGCTGTCGCTTTTGGGTTTAATTACGAAACTTTTACTTAAAGCGTGCCCACGCACTCCCCCGCACTCCACCGCACACCCACGCAGGGTAAATAATTTCACCGAATTTATGAGTGATTACCCCACCGACAGGTGTAACAAAAGCCAAACATCGCACACCATTTTGGATAACAAAGCGATCAACGAAATTTTAAAACAAATTTGTTCAACCAGCGAAGCGTGCTGCCTGGCGAGGGGCGAGGGGCAGTGGAAAGTTAAACTAACACAACAAGTTGCCACATGAAATCCAATCAAATATTAACAATCCATCTTTCTCGATACCTTTCTCGATACCGGGATTCGTTCTGGGATTCTGGTGACCCCATTTTTCATCCTAATCCCCAACAGAGGATCCGATCCTCCACCCCTAATCCTCCCCAGCAATCAGTCATAAATTTTCCACCGACACACAATCAAGATTATTTACTGCCTAATGGTTGCATATCAATTATGTTTACTCTCTCCTGACACGGTTAGCTCAAAGTTGCCATTCGACTCAATCGGTTCAATATTCGCCTTGCAGCCTGATGTCACGCCATGTCGTGCCACCTTCTTTCTGCCACCCACCTTTCCCCTAATTTTGTTGTTGTTGTTGTTGTTGTTGTTTCTCCCTCCTCGGGCGCCTCTAGAAAGCCCTTTCTATCTGAAGTTTTCATGGTCGTCGCTGGCTGCATTTAAAAACAATAAAATGTGAACACAAAGAAGAGGAAGTTTTGGATCAAGAAGAGTCGTAGTTTTTATACCCTTTTATAGGAAATATAGGAGCTAGTTGGGGATTCTTTACCATAAAAAAATATAAAATTAATCGTTATTTTTATATATTTTTTGTGGCTTATTAATTCTAAATGAAAAACCCAACGTGGGGAACTCCCACTAGACACCTCCAAATGCGAGACATCTCCTTCCCTGCGTTGACCCCTTTTTTTTTGTAATACCCCCACCCCAGCAAAGGGTATAAAAAACGAAATGAAACACAATACCATACAAAAAAAAAACAAAATCCAAGTGGCAAAGACAACAAACAAAAGTTCGAAAGGCAAAAACCCAAGTGAGCGTATCGAAAAAGAAAGTGAAATTCAAATTGAAATTTGGTGCGATTAAAAACGCGAGAGGCCGCTGCATAGCCTGTTGTGTGTGTTTATCTGTTTCTTGGGAATATCTACCATCCATATATATATATATATATATATCTACCGATGTGTGTGTGTGTTGGCCAACTACATATTTCGTATGCACAACATGCCGAAGCTGGTAGGGGGGGAGAGACCTGCTTTGCTCTGAATAGAAAACAAAAGTCAACTCGCCACTTGCCACACTTTGAGCGCTGCAATTAGATAACTTGTTTCTTCTGCGCCAGTTTTTTCCAATCTCAGCGGCAGCAACACCAACAATTGACTGCCAATGTTCAATGGCGTTCAGCTAGCTGCAAGTTGCAAGTTGCTGGTTGCTGGTTGCTGGTTGCAACTGGTTGTCAGTCCACTTAAGACAATCTGGAATTCAAATCATAATATTGAAGCAAGATTTAAGGGGCATTTCAAGCCAGAGAAAACATTAGAGGTCAAAATAATAGTAGCTAGAATTCTGTTTATTTTCTTGCCAATTTTGGTAAACTTTTGCTACTATATTGGACACACTATAGGTGTGGGAAACCAGTTGGACAGCATAGTCGCTTCACAGATCACCGCCGCCACGATCGTGAGCAACATATTCAAAAGACATCAATTGTGCTGCGTCACATGGAAAATCAATTGAAAAAGTGCGCACAAAGTGATTATGCATCCGAGAGCGGATGAAGAGTGGCAAGAGACCGAGGCCGAGGCTCCATCATCGATCCAAGTTGCAGCAGACTGGCGTGGGCTTTCTTTCCCAAAATACACAGAGGAAAAACTTGTGATGATTACATTCTATGCTATGCTATGCTTTGTTTTTTTATGGAGAAATACAATCTGAAAGAATTCAAAGCATTTTCAGAGACGATTTCGTATTTAATTCAGTTGCAAGACTTTGCTTTTTCGTAGGTGGCTGCTGTGGCAGGCAGACATCTCACGCGATCCGCTGCCTGGTTACTTTTATTTTCCTTTTGTTGATCCACTTTTGAATCTTTGCGCGCACTCGCAGTCGCATTTCCAGAGTCGTCGCCGATGTACTTTCTCTCTCCCGCAGTTGGAAAGCGACGACTGGGCCTGCTGCCTGCTGACATTGACGCAGCAGCCTGTAATGGGCCAACCAGGCATCCAGCCAGCAACAGCCAAAAATCGAGGCTCAAATAAACCATCAATGATAGTCCGATTCAAAAGTTGGTAACATCAAAATATGATATATTTATAAGTTAGATTAAGGCCCTTTTTTGGCTTTAATATTCCGATTTATTAGTTGAGAAAAGTCTTTTGAAAAGACGTTTTAAAATTGAAACATTAGCTTGGAGAGTGCCAGACTGGGAGACAGGACTATATAGTCATGGAAGGTGATCCTGGTCAAGGTTATGGGGTTACCATCTAGATTTCCCCATCAACCGAAGAAAGACTGATCATTTTCAGGGCTTATAATCAGGAAGTCTTTGATTTATTTCCAGTGCAATCGCTTTCGGCCAAAACCCATTCCCTGGCCATAAAACTTTCTAACCATTTGCACTTCCTTTTACGCAACAACAACCTTGATAAGCCAAAAAAAAAAAAACCGAAAACCAAAAAACGGAGCAAGAAAAAAACGAAAATGAAACGAAAACGAAACGAAAACAGGCTGTAAGCTCACTTCCGCATTTAAAACAATAATAAAGGCGAGACGAGACGATAACATTTCCGATTTCTGTTGCATATTTATAAGAAATATGGGCCAATTATGCGAATTACTCCACAAAAGACGAAGCAAGAAACGGAAAAGGCTTTGCCATGACAAAGCACAAAATAATATTAAAAAGCTGCCAAAAAAAAAAGTTCACATTTCGTAACCGAAATAACGGTTAACATACACAAAAGCCAGTAACAGTGGAAGTGGGCCGCGACGCAGAGCTTGGATGGCTTCGATGGCTCGGATGGGTTGGTAAGAAAGGGCGGGTTCCGGCCACAGCTGTTTGTTGTTTTTTGTTGTTGTTACCGCGCCGCCGCCACACAATTATAATTTTTTGGCACTAATATCATCATCATTCTCTCCCAATTGCAGTTATAAATACCGGTTTCGCTATATAAATAAACCATTTCAGTCGCCGTTTTGCCCGTTTTGTCATACGAGGGCCAACGAGGTCCGAAAACGAGGCGAAAGACGGGTATATTGGACGGGACAAAAGCTAATTTGGTTATAAGGTGTGCCAAAGAATTTTGTTGGAGTATCATCTCCTGGGTAGCAGCGATTTAAAGGGTATCAATATAGTCGGGGACTTGACCCTTAAACACTTCCTCTTTCCATGCCCAACGAGGTCCGAAAACGAGGCGAAAGACGGGTATATTGGACGGGACAAAACCTAATTTGGCTATAAGGTGTGCCAAAGAATTGTATTGCAGTATCATCTCCTAGTTAGCAGTGATTTAAAGGGTATCAATATAGTCGGGAACTTGACCCTTAAGCACTTCCTCTTTCCATGCCCAACGAGGTTAAAAAAAGAGGCGAAAACCGGGTATATTAGCCGGGCTATTAGGTGTGCCAAAAACTAGGGTTGAAATATCATCTCCTGGGTAGCACTCATTTAAAGGGTATCAATAAAGACGGGGATTTGCTGCACATGCTCCACTTAATCTGCAAATGTTGTGGGAATCGATGAGGAGAAGGACGATGCGTTTAAAATGCATTACAAAGCACAATGTTGTCATAAAAATGTAATTAAATAAAAGCCGAAAACAAGAAAAGATCAACCGACTTAAGCCAATTAAATGATTAGGTAACAGTTACAACAATACAACAATAATACCATCAGCCGCAGCATCGTATGCAGCATCGTCATCGGCCAGAAGACAACAAAAAAAAAAAGCTACAAAAAAAAGGAAAAACGAAAAAAAAACAGCAACAGTCAGAGCAATAATAATAAAGCTCAGGCGAGTCGAGTTATAAACCTACATAGAGATACAAAATTTGTACACACAACAGTGAGACGGTGCGACGGTGGGACGGTCGGTGGGCCACTGCGAGTGGCAAACGGAAAAAAAGCCAGAAACAGAAAAAATTAATTCATGTTGTGCTCATTTCGTGAGCGGGCACAAAGGGAAAAAAAACACCGAAGAAGAATAAGTTACAAGAAGTGGCTAAAAGTTGGCTCTTACCAACCGAAGATCGAAGTCCCTTTTAAAATTGAGTTCTTTAGGAATCCAGAAGAGCTACTGATAGATAACTTATAGATAAGATCCAAAGTCTCTTAAAAAAGTATCTTCTTTCTCTTAAAACGGAGATCAAAAGTCAAAGTCCCCTATCAGATTGAGTTCCTAAAGAACTTTAAGATAAGGTCAAAAAGATCTCATAAAAGTATCTAAAAAGTATCTTCTATATCTTACAACCGAAGATTTCTTAAAAAACCAAAAAGAGTCCATTATTTGATGGATTAATTTTAGATAAGATCAAAAGTCTCTTAAAAAAGTATCTTCTATCTCTTACAACCGAAGATCGAAGTCCGCTTGAAGGTTGAGATCCAAAAAAAAACCTATAAGAACCAATCATTTGATAGATAATTTTAAGATAAGTTCAAAAGTATCTTAGAAAAGTATATAAAAAGTATCTTATATCTGTATTTGCGTCTGTATCTGCATATCTACCTGTATCTGTATCTGTATCTGTATCTGAATCTGCAACTTTTATTTTGCATCTTAAATATTGTATCTTTTATTTTACATCTCGTATCTATCTTGTATCTAAAACTCAAATTCTAACTCAAAAAATGTATCTATGTATCTTATATTTTGCATCTGGAATATTGTATTCTTGTATCTTTCATTTTGCATCTCGATTATTGTATCTTGTATCTAAAACTCAAATTCTAACTCAAAAAATGTATCTATGTATCTTACATTTTGCATCTCAATTATTGTATCTTGTATCTGAAACTCAAATTCTAATTCAAAAAATGTATCTTTATATCTTTGGATCTTTTTTTTAGATCTCAAATATTGTATCTTGTATCTAAAACTCAAATTCTTATTCAAAAATGTATCTGTGTATCTTTTATCATTCGAAAATCATCTCGAATATTGTATCTTGTATCTAAAACTCAAATTGTAACTCAAAAAATGTATCTTTGTATCTGGGTATCTTTTATTTTGCATCTTGAATATTGTATCTTGTATCTAAAACTCAAAACTAACTGTATTTTGCATCTTGAATATTGTATCTTGTATCCAAGTGAAAATCGAACCCAAAAAATGGTAAAAAGTTGACGTACCCTTTGTCAGGGCATAATCGGTTATAAAAACAGCAGCAACAAATGAAGCACAAGCCGGTCACAAACGGCAGAAAGACTTAAGAGCTAACAGCTAACAGCGAAATGGATGGCTGCTTCGGCCCTTTGAGTGCTGGTCTCCGGCCACTTGATTTATGGAGTCCAAGACGCGCCGGTGCATCTTCTGGCCATCTTTCCGATGAAGTTTACGTCACAGGCCATATTAGAAGACCGCATCTTATCCGGCAATGATTTCGTCATTTCTCGAATGCAGCAACCTATTCCAAGACATTGTCGCGGTTACAGGTAGTAATGGCAATGAGATGGATGAGTTAGTCTAAGACTTCTTTCTAGTACTGAGTGACCTAACAAACTTCGATAATCTTCTCAAGAATTCTAAATGCAAAAAAAAAATGCAACCTAATTAAGTTGGATTAGATAATGTGGCTTACATTGAGAGTTCTGTAATCTGGTTTTTGTTCGATTCTAGTGACCTAATCATTTTATAGAAAACTATAACTAAAAAAAGTTGTCTATTTTACATTTAGTTTTTGAGGTTTTGCGGTTCGTCAACCAGGGCTTTATCTTTAGAAAAAATAAGATTACAAAAATCTGGAACAATGTATTATAAATTCTTTTGTATAGTGCATCTTGGCAAACTAACAAATTGACACATTGCCCAACGTGCTCACGAATCAAAAAGTGAAGCCCTTCATCTTGTGCCTCATGGGGCATGGTATACGCGTAGTACATGGTTAATGTGCCAGACAAGTGCCAACCGGCAATTGCCTGTGAAAATCTAAAAAACCAAGTCAACACGAAAATCAACAACATCACCAGCCAAAAAAAACAAGACGACCCAGAGAACGAGCAGACGACGACGGTCTTAAAAGTGGAAAATAAGTGTAATAATGACATTTGTGGCCGTTAGGAGTGGGATTCTTAACTGTTTGACATTTTGCGTAACCTTTTTCGTAGACATTTGGCCTTTATTCGGATTAACTACATATATTTTTTTTTATATTGTCGCTCTGCGTCAGGCAAGAGGAAGTTGGCTCAAGATGGACGAGAAGACGGTGAGGAACTTGGGCAATGATGATGAACTAAAACCGAGTGGTACGAGTACGAGTACGAGTACGAGTGCCCCACTGAACTGGCCAAGCTAATTGAAAAATGAAACTTTCAATTTCATGGCGAAATGCTAATTTCCAGCCAAAGAAAAGTCAACTGGCAAGAAAAATCGCGAAATGAAGTGAAAAGATCTTTCAAATTTTAGATACTCTTTCTTGCAGTCAAAATAAAAGATGTATAAAAGAGTTTATTGTCTTTAGTTTTTAGTTAAAACCTTTTAAAACTTTGAAATTTATTAAATATTTTAAAACATAACTTAAATTCGAAATACCCCTTTTACTAAGAGAAGGTGATGAAAAACAATTAAATTTCAGAGACGCTAAAAGGAAAAGAGAAAAACTATCAGGTTGGAAGTTGGAGAAGACACTTGGAGAAGAAATATGGCCCCGCTTCGTTGGCCAGAGGCTATACTGATGGCCAGAACAACAACACACCAACAATGCGACGCATTTATTGACGTAGCCAAAACACATTAGCCACCGCTGGCCATAGTTGTTGGCTTTTAGCTCTTAGCTGATGGCGCAAACAGTGTTGCAAATGACCCAATTATCCACTGACCCACTCAACGTCGGTGTTCGGTTCTCGCTGCTCTGTTCTCGACTCCGTCCGGGTACGGACCGACCTCCAGAGTCGGTTTGGTTGTGAAACAAAGAAGAGCGACAGCGGGCGTCTTTAGACGCTGACCTAACAAGAACCACAAATGAGACCTTAAAATGGAGACATTAATTAGCCTAATGACAGGCACAAAATGCCCAGAAATTAATTTGCCAAGTTACGGTTATGAGAGCGGTTAATCTTTTTGCAAAAGCCGGCATGGCATCTCCAGAAGCGCATTCGGCCGGGTGAAAGGTGGCCATCCAGTCAGAGGTAGAGCTTGGTTCCCACTCGGCTTTCGGTAATTGAAATCTGTGCAGACTCCAGACTCTTCTTTCTCCGTGGCCAATGTTTGGAAAGTTCATTTTCGAGTGCTCGAGTGCATTTCGTAGGCCTACAGTTCTGTTTGTTTTTCCGGCTCCCAACTCTAAGATCCAAGTCAGGCTCAAAACGTGCCTCATTAGAAGATGGAGTTTCTTTCTCAACACCACCTTGCTACCTTGCTACCTTGCTACCTTGCTACCAATTTTGTTTCGGGGCTATCAAAACAGCAATCAAGTTCTTTTTGTTTGACATTTTTGTTTACACTTTTTATTGAGTTCTCGTTCGGGCTTAATCAAAATAAATAAGTTGGCCATAAGTTGTGTGTTGTGTGTTGTGTGTTGTGTGGGGGTTACAAATATTGTGTGTGTTGTGTCTACTATATAGTATATATTTCTAGATTGTATGATATAGTATATATTATTGTTATTTGTGCAAAAACGATGCTTAAGAACAAACAAAGACTTAAAAAATACAATACGCGGGGAACAGCACAATACGAAACTAGTGAAAATATTAATTAAATAAATTAGCTTTGAGTGGTAATTTCTAACATATCTGGGGAATGGTAACACAAACTATCTGCCGGAACCTGCCAATGGAAAATCTGTGACAATTTCCACTCAGCCAAGTGATGCTGAGACCAACTCGATACCAGCCAAGAGGAGCAGAGATCTGGAGTCGAGCGGAGCGGAAAACTTCAAGCAATTTCTGTGCCCGCGCGCGCGTTCGTGAGTTTCTTTTAATTAAAAAAAAGGCGAAAACTTTTACTCGCCAACTATAGAAGCAGCCAGTAAGCCAGTAAGCCAGTAAGCCCGTAAGCAGGTAACTAGGGCTGCTCTCGATTTTCAGATTTAGATTTTATGCTTAGCGATCTCAGTTGGAATTAATTGTGCACCAGATATTCTTTCGGCTGTGCCTCTGTGTCTTGCCTCTTTGCCGTGCCTCAAATTGCATATAAATTCAAACAATGTATGAATCTTAATTCGATAAAAAAAACCGCCTTAAACTCTCACTTGAAATGGATGAATATTCCGAAAGAAAGATTGTTTTAGATTGTTTTCCCATTCATTCAAAAAAAACAGTTCTTTAGTTTCCAGAGATCCTTTCTTAGTTTTTCGCAACGAAACTTGACCCCAACTATGCATAAACTATAACCTAACCAGAGACCTATCCACTATAAAAGTTCACGTTGTAGCGCTGCGCTGATTTACAAACTAGACAAAACCCCAAAACCAATGAGACAATGAGCTTAAAAAATATCTATAAAAAATACAAAACTAAGATGTAGGAACCGATGCTTAAAACTCGAATGATAATATCCCAGATCGGGGATCTATATAAGGGATGATAACGTTAATGCACAAATAACAACAGCGATTAATGGAAGTATCTTTTCTTTCTTTTTTTTTTTTTTTTTTTGGGTTCACATGGTAGATAGTTTCTTCTTCTTTTTGCGCCACAAAATCTGCATAAGAGCCGCAACCCGCCCCCCGTCTCTACTAAACCAACACCCGCAGCTCTTTGTGGTCTCTGCGGTCTTGGCAAAAAGAAAAGGAAAAAAAGAAATATCTTAAAAAAAATACAGAAATACAAAACGCCGCCACAGTGAAAGTGAAAGTTGAAGTGGAAGTCGCAAGTTGGATTCGGATTCGGATTCGGATTCGGGTTTGAGTTTTGGGGTTTGTACAAGGTTTCCAGCTGGCAAGTTTTCCATCCAAAAGGCAGCTGCTGCCTTTATGCCAATCGCTGTGCGTTTAACCAACAATTTAATGGCTTTTCTTTCATCTTTCACCTTTTGTATTCCTCTCTTTTCTATATATCTTTCGTTGGCGGTTATGCAACTTGGGACTCGAATCTCTCAAAATGTTTCCAAACAAGATTTACATTTTCAAAAACGAATACGAATCCGCCCACGCATCGAAGCTTGCGTCTCACGTTTCCAATTATCCATCCAAAGACATTTTCTGGTTTTGGGACGAAAGTCTCCCATGGAGATTTGATTAGTTTTCCACGAGATGTCACGAGATGGTGGAAAAGGCTGGCTTTGGCTTACCCACCGATCCCAGTATCAGCCTGGTGGTGGGTGTGGCCCGGCTGTCTGGCCCCAGTTTGGCAGCTGCCACTTGGCTGTCATCGTGGCTGCCACCTCCACACCTCCACACCAAGCCCAAACAATTGCCGTTGCCATTAGCTTTCGTATTGTTGTTGCAATCTACCAGAAAATTCAAGGCTGTGGGCGTCGCATCCGTCAGATTCAAATGCTCAAAATTAAAGACGAGGCCCGATTCGCAGCTGTGGCTGCCAGCGCTATCCAAGCCACTGTCGCTGCTAGCCGATCCCGATCCCGATCCCAATACTGATCCGGCCTGATCCGCGGCATTGCAGGTCTCAATCAGCTTGCGCGATATCTCGTGCAGGCTCTCGTCCAGAAGGGTCTCCGCTTGGGCGGAAATAGTCGAAGAGGAGCCCGGCAAGGAGGTGTTACCCATGCCGCCTTTGAAACAGTTCCCGAACAGATCGTTCACTATGTTGATCCCACTCAGGATGTCCCCGTAGCCGGAGTCGTCGCTCAGACACTGCAGAGGCGTTGCCACCGCACTGGGATGGCTTCGCTGGGATCCGATGACGCCCACTTTATCCGCTCGACTACTGTCCCCGGTAATGGGAGCAAACTCCTCGGTAGTTTCCTCTACCGCTGGCTTAGCACTGGAGCTGGGCAGGCTCTGGCTGCAAATGGAACTGTCGCACGAGCTGTCCGAGTGCGTGGACGAAGTGGAGGAGGAGGACTCGCGACTGCCTCCGCCCTGCTCGCTGGATGAGGCATCCGAGAGCGAGCGCCTTAGCGGGTAGTCCCAGAGGGAACGCAGAGGATCGCAGTCCCGGCAGAAGCACACCCCATGGCTGTGATCGTGCTGCAGGATTCCAGGCGGTAAATGATAGGAAACCCCAACGGGATAGCCATCGCCTGGATTGCTAATTTTTGGTTGCATCTCCGGTTCCAGCTTGAGAAGCACTCCATTTCCGGGCTTTCTATCCTTTTTGCGTCGTTTTCGCGGCTTTATGATCCTCGGAAGACAGGTCTCGGAAGGATTATGCCCCTGATCCTGGCTTGATTGCAGGTTTACCGATGGCTTTTCCTGGCTCGCTAGCACGGGGGGTGCCGAGTTCTGGTAGCGAAGGGTACGGGACTTATCGGTCACCTTGAAGCCCGGATTGTTCATCGGATGATAGGCATTCCAGGTGGGTGGCACCGGGTGGTGGCTATGTGGCTGCTGGAACTGATGCTGCTTGCCATTCTGCTGGAGCAGAGGCATCCCCTGGGCATGCACCGCCAGCTGCGACATGGCAGTCCCGCCCGGCGGCCAGGATGGAGTGGCTTTCGGAGTCGATTTCCTCAACAGCCGCTGCCGCTGGGCCGGTGACAAGTGGCTGGAAGCATTCGAGATGAGCGGAATCCCGGCGCATTCGTTGATCCGCTGCTGGTTGACAACCCCATACCCGCTAGGCTGCGGCGGAGGGCCCGGCGCCGGCGAGGTTGTCCAGTTTGGAGGCGGCGCATGATGGAGTCGCTGTAGATTGTATCCGGAGGATTGCGGAGGAGGTGGTGGCGGTGTGCCCGGCCAGTGGCTAAGCTGCTGGTGTGGCAGGTACCTCAGAGGGCCGTAAGGTGAAGCAGGTGGTGCAGTTTCTGGCGCCCTGTAGACAGCCACATGCGATCTCATCTCAACTCTCGGTGAATCTCGGTGAACCCTAAGCGATTGCACATGCTTCGTTTCTCTGATTGCGGATTAGGCCACTCAATGATGCATTTCGATTGCCAAACCCGAGACCGAGCCCGAGCTCGAGCAACACTTTGAAATGAAAACGAAACGAACCTCTAGAAACTGGGACACGGCGCGAGTGCAATTACGAAACAACACAGCACAGTCGAGCAGAAGACGAAGCGAACCGCGAACGGGTTTCCGCTGAAGAACAAAGTGTGGAGTGTGGAGCGTGGAGCGGAGCTAGTGTGTCCGCCTTCTAGCCAAGCGAGCGGCAGACTGAAGTCAGCTGCTTGGGTGATCGCTGATCGGACCGGCTAACAGTAAAAGCCGTTATGCCAGATTTTCCACTCTCTAGCGCTCTGAGCTGGTCTTGAGTTCCACACTTGCCATCCACAAGCAAAGCCGGCTCTCTCTTTGGGCCAACGGCCAGAGAGCGGCTTTTGCATGTCGAGGTCGTGCAGTTCTTGTAATTGTTGCATTTAATTATTTATTTTTAATTGATGCCTGTGCATTATGTTTTTGATTGGCATCCCCCGTCCAGACGTGAGTTTGAACTTAAATTACAGTCGATGGAACAAGGTTTGGAACGAGTTTTGGTGAGAAAAATCATTAACACCTAATTTGTACAAATCTGTATACTCTTAAAAAATATGAACTTATAATAAAACCCCTTAAAACAGCCAAGATACCCCGAGCCCGACTGCCTGTCAAAGACTTTCTCTTTTTGGAAGCCTTTTTTGCGCTCTTTGCGCACACAAGCTTTCCTTTTTCCCCCCACACACACACAGACGCTGCCTTGTGGTGTACGCACCCGACCCGAGTACACACTCGAAGGAAAAGTAATGATAACAGGGTAGCAGTCAATGATAACTCACATGACAAGTTGTCCAGCATGTAGGTGAGCAGTTTCTGCGTCCCATTCGGCTCGTTGTAAATGTTCATGAACTCCTTTTGCAGCGGATTGCCCATGAGTCCCAGTATGACGAGGTGGAACAGCTTGCCGATCTCGTAAGGCAGCACTCGCAGAAAGTTGTTGTTCAGCAAAAGTTCCCTAAAAGGAGAGGATACGTTGGGTGAGTGAGTGAGTGAGTGAGTCAGTGAAATGCATGGATCGGTAGCTATCGTATAACGGGGGTACAGGCGATCTTGAAATGTATTCTTTTTGAAACAAATTAATGTAAATGATAATTCTTAGTAATTCTCTTAATTCTCTCTTTTTGGGATAATTCTCTTAACTTATTGTATCGCCTTTTAAGGATTTCTGTCTCTTTTAGGGCAGGACAATGCTTTTTTTTAACCAAAAAGTATGTTTAATTGATATATTTTCCAGGAATAAACTTAAAAATATCTTTAAAATAAGTAATCCCTTTTCAAGGACTCACCGCAGCTGGATAAGCTCACCGAGCTCTGCGGGCAGACTTCGCAGCTTATTGCTAGACAGGTCGAGAGTCCTCAGGCTGATCAGCATCCCAACATCAGCCGGCAGCCGAAGCAACTGGTTGTCGTTCAGGTAGAGGGCGGTTAGATGCTCGAATTCCCACAGCGACGGGCTAATATTCCGAACGCAACCTAAAACACAAAGGACATATAGGATTAAAACGGTGCTTCATGGAGGATTCCTGGCCAGAACTTACCCGTTATCTCCAAACCACTCCAGTTTGTCTTCTTGCCGGCTGCTATATCCTCTTGCGAAAGAAAGATCTGCTGCCTCCGATTGGCGCTGTCGTATTTGTCTTTGTTACGAGACATTTTATAATGATTGCCTGCATTTTTGGATATATTTAAAAAAAAATTATCAATTAAAAGATCTCTTTTTAAAGTAAAATGATAGTTTTGATTTTTTTAAGTAAGTATAGTATTTTTGTATTTGTTGGTTTTGTTTCAAGGAAGTTAGGGCTCATGTTAGGAGACGAAACCTCGCTTAGCAACATAAATCTGTTTTAGCTTTAGCTTAAAATTATTAACGAGAATTTGAATCAAATTATAACCTTTCATAATAACCGCCTGATGATAAGCGTCTCTGCAAAATATTAATAAAGTGGTTTCAATTATTATTTCGTATTAGTAAACAAAAGTTTTAGGGTTTTGGGGGGATGGTTTTCAGGTTGGAATTACACTTGCAGTCGAAATATGTCGCAAAAAATATATAATTTTTATTTCTATTTAGATTCCACAAGTGTTAAGGATAAGGATATTTTGACTGCAGGTGTATTTTTAAAAATCATAACTACATAAATGCAACAAAAACAATGTTTTGAAGCGCGCGCAAAGTGCAAGCACACATACACACACAAATAGCCAAACACACACACAGACAGGGTTTTATCCAAGAAATGGCGTGGGTGGTCGGTCAAAAAGGAGACCCTTCCATATATCCTTCCTAAACTTGGGGTTTACCTTGGTGAACCTTAGATATATTTCGGCTACGATCAGCTAGCTTAGTTTACTTTGCCCCTAAAGTCAGTTGCTTGAATTTTTGATACAAATTTCCTTTCCCGATTTGCCTCTTCGACGCGCTCTTTTTGTTTTCCACCCGCAAATTACTTATTAATTTTGAAACGGTCAACGGTAAATGGTATTTTTTTGGGAAACTGGGAGATTGAAGATCCGTTTTTTTTATCGGTTACACTGCGAATTTCGGGGTACCTAATGTGTATTTATTTTTTTGTATTAATTGTTTTTTTTTTTGTGTCTGTTTGTCGAAACAGAAGCGACGAATCTGCTATTCCCCTGCTCGTTTTGGCTAGCTCTTTCCTCCTTGCCTCCGGTGTGCCTCCGTCGCTTCGCTTTCCCCGCTTTATTTATCGCGCGACTCGTTTTCATCGTCGCTTCTTGTTTTTGTATACATGGTATTTCGGAGCTGCCACTCGATGTATTTACAAATTCCTATTTACACGCGTGGCCTGAGCCAATTTTGATCTACGAAAAAAATACGTTTCCCTCTCGGAAGCGGGTCTAGTTTTGGAAAACTTCAATCTATGTACAATCAACTCGGTCTATTAGTCAAAACAAAACAATCGCCCACACACAGACACGCGCACAAACACACACAGAAAACGGTCAATCGACACAGAGGTGGCAGGGTTGAAATAAAAACAGCGTAGATTTCGTACTATTTGCTGTGCTAGCCACTTTTTGGTCAACTCTTTTTCAGGTTGTTAGTCTGCTCCGATCGCGATTTAATATATCTGTTGTTTGGATTTTTTGAAAAGCAGTTTTTTTGTGGTTCTGTCTGCTGATGCTATGTTGTCTTGTTCTTCGCTTTCCTTCTTGTTCCATTTCTCTTTGGTGCGCTTCTTCTGCATGGCGCGAAACTGTCCACTCGTCGATAAGCCGATATATCGACAATTTTGCAATTAATACTATCATCTTTAAAGCCGAAAATAATAAAAATAAGCTTATAGGGGATATCTGTTATAGGAATAACCCCCGAATATTATTTTATTATAGCTGTTAAAAAATTTTATTTATTAATGTAAAATTTTAGCTAGTTTCGATCTGAATAGGTTGGCAGCACCTATTCCGATCGAGTTGGCAGTCAAATTTATATTAAACGCAGTTTCAATAAAGATTCCCGCTTAAATTTTGGAATCCTTATTTTGTGATGAATATATGCAATGACACCGGAATTCAAAGAATACCTGGAGGCACATGAACAATCTCTTTCGAATGAAGCCCCGGACTTGTTATGGATATACCAAAAGACTAAGATAACCGAGGATGAACTGGCGCGGCCCTTTTCTCCCGCGGAAGTCAAGGAATTGTGCCTTCGCACCAAAATAAAGGTGCAAATGTATCGAAAAAATTGCCTTGTTGATGCCAAACAAAGACTGAGTAAGAGGAGTACCTTTAGAGAAGGATCCGAACGCTTTATTAACAAAATGCTGATCAAGGCGGTAAGGAGGAAAATGGTGACACCCTATTCGGATGAGGAGGTGTCCAAGTGGGCCAGTATTAATCGAAGTCTGCTTAAGGAAAAGAATCTAATGCGTTTGGATATTTGGCGGCAAAAGCGGGAAGCCGAATCTCTGCAATCCAATGCTCCAGTGGCCACCGAAATCCCAGAGACGCAGGATGAGATTAGCTTTTTCAGCGTTGATGATGATCTTAGGAAGAATTTGCTGCAAGTGGAATCCTCAGAGTCGGAAGATCAGCAGCCGGATATTCCAGTAAATACGGAACAATTCAACTTTACCGAAAACCAAATAAGTGAAGATTCGTTCCTCGTCGATAGCCAGGAAGACAATGAACAGAGTCAAAGCCAAGGGCAGGACCCTTGTCAGAGTCAAGGGCAGTTCCTTAACTTGATATCAATTGAAATAGAACCATCAGAATTACCGGAAGAGGCTTTACTCTTGAATACGCAGCAATTTGAGTTAACCGGAGGCTTCATTAACGAATGCTCTGTGCATGACACTGGAAGGACCCAGGAGCAGGACATGGGACAGAGCCAGAGCCAGAGCCAAAGCCAAAGCCAAGGGCAGACCAACATGCCAAGCCAATTAAAAGGTCTAATCGGTGATTGGTTCAGCGACCTAAACGCAGTTAATACGGAAAGTATTGTGGAAGGACCTTTCAGCTCCCAAGCCAGTAATCTCTCAAACTATGAAACCTTTGGAACCCAAATCGCAAGGGCATCTACTCAAGAAACAAATACCCATCAAAACGGATCTTAATTACGTTTACATTTCGTTATTTTATAGTTTCCCGTCGTTTTTTATCGATGTTTATTTTAAAAAATAATTACACACTTGTTTGTTTTGTTTATTTTTCTTGAATAAAAAGTGAGAGATATAAAAACTTTCTTAAAATTTGTCCTTAATAAGTATTATGATTCCCTAGAATCCTATAAATAAAAGCCTATATTAAGTTCAAACACTAATTAAATATGTACATTCTGATTATATTCAGTGCACATGCACGGAGTACGGAGTTGGACATTTAGAATGCTCCCTTTTACATAATTTACGCTATGTACTTGTATTATTTACATTGATTTGATAATTCGTTTTGTATGGTCCCAGTGGGCAGGGTGGTAGTAGGGTGTGGCAGGTGCGGCAGGTGTGGCGGATGCTATGGAAAGTGATCGAAGAGGAACTGTTCCATGAACAGTGACTCCGAATGCTAGTTGGACGCGTTTTCGCCCGGCTCGCTTACAGCTGTGGCAATCTTGGCCTCATCGCCACTTTCCGGTTCCTCTTCGTCGTCCTCGTCCAGTTCCTCCTCGTCTAGCTCTTCGTCGTCTTCATCTTCTTCCGTCATCTCTTCATCCTCCTCGTCGTCTTCTTCGCCAAAACTATCCCCACCGCCTGGCTCCTCCACTGCTGGGAGCTGGACAATCGTCGCCCCGCCAGGCGTCACAGTTGAACCCGCAACCGTGGCCGCCACACTGGAGGCGCCGCTTCCCGCCAACCCCGTTGCCCGATTCGTTGGCAGCTCTATCGTCACCACGCCGCTCATCGTGCTGATACTCTTCGGGCCGTTGGTACTCTTGCCCTCCTGCTTGATGCTCAGCATCATCTCTGCCCCGGAGCGGCTCTTGAAGTGCGTCTTGATGTGCTTGGAGAGGTGGTCGCTGCGCATGAACTTTTTATTGCATTCGCGGCACTGAAACCGCTTCTCCCCGGTGTGCGTCCGCCGGTGGCGCTGCAGCTCATCCGATCGGGTGAATCGCTTCCCGCAAAACACCCAGGAACAGACGAACGGCCGCTCCCCGGTGTGCCAGCGCAGGTGGGCCCGCAGGTGCGAGGTCTTGCCGTACACCTTCTGGCAGCCGGCTATATGGCAGATGTGCTGGCGCTTCTTGTCCGAGTGCTTCTCCCCGTCGGTGCAATTGGGGCAGGTGCAGGCCACGCGCTTCAGTCGCGGCTTGGATTCGGTAGATTTGGATTCTCCTACTGATCCTCCGCTGACATTGAGGCTGGAGTTGCTGTTGTTCTGGGCGGGAGTTAGGGTTGTCGTCCCACTATTAATACCTCTTAGATTGGCGCCCCTCACCGAGGTGGTCACCACCTGAACGCCCGTCGGGGCTATGGAAATCTGATTCCCCGCTGAAGCTTTAGTTTTCGGAATTTGTGGCTGCGGAGGATTCTGTTGAGGCAAGGCCGTGATTTGTATAGACGCCGGTATGCTGAGGTTGGACAAGGAGCTACCGTCTGTTTGCAGGAATTTGATTTGCTGAGGCGAGGACGTGGTGTTCGGTGTGGACGCAGGTGCCGGGGTGTTGACGGTGGTGACAAAGGTATCGGGCGGCTCCTGCTTGATGTTGGTGATTATCTGCGTGGGACTCTGCGGCTCCTGCTTGGGCAGAACCTGCAATTGCGACTGGCTCCCGGTCTGGACCTGCGGCACGGGCAGTTGGGTGAGGACCTGCTGTAGATTGGCGGGCAGATTCGGTGGCAGCTGGTTGGCCTGGATGATTTGCACCTGCCCCAGTCCGGGGATGTTCTGGATGGGCAATGCCTGCAGGTTGGGCAGCTGCAATGGCGCTGGAACTGCAGCTGGAGCTGGAGCCGGGGCTGGAGCTGCGCTATTCTGTCGGAGCTGGGCGGGATAAACGGTTAGCTGTTGACCCTGGGCATTGGTAATCGTGATGGGTTGATTGGCCGGGATCTGGCCACCCGCTGAGGCTTCGCTGAGGACCTGGAGAAGCTGCTGGTGCTGCTGCTGAACCTGTTGCTGCTGCTGCTGTTGCTGCTGCACCTGGACTTGCTGTTGCTGGTGCTGCTGCTGCACCTGGACCTGCTGCTGCTGCTGCTGCTGTTGGACTTGGACCTGTTGCTGCTGGACTTGGACCTGCTGCTGCTGCTGCTGGTGGGGATTCTGGATATGTATGATGTTGGCATTGGGCGGCAGCTGAGGATATGGCATAGCTGCCAGCTGGACCTGCTGGATCTGCCCGTTGGGCGTCACAATCTGGGCTATCTGCGAGAACTGGGGGATGATTTGCATTTGAGAGGCGGCCGGCATTTGCAGAGGCTGTGCCTGCATCAGGTTGGGCAATCCTCCTCCGGCCGCTGCCGCCGCCGTCTGGACGGGCACGTGGACCGTCTGGTAAATGGTTTGTCCGCCGGCGGTCTGCACGGGAATCTGCACGGTCACCGTTTGCTGCTGTTGCGGCAGCGATTGCGTCGGGAACTGAACCAGCTGGGGACGCAGTTGCAGCTGTCCATTCTCCACCTTGATGGACTGACCACCGCCTAGTAGGCTCGATATGTTTCCCAGCAGTCCGTTCGCTGCCGCCACCGAGGTGGGGATTTGCAGGTTAGTGCCGGGTATGGTAATGGTACTGGGTAACTGGGTGGCAGTACCTCCCGGAGCTCCTGCTCCTCCAGCTGCAGTTCCTGGAATCGCGCCAGAGGCATTCGTACTTCCTCCCTGACCCTGTGGCTGCTGCTGCGCCTGCTGCTGGATCAGATTGGTTACGGGTATCTGGATATTAGTGCCGGGAATATTAAACAGCTGAGTCTGCGCCGGCTGCTCCTGGCCCAATCCGTTGAGCTGCTGCAGCTGGATGCAGTTGGAGTTCGTTGGTGCCCTGAGAATCTGGCCATTGGGCGTGATAAAGGCCTGCTGTCCGTTGATGTTCACCGCCTGGGCATTCAGGTTCGGAATGAAGATGGCCTCCTGGCCATCAATATTGACCGTCTGCATGGGCATGGGCTGGACGATTTGGAACATGTTCTGGGGCAGGCTCGTGGCCTGGGAACCACCGGCTGCCGCAAATTGTGGCGGCAATTGGTGGATGGCTATCTGCTGCATGGTGGGGGCAGCTTGGGCACCTGCTGGCGCCGCCTGCGAGGCATTGCTGGTCGGCGTCGATGGTGCGGGGGTCGCCTTGCCGGATACGCCGGCCGCCGAGGGCGTGGTTACCGGGGCACTTTGCCTGATCATGACAGCACTTTTAATTTAGATTCAGCCGTAAGCAGTTAGCAGTCTTTCAATAATAACATGTTTAGTTTTTTTCCATTAGACGCCGTACGAGTTGGTTGCATTTAGACGATTAGACGACAATTGAACAAACACAGACATGCAGACAAGAGTGCAGGGGCATATCACGCTGTACTAAGCACATGTAATACATCAAGTACAAAGACAATTAAATTGGGGACCGAATTAAACAAGTTTTTGGATAATTTTGTTTTGACAAACGCAAAGTGAGAGTGAGAACAGGCAGGGCTGCACGCCGTCTTATATCGATAGCCAGGGCAGAGTTATCGGTATTTATAGAAGGATGGCAGCCCCAAAACAAGATCAAGAAGAAGAACTCTCTCAGAAGCTCTGCTTCTGTTTTGTCAACAAGTATTTAAGTATTTGCTTAGTTAAGAGCTCTTCCTTGATCCGTATCCATGATGGAGGTGGATCAGATTCCCTTGGCCGATGTGGTCTTCGTCATCGAGGGTAGCGCCATCAACGGGGCCTACATCAACGAGCTGAAGACGAACTACATTCTGCCAACTCTGGAGCACTTCACCACCGGATCCATTGACGAGCGAGAGTATCTGATTGCGGAGCGTTTCGCTACTTTATATGGGATTGTGGTCTACCGGACGGCGGCCAATCTGCTGGAGCCCGTTTGCTCCACTTATGGGCCTTTCTTGCAGCCCCAAAAGGTCATGGAAACTATTGAACGACTGCCGCTGGTCGGCGGCGGAATGGAGTCCTGTGCCCATATGGCCGAGGGTTTTGCTGCAGCTCACGGCTGCTTCGACGACTTCGCCAAGCACCGCCAGATGATTGACCAGAGCAACGTCCAGAGGCACTGCATCCTCATCTGCAACAGCCCGCCTTATCAAATGCCAACGACCGAGTCCTGGAAGTACCAGGGAAAGACTTGCGAACAGCTGGCGGCTTTGTTCAACGAGCAAAAGATAAATCTCTCGATTATAGCTCCCCGAAAGATTCCCGTCCTCTTCAAGCTGTTCATGAAGGCCGACGGGGATCAACCCATTACGAGCAAGAACTACGCGAAAAATATACGCCACTTGGTCCTGCTCAAGGGTTACAGTCTCAAGGAGCGCGCCCCGAGTCCGAACAGCATGGCTGCCATGGCAGCCCCCAACTCCGCGCAGGCTGTGGCTCAGCAGCAACAGCAACAACAGCAGAATCCTGCGGTCCAGCAGCAGCCAGGTGGTGGCATGCCCATGGACACTGCTCCCCCGCAGCAGCAGCAGCAGCAGCAACAACAGCAATCCCAGCAGGGCAACGCCCAGCAGCAGCAGCAGCAGGTCTTGAACATGAATCCGATGCAGCAGCCCCAGCAGCAGCCTGGCCAGAATCCCCAGGCCGGACTGCTCAATCCCCAGCAGCAGCAGCAACTCATTCAACAGCAGCAGCAGAATCAGTTTGTTCCGAATCAAATGCAGAATCCCAACTTTCCGGGACAGAACCGGTGGATGTATCCCAACCAGCCGGGCCAGCAGCGTCCTCCGTTTATGCAGGGGGCCGGGAATGTGGGTCAAGGTGGCGGAATGCAACAACTGCAGCAGCAACAGAACCCTAATTCGGCTCTGATCTCGCGTATAAATGCACCGCCACCCAACCAGACAGTCAGCTCCCTGCAGCAGCAACAATCTCAGCAACAGCAACAGCAACAACAGGTTCAACAGCAGCAACAACAGGCGCAGCAGCAGCAGCAACAAGCCCAGCAGCAGCGGATGCAGATGATCAGCCAGCAGCAGATTCTGAACCATCAGCAAATGCAGCAACAGCAGCAACTGGCGCAGCAGCAGCAGCAGCAGGGACAGCAACAGCAGGGAAATCCAAACAATCCCGGAAACAACATGATGCCGGCTGTCTCAAACGCTGGAAACATGCCAAATCCGCAGCAACAGCAACAGCAGCAGCAGCAGGTGGGCCAGCAGGCAAATGCCCAGCAGCAGGGCAATCCTCAGCAGCAGCAGCAACAGCAAGCGAATCCCCAGCAGGAACAGGCTTCGTTAAGGGAAAAGATTTGGACCGGGATTCTGGAGTGGTCGGAGAAACCCAAGTCAGATCCGCAGAAGATTCCCCACACGCTCCAGTGCACCGTTTGCACCAACATCAAAGACGGAGAGCCGGAAATTAAGGCTGAAAACTGGCCTCCAAAGTTGCTGATGCAACTGATGCCGAAGCACTTGGTGGGCAACATCGGGGGACAGTTCCTAAAGGATTCAAAGATGGTGGTTTTCCGGCCAACTCCCGGAGAAGCGCTCGACTCCCTGGCCAAGATGATGACGTCCGGGTACGCCGGTTGCGTTCACTTCTCCTCCATTCCCAACGCCCCAGCCTGCGAGCTGAAGGTTCTCATTCTCCTCTACACTCCCGATCGGAATGCCTTCCTCGGATTCATACCCAATAACCAGGCGATCTTCGTGGAGCGCCTGAGAAAGGTTATCCAACAGAAGCAACACGGGAACATGCAACAGCAGCAGCAGCAGCAACAGCAAATGCTGCAGCAGGGCAAGTCCCCCATGGAGCTCCAGCAGCAGCAACAGCAGCAGCAGATGCAGCAGGACAACTCCCAGCAGCAGCAACACTACACGCAGTACCAGCTGAACATGCAGATGGGCGGAGGTGGTCCGGGCGGTGGTCCTGGCCCCGGTGGCATGCCCATGCAGCAAAACCAAATGCAGATGAACATGATGCAACAACAGCGCATGCCCCTGGGCGTAGGACCCGGTGGAGTTCCCAATCCCAACTTGCAGCAGCAATTGCAGCAAGTGGCTCCCAACGTGGCTGCCATGCAGCAGCAGCAGGCCCAGCAACAGCAGCGCATGGTCCGCCCCATGATGAGCAACAATAATCCGGGACTACGTCAGCTCCTGCAGCATCAGACCACGCCCGTGAATCAATTCCGACCCCAGATGGGCGGACAAAATCCAAACCAAATGGGCGCCGGTGGCCCAATGGTTGGGAATCGAAATTTTGACGACGGTAGTTATGAGTTTATGTAAGAAATGAATATTTGGATAAGAATTAGTCGTTTCATACAATTCATTATATAAATAAATTATAATTAATATATCCCAGAACAGATTTCTATAATTCTAATATTCAAAGCCCAAATTTTAACAGAAAAATGCATTCTTTTATTACGATTTTTATTTAAAACCCACTAAGTTTTGGATTCAGGCTTTCTAACTAAAACTCTAGATGGACGAGGTGGCGTAGTCTGACGGGAATTTAAAGATGTGCTTGCCAGTGGCCTGGACCGAGGGCAGGAGCCCGGCATTGGGAATAATGTTCCACGAGAGGTAGAGGGAGACGTTCCGGTTGTCCTTGAGACCGTTGCCGTCGTCCCAGAAGTAGTACTTGGTGTTCAGGTTCTTAAAGTCCAGAACGGCGTTGTCACCCCGCAGGATGATCTTGTCCCAGAGCACCACCTGGTTGAGTTGGTTGGCCGGCGTCCGGTACTCCGCGGTGAGATACAGGAAGAGCTGCTTGACGTTCCAGTTGAAGACGCCGGTGAGGTTTGTCTGCAAGTCAAAGGTGACGTAGCCCAGGTCGTGCTTCTCGCGGGAGGCTCCATAATCCGGCACATTCTTCACCAGCACCCGAACCGTGTTTACGGAGGCGTCGGTGCGGTAGTCGAGGAACACGGTGGACAGGAAGCAGCTGAAGGTGAGGCAAGCCAGTACGCTCAGCGTGTAGGCCACGGTGGCGTTTCCCCGGGTCAGAACCGTATGCATTATTATATTTTCTTTGCTGTTTTTCCTGGAGTCTGGAATCTGGAGTCTGGAGTCTGGATTCGGCGAAATGACACGTATTCGGTGTTGCCGTCCTAGAAAACTTATTTTCGACTATCGCACCCTTCTATTTAAAGCGTTTTACACATCACTACTGAGAGACGCCATCTATTGGTTTTTATTGGAAGCTTGACGATTGCAACGGCTTGGCATTTCTTGTATAACAAACGGGGCTATATCCATTAAAAATAACAAAAACAATTTTTACCAAACTGTTTTTAATATAATTAATTTTAATGAACATGATTTATATGTCATAAAAATATCGATAATTTCGATTTGTGTAGTTGCGTCAGAGCGAGATAAGTATATCGGACTTCTTACTCTGGCGCAACTGCATCCCAACATGTTGCACCATAGCTTCAGTGTTGCAAAGTTTAAAGAACAGACTACTTGACAAATAACAATTAATACAGCTATCGGAAACAAAAATTTTATGAATTTAATAATATAGATTGTAAATTTCTATATTTTTTTAATTTCCTATTTTCGTCCAACTGCATGTTGCATCAGACCTTAAGGTGTTGTCAACTCTCGATAAGCAGTGCTGTAAAACCAGAAAAAATACCAACCTCAGATAATGAGTATTTTCGATAGCGATTGCAATATCCGGGAATAGAATAATATGGCGATCCGAAACTCTGAACGATAGACAGAAAAATTAACACTGCTGAAAATTTGATTAGTTCACTATAAATTGAAAACGGTAATACGCGAAACAATAGCCAATCTGTTGGCAACAAAGTGCGGCACAAGGGGCACTAGTTTTGCGGCCAGCGCAAAGCCACAAATTAGTGAAAATCAGCTTTGGAATAGTGGCATAAAAATTTTCCCTTAGTCGCTATTTCTGCCTTCCTGACGCGGCCACTCGGGCCGCTGTAGCGAATCGCGTGTGCGCAAGCGAGACGAGGCTATCGACGAACGAAACGAAACGTCGAAGTGATTTTTTCTTCGCTCGTTCAGGGCGAAGTCGAAACTGCTCGAAAGGTTTTATAAATAAAGTACGGTCGTTGGGCAAATGTGGGAGAGTTATTAAACGCGACCAGTGCTGACATTTATGGTCGAATTGCGGCCCTGCGGTTTATATAATAATAGTGTTGAAGCACGTTGCCGAAGTCCTAATTGCGCATCGATTGTCTCTTGTCTCCGCAAAATCGCGATTCGCGAGAAAATCGCTAAAGGGAATCCGCGAAAATAAAAGCGATTGCCCCCGCTGGCCGCAGAACGTGTGTTTTTTGTTTCGCACCTGAACAGTTTTCGGTGTAAAAATGTGAATCAGTGGGCATGGGAATGGGAGAATTAAATGCGAACGAACGATACGAATGTACGAACGAACGAGTGTGTGTGTGCTTGTGCGTGTGTGTGCAATAGAGAGGAGAAGGGGAAGTGAAAGAATGCGCAGCGTTGCCATATCGTTTCAGAACGTGTGTGTGCGCCGCGCTAGAGTATGTGTTTGTGTGTGCCTGTCTTTATATACGTGTATATATAATCCAATCCTAACAATATAAAAGGGAAAAAAAAAATCGATAAAATCCTTAAGATTGTTCGCCGCCTTTGTTGATGTGTTTTCTCGATTCCCAAAAAAGCTGAACTTTCCGAAAAACACATCAACAAAGATGTCAAATTCATTGAAGTGATTTCCTTTGGAGTAAATTTTAAGCCACAAAAAAATCCAAAAAAAAATCGTATACTTATCTCACACTCTGCTCTCCAACCAACCAACTAACCAACCAACCAACCGACCGAACAAAAAAGGACGCGCGAATTAAAAAAAAGTAAACGTAAAAGTACAACTCACACCATCCAGCGAGAGAGAGAGTAAAATGAATAATGATTCAAAAAAAAGCCATGAAAGCGATGACTTGAGTGTGCGCTCCACGGCGTATTTTAACAATAAATCCACAACTAGTAGCACTAGCACCACAAGCGAACCAGCTCCAGCTGCTGCTCCAACAAGCAGGAAGAACAATAGTAACAAAAATCAAAACAAACAGTTTACTCACAACTTGCCTCGTATCGCTGCCGCCAGACACTCGAAAGGCATCGCTACCGGTATTGCTACCGCTCCAGCCACCACCACCACCGCCGCCGCCGCTCTCTTGGCCAGCAACCAGAAGCTCATCAAGAATGAGAATCTGAACGCGGCGGCAGCAGCAGCAGCAGCAGCAGTAACATCATCTGAGCCAGAAACAGCCACGACCAGCGTCCAGGCGAGCCGATTGAAAGTTAACAATTGCAACCCAGCCACTGCCAATACTAAGAAGATGTCCGGCAACGGCGCCGGCACCAGTAGCCAGGCCACGCCCACAGCTACGGCTACGGCTACGGCCACCTCAGCAACCACCACAACGAACACCAGCCCAGGAATCAGTGGGAGTGGGAGTGGAGGAGGCGGTACTACGGTCATTGCCAATCCCGCTTCGGTGTCCACCACTGCCGCCGGTAGCGCTGCCAAGTTCCGAGCAGCCGTCGCCTCCGCGCCCAGCCCAGCAACGCCTGCATCTGCGACAGCATCCGCGACTGCTACAGCAGCACCTGCACCTGCTCCAACACCCGCCCCAACCAGCAGCAGCAGCAGCAGCAGCTCCTCCTCGAAGAAGACTCGAGCGGCTGTGGCAGCGCTGAAGCGCCAGGTAGCCATGCAGCAGCAACCGTATGCCGCAGGATCTGCAGCTGCTCCCAGCTTGACCAGCAAGGATTCGGCGCATTTGAAATTCGCCGCAACCACTCTGCTGATGGGGGCCGCAGCCGCTGCCGTGGATAGCAACGCTGGCGCTGCTACCAGTAGTGGAGGAGGAACTGCATCCGGAGGAGCTGGAGCTGGAGCAGTAGGAGGCGGAGTCGGAGTAGGAACACGTTCCAGCAACACCGCTGTGGATGTGGCCAATGCTGCGGCCGTTCTCAAACAAAAGCTGAAGGATGCCGCCGCCGCTGCCTCGGCATCCGCCTCGAATCGCTCCGCCTCGTCCTCCCTCTCCTCGAACGCCTCTTCGCTGTCCTCGTCGGTGGGCATCGTCAATGCCATCTCGTCGGCGCTCCAAAACATCATAACGCCGGACACGGACACCGATACGGAGTTTTATCCCCAGCCCGCAACCACAGATCTGTCCGAATCCGAGGAGGAGTCCGTCTCAGAGGTAAGCCGTCTTCCTTTTTATTCGAGAAAATATTCCAAAGATAGTATTACCCTTTTCCAATTCTATTTTCATAATTTTCCTATACATTTTATATTGTTTTTAAACCATAAAGATAGCAACTCTTAGGAAGTTTGTAAAATATTTCAAGATTATACAATGCAAGATGCCAGATCATTGATATATTTCCCGTTATCAGCTCGCGTAAACAGCTTATCAAAATAGAAGAAGGAAAAACGTAATATAGCTGCGGAAACAACACATTTGCTGGTGACGCAGGTGTGCAAGTGTTTTCTGGGTAAATCCACGTTTGCCACTGCACAGATTCGTTTCTCCTTCAGCCTAAGCTAAGCTGTACTGGCAGCAGAGTTTATATACCTGGGGATTGGCTTATATACCTTCGATAGAATTGATCCGTATGTGAGATCGTTTTGGTTCCACCTCCAGCTAATTGTTATTGCAAGAGTCTCATCTCTCATTGAACTCTCTCTCTCTCTCTCTCTGGGGCAGCCCTTCTCTCTCTATCTCTCTCTCTGCAGTGTAGGTGAATGATTTATCAGCTGTTTTCCAATGGTGGGTGAGAGCCTATGTTATGCCTGTGTCGGTGAATGCTGTTTCTTTGTCTGGCAAATGCGAAAAATTGTTAAATAAATAAAAGGTCATTGCTGCGACACAGTTTTTTTTTATCTAATTATGTTCCCGTACGTAGTTCCCCAATGTAGTTGACCTCCCAACATTGTTGTAGTTGTTCAATTTCCTGTTGATAATTTATTTTCGCCTTCGTTTGCGAATTCTCCTTTTCGGTTTCGAGCAGCGTGACAAAAGATTTCGGCGGCCGTCTGGCAACGCCAGGCGCTGCTTCTGCTTCTTTTAAGCCACCGAAATTGTTGTTGCAGCAGCAGCAGCAGTGAAATCGTTTGCAAAATGCGCAAGGAGAAGAAAAAGCGCTTCAATAATAACAATCATAAATAAAAGTTATAGTATTGCTGGTAGAAAACGCACATTGGGTTTAATGAACTTTGTTTAATGAATTTTGGACTGGAGACACATTACTATGTGTGCTCCACGCCCACTTTACTGATAATTTAGTGGTGGCGTGCAAACATTTTACAGTTGATTTTTTTTTTTTAATATTTCTTTTTTTTTTTCAAAAATTTACCCACACCAATACCAATACCCATGCCAGTGCGCAGTAACGAGAACAGAACGCCCGAGAAACGGGCTGCTGTTGAACTCGTTCATGATGAATTTTGTATGTTCTCCGTTCTCCCCTCTCCGCTATCCGTTCTTCGTTCTCCTTCATTTCAGCTGTTCTTTCTTTTGCTTTTGGCTGTCTCTTCCTCTTGCTTGCTTGCCCTGCTTGGTTATGTTTGTCTTTTTTGAGTATTTTCTCTGTTCATTCATCAAAGGTTAAGCACACAACATTTGGCCTCGTGTCGAAAATGTATTTTGGCATTTTCTTTTTGGTTCAATAATTTTAGGCGTGGGCGTAAACACACCAACACATGCACAATTACGTGTCTCTGTGTGTGTGTGTGTGTGTGCAATGCTTCAATCGATGTACAAGTTGCAAGCAGCCTTTGCCTCTGACTCATGCGGCTTTTTCCAAATTCCGCAAAACAACAATATCGCAGGGTAGTCTTGATGTTCCCTTAAATTGATGGTTTATTTTCTTCTAAATATCTTACAAATAATGTGGCAAGCTTTCGTTTTTTTTTTTGCCAGATATTTTCAGCAGATATTTTAGATAGTACTGTTATTCGTATTCCTAAGTTAATTGGTAAGCCAGCATAATTTACAGTTATAACCAACAATAAAAATAATCGTCGGTTATCGATAACTTTTGACAGCTTTCATCTTATTTGAATTGTACTGTATATATTTTTGCTATCCAGATGAGGTGGCCAGGCATTTGCTGTCATATTTGTTACAATTGTTGTTAAATTTCCAAAAATCAAATAAAATAGACTTTTTAAATTTTGGTTAAAATCGCATTTACAACCTGACAACCTGACAAGCTGACAAGCAGCAGACCAAGCAGAAGGCAATGGTTGACAGGCCATTTATTTTAGCTGTTTTACTGCTTTTGAGAAACTTGATGCTACGCAGTGTTCGATCTAGCGTGGATTATTTTTTGCAGTCCCTCGTCCATGTAAATCGGTCCAAAAAAAAAAAAAAAGCTTCTTTTCTCCAAAACTCTGCGCTTGCGTTAATTTTTATTATTTATGTATGTTTCTTTCGTTTCTCTTTATTTGTAGATCCTTTTGGCATTCTTGTGTTTAAGGCCAGATCTCCTGGTAAGTTTCAGTTTCGCGTTATAAACTCTGTCCCCGCTCCCTGATCCTAGTCCCAGCCCAAAATCAAAATTATTTACCATAGCCTAAAGCTTCAATCCCAATTTTACTAAAAAAAAAAAACATTAATTTTTGTTATTTCGTCACCACAAAAAGTGTATCGATCGTTCAATTGATTTCTAACCCGAATAATTAGCTTTTTAACCAAAGAAAACCACTTTGTTGCTGGCCTTAGACAACAAGAACGTGCTCTACTGATCAATTCTCCATAGCTTCTTTAATTTGTAACTTCCAGCTAGAAAATATTTCGTAACTTCTAATCATAAAAAAAAACCCAGTAATCAACTTTAGTTTGTAAAGTTGAACTGAAACAAGACAGTCTTGAAAAAAAGGGAAGAAAGAATAAAAATGTGTAATTCTTTGTTGCAGGACGATATTCCTGAGTCTGATCCTGATAGCTGCCCGCACGAAGGAGAAAGACGCGATGATGAGGACGAAACGGAAGAAGAGTCTGAAGACTCGGATGAGTCCGACGGCGACGAAGAGGAAGATGAGGAAGAGATTGGTAAGAATCATGGAATATAATAAGAGGACCTTGCCTAATGTCCTACTTTCACCTTCCAGATGTACTGCAAGACAACGATGCAGATGATGAAGAAATCGATGATGAGGATGAGGAGGAGGATGCGCCGGAAGTCAGTCCCTTTCTACTCGACGCCAACAACAAGCGTTCCAGCAATCTCTCCGCCCTGCTCGAAGCTGCGGCCAATGAGAAGGCTCCCGTCCTGCGACACGCCACCCATGCCATCGACGAAACCAAGCAGGCGCTGACCAAGATGCGCTGCGCCAGCAGTCCACGTGATAAGAAGTTAGTCTCTATTTTGTTTTAAATTGAATTTTAAACTAACAATTTTTATCCCGTTCAGCAGTGGCTTTTCGCGTTCTCTTGTCGCCGCTTGTACGGACAACGACGTGAACACGGTTAAAAGGTTGCTGTGCAAGGGGAACGTTAACCTGAACGATGCTGCTGCTTCTACGGACGATGGCGAGTCCTTGCTCTCGATGGCCTGCTCTGCTGGCTACTACGAGCTGGCCCAGGTATGTCTTCCAGCTTAAGTTTTCTGCCCCCCCTCCCTAGGCCGGTCAAGATAAATATGTAAACCAAAACCCTTTCCACAGTCGGTGGGGTTTCCCGAGACGATCCCGAATGCTATCTATAAGAAACTAGTTAATGATGATAAGAAGACGAACAATGGAAAGGTAACCGCATTGGCCATGTTCAAATTTCAATCAAACACACAGTTTAGCTGTTTTCGATCTCTTAGGGGATCAAAATTCTCATTTATTGTAGAAACAATTTTTCTGGCACGTGAAATTTTCCCACGCTCATCAGCTGATCGGCTTGCGCCTGGGTGGCAACGCCATCAATTCACGTTTCCATACTCGCTAGTGGCGTCTGTCTATCGATAAATACTATCTACTACCACAAACAAATTGTGCTAAAACCATAAAAATTAATACAGGAGAAACTATAGATATTTAAGAAACTTGTTTTTATTATACTTTCCCCTTTTTAAGAATTTATTTTAAAAATCTGAAATCCTTCTATTCGCTATTCGCAGGTTTTACTGGCCATGTCTGCTGCTCAGGTGGAGGACAAGGGTCAGAAGGACTCTACGCCGCTCATGGAGGCAGCCTCGGCCGGTCATCTGGACATCGTGAAGCTTCTGCTCAGTCACAATGCCGATGTAAATGCCCACTGCGCCACCGGCAACACCCCGCTCATGTTCGCCTGCGCCGGCGGTCAGGTGGACGTCGTCAAGGTGCTGCTCAAGCACGGTGCCAACGTGGAGGAGCAGAACGAGAACGGCCACACACCGCTCATGGAAGCAGCATCAGCAGGACATGTAGAAGTAGCCAAGGTAAGATCGCACCTTCGAGTTATACAAAAACAAAAACAAATGATTAGAATGCCAGGTTTGAAAATTTTAGGAAAACCTGCAACTAGAATCGAGTTACTGATTAGTTCAGGAAATTTGCCAATTCTGTGATTTCGTTTGATCTTATCTGATGTACAAAATTTGTAATCAAAACAAAAACAAAGAAATTACAAATATTCAAAATATTTAAAATATGTTCCATACTTCAATAGGTACTCCTCGAACATGGCGCCGGTATTAACACACACTCCAACGAGTTCAAAGAGAGTGCTCTGACGCTGGCCTGCTACAAAGGTCACCTCGATATGGTTCGTTTCCTGCTGCAGGCTGGAGCCGATCAGGAGCATAAAACCGACGAGATGCACACGGCCCTGATGGAGGCCTCGATGGACGGTCATGTGGAGGTGGCGCGCCTGCTGCTGGACTCGGGTGCGCAGGTCAACATGCCAACAGATTCCTTTGAATCGCCTTTGACACTCGCAGCCTGCGGGGGTCATGTGGAGTTGGCCACTCTGTTGATCGAGCGCGGCGCCAACATCGAAGAGGTCAACGACGAGGGCTACACCCCGCTAATGGAGGCGGCACGCGAAGGACACGAAGAGATGGTCGCTCTGCTGCTCAGTAAGGGGGCGAACATCAATGCCACCACCGAGGAGACCCAGGAAACAGCTCTTACCTTAGCCTGCTGCGGTGGCTTCAGCGAAGTGGCCGCTTTTCTGATTAAGGAGGGTGCCAATTTGGAGCTGGGAGCATCTACGCCTCTGATGGAAGCCTCGCAGGAGGGCCACACCGATCTGGTGCGCTTCTTGCTGAAGAACAAGGCCAATGTCCATGCGGAGACGCAAACCGGTGACACGGCTCTAACGCATGCCTGCGAGAACGGGCACACAGATGCCGCCGGTGTCCTTCTGTCCTACGGAGCTGAGCTGGAGCACGAGTCGGAGGGCGGACGTACTCCGCTGATGAAGGCCTGCCGCGCCGGCCACTTGTGCACCGTCAAATTCCTCATCCAAAAGGGCGCCAACGTCAACAAGCAAACCACCAGCAACGATCACACTCCCTTGTCGCTCGCCTGCGCCGGTGGCCACCAGTCGGTAGTGGAGCTTCTGCTGAAGAACAATGCCGATCCTTTCCACAAGCTAAAGGACAACAGCACCATGCTGATCGAAGCCTCCAAGGGCGGGCATACGCGCGTGGTGGAGCTCTTGTTCCGCTATCCTAACATCTCTCCCACGGAAATGGCGGCCAATGCGAATGCCGGTCAGGTTCAGGCACAAGCCGCCCAGGCCGTAGCTTCGAATCAGATGCGCCTGCAACAGCAAAAGATGCTCCAGCAGCAGCTTCATCATCAGCTGCAGCAGCTCAACGCCCCGCCTGGACTGCATGAGTTGTCGGAAGCGGCTCGTGCCTCCAATCAGCAGCTTTTTCATCAACAGCAGTTCAGCAACGCACCGGGAGGAGGTAATGGCACCTCTAACATCGTTGCCCTGGGCACCGGTGATTTTCTGGACGCCGGGGAACTGCAATTGACTGCAGCGGGGCCCGGCACCAGCACCACCGGTAGCGAGGCGGGTGTCGAGGAGTACGGCGTCATCGACGGTGGCATCGACTTGACCACCCTGGGCGCCCAGCAGCAGGAGGGCCTCATTGCCAAGTCGCGTCTATTCCATTTGCAGCCAGGCTTCGAGCAGCAGCAACAACAGCCGCAACAACAACAGCAGCCGCAACAGCAGCAGCAGCAGCAGACGCTGGTACCCTGCAAGCACTTCGACCTCGACATGGAGCACATCAACTCCCTGCAGCCGCCGCAAAAGGCACCGCCTGCCCCGCCTGTGCTCTTCCACACTGTCTACCAGCAGGAAGTAATGCAGCAGCAGCAACGCCATCTGCAACATGTACAGGCCAAGCTTAACCGACGACCCATGGAGTTCATCGAATGCCCGCTCGACCAGCAGCAGCAGCAGCAGCAGGCAGAGCAGGTCCGTTCCCAGCCGCTGGGCGAAGATGGTAATACGCCGCAGTTCGCCCTCTCGACTGAGGATCCACGCTTGCAGCGCCTTCGGGGCATTGCGCCGGACCTAAAGAAAGGTGAACTTCCACCGGAGGGCAACGACTCAGCCGAACTGGCAAAGGGTATGTTTGAAACATCAGTTTCGTTATCTTTATGTTATTTTATGTATTTATTTTTAAAACCAGGATCCGAAAGCAACCAGCCCGCATCCACAGGCGTGGACAGCAGTGCCTGCACCCAGATACCAACTGTAAGTATCTTTTTTCCCCTCGAATATTGTTGCAAAAACTAATTCTGAACTCTCTTAATAGCGAAACCCTAGTGGAGCCATTACACACTCTTCGGAAGTCCTTCAGAGCACCGCCATTAGCGACAGGCCCATAGTGAAGGCCACCAACAAGAGCAATCGCAAGCAGGCAGCTGCAGCGGCCGCTGCTGCAGCAGCTGCAGCTGCCGCGGCGGCGGCAGCCGCTCAGCACGCCCAGCAGGTGCTACCGAATCTTCAGCAGAATCAGATGGTGTCCATCTACAATAACTTGGTAAGGAAGCTTATAAGCATGAGGAAGAGGAAAGCCTATTTTAGAGCTCACACGTCTCTCTTTAATTATTAGCAAATGCAACAGACCCATTTGCAGCTACAGCATAACCTGCAACTGCACCACCAGCGAGTTGTCTTGGACAATGCATCGTCAACAATGGCTGCTGCCACAGCGGCTTATTGCAACTCTCCAGCCTCGCCGCTTGCCTCGCCCACTGGCAACATCAACTTTAACGGAGATCCGCAGCAACAGCAGCAACAGCAGCAACAACAGCAACAGACACTGGATGTGGCCATGCAGCGCAAGTCGGCCATGGAGGATTTCCGTGGCATGCTGGAGACGGCGGTGAATGGATCGCGGGGAAGGAAGGACTTGGCTGCCCTGAACACACCCCAGTTGAACTTCTTCAAGGACGGATGGCACATGGTAGGGGTGCACAACTTCTTCGGGGATCAGCCCAAGTCGCCAACCGAAACACCACCTGAAATGGAGGAAACCACAATGTCGCCTCCCAACGATGAGGTTCGCTTGAGTGGCGGACCGCGTGGGGAAATGAAGAACTTGGCTACGCTCTGTTCCGCCGCCGCTGCAGCAGCTGCTGTGGCAGCAGCCAACAAGGAGCAGGACGAGATCAGCACCGATATCGAAAGCGATGGAGGTGACGGTGACGGTGACGGTGATGGTGACGGCGACGGCGACGGCGACGGTGATGGTGGCGGAGATGCCGAAGAAAACACGCTGCCACCGGAGCCCCTCGAACTTGCTGCCGCTCTGCGCGAAGATGGCATCATTGTGGAGGAAGAGGAGGACGATGAGGAAGAGGTGGACGAGGACGAAGATCCCGAAGACACCAACAGCGGAGAAATGGAGAAGCTCAACTATGACGATGAAGATGTAGAAGTGGATAATGATGGTGGGTTTTAAATATATTTTTATAGAAATGAAACTTTTGAATTCTGGAATCCTTCTTTTTAGATGGCGATGTTGATTATATCGATGATGATGAGGGCGCGGGTGATGAGGAGGAAGATGAAGAGGAGGAGGAGGAAGAAGAGGAGGAGGATGAAGACGATGACGAGTTCTTCCTGGATGTCCCAGTCGCCTCCGACCAAGCCTCCTCCAACAATAACATCAACAACAACAACAACAACAACAACAACTCGAAGCGTGGCACCAGCTCTCTGCCGCTCAAGCAGCGCAAAATGGCCACACGGCTGGAGAACCTTATTCTTACTTCGCAATCTCTGTGCGAGTTTCCACCGGACTTGATCAACTCTGAGCTGGACGACGTCCTCCCGCAAATCAGCAATCTCAAAGCGGCGGCCAGCAGCAACGCAGCCCTTAACAGCGTCCTTCGACAGCAATTGGCGGCAGCCACGGCGGCAGCAGCGCATGCCAAGGCGGTGGCGGCGGTCAATCAAAAGCACCAGCAACAGGAGGGAGATCAACCTTGCGGTAAGATCAAGCTATCAAATATGTATTGGAAATTATCATTGGAATGCCTAATCTTTTTCCCAGATGAAGAAGGCGGCGCAGGCGCCAGCGAACTATATCCCGGCTTGGAGCATTTCACCAACGATGGCGAAATGGAGGACATATTCCAGGTAAAATAGTTACTAAATCTTTTAAATAGGAATAGTATTATATATTTCTTTTGCGTTTCAGGAGCTGGCTAGTAGCCTCAACTACCCGGAACTGGCCGAGTTCAGTTTGAATCAGATGTGCAAGGGAAGATTTGCTGGGAACTGGGCGCAGTCCTCCGCCAAATGGACAGGCCAGGAGCAATTGGTGGGTGTGGTTAGGTCTCCGGGTCTGATCAATCCCAGCGATGTGTCGCAGCAGGATCCCCAGCGACCGGCGAATCTTTTACTGCTCGACTATCCGATGCAGCAGAATATCCCCCTCGACCAGCGTCTTCTCGAGGCAGAAGAAATGCATATGCAGGTTGGTTGTTTTTTTTTGTTTTTTTTAATATTCAGACTTTGTTTATTTACAAAAAATTCCCTCTTTTTTAGCAACAACAAAATCCGCTTTCGCTACTGCCCTTCACCACTGACGAACAGCAACAGCAGCAGCAACAGCAGATGCATCACCAACCACTGCCAAATGCCGCCGAGTACCATCAGCAGCAACAGCTCGCCCTGGAGAACGATCCAGAGCTAAAGCAGCAGCTGCAGCAGTACTCGAATGCGCGTATTATTAAGGCAGTAACAGCCCAGCACCAACAGCAGCAGCAGCCAGCCACAAACTTTGTCTATAATGTGGATAGCGGCGATAAGAATGCTCCGCCTGTGCAGCTACTGTTCCAGTTGCCGCCGAACATGGCCCAACAACAGGCAACGGGAGAACCCTTGTCCGACCAGCAGCAACAGCAACTGCATGCCGAGCAGGCTCATCTATTCCAGCATCGAGCCGCCGGCCAGCGTCCTCCCACCCAGAGCGAACTGGAGCAGGTGGCACAGGAACTCTTGCTTCAGCGCGGTGGCCCCCTGCCAGCGGGTGCTCCCGTTGTGGGAGTTCAGGCCCTGCCCCTCAAGCAGAAACACTTTAACCTGCAGGAACAGCTGCTCCTACATCCTCCGCCGCATTTGCAGGCGCCCACCTGTGTCCAGCATCAGGTTAGTTCTAAAATTTCAATACAATTTTAAATATTTTTGGTATCTAATCAACAATATTTCATATCCAGGTGGCTACTCAGACGCATCCGGCTTCTGTGGTCGTGCCGCAGCCCGCGGTTGGTCAGTACACTCAGTTCGCCCTGCAGCCTCCGCAGCAACAGCAGTTGCAGCAGCCAGGCCAGCCTCAGAACGAGCTCTCAATCTGGCCGATGGGCACTCCCACTCCCATACCCAATACCCAAGTAAACGCCACCAAACCAGGCGGTATAGCTAAGAAGGTCATTGACAAGCAGTCGCGAAAGGATCGCCGATGCTTCCGCCAAACCCCAGCAGGAAGTCAAGGTATAGATCAATCTTGATGCAAGAAATTCTTTATTATTCATTCTTATTTCATTCTGTTTTATAGTAAATACCAATCAGCATCAACAACCCCAGGTGGCAGCAGCGCAGCAGCAGGCTCAGCTGCAGAATCAACTGGCTGTGGCTGCACCCGTCAGCGTGGACAAGACTATCGAGATTGACTCGGAGACCGAGTCCAATCACGATACCGCTCTGACGCTGGCCTGTGCTGGCGGTCATGAGGAGCTTGTTGAGTTGTTGATAACGCGTGGAGCCAACATCGAGCACCGCGACAAGAAGGGATTTACGCCGCTAATACTGGCAGCCACTGCGGGCCATGAGAAGGTTGTGGACATACTCTTGAAGCATAGCGCGGAACTTGAAGCTCAATCGGAGCGCACCAAGGACACCCCACTGTCGTTGGCTTGCTCCGGCGGTCGTTACGAGGTGGTGGAGCTCTTGCTGAGCGTTGGGGCCAACAAGGAGCACCGTAATGTCTCCGACTATACACCTTTGAGCTTGGCGGCGAGTGGCGGTTATGTGAACATTATCAAGCTGCTGCTCAGCCATGGAGCCGAGATCAATTCCCGCACCGGCAGCAAGCTGGGTATCTCTCCCCTCATGCTGGCCGCCATGAATGGCCATACTGCGGCGGTGAAGCTGCTGCTGGACCAGGGTTCCGACATCAATGCCCAGATCGAGACGAACCGCAATACTGCTCTTACCTTGGCCTGTTTCCAGGGAAGGCACGAGGTGGTCAGCTTGCTGCTCGACCGACGGGCCAACGTAGAGCATCGCGCCAAGACAGGACTCACGCCTTTGATGGAGGCCGCTTCGGGTGGCTACATTGAAGTGGGTAGGGTTTTGTTGGACAAGGGAGCGGATGTGAATGCCGCACCTGTTCCCACGTCCAGAGACACTGCACTTACCATTGCCGCAGACAAGGGACACCAGAAGTTCGTTGAGCTGCTTCTGTCCAGGGGCGCCAGTGTTGAGGTGAAGAATAAGAAGGGTAACTCGCCGTTGTGGCTGGCCGCCCATGGGGGTCACCTCAACGTGGTTGAGCTGCTGTACGACAACCAGGCGGACATTGACTCGCAGGACAACCGTCGCGTGTCCTGTTTAATGGCGGCTTTCCGCAAGGGTCACACCAAGATTGTCAAGTGGATGGTGCAGTATGTGTCTCAGTTTCCCTCCGACCAGGAGATGATCCGCTTCATTGGCACCATCAGCGATAAGGAGCTTATCGACAAGTGCTATGACTGCATGAAGATCCTGCGTAGCGCCAAGGAGGCACAGGCCGTTAAGGCGAACAAGAATGCCTCAATCCTGCTGGAGGAGCTCGACCTAGAGCGGACACGCGAGGAGAGTCGCAAGGCGGCAGCTGCCCGACGTCGCGAGCGCAAGAAGAAAAAGAAGATGGAGAAAAAGGAGGAGAAGCGCCGCCAGCAACAGGGCAGTGGACATGGTGGTGCCGGTGATGACCAGCAGGGCGATGATGATGATGCCAGTGATAAGGATGATGACTCCGACAAGGAGGACGACGATGAGGAAGTTGCTCCGGCCGCCACTCGCGAGGAGGGCGACTCTGGCATCGATCAGGGCTCCTGTTCCAGCGGCGACACTAAAGCTGCCAAGGCATCTCAGGCCTCTGAAGCTGCTGCCAATCCTAGTTCAAATACCAACCCAGCAAAGAAGACCAAGAAGCAGCAGAAGAACAAGCCTGCTTCTGCTGAGAATCCAACTCCCGCTCCTGTTGCAACAACCGCTGCACCAACCGCCGCTTCGAGCTCGGTCCTAAAGGGCATCTCGGTGAAGAAGCAACCAGCTGTGGAAATCAGTACAAAGCAGCTACCGGCGGCTACCCAGCAGCAGGCTGCTCCTGCCAAGCGACAGTTGGACGTTAAAAAGGAGGAGCCGATTGAGAAGCAATCCTCGAAGAAGAAGGATGAAAAGAGCATGGAAAAGAAGCGCGAAAAGGAGAATCTAGCGCCCAAGGAGGTGGCTCTGCCAACTAAACAGCAACCCAGTAACTCGAGCAAACTCCAGAGCAGCGAATCCACCACCAACATCAGCCGCAAGGAAGTCTCTGGGAAATCCCTTCCAGCAGCCACCAGCAGCGTGCCCAGCCTGAATCCGGCAAAGCGTACCGAAGTCGACGGCTGGAAGGAAGTGGTTCGCAAGAGCAGTACCCAGCAAACGACTGCAGTTCCCGGCAACTCTAGTGGTACTCCCACGCCGGTGACGGCAGCCAGCTCGGCCACCAGTCTGCAGCACCACCATGGTCATGGCCATCACCACCTGGCCAATAGTTCCAGCAACAGTTCCAGCTCACTAGCCACAACCACCACCCAAGGATCGTCGTCGGCACCCGAGATGACCTGCAAGAAGGTCCAAGTGCCAGTGAATGCCATTTCCCGAGTGATTGGTCGCGGCGGCAGCAACATCAACGCCATTAGAGCCACCACTGGTGCCCACATTGAGGTGGAGAAGCAGGGCAAGAACCAGTCGGAGCGCTGCATCACTATCAAGGGACTTACAGACGCCACCAAGCAGGCCCACATGCTAATCCTAGCACTTATCAAGGATCCCGATGTGGACATTCTACAAATGTTGCCGAGGATCAATAGTAGCATCAAGCAGGCGTCCAACGCCCCAATGGCTGTGGGTACATGGGACAATCGCACGGCCGCTGGTGTTACCGGGAACAACTTTTCCTCGGCTGCGTCCACCACATCGACCTCGTCAAGTTCATCGGCCAGTTCCAACACTGCAGCGGGAGCTGCAGCTTACAATAATTCGCACAAACAGCAGCCACAGCAACTTCAGTCGGCGAAGGCTTCAAGTGGAAGAGCCACAGGATTGTCCAAGTCAAGCGCCTCGAAGGCGGCGAGCGGATCCGTTGGATCTCGCGGACAAAACAGCCGCAATAGTGGCTATCTCGGCCAGCAACAAGCACAACAGTCTGGACGTGGGGCAGGTGGAGCATCTTCGAACGGTGTGGCCAAGAGCAAGGCGGATAGCTCTAGCTCGAACGCCAAATCCCAGCAAGCAGCTGCTCAGAAGAACAGCTCTGCTTCCGCTTCGACCAAATCGAATTCAACTGTGCCGGCAGGAGCCCAGAACTTTGCCAAGGCAGCGGCTATAGCTCAGGCCTCGCCCAAGAAGGAAGCTACCACAGTAGCCTCGGCTGGCGGGCGAAGCAGTGGTGTTGTGGCTCCTTTCGGAAGGGGCAAACCTGTGTCAGCAGGAGCTCCGGCAGCTCCTAATGTTGCCCAGCTTGGTAGTGGCAATGCAAGCGGCAATATATTGGCTGGACCAATTGGCACTTTCAATGTGGCGGATGTGGCCGCCGTGAATGCCGCCGCTGGGGCAGCCTCTGGATCGGGAACTGCTTCTACTAGCAATACGAAATCTGCTGCCCCACCGGCTACTCAAGCACAGCAGCAGCAGCAGCAGCAGCAGCAGCCACAACAATTGCCACAACCCCAACAGCAGCAACAGCAACAGCAAACACAGCCAGCTCCGGGACAATCGGGAGGACAGGGAGCTCCGGCAGCTCCACAGCAGCAGCAGCAGCCACAGCAATCGCAATCCCAGCCACAACAGCAGCAACCTCAACAACAGCAACCTCCACAGCAGCAACACCCGCAGCAGACTCTCCAGCAGCAGCAGCAGCAGCAGCAGCAACAGAACCTGGTGATTAATACCAACATATTGAAGGACTTGATGGCCGCCAGTACGGCAGGCGACAGCTTCAGAACACAGCTGGCCGCAAAGTTGTCCAGTGCCTACTCCCTATTCAGCGATTACCAGCAATCGCAGTGGGGCGAGTTGGGAGATCCGGGTACCGGCGGAGCAGCTGGTGCTGTGGGCGATGGTCTACCCCAAGCTGATGCCTCCAAAGCCCCCGGATATAACCGCAACATCCTGAGTTCCCCTGTTGGCAGCTCCAAGGCTTCGTCGAATCACTCAACCTCACCGCCTGTGGGAAATGTGATTCAGCAGCACCAGCAGCAGCAGCAGCAACAGCAAACCCAATCCAACCAGCAGAGTGTGCAGCAGCAACTGAATATCATCACCAGTGGAGGAGCTGCCGTCTCGGCACCGGCCAGATCCCCATTGGTTGCCGGCAATGACGGAGTACCGCCTGGTCTCCAGACCCAGCCCAATATTAACGGCGAATCAGCTCCGGCCCATTCGCCAGGCGTTATCAAGCCACCGACATCCACGGCACCCATTCAGCGGCATGTGCCCATGGGTGACACCGGTGCCTCGGTGCAGCAATTTGGAGCCATCGGTTCGAATCAATCGAGCACAGCAGCAGCCGCAGCTGCAGCCGCTGCCGCCGCCATGATTGATCGCCAGCAACAGACTCTGCAGCGGCTGATTTACGACAAGGTGGGAGTTTCCCAGCAACAGAGTCAGCCCCAACTCAACTACCAGATGGAAATGTCCTCTCCCTACATTGTGGATGGCAGCAACATTTTGCGCCTAAACCCCCGAGCCTCTGTCTTCGCGCAGGGCAACAAGCAGCAACCACCGCAGCCGCCTCAGCAGCAGCAGCAGGCTGCCCAGTCGAGCATGTTTGGAGGTGGTAACCAGGGAAGACAGGGAGCTAGACAGGCAGGTGGAGGCGCTGGTGGGGCTAGTGCCCAACGCTGGTACGGTGGCACTTTGGAGTATCCTTCGTACACAGGTCGCGACATGCTTCATCTAGAAAACGGAGCCGGAGGAATGGCTGGCCTTGGTTCGCCATCGGCCATGTCCCCCAATCACGAGGATATTCGAAAAATGCCACGTCCCATTGGCACCGAACGGGCCGCTTCCTGGAAGTTCAACAACTATAATGCAGCCTCGGCTTTGAACATGGATGAGGCTCTCTCCACCGTCCTGCCTCCGTGGGCACACGAGCCCAAGGCTCAGCCGCCCGGTCTGCAGCAGCCGCCACCTCCTCCTCAGTCGCAACAGCAGCAACCGCTCAACTGGCTTAAACAACAACAACAACAACAGCAGCAGCAATACAGGCCTTACAATAATGGTCCCTATCCACAGCAACAGCAACACGAACCCATGAATGTAGGCTTTATTTTTTTTTAATGATGTTTATTTTGTATAAATTTACGATGAATCTTATATTTCAGATGCCCATGGACTACCACAACATGCAGGCTCCGCCGAATTTGGGCCAACAGCAGCAACAGCAACACGTTAACCTTATGCCCTCGTACGGGTTTCAGCATTTCGTGGGAGCTCCAGGAGCGGCGGACATCTCCGCTCACATGCCGGATAAGATGGAGGTGTGGGATCACCACGACAAACACGTAAGTTTTACCCAGAAACCATGTGGCGGAATCTCATATTAATAATTAATAACTTTAAACAGATGCCATGGGCCAATTATACTACAAATTGGTCCAACTGATGCCCCAGCAACACACAAAAGGAAGATCTACTGAGTGCCTGCCGTTCAAACAATTGAATCGAGCAGTTCTCGTAGGAAATCTTCCAACTCACCAGGACGCAACACACAGCTACCGCAAAACGCTTTCACATCAGTAGAAGCCGAAGCAGCAGCAGCAGCAGCACCAGAAGAATCGGAAGAACCAGCCGAAGACAAGGAGCTTCAGCAGCAACAGTTAACAACATACAGCAACTCACTGATTTGAAAAGCGAAAAGCGAAATAATATTTATATTGAATTTCTACGTTTTCTATTCGGACTCGGCTTCTTCCTAACCACATTACCGTTACCTACCAACCTACCAACCTACCAATCTACCAATTATATTCTTAAAACCAGCGACAGCAGCAACTTGAACTTGAATGAAAGCGCCAACATACATGGCTTTGTTCTTTAGTTTTTCGATTTTATAATTTAAAAATTTGGGTAATTAATTAAATTCGCAGGTAAAACCAAATTTATAAACTAGAAAGAAAAAAAGAAAGAAAAGATGGAATAGAGGAACGCAATGATGATACAAAAAAAAAATGTATAACCATAAACCGTCGTAACCAACAAGAAATGTTCGAAACTGGCGCCCAGGTACTCGTACATGGGTGCAATATATATTATTTATTTTTAATTGTATTGATATTTTTTGAAGAAAGCATGAAGTTAGTGGTAGCTTATTGTTTTGTGTGATGATGAGCAAGGGAAATACTAAACGAACGAAAAGTTAACTTTCTTTCACACTTATTCCTCACCACAACAACAAAAAAAAACACAAAAACACACAATAATACATTTATTTTTAAGATAGGCGTCGATCGTATGAATGAAACATTAAACTGAAATATTTAGCGCCAGCTAAACAAATATAAAACATCTATACATTTTCTACAACATCTATACATAAAATACATCTATAAATATTTGAAAAACATTAATAAAGGCGAAAAATGAATGTCAAAAATCCCACAAATTTTAGGCGCGCACTTTTCTCTCCCCCATTTTGATTCCCGTTCCCGTCCCCAAAACAAAAACCACACAACACGAAGCTAAACGGGTACGGAAACAAGAACAAAGCTATGAAAACGCTTGAGAAAACTATAAAATACAACAAAATCTTTGAAATTTCAGTGAGTTTGAGGGAATATCGAAATTGAATAAACAAACGATAAAATACTTGCAAAATATACATATGTACCATTAACTACACTCTTAACTGTCCAGAAAAAAATATGTATGAATGGGATAAGTATCTCATAGATACAGATACCAAACAGATACAGATACCGATACCAGAACGATCAGCTACACTAGTTTGGCGTTCTTTGGCTCTTACTTCGATTTCCAACGACGGAAGCCCCCAAAATGTAGCTAGTAGAAATTGAAATTGCTTAAATAACTAAGAAAAATCACAGAAAACAACCAACTGCAACTGAAACTGCAACAAATTAAAGGCCGAGTAACGTTTTAATATTCCATTTACGTGAAGACGAGACGGAAACGGAGACGGTTTAAGATGAGACGACGAAGCGGCGCTTGCTTGCCATCCTTGATGCTTTTCCGACACTGCTCATAGACGTACATAACTATATAAATACATATATCACATATATACTAGCGAATAGCATATGAGATACACAAATTTTATTTCGAAGAAATATACGTTGATATGTAAAAACACTTGATATAAACTCTTGCCTGGTCTCTTGCCGGGATTCAGCTGGATCCTGGCTAAACATGGTCAGGGCAGGTCAGGCAGTTGCTTTGTAAAATTCTAGAGAAAAACGCATGATGCTTAAGAATATAATGCTTAGAGAATCGTTATATGAGCCACCCACGCATAACCACACCAGATACCCAACCACACAAAGCCGTATACAAGATATACTTAAACGATGATAATGATGAAAACAAAATATGAATATGAATATGAATATGAAAATGAAAATACGAAATAAAAGGTAATTTAAGTGAGCATGAAACTACTTTTTTTCTATTTTTCAATGTTTTAGCTGCAAGCAAATAATGTAATGAAAATCGAGATGTTCGTTTAAGTTATTTGATACAACAAATTACGAGATAAATAGCCACAAATGCTATATAAATAACAGATAAACTATATGCTATACCATATATGCCAGACAGGATCTTTATTCGAGAACACACAAACATTTTTTGTTGTTAAAACAAAAGAATAAATAAATAAAAAATATGAAAAAATAAATAGCTGAAGGAGCAGAGGATATGCAACCGTTATATAAAGCTGCATCCTTAATTGAAAAAATAAAAACAAAAAACAAAACAAAACCGTAACAAAACAAAGGCAGAAAGCATACTGAATAAATGTAGAATTTTTTTCAAACGAAAGAAATTGAATTCACATAGATTTATTAATTTAAAAATTAAAATAAATATACTTCAAATATGAAAAGTATGGAAACAAAAAAACAGAAAGAGGAAAAACAAAAAAAAAACTACATATATTAAATACACACATACTATATGAGTATACTACGGATTATTATTACTCTTATAATTATTATTATTGTATTGAAGGAAAAATATAAAAGAGAACATTAAACAGCATAAATAAAAAAAAATTAACTGAATTTCTTTTTGGCAAAGGGTTGGTGTTTCTAAAATATACATATAATCGCGAAGCGCATCCTCTATGCTATGGGTCATATTGATCGTCCCATCGATTTTTTTACTCCAGATTTTAATGCAGATTGATAGAAAATTGATTTACGAATCATTTAAGGTATCCCGCTGAAGAATTGGATCAATATTGGCGAAGATACAGACGTTTCTGTGGGTTATATTGATCGTCCCTTCGATTTTCCACCACAAAATTTGACAAAAAAAACAAAAAAATTATTACTCTCCCGATTTTGATGCAGATAGGGAATCGATTTACGAATCTATTAAGGTATTCCGCTATAGAATCGGATGTGTTTTGGCTGAGATATAGCCATCACTGTGGGCCATTTGTGCTTCCAAAGCATTTTTATAACTTTCGAAGGGGATGCCCCAGAAAATGTTACAAAAAATTCAAAATATATTCTGGTCCCAGATTTTGATGTAGATTGATAGTGAATCGATTTACAAATCATTTAAGGTATTCCGCTTAAGAATTGGATAAGAATTGGCTGAGATATAGCCATTACTATGGGCCATTTGTGCTTCCAAAGCATTTTTTAACATTACAATTAAAGTTAACATTAGAATTAAAGTTAAATTCTGTTTAGTGCGCTGTTATTTAACATTTTAGAATTAAATTTTACGTTTTGTTATGTGCAACTTATGAGAATCGAGGAGGAGGGCACTGTTTTTTAACATTAGAATTAAAGCTTACATTAGAATTAAAGTTAAATTCTGTTCAGTGCGCTGTTATTTAACAGTTTAGAATTAAATTTTACGTTTTGTTAAGTGCAACTTATGAGAATCGAGGAGGAGGGCACTGTTTTTTAACATTAGAATTAAAGTTTACATTAGAATTAAAGTTAAATTCTGTTCAGTGCGCTGTTATTTAACAGTTTAGAATTAAATTTTACGTTTTGTTAAGTGCAACTTATGAGAATCGAGGAGGAGGGCACTGTTTTTTAACATTAGAATTAAAGTTAACATTAGAATTAAAGTGAAATTCTGTTCAGTGCTCTGTTATTTAACAGTTTAGAATTAAACTTTACGTTTTGTTAAGTGCAACTTATGAGAATCGAGGAGGAGGGCACTGTTTTTTAACATTAGAATTAAAGTTTACATTAGAATTAAAGTTAAATTCTGTTCAGTGCGCTGTTATTTAACAGTTTAGAATTAAACTTTTCGTTTTGTTAAGTGCAACTTATGAGAATCGAGGAGGAGGGCACTGTTATTTAACATTAAAATTGAAGTTAACATAGGAATAAAACTTAAATTCTGTTAAGTGCGCTGTTATTTAACATTTTAGAATTAAATTTTACGTTTTGTTAAGTGCAATTAATGAGAATCGAGGAGGAGCGCTCTAAAATGTAAAAGGTATTTTCTATAACTCGGCTGTTAAGTACACCTATTGAGAATCGAGGAGGAGAGCTCTACATTTTTAATTCATTTTTTCTAGCCTTTAATATTTATTATTTTTTTTGGAAAAAGCTTGGCGAAGCTTTTACCGATTTCTGTTTTGGCGCCGTTGACAGACTTGTCCTCGTCTACGTCCATGTCCTCGGCCGCGTCCTCGCCCTCGCTCTCGTTTATGGCCAATAAAGATTCCTAATCGGATTTGGATTCGGATCTGGATTCAGTTGCGGCTTCGCGAGGCAACCGGACCGGGATCGAATCCCGGTTGCCTCGCGAAGCTGACTCCTTCCCGGAACAAAAATTAAATAATTTTTCTAAAAACTTATTTGTGATCAGTTTTTCATTCAGGTTGATAGAAAATCGATTGAGAAATCTTTTAAGATATTCCACTTGAGAATCGGATGAGAATTGGCGATGATATAGCCTTCGCTTTGGGCCGTTTGTGCTTCCTTTTTTTTTTTTTTTCTATAACTATTTATTAAGGCATACAGGGTATTTTTAAACCCCTTGGTGACCTTGGCATCTATTAATACTGCCACAGAGGCTCGCCGGCTAAGTGTGCTTAGCGTTAACATTATAACTAAATTTAAACTTACGAACTAACTATTTACAAAACATAAAAACAAAAATATAAAAGAAATAAAGACGATGGGGAGTATATCGTTTGGCTTATCATCATCTTGCTGTGCGCCTTGTTGGCAGCCGGTCAATTGAATCATGGCCTGGTGCTTTTTTAGAGTTTTGCTGGGCGATAACATCAGCTATTTCAGCAGGATCAAACGGTTGAATCGGCATGTCCATTTGGAGAGCTTGAGACAGCTGATCGTGAGTCTCTTCAACCTGCTGCGGACTGGCGAGGTTAAAAGGTTGGAACCGCTCGGCCAGGTGCGCGGCAAACGCATCTGCTTGCTCCAAATCAGTTCGGCACCATGCCCCGTTGCTGTTCACCAGTGGTGCTTTCCTTAGGCAACGAAGTTTTCAAAATATATATCAGGATGAAACAATAATAAATAACAGCGCACTTGACAGAATTTTTAATCCTAATGTTTAATAACAGTGCCCTCCTCCTCGATTCTCATTTATTGGACTTAACAACACTCAATATTTAATTCTATAATGTTAAGTAACAGCGCACTTAACAGAATTTGACTTTAATTCTAATGTTAACTTAAATTCTAATGTTAAATAAAAGTGCCCTCCTCCTCGATTCTCATTGATTGCACTTAACAAAACCTAACATTTAATTCTATAATGTTAAATAACACCGCTCTTAACAGAATTTGCCTTTAATTCTAATGTTAACTTAAATTCTAATGTTAAATAAAAGTGCCCTCCTCCTCGATTCTCATTAATAGCATATAACAAAACTTAACATTTAATTCTATAATGTTAAGTAACAGCTCACTTAACAGAATTTGACTTTAATTCTAAAGTTAACTTAAATTCTAATGTTAAATAAAATTTCTCTCCTGTTTTGTTTCTTAATACAAATATGAGTTTCATTGGTTTAACCGATCAATAATCAACCTACAAATCATTAAAAACTATAACTATTATTACTCCTTCCTTGTAGATCAAGTTATTGATCGAATCACCTTTTATTTACATGAAGAACCCTACATAGTATTTTCCTTTCCCTTTAGATACTCCCTATGTTGGGTTGATGAGTTATTCTTTTATATAAATATGAGTTTCATTGGTGTAAACGATCAATAATCTTCAAATCTACAAATCGTGTACGACTACAACTAATATTACTCCTTTCTAAGATGTCTAAAAAACACCTTCAAAAACATTAATGCTTTTTGATTTATGAAACCAAGAACTTCTAAAATACACCCCAAAATATGATTAACAGAAAATAAAATCGATTAAACTTTAGTAAGCAATATAAATGAGTTGTTCGTTAATATAAATATGAGTTTCATTGATTTAATCAATTATCAATCTACAAATCATTTACAACTATAACTATTATTACTCCTTCCTAAACTCCGCCTAAACGCCTTATAAAAACGCTATAATGAATGTAGAATTTAATGTAGATTGATAGAGAATCGATCTAGGAATCATTTAAGGTATTCCGCTTAAGAATCGGATGTGTTTTGTCTGAGATATAGCCATTAGTGTGGCCATATTGTGCTTTCAAAGCATTTTTATGATTTATGATTTTCAAAGGGAAAAAGTGATCCAGAAAATGTGACAAAAAATTCAAAACGTGTTCTGGTCGCAGAATTTAATGTAGATTGATAGAGAATCGATCTAGGAATCATTTAAGGTATTCCGCTTAAGAATCGGATGTGTTTTGTCTGAGATATAGCCATTAGTGTGGCCATATTGTGCTTTCAAAGCATTTTTATGATTTATGATTTTCAAAGGGAAAAAGTGATCCAGAAAATGTGACAAAAAATTCAAAACATGTTCTGGTCTCAGAATTTAATGTAGATTGATAGAGAATCGATCTAGGAATCATTTAAGGTATTCCGCTTAAGAATCGGATGTGTTTTGGCTGAGATATAGCCATTAGTGTGGCCATATTGTGCTTTCAAAGCATTTTTATGATTTATGATTTTCAAAGGGAAAAAGTGATCCAGAAAATGTGACAAAAAATTCAAAACATGTTCTGGTCTCAGAATTTAATGTAGATTGATAGAGAATCGATCTAGGAATCATTTAAGGTATTCCGCTTAAGAATCTGATGTGTTTTTGCTGAGATATAGCCATTAGTGTGGCCATATTGTGCTTTCAAAGCATTTTTATGATTTATGATTTTCAAAGGGAAAAAGTGATCCAGAAAATGTGACAAAAAATTCAAAACATGTTCTGGTCTCAGAATTTAATGTAGATTGATAGAGAATCGATCTAGGAATCATTTAAGGTATTCCGCTTAAGAATCTGATGTGTTTTGGCTGAGATATAGCCATTAGTGTGGCCATATTGTGCTTTCAAAGCATTTTTATGATTTATGATTTTCACAGGGAAAAAGTGATCCAGAAAATGTGACAAAAAATTCAAAACATGTTCTGGTCTCAGAATTTAATGTAGATTGATAGAGAATCGATCTAGGAATCATTTAAGGTATTCCGCTTAAGAATCGGATGTGTTTTGGCTGAGATATAGCCATTAGTGTGGCCATATTGTGCTTTCAAAGCATTTTTATGATTTATGATTTTCACAGGGAAAAAGTGATCCAGAAAATGTGACAAAAAATTCAAAACATGTTCTGGTCTCAGAATTTAATGTAGATTGATAGAGAATCGATCTAGGAATCATTTAAGGTATTCCGCTTAAGAATCTGATGTGTTTTGGCTGAGATATAGCCATTAGTGTGGCCATATTGTGCTTTCAAAGCATTTTTATGATTTATGATTTTCACAGGGAAAAAGTGATCCAGAAAATGTGACAAAAAATTCAAAAGTGTTCTGGTCTCAGAATTTAATGTAGATTGATAGAGAATCGATCTAGGAATCATTTAAGGTATTCCGCTTAAGAATCGGATGTGTTTTGGCTGAGATATAGCCATTAGTGTGGCCATATTGTGCTTTCAAAGCATTTTTATGATTTATGATTTTCGAAGGGAAAAAGTGATCCAGAAAATGTGACAAAAAATTCAAAACGTATTCTGGTCTCAGAATTTAATATAGATTGATAGAGAATCGATCTAGGAATCATTTAGGGTAATCCGCTTAAGAATCGGATGGGTTTTGGCTGAGATATAGTCATTAGTGTGGCCATTCTGTGCTTTCAAAGCATTTTTATGATTTATGATATTTAAAGGGAAAATGTGATCCAGAAAAAGTGACAAAAAATTCAAAACATGTTCTGGTCTCAGAATTTAATGTAGATTGATAGAGAATCGATCTAGGAATCATTTAAGGTATTCCGCTTAAGAATCGGATGTGTTTTGGCTGAGATATAGCCATTAGTGTGGCCATATTGTGCTTTCAAAGCATTTTTATGATTTATGATTTTCAAAGGGAAAAAGTGATCCAGAAAATGTGACAAAAAATTCAAAACATGTTCTGGTCTCAGAATTTAATGTAGATTGATAGAGAATCGACCTCAGAATCATTTAAGGTATTCCGCTTAAGAATCGGATGTGTTTTGGCTGAGATATAGCCATTAGTGTGGCCATATTGTGCTTTCAAAGCATTTTTATGATTTATGATTTTCACAGGGAAAAAGTGATCCTGAAAATGTGACAAAAAATTCAAAAGTGTTCTGGTCTCAGAATTTAATGTAGATTGATAGAGAATCGATCTAGGAATCATTTAAGGTATTCCGCTTAAGAATCGGATGTGTTTTGGCTGAGATATATCCATTAGTGTGGCCATATTGTGCTTTCAAAGCATTTTTATGATTTATGATTTTCAAAGGGAAAAAGTGATCCTGAAAATGTGACAAAAAATTCAAAAGTTTTCTGGTCTCAGAATTTAATGTAGATTGATAGAGAATCGACCTACGAATCATTAAAGGTATTCCGCTTAAGAATCGGATGAGAATTGGCTGAGATATAGCCATAACTGTGGGCCATTTGTGCTTTCAAAGCATTTTTATGATTTTCGAAGGGGATGCCCCAGAAAATGTAAGAAAAAATTCGAAATATATTCTGGTCTCAAATTTAGATGTAGATTTGTAGGGAATAGATCTATTAATCTTTTAAGGTATTCTATTATAGAAACGGATGTGTATTGGCTAAGATATGGCCATCACTGTGGGCCATTTGTGCTTCCAAAGCACTTTTATGACTTTCATGTGGGATGCCCCAGAAAATGTGACAAAAAATAAAATATTCTGGTCTCAAATTTTTATGTAGATTGATAGGGAATCGATCTACGCTTCTTTTAAAGTATCCCGCTTATGAATCGGTTTGATGTTGGCGAAGATGCAGCCATCTATATGGTTCTAATGATTGATTTTCCCTTAAATTTTTCACAATTTTCAAAGAAGAATTGGATCTCTTGGAATTTATTATTTTTTATAATTTATTTGTGAACTCTCAAAAATGAACATTTTATACATTCATTATATCTCTCAAACAAAGGGCTCTATGGTGAACTCTACTACAGAACAAGGCGTGGTGAGCTCAAAGGCTTGCAAAACTGTCGGGTGAAGAACCCCAATCTTTCCAATGACCACATTGTCAAACAACACATTAGCACAGCGACCTGGGAAGTAGCTGGGATCTGTTGGAAAATTTCAAAATTAGTCTTCTATATAATCAAACTTTCTTTTTATATTGAGACTTACCTTCTGTGGCTTGGAGGTAGTAGCCCTTGGTGATATTACCGGATTTCCATGGCACAGAAAGAAGTTGCATTACACGATCCAACAGTCCGTGAACAACCTCGAAGCCAGCGGTCTTGTTGCAGTTTACGGCACAAACCCGACGCTCGTTACGGGCTCCCACTTCTGTGTTCTCATCTGCCACAACTACGTCGCTAATCTCGAATAACTTCAGGGGCAAAGGCATCTTTCGATTGGCCACCAGCGTCTTTAAAAGTCCTGGCAAAAGGGTAGTGCGCACCACCTGGAACTCCAACGTCTTGGGATTACCGACATGCACGGCAGGAATAGCTTCAATGGTCTTGTTTAGTTTGCGTCCAATGTCGTCTCTCGAACAGAGTGTAAAGGTCAGCGCTTCGGTGAATCCGGCCTGCGCTACTTGTTCTCTAAGTTGTTCAGTGAGCTTGTTAAGTGGAAACTGTTTGGCTATCTGCATAAAGGCCGGCAGTGATTTCTTAATATTATTATACCCAAAGGCAATGGCGATGTCTTCGTATACATCGCAAGCATGGATTACATCGTGACGAGTTGGAGGAATCTTCACAGCCAAGGTGTCTTCGCCATCAACTTTAGCTTCCAGATACATACGGGTGAGCATGTCAGCTAATTTTGCCGCCGGTTCATCGATGCCAATGTAGGCATTGGCTTTCTTTGCCGAAATTCGTTCCTCGCGAACCTGCAGTTCGGGATAGGAAACTACACTCCCATCAGTCTGTACCACGTCGCATGGCTCCACGGTGAACTTCTGAGCGCAGTGTTCGGAGAAGAGGCACACAATGGTGTCCAGCACCACCTTGGCTTTCGTTAAATCCGTGGCTGTGCACTCAATGAAAACGTTCTTGGTCTTAAGCGAAATCTTGGAGTGGTCCCCATTAATTATGGGTGGCAGTGACAGCACCACTCTCTTAGCATCGTAGATAACCGGATACACGGGAGAGTCTCGAATAATCGGCAGATATTGTTTCAGCTGGGCGTGAGTGGCATAGAAATCCATCAGTTGGCTACCGTTCATCTCCTGCGTCTGATTAAGTGGCTTAAATTTGATTTTCTGCGGTGGGAGAGCTTCATAGCTGAAGGGCCCTTCGATAGTGTCCAGATCATGAGTGCCGATGGCCACCAGTGTCCGTTTGCGGCAAATGTTTTGGTGCAACTTATCCTGAAGGTCTATGAAGCTGTTGTACGATTCTTGGGTAAAAGTCACGTTCCTTAGCACAGCGGCCACGGCATGAGGCCGAATTTGGGCAGTCGAGGAAGCGATCTTAAGTACTTGTCTCTTGGCCGGTTCCACGAACTTAAACTGCGGTGGCTTCACTCTAAATTAAAATAAATGCATGTAGTTTCTTCCAGATCGAACTAGAAAGAGTCAAAGTACTAACTTGCCCTGGAACACTAGGAGACCTGTAACCAGGCCCTCCAGGCATAGCAGGTCGTAGCGGTTAGCGGGTATATCTATCCGGTAGATGATTTCCTCGCTGGCATCCGCAGCAGCTGCCACATCGCCCTGCTCTTTGGTCAGCATCTGCTTTTCCGTGGTCTACAAAGATAGTTTTAATAGTAATGGTAATTGTAATGTTTCGGGGAGCACTTACCACTTCATCTAGTTCTAGACCAAAGGCGAAGCAGAGTTCCTGGAATTCGTCATCAGCTAAGGAAAGGGGTAAACATTGAAGTACTCCACAGGGAAAAATGTGTTACACGTGGATTCTTTAAACTCACTGTATTTCTTGCCAAGCGCCTCGAAGAGCAGATCACGTTTCACTCCTATGGTTGGCATAATGACAGACTCTAGCTAGGATGCAGTTATTAAAGACGAAACTTTAAAAGTTGATTTTAAAATTAAAATAAACTTCCAAAGCGGATGGTCCGGCTGAAGAGATAAATATGCCGGGACTTTTTTTAACTGCGGCGACCTGGTCACACTATTCCTAATTGTGAATTTATGCCTTTACGCGAATTTCAACTATGATATTAAAGGAAAACGGTTAAAACACCAGTTTCATTTAATTATCGCTATGAAAACAAACTCCCACAAAAATAATTTAACTGCAAAATCCCACCCACGTCTGGGACTTGAGGCCACAATGCGGCAACCCTACACAGTGGAGTCCAAGTTAGCATTCCTTATAAACAGAGCGCCAATTTGAAATCATTCAAAATTTTAAGCTTTTAAAAGAAAAACCTCCATAATTTCAAAATTTTATTTTTAAAATACTGTAAAATATATTCAATAATGTAAATACATCGCAGTGAACTAAATACACAATTTATATAGTACTTTGTTAAATACTAAATACAACTTGCCATTTCCTTTTACATCATAAGAATCACTTAAGCCGATTTATATATTTGTATAGCTAAGTGGTATAAGGCCCCACAAGAGTCCGGGCGCCAAATGAGCGGGTAAACCAAATATTAGATGAATCGAAAATGCGACTGCCAAACAAAAAAAAAATAAACACTCGTCACTATAAAATGTATATAGTTATATTTTCTAAAAGATTTATGGACGTGGTCACTTTCTCTAAAAGTTTTCTGGCAAAACGGTTCTTTCCCTTGGAACTTGTTGATAATTTTGATCTATAGACCACCAAAACGTCATCATTTGATTACTGCTTTTGCTTTTAGGCGGTAATTTTGTTGGGTGTTCTTATGATTGTTGTTTCTGAATACCGGCGACTGGACCGTTTGGCCTAGCACCCAGATTCTTGTAGGCCTTGCCTCCGTTGCGTTCCCATTCGCGGTTGAATTCATGCTCCAATATTTCGGCCCCACGCTTACGGGTCAGACCCGTCTCCTCCAGGCTCAGTTCGCACATCTGCATGTCGTCCGTGCCGGCAACCAATAGAATCGGCGGCTTATCCGCATGCAACTCCATCTGCCGAGCGATCCACTGACCATCAAAGTGGGCATACCACAAACCTCGTTTCGCTAAAGGAGGAAAATAAATATGAAATTTATGCTTTTAAATGGAAGCTGAAGGTCTTACTATTATCCGGAGCGTTGGCTCGCATGAATGGGATGCGGAAATACCGATGCTGAGCGGTGACAATCTCCTGAATTGGCTGAACTATAGGTGGCTGCTTAAAAGCTGGAAATATCAAGGATTGGCAGTAGAATTTAATATCTATAGTTTAAACAATTAAAGTAATTTATTAACTAACCAGCTTCCATGACGCTACGTGGGGCACGCTCGTTCTCATCCATGGTGGTGCGTTTGCGGTTCTTTGCCTTCCAGGCGTGGTACACCTTCAAACGGCGATGGAACTCCTGGCGACATGCCTAAAATAACCAGAAAATAGCTTTATTTATTCAAAACCTCGATTGAACGGAGAGTAGTAACTAACCTCCAGTAGCTCAATATCACAGGAAGTGTTGATAGCATCTCGTAGTTCCGAGTACTTCCATTTGGACAAGTCGTATTTCTGTTTGCCCAATGCCTGCTGCTGGGCCCGTACATTTTCCGATCTGCCACGGAAAACAAGATATAGTTTAGAATCAGAATATGATAGTGATTTCAGCGCAAGCAATTCAAGTGAGTTATTGATGGTATTCTTGGTTTGTGACAGGATAAGATAGAAAAAACGCCAATGGGAACTCTACGTAAAATGTTAAAGATGCTTTTGTTTAGTGGATATGATATCTATTACATTAGGTTTTAGTAGTTTGGTTAGTATGATCGAAAGGATTTCAAAACCAGCACCAACTCACTTATTTAAGTACCGCGAAGCAATGTTTGACACAACTTGTGAAAAACTTTTTCAAAAATATACAGAAAGTAAAGAAGTTAAAAAGTAAAGAAGTATAAAATTGTTTAGTTTTTTTTTAAGTTTTCATTATCCAATTAGAGTTTTTGTTTGGGAAAAGCAAGATAAGATTGACAAATTTGACAAGAGTTAAAGATATTGATAAAACATAAAGCGTGCTATACCTGATCAGCTTGTTGGAACCCATGGGAGACGCGTCATTGACACCACTGTGTTGTGTTCGTTGGATTGGATTTGGTGTTGGGTGGTGGGGTGTAGGTTGTGTGGTGTAGATTGCGTGTAAGAGGGAAAGGGAAAAATTCGGTGAGTTTAATAATATATATTCAAGTTCTTAATAATTACTCGTGTAATTATATACATTTACAGCTATTACTATTACTATTATTCCATATTCTATTTATCATTCAAACATTTTCAAATTATCAATAAAAGGAATTAAACAAACTAACAACCGCATTTTGATATTTTTAAACTAAGTTCACAATAAATGTTTCATATCTTATCTAAAGACCACCCGAATTTCAAGTAAAATCAAATTTTAAAAGCTAAAACATACTTGCGTATAACCGGTGGGCTATCCTCCACCTGGCCGTTGGACTCGTTGGCCAAACGGAGGGCCAACTCGTGGTCTCGGCGTTCCTGTTCAAGTTGCTGTCGGTACTTGGCATCGTCCTTGGCCTCCTTTTCCAGCTGCTCCTGCAATGCCAGGGCGGCACGTCGATCCTCCTCTTCCTGACGCAGACGCTGGACTTCCGCAGCCTTGCGACGTGTTTCCATTTCGGCTTTGCTGCATTTAGATATTTAAATACATAGAAGAAGTCCTAGAAGAAGAATATTTAACTCACAGTCGCTTGTTTTCGGCTTCCTCGCGAATACGTTGCTCTTCCGCCTCCTTAGCGGCGCGTTCAGCCTCCAGGGCCTCCTGGATTTTGCGCAGGCGCTCCTGTTCTTCGGCCTGCTGCTGCTCCTTAAGCTTGGTATTCAGATCCACGGTCAACTTGTTCATATTGGCCATCACCACTGTGTACATGGAGTCGATTTCGCGTTGTGTGATGCGAGGATTTAACTAAACCAAAGTTAAAAGATACATTAATGTTTATGTCTTAATAGGATTTCAGATGAAACCTCACCTTAATCTTTTTGATGGCCTCATCGATTTGCTTGTAAATATCATTTACTCCACCGATAATCTCATCTCGCCCCATTTTCAGGCCATTGGCTATCTCAATGGTTTTGGCCGTGTTAGTGCGAATCTTGTTAATCTTGCCGATTCCTTGGTAACGCGGACGATGCTGCTTACGAGCCAGGTATCCACGGGCAATGCGCTGTGCCACGAGGACACACTTGTTCCGGAAGATGATTCGATTGCGCACTAAGAAGAAAAATAAAGTGAATCCTCAGAAGATAAGGGTTTTGTTGAGGAACTTACATTTAATCACGCACAAAGCTCCCAGGGCGGACTTGACCCAGCGAGATCGAATTAGCCACTTCTTCACCTTGGCTACAATGGCTAGCATATTCTCCGGATCCGATCGCATGATGCGATCAAACTCGACGAACTTACCAGGCCGGAAGAAGACCTTGGTGATGCCAAACTTAAAGTCCTTAGCGCTCAGATTGAGTGACTGGAACATTGCCTCGCAGAAGGTGCGGGCCGGGAGAGAAACCAGTTCTGGCGGTAGCACGGACTTGTACATGCTGTAGAGGTCAGCGAAGAGTACCCGCGATGGAAATCCGTGCTCCATGAGCTCCAGCACAGAGATGGTGCCGGAACACTTCAGCTGAGCCAGCGCCAGGCTGCCCTCAAACTGACGATCGATCATCTTGCTGTTGGGTTTGATGCAACGAATGAAGTTGGTACCCTAAAACAGGAGCCGTAGTTAATAAAATGTTAAGCTGTTTGGTCTAAAATACTAACGTTCTGTTCCAGCTTCTCCATTAATTCACCCAGCTGCGTCTTGAACTTGGAGCCCACCGAAATGAAGTTGAGTTTCCCGCGTACGGAGGTGCTGCTTCCCGAGGGGAAAAGAGTCTGTAGCAGAGGATTATCGCACTCCTGAACCAATCCCTCTAGGGAGGCGTGTAGGGCATCGTTGTTCTTCTCGATAAACTGCTCCGTGTTGTAGCAAACTGCTCCGGCAAAATGTCGTACCAGGAAACCCTCTTCATCGCGCAGGGTGCGATGAGCTTTTAAGCGCGAGGAACGCGGAAGACCCAAACGGTAGTGACTCGACCAGGATTTGTGAACCTCGGCCGTGAAATGCGAAGGCGAGGGCTTCGGCAGCTTCGATTCCTCATCCAGCAAGGTGAAAATGCCATTCGACTTGGCTTCGATTAGTTCGATTATATCCTGATTGTCAGTGAAAGTAATTTCCGGCACATTGAGTCCTTCCTTCTTATACAACTCCTGTTCGTTCTTCAGGATATTGTCGTTAAAGAACTTTTGCAGCTTTTCATTGCAGTAGTTGATGCAGAATTGCTCAAAAGAGTTTACTGTGAAGTATTCGAAACCAGCTATGTCGAGCACGCCGATGTAGAAGTTGGAGGCCTGGAAGGGAATGCTCTGGTTGATCAGGCCGACGATTCGGTCAAAAAGACGACTGTAGATGGCCTTGGCGAGGGCATCCCTAGCGTTGCTTGCCTCATAGATTTTCAGAGGAACCCTGTGAATTTATGGTATATGGATTTAAGATATTTCTTATGTAGATTTCGATAGGTTTTCATTCTTACATGATGACCGTGCCCTTGAAGCCGCCGCCTTTGCTCTGCATCACCCTCGACACGAGGGCCGTGCGCAGTTCCGTTTGATCCACTCCTAGCAGACCACTGGTGATGGTCAGAGACTGCTCGGAAGCCTCGGATACCTGACAACCGCCACGTACATCGTCCGGAATCTCCTCGAAAGCAATATTGCCCAAATGCAGCACCGCAGCCACCAGTGAGTATATGCCCAGTTTCTCGGAATCCGAGAGCCCCAGTCGACCCAATGCCTTGTCCAGGTTGTGGAAGTGCTGGTAGTCATCGATAATCGGGTCCTTGAGCGGACCTTTCTGCTGGTGATTCTTGGACTTTTGAGAACCAGGTATTAACTGCTCGGTCTTGGCATTGGCAAAGTACTGTGTGCAGCCGGATAGATACTGTCCATAAAGATGCATTTCGTAAGAAAGATTGGACTCGAAACTACAAGAGCACTTACTCTATAGTCGTCCGGTTTCCCCAGACTCAGTTTATCCCGCAACTGCTGGGGTGCTCCGGCCAGGAGCATGTAGAACACATGGTAGTTTCGCTCCTCTGCACTCTGAGTGCAGATGCGACTCTTTTCCAGTAAATAATGGGAGATGTAGCCACCGACCACCTGGCACTTGGCATCGTAGTGTACCTCAATGAACTTGCCGAATCGAGAGGAGTTGTTGTTTCGTGTGGTTTTGGCGTTTCCGAAGGCCTCCAGTACGGGGTTGGCTGGGATAGAAGATATTCATATATTAAAATGGTTTTAAGAGGAATTTCAAGCTCCAGACTTACCATCCAATATTTTAGTTTCTATAGGACCAGCGCTATCGTGGGAATAGCACAGGTACTTGAGCAGGTACTTCGTGGACTCTGTCTTTCCAGCACCTGACTCTCCAGAAACGATGATAGACTGCGACAATTTGTAGACACGCATATCCCGTATGGCTTTATCCGCTAAAGGACGAAAAATTTGTTTAGATCTTTGTAATATATGTTTGAGTGGTAAGAAGAACTCACCAATAGCAAAGACATGGGGAGGCAGTTCACCCAGAGAACGGCCATTGTACTTCTTGATGGTATCGGGTGCATAGAGCTCCTTAATTTCACGATACGGATTAACGGCTATCAAAATGTTGGCCACATAGGTCTGCAAGATAATGAATTGAGTTGAGTTGAGTTCCGGTTCCAGTTCCGTTGCTTCATAAAATTCTAAGTACTCACGTAAATCTTGTCTTTATAGTAACGTGTTTTCAAATTGTCCAGAAATGTGGCCTCGTTGAGCAGCATGAGTTCGCCTGGAACATAAAAACATCTGGGTTAGTGATACGCCTAAAATGATGCGGGTTTTTTTAATGGCCCACAACCCCCCGACCACTTTCTTCTGTCTCAATTGTCTGGCTTGAATATCAAAGTGTGGTTAACGATTGCAAAGGTAAACATGGCTAAGAAATGTAACATTTTGCAAGAGCTTTTAGTAGAGCTCCGTTTTTGTGGCTAATGCAGTGAAAAATTCTGCTCTAAATACGCGGAATTGTTGACGTCAAAGTGATCTTATCGGGTTGAAAGATAAGATCGCCAACTACTGAAGAAAGGTGCTTGTTTATATCGTGGATATGCATTCAAGATCAAGAGAAGTTCAAATGCTTATCGTTACCCTAGTTATGGATAAAAAAAGCTAAAAAAGATTACGATATATGGGTTAAAAATGTACCCATAAATAGATAAAATATTGGCCCTTGGCATGATTTTAAAGAAGCACTCAATAGATCTTAATTTTATCAAATTCTCACTGTTGTTTTATAAGAAAGAACACGGAATTCTATTGTTTTGTTACCTCCGTTCAGACTATTATATAAATACTTTTGGCTAGATAAGACCCCAAAACGGAAGCTCTATACCTTTTTGGGGGTTTTGTTGGTATGAGACATTCTTTCCTTTTATTGTTTATTTCCTAACTTTTTCAAAATTTACTCACAGTTATCGTCGTGGTCCTGGGCTCCATCGCACGATGAGTGGATATCATCATAGTGACACGTGCGCTTTGGATACTTCCGATCGGTGGGCGTAACCTCGAACTCCTTGGCGCCGATCTCTGTGATCCGGCCCTGTATGTAGCCTTCAGCGGCATCTCGCACCCACACCAGTTGGGTGTCCTCCAACATTTTTCGCACTGCGGAATACGAAACATAAATTATAACTTGGTAATTGACAAAAGTAAAAGTAAAAGTTAAAAACCAATCAGTTTTATAAATATTAAGTCAGTTGTGAAGTATCACCGCCGTATGGCAACAACAGGGCAGTATCAATGCGAAAAATCTTATCTACCTCGTAATACCAACACAGAAAAATGAGAATCGGCTAGTCGACCAGGAACGTTTTCAGTGTTAACTGTTTGAAGTCAACTGTGGAAGTGAGCAAGTCTGGAGCGATCGAAACGCTCCGTGCGGTTTTGTACACTCTCTCACTACCTTCTAGGTAAAGTCATTAGGGCCACCGGTGCCGGTGTTTTGTGTTTTGTGAGCCACCTCTACCTGGAAATCCTCTCCTGCTCTCCGACAGGGGTTCATTAATTTTTAAGGGATTTTGGAGCAATAAAATGAAATCATTTTCAGATACTGCTCCACAGGGCGTTGGGAAGTCAGGTGGTGGACTTTGTTAGACATCAAAGTAATGATTCGAGAGATGTTTTTTCTGAGGGTAACCTCTTTTGGGGGACACCCCTTTTGGAAAACAACACTCTATGCCACTGATCTCTCTCCTAACCACTATGGAACCTGTACAGGCCGCTCTCGAATTCACGCTTATTGTTCTCCAGGTGATGTCGCTGTGGCAGTTTCTGTTTTTCGTCGTCGTCCAACCTCTGCTTCTTTCTCCTTTCGTTTATGTCTATTCATTGGTTACCTTTCTTGGTCATGCACTGGCACTGTCTTCTGACTCAGACTGACTAGACTGGTGTGTGTACCTGTGTGTCTGGATATGTTTAGGTAGCGCAGTTGATAAGCCCCAACGCCATATCCACATCCACGTAGGAGAGCGGCCTTGCTAGGCGCTTTGCTAAACACCTCCCAGTCTAGCATCAAATATGCAAAAAAACCGCAAAGCTCTTATATTCTCGAACACAAACATTCCCTCCTTGGTTCTCCACAGCCCTTTCAACAGCTCCAAAGTCTGTGTACCATATCTGATTTCGGTAAGCGATGCGGTGACGTTTGAAACTGTTTTAGGAACCGCGTCAAGGTGAAATCCATTTATTTAGCTCTCGCTAAGGTTAATGGTGCATGCCCTTTTCCTCTACCAGCTCATTTTCAACGATCACTGCATTTTGTTTTTCGTGTATCTGCACCGAAAGAAATTTGAATATTTTCTGATTTATATATAATACTCGTATGTTTAGAGTGCATTTGTGACGCAGTTGCTGTGACAATTTTGTGGGAGCTTCGTAGATATCCGCCAAACAAGAGCTTCTCTGTGTGGCACGATCTATCCCCTCTCCGCTTTCATCAAAATAAATTTGCCACAAAGTGCTAAATTATTAAATGATTGTTAAGCTTTTTGTTTTATTTCCCCCTCCAATGAGTCAGTTTGGTTTGTTTGACTTTGCTTTGACGGGCGAGAGATACACAGTTAAAGATACAAAACGAAAAAAAGATACAACTGGAGAACAATGAAGTAGATTCTCATAGTGTTTATTCAGTGGGTGTTCTCTTAACAGAAATGCAATTAGATGTGTAATTTAGAAAACAGTTTGTCCACCTTAAAACATATTGTACATTCAATTAAATTGATTCTGATTAATACGCTTTTGTAGTGATTAAGAAAAGAGACAATCTTACTGAAAGTTCTCAAACTGAATATTCATAGAACAAAGTGCATTCATTCAGCCTAATCGAGAAACCAATGTGGGCCTTATCAACCACAAAATTCGATAGCCTTCGTAAATGGAATAACTCATAGGTTCTTCCCCTTTCGAGCTTACCAGCTTATGCAGTCTTTGGAAGGATATTAAGCTGCAATTTAATGAAACTTCGATTTCGTGCTGATATCAAGCTATTGCCTTGCAACTTATCGAAGCGTTGTAAACGATTTGTGGGCCTGCAATGTATCCATCATAATTAGCCCAGTTTTGTAGAAAGAAAGTGGAGCTTAACCCCAGCCATATGGTTGGAATCGCTTTATAATGTGCCCAAGCAAATTAACAACAATTACCCAGACAATTTAACATAATCTTGATTATGCAGAGAGCAAAAAATAATGATTGGCAAGACAACATTCATCGTACATAGAGGAGAATGAGGCGAGAAGCCCGTGCACTTTTTCCATATGCAACTCAGACGCTGTCGTCTTCTGTCTTCAGTCCTGTGTCTTCTGGTTTCGCATTTGCCTGGGCCACTTGAATCTGTTGCCAGCATGAGATGGCGGCATAAATTACAAATTTTGCAAAAAACAAGCAAGCACAGCGCCTGCAAAAAATGGAAAAAAAAAAGACCTAGGTCCCGAGACCTGAAAGTCTAAAAAAGAAGCCAGTGTTTGATGGCCGTTTATGGGGTGTAGAGGAACTAGCCTGGCAGCATTCTTGGAGATTTTACTGCATGGAAATGCAGTCCCACAGTTCTCACTCGAGAAGACACTGTAATAAAAATAAGCCCCAAATTAACATGAATTACTAATTTGTGATATACGAAGCAGGGATTTGCAATTCATGAATTCAACACGAAAAAGGCAACAAAGAACAGAGTGTTTTGTTTCTGAAATTACTAGCTGCTTGGGAAATATTACTTTTTGTTACATTTCTTTCATTTTCTTAATAACTATAGGTATATGTTATATATGTTATATATTCACATATTTATTCGATTTCTATGAGTGCTTGAAAACAAGATTTGTTTTGTGTGTGGACACCGGGCAACCATGTGTGGAAGCAGAAAATGACTTGATGACGGAGGAAATACTTCAAGGCGACATTGACAATGGCCAAGAGTAGAAGCAAGAGCAGTGGCAAAGCGAAGTTGTGGAAAATCAAGAACACACCGGGGCGGAGACCTCCAAAGGGGGACGTCACAGAGGTTGGAAGAAACAGCCAAGTCATGTTCAAGAAGCTTATGAAATATGAAGCCGGTAGCTGGGAGAGAAGCGAGCCTTTTGTGCCTGGTAAATGATGAACTGCAGCCTGAAAGGAGAAACATAAGGAACACTGGCAGCACATAATGGGCTTAGTTGACTCTGTCCAGGGCGCACCGTGCGTATACGTAATCCGAGGACATGCAATGACCCCGACCCACGACCCAAAACTCAAACCCAGGTCCGAATAGCAATTAGCCAAGAACTAAGCCGGCAAAGCAGACGCCTTTGCGTGATTTTCTGTTAAAAGGCAACGGAACAGACAATGTTTACATGTTAACTTTTGGGGTGGTGGGGGATAAGGCCGAAAACTTTGAGAAAAAGTGGTAGCCGGGAGGTTGTGATATCATCGTTTACTCTGTTTACCGTCTCGCCCTTTTCCGCCAAAAACCGAGAAATGTAATATGGTTGCGTGCCAGCGATTTATTATTGCCATATTTTTGTAAATTGGGAACTTGCTCGCAGTTTTTCTATTCATTTGCATTGAATTTCATTCTAGAGTTTATTTGGCAATGCACTTTTGTCAAATTAAAAGGAGTTATTAAATTTTAAAATATGCTTAGCCATTCTGACCGATATTTAGAAGGCACATCTCAAAAATAGCATCGTAATCATCACGGTATCCAATTAATCTCGTTTATAGTTCAATAAAATAAATTGTTTAATAGAATCCAGGCAAATGATTGCCACCTTTTAATGATGTCTGATGATGATAAGATTGCTGGTCAATTAGGCCAAGTTGACTGAACTCACCACTGCTCTCCGAGTGCAGCTCTTTGTTATTGGCATAGAAATCCATTTCGTGGCACTCCGCTGCAGTCCCGTCAAGAAACCTATATCCTCAATAGGTTAATTCCAGTGCAATGCACTGGGGCCAAGACTGACACGTGCTCAAGGGAAGAACTTCAACTGAATCGAATAAAAATTGGGGTGCTGCTGTGCTGGGTGAGTCACCAAGGAGGGTTGGCTGTTTATGAAACCGATTGGGATGCGACTTGTTATTTCTTCCTTCTGGGGTAGGTCTCTGCAGTTGTAGGCTTGACTACAAAAATAATTCGCCAGGCAGTGACAATTGATTTTCACTTTGGCGCTTTTCACTATCGATTAAACACTTTCCACTGGCACAGTGGGCACCTTTGGCCCATCCGATGGTGGATCTAAATGCGATTATGTGCAGCGGGTTTTCACTTTTAATTGAATTTTCCTCTTGGCCAGCTGTTGGATAATTTACGGCAATCTCTGACCTAGATTACCGCAAATGGTTGATCAAAAGCAGATGCGAATTATAAGGTAAACACGCAGAGTCTGGAAACTGAACTTTTGACACCAAATGTTACTCTCAATGTATCTTTTATTGATGTTGCTGCGGACGATGATGCTGTTGCCGTGCAGTTTTCACCCAGTAACCGAGTTTTGCGATTCGGGCACCCCGCCCCAAAGGAAATAAAAAAAAACGGGAAACGACTGAGAATTTAAACCGGGCTACACGTGGCGTGGCGACTGCAGCGAGCTCGCGTCATGCACTGCGGATGAATCCGCTGCTGGATTCTGGGCAGGATGCCCCTCTCCAGAGTCGCCAGAGGGGTCACCAGCTCATCGTGTCTCGTAAGCGGTATTCGGCTTCGCTAACTGCGCCGAATCCGCAATTACCGAGCTTCTGTGTGGGTTTGAGTGTGTGTCTGTGGGTGGGTGGGTGTTTTGGTGGCACAGTAATAATTCCAGTTGCGTGCCTGGCACATTGTTTGTGCTCCAATTCGGGAGCGGGACCAAACAATGGCACCGGTGGCACTCGCCTCAAGTGCAATGGAGTCATTGGAGTCACCAGGAAGCTCTCTGCATTCACGCAAAGTGAAGCCTCGCGGCGCTACAGCAGCGTGAATAACAACTTCCTGATTGAATAAAACAGTTATACTCGAATGTATAGCTTCATTTTTTGTTTCCTCAATAATTGATATATGAATAAGTTATTTATTTTCATGGCTTGGCTGGGGTAGATTGATTTTTGCAATAGTGAAGGTCAAACTAATTGCAAATATTATAATTTTTTAGCTAAATATCTTACCAAGACTGTAAAGTATCTGTCATTGTCCTACTCTCATGCCATCGCACTTTGGTTCTAAATATTTTGTGTTCAATTGGGGTTTTTGAACGTCGAAGATGCAACAGCTGCTTGAAGGATACATTCAACAAGGGGTGCAAATGGGGTGGAGGAACGTGCTTAAAGCTTCCCCTATTTGGGTAAACAATGCGATTAAGATGGGAAAAAAACAAGTCAGTAGCGGATTAGCGAAACGGTTCCGTCAGATGCATCTGATAGCGGCATTTCAAAAGCTTTCTCAGGAGCTTTCTAAAAACGTGATGGCAGAACTAGAGAGCAAGGGAGAGAGAAAGCAGCTCGCTGGTCCGTGACTGACAGGCATTTGCGTATTTCTTTTTTCAAATTGAATTCAAGGGTTGAGGCTGCGGTTGGGGGAGGAAATGGCGGCCATTGTTTGGCTGTGTCATGTCTACCTAGCCCTCTAATCTCTTGATCAATAACACACAATGAAACAAATAAATACGAGAAAGCGAGAAATTCGGTTAAAATCACAATCTGTATTTTGCAACGTTCTAATAATAATTATTTTGGTACATATGTATGTAGAACGTATAAATGTCTAAAAGTGTATTGTTGAAACCCGAAAGCTACAGGTTCAAACTCCAGTCAAGGACGAAAGGAATCGTTGCCATTGCATTTTTTCCTGTTATGTGCTTTCATTTGCGTTCAATTGGGCAAAATGTTAAGCTTTGAAAATGCTTTTTTCATTGTTTTAACGATATCTACTTATTTATCGAAACAAAATGGAGGAAAACACCCCCTATAGCTATCTGACAGTTGAGAATTTGTTGAGAATCAGGCACCCGTTGCCTTCTATAGCACGTTTAGTCGACGAGCCCAACAAGTCAGGTTGGCCGAGCGGTCTAAGGCGCCAGATTTAAGCTCTGGTTCTCGTAAGAGAGCGTGGGTTCGAACCCCACACCTGACAAAGGTTATACATTTTTAAAATTTTTTTATTTACATTTATTTATTGTCGGACAACCCTTAACGGATTTCGAGTGCTTGAAAGGCTTGTAATCAAGTGGGTTACAACGCAGATAACGCTAGTTCATGGTATATTTATATACAAGTAGGTTTGTTTTCATTTTTAGAATTATTTAAGGGAGATTGAAAGCGTTTTAAAGGGAACTGCAAGGGTCTGGATTGAAAAGCGTGTAATTCATGTTTGTCATGGAAAACTGTTCTACCGTTGCGAGCTGCGGGCTACGAGGTTCAGCTTCCGGTTCAGTTTGGCCAAAAGAGCCGCCAGGCGATGACCAATACCAAAAGCAGAAAGAAAACCCCATTAAATGACCGGCAAGTGCCGTTTGGCCTATGGTGAGTGTGTGCGGAGGTGCCTTTGCTGAATAATTAATAACCATGTTGCTCGTTATGAGCGTATTGTTTTGGCGTGTGCTTTGTTATGCATTCTGTTGCATTGCGCAATGCTCGTAGAAAATGGAAAAATGGGAAATGAAAAACAGTTAAAGAAATGCACACAACGGTTAAGGCCAGTCTGGTGGTGTACCTTTCGGGCTTAAATCAGAAAAGCGAAAAATTAATGAACCCAACCAATTGGGAATTTTTAAAGGTATTGGCTATTGCATTTGGTTTCGAGTTGAAAAGCTTAAGTGATGACCGAGATTGAGAAGATTTCTCAAGCGATACTTAAAGCCTTTCAAATCAATTGAATTTATGAGGGGAAATTTAAAACGATAATGATTAATAATTGGGGGATCTTGAAGCAAAGCTGGTTGAATGAAATGGTTATGGGACTATTTAAATTTGTAACCCTATATGGTTTATCATTTCCCTATCAATTTAATGATATTCCTCAATTCGCCTACGAAATTGATTTCCTATAATTTGAGATCTGGTCGGGTGACCCATTTTTTGCCTTCGAGTGCCTTTGGAACTGCATATTTCTACCACTTCCCTGTATCCACAAAACCTAAAACAAAACGAGAAGAGAAAAAATATGGCTAGAGAAACAATTGCCATAATTTCATAACCAACAAGCTAGCTCGTATGCTATGCCATTGTGGAAAAGCGAACCATTGCGAATTTCTTGAGGCTCACAAAGGAAAATTAAAACACAACCAAAAACTAGAGACAGCAAGCCACGAAAATTGTGTAATAATTGCGACACTTTCCTGGGTTGCCAGCCATGAAGAACTGCCAGCAATTGAGTTCATAAGAGCTCTGAGAAAGAAGCTCCAGTTGAAGCCCCCGAACCGTTAGCGAAGCGTTTCTGCCAGCATTTCATTGGAAACCAATGAGCATTGTTAGCCACCAGCTCTAAATGGTTTGGGCCGTGCCGAGAACTGCCCGCCTATGTGTACCCAAAACCAGTTGCGTTCCGTGGTCAGTTCCTTGACCATGCTCCAATATCAATATCAAGTTCAACCAGTCAAGACGCGGACTCACGTGAGCCAGGAGTCTGCGAGGATGGAGGGACGCACTAACGGTGCGACAGGTTCGGAAATGTGCATCGCGGGGGCTACAAAAAGGCATAAAACACTGATAAAAAAATATGGGAATACTTATAAATCCAAAGGATCTAAGAAAACTGAACCTAAATATCTAAACAAAATAACCAGAAAAAGGTTTTATTAGTTTCTTAGATATTTGTTTTTAGCAACACAATCTTTGTAACCAAATAAATTCACTTCCAGATTTGAGGTAATTTTCTCCAAAGTGCAGCGATTGTGTGGATTTAAAAGGCAACCAGTTGAACTTGTTTTGGCCTTTGATTTTGCAGCTGCCTGTGCCTGTGTCCAACAAATGGGAGCATCGATGAGTCATTCTGGTTAACTAGCCCCTAAGTTGGGCCAACCAAAACCAAAACCAACCAAAAAAAGAGAGGAAACAGTCGAAAAAAACGAGTCGAAAAGCAATTACACTTGCAACAATAGAAGCTGCAGCTGTAAAATTTATGGCCCAAACGTCACAGGAACATGATTTTGGCCCAGAGAGCCAGAATGCGAGGGAACGGTGACGGGGCTAGAGTTCACTGTACCGTAAAGCGATGGCAAGCAAAACGCTGAGCATGCGCAAAAGTCACAACCGAAACAAGTTTTCGTAGCGTTTTGTTGTTCAATCTTTTGCTGTTATTTACCATCTCTCTCCGGCTTTGTTTTGTATTATTATATTTATTTTTTTGTAATTTTTTGTTTTTAGTTTTTAGAGTTTTGTGCGGGGCTGCCTGGCCCACAAATGCAGAGTCGAGTGCTTTTTCTGTTGCAAGAGCAGCAAGCCAGCAAGCTAGCAAGTTCATCGACTCCAAATCAAAAATGGGAAGCGGGGATTAACTTGGAAGAAATGCCGAACCAAACCAAAGATTGTCGATAGTTAAACGTCGCGCAAGTGGAACCAATTAATGCAGACCCGTCAAAAAGGCGGAAAACTCCGGATACCGGACAATTGAAGAGCGTTTTTTGTGTGAGCCAAACGGCAATTAACGCTCGTCGCTTCCTACAATTCGCTCGCAGTTAGAGGAGATGCAATTAAAATGCAAATGCCAACTCAGACCAAGACCCAGACCGAGACCCAGACTCTGTTTCAGTTTCGGTTTCAGTCCGATTCCCAGTGCCATTAGCGTAGCCATTCCCAGCCGTTGATGGATTTGTGCGACGACCCCATAACTCATTTTCTCCGACACATGTTCACAGATTTTTCCATATGGCGCGGCCTGCAAGTCGTTACTTTTCACTTGGCGGATATGTAAACCGGGGGAAAAACGAAATAAAAAGGTTAAAATTAAACTTTGCTCTTCCCATTGCTTATTTTGGGTCAACATTTTTCGGCTTTTGTCTTTGTCCAAGTCAACCAGCCTTTGTTGCTTTTGGCGGCTTGTCTGTGGCCCAAAGTGTATTTTGTTATCGTTCAACATTTAATCTTATCTCATATTCTAGGGCTATAAAATTGTTTGATGGTAGCCAAAACAATGAGAAATATATACCATAATTATTTCAGACTCTTTATAAAGGGAAAATATATGGATATTTATTAGGTAGACATCTGACTAAAACATCGACAGCTTAAACTAGCCAAAATCTATTTTTGGCCAACTAAAATTAATGCCTATAAATGTATAAATAGATTGGCGATCATAAATCAAATGAAAGTAACAGTTGTGTAAAAAACCAAACGATAAGCGGAAACAAAAGAGAGAGTCATTTATGATTAATAAATTATATTGCTTGTAACTACAAATTGTGATATTTCAAAAAGTTGTTAAAGTTGGTTAAATATTGTACAATCTAACAAACCTTACTGTTTGGCCCTACCAATTTTATTTTAAGCTAGGGAATCCAAATAAAGTTAGTTCTTATCAAAGGTTAAGCCATATTCTACATTCCAAACTAAAGACCCTTTTCCGATGACGCAACGCTTTTAGGTTGAATCATCGTTGATATTCGTGACAGAATTATAACTTTGTTGAATATTTTGGAACAGGAAACTACAACGGTGAGTGGATGGTGGTCACTTCCCTTTTAAAAATCAACCTTCCTCCCAAAATGCATACATTAATCCCTAATTTTGGAAGCACGTGTTGCGTTGCTGCAACTATAAAAAAGTAATACGTTAAAACCAAAATCTTGAAGATAAAAGAAAACAATCAGTGAAACCACGATATGAGTAAAATACATCTTGAATTATGCTAATCGACTATCAAAACAAAAGCTGCAATTAAACCACACACATTTGGCTGACTTTCACTCCGGCAAACGAATAAACGAATAAGCAAGCGAATCTTCGAACAATCGTCGGCCGTTTCAGTGTTTCTCTTTTTGTATTATATGCAAATTGATCTAACGCATCGCATCTCAAACCCAGACCTCATCCATCCATCCATCCATCTATCCAGCTAACCAGCTATCCAGCTAACCAACCAGCTATCCGTCCATAGTGGCCACTCTAAATGGGTTTACACATTCGTCCGGAGCCTTTGTTACCCGACTGCCGAATGCCGACTCCTTTTCATTTTGTTTTGTTATGGCCCAGGGCGCAGCTGTCGGCGGTGACAATGGCATCAGGATCAGGATCGTGATCCCAGTTCCGAGTTCCTGTCAGCTGTGTGGCGCGTGTTGAGCCTTTTTTGTCCAAGGCGAGGGGGTGGCGATTCATTGGGGGAAGGGACTGCGGGCAGGGCTTGAGTGACAGCCACTATAGCGACAACAACAGGGCAGCTTTACCTGGTCTGCCCTATGGAAAAGGGGGTTCAAATTGTGGCACTAACAAGTCGAAACACGAACACCCTTCGAGGGGTAAACATACGGATAACTCATCGTAATTAGACAATAAATACTTGAAGTAACTGATAAATTATGATTCGGATAGTACTCTTGAGGGAGTTCGATTCTGTCGATTGGCCGCAATTAAAATTTAATCGTTCTTCTCTCCTACAGATCACTTCCAGCTTAGAAATCTAATGGATTTCAGTATCTATTTCTAATTCTGTGTTTACTTTTCCTTTTGATCCCCTAGACAATAGAGGGCCTTGACCACACAGGCATCTTCTTAACCTCTCGAGAGTGGCAAAATATCCTTGCCACATGAAAGGCCATTGTGGAACCCGTTTAATTGGCTTTAAAATACTGAGAATAGGCTGGCTATTTGCTAACATGGCCACGCATGCACATGGGAGTGCTGGCGACGCCATAAGACCTCCTCCTTCTCCTTCTCTGGCTGCTCCTTCTCCCGCCATTCGGGTTCCCTTCCAGGGAATATAAATTGATATGTGCCTCGAATGGAGAAACAGTCAGTCAGTCAGCCAGGCTGACAGGGAGAACGACACTTGTGTCCCTGAACGGAGGCTTCGAGAAATGTTTGCTCATTTCCGCACTCAATTAAAATGGCTGGGACACAAATCTATCTTTGAGTTTGCTTTAAAAATCCACGACAAGAACGAAGACAACGACATGGGGCAACATTTTTCCTGACTTCCTCTATAAATAGAATCATATTTCTGTGTATGAGTTTGGGTGTGTATCTCTGTGTGTGTGGGGGTGTGAGATGTATCTTGTAGTTTGTATGGTGTGTATGGTAGGAGGACAGCTGCGGAAAATTGAGAATTGGTGGTGACATTTGCCAGAGGGGTGAGTGTAGGTGGGGGTGCTGGACGGAGAGTTGCGCCTGCGCTCTCGTTTGCTGTCCCTTTGATTCACGGTCACGTTTGCCTTTCATAATTCTTCCCCAAACTGAAACCTAAACAAATAATACGCCAAAATGAAGAATATTCTATACTCTTTGTCAAACTTGAAGTACTACCTAATCACCTCTCTTAATACTTAAAATGAATTGAGTGGAATCTAATAGCTGATCAAAACCATCAACAAAACTGCGATACCTTTCAATTAGGGCACAAACACTTCCGCCTTCGCTTATCGATTGCTTGGTTGCACCATTCCTACTCATTGTATATGGGTAACCGATTTTCCGCGGCCAAGAATTTGCCAATGTCAGGCGCAAATCGAAAAATGCAAGTCAACAAAAAGTTAAAAGACGTGCGAAACGAAATCCGCCATCACAGGTGACCTCCGATAATCCCAGTTGTGGGTACTCACATATAGCCTGCTGCAGATCTCGCACAGCGAGCGTTTACTGTTTGTCGAGGGACCTTCGAGCTGGGGACACACACATTGAGGAAGGATCCAGCCACTTGGATTCGATTTCCGTACGACCTTGGTTTCCTTCTCTGATCTTGATTATCAATTTTTCTGGCGGGACGCCGCGAAATGCCACCGAAATTTAGAACTTGCAATTTATCTCAGCGGCGCAACGCGAGACTCCCGAAAAATTTCAAAGCTTGACGTATATTCAGTTGTGTGTTTTGTTTTCTCTGATTTCGTGTTTTGTCGGCTCTAAAAACGAGGATCGTGCGCTCAACAACCGCCGGGTTCCAACTGTGTTTTGTATCTGCGAGATACTTTCTCGCTGGCCAAATGCGCGCCTACGACCTTTAAAAGATACAGCGTTGCCAGACAATGGCAAGGGAAGCCCAAATGAATTCGGTATTTTTAATAAGTTTTTGCCATGTTTGCTAAATAATCTTTTAAATTTAAGTTTTATATAATAAAAACCAATACTCTAAGTATTTTATTTTTAAGATCAAAGTTTTCAAAAACGAGTAGAACGATTATTCTATCGGATGGTTTCTCTGGTTCGTGTCACTGCTGAGTGGATGTACAACCCAAAGTGTGGCCATAATGGGCATTACATTTTTAAAAATTTAAATAAAACTAAGCTTAAAATAATATATTAGGAAATATTTTCAAAGCTGAAAATATATACAAGTATTTGAATAGGTTTTTGATAGTTTGTTGTTTGAGGGAAGGTTATATAAATATGCTTGAGTTAGTCAAATAATAGCAAGAAAATAACGCCAATCAGTTCCAGGTCACTGCTGATCGTGCAGTTTTTTAATTCAATAGAAAATGCAGGCGGAAATGACCTATTTCTTAGACCCTGAAAATGGCTAAGAAGTTGGAATAAGTTCTCATTTTGCTAAATATAATTGAGTTTATAACATACAAAATATATAGATCAATGGATTACCCTTTTCAAAGCAGACATCTTGAGTTTTGAAATCTTCTTCCGGTTCCGGTCCCAAAACAAATTTTCAAATTATCGTCAAAATGGATTAAAATTTTTGTATTTTAAAGAATTAGCCCACATCGTTAAATATTTAAACATAAAGGATGGTAAATTACAGACGATGCAGGCCTTGGTATCGTATGATTTTCCGCCTTTGATTTTGCTTATTAATTGAGCTCAATTCAGGGGCTTCTACCCTAACAGAGAATTATTATTTTTGCAATTCACAAAAAGGGTGAAGAATAATGAAACATGATATGGTGGATTACAAAGATAAATAAACAGAATACGACATCTGCTTTCTAACATTTTAACTTATAGAATCCAGCTCTAGAGCATTTCGACTTCGGCTTAGAATATGTTTGGGGTATTTTCATTTTTTGTGAACATAAATCGTACGACGTCTTGCTTAATTGTTTGTTTGAGCGCGACTCAATTGAAAGAGAGTTTTAAACGACTCGAGTGATCGCCTGATTGGCGAAAGTCCATACATTGTAGACTCGAACTTCGATTTTCCGCTTAACTGGCCAAGACCGGCCAAATGCCAGTTGGCTGTAATTTGTTACCAACAATATTGCCTTCTGAAGGGTGCCTTTGCCTGCTGTGTTACCAATATTACAGTCGGCCACAGTATTCGCTCCAAGAAACGCGGAGAGAGTCCAAAGTAGAATATACGAGGTAGTAGGTGCCATTTGAGAGTGCGCATGCAGCCGGCATATGTTTGTTGTTGTGCTCTCGTGTTTTTTCCTTCTTTCTACTTTATTTTTTTGCCAACATAAACACAACCGAGTATCTGAGAGAGTCCGATATACATCATAAGATATAAAACAGCCATAAGGCCATAAGTGTTTGTTGGCCCTGCATTTTCCACTCCCCAGTTGCCCAGCACATCAGTCACTCGGTTGGCTCAATTCATTTCGAGAGGTTCTGTTGCCCGAATGTGACGCATCGTTCTAGCTCTTTGCGGCTTTCCAGTGCGGCTATCGTTGTCGTTGCCGGTTTGTGAACGTTTCAGTTTTAGCGCCGTGTTCCGCTTTTGCTAGCCTGCTTCCCCTTTGGCCAAAATTCAGAAATTTGGCAACACGTGTTGCGCGATAATTACCGCAGAACAAAACCTTCGCGGCTAGCGATTGGGCCGTTGGTCTGGGGAGCAAAGTACACGTCACCGGCGCTCGGGACAGTCCTCTCTTCTTCTCGGAAGCAGTGGTAGCCGTCCGTCGAGCTGGACGACATCACGAGATAGTGCCAAAAAGTTTGTGATTCATTAACCGGCGCGAGCTCAATAAAACAACATCGGTCGCAACAGCTGCTCGGAACTATCCGTATCCGTATCCGTGTCCGTATCTGTGTCTGGAACGGGGCAAAGTATCTGAATTTCAAATGGGCTACGATGAGGCCATCATCAAGCTGGGCGACTTCGGACGCTACCAGAAGATCATTTACATCCTCATCTGCCTGACCTCCATTCCAGTCGCATTTCACAAGCTGGCCGGGGTGTTCTTGCTGGCCAAGCCGGATTTCCGTTGTGCCCTGCCCTTTGAGGAGGGTAACTCCACCTACGAGCTTTCCCCCCACCTCTGGAACTTGTCGTATCCCCAAGGAGAAGTGTGCGAGTACTATGATGTGGAGTACAGCAAGGAGTACCTCAGCGGCAGCATTCCCAGGAGCAGCAACCAGACACTGGGATGCTCCCGCTACGTTTACGACCAGAGCAAGTACCTCAACAGTGCCGTCACGGAGTGGAATCTAGTGTGCGGACGCGGCTTCCTGGCCGCCTTCAGCGATTCACTCTTCATGCTGGGCGTGCTTCTGGGCAGCATAGTTTTTGGCCAACTGAGCGATAAATACGGGCGCAAGCCCATCCTGTTCGCCTCGCTGGTCATTCAAGTCGTGTTCGGAGTCCTGGCCGGAGTGGCGCCGGAGTACTTCACCTACACCACCGCCCGTGTGATGGTGGGTGCCACCACCTCGGGCGTTTTCCTCGTCGCCTACGTCATTGCCATGGAAATGGTCGGACCCTCCAAGCGCCTGTATGCCGGCATTTTTGTGATGATGTTCTTTTCCGTGGGATTCATGTTGACGGCGGCTTTTGCCTACTTCGTGCACGACTGGCGGTGGCTGCAGATTGCCTTGACCCTGCCGGGACTTCTCTTTATGTGCTACTATTGGATTATCCCGGAGTCCGCCCGCTGGCTGCTCTCTAAGGGCCGGAAAGATTGCGCCATTGCCAATATGCAGAAGGCGGCCCGTTTCAACAAGGTGGAAATCAGCAACGAGGAATTAGGTGCACTCCTGGAAGAGGGGGAGACCGGAGAGGAAAAGGCCAGGCAAAAGCTGGACGACCAGGACCGGGACGAAGGACCACCACCCTCAGTGTGGGACCTGTTTTGCTATCCTAATCTTCGCCGCAAGACGCTGCTCATCTTCCTGGACTGGCTGGTGTGTAGCGGGGTGTACTATGGTCTCTCCTGGAACACCAACAATCTCGGAGGCAACGTGCTGCTCAACTTTGTGATATCCGGAGCCGTGGAGATACCAGCCTACATCTTCTTATTGCTAACCCTCAACCGCTGGGGCAGGCGATCAATACAGTGCGGATCTCTAGTGCTGGCGGGACTTAGTCTGCTGGCCACCGTAATCGTTCCGGAGAATATGCACACCCTAATTGTGTGCTGCGCCATGCTGGGTAAACTGGCCATCACGGCCTCCTATGGAACTGTTTATATTTTCTCAGCCGAACAGTTCCCGACAGTGGTCAGAAATGTGGCTCTTGGAGCAGCTTCAATGGTGGCCCGTATCAGTAGCATGCTGGCGCCGTTCCTCAACTACCTTGGCACCATCTGGGCACCACTGCCACTCCTCATCTGTGGATCCCTTTCGCTGGCGGCGGGACTACTCTCATTGCTCCTCCCAGAGACGCACAACAAGCCCATGCTGGAATCCATAGCCGATGGAGAGCGTTTCGGCAAGAAGACCAAGGGCGACACCTATCTGGAATCGGGCCAGGAGCTGCGTCCGACACCGGAAACCCAACCTCTCAACGAACCTATCAAAGCCAATGGCCACAAGTTCTAGGAGAATCTCAACGTTGAAAACAGTTGATGGTTCGAAAACTTTGGTACAGGGTTGCCGAAAATCGTTTAGGCCAAATTCAGGGCATTTATCGTAAAAGGAAAAGGACCAAGTATTATATCATTTCTGAAATCTCACAATTTACCAAAAACGAAAAAATAAGACACAAAGACACAAGAAATGAAGAGTAGGTAACCTCAAATAGATCACCGTATTAGCATTTAGCCAGGAAGCAGTTGCCTCGCAGGAGGATACAATTTCTAAGGATTAGGGGTGACTACTCCTTCGGGAAATATCTGGAAAATTACCGTAACGGATATCCCCTCCATGACGCTGCATAATTTATTCCGACATCAACTTTAATTAATTATATTTACAATCATATTCCATTGAAATGTTGAAATAAAATCTATTATATTTCCAGAAAAGAAATCAGAATACCCCCTCCTTCTGCTCGGTTTTATTGTTGTTGTTTTGATGACCTTAGTAAACCCGGACGGACTGTCTACCGGAATACGAAACGTGTTTCCGCTGTGTTTATTTTCGGTGTAGTTTTCTTATCAGCTTCCAAGAACACGAGACTGTCATTTAAGAATTGGACCCGCACTAAATCTCTGATCACGAGATTCGGTCAAGCAAACAGAATGATTATAAATACTATATAGTAAAATAATACATAATTTGGCAAACAAACTTATTATAAAATCTTGCACTTGGCGACTGCCGAAGATTTGCATAATTCACATCGATCAGAGCATTTTGCACTTGAACTCATTAGGTAGCTGCGTTCGAAAAGTGGGTCGTCTATTTGTAGAGTAGAGTACACTGCAACAATTTCGTAGTATCTTGTAGTTTTTTTTCTGAACGGGCTTTTAAATGTTTGAAGATAACAGGCGGATGTTCAGCCAAGAGAAGGCAGCCCAGAAGAGAACATATTTCGATTAGAAGAGTGTTTAATGAATAAATAACAAGGCGTGTATGAACTGTGGACATTTTTATATTAAACATACAGATGAGGTCAACGTTTTAGTGCCAGTTAAATTTATTTAAAAAAAAGCGGTAATGTTTTTGGTTTTCAGGTCAACCATTTTAGGTGACACTTTGGATAGTCGATAAGTTCCTTGATTTGCTTTGAGTTTAAAAAGAAAGTAATGTAATCAGTTAAATGTCCCTTGACTGTTTGATATAAGAGAGAAGAATTTACCTGCAGATGGATTGGAATTTGGAATCACGCCACATTTAGCAGACTTTGTTGTTAGTATGGTCAGGAACTATCCATTCCTGTTGCCTAATTGCAGAACATCGTACGATGCTTTGAAGAACTGCCAGCTGCCGTTTCTAATCTTTCCTAACACATGCCTTGCCTTTTTCCTCTATGTCGGTCCTGTTCCATCCCTAATCGAGTGGATAGTTGCAGATTGCATTTCCTTTTGAGGATCGGTGATCAATAGATTGGTCACAGGGTGGAAACAGGCCCAAGCAGGCCGGAGAGCTCTGTTTCAGAGACTCATACAGTGACAACGAAAACGCTCACACTGACGGAGATAAACGCTCACGTTTTGGGGTTCTTCAGAACGAACAACGACGACTGCTCTTTGTGTTTTAGTCTGAGACTGAACCAACTGGCGAGCGGATCGCTCACTCTGAAATTACAATCGGATTCGAAAGCCGAAATTCACAGATTCGTTTGCATCTGGTGGGTGCTGGAGCTGGTGCAGGTGCTGGTGCTGGTGCTGGTGCAGCAGGTGCAGGTGTAGTGGGCGAAACCTGGCTTAGTTACAACCAGATTATTGCACAATCTTAAACAAGTCCAACTGGGCGAACTAGGCGTATACGCAACGTGCTAATAAGTTGCTTATACGTCACGGAGACGCGACCATTGAACCGCACCGCTAGTTATCGTACGACACCCGACGGTTGACAACTTCAAATCAGTGTTGGAGACACCTGTTAGTCGCTGAAAATGGGCTACGACGACGTCATCACCCACCTGGGTGAATTCGGACGATACCAGAAGCGTATCTACTACCTTCTTTGTCTGCCGGCCATCGTGTGCGCCTTCCACAAGCTGGCGGGAGTATTTCTGCTGGCCAAGCCGGACTTTCGTTGTGCCCTGCCCTTTGAGGAAAGCAACAGCTCCTATCAGTTGCCCCAGAATCTGTGGAACCTTTCATACCCCCAGGGCCAGGTCTGCGAGATTTACGACGTGGAGTACAGTGAGGCCTACTTAAATGGCAGCATTCCACGGAGCAGCAACGAGACCAGGAGCTGTTCCTCGTATATATATGATCGGAGCAAGTACCTCAATAGTGCCGTCACCGAATGGGACATGGTGTGCAATCGGAGTCTCCTGAGTGCCACCAGTGATTCACTTTTCATGCTCGGCGTTCTCCTCGGCAGCTTCATCTTTGGCCAGATGTCGGATAAGCTGGGTAGGAAGCCCACCTTTTTCGCCTCCTTGGTAATCCAGCTGATCTTTGGCATCCTGGCTGCAGTGGCTCCGGAATACTTCAGCTACACCATTTCCCGGTTGATTGTGGGAGCCACCACTTCCGGTGTTTTCCTGGTGGCCTATGTGATTGCCCTGGAAATGGTGGGATCTTCGTATCGCCTCTTCGCCGGTGTGGCCATGCAAATGTTCTTCTCCGTGGGTTTCATGCTAACTGCCGGATTTGCCTACTTTATCCATGATTGGCGATGGCTCCAAATTGCGTTGACCCTCCCGGGACTTCTCTTCATTTGCTATTATTGGATTATTCCGGAATCGGCTCGCTGGCTTTTGCTGAAGGGACGGAAGGATGAGGCCTTCGTGATAATTGAAAAGGCAGCTAAGGAAAACAGAGTGGAGATTCCCAACGAGATCTACGAGCAGCTGGTGGACGAGGTGGCCGAGAAGAAGAAACAGGACGAGCTTACAGCCTCGCAGCCCGCAGCCACAGTTTTCGATCTCCTCCGGTACCCAAACCTACGCCGGAAAACACTGCTCATCTTCTTCGATTGGTTTGTAAATAGTGGAGTTTATTATGGACTTTCCTGGAATACGAACAATCTGGGTGGCAACCAGCTGGTAAACTTCATGGTCTCGGGAGCCGTGGAGATACCTGGATATGTGTTGCTCCTCTTCACCTTGAATCGCTGGGGTCGCCGCTCCATTTTGTGCGGAACCATGCTGATAGCCGGGATCAGTCTTCTGGCCACCATCTTCGTGCCCAGCGACATGAACTGGTTAATCATCGCCTGCGCCATGATTGGTAAGCTAGCCATAACCTCATCCTACGGAACCATCTACATCTTTTCGGCGGAACAGTTCCCGACTGTGGTAAGAAATGTGGGCTTGGGTGCCTCCTCCATGATAGCCCGAGTGGGTGGTATCCTGGCGCCGTATTTGAAGCTCCTGGGGGAGATCTGGCGTCCACTGCCACTGATCATATGCGGAGCCCTCTCTCTCATCGCCGGCCTGCTGTCGCTCCTTTTGCCCGAAACTCTAAACAAACCGATGCCGGAGACCATCGAAGATGGGGAGAATTTCGGGAAAAAAACCACTAAAACCCAGAAGACAGCCGAGGAGGGTGGCAATCAGGAGCTGCGGGGAATGCTGAATGGAAAATCTGGCTAATTGAAGTCGAGGGCATCTCTTGATGCAATCTGGAGACGGATGGAATTAATTGGTTTGCGACCAGACCAATTTAACATACGAATTTAATCATTCTGGACATTTTCATTCCTCCACAAACTCATTCCATTCAAAGCGCGTTCTCAACTTTGTTTACCTTTACAAAAAATCAAATAAAATAAATTGAAAATAATAAAACCCTAACGAATATTGCGTTGTGTTTTGCTTCAATTGCGATTCAACGAACTTTGCGAGTACAACTTTTTATTGCGAAGCTTTCTCCGAGACGATAATGAAAATTAGGTCTAAACGTCGGACTGTTGATAAGGAACCGTAATTCAATTTAATCACTTTGAGTGCAAGCTCCGGTTGCATTCGCTCAGATAGTCGGGTCCCTGCACCATATGTTTCCATTCTCAACTTTGTTCCAATTATAGTTTACCAAAGTTCCCTTGTCGTGTCATTTTTGTAGATAAAAGACACTACTGCTGGCAATGTCATTGATAACCAAATCGAGCCAAGAAACCAGATGTCATATGGCAACAGTCTTCACTCGCTAAAATTAAATGGTTATTATTTATTTTAAAAAGTAAACTTGCACAACATGTTTTCGAACCGAGTTCAGGGGGCTTGTGTAAACTCCCTGACAGCAGAAAGAGGGATCGGCTTTCCCAGAGTCAATGTTTTTTTTTCGTATTAATAAAGTGTAAACGAATTCACAATGTTTCTTAAACAAATTTAAAAAACAAAATATAAACATTAACCTAGACTACACAAAGGAGTTCTGCGAAAATATTTATATTTAAAATATGATGAAAATATTAATAGGTTTATTGAATTTTCTTATCAGAAAGATAAAGTTTTATAATAACGTCTGGATTGGTAATACCAATTTGCTATATGATAATTGTCGGTACGTAATGTGATTCGATTTTGATGGAACTGATTGCTTCGAGTGGTTGTGCCAAAATTTTGAGCGATATGATTAGGAAATTATATGAAATATATATTGTTTTATGAGTGTCCTTAAGGTAATGAATATCCTATTGGATCATATGTTTATTGCTATTCAGAAAACATATATTAAATTAGCAATTTACCCACATAATTAAATTCAATTCAAAAGAAGCAAAATCATTAAAATTCTATTTGTACTAAAGACCAATGCCAAAAAGTATGCTACATTTTTGTCACTCATAATAAGTGAATCTCAAACTGCGAGTTTCCTGTCAAACCATTTTATACAATTTTCAAACTATTTTCGGATATATTTAATAAAATGTTAAAGGGCATTACAAAATTACTTTGCAATTTGGAATTGTCGTTCAAATGAACTTGCCCTTTGGCAACCAGACTCCCGAATTGGATGTCCTTATCGTAGGCGCCGGACTGTCTGGCCTTGCCTCGGCCGTAAAGATCCTGGCCAAGGAGAGCTCCTTGAAGTTGCGGATTATCGAGGCTAACGAAACCCTTGGCGGTCAGCTAGGCGAGAATGGCTTTCGACTGCTTGATAACGACCAGCAGGACATGTTGTACTTTCTTAATCTGGTCCATCTTAATACTCATAAGCGAAGAAGTGACAGCGGATCTTTGAAAAGGTGTTGGGATCTTGATCGAGGATTAACTTCTTTTCCCGCCAAATTTGAGCTTAATAGATATATCAATATGCTGGAGTTACGAATGTCCAAGTTTCGTTCTAAGCGGTTTAAGTACGATACTTCTAAATGTTTTTTACAACCTTTGATTTGATGAAAATAATATTCTTTTAGTCTTCGAGAGCGTGATTCCAATATGGAACGTCATATATGTCATCATTTGTATTTTAACAAGTCTCGAAGTTTTATGCTCAACCTGGTAGAGATTGTTTGCGGTGTACCAGCCAGTGAGGTGGACTACGATGTCTTCATGTCAATTTGCAGTTCCTGTGGTGGTCTAAATATATTGATTGATTTGTAAGCGGTATAAGAATGTACTACTATAACTATATTCAAGTTCTAGATCATCATATAATCTGACTTACTAGGTTTTCAGCTCAAAACACATTTTAATTTACTCTTATAGTATTTTTTAATCAACGCCCTAGAAACACCTTTAACTGAAAGCCACAATTAATTACTAAAAGCTAAAAAAAAAAAATTGATAAAAACAATTGTCTGTTGAAATGTAATTAAGTAATTAATCACAATAATTGACTATTGATTTCCCATAAAATATTAATCTACATATAATTTATGTCTCCTTTAGGTATTGTAACTATCCGAGCAACTTGTTTGAGGTCTCCACACAGCAGTTGATCCAAAGTATCCTGGAACAGATGCACTTCACTGGCATTACCCTCAATTGTAGAGCTGTTAAGTTAGAGCACTTCAAGAACTATGTCCTGGTGACGGACGACGAGGGCTTTAAGTACACGGCTGAGGCTGTAATCCTGGCCATTCCCTGGAACAAGGTGCAGCAGCTGGAGTTTGTGCCGCCGATTCCGAATACATTTCTGCCACCTCTCGCCTCGAAAGGAAGACAAAAACCGCACCGGCTTATCAGTCAGTTCCAATTGGGCTATGGGAAGTCCTTTTGGGCGGATCTGGGCTATTCGGGCAACTTTCTCAACTCGGAGCCGATGGTCAGTGGCCACGAGAGCCAGGCGTTCACCCTCTGCGGCTACATGCTGCACTCCCCCGAAGAGCAGGATGTGGCTCTAGAGAAGGTGATTGACCTGCTGGCCACGAAGTTTGGAGAGGAAATGCGCCGCCCGCTGGAGTGTCACTGCTTCACGGATGAGCTGAATGTAGCGCTGCATAAACCCCAGACTAAGCCCTGGAACCGCATCATCTGGTCCAGTTCCTCGGCGGTGGGCACTAGCTATCGAAGCCTCATGGGTGGAGCGGTGCAAAGCGGTGTCCGGGCGGCTGTGAATGCACTTTTTGTGGTGCGACCACAAGTGGTGAGTTGGAAGGACATGCTTGACGATCGGGAGAAGGGGACCGGTGAAAGGGATTCCACCGGGAGAATCGCTGGACTCGTCAGTCGCTTAAATCTCTACAACGTCACATTCTACAGCTGTTTTGTTCTCGGACTCATTTGGCTACTCAACTTTGGTTACTCACGAGCTACTTAGAAGCTCTCAACCACCCACAGACTTTGTATCTTTTCAAATTAAAGTGTCCATGTTAATGCGCAGAATCCGCATTGTGACCTTGCCTAGGGATTAGTATGAGTTTCAGGCTTAGTCTGAGCTCAGGTCGAGTACTCATTGAGTTTGACGACGCCTAGAATTCTTACGAATTTATGCACAATTCTCAGTTCATTTCGTGGGCAATCATTCACTTAAGGTTCGCCAACGACAAATGGGACACTTAAATTGAGCTGTCTTTATAAATATGAATTATGAATTATTGTTTAAAAGTTTTATGTAGCCTGGGGAGTAAGATGCTTTTGTAAGTCTTAGAGATTTTTCCATATTGTGTGGCACAAATCTTCCTACGACAAAGTATATCATAACAAAAAGTATTTGAAGCAATTATGCAAATGAGTTTTATTATTAGATTACTGCTTGTTTGGGTGGCAAGTGGATTGGACGTTGTGGGTGGAAAGTGAAAGCGTCTAGGAAAGATAATCGGAAAGTAATATATACCCATTAAACAGTTCACGTGCGTTTTCGAAACAATAGCTAGAATTGGAAAATAAAAGCCAGGAACCCAACCCATTTCACCGGCAATCGAATCGTCAATGGAAAGTCACGCCCATGTGCGAGCCAAGTTAACAACATAAAGCCCTAATTACGCTTAAAGTCTATACAAAAAGCCGTTAGTACGGAGAATTTCACAGATGAGAATATTTAATGGAGAGAATAGAATGCGCATTCTGAACACACACAGGAAGAGTGCATGTCTGGGAAATGAATACTGAATAATTGAAATTAGAATAAGCTAAAAAAAGAATATCATAATTGGGAATATAGGAGAATTCAATTCCCACCCAACCCCTTCAATGTCAGTCTCGATTTTTTACCGCAGGGTTACTGGTTACGATATCTCTCGGATTGAGATGATTGACGTCGATTGATTCATTGAGTTCAATTGGTTTTAGCCAGAGTTGAGGTCTCTCCACGTTTCGCTGATAACGGAGGTTAACCTTAATCGAATCAGCAGGTAAGGTCATTGCGTAGAAATCTGTTTCGATTTATATGAAAGTCGATTTCAAGTTCTAGTTTGATTCAGTCTAAAACTATATTCCTAGATTCATTCATAAACAAGTGGCTGAAGAGAGAATCGAAATCTATGAGACAGCACATTTTCCAACAATGTCTCTACGAAAATATGCCATTCAGAAAATGTTCTCTTTGAATGTTTTTAACAGAATGCTCAGCGTTTAGCTTGAAACAGAACAAAATATGTAAACAATACTCGGATATCACCAAAGCAATGGGGAAATATTGTAATGAAATTCAGAGACAGCCGAATTTAATGGCCTGACAATGTAAATTTACTTGTAAATCAAAAGGTTCGAATATTCCCAGGCAGAGCCCAGAGAGTGTAATGGATGGAATTGGAAGGGATTGAGTTGGGAATGGGTATGGCCATATGTTCGAGTACTTATTGAAATGTGTTCTTGTTGTTTGACGCATTTATAATGAGGAGGAGACCAACCAAGAAGCCTAAAAATATTTACTGTATTTATATTCTGCGATGCCTAATGCGCAGATCCTAGGGTATTAATGCATTTCAATAAAAAAAAACGTAAAAAAAACATTAAAGTTTGTTTATGTGTATTTGCAAGACAAATTATCTGAAAAATATGAAAATTCTTTAAAAGAATTTCTAATATTTATAGAATAAATATAGATATTTTTAATATAATCATATGTAATTAGAGCTCGAGTACCAACAATAGTAACTTAATAAATAATTCATTTTCATGTGGGACTACAGGAAGTTAACAATCTGAATTTAACTATCTGGAATTTTAACCAAAATCGCTTTACTGATAATAACCTAAATTACACATTTTTTTGGTAATTGTTCTGTATTCGAATAATTAAATTAGTTCATAGAACTAGAGATCTCCTTGGATACTTTTTTTTTGACATTCGCAAAGAATCTCTCTTAAAAGGTTCTCTATGACTGTATTTAATATTAATTTTTCTTTTATATTTTGTTAATGCTTGCACTGAAATCCAACAAGAAATAAAACATAAATATGTACGAGTAAATGGATCGGGAGGAGCCGAACGATGCCGATCGCCAAGGGGAATATCGCGGGCTATGAGGCTGAGGCACTGACCGAGTGCGATGCTAGTACCATACCCCCCAAAGCTCCACGTCTCTGGCTCTGTCCCGGTCCTGCCCCAGCACCTTCTCTGCCCCAAGCCCCAGACACCAGCCAGCCGTACCGCTGGTGAGACGTACAAAACGCTGCGATCGGCCTCCCGTGGGCTTAGTTGGTGAGACGCTTCCGAAGCGGCAAGTAGTTGATAGCAACATCGGCGGATCGAGTAAAAAAACACAAGTGCACGCGTTGCACCAAAAAAAGTATAAAAATATATTCAAAATAAAAAGAACCACCACGCAAGGGAGAGTTTCCCCATCCCCCACAAATATTTCATGTTTATTTTGACTTGAGGAACATTTTTGTCTCGAAAAGAACAGGCCACAAAAAATAAAAGAAAATAAAACGTGTAGCGCGGCATTTTCAAACCCAAGAGCCCAATGCCCATGTGCTGCATTAACAATTGACAAAACATAAACAGGCAGTCAGTAAAATAGAACAATAGATAAATAACCCAAAAACCGAACGGCCCACATCCAAAGAGACCGAAATAAAGAAATTATAAATAAATAAATTGAAAACATTACGGGCTGCAGTCGAAGTGAAAGTAAAAATCGAGGCGCCTAGCCTTATCTTTCCCCCCAAAGTGTCGGAACCTTTGCCGGAGTGAATGTACTCTCCAAATAACCTAAGCTTGATCTAAATACAATTTTGAAAAAGGTAATTTTTGATTTTTTTGACAAAGAACATAAATAGATTGCAAAATCAACAGCAAAGGAATCCAAGTTCAGTGCCGAAAAATAATCTTCAAAATACGAGTGCGTTTGCGTGGGGTCAGTCAGTCGTCTGTCTCATCGGGAAAGAACGTTCTTTTTTTGTTTAAAAACCGAGAGTATCTGTGATATTGCATTTCGAAAAATGGCCAAGTCGAAGGACAATCCGGAGAAGAGCCGCGAGCTCATCAGCGAGGAGAACATGAAGGATCTGCTAACCAAGCAGCTGGAAGTTGTGGGCAGTGGTGGAGCATTTGTTTGGTAAGGAAACTATGGATAGGAATTGGATAATTAAATAGAGATACTGGTATTATTTAGAATATTATCGGATGAAAAAGTTTATCTGCATCATAGAGTAATTTCTTTTTCTAAAGACTTTCTCTATTCTTTTTAAAGAATGATTAACTAGTCTGAACAATCCTTACTTTCTAATTACTCTGAATCTGTTTCTTCAAGATGAAGTAACTCATTCTTTCCCTTTCATTAGATGATTAGAAATTAATAGTCATTAAAAACTTCTATTATATTGTACTTGTATATATGCGAATAATTGTTTGTTCTTTTATTCTCAAGAAAAGGTTTAACCCAATTATTACTTAAGCGATTGGACTGTTCCAAAAAAATTTCATTGAAGTCTAGCCAAATTGGTCAATGGAAAGTGGGGGAATCATATTTCTACCATGATGAGAGGAAGCCACTTTTTCAGCTCGAGTCAACGAGAATCATGTTCCACTTGACCCACTTCATTTTGAATGCATATTGCGCTTTTAAAGGTTGACTTTTTAGAATCAGCTGACATTAGTCAGGGTGGTGCGCTTTTCTAGCCGTGATTCAGTTAAAGTCGTTCTAATTGCTTTCGCGCCTGGACTACTCATTAAAAAAGATCTGATAATCAGTAGTATTCAACTTAGTTAATGTATGGTTTAAAGACTCGATCCGTGGGGCTTCCTGAAATAAATTTTGGACCTACTGGGTCGTAGAATCAACCAACTGGGCTCTCTGATCGAAGGGCAATGGTCAGAGCGTGAGCGATCAGTCGGAATCCGATTTAAATATAGAATGAAAATCTGGGCATATCAGTGGACACAGAAATCCGTATATATTTCCATTCCCAATCGGATTTGATAAGGCACTTGTGAATCGAAATCTGGCGATCGAATGTTACCGGATCGTGAATCTATAATCCGGTTTCGAAACCCAGATTCAAATGGAATCGGACAATGAATGTTACGGAAAGTACCATTAACGATAAGAATCCGCTTTTATGATGAGAGGACATTTGCGCGAAAAGTCATTCAACTGGATTATATTGAGTCATCGTAGGAAGTCCTCGAAACTTAAGATTATTTAAGTATTCAATACACAAGTATTCATTCCCTCATTACCTTTTAAATTTTGACAATCTTCGCGGAACTGCTGTACGTGTTGAGTGGGTGGGGAAGTCACGTGGAAATAAATCGGATATGTAAATATTGCGTACTACGTTCCGGTTGCCCGATTTTTGAAATGATTAATGATGCCATATGCTCTGACGAATCTTTAACTGCCATTTAGTGATTATGCGAGCAGCATACAAAACTCTCCCCAAAACCTTCACACATTAGTTTTTGTTCTTACGCCAATGTTTTGATTGGTGTTATTATTTGCATTCCAAAAAGCAGTTAGCCAAGCGGTGTCAATGCGCGAACTATTGGGAGTTGCGTGCCGTAAACAATCTACCGGATACGAGATACTAAAGTATCTGCGAAAACAAAAACCCAATTAGCAACAATTTAAATTACGTTAAACGGGCCTATCAATAATCTCAAGTTCCTATCTCCAATCAGGGCTATATTTTTCCTGTGTGTGACACCCAACATACTCAATGGCTTCCATGTGTCCTCGTACACGCTTCTGGGTCACCTGCCCGAGGATCAGTGGTGCGATATTCCGGATCTTCAGTCCACCGATTGGACCTTGGCTCAGAAACGAGAAATCGCGTCCAAAGGCTTGGACTCTGGAGGATGCACAGTATGGGATTGGAACTATCAGCATCTGGCCAATATGTCCTTTGAGGCTGCCCTTAACTATACCCACCATCTCTCGGAGTTGGCCAAGCCAGCCGAGGTGTCTTGCAAGGTCAAGGGTCAATATGAATACTCCAATCCGGAGACTACCTTCGTTGCCGATTGGGATCTCACCTGTGAAAGGAGTATTCAGCGAACTTCTGCTCAGGTCTCTATATCTTTGGGCAAGTTCTCCGGTTCCTTCACGTTTGGCATCCTGGCAGATAAGTGAGTTTCTAAAGATATTCTTTCGGAAAGGTGAGGGCTAAAGTCTTCTGATATTCTTTGCAGATTTGGTCGCAAAACTTCATTTACGCTGGGCGCCGTTTTCTTCATTATTGGCAGCTTCTTTTGCACTTTCTCACCCTGGTATAGTATATTCTTGGCAGGACGTTTTGCTCTTGGAGCAGCCTCCTCCGGACTTTTTTATCCTGCATTTACCATGAGTAAGTTTTGAAATACGACTTTGTTACATAAATTCCATATTTGAAACTTTTTTTTTAGTTGTGGAAAACATATGTCTTAAGCATCGTTCATGGATGTCTATAGCCTTCTCCGCCTCCTACCCCGTTGGCATGATTATCCTGGCAGTTCTGGGTTATCTTATCCAGCCCTGGCGACATCTGCAATTAGCCTTGACAATTCCTTCCTTGCTTCTCATTCTGAATTGCTAGTAAGTTGTGGAATATTTATTTAAAGTTTACTTTTAAAAAATCAAATATTTGTTCCGCAGCCTGATGAGTGAATCACCCCGATGGCTGATCATGAACCAAAGATATGATCGTGTCTACAAGATCCTCTTCAGACAGCCGAGCCACTACGAAATCAAACCTTCAACTGCAGCCTCCGCCCCAGTCGTCACAGATAAGAAGTCGGTGGGTGCAATGTTCTAAGAATATATATTATTTAATGTCTCGTTGCCGGGCTGAGTTCTTATATAACAATTTACCATTCCAGTTAGAGCCGGAAGAAAGCTTCTCGCTGGTGGACAAACTCAAGAACGGTCCTCTGAAGTCTATTATTGAGCTCTATGCGAATCCCAATGTCCGCAAACTGATCTTCACTTCGTATTTCATGTTCTGTGTGACTTCGTTGAGTTACTACGTGACGGGTAAGTGGTTCTTCTTGGTTTTGAATGTATAAAAGTTATATTTAAATTACTTTATCTTACAGCTCTGAATGCCGCCAACTTATCCGTATCCAGATATCTGTACATCATAGCTACAGGTCTGGTTGACATACCCTCCTATTTGGTGCCTGTGATTATGCTTCGTTTTACTGGACGTCGCATTACCACCATGTTCCTATTCATGTGGACAGGTGTGTCCCTGCTGTTGGTGCTCTCCGTACCCGCCGGCAGCACCACCTGGATCGTGGCCTTCGCCATGCTAGGTCGCTTTGGCATCAGTGCCACCTACTCGGTAGTGACCCTCTACACCGCAGAGCTCTATCCCACCCAGATACGGAACTCGGCGCTGGGCACCTGCTCCACATTCGCCCACGTGGGCTCTATATCGGCGCCGTATGTGGTCGATGTTCTTGGGGCCCTTGGATGGTACATTCCAACAACGATCTGCGGCTGCTGCGTTCTAGTAGCTGGCCTGCTGACCCTCACGCTGCCGGAGACAGGGACGGGCAAGCTGTCCGACAAAGTCGAGGAAACTGCGACTGCCCCTAATACTACGGAGCAGTCGGAGAAGCAGTGATCGCAGCAGACTGTCTCGCATTTTAGTTTAAAAATGATTCTCTCAATTGGATTTGTATTGAGAGAAAGTCCTTTCAATAATACGATTAGGAAATTTTGTTTTATAGTTAGTTTAGCCTAAAAAAATCGTTAGACATAGGATAACCTTCAGTACTCTAGCCTAAGTATTCTTTAGTCCTTGCTATTCCTGCATTGTTTAAGTATATGTATATTCGTAACTGTTTTTCTGTTTGATAACGTATAATAAATTCAACTACGTATACGTGATCCCCAGAGATCTAGGATTGCAAAAGCAGCTGGACCCAATCGTAGTATGGCCGGGTGACCGTGTAAATGCTGGGCATTCCCTGAATGCCACAAGTTAGTCCATGGGAGACAAGGCCGTAGATGTAGTCTTTGCCGCCATAAGGACAAATCAAGGGTCCTCTGAAATGATCATATATTTTTGGGTAAATTGTTTTCTTTGCTTTTGTAATATTCCTGACTCACCCTGAGTCCCCTTGACAAGAGTCCTGATTGTTGCCCAGGGCACACACTGTATTGGCGCCATTCTGCGGGGCCCAGACGTGGCCAATAATCTCCCTGCACTTCCGATGGGTGATGACCTGGACTTCGGCCTCAAAGAGTTGCTTCTGCGAAGGACCAGCATGCTGGGTGGCTCCATAGCCAATGATGCGACACGATTCTAGGAGTTTTAAGGGTTTAAAATAGTGATAATGCCTCTTGATTTCCAGATATACCATTCCGATCTGGTTTCATGCCTTGAGGTGGCAGCTGAGCAAATTGAAGTTCAGGGCTTAAGGCACTCCTATATCTTTTTCTCATGTAGAGCAGGACTATGTCGTTCCGGAAGTTCGAGCTGAAGAATATAGTTTAAAGGTCTTGGTTAAAGTGGAATTGGCTTTGTCATTGAACTCGCTTTGGGGCTACTTTCTCTTCCTGTCTCTAATTTACTCTTGGATTGGAGGGGGATTATTAAACTTGACTCAACTGATTACTCACGGCTGGAAGTAAATATACTCGGCGCTTTCCAACCCATATGGTTCGAGCTGAGAAATGTTTTCAATGTTCTCGTAGCCAATAAACGCAACGATATTGTGAATGTTTCTAAATATAGAAAGAAAGCTGTATTAGATACTCCATAATGTGCTCCAGCTTTACTTTTTCCATATGCAATGGGCAGCGGACAGGATCCAGCGATCGCTTATCAAGCTCCCGCCACAAAAGTGCCGATAGGATAAGCCTTCAGTGGAGTTCTTCCAAAGGACATCCTGCAGCGAGACCATAAACGGATATTTGCTTATGCTACCTTCAAGTAGAGATAAGTGGGTTTCAATTATTAATCAAAGGAAACTGGTTCAATCAGATACTGCCCACGGTTGATACAATCCTGCCACCAACAATGGGAACCGCCTGCCCCGAATCAAAACCAGTCCAGACAAGGAAGTTCAGGAGGAATAGAAGCCACCACCGAGGGCTGAGATCTAAAGCAGCCTTCATGGTTAAGCTTTGGATTGACACTGCGATATGACTGTCATCAGGGAGTTAAAAGAGAAACAGTTATTAAACAAATACACGTATAAAGAAGCATTCCCAGGCCAAGCTGTACAAATATTTCCAACTCCACTGCGTTGGTAAATTGTTTTCAAATCTCAACGCGCCGGCGTCAGCAACACAAATACATGCTTAATATCTTAGAAAAAATGTATTTAATACCGCCAAGCGCCTGTTTTCGTGACTAACTTTATCAGTTGTAAAATTTACCTAATTTAATTTAAAGTAACGTATTAAAGTTTTTTCCAATGTACGGCAACTCTATTTATTTGGTATGTAGAATAATAAATTGGTATTAGTTTTACGCTTATATTTTCTTTGAATCAATACTTTTGTATGGAAATATTTATTCGTTACCTTTGTTATTTAAAATAGAATTACATTAATAAATATTTATAGTCAATTTTTTAAATAATTGCTAACGGTATGATTTCCTAATTCTACTGCAATGTTGTTACGGAATATTTTCAGATTCTGAGACGGTCACACTGGTGAAAACCTGAGATTAGCAATTGCAAACATTTTGTCTTTTTACTAATTTAAAGCAATCTTAGAGCAACTGCATCCAGTTTTGGGCCTCCTGAGGATCACCTAATTCAAGCTAATCAGGTAAGTAACAAAGTAGGCCATGCGAAATGGCCGCAACCCTGAAATCTCAGGTGAAACCCTGAACTGCTGGAAAAGGCAAGGCCAGCTGCCCAGTTGGGAGGTTGGGAGAACACTCAACTCCTCCGTCAAGATGATTGCCCTCAACCAAATGCATCGTGCTCTGCAGAGCGAGGCTATTTATGCAGTTATTCGCTTTTTCAGAGATACCATGTCCCAGGGCGGCGGTGGCGGTACACCAGCGGGCGGCAATCCCACAGCACTCCAGGGCGCTGGCGGGGGCGTGGTCTTCAGTAAAGTCTTCATCCAGCGCGACTATAGCGAGGGCACTTCGGTTAAGTTTCACACGCGGCTTCCAACAGAACTGGAGGGTATGGTATGTATCTGAACTTTGCCTTCAAGCCTAATCAGCGTCAATAGACTCATTGTTTGGTTCGCATTGCAGATTGAACGACATGTCTTCGAAAGCACTATCAACAGGCTAAATGAATTCTATGCCGAAGCAGAGGAGGGATCCTGCGGCACCTATTGCGAAGGCTGTATTGGTTGCATTACCGCCTACTTGATCTACATGTGCTCCGAAACGCACTATGAAAAGGTGTGTCATCGTTTACTATTTTCCTAGAAGTTATAAAAGTTAATTAAACTTGTTTATTTATTCCCTAGACCCTTCGCAAAATATCAAAATTCGTAGCTTCCCAAAACGAACGCATTTACAATCCCAAGGGCCTGCAATTGATCGATCCCACTTACCGTGGCCTGCGCGTTATAGAGATTACAATATTCGATCGTCCGGGGCGAACGTGACTTCCGCTTTCTCATTCAGCCAACGAGTTTTTCATGTGAGATGATAAGCCAGCCACAGTCGCATCAACAGAAGGAAGGGAGTTTGTAGATTGAACGAGGAGTCCGTTTCAGCAATTCAGCAAATCAAACAAAAGTCAGCGCCATTGTGTGTGTTTCCAAAAAAGTTAAAAAAAAAAACTAAAATACCAAGCTGTGGAATCAGCTAAAGCTTTATAACCTATAATAATATTTGTAAGTAAATGTTCACATATTTCTTGGCAAATGGAATGACAATGCTTTATTTTTTATTTACAGCTTGGCTCGGGCATGCGACTTAGTTACAGGCGTTCTGGGAGTTCGCCTCTGCTGCAGCCACATACGATATGAATATGATAGATTAACCGTTAATGATTAGCCAAGGCAGGGTAATGGCCAGCGTTAGTTAGTATTTATGCTTAGTCTTGTAAGTGAAAAGCTACCGAAACTGCATTTTGAGCCGAAGCATGCATCAGCATATTCCCACATTCGCATATGTTACCATTGTTCTACGTATCAGCCCCAATAAGGCCAACGAGAATTGATTGTTTTATAATTGATTAAATATTGTATACACCATGATTGTAGTAATTACCAATTATTCGCTTGTAAAATGTTTCATTTTGTAACGGCATCGCATATGTATGAATACATACGATAATATAGCTTAATCAGACAAAAAAACATACGCATAACGTTTTCTACACCAGACTCTTACCGATTATATCAAACAGCGCCAAATGAACTTACACATAAACAAGAAAAGAATTGTTCGATTTTTATTATATATAATCGATCAGCAATGTTGATTAACATAGTTGTATATCTTATAAGGAAAAATATATATTGCCGTCAAATTAAAGTGTCTAAAACGGCTTTATTTGGATGGTAAACATGAAACGACAAAGTAAATATTTGTGACCAAAAAAGTACGGCAAAATCTGCTGTGCAAAATGAATATTGCCGATTTTCATTGTGAACCTTTTGTTTACTTTTCATGTATGGTTTTTGTTTTGTTGCCAAGTTCAGGGGATTTTCACTATAAAAAGGCCTCTCACGGTCTTGGAAAATGTAGTCGCTTTTGTTTTGTAATTTAACAATGAAGCTAACCTTCTATTTATTGGCTGTGGTTCTTTTGGCCGGATTCCTAGCAATTCCTTCTGCATCGGCCCAAAACGATACGGACACCTCGAACTCCATGACTACAACTACAACCACAGTGGCACCAACAACAGCGAATAAGAAGCATTTTACAATCCGGAATGTTCACTATAAAGTTGTACGAAAGATTAAGGTCAACAAGAATGGTTAAGAAGGGAGTCAAATAAAAAGGATATCGATTAATAATTATATCTTGCTTTACTGATGGGGATGTCGCAGAAATTTTTTACCAGCAAATATTAAGTTTCCAACAGATTCTAAAAAAAAAACGTTTTTTTGTCCCATAACTCAGAAATTGAATGTTAAATTATATAAGCGTTTTGTATATTTGGCTAAAGAACTTTCAAAGCAACAAATGTATATGCGGTCTTTACTCTCATTGACAAGACTACTCCAACTCATTCCTGCGGATTTCCATTTTCCTTTCCCTCAAAATAATTATAATAAAAAAATAAAGTCCGTATCCAGGTTCCAAGGGTCCGAAGGTGGGGTCGCTACAAATCAGTGATCATATCCAAATTCCACAATCATTTACTTTCCGGCATCGTTCATATTCTTGGGTAAACTGAGCAGAGAATTGATAAGCTCAGAGTTGCGTTTCCTGATGGGCATGGGTCCGGCCAGGGAGTTCTCCAGGATTAGGGGATAGCGACAGAGGCTGGCTATCTGTCCGGGGGTGAACTGACCCACATTGTTAAACCAGTCGAGTAGATCACGGTTGTATTCTTTGCGCACATAGCGCTCCTCGTCTGGCAAAGCCAGGGCCAGTCCCCAACGGGAGCAGATGGCGAACAGGAGAAGGACCAGGGTGAAGGTACAGCGAGCCATTTTTCTGCGCAGCCAAAAGGAACTGAAGTTGGAATCGTAGCCGAGCACAGGACACCTGCAGCAGGAGACTTGCGAATGAACGATATTCAGAATAATCAGCCACTTTTATAGGACACTAGGGTCGGTTTACTTAGGTAAAGCGCTGCGGGAGGCCGCTGAACCACGCAATCCTAAAGCGTCAGTATCGATGTCGACCGCAGGACCAATACATGTCACTCACAGTCCTCGAAAGGTCCTTCCAGCCAGGCAAATAAGCAGCGAAACCGAGTCGAAGTCAAGTTGGAGCAAGGCAAATATTTGATTATGCAGTGTTTTATGTGCCAACATGCAGCCAGGCAGGAACAGAGAATCCCAATGAGGTTCTAGGGATATTTGTCCAGGAGGTGCTGGATGGGAGCTGTTGACAAAACTCTAAGACACTCAACAAAAATCTTCTCTTTCAGTAAGTACTGTGGGAAGGTTTAGCTGTCGGATTTAAAGATTCTTTTAACACCCAAGATTGTAACATATTTTTTATGAATGAGTTTATATGTATGCTATTACCTTTGTTTTTTTGAATGTAGCTTTTGATTAGTTTACCAACGAGGGCCGTAAAAATAAAACCCTGTATTAAATGCTTGTATCAAATTTAATGCCATGTGTCTGATGTGAGAAATTCCTTCTCATTCTTTTATTTTTCCAACAGACTCTGCAAATATTGCAAATATTATTCAAATTAACGCATTTGGTTGGCTGTCGAGTAAGCAACGTATTTTTTAATGTGTGGGATCTAATTAATTTTAGAACTAAGGACGTAAAAATAAAGCCTAATATACAATAAAAGTATATATATAGTGTTTTGCTGCGAAATTCCAGCTGAATTCTTTTGTTTTTTCAACCAGACTCTGCAAATATGGCCAATTAATATGGCTAAAATTTTGCATAGACGTAAAAGCCATGTTTGCCGAGCAAATCCGCCGATTGTCTGGCAAAGATATAAAACTTCCCACTCCGTTAGAGGCCAGCATCAGAGCAACAGCAACGAGAACGACATGAGGGCAGGACAACTGGCACTTGGATTCCTGGCAATATGCCTCTGCGTTTGGTTAACCAACGCGGCTTCAACATCGTCCTCTTCTACTTCCTCGTCTTCAACCACATCAACAACAACAGCAAGTACTACAACAACGACGACCACAGATGCCACTACCACGACTACAAGCTCCTCATCCTCATCCTCCAAGAAGCACCGAAAACATTTCACCATCTCAAATCTTCGTTATACGATAAAGAGAAGAGTTAAGGTAAACAAAAACTCGAGCTCCACTTCCACTTCCACTACAAGGTCGAGAGTCAGAAGTCGATCGGGCAGGCGGGTCGTCCTGGTTCGTAATCGGAACTTGAACCGCTCCCTAAGGCGCCGCAACCAAGGATAAGTCTCGAGCTCTTATCTTTCTTAAGAAGCAATAAACATATCTTTCAAACTTAAAAATTACACTGGCTTCAAATTACAACATTTTCCGATTAAGGACTTTTTATTCTTGACTTTGGTTCTTGTCTTATTTCATTCCGACGTCGACCAAAGTTTTGTTGATAGATTTTTTGAACACATGGATGCAGGTTAAAGAAGATTGAAGCCCTGATTAAAAACTGGCATTTCGTTTCAATATCGGTTGCGAATTAGCTCAGTTATTAGTATAAACTGTCCTAAAAAAAGAAATTTTTTAATAATTAAAAATACAGAAAGTGGACATTCGTCAAAAACTCGTTTTCTCATCCTTTTGATTAAGTTTTAAGGATATTTTTGGCAATTTTTATCTGGTTTCGCACCAATATACCATTTGAGAGTCAGGTTTAAACTACCTGTCCATCACAAGCAAAGATTTCTATTTAATCGAAGTGTAAGCTTCATAAAATAGTTTCAAGAATTGCCTATACGCCCATATGTCCTTTTCTCGTCGCCTAACTTAAGTTTTTCACGAATACTATTGATAGAAATAGGACAAGTAGATCTCGAAGATACAAACTCGGGAAGGTATAAATTTTGCCGATTAAAGATGAATTCATCAAGTTATGGCTAATTCCGTCAAATTTAACGAAACTCAAAATTATGCATAAGTCCAAATATCCTTTTTAAGTTTTTTAGGAATACGATTGTTCAATGTATTATAATTAGATAGTAATCAAAGATACAAACTCGGAAAAGTATAAATTTTGAAGATTGAAGATGAATTAATCAAGTTATGCCGAATTTGGTAAAACTTAACGACACTCAAAATCATGAATAAACCAGAATATGTTTTTTTCCTCCTTTTGTTTAGTTTTTAAAGGATATTTTTGGCAATTCGTATCCGATTTCGTCTTAAGATACCATTTAAGAATCGGGTCTTCATTACCTGTCCATCACAAGCAAAGATTTATTTTGTTCCATTTTTTGGAACTTTGGATGCAGCTTAAATGAGATTGAAGCCCTGATTAAAAAATGGCATTTCGTTTCAAAATCGGTTGCGAATTAGCTTAGATATTCGAATAAAACTGTTCTAAAATAGAAATTTTTGATTTTTAAAATACGGGAAGTTGACATTTGTCAAAAACTTATTTTCTCATCCTTTTGATTAAGTTTTTAAGGATATTTGTTCTATTTCGTATCCGATTTCGAACCAAGATACCATTTAGGAATCGGTGCTTCATTTCCTGTCCATCGTTAGCAAAGATTTCTATTTAATCGAAGTGTGAACTTCATAAAATAGTTTCTAGAGTTGCCCATACGCCCATATGTCCTTTTCTCGTCCCCTAACTTAAGTTTTTAACGAATACTATTCATAGAAATAGGACAAGTAGATAGTACTCGAAGATACAAACTCGGGAAGGTATAAATTTTGCCGATTAAAGATGAATTCATCAAGTTATGGCCAATTCCGTCAAATTTAACGAAACTCAAAATTATGCATAAGTCCAAATATCCTTATTTCCTTCTTTTACTTAGTTTTTAAAGGATATTTTTGGCATTTCGCATCCGATTTCGCAACAAGATACCATTTTTGAATCAGGATTTCATTTGCTTTTTATTATTATCAAAAATGTGTATTCCATAGAAGCGTAAACGTAATAAAAAAAGTTCTAAACATTACGTATGCGAGCGAATGTCCTTTTCTCGTCCCTTAACTTTATTTTTTTAGGAATACGATTATTCAATGTATTATAATTAGATAGTAATCAAAGATGCAAACTCGAAAAAGTATAAATTTTGAAGATTGAAGATGAATTAATCAAGTTATGCCGAATTTGGTAAAACTTAACGACACTCAAAATCATGCATAAACCAGAATATGTGTTTTTCCTCCTTTTGTTTAGTTTTTAAAGGATATTTTTGGCATTTCGTATCCGATTTCGTTTTAAGATACCATTTAAGAATCGGGTCTTCATGACCTGTCCATCACAAGCAAAGATTTCTATTTAATCAAAGTGAAAACTTCACACAATCGTTTCAAACATCGCCTATGCGCCCATATGTCTTTTTCTCGTCCCCTTAGTATGGTTTTTAAGAAATATGCTTGATATATATGCGATAATTAGATAGTACTCGAAGATACAAAATCGGGAAGGTATACCTTTTACGGATTGAACGTGAACAAACCAAGTTATGACCCTTTGATTGATAAATTGAATTGGTTTTGAATTGCAAAATACCGATAGTTGGGATTTCTCAAAAGCTCACGTTTTAAACCATTTGATAGCGTATATTTTCTAATCTTTTGAACCGATTTTGAAACGAAATACCATCCCTGAATCAGGGCTTTAATCCGCTCCGATCTGCATCAAAGAATCCGAGAAAATGAACAAAAAAAATAAAGCCGATTTTTCAAAATTTTGAAAGGGGTACCATCACGTTTTTTTCAAAAATCGACAAAATTTTTTTTGTTCCATTTTTTGGATCTTTGGATGCAGCTTAAATGAGATTGAAGCCCTGATTAAAAAATGGCATTTCGTTTTAAAATCGGTTGCGAATTAGCTTAGATATTCGAATAAAACTGTTCTAAAAATAGAAATTTTTGATTTTTAAGATACGGGAAGTTGACATTTGTCAAAAACTGATTTTCTCATCCTTTTGATTAAGTTTTTAAGGATATTTGTTCTATTTTGTATCCGATTTCGCACCAAGTTACCATTTAGGAATCGGTGCTTCATTTCCTGTCCATCGTTAGCAAAGATTTCTATTTAATCGAAGTGTGAACTTCACAAAATAATTTCAAGAATTGCCTATACGCCCATATGTCCTTTTCTCGTCGCTTAACTTAAGTTTTTCACGGATACTATTGATAGAAATAGGACAAGTAGATAGTACTCGAAGATACAAACTCGGGAAGGTATAAATTTTGCCGATTAAAGATGAATTCATCAAGTTATGGCTAATTCCGTCAAATTTAACGAAACTCAAAATTATGCATAAGTCCAAATATCCTTATTTCCTTCTTTTACTTAGTTTTTAAAGGATATTTTTGGCATTTCGCATCCGATTTCGAAACAAGATACCATTTTTGAATCAGGATTTCACTTGCTTTTTATTATTATCAAAAATGTGTATTCCATAGAAGCGTAAACGTAATAAAAAAGTTTTAAGCATTACGTATGCGAGCGAATGTCCTTTTCTCGTCCCTTAACTTTATTTTTTTAGGAATACGATTATTCAATGTATTATAATTAGATAGTAATCAAAGATGCAAACTCGAAAAAGTATAAATTTTGAAGATTGAAGATGAATTAATCAAGTTATGCCGAATTTTGTAAAACTTAACGACACTCAAAATCATGCATAAACCAAAATATGTTTTTTTCCTCCTTTTGTTTAGTTTTTAAAGGATATTTTTGGCATTTCGTATCCGATTTCGTTTTAAGATACCATTTAAGAATCGGGTCTTCATTACCTGTCCATCACAAGCAAAGATTTATATTTCATCGAAGTGAAAACTATACACAATCGTTTCAAACATCGCCTATGCGCCCATATGTCTTTTTCTCGTCCCCTTAGTATGGTTTTTAAGAAATATGCTTGATATATATGCGATAATTAGATAGTACTCGAAGATACAAAATCGGGAAGGTATACCTTTTACGGATTGAACGTGAACAAACCAAGTTATGACCCTTTGATTGATAAATTGAATTGGTTTTGAATTGCAAAATACCGATAGTTGGGATTTCTCAAAAGCTCACGTTTTAAACCATTTGATAGCGTATATTTTCTAATCTTTTGAACCGATTTTGAAACGAAATACCATCCCTGAATCAGGGCTTTAATCAGCTCCGATCTGCATCAAAGAATCCGAGAAAATGAACAAAAAAAATAAAGCCGATTTTTCAAAATTTTGAAAGGGGTACCATCACGTTTTTTTCAAAAATCGACAAAATTTTTTTTGTTCCATTTTTTGGATCTTTGGATGCAGCTTAAATGAGATTGAAGCCCTGATTAAAAAATGGCATTTCGTTTTAAAATCGGTTGCGAATTAGCTTAGATATTCGAATAAAACTGTTCTAAAAATAGAAATTTTTGATTTTTAAGATACGGGAAGTTGACATTTGTCAAAAACTGATTTTCTCATCCTTTTGATTAAGTTTTTAAGGATATTTGTTCTATTTTGTATCCGATTTCGCACCAAGTTACCATTTAGGAATCGGTGCTTCATTTCCTGTCCATCGTTAGCAAAGATTTCTATTTAATCGAAGTGTGAACTTCACAAAATAATTTCAAGAATTGCCTATACGCCCATATGTCCTTTTCTCGTCGCTTAACTTAAGTTTTTCACGGATACTATTGATAGAAATAGGACAAGTAGATAGTACTCGAAGATACAAACTCGGGAAGGTATAAATTTTGCCGATTAAAGATGAATTCATCAAGTTATGGCTAATTCCGTCAAATTTAACGAAACTCAAAATTATGCATAAGTCCAAATATCCTTTTTTCCTCCTTTTACTTAGTTTTTAAAGGATATTTTTGACATATCGCATCCGATTTCGCAACAAGATACCATTTTTGAATCAGGATTTCACTTGCTTTTTATTATTATCAAAAATGTATATTCTATAGAAGCGTAAACGTAATAAAAAAAGTTCTAAACATTACGTATGCGAGCGAATGTCCCTTTCTCGTCCCTTAACTTTATTTTTTTAGGAATACGATTATTCAATGTATTATAATTAGCTAGTAATCAAAGATACAAACTCGAAAAAGTATAAATTTTGAAGATTGAAGATGAATTAATCAAGTTATGCCGAATTTGGTAAAACTTAACGACACTCAAAATCATTCATAAACCAAAATATGTTTTTTTCCTCCTTTTGTTTAGTTTTTAAAGGATATTTTTGGCATTTCGTATCCGATTTCGTTTTAAGATACCATTTAAGAATCGGGTCTTCATTACCTGTCCATCACAAGCAAAGATTTATATTTCATCGAAGTGAAAACTATACACAATCGTTTCAAACATCGCCTATGCGCCCATAAGTCTTTTTCTCGTCCCCTTAGTTGGGTTTTTTTAGAAATATGCTTGATATATATGCGATGATTAGATAGTACTCAAAGATACAAACTCGGGAAGGTATACCTTTTACGGATTGAACGTGAACAAACCAAGTTATGACCCTTTGATTGATAAATTGAATTGATTTTGAATTGCAAAAGACCGATAGTTGGGATTTCTCAAAAGCTCACTTTGTTAACCATTTGATAGCGTATATTTTCTTATCTTTTGAACCGACTTTGAAACGAAATACCATCCCTGAATCAGAGCTTTAATCCGCTCCGATCTGCATCAAAGAATCCGAGAAAATAAACAAAAAAAATTAAGCCGATTTTTCAAAATTTTGAAAGGGGTACCATCACGTTTTTTTCAAAAATCGACAAAATTTTTTTTGTTCCATTTTTTGGATCTTTGGATGCAGCTTAAATGAGATTGAAGCCCTGATTAAAAAATGGCATTTCGTTTCAAAATCGGTTGCGAATTAGCTTAGATATTCGAATAAAACTGTTCTAAAATAGAAATTTTTGATTTTTAAAATACGGGAAGTTGACATTTGTCAAAAACTTATTTTCTCATCCTTTTGATTAAGTTTTTAAGGATATTTGTTCTATTTCGTATCCGATTTCGAACCAAGATACCATTTAGGAATCGGTGCTTCATTTCCTGTCCATCGTTAGCAAAGATTTCTATTTAATCGAAGTGTGAACTTCATAAAATAGTTTCTAGAGTTGCCCATACGCCCATATGTCCTTTTCTCGTCCCCTAACTTAAGTTTTTAACGAATACTATTCATAGAAATAGGACAAGTAGATAGTACTCGAAGATACAAACTCGGGAAGGTATAAATTTTGCCGATTAAAGATGAATTCATCAAGTTATGGCCAATTCCGTCAAATTTAACGAAACTCAAAATTATGCATAAGTCCAAATATCCTTATTTCCTTCTTTTACTTATTTGGCATTTCGCATCCGATTTCGCAACAAGATACCATTTTTGAATCAGGATTTCATTTGCTTTTTATTATTATCAAAAATGTGTATTTCATAGAAGCGTAAACGTAATAAAAAAAGTTCTAAACATTACGTATGCGAGCGAATGTCCTTTTCTCGTCCCTTAACTTTATTTTTTCAGGAATACGATTATTCAATGTATTATAATTAGATAGTAATCAAGGATACAAACTCGAAAAAGTATAAATTTTGAAGATTGAAGATGAATTAATCAAGTTATGCCGAATTTGGTAAAACTTAACGACACTCAAAATCATGCATAAACCAAAATATGTTTTTTTCCTCCTTTTGTTTAGTTTTTAAAGGATATTTTTGGCATTTCGTATCCGATTTCGTTTTAAGATACCATTTAAGAATCGGGTCTTCATTACCTGTCTATCACAAGCAAAGATTTATATTTCATCGAAGTGAAAACTATAGACAATCGTTTCAAACATCGCCTATGCGCCCATAAGTCTTTTTCTCGTCCCCTTAGTTGGGTTTTTTTAGAAATATGCTTGATATATATGCGATAATTAGATAGTACTCGAAGATACAAAATCGGGAAGGTATACCTTTTACGGATTGAACGTGAACAAACCAAGTTATGACCTTTTGATTGATAAATTGAATTGGTTTTGAATTGCAAAATACCGATAGTTGGGATTTCTCAAAAGCTCACTTTGTTAACCATTTGATAGCGTATATTTTCTTATCTTTTGAACCGACTTTGAAACGAAATACCATCCCTGAATCAGAGCTTTAATCCGCTCCGATCTGCATCAAAGAATCCGAGAAAATAAACAAAAAAAATTAAGCCGATTTTTCAAAATTTTGAAAGGGGTACCATCACGTTTTTTTCAAAAATCGACAAAATTTTTTTTGTTCCATTTTTTGGATCTTTGGATGCAGCTTAAATGAGATTGAAGCCCTGATTAAAAAATGGCATTTCGTTTCAAAATCGGTTGCGAATTAGCTTAGATATTCGAATAAAACTGTTCTAAAATAGAAATTTTTGATTTTTAAAATACGGGAAGTTGACATTTGTCAAAAACTTATTTTCTCATCCTTTTGATTAAGTTTTTAAGGATATTTGTTCTATTTCGTATCCGATTTCGAACCAAGATACCATTTAGGAATCGGTGCTTCATTTCCTGTCCATCGTTAGCAAAGATTTCTATTTAATCGAAGTGTGAACTTCATAAAATAGTTTCTAGAGTTGCCCATACGCCCATATGTCCTTTTCTCGTCCCCTAACTTAAGTTTTTAACGAATACTATTCATAGAAATAGGACAAGTAGATAGTACTCGAAGATACAAACTCGGGAAGGTATAAATTTTGCCGATTAAAGATGAATTCATCAAGTTATGGCCAATTCCGTCAAATTTAACGAAACTCAAAATTATGCATAAGTCCAAATATCCTTATTTCCTTCTTTTACTTATTTGGCATTTCGCATCCGATTTCGCAACAAGATACCATTTTTGAATCAGGATTTCATTTGCTTTTTATTATTATCAAAAATGTGTATTTCATAGAAGCGTAAACGTAATAAAAAAAGTTCTAAACATTACGTATGCGAGCGAATGTCCTTTTCTCGTCCCTTAACTTTATTTTTTCAGGAATACGATTATTCAATGTATTATAATTAGATAGTAATCAAAGATACAAACTCGAAAAAGTATAAATTTTGAAGATTGAAGATGAATTAATCAAGTTATGCCGAATTTGGTAAAAATTAACGACACTCAAAATCATGCATAAACCAAAATATGTTTTTTTCCTCCTTTTGTTTAGTTTTTAAAGGATATTTTTGGCATTTCGTATCCGATTTCGTTTTAAGATACCATTTAAGAATCGGGTCTTCATTACCTGTCTATCACAAGCAAAGATTTATATTTCATCGAAGTGAAAACTATAGACAATCGTTTCAAACATCGCCTATGCGCCCATAAGTCTTTTTCTCGTCCCCTTAGTTGGGTTTTTTTAGAAATATGCTTGATATATATGCGATAATTAGATAGTACTCGAAGATACAAAATCGGGAAGGTATACCTTTTACGGATTGAACGTGAACAAACCAAGTTATGACCTTTTGATTGATAAATTGAATTGGTTTTGAATTGCAAAAGACCGATAGTTGGGATTTCTCAAAAGCTCACTTTGTTAACCATTTGATAGCGTATATTTTCTTATCTTTTGAACTGACTTTGAAACGAAATACCATCCCTGAATCAGGGCTTTAATCCGCTCCGATCTGCATCAAAGAATCCGAGAAAATAAACAAAAAAAATTAAGCCGATTTTTCAAAATTTTGAAAGGGGTACCATCACGTTTTTTTCAAAAATCGACAAAATTTTTTTTGTTCCATTTTTTGGATCTTTGGATGCATATTAAAGGAGATTGAAGCCCTGATTAAAAATGGCATTTCGTTTCAAAATCGGTTGCGAATTAGCTCAGATATACCAAGATACTATTGAGAAATCGGTGCTTTATTTGCTGTCCATCGGAAGCAAAGATTTCTATTTAATCGAAGTGTAAGCTTCATAAAATAGTTTGAAGAATTGCCTATATGCCCATATATCTTTTTCTCGTCCCCTAACTTAAATTTTTAAGGAATACGTTTGTTTAATGTATTTAAATTAGATAGTTCTCGAAGATACAAATTCGGGAAGGTATAAATTTTGCCGAATGCAGGTGAACAAACCAAGTTATGGTTTCCTACTTAAAAGCCCAAATATTCTTTTCCTGTCCATTTTCCTGCGATTTGTAAGGAATATTTTTGCCAACTTAGATAGGGATGGTATATCAATTGATCAGCTTTGTTATGATGGAGATTCCTTACCGATAAGTAATTTTTATATGCCGGATTTTTTATTAAAAGGACTTTCAAACCTAAAAATATTTTCAAATTAAATACCCCCAAAATAAAACACATAAGTATAGGTATAGGTATAGGTAAAACATATATTTATGTTCTTATAATTTTTTAATAAATTTGTATGTATATACATTTTTCTGTTTACAGGTGACGGGATGCCGCCTTGATTGGAGTGCACACGCTTGGGTAGGAGTTTCACCTTTACAGATATCCAGGCTCGGAAAAAATGACGACGTATAGTTGCAGTTCTTCGAGGAAACAGGGATAGTGTCCGATGGTCCGTCGACCATTACAGACATTCTGCGTCCAGCGGCTTGGAAGTCCACACGAGGCTATGTCCACGATGTTCCAAGATGATCTAGTATTCGGTAAAACAGGCACAATGAAGGAGTACACTTCGAAGCGCCATTTACATCCTTGCCTGCATTCCTGGGGATACAGAATATAAGAATTAGTATTTAATAGTAATCAATATTTAGACAATAATTTAAATTGTATAGAAAAACCTGTTGTATATTCCACAATAAACTTGAATAGAAAGAATAATATTGGTTTTAATGGCATTGGGGGGAAAAAAGGGGAGGCGGTTAAAATCTATATGAAAATGAATCGCAAAATGTGTTGGTAAGCGCATACATCAACAACGCCTGGACCAATTTGACCAAATCTTTTTTTTAAATGTTCGTTGAAGTTTAAGGATGGTTTTTAGAATTAGAATTATTTCTGGAAAACCCTAAAAAAACCCTTTTCTTTTTCCCATACAAATGATTTGTAACTAAAAAGTAGTCAATTTGAGCTTTATTGCTATGGTATAAAGTTCATATTAAATTACAAGTACTCACTGTTCTCTAAGCAATGAAGGTGTGTTCCTAACGTCAAAGATCATATCTATCAAAACAATGTGCTTGTGTGCGTTGGAGCACAGAATAGTTGGAGGAGTTTACATCAGTCAAACAAAAATCGCGTTACCAACAGTGTTTTATTATTTTTAATATCCAAATTTTAAGTACGGCTTAAAAGGATTTGACTTCAAGTCATATCAAATTAAAAAAAAAAAAAAAGTTGTCTGTTACCTACACTGTAAAATATTTTTTGGACTTAGTGTGGTGTAAATGTCTCAGTGTTCAAATTATGGTGTAAAAAATTACGCCAAAAAATTTGTAATCATACAAGACGATTAATATTTGAGTTTAAAAAGTTCAGGAACAATCCGGAAAATTCCGGAAAAATCCAGGAAATTCAGGAAAAAAGAGGCGGAGGTCGATTTTTTGGATTTTTAAAATTCTTAAATTTTCCGACTTTCCCTCAGTATTTCATGGTTTTCAAAGCTTTTCCGAATTTCCCTGAATTTTCCTGAATTTTCTCGAATTTTCCTTAATTTCCTGGTTTTTTCCGGAATTTTCCAGATTTTTCCTGAACTTTTTTTTTCGAATTTATCCCAGATGGCGGTTAAATTCAAAAACCAAATACCAGATGCCAAAATTTCAAATTCAAATTTTAACGGATTCCCGCCAAAAATTAAAATTTTGGCATCCACCTTCTGCTGATTTCTGTTCGCCTGGTACTTCAGATGTGGCGGAGGTCGATTTTTGGACTTTTAAAATTCTTAAATTTCCCGACTTTCCCTCAGTTTTCCATGGTTTTCAAAGTTTTTCCAATTTTCCGAATTTCCCTGAATTTTCCTGAATTTTCCCGAATTTTCCTGAATTTCCTGGATTTTTCCGGAATTTTCCGGATTTTTCCTGAACTTTTTCCGAATTTACCGCCCATATGGCGCTTAAATTCAAAACCAAATACCAGATGCCAAAATTTCATATTCAAATTTTAACGGATTCCCGCCAAAAATTAAAATTTTGGCATCCACCTTGTGCTGATTTCTGTTCGCCTGGTACTTCAGAAGTGGCGGAGGTCGATTTTTGGATTTTTTAAATTCTTAAATTTATAAAGCTCACAAAAGTATGCAACATTTTAATTTTTGCAAAGCTCAAAAGTATGCAACATTTTAATTTTTGCAAAGCTCAAAAGTATGCAACATTTTTATTTTTGCAAAGCTCAAAAGTATGCAACATTTTCATTTTTGCAAAGCTCAAAAGTATGCCACAATTTAATTTTTGCAAAGCTCAAAAGTATATAACATTTTAATTTTGCAAAGCTCACAAAAGTATGCAACATTTTAATTTTTACGAAAGCCCTAAAAGTATGCAGCATTTTAAATTTTGCGAAAGCCCTAAAAGTATGCAGAATTTTAATTTTTGCGAAAGCCCTAAAAGTATGCAGCATTTTTATTTTTGCAAGGCTCACAAAAGTATCCAACATTTTAATTTTTACGAAAGCCCTAAAAGTATGCAGAATTTTAATTTTTGCGAAAGCCCTAAAAGTATGCAGCATTTTTATTTTTGCAAGGCTCACAAAAGTATCCAACATTTTAATTTTTACGAAAGCCCTAAAAGTATGCAGCATATTAATTTTGCGAAAGCCCTAAAAGTATGCAGCATTTTAATTTTTGCAAAGCTCACTAAAGTATGCAACATTTAAATTTTTGCGAAAGCCCTAAAAGTATGCAACATTTTAAATTTTGCGAAACTAAAAACAGTATGCAACATTTTAATTTTTGCAAAACTAAAAACAGTATGCAACATTTTAATTTTTGCAAAGCTCAAAAGTAGCTACATTTTATTTTTGCAAAGCTCAAAAGTATGCTACATTTTAATTTTTGCAAAGCTCAAAAAAGTATGCGACATTTAAATTTTTGGAAAAGCTCAAAAAAGTATGTAAAATTTAAATTTTTTGCAAAGCTCAAAAAAGTATTCAACATTTAAATTTTTGCAAAGCTCAAAAAAGTATGCAACATTTTAATTTTGCATCAACCTTCTGCTGATTTCTGTTCGCCTGGTACTTCAGAAGTGGCGGAGGTCGATTTTTGGATTTTTAAAATTCTTAAATTTTCCGACTTACCCCCAAATCTCCACGATTTTCAGAGTTTTTCCAATTTTCCGAATTTCCCTGAGTTTTCCTGAATTTTCCCGAATTTTCCTGAATTTTCTGGATTTTTCCGGAATTTTCCGGATTTTTCGTGAACTTTTTCCGAATTTATCCCAGATGGCGGGTAAATTCAAAAACCAAATATCAGATTCCAAAATTTTAAATTCAAATTTTAACGGATTCCCGCCAAAAATTAAAATTTTGGCATCCACCTTCTGCTGATTTCTGTTCGCCTGGTACTTCAGAAGTGGCGGAGGTCGATTTTTGGATTTTTAAAATTCTTAAATTTCCCGACTTTCTCTCAGTTTTCCATGGTTTTCAAAGTTTTTCCAATTTTCCGAATTTCCTTGAATTTTCCTGAATTTTCCCGAATTTTCTTGAATTTCCCGGATTTTTTCGGAATTTTCCTGATTAAAAAATGGAATTTCGTTTCAAAATCGGTTGCGACTTAGCTCAGATATTCTAATAAAACCTTTTTTTTCTTTTTCTATTTTGCCGATTGAAGATGAATTCAAACTCGGGAAGGTATACTTTTTACCGATTGAACGTGAACAAACCAAGTTATGGCCCTTTGATTGATAAATTGAATTGGTTTTGAATTGCAAAATACCGATAGTTGGGATTTCTCAAAAGCTCACGTTTTAAACCATTTGATAGCGTATATTTTCTTATCTTTTGAACCGATTTTGAAACGAAATACCATCCCTGAATCAGGGCTTTAATCCGCTCCGATCTGCATCAAAGAATTCGAGAAAATAAACAAAAAAAATAAAGCCGATTTTTCAAAATTTTGAAAGGGGTACCATCACGTTTTTTTTCAAAAATCGACAAAATTTTTTTTGTTCCATTTTTTGGATCTTTGGATGCAGCTTAAATGAGATTGAAGCCCTGATTAAAAAATGGCATTTCGTTTCAAAATTGGTTGCGAATTAGCTTAGATATTCGAATAAAACTGTTCTAAAATAGAAATTTTTGATTTTTAAGATACGGGAAGTTGACATTTGTCAAAAACTGATTTTCTCATCCTTTTGATTAAGTTTTTAAGGATATTTGTTCTATTTTGTATCCGATTTCGCACCAAGATACCATTTAGGAATCGGTGCTTCATTTCCTGTCCATCGTTAGCAAAGATTTCTATTTAATCGAAGTGTGAACTTCATAAAATAGTTTCTAGAATTGCCTATACGCCCATATGTCCTTTTCTCGTCCCCTAACTTAAGTTTTTAACGAATACTATTCATAGAAATAGGACAAGTAGATAGTACTCGAAGATACAAACTCGGGAAGGTATAATTTTTGCCGATTAAAGATGAATTCATCAAGTTATGGCTAATTCCGTCAAATTTAACGAAACTCAAAATTAAGCATAAGTCCAAATATCCTTTTTTCCTCCTTTTACTTAGTTTTTAAAGGATATTTTTGACATATCGCATCCGATTTCGCAACAAGATACCATTTTTGAATCAGGATTTCACTTGCTTTTTATTATTATCAAAAATGTATATTCTATAGAAGCGTAAACGTAATAAAAAAAGTTCTAAACATTACGTATGCGGGCGAATGTCCTTTTCTCGTCCCTTAACTTTATTTTTTTAGGAATACGATTGTTCAATGTATTATAATTAGATAGTAATTAAAGATACAAACTCGAAAAAATATAAATTTTGAAAATTGAAGATGAATTAATCAAGTTATGCCGAATTTGGTAAAAATTAACGACACTGAGAATCATGCATAAGCCAGAATATGTTTTTTTTCTCCTTTTGTTTAGTTTTTAAAGGATATTTTTGGCATTTCGTATCCGATTTCGTCTTAAGATACCATTTAAGAATCAGGTCTTCATTACCTGTCCATCACAAGCAAAGATTTCTATTTAATCAAAGTGAAAACTTCACACAATCGTTTCAAACATCGCCTATGCGCCCATATGTCTTTTTCTCGTCCCGTTAGTTGGGTTTTTAAGAAATATGCTTGATATATATGCGATAATTAGATAGTACTCGAAGATACAAAATCGGGAAGGTATACTTTTTACCGATTGAACGTGAACAAACCAAGTTATGGCCCTTTGATTGATAAATTGAATTGGTTTTGAATTGCAAAATACCGATAGTTGGGATTTCTCAAAAGCTCACGTTTTAAACCATTTGATAGCGTATATTTTCTTATCTTTTGAACCGATTTTGAAACGAAATACCATCCCTGAATCAGGGCTTTAATCCGCTCCGATCTGCATCAAAGAATCCGAGAAAATAAACAAAAAAAATAAAGCCGATTTTTCAAAATTTTGAAAGGGGTACCATCACGTTTTTTTTCAAAAATCGACAAAATTTTTTTGTTCCATTTTTTGGATCTTTGGATGCAGCTTAAATGAGATTGAAGCCCTGATTAAAAAATGGCATTTCGTTTCAAAATTGGTTGCGAATTAGCTTAGATATTCGAATAAAACTGTTCTAAAATAGAAATTTTTGATTTTTAAGATACGGGAAGTTGACATTTGTCAAAAACTGATTTTCTCATCCTTTTGATTAAGTTTTTAAGGATATTTGTTCTATTTTGTATCCGATTTCGCACCAAGATACCATTTAGGAATCGGTGCTTCATTTCCTGTCCATCGTTAGCAAAGATTTCTATTTAATCGAAGTGTGAACTTCATAAAATAGTTTCTAGAATTGCCTATACGCCCATATGTCCTTTTCTCGTCCCCTAACTTAAGTTTTTAACGAATACTATTCATAGAAATAGGACAAGTAGATAGTACTCGAAGATACAAACTCGGGAAGGTATAAATTTTGCCGATTAAAGATGAATTCATCAAGTTATGGCTAATTCCGTCAAATTTAACGAAACTCAAAATTATGCATAAGTCCAAATATCCTTTTTTCCACCTTTTACTTAGTTTTTAAAGGATATTTTTGACATATCGCATCCGATTTCGCAACAAGATACCATTTTTGAATCAGGATTTCACTTGCTTTTTATTATTATCAAAAATGTATATTCTATAGAAGCGTAAACGTAATAAAAAAAGTTCTAAACATTACGTATGCGGGCGAATGTCCTTTTCTCGTCCCTTAACTTTATTTTTTTAGGAATACGATTGTTCAATGTATTATAATTAGATAGTAATTAAAGATACAAGCTCGAAAAAATATAAATTTTGAAAATTGAAGATGAATTAATCAAGTTATGCCGAATTTGGTAAAAATTAACGACACTGAGAATCATGCATAAGCCAGAATATGTTTTTTTTCTCCTTTTGTTTAGTTTTTAAAGGATATTTTTGGCATTTCGTATCCGATTTCGTCTTAAGATACCATTTAAGAATCAGGTCTTCATTACCTGTCCATCACAAGCAAAGATTTCTATTTAATCAAAGTGAAAACTTCACACAATCGTTTCAAACATCGCCTATGCGCCCATATGTCTTTTTCTCGTCCCGTTAGTTGGGTTTTTAAGAAATATGCTTGATATATATGCGATAATTAGATAGTACTCGAAGATACAAAATCGGGAAGGTATACCTTTTATGGATTGAACGTGAACAAAGCAAGTTATGACCCTTTGATTGATAAATTGAATTGGTTTTGAATTGCAAAATACCGATAGTTGGGATTTCTCAAAAGCCCACGTTTTAAACCATTTGATAGCGTATATTTTCTTATCTTTTGAACCGATTTTGAAACGAAATACCATCCCTGAATCAGGGCTTTAATCCGCTCCGATCTGCATCAAAGAATCCGAGAAAATAAACAAAAAAAAATAAAGCCGATTTTTCAAAATTTTGAAAGGGGTACCATCACGTTTTTTTCAAAAATCGACAAAATTTTTTTTGTTCCTTTTTTTGATCTTTGGATGCAGCTTAAATGAGATTGAAGCCCTGATTAAAAAATGGCATTTCGTTTCAAAATCGGTTGCGAATTAGCTTAGATATTCGAATAAAACTGTTCTAAAATAGAAATTTTTGATTTTTAAGATACGGGAAGTTGACATTTGTCAAAAACTGATTTTCTCATCCTTTTGATTAAGTTTTTAAGGATATTTGTTCTATTTTGTATCCGATTTCGCACCAAGATACCATTTAGGAATCGGTGCTTCATTTCCTGTCCATCGTTAGCAAAGATTTCTATTTAATCGAAGTGTGAACTTCATAAAATAGTTTCTAGAATTGCCTATACGCCCATATGTCCTTTTCTCGTCCCCTAACTTAAGTTTTTAACGAATACTATTCATAGAAATAGGACAAGTAGATAGTACTCGAAGATACAAACTCGGGAAGGTATAAATTTTGCCGATTAAAGATGAATTCATCAAGTTATGGCTAATTCCGTCAAATTTAACGAAACTCAAAATTAAGCATAAGTCCAAATATCCTTTTTTCCTCCTTTTACTTAGTTTTTAAAGGATATTTTTGACATATCGCATCCGATTTCGCAACAAGATACCATTTTTGAATCAGGATTTCACTTGCTTTTTATTATTATCAAAAATGTATATTCTATAGAAGCGTAAACGTAATAAAAAAAGTTCTAAACATTACGTATGCGGGCGAATGTCCTTTTCTCGTCCCTTAACTTTATTTTTTTAGGAATACGATTGTTCAATGTATTATAATTAGATAGTAATTAAAGATACAAACTCGAAAAAATATAAATTTTGAAAATTGAAGATGAATTAATCAAGTTATGCCGAATTTGGTAAAAATTAACGACACTGAGAATCATGCATAAGCCAGAATATGTTTTTTTTCTCCTTTTGTTTAGTTTTTAAAGGATATTTTTGGCATTTCGTATCCGATTTCGTCTTAAGATACCATTTAAGAATCAGGTCTTCATTACCTGTCCATCACAACCAAAGATTTCTATTTAATCAAAGTGAAAACTTCACACAATCGTTTCAAACATCGCCTATGCGCCCATATGTCTTTTTCTCGTCCCGTTAGTTGGGTTTTTAAGAAATATGCTTGATATATATGCGATAATTAGATAGTACTCGAAGATACAAAATCGGGAAGGTATACCTTTTATGGATTGAACGTGAACAAAGCAAGTAATGACCCTTTGATTGATAAATTGAATTGGTTTTGAATTGCAAAATACCGATAGGTGGGATTTCTCAAAAGCTCACGTTTTAAACCATTTGATAGCGTATATTTTCTTATCTTTTGAACCGATTTTGAAACGAAATACCATCCCTGAATCAGGGCTTTAATCCGCTCCGATCTGCATCAAAGAATCCGAGAAAATAAACAAAAAAAATAAAGCCGATTTTTCAAAATTTTGAAAGGGGTACCATCACGTTTTTTTCAAAAATCGACAAAATTTTTTTTGTTCCATTTTTTGGATCTTTGGATGCAGCTTAAATGAGATTGAAGCCCTGATTAAAAAATGGCATTTCGTTTCAAAATCGGTTGCGAATTAGCTTAGATATTCGAATAAAACTGTTCTAAAATAGAAATTTTTGATTTTTAAGATACGGGAAGTTGACATTTGTCAAAAACTGATTTTCTCATCCTTTTGATTAAGTTTTTAAGGATATTTGTTCTATTTTGTATCCGATTTCGCACCAAGATACCATTTAGGAATCGGTGCTTCATTTCCTGTCCATCGTTAGCAAAGATTTCTATTTAATCGAAGTGTGAACTTCATAAAATAGTTTCTAGAATTGCCTATACGCCCATATGTCCTTTTCTCGTCCCCTAACTTAAGTTTTTAACGAATACTATTCATAGAAATAGGACAAGTAGATAGTACTCGAAGATTCAAACTCGGGAAGGTATAAATTTTGCCGATTAAAGATGAATTCATCAAGTTATGGCTAATTCCGTCAAATTTAACGAAACTTAAAATTATGCATAAGTCCAAATATCCTTTTTTCCTCCTTTTACTTAGTTTTTAAAGGATATTTTTGACATATCGCATCCGATTTCGCAACAAGATACCATTTTTGAATCAGGATTTCACTTGCTTTTTATTATTATCAAAAATGTATATTCTATAGAAGCGTAAACGTAATAAAAAAAGTTCTAAACATTACGTATGCGGGCGAATGTCCTTTTCTCGTCCCTTAACTTTATTTTTTTAGGAATACGATTGTTCAATGTATTATAATTAGATAGTAATTAAAGATACAAACTCGAAAAAATATAAATTTTGAAAATTGAAGATGAATTAATCAAGTTATGCCGAATTTGGTAAAAATTAACGACACTCAAAATCATGCATAAGCCAGAATATGTTTTTTTTCTCCTTTTGTTTAGTTTTTAAAGGATATTTTTGGCATTTCGTATCCGATTTCGTCTTAAGATACCATTTAAGAATCAGGTCTTCATTACCTGTCCATCACAACCAAAGATTTCTATTTAATCAAAGTGAAAACTTCACACAATCGTTTCAAACATCGCCTATGCGCCCATATGTCTTTTTCTCGTCCCGTTAGTTGGGTTTTTAAGAAATATGCTTGATATATATGCGATAATTAGATAGTACTCGAAGATACAAAATCGGGAAGGTATACCTTTTATGGATTGAACGTGAACAAAGCAAGTAATGACCCTTTGATTGATAAATTGAATTGGTTTTGAATTGCAAAATACCGATAGGTGGGATTTCTCAAAAGCTCACGTTTTAAACCATTTGATAGCGTATATTTTCTTATCTTTTGAACCGATTTTGAAACGAAATACCATCCCTGAATCAGGGCTTTAATCCGCTCCGATCTGCATCAAAGAATCCGAGAAAATAAACAAAAAAATTAAGCCGATTTTTCAAAATTTTGAAAGGGGTACCATCACGTTTTTTTCAAAAATCGACAAAATTTTTTTTGTTCCATTTTTTGGATCTTTGGATGCAGCTTAAATGAGATTGAAGCCCTGATTAAAAAATGGCATTTCGTTTCAAAATCGGTTGCGAATTAGCTTAGATATTCGAATAAAACTGTTCTAAAATAGAAATTTTTGATTTTTAAGATACGGGAAGTTGACATTTGTCAAAAACTGATTTTCTCATCCTTTTGATTAAGTTTTTAAGGATATTTGTTCTATTTTGTATCCGATTTCGCACCAAGATACCATTTAGGAATCGGTGCTTCATTTCCTGTCCATCGTTAGCAAAGATTTCTATTTAATCGAAGTGTGAACATCATAAAATAGTTTCTAGAATTGCCTATACGCCCATATGTCCTTTTCTCGTCTTAAGATACCATTTAAGAATCAGGTCTTCATTACCTGTCCATCACAAGCAAAGATTTCTATTTAATCAAAGTGAAAACTTCACACAATCGTTTCAAACATCGCCTATGCGCCCATATGTCTTTTTCTCGTCCCGTTAGTTGGGTTTTTAAGAAATATGCTTGATATATATGCGATAATTAGATAGTACTCGAAGATACAAAATCGGGAAGGTATACCTTTTATGGATTGAACGTGAACAAAGCAAGTAATGACCCTTTGATTGATAAATTGAATTGTTTTTGAATTGCAAAATACCGATAGGTGGGATTTCTCAAAAGCTCACGTTTTAAACCATTTGATAGCGTATATTTTCTTATCTTTTGAACCGATTTTGAAACGAAATACCATCCCTGAATCAGGGCTTTAATCCGCTCCGATCTGCATCAAAGAATCCGAGAAAATAAACAAAAAAAATAAAGCCGATTTTTCAAAATTTTGAAAGGGGTACCATCACGTTTTTTTCAAAAATCGACAAAATTTTTTTTGTTCCATTTTTTGGATCTTTGGATGCAGCTTAAATGAGATTGAAGCCCTGATTAAAAAATGGCATTTCGTTTCAAAATCGGTTGCGAATTAGCTTAGATATTCGAATAAAACTGTTCTAAAATAGAAATTTTTGATTTTTAAGATACGGGAAGTTGACATTTGTCAAAAACTGATTTTCTCATCCTTTTGATTAAGTTTTTAAGGATATTTGTTCTATTTTGTATCCGATTTCGCACCAAGATACCATTTAGGAATCGGTGCTTCATTTCCTGTCCATCGTTAGCAAAGATTTCTATTTAATCGAAGTGTGAACTTCATAAAATAGTTTCTAGAATTGCCTATACGCCCATATGTCCTTTTCTCGTCCCCTAACTTAAGTTTTTAACGAATACTATTCATAGAAATAGGACAAGTAGATAGTACTCGAAGATTCAAACTCGGGAAGGTATAAATTTTGCCGATTAAAGATGAATTCATCAAGTTATGGCTAATTCCGTCAAATTTAACGAAACTTAAAATTATGCATAAGTCCAAATATCCTTTTTTCCTCCTTTTACTTAGTTTTTAAAGGATATTTTTGACATATCGCATCCGATTTCGCAACAAGATACCATTTTTGAATCAGGATTTCACTTGCTTTTTATTATTATCAAAAATGTATATTCTATAGAAGCGTAAACGTAATAAAAAAAGTTCTAAACATTACGTATGCGGGCGAATGTCCTTTTCTCGTCCCTTAACTTTATTTTTTTAGGAATACGATTGTTCAATGTATTATAATTAGATAGTAATTAAAGATACAAACTCGAAAAAATATAAATTTTGAAAATTGAAGATGAATTAATCAAGTTATGCCGAATTTGGTAAAAATTAACGACACTCAAAATCATGCATAAGCCAGAATATGTTTTTTTTCTCCTTTTGTTTAGTTTTTAAAGGATATTTTTGGCATTTCGTATCCGATTTCGTCTTAAGATACCATTTAAGAATCAGGTCTTCATTACCTGTCCATCACAACCAAAGATTTCTATTTAATCAAAGTGAAAACTTCACACAATCGTTTCAAACATCGCCTATGCGCCCATATGTCTTTTTCTCGTCCCGTTAGTTGGGTTTTTAAGAAATATGCTTGATATATATGCGATAATTAGATAGTACTCGAAGATACAAAATCGGGAAGGTATACCTTTTATGGATTGAACGTGAACAAAGCAAGTAATGACCCTTTGATTGATAAATTGAATTGGTTTTGAATTGCAAAATACCGATAGGTGGGATTTCTCAAAAGCTCACGTTTTAAACCATTTGATAGCGTATATTTTCTTATCTTTTGAACCGATTTTGAAACGAAATACCATCCCTGAATCAGGGCTTTAATCCGCTCCGATCTGCATCAAAGAATCCGAGAAAATAAACAAAAAAAATTAAGCCGATTTTTCAAAATTTTGAAAGGGGTACCATCACGTTTTTTTCAAAAATCGACAAAATTTTTTTTGTTCCATTTTTTGGATCTTTGGATGCAGCTTAAATGAGATTGAAGCCCTGATTAAAAAATGGCATTTCGTTTCAAAATCGGTTGCGAATTAGCTTAGATATTCGAATAAAACTGTTCTAAAATAGAAATTTTTGATTTTTAAGATACGGGAAGTTGACATTTGTCAAAAACTGATTTTCTCATCCTTTTGATTAAGTTTTTAAGGATATTTGTTCTATTTTGTATCCGATTTCGCACCAAGATACCATTTAGGAATCGGTGCTTCATTTCCTGTCCATCGTTAGCAAAGATTTCTATTTAATCGAAGTGTGAACATCATAAAATAGTTTCTAGAATTGCCTATACGCCCATATGTCCTTTTCTCGTCCCCTAACTTAAGTTTTTAACGAATACTATTCATAGAAATAGGACAAGTAGATAGTACTCGAAGATACAAACTCGGGAAGGTATAAATTTTGCCGATTAAAGATGAATTCATCAAGTTATGGCTAATTCCGTCAAATTTAACGAAACTCAAAATTATGCATAAGTCCAAATATCCTTATTTCCTTCCTTTACTTAGTTTTTAAAGGATATTTTTGGCATTTCGCATCCGATTTCGCAACAAGATACCATTTTTGAATCAGGATTTCACTTGCTTTTTATTATTATCAAAAATGTATATTCTATAGAAGCGTAAACGTAATAAAAAAAGTTCTAAACATTACGTATGCGGGCGAATGTCCTTTTCTCGTCCCTTAACTCTATTTTTTTAGGAATACGATTATTCAATGTATTATAATTAGATAGTAATCAAAGATACAAACTCGAAAAAGTATAAATTTTGAAGATTGAAGATGAATTAATCAAGTTATGCCGAATTGGGTAAAACTTAACGACACTCAAAATCATGCATAAACCAAAATATGTTTTTTTCCTCCTTTTGTTTAGTTTTTAAAGGATATTTTTGGTATTTCGTATCCGATTTCGTTTTAAGATACCATTTAAGAATCGGGTCTTCATTACCTGTCCATCACAAGCAAAGATTTATATTTCATCGAAGTGAAAACTATACACAATCGTTTCAAACATCGCCTATGCGCCCATAAGTCTTTTTCTCGTCCCCTTAGTTGGGTTTTTTTAGAAATATGCTTGATATATATGCGATAATTAGATAGTACTCGAAGATACAAACTCGGGAAGGTATACCTTTTACGGATTGAACGTGAACAAATCAAGTTATGACCCTTTGATTGATAAATTGAATTGGTTTTGAATTGCAAAATACCGATAGGTGGGATTTCTCAAAAGCTCACGTTTTAAACCATTTGATAGCGTATATTTTCTTATCTTTTGAACCGATTTTGAAACGAAATACCAACGAAATACCTGAATCAGGGCTTTAATCCGCTCCGATCTGCATCAAAGAATCCGAGAAAATAAACAAAAAAAATAAAGCCGATTTTTCAAAATTTTGAAAGGGGTACCATCACGTTTTTTTCAAAAATCGACAAAATTTTTTTTTGTTTGATTTTTTGGATTTTTGGATGGCAAATTCGTTTTAAAATCGGTTGCGAATTAGCTTAGATATTCGAATAAAACTGTTCTAAAAATAGAAATTTTTGATTTTTAAAATACGGGAAGTTGACATTTGTTAAAAACTGATTTTCTCATCCTTTTGATTAAGTTTTTAAGGATATTTGTTTTATTTTGTATCCGATTTCGCACCAAGATACCATTTAGGAATCGGTGCTTCATTTCCTGTCCATCGTTAGCAAAGATTTCTATTTAATCGAAGTGTGAACTTCACAAAATAATTTCAAGAATTGCCTATACGCCCATATGTCCTTTTCTCGTCGCTTAACTTAAGTTTTTCACGGATACTATTCATAGAAATAGGACAAGTAGATAGTACTCGAAGATACAAACTCGGGAAGGTATAAATTTTGCCGATTGAAGATGAATTCATCAAGTTATGGCTAATTCCGTCAAATTTAACGAAACTCAAAATTATGCATAAGTCCAAATATCCTTTTTTCCTCCTTTTACTTAGTTTTTAAAGGATATTTTTGACATATCGCATCCGATTTCGCAACAAGATACCATTTTTGAATCAGGATTTCACTTGCTTTTTATTATTATCAAAAATGTATATTCTATAGAAGCGTAAACGTAATAAAAAAAGTTCTAAACATTACGTATGCGGGCGAATGTCCTTTTCTCGTCCCTTAACTTTATTTTTTTAGGAATACGATTGTTCAATGTATTATAATTAGATAGTAATCAAAGATACAAACTCGAAAAAGTATAAATTTTGAAAATTGAAGATGAATTAATCAAGTTATGCCGAATTTGGTAAAAATTAACGACACTCAAAATCATGCATAAGCCAGAATATGTTTTTTTTCTCCTTTTGTTTAGTTTTTAAAGGATATTTTTGGCATTTCGTATCCGATTTCGTCTTAAGATACCATTTAAGAATCAGGTCTTCATTACCTGTCTATCACAAGCAAAGATTTCTATTTCATCGAAGTGAAAACTATACACAATCGTTTCAAACATCGCCTATGCGCCCATATGTCTTTTTCTCGTCCCCTTAGTTGGGTTTTTAAGAAATATGCTTGATATATATGCGATAATTAGATAGTACTCGAAGATACAAAATCGGGAAGGTATACCTTTTACGGATTGAACGTGAACAAACCAAGTTATGACCCTTTGATTGATAAATTGAATTGGTTTTGAATTGCAAAATACCGATAGGTGGGATTTCTCAAAAGCTCACGTTTTAAACCATTTGATAGCGTATATTTTCTTATCTTTTGAACCGATTTTGAAACGAAATACCATCCCTGAATCAGGGCTTTAATCCGCTCCGATCTGCATCAAAGAATCCGAGAAAATAAACAAAAAAAATAAAGCCGATTTTTCAAAATTTTGAAAGGGGTACCATCACGTTTTTTTCAAAAATCGACAAAATTTTTTATGTTCGATTTTTTGGATTTTTGGATGGCAAATTCGTTTTAAAATCGGTTGCGAATTAGCTTAGATATTCGAATAAAACTGTTCTAAAAATAGAAATTTTTGATTTTTAAAATACGGGAAGTTGACATTTGTTAAAAACTGATTTTCTCATCCTTTTGATTAAGTTTTTAAGGATATTTGTTTTATTTTGTATCCGATTTCGCACCAAGATACCATTTAGGAATCGGTGCTTCATTTCCTGTCCATCGTTAGCAAAGATTTCTATTTAATCGAAGTGTGAACTTCACAAAATAATTTCAAGAATTGCCTATACGCCCATATGTCCTTTTCTCGTCGCTTAACTTAAGTTTTTCACGGATACTATTCATAGAAATAGGACAAGTAGATAGTACTCGAAGATACAAACTCGGGAAGGTATAAATTTTGCCGATTGAAGATGAATTCATCAAGTTATGGCTAATTCCGTCAAATTTAACGAAACTCAAAATTATGCATAAGTCCAAATATCCTTTTTTCCTCCTTTTACTTAGTTTTTAAAGGATATTTTTGACATATCGCATCCGATTTCGCAACAAGATCCCATTTTTGAATCAGGATTTCACTTTCTTTTTATTATTATCAAAAATGTATATTCTATAGAAGCGTAAACGTAATAAAAAAAGTTCTAAACATTACGTATGCGGGCGAATGTCCTTTTCTCGTCCCTTAACTTTATTTTTTTAGGAATACGATTGTTCAATGTATTATAATTAGATAGTAATCAAAGATACAAACTCGAAAAAGTATAAATTTTGAAAATTGAAGATGAATTAATCAAGTTATGCCGAATTTGGTAAAAATTAACGACACTCAAAATCATGCATAAGCCAGAATATGTTTTTTTTCTCCTTTTGTTTAGTTTTTAAAGGATATTTTTGGCATTTCGTATCCGATTTCGTCTTAAGATACCATTTAAGAATCAGGTCTTCATTACCTGTCTATCACAAGCAAAGATTTCTATTTCATCGAAGTGAAAACTATACACAATCGTTTCAAACATCGCCTATGCGCCCATATGTCTTTTTCTCGTCCCCTTAGTTGGGTTTTTAAGAAATATGCTTGATATATATGCGATAATTAGATAGTACTCGAAGATACAAAATACCTTTTACGGATTGAACGTGAACAAACCAAGTTATGACCCTTTGATTGATAAATTGAATTGGTTTTGAATTGCAAAATACCGATAGGTGGGATTTCTCAAAAGCTCACGTTTTAAACCATTTGATAGCGTATATTTTCTTATCTTTTGAACCGATTTTGAAACGAAATACCATCCCTGAATCAGGGCTTTAATCCGCTCCGATCTGCATCAAAGAATCCGAGAAAATAAACAAAAAAAATAAAGCCGATTTTTCAAAATTTTGAAAGGGGTACCATCACGTTTTTTTCAAAAATCGACAAAATTTTTTTTGTTCCATTTTTTGGATCTTTGGATGCAGCTTAAATGAGATTGAAGCCCTGATTAAAAAATGGCATTTCGTTTCAAAATCGGTTGCGAATTAGCTTAGATATTCGAATAAAACTGTTCTAAAATAGAAATTTTTGATTTTTAAGATACGGGAAGTTGACATTTGTCAAAAACTGATTTTCTCATCCTTTTGATTAAGTTTTTAAGGATATTTGTTCTATTTTGTATCCGATTTCGCACCAAGATACCATTTAGGAATCGGTGCTTCATTTCCTGTCCATCGTTAGCAAAGATTTCTATTTAATCGAAGTGTGAACTTCATAAAATAGTTTCTAGAATTGCCTATACGCCCATATGTCCTTTTCTCGTCCCCTAACTTAAGTTTTTAATGAATACTATTCATAGAAATAGGACAAGTAGATAGTACTCGAAGATTCAAACTCGGGAAGGTATAAATTTTGCCGATTAAAGATGAATTCATCAAGTTATGGCTAATTCCGTCAAATTTAACGAAAGTTAAAATTATGCATAAGTCCAAATATCCTTTTTTCCTCCTTTTACTTAGTTTTTAAAGGATATTTTTGACATATCGCATCCGATTTCGCAACAAGATACCATTTTTGAATCAGGATTTCACTTGCTTTTTATTATTATCAAAAATGTATATTCTATAGAAGCGTAAACGTAATAAAAAAAGTTCTAAACATTACGTATGCGGGCGAATGTCCTTTTCTCGTCCCTTAACTTTATTTTTTTAGGAATACGATTGTTCAATGTATTATAATTAGATAGTAATTAAAGATACAAACTCGAAAAAATATAAATTTTGAAAATTGAAGATGAATTAATCAAGTTATGCCGAATTTGGTAAAAATTAACGACACTCAAAATCATGCATAAGCCAGAATATGTTTTTTTTCTCCTTTTGTTTAGTTTTTAAAGGATATTTTTGGCATTTCGTATCCGATTTCGTCTTAAGATACCATTTAAGAATCAGGTCTTCATTACCTGTCCATCACAACCAAAGATTTCTATTTAATCAAAGTGAAAACTTCACACAATCGTTTCAAACATCGCCTATGCGCCCATATGTCTTTTTCTCGTCCCGTTAGTTGGGTTTTTAAGAAATATGCTTGATATATATGCGATAATTAGATAGTACTCGAAGATACAAAATCGGGAAGGTATACCTTTTATGGATTGAACGTGAACAAAGCAAGTAATGACCCTTTGATTGATAAATTGAATTGGTTTTGAATTGCAAAATACCGATAGGTGGGATTTCTCAAAAGCTCACGTTTTAAACCATTTGATAGCGTATATTTTCTTATCTTTTGAACCGATTTTGAAACGAAATACCATCCCTGAATCAGGGCTTTAATCCGCTCCGATCTGCATCAAAGAATCCGAGAAAATAAACAAAAAAAATAAAGCCGATTTTTCAAAATTTTGAAAGGGGTACCATCACGTTTTTTTCAAAAATCGACAAAATTTTTTTTGTTCCATTTTTTGGATCTTTGGATGCAGCTTAAATGAGATTGAAGCCCTGATTAAAAAATGGCATTTCGTTTCAAAATCGGTTGCGAATTAGCTTAGATATTCGAATAAAACTGTTCTAAAATAGAAATTTTTGATTTTTAAGATACGGGAAGTTGACATTTGTCAAAAACTGATTTTCTCATCCTTTTGATTAAGTTTTTAAGGATATTTGTTCTATTTTGTATCCGATTTCGCACCAAGATACCATTTAGGAATCGGTGCTTCATTTCCTGTCCATCGTTAGCAAAGATTTCTATTTAATCGAAGTGTGAACTTCATAAAATAGTTTCTAGAATTGCCTATACGCCCATATGTCCTTTTCTCGTCCCCTAACTTAAGTTTTTAATGAATACTATTCATAGAAATAGGACAAGTAGATAGTACTCGAAGATTCAAACTCGGGAAGGTATAAATTTTGCCGATTAAAGATGAATTCATCAAGTTATGGCTAATTCCGTCAAATTTAACGAAAGTTAAAATTATGCATAAGTCCAAATATCCTTTTTTCCTCCTTTTACTTAGTTTTTAAAGGATATTTTTGACATATCGCATCCGATTTCGCAACAAGATACCATTTTTGAATCAGGATTTCACTTGCTTTTTATTATTATCAAAAATGTATATTCTATAGAAGCGTAAACGTAATAAAAAAAGTTCTAAACATTACGTATGCGGGCGAATGTCCTTTTCTCGTCCCTTAACTTTATTTTTTTAGGAATACGATTGTTCAATGTATTATAATTAGATAGTAATTAAAGATACAAACTCGAAAAAATATAAATTTTGAAAATTGAAGATGAATTAATCAAGTTATGCCGAATTTGGTAAAAATTAACGACACTCAAAATCATGCATAAGCCAGAATATGTTTTTTTTCTCCTTTTGTTTAGTTTTTAAAGGATATTTTTGGCATTTCGTATCCGATTTCGTCTTAAGATACCATTTAAGAATCAGGTCTTCATTACCTGTCCATCACAACCAAAGATTTCTATTTAATCAAAGTGAAAACTTCACACAATCGTTTCAAACATCGCCTATGCGCCCATATGTCTTTTTCTCGTCCCGTTAGTTGGGTTTTTAAGAAATATGCTTGATATATATGCGATAATTAGATAGTACTCGAAGATACAAAATCGGGAAGGTATACCTTTTATGGATTGAACGTGAACAAAGCAAGTAATGACCCTTTGATTGATAAATTGAATTGGTTTTGAATTGCAAAATACCGATAGGTGGGATTTCTCAAAAGCTCACGTTTTAAACCATTTGATAGCGTATATTTTCTTATCTTTTGAACCGATTTTGAAACGAAATACCATCCCTGAATCAGGGCTTTAATCCGCTCCGATCTGCATCAAAGAATCCGAGAAAATAAACAAAAAAAATTAAGCCGATTTTTCAAAATTTTGAAAGGGGTACCATCACGTTTTTTTCAAAAATCGACAAAATTTTTTTTGTTCCATTTTTTGGATCTTTGGATGCAGCTTAAATGAGATTGAAGCCCTGATTAAAAAATGGCATTTCGTTTCAAAATCGGTTGCGAATTAGCTTAGATATTCGAATAAAACTGTTCTAAAATAGAAATTTTTGATTTTTAAGATACGGGAAGTTGACATTTGTCAAAAACTGATTTCTCATCCTTTTGATTAACTTTTTAAGGATATTTGTTCTATTTTGTATCCGATTTCGCACCAAGATACCATCTAGGAATTAGTGCTTCATTTCCTGTCCATCGTTAGCAAAGATTTCTATTTAATCGAAGTGTGAACATCATAAAATAGTTTCTAGAATTGCCTATACGCCCATATGTCCTTTTCTCGTCCCCTAACTTAAGTTTTTAACGAATACTATTCACAGAAATAAGACAAGTAGATAGTACTCGAAGATACAAACTCGGGAAGGTATAAATTTTGCCGATTAAAGATGAATTCATCAAGTTATGGCTAATTCCGTCAAATTTAACGAAACTCAAAATTATGCATAAGTCCAAATATCCTTATTTCCTTCCTTTACTTAGTTTTTAAAGGATATTTTTGGCATTTCGCATCCGATTTCGCAACAAGATACCATTTTTGAATCAGGATTTCACTTGCTTTTTATTATTATCAAAAATGTGTATTCTATAGAAGCGTAAACGTAATAAAAAAAGTTCTAAACATTACGTATGCGAGCGAATGTCCTTTTCTCGTCCCTTAACTTTATTTTTTTAGGAATACGATTATTCAATGTATTATAATTAGGTAGTAATCAAAGATACAAACTCGAAAAAGTATAAATTTTGAAGATTGAAGATGAATTAATCAAGTTATGCCGAATTTGGTAAAACTTAACGACACTCAAAATCATGCATAAACCAAAATATGTTTTTTTCCTCCTTTTGTTTAGTTTTTAAAGGATATTTTTGGCATTTCGTATCCGATTTCGTTTTAAGATACCATTTAAGAATCGGGTCTTCATTACCTGTCCATCACGAGCAAAGATTTATATTTCATCGAAGTGAAAACTATACACAATCGTTTCAAACATCGCCTATGCGCCCATAAGTCTTTTTCTCGTCCCCTTAGTTGGGTTTTTTTAAAAATATACGTGATATATATGCGATAATTAGATAGTACTCGAAGATACAAACTCTGGAAGGTATACCTTTTACGGATTGAACGTGAACAAACCAAGTTATGACCCTTTGATTGATAAATTGAATTGGTTTTGAATTGCAAAATACCGATAGTTGGGATTTCTCAAAAGCTCACTTTTTTAACCATTTGATAGCGTATATTTTCTTATCTTTTGAACCGATTTTGAAACGAATACCAAGTTCACACTTCGATTAAATAGAAATCTTTGCTAACGATGGACAGGAAATGAAGCACCGATTCCTAAATGGTATCTTGGTGCGAAATCGGATACGAAATAGAACAAATATCCTTAAAAATTTAATCAAAAGGATGAGAAAATCAGTTTTTGACAAATGTCAACTTCCCGTATTTTAAAAATCAATAATTTCTATTTTTAGAACAGTTTTATTCAAATATCTAAGCTAATTCGCAACCGATTTTGAAACGAAATGCCATTTTTTAATCAGGGCTTCAATCTCCTTTAACCTGCATCCAAAAAAATTTTGTCGATTTTTGAAAAAAACGTGATGGTACCCCTTTCAAAATTTTGAAAAATCGGCTTTATTTTTTTTTGTTTATTTTCTCGGATTCTTTGATGCAGATCGGAGCGGACTAAAGCCCTGATTCAGGGATGGTATTTCGTTTCAAAATCGGTTCAAAAGATAAGAAAATATACGCTATCAAATGGTTAAAAAAGTGAGCTTTTGAGAAATCCCAACTATCGGTATTTTGCAATTCAAAACCAATTCAATTTAGCAATCAAAGGGTCATAACTTGGTTTGTTCACGTTCAATCCGTAAAAGGTATACCTTCCCGAGTTTGTATCTTCGAGTACTATCTAATTATCGCATATATATCAAGCATATTTCTAAAAAAACCCAACTAAGGGGACGAGAAAAAGAGTTATGGGCGCATAGGCGATGTTTGAAACGATTGTGTATAGTTTTCATTTCGATGAAATATAAATCTTTGCTTGTGATGGACAGGTAATGAAGACCCGATTCTTAAATGGTATCTTAAAACGATCTGCATCAAAGAATCCGAGAAAATAAACAAAAAAATATTAAGCCGATTTTTTTAAATTTTGAAAGGGGTACCATCACGTTTTTTTCAAAAATCGACAAAATTTTTTTTGTTCGATTTTTTGGATCTTTGGATGAAGGTTAAAGGAGATTGAAGCCCTGATTAAAAATGGCATAAGGTATAACATGCGTATTAACGAAGTTATGGCTAATTCCCTCAAATACGTCAAGGCGTATTTGATTTTGATTGGGAATGACACTATTTGCAGAGACAAGATCGGGAAGGTGTAACATTCGTTAATGTGATCAAACTTGGCTGAAATATCGTCAAAATAATAAGTTTTTATAGGAAAATATGAGAATGTTATACCTTCCTGTGCTTATAGTTTCGAGTACTATTATTCTCAATATAACATAAATCTTTGTTTTTCCGATAAGGAAAGGAATATATATTGGTATCCTTCATAAGATTCGTAGATCCTTTAATTTGGTACTTTTAGTTTTATTTTGTTCTTTTTTAGTTGTTTCTCTGGTTTGGTTCTTTTTAACTTTCGCTCAACAGGTTGCCTGTGTGGCGTGGCTATTGGCCGTCAGGACACGACCATTGTCCCTCCGCCAGTTTCACTGACTTCACGTGCGCTAAAAACATTGACCCAACTTGGCGAACACATAAACGTAAACATCGGCTATATGTCAGGGGGATGGTTTTACGATGACTATAACTTTCCATGCACCTACTTTGCCACAATTTTGATGGCCAAGGCTCGGCGTCTTTCACCCCCGCGATTTGTTTGCATTGCATTTGTGGCCAGACCTAAAGCTCGTGGATTTTCTTGTTCATTGGCCGTCGCCATGGTTTGTCCGCTAAAAAGTCAGCTGAAGCATTTAATGGTCGTGTGATTTGTGGATACACATAAGTATAACACGCATGGGTTCGATTTCTTTTAAGGATGTTATTTTCAGGAGCGTTTTCAATTTGTTTTAATGCAATATATGTATATTCCTTAACACAGTCATTAGACTTTTTTTGCTATAATAAACCTGAGTCAAAAAATAAATCCAAATCTTAAGATGTTGGTCTCTAATTCCATTTTTATTTAAAACCCCATTTATTATTTGTGTTTGTATTATATTCCCAAAAAGATTAATTTCTGATAAATATAAAAATTTAATACAGTTTTGAATTCTCTAAAAAGCTATTAATTCGCCCCTGGAGAAAAACGAAGATGATTTGGCGAGCACACACTCATTTTCGACGCAGGACATTGGGTCTGGGGTTCGTGGCCAGTCACCAATTACGCGCCATTCGCTGCGGTGTCCTTAATTTCTTAAAAAGCGTTTAAACATCTAATGAAAGCCCCGCGATTTCTGTTGTCCGACAAGTCAGTTGCCTTTGGCTTTCTGCCGTGTGCGGTTCGGTATTGTTTTGGTCCTGATTAACGGCGAACTGCAGGGGAGCAACTGCCACAGGATTATGTCATTGCAAAGATGGCCAAAATAATATCGACGATCAAGGCCATACTTACAAGGATCATATTCAGTGCACACAGTTTGTTGGCCATTTGGCAGGTGACCGCTATAAAAAAGGATTACAAATACTGGACACTATGTGGTCCACTTCTACTGCTCCTTCTCGAGGGGATTTTCACAATCATGATCAAGAAGACGCAGGAATGGCGATGGTGAGGATCGAAAGGGATACTTAAGGACTCTATTAGTATTAATCTCGCCTCGTTGAATGTAAACAACTATCGGCTAGCGCTGACGTCATGTCGCGGTCGCGGTCTTTGATTTTCAATTAAAAGTGAAATCATGTGTTTAATGTGTGGCTAACCACCCAGTCGGGGCCACACCCCCAAGGATGTCCACCCACCCATGCGCCGTAATAGTAAAAACTTTAATGGAATTTCATTCAGGATGGGGTGGACTTGCAGGGGGAGTGTCTTTCGATTCTTGTTTACCTTTCGGCGCATCACTCAGACGGGCTGTTTGTTTTGGAAATTTCCCTGACACCTTCCACCTCATTTATATATCCATTCCATTCCATCTAATCTTATCCAGGTTTTGCCCCTCGGTGTTCCTATATCTGAGCAGCATTGTGCCGGCGATTTGGCTCCTGGAATTGGAAAAAGTTGCCAAACGGGTTAGGATCATGAAGAATACCTTGGCCATTGCAAATGCCACCAATGCGGGAAACTTTACCGGTTTCGGAGTGGGTCCCGTCATCGGTTCCTTGGACAGCAACGACAGTAGCATCACGGCAGTGGCCACCCTGCTGGACCGTACCGGAATCACAATTCCGCTAATGACCACGGACACCTGGACCACACTCATCGAGCAGTTCCTGATGCTTATCCTGATCGTGGGTCGCTGGATGCTGCCCAAGGGGGATCTAACGCGGGATCAGCTTAGTCAGTTGCTGCTCGTATATATTGGCACTGCGGCGGATATTATAGAGTTTTTCGACTCCTACAAGGATGACTCAATAGCCAGAATTGGATTTCTTGTATATCTAACATTGGGTATCTGGTCTTGGAGTCTCATGCAGTTTACCATTGTACTCTCTGCAACACGCGGAAGGAGACCTCGTGGGAGTGGTTCCCATCGGAAGGAGGAGTAAGCTAATAAATTAAATAATAAGAATTATAGAAAATAACGTGAATTGGAAATATTTTATTTTAGACAAACTGACTGTTGCCAAAACTGTTGCTGTGGAATCGATGTTTGGGGAATTGTACTTAATGTGATACTGCAGGATGCACCTTTTCTTACATTCCGCTTGCTGATAATATTCCAATATAAAATAATCAACTATATGAATGTCTTCTTCACCTGTGAGTGTTTCCTTACAAATATTGTTTCTTTTTTAAATTAATATTTAAACCTTGAATAGGTAAAAACTCTCTGGTTATTATTCTGCAATTATATCGACTCTATGTGGTTAACGCTGAGTTCTGGAAAAATCGTCGTGAAAGTCGGATGGCAAAGACCAAACAATTTCAATCCCGGCGAAAGATACAGGATGCAGATCAGAATAGCATTTATATGATCTCCAATGAGAGAGGGGGAGATACCAAAAAGAAAAGGATAAAGAAGTAAGTTTAGAATGTGAAATCTATAAATTAAACCTTATATTATTTTTAATTAGAGCCAAAGACTTTGCCGAGCAGGAAGCAGCTTACAGCAAAAAGAAAAGGGATAAAAAAGACAAGTATGATTGTTGAGTAGAATTTCAGGACGTTTGTGTAAACTTTAATCTATTGTTTGCAGAAAAAAGCGCAAGCGAAAGGACACTGGCTACTCCACGGCTAGTTCCCAGAACCTTTACTCCACCAAGGCGAGTGGCACGGACAAGGAGTCCAGACGCAAGGACAAGAAGGGCAAGAAATCGAAGCGCAACTGCAGCAGCTCGCCAAGCGATTGCGATTTGACCAAAAAGCAGAAACGTGGCAAGAACGGCGATAAAAACGATAAGAAGTAGGTAATACTTTATGGCTCTAATGATGCATTTGTGATTTCCCAACTTTGTGTATTATCCTTTGGCAGAAAATCCCGTAAAATCGAGGCGGTTATTGAGGAGTCGAGTAGCTCGAGCAGCAGCAGTAGCTCTGATTCCAGCCACTCCACCCTGCCCAGTTACGAGGTGATCGACGAGAAGAAGGCCCGGCGGAGGAAGCATCGCGGCAGCAGCAGCGACTCCAGTTCGGAGGACAGCAGCTCAGACAGCTCCTCCTCCTCCTCCAGCTCGGACTCGTCGTGAAGTTGTAGTTTGATCGAATTTTGGACCAGCGCCAGTCGCTGGGGAATTGGTTTTTGTGGCAACCACTTGGCTAAAAAGTGGTTAAGGCCCTCTGTTCCCGGAGGGCAACTCTTTTGTACGCCTCCAAATTGGAGAGCCAACCAAGAATCGAACTGCAAGCACAACTGCAATATTCAACTGATTCTCTTGTGTTTAGAGTTCGATATATTTTGATATATTTGTAAAAACCAAACACTATTTAAAATTGAAATTGATAATAAATAAGCGGGCTGAACTAAAGCAAGTTAGCAGCTCCGTTTTGAATACAAAACAGATAAAGTTCACTCTAAAGTTTTCCCCAACGATTCTCTTAGCTTTTTGTGGCGCTCTTTTACATTTTCCCCATTGTAATCTGATTGGGGAGCCTCTCTTCTCTCTTAGCTTTTCTAAAAAAAGCTTAGCAACGCGAACAGCTGCCGCGAGACAACGACGCTAAACTTTTGTTGACACACAGATACAAAGCAGTATCTGTGAGAGTTTTTTTTTTTTTGGTGGGCAAAGGTGGGTGGCTTGGAGGGGCGCATAGTATGCTGCCTGTTGGGGATTTCTCGTGTGTTGTAGCACAAAAGTTGGAGCGTCCAAGCGGTGCGGACGCGTTTTTCTCCTCGTTTTCGGTTTCGGTTTCGGTTTGGTTTTCGCTTTACAAAAAATCGCGTCGCTCAAAGCTTTGTTGTTGTGGTTGCCGAGTGTGTAAGTTTTATAATGGCAGTGTGTCAGTGAGTGTGCTTTGTCGGATCCAACATCTATATGTATAAGTATATACAAATATAGATGTGTACGAGTATATAGAATGCCTATTAAGAAAAGTTCTTTAAAGAACTCTTGGATATATCTTGAAGAATGTTCAGACATCGCCTGACCGCCTCCCCCACCAAGAAATAATCCTCAGAAATCTCTGAACCCAGAATTCGTCTTAATTATTCACAAGATTGGCGCAAAAAAAAAAAATAAGAAAACAGTTGCCAAGGCGCTTTAAATTCGATTAAAAATTAAAAGGCAATAACGAGACAGGTGTGAGTTTTCGACAATGACATTTCTTGAATTATTTATTGAACACCCGTGTCGTGGTGGACAAATTTTTGATGAATAGATTGAATAGATTTATCACACAAAGAGGCAAACCCATTGCGGACTTCCTTCGTGATGAATTTCGGCAAATCATGAAAATCGTACAGATATATGTAGGAACTTAGTAAATATGTATTGTATCTTAGAGAGGGAGGTGTGGTTGGTTAGCCTGTCCTAGTGGCATGGCTCACATCATGATTATCTGACAAAATCACGAACTCAAAACACGTTTGCGACCTTTAAATTACTGGGCTCCTTGGTGCGGTCATCTGCAGTTGTTCCATTCGGATTCATTACGTTTTATTTTCGTTTCTTCAGTGGCACTCAGCACACGCGTTTTTGAAGGTTAAGGCGTCGCCCTGCAACTCCCACGCCCCCACATACCCCGCCATTGCCCCACCAACCTACCTCACTCCGGTTACCAGCACGTGTTGTTTTGATTTCGGTTTCGTGTTTCGTGTTTAAACCCACCACAAGCCATCATAAACCTTTCTCGAGGCACAGCAGCACTCCCGCTCTTTCGGAGCAAATGCTCTTGCCCCATTGCCGGTTTTTCAAACGAGAGATTCCAGTGTAAGCCAACTGGGAAATGGTGGGAGCTTATGTCCAGAGAGATAAAAATAAACATAAATATACATATAGCTCAAAGTCCATTTGACTATAACTTCCCCATTAAAATTATCTCTAATTTTCCGCATCAAACATAAATGAAAGACAAATATTGAAATCCATGCTTATCAAAATTAATCCCAAAGCTAAAATAAATAAGATCTACTTCCTATTGCTCAGATTACATTTTCTTGGAACTAATTTCCCTCTGTGTTTGGCCATAATAGTTGCCATGACATAATCGAATCAACTCATTACCCGTCTATTTATTAATCTCCTGTGCATAGTTCAGGACATTTGGGAAAACACGTTAATTAACAAAGGGAATGCCTCGCCGCAAGGCGACATCTCTTTTGGGTCAGGGCCAGGTATTCATCAGTACAGTTCCGAGTTCCTCATTGGCAACAGAACCTTTGGTGTATGGCCTGATCCATAGTCTGCAGATACACAAAGCACAGAATCTAAATTAATTGCCACTCGTTTTGCATAACTTGTTTTCTAGTTGGTTGTCAAACAACTTGTATCTGTATGGAAATTATACAAATGTATTTCCAAAAAAGTGAAATTGAAGTGCTTCTGTGGTTTTTATTGTTGTTTTGCCGGATGGGAAGCGATTATCGTTTAAGTTGACACCCCGTTAAGTATTCCAAACAAACAAAGCATTGGATAATGATAGTTCCTTATCAGCTGGACGAAATCCAATTCGATTCAAGCTTTTGTTTCCAACCGAGTTGATTTATCGTTATGGGAATTTATGGAGGAAAAAAGGATATGTAGACGCGATTCTTCGTTCTCTCTTGACCCAATTAAGAGATGTCGACCTCCCTCAGTTCTTTTCGTATCCGTCAGTGACCGTTTAATGGATTGAAATTATTTATCATTTAATGTCACAGTTTCCTCGCTGCTGACCTTTATTTTTTGGTGCTACAGCTGTTTTTTCCAACCAACTTTATTGTGCTTTCGTTTTTTTTACATTTTATTGCTCAAGTACGTTCGGGTGAAGTTGAATGAAATCAGATTGTCTATCTTATCAGGACAAATAGTTCTTGAACCTGAATATGCTTTCATGATTAGAGCAGGAGAACTAGCACGTATTTGTGACGGTTGATTTACCAGATGAAATGAAGAAAGTTATCCATATTTAGATCGTTCGGTGAATTAGCTTGGCATTATGTCATCGATAAAGTCGAGGCTTGTTAATTGCTGTTGTTATATGGGGATGCTTGTTCCAGTTTATTGCACACTTTACACACAATTGTACAAGAGGACAAACAGGTGAATTACTGGACCACTCGAGCATGCAATCTGCGTCACTGGACTCGCACCCACAGCCAGCTAGCGGGTTCACGTGGCTGCAACATGCGACAAATTAATTAGCATGCCGAAACGCCTTGCGTGCTATGCTACCGATGCTCCCCGGCCACCCCTTCTTCTCCCAACCGAGGAGACTGGCATCTGGCATGGCCGGCGGCCTAGCCAACCCGATTATTATGCATAATAACAGCCAATTTCCAGCTGACAAATGCACACACGTTTAGCGGCTTGTTGGTCTCAAATTATGCATCACGGATTGCATCGGACCCAAAACGATAAATACCGCTAATACGCCAATTTGGGTATTGCATTACAAAAACCCTTTCTATATGCGTTGGATTTTGTTTGCTTTTTGTTGTTGTCCCCATAAACAAAGCGCATTCAGGTCTCCAAGATAAAAGTGACTGGTCAAAGTCCACGGGGCGCATGAGTAATATTCGTGGCCAGATTAAGTATACGCCCAGTTGGCGGAACCAGTGATCGAGAAAATCGAGAATCTCTGCTCCTCACATAAGCATGACCAACAGCAGACCCACCTTTCTCTCTTGCCTACACAAATGCTTTGTAAACTTTGTGATTCTTGTCGTTTGCCTTTAGATAAGAATCGCTATTCTGTGCCAAGTGACGGAAAATTCAGGCTGCCCATAGAATTGCATTGTATTTTGCGTTTCAGAATATCAAGCACTAGTGCCCACTATCTGGCATTACAATAAAAGAGCACTTGATTGAGTTTATAAAGTTTTTAAGGGCATTAGCATTTTGTGAGCACCATAGACCAAAAAGTTCGCAACCCCTTCAATTGCCATGCGACGAATTAAATAAATACCCGACTGAGACAATGAAAGTGGGACCAAGGAGATAAGCGGGTCTGCCCTTTGAACTGTCAGCCAATAAAATTAATTATCGAATTTCCATAAAATCAATTTGCTAACCTAATCCGCCTCCTCCTATCAGTCCTCGGTATTTAGATTGCGGGGCACACTCTCCTGATTTCTTGATTTCTTGATTGAAAAGAACACAAATACTTTCGGGGAATGGCTTCAAGCCCAGCTGTCCAGCTCTTCAGTCGCACTTAATGAAACAATGAACGATAAGAACGATGTGCCAAATGAATTGAACTTTCTGTTGTCTCCAATTTGTCAGATTCAGACAATTGGCGCACTTCAGTCACTGTGGAAGTGCTGACTGGCCCTGTATATGCCTCCCAAATCAACTATTGGTGCTCCGGGTGGTGAAAAGGGGTGGAAAACCGCAATCGCAGACCTCCGGCAACGGACTTGATATTGGCAAGGTGGCGTTCCAGTCGGTCTGTGATTTCCTAAGCGAGTGGTTTGCATGCCTCGAGCACTGCACTTTGTCGAGAATCAAGTGTAAGTTAATCCGTGCACTGGAAAATATCTAAGAGTCTATCTTGAAGCGGTACAAACAACGAAATCTCTGAAATAATCAAACTAGAAGTGAAGTGTTTTGTATTTGCGTGTAACTCAGTGGGCGGATGGCTGTGATAACTTGAATTGGAAACAGAGCTCAGGGGATTTCGTAATGCATGAGTAAAGTATTTATAATGCAAAGCGACTACGAATGTGAAGGACAGTCAAGCGTCTAGATGGGGGATTTGCATGCAAATTCAAGTATATCGAAAGTATGAAGCGCATGCAGCATATTGCGGCATTTTTCAGATAAAAATAGCCGGGAAAACAAAGCGGTGGAAATGCTTTTTTGCCTCTGTTCTACCATCAACAACCCCCTGACGTTGTTATTCTCATTGCTTTTCCGACCCTCAACTTGAACCTTTCGCGATGGAGGCCCTGTGCCATAACCTAAGGGCATTACGGAGGCACGTCACTGTCATTATGCGGTTCTTTACATATCAATATATTACAATATATGTATTTAAGCCTGACATTTGTTGCTTTCGCATCTAATTGGATTTCAGTGGCGGTACGGGGATAACTATTTTGTAATCGTAATTAATACGAAGGTGTGACATATCTGATGGGAATCAGAACAAAGTATTATTTTCTTCAAATTTCATATTTTGTGATCTATTAATAATTTCTGCCCAAGAGTGCTCTTCACCAAGCAACGGAAACGCCAGAAGTTACTCCTCGCGAAGTTGAGGACTTACAAGTGGCCCACGTGCCGTATACGTAATTTATTGCAGAGGAGAAGAAGCGCCAAGTGAAGGTTTTTATTTTTAGCCAGGCCGTTTGTTTTTCTTCGAGTGGGGGTAAACAGTAAGAAGCCAGACGTGACACAACCAAGAGGTAGTGCACTTGACCGAATTGTTTTTAGACATTGGCATTGAAAAATAGCATCCGCCAAATGCTAAAGAGTTCTTCTATTGCCTACTCTATTGTGCCAAGCAAACGAATGCTTACATGTATATGTCTTTTACTTTGAACTTGCAGCTAGATCTGCTTGCAACATGTTGGCTCCGCATTAATTGGCCGCCAGCCAGTCCTTCGCAAGCAGCACCAGTAGCAGCAACAAAAACAAAAGAATAGAACAATAGCTGGTGGAGCAGTCGCTTTTTGTTCCTCGGGAAATGTATGCCAAAGGATCCGTACTAGACCAAGAGATAAACGCCAGCAATGGCAATCCCGCCAAACAGGAAGATGACGCCATGGAACTCACAAGAGCGAAAAAGTCCAACGGAAATGAAAGCAGCTGCCTCGGAAAAGGCGACTCGCCGCTGCTGGAAATCGATGAGAACTACGTCTGCGACATTGCGATGATGCGAATCGGGGGCGGAGAGGAGGCGCCAGCGGCTGTCGGAAGTCCCAATGTGAAACACAATGCCCATGCGGATGAATCATCCGATGGAAACAATGAGAACGAGGTGGAGATCGATCGCCAGGAGGAGGAGCAGGCGGTCAGCGATCTGGTGCGACTGAGCAGTGCAGGTGCCCTCATGACGTGAGTATATCATGGTTCTCTATCTAAAGAGTCATGCCTGGACTTAATAAATTTCCTTGCAACACAGGGACAGCAAAAACATGGGCAGTATGCGTGTCATATTTGGCATTCTGGTGCGATTAGTGCTTCCATTGGCCAACGGGGTGGCCAGAGGTATCAAGGGCATTCGCGATGTGCGGGTGCTGAGAGTTCTCCAAAACCTGGCTTCCAGCAGGCAGGCCCTGACCAATTTGGTGGCTTTTGCTGCCAATACCATCTCTCTGAACCTGTCTTCAGTTCAGGGTAAGTCATCCTCATAGCGATCAAAATGAAAGTACCCTGAGATCTTACAATTGTATTTCAAGTTCCACAATTCAAATCTTTATAATTTTTTGCTTTGCTTCGCAACAAAGGATTTTTTATAAGGCGAGCTTTAAAATTGAAAAATATTCATTTATTAGGTAATCAAAGAAACAAACTGGCAATTTTTTTTCAAGTAATTTGTAGCTAGATTAAAATTTTGGTAATTTACAAGATTTTGAACGAGTTGTAGACTGTATCGTAATTTTTCATATTTTTTATCTTCTATTTTTAACTGCAAATTAAAACAATAATTGCCAACATTATGCTAAACAAATCTGTATATCTGTAGTTTCAAATCGCTTGGGACCGCTGATGAAACTCCTGAAAATGCGCAAGTCCCAGGATGGACTAGAAAGTCTTCCAGACACCCTGACTACTCCCTCCACGCCTAGCACGCCCTGCACTCCCATGTCTCCGCTGCAGGGTCCACCCATTTACAGTGCTATATCGGATGCGGCAAGCTGTTGTAGCATCAATATATTGGCCGAACCGCCGCCGGGTCAACCCATTCGGGCCGACATTGTGCTCATCCATGGCTTGCACGGATCGCTGGTGAACACCTGGAAGCAGGGACTCTGGCAAAACGATCGCCAGCCGGTGGAGTTCGAGAGGCCACCGCGACCGCCAGTGCGGCCACCCAAGCGGCCACGCCACTCCCGCAGTGCTGCTATTCATCCGGCACCCAGGGAGAAGAGGGCAAAGTTTGCATCCCTCAACCGCAAACGGGACTCCTCGGAAGATGCTCCACTGAGACTGCGGACCCGATTCCAGCACTCTGTGGAGGCACGGCCGGAGGACTTTTATGTTTATGCTTCCGATAGCGATGACGATGGTGAAGAGTAAGTCATTATCTATTGGACTCTTCATCTGATTAATCCTTATTTTCATTACAGCTATGCCTATGTTTGTGGTGGTCCGAAGGACATTCAGATCTGCGAGGGAATAGAATACAGTTTCCCTACCTTCCGGTTGAGGATGCACGATAACAGTCGCCTGCTGCAGGCCGAACTGGAGTCAATGCTGGAGGCGAATGCTGGAAGCAACGAGGATCAGCCCGGTGCCGACCAGGCTAACAACACCCGCCAGCGACCTTCCACATCAGGAGCGGCACCGCGAAAGCCAGTCCGAAAAAGCAAACCCTCGCCAAACGATCCCAACTACTCCAAGTGCTGGCCCGGAGATTGGCTGCCCCTGGACTGTCCCGGCGTGCGAGTAATAGCCGTCAATTACACCACCGATCCGTATCTCTGGCGACCTTTGTGGAAGCGCAAGGAACCGCGCTCCAGTCTCGTCCAGCGGTCGCGGGAGATGGCCGAGCTGCTCATCCAGCAGCGAGTGGGTCACGGTCATCCGATCATCTACGTCGGTCACTCCAAGGGTGGTCTTTTCATAAAGCAGCTAATCGTGGATGCCTGGGAAAGCGGTCGCCCTGCGATGACTCCACTTTGGAGATCCGCCCGCGGCTGTTTCTTCTATTCTGTTCCCCATCGGGGCTCCCACCTGGCAAGCATCAAGGCACCGCTTCTATCGCGATCGGTGGAGCTGCTGGAGATTGAGAAAAGTAAGGATTATTTACATTACTTCCTGACAGCAATAGTAATTCCTTCTTTCATAGACAACAAATACTTGTTGGACCTCCATCGGCGTTTCGCTGGCCTGTACCACCTCGGTCACCTGAAGATTGAAGTCTTTAGTTTTGTAGAGACTGCCTTGACCCTAATGTCTGTGCTGTATTTGCGCATAGTCGGAGTGGATTCTGCGGGTTAATTTCTTTCTTTTTTACAATATAAATCACTTATTAATATGGTTGATATATTTTTGTAGATCCTGGCATCGGGGATGTCTGCGGCATTCGTCTGGATCATCGGGAAATCTGCAAGCCCCGTGGACGGGATTGTATTTTGTACAAAGAATTGGTGAAAATGATTGAGAAGGTGTGCTGAGCACACGCGAATACTGGAATACTGTAATACTGGAATAGAGGTGTACTGTATAAGGACCTGATTTATTTGTAACCGAATTGTGAATAGAAGTGACAACTCCAAGATGTCATGATAATTACGCGTACCTAAATGCGATGCCCCGAAAAAACGGATCGTTTTTGGGGGCAGGTGTAATCTTAAAGCGTCGCTTGTTGTTTTTAGAGTGCATAGCATTTGATTTGTTTTTAAATTTAATTCGCTTATCCCGTTAGCTCAAGTTAGTTATATTCGTTTTTTGTCGTTAGTTTAAGTCTTAACTGAGCCAATCAATAACGCTCGGCCATGCCATTGGGCATCAATGATAATTTTGCAATTTTTATGATCGTTTGTGATCATTTTATAGCACTTTGTTGTGATGTTCCCACATACCACCCGTGAATACGTTATCAAAATATTTGTACCTACATGTTAGTGTATTTAATCGTTAGTACTAAACTGTCTCTATCTGTAAACTGAAGTCTTCACCGCTGTAAAACGTTACCAACGATAATTTCCCTATGAATAACCAATCTATGTTTTGTACGTATTTAATAAGTATCGATTTAATAAAGCCATTAAGGAAGAACTCTTCAAATGTTTGATTCTGTCTGGTAAAGCCTAACCACTTACAGGAACAATAAAAGACGATTTGTATGTTTTCCATCATAACTTAGATTTAGTATATTTTTCCAATAGTTTAAGGTTGCATTCATTTTTTCTTTGCCATTTCTTTTCCATTTCTTCAGTATTCTCTAAACAAACATGTTACACTTTTCTTTCTTAGACTCTTTTAGACACGCCAATCCCCTGGATCTTGCTGAATTTTCATTTTTGGCTGCTTAGTTAGTTGTTGGTCGCCACAAGTTGCTTTGAAAAACTTTAACACGAACCCTTTGGCAGCTTGGTAGCTACAAATAATTAATTTCACTTGCATATACAATGCATATAAATTGCATAAAAAATACATTAGTCTGTTTCGTTCGTTCAGTTACGGATAGTTTGAATATACTCCATGTTCTAATTTTCTTCTTTAAATGAGGAAACCAAGCCTAAATAGGTTCATTAAAATTTAGTTACTTGCAACACACTCTACTAATGAGGTATACAGTATACGGACTTAAAGCAAAACTAAAATTACACAAAATTAAAATATATACTAAGTAGAGAGTGTGTTTGCTAGGAGCAGCAGTTTTGCCAAAGACAAGAACATAATAATTGTTGGCTTACAATTTTAGTGGACTTTTAGTTAAATGAGTGATTTCCGTTGGGCAGAAACCTTTGCAAAAATCGCAATACTCGTATGAATTTTTATTTTGTTATTTCTGTAATGTTTGTCTTCCTAATTATTAATTTCTTTATCTCTTTATTGTTTTTGCGCTTAAATAATTTAAACATTTATCACATCCACTTACTCGGCGATCACAATCGCAGCTATTTTTTACTTAATTTCAAACTTTTATCCTTTTTCTTCTTTTCCAAACACGTACATTTATATGGTTCTCTTAATGCCTAATTATTTAACTTTAGTACATAAATTTTCTTGTTGCCTTTTGCTGCATATAATGTATAATAGTTTTAGTTAATTTTCGTTCTCTTTAATATATATAATTTTCGTAACGTTTAAAATTGATTTTATGTTTTTTGTTTTTTTTTTTTAGGAATTTTGAGTTGTTCTTTCGGAATACATTTTCTGTTTTCTGTTTTTCTGTTTTAAATGCTTTTCTAGGTTAAAGTTTAAAGTTTGTTGTGGTGCAACGATTTAAATAGAAATTTTACAGATAATCGGTTATTTGTAGAAATGCTAAATCTGTGGCTTATTTCATTTATTGAACACAATTCATTAGAGATTGTTATATTATTATTGATGGTCTATACTGGGATGGAATTCGCAACTCTCTCTCTGGTTTCTCTAAGATTCATTTTGAACGTTGCTTCTGCTTCTGCTTGAGTGGAAAGGTACTATTGTTTATAGTTGTTTGTTTGTTCTGCCTCAGGGATCTTATGGATTACCTTTTGCTATTTTATTATTTGTTGGTATTGCACTTAGACTCTAAATACGTATACAGTTACAGTTTTCAAACACATTTTCCTCCTCACAATAAATCATATATATATACTCGTATGTAGCATATATTCGTATGTAATATATTGGTTTTTCCTATGTTTTTTTGTTACACACTTAAAACTTTTCTCCAATTGGTGTTAGAGCTTCCTTGGTTTGGTGTGTTTTTCTGTGTTTGTGTGGCTGCGTAATGCATACTTTTGTGGAATGCTTCATCTAGGTTTGTATATTTTTTAGGTATGGATTGGTTGCTGTCGTGTAACAATTTTCGCCTCTCGTTTCACACTGAACAATAATTCACAAGATAAATATTTCCAGCTACATGTCAAAGCTCGCTTTTCCCCATGCATTTCAAAAATAATGTCAGTGGAAAAAGAGCAGGAGCCCAGGATATGCAGAGCTCTGCATCGGGTTTTGTGGGTATTTTATGTTTTGGCGTAGCTACAGGTTTTGTTGGTTGTTGCACAAACGAGGTACGATTGGTGAATTTAATATACAAGTACAATTCGGCTGTAATACGATGGATTCTGTGGCTTATTATTAGTTATGTAATATGAATGTGCACTAATTGGAGTTGCTAAGTGTGGGTGTGTGAGTGGCTGTGTGTTTGTGTGAGTTTGAATGTGTGTGTGTGTGAACGAGAGCACAAAAAACAAGAATGCAAAATGAATATAATCAGGTACATTTGATATATCGGTTGTATAAACAAAACAAAATGCAGCAGTAAATATGCAGAAATGAAACTTTTCGTTTACATAAAAAAGACTACAAATAGTATATATATGTTATGTGTATAAATAAAATAAAATTACAAATATTATTGAATACGTATTACGTTTTAAATCGAAATCGATGTGAACACTTGTGACTATTGTGGTTAAGTGGTATTTGATGGGGGAGTGTATGTTATGGTTTGGTTTGGTCTATTGCAGTGGGTGAGTTTGTGGCTTTTTGGCTGTACTGTTTGCTTTGTAATTGAATTTTTTGGGGCATTTATGATAGAAATGCTTTAGCGCAGTAATTATTAGCGACAAATATGGAAATGCATACTTGTGGGCTGAGCGATCTGTGTTTTGTATATCTATTTATATGTAAGTGCATCGAAAGCAACAATAAATAATCCTGTGTTAATGTATGTTAAGGAAATTACAAATAAAAATTAGCCTCAATTAACGAAAACAAACAAAAACTAAACAAATACAAATGCAAATAGAAATACAAATACAAATACAAATACAAATACAATTAGTGTAAATGTAAAATCGCGAGAAAAATACTATAGCATACAACTTAGCGCATGTAGACATTGTGTTTTACGCAGACAAGTGTGCATAAGTGTGTACTCGTGTATATATATCAGCTTATATTATCATTTCTCCCATAGTTCCATAGTTTCAGTTACTAAATATTTACATTTATAAAATGTACTCTTTATAAATGCTAAAACATCACTAATACGCACTGTGATCCTACATACAATATATCTCTTCGTGTCTTCTCTCTTTTGGAATGTTTCAAGCTGCGAATGTTTTTCATGTTTTCATGTTTTGTTTCCTCTGTTTTGTTACTTATGTAGTTTTGTTTGCTTCTATGTGGTAGCTTCGTAAAAATACTTATGCTCGCCTGGCAGCCGATGGCTTCACCCGTTTGGATCCACCTGGGCCCTTCGATGGGCCACCGTCGCCGCCGGCCAGGACTGCTTGCTGGTTGTGTTGTTGTGGTTAACGGCCGCAGGATACGTTGCTGCTGCGGGTCCATTGGCAGGAACTATGGATGTGGCATTGTGGCCGAATGAGATCGGATTACCGTTGCCTCGACGCGACCGATCCTTCGCCTGGCTATCTTTGTGGCCATCTTTCTGACCACTGGTTTTGCTGCTGCTGCTGTTGCTGTTGCTACTGCTACTGCTGCTGTTATTGTTGTTGGTGCTGTAGTGGGTGGTGCCCGTTTTAGCCACATCGGCGGGCAGCTTGAAACCATTGGTGAGGCACACAGACGCGTACTCGCGCTCTGAGGTGGGTGTTAGGGTGGCGGCCGCCTCCTCCTCGGCCAGCAGGCAGATGCCGTCGTTGGAATTCGAGTGTCGCACAAAGTTTGTATGGAACTGCTTTTTGCTGGACACGTTGCTGCTGCTGCTGGCGCTGCTGCTGCTCAGACTTCCGCTGCGACGCGCACTGACACTTCCTCCCCCATTAACAGCGGCGCTTCCCGGGCCTCCTCCGGCCAAGCCCGACATGGTCGACACCAAAGGTAGGGAGTTTGGCGGCACCACCACCTCCAGCTCAGAGTTGCTGGCCGAACGCTGTTTGTGACTCCCGGCGCTCAGGGCCACGGCATTAGGCGGGGCATGGCGATAGGGTATGTAGAAGGCCTTTGCCTCCAGCCGCATGGCGTCCGCCACTGTCTTCCGCTCCGGCGATGTGGACTGACACAGCGGCAGCTGCGACAGATTGTGCACTCCGGCAATGCTGAGATCCTCCTGGTCCGAACGCCGGGCTACTTGCACGCTCCCATTACCATTGGTCAGGTGAACCACAGCGGCCGCTGCCGCCGCCGAACTCGTTTGGTATTCCAATGTGTGCTCCGGCAGCAGCTCGATGTGGTAGCGCGACCGCGGAATGAGAGTCTGCATTTCGTGGCAGTCCTGCTGCAGTGTGCCCCCACTTAAGCCTCCGGCACTGTCGCCCGGAATGCCCGAGGCACTGCTCAGATTACCGAAGTTAATGTCCGTGGGCGTGGTCAGGTGGGTGGGACCCTGGACGCGCGCCTTGAAGCGTCGCTGCTGGAAGATTATAAACAATCCGAAGAACAGGACACACATGATGGACAACAGCGATCCGATGGCTATGCCGCTGTAAACCTCTGACCGAGAGGATTCGTGGTGCTGCTCCAGCAGGGTGTGGTTGTTTCTCACCATGTCAAAGTAAATGGGAGCTCCTGCTCCTGTGTCGCCCATCACCCGGACAGCCACATGGATTTTTGCCGTTTCCGAGACATTGGGAAACTAAAATTGGATTGAAAAAAAAAAATATAAATTTAAAGCAATTTATAAAGACGATATTTTTTATGTTTAAGAGTATTTTCTTGCTGCCAGAAGCAAGTAAATTTGTAAAATGACTCACCTTGTAGGAGCAGTGTTTGCACGACTTAACAATAGCCTCATGTGTGACATTGTCTAGGGTCCACCTAATATCATAGTGGTGGACGCGTCCATTGGGATTTACGGGTGGTTCCCAAATAAGTTTTAGGCCATTCTGCTTAACCAGCATGGAATTACTGATGGTTCCAGGAGCTAAAATTAAATAGAGCAATTAAATTAAAGTAAACAAAATAGATTTCCATTGAGCTTACGATCCTGTTCGGTCTTGACATCCATCTCGCCGTAGAAGATGCGGGTTTTGCAATTGTAAAAATGCAAATTGTATCGCTGATCCGCCTTAAGGTCGGTAACCAAGAGCATTGAGTTGGAAATGTTACGTTCCTGGCACTTTGGATCTTGATTTGGGAATTGCATTGGAATCAAAATGTGGCACTCCATAACACAGGTCTCATTTAGGCTTTCCAGAAACTTGAAGGCCAGGGCCCGGGATTCGATGGTGACCAGTCGGAAGGGCATATTTGATTGCTCCGAAGTGCCATTCTCAATCTGAAATTAGAGTAGATGTATTTAAAGTAAGTAAAGGGTTGAGTGAAAATCCTTTAAAGATGTCAAGTGTTCCCCTACAGTACAGTCTACTCACAGTCTTCCACTGAACGTAGCGAAAGTCCTGGCCGAGAAACTCGTTTTCGCTGGTGATGATTAGAACCCTCATCTTGATCCGCGAGAATCGCTGCAGAAGTATTCCCGTTACACTGGCCTCCACCACCATGCTGAAAATGTCCTCTTCCAGCTCCAAGGTCATGTCATCCACTTCGTTGTCCAAAACTTCGTGCTCTGCATTTCTCAGCACTGTGGCAGCCGCCGATTGATTCAGCGGCTGGATTATTGCCAAATGACGACGCACCTCATCCGCTTTCTCCTCGACAGGCGTCAGGGTGCCATGAAGAGGTCCACTCAGAAGCTGGGAGGGATGTGGGTGCGTGTGATTGACGGAAAACTGCAGGATAAAGTACTTCTTGTCTTCCAACTGGCCCTGCGACCACTTTACGAAGGTATCATTGCCCACGGCTATGGGTCGCAGCATTACTATGATTAAACGAAATTGATTGCATTAATTAACGAATTAATAAATTAAGAAGCTTGTACTTACATCCCTGGGTGCAGCAGGTCACAGGAGGACTTCGCAGAGAACTAAGAATCATTTGCTGGGGGACTGCGGTGCCAGATCTCACCTCGGAGGTGGGATAAAGGAATCTAGTGATCAGAGCAAAGGGTCGATATACTGGCAGATTTGTGGAGATAACCACAAACGAGGTCTGATTTAGTTTCATGGGGGCAAATGATGTCCAGCTATGAGGATTAGTTCTCACAATATAGACTACAAACATGGACTCCAGAGTCCGGCTATCGAAGGTTATATTTATGGTGTGAAAACTATGCGGATAACAGCGAATATTCTGCAAGGGATTGACCTGCTCCGGCTGGGGCTTAAAACGCATCTCGCCAATGGCCGAATCCTCGCCAGCAACATTCCGCGCCATGCACTGGTAGATGCCCTCCTCCTCGGGGTCAAAGGAATGGATGTGAAGCTCATTGCCGCTTATATAGCGCGTATAGGAGCTATTGAGTTGGACGCCATTGTGGTACCAAGTAATACTGGGCTGGGGATGACCTTCCGCCCGGCAGGTGAGAGTTTTCGAAAGGCTGATGAAGACCAGTTCCACGGGCAGCCGGCTAACAATCCGCGGCGGAGTGGTGACTATCACTCGGAATGTTTGAGTCTCTAGCGGGGTAATGCAGCTGTATTGGCCCTCATGACGGTCATAACTCGCATTGTTGATGGCCAAAGCGACGCTATTGTTGCTTAGCCGGATTACAGTGTTGTTGGGATGCAGTTGATACCACGCAATGGGCACAAAGTCCGCCACGGCGTGGCACTGTAGGAGCACGGACCCGCCGGCGGGCACATACACGGTGGCATTCTGGAAGGCCGGCAGCAGCTGTGCCTCCGATACCGCCGTCTCCGGATGCTCTGGCTCCTCCTGGTCTAGGCCTTCCGTCTCCTCGCCCTTGGCCTCCACGCGCAATTGCCAGATAAACTGGCGATGGCCCTTGCTGGCAAAAGTATTCTGGGCCACGCATCTGCAATGGGTAATGGATAATGGGTAATGGATAATGATGGTCAGTGGTCGGAGTGGTCGAGTACTTTCGTGCGATAATTGACATGGACAATGGCCACAATTACAGCAGCCGCTGAGCCGCCGCCAAGTGTAAATTAATGCATTGTTTGAAGGCACCCCGTCGGGGCAAAGTGATTGTGTGGATACGGGTATATCAGGGGATAGAAGGGCCACTGATGAAGTGCCGCTAAAGGTGTTGATTTTGCCACAACGGCTAAACAGCTGGAGGGGGTAGACTGGCCGAGGCAGCCAAATGGAAAATACCCGCCAGTCTTGATTTAGATCTGGGATGAAAGTAGTTAACAAGTAGAAAGTATCTCAAAAGATTCCGTCAAACTACTTATATTATTTTTTAATAGAGTACTTTATCGTGAAAATCCTTTTGTACTCACTTGTATTTCCCAGCTTGCTCCTGACGTAACTTCCGCAATATCAGAGTGCCATTTGCCAGGATAAGAGCACTGTCGCAATAATAAAAGAGAAAAACAAACAAATACATTCATTTAAACTTAACTTCTACCAAAAAAAAAGAGAGGAATAGGAAATTCATAGCATTGGTCAACCCATCCAGCTGGCCGACCTCCTACATTCAGTATAGACAAGTCGTAGCCCAGGCTCGATGCTTCAACACGGATCTTTACTCGCCTGTTGTCATTAGCCAGGGAATCGTTGCCAAAATACCAGCTGAAACGGGCGCGGGGCACACTGAGGAAGGGACAGCTCAGGACGAGGGGTTTGTCCTCCACAGCACTAATGTTGGCCTGCTGCTGTTGACCCGAAAAAACCCGTTTAAGGACTGTAAACAAAAAGGATTATTTATAATTTGGAATATCACCCTCTTTAAATCCCGAAAACTTTAAATTGAAAATCACTCTCTCCCAAAGTTGTAATGTCAAGCCCAGAGCTGACTGCTCACCTGGATATTCGACGGTGATGAGGTCGGATATTACCGCCGACTCATCCCACTCAATCTTGCATCGATAGGCACCGCTGGCCTTCTCGTTCGGCGGCAGACGCAGCGTTCCATTCTCGAAGATGAAGAAGTCATTCTTGCGAATGGACAATTGCTCGATGACCGCGTCATTCCGATACCAGCTGCAGTAGATGGGCTGATTGTCTGTGTGTTGCGCCAAAAAGGATATAATACAGTATGCAATGAATGTTGCAATCCGAATGCACAAGCAGATCTGTCAGATATTTAGATACTCACCCTGATAGTAGTTGTAGGGCGTGAGGATGGGTATGCATGGCAGATAGTAGAAACTGTGGGGCTTGCTGATGGTCAGTCTTGTGACGGCGTGTTTCTGGATTTGCAGATACGGTGTGAGGGTGGATGAGTTCTTCGGTTGTGTGACGGCAGCAACTGCAAAAGAGCAAACGGCAATTGATTAAGAATCTGTGCTTGGCGCGACGAGACTAAGTTATTGGTACCAATAATCCTACCGCCCATTTGCCGCCATACAATAGATAAAAGGCGGACAACAAAGAGGGCCACACAACAAAAAATTAACGCGAAAAAATGTTATTTATATTCCAGCTTAATCTATTGGCTGTTATAAATTTCACGCTTTTCACTTAACACCGCCTCCCAGTCCATGCTCCCAGCACTCGGCCCTCCCACAACTGCATCGAGGTTTTTCTACTGCAATGGCCATAAATACCCAGAGCACACAGAAAAAATCTGAGAAATAGAAACTGCCAAACAACGGAGTCGTGCTGGGCTTGGATTTGGTTTTTCCACTGAGAAAAATTGATTTCTAATTAATATAGATATAAGATTGCAAATATTATTTAAAGTTCATAAGAAAATCTAATATCTACACATCTTAAATAAGTATTTCCCTAAATTTCAATTTCTTTAAACTTTATTTCAATTTACAATTGGGAATTTTGGCTCTCAGACTGAGTTTGGGTAAGTCCCTGGCTCCAGCTCGCCTCGGTCTGGGTCCGAGCTTCAGTCGGAGTCACCACTACGTGCTGCAGGCGTGTCCAGGCAGACTTGGCGTGTTAATTAATTTTTTCTGCTGCTGCTGTTCTGGTGTTGACGCGCCGGCCATGGTCACTAGTACTGTCCAGTCCCGTCCAGTGCAGGGCAGTCCAGTTCAGCAAAGTCGAGTTCCGTCCACTAGCGTTGACTTTGTCTTTGTCCGACAGTGCGTATACGTGATATTAAGCAGTTGAAACAATTACATGGCCAGCGGGCAGAAGAGCACTCATTTGCATACGACTTTGTCGAAAGTCGTCCGTCGTCCATCAACCATCAACCATTGGAACAATATCTATTAGCTGGGAGTTCCAGGGAATGCGAAATGATAATGCCCGGTGCCAGGTTGAGTACTTGGCCTGGTGATAAATGGTCAAATTGCGGCAGCCGAAGAACCAACTCGCTGCCCGCCCCATGACAAATGTCCGGACATTAGTCAAATGCGTTGAAATTTATGCTAAAAATGCAATCAACTTGCGTTCCGCTCGACGGACGTCCTTACTCTGAAATCCCCAACTACTACTACCTACAGAACTACCCCCTTCCTATTCTCGCAGCACCTTCCCCTTGTATCTTGCATCACCCCCGCAGTTGCATCTCCAATCAGTCTGCCACCCAAGTAGCCAAGTGCACTCAGTTGTTGCCAAATGGCATCAGCGAATGCTGAATGTGGAATGTTGAATGCCGAGCACTGAGTGCTGAATGCTCGTTAGTCAGTCACAAATTGTGGCAAGTTGGTTCGTTTGTTTTTTTTCATTTGTAGTTTTTCTGGTAGACAAGGAAACCGAATATTTGTTTCGGTTTTGATAAATGAACTCCTATAAATTAGATAATTGCTGAACATGCTGGGATGGATGTACTATGCACGAGTATCTTAAAGCTTTGACTCCGGAATTTGCCGACTCGGCTCATGTTGCATGTTTGTACGCAATGTGTTGCAATTTTTATTGCAGTAATTACACGCAATGCCCTGGCAGCAATTTGACGCATGGAAATGCCTTCGACAGCAGAAGCTCCGCTAAGTGCGGCAAATTTACAAACACGACAGAGGATACGATGAGAAGGAGTTAAGGAAGGGGCAGCAGTTGCAGTTGCAATTTCAGTTCCAGTAGCAGCGTCAGCGGCAGTAGCAGTGGCAGCAATAACAGCATGTGCATGTGCAACCAGGGCGTAATTGTTATAGCGTATACGAAATTGTTTCAATAGCGGGGCGTTTAATTGCACTTTGGCTACTAACGGCTTTAGGAAAGGAGAGACGGGGGGTCACCGAGTCAAAGTTCAGCGATTTCTAGCCTTTTTTCCTCTGTTTTTGTCATCTGCTGCACACCTTTCCCGGGGCCATTTGTCATTGCCTGTTTTGGGTGGACAAAGGAAAATGTCAGGAACAGCATTACCTTTAAGCACTTTGGGAAAATTTTACTAATCACTTTATATATTTCAATAAATGGGATTTAATAAAGCTAATTTAAAAGGAAATGTATTGCTGTCTTTAATCCAAATATATTTGATTAAACTAATGCGACAAAAATTGGAAAGAATGTCAAGTGTTTTTTTCTAATGTTCATTGTGGAATTTGACCAAGTCATTAGCAGATGGAACCATTAAACTTTCCTATTAATTACTCTGTTCTTGGAGTCAATGCTCATATGGAGCCATCTATTCAATGTGCCTGACATTCACTTTGTTCGGGAGCATTCCCAATTGAAACTTTCTAAGCCCCTTGGCTGACTATGGCTATCAATTATATTGGATCGTGCACTCGAATTGGCGCCCCCACAGTTGCCCAGGAGCAGGAGCAGCAGCTACAAATATATATAGTACATGGAATCTACCAGATTTGCTATCATCGAAAACCATTTGGAGCTGCCATCACTGACCATAACTCAACGCAGCTGCAATAAGATCCCCAATCTCGGTGATTGAACTGTCATGACGCTCAGCTTTCGTCCAGGCAACTCGTTATCTTCTCCCCCAACCCTATAAATATATATTTTTTTTATATAATTTCAGCTCATTTGTATTAAAATCCGTCTTGCATAGCATTTGCAGGCATAGCCATAGTAAAAGCAATGCATTTAGTAAGTCTTCTTAGTCAAGTCAGTGGAGAGGAATGTTTCCCAGAATCGTGCTTGAATGCTGTTTGACAAGCGGCACTAACCCACCAACACACTCCCAGACACACCATTACATGCTTAGCACTTACTAAGTTGTAGCAAGTTGCAAGTCAATAGCAGGGGGCTGAGGCGGAGGCAGATTGCAGTTTAGAAGCAAGGGAACTGGGCGCTGCAGCTCAAATTTGCATAGTTGAACGCATGTTGCTGTTGCACAGTGGTTTAAGTTGAGATTTTTTAGCTTTAATTTGAAGATAGATTAAAGCAGTTTTATTAACGAACTGAGAAGCTAGCAGGAAGTACCATTTTATCTGTACTTAAGCACTTAACATTTTAATAATAAATGATAATGCTGTCTTGGATTCCATTTCAAATGAAAATTCCTATCAAATGTACATTTTTCATAAACATCATCACAGTGCATTCCAAGCAGCAACTATTGCTGCACTCGATGATGAATGCAATTGCTGCAGAGGCAGATGCAGCAGCGGCGGCAGCAGCAACAGCAGGAGGAGCACATAAATTGCCGGCTGCTGCGCTGAGCTTATCAAACGGCAACATCTTGTGCATAGATAAGCCGGCCTCAGCCTCGGCTTCGGCCTCCAACTAACGGCAACCGCTGGGCCCCCATGGAATTTCGCAAATTCAAATTGCCTGGCATCCTTTAATGCCACTGCCACTGCCACTGCCACTTCTCCCGCTGCTGCTACTGCCGCAGCTGCAACACTGGCACACTTTTACCGCTCCAAATCCGAAGGCTGCTGCAGCGGCGGCAACATTTTATGCAAAATGCAACGCGCATGAGATAATTTATCGCCTAATGACGTGCTGTTCTAAGGTTGCCTGCGTTGTTGTAAAATGCAATAATAAAATGTGCCTGCAGCAGGAAGATGGCAAGTAAAAAATAAAAAATATTACAAAAAATTGCAGTAGACAAAAAAAAAAAAAAAAGAAAGAAAATTAAAAATGAAATTTAAATGCTGCACGAGCGAGCTGGCATCAGACTGGGAGAAGGTGGAGTGGGAGAACTGGTTGCCAACTATCTGGGCACCAGCAGGATGGAGGGAATCGCCCGGCTCCTCCATCACCTGCACCCTCGGCTTCTTCTTCTAACTATAATAGCATAGAGAGCATTCTCTGCTGTCGCTTTGGGGGCGCTCAACGAGAATTTATGAATGTGCAAATGCATACGACAATTTCGCGCATAAATGTAAGCTCCTGCCATGCAGCAGAAAGACAGAAACAGGAGGGCTGCTGAGGAGAGACTCTGGTGAGGATGGTGGAGATGGTTGAGGAGCACCCACCACAAGTTTGCGGAAAGACGGAGACACATAGACATAGTAAAAAAGAGGGAGATCGGATGGCAGTCGAAGAAGATGCGTTTGCACATTCCATGGCATTCCTCCATTCCTAGCGCCCTGGCATGTGGGAAGTTCTATGGTTGCACAGAAAGTATCTTGTAGCCGAAGTAGCAGCCACACCACCAGGGGCAGCAGCAGCAATAGCTATAGCAACAGCATCGCCATGCAACTTGAATCGCATCCATTGATTGCACACAGTTCATTGGCGCGAGTTGGAAAAAGGATTGAATGGCAGGGGGCAGAAGAAACTGGGGGCGAGTGCAATGCCTGAATGCCTCGGCTTATTTGGGTTAGCAGTTCAAATAGTTATACGTGCTGTTTTGATCAAATTTTCAAATGCCAGAAGAGAAAATTTATTGAAAGGACCTGCAGGCATGGTGCAACTACAACTGCAGCTGCAACAGTTAACCGCAGCAACAAATGCTATAATTTCTCCTTTTTGGTTAGCATTGTTTGCCTTTTTGCCAGGAATCAACTAAAGCTGCATATGGTTGCTCAATTGAATGTCTGTGGTTCCGAGTAATTGAGTGGTTGCAACTACCCGAGAAATAGAAACTATTTAAATGTGCACATAACTAACCCACCCACAATCCCCAAGGCAAACACACACTCGTATTGCTTCCAAGAAAGAAAAAAAATAGAAAGGCTGCCTAAATGGCTGAATGAGCAAAGACGACTGGCCATTGAAGAGACTTTAGACAATGGCGGGAATTTACTTGGCCAAAGTTAAAGATAAATTGCTTTTTAACCTACAAGCTCCGTTCTTGGTTAGTAGGGAGTGTGCTTTGTTTGTTTGCCACATGCCACATCTCCCTTTTCATCCTTCTTTATCACTGCCACACAAAGCATTTCAATTGACATATTTGGTTAACTTTTGGCGTCCTAGAAAATTCGCATTCAGTAGTTGGAATAAATTTTCTTTGGCAATTTGCATTGCACGCACAGGCCACGGTCTAGGGTCGGAGTTTGAACTAACACTGTGGGAAAATGGGTTGAACTGTCAAATATTTCCAGCTGGATATATTTGCATTGTGCAGGTCAAAGTTTATGAAACAGATTTGTTTACTTTATTGCTCTGCAGCAACTTGAGAAATGTTTAGTCTTCGACACTCTTGCGCTCATTTATCAAATGGAATGGCAAGAGTATTATTCACATAGGGAACTTTATATTTTAATTAATTAATATTTTAATGGATATTGAAATAGTTTTTTTCTGAGAGTGGAAACGCGTAGAAGAAGGATGCCTCGCCTTGGCACGGAATGGATGCGAAATGGAATTTTATCTAAATGTTGTTCGGGGCGTGTGCCAGAAGCCGGCATTGTGAAAGTTGTGTTTGTGTAAATGGAAGTTTGGCCCCAATATAAACGAGTCAAGAACAATGGGTAATGGGAAACGGCTTTTGTTCGAGTTTACATCCAAGCCATGGCAAATACTAGTGTGTTAGCCGAAAGTTTTCTGGGGATTATTAAAGGATTATGGGGGATTCGAATGGAAATTTCCGAATTCACATGGCAAATGAGAAATTCATGAAAATGCCAAATGAATTTCGATTAAAAACAATAAAAGGAGTTACAGTCGATCCAATTTTGCCCTTGCTGTTGCCATAGCTCCAGCCACAAGGCTTCCCGTTCTGCCTCAGCTGTTTGCCTCATCTGCTACATCTTGTTGAATAAACAGAACTTAATTGGCCACTTCGCAACTAGCTGAACACACATAAATAGCTACACTCCTCTTGTATGGATTCGGCAAATATGCAACACACTCACTCCTTCCTGAAACCAAGTCTGAGCCAGGCCCAGGCCCGGATCCAAAGGCAGTCAACTGGCCAACTGGTCGAGTCAATGGCTGTCACAATAGCGGATAACCAAAATACAATATGCTGCTGCCCATAAGCGAACTCATTTCCGCTGAAATTTGGCACCAACTCTTCCAGTGCAGTGCGCTGCAGTGCAAACATTTCCCCCTCAATAAATCATATTGTAAAATTTCCGTTCAATATTTTTCGCCGGCTACGTAAACAAACAACGGCCACTGGCAGGCAACAATTTGAAGCAGCCAGAGGAGAAATGCGAGTGGGTGTGGGAATCCAAATAAAAAAACAGATAAATACATAAAAAATTGTTTACTTTAAAACTTTGAATTAGATTTGTGATGAAATTTATTTAAAATTCAATCTAAAAAACATGAATATCATCTTGCATTTATAAGGACGTCTTCCAGTCCTTCGTAAATGTAATTGTAAGAGTTTTGTTTCGGTGTACAGAAGTTATCCATGAAAGTTTTGTTTGGCCACATTGTATGCTAAATGGCGAAATGTGAAATGCGAATTGTGAAATGTGGAGAATGTGCGTTTACTCAACGCTGGAGCGGATGAAAGGAGGAAACTGATGATGATGGGCATGAGTTGGACTCTTATTTCCTTTCCTTGCAAACTCCACTGCTCTCCACAGCATTTTTTAAATGGGTTAAACGTAAACCATTTACCAATGACTCAATACGGCTTCCTGGAAAACCGGCACACCCGTATCCACATGCATTAAAACCAAATAAATAAATAAGCTGATTCTGCTCTTGGTCCGTGCCACCGAAAAAATTGCCAAACGAGAAAGGAAACTATAGTACAATACAACAAAAATAAAGGCATAGAACACTGGGACGTATGGACGCTGGAGCTGGTATGGACAAGGAGCAGAAAAACACAACCACGGACGGAGGATGAAGGATGGCTGGTCAATAGTCAATGACCAAATAGCAGAAAATAACAATGTTGCCAATGGCCAACGAACCAAGCAACAGCAACAAAAACATCAATAAAATAATAAAAACGAAAGAACGGAGACCACAAAACCCCATGGTCAAGCCAAGTTAAAAAAAATAAATAAAAAATTGAAGAAAAAACAAGAAAGGAAATTATAAAAATGTTTCAGTTGAAGCGGGTGAAAAATACGAGATGAGAGTACACATTCATGGCTTTTAAGCACTCCGAGAAATGTTTTTAAAAACTGCAGTCTTCGAAGTGTAAATTGAACTAATTTTTATTTTCAGTGCATCGAAAACTCCAAGCGCTGGCAAGAAATGGAAACAGATCGAGTGGAAGAGTGAAAGAAAAAGGAACTCTCTTCCATTTTGGTGGCCAACGGAAGCCAAGGGAATTTTCGTAAGCTTTCGTACGCAGAAAAGTGCAACCACAAGCCGCAGTCAGCAACTTTTGTCCAGCGGTGGGCGTGGCCCAGTGCGGCGTGGGCGTGGGTGCAGGCTACAATGTGTGTAAAAACAAACTATATAACCATATGTGTGTATGGTGTGTTGCTATGTGGGGGAGTGCGTATGTATTATTGCGGTCTGTGTCCGACGAGCGGCAACCGTCAACCATTTACCATTTACCATCTACCGGCAGCACATCCCCATCCACATCCCCATCCATATCCACATCCTCGTCCACATCCACAATTACAAGTCCATCAACGTCGTCGTTCTTTCGTCATCGTCATTCTCATGATTGCAAGTGGCACGTACAGAGGCGGTCAAGATAATAGGGTGGCAAATCGGAATGGCAGTCATTTTTCAAAGGATTAGGCGGCGAATAGGTTGCAGGAGATAATACCATGAAAGGTCCCTAGCTACATTTCAACCTCATTATCCGGAATAATGAACTAAAATTAAGACTAAATTGGATAACAATTTTTCATCAGGTTTCCATCTCAAAGAAAATTAAAGGAAATTACCATTTAAGTAGAACTAGAACTGAAAATCATTTAAAACTCATTTGGTTTTCTTATCAAACATGACCTCTGTGGTAACCATGTGTATTTAAGCTTCTACAATGATTTCTTTTGCTTCGCTATTGCCTCCCACCGTGCCATGGAATCCTACATCTCATAGAGCATGAACGCCCCCTTCCCAAAACGCCCCATCTTTGTCCAAGTCCCCACCTCCTGGTAGCCTCCTTTCACCTCAGTGAAGCAGCTACCAAAGCTCACCCGAACCGAACCGCTCACTCGCTCCCGATTATTATGCATCATTTAACAGGAAACATTGTTGCAGTCAATGCCTAGGGCTTTAAGGGGCGAAACGGGGAGGGCGGCGAGTGGGAAAGTGGGTGGAGGAGGGGCAGGTTGATGGGCTCTTGCCACTTTTTTGTTCTGCTGATGGCCCAGAGAGGCAACGTCACGAACGTTGCTGGCGACGAACGTGCCACAAAAATGTTTCACCGAATGCGAATTGCAAGAAAAATTATTGTTATTATGAGTTGCTAATTGAATGGAGTTGATGTGGTGGCCAGCCGATTGGCGGATGGAGGATGAAGAGGCACTTTTGTGGGGTCTACACTGCTGTCACAATAGGATAATAACTTTCGGACACTTGATTGATTAGAGAGTATCTTAAAGATGCATTTAATCTTCCGCTGGAGTTAACATTTTATCTTAAAGAAGGAAAAAGGAATTCAACTTTAACACTTCCATAACTGAAGTTTAACTGGAACTCCTTTTGTATCCTTTTCACCCAAGTGCCACTTCATATTCATCGGTTAAACGATTCTAAAATATTCATTGGCTGTCAGAAACAAAGGTAAACTGTCCAATATTGACAGCCCTGGGAATCAATACAATAAACACAAACAAGCCCTTGTCGGGTTGTTGACAAGCAAAGTCAAATTTCGTTCAGTGCATGCCAAACTAACTGTACAAAGTAAATAAACGTAAAATGTAAAAATTTGCATTTCTTTGGTGCCACAGAGGCAGTGGCAGTGGCAGTGGCAGTGGCCGTGGCAGAGGCAGGTCTGTTGTCCTTGTGTGTGTGTAAATGTAGTGCCCATAAACATTATGGTATGTGTAATCACCGCTCCAGAGTTTTGTGTGTTTGTATAAGTTTTTTCTGCCACCTGCCCCTTGGGTGCTCCTCCATATCGCTACCTCAACGCTGTCAATGTCAAAGTCATACATGATTCCCAACATGCCAAAGCCAAAAGCGAACATCAAGCGGCAACAACAAGCTACAACAGCAACAGCAAGAGCAGGAGCAGGAGCAGGAGCACGAGCAACAGCAATGTTGCATGCAACGTTACTGCAAGTTGAAGCCGGATTCTGGCAGATTCTGGCAGCACAACGAAGCTTACTTCGAAAATTCCATGCGCATAATTTATTTAAAGATTCTCTCAATATTGGACAAACATCGTCTGCAGGTGAAATCTATTTGCATTTATCGTTGAGCCGGAAAATTGCAAAACTAAACTGCAAACTGTAAACTGCCAACTGGATGGGGCAACCGGCGAAATGGCAGGGCCAACCAAGGGGAGACGCCTCTTATGCAGATGGCCAAATGGCAGCAGGAGCAACAGCAGGAGCAAGAGCAACAGCAGGAGCAGGAGTAGCAGCAACAGCAACAGCAATCCTGAAGGAAACTGGGGAAAATTTGTGATTTCTCTCGAAATTGCGTTTAATGTGACGACAACGCAATTGCGTGCAACGGGCAGGCCTGCTGCTGCCCCATTCGAATCGATCCGAAATTTAAATCGTATAAAAGCCGAACTGATGCTGCTGCTGGTGATGTTGCTGCTGCTGCTGTCTCCCGGTTACCAGAATCGATTCCCCAAATTAGCGGCAACATGACTTTCTGTGTTGTAAATAAATTTTCCGCCACAAGGAGCAGAACACGCGCAACGGAAATTAAAAAAAAAGGAGCACACAGCCCATACGAGGGGAAGTTGCCCGACAGATGATAAGAGGGTGCTATGAAAGATAATTAAACATTCGATTTAGAATAACATTTGCCTGGTAATTAATTTATTTAATGCAGTCCTAAACTCTGTGTTTCTAAAAACACTTTGAAGAAGGTTTCGCTTTTGGATCCCTCCTTGTTGCCACAAAGTGTTGCAGTCAACACTTTTAATGGTTATGCATTAACTTAAAGAGGCATTAGTGCGTAAGTATGCTGTAATCTAGAACGCAGAGGGGAGAGTCGCCAGCTGGCCAAAGTTCTGGAGTGGTGGCACCTCTGGCCACCTCGACTTCTGGCCTTTGACGAACGGCCTATCCCGGCCTAGCCAGGGCAGAAGAATCAACCCGTCAAGCAGTCAACGAGAGCCACGGACCAAACTGGACGCGTTGTACTTGTTAATTGCTGCGGAAGCACTCAATTAAAAGCGCGTGAAACGAACTCGCCACCTGCGTATATGCCCCATGTACGAGTATCTGTATGTTTGTGGCATATAGTATACAGTATACAGAGAGGTGTATCTCCCCCTGAAATCAGAGAAGAGATAGGGAAGGAGATACTAAACCACTGACAGGGACTGCAACAAATTAAGGCCACAGGAAACAAACAAATGCGGCGTAATCAAAAAGCGGTAAATGACTGAAACTGTAAATAGTTTATAGGCAAATGCATAAACTTGCAAATTGCCGGCAAACAAATCCTGCCAGACCAGACTGGACCAGGCCTCAGACCCCAGACCCCAGACCCCAGACCCGAGACCAGGATCAAATTGTAACGTTTGCCATTGGATGCGACGAAGCGTTGCGGATCGAATAAAGTCACAAAAAAGCAACAACGTTGCGGGAATGCAATAATGCAACTGTTTGTCAATGTTTGCCGAGACTAATTAGATGGCAGCTGAGCGCTGACTGATGAAAGATGCATGAGAGAACCTTAATTGGATATGTGATGGATTTCCACATATGCAGATACACACTCGCATAGCTCGTATAGATACAGATAGATAGATGGAAATCCAGTTAAATGAATGGATTCGAACATGAGGCATTCCCATTTGCAACTTGTTATTCAAATTTCATGTGTCAATTTCGGTGCGGCTTCAATTTCGTTCTCCCCATCGGCTTAGATTCCGACTAATCGATTAATCTCAATATGGCATCTAGTTGGTCGGAATAAACCATATGTCATTGATCTCCCGCTAAGTGACAGTTTCGTGGCTGGGAAGGCATCATCGATCATGGACGCGCCCATCTATCAAAACTCTCGACTGGATGGCCAAGGTCTGTCGAATTAAGGCATTCGACTGAACTGGTGAATCACCTGCACAATTGTAGGAAACCCAATAAGAATATGTATCATACTTGGAGAGGCAATTATAATAATTTTGTATAATAATTTTTCTTGGATTTAAAACCCTCCAATCTTGTTCTGCATTTAAGGCACACTTCTTCTGAAAAGAACCTCAGAATTGCTTTTCCTATTATCCTGACCGCATCTGTTCTGGCCATGTTATGCTCCGCACTCGGCCACAAAGTCACTGGCAGAAGACAGCCGCAAAGTGCCGGCTGGCCAACATTACATTTCAAGAACCGGGGCGTGACGTCGTCGTTGTTGCCGTTGACTCCGTTGCAAGTTGCAACTGTTTGTTGTTGCGGCTGTCGTGACATCATAAGGCAAAATGTCAGCAGTTTTATTATCACAGGCACAACCAGAGGCAGTGGCAGAGGCAGAGGCACAGGCCTGGCACACACGCATGAAGTAAGAGTTTCTGCCACACGACAGCCGGGCCTGCAACTGTTGTTGTTGCAGTTGCTGCTGTTGGGGGCATTCGCACAATGTGCCGCATAAATAATGCAGTTCATTATGTCATTTAGCGGCACGTTGTTGCGTGCACTAAGACGCCGTTGGGAAGTCACCATCATCATCATCGCCGTCCGCATGATTGCCAGCGGATCTGATCTTATGCCGGCTGTTCTCATTGTGTGTTTTGTTGGTCTTGCAGCACGCCAAGTGCGGAAATGAAGTTGTCAATGAGCCACTTCCACAATTTATGACCGCTGCGATGCTGCAGCGACTGCGGCTATGGCAACCCGACCACCGCCTGCCAACATCTTAATTATGACTTGAGTAATGTGGAATAAACGATAAGGCCTGCGCTCACGCAAATACACTGTAAGAAAACATGCTACATATTTAATATGTAGGAGATTGCATTCGTAACTTGGCCAAGTCGGCCAATCAACTACATAAATCAAACAGCCTCCTGACTGCAAATGGCTATGGAATTGAAATTGAAATTGGTCTTGGAATGGCCTGGGCTGTGGGACTTTGAGAAATGCGAATAAATGTCGACGACAAGCTCATAAAAATGTCAAATAAAATGTGGCAGCCATTTTTGTGCATTTGCCAAATTTGCGAAATTTAATTGTGGCGTAAAAATGTGCAAATTTATTATGATTTTATTGCACTTTTTTTTGTCCACTTTTGGCAACTGACCAGGGCGGCCCAAGGGGATTGCTTACTTTCTGGAGCAACTCTCAAGACATAACATTTATTTATTCTTATGGGCTAGCGGCTGGCTAGTATTTTGTTTGTTCGGTTACTTATTCGCATCAAATCCGATGATTGAACTGAATCTTAGGAAATGGGAATGCTGCGCCGTCTGGCGCGGCTGGGAACAAAGGCCCGGCATTAAGGGAAATGTTCATCAGACTTATTTTATTGAGTGTGGAAATTTCATTGTAACAAATCAATTAATAGCTGGAGGTGCAGACGACGGGGTGGGGCCCGAGTCCGAGGAAGAAATTGGAGCCAGAAGGGACAAGGATGATTGTTGCTATTTGGCGCTCTGTTTTGGCTCTTGGCAATCAGCAGTAATCAACCGTAAGGGGTGGTATGATGGCTCCAAAGTGTGAGGCTCCGGCGCGGGAAGGATACTGGCGGAGTCTCTGGTCCCAAAACAGGACGATGGGATGGTGGAGTTCGGTGTCAGATGACGCTGCCAGCCGTACACGTCTGACTGCGCAAGCACCGCCAACATTAACAAAGGAAAACATATTTACGGACTTTGAAATACCCTAAAAATAGTCTCCAAAATAAGTAAAACAAAGTTTAGACTTTTTAAAAAAAACTTGATATTAAAACTTTAAGTTGAAAGTTTTTAAAATTACACTAAACATTGAGTTTCAGAAAGTCTGCGGTTTTAATAAGACCTCTTATTATTACTTAAATACTCGTATTCTATAAATATTGCTTTATATCATCCTATATCCAATATAAAATTCCTACAAACTCAACAGAAATCCTGAAATACTTTCAAGGAAAGTTTATCTACGATGGCGATGACAACATCTGGCAAAGTCGAGAAGGCGACCAAGGAAAGGACGGGGACCCTGGACGGCGAAGGGACTTAATCGATTATGCGATTTAATTGAACTAAAAACGCTTAATAAGCAATAAAAGCTCACACAAGCACAAGCCCGTGCCCGTGCCCGTTCCCGTGCCGAGGAAAACAAATTAAAAGTAACACTTAAAATTACACCACGTAGACGACGTTGGCTAATGAAAAGAAATCAGCAGCAACTAGCTCGACTCCCTCCCTGCCCTTATTACACTTGGCATTGCCTTTAAAGAATCGTATAATAAAATTTTATTTCCTTTGAAATGAAATTTTGTGAGGCGTTGGAAAAAAATAGCATTTTCAGCTGGCAGGCGAAAATTGAACACAACTACACACAGGAGGTGGTGAAAATCGAAATGTCGAGGGAGCTGGGTAGTTGGGGGATACGGGGTCAGAGTTTAAATGCTGTTAAACACATTCATTTATCAAATTTTATATTATTAATTCGGCTCTTAAGTGGGGTGGATGTTCTGTCCAAGTGCTATATATTTTGGTAGCCTAAGAGTGAAAGAAAGAGCCCCAAAGGCAGCATCACCATCAGCATCAGCATCAGAATCCGCAGAAGCGTCAGTGGTCTTAAAAGATTATAAACGATTTCTGGAAAAATGGAAGAATGATTATATCCATGTTTCTATGGTAGCTAAGCCAAAGGTCCAAAGCTGTGCGAAGCCAACTGGAATGCCAGAAATGTATTTGGGAGTATTAGAGCATCGGGTGAATGGGAAATGATTCATTAGAAGCAAATTTATTTGTCTTCCTAATTTCAATGGGATTTTCAAACCGTCTTAAACACACATTGTTTCTATCCATTTCTGTGGAAATACGACGAGTATCTGGCTTAAAATATTTCAATTATTATACTAAATATTTGCTCTGCTAATCTTAGCCGTAGAGAATGTAGCTTGCTATTTTGTAAGAATTCTAACCTAATTAGAGCCAAAATTGTTTGTTCATCATTTGGCTAGCCAGAGGCGGTAAACAAATCGCTTCTATGTAAGTACGATGATGAAGGCTATGACCAAGTTCAATGAACGCAATCTATAGACAACATGTACGTATGCATTTCAAATTTGCATAAACACTTGAAAAAGAAACACTGGCAAGGAAGAGTAAAGAAATATAGAATAATATGAGTTTTTCCTATTTTGTTTTTGTTTTTAGAAAAAAAACTTAAACTGTTTCTCATAGTGTCGAGGCAAGTGAGTCAGTTGCGCTGGAGAGTGCTTTAAATTTAGACAAACAACAAACAGACGGAGGCAAACAAGCCTTTTCAGTTGTTAGCTGGTGTTTGTTCTGGTGTTTGTATTTGTCTAAGTGGCATAGGCAGTTACCAAACACACTCGCCCCCGCAAACACACACATATGTATGTACGAACATATGCGAACCAACAGGCACAGGCACAGGCATGGGCACGGGCACGGGCACGGGCACAAAGCGGCGTATGCGTAATGTGCAATTTGTTCTACAGCTGTTGGCAAATTGCAACTCACACACTCTCTCTAGCTGGCAAAACCAATTTTATGACAGCCAACATATTGCCGGCTAGGAAATACGAATTTCCAAATACGAAATTCGATAGGCAACCAAACAAACAACAAACAAACTACAATTTCCCGTTTTTTTTAGCATTTCCCATTTAATAACGTTCATTAACCGCCTGCCCAAATAAACCTGGTAATTGGAGTTGCTGCTATCACAAAAGAAAATTGCAGAAGCGAAACGCGTAAAAAAGCCCGGTGCATAAACAAATTAAAATTAAATATTATCGGACTTGCGGCTGGTGACAAAATTGCATTCGGGCCCAACCCGATCCTGCACCATGCATGTTTCATATTACTGCTGCCGACCAACAAATAATGCAATAATACAAATAATTCAATAATAATTATAATGAAAGGGTCCGTCAGGTCTGCTCTCCGGATGCGCCACTATCCGGGACGAGGAGGTCCTGGCTCTCGATTCCACGGGCTTAATGTACAATGTACACACATAATTGAACACGCGCCGCGCCATCAGCCACATGACCACCAACCCACACTCGTATAGATTATTAAATTCTCATGTAAAAAGGCAAAAATCAATAAAATTGACTGCTTCCATCGATGGCAGTAAGGACAATACGAGTATAGGAAATATGTTGGGATGTCTGCTGAAGTGAAACCCGACAACCGGGAGTGGATAAGGAGCAATTAAAAATTCTTCAAATCGAATTGTTATCAAATTACAGGCAGAAAAAAGTGGTTTGATTTCGTTTTAAAGGTCATGTATTTAATTATCATATATGGATAATATTATATCTCATTTGAATCAAAACACAGAGTTTAAATGTTTCTTTAATGCCTTATGTTCGTCATCGATTTGCTGTTTGTCAGTAAATGAAATTTGTTAAAGTTAGTATGTTTAGTCACTGCTTCCGCGAGTCGCTTAGTGTACGCAACTCCATCAGAGATAAACTAAAATCCGGAGTCCGGACTCCGAACCCGTCTGCCTTGCTTCCAAGTCGCCTATGGACATGCTCGTAGCCAGGAGCGGAAATGGCGTGCAAAGTGAATCGGATGCGGAACGTTTAGGGAAATGTTTAGGTTCAAATGCAAGCATTCCATTCGTATTGCATTCCCTGCCAGCAGTCAGCCACATGTCTGTCTGTCTGCGTAGGTGTAGGTGGGTGTATCGTATCTCTCTATCTGTTGGGAGAAGCCTTTCGAGTCCGGTCTTTGGTTGGCTCGGCCTGGCCCTCGGAGCCCTCGGAGTGCCCCCGTTTTTCCGGACGGTGTCCGGGTGTCGGGGTGTGCGTGGCAGTTGAATAACCTCTGATGTGGGTGGTGCCAACCGACGTCACTTGTGCCTCTCTATCTCTCTTGCTCGCTCGCCCTCTGTCGCTTCAGGATCCACCCACTTACAAATACACACGCAGCCAGCAAGGAAGAGCCGCACGCACTCACACTGTGAGATTATTATGACGCTCAGTCAGCCATTACGGTTTGCTCCGGCTACTTCATTACGCAGCGTGTTTGCACTCACATACGAGTATGGTATACGCCAGCACACGCTCACATACGCTCCGTAAGTCAGTTAATATAGCAGCTAGTTGGCTGCCAGTTTGGCCGAAAGAGGAAAAAAAAACACAAGGACGGTGACGGTAGCGGTGGCAGTGGCAACAACATCAACATATCCACATATCCACAGCCCGACAAATAGAACCCGACCAACATAAGCGCCATTCAAGCTTTTTAGTTCACTTGAGTGAAGCAGCAACAGCAATGAGGACGACAAGAACATCAACAGCAGAAATTGGGTAGCCAGGCGGGCGGAGTTAAGGGGGGTTGCAATCTGGTGGGGAGGCGTGCCACCCGAATGGGGCCAGAGGAAAAAAGGAGTAAAATTAACACGTGGTTAGGGGTTTACGCTCTCTGCCCGATTTGCCGCTGAGCTGGCTCAGCTTTTGTGTATATCTCATTATGGCCTTAAATGTGCGACCTGCTCTGTCCATTTATACACCAAAAGAAATCTTTTATATACTTATTACTTATCTACAAATCACATTATTTATTATTCCCATGGGTGTTTTCTATTAAATCCTTAAACCAATGGAGATTTTAAGGACTTTTTTAGCAACCTAGCAGGCCTGTTTTTCTCAGTGCTTTTATGTATAGGTGAGATTACAATTACATGTATACATGTCCCTGTGTGCGGTATTTACGCACATTTCCCCTACCAACCCCTGTCACCTGACCCCACCCACAATTTTTCTGACTTGTGTCACACCGTTGAGGCTAATGAAAAGCGGAAATGAAACTTTTGTATTAAACAACCGCCCCTTCTCTTTCTCTGTGTGTGTGTGTGCTGGTCTGAGTAGGCGTGTTTGTTGTTTGTTTGCCTGTCTGCTCCTGCTCCTGCTACTGCTCCGCCTCCTTTTAGCCCGCTTTTGAGCCCATCAAGCCTTTCAACTGCCAAGCCACCACGCGCAGTTTATAATATAAAACATTGCAGATTGCGTATACGCAGCGTGTGCCACGAAATGAATGCGAAACCAAATTGCCTCAGTCGAGAGAGACTCCCCGCCGACTTGGCCTGTTTTTTGCCCACTTCTTTTCTTTTTGTTTGGCTCGCTCCTAGCTGTCTCATAATACGCTCGGATTAAATGAAGTCCTATTAAAATAAAGTAATTTCTTTCGCGGCTAACAAAAACCAAAGTCGTCCCGCACCAAACCAGACTTTTCTTTGCTCACTCGCTTTTCATTTTTCTTTAGCTTTACAAAACTAAAATTGTACAAGGAGCCGGAAACAATGCGATAGCATTGCCTGTTAAATGTGTAAAATACGCTTAGTCTTTTGGTTACGAAAAAAAAAATGGGAAATGGAAAAATTTGCCATGGTCTCCCACACAACGCTCCCCCACAGCAAGAGTAAACTGCGTGTTAATGGCCAGGGAGATAGGAGGCAAAAACTGAGAGTAGATGCCACAATATGTATGGTAGGGATGTGGGTGGCTGATTCTAACAAAGGGAAAAAAACACGAAATATGGAAAACAGAAAGAAAGGCGAAATGGAAAATTTTATGCAAATAACATTTCATTTAGTTGGCGAGGGTATTTGCTTAAAAATGTGCAGAGCGAGCAAATATAATACGAAAAAACTAAATAAAAATTAATTGAATTAAGCGATGGGCGAAAGTACGAGTCTCTTGTGCAGAAAAAAAAACAAAAAAGAAACTCCTACAGACCCCTGACGGCAATTGTGGCATAGAATCCTGCTGAGAGTTTTCATATTTTGTTTGTTCCCCTTTTGTTTAATGAAATCCCAGCATAAACTGTACGGATTGTAAAGTTTTATAAGATTTAAAAGTTGTAAATGTAAATTTGGATCGGATCATAGCAGTTGGATATGCACTTCAAGTCCTTGTTTTCTGCTTCCCAAAAAAAACGCCACTCCATGAACAATGGGTTAATATTGAGATTCTTTTCTATTATTTTTTGCTGAAGTTGAGATTTAAATGCAAATGAGTTACCAAGCAAGAAATTCGCCAGAAAACTTTACACATTGCTTTTGCAATTTTCATTTAGCCCAAACTTTCACGGAGCATGTAAAAACTCTCTCCACAACACACAAATTTAATAATTATTTTATGCTTGCCACAAGAGGAGAAGCAGTAAGAACTCCTGATTCCTGATTAATTTAAGCAACTTTAACTCGATTTTGAAACAAAAACAAAAATAAAAAATTAAAACTGAAGCCGCAAGTGTTGGGAAGGTTGGGAGTGAGAAGTGAGAAGGCTAGGAAAACAACATGCAACAGCAAAAGTTGGCTTGATTTAAAACTTTTTGCACCGCAAACTTCATAAAATAAAACAAATTATGGCAACGTCATTGCTATCTCAACAGCTTGTTAGCTCCCTCGGATTCCAGATTCTACATCCAAGCTTCGCAGCTCCCCATGTCCCCGTTTCCTGCTTCCAGATTCAAGTGCCAGACTAGATCAGGGAGCTGCGTGTTGCTGTTGTAAATAACGCCATCTTGACAGAGCAAAGCACAAATGCTGCACAACCACATTTACATATCAACAACCACATTCACATCCACATCCACATAAACATAAACAAAAACAGCAAACAACAATAACAAGACACAGCAACAGAGACGACGGTGATGGTGACACGATATGGGATACGGGGTATGCGATATGGGATATGGGTGCACCACATATGCAAAAGTCCCCAACATACATATATGGTTAGACGCATTGCCAGACAAATGCGCGTCAAGTTGACTGCATGTCTCGAGGCAAGTCATTCACATTCGTCATCGCCGCGCCAGACTCCGTCAGCGCCAGTTGCCGATGCCGATGCCGGTGCCGGTAGGTAACCAGTTGCCAGTTGCCAGATGCCAGTTGCAAGTTGCCAAGGTGCTAACCAACGGCAGCCCCAACAGCAAGCTGCAGCCAGCAACCAGCAAGAGCCAGCAGTGCGACAGCTATTACAGCAACAACACCCACACAGGACCTCTCGGCTGGAATCGTTCACCGGCACAGTTTGGGGGCCCAGCCAACGCATTCAGTAGCGCCGAGACACTGATCAAAATATTATTTAGAAAATCTAATAAACTTTTAGGTAAGGTAATTTTAAGAACAAAGAAAATAGTCATAAATATCCAAAAGTATTTCTTAAAAAAAGGAGTTAAAATCTATCTATGCTACCTTGATCGTATCCTTGATTAAGAAATCTTATATAGTACTATTAAATCACAATTACTATACAATAGGGAAATAAAATTCAATAAATATATCTAATTATATTGTTAAATGTATTCCATCCACATTGTATATCAATAATTCAGTCAGTGTTTTTGTAATTAATATTAATTAAAATGTCACGACTCCTAAAATTTATGTTTAATAATGTAGTTTTTTTGCGGTACAACCTCATCAACGGTGTCGCCATTGCAGTTATTAATCTAACGCAGTTCAAACACGGCAGCCTCCGCCTACGCCCACGTGCCATAGCCTTAGCCATACAGTTATGAGCGTGACTGTATAGCCGCTCTATTGGTGGCGCGTATTTTGGTAGCAACGGCTCATGTTCGGCAAATGAGTGTTTGTGGCCAAATGGGTCTATGGCCAATAAATCGAGACTCACCGAAGAAAAACTAACTTTGGGCGTGCTTAAATTGCCGTTTAAGCATTTTTTATGAGCATAATTTATCAAAGTTACGTTAATAATTTTTATTGGTTGGCAAGCAAAGATGCAGAGGGAAAGAGACACAGCACCGTGGGCCGTATTTGGTGACACAAAAAATAAACCATAAAGTATTGCAATTTAATTTGCATAAATTGCGAAGCTGAAGAGACAGGACCACCCACTCCCAGCCACCATACCCCTTGCCTTTGAACCACACGATAGAAAATACCAGAAAAATAGCGGCAGAGCTAAAATAATTTCCTAGCTTACTTCTAACACTACACTGCCAACAAAAACAGCAACAAGAATAAGGACAACAGGACGACAGGACGACGGACGGCGACAACAAAAAGGGTTTCGGGGCAATTTTGTGCCTTTGCTCATTTTGCTGGCATTAAATTTTTGCATAGCGGAGAAAGAACATAATTTGAAGCATTATGCTAAAATATGCGTTCACTCCCTTCCAAAAGAACATTTTGATGAGAAGGCAGAAGGCAGCAGGCGGGTCTGCGGAACAAGGACATGGGACTTAGGATGGGAGCCAGAAAACATTCTGCAAGAATTTTCCCATTCCAAAGTTTTTTCTGTGAACAATTTCATTATTAAAAATTTTGTTGGTTATGTCGAGTGCAGAGCACTGATAAGCAGCAAAGGATGCTCACAGCTCACAGGCTCCAAAATAAAAAATCCAAAAAAAAAAACCATTTCACTTTGAAAGTCTAGAAATTATGTTCTCTGAACCAAAAAGGCAAATGGAGTAAATTAGAATCCTACTCTGCAAGTGACTCGAGAAAAGAAAACCCATTTAAATCATATACATTGTAGAAGAAATATTATCATATTTACGTTTATTACATCGCCTTGGCTCAGACCTTCTTTGGCCCAAAACAATTCTAGCTCATCTGCATAATTTCTAAGCCGCTTAGACTGATTCCAAAAGAGAGATTTCTAGGAGCAAGGTTAAGCAGGATTCTGATGTGCCAAAGTTGATTTTTGGTGGCTTCAAATAACAACTAATAAAGGACTGCTTCGAGTCAGAGGACTGCGATTTCAACTCCAGAGTCCCATATCATGTCGTTTTATCGGACGTGCAGCTTAAACCCATCCCATCCCGAAGATCCAAAACCATTGACTGTAAATCAGTGCAAGTCCCTGGCCATATAAATAGGTTTGCATGCATATTAGGTGCTGGCCATATCGGTTCATCCATGCCACTCGGAGTCATCATCATCAGCATCTCGACAGCATCTTAATTAGGAGTCCGGTCGGGGCTAAGTCCGCAATCTGCATAACAAGCATTTGCTTGGCTTGGCTCGGTAAGGACGTTAGTTAAGTTTTCCCTGGCTTGGTCCTGGCAAATACGTATGCTCTAATTGGCCTTCGGTTTGGGGCCATAAACCTTTGCCAGGTTTGTGCCATACATGTGGAAAAACTTGTATTAATTGTCCAATTTATATGAAGAATCGCTTTATACTTTATGTCTCTCGTTTTTATCAGTGCACATTAGACAGTTTTGCCAGCAATTACGATGGTTTAGTCTTTTTTTTTTTATTTTTTTTGGCTTTCTGAACCAAAAGTCTGGATGCCAAGTAAACTTACTGTCGATGATGATTTCTGGCAACTAAATGTGTGCGGTGCAGGTGTTTTAACCCCTCGATAACCCCTTGATGAAAACTTTGCCAAAGGCAAATAATGCTCATGTGTGCAAAGCCGTTTCAGCTGTTTGTTGTGTGCACTAAAAATTGAATTGAACTGCAAATGTTCAGCTGCAATGCAGTCCGGTTCAAGGGTTACTTTTTTACATTTTCAACGGAATCCCCAACCCCATCAAATTTCTCTTCAATTTTGGCACACACACACACACCGAAACACTCTTATGAAAGCAGATGGAAACAAAAGTTCAATAGCCTCGTCCTGAGTGTGAGTGTCACAGGACATCCATACACACACTCACACAAGCACTGAGGACATCAAAATGCAAGCGTTAACCGAAACCTATCCTAATATGTTTGAGCTTGATGCGTTTTCATGATGTTACCTGACTCGAGTCCTGGCTCAACCCCTCTACCCTGGCATCCTTATCCTGACGGGCATAATAATGACATACACACACATACACCCTCTCACGCACAACACACACGCACACACACAGATACAAATGTCAGCCAAAGTTTATTGCATTGCGACATTTGAGCTTCAACACTCAATGTCTGAGGTCTACTGCCTCAGTCGACGGCGACGTCGCTGCCTCTGTCGCTGCGGTGGCACTCCTGCTCCTTTTTCCTTGCTCCTGCAAACGGAGGGTTGCAAAATTCTCATTGCATTTGACTGAGATCCGAGGACGGGCGCTGCGTCAGCGGCCAAATAACAATGGTCCTTATGTATTAAATAACAAGCAGGATGTATATAAGCTTTGCACTGAAAAAAACTAAACTTTCACATTCAAAAAGCAAGCTAAGAAGGGAAGAAAGCTTCTTTGCAAGAAATAAATTAAGAAAAATATTTCAAAACTAAACAGAATCCATGAATTGTCAACATTTTCCCTTAGTGTTCGACTGTGTGTATCAAGTGTATTGGTGCGTACCTCTGGAATCCTTATGAATCCTTTTGCCTACCCACATAAATTTCATTTTTATTTTTCATTTTCTTCTACCCACTGCGTTGTTTAACTTAATAAACAGACAGAACGCAGACTTACAGAGTGAACCGAATGTTGCAATCTAAAACCGAACCATCTGTCATAGATACTGTCAGTTAATATTGATTTTTTTACCCATTTTTGCGTTCCTGTCGTTTTGCTGTCGTTGCTCGTGGACGTCCTCCTCCACCAACGTGAAACGACCACCGGCAACGATAATGTTGCCAATTGTTAGCAACAATGAAATCCGGCCTGTAGTCTCCCATATTCATCGTCCTTCTGCGAGTGTTTTCCTACCTGACTATTTGCATTCAACTTGTAAATAATACAAAATGCAAATACAAATGCATTGACTGCCAGACGACAAGTCAAGCCGAGGCGAACCCAAACAACCAAACCAAGTCGAGGCAAACCGAACCACTTTTGACGCATTAACGTCACTTTAGTTTTACACACACAGCGGAGATGCGAAAGACCCATGCGGCGTATACGTAATGTAAAGAGGCACACACAAGGCTGAAAGGGAGACTAGGCCAGGCAGCACTTCCACTTCTCCATCCATTTCCATCTGCAGCTCCATTTCAAGGCAAACAATAGCTAATAGTGCTACAAACTTACACCCACAATGCCGCACTCGCACTCACATTGCCATTGTCAATATTTGCCCCGAATGGCTACACTCCACTTCTGTGGCTGCGGCAACTTCGGCTAACAATAACAACATCAAACCGGAGTAGGAACAACATTAGCTACCAGCCATCCAAACAGCCAAACAACCAAACAACCAACCAACCAGTCAGCCAGCCAGAAAGCGCGCAACATGTCGAACAACATATTGAACAAATGCATTTCAATAAGCCAACATCAGCGACCAGAGACGTTGTCGTCATTGGCAAAAACCGCCAACCTCCAACCGCAAAAAGCAGCAGCATCAGTGCCATGGTGGGGCAAGTTCTTACACTAAAATTGATTTTGATCTTTGACTTTTATATACTTTCATTAACTATAACATGTAATATCAAGCATCTTCATTTACTATTCATTTACTAATAATATAATATAATCCATATTCGAATATGAATAATGAATATGATTTGTTTTACGATACAATAATTCCATTTAAATTGAACTACATTTTTTGCTGTGCTATTAAATATTTGAAAAGGGTCCTGGGGGGGATTGAAAAGAGCTTGTGAGATGCCGTGAAGGCGATGGCGGGAAATGGAGGTTGAGGTTGAGGGCAAAGCCAGGTATTTCACTTCCACTTGCGTGCGCTCTACACGCTTCACCTTCAATTGTTTGCATTAAAATTGCACTTCAACTTCGACAACTGCAACAACATTGCCAGTAAAGAGCAACAGCAACAGCCAGAGCAATAGCTAAAGCAACAGCATCTCAAAAAAAAAACAGTAGCTGGAAAAAAAATAAAAACGAAAACCACAACAGAAACAAAGCTGTCGCTGCTGGCAGCTGATGGAACCACAAAAACCCGACCGTAGCTAAAATAGCATGGCAAAAATCGTTTTTGATAAAATGAAAAGAAGCGAGCGAAATGAGCAGAACGAGCAAAGGCAAGGATTGTGGTTGCTGCTTCAGCATCAGCATCAGCATCAGCTTCAGCTCCAGCTCTGGCTTTGGCTTCTGCATGTTGTTTGTCGTTTGCTGTTGCAGCTTTTAAGCAAATATGTAAATAAAAATAACAACAAGATGAGAAGTTGGCAGCATCTCAGGCAATTTAAAAAGCAAGAGCAACAGAAGCGACAACCCGGGCGAGTGACGTGATGGGTAAATGATACCGGAACAGCGAAAAAAAACGATATATATAGAGGAGTATAGGAGCAGGGGTATATCGTGGAATAAGGAAACAGTGGGAGCTCTCGAAAAGTTGCCGGCGGAGACGGAGAAAAACGGGAAATTTCACTTAGCCGGATCAGGATTTAGGGGTTGAGAGTGGAGTGGTGTGACAGTGAAGCGCTATCAATGACAAATGTCAATCATATTTTGAAAAGCAATTCAGACAAGCTTTGCATTTTATTTAGATGTCAGACAAGAAAAGAAAAAATCACAAACACACACATCTTGAAGCTCCTTTTATTCCTCTCCACTCACTCAAAAAGGAAGAACCATCCTTCGATCACATTCCTTGCCCATGTCTAGTGACAAGTCTCTTTTTCTTCGACCATCGGGAAGTGTCCTTCCAATGCTATATGCATTTGGTGTGCAAACATTTTCATTCTCAATAATATAATATAAGTTTATGATTGTTGAATTTCTCAAGTGTCATTTATTTTTCTCAACTTTCAGGTTCAGAAAACTATTGGCATCTGATGTCCTGTCCCCTCCAACTAACTTAAGCCTCAACTTTCGATGCAAGCAACTTCAGTTTCATCGGCAACTGAAAGCGGAAGCATCATCTCGCACAAAAGCCAAGGAAGTCAATGTAAATACAATTTTTAAGCGCTTCATAGAGTTTGTTTGATACAGGCGAAAAAACTTTTGGCCATGGTAACTTCCTTTTTCCGGCGTCAAACTCTTGACGTCTGGACCGCATTTTCCGCTCTCTCACGCCGATTTCCCTTGCCCCATGTCTGAGTCTCCTTCCTGATTCCAGATTCCTGATCCTGTCAGTGTCACAAAAACGAAATGGAGAGAAACTTTACTAACTGCTTGAAAATTATGAAAAGTTTCGCTTCCAATTTCTTTTGAGGATGCAACGGAGATGGAACTGTGTTAATGTTTTTGCATTCATGTCCGCTGCAATGTAATCCAATCAAACTTCATTATTATAATGCTGTCAACTGAAGCGTACGCAAAATCTCGCAGACAACTGCAGCATGGGGCAAAAGGGGCACAGACATTGAAAGCTATGAATCGCAGGAGGCGGAGGGAGTGGTCGGGTGTTGTCGGAAAAAGTTGAAGAAAATATAATGTTACTGTGCACGGTGAGAAAATGTTGGTTTTAATTAACCGAAATCTAACTAATTAAAAGGATATTAAGTTTTCCTTTTGTTGCAAAAATAAACGATAGTTTTGAGGGCTTTCTACCTTTTTTTCGTTTTTCTCAGTATTTAAATAGAATTTCAGTTGCAGTTTGTGGTGTCTGCTGTCCCAAGGGAAACTGAGAAAACCAAGGAAACTGGTATAAGTGGCCAAGGCTGAAGGCGAGGCACAACAGATATCAAAGCAGCAACAACAATGAGAGCCGAGGCTGAAGAGCCAGCCGGCAAGACGAGGCAAGCAAATGCCATAAAAGACTTTAAACAAAAGCAAAATGAATGACACGCTGAGGATGTCTCGACCATGGCCTACGACAACGTGATTTTCAGTGAGTTTCGCTATGCCTACGTATGCATGTAGCATGCAGCATGTAGCATGTAGCGACTGTTGCGAGTATGTTTGCCGGTGGTCGTGTGTCAATTTAATGTCTGCTGCCCCGACGACGTCATCATCGCATCATCGTCACAGCCATCATCATTATGACGTAAGTCGACATTGCGGGCAGGAACGCTGCCATTGCAACTCTATTATGGCCCACGCAAGTGATTCCTTGAGCCTTCGGATCTCTCTTGCCCCTACCACAGTATATGCCTGCCTCAGTCTCCCCCGTCCTGTTAAGCTAAGCGTTAGCCTTTTCTCTTGGTGATTTACTTCGCTTTCAAGCATGACGTCAAATTGTGTATGGCAGCAGCAACAAACACAACCAATTTTCGTGAAAAATACTCGACAAAAAGCTCAAGGAAACGCAGCAAAAATAAGGGAAGAATTTTCAAGGAAACGACTGCAAGGATATCTAGTACAGAAAAACCCTTATCGTCTAAAGAAAAATCTTTCCCTTCCAACCTTACACAACTTTGTTAAACAAAATCTCTGGAATTCGGAAGCTTAAAATCCAAATAAAATAAATTATTTTAAGGGAAAACATTTGCTTAACAACTTTCTTTTGATTTAAATGTAAATTTGTCATATTTTTCTGGGGAGAAATATGACAAAGTGAAAAAGTGCTTTGGAAGCACAAACGGCCCAAAGCGAAGAGAATATTATGGCCAATTCACAAGCGGAGTATCTTAAAAGATTTCAGAATCAATTCTCTATCAACCTGAATCAAAAACTGATCACAAATCAAATTTTAGATTTTTTGTCATATTTTTCTGGGGAGAAATGGGGAGAAATATGACAAAGTGAAAAAGTGCTTTGGAAGCACAAACGGCCCAAAGCGGAGGCTATATCATGGCCAATTCTCATCCGATTCTCAAGCGGAATATCTTTAAAGATTCCTCAATCGATTCTCTATCAACCTGAATCAAAAACTGATCACAAATCAAATTTTAGATTTTTTGTCATATTTTTCTGGGGAGAAATGGGGAGAAATATGACAAAGTGAAAAAGTGATTTAAAAGCACAAACGGCCCAAAGCGAAGACTATATCATGGGCATTTCTCATCCGATTCTCAAGCGAAATATCTTAAAAGATTTCAGAATCAATTCTCTATCAACCTGAATCAAAAACTGATCACAAATCAAATTTTAGATTTTTTGTCATATTTTTCTGGGGAGAAATGGGGAGAAATATGACAAAGTGAAAAAGTGCTTTGGAAGCACAAACGGCCCAAAGCGAAGACTATATCATGGCCAATTCTCATCCGATTCTCAAGCGGAATATCTAAAAAGATTTCAGAATCAATTCTCTATCAACCTGAATCAAAACCTGATCACAAATCAAATTTTAGATTTTTTGTCATATTTTTCTGGGGAGAAATATGACAAAGTGAAAAAGTGCTTTGGAAGCACAAACGGCCCAAAGCGAAGACTATATCATGACCAATTCTCATCCGATTCTCAAGCGGAATATCTTAAAAGATTTCAGAATCAATTCTCTATCAACCTCAATCAAAACCTGATCACAAATCAAATTTTAGATTTTTTGTCATATTTGTCTGGGGAGAAATGGGGAGAAATATGACAAAGTGAAAAAGTGCTTTGGAAGCACAAACGGCCCAAAGCGAAGACTATATCATGGCCAATTCTCATCCGATTCTCAAGCGGAATATCTTAAAAGATTTCAGAATCAATTCTCTATCAACCTGAATCAAAACCTGATCACAAATCAAATTTTAGATTTTTTGTCATATTTTTCTGGGGAGAAATATGACAAAGTGAAAAAGTGCTTTGGAAGCACAAACGGCCCAAAGCGAAGACTATATCATGACCAATTCTCATCCGATTCTCAAGCGGAATATCTTAAAAGATTTCAGAATCAATTCTCTATCAACCTCAATCAAAACCTGATCACAAATCAAATTTTAGATTTTTTGTCATATTTGTCTGGGGAGAAATGGGGAGAAATATGACAAAGTGAAAAAGTGCTTTGGAAGCACAAACGGCCCAAAGCGAAGACTATATCATGGCCAATTCTCATCCGATTCTCAAGCGGAATATCTTAAAAGATTTCAGAATCAATTCTCTATCAACCTGAATCAAAACCTGATCACAAATCAAATTTTAGATTTTTTGTCATATTTTTCTGGGGAGAAATATGACAAAGTGAAAAAGTGCTTTGGAAGCACAAACGGCCCAAAGCGAAGACTATATCATGACCAATTCTCATCCGATTCTCAAGCGGAATATCTTAAAAGATTTCAGAATCAATTCTCTATCAACCTCAATCAAAACCTGATCACAAATCAAATTTTAGATTTTTTGTCATATTTTTCTGGGGAGAAATGGGGAGAAATATGACAAAGTGAAAAAGTGCTTTGGAAGCACAAACGGCCCAAAGCGAAGACTATATCATGACCAATTCTCATCCGATTCTCAAGCGGAATATCTTAAAAGATTTCAGAATCAATTCTCTATCAACCTAAATCAAAACCTGATCACAAATCAAATTTTAGATTTTTTGTCATATTTTTCTGGGGAGAAATGGGGAGAAATATGACAAAGTGAAAAAGTGCTTTGAAAGCACAAACGGCCCAAAGCGAAGACTATATCATGACCAATTCTCATCCGATTCTCAAGCGGAATATCTTAAAAGATTTCAGAATCAATTCTCTATCAACCTCAATCAAAACCTGATCACAAATCAAATTTTAGATTTTTTGTCATATTTTTCTGGGGAGAAATGGGGAGAAATATGACAAAGTGAAAAAGTGCTTTGGAAGCACAAACGGCCCAAAGCGAAGACTATATCATGACCAATTCTCATCCGATTCTCAAGCGGAATATCTTAAAAGATTTCAGAATCAATTCTCTATCAACCTAAATCAAAACCTGATCACAAATCAAATTTTAGATTTTTTGTCATATTTTTCTGGGGAGAAATATGACAAAGTGAAAAAGTGCTTTGGAAGCACAAACGGCCCAAAGCGAAGACTATATCATGACCAATTCTCATCCGATTCTCAAGCGGAATATCTTAAAAGATTTCAGAATCAATTCTCTATCAACCTCAATCAAAACCTGATCACAAATCAAATTTTAGATTTTTTGTCATATTTTTCTGGGGAGAAATGGGGAGAAATATGACAAAGTGAAAAAGTGCTTTGGAAGCACAAACGGCCCAAAGCGAAGACTATATCATGACCAATTCTCATCCGATTCTCAAGCGGAATATCTTAAAAGATTTCAGAATCAATTCTCTATCAACCTAAATCAAAACCTGATCACAAATCAAATTTTAGATTTTTTGTCATATTTTTCTGGGGAGAAATGGGGAGAAATATGACAAAGTGAAAAAGTGCTTTGAAAGCACAAACGGCCCAAAGCGAAGACTATATCATGACCAATTCTCATCCGATTCTCAAGCGGAATATCTTAAAAGATTTCACAATCAATTCTCTATCAACCTCAATCAAAACCTGATCACAAATCAAATTTTAGATTTTTTGTCATATTTTTCTGGGGAGAAATGGGGAGAAATATGACAAAGTGAAAAAGTGCTTTGGAAGCACAAACGGCCCAAAGCGAAGACTATATCATGACCAATTCTCATCCGATTCTCAAGCGGAATATCTTAAAAGATTTCAGAATCAATTCTCTATCAACCTAAATCAAAACCTGATCACAAATCAAATTTTAGATTTTTTGTCATATTTTTCTGGGGAGAAATGGGGAGAAATATGACAAAGTGAAAAAGTGCTTTGGAAGCACAAACGGCCCAAAGCGAAGGCTATATCATGGCCAATTATCATCCGATTCTCAAGCGGAATATCTTTAAAGATTCCTCAATCGATTCTCTACCAACCTGAATCAAAAACTGATCACAAATGAAATTTTAGATTTTTTGTCATATTTTTCTGGGGAGAAATGGGGAGAAATATGACAAAGTGAAAAAGTGCTTTGGAAGCACAAACGGCCCAATGCGAAGGCTATATCATGGCCAGTTCTCATCCGATTCTCAAGCGGAATATCTTTAAAGATTCCTCAATCGATTCTCTATCAACCTGAATCAAAAACTGATCACAAATCAAATTTTAGATTTTTTGTCATATTTTTCTGGGGAGAAATGGGGAGAAATATGACAAAGTGAAAAAGTGCTTTGGAAGCACAAACGGCCCAAAGCGAAGGCTATATTATGGCCAATTCTCATCCGATTCTGAAGCGGAATATCTTAAACTATTTCTCAATCGATTCTCTATCATCCTGAATCAAAATTTGAAGTCCGAATTTTTTGTCATATATTTCTAGGACTTCTAGGATAATACTTTCTTTAAGGAAATATTAAAGCATATGCATCCCAGAAGTGTGTATATTTTTTAAGAAAGACAAAGAACTAAACCACAAACGCCGGGTTGAAAAAGCAAAAAGCAAACCCTAGTTTTACACACACTTTGAAAAAAGTCCTGGATGTATGTGTATGAGTGTGAAAGTGCGTTCGTGTGTGTGTACAAGTGTGAGTGTATAGATGTGTGGGAGTTTCTTGTATTGACAGAGTGAGCAACGGTTTACAATAGCCGCCATTATGGAGTGACAGGAAAGGGCCAGGAGGGACAGGATAGAGCGAGTGGGACAGGACAGGACAGGAGGGGGGGAGCGAGAGAGAGCGCTGACAAAGCGTCTTCCACAGAGCGCTTGCTTTTTGGCAGTTCTTTATTATGGCTTCCGACGACTTGGGAGCTTGGGGGTAAGAAAGGAGCTGCCACTCCTGCAGCTCCTGCCAGCTCCGAGGGGAAAGACGATCGAAGGGGAACGGTTATTTGATTGCCTTATCGAGTTTTATGGCTTTATTGAGTTGCGCCGGGAGGGGGGCGTGGCCGGGGGATTGGGGCGTTAGTGTAAGCGAAACTAATGTAGTTGCTGGCTCTTCAGTTCACGACAAAAGCAATCAAAAGGGAATCGAACTTGAAGTATTATAGACCTGATGGAGTACTCGGAAAGTCTTCTCCTTCTGCTCCTTGTTCATCCCACAAAAACGAAACTGACAAAGGGTTATCGAAAATATCCACAAAGCCTGGTATTCTACTTTCAATGAACTTACTTACTTCAATGAACCTTTTTTTAATGCCTAATGAGAGATTTCATGGAATTAGTTTAATTCTACCATGGAATTGGAGTTTCATTTCCAACAAAGGTAAAGGAAAGCGAAATGGTAATATCTTTTTTAACTCTTTAATAACTTGTAAATTCGTTTTTCCATTGAGGTTTGGTTCTTCCACACCTTTTATTTATCTTTTCGGGATTTTTATTTATTCTCCTTTTTTTTTGGGAAATCTTTCTTTGTGCTCTGGTTTGTTGTAATGTCATGGACTCTAGGATTACCATGATAGACTTTTTTCCTGTTATTTTTTCTTGGGCTTTCGCGTCTCTTTGGGATCAGGACGAATTGGGTTTTAAAAGGGTTTCGGCGTTGGCTGCCACACTTAATGAAGCAACCCTTAAAGTCTGGCACGTCCCAACGCCGCGGCACGCAGTCGGGTAATGAAAATGAAATTTTACGTTTTGGAACGAGTGCGTTGAACTCCACAGCTTGTTTGGCATCATTTTTGCAGCTTGTTTTCTATATTTTTCTTTCCTGTTTCACGAAAATAAATCTGCCATTCAACCATTTGTTCTAAATATAATAATGTCTACCCCGAGCATTCAATGACCCAGACAGCAGGCGCCAATTTGCATAAGAACCTTCCGAAAATTACCAACAAAATTTAATACTTTTTATGTTTTTTGAGTTTTTTGCGTAATCAGCATCAGCAGCGAATTCTTCCGGCCTCCAAAACGCACCGAACCTGTTTCTAATGGTGGGAACTTTCATTAACAAACTGCACGCCGGCGACAAACACCGAAAATAAGATGGTGATGGTGAAAAAAGTACAAGCCAAGCTGAAACCGGCCGGCAAATGGCGCTGCAAATTTGTTTATGCAAACGACCCACGGAAGGAGGGAAAAAAAGGAGGCGGGGCAGATCGGGGATACTGGGAACTGGCAACTGAGAACTGCGGACCGGACGCCGGCAATTTGACCGAGTTAAAATATGCGCCGCTGACGTTTATGTTAATTCTTTTTTTATTTTTCTTCTGTGTTTCACCATACGAGCGGAGGACTGCCGAAAAAAACTGGCAAATAAAAATGTAACCATAAAATTCTGCATATAAAAAGGCAACAAAAAATATATATGCATTCGCATAACTACGAAATGCATGTCACGTTGCTGAGGCAGCAGCTGCAAGGACCGCCAAAAAGCTAAACAAATTTGTGCCTGGTTGCTGCCCTTTTAATTGCCGCGGTAGTTTGCACACCGTTGGGAGTAATGGGAATAGCTTAATATTGTCGAAAATTGATCGAGGCAACGGCAACGGCAACGGCAACCCTAGTGGAGTAGTAGACTCCTGATGACCTCACGATATATTCCCTCGCATTTACTCATTAACATTATCTACCCCTTGGTATCTCAACAAAGTTTCCAGTTTGTCTGGCCTGCTGTCTGAATTTATTTCATTAAAATCAAATTAACTTGTGATAAATGTGGCGAAATATATCATAAGAGGAACGATGTTGCTCAGAGGTAGCTATGTATTTATATATGGTATTCGTTTCCATGTGCAGGGAAACAATGTGCTACCCACCCAGGTCCCAGATCCCACTTCCCACTTCCCACTTTTCTGATCTCAGAACCCAGAGACCAGAGACCAGATCCCCGCTACCCGATCCCCAGTCCAGTGGCCAAACAATGAACCTTCTATTTGATATTTATCTGCATTTAATTTTTGCTTGGCTCTCCTTTTGCCCACACACATACCATACAACGTGCGCCGAAAATAAAGGAGGGGTAGAACCCCAGAATTCAGCTCGGTTATCGTTGCCAGAGAAATAAAATGCCATATCTGATTATGTAGAGCACATAAAACTGAAAAGGGGGAAACGGAAATGAAGGAGGAGAGCCAGCTGGGTGGATAAAAAAAATAAAAAGGTGGCTGGCCAATGCTGGCCAATGCCATAGGAGATGCCTGGCATATTAGCGGAGACATAATGGACTAGAGATAAAGTAATGGCCGGTGCACTGGCCAGCAGAAGCAGAACCAGAATCAGAATCAGGAGGAGCATTTGCCAGCTTGCCAACTGTGTATGCCGGGGCAACTTTGTCACAGATAGCCAGCCGGACTGGGGCTGGCTCAGTGAAATGTGAACTCTGGTTTATGCCAGGCCAGGAATAGGAGGACGTCCATCCGTCCGCAATATCAATGACTTTGACAAGGCAAGCCAAAGTAGAGCCAAACGATTGCCTGATGTAACGATGTGGCACTTTTATTGGGGCACCAAGACACTCAGAAAACTTTTTAAAAAAAAAAAACTCATAAATTAACTTGGACTTTAATTACAGTACCTTATTTTTTTTGTTATAAAAGAGTTTCCATAAAATTTAATTACCTGAAAATATAAAAAAAGAGGAGAAATATTATATTTCAGAATATATTTAGAAGTTTTGTAGTTTACGAACTAAGTTTGTCCTTTCTAGATTTGTTTGTTATCTATTTGCCATTCAAATTTTCACAAGTGCAGCTTTATTGTTGGGAAAACCTATTCAACTTAATTGCCACATTATGTGGCTGTGTTCCAAGTTGATGCGTTCAACTTGGCATATTTCAATTGTTAATCCAGCAGTTGAGTGTTCGCCAGAGCCATCAACACTCCAAACATGTCAAGTGGCGAAACTGGGAAACTGGCAAAACTTTCCCGGCCAAGAAGATCTCAAAGTTGGTAAAAGTTTTCTTGCCCGAAAGCCAAGCCACACCACCATCAGTTCAGTTCATCTTCCTGTCACACAGCTCGAGCAGCGAAATGTAATTGAAATGATTTATACAGTTCTTTTCTGTTTCTGTTTTTGTTTCAGTTACAGTTTCAGTTTCAGTTTCTGAGACCGACTCTGACGCCCAGTCAGGACCACAGGGTAGAGGACTGAATGGACTTGCAACATTACGCATACGCCACGTGTGCGCAAAATCAGGCCCATCGCCAGTGGCGGTTGCCCCTCGTCGAATGAATATTTTACAATTGACTGTGACACCATGCACCAAGTGCAACTGCAACAGCAACCAGCCCTTGAGTGGTCTGCTTAAAATGCAATTGGCAAATTACGAGCATGCCTGGAACTTGGCATTCAGCACGCGCTCGCACTTTATCATATCAATTTCAATTTGGCTCGAATTAAGGAGAGACAACGATACAGAAACCAGCACCGAAACGGCGCAACCAGAAATATTTTCCTCTCCTTTATAAATATGCCAAGATAGCTTAAAACGCAAAAGTATAATTACAATTTAGGCAACACTTAGCACAGTCCCCGAAAATGCGAACCAAGCGCCTGTCTGGTCGGTAATTCTCTCCCTCCTGCTGGGTAAGGCAGTAAAAGGGTGAACCAAAACAGAAAATGCAAAAAAATATACGAGAATAAATAAAGGAAAAGGAATACAAAGGAGTCGAAGGAAGGAGCAGTAGCAGCCGCAGGAGCTGATGGCTGGCAAGACCCTTCAAACCCAGAAGACGGGTCCAATGGCGTGAAGTGAAACTGCCAGCCGCGACAGCTGAACTCCAGATCCAGATCCCGACTCGGTCCAAGTCCCAGTTCCGTGTGCCACGAGCTCAACTTGAATTATGTTCGCCCCATTCTCCGATGTTCCAATGGGTGCGTTTTTGTGGATGCACTTTTAAAAAATATCTACCAATTAAAAGATTATGGGAAGACTAAAATAATATAGAAATAATAAATAATTAAATCTCTTGAGAGTTCAAGAAAGAAAGGTTCTTTTTATTCCCTTTAAATATATTATAATTTCTTCGAGTGTTATCTCAACACGAGATGAATGGACTGAAGGAAGTGGCGTTGAGTACTGGCATAAGGAAGCAGAAGCTGAGGCAACCCACCCAGCCAGTTGGGATTATGCAAAGGCAACCAGTCCAGGTCCAAGGAGACCTCATTCCGCATGCCTCTGTCCCCTGTCCCCTGTAGCCTGTCCCCAACCGCCATCCAACCCACCCTTTGTGAGCTTGCTATCATTGTGGAAGGAAACGCTGCTCGCGCTAATGATGACGATGATGTACTGCAGGACGTGTTGGTTTTTGCTCTTTGCTCAGCTCGGTTCAAAACAAATTAAAATCAGCCAGTAAGGCAGCCAGCCGGGCCCCGGAATCCAGGAATGCTCTACCGGCACTGGCACAGGCAGAGGCACCGGCACTGGTACAGGCACTGGCACAGGATGCCTCTGCCAGTCAGCTTTACATGATAATTTTATGTTTTTACGTAATTATGTTAATGGATGGATTTGCCTGGCGTCTGAACTAGATCTAGCTATCACCTACCCCCCGGACTTTTGTCGACTTTGTAAAACTGCAAAACTATATCAAAGTGTTAATTATGTCTGTGGAGTCAAGCCTCTGGCCATTTTAAGTAGTGGTAGTAACTTTTCCTGTTCATCTTTTGACAGGAACAGACGGCTTCATCCACCTCTATATCATCCGGTAATTCCTCCAGCTACCCGGAACACATGCGAACGCATAAATTTTACACCGCATGTCAGGATATGGAGGAAAAAAAAACAAATTCCTTTATGATTTGTCGCAAATTACTTTAGAAAAAGTTTGGCACACCGGCGCTCGCTCACGTTCGACAAACAACAATAAATCATGACTTGAAGCTGGAGCCGGCAGCAAATGTGCCTGGCAAACGTATTTTTTTTGGACCAAACATATGAAAAAGTTCTGCAGTTGCCGCCTGTAACACCTGTAACAGAATTTAATTAACTAATTGAATCTGCGAAAAAACCAAATCGAATGCGTCATTAGGCAATGAAATGTCTTGATTCAGAATCCATATGCGAATCGTTTTGCCAGCCACAAACTTCGATTACAACTGACCCAGGTCGCAGGTCGCAGGTCTCAGGTATCCAGTAAATGATTAATTGTTGGCCAACATCATCGGAAGACAGTTTAACTCCACACGCGTTATAGGCACCGGCCGACCTGCCTAATCTTCGCGCTCTCAAATCAATTTTTCTTATTTTTCTTGGAGTTAAATTGCTTAAAGATATTTTTTTGATGTCTGCTTTGATCGTTTGTTTGTTTTTCTGGCCAAATTTCACAGTAAATGGCCAAGTGCCCCTGGCACGTTTTCAATGACCACAAACGGACAAAAAACAAGTTCAATATAATAGTCTATAATTATGTATGGTATAATGAAATGGGGATTTTTAAGAGCTTTTATGGCTGTTAATGTTAATAAACATAAAAATATGCACAGCTGGTAGATGTTAATGCCAGTTGGTTGATTGGCTAATAGTTGAAAGAACAATACACACTGTATTTACAATACACATATTTCCAGCGATTTGCTGTTCAAATTTAAAAGGGACAAAGCCTTAAATAGCGTAAATTTAATCGCCATTTAATAAAATCTAGGAACAAAGACCCCGCAATATTAATCTTCTTAAATTTTTGTCTGTGTCAGTCATGCAAAAACAAAGTGAAATCATTCTTTAAGCATTTCCACACGCCACTTGGGGCGGAAAGCCACTCAATGTGTTTTCATCATAACTCATCTGAAGATCGTTCTTCACTCGAAACACAAAATATAAATTTTCTACTGCGAAATCCTGGCCTGAAGAGCCACGAGCTCACCTGTGCCCGGCCAGAAAAAATTGTCTTGTCATTTATTCCACAGGCCACGTTGCTAGGACACATATTGAAAGAGAGCGCTTGGATGAATGCGATGGCCGGTGTCCTCTATCGAGTGTCTTTAGTTTCTGTAAAAGCCAAAGTGAGTGGGAACTGCCCTCGGCAGCCTTTGGAATCGGGGAGCTAATCTAGCCGGATCTGACACGTGCTGTTGTGGACCACACTGCGTATACGCAATGTGTCTCAAATGAAACGTTGCTAAGTGGGTTTCGCTATTAGATGGCCGAAAATTCTATTAGTTTGCCAGAGGCGAAATTAATTAGGCTCGCAAATCAACAAGTGTGACATTGTGTGTGCGTAAACTGTGATTTTGGCTTTTATCCCCACATCTTGTATGAAACGAAATATTCAGTTGTTGGCAATGTTGTTTTTGCGGTTGTAGTTGTCAATAGCCGGGCCACTGGGTAATGCCGTCGCCGTAGCCGTCGCAAAAATAAAAACCAATTAATTAAGGATGAAATACAATGTAAATACAATGAATTGAAGCGAGCACAAGCACGGGCCAAAAGAATCATTGCATAATGGCTGTCCGGGTAATTTACGTTACGTATACGCACAGTGTGCCTCCCATTGAGTTCCGGCTATAGTCTGCCAGCCATTCAGCCAAACAGCTAGCCAGCTAGGCAGCTCCAGATTCAGCTTCAGCTTCAGTACCACTTATTATGTAAGCGGGCATTAAACTACTTGCATAAATCACTTTGCCTGGCAACGGACACAGCCTTGGGGCCCTGGTGGTGATTAATTATTGGAAAAACTGCTACAAAGGACTCGAGAGTCTGCATCCGAAATCTCCTCATTTCCCCCTTGGCCTGAGCACCACAAAAAAAAATACCCAGAAATGACAGCTTTTCAACTCCCAGGGCTTATAAAACGTTTATGAAATTTTTGTCAATTAAATTGGCGGAAAAATGTGAAAAACCTTTGGTGCGGAAACCTTAAAACCTCGATTTATTTCCGGAAATTTTAAATATAATTTCTTGCTGTGCATTCATATCGCTGCCATCGCCACGCCATCGCCACTTACCGATATGTATATGAAACAAATATGGAATGTTTTTCATATTTCTCATAATTCAATTGATGTTGGCATTTCCATTTGAAAGCAAAAAAGCGAAAATAAAATTGAATCACATACGCACTTTCCGCCTCAGTACGGCATATCGGTACTATATACAGGCTTTCCTGTATTACAATGCCTTACAGGCCCGAGGGCCAGGCTGTACGGCTGTGTGGCTGTCATTCCTCCCGGGGGGCAATATGACAATTAGTTACCAAAGCAACAACAGAAATACCTACAAATGACAGCAAAATACACAGGAGAGTTGGAGCCGGGAGGACCTCTAACATTTCGATGGAGAAAGGACATGACACACACCGCACAACATGCCCGCACGGCAGCCATTTTGATGGTACTCTAGGACACTCGGTGGAAACATCACGGAATCTGGAGACCCAGAGAGCTGAAAAGCCGGATAACGATTCATTTAGCTTATTTTTGAGGAGGAACGACACCAGGTGCCATTTAATTAGAAATACGTATACGCCGCGTGGTACGTGCTCGCAACCATGTTGCCACGACAGCACGAATCCTGTCAACTAATTCATCAATTTTTCGTTTTTTTTTTTAATGAGAATGGGAAACTAGACCGTTTTAATGATTTTGTGTCGAAATCGACTCTCCAGTTAGACTGCCTCTTAAATCTGCTCTAAATTAACACTCGATCAACCCGCTTTACAATTAGCTGAGACTTTAGACTTTTTTCGAGCGTCGTGCTTTGCATAATTAAGATAAGGCGCTCGGTAATTAGTTGCGATATTTATTACAATTACCTGTCAGCGCGAATAAGTGCACTTGAAAATGCGTACAAATGAACTTTTCCGAGCCAAGTCGTGCACTTGCCTCTAACTATGTTAATTCGTGTATTACTTCGTCTTGGCTCGAAATGTCAAACGGTTAAAGTTACAGTGGGATCAGCTTTTATTCTTGATAAATTATCTTGTCTAGTCGTAGAAAAGAAAAACTAGACTTCTTGGGAGAACTTGTTATGCCAAAAAGATAAACGGCATCATTAAATATATATTGTTTCGTGGAGTCGGAGGAACCCCCGTACGGAACTCATTTCGTAGCCTCAACTTTTTTATTTTTGGCCCATTAAACGTGACGACCAAAGGGCATGCGAATAGGAAAAACCCCCAAAGAAATCTGCAGAGAAGCCAGAAAAAAACATATTAAAAAATTTTTCCATGGTCTGATGGCGGACGTTGGTCTTGACCAAGTTCACCATTCTTAGGCAATTATGCTCACTGTGCCAGATTATTAGCCAAGATCCAGCTAAGCGGATTAGCTGTAATGTTAATTAAAACTTTATCTTTAACCCCAGAGACGACGCCAACGACAACGACAACGCCAACGCCTACGCCGACGCCTTGATTCTTTGCAAAACAGAAACAGAAACTAATTTGCAAACAAAGTTAATCACGTTTCTCGCATTGATATCGAATATAAGCCGCAATGAATTCTAAATACTCGTACACACTCGTATCGCATATTTATGCAAATGAGCTGCGAGTGAGCTAATTGAGTATTAATTAAATAGTAACCGAGCTCCTCTAAGCCACTCGTACATGTGTAGTGAGTGGGATTATGCTTTGTCAAGAATCAATATCGAATCTAACAAATGGGAATTAAATCAATTATGGCGGAGACTGTTTTGTTCCGGCTGTTGAAAGCACTTGACTGCTCGAAAGAACTACTGGAAGCCAAGGAGATACAAAGATACAGAGATATGTGGCTGCCTTATAAGCCGGGGAGCAATTTGCATAAACAATTAATCATGCAAAGCGCGAAACGTGAACAAAATTCGAAAAGAACAAACTAAATTTAGTTGTGCCACGGATCCAAAGTCAAAAACAAAAAACAAAGAAAAAAGGCAGCTAGTTGGGGAGAAAGGAAGAGTTTAAGCTTAAGCTGGCGTAGAAGGCTCGGTTCACAAGAGCTTGTCTGAAATTCATAGAAATTGCACCGCATATGATTCAATTTCGCCTTTCGGGCAGGCAACTTGAGGCGAGCCTGCTCCAAACTGGCAGCGCCAATAAACGTGGCTCAAAAGAATGCAGTCGAAAAACCAGTTTAGCGTACAGCCTGTGGACTTCTCGATCTCTACCAGCGTGCACAGCACTCTATAAACCAAAATACAACAAAAAAAAAATCGGAAAAATACAAGAGCAAACAAAAAAGAACCAATATCAACTTTAAAAACAAAAACAACAGAACCAGGGCCGGCAGCAGCAGCAGCAGCAGCTTTTACCACTAACAGCAGTACCCAAAAACAACAAGTGAACCAAATTCTTTTTAACGAGCTTGCACGAACATTTGATCCCCGGACCCAGAGCCAGACCCAGACCCAGAGCACCGGAGCACCAGCAGGTAAAGTGGGGTTTTGCCAAAAAGCAAACTGAAAGGAGCAAAAAAATAATTCAAAAAAACAAAAAAAAGTAACCAAAAAAAAAAAGAACGTTCAGTTTTAGCCAAGAAGTGTTAAACCCGAGCCAAGTTTTTGCTTGGCCTGTCCGTGTCCGTGTTCATATCTCGTGTCAATTTGCAAGCTGACTTCTTTTTTATTTATTCCTTTTCCATGCTCTCCATTTATTTAATGCTTTTTTAGTTGAGTTTCGGTTTTTTACTGTCTTTTCTTTTTGTTATTCGGCGCAATTTAATTGCAACCGGGCACACCCTTTGCACACACCTCGAGTCGGGAAGCCAACTCCTCTTTTCGGTGAAGATTCAGTTTTTTGTGGGTCCTCCTAGCCACGCTTGGCTAGGCTTCTAAAAAATGCCTGAGACACATGCAACGAATGCCACGCCAATGGCTAAAGATAATTATATATTTATGAAATTAAGCAAATTATGGTAAATGCATTTTATTATTTAGTTAACCGCATCACCGCCCCGCCATTGTCGGCCACTTCAATCCGCGATTAATTCATGGGATTGGGCTTGGATTTTGGTTGCCGGCTGGGCTAGCAGGGGGATTGGGTCTGGAATCGGGACAAAGAATCCGACGAGACTGGCGGCAGACTGCCGGCCATCGGACTGGGATCGGCCCTGGCCAGTGGTGTTGATGGGTGGAAGCGTGGAATACAAATGAATGAGAATTATAAGCCAAGTTTATCTACTCGATGATTCTTCAAAATCGTTGCTTAAACTTTAATAATGGTGTCTTCAATTATTTAATTGATTTTGTGTCAAATTTCAAATGAAATTTATCAAAATCTGATTGGTTTTCTCCCAAAACATTTAATTATAATAAAGTGTTTAAATGCGATACAGAGGAAAATCCATTTTCCAGTTCATTGAAGCCCAATTTATTATGCAAATAATTAAATTTGTTAAATGCCAATGCAGATTTCCGAAAGTCCTATATATAATATATACATATTTTTGTAAACGACATATGTGCGAATGCAATTTGACATGAAGCAGCCAAATGAAAAATATCTTTTGACAAAACCGACAAAAAACATAAATTGTCACTCAAAAAATGGACCTTTAATGTGAACAATAAAGTTTGAATAACCAAACGTTTATTCTAGCCATTTTTCGCCATTATCACAATTTATGGTCTAAATTTAGAAATCCGCCCACACTAAAAACTTTTTGTCGAATTTGGTAAAGAAATGACGAGAAACAACGACGACGGCGACAGAAAAAAAAACAATTTCATGATGGTATGTTTACGCAGAAAATGTCGTAGACATGAAATTGAATGCCAAAATATTTGTACTTTTATTTTTTATACCGAGGAATGGAAAGAACGTTTTGTCTTCTCTCTAGTGGCATCCAAAATGGGCCACTCCATTTTTGTCAATTGATTCGCCTGTCTGGCTTTTTCAAATACGCATTAATTTCATTTATTGCAATCATCATTGTTGTTCTTGTTGTTGCCATGGTGAGAAAAGCCAACGCAAACACGAAAGTTACCCGTATTCGTACCCGTACCCGTACCCGGAGAAATTTCTCCATGGGATGAGCTGACTAAGAGAAGGAGATGGGTGGATGGGAGCTGGCATTAGACACTGGCATTCCTGGCCACTGATTGTGTTGATTACGTTGACCCACTTCGGCTGCCTGGCAAGGCTCCTGCTCTTTCTTTGGGCGCCTAGCGGAACTCGTGTGTACTTTTACGAAGCACCCACCCACCCATTCAGCCACCCATCCAGCCACCCACCCACTCACTTCCCCAACTTCGGTCTCTAGTCAAATTCAATGAACTCGAAACTGGCTGATAATACTCGCAATCGCAATAATAATAATAATAGTAGTAATAATGTTGTTTTCAAATGACAGCACAGACACGGCACAAAAAAAATGAAAACAGAAAAAAAGTGACAGGAGGCGGTGGCGATGGCGGTGGCGTTGGAGGTGCAAACAGTTCGGCGTTGTCACTCAAAGTTGAACAAGAATAGATAAATGACATTGGCTAGCCGGTCCGAATCCTCCCACACACACAACCCCTCCTTGGCTGATTGATTTTATCCGCTTCCAACACTCGTAAAAACTGAATAGCTTTTGTTGATTCGATACCATCAATTTTTATTACCAAGATGATATTTAAAAACTATTATAGACGTATCATATTTTGTGAATATTAAAAACTATTTATTACATTTTTTACTATAAAAGTAACGATCTCTGTGTACCATATTCATAACTATGATGTTAGTGCTCGAAAATCGAGTTTCTTTTTTAATAGAAATACAGCTGCCGCAAATTGTTTTGTTTTCTTCGCCACACAATGACTAGGCATAAAAAATTGTACACCTCCCACAGGTCACCTCCCCCCATCAAGTATGAAATCTGCTTTTCTGCTCGAACTGATAGAACATATTTTGCCCAGGTAGGTATTGGGAAATAGAGAGGGAGGGCAGGGTTTCGGCCAACTTGCCCATCGACATGATCGGACACAAAGTTCTTTGGCTTTGGAAATTTTTTGCTTTGTTGTTTTGTTGTTTTGTTGCAACACGACCAAAGCGTCAATTACCGCCTCGGTCCGTCCACCGTCTACTGTCCACCTCCGTCCACCTGTCATCTTATTCTTTTTTTCGCCACTGCCGGCCGTTGTTTGTCAATAATATGCGTCATTCTAATGCGAAAAAAGTAAATAAATAACACTAACGCACACACAAGGAAATAAATAAGAAAAAAAAGAAACTCGGCTTACACGTGGTACTACTTTTAATGGATTTTATTTGTACTTGCCACTGTCGGCCGGTATAGCCCCCGGCAGGATGAGGTGGGGTGTTGCCAATGCCTGCCCCAGCTCTGGCCCCGGTTCTGCCCCCAACTCTGCCCCCAGCTCTGGCCCTGGCCAGGTTCAAGTTGTAAGTGCTATTTTCATTGTGTTTCGCTAAAGTGTTGGCCACTGATGTTGCTGTACTTGTTGGTATTATTTGTTGTTATTTTTTGTGTTGTGCGTAAAACAGTCAAACGAACAATGACAAACAATATTGGTGGACTGGCTGGCTGGTGGCGTGGTGGTGAAGTGGCAAGAATTCCGGCATAGGAACGGCATACGAAGCCCACAAATTGGTTGGATATATCAAAGAATGGCCAAACAATTGCGCACATCAAAAATATATAGAAGGAGGCTTATAAATAGAGTTAGACCGCCATGAATTGAATGAGTGATTTGAACCAGTTCCCATTTTTTTCAGGCCTTGAGCTTAAAATTTTAAATAAAACCTGGGGTGACCGATCCATTCTTCTCATATTTGAAGAGTAATAAAAACTGAAATGGTTTCGGTTTAGCAGAGAAGCATTAAGCTACACCCATAAAGGTGTATAGTGCCAAAAATTCTCAAAATGAAAACTTTCCCAGGCTTTTATGCAGCTCGGCTGTTGACATAACTACCAAAACATCTGCACCATTGCTTGTTTATGGCCATGAACAGTTGAGCTGCTGCTGTTTCTAAATACAAAAAAAAAACACATCTAATTGCCAAAGTATTAATATGACATTAAGGCTCTTGGCATTTGGGTCGCACACGCCAGGCCAAAAATATTAAAAAAAAATATTGTCACGTCATCCAGGCCATGTTGGACAAAGTTTAAACTTTATACCGAGTTTAAATTGAAGCGGGCCTTGCCTCGCTTTTAAAGCGTCTCTGGGCCAGGCCCACTCCCACTCTGGCTTCCACTCCGGCTCCCACTCCTGCTCCAGTTTGGCATAAACTTCAAGGCACGCCCGCCCGAATGGGAAAAAGTTTTCTAATGCGGCGCCAACGCTACGCAAATTCATGCCAACTAACTTCTAATAATAATTTTAATTGCCAAACGGCAGCACTTTGGACTTCATGGCAGGGGAACTAAGTCTACCATACTTGCTTTCCTTTGCTTTCCTTATTTTTTTTATATTTTTTAATATTCTTTTTCTATTTTATATAAACATTTCGAAGAATCGGACGCATGCCACATGCTGCAGGGGGAGAAATAAAATTTGAAATATCATGCTGACTAAGGGGGATATTTTTCTACCATTTTTCCATTTCTTTCGTTTATATTATATGGTATATTTATTTTTTTTCCCCCCTCAAACTTTCTATGAATTTTTCAGTTCGAGTGAGTGGTTTGGGCAAAGTTGGGACCTTAATATGCTTATGTCTCGGCCAAGCGGAAAAATACCTTGAGTTAAGAATCACACACCACATGCGTGGCATAAATAAATATTCCCATATCCGAGTCGAGTTAACTTCTTGATGTGTCACCTGTAATGAACGAAATATGTTTTTTATGGTCTTTTATTAGACTGCTTGTCTAGTATTCCAGAAACTTAGTCTCCACCTGGTCAGCAAAATGAGGCGGAACCAAAAGCCTTTCGTCACCGTCGTCTAGACGGGTTTATAAAGAAAACGGTGGGATTTGTACTCCCAAAGTATCCCGTTTGGGAACTTTAATACCTTGAAACTAATAAAAATTTAGAAGGAACACAAGGCTGAGCTTTAAAACTCTCAACCATTGAAATCTTCTAATTGAACTAATAGAATTTCGTAGATTTTTTTACACGTCAGATAAAAGTCCTTACGTGTCCGACGTGTCCGGAGGGGGATGGTTTTCTTATAATTGTCAGCAGGGAAAAAGGAAGAAAATATGTTTCCCTTTGAGCCCCTCCTCTGAGCCAAGCTCTCGACCCTCTTTTGCCATTAGAAGATTATGAAATTTATAAAATATTTTCCCAAAGATTTTCCTTTGCCACCGAAAAGCAAAAAATCTTTGCTTCTGCCAAGTGCGAACAGCCGCTGGGGGAAAGGTCCATGGCGTACTTAACTGATTTCCGAGAATCCACACAAACACAGTTGCAGGGCAAAGTGTCGGTATATGAGTATGTGTGTGTGTGTGTGGAAAATGGAGGCAAGGACTCGCGAGGCGACCAACAGCGAGCAATCAGTTTAAAGCTGTCAGGACAGCGGTGAGGATTTTCAATGGGGCTATAAACCGGAAACTACTGCAAGTAATGCGTCGCAGGATCCTTCCAAGAAGCGGAAACAACGTCATAACATTTGGCCATTGGCAATGTCCCGAATGGATGTGTGAAAACTTTAATCAAAGCCAAGACTCTAAAGGGGAAACTATCGCATATTCATGGGGAATCCTTATTCTGAAAAAAAATTGACTTTTATTCAATAATCTTTCATTAATATTCGCAAAAAATATAGTTTTTTATACTGAAAATTTGTTTTAAGGATAAGAAATGCTTTGGAATAAAATACTGATTTATTTCCAAGTGTAGTAACAACATTTCTATCTTGTTTTGGTTTTTGGCGATTTTCGGCTTAAAAACCGGAGCTTGAGCTTGAGAATCCAGCACCCAAGGGTGCCAGCTAAAATCCTCCAAGCCTCTAACCCTCTATCTCTTTCACCGGCTGTGATGCGCTCTCTTTCACACAGCGAACATAAGCCGGCGCCTGAAGCATTTTAGGCTCATTGCCATCGTTGCCACATAGCATCGCATCGCCCAGTGCCATCGCCATCGCCATCATCATCATCCTCATAGTAGTGGGGCACTCATCCAGTCAAGAGCGGGGAAACGGCTTGCATTTGTGGTCTGGATGAGCCGATTTTCTGTTTTCTATTGCGGGGGGCCGGCAAGGCAGTGGGATTGTGGTAGGAAAACGTTGACTCCTCAAGTTGTTATTTCAACTGTTTTTGCAGAAGCTCGACTAAGGCTGAGGCTGAGGATGGGGGTGTTTGTTGTTTCTGTAACGCTGCTTGAGATGTCAAATAGCAGAGCGTTTACAACAACAATAGGTGGGTGACTATAGAAAATAGCATACAACAACAATAACAAACCGCAGCAGGAAACACTTGAAAATTGAAATCAAGCTTTGGGGCGCCGCCAGTTACGCATTGGCCGTCGACGTTGACGCCAACGCGGCAAAAAGAAAACAACAACAGCAGCAAAAATATCAGAAAAGAACAAAAGGTCCTCGGCTGGCTATTTGCATATGAATATGGAGCACTCGGAGGCAGCTTTTTGGTTGTTGCTTCCACAAACGATTTGCTTGCTGTTTGGCATATGAATAAACCAGCAACAACAACAACAAAGATGCTGTCGTTATACCCTCACCAGAAAGGGATTCCACAGCCATTGAAAAAAAGTCCTATCATGCCCCCAAAAGGTTATATCAATTCACAAAAATTTAGGTATTTGGAATCTTTGGAAAAGGATCAATACATAATTTTATTATAATAGATTGTAGGCATGTTTTCCTAGCACTAGAAATTTCAAGAATTTTATTTGTTAACAATTTGAGAAAAATCTTATAACCATCCGAGTTGACAACAATAATTTTAATAAAATGTCCTATAAATATGCGCTTTTCACAATGGAACCCACAAAGATTTCAGTGGCCACATAGGAAAAAGTTGTCTTCTCAGAAAGTTAAATTCTTAAAAGTTAGTTTTTAGCCCCGAAGATTTTACCAACTAAAGTTAAAAGAAATTGTATTAGGCCAGTGTTCTGTTTTGGATTCCGTAAAGGGTATATGGTAAATGTCTTCGATTTTCGTGGCAGTAACCCCACCCACCTTGTTAATTTTTTGTAGTGGCTGGTTTGAATGTTGTGGGTTGCCTCCATGGGTTAGCTTATGGTGAGCCTGCAGTGTTTTCGCCGGCAGCAACAATATCTTTAGCTCTGGATGCCATTTGTTGCTGTTGCTGTTGCTGTTGGTGTTGCTTTTGTTTGGCGGCGGTGGGCGATAGATGGCGCCACACGCCAGCGAAAATTGAATAAGAGGCTCGAGTTGAAGGCAATTGCCGAAGTAGGCAGGCAGGCAAGCGGAAAGCAGGAAGCTATACCAATAACAAACACACATACTCAACAAGAAGGACTCCCACGCACACCCATATAGATACTACACACACACACTAACGTAACACGTAACAAGGAAAAGTTATGTAGTGTTCTACTGGCAGGTTTTCCTTTTTCCTTTTCCATTTTTTTTTTGCTTGTTTTGGGTTACTTTGAATTTAATGGAAAATTTATTGACGACATGCCGCTTAGTCGTTTGACTTGGACTTTTGCCTTCGCCAGAGCACCCAAGGCTCCTCCAACCACCCACCCACCATTTCGCCATTTCCTGGCAACACCAACACCAACCCACCCCCCATCCGGCTGCTCTGTCATGTGTGCAAAGTTTTCGCATTCGGTTTGCTCTGGTTGGGTTTCATGAACTTGCCCATGCCCTGCACTTCGACTGATTTTTCCAAGCAATTGGGGATAAATAGTTGATGATTGTGTGTGGTTGTCGTTGTGGAGGTTGCTCAGTCCTCCACAACCTCCAATCTCCAACCAAGGGACAGGACCTGATGAATGAGGGATGACCGCTTGATGTGTGTCTCGGATTGATTGATTGTCCCATGCACTCCGGCAAACACATCCAATATGTTGCAAGGAAGCATTTGAATCGTTTCATGCGGGTCCTTCCGGATTTACAATAATCGTTTGCAATTTGCACGAATTTGATTCCAGGATATATCCACGAGTGCGCCATTTATCTTATCTCTTGACAATTTCTCGCAAATTTACTAAAATTACCATTAATTTATTATACGAGTACTTGTACAAAGCGATGCGATGAAAGCTTTTAATAGTTCTATAGTCCTTATATCTCTGCTCTGGAATACCCTTCCTTAAAGAGGAAAATCCTGGCTAACCAACATCAAAGTAAAAACTTGAAATTTTTATTTGCATTTATTGAAAAGGTTGTCAACAAACGTGAGAATGCTGCAGGTGACTGCCGAATGGGGATGGACTCCAGGATTCGTGCTCTAATTTGGCAGCTGAAAAGCAAATCTCTTCCTCTGAACCACCAACCAACAATGAGATAGGCAACCGTCATGCCTTTGACTTGTTCACTTACAATAAATTAGAATTATAACCTCGCTTAGCCAAATCAACGACGCAATAACCTCGCAATAGCCAATGTACATGCAAGGGGACTATTCTGGCAGAGTCAGAGCCAGAGTGCCAGTGGGGGTGGCAATCCCCAGAAGGCGGAGAACGTTTGCCGAAAATATAAAACATTCACAAAGGCATGGCAAGGGGTAGTTATCCTGGCAGCCGTTCCTGCCTGACGCCACAATTCTCCGAGGAATCGTGCCACCGAAAAACTTTTCTCGCGTGTTTTACCAACTTTAATATTTCATGTTGCTGATTTTCTTTATGGGATTTAGCCGTGGAAATCCCGAACCCAAAATGGCCTAGCCCACACCCAATCTCAACCCCTTCAAACTCAACAAGTTTTTTTTTTTCGAAAAGTATTTTTACTTTCCGCTGAGAGACTTGAAAGGTCTTTGGAGTGGAATGCGGACACGCCTGCCATGTTACGCCATTAGTTTATGATTATTGCCTGAAGTTTTGCGGGTCCCCAGCCGAGAGTTGCACTCGGAGTGCGGAGTGCGGAGTGCGGAATGCGGAGTGTGAAGTGTTTTATGGTAGGGATATGGAATAGAATTGAACTCACCTGTTGTCGGCTCCTTGGTAAGTGTCAGTCGTCCATTGTGGTCGGTTAGCAGCAGCAGCAGCACCAGCAGCAGGATCTCAATCAATTGAATCACGAAGAGGCGTCGATTATAAAACAAAAACATTGCAATTCAACGTTGTCACCGATTTTCCGACTGGGGTTACTCCTAACTCTTTAGGCCCAATCGCGTTTTTGGTTTCTCATATATCGTATGTCAATTTATAGATTATATAATTTTATATTTATGCGGCGTGGTGGTGATTATTGAAATGTTAACAAGCTCATCATTCTGACAGTCGCTCTTTCACTTCGATTTTTGGCTGGCGGAGAAAAATCAAATCATCAAAATCATCAAAATGTACGATATTTACTAATCTAATGCCCCCCGCTCACAGAAGTATGCTAATATATTTGGGAACACGCATAAATATTTTACGCGAGCAACAGTGCGTATACGTAATTTGTTTAATAGTCCGCACAAACATGCCGCAACATGATGGCCCGGCGCCAATGTCATTTGTTGTCGGCGCTTAAATCGGGAAATTGATGGAAGCGGCAAGTGAATTCTTTTCATTCGGTCACAGGACACAGTGAAGCCTCGTTTTTGGGGGTTGAATCTGAATCTGAATCTGAATCCGATAAAAAAGCTATCAATCTAATTTGCAAATTTCAGCAATCATTGCCGCAAATTTATTTAAATCAATGCGTGTCCTGATTATTTCTTTGATCCTTTTCAATTTATATTAAAATCAGGACAAATTCAAGAAAGTAATTAAAGTTTAAATGAAGTTTCGAAACAGGACTGTCCTGGAATATTTCTATACATTTTTTCATTGACTTTTTTTAAAGCTTTTACGTAAAACTCGTAAATGCAATCATTATGGGATTTCCCAAAAATTTCCGATTACAAATTCTGGATGCGAAAAGTTTCCTCTAAGCCAGTTCAAGTGCCACCCAAAAGCCGAAAAAACAGCACTCTTCCTCATCCTTTTATTGGTATTAAATTTGACGCAGACTCTTTCGGATTTAAGCTGCGATAAATTCGCAGATTCTTCAGCTCAGATTCTTCTTGCCGCTGCCATTACGCACGCATCACCATAATAGTAATAATAATAATAATAATAATAATAGTAATAATGATGATGCCAGTGACGGTGATGATGCCACATAAAAGGCGGCGAGGCACATTTCAATTCCACAAAAGGCGCGTGTATCTTGAAGATACATTTCGCGCGGCAAACCAAAGCTCGGTCACAGCCGCCGCACGAAGACAAAAAATCGCATAAATGAATGCGAAAATATATTTCGGCGGCGGTGGCAGCGGCGTCGCCATTACTATATGTTGTTCTTGTTGGTTTTGCATTTGCTATTTCAACTATCAAAGGCTTTGCAAAGACATAAAAAAAAAATAAAAAATAAAAGCCTCAAGTAAAGCAAAAGTAAAGTGAAGCGCGGAATGTCGGGACTGACAAAGTTTTCTATATATTATATATGTACGATATATACGAGTATGTATGTTTGTACGACAATTGGTTTTTTGTTGGCATTGCCAGTGGAAAAAGTAGAAAATAAAAAATACAAAAAAAAAGATTCAATAAATCAAACGAAAATGCAAAAAGTGCTGGTTGAATGCGAGCTTCGGGCTTTTTGCTGCCGGCAAATGTTTTGTATACAGTTGCGTTTATTTGTTTACAGCGCGCAGAGAGTCGAGCGCTTTGTTTACAACTTTTATAAAATAAAATATACGAATACGAATACGAATACGAATAAATCGCATTTATATAAAAAAGTTTTGCGCAAAAAGCTGATGAAACAAAAAACAAGAAGCTTGGCGGAAATCGCATTGGGGTAGTTGTTGTTTTTTTTTGGCAAAACCAAATTGTACTGTAAAATATTGCACATGTATGCGAATTTCGGCACACTCGTACGCACACACAGACTCACACAGGGACAGAAACAGGCGCTCAGGAAGGATAACAGAGAGAGCGCTAGCGAGGGGGTGGCTGAAAGTGGAGGCTGAGGACGAGCAGAACAAACGAATTTCAGCAACGACGCAAATTTCGATTTCCTCGAAATTTCTACCTTCTATTATGCTTGTTCTTGAGCTTTGTCGTCTGCTTCTTCTTGCTGCTGCTGCTGCTCCAACATCAACGGGGCATCATATACATTTTGTTTGCAAAACGCAAAAAAAAAGAAAAAAAGTAAAACAAAACAAAAACACAAAACAAAAAGCAAAAACAAAGAAGAAGAAGAAGCAACAGCAGCGCAGCTTACTAAGCTTTTTCTGCCGGCGTCTCTGTCGCTGTTTTGCTCCTTGTTTTGCCTCGGTTCGCTTTGCTTTTACCTTTTGCGTTTTGCTTTTGGCTTTGACTTTTCTTTAGCCCGTTGCGTGAAGAAGAAGCAGCCGCCTACAGAGCTAGTTTTTTTTAGCTTTATCCTTTATCATATCCTTTTTTTCCCCAACTTTGTTTGGAATTTCAATTTCTCAATTTTAAAATATTCATTCCAGGCTTTTTTTGGCCACCCCCACAGAACACACACACACAACCACGCACACGCTACGCACTTGGCGTCTCTGTGTCTTCTTCTTCTTGGTCTTTCGCTCTTTGTTGTATTATGTCATAATTTATTTTCAACAGGACTAAACAATGCCGGAATTCGCACAATTGACAAAGCCAATGAATCACATTTCGTTTTCATTAGCTATCGGCTTCCGTCTCTCACGTTTCGTGTGTACTTTCTCTCTCGTTCTGCCTGCACCGGCTCCTGTTGCCTGCTCCGCCATTGCCACCGCCCCCGCCATAATCTTTGTTGTCTTTTTTTTGCATTTCCGTTTTACGTTTGTATTTTACACACACACACACACACACACACACACACACACACACACACACAAACAGACATACATAGATACACGTACAATTCAATGCCGCAATTATTATTGTTGTTGTTGTTTGTTGTTGTACGGTTGCTGTATATTTTTTGTTTGTTGCCGCACACACAACACACACACACACACAACACACAAGCGCCGGCAAAATTACTCGAAACTCGAGCATGAGCCCGCGACGCGACCGGAGCAAACACGTCCAAACACTTTGAATTCCATATCCATAGAATCCAAAGCTCTGTGTGCTTCAACGTCGGCGTTTGAAACTCAAAAAACAGGTTGCAGGGTGTAGAGATACTTTTCATGTAGCATGTTCGAGATCGTGTTTGAGATACAATGTTCGAGTTTGTGTGCAACCAAACATTGCTATCGTTATCGTTTGGCTTGGACTTTTCTGTTATCGATATTTTCCCAATTCCATTCGTTCCATTAAGCTTTGCCCGCCAACTTTGAATATTAACTTGAAATGTTAAAAAACAATCTATGGTAGTTTGATGTTTTTAATAAACTACAGTGAAGTTTGCCTTTATTGAACGCTCTTCAGTACACATGTTGACTTGGGTGATTTTTACAATTTCTTCTGAAAGTGTTAAGAGTAGAAAAGTGGGTGAAAAAAACAAAAAAGGCCTAACTGCCACGAAAGGATCAATTACTGTCTAGGATATTTTGCTGATTCGTAACACATGTCTATGTATGTATTTCTATTATTCCGAGTCGGAACGTGCCGAGGACCTCTTTGACTTTTTATGCTTGCGCTTCTTGTCGCGATGACGATCTTCAGGACTCGCGCCCCGCTTGCCGCGAGGAGTCTGGGATTTGGCCTCTCCTGCCCTGTCAGAGGACGATCTTGCTTTGGAGCCCTCTCCAGTGCCAACCTCGGTAACCTTGCGATCTCCTTGCAGCTCGTCTTGCAGCTTCTTCAAAGTCTCCGCCTTGAGGCGCTCCAGTTCGTTTAACTCGCGGGTGGTGCGCTCCTTTTCCAAGTCGTCCTGGCGCTGCTTCTCGGCCCGTCTCTCCTCTTCCTTTGCAATCTCCTTGCGCATGTGTTCCTTCAATAACAAAGCAGCCTCGACGCGTTTCTGCATCTTTTCGCGGGCCATCGCCTTGTCCTTTTCCTCGTCCAGGGGAAGAGCCGATGTGAGCTTGGGCAGCGGACTCCGCGAAGAGCTGTGTCGGCGTCCACGGCTGCGACTCCGCCTGCGTCCTGGCGAGTCCCTTCGCCTACGCCCTGGCGAATCCCTTCGTCGACGTCCAGGCGAGTCTCTTCGTCGTCGTCCAGGCGAATCCCTTCGCCTGGTGTCGGGCGAGTCTCTGCGTCTTCTTTCAGGAGTATCTTTGCGTTTTCTCTCCGGCGAATCCTTGCGTTTTCTTTCTGGTGAGTCCTTGCGTTTTCTTTCTGGTGAGTCCTTACGTTTCCTATCCGGTGATCCCTGTCTTCGTCCAGCCGAATCTTGTGGCTTTCTGTTCGGAGAGTCCTGTCGCTTCTTGGGTGGCGCTTTGACTTGGGAGTCTCCTCGCTTTCTGGCTGGAGAATCCTCTCGCTTTTTAGTCGAAACCTCTTGGGGTCTCCTGCCTGCAGATTCCTGTCTTTTTCTAGGTGGAGAATCTTGGCGCTTCTTCCCAAATGCGTCTTCCTCCCGCTGTTTGCGGCTCTGCGTATCCCCTGGCTTCCTCCCTGGCGAGTCCTGACGTCTGTGATTGGGGGAATCTTGCCTGCGTCCACGGCTACGGGATCGCTGTTGTCGCCGACGGTCTCCGCTGGGCGAGTCCCTGTTCCTGATGGGAGACATCGGAAACCGACTCCTGTAATCGTTCTCGCCCGAACGCGAGCGATGACGACGATCCCTGTCCGCAAAAGGATTGCGACGATTCCGATTCTGGCTTTGATTCTGATTCTGCTGCTGGTTGGGGTTCTGCCCCGGACGCCGGATGGGTGAACGACTCCGCTTGGCCCGGAACTTCTCGTCAGGCTTGCTTTCCTCCCGTCGCGAGAAACGATCCTGTTTCGCGGAGGGTTCTACTTTGCTTTCTAGTTTGGCCGCCGGCTTCTCCTTCTCTCGATCCTCAGCTTCAGATTCTGGTTCGGATTCCGTTTGCTGCTCATAGTCCAGAGCATTCATGTCCATTGATTTGCGTCGCTTGTTGGGCGTCTCTGCCTTCTCCTTGTCGGATTCCTTGTCCTTTTCCTTGTCTTTGGGTAAATCCTTATGCTTTGCTTTCTGATCTGAAGAGCCTTTGTCTGGAGAGACTTTGTCCCCGTAATTGCTGGCATGCGAGAGTTCGAAAAAGGACTTTTTGGGATTCTTGGAGGCCTCGTCGTGGCGCCGCTTGCGTTCTTGCTCTCGCCGCTTGACTTCCTCGTCACGTATCTTGGACTCCTCCTCGATGCGCTCCAAATCGGACAGCTTAATGGTCCGTTTCTGGGCATGCTTCCAGTGCGGAGGAGTTGTGCTCCTCGAACGACTGCGTGACGGTGTGCGGAAGCGCTTAAAAAGGAATCAAATTTTACAAAAAATAACGAGAATTTTAGGAATTTTTCACTTACAAACACACCACGTCCTTTGACAATACGTCCGCTTCGCGACATTGGCGGAGCCTGCTTCTTTGACCAGCCGAAGGCGTTTCGATTGCGGTCCCTATCCCGCTCCCGGCCCCTGTCGCGATCATGTCCACGGCCTCCACGATCATCCCGATCCCGAGATCGTGATCTCTCCCCACGCATCAAAAATTTGTTAGAAACCTTTTGGGAAAAATAAAGAAATTATTATACTCTATGAAGAAATAATCTAGGTCCTACTTCTGGAATCTCGTTGGGATCTATTTTTGTCACTGTGACCAGCGGATGTAGTTCTCCTTCCTCCCGTTCCTCGTCCTCATCCGGATGAGTCTGTTCATGTCGACCATTTCCACGTCGAGTGTCGCTACTAAAAAAAAAATAGAGAAATTTATTCAATTTTAGATAAAAAAAAAGTTAAAGAATTCGTGTATTTTGATTCCTACTCTTCGCTCTCTGTGGAGTTGGAGTCCTTGCGGCCGCGCTTTTTCTTTTTATCCTTGCTGGAGGCCTTTACTTCCTCCTCGCTTTGCTCGCTGTTGGAATCTTCTGTGGAAACAGAGCGCTTCCTGCGTTTCTTCTCTTTTTTGGCTAAGGAATATTTTATTTAGAATATTTATTTTAAAAGATTTTGTGTTCTATCCGCACCCTTGATCTGTCTAACCAATTCCCCACAGTTGGCTATGGCGGCATCCTGCAGCGGCCGCGAGTTCCTGTCGATTGGCAATTCCTCCAACTGTCGCACTAGCTCCTGGCCGGAAATAACGTGACCAAATACAACATGGATACTGGAAAAAGGATAATATTTAATTAATAAAAGGATCTTTTTGGTTTAATGAGTTAAGAGAGGTACTTACTTGTCCAAATGTGGCGCAGGCTGTGTTGTACTACAATGAGAAACAGAAGAAAGGGAAAAAATTCTTTACACATTGCTTTTGCACTTGATTGGTTTGATTGCAGGAGACATTTTTTTTGTAGTTTCTGTTGGATACGGTAGGCTGTAGGCTGTTTTGTTGTTGTGGTTTTTTTTATTTTGGTGTCGAAGACAAACTAAGAGATTTGGAGTTGGTGGTGGAGGTGGAGGAACGGCCACCAACCGAATACACATCATTTGGGCACCTGGGCAGATCCGGCGACACATCCCCATCAGTACTCAGATCAGATCAGGTTCCAGAGGGAGACAGAGCCGAGAGGGAGCTGAGAGTACCCCGGGACCAAACCAGACCAGGGAGCGACAAAAGAGCACTGAGAACCAAGCCGGCACGGCACGGCTCCATCCATCCATCCCTGGTGGATCAGATCAGGGTGATGGATCAGTCGGTTCAGTTGTTCTGGTTCTGATGATGGATCTGTCCGGTGCCGGTCTTATGCTACCGGCTAAATGGCTATATAGATTAATGAACAACAACAGACATTTAAATAGATAAAAAATAAAACGAGAATTTATTGTGGCTGAAACTTTTTTGTTTTTTTTTTTTGGCTGAAAAACAGAACGGAAACCAAAATGTACACCGGGCTTAGGTCCGGATTTTGATCCTGGAACGATACCACTTACATAAAGAACTGGGCCCCGTTGGTGTTCTTTCCCCGGTTGGCCATGGACAGCAGGAATGGGCGGTCGTGTTTCTTCTCAAAACATTCATCTGAAAAGCGGATAAAAAAATATTAATTTTCTGTTTTTAAACCGGAAAAATAAGATTCCTGGTACGCTGGAATGATTCTTCTTATTTGGCCTCCACTGTATTGATTTTTTTTTTCCCAAGCGTACGCATACATACACACCAGGACCTACCCTCGAAGGTGCCGCCATAGATGGACTCGCCGCCGGTGCCGTTGCCCGCACTGAAATCGCCCCCCTGCACCATAAAATCCTTGACCACCCGGTGGAAGATGACTCCCTTGTAGTGGAGCTTCTTGCCGGTGACCAGGCCGACCCCCTTTTCGCCAGTGCACAGGGCCCGGAAGTTTTCCGCCGTCTTCGGCGCCACATCCGCAAACAGTTCGAACACGATGCGCCCCACCGCCAGACCGCCCAGCGAAATGTCGAAGAAGCACCGCGGACGCGATGTGCTCGCGTCGCGCTTGTTTACCGTCATTCTACAGCCGATATTCTTTTCTGTTAAAATTTAATTGAATTTCTCCTTCGTTTTCGCGTTGCACAATGTAAGAGCTGCCAACTTGTTAGCAATTAGCAGGCAATTCGGTGTTACCGTTTCTGATTCACAAAAATACCAGAATTTTAAAATAACGTAATAATTTAAATAATAAATATATAAATGGGCTTTAAAAAAAAAAATAATGAAGAATATTGGATATAGTTGACTGATTCTTATGATAATTTTTATAAAGATATTTCGTATTTTAAAAATTAAAAATTTATATTTTTAGAACAGTTTTATTCGAATATCTGAGCTAATTCTTAACCATTTTTAAATCAGGGCTTTAGTCTCCCTTAACCTGCATCCAAAGGTCCAAAAACTTGAACAAAAAATTTTATTCGATTTTTTTTTTAAAAACCTTTCAAAATTTTTAAAAAATCGGCATTGTCCCAAAGTGATAGTTTTGAGACATTCTTTTGTAAATATTTCATACAGTTTTCATCGGATTTTGAAAAGGAATACCATTTATTAATCAGGAATTCATTTCCTCTGAATCTGCATTAAAAGATTGAAAAAGTAGAACAAAAAATTTGTTTTCGATTTTTTAGAAAAATAACGATTCTTTGATGCAGATCGAATCAGACTGAGACGCTGATTGCGGAATGGTATTTCGTTTTTAAATCGGTTCGAAATCGAATAAAATATACGCTATCAAATGGTTAACAAAATGAATTTTTTGACAAATATCGCCTTTCCATATTTCCGTTTGGGAAGTAATTTAATGCCTAATGCGATCAATAAAAGTATAAATTAACATTTTATTTATTAAATTTAGAGGGAATCGGTGAACATGTATGCTTTGTAATGGGTGTTTACTGTAGGAGAGCTTGGGCGGAAATTCTTTTGCGCCCATGTGGCAACGCCGAGCGATGTTTACATTTGGGAGAGTTTCGGAAGAGAGAAACACAAATACGTGTCTTTTGGACAATTATTTATCAGGGGAAAACAACCAAAAGTTGAAGCAACTGTCGCGATAATAAACGACAAGTCGCAGTGCATCAGCGGCGACGGCAAAACCAGCTACTCAGCTGACCGGAAAGCTCGAAGTTGAAGCGACGACACAGAAAAAGCGACGACGTGGAAAAACACCAGAAAAAAATTAGCAAAAAAGAATTGCAATGTGTGGCATATTCGCATACCTGAACTACCTGACGCCCAAGTCGCGGCAGGAGGTGCTGGATCTCCTGGTGCAGGGCCTCAAGCGGCTGGAGTACCGCGGATACGACTCGACGGGCATCGCCATCGATGATCCATATGCGACGACGGACGACCATTCCATTGTGATGGTGAAGCGAACCGGCAAGGTGAAGGTTCTGGAGGATGCCATAGCGGAAGTGTGCCGGGGCGAAGGCTATTCTCAGCCGATCGAGACTCATATTGGCATTGCCCACACCCGCTGGGCCACCCACGGTGTTCCCTCGGAGGTCAACTCGCATCCCCAGCGCTCCGATCAGAATAATAGCTTTGTGGTCGTGCACAATGGCATCATCACCAACTACAAGGATGTCAAGACACTGCTAGAGAAGCGGGGCCATGTCTTTGAATCCGACACGGACACGGAGGTGATAGCCAAGCTGGTGCAGCATCTGTGGCAGCAGCACCCCGGCTACACCTTTGGAGAGCTCGTGGAGCAGGCCATCCAGCAGCTGGAGGGTGCCTTTGCCATTGCATTCAAGTCGAAGCATTTCCCCGGGGAATGTGTGGCCTCCCGCCGGGGATCTCCTTTGCTGGTGGGTATCAAGGCCAAGACCAAGCTGGCCACGGACCACATACCCATCCTGTATGCTAAGGCGCATCGTCCCCATGGCCAGCCACAGCAGCAGGCGTACCCGGTAATCCCTCCCGGGGACTGCAATGCCGAGTTCCAGCCTCTGGAGCACAAGGAAGTGGAGTACTTCTTCGCCTCCGATGCTTCGGCTGTGATCGAGCACACCAACCGGGTGATCTACCTGGAGGACGACGACGTGGCAGCCGTCAAGCGGGATGGCACACTTAGCATCCATCGGCTCAACAAATCCTCCGACGATCCGCATGCCAGGGAAATAATTACCCTGAAAATGGAGATCCAGCAGATCATGAAGGGCAACTACGACTACTTTATGCTGAAGGAGATCTTCGAGCAGCCGGAGTCCGTGGTGAATACCATGCGTGGTCGCATGCGGTTCGATACCCAGTCCGTGGTCCTGGGCGGCATCAAGGAGTACATCCCGGAGATCAAGCGATGCAGACGGTTGATGCTCATTGCCTGTGGCACTTCCTATCATAGTGCCGTGGCCACCAGGCAGCTTCTCGAAGAGCTCACCGAACTACCCGTCGTTGTGGAGCTGGCCTCTGATTTCCTCGACAGGAATACCCCGATTTTCCGGGACGATGTGTGCTTCTTCATCTCCCAGTCCGGCGAAACGGCGGACACCCTCATGGCCCTGAGATATTGCAAGCAGAGGGGTGCTCTCATCGTTGGCATCACCAACACGGTGGGCAGCAGCATCTGCCGGGAGTCCCACTGTGGCGTGCACATCAACGCCGGACCGGAGATCGGTGTGGCCTCCACTAAAGCTTACACCTCGCAGTTTATCTCGCTTGTGATGTTCGCTTTGGTCATGTCGGAGGATCGTCTCTCGCTGCAGCAGCGCAGGTTGGAAATCATTGATGGCCTTTCGCAGCTGGACGAGCACATCCGGACTGTCTTGAAGTTGAACTCGCAGGTCCAGGAGTTGGCCAAGGAGCTGTATCAGCACAAATCCCTGCTCATCATGGGCAGGGGCTTCAACTATGCCACCTGCATGGAGGGGGCTCTGGTAAGGAATGAGACACCGAGCGGGGCTTTATTTATTTCTAAATTTATAATTTTAAAGAAAGCTGCGATGTTTATTAAGGGGATCGGTTCAAAGTCCTTTAATAAACACCGGTTTGAGGACAAGTAGCTTGAAAGTAAACAAATCCATTAACTTGATGCAAAAATTATGGAAAAGTTTGCGAAAACAGAGAAGAATTTTTAGAATTAATCTCATGCTTGGTTCCGGGTAACCAAATTCCAAGAAAAAAAGCCTGGAATGATAAGAAATTATTAGACTTTTATGGTTTGACAGTTTTTTCCAGTAATTAGATAAGGGTTTCGACCTAGAATAATGAAAATGTGACTAATAATCAACCTTTTTTATCTGCAGAAAGTCAAAGAGCTGACGTACATGCACAGCGAAGGCATCCTGGCTGGCGAACTGAAGCATGGACCCCTGGCCCTCGTGGACGATGAGATGCCTGTTTTGATGATTGTCCTGCGGGATCCTGTCTACACCAAGTGTATGAATGCCCTTCAGCAGGTGACTTCGCGCAAAGGACGACCCATTCTGATCTGCGAGGAGGGAGACACCGAAACCATGTCCTTCTCCACCCGTTCACTGCAGATTCCTCGCACTGTAGACTGCCTGCAGGGCATCCTCACCGTCATCCCGCTACAGTTGTTGTCCTATCACATCGCAGTGCTTCGAGGATGCGACGTGGACTGCCCCAGGAACCTGGCCAAGTCCGTCACCGTAGAGTAGGCGCCGTTTGGTTTGGATCGCCAAAAGATGAATCAAGAATTCCATTTTATTATCTGCCAGAGGGAGCCGATCCCCTAGAATTAAGGCTAAAACTTATGTGTATTCGCCGGATATCAATCCGGCCATTCTCAGATTAACCCACTGTGCCCCTCGGCCTAAGACGAACCTGTTAACCCCTTGCAGTTTGTCTCGTTTGTCTTGTAAAACAATTACTTTTTGTAGATGTGCAATAACATGTATTTTTCCCCATTTCATTGAAACAAATTTTTATACTTTTTAAAAGCTTAAATTTTGTAAAAAATTTATTGGGAATCAATAAATATCTTTAATAGAATGTTTATTGGGTAAGACATAGCCTTTTTGGCAAGATATTTCAGCGAATTTGTTTCCTTTTCTCAAATTTGTTAACAAAAGTAAGATACTTTTTGTAAGGGTATAGAAATGTATTGTTATATCTGTTAGAGATGACACCTTTGTAAAATTTAAATTCAAATAAAATTGATAATTATTTAATTAATATATTATATTATATACAATCTTAAGGAAAGAAATAAACTAAAATTCAGGAAAATATTTAAAAAGGTAACTCATCCATATCAACAAGTTAGACCTAAATTTAAACTAAAAGCTATGAGCGGTTGCGGTATTTTTATCCACAGTGTGACCATATCGAATAATAAAAAAATGTCATTTATGCCAAATGTACTAAAAAATACAGTGCGAGCTTCCTTTTCTTTTCGTCCGTAGAACCACATGTCTGGTAACCGAGATTTTGATTTTCTTTTCGCCGGATAATGCTCCAGTTAATTGATTAGTTAGCATCGAATCACAAAAATCAAGTGCACGGCAGCGACAACCAGTGAAAGCAGCGCGCGATTGTGAGGAACTCCGTCAAGTTCAAGAAATATATTCGTAACCAAAACGTTCTGCCCCACAGCAGCGCGTGAGTGAGTGCGAGTGAGAAGCAGCAACGGCCGAACGCAACGGAACGGTACGGACGTGTGAGCGAGAGAGTGGAAAGTGTGTGCGAGGAAACCCGCAAAAGCAATAGCAACAGCAAAGCAAAAGCAACAATAACAACACAACACATACGTACACCCTACGTCTGAAAGTGCGTAGTGACAAAAAGAATAAGCGAGTGGAACGAGTGACATTTGTTTATCAATTCTGGTGCGTATTAAACGTATTAGGAAAAGAAAAATATCAGTAGTTGCATGTGTGTTTGTGACCGCGTGCATCGTTTTTGAAATGCGAGGCGAGCTGCATTCGCCAATCAGCTGTTTTGTAACATAACGGTGGAGCTAGGTGCGAGTAGCAAGTGGGCAGTTCGATTGCCAGTTCTGGCAGCGTTTATTTCTGCTCTTCCTCTTCTGCTCTTGCCACTTCAATGTGCTCTTCTTCTTTCACCCATGGCAACCTAACCTCACTACTTCTTCTTCTGCCTCCTGTGCTGTGGCTGCTGCATAATAATATAATACATATATTTGCCTGCCTCGCCTCAATCCCGATTGGCCGTGCCTCATTACGAATTTGTCAGTTCTTTTAACTTTCTCGAATCGCTGGAAAATCAAATTCGCCAAACAGCGTGACATCCCGAAGGGAAAAGGCTTTTTTCCAAAACCCCCAGCCATGTCCAGTTTCTAAATGTGAGCCGCACTCTTAGCAAGAATCTCAATCTCAATAAAGAATAAGAAAAAAAAAGAAAAAAGTTCGAAGTGCAGCACAGTGTATGTGTAATTTCTGGTGTAATTTCTGTTGTAATAAAAAATATTACATTCTTTCCTGTAATCCGATTTCATCAGAAAAAATAAAGCTCCCTAAAACAATAACAAAACCGTCACCATAGTAGACAGTCCGGTCCATACCAATAAGAATTCTGTTCCAAGGATTCAATGGAAATTTTCCAAATTTAAAAGAGAACAAAATTATTACGAAAAAGAAACCGATCAAACTATCGAATCCAAACTGTACACGCAGCCGTCATTCGGCTTAAAAAATGTTGTAAAAAAACTAATATATTTTTTATATATTTTATAGCTTGGAAGCTTCGCACTTTCCGCCATCCCGTTGAGCAGGCAACCGGAAAACTCTACCCAAGAAGAGAACTGGAGCAGCTGCGGCAGGAGTAGATCTTCTGCCTACTCTGGATAGGAAGCCCAGACGAAGACAGGCCAAGGAGCACCAGCACCGCAGCCGCCGCCGAGGAGCATGTCCAGCAAGGAGGAGCAAACTCCCTCTCCGGGAACCGCTGCCGCTGCCACAGCACCAGTTGTTGCCGGTTCTTCGACCTCCACTTCGGCAGCCACCACTTCGTACGCCAATGTTGTCCAGAATCTAGACACTAAGAAGGGAACTGCTGCTAGCGCCACCGCCACCGCCAATCCCAACACCAACTCCTCCTCCGCTGTGGACAACAAAGAGAACCAGCCAAATCTGAAGAGCTTCAAGTCGTGGAGCGAGGAGACGGCTGCCGCTGAAGCCGCCGGAGAATCGCTGGTCGGAGGAAACGTTGGCCTGGCGCTGGCGGGGGAGAAGCGCGCCGCTGCCTCGGGAGGCGACAACACCGCCGAGAACTCATCGGAACTGGACGACAACAATGACTTTGTGCCGGTGGTGTCGCACCATCGACGGGATCGCAAAAAGGCTCGCAAGGAAAAGCCGAGAGATCAACAGCAACAGCCGGCTGGTGGCCCTGGTCAGAAATCGCAGCAGCAGTCGGGACGACGCGGACAAGGATCTGCCGAGGCGGCCCCCGGGGATCGCAAGCAGACTGTGAGGTCTCGTGCCTCGCGCAACGGCAGTCCCCGGAAGCAGCTCGGAGCAGCTGGATCTGCGGCCGGCGGAGCCAATCCTGCGGCTGCCGGGGGACAGAAGGCACAGAAGGATCGCAAGGACACCTCGCCGAGCGCCAGCATCGAGGCCGGCAGCAGCGGCAACGAGGCCAAGTCCGGGGACGGGGATCAGATTTCAGGCGACAAGGCGGCAGGAGCGGCTGGAGCAGCTCCGCCTCCAAAGCGTTTCATTGCTGCTCCCCCACCCAAGGTCAATGCATGGAAGGTGAGTGACGTAATTGAACTTTTATCGATATATTTTTTGATGTTTTTTTTGTAGAAAAAGGTTCAGTTTTTTTACCTTTTTTTCTCTAGAATATAAAAACTAAGCCAATGAAGATATAACCTTAGACAATATATTTCACAAAATCGATGAATAATGCAAGAAACTTGGGGTGAAAGGGTTTCTTCCGCTTTTGAAAGCTTCTGAGAACCTTTGATTCGTCTTGAAAAGAGAATAGCTTGGGATTTTAAGCAAAGATATAGAATTCTTAGGAGTATATCTGCGTCTCAAGACCTTCTTTTTCAGGGATTTACAGAAAATGAAGTCACGTTTTTTTCTGTTTTTCCTCTTCCTCTTTGGTTCGCTTTCCAAACCTCGAATTGCGTCTTAAAATTGGTACAAAAATACAAGCACGTGTGTTTGTTGTTTTTTTTTTTTTTTTTTTTTGTTGGTAAACAAATGTGCGTGGAATGACGAAGAGAACGAGAGAGGGGTGGCAGAGCAGAGCAGAGCAAAGCGGACACGCAATGAAAACACGTTTTCCGCTGCTCTGTTGTGGTTTTTCTTCTTCGTCTCCTACGCCGTTATCGTTATTTGAATGTCCGCTGAAGATTACAAAATTGTATCTAATGGATACAGATACATTGCATAATGTTTGCCCGAAGCTGTTTGTCAAAACAAAGCGAAAGAACGAAATGAGGCAAAGTAAACAATTTTATTTGCTGTCTTTTTTTTTTATATTGCTTTTATTATGCAATACGAGAATTGCCGGTGTTTTTTTCGGTATTTTTTATTTGCTTGCCCCGACAAAAAAAAAAGAGAGAAAACAAAAATATCATGTATTTAAGCTCTAATTGTACATACATATGTTGCGGGTGTCGTAATAAACGAGAGAAAAAGTAAAATATTTTCTCAACTAAAAATAAATGTCAAGGTCAGCCGCCTGTGTCTGTGTCGTTTATTTATCCCACACACCCTACCCTACCCTCTCTCTCTCTTCAAGCTTGTCTGTTCCTAACAGTAAAACGAAAGCACAAATCGAAAAGGAAGGAAAAGCAAAAGAGAATATGGAAAGGAAACAAAACACACACTAAAAAAAAGGTGTGGCTAATTTTCTTTCTGTGGAAAAAGTTGAAAACTTTACACGTTACCGTTTTTTTTTCGTGCTGTTGTCAAGCGCGAGTTTTGAATTTGCTTTCGAAGCGTTTCTACCACTTGAATGGATATGCAAATATCTTTTCTTAACTTCTGACATTCGTAGCATATGCAAATCCGACTAATTAGGAAGTTAAGACTCTAGATACTAGGGTAAAGTAAGCTTTTAGATAAAGATCTTTATAATAAATATCTAGTCCATTTTTTTCTGTTTTTTTTAAATTAGAATTTTGATTATAGTTTTACATTCCGATACAATATCTTTAGTTTCGATTCTTGTCTTGGATCGACGCTGCTGCCGGCGTCGACAGCAGCAGCAGCAGCAGCAGCGTAGGTGCAGGCCATTCAAATATATTATTTCCATGCCAGTAGCCGTTGACGTGTGCCGTCGAAGAGTTCGCGGATGGAAAAAAAATACTCCATTCCATCAGCAAGTGTTCCCTCTGATCAGCGGAAAAGAGAATAAACAAAAAGTAAAAGTAACAAACAACAAAAACAGCTGAAACGGCACGTGTACTGATTTCACCATGTGGTGAATAGAGGTTTTTGAAATGTGTCATCTCTAAGCGCGATAAAAAGCACGAAAATAATCGCTGCTTGATAACAGAGCTCTCTCTCTCGCTCCCTCTTCCTGATTCGGCGTTTTCGGTGCAAAACAATAACAAACATGAAAACGAAAGTAAATATGCAATCAATTCCATAAATTAATCAAATTTTCTATACTAGAAGTCTTTAAATATAAAGTAGATTGATGAAATGTGTGTCATAATTGGAGTTAATAAAAAACATATATTTTTTTTTTACTATTTTATAACTTAAATATATATTTATTTACTAAAATAGATATTAAATAGTTGGAACTATATATATATTGTATAATTCATTATAGAAAATACTGATTAGATGAATAATAGGGTATATTTCCGTTTCCTATTTATATAAAGCCTATTGTAAGTCGGCGAGATCTGATATCATTATTAGAGAGAGATCGGAGAGCTTTTTACAATTTATTTTTAGGTTTTAAACCGCATCTGGGTATTAATAACATTAATTTGTCTTTATTACGTTGATGTTTCCCATATTTTTCTATGCAATTGTTTGATATCACGTTGAACCAGAATTTTCAGTTCCTGTATTTTAACTCCCAGTATTTTAACTTCCCTTGTTTTGACTCCCAGTATTTAACGGATCTGTGAAATTTCCCTCTATTAGTTAAGGGTTTTAGTAAGTACATTCCCTGTAACATTGTTTGGAAAGGTTTTATCAGGGTTCTTTAATAAAGAACATTTTATATTTGATTTCACGTTGAACCAGTATTTTTTGATTCCAATTGAAACCAAACTGTGAAATTTCCACCTATTTGTTAAGGCATTTTGTAAGTAAATTTCTTTTGGCCTTGTTTGGGAAGTTTTTATCAGGCTTCCTTAATAATAACCATTATATACATATATCTCCCCGATCTGAATGGAATGATTCTCTTAATCATACATATTATTTCCCTTTTAAAACAGATTTTTCTTCGGTTTTCTTTCTTTGCTTGGAAATGCACTCGAGACTTCCTATTTCTTTGTGTCTGAAATCTTAAAAATATTCCATATTTTTGTTCCCAATGAAAACCCGACTATATTTTATTCAAAATAATAATATTCAAAGCTACAACAAAACCGGTATTCTTAAGTCCTCTTGACAACCGAGAAATAAAAGTTGGTTTTTGCCTGTTTAACTTTGTCGTAGAACCAAGTGACACCCAATTGGTAATCGCCAGTTGGAATTGGAATAAAAAGCATCTCTGGGGACCCTTTGGAACAAGAGAATTTTCAATAAAAAACAAAGGAAAAAAAATATGAAATATTTCACCTCTTGGGGACATTTTTGGTCGAAATTGGAAAAGTCCTTGATCATTTTGAAGATATTATTAGCATAGGGATTGTTTCTTCTTCTGAGGTATTGGCAGAGATTGAAGGTGGTATTCATTAGCCAAAGCTTCACAACAATATCGTTGGCAGGATAATATATAGTGGCATTATAATTCAAAACCACAACGTTTCGCCTGTGTCAGCTCGCAACCGACACTCGTGGATTTCCATTTTGGTTTTGTTGTAGGACTCGCAGACAGCATTTGTCAGTTTAAAAAGGGCGCCAGCCTGGAAATTCAGTTGTTTTTTATTAGATTTATTTAAAGTATTAATTAAGAAAAGTTTACACTGATTTAGTATTAGGAAGAGGAAAATTTTTGAAATATAAAGCTTTTCTCTTAGACGTTCCATTGTACAAAGTTGAGTAATTATTAATTTTCTGGATTCAGTTTTTAAATTCCGGGACTCTACGGACTAAGTACTTTTGTAATTGTTTATGATTAATAATATAAATAATAATAGATTTTTAATAACTTTATGACAAGCATTAATCGTTAATGGTTTTAAAGGTTAATTACCATTAAGATAGATCTTAAACCTTTAATACGAAATATCAAGATAAAATACTGATTTTATAAATTAAAAAAGTAACCAAATCATGGAACATATGGTAATCTATATTTTATTATCTTTATCTTGAGAAACTTCTACAGCTTCCTTATCGATCTTTTGTGTAATTATTTGTCTCGTTTTTTTTTTTAGAAATAATTTGCAAACGTTTTAGAATTTCCCGACAAGGACACCGATACGATGCCCTTTTATATAAGACCCACTGATTGTGCTAATCTACGGGTCTTACTCAATGTATTTTGATTTATTGACGAGATTATTGATTGACAAAAAATATTGATAAGCGGTAGAACGTGATAGTGCTGCCTACCTCAAATAATCGTTAGAATTTACGTTTCTGCAACTGTTTTACTTTCACAAATAGTTGTTAAATATAGAATTTATTTAATATTATTGTGCATATATTTTCCGAAGGTGTGTTTACTTTAACTATACCCCCCTTCAAGATAAGAGTTATGTTTCTAAGCGAGCTACGCATTAAATAAAGTTGCTCGACGACTCCGCAGAATGTAAACAACATTTCGCGTAAATACTGGGACTCGGTACTCGGTATAAAGGGTGATTTTTTAAGAGCTATAGGAATGGTTTTCTATGAAAACACACATAAAATTAATAAAGATTAATAAAATCTTGCAAATCACGCAAATAGTATTCCAATTTTTGTTATAATCTTTCCAACATTTCTTCCGGTATCTCAAGAAGAGGCTTTTCTGTGACTTTTTCTGGATGCTTTGGTGGCTCTTGCAATGCTTCTGGCTGATATTTCTTTCAAAATCGACAAAGCACTCATTTTGATATAAAAGATCAATAATTTGCAAAAGGTTCTTCTTTTATAAGACGATTCATGGTTAAATTTTAGTCCAAACTGAAAAACGAAAAGTGCCTCACCTGTTCAAACAAGTATTGCCAAAAAGATAATAGCTATAAAAAACACCCTTTATAGTGTTCTATGGGAATACAGACACCCCCAATAAACCTCCATTATCTGTGTTGCTGGCGATGAGTGTTGCTGGGACTGGAGTTCGTCGCCACGAATCCGATTCGATCCGATCCGAATAGCCATAGTCAGAGGTTTTACCTCGCACCTCCCTCAGCAATTGCCTTTAATTCCAATCGCTTGATTTAATCACGAATAAAACTATATATAGAAAACGAGTAGAATGAAAAATGGTCATAAACTTGTTTGCGTCGAAAACTATGACAAAAGTACCCATTACAGGTTGGCGTCTAACTTGGAGTGATTCCTATTTATGGTGGAAATAGATCTAGATTTTATAGAGCTTGACTTATGCTACGTTTATTTAGTAAATAAGATATATAAGATAGGTATTACTATATAGTTTATGAGTTATATTTCTAACTAAAGGGTACTTCAAAGTCTTGAGCAGTTTGGAATAAACTTGTTTGCGTCGAAAACTATGACAAAAGTACCCATTACATGTTGGGGTCTAACTTGGAATGATTCTTATTCATAATGGAAAAAGTTTCTGTTAGATTTTCGATAAAAATACGGGTTTTTAGTAAATAAGATATATTAAATAAGTATCCGATAGTACCGCGACTTTATTAGTTATATTTCTAACTAAAAGAATAAACTTGTTTGCGTTTAAAACTATGACAATTCTACCCATTACAGGCTGGGTTATAACTTGGATAGATACTAGATTCATGTTGGAAATAGTTTTTGAAGATCTTCGCTTAAAATACGGGTTTTTAGTAAATAAGAATCATAAATAATTAAAAGATGGTTTAAGGAGGATTCCTACGCAAAACCGTAACCTTTTCTTTACGTTAATATTTCGGATCTATCCCTGCGATCCGAGCTGTACGATAAACGGTAGCGCCCCTAAAAGGTACTTTAAAGTCTAGATCTTTTTTCCTTAAAATGCAAATCTTTATAGAACTACAAGTACCTCTACTTATTATTCATGTAAGCCTAGCTTGTTTGTGCTGATTGGTTCAGCGACTTTTATTCTTGATTTTTGATTCGATTTACTCAATTGGCTTGGCTGAGCACGTTGTCTTTCTTTTAATTTATTTATTCTTATATTTTTTTTTTGCTTTATATTGCAAAATACATTTTTACATAATGTTATTTGCGGCGGCCGGCATTCGCTTGTATTTGAAATTTGCTGAAACGCAGAAAGCAACCCCAAAGTCGGCCTACTAAGAAGAACCCCTTTCCACCCAAGCCACCTCCCCCTGCACTACGACCTCTAGACTGATTACGAATAATTGTTGACTTGTAGAGCAGGAGAATGTGAGTGCGAATGTGGGTCTTTTTGCACGTTTTTGCCAGGTTCGGTTCTCGGACATTTGTTTGTTTTTTATTGTTTATTTTTACGTTTTTGTTGTATTTTTGTATCTTTTCGTGACTATTTCTGCTGCTATCGTGCCAAACCGATTCTAATTCCATTTAAAATAGTATCTTTTCGATGCAAGCACCTCAGTTGTCTCTTGGCGATCGCTCGATAAAGTGCATTAAATACGCGATATAGTTTTGTATAAATTGTTTGGATACTTTCTTGAACGGCAAGTTAACTATAAAATCCTATCCCTATTTTTTACTATCGATGACCTTGAGAATCATTCTATTGGTGAATGGATTTTCTAATCTCTGTTTGAACACGAATCACCTTTCTAGTACACAAAATTTAATGGCATTCGCCCAAGTACGTCAGCATTTAGGTGGGGGTTCAAAATGCTTTCCAATTTGATAAGAAACATGCCAGTTTAAATATAGAATATAGAAATATATAAGAAACATGTGCTTGGTTATGTTTTGTATAGAAAAATCTTCAAATTTTGTCACCGTTTCTTTGATTTTCTGTTCGAATGGAAAGTTACCGATATCGGAGATATTTCTTTGTCTCAGGAATATTCCACCTCCCTCTAAACAGACCGAGGAGCGCTGCTGTTTATCGTACGGCTCGGAAAGTATAGAAAAGATTACGAAGAAAATGCAACTTTATTTATTGGATGACTCATTCTAAGTCATTGGGATGTCCTTCCTGCAATGTCAGGGTTATCCATTGTTGCTTTTTGTTTTTTTTTTTTTTTTATAAAAAATGAATAGTTTATTGGCACACATCAGCGGTTTGCCTTGAAAATTCTGATGAATACGTGATTAAATGCATGGAAAGTGTTTTAATTTCATTTTCTGACAAACAGAAATACTTTTTAAAAAGCAATTTTTAGTGTAAAAAATTGATTAGGCTTCGAAAATAGAAATTTCAATGCCAAAAAAACATGTTTATCGCTTTCATATCTTTATTATTATTTTTTATTATTAAAAGTAGGTTTGATGGATGGTTTGATAAGATTTTGAGGTCACAAATAAGCCGATAAATACATAAATATTTGCAAGAGACTTTGAATACAATTTCCAGGAATAGAAAATGTCTTAAACTATTATTAGGATTAATAAGTATCTTTCTTGGTGCAACAATTTTTGTGTCCTTTGTAGACTTTTGTGGCATATCTTTTCTCTCCAAGACTGTTTTTCCAAACTATCTTTAGGATTAAAATGTATCTTTCTTGGTGAAACAATTTTTGGACCTCTTCAGCATACTTTTCTCTTCGAAACTGTTTCCTAAACTATCTTTGGGATTAATATGTATCTTAATATCTAGGAAATTTCCTAAACTATCTTATAGATTAATTTGTATCTTTCTTGGTGCAACAATTTGTGTGTCCTTTGTGAACCTTTTCTGCATTTTATTTTTTCTCTCCGAGACTGTTTTTCCTAAACTATCTTTAGGATTAAAATATATCTTTGTTTGTGCAACAATTTTTGTATCTTTGAAGCATATCTTTCCTCTCGCAGATTGTTTTTCTCGTCGTCTCTCTCTTTGTTTTGAAGTTTTTCCTCCACCAACTCTCCTTGGCCTGGCCTACGTGCCGAAAATCACATGTTTTTTCGGGTGTTACAGTTACAGCATGGTGCGAGCGAGATAGCTTCTCTTGTTTATGTTTTTTAATCCGTAAGATAATGTTTATTGAGAATGGCACCTGTTTTTTGGATTGGATTTCTATTGATCGATATGCTGAGGAGGTTGTCGGTGGGTGGGTTGGTTGAACTTTCGTCTTTATTCAAAACAACACTTAAGAAAATGCGTAAAAAAAAACAAAACATAAATAAAAACATAAAAACGCACGTACGCATCTGAGAAAACCTGTATCTGATGGATACAGGGTGCTGCTGCTGGCCCTGCGCTGGCTCTCTGCCGGCCTAACTCTCACGCCGCCGCCTTTTCTTTCTCTCTCTTTCTCTTTGTATCTCAATCTTTGTATCTGAAGCTCTCGCATCCATGAACCGGCGCATCGGCTGTTTTTTGTTTTTGTTTTGAAAATGAAAGATACAGTGGAACACCCTTTTAAAGGAAAGGTTTAATTTTTATTGTCAAATGTATCTGTATCTGTATATGTAAGTTTAAGCTACAAACCCTTAGAATTTCCTAATGGTATTCTTTATAGACGCTTCCCTGTAATTGTTTTTTATGTGTTTGGCTGTAAAACCAGTTGTTGTTGCTGCGCTGTATGCCTCCGCCTGTGCCTCCTCTTTGTGTGTTGTTGTCGTGGTGTACGTTTTTGCTCACGTAGCAAGCGCGTGGACACCGCCACCACCAGAGTAGCAGGAGAGTGGGAAGGCGGCGCTGACAGAGGGATTTACGAATCAAAATGCTAGAGCTATCGCACAGAACTCACCGAACGTTTCAGCAGAACGGACGCGTTTCACAATTTCCAGTCATTTGTACAAACAAAAAGCTCTAGAAACGAAGCTCTATCAATAAAAAAATATCACAAAAAAATAATAAACAATAATAACAACATCTGTGCTAAAAAAGCAAAGACAGCTAAAGACAGCAAAAGTGTTTTATATAAAAAGCAAAACAAACAAAGATAAGGAAAAACCTGCAGAGTCGGCTGATTATAGTTTATTATAATTAAAAGAAGGTAATTTTCCAAGTGGTTTCTGTCTACTTGGTAGATACCAACAAAAGTCTACACTCTCTTGGCCAAAAATATATATATATTCAAAGAGTAATGTGCGCGTCGGCCCTTGTCTTGAACTAGATCTGGGTTAGGGACACTCCCCTACAAGTCCCTGTGTGTGTGTGTTTTTTTTTTTAAGGTTATAACTTTATGCGCAAGTGGAGGAGAAATTGTGAATTGATTTTTACCAGTCAGTAGGGCTTTGAAACTAAACTCGTATTCAACTTACAGATATCAGCCAAACAATCCGGCAGCCCCAAGGCAGGATCCTCGCCATTGGACAAACGTGTTTTGCAGCCCAAGGCACAGCAACAACCACAATCTAAGCAGACTGCCACCAACAGCAACGCACAGAATTCCGCTAGCAATCCCAGCAACAAAAAGACAACACAACAGCAGCCTCAACAGGGAGCAGCAGCAGCAGCATCAGCAGCAACAAACACACAGACCCCAGCACCAGCAGCAGCAGGTACAGCGGCGTCCACATCCACAGAAGCAACTGCTCCAGTAGCTGCACCATCAGTGGCACCGTCGGTGGCACCATCAGCAGCATCTGCAACATCAGCCGAAACAGGAACAGCAACAACCACTGGTGAGTAGCGCTCTAGGAGATGGAATTCTGTTTCTATTAAACCCAATTAAGGGTCGTGGATGGGTCTATAAATAGGGTAGATTGCTCTCGTAGAGTCCATAATTGAATCTTAAATAAGATGTTTTTTACATTAAAAAAAATACGACCTTCCCCACCACCATGTGACTTATCTCCCTCCCCCCAAAAGTTTTCTCTCACGTGGCTTACAATTTTCTTGGCAACTCTCTCCGTCTCTGCGAGAGCGAGATATATAATTTTTGGCGACGCATATGGCCTGGCATGGCCTGATTTTATATTTTTAAAAGAATGTTTCACTCACAAGCCAACTACTTTTGATTGCAGTTGACGCCAGTCAGACAGAAACTGCAGCCAAAGTCGTGGTAAAGGACAAAAAGAAGGTCAATCAAAAGGTAAGCTAATGACTAATTGGAATTACTCGAAACCCAAGATAATTAATTATCTTTTATTAAAAGGCTAGCGACTTTAGCAACGTTGGTGACTGGCCAACGCTTATTGGAGGAATTTCTGGAAGTGGCAAAGCCACCAGCAACGAACCCAAACGCAATCCAACGAAAAAACAGCAGCCAGCCAAAGCAGCAGCAGCCGCAGCAGCAACAGCAGCAGCAGCAGCCGCAGGAGTCACTTCAAGTCAAGTTGCCACAGAGTCTAGCGCAGCACCCACCTCAAGCGGCAGCAGCACCTCGAACACAGCCACCAGCAATAGCCAAGAAAGTGCAACTGCATCTGCAACTGCAACAGCAACAGCTGCACCAGTAGCCAGCACGAGTCATGATGCCAAAGCCCAGCGAGACGCTGAGCCAGCAGCTGCCGCAACCAGTGCTGCTCCAGCAGCTGCTGGAACCACTACCGTGCCTGCCCTCACCAAGAAAATGCCCAAGCTCAAGTGGCGTCCGCTGCAAATCGATCTGGCCAAGTCCAGTCGCCCCAAGCCGATTGGCGGCCGGGCCAATCGCCGACTCAGCGACGATCCGGCCGACCAGCGCCGTCCGCCGCGCTCCACCTACCATGAGCGTGCAGGCCGTGGAGGAGCAGCTGGCGGCGATGCGGGCGCTGCGGGAGAAGGATCGCGGCAGCCACACACTGGCCGCCATCCGTACGCCGCTCGGTCAGCGACTGCTGCGTCCGAGCGCGTGGATTCCTGGCGTAGCAGCGGCAGCACCGCAGCCGCCGCATCGTACGATGACCAGCGCTCTGGAGCAGCAGCGGGTGGTGCCGGGTCAGCAGCGGGATCAGCTTCGGTCCGCGGCCAGCGCCGCTTCCGTACGCCGTACCGGGGCGGGCGGCAAGGCCGGGGCGGATTCGCCCGACAGGGACCAGGTCGTCCGGCTCATCGCATACCACGCCATCTGCTAGCTTCGGGCGAGTATGCCAACTATCTGCCGGCCGATGCCGCCGGCGCCGACTCTTCCCAGTCGTCCTTTGTGCTCATGGGCACCCACTACTTCGGCAACGTGCCCGCCGCCGCCTACATCGAAATGGATGCCAATAGCATCAAGGAGGCTATCAAGAAACAAGTGTAAGTAGTTCCCTTTGATTATTTTTCTTCTTATATTTAAATAAGTAGAATGATTTGTGACCCTTAACTGACCCTTAAATGTTTCTCCCTTTAGTGAATACTATTTCAGTTCCGACAATCTTGCGGGCGACTTTTTCTTGCGCCGAAAAATGGACCCCGAAGGCTATATCCCGGTCACTCTGATCGCTTCCTTCCATCGCGTTCTTGCTTTGACCACGGATGTGGCATTGATAGTGAACGCGATCAAGGAATCGGATAAACTGGAGCTTTTCGAAGGCTACAAGGTGCGCACCAAGACGACGCCCACCGTTTGGCCCATTAGCGATGTACCAGAGGCTCCGGGCGCCGCCGACGCAACTGCAACCCTGGAACAAGCAGAATCAGCGGAGGTGCAGGATCAGAAACTGGCTGGACAGGAGAAACCGGAGGAGCAGACTGAGGCAGCCGCTGGCTCGCCGCCGGCCATTCTCACCTCGGTGATGGCGACGAAGCCGCTGAGCAGCATTCCGCCACCACCAGTGCCACGAAACTCTCAGAATCTGGTGCCCAAGATGCTGCAGGAGAAGCAACAGCGCTCCATTGCGGCACTCAACTCGGTGAATGCCATCAGTTCGTTGACCCAGCATGTGGAAGGTGGTGCCGCCGAGCTGGCTGGCCATCTAAGTGGACTGGCGGAGAGCGTGAAGCCCACGCCGGACAAGAGAGCTGCGGGTAAGGGCGCTATTGGAGTGTCTGGGGCGGCTGCTTTGGTGGCGGAGCCGGAGGGCATATGGAAAGAGGTAAAGAGACGCTCCAAAACATCAAATGCTATCAAAGAAAACGCTACTAAATCAGGCAACACCTCAACCACACCACAACAACAACAGCTACAACAGCCACCGCTTTCACAAACGCTCAACAACAACAATAATAATAATAATGTCAAAACGAACAACACCTCGTCCACGTCCTCGTCCACGTCCAAGTCCTCGTCCTCGTCCACGTCCGCGTCCGCATCCAACGCCTCATCATCAGCCTCTGTCTGTGTAACCACCAAGAACGCTTCCTCAGCCACAGCCACAGCTAATTCTGCTACCAAAACCACAAAAACCACCGTCACCACCACCACAATCTCCTCAACCTCAACCTCAGCCACAACCACCACGAACAACAACATTAAGAAAACATCATCAACTGGCAATGCTGGCAATGCTTACTCCAATACCCACTCCAAATCCTCATCCAAAACAGCTGCTCCGCCATCCGCTCAGTGCCATGCCGAAAAGGAAGAACTAGACTTCCAGTTTGACGAGGAGCTGATGGACCCCCTGCCTGGCACCGGACGCATCAACCACTTCACCGAGAACTTCTCCGACGACGACGAGTCCGACTACGAGTTTGCCGACCGCGACATCAACAAGCTGCTGATCGTGGCCCAAGTGGGACGGGCTCCCAAGCACGAGGGCTACGATCGCACCGCTGACTTTACATCGAGGACCAAGATTACCCAGGATCTGGAGAACATCATTAACGACGGTCTGGTTAACTACGAGGAGGATCTGTGGACCACCACCAATGTGGTTCCCGATTACAAAACTGTCAACATTATATCCCAGGCTGATTTCGAAAAGTTGGCTGGACGCGGCAGGTCTGTGGTGCAGCAGCAGCAGCAACAGGTGCCACCGCCGCCGCCCACATATCTGGACCAGGATGCCGATGCTGACGACACCCTGGTGGGCGATACCACCCTCAACTCTACACTGAACTCCACCCTAAAGTCGCGACGTGCTCGCTTCTATGCGGCGCCCAACTCCCAATCGATTGATCCCCGAACTCCGCGCAAGAGGAAACTCCGTCACACTGCGAATCCCCCGGTGGAGGCTCACGTGGGTTGGCTGCTCGACACTGTGGAGCACCGACCCCGCACCACATCGATGGGTTCCTCGGCTGGCACTTCGCCCACCACCTCCTCCTATGGATCGTATGGTTCTTCGGTGCCGCAATCGCTGCCCGTGTTCCAGCATCCATCGCATGCTCTGCTCAAGGAGAACAACTTTACGCAGCAGGCGTACCACAAGTACCATTCGCGTTGCTTGAAGGAGCGCCGCCGTCTTGGATTCGGTCAGTCGCAGGAGATGAACACCCTCTATCGTTTCTGGTCGTTCTTCCTGCGCGAGAACTTCAACAAGAGCATGTACAACGAGTTCCGTACCTTGGCTCTAGAGGATGCTGGCAATGGGTTCCGCTATGGCCTGGAGTGCCTTTTCCGGTTCTTCTCGTACGGACTCGAGAAGAAGTTCCGACCGAATATCTATCAGGATTTCCAGGATGAGACAGTTGCCGACTTTGAAACTGGTAAGCTTTCAATCTAGTACTTTGGGTAAAGGATTATGTTTTAAAGTTATATTTCTCTTAATGCAGGTCAACTTTATGGCCTCGAGAAGTTCTGGGCTTTCCTGAAGTATTACAAGAACGGGGAGAAACTGGAGGTGCAGCCCAAACTGGCAGAGTACCTGAAGAGCTTTAAGAACATCGAAGACTTCCGCGTGGTGGAGCCGGAGATCAACGAGATGTTGCAGGGAGTGGGCAGCCTGAATCCGGGCCGCCAACTCAACAGGCACCGCAGCGTGTCGGAGAGCGATGGCACGGCCGTGATCACGGCTGGAGGTCGCCGCCTCAACACCACCATCACAAATCGCAGCGACTATGTGGGTCGATTGCTTCAGCAACAGCAACAACATCAGCAGCAACAACAGCAGCAGCAGCAGCAACATCAGCAGCAGCAGCAGCAGCAACACCAGCAGGGATATGGTGGCTACAATCAGCAGCAGAACCGTCGACGCACTGGCTCCTTCGGCAGCAGCACAGTGCGCATTCGCAGCGGATCGCTGGGTAACAAGCCCCAAGTGGTCAACCGTAATCAGGGATCACAGCACGAGTTGCGGCAGCAACACAAACGACAACAGCAACAGCAACAGAAATCGAAACCTGGCGCAGGATCGCAAACGAATCCGGTCCGAGCCAGCACATCAACAGCAGCCACAGTTGTGGCATCAACAACAGCAGCAGGTGCAGCAGTTGCAGCAGCAACAACGCCAGCGGTAACGGTATCGGGCTCCTCGTCGTCGAAGAAGTAGTTGCACGTCACACGTGCAGAGACACTTTTTGGATTAGGCATAAGTTAATATCTACGACTTACGACTTAGTTTTCAGGGGCAAACGATTCAAACGATCCCCGATCTTTTGTTTATTCATTCTTATTATTATTTTGTAGTATTTTTTGAGTCAAGCGTATAGTGGGGAAAAGTCGTTAGCGTTTAGCATAATTAAGTGAAATTTTTGAAATTTGTTTATTGCAATTTGCTTAGCGCGTTGGTTTAGCAGTAGTTACGATTCTAATTGTTTGTTTCTCGCATCCGCTCGACTCGGCTCGACTAAACTAAACGAAAAACGAAAAAAAGAAAAAATGGTTGCTTACGAAATGCTCAATGTTTGTTAACAAATTAACAACAATATATAACATCAAAACATACAGCGGGGTCTGTCTGCTTTGTACCAGTGCCAACCAGCCATGATCTTGGAAAGTTAACACAATTATCCTTATATACTACGTTCTGTTGATTATTCTATTCTATATATTTTTTTTATAATTTAATCAAAAACAAAAACAAAAATCAAGGCAAATTTTCCTAATTAGAGAGAGCAGCGTTGATAGTTGACGTAATGCAATGAACTGTTGTACTATACTATTAAAGGTAATAACCATAACGATAAAGCTATATCAATTACCAATACCTAACGAAAACTGAATAGAAATCAAACGAAATTGATGCACGACAAACAGAAGAAAACCAAATGATCTTAATTCAAGTAATTTTTTGTAAATTTAAACGGAACACATATAAAAATATATATATATATTTATATAGTGTATGTATGCCACAGTGAAGCCACAATCTGCATATATTATTGAATAATTATTATTATTTTTCGTGTCTGACCTAAGCGCAATTGTGCGCAAAACTTTAATTGTTTAGAAGGCAACGACAACTTGTAATCCTTTATACCCAGTTGAGGCATATGCGGGGCTCAAGTGCCAGCGAATTTTAGTTATTTAAGCCATTAACCAGCGCAGTCCGATCTGGATTCGGAATGTATAGCTTCCCTTGCCGTTGCTATTGCAGCACTGCACTGTCCCAGTCTATATCGATCTATCCACCCCCACATCCTCAAACCAAAACCTCAGAACTTCGTACCCCGCCAAGCATTTAGAAGCATGTCAAAAACCATTTATATATTTTATCATTAGTTTTTGCACTTGTTAATTTTTAATTCGAGAAATCTACGACTATAAACAAAAACCAAGAAAACCAAACAAAAAAAATTTAAAATCAAACGAAAATTGTCAAGTCCAAAAAAAGTTTAAAACTTTATAAAAAAAAAGGCAAATCATGCAAACGAAAAAAAAAACATTAAGATGTTGTTTCGCATAGTGAATAAATCTAAATTTAAACATATGTGAGAAATCAAATCTAAGCTTAATATGGATAATAACTATATATATATATATACATATATATCTGCTTATATATATATCTAGACACAGACCTAGGGAGACAGGATCGGACAGTAAAACGTGACTGCATCTCGAACATTTAAGGACAAACGGTGAGGTTTGTTCGATGCTGCCTGAAGCCACATGTGTGGAGCAGCTTGCAAAGCTCTCAATCAATCGATCGATCGGAAGGTCCTTCAGCTCCTCGATATTTGCTTCGCTCATATGAAATAAGCAAGCAAAAAACACCACAAGAAAGAAAAGAAACAAATATGAAAAGTGCAAAGAACATTTTATTGAATATTTCTTTAATCGTTAGATACCTGTAAATATATTTCCCCAGCTTCTTTTTTTATATTATTTTTTTGTTTTATGTCACCTTTTCAATTTTATTATTATTACCCATACACATGCACAACCACAACCACATATGTGAAAATACATTGGTAACACGCTTCTGTATGAGCTTAACGATCTATCAATATTTTTTAAATATGTAATGTAATAACCAAGTAATGAGAGATGAGATGTCCGACGACAATTGATTCGGCTGTTGCGTAATTTTACATAGAGTTCTGCCACAACTATTTTGTTTTTCACATGAAGTGTTGACTTTAGTTAGTATATGGTACACAGAAAATACACAGACACATACAGAATACAGACTTTATAAGTACATATGTGCCCTTTAAGTTTGCAATTTTTTATAATATTAATTTAAAATTAATCCTATGACACACCTACGAAATGAACATAATGGAAACTCTATTAAAAGTAATTTTGTAAGCTACTTAAATATGGAAAATGCGAAAGAATAACTAAGGAAAACGAAAGAAATGATTATTGTGAAAAACGTGATAGTTTAAACCATAAAGAGTAATATTTACTACTATTATTATATTAATAATTAATTATACGATGCAGATGCAGATGCATATATGGATATGTATATGTAAAACGGAAAACCACAAAAATTTCTAAACTAACGTAAACAAAAAAAAAGTAAAAAATTTTTTTAAAATTTCCAACACAAAAAAATGTTAAAAACAGTGAGTAGAAAAACTAAAACAAAAAAATTAATAAAAAAAACTTGAAAAAACCAAACTAGAGTATTTTCTATAAAAAGGGAAATTATGGGAATTTAAGGGGAAATTTTTCAGAGTTTCCGCTTCCTTGCTGTAGGTGGCGCTTGTTGTCGTCGTCCTTTCGCAACATTTGCTTGGCAACATTCTCCGCTTTTCATGAATCGAAGATAAAAATTGAACAAAAGGCTAGAACAAAGCATGCAGCCTCGATTGACCCTTCGAGTAATTAACCCCTTCAAGAGTGTGTTTGTGCCATTTGTCACCCGGCGACAAAATGCAAGGCAAACTACAACAAACATCTACTCAGAAGCCGGCTCTGAGCCCCAAACCCAACATATGTTGTTCGCCTGGGCGAGCATGGGGTGTCACAGATTAACGCCCGACTTGAATTATGGCCCGGACCCCGGTCCCCGGTTCCCGGCACCCGGCACCATCGGAGCAAACTACTCCACAAAATCCGAACAAACGCGTGGAAAAACCATGTATAAAACATAAAGCGATACACAGACATTCAAATTTCTTTTAACTTTTAAATAAAAAAAGTTTTAAGCCAACATAATTCAAAATTTAACTAAAAGAACAACTACAAGAACTAAACTATAAGAACAACAATAATTAATAGACTTTTCTAAATCTTCAGCTTTAAAACATTTTTGAATTTAAAAGTGTATTTGAAGGGCGTTTGAATGGTCCCACTTGACAAAGGACAAAACGCAAAGGCACGCAAGGACCTGAAATCGAGGAGCAGCGACCTGGCACCTAGCAGGCGATAGCCCGAAGAGGCGTTTAAAAATTGAAAACCAATTTTGTAGCGATTAAAAACAGGCGATTGAAGGTTGCAAGTAGGAGTGACTGCTACGAGGCGGTCGGCAAGTGGCGTGTGTGTTTGCTCGACTCGTAGTGCGACTTTTCGCACCTCAAGCACTGAGCCCTGACCTCTGTAGAGCTTAGATTGTGTTACCAATATTTATGGCTCAATGGGGATACGGCGATGCGAGGGTCGGAGCACTTTTGGCTGGCGTGACCGCGGCTAGGTCTAATCACATGTGGCCCCTTCCAAGGACCTGCCAAGGTGGGAGGCAGATCCCGCCTTTATATCGAAACTGAATTTAATGGGCGTTTAACATCGCCTTTGAACTTTGGCCGCACTTAGCTCACGCACATGTTTCCGCCCAATACAGATCCTGTAGGGTTCTGGGAACTTAGGGACATGTCAATGTTACAATTTATAGGTATTTCCTATAATAATCAGTTGGTAGGCAACAATTTTTTCATGAGGTTTGGCGAGAAATTTACTGGCTATTTGAGAAGTCTTCAAGAAGACCTTGTTGACCACATTTTTAACAAAGTTTTGCGCCTTCTATAGATTAAGTTAAGAGCTAAAATAAAAATCCTGCCACAGAAATATAAATTAACTCATTGGCTTATCCGACTTATATTCCGAATCCATTATCATTATTTGGAGCTTTCCACAATTTTAATAACAACATTTGCGCTTTGCTAACCCCTCTAATTAGTTCAATACAATGGGCGTGCATTTCCGGATCTAGAGGGCCGGGCAACCGACAAACCCCTGTCAAAATTTTATCACCGCAATACAACGATGCACAATAATGGCCGGAATCCCAAAATAAACTATACCGGCTGGCCTCCTGGGGCACAGGACATAGCCATACCCAGCTAGGAATGACTGAGAGAAAAAATGTTTCCAATATTCGAAATAATTAAATAAAATATTTCATAAAATGGTTTCCGCTTCGCGGGGATCTTCCCGGCTGCTGTCCGAAAACTAATTATATTTTAGGGTATCCGTGCTTGTGGATTCAACCAAAAGTGTGGTGCAGGCAAATACAATATTTGAACATGCAAATAAAAATTCCACCTGGCAATAAATTTCAACTGTTTTTCTATGACGGAGCATCCTTTGATCTCAATAAAATTTGTGCATGCACGAATTGTTCATAAATAAGTTTTTCTGTCACAGAGTTCGTCATACGAACGAAATATTTACATGTGGAACATCAATATCGGACTCTAAATTGCATTTTATCTGATTTCTGTGTGGGGTCGAGATAGGAGCTAGGATGTCCGTCAAATAAGAACATTGAAATATTTTTATAAAGAAAATTATTTATCGTGGACATGGACAGGACATGCCTAGCGCATTTTTTTCATTTAAGAAAACTTTAAATTTTAAAGTGATTTTTTATTCAATTATTTAATTCAAATATGCCAAGTTGCCTCGTCTATGCACTTGTTGTTAAGTTATATTGTGTAAACTAACACATTTCCATGTTTGACTTGGCCAATTAGCTGGGAAACCCGGCTGTCCGGTCAGAAATCGTACACAAATGCGAGGATCTGCCGCTGGAATGCAATTCCATTAATTCCAGCTCGGCTGGCCTGTTCTGGTCTACTCAAACTATTTGCATTGCCATTTATGCTGCCTACGCACTTGCCGGGCCTAAATGGGTGGGGCTTACAAAGCAATTACAATTCATTTGAAATGCAGTATCCAAGTACCCTCACTCGCACACCAGGACACCAGGACACCAGCACACCAGCCCACACCCAGAGGTGGACTTGACAAATTGTCACAGAGAGCCGGGAGACAAAATCAAATTAATGATATGAATTTCTTATTTAAGGACATTAACGCAAGTCCCCCCTGTGATGACAATATTCTGCCAGGAGCAGGAGCGCAAAAATATCCAAATTGGCATTACTATTCCTGTGTCCTTTGAGTTTTGTGCCAATAAACAGGAAACGGAAATGCGTCAGCGCTTCTGGCTTCTTCTCGGATATTTATTAAACAGTCGAGCTGGTCAGGAATAGTTCTATTTTTATACAAATGTCGCATTACTTTCACATTTTTTTTCAACGCATAAACATTTATCTAGCAGGGAAATTGAGCAAGCTAAAATTGTCCTTAAAGACTTTGCTCAATACCCAGGCATCCTTCCAAGAGAATGGTGCAAAGGACAATTAGATAAATACCAGGACACGCACTGTCTGTCTCGTCTGCTGTTGCTTTATTATTTTTCATACTCTTTAAGGGATAAATCGGACTATAGTTTTCCAGAAAAGATTTTTAAATTATTTTGTTAATCTATTTTCGTTAAGGATAATAGACGTTATGTTAAGTAGGTTTATAAATTTAAAAATGTTATTTTTTTTGGTAGGGTATTTATTGTTACGACTTTCTTCTTGTTTGCCAATATTTTTCTTTATTTTTTTCTTGCCCTGTTGGCATTTTTCTACACTCTGACCCCGGCCAAGAGATGTGCGTTGGTCAGTCAGTTAAGCTGCCATTGTGGCCATCCTTTGTGTGTGCGTCCTGTCACAAGGCTCTGTTGTTGTCTGATAGTTGTAATTGGCCAACTAAAATCATGTGACAAATTAACAGCGTAAAATTTATTGCCTGCCCACCGCCTTAAGCTGTTGATGAAGAAATATTGGGTGCGTTCATACCGTCGGAGTTTGCCAGGGACTTATCCTTTGCGACTTTGCTCCGAAGGCATGAGGCAGCATTTTGTGATTGCAATCGGGCGGGGCAATCAATGGGGCGAAGGCGATGGCGATGGCAAAGGAGATGGTGATGGTGATGGTGAAGGAGGCGAAGCCCCAGAATCGGAGTGAGTGTCGCCGACAGTGGCTCCTATTGGTTACCTTGCTTACCTGTACCAATTAAATTAAATGCTGTCCACCGTGTGGGGTGAATCTAATGTATCTAATGGAAATAGCTCCGGTAAGTTGTGGCCACTTCCTTGTCCCAGCTAAGCTGGCAATTAGGATGGGATGTGTGATCGTTTGACTTGCGAGCTAGATGGCAATGGGTATCTTCTTCCGTTCCAACAATTTATTTTGATCCTTGAAATGCAGCAAATGTTTCATAGAGATTTATAGACAAGCCTTTGGCAAGGGCTGCTCTTGAATTAAGGATGCTTTTGTGATTCTACACTTAACACATTATTAAGATTTTAATTGGAGTTATCAGGGTTAAACCGATGAAAGAGGCCATCTCTATGATTTTTGTACAGTGTATTCCTGCTCCTGCTATGAATTGTTATCCAGACTTTTGTTGTTGTAGTTGGCTGCGGCTCATAACATTAATTAATGCGCCTGCAGCTAAATAACGCCATTTTGTATGAGTTGCTAGGCAAAAGCACACAAACACCGGAATACGGCAAAAGTACAACAGAATCCGGTAATACACCAAAAGGATAAAATGGTCTATCAATGATATAATAGAAAAGATAATTCCTAGAACCTGAGCATTTGAACTATCTTATCCTTACATTCCTTATGGGTTTATGATAGTTTTTGAAAAGAATTTCAACATTTCCTGGCAGTGTAGCAGCCCGGATGGCTGCTTAAAAGGTGGTCGGGGACGTAGACACCTGCAGGCGACACCGGAATGCGTTGGGCCATGCAAAATGCGTTCATGTCTTATGAACAATGAATTTTAGATGCGCCGCTTTAACCCATGTATGTGCGCAGGTGTGTATATTCTTGTATTTACCCAAAGAGTTTCAGCGTGTGTGTGCGGCCAAAAAACATGCCGCCATCACACACTCAAATACACTGACACACACCAGCACCTGTGCAAGCAAACATGTTTTCCTCGGATGCCAACTGCCGCCGGCAAAGTGGGTGGAACGAGAGTCGAGGTGGGGCTGATAGAGACTGACCAGCGGGTAGAACGAGAGCAAACAACAAGGACACGGCAGGACCGAAACTAAAAGCGACATGTTTTTGCACGCTCCAATGCGAATTTTGCCAAACAACAACAAAAGCAGAAGCAATAGCAACGATACGAAGAAAGCAGGAGGAGAGGTCCTGGAACTGCTTTGAAGACGAAAACGTGAAAGAGGCAGAGTCAGCGTCACAAAATGGTAAACAAAAAATATAGTTAGCATAAAAGAAATATTCTCTGACAGTTTACTTATCAAATGAATAATAAATATTAATTAATAAACCCTTATTTATTTGTCCATCTCTAGTTTTGTTTTCATCATGAGGAACAGCCGCCGCAATTAAACACACAAAAGCTGCAACGCTGCAAGGCACTTCCGGTTGGACCCTTTTTACTCCTGCTTCTTTTCCTACTTCCGTTGTCCTGGCGCAATTAAATTAAAATGGCCGCCGGGTAAGGGCTGAAGCCACCCACTTCTCAAATAAACAAGCAAAACGATGATGCATCTGGACTTGGCTGAAAATTGAAGGCGCTAATGGCGCTGATTTGGCGCATTTTAATTAACCCTTGGCCTTGGCTGAAGGATATTGTCGCTGACTGATTTGCAAACAGCCAGCCACCTCCTTAAATATCCTTCACAAAAGCAACAGCAGCAATAACAACAACGTTGCATCTGTAATGAGAGTGGTGCTTGAGCAAAATGGAAAATTTATTGCGCTGACAGTTATGGGCCCATAACAATAATAAAAACAGCATCTGCATCGGGCGACCAGGACAGGGTAGTGACAACAACAACAAGGATACTGGATACTGGATCCTGGATCCACAGCTGCATCCCGTGCCCGCGCCCTTTGGTAGGACGACGGCTTCGCTCCTCCTGGCGTTGATGATGATGGCAATGATGGCGTTGATAGCCCAACGAGATGCTACTTCAAACTCGACTTCAATTGCTATGCCAGCAAGCCATCCGGCCTGGCCATCGGGCCATCGGGCCACCGGCTGCCTGGTATCCAAGCAGCCAGCTAGCAAAGGACACTCATTGGTTTGCCTGTCGTCCTGTCATGCAGCCATTCTAGTTGTCCTTTCGTGGCCGACCCTGCCAGCTCGCTGCACAACGGAAAAGGGTCTCGAAAAAGTGATTAAGATTAATGTGAATAATATTTGAAATTTGCTTTATTATTAATTGCTTAACATTTTGTTATTTGTGTTCTGAATTTCAGCATACTTTATAGAACTTCTTCTGGAACAAACGTTCATAGGTTATCCTTACCCAAGATTTTTTCCAGTGTCCTTTCGCTAAGTGCGCCGCCTGACAGTGCAGCCTTTCAGCATATTTTTTTCGACTGGCTCATCAGCGTGGCATTTGGTTAATAGCAAAAAAAGAGCCGACTGTCATAAAAGCAATGCCTCGGTGGCGCGTCCATATTGACGGCTATGCAAAATAGATATCCTGATTTGGCCCACCTCTTTCCTTTGCGCGTTAAGTATACGCAGCGTGGTCGAGTTAAAGCCGTTTGAACTGGCTTTCTGCGGCTCGATGCGAACTTTAAGCCGTCGAGGCATGCCACAAGACACGTTCCGGGCGTCTAAGAGTGTAAACAGTCTGGCTATTTATGCACAACTAAATGCCACGAATTGTTGCCTGCAACAAAAGACGGAGTTGACTTGACTTGACAGATGCTCTTTAAAAATTTGGCTTTAAGAATATGATTGTTATCAATAATGTGAAAATAAATAGCATGAATATTTTGGTAATTGTTTGTATTAATGCTAGAATTTATTATCCTTTTAAGGATATCGTGAATTCGCCTTAAGATTTTTATTCAGCTCAAGATTGGCTCGTTTTCTTTCTATGCACAGAAATTCCCCTCACATATATAGTATTTTAAACATTTTTATTGTGCAACCTAATGGCCGTTTTGTTGTTTGCGTTCGGGTGCTTTGACGGAGCACAACCACACACATATACACACTCACCTGGCAACATAAACACAATCACACACAAAGAGTGGAGCTTTCTTTATGCCACAAACTGTTTCGCTAATGCACGATTCTCGTCTGATTTTGTTGAAGAGGTAAACTAGCCACACCATCGCCTGGCGTAGTTCGCCAATTGAATCCTTAAGTGTTGCATTCCCGGTATCCTTCCCCCTTCCTTAAAACTCACACCCACATATACTTTAGTTGGATACTTTAAGATTTTGAAACATGCTCGGGCTTACAATAAGCATATTTACACATTTCGCCTTTTGATATTGCTGCGCGTGGGTGTATTTATTTATTTGGAGATGTTTATTGTTAGCGGATCCTGGCCAATCCTTTCGAGAATCTTTGCCACGTCCCAGCAATTGCTCATAAATATCAAAAAAGCAGCTACAGCAACAAATTAAGAATTATAGTTTCCTTTAAATAAATTTCTTGTGTTTCGCTTTTTCCGTTAGTTGGTCTTTAATTTTATTTATTTTCCTGTGCGTTGCGACAGTCTCGGACAATTTACGATTTCGCCTAATTGCATGCGACAATAAATTGTGCAACTGCTAAAAATTATGAGCACAATTTTTCGCACTGTATTTCGGCATTTCTGAATCAGATTCAGACTTCGGTTCCAGCATCCTTGTACCGCTCCCTTTTTACTCTGAGGTCAGTATCTGCGTTCATGCCTACATCCGAAATTTTTGGCCTCTTGCTGTGATTTTATTTATGCGCCATAATACAGAATAAAGTGCAGCCTCGAAATTGAAACGGATATTAAGCAATATAGCATTGGAACGGAGTATTCGCAGCTAAAAAGTATTAAATTTCGCATTCGAGCATATTCAATCATATTCAGCCACATCCTTTAGCCCGTTAAGCTTTAAATATTATTACATTTTTTGCAATTAACAAATTATGAAATTTTTATATGCTCGCACACCGAGGTTGTACCATTTTCACGAAACTTATTTATCCAGCAAATAGTTAACAGAATCCAGGAAACTGTATTAACTTGCCAAATGGTGTGGAAAGTCAATAAACTTCTATCTGAAATGTAAATTCAACAAGCGAGTTTCATTAAGCTTTTGGTAGCGCGAATTGCAATTTAAATGAATAAACCAATCAAATTTACGACACACGAATATCACACAAGGAAAAGCCTTTTAATGATTACAAAAATAATGAACCGGATTAAAGTTAAAAAAAAAAAAGAATAAGCCTTTCGTAATTGCAAAGACAAACATATATTCAATATATTATTTGTCTTTAGAGCAACTGCTATAAATGCAACTGCATTTCCTTGGGATAGAGAGGGAATTTACAACATTGTTGGATCAACTAATTCCAAACACGTTCTTCATTTCCCGTGGATGTCTCCGCTAAATATTCCGGGACCTCTTACGCTTCGTTTCCGGCCACCACATGCTCCAATGCATCTCAAACTGTCACTGCATATTTGCATTTACAAATACAAAAGTTAGCACTGCCTTCAACCTCTGGCCTTTCCTTCCCTTCAGTCACACCGAGAAACTTGTCTAGAAATGTTTGCCACACGTTCAAATGTCAAGTACGGAACGCTAAAGACAATTTCTAAGCAAATCGCACCGAATGCAAAGCAAACCACATAAAAATGTCAAAGTTTCGGTAAAGCTGCGACCCCTTCTATATACATTTTCATCTGATTTTCCGCCACCCATTCATTGTCATTGTCAGTGAGAAATGTAAATTTTATCATTCGGTGGAACAAACTTTTACAATTTCATTATGTTCCATTTTACATCAGAGGGTTGCTTGTAAATGCGTCACGCCTTCGTCCCCAAAGGAAAGGATAAAAGAAGCAGATTTAACCAAGTTTTAACTACTATCTTTGGAGGCAACTTGTGATCAGAAAAGAATATTTGGTTGCTATTTTAGAGAAGCACAGAAAAGTTATCGTAGATATAAACAAATATTTGAAAGTCTCAAAGTATTTGTAATCTTTTATGTATTTTTAAAAAATGCTATTTAAAAGCAGTTATAAGAAAGTCATGTTGTAGTTTTTTGACCTTTTCTTTTCAGTTTCTCTTAGATTTTTGTAAAATTTGTATTTGTTCTAAACTCATTCTACCTGAAGGGCTAAAGAACTGGAACCTTTTTATGGCGGGATCATTAAAAGAGGCAGAAAAGTTTTAGCTAGTCCAAGGTTGCATTGTTGGTAGGGAAATGTAATATAATTAACATTAACAGTTGTTGCGATTTGTTGGAGCGGCAATGAACATTTACCTAATGGCAAACTTTGGCCCGTCCCGTTTTGTGCGGAGATTACTCACACGCTCGGATTAAAAATTCCCTTTCAAGTGTCGTGGCAAGGGCATCCTAATGAGCCCCAGGACCTTATACCAGGACCGCGCCCCCAGTTCCCCTTTCGCCCTCAAGGAATAGCAAATTAACATATGCTTTTTGCGTGGCGCTGGCAGAAAGAAGATTTCTTATTCTATTAGCCGACAGCACTGGCAATAATTTAATTGGACCATGCGCACTGCGTGTAGCCACAAGATACGAAATGAAAATGAAAATGAAAAAAGGAGGGGACCTCCGCCAAAAGGCAGAGCCAGAGAGTCTAAAGCAATTTTTCTTCGTTTCACCTAGCGCCTAATGAGAATGTAGTGCCAGGACACCCGACAAAAGGACACTAAAAACGCATAAGCTATGAACTTTTTGAGTTCAGGCTTGGGCCAGGAATCACTGTTGTTTTTGTTTGCTGTACCTTGCTGTACCGCGGTGTTAATTAAAAGGCAAAACTCATGACACAAACGGAATTTGTGGTCCTCGGGTGCTGCGAAATGAATTGTAGATATGTAGATGAACGAATCCTGGGCGAGTCCAGATAGCGTTGGTCGCATAATGTGCATGAATAATAATTTCCATTAAGATTGCCCTCCGAACCTGCGGTGCGACTAAAGGATGGAATTATCCTCCTACCCCTACACAGTAAATAAGGGTACTTAGATTTTTTATTCAAAATCTATAAGGTCAAAATAGTTACAAAAACGAACTTTTATAATCAAATTAGTTTCTGGCCTCAGATCATTTTCTTTTTTGGGTTTAGTTTTATTGCCAATTCTAGTTTTTCAGCTGTGCAAACTTTGGAAGAAATACGACAACTTGAAGTTAATTTGGGTAGCTGCTGGTGGAATCCTCTCAAGCTCTCTCGAGCACTATCGCCATTGTAAATTCCGTCTTTCACACCTGTTACACGCAATTATCTCAACCACGGGCTGAGAAGAAAGTTCGTGAGGACTGCACTTTGGGCCAGAAACGAGTCCTTCGCGCCCCCCTCCGCTGGAGTTTCATTTCCGACCAAAGAAAGTGTGGCGAGGCGAGTGGCCAGGGGCTAGGGGGACATTGGTAAGGGAGGGAAATGAGTTTCGGATTAAACCCCTTTCCTAGTCATCAGCCAGTCAAAGAGGAGTGTAAGTAGCTTGGTATAAGTGGCACCAGCACAACTACAGTGCCCCCTCCATCGGGACTTCCACCACCTACCGATGCGAGTGGAGCACGCACTGATTGCCAGTGAAATGCATGTGAAATTAACCTCGTGCGCTGCTCGGTTTAATTTGCACTCGATGGCTGGTGGCGGTGGGACAGCGAAAAAAAGCTTCTTGCATGCCAATGGAGGCGACACCCCGGCGTCCCAAATGTAATTTTCCCTTTGCTCATTTGCTGCCTGACTGGCTGATGGGCTGATGGCTCACGACGAAGACATGACCCCCATTTCCTGACTGGCACCCCTGCCCATTCTTCGAACCTTTGAACCACTCACTCGTTCACTCACTTGGCCAAGCGTCAAGTTGCGTTACTGGAACGGAAAGTGTTGAGCAAGTTGTCAAAAGGTCTGCCATGGGTGATGTGGCAATGGGAAGAGTGTGACCCTGACTGGGTAATAATTGAGTGGGAAACAGGTCGAATGATTTTATTCTAGAAGTAATAATTACTGATTTGGTATATTCTTTATGAATGACCTATGGAATATGATTTAATGAAAGCCTGAGCAAATGATACAAGTATCTTATTTTTGTGGGTATTCTGGCAATTCTTTTAACGAAGTTTTCAAAATATATATCAGGATGAAACAATGATAAATAACTTGACAGAATTTTTTATTCTAATGTTTAATAACAGTGCCCTCCTCCTCGATTCTCATTTATTGGACTTAACAAAACTCAATATTTTACTCTATAATGTTAAATAACAGCGCATTTAACAGAATTTCACTTTAATTCTAATGTTAACTTGAATTCTAATGTTAAATAATACTGCCCTCCTCCTCGATTCTCATTCATTGCACTTAACAAAACGTAAAATTTAATTCTATAATTTTAAATAACAGCGCACTTAACAGAATTTCACTTAAATTCTAATGTTAACTTGAATTCTAATGTTAAATAACACTGCCCTCCTCCTCGATTCTCATTCATTGCACCTAACAAAACGTAAAATTTAATTCTATAATTTTAAATAACAGCGCACTTAACAGAATTTCACTTTAATTCTAATGTTAAATAACAGCGCCCTCCTACTCGATTCTTATTAATTGCACTTAACAAAACTCAACATTTAATTGTATAATGGTTAATAACGATCGAGGAGGAAGCGGTTTTAATAAATTAAAGACAGTGAGTGTGATTCTGACTTCAAGGAACAGCCAGAGGACGTCTTTGGAATGCTGGATGCCGTACAGGTGAGTCTCCCGAAGAGGTCGAGTGGGGCTCGTTTTTAATCAGACATGGTTTTATGACAGGTGCGGGAGCAGAAGGGGAAGGACACCTATCACTTGAAGCTTCCGGAGAGTAGCAAAGCCAGACAATCGTTGGGGTAAGTTTGAGGCGACAAGAAACTATTCTGGAACTATTATTAGATGCCAAGGTCACCAAGGGGTTTTAAGAAACCCTGTATGCCTCAAAAAAGTATGCTAAGTAAAATATGGAATATAAAAGTTCTTTGAGCTAAATAAATTGAGCTAAATTAACTCTCTCTCAGTTTAACAAGAATTTGAAATGGATTTACCAGCACTCAATTACCGCGCATCTGCAAACATTGATAAGCCGCTTAACTGACAATACTTTTCTCACAAATTTATGCATCGCCTCCATGTGGGGGCACACATAAAAGTACGGTTCGGTTATAATGAATGCTTAATAAGCATTTGTCGTATACATAAGCAATGTCCATTAAAATTGATTTCATTTGCTATGCAATTTACAATTCATCTTCGTTATAAAACGCAGCCAGGCAGGGAATTTCGCGGCACTTATCCAAAACCCACATTCACACAAGAGCACCAACTCTACATAAACTATTCATTTCAGTTCAATAACAAAGCTGTTGCGAAAGCCCGGAGCTGTTCCATTGAGTCATTCGCCGCATTAACGAAATCAACATTTAAATTGCAAATTGTGTGCATTTTGATTGAAAAATGCCGCGTTGACGACCCATCACAAACAAGAACAAAAAGCTCTGTTGGATAGAGAAAGAGAAATGCGGTACAACAATGGCTGATTTCGAATCAGATGGGCTCGGTCTACAGTGGAAGAAATATATGGTGGTTTTTTGAACACATATATATATTTTATTACCCTCTCTGCATAGCACAAAGTAAATGGATAAGATGAAAGGATCTGCTTTGGCTTGAAGTTAAATATTTTCTTGGCCTATTTTGGCTTACTGCTTTTGGACAACTTGAACTCGCTGGCAGCTGCTGTCTTCACACATTCGCAGGCTTGCAATTTGCAGCTCTTTTGTGCAATAAAAATAACATACAACGGCAACAACGAAAATTTCATGCGAATTAACGTGCGACATTTGAGAAATGGGTCCTGGTCTGGCCTGGGCTTGAGATCGGCTTGGTTTTCATTCGAATTATATACCTTTTTGTTTTCAACGTTTCAAGTTTTTTTGGTTTTTTTCCCTTATTTTTAACTGGACTGAATGCAATAAAAATGCAAAAAGGAATTCGAATTGATTGAACAGGACAAACGCACTTTTATCCTTACATACTTACAGAGTCACGCACAACTGTTAAAAAAGGATAAAAGGTGGTGGGAAACAAAAACCCCAAGCAACAGGGAAAACGAGAAAATTATTCATTAACACATGCGTAAAAAGCAAAAGGAACCGTACATTGCCATAAATAAATAATTGATAAATTGCAGATGAATTTTCATATTTAATGATGTTTAAGTGAGCGGGTGGGTGGATCAGGGATCGGTGCGGTGCGATGCGGTGGAAATGTGGTGCGAAAGCGGACAAATGCCAGTTTTGTCCGCATCTGGGCTTTCAATAATATTATGTTAAAATATACGATTACAATTCGGTTCCCTTTGCTTTTTTACGACTCGAGTTCCGATGCCGCACAAGAGTGCGTATGAAAATTGATTGTTGCTTTATTTATGGCCTCGCGCTCGCAAAGTAGACATAAAAAATTAAGACAAACATAAAATGCAATCATGCAGTCTGGTTTTTTTGGTGTAGTACCCGTACATAGTACATAGGACCCCCTCTACGGTTTGTCCATTCGCCTGATTTGGTTTTACGTGCGTCGGGAGACATCGGGGGGCTTGTCACCAAAGGCCTCCCCGAATCATGTAATAAAACGCATAAAACTTTGCCTCTAACGAGCGTGGTTTTTACGATCCAACTGCCCCATATCGAATTTTCGCACAAAAAAAAAAAACAAGAGGAAATAGAAGCGGACATGGGAAAAAACTCAGTTCCCTTTTTGGTGGAGTCCAAAACTCTCATATGCAAACCAAATGGACGCTTAATGATTTGTTGTGTGTTTTGGTTTTATACGCCTTTTTGGGGCATCATTTTAGTTACTGCCCTTAAAGGGTTGAGCGTGAGATGGCCAATTGATCATTTTATAGATAATTGATGCCACCAAATATAATTACATTTATGGATAATGGTAATTTATGGATATCCAGGAATGAGGATTAGGAAGTCATCTAAATTAAAGGTCTTTAGTTTAAAGTCTTCGAGTATTTTACTATGGCAAGAATTTAAGGATTTTCGTATTTTATAATAATGTGCTCATGCCGCACTGTCTGTGTCAAGAGAAGCTTAATTAAGTTTTGAATTTAATCAAAAACAAAGCAGCTCCATTGTTCCACTCAACTGAGATAATCTCCATCCATCTGCAACCATTGCAGCTCTGTCCTGTAAAATATGTAATTAAACTTAATGAGTGTAAAATGCTTGTGTCCTAGCCCATTCTAAGGCTCAGTCTCAGTCGCAGTCTCAGTCTGCGTCTCAGGATCTCAGGGGCTGCAGAAGGAATCAAATGCTGTCAGGCAAATCAAGTCATTCATTTGTCAATTAGCTGACAATGGGCCAACTTGAGCTTAACTCGTCCTGCAGCTCAAAACCCAAAAACCAGATCCGAACGGTTCAACAAATGCTGAACGTAATTGCATTTGAGATTTTATGAAGTCCAGTCAAGAATTAACTTGGCCTAAAGATTGCCCCCCAGCTCAGTCACAATTTGTAATTTCGTATCGCTGATGAAATGCATTTCATAAATATTTATTTGCCGTAGGAACCTAGGCCATGTCATAAAATTGAGTTTAGCAACTGCCCCCGGCTATTGCCCCAATAAGCAAAATGGCAAATGTATATTTATTAAAGACCAAATTCAGGCTGGAAAATCTCTGGAAAAGAGTTTGTGTGCAGAAATTAAAATAGTTTGTCCCTACCAAGGGGAAAAAATTTAACTGGAAGCATAATCATTAATTCATTTTTTCCCGAAACGAAACGACGTATTTTTTTGTGACTTGCACAATAAGATTAACAATTTTCACCATCAAATTGTTTACTTTTGGAGTACATTAATGTATTGCTAAGCTGACAAAAATTGTAAAGCCTCTAGTCTTCTTTCATTTTTATAGCAAAATATTTAGTTTCAGCTTTTTTGGAAGTATTTTAATAAATTATGGCCGAAGAGGTAAAAAAACCACTTCCGGTTATTACACTGACAATGGTCCAAATACTACCGAGCGTCAAAGTTGGTAATATAACAATGCCGAATGTGCAAGAATGTCTCCTGGAAGATAGTCCGAAATATAGGAAACCTCCTGCAAAGTCAAGCCCTAAAGCGCCTCCTGCAAAGTCTAGCCCTGAAGCGCCATCAGAGCCAAGTCCTGAAGCGCCATCGGAACCGGAGGCAACAGAAAATTCTGCTGAAGAAAGTGTGGAGATGGAAGCTGAAGGTGAGGAAGATTTCCCGGAGACGTCTTGTGAAGTGAAGTACCTCTGGAATGCTCCCTGCATGATGGTCATTTTCGAAGATGGAGATCTGAATTGCGCCCTTTATCACCTGATGGAATCTCTACAAGATCCCTTCGCCCTGGACGCTGTGGCGGTTCTTCTGGTTCAGGAAAGTCTCCTGGAGGAGATCAGTAGTCGTGTGGCGTCTTTGATGAGGCCATTGGACGCTCGAGTGTCCGGCCATCCTTGCTATAAGAACACCCTGCTCAAGATTGCCAAGTTGAAACCAAAAATCGTGGTGGGACTGCCTGGAACTGTTCTACCCGATGCCACGCCCGTGCTGGTCCGGGACGTCCCCCACAAGTATCTCGGCGAGGGGCCGACGGGCGTTATAACCATGCATGTTTTCCGAACACCCGTGGAGGCCACAAGAATATATCGCAAGGAGAGTCCGATGCCCATCGCATCTGTGAGCATCTGGAACGAGCGGGTCTCTAGTGTCTACGATGTTCTTGGACTAATACCCATCGACACTATTAAGATTAACTGCTTCAACGTTGATATGCAACCCGTAAAGGCGAACTTTGAGAAGCGGCGATATAGTGCCCTAATGCATCATGGCTACCACTATGAGACTTGTCTGGTGAATGGCCAGCGAAAAATTATCGTCTTTCCTTGCGGCACTATATATGCAAATTGATTATTGTTATTTGAAGAATAAAGACGGTTTTAAGAGTAGACTTTTTAATACATTCACCCTTGTAATTCAGTAATTGTACAATTAACTACATATTCCCGCACCTTTTTTTAGCCACTTTTTCAGTTATCTGAAACATAAAATCTCTCTGAATGGGATACGTCCTATTCGCTTTCAACGACTACACATTTACACAGCGAATACCAGTTGGAAACATTTCAACTCACACTTTTCATTCGCTAATCTAAATTAATGCCTCTCACTGTGAATCGGAATAGGCTGTGTTGTGATGTTCTATCATTCAATTAAAAAAAAAAGGGAGGAGAACGGGCAAATGCATTGGAAATGCGCGAAATAAACCAGGGAATTTTCGCACATTTCGCTCCTTTGCAGGAGTAGGTTGGAAGGGATCGGATAATGGGAATGGGATATGGGAACGCATGGGTAAAGCAATTTGCACCACCCACTCGTGGACTACCGGACTACCGGATTCCCGGACGGAATAATGAAGTGTTTAGTTGATTATCTAAACGCACGGCTATGTATCCGGAGTTGGATCCGGCACCACACCCACAGGGGCCTGGAATTGTTTGGGTTAGTTTTTCGGTTGAGTCTATAATGCGCCAAATAAACAGCTAACAAGTTGGTAATAAAAGAACTCTAAAACTGCCTCAGGTCCGACCGCCGATTCTCCGCTTATATGGTACAAAACCCTCAACGCACCTGCAGAAAATGGTTGAATGGTTCGTCGGTTGGTTGGTTGTTTGGTTGTTTGGTAACATGGTAGATACGAGTATGTAACTTGGCCTGAAAGTTGCGAACGAAAGCGAACAGCTCAATCCGTTAAACGGCCGAAGGGGGCGTGTAACGCATTGTCTGCAGGTAAGCCTTTTTGCGGTGGAAATGCACTTTTTGGAGCCCAGCCCGGCCTTGGCAGTGGAACAACAACGCACCGCAATCGCATTGATAACCAAAAATGTTTGGACTTGAAACGAGTTTTGTTTTGCTGGGTTTCGTGTACAGAGACCATATTTCACCACTGAATCAAACAGACAACAGACTTCAAACCATCTAGTTGGCTTGTTGGTGAACAATTGAGGTAGAAAATGTGGTAAAGGTCTTAAAAAAATAATTTTTTATTAATATTATACCACAACATTATACAGGATATCCGTGTACTCTCTTAACTTTCTTGTTTTATATGGGTTTGTTTATATTGTAAGCCTATTAAAGTTTAAATTGTAATTTAAAAAATCTATTAAAATCACCTGGATTGTACAAAGGCAGAAGGAGTGTATGCGTAACGAGCCTTTCGACTTTGGCTCGCCACGATGTTTACGGGATGTCTTAATTAAATTTGATGTGCGCAAATTAGTTAGTTTTGCCAGGGAATTGATGAGCGTGATGAGTTTGCCGACTAATTGGCTAATTGATTGATTGTTGGAGTTGTAAATGCACTGCCTCTTCCAAGTACTCTGGCAGGGCTCGGAATGTTTACCTAATTACGCTTCAAATGCCCGTCAGAAGTTGGTATTCTTTGTGTGCATTTCCTAATGAAAATCGAATGAAAAGGGATTGCTATTTGCAGACTATCAAAATTATATTTGCAAAATCCTTTCCCTCAAATCCAGCTATATCTGATGATTTTTGTTTTTCAATTATTTTCAGTTACGCAGATTCAGATCATTTTGCAGTTCCTGCATAATACATATCGAAGTAACCTTGGTCCGAAATTTACCAAAAGAATAACTGCGCATTGTTTGCAAAGAACAACTTTGCTTTTTCCTTAGTTCTTGGTTGTCAGAGTTTCCCGGGGGATGGGATTCCAGGGCAGGCGGTACAGTGCAATGGCAGGACCCCACCAGGATTCCCCCTAACAAAAGTGCTAAAGTTTCCACTGCGCTCATGAAATTTCCACTTTAGTTGGGTTGTATAGTAAATTTTTTGCTTTTTGTTCGTACTTCTGGTTTTTTTTTCTCCCTGTTATTCCACTAGCAAACCATCCACCCACTCCGATCCCATATTCTCGAGATTTTCCTGACTTTCCACCTCACTTCCAGCTCCCTCACGGCGCGTGCTTATTTCAAGTAGTTGAAATTATTTTATAGTATAAAACTTTAGTTTTTTAACTTTGGCCGGTGCAAGGAGAGCTCCGGTTTTCTGGCTTGTTTTATTTTATTTTTTGTTTGTTTTGTTCTGTTTTGTTTTGTTTTTTTTTTTTTCTGGGCGAAAGCTCTTCGTCCATTTGGCGTCCGCACGCGCTTTTTGTTTTAGCATATTTATATTTTAATAAGCGTTCTGGCAGCTGCGCTCCATCACCTCCCTCGTCTTCGATGCCCTGCGTAATTTTACTGCAATTTCTGACAGTTTTAGAAATCTTCGCGAGCAGAACTTATGAACCCAAATGCGCCTGTCAGTGCCAAATGGCCTGGCAGACGGGCAGACCTGCAGATCTGCAGGGGGCCAACGTGGCGTATGATTGTTATTAATTTCATATTATGTCTAAGCACCATGGACTTGGTGCTGATGCTTCGGCTGCTGTTATCCTTTGTTGCCAGTTACCCGGTTTGCAATAAGCAATAAGCGTTATAAGGAATGATATTTAATGTCAGTTCCGGCAGAAGGAAGGCTGGAATGAAAAGGACGAGCAGTTGCCGTCGACTTTGAGGTGCAATTCAAGTGGCTCCTTGAATGAGGAAGGCGTTGAGATTGCAAAAGTGTTTGAGCATCTCATTTGCATAAAGTGCGGTTAATCTAGAGAATGTCGATGGGTAGGTGTCAAATTAGTAATTGCACGGACGGAAAAGCAAATAGTCTTTAATCAAAGAAAATTTAAATTCAACCATTTTTTTCCAAACTTTCTTCCAGGTTTGAAATTATTTCAGTGTATCTCTTGATTAAATTAAAATTCAATTAATGTGGTAGCTTAGCAGTTGGGGGCGTGGTGAGCGTTTAATAGGAAAATCCAACACAAACATGAATCAAAGCCTTATTGTTGTCGCTCTCGCCACAATTGTTAACCATTTTCACTTCAATACAATGTGACATGGCTTTCATTATTGAGGATGCGTGGGAGTGTGGATGGCAGTGTTTGTGTAAAGAGTTTGTTTATGACATTGTCTGTGTGTGGATGTATACGTGGCATTGTGTTTGTAACAAAATATAATCATAAACGTAATTTAATCTCGCCAAACCGCGTCTGTCACGTACTTGCCAGCAACAGATACAAATAGACACACCACCCACACCAGCACCGTTGACAACAAAAACTGTTATAATAATTCAATCCAATCCAACCAGCCATTCTGTAATAATATCGATTCAATGTAGTAAATACGTTGCGAATCGTTTGCGATTTTGCGACTTTGCCAAATCTAATGATCACCTGTTTCCCCCTAACCCACACCTACACCATGGATGGGTGTTTCTGAGCGAATTGATTTCGCTATCTGTGCACGTCAGGGTGTGCGCAGCTATTTGTGAGCTCATAAAACTATTTTCTATTGAATTAAATTGTTATCATTACAAATGGCAGGCCAAATGAAATTTGTATTTGGAAATGTTCAAATTTGTTGGGTTTGGGCAACAATGTTGCTCAAACAAAGTGATTAGCAGAGCTCATGGGTTAATTTGTAACATTTTATTTGTCTTTCAATTTGCCTTATTTTAGAGCTTTGATGGTCGAGTATTAATTCAGAAAGTATTAGATTTCAGCTAAAGTTTTAATCACTTTTTGGCTTAACAAAGTAGTTTCGTAATTGCAAATTTAAATGCTTTTAAATGCTTAATTTCTTTTTAATTTTTTGTGGTTTAAAACTATTTGTCTATTTCAATTTTTGATTATTCACATGGAAGCAGTTTCTTAGGCTTCATTAACTCGAAGAGTCAGTGGAGATTTTGTCAAATGCCAACCACCTTTCAGGGAGATTTCGTCAAGAACCGCAGGAGGACGGAAGCAGGACGAGAACCAGGAGCCAGTGAATCAGTCACGTGTGTGTGTGGAAAATCAAAACGATTTGCGGATGCTGTCATTTCGCCGTGGCACTGCTTGTGTCTAAGTCTTTTGTTTGCCATTTGCCGGAGCTCTTCGCGGAGCGAGCGTGAATGCGCGTAAATTACGGCTGACAGAGACGGCTTCCTCGAATGCGGATGCGGATGCTGATACGAGGGCGGATAGGGCCGGCTATGGAGGGCAGGACTGGAGCTGCCTTTGCCTGATTGATGCGCTCGCCTGCAACTTTCGCCACTTAGCCGTAAGCCGCGCATCCGCATATCCCTGGCTCTAGAAATCGCAGCCATTCCATTGCACGCATGACAGGTGCCATGTGTGCTGGCATTCTCACACAGCCTCGTATCCTAGCATCCTTGCAACACTGATTCCCTCGCCCACCTAACCGCAGTAGTGCAGGGTAAACGCTTCCACACGCTTTGTCCTTGTCACCTTTTTAGTTTTCGGTGTGTTGACAGGCAAGCACTCAGTTGACATCACAGCACTGGCATCTTTTCTCTGGTAAAAGTTGAACACTTAAAATAATTTTCATCAACTTGGTTAAGCCCCAAAGAGATCTACAAAAATAGATAATATTGTGGCCTTTAATTGGGATATCTATAAATATTTATTGGAGTCATGCATTTAATTTTTTCACGTGCAGTACAAGCTATCCCATCCTGGCGAGTGCATTTATCGCGATCTGGAATGCCTTTTGAATAACTTGCCATATTAGCGTGTTTCCGTTTCCTTTCAGCTCAGCTCAGCTCAGCAGGCTGGCTGGGAGTCAGTGGAACAGTGCGGCAGGAAGCTTGTGTCTGAGCGTCCTTGTGTGCGTATTTGTCAAAAGGATTTGGCAGTGATTTAGCTGCTGGCCCAAATTCCATGCCCGCTTTCACACTTTCGGCCATCCCATCGGCTAACTGACTGACAGACAGCAGCGTCCTTTTTCGGCGTTGGAGAAGAGACAGGATTAGGTCGCGCCTAGCCCTTTTAGCCGCTGCAAATTAGCTGCCTAATTGTTTGCCAAAGCCGCAACTTTGGCCATTTCTTCTTCTGGTCCTAGAGTCCTAGAGTCCTGGCGAATTGCGTTTGCCATTTGCCGAATGACAGCTGAATAATGTGCGCTCCATAAGCAATTAAAAGGCCTGCGGGGCTTACACACGTACGTCTCCGGAGTTTTGGTGTGTGTATATATGGTATGTCCTGAGCTTACAAATTGAGTCAATAATTTTGCTGGGCCCTTGCCTGCTCCTCCTCAACCTCATGCTCCCGTGGCTCGTCCTTGCTGCCTCTGCTCCAGCTCTCCCATACTGATGGCACTTTGTGCATAATAAATAAACGCCATGAAATACGCGACTTAACACGCAATGTACAGCAAAGTCGCATGTCTCCATCCCCCTCCAGAGATTGTAATTGTAATTGTGTGTGAGTGTGAGTGTGTGGGTAAGCACCATATGACACCACCTTGACTCATTAATTACGTACTGGCATTTTTATTTTCATTGCAAATTCTTATGCAATTTATTATTACAGCATTGCGGGCCAGCAGTGATGGAAAAAGCGACAAAAAAACCCTCGACGAAATACAAATTGCCCTTTTTTAAACACACATGAATACACACACACTCGTGAGAAGTTGTGGCGGCAGGACATACCGCAAATGAAATGTGTGCTGGATTTTTGAGCTTCCTTCCATCTTCGATGGGCCAGCAGCCCCCATAGCGAATGTCCTGCGGACATGTGTCTAAATATATTTATGGGATGTGCGTTTCAATGGTTGAAGGGAAAATAACAGAATCATTATTAATTAAAGGACATTCCTAAAAAAACCATAAACTGAAAATAAGAATAGTTATTTATAGTTTATAGAATAGTTTCCTTTGAAATTGAGTATTTAATAATGATTTTTTGATTTGTTTTAGCATAATCTCAAAGGACCTAGGCAGTTCTTGAGATTTATTTTACCCTTGAAGGTAAATCATTTCACCGAGTGTGTGCTATGCGAGTAATTACTCCATTTAAAACATAAGAGAACACGAAAATATGTTGATTTTGCAATTTTGCGTATATATTTCATATATTAATTATGTAAAAGCAAACTCAAACATAATTACTTTTTCCTGCATTTCAAAGGTAATTGCTGTGGAATAAGCTCGCATATTCCTTGATAAAAGGGAAGCTAAACTGAATTTTCTTGAATGAGAGAAACTTTAATCTTAATGCAGGATCGCAGGGCACTTCAGCTTCGCTTATGTAGTACTGGCTGGCCACCCCTCGGAAACGGAATAAATATTCACTTTTTACTCCCTACTTGTTGTTGTGGTTGCATTATTATTGTCGTAATTGTTGTTGTGCTGGTAGTGGTGGTGGAGCTGTGTTTGTGGTTGCTGGTCGAAAATTCCCCAAAGAATCTGACGCACTTATCGCAAATTACTTTCGCAGTTTCAGTTGCTGCGCAGCAACGTTGCTTTTGTGTATAAATTTAACAATTTACCCATACAAGTGCAGGCATGTGTATATTGCAAAAATGGGGGATTGTAAATTACCATCCCAACACACATACAGTAGCAGTTTGAGACAAAATGCATCCAAAGAACGTGCATCGTCCATGGCCAGGACAGGATTTGTAAAACTTTTGGCCAACTGGCAAACATGGCGTATGCATAATATTTCTCCCTGCCGCAATATCCATGTCCATGTTACCGGACAAACTTCATTAACAAGCCAAGCCTTCCAACTTGCCGCAATAACAATGCAAATGTAACAGCTCGAGATGTTGTCAGAGTTGCAGCTGACACTGCCACTACAACTTTGCAACTTCTGTGTTGCATTGCAATTCCCCAATTAGCCGCACAACTCATTAAGCTTTCGCGACGGCTTACCGCCTTTTTCCAGCTTTCTTTCTGGCACTCGTCAATTAGCATTTGTTTCGGGGCGTTTAATGGCCAGTGGCCATCCAGATGTTGCTTTTGTAACTGCAATAATTTATTGTTGCCGTTGCCGGCTTCATAAGATGTTAACGCACACTTAATGCCACTTAAAAATACGCATAAATCGCCGAAAGAGTTCGGCAAGGGTTGGGAAGAAAAGGAGGACAAGGACCAATTCCCTGTCTGTCTGTCGGTCTGTCCATTTACATGGCTACTTACAACACTGCTCAAGCATATGTATGGAGATGACCATGTTTCAACCTCAACCACCCAGTGACCACCCACTCGACATCAGTAGCAGCTGCATAAAAACAAGGTCGAACAGGGGACAGCAGAAAATATACAAAAAAAAAAAAAATAAACGAAACAAGTGAAGTAAAAAAGCCATAACGCAGAATACTTCCAAATAGTCGCACAATTTCTACACTCTAGTTTAAGTAATTTTTCATATACAAAGTACAAGTATATTCTTTTTTATCCACAAATTAGCGTTTTAAACTCAAATCCTTTTTATTTAATTTACGAATTTTTTTATAAGTTGATATACCCTATGATCTGCTATTCAAAAACAACAACAGAAGCTGAAAACACAGCAACGGCAACAGAAACAGCAACTGCAACTGCGACTGCGGCACGCAATTAAGTGCATTTAATTAATTATTGTTGATAAAATAATATTTTTGCAATTTATTGTACAATTGGTAGTTGCGGGTGGGCCACCACCCGTTATTTATGCATATGTGAGCGCAAATAAATAATGTTGCCATCCGAGAAATACAAAAAAATCGGCAAAAAAATGCCTGCTGCATTCGTTGACGTTATCAGAAAGCTGGCTGTAACCCAGCGATATCGCTTCTGTGGCTGCTGCCACATTGCCTATCGCAGCTGCAACATCGCAATGCCATCGCAATGGCATCGCAATGGCATCGCAACGCGGCTATGGCAGATCGATTCGAATAACAATAATTTCTTCCGGTCGAATGGCAGCGCCAGAACAATCAGACAGCGCCAGAGATGCAGATATGCAGCCTCGGATGCATTTGTATCTGAATTGGCATTGTTGCTGTTTGCTGCTGCATTTTAAACCGGATACGCATAAGTATACGGGGATTGACAGGATGTGCGGGCCATGCACACGCATTTTGTTTGTTGCCGCCGCCACTGACGCCACCGGAGCCGCCACTACGGTTCCTGTCCATCCCACGACCCCTGGGAGCACCGTAGGCGCTGCATTTTATATCAAAAGGGGTCGTACACGTGTCTCACGTACGGGTCACGTCCCACACTAATTTGTATTGTTTTCGCTGTTAATGAATTTTATACATTGAATTTATATGAAAGCTCTTAATGTGCAAATTATTTGCGCCGACACCGCTGGAGACCGAACCCGAATTTGACTTTGCGGTTCTGACAAAAATGCCTTCCCCCAATGCTTCTTCCCTTAAACCTTTTAAAATACATATATGTACGTCAAATTTTGACAGCCTTATTTAATCCATAGAATTTTGCAAATATACGAAAAAAGAATTTTAATTTTGGACTGGCCATAATTTTGGATGAAAACTTCCACTGATTGGGGACAGTTGGGGACAGTTTCATGTTCCACAAATCCCAGCTACTGCCCGGCTTAGCAGGGTCCGCAAGGACCAAAGCCGCACATCGGTGGTCCGCAGGGTCCACCTGGACCGCAAGGTCCGCAGGGTCCGCAAGGTCCGCAGGGTCCGCAAGGTCCACAGGGTCCACAAGGTCCACAGGGGCCGCAAGGAGGGCAAGGACCGCAAGGCCCGCAAGGTCCGCAAGGTCCACAGGGTCCGCAAGGTCCGCAAGGACCACAGGGTCCGCAGGGGCCACATGGTCCGCAGCCGGGCCCACAAGGTCCGCATGGTCCGCACCGGCCCTCGGCGACCGGGTACTGGTTGGTGGAAAAGCAAGGCAGAGGGCAGCAGGGTCCTCCCGGGGCACAAGGTCCAATGGGGCAAGGCGGACAGGCGGCACTGGGCTTGTAGTTGATGGGCCCATTTGGATAACAGCAGTACTCTCTTGGCGGCGGGATATCGATGGTCTGCGGCTTGGGCTGGCACAGGATCGACTGGCACACCTCCCGCGGTTCGCAAACGCGTTTCGGGTAGCACACCACATAAGGATCGGGAATCATGGACGGGTAGTAGATAACCCTAGGCTCCCGCACCATCTGCGAGACCCAAATCAGTTTTGGCACCTTGATGACCCTGGTAGCATCCACGACCTTGGGGATAGTGATTTGACGGCATCGATTTACCACCATCGGTTCCGGAACGATCTTCTCTGTGAAGACGACCCGCTTTTTGCAGATCATACGTGGCGGCTGTTGGACCGTGATACATTTCGGGAAGGGTGGGGGAATGCGCGGAGCGCACTGGGGCAGGGCTTCCAACTGGGCGGCATTGTAGCACTTGGGCGAGCACTCAAAGGGGCCGCAGCAGGGATCGCATGGGCTGCAAGGACCGCACGGAGAACACATGACTCGATGATATGGTTATCCAAAATTATGTCGGAATAAAAATTACTTTTTATTTTAGAATAATTTTTTTTTGGCACTAAAATTTTCAGAGAAAATTTAGAAGTGTATCGAAGCGAAACTGGTTTTGGAATGAGAGCTAGAAGTATCAGACATCACTAGGATGACGAAATAGAAAAGCAAAGCCTACTTGTTTCCTGAAAAGTTTCGAATCGATTATATCCCACAGCCTACTCAGTTTTGTTAAAAAAATACTTCAATAGAAATTCGCTTAAATCAGTTTATTTACAGCCAATGAGTCGTCAATGCGTTGACAATAAAGCAAAATAAACTATAGACTTTTGAGAGATTTTTAAAGCAAGACTTTTGTATCAAGCGGCTGCAATAGACACGGTCCACAGGGCACTTGGGGTTGACAACGGGCAATCCAGGCGGCGTCCACATCCAAAGGGTCGACAGGATAAGGTTAATTTTAACCTTACTTCTAGCAGGGCCCACATGGACCGCAGGGTACTTGGGGGCCACATGGTCCAACTGGCCCGCAATGTGTGTTCCACGGCGTGGGGGCGCACGGGTAGCAGGGTCCGCACTCTGGAGATTCGTAAGGACAAGGTGGCGAACAAGGTCCGCAGGGTCCGCATGGCCCACATGGGCTGTTGCTGAGCGGTCCACACGGACCACATGGGGCACAGGGCCCACACGGCGCCGGGACATAAGGACCCGATGGCATAGTGAGACCGCAGGGCCCACAATTTGGCACCGCGCACGGTCCGCACGGTCCGCAGGGTCCACATCGGGGCCCGCATGGCCCGCAAGGTCCGCAAGGCCCACATCGGGGCCCACAGGGGCCACAGGGTCCGCAGCCGGGTCCACAAGGTCCGCATGGTCCGCACCGGCCCTCGGCGACCGGGTACTGGTTGGTGGAAAAGCATGGAAGAGGGCAGCAGGGTCCGCCCGGAGCACATGGACCAATGGGGCACGGCGGACAGGCGGCACTGGGCTTGTAGTTGATGGGCCCATTTGGATAACAGCAGTACTCTCTTGGCGGCGGGATATCGATGGTCTGCGGCTTGGGCTGGCACAGGATCGACTGGCACACCTCCCGCGGTTCGCAAACGCGTTTCGGGTAGCACACCACATAAGGATCGGGAATCATGGACGGGTAGTAGATAACCCTAGGCTCCCGCACCATCTGCGAGACCCAAATCAGCTTTGGCACCTTGATGACCCTGGTAGCATCCACGACCTTGGGGATAGTGATTTGACGGCATCGATTTACCACCATCGGTTCCGGAACGATCTTCTCTGTGAAGACGACCCGCTTTTTGCAGATCATACGTGGCGGCTGTTGGACCGTGATACATTTCGGGAAGGGTGGGGGAATGCGCGGAGCGCACTGGGGCAGGGCTTCCAACTGGGCGGCATTGTAGCACTTGGGCGAGCACTCAAAGGGGCCGCAGCAGGGATCGCATGGGCTGCAAGGACCGCACGGGGAGCACATGTTTTCGTCTCGATTTTACCGAAAATTAAATTTTTAAGAAAAAAAAAGAGTCGAACTTTTTTTAGACAAATTTTTACTGTACAATTTGGAAGTTATCCGGAGCGAAAATAGAAACTGAATGAGATCTAACAGCACGACGACAGCATTGTAAAGGGCCTAGAGCCTGCTTCGATCGAGGTTTTAAAAAACGAGCTACTTTATACAATTTTCTGACTAAGAATGAAGCGAATTATGCTCTAACGCTTCATAGATTCAGCTTTAATTATTGAATATTTATGCTAAAAGTATATGGCAGGCACTTTTGGCATTTGACCCTTCAATTTTTGTTGAATCTTTGCCTAAAAAAACTTTTATTACAGCATTTTCGTGGTGTTTTTGTTCCCAAAGTGGTTACGCTTTTTCGCGAACCGAAATCCGTCTCCACATGACGTATCCGAGACGTATCTGCAAATATTTCAACAATATGGCATCTGCCGTTGAGTGGGTTTAAGCCTTTAATATGCTAGCGCCTTTATGTAGGCAGGCTGTTTTTTTCGCCCACATACAGCCAGCTTGGAAAAAACTACAACGAATTACAGAAAAACGTTGAAAACACTCTGGCAGCTCCGGCCTATTGAATATACGAACATATATATGGGTTGCAACTATTTTTTCTTCATGTAGCTGTGTGGCAGGACATGTCAGCGCCAAAAAAGCATTCTGTGGAAGCTTTAGTGTTCTCCTGGTGGGTTGGGCGGTGCAATCAGCGCTTTGTGCATGCCACAACCACGGTGACATCGAACAATTGCGCATTCACAAAAAACTACAACAGAGACCCGGCTCACAGCGGAGACTCAATGTTGACAAAGGCTTCGGTCCGGGATCCACGTGGATTCTAAAATATTTTAATCATTTCAAATATGAAAGCACGTTTTTTACCACTTCAGTCATCAAATTCTGCACAAATTTTTGCAAAATAATTAGCAAATAGTCGGTAATTAAGACTTAAGGACTTGAATCTGAGATACTTTCTTTTCTAAAATTAATTACGCCCACTACTATCTGTTTCTGACACTAGCATTGATTCAATCGATCTGGTTTCGGTCGTGTTCCGGGAATTTCCTCAGTTTTCTAGCCTGTGAAAACAAGCCCTTGGCTTAGGACCGTAATTATGCAAGAAAAACATAAACTTCTTGGGCGCCGAGTGGCCCGGGGCGCTTATCAAACGACAAGCTGTCGGCTGTCAAGTTGCAAGTTCTAGCCGCAGACAAAGCTCGTGCTAATCCCACAATGTTCAAGGACCAAAGAGCCTGTCTAATCACAGCTCGCCACTTGGCAACTCAGTGCCACCGAAATCGTCAACTAATAATACAAACAATAACAGGCAACAGTCCGAAGAAGTGCGGCACATTTCACATAATTATGGGGGGGTCCGGGTCCGCTGGCTTCAGTTTTCCTTGGGAACTGTCCCGGGTAAGGCGCCGCAATTAGCGGGCTTAGTTTTGGGGCTACGGACCTCTTCAGTCGGTGCTAGGAATAATCTTGGGCATAATAAGAAAGTAGCTTTCATAAATTGCTGGTCAAAATGCCTGCTTCCACCCAGATAGAGGCAGCAAGTGTCAGTTGTCAAGTGTAGGTATATATATATTTTTTTATATTCCAGATACATGGTAGCCGATTTGCGTCGATTTTCCTTGAACTTCACGCTTTTCTTTCCGCTTCGATTAATGCCTCAGGCGGGGTGGACATCTTTAATGAATTTAATCGCGTGAAATAAACCGTGGCAGGCTCTTAAAAATCACGCACATCTGGCAGTGGCGATGGTGGTGCTGGTCCACGGTCCATGGTCGCTTATGTTGTTTGCTTGCACTCTTTGCGGTCGCTCGACGTTGATAAGTATTCTGATTTATTGACAAACAAACTGTGAGCGAATTGGTGCAGGAGTGTGCGAGGTTTTTGTGGTGGCATTTATTTAAATTTATATATTTATTTAACGGCTCTGCACAAACAAATACGGTCTCAGATGGACAGATGGATTGCCGTTTCATTGGAGCCGTGCTTTAAGCACACTTTTCGGTTCCTCTTTTTTATGCATTTGCTACGCTGCGTTTCCGTTTGATTTCAATAATTTCAACTTCCGGCACAAACCGGAAATGACAAATAAAATGCACCGCCATTGAAATGCACTGCAAAAAAATAGCTAAAGCGATCCAGTTGTTTAATTCTGTAACAGCAGCAAGTGGTTGCTTTAAAAATATATTTGCACGTATAATGTTTTTATTTTTTTTTTTAAAGATATTGTAAGAATTTTTCAAACCAATTTTAACCCAAGCTGATTCTCTTTAATTGCATCATCTCCGGCTGAAATTGTTGGAAGCATCGCATAAATTACGTGATTTTTGGTGAGCCTTCTTTTGGCCAAATCCGTGCATAAAAGTTTTTTCTCCGCCAGGCAGTAAATTTGCAGCACTGAGAGGCGTACATGCATGCATATGTGGAATAACCATGAATTACATAAAAAGCCGCAAATACCGAAGTCAAAATGCGTGGCCTGAACGATTTTGTTGCTGTTATTTCGTTGTTGTTTCGTTTCTGTATTGTAAAGCATGCCAATGCGTATGTGTGTGTGTGTGTGGAAGCCATTTTCCCTGGCAAGTCCTTGCAACATGCAAACGATTCAGTCAACGGCAAAAAATTCAAATATATATGGCAATCCTTTAGGCACGCGGAACATAATGAAACGAAAATGCTACTGTGGCAACAGCAACACTGCAGCAGCCGCTGCAAGGACATTCACTGCCAAAGCACCATGGACCAAGGGCCGAGGACTGAGGACCAGCCGAAGCCGCCCGCTTTCCATTTACCGAATAAGAAAAAAAATAAATAAAAATGTGAAAATATTTCTTTGGCCAACATTTTTACAGCTGCCCTTCCTCCGTTCGGCATCTCTCACTTTTTCTTTCCATTGGGCGGTCAGCCCACCCCGTTCCCCAACCAATTCACAGAAATTTTTATACAACAAAATGTTTTTATTTATATTGTCCGGGCGGTCGATCCCGGCCCGGGCCTGAACCTGGGCCTGGACTTTGCATCCCACCGAAATCCTTGCAACTGGGCCTGGCCTGTGGCCGCCGGTTGATTTATATTGATGAATGCCCGTTTCTTCGTTAGTTCCGTCTTCGCCGGCTGCCAAAGAGATTTACTTGTTCGGGGGCCTCGGGCTGGGGGCGTGCTAGTTATTTTACTATTTGCCTCTTGTTGTGCTGCACTTGCATATACAAATATTTATATATATATACCAGCCACACACACAGAGAAACATAAAAAAGGAGCAGAAAGTCCTGCGTGCACTTGCTTATGCTCAGTGCCAGAAATTATTGCATACTTTACGGAAATTAACCGCCATTTCTTGCATTTTCTTGCACGCACACAGGATGAACGCGTCATCTCCTCCTTCTCCTTCGCGTTTTCGTTTTCGTCCTTCTGCTCCTGTGACTCCTTTCTCCATTTTTGTATACATATTTACAATTTTAATGACTTTATTTTTGTGCTGGCATAAAATGTATTCACACACTTTCCGAATGGGAAAAGGTACTCAATTCTTAACCAAACACTTGAAAATACTTTGAAATATATTTTTAACCCCTTTTTTTAAGCATTAACCTTAAATTAGTATAGAACAAAAAAAGGTAAACTACTTTCATTAATATAAATAGGGTAAAAGTTACGAAAATAAAATATTTTTGTAGAGTATTGTATATTCAGTCTCTTGATTTATTGAGTAATTTTTGTAACGTGTGGTCTTTTTTTCACAAGAACCAGGTCTTTTGAATCGGCTGCTGAAAGTGGCAAGGGAATTAAGTAAGAGAATCAACGTCCTGCAATCACATTTCTTTGTAACATTTTCCTTGTGCATTATTAATCAACCGAGAGTATTAATTTTATGTTGACATGCACTTATTTATAAAACGCAACCATGACTTACAAGAAAATGTAAACAAAATGATGTTAACCGGAAACCACATGCAACTTTCTGATTTTTAAGTAATTTTTCAACTTTACAGTTTTTAACACAGCCAGATTTTGAGTGGCATTTGCCTTTGTTCATTATTAATAGGATTTCATTCATATGAACATTGGTATACTGTCCACGTTTCTTCTCACCTTTTAAAAGGCGGAAAAAACTGTGAAGTAAATGCATTTACAGGTTCAAAGAAACTGGATTCTCATTTACAGACAATAGAAATTTCCATGCAAATCGTAGAAGGTCTATAAAATGAGATGAAAAACAGAAAAAGGTTTTTGGCGAAAGGGTAAAAACTATTTCAGAGGATTGCACTCCAAATGCGTGACTGAACTAATTTATTTCCAGATGAAACTCAGTGCTCGCATTGAATGAATTCCATAAAAACTAGTAACCAGGAGCAACACCTGCTTGTTGTTTGGAATGGAAAATGACAATTATTAAGATTGCCTTTTGATGAGAAAAAAACCAGAAAATATTGATTGCATTCAATCAACGAAGGACATGACAATTTCTTTGATTGTACAGCCCAGTGCTTTTCGCAAACCACCCACCCACCATTCAACCGCCCAGCTGCCAGAAAGTTCAAGAACTCGAGTGCAAAGGGCAATTGGCACGCCGGATGCGTAATCTATTTCAAACAGCGACCAAGCAAATCGAAGAAGCTATAGCTGTTGCTATAGCCATTGCCTTTCAACTGTCGGATGCACGCGAACACAATACAACACAATTTGCTCGTGCTGCTGCTGCTGTGCGTCCTTTCGTCCTTTTTAGCCTGTCAGGCCGTCTGTCCAACAGCGAGATGTATAGAGAAATTGCATATAAAATGCAGACAAATAACTTGCACCCTATGTTTAGCGTATGCCCTAACGCCTGACATTAACAATGCAGCAGCAGCAACAGCAGCAGCAGCAGCAATCGCAACAGCTATTGCAACACCAATTGCAACAGCAGCAACAGCAGCATCAGCATCACCAGCAGCAACATCAGTGGCAACCAGCTGGCAATAAAATGTAACAAACACATTGACTGCTGACAAATAGCATTGCCTGTCAATTCATCAAAAAGAAAAAGGCATTGGAGAGCGTCAGCGAACGCGCAAAACTATTGACAAGAACACGCATATCACACAGGGAGAAATAAGTCTTAGAAAAGTTAAAGAAAAAGGTTCTACTCTGTACTTTTACTTTTAACTGTTTCAGCTGTGAAGTTCTAAGATTAATGAAATTTTCCCCAATGTGTAGAATGCAACTTATAGTTTACACTAAGAAAAAGTATTTTCCACAGTGCGTTGGCAGCGGATTCGATCGGATGCGAGACAGCACATCCTTGCACTGCTGACTCGGCAGACTTGCAGCAAATTTGCTTAGCTGCCAAACCAAACTTCGATTGCAACGGGCCTGTGCTTATGTGTCTATATTCTAGAGACTGTTACAAATTGTTTTGAAGTGAAATTCAAACTGCATCGAGAAACAGTGCATATTCTCCTGGGCTTGCCCTGCTCGACCCCAAAATGTTGGAAACTTCTGTTCAAGAAATGCAAAGAATTCAAATTACATCTTTATGAGCAGGATCAAAGCAATATTTTAATTTTTTGTTCGAGGTTCAGCTACTAACTAGGAAGTGTTATCACAAAGCCTTTTTCCAGCATTTATAAGTCCCTTTCCTCTCCTTTAAAGCCCTTACCTTCATTTCATTCATAACAAATTGCCTCAATTATTTCCATTTTCCCCGCCCAGCGTCATAGCCATCGCTTTAGGTTTGCGTACCAAGGGTATAAAAACTTTATTAAAAACTTTTGTACCCAAGCCTTTTTATTATACCTTGTCTTCCCTTAGCCGTGTCCTGGTTTATATACCTTTATATATGTATAGGGATATATATTTATAAAATAGACGCACATTTAGCCGCCATCCTTGCCGCAATACTGCACTCCAGGGGCGTTGAAGAAATCAAATTAAGAACATTTTCTTTGGCAAAACTTTTTGCGCCTGTTTAGAGTTTTGTAATACTTCAACGGCCACCTCTACCCCGGCTCTCTCCTTCAGCCATTAATGCTCAGGTCCTGTCTAGGTTGCGGGTGGCTGCTGTTTGGTCTTAGCCCCATGTGGTTACTTGAAAAATGCTAAATGGTCCCAAAGCAATTGCAGTCAAAACACCATAAATAGCGGCAAGAAAGTGGCCTATAAAATTGCCTCCTGACCTGAAACCCTTAAAAGGTGAATTATTTTTTAAACAAGGTTTATTACTTATATGGTATGGTGCATATTTAATTTAATTTTACACTTTGTTGAACATAGCTTCCAATACTCTATCTATCATCCAATCGGATGTCATTTTTGCCACTTGAGCTAAGTATTCCGAATTGTCTAAGGAAGTGTAAGAAAGTGTAAGAAAGTTTTTTGGAAATTAAATATAACTTGGCTAATACATGGCAGATCTGAGAATGTTATACCTTCCTGATCTTGTATATTCGAGTTCTATTATTCCCAAACAAAATCTAGAAAGCTAAAATCTGACCCGATTTTCAAAATTTTTCAAAGGGGTAACATCATGATTCTTTAAAAATAGACAACATTTTTTTTGTTCGATTTTTTGGATCTTTGGATGCAGGTTAAAGGAAATTGAACCCTGATTGTTTTAAAATCGGTTGAGAATTAGTTCAGATATTCGAAAAAAACACTTCTAAAACTTTCTTGTTTTCAACTGTAAATATTATTAACTTTATTTATTTCCAGCTATTCCTTTCAAACTTATTTAGCTATTTGAAGACTTAAACTGTTTAATAAAAATTTGTTTGAAACTTTTTCTTTAAATACCAATATGCACACATTTGGGCAATTCTTAGAGTTAACCAGAGATTACAAGGTCAATTCAGTGGCTTTTGTATGGAGGAAAATGGCCTCGATCCTGGTCCTTGTCTTCCGGCTGGGCTTATTGTTTTGCTGTTGTTGGGCCATATCCCCTTTCAAGTTCAATAATGTCATAGAGCGTGTCGCAGGGCAGGCGTCCAAATTTATGGCCCAAATGGTTGACCTGAAGGCCGCGTGGCCCGTAGCAGCACGTGCTTTGGACCAGGGAAATAATTTAGCCAAAAACATGTGAAGCTCGGCATATAAATTATGCACACTCGCTCGACAGACGACAACACATGGGTTGCTTTAAGGTATTGTCTATGGAGGTCCTGCCCACCGATGCAACAGCAACAACTACTCGAACCGACATAACTCACCGCTTGGCCTTTTATTTTATTGTATTTTATCTTTTGGATTACTTTCTGCCATGACCACAACAAATAAACTTGAGCATCTTGGGGAAAACCCACAGCGGAGAGGTGGTGGGGGACAAACTCTGACAGGAAAAGAAAAGATTTCCGTGGCATTGTTGGGGTACACTGGGAAGAAACTAGGCTTCTATAAGATTAATTATATACAATGTTCAGGGAATTTTTCCAACGTACTCCAAATTTTATATAAACGTTTGAAAATAGATTTTTTATGAAATATAAATTGGTATTTTAAAGAACAATATTTTACTCAGTGTTTTTTCTTTCTTGAGTATGCCCGGCGGAGGTCTCCAGCTGGACAACGGCAACAATTGCGCATGTTAACATACTTGTAAGTAGTTTTTCCACTTTGCCATGGTATGGAAGAAGTATTTTCCTTTTCTTCCACGCTCTTCTACCACTACAGCTTTCCACTCCCACAACGGACCACGGAGGACGGACACATTTGTTTTCCTGGGGGCAGTTGCCTTTTGTTTTTGTAATTATCTGCACGTTATTTGTGGGTCAATAAAGTTTCGTTTCATAGTTTGAGCGGTTGTCTGGCTCTCTGGGTCCGAGCCAGGAGCCAGTACTCAGTGGCCAGTAGCCAGGATTTATGGCATATGCGTTTTGAGCTAATTTTCAGTGCCACTGACCATGCCATTGGCCGGTAAATGTTGGCGGTGCCATTAATAGCCAAACTGTCAAACTGAAGAGCTTGCTCTTGCTTCTTAAAATAGCAGCAGGCTATTTAATGGAAGCTCCAATCGCTTTGCTTCTTGAGATGTTGATTAATTTATCGATACTGGGGCGTTTGTTGGGTGTAATTGTAGATGCCTGTCAGGGGATCGTATTGCCGGAGATTTATACTCCCGGTTCCATGGCGTGTCGGAGTCTTCTTTCGGCTCGAATTCCTGGCCATCATCTGTGATAAATTGCCGGCAATCGGTGCTCAATTATTTAATAAGCTGCTCCAGGGCTAGTAACTATTAAGCTATCAAATTTCAAACATTCACTGGCTTACACTGTTTAATTGGACTGTTTAGCTGGCTAATAATCGGCGGGCATCATGTTAATGTTTGCTCATCAATCATCAATCATCAATCGACGGTGCATTGTTAACTCTAATAATTGCAAATAAACAAATTGAGGACGTCATGTTTTCGTTGCAATTCGGCGTGGTGCATGCCCCGCAGCTTAATTGAATATAACAGCTGATCGGAAGTGCTTATCGATTTGAAACATACATGCCAAATCATTTTGTTTTTAATGTAAACACAATTAATTAAAGTTCAATTCTTCGCATTGAACTATTTTCCAGGCGTTAGGTGTTTTTTTTTCAACCCATTGCTGGTTTCGAAAACAGAAACCAATCAGAACAAGCCCACGTCGCAGTTTAGAAAAATAGTTGGTAAATTTATTTCCCAAATAAACTGCACACAAAAGCCAATGGCAACGATGAGAGGCACTTGCCACAGCAAAATTAAGCTGACCAAAGCAAAAACAAAGAGTAAACAACAAATTGAAAGGCATGAAATGAGGAAAGGAAAATAAAGCACGTGAAAAACTTGATCGAAAAAATAGAAAAAACAAATCTATAGCCACTGGACGGACCCACATGTAGGTATGTGTACTCGTTGTGGTAACGTCAATTGTTTAAAAGTGAAAATTCGATTTTGTGGCAAGGCAAAAGGCAACGGGACACAAACAAATGGCGTGCCAAACCAAAAAGCAAAAACTTTTCTTTTCAACATGATTTTTGTTTTGTGCAGCAAACAAATTTTTGTTCCTGTTTGAGTTGTCCATGGTTATTGTTGGTTGTACTCGTATGTACCTCCTGACGCTTTGTGTCAGTGGCTGGACAGCCGGCCAGTTGGATGCCGGCGTGCTGCGATGATGTGACCGACAGGACGTACAAAAAAAAAACAACATCGGGATGAGCAGGAAGTCCGGAGCGGAGAAATAAGTCCAAACGTATAAAACAAACGTGGTGGAGCAGCACAACAGAAAAGCCAAAGAGAAGACAAAAGAAAAAAATATTGGTCAACAGGAGCAGGAAGGAGCAGGACTGCCCAAGACCGTGTGTCGTGAGTTGCATGGCCAAAAGAACACGACTCCTGCGACACAAGACGCAGGCCCCAGCTTTCCTTCACCTCCGCCACTAACAAGAGACGTAACGATAACGAAAAACAAACTTTAAAAATTGGATTCTTCATTTGCATCGGCAAATCCAATCAAGCCAACGTAAAGACCCCGGCCAGACACATACACAACATAAAGCCGATGCACCACTCCAGCGCTGCTCCTGCCCCACCATCTCAGTCACCTGCAATTTCAATATCTACACTATGAAAAAAGTAGTTTTAATTTCATAATTTATGTAAGTTTGGGTTAGGTGAGTCAAATTGGCATTTAAAACTATTTCAGTATTTTTAAATTTATTATTATTTTATAAGCCTAAATAAAAATCATACAAAACATATTTCTCTCTATACGCGATTCAGTATAAACATGCCTCCCCATTACGTATACGCCACCATGGCCCCGAAAGATACAAAGCGAGGGAAAGAGAGCAGACAAGGACAATAAATGAAAGGTGTGCGCCTCCTGTTTGTTCATATAGTTGACCATTGCTTATGGCCTGCCACCGACCACGCCTCCCGCTTCCCGTCCATCCGCCCATTCGTCCAGTGCTTCGTCGTCCGGCTGAAAATTGGTAACGATTTGTATTGGACTATGGCCAAGCATAAAAGAGGCTGAGTCCGAGGCTGTGTGTTTGTGTGTTTGTATCGAGTGCCGAATCTTGTTTAAAAGTTTTGTCCTTTTGCAGTTCTCTTTGCTGGATAAAGGAGGGAAAATTTTCTTATTTGTATGCCTGGCTCACCTGCCGTTATCCATCTGTCTTGTATCTTCATCAAGTTGGCCTGTATTAAGTCGCTTGTTGTTGGTTGCTTCCTTTCAGGCTCCCACCACCACTCCCCTACCTTGGGCAGCAAGTCCTTGCAACGTTGTGGTTTTTTCGGTGAGCTCTTAAAAAACCGGGGCATGTTCGAAGCTGGGTTATTGATTGCCCAGGCATATACGTTTGCCATTTTATTACAAGCCGGAAAATAGAGCTGTAAAAAAATGCATCGCACCGCCTCACTTTTGTTCTCGGTTCTTGTATTTTTTCTCCCACATTTTTTTTTTTTTGGTTTTTTAACCCATCTTGTTTTCTGGCCTCGTTAATTGCCTCAAAGCCAAACATTTGCGTCAGTCGTAACCGCATTCGACGTCGTGACAATGACAACGGCCACCGCCGCTTAAATTGCCCAAAACCGCGACAAGTGGCCGTGTCCGGCATGCTCTCCGTTCCCCGTAGCCTCCGGAATTTTCTTGGCCGCAGCCACGGATGCAGCCCAATGGAGCGTATAAGAAAACCATTCATTAGCGCTTATCAAACGGCACAGACAGATCTGTCCCACCACTCAATGGTTGTTTGATTTTCCCCCCTAAACTACCCACTTTTTTCTTTCCTTATTTGGGGTTTCTTTTATATACTTTTTTGTTTTTTTTTTTATCCAGCTAGGCCTTGCTGACGTTTATTGTAAATGGCTGTCCAATGAAAATTGTTGTGGCCTATCAACGTCAACGCGGTCACGGCCGGGCCGTGTGTCATTAGTTCGGAAAAAGTGTGGTGGCAAAAAACTTGTTCGGGCAAGTCGTGAAAAAAATATCTGGCATTTTTATCGGGCCCCCATGCATACGCTCGGTGTCCTGCGTCATGCTCCTGCTCCTGCTCCTGCGTCCTGTTGCTGTCGCTTGTTGCCTTGGTTTAGTTTAATTGGCACTTGACAGAGTGGCCAACATCACCGCTAGCGCCACTACCGCCACTAGCCCAGAAAAAAGAAAATAAAATCACCACAACAACAGCCACTAGGTAGAGCTTCTGCTGGTCTTGGTTTCTGGTGTTATCAATCAAATTGGCTTTTTCTATATCCATCAGCACGTGTTGAAGATTGAAGATGACCAGTGTGGTTATTTTTTTTTTTCGTTGACCTATTATTTGTAATGCCCCTTAATTGGTGTTTGATGTAAGCATTTAATTAGTTCATTGTACGCTGGCTTTTGGGGGCAAGCTCCTAAGGGGTCAGCCATAGTTTTGTTTCAATAATTTAATGACAGTTGCAAGTAAGAGAGAAATGAGGCTGCAGGCGGTCGGAATGGCTAACGTTAAAGGGAATCATGCATATGTATCTTGAAAATCTAATGTCCTACAGCGCACCGCAATCCAAGAATTGGCAACCGAAAGCCCAGAATCCGAATCACAACCGAAATCAGAGCAAGAACCAAAGGGCCAACGAATTTATAACAGATTTCTGGTGATTTAGTTGGCTCGTCAAATGGAATGAGGCGAGCGACGAACGTCCACGGCTGCTGCTCCTGGCCACTTATTATGCAAAATGCCGCACATGGACCAACGGATGTATAAGCCTGGTCAGAAGGGTGGCTCGGAAGGAGGCGGAGTACACGAAATGGTTTGAACATGTCATGACGGGGCGCGCCTCATTTATATTGCATGTCTGAAATGCCTGTGAGGCAGGCACATTCTGCGATAGATACGGCCATGATGATGGCTGGACTTGCAGCAGCAATGCATTCAAATTCAAGAGAAAAAACGGGGGAATAAAAAAATGTGGCACAAGGCCGTATGCCGTCAGAAAAGTTAATTGAAATGCTATCAAAGCATATTCAATTAATTTAAATTAGCTCAGCGAGCAGAGAGCCGCCCGGCACATCACAAAACGCAATGCCCAGGGCAACATTTGGGGCCACCACCAACTACCACCAAGTTTTCCAGTCAGTTTTCTCGCTCCCAGTTTCCACTTGGCTGCCATGTTAATTATATGCGCCAAGGCTGCTGCCAACTAAACTAAATGGCAAAAGTTTTCCCCTTGTCAGTGGCAAGCGACTGCCAATGATAAGAGCCAAGGGCGATCGTGAAAATGAAAATCGTGGGCGGGCTTTTCGTTCGGGGTAGGGGCAGTTGGAGGGACATAGTCTGCCTTCATTAATCAATTATTGCAAACAATTTACAGAAACAATAACAATGGCAATCAGCAATCAGCAATCTGGTATCTTGTTTCTGGAATCCTTTTGACTCTTGGCAAAATATTTATTAAAAATGTTAATGTAAAGCGAATCGCCTCGAGCTACTGTCAAAGTGCGTCCATCAGTGTCGGTTTTTGGCATCTCAAGTGGGACGGCGAACGTAATTTTGTTTGTTTCACATGTCGGGCGGAGCTGTCAGGCGATTGACAATGTCAGAATTCCAATCAAAATGCAAATTAATAATAAACAAAAATGGCTTGACATTTACTCTCTCCGAAGCGATCAAATTAAATTTCAATTAGCTGTCAGAGGGCATGTAACGGCGAGATGAAGCTTCAAATTAGACAATCGTCAAGTCTTTTGCAAAGCGTGTCCTTTGCCGGAGGAGCTTGCGGTTGTTGTTGTTGGAAGGACAATTTCTAAGATCTTAACAGAAATGTATGTGTCAGTCGGGGGAGCTGCCCCAAGCGGTTTATTTCAACATGAATTACATTTTCAAAGAATAATGGTAAAAATTAGAAGATGAGTAACAAAGTGTATTAATTAAAAGGGATATCTTATTTGACACAAAGTAAACTAAACCTTAATGGATACTATCAAGTTTATATAAAGTTAAAGTTTCTTTTGGGTCTCTTATGAGTTCCCGGCAAATTAAATTATTACTTTTTGGCATTTAACATATGGAAGATTGCAGAGAAATGTTGGGCGGGTGGGCTGAACCAGTGGTCCGGTGGCTGGTCAGCCACAGACGGTCAAAAGCATATGGTTTTTGGCCCGAGCCGTAGAGAACCGGCCCGACCCTTGTGTAACTAAATTATTTAGTTGTGCGGCCGGAAAACAGAAGCAAGTTGCATAAAGCGCGGCGGGACTGCGACTGGGAGTGCGACCACGATAAAACTACCCAGTGGCCAAACTCACTGACATGGCCAGGCATCAAATGATTGCCCCAGACACTTTATAATGCATGAGTCTGCACCAAAAGCAGCCAATGTGGCAGAAGGGGCAGGCACGGCGGCAACAACAATAATGACAGCAACAGGAAGAGGCCGCACAATGAGCATGAACACGAGTAACCAAATTATTTATATTTAAATTGTTTTGGTTGCTGCACTCGTTGTTGCCTTTGAGTTTCGCTTGTCTATTTGAACTGCACACAGAGTCCGAACCCTGAATCCGACTTTCACAGTGAATTCGTGGCCATGATTATGTGGCAGAGTCTGCCTTTGACTCTCCTGAAAATGCGGAGTGAGTTTAACACTAGGAAAAATAGGATGTGAAATCATGTCGCGAAACCCAAACTTAATTAAGGACCCCATAAATTTCTATTAGTTTCAAGTTTTCTTTTCGTATACTGTGGTTTAAATTAATAATTGATAATAATTTTTTCTAGTGCAAACAGGTCCTGACCGGACTCCGCGTGAGCTTTATTTATGCATTTCATTTTGGATCTGCTTTCTGGGGGCAATTTTCAGTGGGAGTTCGGGGAAATGTTCGTTGGAGGCTGGGGTCCGGAGTTTTGTCTGTCTGGCTGCGTTGGGCTCCGCTGCGAGTCGCCTTTGTGTTGATGTATTAAAAATTTTCACACATGGCAGTTGGTTGGCTGGTCGTCTCCTGCCTCGAAGCTGCTTTGCTGCTTTTCCAGCTTGCACTGAAATTTGATTTCCAGCCCCAGCTAAAAACCATCCCGAAACCCCATAAACCCCCAACCGACCAGCTTCATCTGGAAGTTTGGGTGTGCACTTTTCAGCGCTTGAATTGCGTTGAAAATGCGCGCTGTTGGTTTCTCATCCAAAACCAGACTCCTCCCCCAAATCCAGAGGAAATACGCACCTCTGTGTGGGGATCACACGGCAAAAGCTTTTGACGGTGCGTTCATTATGATTAGCAATTTTCCGCGGATGAGTTGAGCAGCCGAGTAGGATGTTTGGGGACGTCGAGTGTGCTTTTGCGTCGGGGGATGCCTGGGGTTTTTAATAAGAATTTTTGTTGGCTTAACGCTGCATTTGGAAGCAGATGGAGCGGGATGTGGCAGATAACTCGCACACCGAGTTAGCGAGTGGCTTTTGTGGATTTTGTCAGGTGCACCCAGGTTACTTATTAATTTTTCGTCTGGATAGGAGGGAATTTGCTGCAAGAAACAAAACTTTTATTCCGAAAAGTGTTTTGGCAAAGTAAGCACAGGTAGAACAAGCTGTAACTGCTTTTCAAATTTAATTATATATTCATAGCTTATATCTTATGATTACACTTATAATAGTTGACTGAATATGAATATAAAAAGATAAAAAAATATGAATTCCGTGTACAACTAAAATTTACCTTACCGATATAATAAAATGTTGATACTCTGTAAGGGTTCTCTTGGGTATTTCTTGATAATATTTCTTATTTTCTGACAAGCTTCTCAACTTGTGTTATTTTTTCCTATTAGACATAATGCTACTACTGCTACTTTGCCACCTACTGACATCGTGTGGCATATTCGTAGTTGGAATTGCATTTTCGCGTCATTGTTTGATGGCTTCCGCTGTTATTGCTGCTGCATATCCTTGCTACTTAAGCTTCCTTTGCGCTGTAGCGCTTCCTGTTGCCATTGTGGCAGCTCCCGTTGTTGTCTGTTTGCACACCCGAGGAATACGAGTACAAACCCGTACATTTAGCATGCGTTAGTTCTTCTTTCATATTTTTTATTGCCACCGCTAACTGTAACGCATTGTTGTCAACGGCAGCGCGTGCCACATCCTTTCTGAAGTAGCAGTGGTAGTTTTTCTCTGGCGAAAGGGAATGCGAATGCAAACATGAAAATTACATAATCCACGCATCGCGATTTATGACTTTTGTGCCAGCATGACTGATGGCAGGACAAACAAATGTCAGGGAAATGCAGAAAACGAACAGGGAAATGCAAACCGCCTGTCATTTCTTGTGCAAGGAAGACGTTTTTAAATTAATATCCTTTGCGGCTTCTTCATGCTGAATGCGAAAGACGAATGGAGAATGGCGAAGGGATGCTCAAGCAACCACACGGTATTTCCATCGGAGCTTCTGAGGTTAATCAGTAATCTAGGGTGCAAATTGAAAGGCATCCAAGCTGCGGCACCGCAGCGGCAATTGCTCAATTAGCTGCCAATGCAGTTGCCCTCAAACAATTGCATTCAGCCGCAAGCGGCTTTCCTTCTAGAGCCAATTGAATGCTGCATAATTAATTTGGCAAATTTCGATTACGAGGCAGCTGCACTCGACTAGCACCCAAGTAAGCGGAATTCTACAAGTGCACCTCGGCCACCTATATCCCTCCTCTCTTTTATTTTGTGGCCCCATCTCTTTCGCTTGACTATTCGAACACTTTTTTCTGAACATTTTGCGGCCATTTATGAATGGGCGCGCATAAATTTGTGACACTTTTTGTGGCATTTTACGAGGCAGGTCCATTAAAACGGAGCCACATGTGCCACCAAAAACACACACACCAAAGCGGAGAAACACAGACAGGCAGGCCTCCGGTTGTCCGATGTGGGGAAATAAAATGAAATACATAAATTTTGCAACGATTTGAGAGACCGCATTTTATAATTGAATCACGTACGACATTTTCAAGGGAGCGCGCACGCGGAAATAGGAAATAAGTTTTGCCGCTGATATAAATTAGAATCTTAAGGGAACGCCGTCGCTGCCGACTTAATCAATACTGATGTCCCTTGAGTATTGTGCTCCTTAAGAAAAAACACTCTTTAAATTTTGGCAGTGAGATAAAACTTCTTTAAATGCAAACAAATTTAAAAAAGAGGTATTGGACTTCATGATAAGAGGTGAAAGAAGAAATAACAATAGCATACTTTTTGGGCCATTTGGTATTCCGACGTATTGTGACGTTTTTTCGGACTTGGAAAAATTGTAAAGCCTTAAAAAACTAGATTTCATCTAGTTTTATGCTTAAAAGCTCAGTGTGCGATTTCTTGCAATTTATGTGACTTGCTTGGCGGCGCAAAAAAAGTTGCAGTTTTCTTAGCTTCTTCTTCGTTGCATGCGTGCATTTCCGTTTCCGCCTATTGGACCGTAAGCGCCAAGAAAGGGGAAACCTCTTGATTTACTTAGAGGCCGCGGCACGTTTCCTCCAAAGAATCGAACAATTGGAAATTCGCAAACAAAATACAAATCGAAAGCGCAATCGAAGAAAATGCGAATTGAGATCATGCAAACTTTTTGTTTTATGGCCATGCGAGCACACTGACACCATAACACGACTGTATGGCCAACACAGACACACACAATGAAGCGAAGGACATGCCGACATTTTGTATCAGTGTGTGTACACTCCATTGAGCCCCAATGATGCGTACAAAATGCAACAGCAACAATTTTCGGCATTTTTTTAAATGGTAATTTTTTCGCTCCACCCTTTTCCACGCCATCCTGATCTGCTTTCCTCTTGTTGCTACCACATATAGCACATTACATGGAAAGCGCTTTTCCATTATCCTTTCTGTGGTTGTTGTTGTTGTTGCCCCCGCTTGGTGCTTTTGTTGTTGTTTCGGCATTGTCCGCATAAAAATGCATTGATTTTATCAAGTGAAAAAATCAAAAATGTTGACATGGCCGCCGCTTGGGGCAATAAAATATGGTAAGTGCATCGGTGGGTGGATGGGTATTTGGTTGAAGGTTTTGCGTGGTCTGAGGAGCTCGATATCTCCGGCGATTTACATTAGTTTTGTTTGCAATTTATGCGCGGGCATAAAGTTCTGTTCTGCTGCATGCAGCATGTTGAACAAAGTTGGAATTGTACAATACATTTTTTGTATTGCTATGAAATGCGATTTTTGGGATATATTTAAATAATGGTGAAGGTGCGGATACATTTTGGATTTTACTGAATAGTCAAATGAAATATAAATGAAATCTATTTAAAACAGAAAGCATTTACTGTTACATTTTTTGTAAAAAACATGGAATTTATATTTAATTAGTATTTTGTTTCAAATCTGTAGTGCTTCAGGCTAAAACTAATATACGAAAATGTTTTCCGAGTGCTTTGGCCCAAAGAATAACTAGAACAGAAACAGCTTAGCATGCGGCGTGGCCAAGTGTCTAAACAAGGGTGAGCCCATCTCCATTTGAGACTCCCCAGTCCCATCCCATCTCAATGCCAATCCCAGGCCCTAGCCCAGTCTGAGGTTTGGGGCTGCTTTGCGGCATTTTGTCGAGATTTGTTGAGAATTTATGCGCTACCTTAGAGAATTTATGAGTTGCAGTCGAGTGAATTATTTTATCATACGCATGCAGCAGCAACAAACACTGCCCTGTGTCTATGGCTGTGTCGGTGTGAGGGCATGTAAAGTGCTTGCCACAACAAGCTGCAGCAACAAATGCTGCAACCAAGGCCTGGCGCACAGTTTAAGCTACTAATTTCACATGCAAAAGTCTTCACTAAGCTGGCATTTTAATCTTGGCCAAAACGCTGGTCGTGCGTGTTAGTGTCTGTTTCTGTTTCTGCCTCTGTGTCTGTGTTTGTGTGCGTGCGATGGGCGTGGTTATGGGCTTGTTAGTAATTAAGCGTTTGAACTGCACACATGCCTACACACTAAATAATTAAATGGGTAGCTTGAGTTTTTATTTGGCTGGAGTAATTAAATTGTCTCTTTTTAAGCCTTTGAATTAACGTTTTTAGTTAATTTAAATAGTTATTCGTGGTTTTCAATTATAATTAATTTGTTTAGTTTTCAAGAAATGGAAATTATTCATCGTTTCAAAACTAAAGCTTATACCCAGATATACTGAGATTAAAATGGTGGCAGGAGAAAAGCAACATTCCAACCCAATGATAAACTTTCCCCTGTGGCAAGGGGTTTTAAGTTGTTTCAAGCCTTGCCAAACATCCTCCACCAATTCTCTCTGCTACCTATGCTCTGCGCTCGATGCACTTGAAGCCTTTGTCGTTGTACTTAGGCCTAATGCCTTGCTCTTGTTTGCAAATTGCATTGGGATAACGACAGAGCTCGGCGATGCTCTCCATCGGGCCAGGTGGGTGTGGAGCCTCTGCTCCAGGTCCTGCTGCCTTTGCGAGCATTGTTTTTGGTCCGTGCCGTTGCCAGGTGTCCAGATTGCAGTTCGTGCTTGAGCCTGGGCTAATCAATTTGCATGCTGCGCGCAGAATGTACAGCCGGCAAGCTGATTTACCTGCTGCCAGCTGCCTTACCTGTATTCAAGTACAAAAACCATCCTACTACAACTACCACTTCTGCTACTTCAATGCCGCTGGCTTTTCATTTAATTTTGCAGTCGGTATTCGAGGCTCTTGCTGCACATTTGCATTCTGGCACCGAGTCACGTCAAACAGAATTTCCTCCCGAAATGAAAAAACTTTTTTAATTTTACACATGCTGCGATTAAGATGTCAAAATGTCAATTGTAGCAAAAAAAATAGCAAGCAAAGCAAAATAAACTATTGAAACTTTTGGGTATTTCATTTGAAAAAGGTTCTCTCTATTTTTAAATAAATTCAAGATAAAGAAATTAGTTGCAAAATATATTAAGTAACTTTCAAATAGACTTAAAAGCATTCAGAAATTTTCGGGATTAAAAATTCCACCAGAAAAGTTAATCGTATTGGATGCCAAGGAAACTTAAACCAAAAATTTTTGTAGACATTAAAGACTCATGGCATCAATTAGTCTATCCACCAGTACTTTGATCTTGCAAAAGAGTTTGATAGAAAATATACTCTGCCTTAGAAATCACGCCATGAATTAATTAAAATCCTTACGCATAAAATGTATGTACAATGTTTGTATGGACTGTGGCTACTTTGACGTATTTTCCGGCCATAATTAGCTTCATTACTCATTCATCTTTGCATTCCTTCATTAGAAACCAATTGACAGTTTAATTAAGTTTTCACTTTGCGTCCCGCACTTGTCATTGGCCGACGCAAAAACTTTTGGGGCCAAACAAAATATAAAAAATTCTAAACAAAAACGTACCCAGAACTGGGCTCAAAGCAAATGGGAAAGTGGTGGCCGACAGTCCTTAATTGGCACCCAATTAGGCATAAATATTTAGCTGTGTGGGCAATAAAACAATTATTCCTAGCATACTTTTCCTCAACGCGCTGAGCTTTGACTCTTCAATTTAAGCCAACTTTTGCCCCTTCTCCACGGGGCTCTAAAAGCCTGATTAGATTCCCTAATTGACCATAGTTAAATGTATAAGCTGATTGTGGTAAAAAGTTTCCTAGAAAAAGGGTAGAAAATAAGGTATCTCTCATTTTTAACCACTTAATGGCATTTCTGCTGCAGGTTTCTTAAATTACTATAGGGTGAAATGGTTGCATTTTCTAAGATTACGTGGCTTAAACTGAAACCTCTTCTATTATTAGGCAGCGCCAACTCGGAAATCGTTGCTGGAAAAAGCCGCCTCCAACCGCCTCGACCAACATTCAAAGTTGGTCGCATCAAGCCACATTGTTAGCGCTAACTACCAGGAATGCCTTTCGGCGTTTTCTGTTCCAGGCCGTGTCCTGTTAATGAAATGTCGAATCAGGAACGAGGGTCTCTTGCTTCATGTGTGTTTGTGCGGCATGTTCGCGAAAGTTGGTGAAACTGCCGCGAGACAAAATCTGATTTGGGGCTTGTGTGTGCGGCTCGTATGTTACCTGTTGTTAAGTCTGGGGGATGCTTGGATTCTTTACATCAATCTGGTGCTGTTGTCGTTACGGTTGCATGTATATCGTGTTTGCGGCTCATTAAGTGCGGCTCATTAGGTATGGCCAGAGTTATCCGGGAGCTGCAACGCCGAAAGACAGTGCAATATTGCAATCTTGCATTTACAGGAGGAAATTAATATGATTCTCTATACACTTGTGTTTATACAGGATATATTGAAATCTAAAAGCAGCAATCATACCACATATTATACTCGAAATTAAACAAAAACAGAAACATAATCGAAAGCTTTCCCAAACATGAAACATAGAGTGGCTCAAAAGTGTTTTATAAAATATATTTTTAAAAATATATTTTCCAAAAATATAATCTTCAGTAAGAAAAAAAAAATAGATGTTTTCGAAATGGCTGACTTGAATATTACAACTTCATGCTCTTTTTTAGCAAAAGCGGTCCACTCTTTAAATAACAGACAGAAATCATTCGATGGCCAGACCGAAATCCAAATACAGGGACTAATTGAAATCGACTATGTTGATCATGCCCCATGCCTCATGCCACTTGCCGAATACCTCCTGCCGATGACGGATGTCGGGGCCGAGCTTCCCCCTTATTCGGGCTCCTCTTCTACCCTTTTGATGAATTGATGCAATGTTTAGGCCTTTTTATGAGCCAAATCCCTGTGTCCGTGTGTTTGTCTGGCCGTCTCTGTGTTTGTGGCTGACAAACAGCTTAAAACCTTGATGGACATTAGGCTCTTGCAGGCAGGCAGTTGGGTTGGCAGAGGGAGACAAGCTGCATGTAGTTTTACATATCAACGTCTGTTGAAGCAAAACCAAAACCCCAACCAGATACAAACCCATCCAAGCCAACCCAGGGCGAAAGCAAAGCGAATAGACAAACAAAAGCGCTTTGAGGCCTTTCACTCACTTCGGACCGGCAATTGGCATTGGTAAGGTAGCAATTACTGTTTGTTTATGCATTTGTTATTGTTGCCATTGCCGGCCGATGTGGCCAAAGAACTAAAATTGAAATTTCAAATTCATAATTCAATTGAAGCTGTGCTTGGCTGCCACCAAAGACTCGAGACCGACAAAATAAATTACACAGGAATGAAGTTGTAATTCACAGGGAAAATCATTAAATTCAACTAATTTTTGTAAATTCTACTTATTACTTTGGAATCCTGCTTCAATTCGATCCTTTAGGCATTTTCTTGGAGTATTGCATCTTAAATCGAATAATTTATGAGTTGGTTTTTAGCTCATATTTATTTATCGTGTAGGAGTGTGGTCGCCAAAGGGGAATTTTCATGTTTGTGTGTTAATTGAATGCAGTTGCAGTTTTTCGGGAAGGCATCGAGTAAAGACATATAAGAGTGGAATTGCTTTGATCCTTTTTCCCCCCCCACAAGAAGAACGAAAAATGTACGAATGCTTAAAATCCAGTTGCTTTGCTGTGTGTCCATTTGCTGACATTTTGTTTAAAATGCATAAATCATCAAATGCTGCAGTGTCATAAACGAAGCAATGCACAAACACACAGAGACAATAAATAGATATGTACTTGCATACGAAAATCAAACACGGGATATTATTATTTTGTGAGCTCGGCAAAAAGCAGCAAAAGTTGGGAAAAAATGCAAAAGAGAATTCAGCCAGAACGAGCTAACGTGCAAATCAAAGACAAAAATCCCACTCCTCGTTTCGCCTCCAGTTGCAATAAATCTGCTGGGACAGTCATAAATATTGATTTCCAAATTGTCCGTATGCATGTGTTTCAGTCTTTATGTGTGTGTGCAATTGCCACACCCACTATGCCACCCACTATCCTTCCTCACTTAGATTTGTCGCTTATATTAGCTGCAGAAATGAAAATCGTTTTCCAATCGTATTCTTGGCGTTTACCTTTTGCTCTTATCGTTGTTCCCTTCGCTTTTCCAACTATTTTCCATTCAAGTGTAATTTGCAGTTACTAGTTTTTCTTTAGCTGGAAAATATTCTAACAAATTTACAGGTCAAAGGTTCTTAAGACCAAATGCTTGACAACCAGATATACGAAATAGTTATGAAAAATCACAGAAAATAACGTTAACGCAAATATGGGGATCTTTAGATTTTTAGTAATTTAATATTGTTAAACTCCAACCATGACAATATTTTCTAAGATCTTTCTAAATTAAAACAGAGCATTACCATTTCGGCATGTTCTATTGAAGTCTCCCAAAATTACAGAGTGCTGAACTCAATATTTTCAATATGATGGCAATCGGGTTTTTGTGCTTGATGCTTTCGTCATGCGACCATCAATGGTTTCCAAGGATTCATCTGATGTTTCTCTTGTGTTGTTGCTGGTGCTGTTTTGGCAGAAAAGTTTCGAATTTATGATCCGTCACTGACTTTAGAATTATGGCCACTGTTCAAGCTGACTGTCAGGTGGTCCACCAGAGAAAAAAGGAAGGCCGAGATGGAAGAGGAATAGGGCAGCACACATGTCTGGGCCCAGACTGAAATTGAAATTAAAGTCATAACTCATTGCCCTGAGAACGAAAGGTGACCGAATGCTGTTGGCTTAAAGCACTCAATCCGGGTCGATGGGATTTTACCAAAAAAAAAATAAGTCCCAAAATATTCGTGGTATACTTAGAAAAGTATATTGCTTTAAAAAGTTATTTATATTTATAATTTTTGACTTGTTCTATATTAAAATATTTCTTCAAATAACTCTCAGTCTTTCTTGTTCTATATTTTTTCTGTGTAAGATCCCAGCCATTCCTGTTGCTGTTTTGCCCCACATCTTCTTCAGATTCTTGCTGCTATTTAATGGGCTTTTATGTCCCCTGACCAGCGGAGAGCCTGGGCTGGCTAATCTGGCCCCCAGACAGGACACACTACACATCCTTGTGGGCCTAAGCTGACACATCTGGCCGGGGTCCTTCTTTTTATTGGCTTTCCTTGGAATTGAACTTGTGCGTGAACCTGTAAGCGTGTGTCCTCAGTCTCAGTGTCCTGCAGTCGACAATTTTTGGGCTATAGAAACCCCATCATGCTCATCACAGAATGCTGACAGTTTTGCATTCCTGTGGGAATGGTCTGTTACTAAAGCTTATGTCTTATCAGTCAGATGCCTTCGGCTATGATTAGTTGTCGTTTATTTAATGTCGTTTGATGGAGAATCAGGTCTTCATTCACTTTAGTAATAAAGATTAATGCGAGCCGTAAAGATTTATGTGAATAGTTAAAAAATATCTATTTCTTTATAATCCTCAAACTATAATCGAGTTTCCCGATCATTACGATGTTGAAAACAAAAACTGTTGATATATTGGATTACAAATCGATAGATTTTTATCAATGTTGATTAAATTTCCATTTTATCGCCGACCGCAGATGATTGTGGAAGGTGTGAAAACTTGGTCGACGAGTGTGGGTAACTCAATTTATAATTTTATCACACATGCCGTCAGCATTTCGAGTTTGTAATGTCAGATATGATTTCTCTATTACCTGTACTGCACTGACTCCCCCGCACTCGGGTGACATTTTATCCAATTATAGGCTCACCTTTGACTTTCAAATAAAAATTAAACACGAAACAAGAGCTAAATAAGCGATATGTGAGTAAAGTAAATTGCCATGGGGTCGAATGGGGCCTAAGCCTGTTGTTTGGCCTCGTTTTATGACCTTTTTGCTCTCGTATGCGTCGCATTGTTTTTAAATATTGGCACAAAATCAAATTATCTGCAATTTATCAATAAATAACTCTGGACAAAGGCAGAACTTTATTAAAATTCACCACAAAACGTTGCAGTTTCCGGTTTCAATTACGCCATAAATTTTCGGCTCTACACACCCGCACATAGGGGCGTAGCAGGACTGGAGGGCGCGGCAGGACGAGTGGGAGGTGGTCGAATCGGTCATTCAATGGCATAAGCCCCTGTACCGGTATATTGAAATTTAAAGCCCCGTTGGCAACTTGTCGCAATTTACAACCTGCTCTCTCAGAGTTGGATCACCCGTTTGGCAGTTTGGCCGAGGAGGTCCTTTCGTAAAATACAAAATATGAGCCAATATAACAGCAATAAAGCACGACCGGACCCCGGTGCCTTGTAAATAGAGTAAAATCAAATCTCCCAGAATGGAAAGTATGCCTTTGAAAAACAAAAAGGACTCGAAACGAATGAACATTGAGAAACAAAATGCGATAAATGCATGCTCCCTTAATAAGTTCTTTATAAACTTTGATTGATGTGGCATTCCCGTGCTAAATCAAAACTAAAACCAAACTTAATTACCAATAATAGACCATTAAAATACTAATCCTTGGCATTTCCTTTGACATTATCATGTCATTATCACGTATTAGAATCTATTTAACAAAATGGAATAGATTGGCAAATAATTAAATTTGGCTGGGAAACAAAAGCAGTTTCTCTGTGTGGATATCCTCACTTGTCGCTTCATATGAATTATTGTAATGGCTAGTAAATTAAATTATAAATTGCATTGGCCAAGTAACTGGCACAGATCAAACGATGACAGCGCGGGGCCATAAACATTAATAACCAATATGCTAGGTGGCAGGATGTGGCACAAGGTGCTCGGATGTGGAGGGTTCGAGGTAAAGGTAAAGACAGCCGTGTGAAGCGCATAAACAAGCCGCAAGGATTGCAGCGAAGAAAGGCCAGAGATCCTAGTGGCTGGCAAAAGCCACTTTCGCAATTTATGGCAGTGGAAAAGTATGAAAAAAGGCTGCCGAGCAAACCAAAGTTTGTTACTTTGGCACACGGCTTTCACTGGTTGCGCGGCTTTCGCCGATGATGCATTGATGCGGATTTAAAGTTTAAAAGGTTTCGCGACTACAGCGCGGAACACGGACCGGAAAAACAGATCCTCCGACCAGCCCTGACAGCCATTTGGCGTTTTGGCGCATAATAAATTCGAGCGGTAGACACACGGTTTAATTTATCATCAAACGCTCGCAATCAGGGCGCAGAGCGCCTAGCGAAAGGTGGGGAATTTATTGGTTTGGTGTCGAGTTGATGGCTTCTTGGCTTTTCCCCTGGCAGCCCAGGCAGTATCTGTGCATAGTTTATTCCAAATTGGTTGGCTCCGCTGGCCCGACGGCAGATTGATTGGTCTGATGAATGAATGCGAATGCTTATGAGTTTCTATTGGCTTTGGTTTTTCACTCTCCAGAAATGGAATTTAAAAATTCCATTATATGGTATTTATTTTTTCTTGGCACACTATTTGTTTTCAATTGGTTATTTATTGGCATTGAAATGGGATAACGTTTGGATCCGCGAATGGGGGAGAGGTTTCTCAACACAACAACTGGAAGTTTGCATAGAAAATGTGAATAAAAAATATATAAATGACGTATCTCAATGCTGTAAAGAAAACAATAAAAATTGCTGGGATAAGGATTCAGAATTTAATGTCCTGCGAGAGTCGTATTACAGCATGGCTAATCATCCCCGATGACGGGGAAAGAGAGATCAATTCCTTGGCAACGAAAACGCTTCAAAGTTTGAGAGTATGAGGGGAGAGTCATAATTTCATGAGATAAACACACGAGGACAACAGGACTCAGCATGACTCGACAGCCTTCTCAAATATGAGGTAGTAATAAAAGGACACGCTTCGATGGGCAGCGACGGCATCTTCAAATCAGGCAGAAAAATGCCACCGTGTCTGACTAGCTGGTGGCTACACCAACTGAAGTGCCAGTGTATGGTATACAAGTAGTATCTGTATCTATGTATCTACCTATCTGTAGGGGTATATCTGTGCTCCACATTTCATTACGCTGAACATGACGATGCTGGAAGCACGTAACAAGTTTAAATTGCGCTCGTTGACTGTTGACTGCCGTGCGGAAGATGCCGATATCGATGTCGATTTCGATGCCGATGCCGATGCCGTCCAGGACCAGCCGGGCCAAGTCATGGCCAACAGCCGCAATTGAACCAGAAAAGTGTATTTATATGTAACGGAAATGATGCTGCACTTATGACCTGCCGGGCCACGGAGCACCCAGCAAAAGTGGAGCGAAACGATTTGGCTACCCTGATTGGTTATATGGCAGAGTCCCTGATTTGCCTTGCTAATAGATGATTATGGTCTTGTCTATATATACGTATTATTCTCCGGGCAATTGCCCGGCTCAGCGATAACCGCCGAATTATGCATAATTGTAAGTGGAAAATCTGGAAATGTCTGTACGCGTCAATTCTTGAAAGTAAATAAAAATGTAAGCGTTATGGAACACAGAAAAAGTTCGGATTTGGCTGAGAATCAACTAGTTTCAAAATTTTCAAGTGCTTTTTCTTTTATTTTTATGGCTATTTATTTTGAACTAATAAGTTCCCCCAAATTATAACTTGATTTGAACAATATTATGCCCATTTTCTTTCCGTGCCAAAATGTAAATATTCACGGCATTACCTTTTATGTAGTTAAAGATGAAATGGAGGCTCAGGATGTGTGCTTGTTGAGTGTGTTTTGATTTTCATTTGGCTGGGTTTCCGAAATTTAATGGCTTCTATTGTGGCTTAGGCTGCTGCTACTTGCCTACCTGAGATTTAAGCACCTGTCTGCTTATCGTGGCAATGAAATGATGGCTGACTTATCGCTCTTGCCAACTCTGTTGATTTTTATGGCATCTCCAGCACTTTGATTCGTCGGAATTCTTAAATGAAATTATTATCTGTGGGATTTTTGGCAACCTGAATAAATAAATTTGATGCCTGAGCCTAGGCGATGTGGGTGCTGGTGTGTTTTTATGGTTTGCTGGGCAGGCAGCTTGCAGTGTAAGTGTTGGCTGTTTGCTTAGCATTTGCATTTATTTTAATGGCCCCAAAAGTTTGCCTATATCAAAGTCATGCACGCTGTCGGGCATTAAGCGTATCGCCGAAAAGGATACACATACGTATTACATACGCACATCGCTAGGCAAATACAAGCTGAGGGATAGACAGGTATGCATGCTAATGCTGCGTATACGTTATATTTTCAGCTGCTGCAAAATGCTGTAATGTAAGCGCGACTCAAATATTTGTGCAGGGCCAAAAACGGGCACACAAATGTGTAACCAACATACTATTTGCTTGAGGCAAACTCACACACACACATCCAAATACAAAACATCGTGTGGCACATGCGAGCACAGAGAGATACCAGATATGCGGATAGCAGATGCGGCGCAGTGCAAATAAAAATCTTGGGCAAAAAGGTGAAACGTGTATTAAATAATTCCTTTGTCGAGCACATTTTAATCGTGCACAGGTAGCGGCAAACACCGGCAGAGGGCAGGGCTCCCTCGAACACAAGTCCAAATGTCCAGCGGGCTGGACAAACAGCGTCTGTCCCTTGGCCGGCCCTTATTTTTTTTGCTTCCCTTCAAAAAAGTGCAAACTTTGGTCAAAATTCCGAACTGTAGAAATTTGTTGTGTTCACGTACAGGAGGGGCTTTTCAGTCTGTGGTCGCGCATGCCAACTAAGTGGACTCGGGTCCTGGGCTCCAGGATCTCTGACTAGTAGGGGTTTTCGGACCACGGTTAAGCCTAGCAAATAGATGACAGCGGTGCAACGGTTTGACAGGCGTGTGAAGACAAATTTCTGTGCATTTTCGCCAGGACAACGAATTCAAAGCAACGGAAAAATGAAAATATAACACTCGCGTTGCTGTCCTTTCACACACACACTTGCATACCAACATGTGCAAATATTGTGAAAACAAATAAAGGCGAAAAATGTACTCCACGGTGTTTGTTTGTTTGTTTGTGTGTAAGGCTGTGTGTGGCTGTGTGTGGCTGTGTGTTGGTGTGTGTTTTATAACTTCAACGTGTGCTACGGCCTCTGTGTGTGTGCGGTTTTGCGAGCATCAGCATCTGAAAAATAGGAGCAGGAGAAAAAGCAATGGCAGTCCCAATGACAAAGCCATGCCATCTTTTTATTTATTTATTGTTTTTGTCTGTGCTGCTGCATTGGTGTTATTAGTGGCATTTGTCCTTGTATTCCTTTTGTTTTTGTTCTTTCCCCCCAGCTTTCCCGGCTAGTGTAATAAAGTAAAAAAAAAAACAAAAAAAGACAACGAAAAAGAAGTTATAGTAGCGTCAGCTGGCATCTTTCAGCATTATATTTCTATATTTTACGAGTGCACTTGTAAACCAAAAATGCGATTAAACTTTTGATCCTCTCAGGAAATTATATTTCATTCAGTGGGTTTTGCTTCCATGAAAAGTGCATTGACGAAAGGATTTTCCAAACAATTGGTTAGTTTATTTGATGAAAAAGTGCATTTTATTTTCACCTATCCATATTAAATGATTATTAATACTAATCACATAAGCGAAGACGAGAAAATAGTTTTAATATTCCAAATGATATTGTTTGTCATTTGTTTAGCAAAATATCTTACAATTAGGCAATCTAAATAGAAAATAGCGCATACCAAAATCGAGTTTGTTGAAGTGAATTTACTTTATGCAAATTATATAAAGTGAAATAAATATCTGAATGAGAATTGAAAATGAAACAGAATCAAGCTTTGGCTAGCATTGTTTTTCATCGAATTTATTGATGTAATTATCCAAGCAATTTGTGGCCCTCCAACCCATTGATGTCCTCTCCTGCTATATTCTATTGTTTTTCTCTGTTTTTTTGGGCTTTAACAAAATTTGTTTTAATCGACTGCCCAGGCAGGGTTGTTCTTTCAATTTGTTTGCATTAACGCATAGAGAAAACAGAAAATTAAATAAAATATATGTAAATTTCAACCATAAATTCAATTCGCTCGATAGCAGCGCAATAAAGCGTGATCAGATAATGGCAATTATCCATCTGACCAATGGGTTGCCTTGAGTGGAGGTTCTACAAAAACGTGAAATTTGCGAAGCCCATAATCAGGTTTATGCAAATTAAAGATAACAATTACCCAACACACTCGCTCTCATTGTTTAGTCTTACTTTTGTGTGTGCGGCTTTGGTTTCCAAGCAATTAATTTACAATTTTCGGTTAACTGGCTGGCAAGAATAACAAAACAATTAATACAATCAAACAAACTTTTGCCCAAGAAATTAAAGGCAAGTGCCGCAAAACCAAATAAAGTCCTTGGCCCGAAAATGTGGGATACCTGTCTGGGTACTTTTCGGGATTCGTGTGGCAGTCACTAAATGGAAAACAACAAAAGTGCAGCCACAGCAGTGACAACGACAGTGGGATGTGGCCAGTTCGTTTTTCGTTGTTGGGTTCTCATTAAAGATTCAGCCTGGTTTCATGGGAGACGTAAATCAAGTGGCTACGCCTCCCCCTTACCTTACCGCAACAACATAATTTTATGTGAACTTAAATGCTTTTAGCCCGGCTAGCTGGCTGACTGGAGAGTGACTCAAGAATCGAACATCGAGAATTTTCTGGCTGGCAAAGGATGTTGCATATTTTATGCAACAACCTGTGAGTTGTCGGTCTTGTTTGACTTGAATAATTTGGCAAAGCGAATGAATTTTCTTTTCGGCTTTTTTGGCTTTTTTGGCATGCCGCTTTTTGTTGATGTTTGACCGAGGTCAATTGCTGGCAAAGTTTAGCATGCATGCCGGAGTCGTAGAGAGAGAGACGTAAATATTTTAAAGCCAAATGCCAAACTGTTGCATACTTATGCGAGTCCAAAGACTGTCCAAAGCTGAAAGGCATTTCCATTATTAATGTCATTGAGCCTACTCTTCTTTGCCTGCCAAGAATCTCCTTTTCGTTTTGCGTTGTGGAATTTTAATAAATCATTTCTCCAGAAATGCGTATACTTTTGTACAAGTATACAAGCCAAAACGAAACGAAACGAAATCAAATGAAATGAAATGAATGAATGTCTGGAGTTTGAGGGGACGGAAATGCCTTCAGTCCGAAAACGAATAAAAAGCAAATTAGGATCGCTTAGTTGGCTTTTTGGGGCGAGGGACTTACCCCGGTGGAAATATTTAAAGAAGAAAAAGTAAAATCCAAGGATATTTGCTCGCTGGGTTGTAAATCAAAATGCCAGCTCATTGGCAAAATATTAAAGTACAGCGAACAAAACAGCATCAAATATGCAAATTGGTCTCGGACTCCGCCCAGCTATTGTGAGTGCGTGTGTTGCCATAAATTTATACTCGGTATCCGGGTATCATGGTATCCTTGTATCCGGGGGTAAAAAGGCCGTTTCATCCATTTTATTGGGCCAATGGAGCTGCTCCTCGCCGATTATCAGGCTGGCTGCCTAAGAAGTACTTATCAAAAGGCATAAATCAGCCAAATCACGACGCAACAAATGTTTTACAGAATCATCAGCGTCTCGAAACAGAAGACTCCTAAAAAAGCTTCACGTTCACTTTTCCATATGTAAATGTTTTGCATTTTTCCCCTTTTAATTTTTGTTTTCTTTTATAAAATACTTTTCGAGGACACACTTGTCGGGCTCTTCGCTTTCATTTGTCAGATGAACGACAGTTTATTGAAAATGCTTTTTTTCCTCCGCTTAGTCAGCAATATTTTCTTTGATTGCGAAACGATGATAGAAGGAGCTACGATCACCCTAATAGGGTTTCATATTGCAGGGGTTGTAAGTGGAAAGTAGACAAACTTATCATGGCCTGATGGCTTAATGACCAAAAAGCACAATTCTCAAAGTCAACAACTTTTTCGCGCATTGTTTAATTTACAATTTGCGCATTAACTTTGTCACATAATTCTAATTAACGCTTTTAATTACTTTATGAGGCACTTTGCGCTGCTACCTAAAAATATGGGTGGCTCAAATTGCCCGGGCAACAACGGCTTAAATGTCATCGCTACTCCTCGTGCCCCAGCACCTGGCCCTGGTGGCCGCCGAGTGGCTCGTTAGGGGCCAGACCAGCATTCGAAGCGCCCACTATTTTCACGCGGACGTTGGCAACTGAGGCTGAAGCCGTGGCTTGGACAAAGTCATTAAATGCGACGCAAATTAGATTTATTGTACGCCGCTGCACTTACCAGGTGACTGTTCTAATGCACTTGGGAAAAACATTTCAGAAGAGATGACTTTAAATATATAATTGAAGAATCCCGAAGCCCTTTTTGTCCAGTGTGTTTGGGGTTGAGTTGCTGCCACTGCTGTGTGATGGTCGTTAGGGTGGAGTTTCCTGGGCCACGGCCGTGTTACTGGTTTGGTTACCGCACCGACCTGACCATAAAGCGTAGTTCTCGGTCCCCGACTACCCATCTACTTTTTGTTTAACAATAAATTTACATTAGAAGAATGTTACATATTTGCAGCGCGCCGAGAACTTTCTAAAAACATTCCCGGGCTCGGACCTGCCAACACGCACTGCACACTCAGCCATATCGCCGAAAGTGTGTGTGTTTTGTGTCAAGTGCACCTACCGTTCACTTGGGGAATGATAAGCAAATAGGAATAAATTCATCACCCATTGCATGTTGCCACTTGCCAAACATTCGCTAAGCCCAATGTCAGTTTGCAATGTTAAAGCCCAATGTCAGCCATTGAAATTTTATGGTGTTTTACTGCTTTATACTATACGTATTGTTCTGGAAATTATAAGGATGTGTGTTTATTAGCTTTAATTATTTATTAATTAATTTTTATTATGATCGTCTTACGAATTTTTAGTAGTTTTTTTATGAAAAATTGGATGGAAATTGTCAAAGATATAGACCTATCTGTGAGTCATAGTGGCACTTCTTTGGATTTTCCAACAATTTTTAAGGGGATCCTCTAGAAAATTTCACGAAAAATCTAAAAAATATTTTCTGTCTTAATTTTGATGTTGATCGATAGAAAATGGATCCACAAATCGTTTAAGGTATTCCGATTTAGAATCGGATATATCCGATTCGGATAATCGGATATATATCCTCCGTTTTGCGCCATATTGGACTCTTCTTTGATACCTAATTTTTTTCAGGTGTCTGCCCCGGAAATTTTTGAAATAAATAAAAAAAAATGTGCTCAGATTCTGATGCATCTTGATAAAGAATCGATCCATAAATCGTTTAAGACCAACCATATTGGCGAAGATATACCCTTCGCTTGGTCCTTTCCATGTGGTATGGCCGTCATTTTCATTGATGTTTTCTTTATGACGGGGAATAGGTTACACCTATTTATATATTATATTTATTTATTTTATAATTAACTTTATATAAAAAAGAATTACCATCTTCGGCCGAATTCCATGTGCATTTAAGCCCTGGTCTGGCCAATAGGTCGTGACCATAACTCACGTCAGTTAATTTGGCAAATATCACGAACCCAACAAAAGCCATTGAATGCAACTGCTGCTGCTTTGGCTTTTTGGGGGTTTCTGCTTTTCTGGCGTAATGAAACAAGAAACAGCCGCCTCTAAGGCAACCAAACCTTGGACCGCCTCAGATAATGGCTAGAGATTCGGAGACAAAGAGGTTGGGGTTACGAGAGTCGTGCTAGGCGAGACAAATGGCTTGCCTTTCTACTCCGAGTATGAGTACGGCGGATAATGTGTATCACCGGGTGGTCGGATGGTCGGGTGGCTGAGGGTTTTGATAATTTTTTGTTTCGCTGGGCAGGTGTCAGGCGCATGTGTCTAGGCAATGCTGAAGTTTTCGCATAAACAAAGGCAAATATTGCGCACTTGTGCAATTTATATTGCAAAACAATTGTCATTAGAAAATGCCGCACGAACAAAAACGCCGCAGACAAAGGAGCTAGCGACCCACCAAGGACCACGGACCAAGGACAGAGGACGTAAAGGATAAGGAGACCCAGAATCCGGCAGCGGCAACTGCAACTGTCACATGTGAAAGCGAGGAGCACAGAGCGAAAGCAGCAAAAGCAGCAGCAGCATTTTATGGCGCAGCTTAAGTGCTTCAAAATTCCACGTAATGCACTCAAAGCAACGTCTGTCGTCCCTGGGAGAGTCCTGTCCCTTACCTCCTGGCCCCAATACTACAGTTGGCAAATAAGAAAACGTGCGAGGAGCAGCGCAAATTAAAGCCATGGCTGGCTAGACCTTACACTGCCAAACTAACATGAATCCTTGAATTGCAATTAAGAGTGAAATAATAATAATAGTTGGAAGTTTATAAATAATATTTAAAGCTTTTAAGGAGTCATCTATTGAAAATGTGGCAGGATGCCATAATAGTTATCCTTTTTTCAATGCAAAACTGTCCCTTACTTTCGCTCTCTGCACTGACTCTTAGCCTGCTGACAGAGCAACGTGTTCCAGGCCCATCCTGCCTCCTGGCTTCCTTTCATGCCGCCACCTCGCCCCGTCGTGTCATTCGGCGTCGCTCCTTTTTCATCTCTCAGCGAGCTGTGCGGCATTTTCTTCATTTAGGTTTTTGTCCGTGCGATTTTCACACACTTTTTGTTCATTAGTGGATAATGAACAATTGCAGCATTATGACAGCACCAGCAGCAGAAGACGAAGCCAAAGCAGTTGTGGCAGCAGCATCCGTGGCAGTTTAGTAGCTGCAGCATTAGCAGCCTGCATCTGGCCAGTTTTTCACCTCACGCTATCTAGACGCAAGCATTTTTATTAAAATTCCATGTCAGAACCATTAATTTTCCCGAACTGTGCATCCTCTATGCTCCTCGTGCCTCTAGTTTTTTCAGCTTTTAAGTTTTCTCTATTTTTCCTGGGTTAGATGTTTTTGCTGGTTGGGTTAAGTTTTGGTCGGTTTTATTGCAGTTTTTAACAGACTTTTGTGTGCGTGGGGATTCTCTTCTTTAATAAAGTCTCTGGAAAGAATTAATAGCTCTCTGGCCATGTCGAATCTTTCATGTTTTTTGGACTGCGTTCAATATGCAAATGATCCGGATCCAGCTCGCTGGCTCGTTGCCTCATGTCTGGGGGCACAATCAAAGTTTTGTTTGGCACATTAAACCACAGCTGGCAATTAATTTGGCTTAGTTTAGTTTAGTGCACTTCCGTTGTGCACAGCGGCCATTTTGTCGCACCACCGGATGGGCATCAGCCGCATGCCGCTTGCTGCTTGCCGCCTGCCGCATGGCGCATGGCGGTTGCCGCCTGTCGACTGCCGCTAGCAGACTCAGTTTTAGTTCCAGTTCTACTAAATTCATGACCGCTCAAAAGCAGCTTTAGTTTTTATTACCATTAAAATCGGGCGCTTCCTCTGACCCGCCCCAAAAACACAGAATGTCGCTCATAACTCAAAGGCATAAACAGACAGAAAGTGCATATTTTTGGATGTGTGTATTGAAATGCACTGAGGGAAAGTATTTAATTTTACATGAATTGACAAATATTTGTTGAAATTTAAAAAAACTTCTTTAAAATACTTTTCAAAATTATATACCATCCAATTACGTTTCCAGATTTTCCCTCATATAATTATACCATCATTTTTTCACACTTTATATTCTGAGCGTAATAGGATATTCCTGGTTTTTGGGGGAATGAGAGCAAACCTGCGCGGATCTGTTGGCTCTTTTGGTGCGCGTGTATTTAACAAGTTTGGCAATGCTCTTTGCTAGCATCACCTGAAATCCAGCCCTCGGATGTGACCCTATTGTCCACTCCCCGGGTCAGCGGAGGCTTTGAAAGCCAAAACTGAAATCAACTAACAACATTAACATGGCAAAGCAATTTCCACCCAGCCAGACATTTTGTGGAGGTCCTGGTTTTCGAGCTACACACAAAAGCAGACAATAAGCGAGCTCTTCCATTTGTGATGGCTCAAAAGGGCGGTGTTGGCGGCATTGCTGGTGGTTATTGCATATGCACCATATACCATACACAACGCACCACCTTCACACATGTGACAGAGTTAAATAGGCGAGCCTGCAGCATGCATGGTGTGCCAAAAAGAGCGCGACAGGACAGCGCTACGCAGAACAGCGTAGAGAATCCTGGAGCTGCATTTAGGTACTCAAGCGTCGTTGTCATAGTCATTTGCCATGCGAACGGGTGTGTCGCTCGGTGTGTGTACCATTGGGGTGTTGCTCTTGGCTGATGATGGGTTTTAGGTGTGTTAACTGGGCCCAGACTGGGGCAGACCAGCCGAGCCTTCTGGCTTTCTATCTAACGGCGTCACATATGCTCCTAACGATAATAGTTTTCTGCGTAATTTGTTCGCAATTTTAGAGGAAGCTTCGTCGGATATCGCGCTAAAAACTTGGCCCACGCATAGGTCCCAAAATCTCATACACTAGGATCCCAGCTCGTTCCAGAAGAGGGAATTCCCTTCCCCCTTTTGCCTATTATTTAGTAGTCCAGTTTCAGACCGAAAAGGACCGAGATGCCAAAGATAAACATAAAGTTGCAGTGAAAGAAAATTGTAACAGATTTGGCAATAGTATTAATGAAATATTTTTAGATTTCTACTAAAGGGAATAAAATATTTCATATATGATTTTTTTTAACTTCAAGGTCATAAAGGCAGTTATATTATTTCAAGGATGCCCTTTGCTTGCTGACACTTTTCGCTTTGACTCCTTGAAATTCATTTCAATTTGGGTCTCAACTCCACTTTCCGCTCGCGGTCACGAATGGGTTAAGGCTGTGAGTGAGACAGCAAGAGGCTCTTTCTGTATCGCCGCACGTGTCACTGATGCCGTCGCCGCCGCTGCCGCCGCATCCTGCGTAGCTTTATAAACAATTTTGAATTTTGCGGTTGTGCGAAAATTAATGGATGCCTCGCTCTTGGTGCGGTTTTTGGCCGCGCTCCCAGACAACGCCCTCCGGCCACGCCTGCTGCCCGGTCTTCGGGAACTGGGAGCTGGGAAAATTTTAGCATTTTGTCATTAGCGTTTGCTTTCTGAAAACGAGATTGTTGTTTGTCACTGCGGTGATGGCTATGGCGGTGATGGCAGCGGTAGCGGCGGTGGAGATGGCGATGGTGGTGCAGCAACACTGGTGGTGCGATATTGCAGCTTAATGGCGGGCAAGTTTCAGGCATCAAGCACGCCAGCCAGAAAGGGAGTACGGAGTGCAATCAATTAATGCTGTAGGGCTGCTCCAGCAAAGGAGATTCATGCACTTAATCCTGTTTTCGATTACGAGTAGAACGAAATAAAGTTTGAAATTTGTTTTGATGAAATTTGAGTGTCATAAAAATGCTTAGAAGATACAAATTTGAATCAAACTAATGAAAGCCCACAAAAATAGCCCACAAATTTACAATTTCAAGAGAGAAAGAACTAAATTCAAAGAAAATGTTTGTAGTTTTCCATTAACCATTTTTGCATCTCCAGAATTTATTAAAGGAAAAACCAGGACTTGGAATGTTGGTAAAAAAAAGTTATGATGCAGCTCTAGTGCAGCATCCACATGTGGGTTTGTTATGAATAAGGCAAGACTGAAACTTGGGCTTTTGACTCTGGCAGCGCCATAGAGTCGAGTCAGGCAGCCAGGCACGGTTAATAAAACAGACAAACACTCAAACTTTTGCTATAAAAATTTTTAGCGAGTGTGTGGCCGGGGCAAGGAAGCCGGAGAAAAAAGGAGTTTTTTAAGTTGGCAGAGTTGTTTGCTTGCTAAACAAGTGCTATTAAAAGAGCATAAAAAGGTGAAATGTGAATTGAGATTGGGAGAAGGTACGGCATGGTATGGCAGGAGAAGATTGGGTGGTCGGTAGCAGAGACAAAGGTAGTCAGCCTGCAGGCACCGTAAAGGTCCTTGATTGTGGGAGAATCCCCGCTGTAATATGCCTTGGCCAATCTTCATGCAAACTCTCCGAGCCACAGCGGAGTTTTTTATATTTGGCAGCTTAGGTGCACTTCTGTAGCTGTCCTTTCGGCGTCCTTAATGCACTGCACCAAAAAAGAAATATAAAGAACGAGCAATTTCCAAAAAGCAGAGGGGGAAACCGAAACAAAAGCAAGAGAGCAACTACATGATGCAGTGAAATTTTATGCGTTTAGTTTTTATTGCAGAATATTTTGCATGGCAGGGGCTGTATAAAGAATTATCCACTAACAGCTATAAAACAGCTATAAAGTGAGTCAAGTATTTGTTAAGAAGTACGGTCCCTAACTCAAGTGCACTGTGCATTAAAAAGAGCGGGGGTAAACATGAAATGAATCCAAAAAATCCTGAAAAATATTCACTCCACCCTCGTCGTGCTCGGACGATGCATGAATTCGTGCACCCAATTTCAAGCTCGATGCGATGCGTTTGCGCAACCAACCGGGCATATGAGTAACATGTGCACTTTATACATTCTGAGAGAAGGTGGCCGCCTATCCATTGAGCCTATTTGTTTTATTTATATTTCAGTTCGGTGCCATTTTGTGCGCGCATATTAAACAGGCCCTGGCTGGGTGGCTGGATGGAAGGCCAGCGGATAGGATAACAGCCGGATTCGAGAGGCAGGGAGACAACCAAAGTGCAAAATGCAGTAAAATATTGAAATTGTACAGTTCCCGTTGTGCAATGAGCCGCAATACCAGCGACGTTTTTGTATTTCCCCTTGATTTTATTTTTTTGTTGGTTGCCTCCGCCTGTGCCACACATGGCCAGCGAGTTGAAAGGTGCACTCACATATGGAGGGGGGAAATTTTGATTTTACGTGACTGGCATGGAGTGGCAAAACGAACTGGGGCTCGGAAATGTACAGCAATGGAAGCGGATCGAATATGCGAACTGGGCGGGTGACTTCGAAGTAGCTTTTCTCTTATTTCCAATTAGCATTGCAAATTCATTTGAATTTATCGTACTGAAATAATTCCCAAGGATCGTGTGCGTTTGGAATTGGCTATAATTTAAGGCCATGAAAATACGTTGTCACCGGTTTAACGTTTTTTCCTTAAAATACTTACTTACTTTTCTTAATACTTACTTTATCCATATGACAGAACCTAATCCTTGATCCTTCCCTCTTAAGAAATGAAAAATACAAGTCAAAGTATTTGTTTTTAATTTTGTTTTCTGTTTTTTGATTAACATTTTTCCCATTTTATTTGATTATTTCTCTCTTGCTCGGCTGCAATTTCTGGCAGCGTTATTTTTTTTTTCTATGCATACATTAACGTGTTTCTGCCACACACTCAAGTGCGTTTGTGTGTGTGTTATTGAGTGTGTATGTGGCTGTATATGTGTGTGTGTTTGGGTGTGTGGGTGTGTTTGTTGGGTTCAATCTGGGGCTTCGTTCGGTTTTGATTGAATTGGATAGGCTGTTGAAAGGCGCTTAACATAATTATGGCATTTTGCTCGCACACTTTCAATAAATCTCTTTTTAATGCTGCTTGCTTGTATTATTTTGCTGTCGATTTTGTGTTTTTTTTTGCTTCTGTCACAAATGCAATTATATGTGGCTCGACTCTGTGTTTTTCTGGAGTGGTTGTTTTTGGGAGCCGATGGCGCTATTTAATGATCTATCATATGTCTGCGCCGGGCCCTTGCTCGCCAACCAGATGCTCTCCGACAGCCTTTTGCAGTCGGCATTTTTACATTTTTATGCAAATATTAATACAATTTTCTTTTTCTTTTTAGTTAGTTCGCATTTTGATGCGCACATTGTTTGTTCTTTAATGTATGGATTTATATATTTATATATATATATTTTTTATAAATATTTATATGTACATACACAACATTGAATCATTTATTTATATTCCTTTTGCTTACACCGTAACTATGTATACATAATTAAATATAATTATGCTATTATATATATGTCGTCGAATATTTCGGATTTTATTTCCATTTTTTTTGTCTGTATTTCTTCATTATATTTAGTTCGTAATTTTACCATAATTTTCCAACATTTCCAACAGATGTTCAGCTACAATTTAATTTAATTTCCATTGGCTTTTCCACATACTTTAAAGTATTTTTATTAATAATTATATTTATATTTATATTTATAATTATATTTATGCATAGCTTGCTCTTGCACACAGTTTTCTTGACTGCCCAAATAACATTTAGTATATATGTATATTTATGTATAGATATAGGTGTATATATATAGATTTGTATATATGTAAAGTGATGCATTGCCGATGCACAGTTTTGTCGTTGGCTCTCAAAAAACACGGTATGCCAAGTTGAAAAAATAATCCGATTTCTTTGTCCGTAACATCGTTTTGCTTTCATCACAACTTATGGAAATTAGACTCGCTCTTTATGGCATTATTTGACCATTCAATTGAACTCTAATTTTGATTTAGACATTTTTCAAAATTTGCCCTTTGCTTGCCCATTTCTTTTTGTGGATTTCTTAGTTTCTTTGGTATGTAAAAAATAGTTTACATTTTGTATTCGTTTCAATTTCCATTTTCGCTTTCATTAAAGTTTCATTTTTTTGTCCGTTGTAAATACCATAAATAATTGTGTTTAGGTTTACATTAAGTGTATAGTTTTACAGTTACACTTATGATTCTTAGCTAAACATTGACTACATTTTATATTTTGCTTTTGCTACACGTTTCTCTCGTATCCTTTTCTAAATATTTAGCTAGATTTGCCATTTGCCATTTTCCCGACCATTTTGTAGGTTCATCTTAATACATATACACGATACACAAACACAGATACATGAATACAAGTTTCCTTATGAGTGTGCGTGAGTGCGCAGGTGTGTGCGTGTGTGGTTTTGGTTTTAGCCTCTTCTATGGATATCGTTTAGGATATATTGTATAGTTTTTATCTAGTCATGGGTCCATCTACAATTATATTTTGTCCGGCTTCCGGTTTCCGGCTTGATCGTACGTTCGGTATTCAGTGCAATTTTCTACTCGATTTCTGGTGTGATTTATTTCTCATTTGGTTTAGTTATTTGGTGCTTAACTCAATTACTTATAATTTCATATTTCTCTAGTTAATGCTGGATAAACACTCATAATTATGAATCAACTGATCGAAGCTAGTGGTGGAACATTTGACTCGCCATTGACTACTTGCTAATACTTATGCCTATGCACATCGATATATTGGCGAAATGATCTTTGGAATGTAATCTATTGCGAAGCTAACACATCATGAACTGCATCAAAGGTAGGACAAATACATATTGTAAATGAATTCTCAGTCAACGAAACACATTTCTCTTAATATTCATTTTAAATACTAATTTTTCTCAGCTTATACTACTCTTAAATGTTATATTTTTTTGTGTTTTTTTTTTTTGTTTCTTAGCCTTTGTTGCTGTCTTGTGAATCGAAATTCTTCTTTTGCAAGCCTTGGTAAATCATAACCACATCCATCATAGCACCCACTCTATTCTTTCTCTGGTATATACAATGTATATGTTATACCTACTAAAATACATTTAGATATTTTTTATTTGCTTCTAAATTTTGTTCTTTTGTTTTTATTCTTTCTTGGTGAAGGGGCTCATTCTTAGACAGGGGTAGCCCTTTCAAAAATAGACACAAATAACACACATTCATAACTTTGGTTTGGGTATTTCTCTTTTGGTTTCATTTGATTAGATCAATTTCAATTAATACTATTGCACTTTCCGGCCAATACTCCTCATCTGAGCAGCCGCCAAAGCTTTCTTCGACTTTGGTTGAATCATATAAATATATTTCTTAATTTTTACACTTCCGGCATGCCATAAACCTGGGTCACTGCTGGTTGTTGCTGCTGTGCTTGTTGCTCGTTGTTTGCTACCTGCTGCGGTTGCTGCTGCTGTTGCTGTTGCTGTTGCTGCTGCTGCTGTTGTTGCTGCTGTTGCTGCTGCACCCAGTGAGATGGATAGTAGAGCTGGGGAATATAGTGTTGCGTTTGTTGTTGATGCTGCTGCCGCTGCTGAAGGTGTGGAGGTTGGCTGTGGGGCGGCTGCTGCTGTTGCACTTGATGGTGGTGCTGCTGTTGGTAAGGCGCCTCCTTCACGTATTCCCCGGACGACTGCTGCTCGTGTGGCTGCTGCACCTGCAACAGTTGCTGCTGCTGCGGCTGCTGGTGTGGCTGCTGCTGTTGCTGTTGCGTGGAATACATGGCCATCCCTCATGGCAGCTACACGAGCAAACTGGGCGCCAGCCACTCATCCTCCGCCAGCTAAGCGATTGGGCACAATCGTTACGAAACGTCATCAGAAGCTTCGATGCCATTTACTCACCTGCGGACTGACCTGGAACTGCTGCATCGGATAAGCCACCACTCCGGTCGCTTGGGGCAGAGCACTGCCCACGCTCTGGGTGATCTGGGGAGCGGCAGCTGCCGTTGCTCCCGTCAACTGTGGCTGGGGCGGTACGCTCTGCCAGGTTCCGGGCAGCTGGACACCCATTCTACAAACAGAAGCGGAGAAGAGTACATATATAGATGTTATAATTAACCACATAAAAAATCAGGACATAAGAAGAATTTTCTGGCAAATTCAAAAACGGAATTCAAACGATTCAAAAATAAACGCAGATTGTGTGCAGATTCGGATTTTCAACCTTACCCCATGTATCCCGCCTGCTGGTATCCTGTGAATTGACCGTATGTGAATCCCTGCATGCTCTGCAGGAACTGGCCCGGCTGTAGGGCACTGGCGGGTGCTGCCGCCGGATATGTGGGTGCCGGTGGGTACCAGTATCCGGCAACCTGCTGTCCATAGGCAGCCGCCGCGGCTGCTGCAGCCGCAGCCGAGCCGAATGGGAATCCCTGGGCCAGAGCCTGCCCGGCAATGGCCGACATGTGGTTGGGGTCGCCACTTTCCTTGCCCCACGCGCACTTCACCGGCTGCTGGTTGATCTCCGTGTTGTTAACGGCCACGATGGCGTGGGTCGCGGCTTCCTTGGTGGAGAAGCTTTAGATGCACAGAAAAAAAGCATTCATAAAGTTTAAATAATATTCGAAACTTTCATAAAATTATTGAATAAGTAGGTCTATAGATCTTAAACTAAAAATGTACTTAGAAGATAAACTAAACAGGGTTTGAGTCTCTTATTACTAAAATACAAATCAGCATTAACTGCCTTACTCCTATGTATTTCTTTTCTTCTCCTATGAAACAGATTGGCCTAGTTTAATTTCCGCTTAACCCGCTGCGGCAACAAAGCGCAAAAGTGGTACAAGCCTCTGTGGAATTGTTTTGTTGTTGCAGGATTGGTTATAATGATGCAGCAACTCTGCCACAGCTGCTGCTGCACTTGTAGTCCCCGAGCTCATTATGTTACAAAATGCCAAACAATGCCTCCGCTCTCTCCGGCTCTTCACTTTCGCTGTGGCTTTCTTTGCCTCCTCCTAGTTTTTTGTTTTTCCCCCTTTTTTTGCAACACGTTTGCAACACACAAATGAGTTTTGGAGCAGTGCACAAAAGGCGCTCATGGACATGGCCAGCAACTGCAATGCGTTTCTTGCCTGCCCCTTCATTGCCGCCTACACTTGGCCAACTTTATATTGTTTATTAGATATTGGGATGTTGTAGTATAAGACTACCATAATTAGTAAGCAATCTTGATCTAATTGAAGCCGTATGTTAATAATATATGATTTTGTAATTCAGAAAACAAAAAGGTAATCGATCTCATGTTTTTTTTTTAAGTGCATCAATCCAATCCCAGTCTCCCCGGGTCTGGTTGCGGTGGGGTACACTCAGTTCGTCGGGGGCCAACGGCTGCCATTAAAACCCTATCAGCATTCGTGACGGCAGCTGCGATCTCCACCGCCAACTCCACCAGAACCACCATCACACCGCCGTGCATCTCCAGCACCGCTCCTTGGCAACCTTTTTTCGCTACGTGGTGTGTGTGCTGCTGGAGGTCCTTTTTTTCCCTGCCATAGTCGTTGTCGCTGTTATTGCGGTTCATTGTTCTGTTTGTAACTTCAAATTTGCCTGTCGTTGTTGCTTTTGCTATTGCACTCATGATTGTTGTTGCCACTAGTGGCATGGTTGTTGCAGTTGCCGAGTGTAAAAGTGTTGTTGATTTATTAACGGCGGGCTCTTTGGATGGGGGCTATGCATTGATATAGCCAGTGTGTGTTCTTAACGTTGACAATGGAAATTTGAATACGAGACTACCACCGCCGCTGACCGCACTGCACGCACACATATGTACGTAGATGCGAAATCAAAATGGCGGGCAACAAAGGGTTAATATATGAAGTGCAAGTTTGAAGGGAAAAGCGGCAGAGCGGCAGACCGGCAGAGCTTGCAGACCAATCGAGTTGTACTTATCATCCTAATGAAGCTTAATACTAATTCCAAGCTTTTATTTTAACTTACCGCACAAATGCGTATCCTTTGTCCTTGAAGACCCGTATCTCCTGTATTGTGCCGTAGGGCGAGAAGGTCTTCTGCAGGATCTCCTCGTTGAGGAATCCGGACAGGGCCCCGTTGATGCCGCCACAGTAGACAGTGCAATTGGTGGGGCTGCTCTGATTGTAGACCTCGTCAAAGGTCAGCGGCTTGGCATTCACTGCAACGAGCGAAGATTAGCATTGCGATGACAATGAAATACAAGAAGGGAGTGGGGGATATCAAGAGGGATTCTGATGCGATGCTGGCGGTACTCACTGTCTGCCTTGGTTGCCGGTGGCTTCCGTGTGGCCCAATTTGTGCGTATCGAGCGCGAGCCCAACCATTGGCCATTCATGGCCGTGATGGCGGTTTCAGCCTCCTGCAACGAGCCAAATTAAATGGGAAGAGCAATTAGCTAAAAGCCCATCGCAATTTACGCGGGTTTGTCTAGCCGTTTAAGCCGCTTACTATGGCTGTTAAGTCTTTGCCAAAGTCTGCTGCTGCGAGGAAAACCCGAAATTTATAAACAAACAGCTCAAAAGTGTTAAGCAAAAACCAGCAAAAAACACTCAAAAAAATACACTTTTTTAAAAGAAATTTGGAAAACGTATGGTAAAAGTTTCGCTCTTCCAAATTTCCATCTGCATCCCCATAAGCTACATTAAATTATCGATTTATATATTGTATCGTATTTAAATCTTGTATCCTTCAATGTTCCGTTGTTTCTTAAGGTGTCCTGGCATTTACAGAGAAATAAAAAAAAACAGACTAAAAACAATCGCTCTTGTTGAAAATTTGTTCATTGTGGGAAGTAGGCGACATTGTTGCTGCTTCTCGGCTGCTCTTTGATTTCCTCGACTGGCAGTTTTTGAAGGGAAAATGTGTGGCTGGAGAAAAGTTTGAAAGTGGAATGGTGGAAGTCCTATACGTAGCATTTACAAGGCCGTGCACAAATTATAATTTCAATTTCGCATAAAAGGTAATTCGTGCGTATCAAACGTGATTCATGCCGAAATGATTGCAACTGGCAGAAGGTCTTGCATGCAGCCAGTCTGGTTTCTATATATATGTTTCAATATAAATGTATATATGTGGAGAGTTGAGTATAAACTAGTGTGTGTGTGTGGTGGGCGTTTCATAGCAATTTACTTGCGGCACACCAAAAGACCGAAGACCGAAGACCGAAACCGAGCGGAGGCAGCTAAAGCAATGCAATAATGGCATTTGCTGCGCTGCAGACGTTGCAGCTGCTCATTGCACGTTCTTTAAATGGCGAAACCCCGAGCCCCGTATTCCGGACCCGGCAGCTTAAATCCGGACCCGGCTGCGACTGGCAGCCACTGTAACTAGGCATCTGCCGCCCAAAAATCCCACCTGGGCGCCACCCAATCATTTCTTTTTATACCCTTCGTTGGGGTATACAGAATAAAAAAGAATACACATTCTTAAGTTGAAGTACTTTTTCTTGGATTGGATATTAAATTCTAGTATAAAAGATCGATTATTTTAATAAACGAAAAAACCCAGAGTACAACAAATTCGACTTGCACCGAATTTTCCATTAATTTTCTTGCTCTTTGTGGCAAGCTTTGTACGTGCAACGCTCAAAATCAGCGATGACGTGCACTGGCTGAAAAACGACAATTTTCAAACTAGAGCGAAGAAAAAGTTTTAAGATTCCAGACGAGAACATTGGGTTGGAGAGATCCTTAAGGAAAAAATGTCTGTGAAGCATATTTCTATTCAAAATGAAGGATATTTATTTATAAGGTTCGGGTACTTGTTATATCACTCATACGCAGTGTAAGCCGCTGGCCGGCCACAATTAGCAATTTTATTTTATGTTAAACGAGCTATAAAATTAAAGTTACATGAATCCCCGCAGAACGAATTAAACGACCTGAACATAAATTCTTATGTATTGGTTTTCTGGGGCCTGTAATTTAACCACTTGAGCAAAAGTCAACAATTGAGTGCCTGCCCCGTCAGCGATAAACCACGCAACTGTCGCCCAACTTTGGCCGTAATTTAATGTCTGGATGTGTGCAGTGTGCAGTATGTGGTGTGTCCCAGTGGGTGTTATGTGTGTTTGGCAGTGTGTGCCTGCAGGGGTATGTGTGTAAGTTCGCGGGTATAAGTCCCTGCGTTTGCGTGCGTGCGTGCGCATTTTTATGCATTGCCAGTTGCATTTTTCATATTTGCATAAACTATAAATTTTACATTTTTTAAGCGATACGCATCGTTGATTGCGGAACACACACATACAAGCATACGGGGACGTTTGAAACAACTACAAGAACAAGTCCTGCAGCAAACAATGCCAAACGGTCCTGCGTTTTCCTGTCGGGCATTAATTATACTCTAGGAGAGGGTACTCTCGGTTTGTCCAAATGGGCACAACGCAGGGGGTAATAAGATGGAATTTATTAAAGAAACTCCGCCTTTCTCCTCGATTCTCATAAGATGTACCTAATACCTTCAAGATATAATATTAATAATTTTTAATATAATTATTGAATTGGATCCAATCAAAGTTAGTTTTCCCTTTCTACCTTTTTGAAATATATTAGTATTTACTTTCCTTTAAACTTTCAGCAATTGCTTGGCATTAATCACTGTAAAATGTATCTTGCAGGAACTATCAAAGAACACACTTTAAACGCAGCTTCTACAGATAGAGATTTTCTACACTATTTTCCTGGTTGTCCTGTGCCAATTCCAATGGAAATCGTATGTGTCAATTGAAATTGTCTTACCAAACGCTCGATTCTCCTGTCCAAGTTCGTGTGTGGAAATAGATTGTGAAAGTAACTTTGACCGTGGATAATGCAATTTTCTAAGACCAGACAACATAAGGAAACTTATTCTGGCTGCAACCGACATTTTGAGTAGAGCATTTTTTCCAGCTTTGACAAGTCTTCGAAGCTAACCAACTTTATAAATCATTTTGTCGTTAAATTGCTTAGAAGATGCCAAATGAAAGCATATTTAAAGTGTAGCATTCTTTTATTATTTCTAGAAGCTAAGAATAGCTTCTTAGTGTGTTAATGTGTAAAGAACCTTGATTTGTTTGCACTGCTAAGGCGATTATTGCCCCAAAATGTCCAACGCAACCCTAATGACTTGATTATAACCCAATTCCGGGGCTCAAGAGTCTGCCGAGTAATTTACCAATTCATCTTGCTCAAGTGGCAGCTCGACGACCGCAATATGGCACCCACTACGACTTGCCAAACTATTTATGAAAGTCCTGGCCCCAAACAATGCCCGGATCGAAACCAAAACTGTTGTTGGCAAGGATGTCTAAGCTAATTGCAAATCCAAAATCTACGACCAACATCGACAACATCGGAGGCGCCAACGACAATGGAAATTGTTTTCGTTTCGGGTTTGAGCCTATTGGGGCTTGGCTTATTGGCAGTTGGGGCGACACATTTCCTTTGTGTGTGGTCGAGATGTCTTTGGCTGTTGTTCGGTTTGGTGAAATTAATTAATGGTGAATGGCAAATTTGCAGCTAATAGGAGGAAAAGTTGAATCGTTTTCCGGTCTGTCGCTGTGACAACCACCAGCATTGCCTACACCTCTTAGTTCTAGTTCCTACCAGTTTCCAAATTAATTCGCCTTTGATTAAAAGTTCAACTTGTTCAGCTAGTCTTCAAGCTATTGCTGCCATTTTTCTGTTTTGTGTTTTTTTGTTTCTGTTCTGAAACATTTCGCTTGAAAATTTTCTAAATGACAACTTCCGCTTTCGGGATAAGTTAATTAATTTCCATGGACATGGATGGCAGAAAACTTTGCTCGGCGCGGGACTCAAATTTAAGAACATTTTGCGTACAGATTCAATTTGCCGACGAAACTTGTGTAAAGTCAACTGAGATCGGGACTGGGCTGGGGACTTGGCTGGGGATTGGAACTGGGGCCAGGGCCCTTTGTAAATATTGATTACTTGATAAGGCGCAGAATCCTTTAATACTGTGGACCAGGCCTGAAACGGAAATGAGTCCGGTGGTTGAATGAGTAAGTGGGTGGGTGGGGTTGGTGGGATGTTTCAAAGTTTCACATCGGCTGGGAAACAAAACCAAAAAGGCGAAATACCTTCATTAAGCGAATGAAGAAAAGCAAAAGTAAGTTGAAGAATTTTTAAGTGGTTTAAAAGGGTTTTGTCATACTTTTCATGTGGATCTCGCCGGGATCGACCCCTTTATCTTATCCCATACCCGTTCTCATTCCCATTCCCACATAGCCATTTTCAGAGGCCACAAATGAGGGCAGCATGCTGCTGGTTTTTTGTGTATATATACTTGTCTTGTAGAAGACAACACGGTAAGCCGAGAGCAAGACATTTTAAATGTTTATTAAAACAATAAGGAAATGGTTTGTGCCAAACGGAAAAAGGAAAGGCGGAAAAGGAAAAACTGTAGCGAAATAAGGTGAAAAAAAGGCAAACTCAAACACAAAAAGGGGATAATCCTCCCTCACACAAACACAAAACCCAAGCCAAAAACCCACTGACACATTCTGGTAAAATAAGAAGGTGCCCTGGCGTGGCTCTCCATTTTCGTTTTTCGGCAACCGTTTTGTCTTGAAAAAGGTAGCCGACACCAAGTATTTAGTGCTGGCCCTTTCCTTCCTTGGCTGAAAGGTTTTCCTTTCTGGCCAACTCCTAAGCCGGTTTAGCTTTGTTCTTCGGTCAGATTCATTAACGTGCCTATTTAGATAAGCGTGAAAATATCAAGTCGAAGAGCCCACCCAGCCCCAAGTTGAATATTAAAGCCGATGGAGATAAAACTTCCGCAATCGAAATGCCCGAGTGTCAAGTTCCGAGTTCCGAGCTCTGAGCTCTGAATTTCCAGCTCTGGGATTCACTTTCCTTCTGCGTGATGATGATGATTTTTTGATATTTATAAAGTAACTCAAGTGGCAAATCGTTTGGCCAGTGGAAATGCGTTTCCATTTGTCGACTTTCAGCAGCCAGACTGAGATTATAATGATGCCCTTGATGATGATGATGATGTGGAACCATCGAATGGAGCAGATAAGACGCCAAAGTCATCCGCCAAGTCATCGTTGAATCGGCTGTCTGGCCCAGTCAACGGTAAAAACTGTTTTTCTACCGCTTAGGCCCAAACGCTTTTCGATTTTTGACCACACATCAAAATGCCAAGGGAGTGGGGTTTGCGTTTGGTTGTTGACCAAAAAATCAGTATTTCACGCTAGACCGAATTTTTGTCAAGGCATAATTCCATGGGATTTATTTATGTATGTCAGTTTTGGGATGATGGGACAGTAACCCCCAATCGGCATCACTCCTCCCATTTCCATCCATTTCCTTTCATTTCCCCGCCGAAAAAAAAAATATAGAATGGTTTTTTTTATAGTTACTGCCTCCGGGCTTGTGGCTTCTGCGTGTGTAGGCAGTTTGTAGTCCGGAGTGTTGTCCCTACACGGCCCTCAAATCACTAGTTCCTGAATTATTATGGAAAGCATAAAATGAATGTCCAGGCCATTTATATTTATAACCAAGTTTTGTACGCTTCAGCAAATTTATTGGCCGGCTTGAAATTAAATAAATTGTAAACCAGGAAAGAAACTTTAAAGAGAAATATAAATTAATCAAATTAAATGTTTGATACATACAAACGAAACTCGTCGTTACAAAAGGATAAGTCCATTTCTTTGGCTTATTGATGATGTTTCCCATATTTTCGGGAACAGGATGATGCACCGTAGCGCAAATTAGGGGCAATGTATATGGAATGCTTTTTAATTTAAGTGCACATACACATGACAAGGCATTCGGCATCCACGCAGCGGAATCATAAAAGAAACATCAGAACTGCCAGCCGGATGGGTGGGTCGCGGGTGGCTCCTGGGTGGGTCGTTGGGTTAACCACAGGCATTCTGGGTGCCGCGACAACAGTAGCAGCTCTAGCAGCAACAACGGCAGCGCCAACAATAAGAACAAATGATAATAATGCAACAATGAACAGCACAAGAAGATGATGAAAAGAATGTGGGGGCGTGGCAGGGAAGTCGACATTATATCTTGTTCGCTGCACACATTGTCAATTCGTTTTCGTTGTTTCCATTTTTTCTTTTTTTTTCTTGTTTTTGGTTTCCTGCCTTGGCAGTTCTGTTGTGGCAACTTTTAAATAAATTTAAGTGCATTATACAACGAAAAATCTGTCAGCCAAGAGCAAACGAGCCAAAGGAGTAATACGATTAAATGCATCTCTGGCCCTGAGCTTGCCTTTGTCTCCACAAAGCTGGCAAATCAGTTTTGTGTCGGAAGAAAGCCACTCAAGATGCAGGAGAGGCTTTTTTATACTTGTCTACGTCTTCGTAGATCTTTTTGCGATGTGAGTATGCAATAATATGTTAATGTCCCTCGGATGTGTGACAATAACAGGAGCCGGCGACGATGGCAGGCATTAGCATTACAGTTGGGAAAGGAAGTGCACTAAACAAAATATTCAATACAAGTAATTGGAAAGTTTAATGATTCAAAAGTATAATACACATTCAAAAGGTGGACTATCCTTTTGTGCAAGTATTATGATAATAAATACTAAGCAGGAATCAAGAAATGGTTCTATTTTTTTTTCCCGTGCAGGAAGTACTTCCTTTTTCTCCTCCACATCGACATGTTTATTGCGTTTAATGTTTGCGTAAATTTTTTGTACTTGCTACCGCTTCTGGTGGCCTTGATGGTGGCATTTTTGTTGTTGTTGTGATTTATGATGCTAATGACACGCAGACAGGCATCTTCTTCCCGGCTCCTCATGCAAGAGCTCAGCTTGCCTTGATGGTTATTAAATTATGGCAATTTGTATGCGTCGCCAGAGTGCTGGCAGTCAAAATATAAAAAAAAAAATAAATAAAAACGAGAGAGATTTTGGTGTTTATTTAAAACATGTTGCCAAACAATTTGAGTTAAATATATTTTTGGTGAACGAACGAACGGCTTGAGCTGCTTTGGCTTTGGAAATGCGCAATTCCCCGCCGATTGGCAAAATTTCATGCGCCGGCAACCGGAAGTGGTGAATGGAAGAAAACGGTTTCTTTCTTTTCCGTTTTGCAGTTTGGAATGCACTCACATGTATGCTCGAGTGCATTTATGTGTGTGTGTGTTTACAGTTAGCTATTCGAAAAATAACTTTTCAATTTCCGCAAAACCACAGAGAAAATATCAACTTTGCACAATAATTTAATAAAACTTTTCGCATAAATAAAATTTGCATTAAATCAGCTGCAAGCGACGCTGCGCCAGGGCGGCGCAAGGCCAAGGGGGCGTGTCGGATTAGGGCGTATGAGTATTTGTATTTGTGTGAGTGTGTGCACAAAACGCATGTCGAGAAACTTAATTTGAAATATTTGAGTTTGCCATTTGGTCTATGTGTGTGTTTGTGTTTTCCGCCTTCTTTCTTTTTTGCGTTTTGCATCGAAACTAATCGAGAAAGTTCGAGAATTGGCACCCCATCCCCTTGGCACGCCTCCTTTTTTGAATCACAAAAAGTTAACTAGTTAGCCGGGAGGAAATGCATTAAGTATACGCCACATTGGCCATAATTCCAACTAAAACAAGTCAGTTGCCAAACGGCTGTGAGCCGAAAGTTCGGCTTTGACTTCAATTTATATGTGAATGTGCATTTGAATGACAGATTCTGGGTGCTGGGAGAGTGGCTAAGGGTGGGCGTGGCAAAAGCCAAGTGTCAGAGATTATGTTGTATTTGCACACGACACATTCCCAGGCACCTTTACAAATCCGCGCTCATCTCTTCGATGTCAAACAAATCATTGGCTTTCCTGCCAAATTATTAGGCCGTGTGTCTAAAGCACATTTCAAGGCATTAGCATTAAAATTTAATTAATAATTTTGAGCATTTGCCGCCTAATTGACTAGAAGCGAGCACCTCTGGCTTTTACGCCTTCCTCTCCGAGAAGTCTGCATCGATTCCATGCTTAGAGTTTGGCTTTTACCGAAAAGTTCCGGCATCGGTATGTGGGACTTAAGCTTGCGCATTTTTTTCTGCTCGACTGCCTGACACGCCATTGGTTTGATGCCCCACAGCCAGTGTTTCTTCGTTTCAGGACTCTGTTTCGAATTTTCTACCTATTAGGCACATGAAATTCAATCACAACACCCACGCAAGCATGGAAGTTATTTGGACCCTTATCAGTTGCGGTTTCAACATATTGAATATGATGTGTAAATGTTAACCGAGCCCCAAATAAATACTGGGGTGGCTTTCCCTTTTTTTCCGTGAGAATCGATGCATCTGCGCCCATAAAAAAACATTACAGATTCGTGAGCCATACGGCACACAGCCGGCTGCTCTTGATATACGAGTGTGTCCATGAGGAAGAAAATAAAATCAGATACTTGCCCCTTGGCTGTTAACCGGAATAAGCAAAAGACAGCATGCATTAAATCTTAAAAGTGTGTGCGGTTCGTTTGGCTTAGAGCTTTTCACATCTTAAAGAAGAACATCCAGGAGTGGTAGGTGTACGTGGAGTATGTGTGTGTTTTTGGGGTTTGGGAAAGTTAGAGCCATCCACAGGTGTCTTTTGTATGTTAAGTTACCGGGTTGACAGCCGGGATTTCAGCTAAAGTTTCAACTTGTTTTAATTAAGATTTCATTCGACAACCCCCCACCTCTGAATACACAAAGATATGAGCAGCTTCTGTGTGTATGTTTACTTAGAAAATTAAACTTGTGTAGCGACTAATGCGAGTTTGATTGAAACATTTGTAATTGTTGCGGAAATATGGTGCTTTGATGTGCGGATGTTCCGAATGTGCTGGCATAGCTTACCGATTTCTTGACAAAGCTGACAAATCCATAGCCCTTTGATTTCAACGTCTGCGGATCACGCACAACTCTGCAGTCTCTGTAAAATATGGAGAAAATAAAAGCATTTAATCTCGGTGATTCATTTGAGGTCCATAGCGGAAAAGGCGGAAAGAAAAATAATTAAAATGCAGCTTAATATAATTTATTTAAGCAATTTAGAGTTATCTTTTAAGGTTTATAGTACTCTGACCCACGAAAGGGACAAGAGCCATTAAAGAACCAAAAAATGAGCACACAAATGAGTTTTCGTGGAGACACATCGCCAAATTAAAAAGCCAGAGCTGGTTGGCCAAGTAAAAGTCAAGAGGCAGAGGCGATGTCGACATTGGAAATCCAATAGAATTACGTGTGAGGAAATATGATGCTTTTTACAGGAAAAACCATCGCCGAGAAAGGGATTTCGTAATGGAAGTGCAGATAGTGTGCAGGCCACCGCCTTCAAGGATGTATCAGTGTGCATTCTGGCGGGCAGGCGGTGGGTTGGCGATGGGTTGGCGATGGGTTGGGGTGTGGCATTGGTCGAGGGGATTTACCACAGAAGCCCATCCAAAGCCCCTCCAACCGCCAAACCACGTGTCGTGCCATGCCGTGGACGCTGCTCGAGAATCGGGCGTCAGCATTGGGCTTAAATATGTTGGCCCGTCTAAGCTAAGCCACGAAGAAATATTTAACCCCCCGCCCAAGTAAGAGTGTGTGTGTGAGTGGGGCTACCACAACAGCAACAACAATCGCACCCCATAGCCACTAGCGGTTACCAGAAAGGGCACTATAAAAAATTTGACTATCTTTCTGGAAAGGCAACCGTGTTTGATCAAAAGTGATTTTAAACTGAGATGATATTTTCAAACATATATTTCAGCGAACTTTATTAACTTAATATTTGATAATTATAGATCCAAAAATCTGGTTAGTTTTTTTTTCAAGTGCAGCTGGAGCCAGAAAGGCAAAACCCGCATGTCGGCCACGGCATTTAAAAAAGGCCAACTTGATTGTAAATCACGATAAAAGTCAATTTTTAATATGAGTTTTAGTTTAGCCCCATGCACGACTCCCTCCTTACCCCTTATCCATCATGTTAAGTGGCTGGTGAAAAAAAAAAAGAAACCCATTTTAATGGCCTTTGGCTTTGGTGGCGCTTCAAGGTTGCAAATTTATGGCTGGGCTGGCCAGAATCGAAATTGCAGTGCGATTGCGAGTGAGCGCCAGTGCATCGAGTGCCACCATAAATATCGAACAAAAAACATATTTAATTAAACTTTAATATTTATTAGCTACCATAGGAATTGAACTGCAATTGCTCGGGGCCACGTCTCGTCTGGCTTGGTCAGGCGAATGGATGATCTGGCTTTGGTTGTTTGGCAGGTCGGTAAAACCAACAGCCAAACGTGCAAGCACATAAAACAGGATAAACAGGATTCACAGATACATAAAATACAGCTTGGTATATTGCGTAAATACAATTAAAACCTTCCACTAATGATTGAGTTAATAAACATCCGTTTGCATACATTTCTCACTTTTTTCCACTTTTTCAGTTTTAATAAAAAACTTCTTTCGAAATTTTCTATCTCTAGAATATTCAAAAATTGTAAATTTTCCAAAATATTTCCGTTTTTTGCCCACTCCATAGTATACAGACTTCTAGTTTGACTACCAATGGGATTGGGCCAACAAATTAAAGGCCAGGCCAATATATGGATGTGTGTGTGTGTGTGGAGAATGCACTCCCTTTGAGACCTCCCTGGCTTTGCCTCCCGGGGCTCTCCAGAGTATATCATATTTCACAATCGATAAACATCACAGTTCATATTTTCATAACGTTTTTGTTTGAATATTTTAACATGCAGACACAACAACACGGCAGCCACCCCCCGCTTCTGGTATGGGGTGTACAATTTCCGGCTTTCATGTAAATACGAATTCGAAAATGTCTGCAAGTGCTCCTCGGTCCATCCTGCCCCATTCCGCGCCCAAATCTCCTTCGGCCTCTTCGGGCTGCAATAATATATTTGAACATTTAACAGAAAACAAACACAACCTTTTGCCTCAAGCCCGGCCAAGCCGGGCCAAGTCGGCAGATTTCCGTGGAGGAGCCTTGATGCCCCTCAGACTGCGTCGCCTCCCAGTTGTTATCATGCACGAAAAGCTGGGAAAATTCCAGTATGGAAAAGGGGTTGCAATATGAGTATCTATGGGCTTTGGGGGCGTGGCACTTTTGCTCAATGTTTGCGCAAAGAATTGAGCGACGAAGTCGATATATACAAGGATACATACATATATAGGAAGATGCGAAAAAGACCACAGAAGCGTTTCCAAATAAGAATATTAAATACACTGTAATTATATTTAAAAATAATTCAAATAGTTTTTGTTAACTATTAAAGAACTCTCCATAGTTATGTAGTTTGCCTAATCTGCTCTCCTGTACTAACTTTTCATATCAATAACCCGCCCGTCAAGTCAAAACTAAAAGTAGGAGAAAATCCCCTTGAAAGGATAAATGCATCTGCATAAGTAGGATCTATGCTTGTACTTGTGTGTGTATAAACCATGAGACAGAAATAGACCCTTTCATCCTGCTTTTCCGCTTTCGGCACCCCGCTCTCGGCTCAGGCCAATCAATATATATTTTTTACAAATATTGGCAAAAGTTTTGCTTTTGGCTTAAGCTCTGTGCCCGTGCCCGACCCGACCCGATACTCGAAAATAAATTTAACTAGAAGAGAGAGAAAATATTTTGCTTTCTTAAGTGCATAAAACTATAAACGTTAAACAAAATATTTCGCACATTCACGCATACAAATGCTATTTATACAGAATATTTTTTTGGCTTTATTCCCAAAGCCTTTGGCCCGGACTCGGCCTCGGGGCTCGAGTAGCTTTTGGCCCGATCTGTTTTTCGGGGCTGCTTTTTGGCCAGAGGAATGTTTGCGGTGCTCGGTGAGCGCATTAGTTGCGGCGTCCTCCGCTATTTTGGCCTTTGCAATTGGTTTATGCCAACAATGCAGCCAAAGCCAAACCATGTGTTGGAAATTCTTTTGTATTTGAATTAAAATTTCACAGATGATTTATAGACGTTTCGAAGTTTCCAGCTCGATATAAACTTATGCATGAGATTTCTGTGGGCCACGAAAGTGAAATGCATATGCGAAATGGGAAATGCAATCCGAGCCATTGATAACCCAGGCATATCTTTGGCTCAATAAAATATGGTTATGGCCCGGAGACAAATATCTTCACTATTCTTATAATAAAATCAAGATTTTATGAATATCAAGTGCCGGATTTCGGTATTAAATTCCAAGTTGTGCGCTGAGTAAAGGTTAAACCCTTTAAACCTTGTGTGGTATTGCCTTTCCTTTGATTTGCCATTATTGGCCAAGTAAATATAGACATAAGGAACTACACAAGCATTTAAAATATAGACCAAGAAATAGACTGATGAAATATTTATTAAGGCGTTACGCTCATACGCAGCTCTGAGTGACTTAACCCGCAATTTGCAATTTCCTGGCCACTTGAAGACCCTCTATCTGCCTCTTGGCCACTTACTCCGGGTAGACATATAATTTACAAATCGGGTAGATCGGAAATCGGGGCTGTAGCATGCTAAACACATCAACAGCAATGGCAAACACAAATTACTCAGCAGTGCAAACAAATGAAAAGCGATAACATCGCGCACCAAACAAGGGAAAATTGAGAATGTTGAATGTAGGAGCCCAAGACCGGAGCCAGGACCGGAGCTAGGACCAAGTCAAAATCCATGGCACTAAATCAATGAATTGCGGTTGTCCTTCAATTTCCTTTTGGCCCAGTCAGTGAGCGAAAAAGGAATCGAGGAAGTCAGTTTGAATTTGAGCTTGAGCTTGGCTCATCCAGCATTCTCATCATCGTCGTCATCTTCGTTGCCAGCCATTGACTTGCGTGTTTGAAATATTGAAATATTTTTGTTGGCCATGTTTACACATTTGGGCTATTGACTGCACACAGTTACCAACCGGAGTGGAGTGCTATACTATTTCATTTTTTTCTTTTTGTATTTTTTACTATTCCAATTTTTGTCGGTTTGAATTTCCACAGCAAATTTTTCGCCAAGCGCCGAGAATTTTTATTCGATTTGTGTTTGTCTCGTGCTTGCACTTTATTGGCTTGCTCGGCGCTGATAACCCTGATGGTTGATGGCTCCCAACGATGATGATTTCCATTTCCTTGTTCTCCGCCAAACGATTGGATTGGAGGCGTGGCCCTCGAATACTCAGATACTCAGATACTATTCCGATCACAGACGCCCCCCATTGCCCGTTCAAATACCGAGTACAGTTGTAAATTCAAATGAAATGCAAGCGAGCGCATTGTTTGAGTTTTGGAATGAGCAAAAAAAAAATAGGAATAAAAAAAAGGGAGGCTTAGGGAGAGTGAGCGGGGCTTTGAATTCTGGCTTTTTGGTTAGCCAAATATTTAAAGTGGATTTCTTGGAGCATTTTATGAGTTTTTCATTGCGGCTGCGTTCTTTTATTTGATTTGATTTTCCGGCCAGTGGCATCTGCTTGCTGGCCAAGAGAATTAAGTAATAAATTTCGTTTGGGAAAATATGTATGGGGATGAGTGCGGTTGGCGAAACGAAATGGCTCAAATAGAATGGCTGTGAATTACAAATCCGTAAACGTCGCATCTTCGACGCCGCATGCACTCTACGGAAATGGAGAAATGGGTAATGGCAAAAACCGAAAGCAAAAAAAATAAGAAAAACAAAAAAATTGAGGGAAACCAGGGCCCATCACGTCCTTGTCCTTGCTTCTGTCCCCTTGCCCAGACATCGTTACATTTATTTACACCAACATGCAAAACTCGCATTGAGACAATTTCATGCTCATCTGCATAAAATCAATTCCATTTTGGAGACAATTTGAAGATTGGAATACAAATTTCGAATTATCAACAGGGGACCCAACCGGGGAGACGTGGCAAAATGGCCAAGCCGGCAGCGATCGCAATCAGGATTGGAGCCTCTGTTTCTTTTCTATCCTGCAGTGGAAAAAATGTGTGACTATATTACGATGTATTAATTTTTTAAATTGTCTTTAAAAAGGAAGTTGTTACTCTAATTAGAATAAATAATTTGTTTAAATTTGATGGAGGTTAGAGAGAAACTATTTCGTCTTCTGTGGCTGCTTTTCCAGGGCTCTTTGACTTGTGCTGCCTCGCCATTTTTCTTTGAGTACTCGAAGGCTCTAGCCTGTGTCCAGGCGGTTACGCCGTGCACCCTCCAATTTCTCCTGCCAATGCCATGCATACGTAATGCGCCTGGGGATCCTGGAAGCGACCCAGCGGCGACAGTCTCGCTAATTCCAGGGCAGCCATTACGCGTTTGTCTGCCCGAATACGTGCGTGTGGATTGTATGTCGGTGTGTGTGTGTATCTCCGGATGCAGTGCAGCGGGAAAATTATGTGGTGTGTGATTTGCCATGGACACTGGACGTTTCTCGATGCCGGTTTCCTTTACCCCCGTGTCACCTCGTCACTAGCTTTGCTATTGAAATTTCTCTTTGAGAGAAGGAGGACAGCGACGAAGGTGATATTTCAGCAGAGGAGAAAGCGAGAAACAAAATGGAGAAATTTGCATGCAACTCGTTACGCTTGGCACTTGTGTGTTAAGCCCGTTCACCCTTAAACCCTGCACCTTTCGTGCTCGGCCTCTTTCTCGGCCCTTTTTTTTGTCTTTGAGCCACCCCACACGTAGATGAAATGGGGGAAAAAATACAAAAAAAAAGTACAAAAAAATACAGCGAAAAAGCCATATCGATTTTGCAGTAAATAAAACATTCAAAGATTGAAGTTGCCGCTTTTGAGCTTAGCCGAATGGTGTGTGGCCTCCTTTTTTATGGAGTGCGCTTCCTTTTATGGCTTCCGTTTCTATAGCAGCTGCTGCTGTGGTGCCGATGTGGTTGTGGCACTCTGGGTGGGTTAAGGGGACGCTGCCAAATTGTAAATATTTTTGTCGGCCACGTAGCGGCGCAGGAGAAAATATTGCATTTCTCGCTTGGCATAATAAACGATGTGCCAACAAAAAGAAAAAAAGGGCCCCCAAAAAAAGAGAATATAAACCCCACTGAAACCGAAAGAGAACCGCCAAAAACCACGCAAAAATACCAACAGCTGCACCGCACAAAGACAACCGAAATGCACACATGAACATTGTGCCACGAAAGGAACAATGCGAGGATCCTTTTAAAGGACAAGGCGGCTAAAAATATGGTTGACTGGTCATGCTAGGCAAGCAAAACCGGAAAGAGGCATTTAAACAGTTCACAAGATCTCAGATCGGATTACTATAACTTGGTAGATTTACAAATTGTAAAATAAATATTCCCTGAGTTCGATCACAGCTTTTATTATTGTGGTGGCTTTCCTTGAACTAAAATTTATGAAAATACCATGAGATGGTCGATTTGGAAAAAAAAATCATTGCCTACATTTGGGGGCTTGGCTCGGCGTCCGACATTTGGCAATTCTTTTTATTCAATTTGCGTCCGCTTAGCTGGATTCTCATCAGCTAAAACCCTTAAATGGTCAATCCTGTCACATATGGCCAAAACGTCGCCATCGGCAGACAAGCGAACCAAATAGAACTGGTAAAATCAAATTAAAATGGCGCCGTTGCCACACACGCAAATCCACCAACTTTTTCCTTCTGTGAGTGTGTTTCAATGGTCGCAAACGTTGTTCAATAAATTATATAAGATATAGCATTACCCTCTTCCTTTCGGCATTGATTTGACATGAATTATTGCCGGGAGTAGACAGAAGAACTTCCTGAAAAATCTTTTCCCTCAAACTTTAAGGCTTTGAAATGGATAAATTCCATTAACTGATGCCAGCCGCAGGCTAAACGTTGAAGTGCATTTTCATTTTCATTCCCCACCGAGCGTTCAATGAAGCGGGCGTTATTTATAACGCAACAGCCATGGTTCCACAATGGCTTCGTCCTGCCCCCTATCGCCTCCTATATTTTCCGAATCTCCCTTATATATCTCCTTGAATCTAGGACCCTCTGCCTCCGCTTCCAACTACTCCATCCCTCGTGACCACGCCCGGACACACGTCAATAAAGCTGCTTCAAACTGTCCACATTGGAGTTGTTGTTGGCGTTGCTGCTTTGCTGCTGTTGGTTATATTCGCTGCAACTGAAGCTGATGCCGGGGCGATAAGGCTACTTTAACGCTGTCCCCGATTTCTGCATGATGCCACACACACGGTCGGCCCCTTTCGTGTTTGCCCCCAATAGTGGTTGATGGCCGGCAAATGGAATGGGGCGGCATGGTGGTATCGTGGCATGGTGCATGGTGCACGTTGCTGGCTGGTTGGCTGGGCTGGGGCAGGCGGGTCCAATGGCGGTTTCAAACATGCAAATTGCTTGCGGTTCGCTTCGGTTTTTCCCGCCATCCCATCTCAACCCTATCCCAGCCCTTCGCTCTTCGGCGTTTTTCGCTTTCATTGAGTGCTCCGCTTACAGTTAACTCGACTTCACGCCACGTGTGTATGTGTGTTTGTTTGAGGGTGTATGTGAAAAATGCAACAACAAAAATCCATTTAGATTAATTAGTTTTTGAGCGAACGAAAGAAATGTAAAGCTCCTGCGGCAATCCTTAAGTCAGAGACTTGAAATTATAAATTTAAGTTTGGTCCTAATGTAGAAATGAGTTAAATATTTTGTATTACTTTTACAAAAAAAAAAAATTTAATAAAATTTCCTTGAAATGTGTCTGGGAAGTGTGGAATAAAATATAAAAGCACGGAACATCCGGACAAACTGTCCATGTAGCCCTGACAAGTTGAGACTCACTTTCTGCCTGAATACACTTAGCCAAACTCCCCGACTGCAGGTGCCCGCAAAACGGCGCTTAATGATGCCAAAGATGAGCGACCCCGTCGTGTCAATGGACTGGATGCGACCGGAGACCCCCGGATATCATCTACATGGCTAACTGAGCGTGCCGTGTTTGGCATCTCCATCTCCTTTGGTGTTCAGCTTGTCGTACACGCTCCACACAGCATCAAAGCTGCGGCACAAAAAAATGGGGGAAAAAAAATAAAACAGAAAAACTAAAGTGAACTAAAGTTTGCTCAAAAGTTTGTTTATTACACCGACAACGGACACACTCCGGCACAAAAAATTCGAGTGGCTTTCACTGCGGCCAACTTTATGTAGTCGTTGAAAATTCATCATCTTTTCAGCAGTTTATGCGCCAGTTTGCTGCCTACTCTTAAATTTCTTTTGTTTCGCCGACGGTCCATTAAAAACTTGTAACAACTTGGCTCGTTATCCATTTTTTTTCTCGTTTTTGAAAAGAAGCCTGGTTGTTGTGGCATAATTCCAATTTCCATTCGGTGTTCGTTTGCACGTCGCATCGTTGGCCATAGTTTTATTGATAGCCGAGCAGTGCCAGCAATTAAAAGCGAATTCGAAGCCAAGACAAATGTCCCAGACATTTACTTTTAGCTGCGAAAGTTTGATTGCTTCAGGCCCTGAAGCGGCTGGCTGAAAAGGCTAAAAGGCGGCTTGTCCTCTGTGAGGAGCGGAGGCAAACTAAAGCAAACTTTCACCAGAAAATGGCGAGCCATGGTAGCAGAGGGGACATTTTACAGCATCATTAAGGATAAGCATCGGGTTGTCTTTGAATTTGTTTGTTGCCATTCAGCGCTTTGTGCGTTTCACTTCCTGCAGATAAGTTTTTCTATCTCCTCCGTCTCGGAAAACTTTAATTTTGAATTCAACACCAAACGTTGGACTGAGTTCATTAGAAAAACCTACCAACCTAGCAGCAGGCCAATTAAGAAATAATTTAGGGAGCCAACAAGTTAACAAGTGTGACCTTTCAGTGGGACAGTAAGCACCTGCATGTGGGTGGCCAAAAGTCCGTAAATAAAACACGAGATCTCCCAGCTGACCGACCTTGGGCCGTGAAATCCTAGCGAAATCCTTAGAAATGTTTTATTAGCCCTACGTACGCTTGAATAAGCCAGCTTAGCGGAAGCTATTGGATTTTATGCTTCTGACTTTTGCAAGTCGAAAGGAGTCGAGTGCCGCAATGCCACTTTTCCCTTTCGCCCTCTGGCCCTCCAGGTTCTCGACTCCGACTGACCTGGGAGTTGCATTTCCCCAACCCTGACCCACTCCTGCCTCAACCGTGCTCCATTCGTTGCCCCTTGAAGTCTGCCTGTCTGTTCATCGGCGGTTAAGCTGTGTTCCTTGCAGCAGCTTTTCTTGCCGCTCGTTGGTTTTTGTAGCTCCTGATTTTTAGCTTCCTTTTAAGGGCTTGGTGGAGAAGATCACCTCTGGGTGCTGATTACCTAAACGTGGCTAATATTTTGGGGTACGCTGATATGCACATGAAATAAAATCTAAGTTCTTGGGTTGTGATTTTTCTATAAAGAAAGATTCAAAAGCTTGCACTACACAATTATTAATTAAAAATTCTAGCGAACTAGAAACAAGAAAATGCATTTGAATGTTTAATATACATTTGGGGAGCCCAGAAAATTGTTGATAATAACTTTGAATCCCGACCATTCCATAAATGCAGTTTTTCCTGCACAGTTGATTGGAATCGGAATTCCAGTTTTCTGCGATGGGGCCATAATGTTATTGAACACATTATTGTATTGGCAAAATATTTATTTAATGCTCGGAGCGAAAGAGAGCGGGCTATACAATGCAGGATAAGCTTCGCTCGGGCATCAATTCCTGAAATTTTGTATTGAAAGGAATTTCAGTGCGCCGAACATCAGCAACATATGCTGTGAAATACACGCATCCTGGCTGCCTGGGTGCCTGGCTGCCGGCAGCTCTTGTATGCTCATGGAAAGCACACAACACGATCCTACGCCACGTAAAGAGCCTGTTAATCTAACAACAACAATGCCAATGCCCATATACTTGCTCCCTGTTCGTCCTGGCCAGGCTTAGTAGAGACATTCGCTGTGGTTTTGTGTTTGTGAGTTAGAAATATTGAAAATTTTTTTGTTATTGAAGAACGGTATATGAATCGCAGACGCCGACTGCAGCCATGCCATCGGACCTGCTCATCCGACATCCCACAACTAACCAAAGAGGAACCCCCTGGGCAACAAATCCTGCCAGAGAAAACAAAACGTGAAATCAAATTCCATTGCAAAGGAGTTAGAGTGGATGGGTGAGGGGTGGTTTTAGGAGCTTCGAGAAGCTTTTGCTTTGTCGGGAAATATTTTAGATTTCCAACAGATGTTCTCGTTCGTAAACAGATTTTTAGAAATTGTCTCTGGCCGTGATTTGCATAATACTCATGGCAAGAGACCGAGTATTTCACGCGTTATTGCGACTAGAATCGATCCGTTTCTCTGCTGAGTTGTGTGTGTGTTTTTGTGTTTTCCGCCATGCCGGAAGTTTCCATTGTCCTTGTCATTAATTATTCACTGCTAGTCGAAACAAATCATAAGGTGGTCTATCGTTTCGCTTTCACAATAAAAACAACATGAAGATACGGGGACCGAGGAGCGGAGTCGACAAAAATGTTGCTTCCGGTGATCATAATTGATGATGTGCTGCCACAGATAAAAACAGTCAAAGAACGTCCTTTGGGGAGAGGATGGCCGGGAGTTGACTGTGTGGAAATTTAATATTGACCCCACAGAGCAGCACAGGAAGCAGCCACTTCATAGACATAAATATTCCTCGACTAATAACACACAAAAGTGTACACTTCCGCTTACGAGATGAGGATACACTTTTCCTCCGATCCGAGAGTTGATTGAAGACCTATTATGGTCCATAGCTACATGCTTTTCTCCCCAGACAAACATCAGCTTCATCAAATTTATAAATTAAACGTCATCGATACACCAGCAGCCATGGTACGTGGATCCAGACCGAAACATAAAAATGAAATATTTATCATCTAAGGCTGTCTCCTCGTGTCTCCTTTGATATTCGAATAACAATGTTCGAATGTGAACGTGCGTTGGCATCTGCCGATTGCCGGCAATCAACGCCGAAGAACAAGACCTGACAAATAGAAGTGTGGGAGTATCTGAAGGATACAGAGATACAGAGATCCTTCTATATATGAGTGCTTCCTTTCCAATTTGTCAACATTTTGCGGCTAGATTTTTGGTGAAGAACTGATTTGGGAAACAGTTTTTAATGTTTAAAACCGTATTCTATTAATATTAATCACTTTACGTATTTGATATAAAATTGTTATACCGATAAATTCGGTTCGGCGTCAAAACAAGCAAATCATATTTAAAAAATTGAAAAGTTTAAGGCTGAACAACAAATTTTGTTGAAATGCCAACTTTTTTATGACAATCAATACGGAAAAAAAACTTGTACCAATTTGGAGTTTTGTCATAAAAAATTGAAAATGTCAAAAACAACGTGGCCGTTTCCCCATTTTGTTGCCACACATACACACGCATATATACCACCCACATGTGTGTAAGTGTGTGTTTGAGAAACAAACATGTCGGGGTATGTGTGCGTCGCCGGCATGTAGTTGACATCATTGATTGATTTAGCTGTCAATTGCATAATCACTCAAGCGTTATTGTTCGACCACTGGGCCGTATTCAGCCTCTCGCTAGCTTTCAGCTTGCCACGCCCCTAAGCCCCTTCCCATCATACAATCTGCTTCACCAGCCCCCGTCTGGCCGTGACTTCTGTTTGTCTGACTTGGCCGGGGCAAATCAACGGGCTAAGGGATGGTGTGGGCTTTGTCCACGTGTGCCAGGCAAATAAAGCAGCTGCCTGGTGTCAGGCAATTGTCAACTGCCCTGGCCCCCTCTTGAAGTGCCTCTCCACCTGCAGACGCTATTGTTGCTGCTGTTCGTGTTGCTGCAATAGTTGTAGCTGCAAACCGCAACAGCGCCAGCTGTCGGTGAGATTGTTACACAAGCATCCCGAGTCCTGGCGACCCGAACGGGTGTACACGGTTCTAAAATAAGTTAAAGGCAATTTGAAAATTTTATCATTTTTCCATCAACTGATCATTAGGTTGTCTATGTTGCTGGATCCAAGAAGCTAGTCTATTTTGGCTAATTTAGTAAGATCTAACTTGATTTTCTTCCTGTGCAGCAGGAAACATTCGAAGGAATGTGTACGCGTCGTTTGTTTGTGCATTCGCCTCGCATATTGGCAACAGCAATTGATGTGGCAACAAATTAACATGCCGCAAATGGAAGTAATGGCCAAGTGTTAATTGTTGTGTGGGTGCGGCACACACACTCTCACCCGAACACACAGCCTGGCACACACAATTTTGAGCCCATTTATAGCTATTTAATAATGACTTGATTTAAAATTGATTTATTTCTATTTTGGGAGGAAGACAGAGGTTGACCCACAAACTGGGAAATCAAGTCAAAGGAAAAAAAATAATAAATTACCTTCATGGAGCCCACATTGTCGTTGTTGTTATTTGAGTTGCCTTTGGGGCCAATGCCATTGTTATTCCAATAATACAGAAATACTCGTACCCGACCCACGCGAAGGACCCACAGAGAGCCAGCATAAGTCCGGGCAAATAGAAAAAGCTGCCGGAGGGGCCAGTGAGCTTGTCTAGGCTTGTAAAAAATGGATATGTCAACGTCCGGCATGTCAACAAGATAACATGACCATGCCCACTTCGACCGGCCCTTGTCAGGGAAAAAATGAAATGAACAAAAGTTCAAATCAACAAAAGCCAAGTCTCAGCTTAGAGCAACAATTGTGGGCAGAGGTATTCAGTAAATTTTGGTATATTTTTCTTTTTTTCCCCTCTTATGTGGTTGTTGTTTTGTAGTGGCCTTCGCGAAATATAAAAAAAATCTTAACCCTACTGAGAGGCTGCCGAAAACATCTTGGATGAAGTCAAGACTAAGTAAATCTTTCATTGCAACATGCACTGAGAAATAAATCTTTCGTTGCAACAGTCACTAAGAAATATGACAAAATTTTGAAGCAATAAATCGAAATATTGTTGATTAGAAAAGCATTCCGTTTATACGGTTTGCAAAGAAGTATTTTGTTATGAAAATCACTTTTCTCCGAGTGTATTTTTGTTGTCATAGATGGCCTCGAAGTGGACGCAATTCCTCCAGTGTGGGCTGAAATAATCGTCGACTGCCAAGTATCCGTTTACGGCCAATGCATTTCGGCTGCTTGTCGTGTCATGCCGGATATCCGGCGGAGTTGCAAGTGCACGGCGAGGACCATAAATCTTTAAGGAGCAGCGGCAAAAGAACAGCACAACAGCACCATGAAAAGCTTGCCAATGGCGACAATGTCCAGCGTCCTCAAATGTCTGAATGCCCGACGGTTCGAGTCCAGCTTTGCGAGTCCTTTAATCGTGTCACAACACACAACAGACGGGCCAAACAGCTTTCACCAAATTGCAGTGTCATAAAAGTGGCAGCGTTTTCTACTTGGCTCGTTTTTTCTCTTCATCCTTTTCTATTTAGACCGCCTTCCACTTTCGGCCAAAACATTTTATCGCTCGCTTTGACGGCTGATGGGCTCTTGTTAAGTCGCCCGGCGGAAGCGCCTAAGCAGCTCGCATTTCTGGCATTTTTTTTTAACTGCCAGCCGCATGCAAAATAAATTCGCAATGCGAGCTGCTGATGTGTGGGTGGTTTCTGTTCAGATGGGCCGTTGAAATGGTTGAATGGTTGGGTGGTTGCCTGTTTGGCTATTGCAGCCAATGAAAGCTTGTTGCATACGCGTTGCAATTGCACGTCAGTGGCATGTTTGCACTTGACAATTCATTTCATTGTTTGTAGATTGCATTTGTCGCCTCCCTTCGCCACCGCCACCGCCTCCGCCCTTGCCACCATCTTCCGTGGAAATTGTTAACGCAGACGAGGGGGCGTGGTCGTGCAGCAGCAGCTCCAAAATTGCATTCGCAGCACGCGATGCGCGCATTTCACTTGGCCACCCCCTCCTTGAATCGCCCTTTAAATCGACACTGAAATTCGAGTAATTTTAAAGCTTAAAAACATCGAATTTCCGAAAAGCATTGCCCTGCAAATATATATTTGGCTTTTCTTTAAATAAACCCTTTATAACCAAAAGGCTGCTTTCACTTTTGCGCATTTGGTCAGATTTTTTTCCAGTGTCCCAGTCAGGAATTGCACTGCCTATTCCCGACATACACAAAACGTTGGAGTTTATTTCCCAGCTGCCTTTTACTTATTTTGCACTGTCGCCAGCCGTGGTTGCTACCTTTTTCATGTTCCTCCTGCTCCAACGTAAATGCAATTTTCTTGGCATTTTTCGGCAAAACTTGAGAGTTGGCTTGTTTTGTGTGAGTGTCTGTGTGGCTTGAATTGCAGTATGCACGTGGTCAACAGGTTATCCTGTCCGGGGACTGGTCCTTGGTCCCTGCTCCTGAGTCCTTGGCTGGCTGCCTAGCTGCCTGACTGTCTGTGCAACGTTTATTTCCGCCTTTGTACCTTTTTGGCATTTTTGTTTTCTTTGGTCCTGAATCCTTGTGCCTTGCCGTTTTGTTCATTTGTTTTCTTTTATTTTGTTTTTTTTATTTTTTGTTATATTGGTGTGTTTGTTGGTTGCTGTTGCATTGTGGTTTTCTCATTTATTTGGTGCTGCAGTGTGCAGCAAAACAGCCGCAACATATTGTTGTTGCAACAGGAAATGACTTCAATTTGCTGTTAACAAGTTTAAAATTTCGCAATTGCAACGGAAATACACAACATGATTTCTCCACCTGAGCTCGAGCATTGCTGCACATAATTACTCAAGTTGCATTCAGTTGAGGTGCGGCGTTGAATTAATATCCTTATCCTAGACTTGATTTAGAAAGAGTTCCTTGAGTGTGATGAGTCTTAGAGTGTGTGGTTGTGTTTGAGCAATGGGAAAACTAAAACTAACTAATCTGATGACTTTATCTTCTTTTCTGCTGCCTTGGCTTTCACAACTGGCTCAGCTCGAAGTTGAAAGGACGAAGCAATCATTTCGTCTCAAGGCTTAACATCTCGCCGAGACTCCGGCTCATCCGCTTTGGTCCTTGTGTAACAAGCCAAAGTCCGAGGACCTCCAACGTTATCCTGTTACCAACTGCAGCAGATGTTACTCTCTGCCCGATGCCAATGAACTTCTCCAGCTACATCTGCTTACATCTTGGGAATAAATTCACGCCATTTGGCAAAATCTTCACAAGTTGCATAGCCACCTCAGCGTGGACATAGTGTGTTGTAAGTATATATAAGTATATATTCATATGCCGTGTCTAGGATTTCAAAGTGGGCGTAGGTGTGGTGCAGATGTCTGTGATAAATCAACAAATTCATCAGACCCAGGACTGGCAGCATCTGGCGACACAATGAGCACTGAGCAAAGCAAGACATTTAAACTGTGTGCAAGGATCTTTTCTACACTTGGGCCCCCAAAGTTCTGAATTTAAATAAAATTAAAGGGCATTTCTATTTGAAATATAATACACTTCCATTTGTCTGTTATAGATATTTTATTTCGATGCGAATCCCTGGAGATATTTGCCCATTTGATTAGCCCTTTTCCAGAAATGACAATTAAATATTTTTAATAGGCTTTGCACCTTGTTAGCTTCCCCCTGACAGTTTGTAAGCAATTGGGGAATTTCCGGGAATACTTCATGGAAATTGTCGACGTTTTTATTTAATTTGTTGTGGCTTTTCGCTTCAGTTATTCTATTTGGTTTAATTAATTTAAGCACCGCCACTCACACACACGATGACAGTGGCTCTAGCAGAGTTTTATTACCTATTTTAATCATAAAAAGCGCGTGGCCATGTGGCACAGACAAATTGACATTATCAAGGTCCTGAAATGGGATTGGGAGTGGGAATGGTAGAGTGGTAATGCAAATGGGAGTTCCACATAATCCCGCATACGTGTAGCTGCGATGCGTAAGTTGATTATTAACTGGCGTGAGTGGGCTGAAGTGAAAGGAGGAGTGGAGTGGGCGGTATGTTGTTGTTTCTATAATTACAAGCGTGCAGACTTTGTCCATGGTTCATGCCCAGTTAAATACAGACATTAGGCATGCATACCTATTTACCAAAACAAACACACATATCCTGCCAGAGTCATTTGTAGCTGGTGATTTGATTAGAGCGCGTGCGCTCGAGGATTTCGATGCGGTCGGGTCTCAATTATAATTTCGCTTGATGGCAGAGTCCTCGCATCCCGGTAATGTCCTTCGTGCGTTTTGAAATAACAACAAAGAAACGAAATTAGCCCAAGGCACAAATTAAGCCGCTCTCTACATACGTATTACGTAAGTAAGTATGTGGTGGTCGGGGGATGGAGTTTCTGTGCGTGCCGAGCGGATAATCTAAAGCAATTAATCGACTCGTCACCACAGACACACTCACATGTCACACTGTACAGTCTACACCGCGCCACTCAGTTTGAAATGTCAGCGTTCTAATATGCAAATTAATCTAAAATTACAGCGCACTGCAAACGGGGCGGGGGGTTTTGCGAAAGGAACGACAGGCCCTGCCCTTGTCTGGTGGGGCGTGGCGGCTGGCCAGTCATGTGTTTTAATTAATTTTAATTGACGCCGCCCTGTGTGAAGAGGTCCTTTGAGTGAAAAGTATAAATATCGAATGCATTCAATTTCCAATTGTCTGAACATCGTCTCTATGTATCCCGAAACTAAATTCAAATCAAAAAGACATTATGCAAATTGTTCGGGCGGCCCAAAAACACATTAAATTGATATCAATCTACAAGGAAATAATCTAAATATTAAATATGTATGGCTGCTGGATGAGGGCTTTCCTCTGGCCATTAAGCCGTACACCCATCCGAATCAAAATCCGAATCTGTAGCCCTCCCAACCCAATCCCAATCACCCGCCTGCCCAGACAAATTCAATCAATCAAACAAGGACCAGGCCAAGCAATGCCAATGCCGTTACGTGCCCGTAATGAAGTCCTGTCCAAATTTGCCTTTTTCTAAATTAGCGCAAATGTTCTTTTTACGATGACGATAGCGGACAGCGGCCATGGAAATGGCTTTGGCCCTGCCCTGTTGTCCTGGCATCCTATCTCCTGCCTTCCTAGCCCTTCGATTCCGGCTGCTCTATCTAACAGGTCTGCGGCTCCGGCTTTGGCTCTGGCTCTGGCTCTGGCATTGTCTCTAATTTCTCATTAATTTGCAAGCGAAATCAGTGAACACGGTGCGGCGCTACCGAAATGACAACAATCTGAGACCATACACTTGGGGAAAAAGGTTGAAAGCAAGAAAGTATAAAGGAAGTCCTGAAAAAATAGCTTCGCCTTTTGGAATTGCTTTGGAAAATCATTAAGATTTGGTTTAACTGATACTTTAGTTGTTAAAAATAGTAAAACCCAGAAAAGTGTCCTAAAAAAATACATTTATTTTTCTGAAATTACGGAAACTGCTGAAAATATAAGCCAAAGTGTAACGACAAAAGCGAAGTGAGGCAACAGGGCGTATGAGCGTTTCATGCAAACGTTGCTTGTGTACGAAAGAATTGGAATTCAGAAGAGGGGCAAGGAGGTGGACAGGTGGCACAACGACTGAATGCTCGTCAGGTGTTTGCGGTGGTTTTTCGAGTATTTTCCCAGAGATGTCCAATGCCAACGAACGGACGGTGGAACGGCGGTCTGTCAGCGCCACTGCCAAAGTCAATAAGAGAGACAACTGCAGAGGAACGTGTACGATGCCCCCGCTTTTGACTTAATTGAAAGGCGTTTATTTGGCTTTAAAAACGTAAATCAAATTCATTTAAATCGTCTACCCCACAGACTCTTCGCTTCGTTTTATCTTTTATGTTTTGAGCTTAAGAGCCGCCCCTCCGGCTCGGGGCTTTTTACCTTTGTCCGGCAATTACAGGGCACTCGACACTTGGCCAACTTGTCTGTGGCAGATCTACATGGCCAACCGTATCCGCATCCGCATCCGGCAGCTCATTTTATAGCTTGTATTTTAAGTAAATGTCTACCAACGCGGCGGCCATTGCTCGAGTCTGGCCAAGCAAATTTCCGCGCTTACACCACTTTGGGCAAACAAAAGCCGCTTGACATTGCCCGCCATTCGCTTTTGTTGGATTAGCTTTGATTAGATTTCTCTTGTTTGCAGCTCCTTTGGCATCCTGCCGCAGAGTGTCACTCAGGAGAGCCACCTGTACCATTACAAGGAGCTGGGCACTGTAGAAAAATTCAGGTGTTAAGAGGAATATGAACATATTCCTTGAAACAAGGGACCCCTTATATCCTATAGCAATAATTTTCATTTGAAGTCCACTTTCCCAGTTTTTTACTGTGTATAGACGAAGTTTATTGGTCCATGATTATATTATTTTGTTCGCCTGTCCTCCGCTTACTTGCTAATTTTTTTTTTGTTGACTCCAACTTCGAGTGCTGACCCAGAGGTCGTTGAGTGCTTTAAAATTACATTTCCGTGTCGAAATTGCACCTGCGACTCTGCCTCTGTACAGCGGAGGAAGCCGGAGCAGGACCAGAACAGGAGCAGGAGCAGGCCATAAAATGGGCCACTCAATCTGTGTGACTCATTTTGTCAAATTATTTGGGGGATTTATGCGTTGGCAGCCATTTTTTATTCGCTTACTTTAATGGCAGTCAATTTATTGCCAATAAATTTGTAGCCAAAAAGTTTAGAGCAAGGCCGGGCCGAGTAGCAAATTTTTATTTGGCCAAGTGATAAACTTTCAACATATGGTATGTGCGGGCCCCAGAGGGTCGACGCCGACTTGTTTCCGAGCAGCTTCTGCTGTTCTTTTTCTCCTCTTATTTTATTTTATTTTTTGTAAATTTTTTTTGGCTGGGGCTCAAAATTTTTGGCTAGAGAGAGGCCCAGAAACTGCAGTTAAATTCAATTTGTGCCGCGCTGCCTGCGAATGACAGGCAGCCAAAGTGCCATTTTAAGCGGCAGCCAAAAATTGTCACCCCTCGTCCAAGGACTCAAAAGCCAACCAAAAGCAGGACTCGTTGTCGTCTTCATTGCAGCAGGATAATTTCTGGCGCGGCTTTGTTGGCGCGATAAAAAAGTTTTGGTGGGGTCCTGCCGCCGCAGCAGCAGCAGCAGAAGCATCAGGCTATGTATATATCCCTTATCCCTTGTTGTCCCTTTTATTTCCGTTGATTTAATTTTAAAAGGCGCCGCTCTTTCTGCTCTTCATTTCGCCCGGCTGAAGCACTTTTATTTATATACATTTACCCACTGCGGGGCGCCGTTTTGCAAACTGTTTTGGCTCCGTTTAGTTGGCCCCAAAACGCAGGACATTGTCAGCTAGTCAGCCAGTCAGTCAGTCATTCATTCATTCAGTCTGTCTGTCGGAGAGTCATTCCATTCAGTCACTCATTGAGCATTTGGCACTGACACTGTCCAAGAGGCAGCCAACCGTGCTTGGCACTCGTGTTTCGCCTTTGTCAATTTTAATGAATTAATGCGTATTTTATGTGAAAAGTTGCCGCTGTGGCTAGAGAGTGGCTGAATGGCTAGAAAGTTGCCGTAGCATAAAAGTAAATTAAATAAATTTATGTCCAAAAGCTGCCCGCCTGCTCTGGATCTGCTCTGTCTATTATCTAAACATTAAAACCTGGCTATTGATACAAAATTTGTACAAATTGAAAACGAAATTGTTTTTCCATTTAATGATTATGCAAACTTTGGTGGCCATTAAAATTATATTAAAAAGTTTACGCAGCTGAATGTATTTGACCCGATTTCGGGAGATTTCAATTTGCTTTAATTTGCATTGAGTGGAGGCGCTTAAAGGCTGAAACTTCCACCGATTTCGATAGGCAAGTTTGGGTGGAAAAACTTTTGACACTTGCCACAAATATAAATCGTAGCAGGCGGCATGAAAAAGTGTCAGGCTTTTGCGGTTGCAACACAAACTGCCAAGACTCATTTTTCACACTACGCACAAACAGAGTAAAGGATTGGTAAAATGGAAAACGCGACAGAGTGATGGTGGGATTCTGTGATGGAGCCGAGAAGTAGAGGACCAAGGCGAACCAAGGAGATGCTTGACTGATTGTGCGCGTTTTGGGGCAAAAGTTTTTCGCATTAACTTCCGCTGCACGCCGCGTCGCATTTGAATGCGATTTTGATTTGTCACTCGCCGCCTCGCAACAAAAGCCACCGCCTACTTAAACTTAGAGTTTAGAGCGTCGAAGGCGCTCGGCCCTTTCAACTTTTTCCGCCGTTTCCGCTGCCGATCATTGGTTTCCGTTTCTTCACTTGCTACTAGCTACTTGCAACTTGCCACTGCGAGTCGAATTGCTAAGCCCGGTGAAAGGAGAGAACGAAGAGAAAGCGGAGCTAGCAACTCGACGACGTGCACAAGCGCATTTTGAAGTTTATGAAAAGGGCTAAGGCTTGGGGTGAGGCTAGGGCTGAATCCAGAATCCGAATCCGAATCTGAAGCTGAAGCCGAGGCAACTTTTCTGAATAGATTAAGTTGAAAGTTTTGCTCATTTTCAGCATCGTCCCAATCGAGGGCTGTCGCTAAGGCCGGGCGACAAAATTATATAGCTCCCTTTCAGGTTTCTCCTCCATCCATCGACCTTATAAAAATAGAAAAATCAACGTAATGATGTCAGGGCAGGAGGAAATCGGAGAAAAACTCGGCAGTCTGAAGATGCTAGACAGCAAACCAAAATCAAAACTTTGCCAAGTGTCATTAAAAGTAACCGAAAAAAGTGAACGAGATAGCGCGCGAGTTTATTTCTACTCTCGTCCCGTTTTCATTCCCAGGCCCAACTATCAACTATTATCTTGTTGATTTGCTTTTTCTTTTTTTATATTCCACTACCTTTTCAGGACTTTTACACGTAAGTCCTTTGAAAGTTTTTGGTTAGTACACAGGGAAAAAACTAAATGTTCTTTTAATAAGTAAATTTATTTTGTCATGCCTTAATTTGGCCTTAAGAAAATAGGGTTTCTTTTTATGTCTTCACATCATTGTGGGCGAATGCATTAAATAATGGTCTTAAGATTATTTCTGGTATACTATTTTCTGTTCACAGGTTTCATTCCTTGGCAGCTTGAATTTTGAACTGGTCAAGTTCTCTGGTACAAAGGCCGAGTCAAGCCTTTTGTGGCCAACAATGAAAGGCAACGGCTAACGGCAAGCAAGGGCTGCCAATTACGAGCCAACTTCTCATCAGCCATGCGGCACAAAAATGTAATTGAATTATGAGAGCGAGCAACAATATCCAGCAAACTAATCAGCCCGGCAATAGCCTGGACGTGTCCATGTCCTTCGCTAATCAATTTGCCCATTGTGCTGGGACCGGTTGCCTTTGTTTGTCTCTGGCCCCGGCATCAGCCCCGGCCCCGGCTTTTATTTATGAATACCAATGCGAGAATACGAGAATAGGAGGCTCACGAAACGATTTGGAGGAGAGGGCCCAGAACATATTGCATGTAATTAATCAGGAGCATTGCTATCTGGTTATGGTTTTGCGGCGACTGCATCGACAAGCACACGCAATTTGCGCCGCCCACCGCAGGCGGATAATTGAATTTCAGTTTTGTGTGGCCAGCGTCGAGTATTATACTATATATTCGATATACGAAAGCATATCCACTTGTCCTGGCCATCGTCGTCTTAGCCCCATCGATTCAGGCTCCAATTTCGATTTCGCTGCAGTCGATGGCCTTTTCCCGAATTTCCCTAATTTTCTGCCAAAGAAGAGGTCCTTCGGGTGTGAGCAATATGTGGGCATTAGATCCTTTCGACCAGCCGAATAATTAATTAGGCACATTAAAAGGAACACACTCGCTGCGAGGCAATGTGTTTTATGGGCACTCGTCTCGCAATATTGTCTAATAATCGGATTTTTAGCATGCCAGTCCATTAAATGGGTGCGATAGGAAAACAATTCCATATAATAATACCCATGGGATCGGATGGTCTGCTGGGAATCAGCTGGGAATGTGGACAAGTGTGCTTGCGGGTGATTTTGATTAAGCACAAGGTGTTGATTGATTTGGAAACTTAAAGAGACTTAATTATTTTGAAGGGATTATGAGTGTGATTATGTCGGTGATTGTGATTGCGAAACTGATTTTCATGGGCAGTGGAATGCCAAAAGCAAGCAGTTAATTGGAGGATTAATTTTCCTTTGTTTCCCATCGCCTTTGCAATAATTTCCCAACGACTTCTGTAGTGAGTCTCGGCCTCGCTCCGGTCTCAAAGTGAAACCGCAAAAACTTTACGTTATCCGGAATTTTTCGAACCCAAACAAAAGCCACACACATATTAAATTCCAAAGTTTTTATTCTCCTTCACAGTCGGAAAGTTAAGTCAGTTAATTAAAATGAGTGGGCAAATGATGGGGCAGGGATTGTTGTATTTATTTAGCTTCCTAAATGAAAAATCCACCCATGAGTGCTGTTAACCTGATGATGAAAAGTAGGTAAAGGCAGAGACGACAACATATTTGCGATTATTTCCCACGCGGGCACTCAAGGCATAAAGAGCAATAAATTAAGAGGCGAAGGATGTCCTGGAGCCAGTAGCGAGGATGTCTTTGAAGCTGCCTGCTCTCGGTACCTTGGCCCCCTAAGGCGAAATGGAGCAAGGAGCAGACTGAGCTACACAAGCCTCTTCAGGTGTAGATGAAAAATGTAATTATATCCTAGATTTGCGCTCGCCATAAAATAAACATGCGGAAAGGAGCGGATCGTAATGTAACGAAGGATATTTGCTGGATGCCGCGGGACAAACCGAGCCCAAAAATCCGTCGAGCACTCCAAAAAGGGCAAGCCCTAAAAAAAAGCAGAAATGTTAAATGTACATTTCGTCCTGCACTCGAATAAATAGTTCCTGGCGAAGGGAAGGCAGTCTCAAAAGAACTGGCAGAGCAAATAGACGTCGAAGACTGGAGGCTGATGCTCATTAATTAAGGAAGTGGCAAATGAAAAGCCTGCGAAAACGTTGCTCCCAGGTCGTCTTCTTTGGTTACTGACCCGATGAGCGGCTGCCACCTAAATATACATAGACCCGTGGCTCTCTATATATATATATTTATATATGTAGAAGAAACGAGCCTTACCTGCAGAGGGGTGTGTGTATATAAATCAGTTTTATTTGCTTTCACTTGTTCTGCTCTAATATTTTTTGGGCCACTCGCCTGGCATTTGTTTGCCTCGGCGTCGACAGCTGCTTGTGGCTTTCAACTGGTCCCCATTGCAGTTTGTTGTTGCCATCCCATCTCCAGCTTTCAGCTTTCAGCTTCCAGGTTCCAGCCCCCCATCTACTGCTGCTCTCGCTCTTCAAACAAAAAAGTCGAAAATTAAATTATTAATTTATTGCCCGTTGCTCGGGACGCCCCGGTAGACGTTTCCACCTCCTCATCCACCTCCTCATCCACCTCATCATCCACCTCCTCATCCACCTCCTCATTCTATGGGCCATTCACTCGCGCTTTTCAAAAACCACAAAAAACAGTTGGTAAAACAAAAGCAAAACTGGGAAAAACAAGAAAATTTCTGTTGCTGTGGCAGAACAGTTCGCGGTTTCCTTCGACATGCACCCTCGGCTCGCTAATTATTCATAAATTAAGAGCAGATAGGCTGCTGGAAGGGGACTTAATTTGCCATTTGTTTGTTTATTTAACAATTTGTGTTTGCCTGCCACAAGTGCGGAAAAATGTTCTTTGATTGGAGTTAATGTGCTAGCCGAGGGAGAATCCAATGACCCGGCAGGAAGGGAAAATCTAAAAAATAGTTTTCCTAAGTACTAATTAAGTGGGGAGCTAGCCCAAAATTACTTTATTTTACTCAACACGCTTTTTGTGTTAAATACCAGTTAAAATACTTACGATATTTCTCCAAATGGTGTGAATGCATCTTTCAACTGTTGCGTCTCAATTTCTGCACTCAGATCGCCGACAAAAATGTGAAACTGTTCTGTAAAGATACAAATATAGACACAAAATTAAAATACGTGAAAAGTTAAATCTGATTTGCTAAGTTCTGCCATCAAACCGCACTCGACGATTGCCCCAACAGAGACACTTGAGAAGGTGGACATGTGTGTTTTGGCCAAGAGGCAACTGGCTGAAATCGCAACGTGCAATTGTGCAATCTCCCACTCAGTCGCCCCCATCCCATCCACAGCCTCAGTCCTTGGGTCCTTGAGTTGGTCGGTGTCTGTTGCTGATTTGGGGCTTGACATTATCAAATGCCGCCTGTCAACCCAGCTGCCTTGGATTCTCTTCTCTGCCAGCTCTCCGCCACACGGCGCTTCTAAGGCTAAGCCTGTCATTCTCGTTGCCACTTTGCTTGCCGGTTGTTGCCGGCTATTTTTGGCACTCCAGCTCCAGCTCTAGCTCCGGCTCTGGCTTTGGGCCGGGTGCAGCTTGAAGGTCCTGGTTCCGTATCCGGTTGCAGTCGCAATCGCCGGGTGCCAGGTGGACACAAGTGGCATCACAAGTACGCCAACGTGTCATGTTTGCATCCACGCATTGCGGTCTCCCACAGTAGAACTTCTCGGAAATGAGATTGCTATCAAGCTATTGTGGAGAATTTGTAGTATTTCTAACTCAAAACCTATTCCTCCCATATTATTTAATTTCACTTTACACCTAATAAACCTGTGAAGCTTATCAAGGCTTGACTGTATCAATAAACCCCCTTTTGGATCCTCGTAGCTTGTTTCCAGCCCTCGCATTCGTACCGAAATGACGTAGTTTCGCATTACAAGGAAATTGCACTTGAATGTGCCAGTCAGTGGTGTATGACTGGTGGGCGTGGCCGGACCTAAATTCCCACTGCTATGCCCCCTGGCCACCTCATCATGTGTGCAGTGAAAACAGAGTTGACAAATATGCCAAAAAAGAAAACTCCCCCAGCGACATGAATTACAATTCTGGTGGGCGGCGAATGGAAAGGATATTCCTCCCATTTTGTTGGTACTGCGCGTTGTCCCGTAGCTGTGGATACTTTCATTTGTCTGTCTGTCCGTCGGTCCGTCCGTCTGTCCGTCCGGAGAGACAGGAAGTTGTGCTAAGCGTCATTTCCGTTGTTTTGAGTGATTGCAATTGAGATACGGTTTTTGCGGTTTTTTTTTCGGCCACCGACGAGGATCGTGGTCTGGCCATGGAGGAGTTCGTGTTGACGCTTCTCTTTTCACTTAAACGGTTTAAATTGTGCAGAAATTTCGGGTGTCTGTTTAATGTGCTGTAAAATGTGACCTTAAGGTCACTCAAAAAAATAGTTGAGTCAAATCTTTTAAACACCACTCAACCGAACATGACCTCTAACATTTATTATTTGTAAGAAGATATTAAGTTTTAATGGTAGTGATTAGTCTGTATCTTAATCGACCTTGATTCGTCAAAATATTAATTCCAGTGTAGGTCACGCAAAAAGGATTACATCCAAATTATTTGACTGGGCTGGGCATTCGGCTGGAATGGAATGTTGCCATTTTGATGTTGACACTCAAATGCCTTTATCTCAGTGGTAATAAATTGAACGGCAAATCCCCCAAATCAATCGCTGACCAATTTATTTTATGCAATCTCTGCATCCGACACATCTCTCTGCCTCCTCCTCCACCACTGCTCCAGTTAGCCCAGTCCCATCGAATAAAGCCAACAATTTATTGCCCTAACTAACAAAACTGCAGCTGCAATCGCTGCGTTTACATCAACCCTTGCCCCCAGCTTCCTCGTTGCAAAAACAAACCCCCCGATCGAAATAAAAACTCCGGTTTGACCCGCGCCAACAACGAATACCCATTAAATCTGCACCAGTTACAAATTTTTGTTGGTTTTTAGTCGATTGGTCAGTCGCAAAACAATTTGGATGGAGAATTTTATTTGCCGGCGGCAGATTTTTCGGCATTTCCCCTTCTGTGGAGAATGCGAGTGCGGGAGGAGGTTTAATTCAATGGGCTGGCCAATTAAGTTTCAGTCCATAAAATTTGCATCAAAAGGCGACCATTGACCTTTGGGCGTGTCCATAATTAAGAGGCCCAAAAATAAACCCATGCACCGGCCCAAAGCTCAGTGTGGCAGCACAAAAAGATGGTCTCCATTAAAAGCCGTTTCAACTTCACAGAGCGAGCATAAAGCAGCAGGCTGCAAATGGCCAAAAGAATTTGCAGCCAAACACCAACGGACGAAAATGAGGGAAAATCATCATGGGGAGGGTTGGAGGATTTGGGGTTGCGGGGTGTTACGTAATTCGACATAAAAATATCGTAAATCTTAAATTAGAAATTTCGCACATTAAAAACTTGGAAATTGCATTTAGCTTTCTGGCTGGCTTTGCAGCTTGGTCGTCCGTTTTCTTTCCGGGAAGAGCCCAGAAATTCAAGCGAAAAACATCCGGAAATATTTACATTTAGAGAAATTAAAACTATATACATTTGTATATATTTTTTAGCCATAAATCTGATTGGATGCTAAGGCAGCTGCAAAATGGTAAAGGTTAAAAGTAAAAATGATTACCAAACCCTTTAAAAATAATGCTAGAACCCAGTTATAAGAGTTTTTTTTAAGTGTAAGGATATGTTTTTGAGCAGCAGATTGTGTGTGTGTGTTTGTGGGCTTCAGCAAAAGTCGGCAAGGAATCAAGGGACCCCGGTCTGGCCTGGCCTGCATAAAGTCCATTGGCGCAAATTTTTAATGAGTTGGACATAAAAAAGTTTTAGCTTGTGAAAAGCTGCTGCCGAAATGAAGCCAATGAAACCCGCACAAACACAGAAAGAGACGAAAGCATATTGAGGGGAAAAAAAGACAGCCCGACAAAGAGCTGGGCCCATGGGCCATTGTCTCTGTTGGCACTGGAGTGTTGTCCTGCCCGACGTCCGCTGTTTTATTGCATAATCGTGAGTCAATCAGTGGCCAAAGGGAATCCTTGCCACCGTCTGCTATCCCATTATTTCCGTCAGTCGGTCTCCCGTCACCCTGTCTCTCCACTCTGTCAGTGGATCACGCATTCGTTTGTTCGACCTTCATCAATGCACGTCAGCTAATAAATACGTGCTGCATTTTGCCCTGACCTCCCCAGAGAGATGGGTCCCTCACGCAATTAAATTTCACTTCAGCGCTGCCAGTTCGCTTTAATTTGCCGAATTTAATTGAATTGCGAGCGCATCAAATTGCGCATACGCCCCGATGTACGAGCACTAAACTTGCTCCCTAGCAATTGGCCCATTCAATTGCGATAAAAATGTGCACTAATTTCGTTGAAATTATAGATTTGTATGGTAATGTGTTTCAATTGCCGGTATTCTAATGCATTTCCTGTGCTCTCGATTATCGCGCAAATGCGAATTCAAATTCAAATTCGAGTGATGAGGTATTAAATGAGGAGTGTTCATTGGAATTGTGGAGCCTTCATTAGAGACTCTAATTGGAATGCAAGTAATCAGCAAATCAACTCAATGCGATTTATTTACAAAACATATACAAATTTTGATTTTCCTTTCGGATCTTCAGAATCCAAAGTCATGGGTTTTTCCTACCAATTTTGTAATCTCTCTGGGGCTTGCCGTTTTTTTTTTGGCATTTGTCCAAACCAGTGTGACTACAAATGTGGTTGAAATGTGCGCGAAAAGCGACAAACCGCAAAAGTAGCTGAACAAACACGAATGTGCCAGGACAAATCGACAAAAATGAAAAAAATCGGATGGAATGGGTGCAAAATGGAGGTAAACACTACTACACCGTGCACCGTGCTCCACAAATGTGACGGACATGGACATGTGTCTGTGCCCCGACCCCCTTCCTCTATCTCCGCCCCCGATCGCTCCGGCAGAAAATGCAAAATGCAAACACAAATATAAACACAGATGCTAACTAACCACATCAACATATCTGCATACGTGTACCGGCGCACTCATAGTTTGGACTGCTGGGCAAATATTGTATATGAAAATGGAGATTTCCACTATGGTCCATTTTGATGTATTTTGCACCAAAATTATGTTACAGCCCCACTCGAATGTGTACTGCCCAAAAAGCCAAGCAATTACCGGGCATAAAGGATAACAGCCCTGGGATTGCTGTACATTTTTCATGCGAACACTCGACCGTGGAAGTGCATGGCCTCTTGAATTAAATCAACAGCAGCTCAAGCTGAAAATGCCCTCTACAAGCTGAGAGCATATCACGGCAATCGCACGATTTCGAGTACTTCAGCCCACATTATAGCCATGGGCAACGCTTGCCCCATCTGCTTGGCTCGAAGAGTCGTTTCCGCCCATTGTTGTCCCAATATAATTCATGGCTCAGCCAGACAGGTCTCGTTGAGCTGCGGAGGGCCAATTGAAGCCAAATATAAATAAAAGTTGATTATCTGTAAATATATTTCTGGGTTGAATTTAAACTTTCAAGAGCTCTAAAAATTCATTTTCTGAATTTAAATAAGCATAGCTTTCCGAATTTTAATTAGAAATATGACATTTCTGGCTCAATTAAATTAGAAATGTTGGACGAAAATTTGGCTTCTGCCTAAATTCACCGGCTTATGCTACAAAATATAAAGTATCTGTGCATTTTTTCTATATATTGCAATTAATACTGAGAATAGAAATCTGAACAATCTGTTTTTGTATTATTGATTGTGAAAGTGACTAAACAAAAGCAAACGGGTTTAAATATTTTGGGTATATCCACAACCCAAAAACCTTCCAGAGCTGCAATAGTCCTGTGGCGGAACTACTTGTGCTGTTTATCAAAGTAAACTCGGCATTTTCGGTTCATAGTTTCCTTTGTTGTTTACATTGTCAAATGGATTCGGAACCGCCACGGCGCGCCGTTAAAAGCGAAGCGTAAAAGTGCCACAAAGTTAAAAGCGTTGCAGGTGCATGAGGCGCTACCGGAGCAGTTTGAAAGCGAATGGATTAAAACACGTGAAGCACGCGACCTCAAAGCGCATTATTTGTTGTAAAAAAGTATTACACACTCGCATACCCACACACACTAGCATGGATGCCAAATGGCAATCACACACACATAGAGCGGCAAAGGGAGACAGGGTGCAGCCGGGAAAACCTAATAAGCTTTTGTGCAATTGCAAGCCATTGTGCTGCAGCTTTGCCCAGCCAACCCACAGAAAGCTAATTCAAACACCTGGCACAAAAGGTAGGAAAAACCTGGCGTGTGTGGGTGTGTAATATGCAAACGTCGAATGCAACACAAAAAAAGGAAAAAAAAATGGAAACAGGAGCAAGGAGAAAGGATTTTGCCAGCCGCAAATGGAACGAGCGCGTAACATTTAGCCTGCGAGGGGAGTGTTGGCCCATTGCCCAAAAGGGGGCATGTGGTGGGGCATTAACACATGCGCCAATAAGTATGCAATGCGCTGTGACATTTTTAACACGCCCAACAAAGGCAGCTGCAACGGCAGCAACAACAATGACAAGCTCCAAACTATCTCCGTTTCTTTCACCCCAAACCTCTGGCCTTCTCTTTCCCTAGGACTTTGCACAGGAAATCACGATTACAATTCCTCAAAAGCAGCAGACTGCACTAAGCACAAAAATGATGTGCTTTTGGTATCTGTTGTCTCTTTTCGGGAGCAAAACCAAACATATTTTGTATATTCCAGGGATCGAAAGGCAAATAATTTCTACTATAACTTAGACGCATTTTGTTTTCGGTGCATTTGTCGCATCAGTTGTTTGGAATGTGTAATGCGCGTCACTGTTTGTCGAGTGACAAAATTAGATTTAAATATGCCCCACCCACAAAACGCCTCTGGTAAAATGTCACCGCATGTCCTGGATCCTGCAAATTCTCATCCCGATGAAAATGAGCTGTCGGCAGGGTGAAGCGCGTTTCAGACTCGCATATGGGACGGCAGCTCAGGCTGATTGTTTTTTATTTTTATTTTATACCTCCAAAAGCGGGCGAAAAGTTTTCTCCGTCTCATATAAAAATCAATTCCCTTTCCGTTCGTACTTATATACAAACATACATCTGTATAAGCTTATTTGAAAAGTTTTCCCATGAAATTTAAGTTGCTTTCCTCTTTACAATAGAACAATGGGATCATCGAATCGAATTGCTAATAAACAATTATTTTCCTCAACGTGATTGTTGTCCTTTAATAAGTGTTATCGCTAAGCACAAATGAATAATACTTTTTTAATGAGCGTAAAACTATTGATCGGATTAGTTGGGAGCTTAAGCATTTGGCTCATTAAAAATACTAGTTTTCCAGAAAGCAGCTTCTAGTTTTCTTTGATATATTTGATCGTTTCTGTTTTTTTTTTGTTTTTGTGCAACTTCTATTTTCATTTCCGCCCATTGTCTGTCAATCGACTTGGTTCGCCTTCCTTTGGATGCGCTGCCACTGTCCTTGTCATTATGAAACGTAAAACGAAAACGATTTACAGTAATGCTAACACTTTGCCACCCTGCCACTGTCTTTCAGTTTCACTTCCTTTCACCTTCCCTGCCTCATTTTCCCCCGTGCCAACGCCTGCTCGCCTCCTGGCTCCTGGCTCCTGCTTGCTGCCTTACATTGTTGTTAAATGAAGAAAGTATTTTTCAAATGCGAATTTCCGTTATGCTCCTCGCCCTCGACATGAAGACATTTTTGACTATTGTCTGGCGGAGAGGCAAGCTAAAAGTGGAAACTGAGGCAGCCGAAAACAGCAACAAAGTTGTTACACCGAGAGAAAGTTGTAAGTGATAGTAGGGTCCTTGTTTTGGATTCTTTTAAAGAAATTTATTGAGAGATTGTATGAGTTATTTCGAACAAGATATCGTTAAATTTTGTTGGCCATAAGTTTCAAGTTGATTTCACAGCCTTTTTTCTGGTGATCCTTTTTTTCCAGTGTGGGAAACTATTGCCAATGACAACGACAACGTTGACAACCAAAGGACGATGAGCACGACGCTGATGATGGCAAGCGTTTCCGCTTTTGTTGTTGCCACTGTTGTCGCAGCTTCAGTTTTTGTTGTTTTCGTTTCTTAGCGCGGGACACACAAAACATTGAATGACATTATCCTTTATTGCTTATCCCACGCTTTGCGCTCTGGGTCCTTTGTCCCGTGTCCTGTGCTGTGGACCTCGTCAGCAGCTGCGCTCTACACATTGGCACGCAAAAACTGTTCCAGCAGCGTGGGATGCCAAGGTTTCGAAGGGTCTAGGCGAAAAAGTCAAGAGGGCATACGCGGCGTATGCGTAATATTAACTAGGAACCGTTCCTAGGAGCGTTGCTGCTTCGGGGGGCTGTGGGGAGGATTGGGCTACTGGGGTGAAAAGATCGAGGGCAGCCGCATTGTGTCCACCAGGAAAAACTTTTTCATTTCCCCGCGGAAAAATTTTCAAAAATTTCATTTCACAACGACTGAAGGAAAAACTTTGAACCAAAGACATAGAAACTAGTTAGAAGTGCGGATATGTGCGGGTGGTAGGGGAAAAGACAAGGGTGAACGGTAGGAGGGGGGCCAACAAAGCTGGAAAAGTCATGTCGTTCTACTCTCTCTCTCTTTTGGTTTGTCCCTCTCTCTTTCCCTTGCACGCACTCAAACGCATTTCATGAAATAAAGTATTCAAATAAAATATGCTAAAATCTTTGAAGTACTTCAAATAGCAAAAAGTAGAAAAAGAACCCAAACGAATCGGACAAAGGGAACGAAACGGCACACAGAAAAAGTGAAAAAGTTGTGCCAAATTGGAAAGAGACGGCAGCAAGGCGAAGGGAAAGAGCCAGCAATAGTTAAAGCCAGCGAAAGCAAAACTCTGCATAAAAGGCATCGAGAGAAATAAAGAAATGGCAGGCGAAATGGCAATAGTCAGGCACAAAAAAGTAAATATCGTTTATGTTGTCATAACGCGCAATGCCCTGAAGCCGACAACCACCCAAAAAGTCACCCACTTTAGGGCCATCCCACAGCTCACAGCTCACAGGACACCCACCGCCCACAGATTGAGCTCGGTGTGCCACAGCCTTATCATTTGAATTTTCCGGCGACGTGTTTGTCGAGCTGGAGACGATAAAGATGCGATAAAGTGAGAACAAGTTCCGGGCGAGCCGAAGAAAAGTTTTGACCGAATTTTGACTTTTGCGTAGCTCCACTTGACGGACATTATTCGGCCAGCAGAATTGGCAATTTGTGTAAATTATTGCCACAACTTTATCCGTTTTTTTTTCTTTTTTATTTCCTACTATCCATTGAGCCGTCAAACTTTCTTGTCCGCTTACCAATTTAATATGATGTAATAGAAATTCATTTGATTATTTCTGTCCCTCGGTGACGTTTCCTAGTTGACTATGTAGCCACGCCTCGCCCACTTTAAGAATACTTAATTAAGCAGAAACATTGCACAGAAGTTTGCGCAATGCCGCAAAAGTTGAGCCGCACAACGCATGCCAAATTGTATTAAAAATTCATATTTGCCTAAAATTTGTTACCAGAGGGAAAAGGCTTGGTGGCGCACACAAGTAAAATTCACAGCTGTTAGATTTAATTTGACTGCAAATAATATATAAGGCTGAATGTGTGGGATATTTTGGTATTTGTCTTGCCTGGCATTGTTAGCTTTTGGCTGGTGATGTGTGGGCAGGGGAAAACTCGGTTTAAACTCAAACAGTCGACACTTTCGACGACGTCGTCGTGTTGGCCCAGAAAACTGTTAACGAAAATTGTGTAATGCCCGGCAGGCGCATAGGCGGTGAAATTTATGCATTTTAAATGATATGTGAGAATCTGAGTGCAGCAGCTACAACAATATTTGTATTCGCCTCTGTGCCGGAGCTCTGGCGGAATATTCAGTCGCATGCAGGCTAACATGTTTGCATTTCAACAAATGCAGCCAACTTTTAGGCGCAAATTGTCGGCAGATTATATTGTCCTGGAGCTTTGTCTGTATTTGTCTCTATTGTGTGTGTGTGTGTGTGTGTGTGTGTGGGTGTCTGTTTTGTGCTGGTTGATGTGCGCTAATGCAGCGACAAGTCTGCTGAAAATTATCCACATGCCAGACTTTCCGATTTTCCAACCCACCCGCACCGAACATTTTCATGGCGAGAATTGTCTGACAGATCCTGATATTTATTTTGAATTTTTCTGTTTCGTTTGGCTCATTTTGTTCTACTGTGTGCTTTCAATTATCATTGTTTTGATTATTATTTTAATGCTTTGCACAAACATTTACCTAATCTGAATTTTCTGTCATTTAATTTGGCATGGTTTATTTTTTTGGAAAAGAATTATATTACTGTTTCCTGAGCCTATCATTTATTCAAGCGAGTCCATTTTTCCAGACTTCTGTCTTTATATTAACAGTTTAAGACCTTATTTGATTTCTTGCGGCTGCTTCATCGAATGACTATAACGAATTTAGTTGGCCGACAAGCGGCATTGATTCGTCTGCCACGAATATGTCCTGGTCACGTTTATTGCACAATCCAGGCAATATCGTTCAATTTGCCAGAGAACTGGCAAAAGGGCACATGGGACAAGGTTCCCAGCAGAAGCATTGTTGGGGCAATTAGGATGACAGGAAAGACAAAGCCAGAGACAACGGCAAATGCAATTTGTTTTCGACTCATACCTAGGCGGACAACGTGGCGTATGCGCAACGCAGACGGCAAACGCATCGAGTTGCAAATATTTTGTATGCATATTGCTTGATCTCCAGCTCTCAATCAGACCCGGTTTCTTTCCCTTCGAGCCAACTTAAAGCAAGCCAAAGCAAGCCAAGGCAAGCCACATTTATTGATGTCTCAATTTCCTTTGCCAAATCACCTATTACAAATCGACAGACAGCTTTGTTGGTTTTTACAACTGCTATTTGAGATGGTGGCGATGGTGGTGGTGCTGCTGCAATTCGTACAAATTTGGCTGGCAAATAAAGCGCCTGGAAAAGCTGCAAAGTAAAAATTACCCTTCTGCCTGGTAATGGTTGGCAATTTGTTTGGCTCTTGCTGTTGGCTGTTGCCATTTTGCCGCTGCTATTGCCATTTTGCCATTGCACTGCAGAACTGCCGATACGTGAGTGTGTGGGGGCGATGGGTTGGCAGTGTCCTTGGATGGGTTGTTGCAACACTCATTTGAGGTGGAATTGATAAGAGTGCGGCGCCTTTTATGCCTCATTTCCAATAGAGTTCCTACCCACAATGTTGCAGCGGCTCTGCCACTGATAGCAGTTTGATCATTCCATTACAGCTTGCTGATGCTTGAGGCAATTTGCCACAAATTTCAATCAAACGTGCTCGCTAAAAAGTTGCCATCAGTTGCACCACCCACCGCTCAGGTAGTTGCACGCCCATCTTTCTATCCCCCTACCGTCCCTCGGTGCCTGCTACTCCCTGAGCACTCCCCAACCACTTACGGCTAACAAACTTTTACATTAAAACATTAGCGGAAAAGTTTTTTTTCTGCCCCAGCGTTGTTTGCGATTTTTCTCTCATTCCGCTGCAGCTGCAACAACTTTGGTCCCAACTAATTTCTTATTTGTTTGGCTCTTGCGGTGCAGCGAAGAGAATCTGGGTTTGGGGCTGGGCCTGGGCTTGGGATTGGGATTGGGATTGCCATGGTGGCAAGGAATGGACGGCAAATGGAGTGCTCCATTTTCATTTGCTGTGGCTCCCGCATTCCACTTTTCGCTTCTCGCTCATCTGGTCAGCGGGCTATTGCACATGAAAAAGTTTTTGTATTTTCATTGGCTTTGATTCGGTTTTGCAAATGGCTTAGCATTGTTGAGGAGTCGAGAGTTAAAAGCTGATTGGATGATCTTTGATGGGCGTGCAGTATGGCGTATGGCAAATAATGTTAATTAGGAAAGTTGGTAAAGAAATATAGTAAAAAGTTTTCTTTAGCGAAAGAGACTGAGATCGGCTTGCCACTTTTAATCTTTCCAAATTTGAAGCATTTAAGACACACTTAATCTAAGCTATCCGGCCAGATCCATTTCATCCTCAGATATAATTTCCTCTCCATTTGCCACCAACCACATCCTTGACATTTTCCCTCCGCACCACTTTAAAAATGCAAAACGCGTTAATGGCAGCCTTGCAGCACCTGTGTTACATTTTCTGGTGGGAAATGGGGCGGGAGAAGAGGCCAAGGCAAGCCAAGGGAGTCAAGTGAGCCAAGGGAGCAAGAAGGATGCGACGGTGGTGTCCAGGTTATGGCTCGCTGCTTTTTGCACCACTGCAACGCACTTGGCTGCGCTACGCAATTTCCGTTTCCGGTTGCAGAGGACTAGGGCCAAAGGCAGACAACTGCAGGATACCATCCCGGAGCTCGACCCATCCTCGCCAGCCATTTGGCACACAAACAATCCGTTAACACTTTTCTGCGCTGCTCTTTACCACCCCCATTCCTTCGTCCTTGTGCAACTTTGTGGCGCTTGTTTTGGGTTTCCGTGGGTGATGCTGCTCGTACTGGGAGGAACTCCTGTTGCTGTCGTTGACGCGACTTCAGGTTGTAAATTTCCATTAAATGTGCATTTTGGTACAAGTTTTTGAATTAAACTTTTTTCGCTTTGGCCATCGTTCAGCTGAGCTGGCAAAGCAACTGGAACTGCCACTTTCCGAATCCTGTACCGAGCTGCAGGCTTTTAGCTTTGTCTTGTCCGACCGTTTGAGCGAAAAGTTTGCCCCAAACTGAGGCAAGTTAATTTCCGAAAGCCCCATTACTTTGCCGAACTTGGCAGATTCATTACTGCGTAAAAGAGCACAAAGTAATAAACACAAATTCATTTTTAATTTGGGAATAGTTTTATTGAGCTTCAAATATTTTATCATAATCTTCTGTATCAATAATTCCCGATAAATTTTTTATGTGTTTTGAAGAAGCTTGAACAGCGTTCAGAAAAAGCCCAACTTCCGAAGGGACTCGTAAATTCGCATGTGTTTCTTTGGCTTGTTTAATCTCTGGTCGGAATTTTGTTAAGCTTTCGCTTTCAGTTGCAGGCAAATATTATATATTTCTTACACTTCCCCCTCAACAGCCCCCGGAGACACATACTGCATCAGGACTCTGGCTGGGCGAGTCATAAAAATATCAGGAAGGGTCAGGCTAAGTGGGACACTTGACCGGGCGGCGTTCAGGGCGTTCAGGGGTTCGAGACCAAGTGCGATGGCATGCTATTATTTTTAGAATATGACCGAAACATGCAAAAGATTTCTCGCTTGCAGTTTGCCAAGAGCCAAGGGCTGGCCAAAGAGACAATGCAGCCATGGCTTGACACTGAAAAATGTGAAAATTATGCAGCAAACATTAAAGAAACTATGTAAATTGGCTGCTGCTTTTGCTCTTGTTTCTGCTGTGGGCGTGGCTTGAACTAAAGCCGGAGCTGGAGCTACAGCCATTCACCATTCAAATACAGGGGATGCCCCCTAGTAAGTTTGACTCACGCCTAATGGTTTTAATTAAGCGGCTGTAACTCCGAGTCGTGAGTTGCATGTCATGCATGAAATTCATTAGGTCCTGCCGACGTCTGCTTAGTGTCTTACCCGCCTGGGTTCGAGTCGCGCTTTGCAGCTTCCTTTGATATACTTATACTTGGCATTTCCTTAAGCAAAAACTTTGTTGGCAACTAAAACCAAACTTGACATAGTTTGGGCACAAAAATTGCAGCTAAAAACTTACTTAATTTCTACCAACTGCACTTACTCTGCGCCAACTGTCGCCAGAGGGGGTGGTTTCTACAACTAATACTTTTTTGTTACCACACTGTGAGAAATATATTACACATCCTATACATTTCAGAACAATATTTTAAATACGAAGTGGATGAAGCCAATGCGAAATATGCGTGTTTCGTGATGGAAATCTGTTTTATAAACTTTGATTTTTTTTTATATATTTTTTCTGTGCAGGACTCACACTCATATAGACGCACATACTTGCCACTCTTATTTGCATAGTTAGTCAAGTTTTCTTTGCCCCAATGGGTCTGGCAAATAGGGTCGGGTAGGTAAGACACTGGCAACTGCGTCCCGCATGTGAAGAGTCCACTCACTTTGACACTATTTCAACAGGCAAATAAATAGTTCGGATGGTAGGCGGTGGGGGAGGTGGGTTGTCTTTTATTTATCTTTGACACTTGCTAATTGTTGTTGAGTTGTTGATGAAAATATTTTGCCTAGCAAGTGTCAACTTCTTAAGTTGTTTAGCAACCAAATACGCAAAATTTGACTTGGCTAGAGGAGTAGCAGAAGCGGCGGAGACTGATTCATCTTGTCACTCTGAAGTTTTGCAACTCAAAAATTAGTCGGTCTAATAACAGAAATACCAGGGCGGCTATGGCATTCGAATGATGAGAATACCATTTGGCGCTATGGCAACTGGCTGGCTGGCAGATTCTTCAGAAGCAAAATGTGGGAAATGTTTAAGGCCTCGAACGAATGAAATGATGCTGAAATCTGTGCAACGGTCTAATGATTGCTCATGTCAACAATTTGCAAAACTAAATGAACACATTTCGAAATCATAAATTATGCAGCAGCAACATCCACAATAGAACTAGGGGAAGCACAGGCTTCCTCACATGTGTCTTGGTCGATGTGGATGGGGCTGTGGCTGGTGGCAGGTGGTAGGTGGAAGGTGGCTGTTACCAGTTGGCAGTTAGAACCAACAACAGCAACTTGTTAGCCAACTATGAGACTCGACTCGATTCGACTCGACTCGGCTGGCCATAAAACACAAAACATCAGAGCCGGCAGAGTCGGCGGGAGGGAGCCTGTTGAGGCCAACATGGCATACTGACAACATGTGTTTTGAGGTGAAGCTTATAAATAAATTATTGATAAGCATCTGGCATAGAGGAAACGTCAAAAGTTGTATGCTAAAATAAGCACAAAACGGCAAACAAATGAAGTTAGTTGTTGCCTCAGCTTTTGAATTTTTAAATGCAATGAAATTACTGCGAGAAAAATCTAGAGCAAGAAGGATGAAAATTTAAATTGCACACGAGCCGGTAAGGAACAAGACGCTGCCGGGGAACAAGACTAACACAAACGAGGGCAAACTTTTTGCAAGTTTGTTGCGCATTTTTAATTAATTTTCTTGCCAGCCACGCCTCATGGCCCGCCCCTCAAGGTATGACATAGAATTCACCGCGCAGGCTTTTAGCCATATTTAAAGTGAGAACAGTGGCAGGCACTATGTCAGTGCATTGACATGTCAATAAGAAAGGAAAATGTGTGTTCTTTCGCTGCCAGGCTGTCGGTCTGCCCAGCTGCCTTCCAGCATTCTGAGCATCGACGGTGTTGCAATTAAAATTTTAAGACAAATTAAAAACGGCAAGTTCACACTCTAAGAAAAGGCCATAGTATCTAGTTTCTTTTTCCCGAAACTCAAAGGGAGAAAAGCAGCAATGGAAGCAAAGGATTGTAGGTTAAAAGTTGTTTATAAAGCCAATTAAATTGGCTAAATACTTTTCGCCCAGTGTACACAAGTAACATTGCCAGCGCAGGAGTGATTGAAAGGATTTGCACTTGGATGCTGATTGCAGTTCCCGACTCGTGTCCTCAATTTGACATTTATGCGAAGGCAGGCAAGCGATTCTTAATCGAAGAACTGCGATTCTTTTCTTGGCAGAAGTATAAGTGCTTCTGCCAGTACGTGTTTGTCCTTACACACATACATAGCTATATACACCTACATGCGTATGCTATATTACATGTGCGTGTGTTTCGACCAGCATCCCCAGGCTGCAAACCAAGAAAAAGTTTGACTTGCTTGCCACTTGGTGGGAGGCAACTGAAACTTTTAATTAATTTATTTTGCCCAACATTCGCTTTGTCCTGCCGCTGTCCTTGTGTCTTCTCTCCTGGCAGCCTCAATAAATGTTTTTGCCTTGACCATAAATGATTTATTTGTTATTTATGCGTGCCATGTTGGACAAGTGATGGCTCCTTCCTTGGGCCGCACAATCAGTCCAGTCAAACAACTTTATTTAATGTCAAAGTAAACACGATGCCGCAACCACAGAACTCACAGATGCTGCACTTAAAAAAAAATTAAGGGTTTTTACTAAAACTTAAGCCTTAACTATGAGCGTATGAAAGGATTAAAGTAGAGTAGCTTTATATATAAATTTATTCTTAAATAAACTTGAAAAATTGAATCTTTTTTAAGTGTGCTACAGACCATCACTGTCACCTGCGCATTTCTCTTAATTTTTCCGGTTTTCCACCAGTTTCTCCTTTTTTTCTCAGTCCAGATGCCACTGCTGCGTTTTTAATTTGTACATTGCGCGCGCATTTAAGCGATTTTTGGTTAATTATACGCCGTTACGTAATGACGTTTGCTCAGGCCACGCCCGCTGCGACAGGCAGTTAACCAAGCTTTCTGGCTTCCATTTCAGTTCAAGTGTCTTGCGATGTTTGTCCAGGACGTAGCTACTGGGATTCCTGGTATGCATTCCGCGCGGTTTCATTACCCGGGCCACAGTTGCTGTTGACAGTTGGCCAAAACCCCCACACATCCTCCCACTAGCCGGGCAGTTGCAAGGATGCGAGTTCATAAATATCAGCGAAACCTTATGTTCATCGGTATGTCGGTCGATTCGAAAGACAATCGCTGGAGATGAAATGCGAATGTCAGATTGCAGGAAATGCCATAACACCGAGTGGCGTTCTCAGTATTAATGTATTTAAATTCCAATGTTTGAGTTCTTGCTTTTGTATCGAGTTGAATTTATTGTACATTTTTCAAATAGCAATCTCACTGGTCTTCCTTGGCCCATTCAATACTGGTTGTTGAGTGAACACGACCGCAGAAACCATAAAACTAACGAGAATTTAACTTAAATACAAAAATGAAATCCGAACGGGAATCAATGGGGGATTCAATGAAACAAACAGAAAGAAAAACGCCGCGTGCCGCTAACAAAACTTTGTGGTGGTCAATTGAATTGTTTTTATCTTGTAAAGGCTGTGGAAAAAATATTAAATTACAAAAAGCGGGCAAACAAAAGCAAAGACAATAACACCGGCAACTATTTACAATATTACCAAGCCTCAGTGGAGTGGCGAAAAGCGATGAAAAAGATGAAATTATTGTTTGTATCTGGCAGCCATACTTTCGAGCAACATACATCTATAGCTATACGAGTATATGTACACAGGTCGATGGTTGCGTATTTATGTATTTAAATTCAATTAATAATTAAGGTGTAAATGCATTTGCATGCTGGTTAATTAAATTTGTGCGGCTTTATTAAAGGAAATTACGTATTTTAATGCGGCTATCACCACAGAACCACCACTCACAATAACAACAACAATAATAATAGTAACCACTGGGGGGGAAAAAAACAAAAGAAACAACATTAAATCCCGATCAAAGGCTGACCGATGAAAGTGGGATAATGTAAATTCCGTTCGGATCCCCGGCAGCTGTTTGCCAGCCAGCTTAAAGCCAGTTCGAGAAAGCACTTAAAGCGCCGAGTGGATGCCGGGATATACGGGGCGTATCTATAAATATTTCATGCGTTGCACTGCAGTCATTATGGCATTCATTAAATATAGAGTGCATGACATCCACTGCTGCCACCCACTCCTATACGTATATACGAGTATATATGAGTATGTACGCCCCCAGCCGGAAAGATAGGCCACGGATAGAGGACCTCCAGCCAACGTCAACTAAAAACGCCTCACATCGCATCGCATCGGCTCGCATCGCGATGTAGCCATAAATCTCGCCCAGCCTCCTTTTTGCGGATTGGTAGCAGAGCCACCATGGCAGTTCCACCGCTTTTGTTAGTACTTATTCATATAAATGCAGACCACACTACGCCACACCACAGCACAGTACCCATTCCCATTCCCATTCCCATTCAAAGTTGCATTCACACAGAGCACAGAGAGGGCACAATAGAGCAGACTTTGTTGGGTGTTAGTGTATTTCTGACTTGTGGTCTGACAGTTTAACCAAAACTGCATGCATGGAAATTTATTTGTGCTCATTTCTGTTGCCCCACCCTCACTGTTCTCAATTCTATGCTTACATATGTCAAAATATTCAATTTATGCAGCGCGCTGCAAAGCCACCAACAAAATGAGCCCCGAAGAACGTCAAGGCTTAGGAAATGGGTGAGATAATAGTGCAAGAGCAATGAGCACAGGATGTCAGCCATTATTTGGTGTGTTCCCTCTTTGGAACTAGCTTGAAACACCATTTTACTCTACTACAATACGGGATCCTTATGTTGTCTCCGAAAGAAAAAATTATAGCATACTTAAATGGGCAAGACTTTAAGAAACTTTGCAAGCGCTTTACTATTAAAGTTATACTTTCCATTTGGTAAAAGTTTCCTAAAACCCATAAAAAATCCTTTGAAATAACAAACTTTTCAGCAAGGGTATCTGGTGATCCCCCCAAAAGATAGATGCATTTCATTTGTCATTCAACGCACCACTTGCTGGGTCTCCCTGCAGGACCTCCCCTCCCTGGAGCCGCTTCCTATTCCCCCCGGTGTCTTTCCGTGCCCCATTTCTGTTCTATTTATTTTGCATGTGTGACATTTATTTTTGCATGCTGCTGGCCACTGACAATGGGTCAGTATCCAGTTGCCGGCGCCATTGTTCCGACAAGGCCCAAAAGCGAAGAGCCAACCGCTGCCGTTCGTGGCTTGACATTTCTGACATTTGCAACATTTATGGCTCTCTGCTGATACCCATGGGTGGAGTCACGCCCCCCTGCCCCTTGACCCTAGCCCTTTGCCCCTTACCCCTTGCCCCCTGGCCACTGCCCCAAAGACCACACGCATAAATGGATTGCAATTTTCACAGCACTTTATGGCAATTTGTTGGGCAAAGTAGTTCATTCGATCATCTTATTAGAAGGACTCTCTACGAATTGATCTATTGCTGGCAGAACTGAATACAGTGTTGCCATTATTTTTAGAGCGTAATTGACCCTCACCTTCGGTTTATTGGTTTTTTCTCATTTTTGTTCTGTTATTGCAGATGCTGCTGTTACGCTTTTACAGCCGCCACATTTTTTATAGTGGCCATAGCATTTTATGGACTTTTTTATAATATTAAAAGGGCCCGTTGAACGGGAAAACAACCAGCAGTGGAAGGGGCAAGGGGCAAGGGGAAAAACACAACAAGTTAAAAACCTAACGTGCTACTTTATTTGCAACTTATTCACTTCCCGGCAACTCCCTTCCTCTCACATTCCCGCCCAGTCTGATGGCTCTATGTAGATGTAGTTATTATTTGAAATTTCATAATACTTTTACAACTTTATGCAACTGTTTCGTTGGGTGCTGCCTTAACGCGAATTTCATGCTTTATTTTATTTTTTTTGCGGTTTTCCCAACACCACCGATCTCCGACCCCTGCCCAACTTGGGTTGTTTACTTTTGCAATTTTCATCGCTCCAACTGCATGCCATTTATTTTAGCTTTTCCTCCATTTCGTTTTTTCAGTCCCTGTCTTTTCCTCAGCGCTGTTTATTTAGCCAAGCTTTTTGCTTTTGTTTCTCAGTAGTTCCATTTTTATGTAAAACATATTTTTCTTAAATAATTTAGTTTTGGTTTGGTTCCTCCAACATTCCTGCTACTTTTCTGCTGCTTGAGCAAACTAAAATGAAGCTTTTATTGAGTTCAGGTGCGCCGTGTTTCCCACCCAACTTGGTTTTCTTTATAGTCGCATCTATGTACTATGACCTCTGCACTGACAAAAATTATGATCTTTTATTACTTTGAACCACTTATGATCATTTCACAACTTATTGGGAAACATAAGTTTCTAGCACGAATATATAATAATAAATAAATTGTATGTATAGTGTTATTTTGGGCCAACATATTTGTTTTGAGTGCATTTCCTGACTGGATTTCTTTAGGGCAACTTTTGATTTTGCCTCTTTTGCCGGCGCTTGCTTCTTTTTCAATTTGTGGCCACATTAACGTTAGAAAAGAAGAAAAAATATGAATGCACACGAAAAGTGTAAAGAAATGGCCTGCCTGCTGCTGGCCCTGTCGTGAATGCAAAGTTCTGGCCTTCTGGGTCTGGATGGCTTAGAGTGGGTCTCGACGGTTAAGCCGGAGTTTTCGCGTGCACGGAAACGTTTAGCCGCCGCATATTGCCAGGTGCTCTGGTGGCCGAAAAGCGTCTGCTTTTATTTTTAGAAAATATTGGCACTAACAGAATTCGCTCCCCCACTAGATTCAGTTTATATTTACCCCGTACGCCACTCGACTCGGAGTTGGAGGCTTCGGCTTTGTTCTCCAGGCCAAATGAGGCTAAAGTGGAAATGTTTGCTTATGCAACAGCCATCTAGCCCTCTCACCTGTAGTTGGATTCGGAGTTTTTGTGCTTACCTGAAATAGAGAAGAGAAACAGAGAAATGGAAATTAATTAGAGTGCAGCTCCTGGTTCATTTTCGGCTGTTGTTCGGCAGCCTTTCTGTTTTCTGTCTGGTCTAGCCTGTATGCTAGCTGTATGTGTTCTTATTATTTGTGACCCAACTTATCTTACCATACACACTCAGCCGGGCTAGAACAACATCTGGCGTTGAACCCAACCGAGTCGTGTCTGTGGTAGTGAGAGGGAAAACTTAATTTATTATTTCGTGCTTTTGCAAACACATCAATTTGTCGCAAGTAAACACTTCAAGCGCTTTTCGTTATCTTTGACCAAACACTGGCAGCCCCGAAATTCATTAGAAATCCAACAGCAAATAGGAAAAAGTACCGAAAAAATATAGATATGTTTTGGTCGGTACAAATGTTTATTTAGGACCAAGTCGGCCGGCCTGGCCCGCCCGGAATAACTTTTCGACTTGCCGCCCAAAAAAGGATACCCGCAAAGCGACCCAACGTACCAGCACCTGGCCATGGCAGTTTTAATAATTTTTTAAATAAATTCCTAGGTCATAACGAGAAGTCCTTCATATCGATCTAGGGGCTTCGTTTTCAATAAAGTTCGCATTACGTTTCGGCAAAACCCTAACTAGGTGGGGCTGCTTGATTGCTCCTGTTCCGCAGCCACTTGGCCACTTTGCCACTTTTCTACTTGGCTGCTGTTTAACCGCAATTGAAATTACGCGCCCGCTTCCGTGACGATGGCTTCAAAAATTTATGCAAATTACGTCACGTGCCCCGATGATTTCTTTGGCTTTTCTCGACAGAAAGGAGGCGAGGGATCTGTTAGCGCTACCTTTTGGCACTCCTTTGCCGTCGCCGCTGCCAAGTGAATCATTATTTAATTTAATGTAAAATAATTAGCATGAACCGGAGCCCTTTTCCAGAGCTATCGTTCTCAGTGCTGCCTGATGGTGTCCTTTGTGTCCTCAGCCAGTGACAGTGATGTATATTTGAGGCCCTCTTCTACCCCATACATATACACACTTGTTCTTGGCATTTCTGACATTTTTTCAGCTCTCCATCTGAGTCCCATTTGCGGTCAGTCGATGATAAATTACACGCAGAGATACACAAACGCTCGGGCGATTACAATTGAAGTCCTCTCGACTGCCACACACTTGTCTTATTCTTTCCCAAAGAAACTTTTTCCGCTGTTAACATAATTTCCGCCGTTGATTGATTCACTCGGATTCGGATCGGCTGTAGTCCTGGCTGCGGACACGACCTACGGGATACAGGATACAGGCGGGCATCCATCCGGCAGGAGCACTTAAGCTGCCTGCCTGTTCTCGACTCCACATCCGACGACTGGCGCTTAGACAAATTGTACTTTAATGTAATTTTATTGCAAAACTTTTCGATTTGCATATTAAAAAACGAGAACCGAACACAATAAAAATTTCATAAGCGGTTGGCAAGGACTTTGACACGTGCCCGAATAAAATAGCGATTGGAAAGTTTAGGATATATTTATTTACATCTTTATATCCTGGCCAATATACATAAAAATTATTTTATTTCTTAATATTTGAAGGAAGAAGAAAAAATAATAGCTTAAGGAAAAATCCATTTATGAGTGTCGAAACCGAAAAAAAACCTAATTGAATGAAAGGTATTATGCGGCCTTACGAGCATGGCAACAATCACACTGTAATTCCGACGTAAATATAACTACAATAGTGTAAAAATATATATTAATTCGATGGGTCTTTATAGTAAATTTCATTTCCCAAACCGATTCTTTAAAAGGCCACCCGCCCAAAGAAAAAGGTCACGCGACCCACACACACGGAAAATTGATGCAAAGAAGTCAACCTCGGGGTCATCGATGCGATTGCTTAACAAAACTCAAGTCTGGCGGCCCAACTTTCGGGCATTAGCACAAATTGGCAAAGGGAGAGCAACAGACCCTTCGGATTCGTGGAGTGGCTGGGGGAAGAGGAAAAGGGTCCTCATTTTTTATTCATAAACATTCATATTTCCCCATTCGAGCAGCAGCTGCTTCCTTCATTTTCTTTGTCCTGCCAGTATCCTTTCCTTTTTTTTATTATCTATTCCAATTTTGCTGATTTCATATCCACAATTTGTGTTGATTGATAAGCAATAAGTGAAGGCTTTGAAGTATAATCGAAAGTGCGCTAGTCTGCTAAAATGGGAGACATTTCTTTTGTATGTAAATTTAACATGGAACACTTTAATTTATACTAATTGGGAACAGTGAGTTATTTGAATTTGCAATTCCTTGCGATTTTGTTTGGTAATTTGCAAGTTTGGGGTTTTCAACACTTTCAAGATGCGATCACGACTCGTTTAACCTTCCGGGGTTCAGTGCCATATTAATCGGTGTTAATTGGGTGTTCTTGCGCGTATACATAATACCTATATATGTATATAAATTTGAGTCCTGCTTTTATTCCTGCACCTTGCGGCGTTGCGTCGTTCATTGGCATTGTTGCAACGACATCTTCAATTTACACGCCTCGACGGACGCGCTCGTTGGCATTGTTTTCCATTCGAGGCTTCCTGCCGTTCTCCCTCCTCGTTTTGCTCCAGTAGCTCCATATAATTAGAGCGACCCATTGTATATATATATATGGGCTTGTGCCCGTTGTTGGAACAACAATTATCCACTCGCACACATACGAGTACTCACACATCCACGTTGCCAATAGACATTTTCATAAATTGTTAACAATTATTGCCGTGCACCAACAAAGCGAAAGTCCGCCTATGTCTAGCCAACTCGATCTCATCCTCTTACTAGCTTAGTTTTCCTTTCTCCTCCCCGGCTTGCTCCTCCCTGCGCCGCCTAATACAGATCCAATATTTGCCGGGGCAACGTGGCGTATACGTTATGCTTACATACACACAAATATGCCGCAGTTGCCGTTGCACTCATGTCTGATTAAATTAAATTTACAATTCATACGTCTGCCTCCAGTGAGGTTGTGCGCTGGTGTAAGTGAGGGAAAGGAACTTTCACATGGAGATCAGACGACAATGTTGTTGTTTAATTGTTGGCTTCGCTCTTGCCATCTGCGCGGGCCACGCCCATTTGGAGATTCCCATATGAGATGCCGCCCTTAATTAGGGCTGACATCAGAACATCAGCGCACAAAAAGCTTGAAAGATTTCAGGGCAAAAAATATTTGCAAACTTGTTTTAATTGGTTAATGGATTCAAAATATTGTCTTTCAACTAACAAAGCCTAATGGTCGTTTTAAATTATTTTCCACCTCGTACACCTAATTTAAATGTACTACAAAATCGGTTAAGGGGTTAAACCAAGTCACTTGACTCTTAATAACCCGAAACAAGCTTTGGGCTTATATAGGACTTTCCATTAATTTCTTCATTTTTTCAAGGTGTCTAACCTAATTTGTGTGCAGATTTTGATGCAATTTTATAGAGAATCTATTCACAAATCGTTTAAGGTATTACGCTTAAGAATCAGATTGATATTGGCCAAGATATAGCCTTCGCTTTGGGCCATATGGGACTTTCCTTTAAGTTTTTCATTACTTTAAATCAAAAAAATGTTTGTGATCAAATTTTGATGCAGTTTCATAAGGAATCAATATACAAAGCATTTGAGGTGTTCTGCACCTTTTAGTTTAATTTTTAATCCGTTTTGATATTGTATTATTCAAATGTTTTGTTTTAAAAATTAATTCAATCAATCGGTAGTAGCATTTTAAATGATTTTCCACCTCGTACATCTAATTTTAATGTGTCACAAAATCGGTTTAGAGGTGAAACCAAGTCACTTGACTCTTAATAACCCGACTCCTTAATTCCCACAAAAGCTAAGTCTTGATTTGGCATTGAAACGATTACAACAAAAAGTAATTGTCGAACATTGGCAAAGGACTAGGTACTTTGCATTTTCCATAGAACAGAGACTTGGCAAATCCGGGCAGCGCATAATTGCATTTGCGTTAAAACGCAAGCAAACAATTCACTCAGAGTGCAAATAAGTGGGAAAAGCATCCAGCTTTCTCCCATTTCTATATGATTGTATGTATTTGCCTATATATATATGGAGCTATAGAGGCAGGATATCTGTGGGAGAGGTCAAAACCAAAATGGCCAAACTGACAAACGTGGACAACGGAAGTCAATCAGACGGAGCGGACAGACTTTGATACGCAAGCGCAGCGGAAGTTCAATTGCAATGAGCCGGCCACGAAGGATGCAAAGCAACCGGCAACGAGCAACGGGCGACGGCAATGTCCTGGCGACAGGCAAACAACTAAAACAACCGTAGCTGGCGATTAGATGTAGGACCAGTGGGATGACAAAGCTGCAAACGCTGTTTAACTTAATTCAATAATCATTGGCAATTGCAATTTGCGGCCAGGCGACCAGGCGACGTCTAGGCGACATTTGTGCAAATACAGAAATTATAATAATGACGGACTGCTGCCAGAACTTTGCAAGGACTCAAGTTGCCAATAGAAAGAGGGAAAGTAGGGAAGGAAGGGAGTGGTGCGACGGTCAATCCGGTCCGTGGCCGACTTGTGCAACGTTCTGTGACTTGTCCAGCCTGCTCCGAATGGCATTAAGTGACCGAAAGTCAGGCACATCGATACGAAGTGTGCTCTAGTTTTTGCGGTGTGCTCGGACAATTACCAGGACAGACATTGTCGATGGGAACGTGACATTTGGACCAAAACAAATCTCACTTATTGCCCGATAATGCTCTCTCCGCTTATATTAAATTATCATTTGGGTAATTTCAAATTATGGCTAGGTGCCCCAGTCAGAGATTTGCGTTCGATGCACTAATTGCTGAATGGGCAGACGGAAACACCGAGGAGGGGCTGCAGCGGATGTTGGGACATTAGGAGTGCACAACCGCAATATTGAATTGAAATTTCATTAACGTATTAGTGCATACTAAAACGCACATGCAACCCACACCATGTCCATGTGGGTGTGGGTTTTGGGGTAGACAAATGGGGAATGAGATTATATGGAAACAATTGGGTGTAGAAATTTAGAAATGGGAGCTTTTTGGGGATATCGAATAGCTTATTTCATATTTTACCATGAACTAAATCTCTAAATCGTTTCACTAACTATAAACCTTTTGTATTTCTCCACCTGACATTTTTAGGTTTAATTGAACTCTTACTGGATGTTTATTTGGGGATTACAACTGTTTAACATTTCACCCGAATAAGAAGAGTTCTTTCTTTCGTTTCGGTTTATTTTCGGTTTGATTTCAGCGTAAGTGTCTACTCCTGCCACTCACCTCATGTGTGTATAATTAAAATAATAGCAGCAAAGCCTAGTTTTATTATTAATTATGCAGGAACACACAAAAACACACACTCAGCGTCACGCCCATTCATTAATAAAACATGGGCCCGGTGGTGTGGCAAGGAGACTGGAGCGGTGAGGCAACCATGGCGCATGGCATATTCAATATTGAATTCGAGCCAGGAATATTTTTTCTGTTTTTGCCCACTGCCATTGCTGCCACATTGATATTTGTGTTTGGCTTTTAATGCCAATTAATTACATAATATTTAATACACATGTTTTCCCCGGCATTGTCTAGCCGCTTTGGTTCCTGTTTTCGTTGCTGATAATTTGCTGCTAATTTATTCATGAAATGCTTATTAGTTAAGTTCCTTGTAGATGCCGCACTTTTATTTGTAAACACCAAAATAATCTCAGGAAATTTCCGTGGCCATAATTTTCAATTAAAAAGCTCCTACAATACGCCCTCGGCATAAAATTACTAAAGAATAAACATTGAGAAAAAATATGTTTTTCCGTTCGGCAGAACTAATGCCACCAGCTTACGCTGACCCATCAGATCCAGGAGGAATCACCATGGCAGCATATTCTGGCGCCCTCAGCAACTTTAACAATAAATTTATGAGCGATTTTTAATGCTTTAAAAATGAAAATGAAAATGAAAATCTCAGCGGGACGGGTAAAAAAGTAAGGACAGCGAGGACCAAAGAGGCGAAGAAGGAAAGGAAAGAAATCCGGGTCCATCGGCCGGATCGCAATAAAACTGCGTCATTTTGGGCGGCATAAAAAATCGTTTTTGTGCCTCGACAGTGAAGCATCAGTGGACGAGGACGAGGTGGCAGTACGGGGACGCAAAAAATCATGTCATGTCATTGTCGGCATCGTAAAAATGTTATCAGCCATAATAACGAGCCACGATTTCGGGCTATGCCCCAGCCCCAGCCCCAGCCCCAGCACCAGCCCCAGCTCTGGCCCCAGTAAATGTTGGATACTGGATGTTGGACGGAGCCCAAAAGGCGGGCAGGGAGTGTCGCCAGCGCTAATGGTGCGCAGCTAATGACTGAAGAGAACCAGAGATGTCCGTTCGTCCTGGCTGGCTGGATGATGTACTACATACATATATCCTACTGGGGTGATGCTGCTTCTGCTCGAGGAGAGAGCTTTAAATTCCAATACCCAATACGGGATGGGGTCGCGGCCGTATTAAATTGCCGCATTCGCAGTTCCACGGCACTCGGCCAACTTACGCTTAATGGTAATAAAAAGTAAATCAAATCAGTGTCCTTAATCCCTGAATTGATGTGGGGCTTCCTCGATTGCGACACAGACTCCCTTCTCCCTGTCCCTGCTGCCGCCAGGATTGCGGTCTCCAGCTTCAGACCCTCTATTTTGTCCCGTATTTATGCGAAGGCATTTCTTTTGCCGTCTGTCCTCTGGCTGCTCCAGCCTGTCTTACTTAGAATTCAATTTCTGAACCGGCTTTGACTGAGGCCACATCGTTGGCTGCCTTTTGTGTCTGCAGAATTGCAATAGAAGCACTTTGACCAGTCTTTAAGTCGCTGTATTATTGCGGATGCATTGGAGTTTTAACGTTCTTCCAGTTTCCAGGTCTTTAATGGTGGCTGTACTTAAGGTTTTAAAGTAAATAAATTGAATTTCATATACAAACTAATTCCAGTTAAGTGATCTACTTGCTTTACCTTTAGAAAAACAGAATTTTCTGAAAATTAAAAACTTCAAAACCGACTGCTGAAAACAAAAGCCAACCTCCTTGCCTTGCATTTTCAAGCTTAAAATGGATGATTCCATAATTTTCGTAGTGACAGTAAAGCTGAATGGATGGCGGCCAATGCTGCGTATGCGCAATATTCGGGGCAACCGCCTGAAGCCGCCAAAAATGAACTGCCAGCTCGAGTTGCACTCATTAATCAAATGTTAAGGAAGAGAGGTCCTTCTTCTATATCAAAAAATAACAAAAAAGGAGCTAACTTTGGCAGGATTTTTTCTTTGCCTCAAAAATGGAAGGATTTGAAAGGCGGGCTGGGGACTGGGGACTGGGGCGGGGTGCTTCGTTGGTGTGTCTGCGCGTGTTTGTGTTTGTGCAAGCTGAAAATGCATTTAAAATACACAAAAATCCGCTGCGAGAAGCTAAGTGAAAAAGCTGGCAATGCAAAGGAGAAGGACATAGTGCGGAGCTTGAGGAGGCGCCTCGGCATTGTGTTTCATGCTATTTGCATTTTGCATCCGTTCCATCCTTCTTCTTCCATGTCCTTTTTTTTGTTTTTTCGTCTTGACTTTTTTTTTGGCAAGGCAAATAGCAGCGAGTACATAAAAAACAAGTTGAGAGGGGCCAGCGCACACACAGTAATGGGTATGGGAGCGAGATAGATATAAATAATAAGTCTGTGGGCGAGTGGGTGTACGTGTGTGTGTGTGTGTGCAAAAAATGGGCGTGCCGCCCATGCTGCTTCAGAGAAAGCCAAAACGTACAAAACCCAAAAATATAAAAAAAAGAAAACAAGAAACGAGAGAGAAATGCTGCAAAAAATGCATTTTATATGCAGATGCATGGCGTAAATTGTAGTTACGTACTAAATAAGTAAAATAGCGCTGAGTATTTTTCACTTAAAATGCAGCAAGGCAAAAAAGCAAAGGGGCCAGAAACCCTGGTCCGGCCAAAACAGTGGCCTAGCTGACTAGCTGCCCGGCTGCCGGAGGGGTAGCAGGACGTACCCCTTAATTGGATGCATGCAGGCAAAATAACATGCGAGGCGTGCGCAAATTGTTGGCAAGAGCAAGGGGCAGGCAGGCAAGGGAGAGCGACGGAAGGGCGGTGCAGAATCAAAGTGGAGGTTAAGTTAACTAGCCGACGGCTAATTAAAACCTGAAAAGTTTGGCCACACTTGAATATCCAACTTGGGTGTACTTCTCTATTTTCTCTGTATGTGTGCGTGTGCTTGCTTGCGTGTGAGTGAATGGAATTTGCATTGGGAATTGGACTAAGACAAGAGTCGGCTTTGTAAAAGTTGCTAAAGTCGAATTGGCTCAGAGACAAGTCGCCTCGACCACCTCGTCCTGCCGTCGCTCTTCCCGCTCCACTTCCTTATTTCCCAGGACCCTCTGCTCGCATTAACAGATGCTCAATGGGAACGGAGATGGAAATGGAAATGTCGCTTGTGTTCTCATTTCCCGCAAACACACACAGATCCACAGGATCCACATCCAAAGCTTTATTTGCATAAGCATTTTGTGTCGTTGGCTCTGTACACATGTTGGTAATAAAGCCAGCAACCACAAGAGCGTCAAAATTAAACACAATCAGAGCAGAAACTCATTTAAGGCGCTAAGCATTCGCAACAATTTCGCAAACAACCAGACTTTGACAACATAAATTACAATTTCCTCTCGGGCGAAACGAGAACAAAAAACACATTACGTTACAGCAACAAAATAAAAAATGCTGGGATTGCTGGAACGCCCCTAATGAAAGGATTAGCTAAGAGATCTAATTTTGGAGGCAAGACTTCTGCCTCCAACTGATTGCTATCAAAATATGAAAATTTATTCGAGCTGGAAAAACCTGGTTTATGGGCGGCCCACCCGAAAATCCTTTTCGTCCCAGAAAATCTTTGAGCTGCCGCATTAAATGAAACATTGCCACTGTCCTTTCGTATTGGATTTTTTGTCTCGGCCACAGCCAGAGCTTTTTTAATTTCATGCTGAAGGACACGCCTCTGTCTTTTTTCTTTTCTTTTTTCCCCCCTCCTTGGCCATTTCCCTCTGTTCATTTTGTCAAGTTAATGGAGAATAATAAAGCGCAAAAGTAAATAAGTAAACAGAGCGGAGACGCAAAACTACAACAATAAAAGGCGGCAGGCACAAAAAGCTGAGACGGCAAACGGCCGGAAAATAAAAGCGGACGCCCAAAGCCGCGCCAAACGAGCCCCCCTACCGCCTACCGCCTACCACGTTGCGCTGCCACTTCCCGCCTTTGGTGGCAGCAGCACTAGCAGCAGCAGCACAGCAAGGCATCTTTTTGTTTTATGCGAAATGCACTAAAAATATATTTAAATTTATTTCATTTTCCTTCAAATGAACTGCGCAGGACATGGCCAAAGTGCAGCCTTGCTTTGGATAATAGGGGGCCCCGCCGGGCGATGGGGGTCGTCCGACGTGAAGCTGCCATGACGCCAGCCAGGCGACAAGGACGTCGAATCCTACCCTGCCCCTTACTGAGTACAATACACAGAAATTTAAAATAGGGACTACAATTGGAATGCTCCAACTAAACAAAACTTAAGTCCTATTTTATACTTTCAAATTCTGATTATTTTTCTATAATTAAAAATTCTTTGTTTTATTGTTAGAGTTTTTTAACTATCTTTCAACTTAAAAAGACCATTTATTTTTTTCTCTGTGTAGTGGACAACCCCTCAGTCCTTTGCGTGTTGTAATAAACTTGATTGCGCATCTCTTATGCTGTCCTTTTTTTCCTCGCCACCATGCTTGTTGTTGTAGTTGCTGTTTTTTAAATAAAAATTTTTATGAAATTTTTGGCAATTGAACTCAAGTTTTAATGGAACGCCATAAATTAGTGGCGCTGTCCTTCTTCTCGGCCACTTGAGTCCTGCTGGGAAATTGGATACAAGTGCTTAATAAAGCACCCGAGAGGCTGAGCGGCGTCGTCTGACCAGTATCCTGTTAGTCCCCTCGTTCCCTTTGTCCCTCTGGGATGCCATGATGCCACATCCATTTCATTTGCTCCAAACGCCACTTGGCAACGACATCAATTCATTTTGTGCGCAATTAGATTGTTGTTCTTGGGACAAACACACGCGAGACTAAACTTTCCAATAGTATCCTATTTTTTCTGTATATTCTCTTCGCTTTTCAGCGTCATGTCCAACTTTTGGCCATTGAGCTAACGTTCCTCCACTGACCATGGCAACAACGATTGACTGGGCCCCGAATGGCTTTGAATATATTTCGCACTCGAAACTTTTCAAATTCATACCCTAGACTGATTTAGACAAATCAAAGGGAGTACTAAAAAATCACAAGGAAAAGAAGTAAAAATAAACCCATTTATGGTAGTTTTGCCTTAGGCTTTTGGATTTAACAGCGTCTCTACAGTAGTCTTCACTAATTAAAACAACTCAAATTTTGTTAATAAAAATTCACATCCATAGAATCCTTCAAGTTTTTTATGTTTTCTTCATGTATTTTTAGAATATGCATTGGTTTTTTCCACTCTGATGTTTCATGAGTTTAACTGCGAAACGAAAGTTTGTGGTTTGTTATCCTTTTTGTGCCGAACTTCCCTCTTTTTGTTTTTCCATTTGCAGTAATATTTTTACCAGCTGGATCCATCGGGGCAGTTGTAAAGTTTGTCCTGCAGTTTGTCGTGAATGGATTGTAATGGAGGTCAGAGGGGCTCAAAGGAATGTTTGGTCATTGCCCGAAAGCGTTGATGTGTAATTGAGAACCCGGAATTGTACGATTAATTTATGGGAGAAGAAAGTATAGAAATTGATATTCGGATTACTGAATTATGTCTCTACTTGAATGGGTTCCAAGATTAATCCGAAATAATCCGCACAACAAACAAGCAACGCCTGAGAAGAAGCTACATTAAACTTTCAATCCTTAAATCGCTTGCTTTAATTCATTCAGGGCGCTTAAAAGGATATCCGCCCACCACAAAATACCAAAGTGAAAAGTGGCAAGGGGGAGAATGCAGTTTGCCATGTTCCATGTTGCATGTGCCAGACGTGACTGAAAAGTTGCTGCTATCATTTTTAGTTGCAATAGTTTCCAGTGCCGGCAATTAATTTATGTGACAAACTGTTTAAAAAGTAAAAGCCGCTGGCCCAAGCAGCCGGAAACGAATTCAACTAAATCTCCTGCATCTGATTTCATCTGGAACTGGAGCCACTTAACTTCAAGAGGACGCTGGAGTGGCATCCAATGTTGAATAAAAACGATGAAATAAAAGCGATGAAATAATCATCGTGCAATGACTCTAAGCTATTTGCCACGCTGCCGAGTCAGGGGGTCAAAACTTTTTGGCCAGCTTTAGAAATGTGAAGCAATCAAGAGTGATGAAATTTATTATAAAACGAGCTTGCCACTGCAAACTTTGCACAATCAACAACGACAGCGACAACGACAAGAGCACCAACAAGGGAAACAGCTAGATATAGGTGGCCGATAATGGAAGACAAAGAAAAGAAGCCGTAGGATCCAAAGGAGCTGAAAACACTGAGGCTAAATTACGGAATCCTTCTTGCATTATCCGGCTGCTAGATTAAAATGAACTATTGCATGCCAACAACGACAACAGCAGTGGAAGCAAGAACAACACCATCAACAACCGGCAACCAACAACCAACAACGAACAATGGCAGTGGCAATAATAATACAAGCAAACGATAAGCAACACGAAACGAAACAAGAAGAACCAGAAAGTGCTAAAGAATGAATGAATAAAAGAAGCTCCGGCACCAAAACAGGCCAAAGAAATCTGTGAAAGACGCCCGACCAACAGCAGCAACAACGGCAATAATAATGGCAGGGATAATAATAAGAATTAAGCAAGAAAACACATCAGACAGACTACCGGGCCATTGCCTGGGATTCGGCCCAAGATGGGGTGGGACTCTTCCTTCCAGGTCCCTACTGGGTATTGGAAATTTGCAAGAGTATTCCGGATTGAACAGGATTGTTTTTAGTCTACGGGTTATCATGATTACTTATCAAGACATTATCAAGGATATTCATAGAAACAAATTAGTTTAAAACGTAAATGCCGTAGTATTGTTTTATAAGGGAGTACCGGGTATCTTACATTCGTTTCTTTCAACTCCAGAACTCAATCTAGTCCTTTTTTTGAGATTTGGATTGGCTCTGTGAACGGAGAGCTGAACACAACACACGGCTTCCGTTTCCGCAGCCATTTTCGTGGGGATTTATTAGTTTTTGCTCGTTAGAATTGCGCACAGCTGCCGGGCAGCCGTTGAGAAGTGTTTAAGCAGGACTAGGATTTGGGGAGTACACGAAAAAAGGAGCTCCGAAAGAAGACGACTTCATGAACCAACAAAAATTAACACCCAGTGCAAAAAGCAGAAAACGACGTCTGAAACACACATAAGCTGCTTGTTTATAGTTACAGCTTATGCTGCCACGCAACCCACTCACTCAGTGCTACTTGCAACCCCGATCCCGATTCCCTTAATTCTTCTTGCGTCTTTTCCCGCTTTTCCCCGCTTTCCCGCTTTTCTGCTTTTCCAGTGACCAAGCCATTTCGCCTATGAACCATTTTCTTTGGCTAAAACTGCAGTCGAGCCAACGATGGCAACTTCTGTTCCTGATGTGCATCAAAGTGAGAATGATTGATTCAATTTTAAAGTTGTTGCTTATATGCGAGTGTGTGTGTGAATGGGGTGGGGTAAGTCCTAATAGGTAGGGGTGTGTAGGTTTTAAGCACAGTCTGCAGCTCAGTTGCCGGCTTTAACAAATAATCTCGCTGGCATCCATTCCTTTCCAGCATTTTCCACACGGTCCAAAATAATTCACAAAGCAAAAGTATCCTTTTGCAGTAAGTTTCTCTTAGGACAACATGATTGGCATGATTCTTGAGTCCGTCAGACTTCATTTTCCAAACATATCCTGCACTCAAGACCCATTTTCTCTCAGTGCCTGGATATGGTTGGTTAGCTGTTAGGATTCCAAGAAGGCCAAAATGGGCACTGCCATGATGGAGTTCGGTCAGAAGCAGCAGTCGTTGGCTGACTTTTCTCCGCTTGTTACCTCAGCTACTAATACCAGAAATAATTACAAAAGTGAATTTATGCTGCTGCGGCGATAACAAATGATTTTTAGCACCCCTTGCTGCCATCCCCTGTAGTTTTAACCCGCTGCACCATTCGGCAAACACAGTAAAGTCGAAGATTTATTTTTTTCCTGGGGGCTGAGCGAGGGCGCGTAACTTTTGCCAATGACGCAAAGGAATTTTTAGCCAGGGCAGTGGCAGGAGGCAAAGAGCAGATGTATGAATCGCCATAGATGGGGGATTGGGTTGTCAGAGTGAGCTATGGCCTGCAAAGTGCACAAATCCCCACCCCGCCGACACGCCCCACTTGGGGTGGTGATGCATTGGGTGTTGCATCCATCTAAACATGTGGCATGCTAGACTGAACTTTCTTTATCAAGTTTTCGGCAACATCACAGATTAAAATTTGGCTTTCTGACACTGCCAAAAAGACAGACTCTGGAATTAGTTCTTATTCGGGTGTGTGTGTATGTTTGGGTGTGTGATGGGTGGTCTGGCATTGGGCGTGGCAGTGTTGTGAATTAAGCTGAGTGACTTTCAAATGAGTGGATGCGCTCCGAAGTTCATTAGCAAGAGCCAAAAGTTCCTTGATTGACGCCCGGCATTGACTTGCTGAAGTTGCATGATTTCTGCTGGCTCTTGACAGTTACTTTCGGCTTTGGAAAATCCTTTCACCCAGCACAGTTTATACAAATGGAAAATATTCCCCTCTGTCTTCAACTTAGACAGCCCTCTTTCGTCATCCGCAATGCACCCAATTAAATCCTTGTCAGGGAACCCTCTTCCAATAATTATTTTCGTGTCCGCAATTACGTTTTCCATTTAGCATTTACATAACCTTGCCGCAGCACCAAAAACTTTGGGAAAAAAGCAATCACTTAAGTGGCGCTAAAAAATTATCTAACAAAATGATTTCAAGCGAAAACCGAAAGGAGCAACGAGTAACAATCGATGCGAAATACTTGGATAATTGGCGCTTATTGATACTTGAGCGCCACATAATCGTCTTAATTACTTTGCAAACTAACTTTAATTGGCCCGAACGGTGGACGAGATAAAAGGGCCCAATTACAAACGCTAGCCCGGCAAAGATGCCGAGCTGATTGCATGTCTGCCTGCCATTTCAGGCAAAAGGCAAAAAAAAAAAAAATTGAGTAGAAACTCGGAGAGAATAACTAGAGCGTTGGAAAAAAAAGGCCAAGATGCCGTTGCCACCATTCATTATCTTCTGCCCGACCTCCGACACTTGAGACGGGGCGTTTCAATAAATAATATAATAATAATCCAATCATATTGTTACATCCGCAAACTGCCACCGACCAGTCATCAGCAGAATCTATAGATGCTGATGCTTCGGCTGGATGCTGCTGGAATCCAGCTGCATCTGCTGCCCCAGCTGCCCAGAGCTGTCCGGATCAAGCTACTTTGTTCCTGCACTTCCGCCGTGATGCTTCCGTCGCCTGTCCGCCCAGAATCCAGTGGCAGCCGGCTAATATGCGTCCCGCCGGCGCAGCGGAAATTGCAAGCGAAACTGGGAGGTGGACGTGGGTGGAGCGATGTGGATGTGGATGTGGATGGTGATGGGTGTGCGGATGCGGATGCGGACAGGGACTAAGCAGCTTAAAGGCGCATCATCGATGCCAACTGAAGATTTCCAGCTGAAGATTTATAGTCCTGTTTGGTTCAGTTCGTTGCGACCACGTGAGATGCTTGCCTCGGACATTCTGGGCCAAGGGACATTTTTCACTCGCAATTTGTATATTAGCTTTAGAAATAATTTAAAAACAAATTATGCTTAAATTACGCTAGGATCTTTTTATATATTAATTGTAGGGAACAAATGATTGCAACGGATCACAAGGTAAAGCGAGAATTCGATATCCTGACCTAATACCGATGCTTCCCGAAATCGAGAACTTTGTGCAACATTAATTTGGGTCATTTGCTTTCACAGTGAGCGGCCTTTGGATTCTGCAGCTTGCAATTTCAGATTGCAATCGGTTTTAGGCCCCTCCATGTGCTTGTTTATTTATGCCAAGGGGGAATATCAGATTTACTTCAGAAGCTTGCCAAATGGCTGAGCCAAAAGCAGAGGCAGCAGCATCCATTATCATCAGCAGGGACATCAGCCAAGCATTACGGCCCCGGCCCAGCTCAGCCCGACCGAGTTCCCTTTAATGTCATTTGGAAGGCGCCGCTGATTTGTCAACTCTCAGACCCACCGACCATTTCATCCATGCCCCCGCATATCCTGATAATGGTCTAGCTCTCAACGATTTCCTTCCCGCGATTTTTCCCTCCTCAACGGCAAGGTGAAAATTGCAAATTACAGCCGAGCAAATAAAGCAGCCGGCATAGACCTACGAGGAAGTTGTGGAAATTACCAAAGGCATGAGCCGGGCTTCTCCCTAAACCAAATTGAATTCAGTGCTTTGATGGCATTGCCACCGCTTGACAGCCCGCCTCCCTTTCGTTAATTTTGGATTTTCAGAGGAACAGGAACAGGGGCGGACATTTTTTAGCTGCGGCATTTCAAAGGAATTGTCATGACAAATTGAAACAATTTCTTTGACTTTTGTGGCTTGTCGGCGTAGGCAAAGCCGAAAACATTTTATCCAATAAATTAAAAAATTTGCGTAGAAACCTTGAGCGGTTTCTTCTTGGCATTTCGGCGTCTCGGCATTTGTTTGCCGTTTAATGGAGCGTGTGCGACCCGAAACCCGAGCATAAAATGTCGAATTGAGTGACTTTTGAAGGGCCAGATTGGAAATTGGGTAAAGTGATGTGTTTAATTGCATTTGGCACTAGGTTCGTTGACTAATGTATGGTCATGACGTTCCCAGAATTGGCAATAAATACATTTCGAGTTGCCGGCGACAAATAGGAATTCCAAAATCCCTCTAATAAAACTTGAACTCGCAAATATCTTATTTCCAATTCTGAGTCGGGCCATTGTCAACGCAAATGTCTCAACTTGGGCGCTAAGCGTCCAGCTCCCACTTTCTCTGACATCCTCCGATTCGTTCGGACAATGCGCAAAATTCCAGGAATGTCGTCCTGTAGACAGAGGCAAGACATTAGCCAAAGGACGAAGTGAAATAATACAAATGTGAGGGAGAAACAGAAACAAAGGAGTCGGTGGAGAAGAAATGGGCAATGGCCACACGAAAGCAAAGCATTTAATGTAAACGTTTTGTCGACAAATGTCAAACGGCCACTCGGCAGGAAAACAGGACAGGCAGTCGGGCTGGAGGGCTGAGACTGGAGAAGACTGGCAGACAAACGGACGGGGAACACCTGAAATTAATTCGATTTAATGCTCGACCCGATTCGGCTCACCTGCGGATTGAGCAACAAAATCAATGATAATTTGCCAGGGCAATGAATAAAAGAACAAAGGCGACGACCCTGAAACCCCACACTCCATTGGCACTTCTCATCTTTGGCTAACAAGTTCATTTCATTACGGAAATGAAAATGGCATAATTAAATGTTAACGATGCTGTCGGTTGGCCTTTTCGGTTACTGGTTCCTTTTTTTGGATTTTGGTTTTTTTTGGTTCTTTTCGGCGCCCCCGGGTGCATCCACGTGCCCGAATAAATCAAATTTGCCACGACTGGCAGCTTTTGCAACTCACCGTTGCGTTGCCTGGCCCTGCCTCGCCTCGCCTCACAATTACCGACTTCCAATCATTTCTTTTTGGGTTTTCGCTTGGCAAATAAACTCGGGTCGAGACGGTTGGCTTACCTGCAAGAAAAATAATGGAGACCATGGCTGAGCATTAAAGGTTGTTAAGGGCGTAATAATAAAAAGTACGCTTAGCTGGGGCACGCACAGTTTCATTAGCCGCATTCATAAGGCATTAAAACTGACGGCGGGATATCAATTTTTGTGCTCACTTTTGCCAGACACGAGACCCATTAACACCGACAACCACACATACACAGATCTTTGCTAAACAGAAAAAATGAAGCACGAAAATTAAAAAAAAGGCAGCCACGACCGCATCCCGCTTTCTTGGGCGCTTTCATTAAAGTGTAAATCTCGCCAAGGCATCGAAAATGAAGCGATTCCCCCAGCGGCTGCCTCAGACGTTTTCTTGCAACATTATGATCACCACTCTCACACATGTGCATGCTGAAATAATTTTTATGATTATTTCTTCCTTCCGTTGCTGGCGCTGGTTCATTCCCAGCTTGGATGCTAAAAGTATTTCCACGGCGCTCCTCTATTTTTCTCGTGCGCCATTTAAGACCGCATAGCCTCTGAATCTGCGACTCTGGCTCAGTCCAGATAAGCACAGTGGAAATACACATTATGAGTTCCTAGTTGGACCGAAGCCCTGAGAAAAGCATTCAGCTTCAAGGATCAAAAAAGCAGTTTTATTCTAGCTTAACATTAGGTTATATCACGCATACGTCATGTTGTCTCTTTCACAATCAATGAGTGTATTAAAGCTGTAAAGATGTTGATATAATAAATCGGTGAATTGTTCCCAACGAATCATTTAGAAAGTAATTATATTTCACATTGGCTTATATCACGCATACGGCATGTTGTCACTGTCTATCTTAGCTAATTGGTTGGTATGTTCTAGGATTTCAAAGACTTTCCAGCCGATAGTTACCAAAGAACTTTTCGGGTTACCTAACCATTGTTTCCATCGCCCAGCCAACAGAATCCGATTTTGCTTCACGGTGCCAAATGTTCCTTGCTTGGCTTCCCCACTGGCTGCGATATGGAATTCCCTGGATTAAATGTTATGTTGGCATTATATTTCTTTCTCTTTACGCCCATGTCTGCCCATGTGTGCCCCTGTGTGCTGGTAACGCATGCTGGGCCGTAATGTCTTCATCCTGGCTGGGGCATTGTTGTTGTTGCCATTCCGAGGCTCTGCCACAGTCGACGCCGCTGCTGCACTAATAGCTGCGCCACAAAAGTAGACTTGACTTTTTGGAGCGGCTAAAATAGAGCAGAGCCAAGTTAAGTAAATAATGCCAACACATGTAATACATCAAGGCGGGCATGTGGTTGTGCGTGTATTCGTGTTTATTTATGATGTTTTTGGTTGTTTGGGTGGTCTGCTTTCTTTTTGTGAGGGTGGGTGGCTTGAAGGATTTAAGAATCAGGAGCTTCAATTTGTTTGGGCTGGCGCACCGGCAGCCCAGAGCTATTTTATTTAATTTGAAAGCAAATGAAAAAAATAGCAAAAATTGCTAGTGCACACAGAAGAAAGTATAATAATATTAAAGCGTTTTTTTGCGACATAGAACTAAGCACTTGTAAATCCCCATGGAGGATGTGCCATCAAGTTAGTCTCAAACACAAACACACACCGACACAGACACGTAGTGGGGCACATATGCACTTTTATCCACAGGCAAACAAGAGTGAGCTTCCACCCCGGCTATGGATATGCATACACACATACATACATATAAAAAGGAGTATGTGTATGTATGGGTGTGTGTGGCCAAACTCATAGGAACTTATGCATAAGTGACATTAAGAAAAAGCTCTTCAAATGCAAGAGAAACACTTTGGCCAACGCCACCGCAGCCGACAAGGAAAATGGGAAAACCCAAGTAAAAGTTTTCTCAGCTGAAAGCATCACAGAGAAAAAAAAAAGGCAGGATGGAGGCAAAATATATGGCAGGAAGAAAAAAAGAAAACCTGGAATCCGGCTGGCATGCAGCAGCCAAATGAACGCAAACTTTCGGCGGCATTAGGGATATGGCAGCGACTCTGGCGAAGGATATGCAATCATCATGCGGATTTCCATAAGCAGCCGGCGAGCAGCGAGTCGAAGGCAAATAGAAAACTAACAGAGGACACCACCAGCACATAAGCAAACACACACAATGCACTGACAGAAAAGCTGCGGAATATGTGATGTAATTTATTGGATATTAAAGCAAACTCCATTAAAGAGAACCTCAGATTGAAAAAAATAGACTTTACAGACCTGGCTTATAATGATTCTAAGATTAATAATATATTTATTATGTCCTTCCTTTGAGGCCAAGTGCATCCTGCAAATCCGCACAGACACACCACCCTCTGTAAGCTGCAACTGGCTTAGCTCAATATCCTTTTTGGTGCAACTTTAAACTATTTTCAATAGCATTTCCGACTGCATCTCCGCTTCGTTTTGACTTTGCCATCGCCCCACCGCCGGAGTCAAATGTTTGTACAGTCTACTCAGAGTCCTCTCAAAAGCTTCGAAACTGAGTGCCCCCGCCCCGCAGGGATATCCTTTAAGTGGGTTTGAGCAAGGAAAAATTGATAAGTTGCCGGGGATGTTCGGTGTGCGTGCTTATTGACATATCTAACTCCAGTTCGCCACTACTTGTACGCTGAAAAGTGCCATAGAAATGTTTAAAGTTTGTGTTTGCGGCAAAGGGGAGATATAGAAAAAGTCACCGCAGATCCAGCAAAGTTTGCAAATTGTTTTCTGCGGCTTTCACTCCAACTCGTTGCCAAGGAACGAATGTGAAGCGGCCACGGCTACTGATATTTATAATTAGAGAAAGTTTTTTCAAGCTGCTCATAAAGTGGCTTATGCACCAAACACATCAGATTATTATTGGTATCTCTCAACGGGCTAAGCTGACCTCAGTCTTAAACTTTCCAGTGCATAAGGAAGCCGAATTGGCCAACCAAACTAGTTGACGGAAAGGAAAAGCTTTTAAGACTTGCCGTATGCAATTCGTTGCGGAATTGGCCGCATCCATCGGCGAAATGTAAATACAAACAGTTCTGGCCAGTGGCGCAGTTTAAAAACCTACAGGATATAGCCAAGAAAAAATGCAGTATGCTGCCTAGCAGTGTTAACTGGCAACAAAAGCCAGTTTGCAAAAATCACAGAGTAACAACGCATCCAGCCGAAAAACGCTACAGTTGCGCTTTTCCGTATCGCCAATTGGCAGCAGATAGTGCCGGTCACAAAAATGCACTTCAAAAAATCTATATAAAAATCTATATATATAAAAAAACCTTATAGTCAAATACCAAAACAGTCGATTTTTTAATCTGATAAAATCATAATTAATGCAAACATTTTATATACAAACAGTGGAATTTAAATTTATCAAAAATATTCCGCTCAGTGATCCAACTTCCACCAAACAATACAAACGCACTTGTCGCCGTTTATTGATTCAATCATTGGAAATGTGTTAAGGTTTTTAAAGCAGTCTCTGTGTTTGCTTCAAGTTTTTTGCAGGACACCCCATCTGGGGCCCTTGGCCACTCTGTCCCGTCCTACACCATACCCACAACCCACTCGACCCTTTCCGCCGGCAAGTTGCCTTTTTGCTATGTTTGTTTTCTGTTTGCATTTTTTGTTTGTTTCGAGCTCTGCAGCAACTCAACTGTCGACTGTTTGGTTTGCGTTGCTTTAACGCTATTTTCGTTCGGCTCTGTTTTGTTTTGTTTTGTTAAGCACTTTTGTAGAGTTTGTTGCCGGCTGACCCTCCAACACCATTGCCACCCAAACCCAGACCCTCGCTGATTTTCCCCAATTTTCCGTTTCTTTTTTTGGGCCGTAAATTTATGCTAACAGCTCTCCATTGAAAATGCATAAATTTATGTGTTTACACTGTGTGCAGGCATTTGCTTTGCGGATGCGGGTGCGGATGTGCCAAGAGCGAGGTTCAGAGGCACATGTGTTTACTTAACACTTTTTATGGCCAGGCCATGTCCAAAGCCAGCCCAATCTGCAGCTCATAGTCAATGTTTTATTTACCTTTTATTTTCCTTCTCCTTTTTTTTGTTAGCTCGAGCTGTTTTTTTTTTTTGCGTAGTCCCATCCGAAAAACTATGCCAAATTTTATAAATTATTATTTGCATGAATTACTATGTTTGTTAGCGCAAATGAGACCAAATTCAAGCCAAAGTTCGCACGCACATCTCATAAAATGTAGCTTTGAACTGGATACTTTTCCGCACCGATCGACGATGGAGGAAAGACCCCTCAAAAATTCCATCAACCAGTCAAATGGCTTTATGCAAAAGTTGGACTGCTGGACGGGAAGGTCCTGCCAAACGAGCAAAACAATGCAAAAGCTAAGAGTTCAGGAATACTTATACGTAGTTTGTACAGATAAAGAAAAGCCTTTATAATATAAAAGATTACCTTTTCGATCTAAATTCAACCACATTTGAATCTTTTTTTATATTTTTTTCACTATTTTACCTTCAATCCAAGAGTTGAATTCACATTTGGTATATTATATTTAGAAAATCCTATTTGTTTTCTTATTTTATTTAATATTAAAACGTGCCAAAGTCGTCCAGCGGCTGAGGAATATCTAAGGAAAAAGTGGCGGGGCCGGAGTCCGAAGCGGACACATAAATGCGAAGTAAAAACCATTTGAATGGCAGGCGACACTCAAAATCGATACGAATGGAACTACAGGAGGACTGTAAAGGGTCAGGGGTCTAGGCGGCGTGGTACAGATGGGCGTTGGACGGCGGTCATTGCAAAAGTACGAAAATGTAAATGGGCCTCGGTTCTTCTCGAGAGAAGAAGTGTGCCTGGTATATGGGACTGCAGCAGTAAAATAGATGGGCATTTAAGATGAGCCAACTCGCTTTCGGGCCTTCTTTGTTCTTGCCTCTTAATCCACAGCTGTGGTCGTTTCAGAAGTTCTTTCAGTCATTTAAACAGCGAATTTTTGTTTTTTTTTTCGATTCACAGATTAAACATTTTCTTTTTAATATTGACTTAAAAAAGGTTTTCTATATAATACTTTTAGTATTCAAAAATCTGAGACAAACTATTTCTCTAAAGACCTCCGCTGTGTCACACTTATTCTTTGGCGGTCTCTGCAAAACAGCTCACGTCCTTTTTGTCCTTGTTTCCGTGTGATGGCCGCCCCTGTCGAGTGGTCGCCTTCATTTTGATGTTAATGAAAAATTCATGAAATTTAAATTGCTCCAAAGTGTTGACCAGTGGCCGGACCAGAAGCTGTGAAGCTCTCACCTACACCTTGTCCCACCTGGGCAAAAAAAAAAACAAGAAAGCAGAATAAAATCCGCTTTACTCGGATGCAAGACGGGTATGGGCCATTTGTTATGCCATGCAACAAGCGAACGATCTGCAGACAATTTTATTACGCGGCGCCACCAAAGGTTGCAGAAAATAAAAAAAACAGGCAAAAAGCGACAAATGTGCGATGACAATGATATAAGAACAAAAACAATGACGTCGTTGTCAATTGTTCGAATTTCGAAATGGCAGGATACAAAAAAAAAAACGGAGTCTGGAAAAAAAACTGGCAGCGGGCACTGTGAACCTCATTTTCTATGCCAGTGCCGCTGCCAAATGTCAAATGTCGAATTGAGCAATGAAATGTAAACTTTTCATTTGCCGACGCCAACCGGAAACAAAACGAATCACAAAAGAAAATGCAGTGTTAAAAATAAAGCAACTCGGTCACTAGACGGTAGACAGTCAAAAATGTTACCAATCAAATAAAATGTAATCAAACGGAATGAACAGGGCAGCAAGGAGACATAAAAATCGGTGTCCCTGGAACTCGAGTCCTATTTATGGGAAAGAGTGTTCTATTTGCAGAACAAATTTATTGATTTCCCTCTAAAATGTGTGCATTATTTTATGCAAAAGTCTCTAAAATTCAGGCTACATCAAGGCAACCTATTTAAGATTTTTATGAATTAAGAAAATTCCTCGCCTTAAGCTTATGGATGTTTCAAACAGATTTCAAACAGACTCACATTAATTCCCTGACACGATTTCCTTAAACATTTTATCGCATCCTCCACTTTGTACCCAATTCAACGAGAATTTATTGAGAGTCTTTAAGGACGATGCCCAATACAAATGCAAATACCAATACCAATACCAAGGCTGGTGGAAATTCAAATAGCTCACATAGATACACGTACCATGGCTGTGGCTAAAGCTACTCAATTGTAATGGCCGCTGGCATAAAATAAAGCTTACAACGAGCTCCACGCCCATCAACGACCACGCCCACAAGGCCAACCAACACCTTTTTTATGCGTTTTCATTGCAAAAGCGTAGGAAATATCTTGCCCACGGGGCGTATTAAAATCAATTCATTTAATTTTGATCAAAGCGAAATAAATCTTTGCGCTTTTTGCTTAATTTCCTTCGCTTTTCGTTTTGCGGGAAAACGACCGTCGAGGAGACGGTTGAGTAGGTGGGTGGTTGAATGAGATGGAAGGCTGAGGGCTGAGATCTGAGGGGAAAATGAAGAAAATCCACAACAACGTCAGTGAGTAATTTGGCCCCAGTTTCAGATGTATTTGTAATACATATATAATTGTATAGGTATGCGCAAGCTGTAAAAAGCAAAGTAAGACAAAAAGCGCAAATAACAGAGAAGTACCGTAAGCGAAATGAGAAATCATTAGTAAGTAAAAAGCTTGTCAATGTGTGTGTAAGTACAAACACACCGATACACACACACCCGCAAGATAAAGACACATAAAAGGAAAGCGGTGTGTAAAAGTTTTTCCTGCTCTGCTTTTCCTTATCAATGCCAGCGACGGCAACTGAATTAATTTTTCAATTCGCCAAACGAATTCATTGACTTTTTGTGTTCGCCCGCATCCCGCTCAACCACTGAATCACCCAACCATCCATCCACCCACACAAGCAGCTCCTTACACACAAGGATACGGATGCAGACTTCACGTTTCTGCTGGGGTATTAAAATCCTTTAAACAGATTTCATTTCGAACGCTTTGCGGTCGATAAATGCATTTCACTTTGGTGGTTTTTTACCCACACAAAAACATCCACACACATACACATAAACATACACATACACATACAATGTGTGTATTGTGTACGCTTCACGTGTGTTCGTATGTGCGGGTTGGCATTGCATTTGGCATTGCATACTTTTGGGGTGCAGCCATTCTTCGGGCTTTCTACTTTCGAAACTGACTCTTTCCAATGATTTGCTGGCAAATTACTTTGAGGTGTTGCCGGCTGTCTCTCGCCTCACTTTGCCACTTTGCCACTTCCATCCCCCCCCATCCGTTGCAGTACAAAAATTGCCAAATTCATTTCCAAAACAAACATTTAGTGTACATATATCTGTATGGGGCATGTCCATGAGCTTATGTGGGTGGTTGTGTGTATGAGAGCAGCAAGTGCTGCCAACCAATTTAAAAGTTTTGCTGTCGCAGTCGCCTGAGCGAAAGTAAAGCGCGCTGTGTGTTGCTGTTGCATCATTTGGTGGCAAAGAAAAACAACCAAGTGCAGCCGGATCACAGGCGGTAAGAGATAAGGCCACGAAATACAGTGGATGCCACTAGCCTATCCTAGGATTATTAATTTGGTTAGGAACTATTAGACTCTCGACTTAAAAATTATGTTAGCAATTTTTTTCACTCTTAAATGTCAAAATGGAGTACAAAGCATCCTTTTTTTTTCAAGAGCTAAAATAGTAAAGCCCACCTGTTAAAACTGAAATGTATTCTGTCTAGTAACTGCCACAGTAGTTAGCCATAATGGAAGTTGTTGTTGTTGTTGTGGTGTTGCTGTGGATGGGTCTCTTACCATAGCCAACTACTGTGGCACTTGTTGGCTTGGCTGCTGCAGTTGCGACACTTGAGAAACTCGCAGTCGCTGTTTGTTTTTACAGCAGCTCTGCAGCGGCATGTAGGTGTCTCCCTGTCCTAGTAAGTCTGTGCGGATTCGGCTGTGTGGCTGTGTGGGTGTAAGTGCTGCTCGAAAGTTCATGCACCGTGTGGCTCTGTAGTGGTGTGGGGGTGTGTACTCTGGCATATATAAATTTATATGCATGTGTCTGTTACGCTCTGCTCCTTTCGGTTTGCCGGTAGTTTGGCCGACCCTCTCTCTTACATTTGAATTGGAAATTCAGCGGCGTGCTTAATTTTCAATTTGCAATCATTTGCCGTTTGCCGTGGTAATCAATGTTTGCTTTGTCGGTGTGCGGTTGTCGACTTTTTACCCTAGTCCTTCTAGTTCTCTGCTAATTAGTAACTAAGTGTGGCTCATCGTAAAGTCAATTGTCCTCAAGCCGCACTCATTTCATCTTGCCGGATGTGGACTTTTTTCCTGTGCGGGATTTGCTCTAGTTTTGCACTAATTTCTTTACGGTTTTCTTCACGGCTTCCCGGACTTGCTCCGACTTAAACAATGCTCCAGACTCGAACTCGTCACTCTTCACTTTCACCCTTGGCTCTTATTTATGCCTCGCGCCAGTCTTTCTGCCTTTCTGTCTGTCTGTCGGCCTGTTGTCTTGTCTAGTAATTTTCTCACACTTTGAAATGCTCATCAAGGCTCCGCTAGCCGCTTGCTAGGAAAAGCAAGGGGAAACTTTGCAGACTCAAGTGTGGAAATTTTCACTTTTTTGCCATAATTAAATTCATTTTGAAGTTGCTCTTGCCATGGCTTTCGACTCAACGGGATACAACCGCACAAATATACGCAAAACTCCTACCCACACATAGCCTCCTCAACTTTTCACTATTTTCAGTAGACATTTTCCATTTTTCATTACAGTCCAAAGTCAGACCCCCCGTCCGAGCCCCTGGTTTCCCAGCGCGTTTCCCAAGCTCGTTTCATTTTCATGCAGCTTCCTGTGCCGTTGTTTCCGGTTTTATGCCTGCCTGTGTCTATTTGTGTATAGTTTTTGCCATTAGCAACCAGCCAACGGGTATGCCAGGGATGGAGGACAGAGGCCTACAAATTGGAAAGGAGCCTTCCTGGTCTCTGGATCTGGATCGGGATCTGTCTCTGTCTCTGTATCTGCCTCTGTCCTACCGCCTTTGTTGCCAAGTTTCGGCTTAAGTTGTTTTTAAGTTGTAAATCTCTTCGGCTATGCAATTTCCTTGCCCTGCCCCGGCCTGCCCCACACCACTGCCTTCGGGCTGTTTCAAATTTTTCATTTGTGGTTAAAAATATGAAAATTGTAACTGATATTTATGCTTGTAATGCCATCGCTTGACATTTCGGCCTGCCAGCCATCCAGTCAGCCCAGCTTTTGAGGGTGGACAGACGTCCACAATAATTCATCTTAGAAATTCTTGTTCGAGTTTTGTTATTTTCGGATTACGTGTGCGAATTTAGTTATTCGCACTCCCTCAGGCCCTCACAGAGCTGAAGTTCTTATTCAAAAATAGCCGAAAGTGATACTTGTGTGCGAAAATTTTGCTTTATTGGAGTATTTGAAATCTCCCAGTGTTGGTCTGAGATACTTTTAATTGAATGCGTTGCCAAGAGATTTTTGGATCTGTTGCTCATACTTCAAAATGTTGATTATAATTACCAAATAGTTTTTCAGGGATAGACTTAGGTTCTAAGACTTTTATATTTATTCCACAATATATAATTACCGAAGAATGGCTGCTGAATTTTAAAATAATAATTGATAATTAAAGACTAAACATCGTAATTAATTTAAATTGTTGAATAAAAAGAGTTTGTCTTATATCATTTTCAACGCTCATAATATATTTCCTAGATACAACCAACACATTTATAATGGAATTTTAGGGCAATAAAACATTTTGAACATTTTAAAGCTCCCCCAAATCCAATCAATAAAATTGATTGCTATTGAAACATAAAATAAAACCAATAAATTCATATTCTTAATTCGATTAGGCAGAAATTTTCAGTAAACATTTATACATATTCCTTAAATAAAAATTAATTTCTATAATGAAAGCCTTTCACTTGATGCCAAAAATATATAAATTCGGGTATTATTTATTCTGCAACTTGAAGTTTTCGAAGACGAATTTCTCTATAAGTTCTATTTTATAAAAACATATAAATAAGCATATTAAAGTTTCAAGGATTTTTACTTCATGTTACTATTTTGGGAAAACCTTTGCAATTGTTAACAAATTTAGACAAGAGGTATTAATTCGATAGGGATTGCACCATTCTAGAGAATGAAAAAGATCCAAAGCATGGTGTATTGCTCTTTGAAATAAAATTGAGTCGTCTGGCTGCTGCGGTCGAAACACGTCTCAAGGGTGAAATGGCAGCGACATTTCTCAATTTATGCAACACCTTTTGCCGGTGGAAATTTCGCCGTAAGCCAAAGGACATTCACCCGCAGAACTTGTGAGTGGTTGTGAATAGTCGATATGGCACTCACCTGGCTTGGAGTTGCTGCCGACTAGCTGCTGCTGCTGCGACATCTGCTGCTGTTGCTGTTGCTGCTGCTGCTGCGAGTGCTGCTGCTGGCCATTGTGCAACACCGATTGCTGCTGCTGCTGTTGCTGCGAGTGCTGCTGTTGGGCCGCTGCAGCGGCGGCTGCGGCCGGGTGGATGGCCAGCAGCTTCGTTTCCGGCGGCTTGTGCGGACCCATCGTGATCTGCGGGGCACCCATGGCTATGGTCGGGGCTGGCATCATCAGGGTCGACATGGTCAGCATTATTTGCGAGTGAATTTTGGTCGCTGTCGGTGTTGGAGCTTTGGGCAATGGCACTGGAAGTGAAACTGGCACTGGCACTGGTACGGATAACGAACACGGCTTTGTCTTGGCTACAGCTAGTTCTATTGATTCGCTGACCCCTTCGCAGATGGTGATGGTGAACTCGGTGCCAAAGGTCGTGCGTTAGCCTTTGTCGCCAGCTTTCTCCGGCAATGTTTGCTATATATCTCTCCGCCTTTATGTGCGAGTGCAAACTTATGAAATATGCTCGCCAGGCTCTATGTATTTTCACTTTTCGTCCTCGCTGCTGCTGAGTTATTACAAAAATTTTTATACGAGTATGTACTTTTTCTCGGTATGTGTGGGTTATTTTTTTTCATATATATTTTTTTTTATGATTTTGCCTTTCTTTTATGTTTCGCTTATGTGTTTGTTCAACCGGAAATACACGAACTGAAGCGCACTTGGCTTGTAATTTCTTCGCTGCTACATTCGGCTGTGTGGATATCGCTTCTGGATTTCCTTCGCCTGCCAGTAATCGCAAATTATTCTTTCTTTCCTCCGTTCGTTTTGTGTTGTGTCTGTTGGCAACGGAAATTATAAATATTCCTGTCATACGAGTGCCAGGAGGAGTTTGTGCCCTCAGACGTCTGGTATGTAAAATGTCAGGCGACGAGAAAAAAATATTACAAGGCCGGGGGGAAAAAATGAAAATGTGAAAAAATAATAGCGTAAATCTCCAAACAAAAGTGAACCCCTGCTCAGTCGTCCCAAAGTCGTTGCCTTTGCTGATAAAGTTTCAAGCAGCTGCTGTTTGTTGGCAATTATTTCGCCGGCAGCTTCCACTGATGGGCTTTGACTTTGTTTTCGTCGCGCGCGATTTCGCTGGCAACTTTAGAAGTCAGTGACTGCAGCGACTGACGCGAAAATCATCTGCAAACATTTTCCAAAGTTTAATGAAAGTCGCCAAAGTTTGCAGCCGTCCAAGGGTAAAATACAAACAAACTTAAACGATGATCGCGAGATCCTTGACAAGAAACCAAAAAAAATATATATACGAAGTCTACAAATTTATTTGAATTTGTTTCCCAGTCCCAGAGAATAATTTGCCATTACAGCAAGCAAGAAGTTCTTTGTGTCCTTTGTGTATCAAACTACGCACGAACCAAATAGACGAGATCAATCGCACACACAGGATATTTTACAGGATATACGAAGCGTTCGGTATACGTTCGTACTAGACCGCTGGGCGACGCTTTTCCTACTGAAAGGCAGCAACACACGCATTGGCCAAAATTCAGAGGCGCTGCTTTCGAAGCCACTGCCACTGCAACGGCGGCAGAAAGGCGATTTTCCTTCTGCCAATTTTCCACCGCCACTCTGCTACGCTGCCACAGTCACCGCCGTTGCCGATGCCGATGCCGATGCCGCTGCCAGTGCCTCTGCCAACGGGATGCGTTTCCCTACATTTCTCTTCGTTAGCCAGGACATCGGATGCGAGGACACGAAGCTGGCTGGCTGGCTGGCTGCCTGCCTTCCTGGCTGCCTGACTGCCATCGCAGCTATCCATCCGTCCTGTCGTTCATGAAATATTCACGAATGGCTCGCTCTCACTCGCGCAAATTGCTCTCAGTCCCGAATCGGGTCTCTGTCTCTCTATTCCACTCCCGCCTCTGTCACCGCCTTAAAGCGCTGCGAGTCCTCGTAGTCCCAGATGCCTCGTTTCCGTGCTCCAAGCGCCACTCACAAGTTCGTGACTCTCCATCGCTTCGGGGTGCCATTCGCAGCTCTGCGCAGAATCCTGAGAGGACATCGAATTTCGAAAGCGCCAGTCACATTTGAAATTGAAAATAAGGAATTTTCGTTGCCAATGTTTTACTAAGTGAAGAGTTTTTAACAAAAATGATATTATAGCTCATTTAAGTTCTAGTTTATAACAGTAATTTTAAATGGTTATTTTTTTTTTCCTATTTTTTAAGTTAACTGAACTCAGTTAAGTTTCACTGTCATTTCCGGAAGTTTCTGGTTGTTTCCAAAAATGTCCTTAGCCCTGCCTATGAAAGCAAAACCAGTATTTTTATGGATATGGTCGTAAATTGTTATACACATCGATGTAAACAGAAATGTTAGAAGCTTGCTGTCATTAGCAAAAATAAAAATAAATGAATAAAAAAGCGTTTCAGTATAATGAAATAAAGAAAGATTTTCCAAATAAAATTTGCCACAATCAGAGTATAAAATCCATTCAAATTGACTCCTAATTATTGTCTGTTAAACACATTTGGAACCTTAAGGTAATTCCCAGAAATAAACCCACGCGAATAAACAAGAGGTTATTGTTATTATATTTAAAGTTTACACTACTTAAAATTATAGAACGAATTTGAAATTCTGTATCACAATATCCACAATAAAGTTTAACGAAAAAATTGGAATTCGTGTTTTGAACTGGTATGACTTAACTGGTGAAACTAAAATCTGTTCCCATTTTCGCAATTTTTCAAAGGGTTACATCACTTTTTTTTCAAATCGTTAAAAATTTGTTGTTTGAATTTAACGCAGATTGAAGCCCTGATTTATAATTGGTATTCCGTTTTTAAATTGCTTGCGCCTTAATTATAAGCTATAAGGTGCTCGAAAAGTTCCCATTTCAGCCAAATGGCATCTTCATTTTGACCACCTTTAATTTGAAGAAAAACGGACACTTTTTTTAGGCAGATTTGAGAATGTTATACCTCCCCGATCTTATATCTTCAAGTACTATAGCACTTCAGAAAAGTAACCATTTCGGGCAAATGGCATTTTTATTTTGCCATGTTTTGTTTAAAGAAAATTGTACATATTTTTCAGACAATTAACCATATCTTGGCTAATCTGAGGCAAGTCTTTTCCAGATACTTTGATGCACATCGAAGGCGGTTAAAGCCCTGATTAATAATTGGTATTTTGATAGTAAATCGATTGCAAAAAGCTATAAATATGTGCTATAAAGTGTGCGAAAAGTCTCCAAATGGCATCTTCGTTTTGGCTACGTTTTACTTAAAGAAAAATGTACATTTTTTTCAGGAATTTTCGATAACATGGCTAATATTTGTCAGATTTCAAAATGTTATACCTTCCCGATCTTATATCTTCGAGTACTTAAGTCCCAATCAAAATCCAGCAAACTAAAATCTGACCCGATTTTCGCAATTTTTCAAAGGGGTTACATAGCCTTTTTTTTTAAAATCGCTAAAAATTTTTTGTTTAATATTCCAAATCTTTTGATGCATTTCGATGGAGATTGGAGCCCTGAACAAAAGTTGGTATTCCGTTTAAAAATCGATTGTGAAACTCCTATAATATTTGCTATAAACTGTGAGAAGAGTTACCATTTCCGCCAAATGGCCATTTTCATCTTGGCCATGTTTTTTTTACGAAAAACAAATTTATTTTTCAGGAAATTAACCATATCTTGGCTAATACTTGGCAGATCTGAGAATGTTATACCTTCCTGTTCTTATATTTTCGAGTACTATCATTCTCAATTTAAATCTAGCAAACTAAAATCTGACCCGATTTTCGCAAATTTTAAAAGGGGTACCATCACGTTTTTTTTCAAAATCGCTAAACATTTTTTTGTTTAATATTCCAAATCTTTTGATGCACTTCGATGCAGATTGAAGCCTTGAACAAAAGTTGGTATTCCGTTTTGAAATCGCTTTTGAAACGCCTATAATATTTTCTATAAACTGTGAGAAGAGTTACCATTTCGGAATTCTCATTTTGGCTACATTTTGTCTGAAGAAAAACGGTCATATTTTATAGATAATGAATATATATTGAAAAAGATTAAAGCCCTGATTAATAATGGGTATTCCGTTTTAAAATCGCTTGTGAAACGCCTAAAAAAATTGCAATAAACTGTGAGAAGAGTTACAATTTCCGCCAAATGGCCATTTTCATCTTGGCCATGTTTTTTTTACGAAAAACACATTTATTTTTCAGGAAATTAACCATAACTTGGCTAATACTTGGCAGATCTAAGAATGTTATACCTTCCTGTTATTATATTTTCGAGTACTATCATTCTCAATTTAAATCTAGCAAACTAAAATCTGACCCGATTTTCGCAAATTTTAAAAGGGGTAATATTCCAAATCTTTTGATGCACTTCGATGGAGATTGAAGCCTTGAACAAAAGTTGGTATTCCGTTTTGAAATCGCTTTTGAAACGCCTATAATATTTGCTATAAACTGTGAGAAGAGTTACCATTTCGGAATTCTCATTTTGGCTACATTTTGTCTGAAGAAAAACGGTCATATTTTATAGATAATGAATATATATTGAAAAAGATTAAAGCCCTGATTAATAATGGGTATTCCGTTTTAAAATCGCTTGTGAAACGCCTATAATATTTGCTATAAACCGTGAGAAGAGTTACCATTTCCGCAAAATGGCCATTTTCATCTTGGCCATGTTCTTTTTACGAAAAACACACTTATTTTTCAGGAAATGAACCATAACTTGGCTAATACTTGTCAGATCTAAGAATGTTATACCTTCCTGTTCTTATATTTTCGAGTACTATCATTCTCAATTTAAATCTAGCAAACTAAAATCTGAACCGATTTTCGCAAATTTTAAAAGGGGTACCATCACGTTTTTTTTCAAAATTGCTAAAAATTTTTTTGTTTAATATTCCAAATCTTTTGATGCATTTCGATGGAGATTAAAGCCTTGAACAAAAGTTGGTATTCCGTTTAAATCGCTTGTGAAACGCCTATAATATTTGCTATAAACTGTGAGAAGAGTTATCATTTCGAAATTCTCATTTTGGCTACCTTTTTGTCTGAAGAAAAACGGTCATATTTTATAGATAATGAATATATATTGAAGAAGATTGAAGCCCTGATTAATAATGTGTATTCAGTTTTAAAATCGCTTGTGAAACGCCTAAAGTATTTGCTATAAACTGTGAGAAGAGTTACCGTTAAAAAATCGCTTGTAAAAGGCCTAAAATATTTGCTATAAACTGTGAGAAGTGTAACCATTTCGGAATGCTCATTTTGGCTACATTTTGTCTGAAGAAAATCGGTCATATTTTATAGATAATGAATATATATTGAAGAAGATTAAAGCCCTGATTAATAATGGGTATTCCGTTTTAAAATCGCTTGTGAAACGCCTAAAAAAATTGCAATAAACTGTGAGAAGAGTTACAATTTCCGCCATATGGCCATTTTCATCTTGGCCATGTTCTTTTTACGAAAAACACACTTATTTAAGCAGAAATTAAGCATAACTTGGCTAATACTTGGCAGATCTAAGAATGTTATACCTTCCTGTTCTTATATTTTCGAGTACTATCATTCTCAATTTAAATCTAGCAAACTAAAATCTGACCCGATTTTCGCAAATTTTAAAAGGGGTACCATCACGTTTTTTTTCAAAATCGCTAAAAATTTTTTTGTTTAATATTCCAAATCTTTGGATGCATTTCGATGGAGATTGAAGCCCTGAACAAAAGTTGGTATTCCGTTTAAAAATCGATTGTGAAACTCCTATAATATTTGCTGTAAACTGTGAGAAGAGTTACCATTTCGGAATGCCCATTTTGGCTAAATTTTGTCTGAAGAAAATCGGTCATATTTTATAGATAATGAATATATATTTTGAAGATGATTAAAGCCCTGATTAATAATGTGTATTCCGTTTTAAAATCGCTTGTGAAACGCCTAAAATATTTGCTATAAACTATGAGAAGAGTTACCGTTAAAAAATCGCTTGTAAAAGGCTTAAAATATTTGCTATAAACTGTGAGAAGAGTTACCATTTCGGAATTCTCATTTTGGCTACATTTTGTCTGAAGAAAAACGGTCATATTTTATAGATAATGATTATATATTGAAAAAGATTAAAGCCCTGATTAATAATGGGTATTCCATTTTAAGATCGCTAGTGAAAAGCTTATAATATTTGCTATAAAATGTGAGAAGAGTTACCAATTGGGAATGTTCATTTTGGGTAAGTTTTGTTTGAAGAAAAACGGTAATATTTTACATATAATTAATATATATTGAAGAAGATTGAAGCTGTGATCAAAAATAGGTATTCCGTATTAAAACGCTTATAAAACGCTTAAAATAGTTGCTATAAACTTTGAGAAGAATTACCATTTGCGGACAAATGGCGTTTTACAAATTGTAGGACAATCTGGAGGACCCTTGAATCTAAAGTGTTTTCCTATAAAGTTCCCCCCAAGTAAAACACATTATAACCTTTTAAACCATTCATATTTATTTAAACTTTTATTTACAGGTTTGAAACGGGTTGGCTTAATTGGTATGGGCAGCCTTGGGTTGCAGTTGTCATTCCAGTGCTATCCTGCCGCCAAAAAATTGACACCGTGAGCGATGTTGCAGATCATTGAGGAAAAGGAGTGTCCCAAAATATTCGTCCGGCGGTTGTAATGTAAAACCAGGAGATGTTCATGATGATCCAGGATAAGGCAGGACGATGATGTTTACGTTGGTACAGGGCATATGACGAACCTGGGGACCCATTCTATGCCCTTAGCCGGAGTCCTGTGGATTAAGAAAAAGTTATGTCGGGATTACTAATGTTATATATTATATAATATTTCATAATATTTAAAATACAAATATGCCATAGTTTAAGTAGACATTAATGTAAACTGTTTAAGAAAATGAATTGTACATTACCAAAATAAAGTTCTTCAAAACTAAAGAATGTCGTGTTTGAACTGGTACTGATGGGAACACATGTATTTTCGGACAAATGGCATGACATAAACTTGCCCACGTTTTGCTTCAAAAAAAGGAATATATTTTTCAGGAAATTAACCATAACTTGGGTAATACATGGCAGATCTAAGAATGTTATACCTTCCTGTTCTTATATTTTCGAGTACTATCATTCTCAATTTAAATCTAGCAAACTAAAATCTGACCCGATTTTCGCAAATTTTAAAAGGGGTACCATCACGTTTTTTTCAAAATCGCTAAAATTTTTTTTGTTTAATATTCCAAATCTTTTGATGTATTTCGATGGAGATTGAAGCCTTGAACAAAAGTTGGTATTCCGTTTTGAAATCGCTTTTGAAACGCCTATAATATTTGCTATAAACTGTGAGAAGAGTTACCATTTCCGCCAAATGGCCATTTTTATTTTGGCCATGTTTTTTTTACGAAAAACACACTTATTTTTTAGGAAATTAACCATAACTTGGCTAATACTTTGCAGATCTAAGAATGTTATACCTTCCTGTTCTTATATTTTCGAGTACTATCATTCTCAATTTAAATCTAGCAAACTAAAATCTGACCCGATTTTCGCAAATTTTGAAAGGGGTACCATCACGTTTTTTTCAAAATTGCTAAAAATTTTTTTGTTTAATATTCCAAATCTTTTGATGCATTTCGATGGAGATTGAAGCCTTGAACAAAAGTTGGTATTCCGTTTTGAAATCGCTTTTGAAACGCCTATAATATTTGCTATAAACTGTGGGAAGAGTAACCATTTCGGAATGCTCATTTTGGCTACATTTTGTCTGAAGAAAAACGGTCATATTTTACAGATAATGAATATATATTGAAAAAGATTAAAGCCCTGATTAATAATGGGTATTCCGTTTTAAAATCGCTTGTGAAACGCCTATAATATTTGCTATAAACCGTGAGAAGAGTTACCATTTCCGCAAAATGGCCATTTTCATCTTGGCCATGTTTTTTTTACGAAAAACACACTTATTTTTCAGGAAATTAACCATAACTTGGCTAATACTTGGCAGATCTGAGAATGTTATACCTTCCTGTTATTATATTTTCGAGTACTATCATTCTCAATTTAAATCTAGCAAACTAAAATCTGAACCTATTTTCGCAAATTTTAAAATGGGTACCATCACGTTTTTTTTCAAAATCGCTAAAAATTTTTTTGTTTAATATTCCAAATCTTTTGATGCATTTCGATGGAGATTAAAGCCTTGAACAAAAGTTGGTATTCCGTTTAAATCGCTTGTGAAACGCCTATAATATTTGCTATAAACTGTGAGAAGAGTTATCATTTCGGAATTCTCATTTTGGCTACCTTTTTGTCTGAAGAAAAACGGTCATATTTTATAGATAATGAATATATATTGAAGAAGATTAAAGCCCTGATTAATAATGGGTATTCCGTTTTAAAATCGCTTGTGAAACGCCTAAAATATTTGCTATAAACTATGAGAAGAGTTACCGTTAAAAAATCGCTTGTAAAAGGCTTAAAATATTTGCTATAAACTGTGAGAAGAGTTACCATTTCCGAATGCTCATTTTGGCTACATTTTGACTGAAGAAAAACGGTCATATTTTATAGATAATGATTATATATTGAAAAAGATTAAAGCCCTGATTAATAATGGGTATTCCATTTTAAGATCGCTAGTGAAAAGCTTATAATATTTGCTATAAAATGTGAGAAGAGTTACCAATTGGGAATGTTCATTTTGGGTAAGTTTTGTTTGAAGAAAAACGGTAATATTTTACATATAATTAATATATATTGAAGAAGATTGAAGCTGTGATTAAAAATAAGTATTCCGTTTTAAAACGCTTATAAAACGCCTAAAATAGTTGCTATAAACTGTGAGAAGAATTACCATTTGCGGACAAATGGCATTTTACAAATTGTAGGACAATCTGGAGGACCCTTGAATCTAAAGTGTTTTCCTATAAAGTTCCCCCCAAGTAAAACACATTATAACCTTTTAAACCATTCATATTTATTTAAACTTTTATTTACAGGTTTGAAACGGGTTGGCTTAATTGGTATGGGCAGCCTTGGGTTGCAGTTGTCATTCCAGTGCTATCCTGCCGCCAAAAAATCGACACCGTGAGCGATGTTGCAGATCATTGAGGAAAAGGAGTGTCCGAAAATATTCGTCCGGCGGCTGTAATGTAAAACCAGGAGATGTTCATGATGATCCAGGATAAGGCAGGACGATGATGTTTACGTTGGTACAGGGCATATGATGCAACGAACCTGGGGAACTATTCTATGCCCTTAGCCGGAGTCCTGTGGATTAAGAAGAAGTTATGTCGGGATTACTAATGTTATATATTATATAATATTTTATAATATTTAAAATACAAATATGCCATAGTTTAAGTAGACATTAATGTAAGCTGTTTAACAAAATGAATGTACATTACCAAAATAAAGCTTTACAAAACTAAAGAATGTCGTGTTTGAACTGGTACTGATGGGAACGCATGTATTTTCGGACAAATGGCATGACATAAACTTGCCCACGTTTTGCTTCAAAAAAAGGAATATATTTTTCAGGAAATTAACCATAACTTGGGTAATACATGGCAGATCTAAGAATGTTATACCTTCCTGTTCTAATATTTTCAAGTACTATCTTGAGTATAGTAAAATCTGACCCGATTTTCGCAAATTTTAAGAGGGGTACCATCACGTTTTTTTCAAAATCGCTAAAATTTTTTTTGTTTAAAATTCCAAATCTTTTGATGCATTTCGATGGAGATTGAAGCCTTGAACAAAAGTTGGTATTCCGTTTTGAAATCGCTTTTGAAACGCCTATAATATTTGCTATAAACTGTGAGAAGAGTTAAATTTCGAAATTCTCATTTTGGCTACATTTTGTCTGAAGAAAAACGGTCATATTTTATAGATAATGAATATATATTGAATAAGATTAAAGCCTTGATTAATAATGAGTATTCCGTTTTAAAATCGCTTGTGAAACGCCTATAATATTTGCTATAAACTGTGAGAAGAGTTACCATTTCCGCCAAATGGCCATTTTCATCTTGGCCATGTTTTTTTTTTACGAAAACACACACTTATTTTTCAGGAAATTAACCATAACTTGGCTAATACTTTGCAGATCTAAGAATGTTATACCTTCCTGTTCTTATATTTTCGAGTACTATCATTCTCAATTTAAATCTAGCAAACTAAAATCTGACCCGATTTTCGCAAATTTTAAAAGGGGTACCATCACGTTTTTTTCAAAATTGCTAAAAATTTTTTTGTTTAATATTCCAAATCTTTTGATGCATTTCGATGGAGATTGAAGCCTTGAACAAAAGTTGGTATTCCGTTTTGAAATCGCTTTTGAAACGCCTATAATATTTGCTATAAACTGTCAGAAGAGTTAAATTTCGAAATTCTCATTTTGGCTACATTTTGTCTGAAGAAAAACGGTCATATTTTATAGATAATGAATATATATTGAATAAGATTAAAGCCTTGATTAATAATGAGTATTCCGTTTTAAAATCGCTTGTGAAACGCCTATAATATTTGCTATAAACTGTGAGAAGAGTTACCATTTCCGCCAAATGGCCATTTACATCTTGGCCATGTTTTTTTTACGAAAAACACACTTATTTTTCAGGAAATTAACCATAACTTGGCTAATACTTGGCAGATCTGAGAATGTTATACCTTCCTGTTATTATATTTTCGAGTACTATCATTCTCAATTTAAATCTAGCAAACTAAAATCTGACCCGATTTTCGCAAATTTTAAAAGGGGTACCATCACGTTTTTTTCAAAATCGCTAAAAATTTGTTTGTTTAATATTCCAAATCTTTTGATGTATTTCGATGGAGATTGAAGCCTTGAACAAAAGTTGGTATTCCGTTTTGAAATCGCTTTTGAAACGCCTATAATATTTGCTATAAACTGTGAGAAGAGTTAACATTTCGGAATTCTCACTTTGGCTACATTTTGTCTGAAGAAAAACGGTCATATTCTATAGATAGTGAATATATATTGAAGAAGATTAAAGCCCTGATTAATAATGTGTATTCCGTTTTAAAATCGCTTGTTAAACGCCCAAAATTTTGCTATAAACTGTGAGAAGAGTTACCATTTCCGCCAAATGGCCATTTTTATTTTGGCCATGTTTTTTTTACGAAAAACACACTTATTTTTCAGGAAATTAACCATAACTTGGCTAATACTTTGCAGATCTAAGAATGTTATACCTTCCTGTTCTTATATTTTCGAGTACTATCATTCTCAATTTAAATCTAGCAAACTAAAATCTGACCCGATTTTCGCAAATTTTAAAAGGGGTACCATCACGTTTTTTTCAAAATTGCTAAAAATTTTTTTGTTTAATATTCCAAATCTTTTGATGCATTTCGATGGAGATTGAAGCCTTGAACAAAAGTTGGTATTCCGTTTTGAAATCGCTTTTGAAACGCCTATAATATTTGCTATAAACTGTCAGAAGAGTTAAATTTCGAAATTCTCATTTTGGCTACATTTTGTCTGAAGAAAAACGGTCATATTTTATAGATAATGAATATATATTGAATAAGATTAAAGCCTTGATTAATAATGAGTATTCCGTTTTAAAATCGCTTGTGAAACGCCTATAATATTTGCTATAAACTGTGAGAAGAGTTACCATTTCCGCCAAATGGCCATTTACATCTTGGCCATGTTTTTTTTACGAAAAACACACTTATTTTTCAGGAAATTAACCATAACTTGGCTAATACTTGGCAGATCTGAGAATGTTATACCTTCCTGTTATTATATTTTCGAGTACTATCATTCTCAATTTAAATCTAGCAAACTAAAATCTGACCCGATTTTCGCAAATTTTAAAAGGGGTACCATCACGTTTTTTTCAAAATCGCTAAAAATTTGTTTGTTTAATATTCCAAATCTTTTGATGTATTTCGATGGAGATTGAAGCCTTGAACAAAAGTTGGTATTCCGTTTTGAAATCGCTTTTGAAACGCCTATAATATTTGCTATAAACTGTGAGAAGAGTTAACATTTCGGAATTCTCACTTTGGCTACATTTTGTCTGAAGAAAAACGGTCATATTCTATAGATAGTGAATATATATTGAAGAAGATTAAAGCCCTGATTAATAATGTGTATTCCGTTTTAAAATCGCTTGTTAAACGCCCAAAATTTTGCTATAAACTGTGAGAAGAGTTACCATTTCCGCCAAATGGCCATTTTTATTTTGGCCATGTTTTTTTTACGAAAAACACACTTATTTTTCAGGAAATTAACCATAACTTGGCTAATACTTTGCAGATCTAAGAATGTTATACCTTCCTGTTCTTATATTTTCGAGTACTATCATTCTCAATTTAAATCTAGCAAACTAAAATCTGACCCGATTTTCGCAAATTTTAAAAGGGGTACCATCACGTTTTTTTCAAAATTGCTAAAAATTTTTTTGTTTAATATTCCAAATCTTTTGATGCATTTCGATGGAGATTGAAGCCTTGAACAAAAGTTGGTATTCCGTTTTGAAATCGCTTTTGAAACGCCTATAATATTTGCTATAAAATGTTAGAAGAGTTAAATTTCGAAATTCTCATTTTGGCTACATTTTGTCTGAAGAAAAACGATCATATTTTATAGATAATGAATATATATTGAATAAGATTAAAGCCTTGATTAATAATGAGTATTCCGTTTTAAAATCGCTTGTGAAACGCCTATAATATTTGCTATAAACTGTGAGAAGAGTTACCATTTCCGCCAAATGGCCATTTGCATCTTGGCCATGTTTTTTTTACGAAAAACACACTTATTTTTCAGGAAATTAACCATAACTTGGCTAATACTTGGCAGATCTGAGAATGTTATACCTTCCTGTTATTATATTTTCGAGTACTATCATTCTCAATTTAAATCTAGCAAACTAAAATCTGACCCGATTTTCGCAAATTTTAAAAGGGGTAATAGTCCAAATCTTTTGATGCATTTCGATGGAGATTGAAGCCTTGAACAAAAGTTGGTATTCCGTTTTGAAATCGCTTTTGAAACGCCTATAATATTTGCTATAAACTGTGGGAAGAGTAACCATTTCGGAATGCTCATTTTGGCTACATTTTGTCTGAAGAAAAACGGTCATATTTTATAGATAATGAATATATATTGAATAAGATTAAAGCCTTGATTAATAATGAGTATTCCGTTTTAAAATCGCTTGTGAAACGCCTATAATATTTGCTATAAACTGTGAGAAGAGTTACCATTTCCGCCAAATGGCCATTTACATCTTGGCCATGTTTTTTTTACGAAAAACACACTTATTTTTCAGGAAATTAACCATAACTTGGCTAATACTTGGCAGATCTGAGAATGTTATACCTTCCTGTTATTATATTTTCGAGTACTATCATTCTCAATTTAAATCTAGCAAACTAAAATCTGACCCGATTTTCGCAAATTTTAAAAGGGGTACCATCACGTTTTTTTCAAAATCGCTAAAAATTTGTTTGTTTAATATTCCAAATCTTTTGATGTATTTCGATGGAGATTGAAGCCTTGAACAAAAGTTGGTATTCCGTTTTGAAATCGCTTTTGAAACGCCTATAATATTTGCTATAAACTGTGAGAAGAGTTACCATTTCGGAATTCTCACTTTGGCTACATTTTGTCTGAAGAAAAACGGTCATATTTTATAGATAGTGAATATATATTGAAGAAGATTAAAGCCCTGATTAATAATGTGTATTCCGTTTTAAAATCGCTTGTTAAACGCCCAAAATTTTGCTATAAACTGTGAGAAGAGTTACCATTTCCGCCAAATGGCCATTTTTATTTTGGCCATGTTTTTTTTACGAAAAACACACTTATTTTTCAGGAAATTAACCATAACTTGGCTAATACTTTGCAGATCTAAGAATGTTATACCTTCCTGTTCTTATATTTTCGAGTACTATCATTCTCAATTTAAATCTAGCAAACTAAAATCTGAACCGATTTTCGCAAATTTTCAAAATTGCTAAAAATTTTTTTGTTTAATATTCCAAATCTTTTGATGCATTTCGATGGAGATTGAAGCCTTGAACAAAAGTTGGTATTCCGTTTTGAAATCGCTTTTGAAACGCCTATAATATTTGCTATAAACTGTGAGAAGAGTTAAATTTCGAAATTCTCATTTTGGCTACATTTTGTCTGAAGAAAAACGGTCATATTTTATAGATAATGAATATATATTGAATAAGATTAAAGTCTTGATTAATAATGAGTATTCCGTTTTAAAATCGCTTGTGAAACGCCTATAATATTTGCTATAAACTGTGAGAAGAGTTAAATTTCGAAATTCTCACTTTGGCTACATTTTGTCTGAAGAAAAACGGTCATATTTTATAGATAGTGAATATATATTGAAGAAGATTAAAGCCCTGATTAATAATGTGTATTCCGTTTTAAAATCGCTTGTTAAACGCCCAAAATATTTGCTATAAACTGTGAGAAGAGGTACCATTTCCGCCAAAGGGCCATTTTTATTTTGGCCATGTTTTTTTTACGAAAAACACACTTATTTTTCAGGAAATTAACCATAACTTGGCTAATACTTTGCAGATCTAAGAATGTTATACCTTCCTGTTCTTATATTTTCGAGTACTATCATTCTCAATTTAAATCTAGCAAACTAAAATCTGAACCGATTTTCGCAAATTTTCAAAATTGCTAAAAATTTTTTTGTTTAATATTCCAAATCTTTTGATGCATTTCGATGGAGATTGAAGCCTTGAACAAAAGTTGGTATTCCGTTTTGAAATCGCTTTTGAAACGCCTATAATATTTGCTATAAACTGTGAGAAGAGTTAAATTTCGAAATTCTCATTTTGGCTACATTTTGTCTGAAGAAAAACGGTCATATTTTATAGATAATGAATATATATTGAATAAGATTAAAGTCTTGATTAATAATGAGTATTCCGTTTTAAAATCGCTTGTGAAACGCCTATAATATTTGCTATAAACTGTGAGAAGAGTTAAATTTCGAAATTCTCACTTTGGCTACATTTTGTCTGAAGAAAAACGGTCATATTTTATAGATAGTGAATATATATTGAAGAAGATTAAAGCCCTGATTAATAATGTGTATTCCGTTTTAAAATCGCTTGTGAAACGCCTATAATATTTGCTATAAACTGTGAGAAGAGTTACCATTTCCGCCAAATGGCCATTTGCATCTTGGCCATGTTTTTTTTACGAAAAACACACTTATTTTTCAGGAAATTAACCATAACTTGGCTAATACTTTGCAGATCTAAGAATGTTATACCTTCCTGTTCTTATATTTTCGAGTACTATCATTCTCAATTTAAATCTAGCAAACTAAAATCTGACCCGATTTTCGCAAATTTTAAAAGGGGTACCATCACGTTTTTTTCAAAATCGCTAAAAATTTGTTTGTTTAATATTCCAAATCTTTGGATGTATTTCGATGGAGATTGAAGACTTGAACAAAAGTTGGTATTCCGTTTTGAAATCGCTTTTGAAACGCCTATAATATTTGCTATAAACTGTGAGAAGAGTTAAATTTCGAAATTCTCATTTTGGCTACATTTTGTCTGAAGAAAAACGGTCATATTTTATAGATAATGAATATATATTGAATAAGATTAAAGCCTTGATTAATAATGAGTATTCCGTTTTAAAATCGCTCGTGAAACGCCTATAATATTTGCTATAAACTGTGAGAAGAGTTACCATTTCCGCCAAATGGCCATTTGCATCTTGGCCATGTTTTTTTTACGAAAAACACACTTATTTTTCAGGAAATTAACCATAACTTGGCTAATACTTTGCAGATCTGAGAATGTTATACCTTCCTGTTCTTATATTTTCGAGTACTATCATTCTCAATTTAAATCTAGCAAACTAAAATCTGACCCGATTTTCGCAAATTTTAAAAGGGGTACCATCACGTTTTTTTCAAAATCGCTAAAAATTTGTTTGTTTAATATTCCAAATCTTTTGATGTATTTCGATGGAGATTGAAGCCTTGAACAAAAGTTGGTATTCCGTTTTGAAATCGCTTTTGAAACGCCTATAATATTTGCTATAAACTGTGAGAAGAGTTACCATTTCCGCCAATGGCCATTTTTATTTTAGCCATGTTTTTTTTACGAAAAACACACTTATTTTTTAGGAAATTAACCATAACTTGGCTAATACTTTGCAGATCTAAGAATGTTATACCTTCCTGTTCTTATATTTTCGAGTACTATCATTCTCAATTTAAATCTAGCAAACTAAAATCTGACCCGATTTTCGCAAATTTTAAAAGGGGTACCATCACGTTTTTTTCAAAATTGCTAAAAATTTTTTTGTTTAATATTCCAAATCTTTTAATGCATTTCGATGGAGATTGAAGCCTTGAACAAAAGTTAGTATTCCGTTTTGAAATCGCTTTTGAAACGCCTATAGTATTTGCTATAAACTGTGAGAAGAGTTAAATTTCGAAATTCTCATTTTGGCTACATTTTGTCTGAAGAAAAACGGTCATATTTTATAGATAATGAATATATATTGAATAAGATTAAAGCCTTGATTAATAATGAGTATTCCGTTTTAAAATCGCTTGTGAAACGCCTATAATATTTGCTATAAACTGTGAGAAGAGTTACCATTTCCGCCAAATGGCCATTTTCATCTTGGCCATGTTTTTTTTTTACGAAAACACACACTTATTTTTCAGGAAATTAACCATAACTTGGCTAATACTTTGCAGATCTAAGAATGTTATACCTTCCTGTTCTTATATTTTCGAGTACTATCATTCTCAATTTAAATCTAGCAAACTAAAATCTGACCCGATTTTCGCAAATTTTAAAAGGGGTACCATCACGTTTTTTTCAAAATTGCTAAAAATTTTTTTGTTTAATATTCCAAATCTTTTGATGCATTTCGATGGAGATTGAAGCCTTGAACAAAAGTTGGTATTCCGTTTTGAAATCGCTTTTGAAACGCCTATAATATTTGCTATAAACTGTCAGAAGAGTTAAATTTCGAAATTCTCATTTTGGCTACATTTTGTCTGAAGAAAAACGGTCATATTTTATAGATAATGAATATATATTGAATAAGATTAAAGCCTTGATTAATAATGAGTATTCCGTTTTAAAATCGCTTGTGAAACGCCTATAATATTTGCTATAAACTGTGAGAAGAGTTACCATTTCCGCCAAATGGCCATTTACATCTTGGCCATGTTTTTTTTACGAAAAACACACTTATTTTTCAGGAAATTAACCATAACTTGGCTAATACTTGGCAGATCTGAGAATGTTATACCTTCCTGTTATTATATTTTCGAGTACTATCATTCTCAATTTAAATCTAGCAAACTAAAATCTGACCCGATTTTCGCAAATTTTAAAAGGGGTACCATCACGTTTTTTTCAAAATCGCTAAAAATTTGTTTGTTTAATATTCCAAATCTTTTGATGTATTTCGATGGAGATTGAAGCCTTGAACAAAAGTTGGTATTCCGTTTTGAAATCGCTTTTGAAACGCCTATAATATTTGCTATAAACTGTGAGAAGAGTTAACATTTCGGAATTCTCACTTTGGCTACATTTTGTCTGAAGAAAAACGGTCATATTCTATAGATAGTGAATATATATTGAAGAAGATTAAAGCCCTGATTAATAATGTGTATTCCGTTTTAAAATCGCTTGTTAAACGCCCAAAATATTTGCTATAAACTGTGAGAAGAGTTACCATTTCCGCCAAATGGCCATTTTTATTTTGGCCATGTTTTTTTTACGAAAAATTTTAAAAATTTTAAAAGGGGTTTTTCAAAATTGCTAAAAATTTTTTTGTTTAATATTCCAAATCTTTTGATGCATTTCGATGGAGATTGAAGCCTTGAACAAAAGTTGGTATTCCGTTTTGAAATCGCTTTTGAAACGCCTATAATATTTGCTATAAACTGTGAGAAGAGTTAACATTTCGGAATTCTCACTTTGGCTACATTTTGTCTGAAGAAAAACGGTCATATTCTATAGATAGTGAATATATATTGAAGAAGATTAAAGCCCTGATTAATAATGTGTATTCCGTTTTAAAATCGCTTGTTAAACGCCCAAAATATTTGCTATAAACTGTGAGAAGAGTTACCATTTCCGCCAAATGGCCATTTTTATTTTGGCCATGTTTTTTTTACGAAAAATTTTAAAAATTTTAAAAGGGGTTTTTCAAAATTGGTAAAAATTTTTTTGTTTAATATTCCAAATCTTTTGATGCATTTCGATGGAGATTGAAGCCTTGAACAAAAGTTGGTATTCCGTTTTGAAATCGCTTTTGAAACGCCTATAATATTTGCTATAAACTGTGAGAAGAGTTACCATTTCGGAATTCTCACTTTGGCTACATTTTGTCTGAAGAAAAACGGTCATATTTTATAGATAGTGAATATATATTGAAGAAGATTAAAGCCCTGATTAATAATGTGTATTCCGTTTTAAAATCGCTTGTTAAACGCCCAAAATATTTGCTATAAACTGTGAGAAGAGTTACCATTTCCGCCAAATGGCCATTTTCATTTTGGCCATGTTTTTTTTACGAAAAACACACTTATTTTTCAGGAAATTAACCATAACTTGGCTAATACTTTGCAGATCTAAGAATGTTATACCTTCCTGTTCTTATATTTTCGAGTACTATCATTCTCAATTTAAATCTAGCAAACTAAAATCTGACCCGATTTTCGCAAATTTTAAAAGGGGTACCATCACGTTTTTTTCAAAATCGCTAAAAATTTGTTTGTTTAATATTCCAAATCTTTTGATGCATTTCGCCGAAGATCCAAGCCGTGAATAATAGTTGGTATTCCGTTTAAAAATTGCTTGTAAAACGCCTTAAATATTTGCTATAAACTGTGAGAAGAGGTACCAGTTCCGCCAAATGGCCATTTTCATCTTGGCCATGTTTTTTTTTTACGAAAAACACACTTGTTTTTCAGGAAATTAACCATAACTTGGCGAATACTTTGCAGATCTAAGAATGTTATACCTTCCTGTTCTTATATTTTCGAGTACTATCATTCTCAATTTAAATCTAGCAAACTAAAATCTGACCCGATTTTCGCAATTTTTCAAAGGGGTACGTCACGTTTTTTTCAAAATCGCTAAAAATTTTGTTGTTTTATTTTCTAGATATTTTTATGAAATTATAGGCAGATTGAAGCCCTGATTAATAATTGGTATTCCGTTTTTAAATCGCTTGCGAAACGCCTAAAATATAAGATATAAAGTGCGCGAAAAGTTCCCATTTCGGCCAAATGGCATCTTCATTTTGTCCACCTATAGTTTGAAGACAAACGGACAGTTTTGTTTAGGAAATTGACCATAACTTGGCAGATCTTAGAATGGTATGCTTTCCCGATCTCATTTCTTTGAGCGCTATCAATTTCTATTAAAATCTATTAATCTAAAATATGACCAGATGTTGTGCAAATTTTGATTTTGATTTTTGATTTTAAGAAAATTGGTAAAAAATTTGTAAACGTGGAGACGCCAACTGATGTATGGTAGAAGATAAAAAAAAGGTAATTGCTTGTAATTTATCGTGCGACATTACCATTGTTTTTCTCATTTTAAGCATAGAATCAACATGCCACATCCTAGAAACGCTAAGGCCATGGAATATCTTACGTGCGGACAACGGGATTTGAGTGTCCTTTGTTGCTCTTCGCTGAACTAGAAGCACAGAGACAAATATATAAAGATTTTATAATTTCTACTAGTATTTCAAAGATCACGGATATATTGTCTTAATACTCAATAAACAGATGGACTTGTTAGTAAATCATTTCTTAAGGACGTTAGGATAGGATCGCGACTGAGGAATTTTTCGCTCTGTACCATTGCATGTATTTAAATGCAACAGAAAAAACAACAACATAGGCAGCAGCAACTTGACGTAATAAACAAAAGTGACGTAAACAATAAGAGCGACCCCTTAGAGCGATGCAAAAGACGAGTTAAGGGGCTGTTTCTTTGGGTACTTTTTTTGCCTTTCTTTCTGTCTTTTGGCCCATTCTCCGATTGTTTTCATGTGTGTGTGTATGATGACAATTGCCCTTTGAATTTTTTAAATCACTTTAAATGAAAACAACAACAGGATTCCCCCATTCTCCCCTGTGCACTGGCTTTTGCCTTTTGTTCTTCGAGTTGCGCTTGTTAGGTAAATCAGCGCCAGTTTGTATGTGTCTGTTGAATGCTTGCGATGGTGTGAGTGTTTTCAAAAACAAAAGCAAAAACCGTACAGAGCAGCAACAAAAACATGGTACGGAAAGTTATAACGTGCTTAAGCGTCTTTAGCTGAAATGAGGCTAAAAATATTTGCTTATAATGAAGTGCACGACTGTGTGAGTATGACCTGTGACCATGCACAAGTACTGAGCACACATACATGCATCTGTTTGTTTGTCATTGCGACTGTATGTGTGAGTGTGGCTACATAACAATAGCGCATTGGGTACTACTGTGTTTGTACTCGAGGACGAAGTGCCACACCCCTCGAATAAGGAGAAAATTAAGGCATTGTTAAAGCCAATTATGGTATTTAGTCGAAAGACCCGGACAGCAGGGCGTATGCGTGATATTTCACGGTGGATGACAGCTGCCAAGGATAAAAGCGCGAAACTGACGGAAATCTGCAGGGAACTAAGAGATTATTTTTAAAGCTATTAATGCAGTGGGCTTTTGGACACGAGTATATCTTGGTTTTCCACTATAACCTTAAATATGCAAATGGTTTGCTCTTCACCTTTGGGCTTAATAAATAATGCCTTCGGTTTATTCCAATTTGTTAATCACTCCAAATGCCTCGTAAATCTCTCCAAACATCAGGGTATTTACGATTTGAAATGAAAGTTTCCAGTGCAAATTAATCGAGACAAATCAAACCCTGGAAGACTAAGCCACAAGAAACATGCCACATCTTGACATAAGCAATTGCCTGGTCAGGAGCCAAATAGGTCAACAGAGGACCTTTTAAAGGTTTCGCCCAGTACCCAATACCCAGTAGCCAGGACAAAAGGGAAAATGGAATCCACTACATGGGGTGGATGGAGAAGAACCGTCGTCCTTCGTGACGGAAAGTCCGCTGGTAATACTTGGGGCGAAAACGGCTAAGCACCTTTTGGCCAAAAACGAGACAGTTTTGAACGCCTCCCGGGGCAACTTGGGACTTTGATGGCTCAGCAAGGAATTTGCACATTTTCGGGGTCCCGAAAACTGCCAATAAATAAATTCATGTTCGCATGCCCAAGACGCACAGAGAAACCCAAGCACTCTAAAAAGCTAAATAAGTAAATAATTTATGCATGCCCCGACGCCCGTCTTTACTTTAAGGTGCCACCTAATGGGGGTCACACTTGGAGATTTAAATTTTTAAATAGGTGTGTCAGATAATGAAAATAAGTACCCGGCAGGGGAGTTAAGCTTCTGAAAAGTACCAAAAACGGAACAAAAACACATGCGCCCGCAACAGGGGATTGTTGGAAGCGCTGTGACAGTTTTTCTTTTCCTTGCTGTTGGGGCTGCAGTGCTCTTTGCTTGTGCCGTGTTGGTTTTTGTATTCGCTTCTGATGTGGACATGGCTTGTAGGCCGTCGCCATTTGCCTTTTAACTTGGCTAACGATAATTTGTTTGGCAACTGCCGCCTGTGCTGTTATGCTGTTGGGCTGCCACCATCGCAGCGTAATGAATTTTTATGCTCCTTTAATGTACTTTACGCAGATATGAAATTATGTGACCAAAGCGACCAAACCCGGCCGACTACCGGCCCCACCCTTCACTTTGACCCGCCGACCGCCTGCCATGTTAATTATTAATATTTTTTAATTAAAATGTGCACTAGCCACAGCAATACAAATAAGCTTGTTAGGCAAACAAAAGACGGCTCTAAAACTGTGAGCCAAAAAGGCATAACAGATCCCGCCTGCAGATACAGAAATACAAATAAAATCCCACACACTATAAACAAAGTATGAGCCCGAGCACTAAATCAACAAAAAACTTTGCTGCAGCAAAAAATGTTGAATTTAAACGAAATCTCGAATCCGACTCGTCAGCCTGCGGTCTGGCAGATAAATCTTCAGTGGTTCCTCCTAGCCGGGGAAATGCCCGCATGAATTATCGCATTCAAATAAAGCTTGTGAGGCCTCCGTCCAAGTACAATATCTCTTTGGTTTGCGCTCTGGCTTTGTGTGACTGTGCAGGACTTAATGTACCGCGAAATAACTCGAATAATTCAAATGTGAAACTGTAGCAAATCGTAGTGTTCATATATCCAGCTTCTTCCATAATGCATTTCCGAATTATGACTGCCAATAATCAAGGAAGAAGGCGAGAACATTTACACAAAGGGTTGATTTTATTTCAAATGACTTAGTGGGGCTATTAAAATGAAAATTAATACATCTATAAGTCATGGTCAAGAAAATAAATTCAGTTTTAATGCAAAATCGAAAGGAGATGGGATTGTTTAATGAATTGTGATAGCGATAAGCACTGTGAAATATGTTAGATAAGAATTTGAAAAGAACTTAAGATTCAATAAAAAAATAAACAACCTGCAGCATAATTATAATATCTTAAATGAGCTTCTAACAATAAATGGCTTAAAATTCGTGCAACCAGTGTATCCCGATTGTGGCTTTAACAACTCGATGTCAATTTTCGATTTCTATTGGGGGCCACGTAATTGCGATGGGCTATTACTATTGGCCTTGGCCATTTGATGGCCACGCATTTCCAACCGGAAGCGCGTCCCATCGATTTGTCTCTGTCGCTGTCTTTCATTTGGCTTCCCGGCGAGTCCCAGGCCATTTCAGTTTCAGCTTCAGAGCTACAGAGCTTCAGTTTCAGCGACTTGCAATAGCAGCCGTTGGCACAATTTACTGTTTAAGTAATATTTCGTTTGGCGGGCGCGGGGACATTAGCAACTGCAGGAGAGAGTTGCACTTGCTGCACATAACTGTGTAATTTATATTGCCCATTTCGCTTTGACTCGCACAGATACTCACTCACACAGCCTCACACACGGTCGCAAAGTGCTTCTGCGACAAAGTAAATTGTAAAATGTCACCCATAAAGCGTAAATTGTAACAAAAAGCACTCGAGGCCACGCAGTGATTTAAATTTTGTCGTCTGTAGGCTCCGGCTGAAAAGTTATGTGTATCTGTGGGCACCTCCATGGCCCTTCCCCCGGACATCGGCGTTCCCTTCATTGTCCTGCAGCTCCGGGGCCTATCCCGGTAGCATTGGCAAGCCCAGCTGGCAAGGGATCTGTTCGGTTTGGTCTGGGCTGGGCTTGGGTCGGGTTCTGGCTTGGGTTGCCGCTAGTCTGCTAGCACTTGGCAGCATTGGCGACAAGTTTTTGTGCCACGAACGTCCTCTTACACACACACACATAGCCTCCACAATTTACACAATTCATAATTCATGCGAAAATATTGTTCATACAATATATAGAGCGATGGGGCGATGTCGGCGCATATAAATTTCTGCATTTTGCAGTCGCAGATGCAGCTGCAGTTGTAAACTTTAATTATATCTCTGCATGTGTAAGTACGGCCTGTATCTACAAATGTATCCGTATCTGTGCATGTGCATTTGCGTTTTAATTGAGTTTTGGTATGCAAAACACTGGGCCAAAGTGACAAATTGATTATCAATGCGCCCGCCGAGCCTACTGAGCCCTTTAAATTTAAAATATTCCCGCTTTGATCAAACTTTAAGCGATTGCTCCGCCAACTGCCACGACTGACAAATTAAAAGCGGAAACAATTTATTTCACGCACTATTGAACTTGGGAATGAACGATTTTTCTTTGCCGCAATTTGAGCAAATATTAATTTTTTTCGCTCTCCAGTTCTCCAACAGTTCGTATTCATGAACCTGTCCGCAAAGTCTGGGAATTTCCTTTTCTCTTACAAACTCCGTCTGTGTCTGGGTCTGTAACTGCGGCGGCAGAGCTTTCCTCTTAGTCCTTGGACGATGCTCGCTTTTTGCTTTTCATCCCCCGTCTCTTCTCGTTCGTCTCTCGCATTTCATTTTTCGTTTTGCCCGGCAGGACGACGACAATCAATTTTTCTTCATCACAAAATTGCATTCTTCAAACAAAAGGAGAGTGGCAAAGGCAAGCAGCCAGCAGGCAGCAGGAACTAGACTAGGACAAGAACACAAAAATTCGCACTTTATTCATTTCCGTACTCACATAAAATGCTTTCCTTCTGTCGGGGCCAGCGATCTTTTACTATCCCCGGCTCATTCTACATTCTGGACTGAGGACTCTGGATGGCGGATCCCGTATTCTGTATTCCAATTCCGCATTTTGTATTCATTAATCAACTTTCAAATCTTTCTACAACAAACGAATGAAACGCACGCCTCGATGCCGTCTGTGGGGCATGGCCGAATCGTAACTGCAGCCATCTTCTCCAGCTTCTCCAGCTTCCCGGGTGGCACTTTGCACTAATTTGCGGCCGCATCGCCTGACAGTCGCAACAAGCAGCGACAAGCTGTCCACTCAGCAGCAGGATGGCACTGTCGACCATCCAGCATCCCCGCCACCTTGTTTGTATCATTTACGCACCGTGAATTGTGTCGCGCCTCACACGGCGTATGCGTATTGGCTGGTCCATCACTCGTTCTCAGCATCGTCGGAAGATTCGACGGCAGTCGCAAATAGCGGGCGTCAGTTTTCATTTGCGTCAATTGCTGGCAACTGGTTAAAGCTTCAGGGGGCAACACACAAGGTGGTTTGCAGTTCTCCCTGCAGGGAAAGAAAACTTTGAACTCTTCTTGGAACTTGTATGAAAATTAAGTTTAAACAAATTTCAAACCATGAAAACAAGGATTTTTATTAAAATTTACGTGGTCTGTTTCTCCAATACACTGTAAAGTATTTCTTTCAGTGCTTCCGTTGTGAAAATCTTTGTTCTCCTTCGGATGCTTGAACATATTATGCTGCGTGTCTTCCAGTGGCAGGCAGCAGTCATTAACAACCGGAGATGAGTTTGGTTTAATGCGGTCGCCGTTTACAAATGGAATTTTTTAGTGGCTCAGCCAACCATTCCAGCCATTCAACTAACCAGCCGGCAAGCAGTCAAAATCCCAGTCAGATCCCAGTAGTGCGCAGCCGAAGTAGGAGCAGGCTTCAGGAACAGTGGCAGGATTTGGCAACGGAAGTCACTCGATGCGAGGAGATGTGTTTTACCAGTTCTACCAGTTCCTGGGTAGTGCGTGAGCTTTTCTTGGCAGCTGAATTTGTGCATTTCTCCAATTTAATGCTCTGCCCGGCTTGAAGCCAAAGAGATTTCAGCCAAGTCATCAACAGCATCATCATTGCAAAAACTTGGCATACTTACTTTCAGATTACTCCATCTGCTTGTACGGACTATGGTGAGTGTTAAGTGTGGATGAGTGGGTGGTTGCGAAGGGTCAAGGTGCAGCTGCAATTGCATTGAGTGGTGCGGCAAGTGGTGGAGGAAACGAGAAAACATGGAAATCCCTAATGCTGCCCGGTCATTTTTCTATGCACACTCGCATAGCATTTAATCCATCTCCATCAGTACGAATGAATCTCCGAATCATTTTATTCGTCGGCCAGAACAAGTGCTATTCCAGTTGATAAAGCTGCTTATAATTGTGAGTGTGTTTTGTGTGTGGGTTCTGCCACAGGGCTTACTTTCTCTCCCTATTTTAGGTTATTTTCAGAGCTTGGACTCGTAGCTCTTATCATATATGCAAATGGCTGGGAATCAATGTAAAATAAAAGAATCGAATCCAAAATCTGTGCATTAATGAGTTGCTTTTATCAGACAAAGAGCTTATGTTTACTTTACCTTTGAGCTTGCATTATAAATTTAAAAATTAGAACTCTCACAGAGCAGCAAAATGTAAATCATTTGATAAAATTTATATCTGTTTTGATTTACGTTTTGGATTGGAAGACTGATTTTTTTTAACAATAATCCAAAAAAAAAAAATACTTGCACGAGTTGGAGTATAAAAAATTGAAAAACTAATTAAAATCTTTGAAATTTTTGTCCTTTATGCATTTGTGAAGTAGATGGCAATCTGCACTTCTGGACTTGACTGGCCCGCTGGGCAAACTTTTCATTAGCCACATTTGGGTGGAAAAGTTTCGTACCGAATCTTTTACACTTGCATGCCAAGCATCGTCGCCTACTTATGCGCAATTTTTCGACAACTATTTATGCAGTGAAAACTTTATGTTTGCCACCCGCAACCCTTACCTTCAACCCCATTCCCCACCCACAGCCACACCCACTCATTCACTTGGCTTCGGGTCCGAGTCGGAGTGCTCAACTATTTATGTTAGAACTGCAAAGCGTAGAGCCGAAACCAATGAAATTTTCCAAAATACTTGGGATGAAACCCAAAGTATGGCCTAAGCACAGAGAAAAAAGTTGGGTTACTTTAAAATATTGAATAATATTTCAAACAATAATACCGTTGAATCAAATTTTGGCTTTACAGGATATCAGGAAATCTAATATTTTAAAACTCTTCTGTTTTAAGAACATTTTTGATAGGATTTCTCCCATGTGCATGATTCCGAGAGGCTGTGGGCGTGGCAGGGTTATACACTTTGACTTTACTTAGTTGGCTTTTACCTTGACGGTGATTTTAGCCAGCTGCCTGGAAAGTGGCAAGCAGTCAGGTAGCATATTTTTCTTAGCCACTCCGCTTCGTTCTTATGATTTGGTCTGGGAGGGACTGGCCTTACTCCATGTGGGTGGTTTCAAGCCCCGTGTATGCGCATACATTAGAAGCGTTAAGCTTTAGCCGGCATGTTTGCCCAAGTGCTGGTAACTAAACGCCCTGGAAGATTGGCGAAAAGTTTGCGACTTGCAGAGCTTATGGGCAAAGTCAATGGTCAATTTGTTTGAGATTTTGAGAATTTGTACTGCCTCGGGGCTTGGCCTAATTAAAATTGCATTCAAGGAGACCGGCAACGAAAAGGCACTTTCTGCAAGGACGCGTGTGGCCTTCGCATCCGACTCAAAATCCGAGTCTGATTCGAAATCGGAATCAGAATTAAAATCGGAATCCTGATCCTAGCCCGTATGTAATCTAACCAAGCGAAACGCAGGCCGTGCTCCATACAAATTGCAGTCAACATGGCGCGTAAGTCAACCGGAACTGGCAACGCCATCCATGAAATACACATGGGCCGTTTCGAAATTCTCATGAGCTGGTAGATGGAAGTTGGAGGTCGGTGTCTGGGTACTGGGAACTGGAGGCATTAGGCCAGGCAGTGACAAATAAACAGTGACAGGAGCCAAACAAACAAACGAACAAACCAAACGAAACGAAGGGAGCAAAATAAAGCAGCGACAGACGAGGACAATTCGTCGTCATCAGGAGCCTCATTTTGGACTTAATATAATACGCAGGGACGCGTCAAGGGACTCTGGATGGTTGGATGGATGTGTGGAAATAGATGTGGACTGTGTAGCTGGGAAGGCGTACAAAATCATTGCAGACATATGAAATATTAAATATGTTTAGGGAGAGAGTGAAAGAAATACAAAGTCGTAATATTGAGTACAAGAAAGTGCAAAAATAGTTTATTTTCTAAATAAGATTATATATAGTTATCGTAATGAAGAACAAAGCCATCTGTGTACAAATACATATGTCTCATTTTGATCTTATATCTAAAATATTGACTTGCTTACTTTGTTTTTGTAAGATTAATATTTTAAATGTATTTTTTCTGAGTGCATGTGGTAGCCATAAACAATCATTTGGCCCCAAATGTCTGGGCCTGTTGTCTACTGAAGCAGAGCACCGAGGAAATGGCAGGCTGATGATCCCATTTCCGAGAGGTAAGTGATGCCAGTCAGGCTCGAAAAAATTTCAGGGAATGGGGTCGAAGTTGAAGGAAAATGTACTAAAGGAGCAACGAGAAAAAAACTGAGAAAGCAGCCAGAGAAGCAAGCTTCAATGAGACAAAATCGACTTGTGCATTCGCCGCTGCACGAAGGAGAGATTCTGGGGCGGAACAAGGTTACACGGCCACCAATACAGACACAGGTCTACACAAACAAGAAACGCGACTTGGAGGACGAGCGTGTGCGTGAGCAGCAAGGAGCAAGGAGCAAGGAGCTGCCCGAGTCCTTTTCATTATAATTTAAGCATGGCAACATGACAACGTGGTTAACTTTTGCTTTTTTTCCCCACATTTTGTTACTTTGTTGCTGTGATCAGTGACTGTGGGGATTCCAGTGCTTCTGCCACAGCTACTACTGCTTCGGGGGAAATGAAATTGCCTCAAAATGTTTGCCACTTTTATTCTGCTTTTCCACTTTTTGTGGCCTTTGACGGGTACGTGTGTGGGTGGTTTTGTGTCTGCAGAAAAGGTTGAAGTATTTAATGAGCCGAAATTCGGAACGTGTGTCCTTGGCATGGAATGAAAAACGCTGGAAATCTGTTGCAAAATTTGCGACTTTTCCGAGCTCTAATGAGGACTGCTCAACGGTTGCGATTTCAATGCGATCCTATGACAGATATTTGAAGGCGACTCCGCCAAACAGAGACAATTAATTGGTCCAATCACGCTGCGTCGCTGTCCAATGGCAAACATGTTAATTAAATGGCAGAAATGCCACAAATTTGCATACAATCAAATTTAAGAATCCGGCAAGAAAATACATTTTGGCCATTTCCCCGAACATTTCTCAATGGGTGACATGTGGACGCAATTTGTATGCGGAAAACAAACACAGATGCACTAAAGAAAAATAAAATCTGGTTATTTCCATAATACTAAAACCAAGCTCTACTTTGTTATGGAAAAGTCTGGGGAAAGTATTGTTGAATTCTGAGTGCTTTTTTGGGGATGAAAGTATTGCAAGCTTACGTTCATATTTTTAAACGTTGTTTTGAGTGTCCAAAAAATATTGCTCGAATATTTTGTGAGTGTGGCGTTATTATTTATTTTTATGCTTTACAATATTTATGCTCTTTGTGAGCGGACGGCATACGAAACAGCCTCGATGGACAGCGCATTTAATTAATGAAGAAACCGCCGGACAACCGCGATCATGGGTGGCCTTTTAATAAAGCTGAGCAAATATGAAGGCAGAAAAAAAAACAGGACTCGAGCGCTGGAAGGCCACAAGCATTAAGCCTTTGACATGCGCCAATCGTAAATCTTGGCCAACATATCTGAGCAATGTTTGCCGAATGTCCGAATGTCCCCATGTCCAATGTTCGGTGTCCAGAGGGGGTTAGGGCTGTAATCCAGGACCCAGGACACGCATGGGCATAAAATCACCAAAAAAAAGACAAAAAAAAAACAAGGAAAGGAAACTGAACAGAAATACCCAGCGGCGACACTTTGTCCGGCAAAAGAGCCAAATAACGGACCAGCAGCATTGACAAGGCCGCCTATGCAAATATTTAGTAAATGAATCAGCGCTTTGCGACTGTTATCATTTATGTGCCACGCCCCCAGCACCGCAGCAGCTTGGACAGGATTGCCCAGAGAGGGAAGGACGAGAGGGAAAGAGGCGGGTGACAGGCGACAGCGAATTTGTCAATTTGTAGCAATGACTGTAAACAGACGGGCCCGGAGAGAAAAGAAACGGAGAGTGACCCCTTGCACATGCGGGCCTGAATTTATGGCCCAGCTAGTGACGCACTTGTCCGGGAAAAGACCCCGGACTTTGAACAGGGGTGACAAAAGGGGAGAAGGGACTGACGGGTTTAGGGGCTTGTACCAGGGGGTGGTCCGGACTAGCTGGTAACTGCCAACGGCTATGCATACAAAACGCTGCGGCAATTATCTGAAATGCAAATGCTTTGCTTGGCTCGAACCCCGAATCCGAATACGAATCCGAACCAGAATCTGAATCCGAGGGGAAATGGCCATGGCTAAGCATGTAATGAATTGTCTTTTTGGCCATTCGATAAATTTTCAACTCTATGAAGTTGCCCAGCTGCAGTGCAGCTCAGCTCAGCTTGGTCTCAGTTTCAGTTTCAGTTGCGAATTCAGTTGCAGTTTCTGTTTCTATTTCAGTTTGGGCTTCGGCTTGAGTTCCAGATTCCAGCAGATTCGGCACCAAAATCTCCCAGCCCCTGCAGCATCGTAAAGTATGAAACGTTTTATGGGCAAAGGGAGATCCGGAGCTTGGATCGGGGGGCGTAATTAAAAATCATAAGAAATGGAATACAAACAGAAATAAACATGCCATAGCCGAAAGCATAAAAGCAGCTGCAGCTCTCCATGTCTGTAGTATCTATGTATCTCTGTATCTGTAGCTGTACCCGTATCTGTATCTGTATCTGCATCTGTGTGAGCACCATAAAAATATGCCAAAAGGAAAGCGAGGCAAAGCGAAAGAGGAAATAAAAATAAAAGCGCTGAAATAAAATAAATTGCACTCAAAAATCCTTTTCCGTGCCTGCAACTCATTACAAATTTTATTACAGATACTTGCCCGCCACTCGGCAAGGCTTCGGGTGTTGGAATGTGGATAGGGGGTAGGGGATAATACATACCCTGTGATAGAGATACAGATACTGCACATAAGCACAGAACTGACATTTAATACAACACTTGATGTCGCTCATTAAGAAGAATTCAGCGCACGAGCGCCGCTGCTTCTGGGCAGCTGAGGCGTCCAAAAAAAGGATAAACAAAACCAAGGAGGAAGATGCGCATCTTGGGGAAACGAATACTTAATACCTTCTACTAAACAGAATTAAATTAAAAGTCCCACATTTATAGTCATTATTAAAAAAGTAATGAAACCCCTGAAAATCTTTGAGAAACTTCCACATTAATCGCATTCTTAACGATCGCAGGTACTGGGAACAAAGGAAATCTTACTGGTACTTGTTACGAAATAAGCAGCTGCCATTACAGACATAAACACATACCATTACACACCACATTTTGCACACTCACACTACTGCAGACATAATGAGCATACACATCCAAAGACAAGACAACACAACGCAATGCCTGCAGGGCGACAAGTGAAAGCATGTGTGATTGCACTCCTCCAACAGAAGGCAGTTCCACTTGCAGATCCCGGATTCCAAGTCTGGGCTTTGGGCTCTGGGTTCTCGTCTCGGGGATTCTTGGCGAAGGCGGCGGCGGAGATTCCCAACCCTCGGAGATGAGATACTGCCTATGGCAAGGCGTTGGCTGTCACCTGCCGCCGGCGTCGCCATTCTGCGAAAGGATGCCAACATGACGACAACTTGTCTACATTTCGTCTTCTTGTCTGCAGCTGCATTTGCAATTGCCGAGGATGTACTCAGACATATGTAGCTGACATATGCACAAACACAAACATAAACGCAAACACGCGAGCCAGGACAACAGTGCGTATACGTCTCATTTGTACATTTCACACAGTTTTTCCACTTACTTAGCATATTACGTGCAGATTGAAGTAAATAAGTAAAAGTTCTTAGTCTTCTTCAATATTTAAATTCTATACTGAGATCGTGAGAGTAAACCAAGTTATGTCTAAATCCATTTGGTCGAGTGGTTTCCGATTTTATTCTTCCTACTTTGCGGCCATGCTTTATCATATTAATCGCTGTCGTTTGGCTTCGAGAAATGGCAACGGGCGACAAGAAACCATATCCATTTTATTGGAACATCCTTGTGGTGGTTAGGAAGGAGTAGCCAGTCGGCCACAGTGATTATGCATTCTGATATCCCATTCGGCTGGAATGCTTTTGGTGCTGTCATGTGTCTAACTTATCGCTCTCATTGTGCTGCGAACTACAAAAGTTTTTATTCATATTTTATATGGGCCTTTTATGTGGCAATCAAAGCCTATACAAACAGGCTCGAGTCAAGTGATACAGCAGCGGCTGCGAGAAAGAAACCCAAGTATGTCAAATTAACAATGTCATCAAAGCGATTTAGCATGTTGGCGCGCCATGTCCTGCCCGTGTCGTGCGTTCTCCATACTGCGTCCTGCGTGTGTCCTGTGTCCCTCCGCCGCATGCGATTACATGGCAAATCTTTTCAAAGCTTTTAACAAACACGCTCAACCGCACACAAAATGGCGAACGCAAACACACGAGCGGGGTTATATTGTGGCCGGTTGCGGGACAGGGGTTAAGGGTTTTTTTACGGACCAGGATCGGGGGGACCCCGCAAAAAGACAAGCCGAAAACTTTGAATTAAAATGCGTTTATTTGAGCTCTTTACACACCAGGACCAGAACCAGAACCAGAAACCAGCACCAAAACCAGGCAATTGGAGCGGGCGTATATGTGTTTTATCCTCTTTTCCGGTGGGGTGATGAAAAAATCTTAACCCAAATAACTTGGCGGAGAACTATTCAAAACATTTACTTAATATTCGCAACTTGGCCCGTCCGCGGCGCCTGTCGTTGGCAATGAAAGCGTTTTGTAATCCTTTGTTATCTCGATCTCGCTCCGCCCCATCCCCGTGACGTTTAATATTAAATCATATTAAAATATTCAAAGGACTTTGCGCCACCACGCAGCATTTATAAACATTAGCACGCCGACATGGCAAACATAGAGATCCTGTGCCCCGAAATGTATGCAATGCCCAAAAAGCGTCACCCGGCAAGTCAGCAAGTTGCCAACCAAACACACATCCACCCACAGACTCCCCTGCCACACGAGCATCATGAACATGGCATCATGAAGAGCGGCGAAGTCGGATGTTTTAGGCGAAGGACCTGCCCCAGTTCTGCGAAATTGTTTGCAAGAATTTTAGAATAATTTTTTCCGCCTTCAAAGTGAGTTGGCAATGTGTGTATCTGTATCTTGGCCACGAACTCTTTGTGGGCATAAACTGCATGAGTTGTGCTTAGAGAGTGTTTAGAGTGAGCTTAAAAATGTATCAACGGCATGAAAAGTGTGGCCGCAAGGCAGCCCCCATCCTCTAACCCGATATCCTGTTTTTTCCCCCATTTGCACGCTCTCCCATCTCCAGCGTGGGTGCTCGGGGGCAGAAATGCCTCTGAATGCCGAACCGCATCGTTTTTCAGGCATTTTTACGTCTATTGATTCTTAATGGCTTGGTGGCAAACTTTTGCCGAAAGTCATGCCAAGACAAATAGTTTTGTTTGTCAAAGCATACTTGTGGCAGCAGGTAGGTCTTCAAAGCGGTTTAAACAAGGCAGACACATGTCAAGTTATTTTAGTCAATGACTTGGAAAGATTACAAAAATGCTCAAGTGTCGGTAAATGGTTCGATCTATGAAGATATTAAGAGCAAATGGAGGCTTTTATATCATTACGATGTTCAACGAAAACGTAAGTCCTTTTGTATTTTAGCTAAGGCAATTATCTGCACATTTTGGGTAACAATGCAGATATTGTTTCCGGCAATCCCACGTACTCTTAACACGCTTCGCCAAACGGAAACAGGCAGCATAAATTTACTGTCCCAGCCAAAAGCAGTAAAAGTTGCTACTGTTGCAAGACACGCAGCATCAGGTGCAGCAACAAGAACAACAGCAGCAGGGAGAGCGGGAAAAGTGAAAGAAAGCAGCGCAAGATGCATTTAATTAAACTTAAACATTTTCATTGTCAAGCGAAAAATAATTATTTGTGTGGCGGCAAAGAGAAGGAAACAGGCAGCGGAACATTTGGCGTATACGTATCGTGCTCCGGAAGTAATATGGATCGCACGCGGAAGAGACGCGGAGCTCCAAGGAGCTCCCAGGACATGTACAGGGAAGTCGGGAAGTACAAGTTTCAAAATTAAAATGAATGCACGCCGCCAGTGAAGGGTTAGGGCTGGCGTAGCTGAAGGAAAGGAGTACAAGACTTTTGCACCAACAGACATTTACAAGCGCCAGCTCACAGAGACAACCGATACATGTGCACGGCGGATGGCAGTTATAAACGACAAAGTCACATGCATGAGCTTGTCAAAAAACCTAGTTAGTCCTCCTGGCAGAGACAGAAGCTAAGCGGAAAGGAGCAGAACGGCGCAAAATGGAACAGAGCGGAGCGAGGCTGGCGAGAAGGAGCCAAGCGCCAAAGAAAACTGCCAAGTTAAATGGGCGAAAAAAAAATCCGTATCTTTCGTGCATCTAAGATTGTTGTTCTTGCCGCCAGAGTGCGCGCTGTCGAAATAATGTGCAGCATTAACTAACTGCGCCTGCAAGCGACAACACCAGGACTCGCCGAAACAACGACAACGCGGATGCCAAGGATACAATCAGGGATGGCTGGCAAGCTTGCTACAAGTTTTCCCAGCATCCCGCGGCCAGAGGCGGCTGTAACATTATATATTTAGTTAAGGTATTAGCAGCAACTACATCACCAACATCCACATCAGGCAACTATGCCACGGTGGTGCTAGTTCAACTGATTTTTGCAGCTTAATTTTTATAAAAATATTATTGAATCTAAAAATGTTGTACTCTAGAAATATTCGTATGCTCTTAAGGCACTCTATATTTAGGCACTCCTATATGTGAAATGCTATCCAGAACCATGCCATGTAGCCCAGTGTAACCAACAAGCTCTTCATGTTTTTGCAGCGCCACGCCTGCATGGATTAATTAAATTAAGGTCGTGTTGAGCAGTCACCTCCACCAATCCTGACATCCCCCATCCCTCGAAACAGCCATCGATGCGTCAGTCTGATTTTCTTGACGCTATTTTCACGTTTTTCTCTGCAATCGATACACTTGACGCCCGGTTGGCAGCCCTGTGGCTGCTGTCCTCAGTGCGTGGCTAGCTAATAAATTAAGGCTAATTATGTTTTCAATTAGGCTACAATAGCCAATTTAATATTTCAGCCTGCCCTGGTAGCTGGTAGAGGGTCGGCTCGGCTCCGCTGGCCCCTGATTGATGTGCGTCGCAATTTTTCGCGCGATTTGCAATTGCAAAACACCGAAAATTGGCAAGGAGCGGTTGGTGGCTGGAGCGGTGGCTGGAGAGGGTGGTCGGATGTATTGCGTTTGCCCTGCGGCGCTTCTAATGGCAAATGCCTGTAAAGCCTGCCTATACCCCAATTTTTGTTGCCGGGCTGTGTCGGTCTTCGCTCGTCGACCTTTTGGGAGGCAAATTTAATGGAAATTCTCGACATAGCCGGCGCATCAAATCAATATGTCATGAGAAGGGCTACGGCAGATGCTGATGCTGGTGGTGGTGGTACTGCTGCTCCTCCTGGTGCTGCTTTGGCAGCGGAAACAGCATCATGCTGATGTGTTGACGATGTAGTCCGTATGAGTTAGTGCATTCGAGAATAATGCGTTATTGCGTATACGCATCGTGGTACCGACCAGCAATAAACCATAATCAAGGCCCAAAGAAGCGTACGATTTTCCCATTTGTTATTGTCTATCCATGCTGTTTTATATCTAAATATTCCCACTAAAAAGTAGTATTTTTATATATAATTATCTACACATTTATGACAATTATTACAGGAATTTGTCCCACTGCAATAGCCTCAATTGTAGTGAGTTCAAAAATGTAATATGGCTAGATGGGAAAGAAAAAAAATGGTTAAAAAATTTGCCTGACTCGCTGCATGTGCGCCTAAATCGTTGATTTACGATTCACGCCACACTGAGAAGCCGTTGAATCAGTACAGCGGCAACAACAACATTCCGCAAATATGTGTGTATGGGTGGTGTAAGGATGGTCGTATGCGTGTATGCGGTGAGGACACGCATGACAGACGCGCAGGCAGCCGTGCAAACCACTTTAGCGGGAATGCGTTGGCTTGTCCCTCTCCTTTAGCACAGCAAAAAGTTTTTGCTGCAGCGCATAATAAAAAATTTTAAAATTTATTACATGTCTCCAGCCAATATTTCACTTTGACATGCAATGTCGCGAAATGAAGCTGTCCGGCCGCGGCGGTGGCACGACTACCCATCTCCTTTTCTAGGACCCAAATGACCAGTGCCTGGAGTAAATTTGGTTGCAATGAAGTGCGGAACATTTTTGCGTCAGCTGCTGCTTGGGCTGCCAATTAAAATTACCAGCAACAGCGGAAACAGCATCACTCCCGGCACCAGAAGACTGCAGTTTTTTTTTCCATCCCATCTACGGGCAATCAATATTTCCGTTCGCTTCTTTTAATTAATTCCATGCGTTTGACATGGAAAATGTTGCACTCCTTGGCTTTATCCATCGATTCCAACAGGCCGGGCTGTGTTCGTATTAGCCCGTCTGGGCCGTCTTCGGATGGCTATATAGTACGTAAGTATGGATGTGTCGTGTGTCGAATGGATTCACTGAAATTTTATGCGTGCACAAATGAAAAGGAAATGTTATCGTTTAATTTTATTTTTGCCATTGGCGCCGTTGCATAATAACTGCCAGCGAGTTCAGAGCAAAGAAATTGCTGCACTATGAGAAAATGTATCAGCTTTGGCGTCTTGGGTATTGGAATTTCTTGTTCTTCTTTGGACTGTAAATTTATTTTAGGCAAAGTGTTTTCTCTCAGCTTTTGTTATCTATAGTCTTCAAAATCGTCTTTGCCAATTGCCTTTCAAAGCCTCCAATTGATATTAAGTATACGCCACGTATTGCAGGTATTCACTGGGTTTGAAACTGTATTTTACTTATGAAAGGATTTTATGAAAGGATTTTTTTATCCCAGAACAATTTTCAAGTGTGAAAACTTAACGGGTTATCTGAAAACTCTGCCCTCTACTTTTGTGCTCCGCTGGCAGGCTGGGGATGTACATAAGTAGGTCCCGGGCAGTGCGAAAATGGCACCGAGTCCAAACATAATTAAAGACAAACAACTGCACGCAGCATCAGCGTCCCCTGGATCAGGCCCCCGGCCCTCTGAGGATGCTGCCGGTGCCACGATAAACGCATGAAGGCAAATAAAGGCAATGGACGGATCGGAACACATAACTCACATACGCATATCCCTGGGAAGACGGGCTGGGGCTGGGGTTGGGTTGAGTTGAGTTTTCCTGCCGCACTTCTGACACTGCAACGCCAGCGACGGGACCAACATCCTTGGCAGCCAGCCACATGAGGCACATACACACCTCCTGCCCCACATCCTGCCAGTGGGGAACCTCACTTACCTCCGGAAAATATGGTGAAATAAAAGCCAAAAACGAAAAATGGCAAGCCAAAGTGTTGCGGCACATTTTTATGTAATTAATTTGCCAACCAGCGGCCGGAGGAGTGGGCGTGGGTTGAGAGTGCAAAACTCAATTGGGAGTGAACGAAGCTCACTTGGCAATGATTCTGCAATTAGTCCTGGAAACAGGGTAGCAACCTGCAAAAAGTTGCCTTTAAATCTGAACTTTAAACATATTTATGGGATGATATTTGTACTCCAGCAATTAGTTGCTTCTTTTTTCCAATAAAATTAAATCAGAATGAACGTCATGAAATACTTTTAAACTTTTTAACGCTGAAAGTGACCTCCGTACCAGATCCTTTGTATCACTTGCCCCTTTCCCACGCCTCATCAGGACTCTTTTTTATCATTGGACCAGCAGGGGCAACAATTTTGTACATCATTTTACTTTCATTATGGCTTAACCTTGCAGTTTGATGGCAACCTGCATCCGTGCCCCTCCTTCGGCCTATCTGCAGTGCTTGAGAATGTGTGTGAGAGTGTGTGTGTGTGCGGCAAAGGAAAACATTGCGTGGAAAAGTGGGAGGCAGAGAATGAGGCACAGGCAGGGGCACTGTGGACTTCCGCTCGCTCGGGCAGCAAAACGAGCAGAAGTTGTTGTTCAATTTTCCATTTTTAGTTGCCAGTCGTTGCCGAAGTGAAAAAGTGAATGGCGCTGGAATGGGAAAGGGAAGTCGGACGGGGACGAGGAGGGATATGGCGGTACTGAACGGGACGGGTCAGAGGACGAGGACAAAGAGTAAGCTAAAAGGGGCCTTTCCACGCCAGGGAAAAAGAAGTGCCGAGGACCCGGCGCTATGTAAGATAATGGCAAACATGGGGAGAATGAGCTACCGTATGCGTGTGTGTTGAAAGCCATGCAAAAACTGTAAACAAACAGAATGCGGCTAAACACAAACACTTTTGAAAGATGCACACCAACATGCACATACAAAGCCTTAGTACACCTGCAAGTGTGTGGTTGCAGGTGTATTTATAAAAGTCACGGATACAGGTCCAAGTGCAGGTAAAAAAAATGCTGAGGAGTTTCGATTTAGACATATATTTAAAAAAATTATTCGTTGGGAGAGATGTACATATCCTATCCTACTAAAATAATTTGTTTTTAAATAAAAGTTTTTAAAATCTTTTGGTATATTATAAAGCCAACGATCCCCATCTGTGTTTTCCGTGCATACTCTGCAATACTCTGGTAAAATACTTTGCGCGCCCCAATATAGAACTAGAACTATAGTAGTTGTTGTTCTTCATCAGCTGCCACGACCCAAACGTTCAAAGTAAAAAATTTCCTTTCCCTGTGCGGTCCTTTTACCCTCACCCCTCGGCTCTTAAAAACAGTTTCCTCCCTTCCTCCATCCGGTGGAACTGTGCCAGAAAAACATAATTAATATGCAATTTTTGTGTTTTTTCCAGCTTTTTTTTTTTCATTTCTTTTACGAACATTTTCAAATTCCAAAGGTTCACCCGCCCCACTGCCTTTTCTTTGACGCACTTGTATTTGTATGATTTCATAGTATCTGCACTCGTGTGGGTGCTGGGAAGTTGTTTTTGGGTTTATATTTATGCTACAATGCATTCACCATAACTCAAACATGATTACAAAGTTCCAGGGTTTTGTTTTGATTTCAATCAATTCCTCACCCAGAGGAAAGTAGAAGCAGTGCTCTACTGAGAAGAAACAGCTGCAAAATAATAAATCCAATCATCCTAATTAATACCTTTACAGAACTTAATGAAGAACTTTATTTAAAATATTTAAGTGTTCATTATTTTTGCAAATAGCGCACTCAAGGCTTAATTCAATCAGTTTCTTAAACCATTGGACACCGATGTTATTGAATCTCATTCCATGTCCGGTCTGCACTGTCCGTAGTAAACAAAAAAATCGCTGTATTCGCCAAGGCGGCGAACGCAAATTAAAGGCAAACATAAAGCGCTTTGTACAGTTACCGCAGCTCCTGCTGCGATCCTTATTCGGCTCATGTTGTTGTATCCTTTTTTAATTTTTGTTGCTGCTGCGAAGGCAGGCTGCATAAGCGCTGCAAACATTCAACATCCAGCAACATCAGGCGAGTCAACAAGCGGCTATGCTGCCATTGCTGTTCCCGTGGATGTTGCCGTTGCTGTTGCCGTTGCAGCTGCAGCAGCAACATAAACAAACATTGGCGGTTGCACGTGTGGTCATGGAAGGATTCCAATACCAATACCAATACCAACACTACCAACACCAATACAAAATCCAATGGCAGGACAACGGAGGGAAGAACAAGATGGGCAAATAGAGCTGCGAACGCCAACGTCAGCACCAACAATGCTGACTGACCTTTGCAGGATGTGTGTGCTTTTCCAAGCACAACAATTGCAGTTCGGCAACAACAATAACCGTAATTTATATTTTTTATTGATAGAGTCATAAATAAAGCCGAATCGGAAGATAGAAGTTCGAAATGCCATATGCACAAGCTCGTACAAGTAAATGCGCCTGTCGTCCATAATCAAAAGATTTTCAAATGCGGCTGCTGCTGACTGGGACTCTGCGAAGCTAAGTGACCAGGGCTGGCAACTTGCCGCCCATAAAATGTGACCCGCCAGCAGCGACAACAAGAACCACTGGCTGTGGAATTGTGGCACAGCCCCACTGCTGCTCCCCTTGGACAGGCAACAGGAAAAGTGCCAGAAAGCTCTGTCTTCTTCTGCATGTGATTCTGCTGCTGGTTCTGCTTCTGCCACAAACTGATGCAGCAATAAAATTTGAAACAATAAAAGACGAAGCCAAGGAGACGATGCCCGAAAGTTGCCAGAGCAGCAAGTGGAAATTACCGAAAGAAGACGCAAATGGCAGCGGAGCTGAAGATGTGGCAAGCTGTAAGGAGATGCACCAGTAGGGGTCCTTAAAGCTGCAGATCCTGCGTCTTTCCTGCTCTCAAACAAGACATTGCATACTCACTGAGACAAAATATTTAAAACCAGGACATATTAATAGATATTTTGGAAATTATAAAGCTTTCAAAAGAGTTTTTAAACTCTCGAAGGATATGAGAAACACTACACACAATTTATTTCTCTTTTTTGGCTAAAAATCTTGCATAATTTTCTTTATGTAATCTTATGGTGGTGTCACCAATACACGTGCATGGTAGCCACTTTTCCGTTTGCCATGAAATGCGTTGCCAAATGTTGCATTTATTTTGTGAGTTTCCGCCTGCTGCTGTACTCCTTACGATTTCAAAAATAAAGTTGGCAAGTGCCATTGACTATCCTGTTTTGTGAAAGGATGCTCCATAAATACGAGTCCATCTAAAATACTACAAATTAAATCGTACTCCTGGAATAAAAACTATTAGGCTTAAAGCAAAGAAAAACTTAAAACTCTGCTGAATCAGTTGGGACAAAAATGATTCTGGAAACTATTCCATTTGTTAAGCTTCAAATAATCAATTTCTTACCACTTTCTGGCTGTCTAAATAAGTAAATGTCTCAGATAAATTTGACTCAGTTGCAAAACTTTGGCAACATATTGTGCCAAAGTTATGGTGATCGACCCTTCGTCCACAAAATTGAACCAAGGCAACTATCCTCTGAAGGACTCTTCCCACAAGTTCATCAAACACTGTGCCTTGACCCTGACGAGACGATACAACTGAGCCACTTGGTAGCTGTTTTAGAAGCGGTCCCTGTACCACTTTCTACACTTGAAAAAAAAGTTTAAAGATGTGACAAGGATATCATAAACTGGGTTTAATTAATATGCTAAGTAGAAACTAAAACGGAAAGTCTTTAGCCTTATTATTTTTCCTTCAAACTGTCCTGTCCATTTTTCTCTCCGTGCAATCTCCAGTCTGTAATCGCTTTCTGCACTTAATTTGCGCCGTCTTAGTTTCCTGCTGGGGCAGAGACAATTACAGTAAGTGACCGAAGTGCGTGGCAGAGTGTGTGGGTGGGTGGGCTGGTGTATCCCTTAAGTAGCACACTTTGCCGAAATTCCAGGCCGCTTGCTTAACCCTTCGCAGTCCACTTGGCAAGCCTTAACCACATGTGTATCGCCAGGCAGCTTTGGAAGCTCCTTTCTGTTGTTTGTCGGTGTCGGTCGGGGAAAACAGGGCCGAAGAAGCAAAGGGGCTTGAAGAGTCTGGAGTCTGGTTCCACTAACTTAACTGGCAACATCTGGACGAAATGACTTTGTTAAGAGTTTTCGTTGCGCAATTTTCTTTATTTTTTCCCCCAAAAGCCCCAGCTCTGACAACCAAAGGACAATGGCAGTAGGATGACGAATAAAAGTGTCACTTTCTATGGCAATTTCATAATTGCATAAGTGTGGAAGTGGTCAAGTGTCTGGGCAATAGTCCTGCTACTACTACTGCCCCACCTTGCTCTAGCTCCCGTCGTCCTTCTTCCTTCGTCCTTCGTTCCTAGTCCATCCACCGACAGGCATAAATTTTTATTTAGTAGCGCACTTGCTAGAGTTTGCCCAAAAGTTACTTACAAAGTGAAGTTTCAGCTGCAGCAGCAGCAGCAGCACTCACATGTTGGAACTCACTAACACATTCTGTGGTCAATGCCATAAATTTGCTGTCCTGCCTCTGTCAAGTGGGTCGTCGGTCCTCATCCGTAGGTCCCCTTCTCCTGTCCCCTACGGCCCGGACATATCCGCAAGTTTGGCCTCATCTTTCAAGCCGGCAAAGTGCTCAAAAGTTTGCATCCGAGGTGAGTTCCCTTTTCTTATTTGATGTGTCGCCGCAAAAGTTGTCTACACTTATTATTGCCCTTCCTGAGCCTGACTTTCAATTAACCCCAACGTGTGTGCTTTCTGTTTTAGAACCTCCGTTTTCTATGCTGGCAATTAAGTAAATGGCAATCTACAGTCTGCAATCCGCAATCACGGATTTTTAGATATCTCCCATTCTGTAGCCACCAAATTCGATGTCAAACGTGTCGGTGACATTAATTGATCATTTTGGCCAGCGCTTATGAAATATTTCTGCTACAGACGCAGGGCCAAAATCCATTTCGAATTGCAAACACTTTTCAAAGTGTCCGCGACACACGAATAGCAAGGCAAATTGCAATTAACACTGCTTCTTCCCGTATGTGCTTCGATGTACATGGGTCTGTGTGCTGACAGGACTTGTTCTACCCCTTTTTATATTTTTTCTGCGACCAAACTCTAAAAGTGTCCACTCATCGTCAAAGGACTTTGAGTCCTCGCGCTCGAGCGCCCGTCAACGCTGAAAGCGATAAGGCAATTAGAAAATACGTCCCATCGCCCGCTGACGCAGCTCCGGTGCACCGAAAAAAAATCAACGGAAAGTTTAACGATACCCCAACCCGAATCCCTTCCAGGTCACAGCCACACGGCCCTTACATCAGATGTCACTGTTGGTGTCAATTATTTCGAATTTTTTGTCAATATGCCGCAGACCTCCATGACGTTGCAAGTGGCGGAGGTAGGGTGTGGGCCACCTCGACAGGCTAGAGATGGCCACAAGCCACGCCTCCTAGGCCAAGCACCCACTGCCTATCAGACATTGCAACAGGCACCGTGAAAAATTTCCTATTCCATACATTTTCTCTTCTTATATATTTTTTAGGAGCTAATCGCATGGATGTATTCTTTAAACTCCTTTATTTAATTAAACAAATAAACCTGGAATATTTTTGTCCTGTGCAAAACACTGGTCATGGCCATGTTGGCCATTAAACTTTGCTCCTTCCTGCCACAGCGGCTGCGGCTGGTGCTTTCTTCTTCCAAATGTTTATTTTATTTTTTCATGCCATTTGCCGTTTGTCTTTCCCCGGCTGGAAGTTGGTGTTTTGTTTTTGAGATGAATATGCAAATATTTTTTGGTGAAAGAAAAACAAAGGGGAAGGGTGGCCATTTTGTGGCCAGGATGTGATGCCGCAGGATGCGCATCATTTCCGCTTAAAATGCAGCACAATTTGCCGTAAAAAGGTTTTTCCACGACACTCCCGCAGCCCGGAGCCCGGAGCAGAAAAAGCGACAAACCATCGAGTAATGATAGCCGAGAGGAAGAAAAGCCTCATTTTGAGCTACCGGGGAAGCTTCTTACAATAATACCCAGCACTTGCTGCATTCGCCATTTAAAATGCAGTGCATCATTAAACGAAAAATCAATAGGATTGCAAAATATTTCAATTTAAATCGACTTCTTTTCTCCACTCACGACTTGCGACTCGGGCGCTTTTATGACCCCTTCGGAATTGAAGTGCTGACCAAGCGGGCACCTTCTGGCCAACTTTTTGGCCTGGCCAGGAGCCACTGCTTCGGGGCTGTTGTTGTTTTTGCCTCTCTTATGGTTGTTGGCGGGCGAATTAAATGGACGCTTTGAATTTTTTACGATGCGCACTAAAAATCCAATTTAATGAACATTTAAGAGACACACTCGGCAGGCCCGGAGCGGCAAGTCGACTTGGATCGAGGCGAGACAAGACGAAATGGTAGGGAACGGAACGGAACGAGACGAAGGACATCGTCCTGCAGCGGCAGCAGCACGTAAGCGAGAATTGCGATTACGTATACGTAATGTGAGCAGCCAGCCAGCGGGCAAAGCTGCAAAAAAGGGCTGCCACAAGCATATCCTTTTTAATGTAATTGCTTTTTTAAGAAGTGCGGCGTTTCCTGCTGCTCCTGATGATGATGCTGCCATCTAAGACACTCGCAAGCACACACATCCTCCATCCACCCACAAGGTCGCGTAAATCACACCCCCTTGCATGGGAAAGAAAGAAAACTAATGAGAAGATTTGAGTTGGAGAATCGACTGCAAAGTACCTGTCAGTCTTTGAAATTAAGTTGTTTTTTCAGCTTTAAGATTTGGTTAATACCAGCGTCTACAAGTCCATCAAAAGTTTCATATATTCGTCAAAATAATTACATCTTTTTAATGATATTAAAGTTTTAATTCACAGGCCCTTAGTGCAAGGAATTCTTGGCTAAATGGTAGCAAAAATTCTATCAAAAGCTGAATGGAAAAACGGAAAAGTTTTGATAATGATAATGGAAATGAATTGGCCAAACGGGGTCACGAGAATGCCGCATCGAATGGAATTGCCAGCAGTTAGCAGCTGTTGCCAATGGGAATTTCCTTGGGGGCGGGGTAGAACTGCAAGCTCAAAGCCCGAATTGCCATCACATGCCAACGTATGAGATGCTTCCTGATGCGATGCCCAATAATTATGACCGGCAATCGGGCTCAATTATCAGCGAATGCCATTCGCAATTAGTTGACACTGTGGCAGCTTGAGATGTGCAAATGGTACGTGTCCTATATTTGCCACATTTGGCATTTAAAAAGCTTAGCTCTTTAAGTGCGGTCAAATTATATAGGCTAGGGCCAAACTACAAACCGCAAATTCTATTTGCCCAGCCAGGTGACAAAGGGGGTGGCACAAGTGCCACAGGATGCGCAGGAGGCGGGGCAGTGCAACCTTCGAAAGTCAAAGGTCCCGACATAGCTATGCATAGGCCAGTCAATTAGCAGTTGCCTTGCTGCTATTTGCTGTCACTGCTGTAACTGAAAGACAGCTTCCCAAATGAGATAAAATAAAACCGAAATTGCAAGTTTCTCCGAAAACTGCAATGCCAAATGTAATCGTTTGCCTCTGTAAATGTGTGTTCTTGTATTTTCAAACAAAATATGCAAAGCCTACACTTGGAAAAAGAACCATTTTGTTGCTTCCATATAAGTATTAAATAAAATTCTTTAGGCATTTAGCTCTTGTTTTTCACACAAGTTTGTATTTCTCATTCTTTATATATCTCAAAAAAAAGATTCAATTAAAAGATATTTTTCAGTGGAGGACAAATTGAAGTTTTGTGTACCATTTACGGTTGTCAAAGTGCTTGCTTAGCTGAAATTAAAGCTTAAGTCAAAGTACTGCTGACCCTTGGAGGCCCCGTGGAAAGAATGGGTCGATCCACTTCTGGTGTTGTGTTATTGTCCTTCGAACAGGAAACATTTCCTAATGACAGAGCCCCAGTGCATATATAGGTAGAAATTCTTTGCATAAGTTACTCTTATATTGATTAACACTCTACTTTTTCATTGAGGTCTTTACATATAGTATACATATTTAATGAAAAATCTCTTGGCACATCGATCCCCTGATAAATATCTTTTCCGACTCGATTTAATAGAAATTACAATTCCACTCCACTTAACCATTATCCATTACATCGCCGGCCTCCCCACCGCCTTATAATTTGCACAAAAGGCCCGCTCGCACATCGATTGCTCTGCAATCTGCCCCCGACCACAGAGCCCAAGCCACCCCGTCCTGTTCCATTTCCATCAACCCCTCGTCATTCTCCAACAATGGCGAAATTAGCATGAGTTACTTTGTATATCCTTTGCGCAAATTTTGACACGTGCAGCCGCCAATCCCGGAGTTGCCATTGATACACCACCGCCCCGCAGGACCTGCTTAGTGCCCCTTTTTTACCACCCAGAGCCACCCATCTTATTCCATTACCAACACACACGCAAAGACGACGAAGGGAACCACACATATTCCTGCGGCTCCCTGCAGCTCCCTTCTACCCAATCCCCATCGCACTTTTCGTCCCTCCTTTTGTGTGTCTGTCTGTGTGTGCCTGTCTGTATGTACATCTTTGTGTAATTTAAAACTTCGTAATGTACACTTTTGCCGGAGGCATTTTACTTACAATACACATGTAAACATCGCACTCACACTGGGGTACTTTTTAACCTATTTCGTAGCAGGTGGATAGGCTCTACGATCCACGAGGGCCACCCTCTGCCTTGTGCCCTGGCCTGGCCCGTAGTATGCAAAGTGTCAGCTCTCTGTTAAGCTTTGCTTACCGAAAAAATGAAAGACAGCCACGGTGAAAAGTAAACTGTACAGATTTCACCTCTTTATCAGGAGGTAAAGACACCGAAAATATTAGAACGTAGCTTTGTTGAAACAAAAAATTCAATAAAATGTTTTTTGCTCAAAATGTGTAAAAGGAACATCGTTCATTCTAGCACCGAAGTAGGTTTATAATGATAGCTACTTCAGACTCATAAATTCTATTAATTCAAGCAATAGATTGCGGTTTCTGAATTTTCCTGGAGTGCATCCGGTCGTCAGGTCAACGCTTCGCCAAAGTTTCTTCGCCACTCGCATGCTGCGAAAGTGTCGATTTCATTGACTGCGCCTCTATGGCGCTTAGTCAAACACTGGCAGCGACATCGACACCATCGACAGGAATACGACCCAAGGCGTACTCACACACTGACACGGACACCCATTTCTACACCCACACCCACACCGATACAACATCAGCACTCAAACACTTGCGCACCACTGAAAGCTAAGTGACGGCAAATATTCAAATATGTTTTTGATGTGATTTGTTGCCTTTCCCACTCAATTTTCAGCGACACTTTTAGGCTGTTTTGTCCTCTCGAGTCCCAGTCAGCCATATTGGGGTCTTGTATTTGTGCGAATATTGTTGTTGTCAATGGCAACAGTGCTCTTCAACCACCCGATGGCCCAATCACCCAACCACTAGCACCATTAGCGGCTGCAGAAACCACAACGCGAGCAGCACATTGAAATCGAAGACATTTTCCAGAGCCCACGGCCATACACTTGACAAAATAAGGATGGCAGTTACTGAACAAGAATCGGATATTTTGCAAGAATCAATTGGTAAGTTTTCCTTCTCGTTGTAAAGTAATATTAAAATTATTTTTCATTTTAATTGTTTGAATGTGCTTCCGACTTAAGGACTAAATGTTCCCCCAGTGTACGAGCTGGTTGTTGTACTTGGCTTATGCGAACCGTAAATTGCCAACAGGATATTCCGTGGTTTTCCCCAAGTTTTATTATTATACATACTCCTATTTTTATTCGTCTCCCATCGATGAGTCTCTGGATCAGGTTACGGCTACCCCGGGTCGTCATTTTGCTCCTGGTGGCGTTTATTTTGACTCTGAACTCCTTCCGCTGTCATTGGCCATATCCCTTTTTTTTATTTTTGCGGTTTTTTCACAGTTTTGTTTTCATTTGTTTGTATACTTTTTGTTCTGGTTCCAAAGTGTTTGTTTTCTTGAACTTTTTTTGCGGAACAAGCGTTTGCCTGCTGGCTTTTAATTTGCACGCCACAATTGCCATGGCCACCCTGAAATGCAGCGGCCGCAATTAATTACAGCGCTGATATCATGGCTCTGCCACTGCCACTGCCGCAGCTGCGATAAAACTTTAGCAAATGTAATTTTAACAAAACCGCATCGCCGCCTGCTCAAGACGAAGACAGGCAGGCAGGATGGTGGGCAACGGCGAAAGCAGAACCGCCAACCTCAGTGAAACATCTTGGCTAAATCAACGCTAGTTAGTTTTAATTATAGCAATCGGGCACATGCAATTTCCGGCCAAATGCAATTCGATGCGAGTCGATTCAAATGGGAATGCCGCTAAGCCACTCCGTAAATGAGGAGGCGGAAGGATGGATGGATTTGGGATGTAGCTGAATAGTTTATTGGTTTAAATGTGATTTGCCCTAAAAGCTATGCTATAGTTTCTGATCTAATATTTTTAATGCTTTCAATCGGCCTGTAAACTTCTTTATAAGCTTTTTATATTTCTAACTTTTCTAACCCCTTTGACCTGAATTTCTCTCAGTACCCATCCATTTCAATTCGCAATCGCTTGACAGTCAAACCAAAATCCTTTGGCACCTGCGAATGGTCAACTCTCGATCTGAGTTGGCTTAAAGCACGGCCAGCTAATACACCTTTACCATGGTTTACGACCCGACTTAGGTCGTTGAGGGTAGAGATCCCTTGTCCATCTAATGGAGTGCGGGACGGCTTAATGCGCCTGCAGTTCGGCATTTGCAGTTTATGTATTTATTACTGTCATCTTACAGCCCTGCCACTAAATCCGGAGACGTGAGCTAGAGCATTGGATGGGAATGCTGGGATGGTAAGGAGATGGGGGAATGCACGGGGGAGATCATATTCCCGGTCAGACAGCAAGCTGGCAATCCGTAATAATCGTAATACAGAAAGCACTTTCAGCTTTTAACTTATTATTAGCTTTATTTTACAGTTGTCAGCCGGAGCAACGCCCCGGGTATTTACAAGGACTTGTCGTATGTCCTATTTAACCCTCCGCCCGCCCATTGGGGCTGAGGACTATATGTATATATATACCAGTGGGTGGAAGCACCTGGCGAAGGTGTGTTTGTGCCACTGTGTTTGGGCGCTGCTCCTGGGCAGTGGGTGCGGGTCACGCCCACTTTTTACTGCATTTAATTCTCCAGTGAAGTATTTAATTTTATGACACGGGATCCTTGGACCAGGCGGGACCGAGATGCCGAGCGAGTGCGGCGGCCCTTGGAGTACAACAAATATGAAATGACTGTCATTTCTTGCATTTAGGGGCACTTTGGGGAGTACTTGGGAGCATGTAACACCCAATACTTACACTTAGACAGACACACCGACACACCGGCACACCGACACGCACACACCTGGTACACGCCTTTGATGGTCTTGTTGTTGTTTGTTGCTGTTGTCATTTTGTTGTTGCTTTGTTGGCATCATTAGCGTTAACGTTATGCAGCGCTATGTTATGTTTTGGCTCTTAAAGGTGTAAGCGAGACAAGGCTAGGATCTTGCCTCGCACTCTCGCCCTCAGTCACAGCCATAACAGCAGGGTTATCGCATAATTATGCAGCATATTAATGTATTCCCGCCATCCTCGACCCCAGCAGCCACCCCTTTTTTATTATCATTCATATGCAAAGTTTCATAACAATGTGGCAACCTCTTCAAGCTCCAACTCCTTCTTTTCACGTCGCCTCCACTCATTAGCTGCTCACACGCTCATACCCTCTCTTTCACACTTTTTCTTCCTTAGCCGCATAGCCGTCTCTCTCTCTTCGGCTGAGGTCGGGGATTGTTCCATTTCCTTGCCATAATTTGTTTCAGGCTCGTAAATTTATTTCAATAATTGCCGGCTGCTTGTGAGTTTCATGGAGGTGCAAATAATGTTACTTACAACCAGACACTCTGCCACCCATTACCTCCCGGTTTTCTTTTAGCCTATTTACCATTTTCCATTGGCCCTGCCAGGCGAACAAAAATGTGTGAAAATATTAAAATAATAGTTGTAATTTATAACCAAATTGCCGGGAACATTAAAATTTCTGCTGCTTCTGCTACTGCTACTGCTGGTGCCATTAAAAGTGTTTGCTAATTAAGTTTTCGCGTTTTCCACACAGCCCGTGGAAGCGCCTAATATGAACAAGGTCTTGAATATACATTACCAGATACGGATACATCTCCTAAAAATTCCTGATATTCCGCTCTGGTAATTAAGTACACATTGCCATTTCTTGAGCAGCCAAAGATCTTCATAAAAAAGCCGGCGCACCCCTCTAATTTGCACTTAATTAAAACTTGAAACAGCACCAGAAAGCACCAGAGAGGCCAGGGAAAAAATCCACTTTGCAACGGGCGCAAATAGAATTTCATTGCACTTGGCCGGCGTCCAATCGTAAGGGTAAAAATCTCCTGGCCAGAATGCCACGCCTCCCGGGCCGTCATAAATATTTATGCGGCAGTCCTGCCAAATGCAGTGGCGGCAGGACTTTCGGCAGGACCCGGAAGGAACAGGAAACGTAAATGAAACTAAAATCAATTTGGTGGCTGCTGATAGCCATCACTTGGATTGAGATTAAAAAAGCGTTCCCGTCGTTCGCCAAAAACAATGAAATTTCATAAGCCAAATATTTGCCAAGGAGCAAAGTAAAGGAAAAAAAATAATCCTCGGGCCAAATACCAATCCAAAATCCTGGCCCAACCTCCCGATCCTGCCTCAATTCAACATCTATCTTTATTTGGCGGCGGCGTGAAAACGAAAACCTGCAAAAACAAAACAACACAACTTGCCACAGTGCCACAGTTCGGCAAATCCCCCCGCCGCTGGCCGCTGTCCGTGGGCCGCTTCAGGCAACCGTCGAGATAATGCATAAAATTATGTAAATATTCAGAAATTATCATTTAATTTCTAAAATTGTTTATGTTTATGCACGGTAATAAGCAACCTACGACGACAGCAGTAGCCCACCCGTCCACCGGCCCACTCCCACATTGTTCCACCCCCTAACGCACTTTGGGCGCACTTCAACTTAATTAAAAATTACTTTACAGACGCCAAATACTTTTAATTATTTGGGGTTCAGCGGTCGAATGGAAAGCGAGCCAGCATCAGACATTCCAGCCCAGCCCAGACCAACCCACACCAACCCACCCATCTACACCCTCTTTGGGAAAATGTTTTTACAGCACTCGTCCCCGTTTTATGGCAGAACCATTGTTGATTTTGCATAAAGTACCCGGAGCTGATGCGATGATGCCCCATGCAGCCCAATTAAAAGTGTTCGGAAAACGTTTCAAAATAAAAATAATATTTCGAGGGCTGCATTCCCGCCCGGAAAATTGTGTATCCTTTTTGGCCCTCCAGGGCCACCGGGGCGGAAGGGTATCGGTATGAGATGGAATTTATGCAAACCGCGGTTGACGCGGCCCAAAGCCCCACAGAACCCCCGCAACGCAATTGATGGCTGGCTTCATTGATTTTCCATTTGATTTTACTCATTCGTTTTTATGATTTGCCTGCGAATCAAAATGCTCTCGTGCCCAACTCGAATCGCGTTCGGTAATGGTTGATTGTGCGATAGGATCCCTGCTCTTTGCACTTTTAGTATACACTACCCTTACCTAAAAAAGTACGCATATGTATTCAGAAAATCCAACTCCCGCCTCCTGTTTTTTGTGCGTTGGGTCATGGTGGCAGGGAGCCACGTGATTCGCATTATTTGCAATTTTGGGTTTTTCGCGGTCCTCATAAAGAGTGGGCTTGTGTGTTAGAGGGCAGCAATTCCACATTGTTTTTATTTCAACCACAAAATCAGCGGAATCAGATCAAGATGGCTAAAATACTCATTCAATATACTTGGCTTTTTAGCCGTTGAAGAGTCCTACCTTCCTCATCTGTGGGATTCAGCATTAATCGCAAGCTTTTCATTTAATAGAACTCGCAAAATATAAGCCGTAGCGCTATTTTGAAACTGGACCTTCATCATTATCCCAAACATAAAGGGTAACCATTCCAAGAAGGAATTTAAAAAAAATTTTCAATTTCTAGATGAGATAGACCACATAGTCTTGAGTTTCTTTTCATCCTTGAAAACTGATTTATCCACTCGCTTCAAGCTTACCTCATTGAATCAAGAAAAAAACGTATAGAAGTCGGAGCTTTGTTCTATACCTTTTCTAGTACTTGACCATTTTCGTTGATTGCAATTGAATTGCATGCAATTTCCGCTGCTGCTCTTAGATTTCATGCGATTGATAAATATATTGTTGGTCCTGTAAGATGAGTGGCGAGTGTCTTTATGACTTGGCAGCTGTCTAACAATAAGAACTGGGCCGGCTTAGCCCCATGCCCGATGTCCAGTGTCCTTTTGTCGGTTGGCCCAAATGGAAAGCACTTCACACCTAGCTGACAAAAGGATGGACGAGAGGAAAAGCCTTTTCTTTTCACTAGGAGACAGAGCCTGAAAGCCTGGCACTCAACTGGCTGGCCAAAAATGTTGTGCGCTTTTAATTAAAAGTAATGTCATACAATTCCATTACACTCGGCCCAAAATGTGTGCGATACACATTTACATATCAAACTGCTACCGGGGCTGCCAAGGAGCCCCTCGTCCTTCCGGCCTTCTCATTCCCCTGAATCCTTCCCCTTTCACACGCTCAATCCTGCAATGTCCTGCTCCATCTTTCAGCTCTGTCTTTGTCATTTGTATTTGTATTTGTATTTGTTTTATTTTCCAGCCGGCAGCGCACTTCGAATGTGGCCCACTGGCAAAGTGACAACAAAAGTAAATTAATGTGCGTACATTCGTCCCCATACAGCCCAATCCCTTTGGTATCCCCTCTGCTTTTTCCCACGAGTGTGTCTCTGTGTGGTTTTTGCCGTCGTCTCTACAGGTAATTTATTGCATTCAAACATAATGGAAAATATTTCTGCTACCCTTCCATTAGACGACGACTCTACAATGACGAGGACGGCGACGAGGACGAGGACAAGACATTAGCATTAAGTTTATTTCCTCACATCAACTGTCGACCCAGTGGGCTGATGATAGAGCCAGTTCACCTGACCAGTCAGTTGGCTATGCTGGTTGGCTTCCATATTGGGTATATTTGTGCTGGACTCCGAATATAGACAAATTACCTGAGCCATACGTTTTCATTTTGCTTGATGCGTATCGTTTCTGGCAACTGTCATTTGGCTGGAGTGAAAGTGAGTGCGGAGGCGGGACTATCGATATCTTACTTAAAAACGTATTGACATTAATTGAAGGCATGCCAACGGCAAACAAAACTAAATAAATAACAACGGCTGGGTAAGGAATGTAAGCAGGTCTTGGGGAATGTTGCAGGACCTGGCTTCTGTTGGTGTTTTTGCTCTTAGACTGTGCACTGGGATAAAGTAGTGAGCTTAAAAATATAAATAGTTAAAAAAGAATTGAAGGGATTACTCATATTTCGTTTGAAGATGGAGATTTTTATAATTCTTAGCTGCTAATCGTTTTTAAAAGTATTTTTGTCTAATTTGTTTTTTTTCGAGTGGACCTGCATTGAGAGACCCTCGTGAGCCCTGTTTCTGTATTGTGACGGTGGCTGACCAAGTTTTCAGCATGGCAAATTCAATAGTCGTTTGATGCGGCGACAGCCCAGCCGCAGCCGACCGAAGTCAGCCACAACAAGGACCTCCAAGATGGAGTGAGTGGGGGAAGTGGATGCGAAAAAATGGGGGGCTGGGCAGCAGCAGCAACAGAAGCCAAGCCAAGCAACATATTTGCGCCATGCCTTGGCATTCACCTGATGAATTTATCACAGCTGGGAATGAGGTCTCAACTCGGAGCCAACACAACCACAACAGTTGTCGTTGTCTGCTAAATTGGTTTTCTTTTTGTCAATTGGGGATTTCGATTGTTGCAAAAGGCCAAAGCGACGACATTGGCAAAGGCAGCCGGAGTGAAGGAAAAAAAATACTTGTGCCAGCGCAAGTATTAAGTAAAATAAAATAAGAAAAATAAGACGAAGCCACGACAGAGGCCCGCTGAGACAAACTGCCGGCAAGAAGTTAAGCGCACAAACATCAATGGGGTCAGCTAATGCCAGTGCGATTCCACGATTCCCAGACTCTGCGATGCTTCGATGCTCCAATGCTCCGACTCCCGATCCCATCTCCATCTCAATTGAGTATTGATAAAGTCAAGGAAGAGACTAAGGAAAGCTCGTTTTCTCGCCACCAGGACATCGCCTTAGCCACCCTCCTTCTTAGCCTGGTTTTCCTTCATTTTCCCTCGTGGGCCCCTCGGCAATGAGTAAACAATGACATAATGACAAGTGGCGGAGAGTTTAAGTGATAAATAATTAATTGATTTCTGTTGCAACAAAAGCAAAGATATCGCCATTCCCGGCACCCTGCGAGAAAAGGAAATAGCCCAGCAGCAGCAGGACTAGAAATAGGACAAAAACAAAAATCGAAAGAAGTTCAAACACAGCCAACGAGATAAGTTAAAAGGTAGATTAAGATAAATGGCGACTCCTTCTACGTCTGTCGCAGCTGCCACGCCCCTTCGTCCCACATCCGCCGCCCAAAGCTGTAGTTGTTATTTTTTAAACACGAATTTGCTGGCATTCCTCTTGTTTGTTCCTTCGCTTGTTTCGCATAATAAAACAACAGTGGGATGGCCAATGAGGAGGGCACGAAATGGGTTAGAAGGAGCGACCGTCCAGCCCCTTGGGGGCGTTTGGCCAGTTGTGTCCTTTTTATTGGCCCATCAGCGGCACTCGGCCCGGAAGTTGTGCTGTCTATTTCCGCTGCCGTTTGATTTTCGAACTGTTACTTTTATGAAACTGCCCACTCCGCCTCCTGTTTTTTTTTCAAAACGAGAGCATCAATAAATTTAAGCGATCCATCTCTATAGATTGGAGGCTTGAAGGAGGCCATTTAATAATGTATAATCATTATTGTCTAAATTAATAATGCCTTTTTATCTGTCAACTCTTTTCTACCCGGTGCGTTTATACACACATCGATATATTGATTGTGTTGTAATCAAACGATCTAATTCCAGGGCCCATTGCCCACCTAATCACTTAACAAGACCGAGTGCCTTTTTTATTCTCAATGACCATGCTGCGTATACGTAATATCGGGCCTAATGCCACTAAAAAGTCGCTGATTGTTATCACAATGTCACGGGACCAAAACAAAAAGCAAAATCGAATATATAAAGAGCAAACACAAATAGGCAACGTCAGCGGCGGCACTGGTGGCTTTTCATTAATTTTCGGAAAGCAGGGCAGGCAGCAACAGAATAGGGGGAAGGAATTTGGGGATGGGAGCAAGAGGCGTGAGGAAATACATACAACAACAGTATCCCTCCCAAGTCAATGGTCTCTTGTAATCCTGGCATAGCCCACGCGCATGTGGATGGGAGTGTGTGTTTGCCAAAGTCGGCTGAAGTGTGCTCCCAAGTGAATAATTTGTTATCAGCGCATAATCAACGAGACAGCCGCAATACACACTCATACCAAAAGCCAACACACACACACATACTCAAACATTCAGAAGGGAGAGGGGGAGCTGTGGGTCACCAAAAGAAAAGGTGAGGTCCTGACCATTTTACTTAGCGCGGGTAATACACTAGAGTTGCTTTTTTGTTAGCTTAATTCTTAAGTATTAATATTTTGATTTGAACATCTTAATTTAAACGAATTTATCTGAATTTTAAACACAAAAACTTCTAGAAATTTGATACAACTTTAGTCTTGTTAGAAGCTTTTACCTTTCTTCAAAGGACATTTGAAGATCACTTTCCTTAAGGGCGATTATGATTTCATTTTTTATACAATATTTTAAATTATATTTATATACATATATTTTATGATAAATAAAAGCAGGTAATATTATTTCAGGCGAAGTTGTTCCGAAATTTTTATGTGTAAAAAGGTTGCCGGCATCAAAATAATTACGATACACGGCCCGACATGCATGTTTGTTGCCGCACTGAGTGCGTTTGTGTGTAGCAATGCGTGTGCACAACAACAAAAAGTCATTTAGTTAAAAACCTGACTTTTTATTTGCGCCACGGGTTGTCCCACCGCTGAACCCATTCCATTGCCGCTCCGACCCTGCCGACCCTCCGGACCCGCACGACCCTCAGCCCCAGCCCGTCCCCGCAGAATGTAATGTCCCGCGGAGCCAGCCAGGCGTTGAACACTTCATCAACTCATCAGAGCGCGCCCTTTTTGCATGTCCTTAACCGTTTAACGGCGCCTGGCTCCCTCGCACAAGCACAATTTCCCACCAGCCACCAGTTTGCCGCTGCGGTTTCTCTCCAGCGTACTTTTGTTTGTTTGTCTTCTTGGCCACACTCTCGGCCCACACACACACATTCACACACATTCGCACACATTCGCACACACAACACTCGTCAAACATAAAATACACAAAATTACTCTTATGAAAATTAATAAGTTAACTTTTTTCTACTCCCGACTTTTCCCCAGTACACTTTTTTATTACGCTCATGTGTAAATGTACAAGAGAGCTCAACCCCAGCCATTTACATATACTCGTATGAATATATACATATCGTATATCCTTTCCTATAATATTCCCTGGAATATTTATATACAGTTTTTCACCTTTTTGGCTGCCTTCGTCGCGGGCTGTTCTGCTTCATTGGAACGCATTTGGCTCGCTTAATGAAAGTAATTGAAATTAAAAGTAAAGAAACGTGTTGCACGTAATAAATGTAAATATATCTGTGCGGAAGTGTGTGTGCACTTTGCTGGCTGCTTCAAATTAATCCCTAAAGTAATTAGAAAAAAAAGAAAGAATATTCGAAATGAGTTCGAGTAACTTGCCAGCTTGCTACGTTGCCAGCTCGACAGCCGGCACGAACATTTTGAGTGAGTTGGGATCGCGAAAGGTTCGTGCCGACTGCATATTTTGCAGGATATTTTTGAAACTTAGCGCCAGGGCAACCGCGAGAGAATATGAGTATGGCAACGGCAACGGTAACGGCAATGGAAACGACAAAGGTGGTTAAGGTGTCACAGGAGTGCCGGGATGCCAAAAATGTAATTTTTAAAATATGTGTCAGCGCAAAACGACTGAGATATCAAAGCAAGAACTTAATACTCCTTCAAGCCGTCAAAGGAAAAATGTCAATTAAATATAATTAAATACTTTCCCTTTGATTGAGGGTAAGCGTTTGAAAAGGGATGGATCAGTCTTATGGAAATGAAGTTAGTAAGTCATTAGACAAGTTTTACTTTTCCAAATTGAAATGACAGGAAAATTTAATTAAGAAATTAACCTTAAATATTAACAATTTTTAGCACTAACATCAAGCTTCTAGTGACAATTTTCTTGAAAAAAGGTGGAAACTGCAGAGCTGCATGTTTCCGGCTTGTTCGGTTTGGTTACAGGATGTGGAAAAAGTTGAAGTCGCAAAATTTTATTTTGGCCACTTCTTCCTTGAACTTTCACCAACTCCTAGAAAAAAAGACACTAGAGGAAAGAGGAAACGTTGTGGCAGCGTGTGAAAAGCGGCTGAAAACAAAGTTACCACTCAGCCTGGATGCCAGGCTCATTATGATTCAATTTCCTCGTCCATTGAGTGGACAGGTCCTGCAGGCGCGTCTTTAATTTTCCACCAGTTCCACACCCACAGACACACAGAAGGCCCGAACTGGACCACCAGCTGTGACAAATAACCGAAGATTTCCATGGCATTTGGCAGTGTTTATCTGCTGCATTAGCACACGCACAATGCGAGGGGTCGGAATGCCAAAAGCCCGCTGGCCCATAGATTCTGATGCCGCTGCAATGGCTGTGGTGAGGATTCCGTTGCCATTCGGCGATGGCTCGCATATTCGCGTATCGACGGACCCTTGTGGCCATTGAAAGGCAGGAAGGAGTGCGGAGGGTTTGCAAAGGGGTCGCTGGCTTCCGCACAACATTTATCATATTTGGGAGGCCGGCTGCTAGAGCTCCTGCTGTTGCTGCTTTGGAACGCAACGCGCCAGTTCAAAGTCCAACATTAAGTTCCAGGTATTTGCAACTTTTCGACAAAGGATTTTTGGCTGCAATCGCGGCAATAAATTATCCAGCCCACGGCGAACCGACCCGCCCACTGCATTGCTCCACGGCACGGTGTCTACTTAGCGCATAATTAGCTGCATGAAGTTTGACAGAGGAGCCGAAATTAGTGTTCGAGAGAAAAATGCCTGCGATGATAAATGTGGAAATAATGTTCCGGCAAGGGAATTTCAGATTCTTAAGCCCGAGCCCATTAAATGATGTCATCGCACCGAACGAATAAATAAATAAATCAAAAATCGTTAAGTAAATAAATAAAAGATCATTTAAGCAAATATAAGTTCACAGAAGTTAAGGGGAGGGAACAAATCAGGGAAAGGAAAACAGAATCAGAAAAAAGGAAAATTTCCCCATCATCCCAAGGACCCTTTGTTGTTGTCATCGCTTGGGTTTATATGTGTTTGTATCTGGGTGCTTTCAACGCTCGCTTGTTTGCACTCCAAGGCATTAAAAACTTTTTCTTGGGAATAAACGTGAATGAAGTCGTGTGAAATCAATTGTAAACAGGGTATCAATACCAATTCAAACACACGCACCCCGCCACATCCACATGTGTATTGGTGGTAAACATTGACGGATAAAGAGGCGATAATCATAATCAGCTTGCCGAACACAAACTCCCGCGAAAGGTATACGCATATATACATATTTATATCTCCTCACTGTACTTTGCACCTGTCATCGGCTATTTGCGGCGAATATCCGAGGGTTAGGGCAATGGAATGCAATTGCAAAAACGGGGCAGCCAGAAACGAATAAATAAAATGCATGCAACCATAATTTAAAAGCCAAAGGCCAAACGGGCCAGCGGAAAAGATTCACTGCGACACACTAATATTGTAATCATAAATTTTCATAAACAATTTCGCTCGCCTGCAGTTCCTACCCGGATTCCCCTGCTGCCATCACGGATCCGGGCTGTGTTTCCCGCCGGCCACGACATTTATAATAATTAATTGTGCGCAAATATATGCCCGCAAATGGTCAGCGAAGGCAGGCCAAAGTCAGTTTCAGTTCCCGTTTCAGTTTCAGTTCCAGTTCCGTCTAATGAAAGGCGCCCGACCAGAGACACTGCCAGCAACTGCAAACAGTGAGTTATTTGTGTCGCTCCACAAACACAGGCATACACAATCTCTCATACTCAATGACACAGAGAAAAACTAAAACAGTGATAATCGGGGAAAGAAACATATTATTATATGCCTAAGAAATCTATACATTATTGTTTATGCTTTCAATAGCATTTATTCTCTAACCATCTTAAACAAAAGGAGTCCAAAATTTCTTCCAGTCTTCAGAGCTGTGCAATAGAATTTACAGCCTTCGTTTTGGGGTCGGCACCCCGACGACCCGCGGTCAGCAAAGGTGCGACACATAAACTTAAATGTGGGAAATGGACGGAGGAAGGCGAATAAAAAACGTAGCATACTTTTGTGCGTACGAAAGGGAATGCCGCGCCATGGTGTATGTGTGTTTGACTGAACGTGTGTGAGTGAGGCTATCTAGCGGTAGCCATCTTCTTTCGGGGCCGCCGCGCCAAGCAAAAGCCAACAAATTGCAACATTTATTCTGCAAGATGAATGGTCGCTTGACAATTTATATGTGTGGCCATAATTTTGCCCTGACTGGGGCTCGGACTGGGACTGGGACTGGAAGTTGGGTCTGGTACCTCAGAATCCCTCAGCAACCCAACCGAATTCACCCAAAAACCGGAAACTGAAGCTGGAGCATGGGTTCTCAATCTCCTTACGTCCGGCCGCTCATAATGGCCAAAAATTAAAAACAGTAACCACCAGAAAACGAAGCGACCGCTAGGGAAATGGCAATGTGTGAAATAAATTGCTAAATAAAATAAACGACCAAACGCACGGCGACAAATGAGCAAACCGCAAAAGACACACCAACAAAAAATGAACAAAAGGCCAAGGAGCAACATCCAAAAATAAACGCAATTAAAAGCGATAAAAGTAAACGGAAGTGACTTTAATGGAAGAGGCCATTTAATGCCCAGAAGATACCATAAGCTTTGAATTTTAGATAAGCCATAAAACATTTTTAAAGAGCTTGTTTCGGAGCTCTATTTTTGGAAATTGTTTCCACGATTTAAAATTATTTTGAGGAAAGAGAGATTAGCTTTTTTAGGAGCTCTATTTTTGGAAAAGATTGCCACGATTTAATATTATTTTACAAAGAAAGAGATTAGCCTTCTAACAAAATGCTTCAAAGCTTTAAAAAGAGGAGCTTTATAAACAAAACTTCGACTATCGATCACTCTTAACAGATTTAGTTAAAAAATGTAACTTTTTTTAAGAGCTGCGTGGCGAAGTCGCACTTCCGCTGCTTCGCTTTTCCTGGCGGCTTTTCGAGTTTATTTATGCGTTCCCTGGCCCATTTGATAATGCGCTGCTTTTCCAGCGTCGCTCCAGCACTTGAACAGTTAATTTTGAATTGTCACCGGGCACGTTAGGTTCGAATTGCCCACCTGGGGAGTTGGGTATTGAGGCGCCTCAATCGGGAAGGGGAGGCAGACGGAGGCTCTTCGACTGGCTGACTGGGTGACTGGCTGGCAAGTCATTGTTATCGCCGTGTTATGCACATTCCCCGACAATTAACACGCGAGCCACTTGAGCAAACAGCGACGAAGTGCCTGCATAAGCGATAAAACGTTCGATACACAATGTCCTGCCGTCGCCGGTCAAGTCCTGCTACTTACTTACACAAAATCCAAAGGACGAAGACCGGCATTTTGGGGGAGTGCGTGTGCGCTTGTCTGGCCCGGTTTGATTTATTTGGTTCCTATTTTTTTCTCTTTTTTTTTGTTTTTCTGTTCGTTTACGTTTACATTTTTATTTTTGTTTTGTTTCCTTTGTTAGCTAAGCCAACCCTGTAAACCTGAACACCTGTTGTTGTCCTTAGTGCTCCTTTGCGACATCGTCCTGCGTGGCCCAGAATTTAATTGCCCTTTGTTGTCGCTTAGCCTCCATCGTCTCCATCATTGTCGTTTGTACGGCTCATTTATTTACATTTTGTTAACATAAACAATGCGTAAAAGTTCGATGGCTTTGCCCACCGTTGAGGTGGGCGGGTTGACAGCGAACGGCGGAGGGCGGAGGGCGTGGCCGGGGGGTCAGTTGTCCAGGATAATTTTGATTGCCTGCGCTTTTTGGCCGCTTCGAATGTGCGTGCGTGTTGGCCTGTTAATAAGCTGGCCAACTATATAGTCGAAATATACGCTAGGCTCTTGGCCTCGGAAATTGGCCATTGTGGTGGCTAATGCGTGTGCCTAAATGTGTAGATAATTTATGCGTGGCATGTAAATATTGACATGGCCGAAAGCAGCAGGCGCTGTGGCGCTGTGGCGCTGCGGCGCCGTCCGCCCCCGTGCTCAGCGAAAGTCAATTAAAATTAATTTTCACGAATGGCACGAATAGGGGAAAAGGGGAAGCGAGTGCGGTACGGAGGTGCACTGAGCCAGTGAGGCGTGAATCCTGCAGCTCATAGCCCGCTGCCCAGAGGACTGCAAGACAAAAGCACAAAAGCCGAAAGAAGAATTCGGAAAAATTTCTGGGTGAAAACATCTAGAAAATTGCGCAATTTCCTGCGCCTGCAGATAGGCAACACGAATTTATGCACAATACTTGCTGGCACATTCATTAAAAGTCCTGGCCAAGTCCTGGCCAGGCCAGGACATCGGTGCACTGGGGAATCGCCACTGCAGTGCACCAAGCTAAGCTGCTCAGAGCGACTAAAACCGAAACGGAAATGAATCTGAACACGGCCAGAGTTCGCTTTTTGGCCCTGGCCAATTTAAAGTTATTTGTAAGTGCAACTAATTTGGCATGGACAAAAGGGACTTACTACTCTTCAGGCCTTAATTATCAGCTTCGTTCCGTTTGGGTCTTTTGTTTTTGTCAACCCTTTGCCCCGACGCCGCACCGGAAAAATGTACTTAATTAACATGCAACTGGATCATGGAGTTTCAGTTTTGAGTTTCGTTTGAAAGGCAAGCGCCCAGCTGCCATGTTTCCACTTCTGTTTCAGGATCCGAACAAATATCGATGGAATTTCCTTCTCAAGGTTTGAGTGGCCTTTTGTGCAACTGATAGCGTTGCGTTAACTAATGAGATTTTACAAGTTCTGATGGCAGTTAAGGTTTCCGGAATCCGGACATATCTTAAATTGTATTTATTTTGATGTGATTTTTTTACAATCTATTGAAAATCCCCGTTTAAATGGAATTTGGTATATGATTTGACTTGATTGGGGATAATGTTGCCATAGTTTCTATGGAAGGACATGGCGCAAGCGTCGCTGTGACGGCGACAGCGACAGGATAAACGGTAACCACAACAAGCAGAGCAGCCAGCGTCCTCGATTCGTTTTCGTCCTCGCTGTCGTCGTCAATAAGTCAAAAGTTGGAATTTCATTATGTCGGGCCGAAAGTAGGGAACGCATTTTGGCACACAAACGGAGGCGACGGCGGCATCGGAGGGGTAACCGAAACTGAAACTAAAACCAACTGCCGCGCCATTGGCTGATGTCCTTTACCCTCAAAGGCCTACGCCCCTCCACCCCTGCGCCCCTTTCAGACCCCCTTCTTGCCACGAAATCCAAAAAATCACCCCGACCCTTGCGAGAGACAACATGCGCTGCAAATTTGTCATTTTGCCAAACGTCTAGCGATGTGAGTTGGTAACCGACGACATCGACGAGCACTAAGGACGAAGGACGAGTAGGAGCCAGACGAGTAAGGCCGAAAAAACCGAAACCAACTACTACTCGAATGGAAGGCAAATAAAAATTGAATAGCGAGCGGAACAGCTTGACATTGGCGGGATGGGGGGTTTGTGGGCTAAAAGGTCGGAGGTTGGAGGTTGGAGCTTTGCGATCTGAGGGTGGTTCGGTTTCGGCTTCGGGAGGCTTTCATTTTGCCAGAGCAAGTAGAAAATTAAATTCTTGTTTCGCACGTCATTTAAATTCGACATTGTCAGTGTATCGCTGTACAGTGGTTTCTCGATAAGAGAAGCTTACCTCCCCTATCACCATTAAATTTAATAGATAGTTTTATTCAAAATAATAGTCAACAAAACAAAGCGTTAATGTGTTAATATGTACTTGATCTAATGTATTTTATTTTATTTTTTTTTTTTTTTTGCATCTTAAGGATATATGTACTTCCTGTATTTGCAATTCAAGGCGGCATCTACGCGGCGCTTGCGGATAAGACATCGACAGCCACGACAAAGTGGTGGCAACGCATTTAATTTCATCTCCGGGGCTCGCTGCTTGGCAACCGCAGTGGAAAAAAGTGTCTGCAAAACCATCTGAGGCCGCCAGCAATCGACTCCGCTTGATTTGAATCGACTGGTGCAAAGTTGGCTCGTCTCATTCGCAGTTGTTATTGAGACGGCGGCAAGGCATCAGAATAAATGCAATCAGGCATAAGCCCGGAGCAAACAACTTTCTTCTGCATATACTGTATATAAAGTTTATGTGTAATGATCTAAAGTTGCCACCTAATGCCAACTGAAATGGCGTTAAGGACTTAAGTGAGGGCGACACGCCAACCTTGTGGCATCCATACCGTACGATGCCTGTGGTGCAGAAAAGTGCGCGACACTTTCAGCTGGAATCGAACCACGATTTCCCAGTTGGCAGTCGCCAGTTGCCAGTCGCTAAAAGACAAGGACAACAATTATCTGGTGAGGAAATTGGGGGAGGATTTTCCATGGAGGGGCTTGGTCACTGGCAATGAAGTCGCAAAGTCGTAAAAATTATTTTGTGACAAATCGTCCGCGTACGTGAGGCTCATTTAAATGCGTGAGTCCCGAAATGTTATTAACAATTCAACGGGCCATCCCACTCCCCTTGAATGTGAAAGAAATGGCTCTGGGCGGGGTTCAAAGGCCAAGCCCAATTCGAAACCGCTGAAAAGTGCGCATCAACTATTCCAACTATTTTGCCACGCACATGTCCTCAAAGCGAACCCCTCTCCAAAATACTTGCACAGAAAGAAATCTTTAAATATACAATTAAATGATATTCAAACTTAAACTCTGAACTAGAATCATTCAAGAGTCCCATAATAAGAGATAGTTAAAGGCTTGAAATATTTCATCAAAACACTGGAACCAATTCTTAGTAAAATCTATAAAATAAATTAATTTAGATTGGTTAGAGTCTGCTGTTAGAAACTCTGTCGGACATTTATTTAAATACTTGTATCGTTCCCTGTGTACATCGTATCCAAAGGCCCCCTTTAAATTGGGAATGCTAACAACAACGTGACATGGCTGAAGAAAAGGGCAAGTGGGATGAACTGGATTGGGTTCAGTCACTCGGCGAGTGATGTAATATGCGAGTATGACGAGGACTTGCTTAGTGCTCGCTAAGCTGTCGCCTGCATGTGCCGCTGTGCATGTGATATTAGGATGAGGTAAGGGAAGGAAGGATAGGGACTGCTGCTCCCCGTATCCATATCCGTTCCTTGTCGCAAATAGAGAACGGTTTAAAATAGCAAGAGCCGCTCTCTGGTGCCATAAGCGTCAAATTGCGTGCCCTGGAAAATTGTGCGTGAAATGTAAAATACACCCAGAGACTGAAGCGGACTGGGACTCGGACTCGGTCTCGGCCTCGGTCTCGGACCCATCCCCGTTTGCCAGTCATATTGCATTGCGTGTTCGAGAACCCTGACTTTCCTCCACTATATGTATACGCCTAAGTCATAACTGTTTGGGGTGCGTCCCATCCACTTCCTCTTCCACTGCCACTTCCACTTCCACATTCATTTCCATGTATCAGTGCACTTTGCCCGACATTGCAGGCCGTCCTTTTAAGTAAATTAAGCATAAAAACGCAAAGTGGACGCCATTATGTCGCAGTGCGTCGGCATCGTTGTTGTTCCAGCCAAAGCCAAAGCCATAGCCGTAGTCCTAGCCGTATCCGTATCCGTGCCAGCGTGAAAACGAGCTCGCGAATAAAAGCCTTACCGGCTCTGCTGACATTTCAACGTTTTTCGCTTTTGCCACATTCTAATTTATTTATGGAATACGCAGGCATACAAGTTTTCTCATATGTATCAGACTTTTCGCCGACTTGCCCTCTCCCCGAGAAGGTTTTGTTAATTGCACTTGAAGTGCGTGTAATAGTCTTTTATTGCTATTGCCATTGAGAGCTTGTATAGCTTGTGTCGATTTAAGCAGAATTCTTACTAGCCAAACTACGCATTTCCTGCTTTTGCAGGTTTTAAGGCTGCAAATGAATTAGCAAAAAAAAAATATGTCATTTAAAAAGTGGAAAACAGATTTAAATATGGAATAAAATTTAACTTCAATGCCGAAGGACCTATGACGAATAACCCACCGTATAATAAGAGATTTTTCCCGTAAAGAAATACAATTATGGTAACTATTTTAACAAGTAATTTGCATAACAAGAGACAAGCAATAAAATCAACAACTTTCAGCAAAGTTAATGGACTTTGAATAAAATTAAACTAATTTTGCTTGGCATATTTTTGTTTGTCAAATCATCCATGCCAGAGTCTTTATCACTATAAATAGACATGATTTCATAACTATTTGAATTTAATGGAAGCCTGACAACCGACAACCACCCCAACCACCCACCATTTCACAGTCTCCAGAAATTGATTACTTTCTTCACTCAATAAAAAAACTGACTGATCCTTGCCCAAGGGCTGTGCCGGTCGTAAAATTGTCCATAAACTTTTTTCCACTTGTTTGGCAATTGTCTCAATGCTCGTTTAATTTTTTCAACACGACTCGCTTTCCATATCGTGGTAAATGACTATTAGGCCATGTAACGAGTGCCCCATTGTCTTGGCAAACAATGCGTAACGGAAGTTTGTCATTTCCCAGAAAAGGAAGAACCTGGTTTTTGGGGGAACTTGGCTCTGGAAGGCAAGTTGACGACGCATTGATTAGCGCGTGCCATTTGCCTATCATAAATGTCATAAATTGATTGTCGTAAAGAAATGTCAACGAGGAAGTTTATTTGTTTTATGCGTGGTGCGGCCCAGAGGAAAATCAACAAAACGTTTTACAGTCACTAAAGCTGACATACAATACTGGATGGAGTCCCTGGGTCTACTTGCGTAATGAGCAAGTGACGTCGCCCCCATAAAAAGGGTTCCTTCTTCCATTTACGACCACATATACTTATAAGCCATTCGAATCCCAAATCGATACGCGCCTACACCGCGTATACGCAATTTAATGACCACAAATATTGAGAAAGAAAATGAATGATGGGAATGATTGACGCCGTGTGAAGGTGGTTTTTGGCTTTTCAAATTGTCACGCTAATTGTGGAACATGTGGAGGAGGTGAGGCCTCTGTTGATTGTTATTTTATTTTTTTTTTTGTGTGAGGCGAAGGGATCTCGTTTACATTTTGGTTTTTATGCAAAACGAAGAGCGTGTTTCGTGTTGTGGCAATGCTGCTTTCAATGCTGTCATGATATATTCATGACACTTTGTGATGGGACTCGTAATTGATTAACTTTGATTTGAAATCGTTTTCGACTGGCGAAACCATTTCGACTTGCATGCAAAATCCTCATTGGATGTCGCATAGTTATCCGCATGTAAATACATGGTAAACAAGTAAACGATCTGTTTACAAAAAAAGAAGAGCCCAAATTAAATCCTTGGCCGCAACAGGAAAAACAGGATAACAACGGAAACAAAATAAGCCAGTGTTGTGAGGCCATCACTTGAGGCCAAAATGAAAGTTCTATGGCATTTAAAAATACGTAATTTCGCACATGGCCAGACAATTTTGTTGTGAATCTCGTTTTTATTATTATCATACTTGTATCCGTTGTTCTTATTTTTTGACTAAGTTCTCTGGCCTGTTATGAGCGGTAAATAAAACATTAATCCATAAATATTTCATGTTGGATTTTTTCACATGACGAAATGTCTTGGGGCTGAGCAATGGAAATGCTTTTTGACGAATCACAAAACTTCTTAGCCAAATGCGTTTTATTAATCAATGTGCTGGTGTGTGTTTATGTGTGTCCTAGTGCGCTTGTATGGCTATGTGGGTGTGTGGGAATCTGTGAGCTGCTTGCCACTTGACTGCACTCACACAACTCGGGCAGCTGAGCGAAGTCTCTCGAATGTGCTTACATATTCATAAATGCATAAATTGAAGGTAAATTCGCCAGGAAAACATTTCGCATCACTTTATATTAAAACTTTTCCACCTCCTCTCTCCTTCCCCCCTTTCACATTTCTCTCTGTGCATTTGAGGGTGTTCATATGTGTTTATGGAACAGTGTGTGTGTATTTTTCTTATGGCCATTTGCCATGGCTCCGGCACTGGCTCTGGATCTGGCTCTGGCTATGGCTCTGTAGTTTTCGCTCTCTCTGTTGTTTGCTTTTAATTTTCGAATTTTGAAATAATGCCTGCAGTTATTTGCTTAAGTGTGCGTATAAAAATCAAGTATACGCACTGATAACGTACCATTTTAGACCATTTTTGGCTCGAGTAGCAAACGCACCGGAGCTCCAGAAATATCATAGTTGTTGCAGATGCAAAAATCTCAGCCTCAATGCCTCAATGCATGTACACACACATAGGTGTAGATTAACGAGCAAGGGGTTGATTACAGATAAGAACGAGATCCTTTTTTGACACAGACGACCCTGGACTGTTGCAACTTACATCGATACCATTGACTGTATTGTTTTTAACGAACCGAAACTGTCGGTTACGGAGCACAAACATCAGATGCCGTTGCCATTTAATTAATTAACAAAGCAACGACAATTTATCCAAAGAAATGACCAAAAATGCAAGTATGGAAGTGCACCAATTAAATGAAGAAACCATTGGAAAGGAACAAAAGTCCGAAAATTAGGAAAAGTAAGCAATTAGGACCTGCCATTTGGAGAAAAGTCAATCTCCGGAGTCCGAAGACCGGAGTCCGGAGGCGGAATAACCGAATCACTCCTCTATGACAAGCACAAACATTTTGCAGCGTCAAAAGAATGCGAACTGCGCAACTAACTAATCTAATTAGACAAACAACGACCCTGAGAGGGAAGAGGAGAAGGTCACACAAGTGGGAGGCTATGATATGCGTGTGCCTCATAAAATGAGTTTTATGACAATGCATAAAAATGTTGAATGAAATTAATGAGCAAAAATTAGACATTAGATGAGGAGGGCAGATACCACAAACCCAAGGCGGCCACTCAAATATTCAATGACCGCTATTGACATTTATATGACAATGCTCGGGGTTCTGGGGCACAAGGATAATCGAAATAAAGTGCAATTAATTGAATTTATTGTTGCATTTAGGGATACTAAACTTGAGCCTAGTGAGGGGAAAAAACAAGCATAGAAAGTCTATAAAATAAAACCAGTTTTATTTGTAAGTAGAAATTCCTTGAATAATAAATGCACTCCATTGATTTTTGTTTGTTTCTTCTACAGAACGCCCTTGTAGCTTAGTTGCTTGCCAAACTTCTTATCAGAAAGTTAGATTAAAAATATTATTATTGCAGTTCCTTCACAAATTCTCAACTGCAATCCCCAGTATCCTTGCTCAGTTCTTTTTTTGGTGCGGCGAGAAATTTATGAGTTTTAAATTACACATGTCCTATCTTAATAAATCATATTGCAGCGACAGAGGTACTCGGACAGTTGAGAATGATTTGACTCGGCCAGGAAAAGCCAGGGAATATTCACATGTATTTCAAATATTAGCCGCATGGCAAGTGTTTTGGATGTGCCAGCAAACACAAATGCCAAACGCAAACAACGAGTCTAAGACCTGCCCCTGTGTGTGTCCTTTTTACCATTCTAATTCCAATTCCTATTCCCGGCCAAATCCCTTTTCCTATTCGTTGCCGTATTCCTATTCCTGTTTTGCAATCCCAAATCGAGTCGCCGGCCTTTGTGCATTGCCACTGACCATTCATCCGGCTCGTTCACTTGCACGTCGTCGCACTCATTCCTTTTGCCACGGATGCACATTGTCACCGGAAGTGGCACACAACCGCACAGCACATCACAGCCCAGCACAGCACAGCCCAGCACACATACACATATTTACACACATGGGAAAACTGTCCTAGTCCTGTTGCCGTTCATATTCGCCTTCCTTTAGTGAATCCCTTGCTTCAGACCCATCCCAGTGCCAGTGTCATTTAGCCGTTGACATGGTAGCCAACCAACTTCCTTCGACTTTGGCCAGCTGCCGCTTAGCTTTGTGCACTTGGACAAAAGTTTACTTGCATTATTTTAAATTTTAAAGATGAGAATAAACTTGGAGACTTGTACTTTACTCTGAAAGCAATCGAATAGTTAATTTCAATTCAACACCTTGAAAACGCACTTAAAAATAGCTTCAGTTTATTATTTTTTGCACGTGCACTCTCTCCAAAACTGTCCTGCTCCACTTTTCTCATTGCCATTGCAAATTCTATGCAGTTTCTTATTCTGTTTATATGGCAGGCAGCATTGGCATGCAACGCATGCGTGTGGCACATGCCACACATGTCGTGTCCAGGTCCTGGTCCAGGTCCAGGTCCAGGTCCAGGTCCCGGTCCAGGTCCAGGTCCAGGAGCTCCTGCTGTTGCAACGGCTCCATCTCCATTTTTATAGTATGTCCAGGCTCCAGATGCATGTTGTTGAGTTTCATGAAGTGTTTGCGGCTTTGTCGGACCACAGCGACATCTCCTGCAATCTCCCTTTGTTGTTCCTCGACGGGTGTTAGATGCGATTAAAGTTTTTCGAGAAACCAAAAAGCCCGATGATCATCATCATTAGAGATATATGATGGTGTGGAACTAAGGAAGCCAGGGTCGCTCTGGATTTTATGCCCCGCATTACGGCCATAATCCCGGGCCGAGAGACTACGGGCCACCGAGGGCCATCAAAATGCTGCAAGGTTGCTCATAAAATGCATAACTAAAGCGCAGTCTAAGACTTCACATTCATAGGTGCACAATGCCTGTCCTTCCCCCTGACGGCCTCCTCTGCTTTTTCCATTATTTTTTCATTTCTTGGCCTTTATTAGATGTCACGTTTTTGTTGTACTCGCAGTATCTGTAGTTTTGTGGCTTTTCGGTTGGGTGATAAATTTCATTGTCTTCGCTGATGCTTTTGCTTTTGCTGTGTGATCCCCGTTTTTTTCCCCATTCATCTACGTCCTTCGAACCATATCAGCAGGAGCTATCCAAGTAAGTGACTTGAGGCCCTTTGCATCGGCATCCCTATACATCAGAGGAAAAAAGGAGCTGGACAACCAAAAAATACTCGATTAGTGGCTTAGACATTTTTATAGTATTTTTGACAGAATCTTAAGATTATATAATTTACCTTATTCGGATTTCAGCCAACTTTCAATATGCAATTTAAGGAACGAATCCACAGTGTATGTGTGCCATCGCCTGGATCCAACAAATGACGCAAAACTGCCAAACCAAATCACTATGAATGTCGTTTGAGTTTCGTCATTCGGACCAAAGTTGGTTTCCTCTCAATCTCTCAGCCTCACCCCTTCTGGGAGCCACCCCTTCACCCCACCTCTGGTCGGGATGGTCTAACGAATTTTGGCAGGTGCCATTATTAGTTCAGCACTCTGACATTTTTTGCGGTTGCTCCGTTCTCTGGCTTGTTTTTTTTTTTTGTTGGTGGGCAGAAGGGGCTTTCGGTGTGCGTTCGAGGTTTGGCTTTGTTTTTGCGCGTCCCATGCGTTCTAGAGTTTTATGACCATAAGAGTTTTACTCCTCAGATGGATGACAGCAATAAAAGTACACAGATACACACTCGTACATTGCCGGGGACAGGGAAAGACACGAGACCTTGATGCGGTATGGCCGTTTTATCACACGAACACACATTGCTCATACGCAACGGCGGCCACAGGCTTCCGTTTTCCTTCTGGCCTTACTGGCTGCACTAATTAAACTTGTGCTCACCTCTTATTATGGCTGCATTGCATGGCATCGGTTAATGTGAGTTACACGACACGACAAACCACCCAAACCATCTCCTGACATTCGGCGTCCCCCACCGGCCCTTTTGGTTTTTATGTTGCGGTCGCATTGTCTCTCAGGTAGAAAGGCGGAACGGACTGGGGCGGCACCGCAAAGAAGAGCCAGCTCTGTGGCATGGGCATGGGCAAGGGCATGGGCGTTAGGCATTTATGTGCCAGCGTCTAATTAAAATAAGTTCGCACCGCAATGGCAACGGCAACGGCAATGGCAATGGCACTTCAAAGTCTAAATTGTCCTTATGGCTTACTTCGCTTCTGCGGCGCAGGGCCCGAGGCGATGCGGACGGGACCGTTCGCGTGGTCACCCACCTCTTGTGAGATATGTATGTGTAATTATAATATTTTTCATTAGCCATCTGATACGAAGGCAGAGGGAAAAGTTATATAAATTGCGCTGCCATTGTCAAGGGTTGGGTCGACAAAAAGAAGGGAGCAAGTTTGTTGTTTTAAAGAAAGAAAATAGTTTAAAGCAAAACGAAATGCTGGGAGAAATATTCAAATATTCCAAACAATAAAAAATTTAATTGTCTTAAAAACAAAAAGATTTACCTCCGACAATATCCGAATAATTTCTGTAAATAGGTACATCAGAATCAGGGCCCACCTACCACTGCTTTTATTTTTTCAGGTGGCATTGTTGGTTATAAATTTTAATATACTTAGTATATAAAAGTTCAGGTAACATCGGCCACAATAAAGCCACGCCCCCTGCAACAGGACATAGAGGGGCGCAGTAACAACAAAAATCAACAAAAACCAACAACCAAAACAGGAAAAATAACAAGAACAACAATGAGAAAAACATGAACAGAAGCTATACCAGCTACAGCAGCCTCTTTTTATCCTCATGGCTGTCCGAAAGTCCTCGCTTCTGGTTTCCCCCTGAGTTGATAATATAAATGGAAAAACGAAAGGTCGACATTTATTATGAGGCTTTATCAGCAGAGGACATTTGTTCTGTTTTGTGTTATGAGACGAGGATATTCGGCTACTTGTAACGATGCAGGACATTGTGGTCACCAGTTTTCCAGTTCCGTCCCTACCTTCTCCATCTACCGGTTTTCCACGCTGCTGATGTTTGTCTGCGAAAATTGTTTGCTTCATTATGTTCTGGGTTGTAGTCGTCCACGTGGTCCGTGTAAAAGGACGAGCCGAGACCGAGAACGAGGGCACGTGTTTTCCTTGGGGTGGCATCTGTATCAGTTAGGAGTCATAAGCGTCCGGTAATATGCCAAAAAATGCCCGTACCGGCACAAAATGCGGCTCAGACGGGTCCAGAGCCATAAATTACCGGGTGCTTTATATGTTAATAAGTCCGACTATTGGAATCTTTTACTGCAAGGACAACAAAGTTTTAGTTTTCATATCGGAATGACTTCTATCTGTGACATCTATGACACATCAAAATTGTGGCAGGCTCATAAAAGAAACAATTTAATAAGTTATTTCTGATAACTGATTTCCATAAAATATCGAAGTTCTTAAGCTTTCCAACAATAATTTTGTTGATGATCCTTTCTAGGAATAAGAGCTATACCTTTCAAAGCTGCTTTCGAAACGGATATGTCGGATATGACATCGGGGACTCTACCAGGGTTAGCACACAAATGCATATCTGCTGTCCGATGCATTGTTGCTCTCGTCCTGCTCGTCCTTCTCGTCCTGTTCGTCCTGTTGAGTGTCTAATCTGCTGGCAGGGGGATATATGCCAGCTTATGTATGCTGTGCGGCGATGGAGCCACTCATCTGAGCTCTGCATGGGGTCACAGCCCGATTCCCAATGCCATGCGGAATCGTGCCGAGCGTAAAAATCCTCAGTGCCCTGCTATTTGCGCATTTCCGGTTTCCGTTGCACAGCTGCACGTCCTGCCATCCACCCTATCCCCCTTCACCTTTCCTGCTTTCTCACCAGTCTTGAATCCAGGCAGCATCCGGCTGCAGCTGCTGCTGATACATTCTTTATATTCTGCAAATATCCTGTTATGCAGAAAATGCTTCTTGCCGCCGTGTCGTCTTAGTTGAAGCGACAGGCTTTCAGGCATGAGAATTATTAACTGAAAATGCCATAAGGAGGCATAGTGCGTGACATGTGCGGTAAGATGGTGAATAAACGGAATATATTTTCCTACCTTTTTCGCATATCTCCTTTAAACCGAGTCCGGTTCGCTTATTTTCAAATAATCAAAAGCTCTAAATAAGCAATTCCATTCGACAATACAGCTGTGAGTTTCTGTTCACGTCTAAATATATCTCTGGAATAACTTTGGCAGCGGAATGTACTTATTTGTGTGTACACAGAATTTCCTACTCAAACAATCTATTTTTTCCTCCGCCCACAAGCAGAGTTAGAATAAGCAATGGCTTGGATTTCACTTTTTATACTTTCGCTTTTTTGTGATTTTTTTTTTTGCAATTTTGCCTTTCTAAGCAATGGGAAGTGAAAGCCAAGTCAACATGTGAACGCCCCCAATAGGCAGACACGGAGAAGAGAAAAAAGAAACTGAAATAAAAGCCAGAGGAGTCGGGATGACACAGTGAAATCAAAGTCAAATGTAAGTAAATAAAACATATTGTTTCTCTTATAGGAAGACATTTTGCAAAATTACGCCGATTTGCAATGCAAATCAAACATAGCGCCATTATTTTCCCTCATACGCACACGGATGGGAAGTGAAAGTGAAACCCAGCCGCATATGTTGCTTCAAAATGCAGCCGTCATGGTTCACATTTACACGCACACACGCACGTATGTATTTGCTCCTCGAGTCCTTCTGATAATAGACACACACGAACACGCATACAATAAATATAAATGGCGGCTCGGCTTGTGTGCGGGAGTGCGAGTCTGCTGGTTTTAACCTGCGGCAGAATGCGAAACAAGACACAAAAACGTTGCGCAACTGCGGGGCAAGCAGTCGCGACTTGCGACGCCAAAAAAAACAAAAACAACAAAAGGAATTGGCAAAAAATATGTTTAAAACATTTTTCTCCGCTTTGCATTTTTGTCTTTATTTTTTTGCCGACCCTTTCCGGTCCCCTTTAGCATTTTGTCGGTGTTCTGTTTTTGTAAATTTTTGATTTGTTATTGTTGCACGTGTTGTCTTTTGCCTTTGTTATGACAATCCATCCTTGGCGGATCCTGCGAAGCAGGTGGCAGGTGGCACGGATCCGGAAATATACGTACACATGTATGTAGTATAATATAGTATATACGTATGTGCCATCCGGAGCATAAATGTTTTTAACGAACTCACCTGTGGGGCATACGCATAAGTAGCGGAACGTCTTCTCCGCGTCACCTGTGTAAATCGCAAAATGGAAAGCTGTGCTCCGGAGAAATATGTTGGCAAAACAACAACGGATAGCAGCGATGGCCAAAGGCCCCCGGGGAAATAAGAAAACAGTCATCTTCCAAGATCATAAAGTAAAAGGAATCATATTGTTTCAGCGACAGGGTGCCTGGTGCTTAGTAAGTGCTTTCAGATTTCAGATTTTCATACAATATGAAAAGGATATTAATGAGGCACAACCTTTAGTTCACAGGATCTGCTTCCCACCCTTTTCAGATTTAACAAAATATAAAACTCATTTCATATATCTTTTTATTTTTACAAAATTTTTTTTGTTCGTTTTTATTTGTTTTCTTTCAATATATTTATGTATACATAATATAATTTTTGTTGTTTATTCGGTATATTTACTTATTTTCATCATTTCTATGTTGCAGTTGTTCTTGGTTTTTTCCCACATGGCCGTCTCTCGTTTGTTATTACACGTTTTTTTTTTTGGTTTTTTGTTTTGTGTTATTTATTTAATTTACTTTTTATTTTTTCTGTCTCCTAAGTATAATTTCTCTATGCATTTGCAATCCAGCATTTAGCTCTCTAAACCAACTCCTAACTTGTATGGCAACCGCTGCTCTGAGACTGTCTCAGCCAGCATCTTGCTCCTGCCGCTTGCATCCTGCCGCTGCTGGTTTGTTTTCGATATCCTTTGGCGCGTTGGTATACAAAAACGCAGCCAAATTCTCATCGCTTTTATATATATACTTTTTTTTTTGTTTTTTCAACTATAAATATTTTTCATTTTGCATTTCTGTTACGCTTAATTTGATTAACTTTTTTAATATTCGTTACGTTGTTTCATTTGTGTTTTCTTATGCAAATTCCTTTTTGTATGAGTGTGTGTGTTGAGTGTGTTTGTCTGTGTGTGAGTGTGGTTTTGATGCCGTATATATATTGTATATATATATATTATTTCCGATTTTGTGTATATTTAATACTTAGCTTATGCATTAGGTTTCCAATTTTCGGCTTTGTTCTTACTGTGGTTGGTTGTTGTTATGGTTTTTGTTAATGTTTTTGTTGCTCGGCCCTCATATTCCGCTACAATGTTTTCGGTTTTTTCATTCTGTTTGCTTTTCGCTCTTGTGTTTTCTAGTTCTTGTCCTAAAACACACTCAAACATGCTTAAATTTCTACAAAATATTTGCAATACTGCAGTCGATATCTATACTTTGTTTACTTTAGTTATTTGCTATTTACTTACCATATTTTACGTCTGTATATATATATGTGTGTGTATATATATATATATATATTGTTCGTATAATATCGATATCTGTATATGCATTATTTGTTGTTTGTGTGTGTGACTGTGATTGTGTCCGTTTGTTATGTCCTTGTGTCGTCGAATGCTTTCCAAAACTTTTCTGGTTTTTGGTTTGTTTATCTTTTGATGTTTGTTTTGTTAGCAGCTTTTGGTTGTTTGCTCATCGTTTGATTTTTTCTACATTTGCATTTGATTTGTTTACTATATTAGTGTAATTTTAATTGCATAACATGCCTTCGATCCTTTCTATCCGTCTGCTGGTTTATTGCACATAAATATTCTAATTCAATAGCCTGTCCGGACTTTAAACGGAATATGGAATTGGCCTGGCTTGTTAATTTGGTTCCATCTGCCTGTAAATTAAATCTTTTTTTTTTAAATACATTTTTGTTTTTTTTTGTTTTTGTTTTTGTTTTTTGCTTGGAACACTTAGAACTCAGTTAAGTAGTATGCACTGCCATTTAATGTTGAAGGATCTGTATGCATGTAAATATATACGTATAGAATATATATTCTGTGTAATTGTTTTGTAGCTTAGATAATACTTGTATTTGATTGATTTTCGGTTTTTCTTGCCGCAACTTGATCTCGTTAAAATTTGTTTTCTGCTCATTTAGTTTAATTTATTCTATGTGCCTCCCAACTCCAACTCCAGCGCCTTTTTTGTCGCATTGCATGTGGTAAAATTTTGCTAACTGCTCCTGTTTCAGCATTTCAGTAATTACACTTTGAATTGACTAATTGGTAATTGTAGTTTATGGTTAATAACTGCAATCATTTAAGTGTGTAGTTAAGTTTTTGAGTTTGCTTTCGCTTTTGCTTTTGCTTTTGCTTTGAACTTAAACCAAATTATGAACTTAAAGTGAATGCCACGGAATTAGATTACACCTGACTAATTGCTTAAATTAACGTTAACGTAACCTGAGTTTATAAATAATAATATTTATTTTTCCGGTAATAAAGTGCTTTTCCTTCTGAAGCTACAGAATATTTCGGGTTTTTAACTTGATCTCTTGTGGGACTTAATCCTGCTGCCAGGATTACTTTGTTCCTTGTTTTGCAGTATATGTGACGTGGGCTTTCTTGTGTATAAATACTTTGTATATGTTCGTATATATATATTTATATATATATATATAGACGTATATAAATGACTTAGCACATTTTTTTTAGTTACACAACATAAATACATACAGTTACAGCTGTTATTCATATAAATATTTTATTTGTATTTGTATATTATTTAGTTCGTCGTCTTTGTCAGCTTGTTAGATTATATTACGTTCCACAGTTAATGCTTATTTAGTTTCCAACTCTTCACTATTTCTACGTGCCAACTACCCATTTTAACTCTTTACTGATATGTAGCGCAAACATTAACAAACAAACCGATAATATTTTTTATTTTTGTTGTTTTTTTTGTAATTTTTTTTCATCTTAACTATAAACTGTTTTCTTTTATAAATGATTTTTTCTCTTTGATTTCCTAGCCAAATATTTTTTTTTCGTTTTCTGCAAAACTATTTTTGTATTATTTTAGTTTTCGTTTTGGTCAACAACATTCAAATTTCTGCTCTCGCCTTGTCTAGAAATGAACAAAAATAACAAAAAGCATAATGCATTTTTTAGCTTCACGATCCAATACAATCCCACCCGCTATTAAAATCACATCTACATCTAAGTCGCTTGCACGCAATGCTTCTCATAGTTCCTCTAAGTTCTAGTGCTAAAAACATTTAAATATACAGTACGACTGCCCTAATGACTACGGGTACGGGTACGTGTCACAATATTTCGTATTCGTATTCGTATCTGTGTCGTGGCTAAAATACTCTGCCCACTGCCTCCCACCTCGTCGTCCCTAATCATTCTCAGTTGGCGCATCCTTCTAGTTAACACACAAGAATTATGTGTCCGGGTGTATCGTGTGTTTGTGTGTGTGTTTCTGTTTTTTTTTTATATATATATATATATTTTTTTTTTTTTTTGTCGATTATCGATAGACATTTACTCGAGCTTTATGGGGCCACACCCAAGTAACTAAATGCGCTGCTCCGAAAGCTGCGAAAAATTCCACTAAAAAATGACATAACAAATTCCACGCTGGCTGCTGCCGGGGGTTTGGGGCGTGTCAAATGCAAATCAAGCCTCCTCCTGGCTCGTCCTTATACCTCTCAGCTTCCTGTTCGTCCTGTTTTTTTTCTAGCTTAACTGTCCGATACGTACGAATGTGTTTCGCACGATTGCGATTCAGATTGCGATTGCGATTACGTTGCTTTTACGTATGCGTATTGCTATTTCTATTACTTGGGATTTTTATTTGTTGTTGTCATCGTTTTAATTGGTTTTCACTTTGAACATCTATTTGTGATTTATCATCCAACACATATATACGTACGTACAATACACAAAATACAATAAATATAATTTACCATACGTTGTACGGGTTAGTTTTAGTTTCTTTTTTTTTTTTTTTTTTTTTAAGTTTTTATGTATGTGTTTGACTGTGTGTTTGTGTGAGTGTCACTCTATCCGTATATTTATACGACTATGTATGTATGTTATATAAGCATGTCGGCTTAATGCCACGAACATGTCTATTTCTATACTTTATTTACCACTTTACATTTATTTATATATATCTTTATATACTCTACACTTTTAGTTGTATTTTTTATACCTTCTATGACTATTTTTATGTTTCACATCCATGTAATGTACTGCGGGAATAGCATTGCAACGCTAACCGAAACTCAAGAGTCCTAGTGTCCTGCGAGTATGAGTGTGTTGATTAATGCCTGCTAGGTATCGTGTTCATGTAATTCTGTCTGTCTTTGTGTGTAAGGGCTCCTTTCTCTCACACCGCGCAATGGCATTTACTGGATAATTTGTTATCTGGCTGGTTACTGGCTTTCTCTCTGTTGCAAGTGTGTTTATTGGCTTATATGATTAGGCAATAATATCTACTTTATTACGGCTATGCTCGATTAGCTAATATCAATTAATATCATTCGATGGCATACTTTGATTGTTTTCAATATATATTTTTGTTTTCTTTTTTCTGCGCCTGGGGAGTTCTCCTCTCTCTATTTTACCATATATATCATGTGTATATTCTTAGATATTTGGATATTTTTGTTTAGTTATCGGTTCGGTATGGTTTAGTTTATTGGGTCTCCTTTTCGATTGTGATTTCGTTTTCGTTTGGCCTAAACAAGAGTGAACTAACACAACAAATTTGCAGCTAACCATTCCTCTTCTGGCAACTGAAATAAAACCATAAACGTATCATATATGCAAATCTTAGTACGAGAGGAGTGTATGTTGGTAAATTGTTTTGGAGGAAGTTGAAACATTTTTGCGGCTTACGTGTGGGGTTTTATCTGCTTTGTACATGGCTCTCATGGAGCTGGTTGAAAGTGAAGCAAAAAACTTAAATCGTAATCAAATTAGACTCAAATTTTAAACAAATTAAACGCTCAGCTCCTACAGCTGCTGCTAATTGCGAAGCCCGCTTTAAAAAGGAGGTATATTCATGGATGGTGAGATAGAAAGATGGCTTGAGCGAGAACGAGAGCGATATAGGTGAGTGAGAGAGAGGGCTCGAGTGTCCTGGATTCGGATTCGTACTCCTTAGTGTTTTTGATGTGCGTGTGTAGGAACCTGTCTTTCAATTGCTGATCGATCACAAATCAAAGTAGTGTGAGTGCGTAAACTTTCAGTTGCATTCTATATAGGAAGTGATAGCAGGACATGAACTGCTCCTGGCCCGATTTGGCAGCTGTCTGTACTTTTTTAGCGTGTGTGTTTTGCAATATCCTCTAAAATATCCACGTCATCTATCATAGTTATAGGCACTAGTGCTATGTGTGTGATTTAGGTGTTTAGAGCGTTTGTGTGTGAGTGTGCCAAGCTAGAACCAAACTGCGCACAAAAGTAGGCAATACAAAATGATGCGGGTCCTGCTGTTGAAAGAAAATGGCAGAGCGGGTGATGGCAAAGGACGAATATTTGTATACAAGCATACAAATATTTACTTGCACGCGTCTGCATGTGTGTGTGTTCGCGTAATTAATTTTAACGCATTTTTAATTATGTTTATTTTAATTTAATGCCGCGACTCTGGAATAACATGAGGATGTGCGTTTGTGTATGTGTGTGTATGAAGAATATGCATATGACTGACTCTGTGCGTTTAATTTTTGGCATCTACAACCCACTTAATATATGTTTTCCTTCGACCAAATTGTATGCCCCTTTCTTTTTTTTATTTATAATAGCAATTTCAGCATACAGCTCTCTGGCTTCTTGCTTCAATTAATGATTGTTATTTTTATTTTTTATACGCGCCGTGCTCCAACACATTTACATTAAGCATTGAAATATGTTGGTGTGAGTGTATTTTTGTTTGTGTATGTATGTATGTTGTGGTGTAAGCGACTAGGGTTAAAAATATTTTTTAGCTTTCTTTGCTTTTGCATACACATAATAATTGTTTGCTTTGGCTTCCCCCAATGCTTTACAGATACATATTTATGCTCTAGTTATATATGTTTAAATATATAATTAGTATGTATATATTCATGTGGGTGTGTGTGGGTGAACTCGTGTAAATTTCATTTAGCTTTGGTTTTGGTTTTGGTTAGGGTTAAGGATTAGGTTTTGCATTTGCTTATGCTTATGCTTATGCTTATGCTTTTTCTTTTGTTTCTGGGGTGCAGCTCTCTAAAATCGCCAAACTTCGAGTTGCCATCAATTGTTTTGCAATTTGTGTTCTGCGCTTCGCATTTTATTTACAGCTCAGTTTGGTTTTGTTTCTGTTCAGAAAATTGCAGCTGTACTTGAAAAATTTTGTTTGGATTTCGGTTTTTGTCTTTTTTTGCGTTTACTGTGCCTGCAAAAGTAAAGGATAAACCTTAAAAAATAATATGGGTGTTAGTAAAAATTGGAAAAAAGTAGTAGACGGAATAAAAGTAATTGTAATGCAGAAAAAATGTTGGCACAAGTGAATAATTATTTGTTCTTTTGTCAACACACATATACGATATAAAATGCACTCAAAAATTCTATTGGCTTAATGTACCACACCCAGAGAGCTTTGAATCATGTTTGTGTAAAAGTTCGAGATTAACAAATAAAACAAGCAAACAAATTGGCATATATTTTACAGGCTAAAAACATTGAGCACTCAGAGATAAAGCAATTCCTGCATAAAGTTTTTAATTTATTATTTAGCCATACATGCAAATGCAAACAAGGGATTCTATCAATGGTAAAAAAAACAATGTACATTTTATGAATTGTTTATGTTTTCATTATTGTTTATTTTTTCAATTCGGTACTGTTCATATTTTATTACCCCATCCTTAAAATATACTATTCAATCAGAAGCATGCAAGCATATCGACTTTCTACGACTGTCTCTGTCCACATTCGATATTCAAATAAAAAAGAATAACATTATCAAGCAAAGGCATTCGACTGGCGATGGAATATTTTGAAAGCAGCCACAAATACGAGCTGCCGAACAAATAACCAATCACCAATCACACATTAACGAACAGAAATCGAGAAGAGTGTAAAATATAATTCAAAATACATTCAAAACTTTCAACAAACGGAGGGAAATGCACGAAAAATGTTTCAATATAGCGGGCAGCGTTCATGAGTGTATCTGTGTCTGCATTTGCATGTGCATCTGTATGGGTGTTTGTATCTGTGTGTCATCGTCTGGATTGCTTACCTGTGGGCTCACTTGGAACTGCTGTATCGGATAGGCGACCACACCCGCGGCCTGCGGGATGGCGGTCCCGGCCACGCCCGTTGCCAGTTGCTGGGCAGGTGAGATCTGGGCCTGGGTGACACCTTGCCAGGTGGCTGGGATCTGGACTCCCATGCTGAAAATAAAATCGCAAATATTCTCACATTAGAACACCGAAAAAAATGGAGGGATTGCATTAGTTTATGTACTAAATCCCATAAGAAATCCCTTTTTCGACATTGAATTGGTTGCAACAAATGAAAAAACGGATCATTAGAAAATCGGATACCCAAAATAATCATAATTTTTTCTCTGTCCAAGACTGATGTTGCATTATTTTGCCAGATTTCCAGAGTTCTCTCCCGTCCCTCATGCCTCAATTCTGGCATTATCCAATCCCGACATTGGGAGGACAAAAAAGGATACAGAAACCCCAAAGTGTAGTGAGTGAGGAAGCGGAAAACAAAATTTACGCGACTGCGTTCCAAATATCACGTTATGTTGACAGGCCGACGGATCCGGAAATGTATTTCATACGGCCGCAGAACGACGACGGTGCAAATGAAAAACTTTTGCAATTAGCAAATGAATTCACCCATCCGTCATGCTGTCGTTGGCATTGCCATTGTAATTTTTGTACGTTCTGTTTGTTGCCGATCCCCGGTGGCGGTTCAGCCATTGGAAAAAGTACACAAGAAGTTTTTTAGAGGACCCTTCGTCTACTGCACATTTGCCTTTGAGCCAAATCACCTTATAAAATTAAAAAAATTCCCTAGCCCCAATTGCTATGACCCAACTCACCCCATGTAGCCCTGCTGGTATCCGGCGTACTGGCTAAAGTGGTATCCCTGGATGCCTTGCAGGAACTGGTTCTGCACGGCGGCTGCATTGGCTGCCGCCGGGGTTACAGCAGTCGCCGTGGCCGAGGAGGCCGAGTAGGTGGGCGTGGGGGAGTACCAGCAGCCCGTGGCGGCCAGCTGCTGACCGTAGGCGGCGGCGGCAGCGGCGGCGCCCACTCCATATGGGAATCCTGCAGCGGCAGCGGCGGCCGAGTTAAGGGCCTGGGTAGCGATGGTCTGGGCATTGTTGGGATCGCCGCTCTCCTTGCCCCAGGAGCACTTTACAGGCTGGGCGTTGATTTCCGTGTTGTGAACTCCGACAATGGCATGGGTAGCTGCCTCCTTGGTGGAAAAACTATAAGAAATATGGTTGGAATGGTATTAATGATAAAGATTAGGTTCTTTAGGCTTAAGCTTGACTTACCGCACAAAGGCATAGCCCTTATCCTTGAACACCCGGATCTCCTGTATTGCCCCGTAGGGGGCGAACGTCTTCTGGAGCACTTCCTCGCTGAGGGCTGTGAGGGCGCTGTTGACTCCGCCCACATAAACGGTGCAATTGGAGGGACTGCTCTGATTGTAGACCTCATCGAAGGTCAATGGCTTGATGTTTTCTATGGGTCGGAAGAAGGGAAAAAATTGTATAAGCAAACCAAGAGTTACACAGTTATTTGATGGATCCCCTTTTAATGTTGCCGGCTTGAACGACCATTTGTGGGTGGCAGTTTTTTCTGTGTGTCCCCGTTTTTATTCACCAACTGCATGATTAATATGCAAATTAATTAACGGATTTACCCGCAACAACGCCAGCAACGAGAACGAGAACGAGAGCTGGCCGACTGGGCCTCGGCAACGTTTTGGTAATTAAAATAACCGCATGCACTTAGTCAATATGCTTATGTGTGTGTGCGGTTCCTATAAGTGAAAACACACACAAATTTAGTCCTGCCATGCACCCTGATGGAGGGGGCAGTGTTCTCTGGAGGGTGGCAGCACCAGCTATACGGTTGTTTTTTTGTTTTTCAGTTGAATATTTAAAATTGTTGCGGTTGTTATTGCATTTTTTATTATACGTATTTGGTAGATATACATATTTCGTATGCTCGTATGCCGTTTTATTGTCGCTGTGCTTTTTGCACTCACTGTACAATATACACACACTTTATTTAACCGCTTCAGTCCCACAATGTCGTTGTCGTTGTACTTATTGTTGTTGCTGCTGCTGCTGCTGCTGGGGGCTGGTACTGCTGCTGGTTCGGTTTCGTTACGTATACGACATGTATGCACGTATTTGTATGGAAAAGTTACACTAATTACTTCCTTTGAGGTTAAAACTAAATTTGCACTTTTAAAAATAATGTTAGCTTTGCGTGTTTATGTCTTTGTTTAGCTCAGAAACATTTCCACGCATTGTTCGGTTTTTAGGCATAAATTGTGGCTTTGGATTATAACCCATAATGACCAGGACTCGGCTGGACAGATCGAAGGTTCGCTGGTCTATCTAAAGGACCCGGTCACAATTGTAGACGGCTACTTAACATGGCCCGTTAATGGCACTATTCAGTCCCCTTTCCCCCCTGATATGCCATCAAAATGCCATTGCAGGATGTCTGGATTTGTGTGGGTCTGTTTTTTGTTTTGCCTGCACAGCGAACATGCCAAAGAAAACACAAAAATATGGCGCAATGACATGCAACAGGATTACTATACACAGCTGCTGCACGCCCTTGCCCATACAACAAGTACTCTTACACACACATACATATGTAGTGAAAACGAAATCACTCATACACACGCATTCGAGCAGGAACAACAATCAAAGCTCCGTGGCGAGGGTGCACCGAAAACACGAAAAACTAACAAGCTCGCAAATACTTTTGAAAGTTTTTGCCACAAATGTATGCGCTTTGGCCACGCACACGCACACGAACACGTACATGTACATGCACTAAGAGGTCCTGCCATTCACACTCACAGAAACATAACTAAACCAGCGTTGCATACTTTCGAGCGCCATGTTTCACTAATTTTCACATTGCTTTGTGCCTGTGTTTGTGTGCGCGGAGCTCCGCCTCGTATTATTATTTCCACTTTTTGTTTTCTCTAATTTCTTTTTTACGCTTTTAAATACGTGTAATTAAATTTTGAAAATGCAACCAAACGAGGACCCGCTCACATATATCAACGTGCTTAGCCTTGAGGCCTGGTTAACTTGGCAAAATTGGTTTCATGTCCGCGGCAAATTAAAGCCCTCGATTCCGTGTAACTGCAACTGTATAAGTTTCGGGAGCGTGGCCATAATTATCGCACATTTTTGTCTACGACAAGCCCCGGCGATTGCATTCCGGTTCCATTCCCGGCTCCCGGCCATTCCGGTTCCGTTCTCGAGGGGCAGACCCAAATAATTGGAGTCTGGTCAGCCCGCGGCTGGTTTTATTATGGGGGCCAAACACTTTCGACGGGCAGGTGCTCTCATTTTTGGCGACGACGATTTGAAATTTTAATGAGCAATTATAGGCATGTAAAACTAAATCATAAAATAATCACCGAATCATTAACATAAATTATTCACATTTTTACACGCAGCGCCGTCGTTGAAAACAACATCAGCCTCGAGGACGTGGCCAGGCACTTGAGGAAATTTAAAAGTAATTAATATGCATGGAAATGCTTTTTCAGTGGGAGTGGGACTATAGACGGCGTTTTCGTTAATTCGTAAAAAAATAAAAATAAAAATTACTCGATCTTTATCAAAGTCTAAAAGTCACAAAGAATAGCTCCATTAATCCATTCCCTTTGCCCCAAAACTGAGCCATTTAAACTAAAACTCAATTGTGCGCAACCCTGCATAAAATGTTGATTTATTGCGTCAACCAGGTAACGAGGCCATGTAACTCCAACTTCCGAAAATATTTTCCTGCGAACTCGTCCCCAAGTCGGCACTTTCAGGTCAAAAGTCAAATAGTTTTGCCAAAGAAATTTGTCATACAACATCGTTATCTTTGTTTGCTGTTTTTGTCGTCGTTGTCGTCGGCATATTGTTTCTGGTTAATTAAGTTATTACCATAATGAGCTCGCAGGTATTCGGGCCCTTATTTATGGGCATGCATTGAAATAGACCAGGATGTCTCGACAAAGGTAGAATAACTTTGAAGAAACTTTGGCCACGGTTGCTTTCCCTTTCGAAAGGATAATAAAAAAAGGGGCCGCACCAAATGCGTTTGTTATAAAGCCTCCCCTCTGGAAAAAAGGGGAAACTTTTTAGCTGGAAAAAGCGACGAAATTGCAAAGCGTCGCCAAAATTGTCACAACTGTAAAATGCGCAATTGCGCCGGATCGTAAATCTTTCGCAACAATAGCGGACTGGGCTGACACACAGTGGCACATGAGTGGCTCACTAAACGCGGACGGGCATAAAATGTGCAGCCTGCTTAAAACATAAAAATGCCGGGCCAACTCAGTTGGATTGCCAAAAGAATCGAGCAAAGTGGCTGCGTAAAACATGAAGTAATGCGAATGCCAAATGCGAAATGAGTTGAGTGCTACAAATCGTAAAGTTCGCCAACAGACGCAGCAAGGATTCGAGCAAAAGCAACAACTAGGCTGGCCGTAAAATCCGGAGACTCCTTACTCCTTTTGGTCCTTTAAGTGCCCCTCCGATTCCTATATCGTGCATATGTGAACGGGATATAAAAAAACACAACCCAAACCCTTAGCGAACCCTTCACTCGATTCCTTTTCTGCTGATTCAGCCCTCGAAGCGATCAAAAAATCAAAATTATTTCGCTGTCAAATTGCTAATAATAACTTGTATTACAGGATCCCCAACTACCGTCCCGTAATTTCACTTGGCTACCAAAACCAAATAGAATAGAGCAGACAAAACCGTGACACAGTCAAATAAACAATGCGACCAATAAAAATACGCTTAAGCTTTCATAGGCGTTTTTTATGACAACAATATAAATGCAAAGGGAAAAAGAAAATATTACAAACATAGTATATCCCGACTACCCAGAATGCGAAAGGAACCCTTCAACAATTTTCGGGCCTCGGCACGATAAATTCCACCTTGACTCCGGCTAGTTTTCCACTTTTCCGAGTGTCTGTGGGTCTGTGTGGGATTTTGCTTTAAGAATGCCAAATGTTCCTTGTATAACCATGAAAATTTACCCCATTTGTATTATGCGAGTGTGGTAGTGAGTTTGGGGGTGTGTGTGTTTGCCTTTTATGATAATAGTTTCGTGTTGGCAAAATTTATTTATCTGATTTTCCCGCTCCCCCATTGCTTCTCAATACCATTCTCACCCACACTTGCTGTCTAACAAATAAAAATTATGTTAAAACATGCAAATATGCGTTAAGTTTTGATTTATGAAAGACAAACGACGAGCGGGAAACCCAGCGCATGCTTGTCCGCTGTTAATAATGATTACGCCCGCCTCTAAGTATATAGTTACGGTTACGGCCGGATATCTATGCGGTTGACAAGGAGCCGTGGCCATAAATCGACTGGCAGGGGGACAGGATACAAGGACTAAATGAAAATTGATTCGCCGAGGCCTAATTGAATGCCTCTAGATGGTTTTTATATTTTTGGGTCGGCGACGCTTTGTAGCCGACGACTAATTGAAAAAGTTTAAACCAAATTGGGTACAGCCCATTACGGAAATTAGGCGCGTGCGGTTAAGAAAGGACAAATATTAAGAAAACATAATCTGGCAGAAAATTTGTGCGACGTTTATAAATAGCAACCGGTTTCCCGACGCCATTCCACCCCCAACTTCCATCCCCTTGCAGACTCACATTCGACCCTGGCATTGTGCCTCTGTCAGGCTACCTTTGGCATTCATTGCCATAATTTCCTGTAATAAGAACGACGCGCCTCCTGCCACAAACAGCTACAGCAACAGCAGCAGCAACAGTGAAAGTCCGGAGCTGAAAGTCCGGAGTGTACGCACACCGGAAACTCAGCTGGCCTGCCGGCTGGGGTGACACTCATGATTTCCTTACCTTTACTCGCCGGCGGTTTCCGTGTGGCCCAATTCGTGCGAATTGAACGGGAGCCAAGCCACTGGCCATTCATGGCCGTAATGGCGCTCTCGGCTTCCTGTGGGGGCGATAATGAAGACAGAGACAGGTTCAGGAGCAGTTTCCAAAAAAATGGTTGCACAGCGAAAATGAGTAATTATGATTTCACATTATCAACAAAATAAATTTAATCAAATTTATCTAAAAACGAATAATGAAAGCTTTAAAAAATCCAAAAAAAAACTCATTGAAATAAAAATAAAAAAAATATTTAAAATAACTAAATGCTTTTTCTCCGTGTTAAATCGAAATCAGAATAAGAGCCTGCGCACGACTGCATAAATATGCACTTAAATATGCTAATGCCAGTGGCAGTACTTACCGATTTCTTGATGAAGGACACAAAACCATAGCCTTTCGACTTCAAGGTTTGTGGATCGCGAACCACGCGACAGTCGCTGCAAAGAGAGCAAAAGAAAAAATAAATAAATATATTTAAGCAACAAAAACACGAAACGTAAACCTTAAAGTTTAGTCAACTTTGGTCTGCTTAGGAATTGAATAATTCTGCGGCCACCCCCGCCCAGAACGGAAGTGCTGAGAAACTTTAAAATTTATGCAAATTCTTAATAAAGACATCTCCCGGGGACTCCGTCTCTTCCTCCGGCTCCGTCTAGCCGACGTGTTCAAATATTTCCGTTCGAGTACAAAATACAAATATATATAGTATCTTCAATGCGTGTGTCTGACTGGACTTTGGCAGGGCGAGGCCTCTTGTAATTCGGAAATTAGAAATCTGACCTGATGGTGAAAAGTTTTTATTTATCTTACAGTTTGGCCTCAGCCGCAGACCAAGGGGAGATTTCCAACAGAGATTGAGGGATTGGTGATGCCAAGAAGGCACGCAGCTTAAACAACTCACCGGGCTTTAAGATAAGGACAAAGTTTTGATGGATTTTCATGCTTCGACCACAGTATTGATCTTCGGTGATTTTCATCTGTAATCAAAACGAAAGCACCCAGATCGAATCGACTTGAATCGAATCGAACGAAATCGCATGGAATCGCATAGAACTGTGGCACAATCATTAACGTAAAAGGCCTTCTCATTTGGGGTACTTCTGCCAATTGGTAGACTTCCGACTCGAGGGCCCAAATTGATTTCCCCCAGCAGTTGTACGAGCTCTCATTTGGACAATTGGGGCCTCGACACCGCACTAAAACGGACTGCCAGAAAACTTTGGCAATTACCCCCGGACCGGCAGTTTACTTTTCATTTATGAAGCATAAACCACAGCGGTGGCGAACTTGGCGACGCTGTCCGGCAACTTTTTTTTTTATGATTATTATAAGTAAAATGCCGGGAGACCCGTTGGGGTTCGGGCTCCGCTCAAGCTTTGACTTTGTGCGGCTGAAGCCGGGCGACTTATTAAATATTCACACGCGCCGCGCATTTAACAAAACGAAACAAAAATGCGCCCAAAGCCGAGTCCCAATCATAATGCCAAAACCAGGCAACAATGGCCAAAAAAAATATGTATATATACCAAAAAAAAAGGGCAAACAACGCCAGGCACGCATAAAAGTTTTGACAGCCACCGAGGTTGGTGCGGGGGCAGGACATCTTGATCCCCAGGAGCCGCACGACCGAATCCTGCCGACTTTGGGGCGTTAAGCGTTTTGACATGTCTGCTGGCAGATCGACTCGACCCGCAAATAAAGTTCTTTAAGCCGGCACTGTTTTATTTTTTCCTGCTCTACCACCACCCACTCTCTAAGAGATAATCAGCCGGCGACGTGGGCTCACTTTTGTCGGGTATCGATGATAATGATGTCAGCGATAGCTATCATCCAGGTGCCAATCGAATGTTCGGGCGAGATTTCACCTGAGAACTTATCCAAAACATGGACAGCTCATTAGCGAATCAGTTGAACCCCTTAGCCCAGTCATTAGAATGATTTTCGAGTTATTAAAATTTAAATTGGCCAACAGAGGGGTCCTGAAGATGAACAGATTGCCTGATTGACTGGCGAAGCGGCGGAGTAAATAGGCGGCAAATCCAAAAATCAAATACTTTGACGCAATTTCTGATAAGCCGCCTCGAGGCCATCTTTTCTGGTGGACCAGGGCGCTGGTGAAGGAGGATGGGTAGGAGGAGGAGCTGCTCCCAAGAGACGGACTAACATTTTGACTCAAAACTTTGCGATTAAACAGAAGTTAATTAAGCCAAGTTTTTGATGCTGTCGTTGCCAAGATGGGGCAATGGGATGGGGTTTTTTTGGAGGATGGTGGCGGAAAGGCTAGTGACTTTGCCTTTTCATGCCGAAAAATAGCAACTTAAATATTTGAATGCCCTGGTTTTACAGACAGCGAAAAGAGTTTGGCCAAAGTGGCATTTGCATAAATTCATTTTTTTGTTGCCGGTCGGTTATGAATTTTTTATGCCCATCTCCCCGACACGCCACATGCCACACGCTTGCCAATAATCAGGGAATGTGTGACAGAAAAATTGTCGCACAAAAAATAACAAAAAGGGGAAAATGTAACGAAGAAAGGCGAAATAAAAGCTGCTGAATGGGAAATGGGAAAAACGCTGGGATTGTGTGAAGAAGGCAAGGCAATTCCAAGTTAACGGGCGAATGGAAAATTTGCATTTTAATACTTACGAGATTTCGCCGAATGGTGTGAATGCTTCGCGCAATTGCTGAGTTTCAATTTCTGAGCTCAAGTCGCCGACAAAGATGTGGAATTGTTCTGCAAAAAAAAGTAAGAGAAAGGAGAAAAGAAAGTATGAGTATCGGGGATTTTCGGAGACTTTCAAATATTTTTCAGAGCATGAGAAGAAGGGTTGCCGCTGGCGCATCGTGAGTCGCACAAAATATGCGCCAGATAAAAACGCAAATCAAAAGAGAATCCCAAGTCATGCGCTTTTATTTCGCAATTTATTGCCAGCGTTGAAGCTGTCGCTTTAATGCATAAAAAAAATGTTATAAGAAGGCAGAAAGGAAAAACTTTTTCATATATCATTTTATGCTGCATAAGCAGAGATAAGTTAATTGAAATCACAAAGAAGACACGACCAGATTGATGAGTTCAAAGAGATTAAATAGGTTGAGTTGGGTGAGTTGGGTTGGCTTGGTTCGGAATGACAAAACTTGCCAAGTTGTCCTCAACCGACGCGGTATTAGTTTTCAAAAACGTCGTGGAAAACTTTGCCAACTGTGCGTCTTTTGTGCTCACCCACTCTGGCTCGTGGAGACCGTCCCCATTAATACTAATTAACCCATTCATCTAAGTAAACTTTGCACGCTCAAATCTTCAGGCCCCATCATCAAGCCAAACATCATGTACACATGCACAAACTCAAAGCCGTTCGCTGTCATGCAGGCTGCACAAACACAAGTGCAGTGGGTGATGGGGCAGCCGACCACCCCCAAGGCCCAGCCACTCCTGCCGAGGTGCAACCACCCATCCACTCGTACAAATTACTGATCTCAAACCAAACATTTAATCCTCAGCAGCATAGCCGTACCAATTTACGTTTCCAACTCTATCCTTGTTATCTAAACTATTTCCAGTGTATCCTGGACTCTCAGGCAAGGCAAAAACACACACACTCGTACGAATTGCAATCATTTATTATTATTTTTGTGTGCTTTGTCTCTTTGGCACAGAAAAAGTCGCGACTGAGCTGGGGCCAAAGCCAAGAGGGGCTCGGGCGGAGGTCCTTCTCGACAATGTCCTTCGTGCGCTCTTGTGTCAGCCAGTTCGGTTTGAGCCAAGACTTAGCAAAGGCAAAGCCAGCTCAGCGACGCACGTGGGGTGGTAATGGGTTAAGGGCCAATGCAATGGGTGTATTTTTTCGGGGGACCACCCCACCCCACCCTACGAACTCCAACCAGGCAACCAGCTAACCCGCCAACCCAAAAACCTCCCCACACAAACAGTGGCAGAGAAGTCTTACCCTAAATAATTAGCACTATTCAGCTGGGGCCCACTGACGACGACAACATTCGAGGCTGACAGCGCCGATGGGCGCGGCTAAAGGGGCGGACCCGCCTCCTCCGCCACCTCCACTGCCTCGGCCGGCGTCCTTGCCTGCTGCACGTGCAGAAATTAACATTTCCGGTAATTTTGCGAAAATGAAAAGCAAAGCGAAAAATTAACAGCAACGTCGTCGTTGTCGTCGTGGTCGCAGCCAAGGCAAAATGCGAAATGCGGAAAGCTTTTGTGTTAAATAAATATTAAAAGGAATTTCCCAGAGCCAGCGGAACTGATGGAGACATGGCAAGATTCGGACGGGGGACTGGTTGGGGGTTGTAGTTGCTGAGCAAGTGGAAACGACCTGACTGCGGCCTGTTGGCCTTTTAAAAATACAAACCGAACGAGTAAATCTCTGCGTGTTCATGTGTACAAATATACGCAAGTCTTATGCACTGAGGAAAGAGTTTATAATGATATTTAATTACTAGGAAAGAATTCAGAATTAAAATGAATCCATATTTTCCCTCAGTGTCTTTTGTGCGTGTGTGTATGCCCACTTTTTATTTAATTGGAAATTGCGTATACGCCACCGTTAATGAGCCCTTTGTAATCCGGCCTGCGAATCCTGCGGACCAAGCAGAGCCGGCTTAGTCGATTCAGGCCGCTTGGCTCGACTCGGATCGACTCGTCTCAGAGTAGTTGCCGCCGTTATTGTAAATCAATCGTTGAGGTACGCTCCGGCGGTTCTCAGGTTATTGCTTTCGCTCATTCGCACAGCAAAAGGCAAAAAGCAAAAAGCAGGCACGCAACCTGCCAGCTGAGACTGTGTGGGTTTATGGTATCCGTAAGATACATTTCCACACACACACACGCACTCAAGTGTGTGTGAGACAGACAAACGAGGCAGCCACTAATTGCAGTCAAAGGCTGCTTTAAATTTGCACTGCGCCAGCACACTCGATTGGCAGGTCGCAACACCTACCCTCCGGGCCACACCCCGCTCCTTGTTCGCGATATAACGGAATTCTTTGAACCGCCTTGGGTGTCAGCATGTCAAGTAGTGGCAGCTTTTCATTCCCTTTGCTCGCTTCCGTTCTACCATTGGCCCCGGCCGTGTCGGGTCGTTTGCTGATTAAAACGGTGCGTAGGTAATGAGTTAATTAAGTTTTTGCCATCGTTACAGTCGCCCTCTGCCGTTGTCTTTGTCGTTGTCGTTGTCGTTGTTTTTCCACACACACACCCTCACACACGTGCACATAAATTAATCATAAATCCTTGCTAGCTGCACGGCAGTTACAAGTGTTTTGTATATTTGCCAAGGACACACCAGACCCTTCCTACTTTCCTTTCTTTTCTATCCTTTCTGCTGGTGAGTGAGCTCAACGGGATTGGACGGACCAAGTCGGCAAGGATTCCGACTTTGGCTCCAAGAAGTGTGTCAGCAGTACCTGCCACGCCCCTTGTACCATTTGATTAAAGACGGAAGAAGCTACTCAAGGACTATAAACGTGTCTATGAATGTGTGAGCAAAGGTTTCACACTAAAATAAGGGATTAGCTTTAATCCCTTTGCTTTTGATTTAAAAGGAGTTTTTTTTTCTTAATTAAACCAACCTTTAGTGTTAAATAATGATTTGAAAGTACAGAATCTTCTACTCGTTCATACCTCTTTTTGAGTTCTTCTTTCTCCAAGTGTACAACTATCCAGTTTTATGTCTTGTCTTACCTTGCCTTCCTACGACCATCGAGGTTTTGTTGGCTTTAGTTGTTGTAAATTTTATGTTATCCGCTTTCATTGTTTGTATGCCTTTATTTATGTTCCCCACTGTCTGCCGGCGACCGTCGACTGTCGACTGCCTACTGCCCTACTGTCCCGGGGTCGGTGTGTGTGAGAATTTACTGATTTTCCGTTGTTATTTATGCGTTTGTGCTAAACCTTATTTCCTGTTTGTCTTACATAAGCTGCAGCGCTTAATTACACGCAACCCCATCGAGGCATCCATTTCAAGCAGGATATTCGGTTTGATTTTCCCCCAGGGAGCGGCTTTTTGGAAGCTCACAGCACACAGCCCACAGCCCACAGCAAAGATATATGCTTGTACCATCGATTTGGGCGACCTAATGTTTTATTGACCGCGCCTGCAATCTCATTTGGCAATTCACTTTGTAGCTGCCGCTTAGCTGAGCGCATAACCGACCACACGGCGTATGCGTAATGGCAATTATGAGCTCTCGCCACTGGGCGCTAAGTGGGAAGTGCAGTGCATTAAAGCCAAAAGCGTTTAGTTGCCGGTCAAAAAACCGCGGGTTCACCAGCTGACCGATCGACCCACCGACCAACCGCCTGCTGTGACAGGGAAAGCCCCAAACAAGCAAAACAATTTGACGCCAAAAACCGCAAAACGTGCTGGCCACACACCATCCACTTTCGCATCCATCCCAAAAATCGAGAAGCCAACTGCCAGCTCCCAGATCCCAGGACCCCAGGACCCCAGACCCGCCCACAACTTAACCCAAAAAATTGATGAATATGTAAGCAAATACAGCGGACCAACACGCATCGGGGGTCCTGCCAAATATACATATATAAAAAAGGATCAAAGTCCGGAGGCGCGTTAATTTTCCCAGACGTCAGCAGGAAAAGTTCGGGGCTGCTGGCAAAAAACCCATCTATTGGCCTGCCTGAATATGAGCCAGGCCCACAAATTATATTGAAATGTTAATAATCCAGTTGCTTAGACGTGCTGTGCCATCGTGGGCGGACAGCGATGTCCTGGGCGGCAAGTCGAAAAGGACAACTCAACTGTAAAAGGATATTTACATGGAGATTTGTATGCCGCTGACTTATGACTTTGATCAATGCCCGGCTGGCTGCCCGAGCCCAATCAATTGGGTCCATCCGCCTCCATCCATTGGCTTCCATCCGCATCCTCGTCTTCATCTTCGACAGTCCCGGCCGCATTTATGTGCCTTTGAGAGTCACTTATGCCCACAATTTGGCATTGTGGTTATCTGGGGGATAGCCCAGAATATGTGTGTGCAGGCTTTGATATAATATATGGCCGTCCATTTGTAAGTTTGTTGTGAAAAGATGTCGTGCATCAGCAAATCTTTAAATTAAATTTGCTTGACTCAAATCAGGACGCATTATAAAGTATAATGTGCTTTTAATTTCATTCATTTGCATGAAACGTGCAAAGAAGAAAGGCAGCCAGCGGACCCTGGCCGGCTGCTAAATGGAACTAAAAAATCTAATTAGCGTTGGCCACTGCAGAAGTCGACTTAAAGCAAACTTTTCGCTTTAATTTCATCTTGATTACCTCCCACACTGCATAGTGCATAACTGAGGAAAAAAAATACTTAAGCTAATTCGAAACTGATAAGAATTTAATCTTGAGTACAAACTAGTTTTATTTCAAACTCGAAAGCCAATCAACTCGACTGGCTAATGAAACGGCACTGACTTTAAGGATTTCAACTCTCGACCCGCTGTCTCGTTGTCACCATTAGACGCCCCCGCCTGGCTGATGTTAATGCTGATTTTTAATGTTGATTACCGCAAGCTGCCAGGCCGCAATCCTTGCCACCTTTTATCCTTTTTTTATCCTTTCCCCCCTGAGTCTTAGATAACTGAGCCCGGAGTCAGCATCATTTCCGCAAGTGTGCGTGGCATTTAAGTTGCCACTTAAATGAGCCCGCGACTTTCGCATTGTACGAGTATTCCGGCGGTTCTGGTGGCAACAACCTTTCGTTTCGGTAAGGTGGTTGAATGAATGCCGGGTTGGGAGGTTGATTGGGGTTGGGTGGTGCAGCCTCATCAAGTCGTCGCGTCGCGCAGATCAAATGAAAATTTCATTGTGTTGTGACTCGCTCTCTCACCGGCTCCGGCTCTGGCTTTGTGTCTGTTTCTCTTTTTGTTCGGGGTTTGGGATTGGGTTTGGGAAAGTCTCTACCTTTTCAAGTTTTCGTGCTTTGAAAACTCTGAAACTTTCTGCAGCACTACACTATTTTTATACAGAAAAAAAGGATATTCGCCAGTCGAAAGGAAACAATGTTTTTTCAAAAAGTTATACATATACTTTAAGATCTGAAGTAAAAGTACTTGGTCAGCCTCTTACTTATTTAATTGTAGTATTTATTTAAATATTTTCAAGTGTATCTGTCTCTAGATCTTCGGTGAATGTATGCGCGGGTTTGTTTTGTTTTTGTTGGTGTTGCCAAAGGCGCCGTCAACTTCTTCTTCGTTCGTCTAACGTGTAAAACAATGACTCATTAAGACTCATCTAAATTCTAATGAGATTCAGTAACTATTAAAAACAAAACATGACAGAGGCAGTGGCACTAGCTCGGCAGTGACTGTGGCTGTGGTGAAAGCAAACGCAAAGGGAAACGCAAATGTAGCAAAAGGGTTGCTGCCCTCGAGGCAACCCAACCGTTCCAATCATCATCCCCCGGACTCGACTCTTATCGGGGTCTTGAGTCCTGGGCCCTTTTTAGGAATAGTGCTGACTTTGCTTTAAGTGTTGGCCAAATTTAAATCATTTGTATGCTAGTCGCCTGCCTGGCCTTTAAACAAATGTCAATAATTTGATTTAAATGTGGCAGGGACCCTACATTCGGCTTGCTGATCGCGTGCGAAATTCACATTTAAATGCTAGTAGGCAGTAGGCAGGCGTCACTTGTTTTCTTTTCCTATTTGGCAGGCTTATGGGGTTGACAATTGTGCCAAGAGACATTCTAACAACCAGCAACTCGGAGAATTTGCGTAGAAGGCTGAAAGGGTCAAGAACCAGGCCAAGAAATTGCACCATGCCTGTGTCTGTATGTTTCTTTATAAATTAAAAATCACACAAACTTTCATAAGGTTAAAGACACAAACCAAAATTGAAATTGGGTGTGTTTTGGGCTGGAATAAAATAAAGTTGACCCAAAGAATTTACACTTATCAAAATAGTTTAAGGGAATACGATAACAAAAAATGAATATTAAATAGGGGGTATGTCGCCGTACTTAATTTTTTCTAAAATTCATATTTTTTCTTACTAATATATCTTGGATTGGAGTTAGAACTCCTTCTTTCTGCCAGTGCCAAAGGATACCAGAGGGGGATGTGTTTGCTTTCAGGTTTGGGTTAGTTGGGACCCCACGTACACACACGCACTACCCCGAGTTCATAGAAAGTCACCCCCAAACGGAACATTTAACGCTGCTGTAAGCGTTTGCCAAAAACGGGGCTGGGAGAGATTAGAGGATGGGAAGGGTCCCAAACACCCCCAACCCCAAGCACCCTCAACCCCTTAGACCCGCGGCAAAATGTATCTGTCGTTGTTGGTAGCACATGTTGAAAGTAAACGCTTCCCAGGTAGAATGCCACCCTCTACGCCAATCTGCATATTTGTCGGGCGCCACGAAATGTAAAGCAAGTAAAAACCTGGGTCAAATTGCGGTTACCGTTTTTATTTTCCGCCGGTACTCTGCTGCCGGTATTCCGCACCTCCAGACCCCCAATCCCATCCACAGGGCACAGGACACAGGGCCATTACACTTATTGTCTCTGTCACTTGGCCAGTTTTAGTGGCAGTGTGTGTTTGTAGGTGTTGATGTATCCACATGGCCGAAACTGCGATGTATGTAGGAATAATGGCACTGATACTACCTTTTTTTGGTTGGCTTTGGATTGGATTCGGGTTCGGTTTCCAGTTCAAGGCTGGGATCTGGAGTGTTAATTGTAAAGTGTTTGGGTTACTTTTTATTCATTTTTTTTTGACGGAAGAGAGGGGAAAACAGGCAACTGACTTCATTTAGTTTCACACGTTTTCGGTTAATTAATTTGGTCAGAAAATGAAAGGAAAGTGTTAAGGCGAGAACAATATGAGGTCATTTGCCCTGCCAGACAGACAGACAAGTTAATTTTTAGAATTATATCAAGAGGCTAGGTCTTCCGAGGGTTTTCCGTTCTGCGAAAAATATCAACACAAGCAACACCAAAAACCAACCAAAAAAAAAAAAGGTTTAAATCAAATTCAAAACTCGTCGCTGAATGAAATGTTGAAATTGCACAACCCGCGTCTAGTTGTTGGCTTAAAACAAAAATAAAATCAAAAACAAAAGCAAGGACCCGACGGCTGACCGCCATTTCACCCCGCCCTGCCCTGGGCCATCGAACTTGTTACCTTTTTTTTTGGGAAAGCTGCGCAGCTGCTGCACTTTATTTCAGTCACTTGCTTTCCATTTTTTGCACTCTGAATCGCTTTTTTTTTGGCACGAGTGGCTTGTTTTTAGCCATGTTCCCATCTGTATGTATTTTTTGTTGCCTACACTGTGGGGGGTGGTGGCACGGTGGCACGGTGGCACTAGGTGGTTGCTTTTCTGTTGAGCTCGCTTTTGTGTGCAAGTGCGGTCATTTAATTTCGATTTGTGTTTTAGATTGTTTTGCGTTGCATTTGTTGATTTTTGCCATTTAAATAGAAATTTTTATTTTCTACACGTTCCCATGGCCATGGCCTCAGTTTGGATTTGGATTCCCGACTGCAGCCGTCGCCAGTTTTTTTTCGTTGGTGGTCCGCGGTCCTGGGCTCTGAGTCCACAGTTCTGGGTCCACGGATGGCAACGGCAATTTCCATCGTCTATTTTTTATCAACGCATGTCCATGGGGCATTGCCAACGCGAGCCCGGCAAATTGGATTTCTTTTTTCGGACATTTGAAACTGACGAGCGCCGGCCGGGGAGCGATGTGCCTCGTACGGCATCAGCAGGGACCCAGCCTGAAATATATGCAACTGTTGTTGCCGCTGTCACAGCCACCGCTCCACCGCTCCACCTCGTCACCGCCAACCGCCATCCACCGAAAGCCAACCACCCACCATCAACCACCCACAACCCCTCGCCGACCAGCGTTTCTATTAGCTACGCGCATTCATAAGAGCGGAAATTTAATCTATGCCACAGTCGCGTTCATTTGCCCATTCTTGCTTTTTTTTGTGTAGAGCCAAGCTCTGTGTTTCGCTTTTGTCAATTTAAAGCTGCCGGCAAATGCTATCAACTCGCAATGTTCGTTAAATATTTAAATTGGCGCAAAACTAATGAAATAAAACCAATGCAGGAGCGATGCTGAAGCGATTCCCAAGTGGCTTCAGTTGGTTAAATTTGTGCCGGCTGCTTGGTTCGTTGGTTGGTTGGTTGCTGGATTGCGAAACAGGCCCATGGACTTTAATGTCCTCCGGGACACGATGGTTCCTTAACGTAATTTAAAAATATCCAGTATGGCAGTCGGAGAGAGCCCATAAAAAATGGAATATTATGATTTGTAGATACGAAATATAGTAAACAAATTTAAAGGATACAGTCTGTACTTTAATTTTAAATTGTCTCACGCATTTCCTCAATGAATTAATTATTTTTTTCCTCTCCCCACTGTTATCGCAGTGTAAGCGAGGGGATATTTTAGCTTGGCCATTCAACTCACGTAGCTGCTTGCTTTAAATGCTTAAATAGAGGCGAAGCCAGCCGAAAATCAACAATAACAAACGAGCCACAATCGCACACAGACGCACGCACGGCAAAAATTGGCATAAATAAGTAAAAGGACCAAACTCAGCTTCAACTTCAACCTCGACGTCGAATTCGACTTCGACTTCCACTCCGGCTGAGGTCCCAGTTCGCCATATTGCGCATATGGCACTTTGTGTCTCCGTCTCCGTCTGTCTGTCACTCCTCTTGGTGTGTGTGTATTGTGTGTTTGGTGTATTTACTCAACTGCTGTACCCAAAGCGCACTTGAGTGTGTATCATCATCAACATCAGCTGCTCTTCAGCTTCAGCCCACCCAAAGCCCAAAAACCCAAGCCCAAAACCCAAGCCCAAACCCAAGCCAGAGCCAGAGGACCAGGCTCTACAAAAACCAGGACCAAGTTGCGAGCTGCTTCTGCAACCGCCGCCAGCACTAAAGATACAAAGCTGCAGATACGGCCCCGAAAGAGGGGTGTCCTGCCAGGACGAGTATATTTATACTATACGAGTATGTGTGCGAAATGTTCCTGTGCTCCTGCAACACTCAACCTCCTACTTTGTGGCCACTACAGTGACAGTATCTTTGGATGCTTAACAACATTACAAGCTGACTTATAAAAGGGAGACCGGGCGGGAGTCGCCCTCTGCAATTTGACTTGACTTTTACGTATCGTCAAGTACTTTTCTGGTTTCGCCCACTCGGGGGACATTTGTCAGTCGTGAAGAGACAAATTTAATTTCTGCCATTTTCTATTTTCCGAGCGATGTCTGCGCTCGGATATGAATTGCAATGAAAGTCATACTCTCCATGTATGACCCAAACAAAGATAAAGATCTAGGTCTGGACTAGTCTGGTCTGGTTTGGTTTTGGTTTGGTTGGGTTTGGTTTGCTTTGGCCTGGCCTGGTCTGGTTTGGTCTCTACAAACTCGTTTTTAATATGCAGCCAACAGCAGCCGGCACACGCAGCGTATGCGTAATTTTATTACAGCTGCAACAGCAGCTTCTGTGGCACTGTGGCAGTGGCAGCATCAAATAAAACGCAATGAAATGAATGGGGCGAAACTATTTTTAGTGCGTCCAATTTTTCGACTGTGGGCTCACGCAATGCCCAGCATTCATTTCGCATTTAAATTGCTGTTCAGAGAGCAATTAGCCGAAATTATTGTTGCTACGTGTGCATCGTCACTTGAGCCGGACGGCATCTATCGACATCCCAAATTAGTAGGGGCTGAGCCGATGTGGCGAATGCTTAATGTGAGCCGGGGCGGGCCATTATTCTCTGCCCACTGGACTGGGGCACAAAAAAAATGCTGATTTGCGGTTTGGCAATGGCAATGCCAAGCCACCGCACTAACCTCACAGAAATTCCCAATAATTTACCAAAGCCTGTCGAAGCAGAACCAGAAGAAAAAACAAAGTCGAGACGACAGCACCAGAATTATGCCAAAACAAATCAAGCAAATGAAAATATCAGTGCCTCAAAATCAAGGCAAGACACACGCTGGGTGCTGCACAGCGGGGGCGGGTGTGAGAGTGAGTGGTGCCACAAATGCTGTGCTTAATAGGCATCAGCTGGGTATTAAGTTGTTGTTTTTTGTCATCGTCTTCGCCACCGCCACCGCTTCTTGCCAGCGAGACAACCTTTTTTTATGCGACTAACTGACTGAGTGGGTCCTGGGTGGAGTCCTGCCTTCAGTCCTGGCTTTTGCCTGGAGTGGGATGCGGAAGGAAGTAAAAGTCCTGAATCTCAGACGTTTTGACAAGCGCTTGCCCTGGCCTCGAATTCAACAAACAATTTGCGGAATGCCATTAGGTGACGCCTATTGCTGAAATTATCTCTGGCTTCAGGTTTTTCTTACTTCTTATTCCTGTTCTTTATTTCGTTTTTTTTTTTTGTGGTGCAAGAAGGGAGAGAGTGAAATTTCAATCACATCATCTTTTGTTAAGCTCCAGGCCAAGGCAAATAGGTAATAGCAAGTTGGGGCTGCGTACAATGGAAGCCAAATAAAGACGCCAAAAAATGGTAGCATTGGCCCCATTTTGTGGGCACGAAACGTTAATGGGTTTTCTTTTCAGCTAAAAGAGGTGAGCCAAAGAAAATCCCGTCTTTATTTGGCCTTTAAACTCATCAATTTCGCATAAGCCTTTGGCCAAGTTTATTGTTTACAAATCATTCAGGTTCGGCTTTATTCAACACCCTGGTGAAGTGGAATTAAAAGTTTGACCTTATGTCTGCCACAAAGTGTTGCACACGACAACCAAAATGAAAACTGTAAGAGGGCCGGGCGAGAGGGCAAAACCAAAAGAAAAAATTAAAAATTAATAGCAACTGGCGAGTGCCAATAGAAACCACAATGCAGCGGATAGAAAAAACTAAACTTAAAAATAGAAAAAAAAAACAGGAGAGGCCAACAAAAACTAACCGGCTAACAAAGTGTAAAAAACTATTGAGTGCTGGCGTCCCAACACTTCACTTTTTTCTCATGGCCCTTGTAGCCCGCAACCCGGCATCCGCGCTTTCTGCAACTAACAAAAATTTCTAATTTAAAAGTTTTACGCCCAACCGCCGCCGAGGACCGAACGAAGCAAAAACAAAAAGCCGGTCGCTAGTTGGGGGCGGTTTGAGGTCCTGTGGGCCTCCAGCCGAAGCTGGAAAATAGGAAAGCAGCAACAAAGACAGGCGGCAAATAAAAACGCAACAAACACACATACAAATATAGAATGGAGCACACACACGGATAGATAATGCATTTCCCGCCCAGAAAGAAAGTCGAAAGTGGGAAGGAGAAAGCAACTTGGCCAGCTAGCCGTGCAATTTTGTAGCTGGTCGTTTCAGGAGTCCATCGTGTCGTCCTCGTAGGCGTTGTGTTGTTCTTGCCCCCATCGTTAGCAATGCTCATCGGCAACATTTCGTCAGCTTCCGTAGCTGGTAAGGCGGTTGGATAGAAAGCGGGTAGAAAAGCGGGAAAGCCAGCCACCAAGCCATTCAGCCAGTCACCCAGCCAGCCAGTCAGTGAGTTTGTGGCGGTTGGAGGAGCGTGTCATGCGCGTTGGATGTCCTGCGTGGGCTGCAGTCGCAATCGCAATCGAAATGCCAGCCGCCCCCTGTCATTCGCTCCTCCTTGCCAGCTGGCTGGCTGACTATTTTTATATGCTGCCCCAGTCTTTGTGGCATTCGCCCCAAGGGTTTCTTTTCTTTTTCACAGGGACTTGTGTGGAACTGGTCCCTCTCCACCGAAGAAAATTAGCTTCTCGGGTTTATTTATGATTAAACTAATTCCATCCATAATGACAGAGATATTAATGGTTCTGGAAAAGTTCTTTGAATTCCGCAGAATTTTGTAAAAGTGATTCCATCACACATTTTTTTGCAGTGCGTTTAAGGACGAGCGTTTGTCATTGTGCATTACTTTTAGCATGCATCGCGGCGCTTTTGGTGATGCAACAATGTTGCCCGGTGATTGTTGTAATTTGCTTGTTGTTGCCTGGTTCGTTGGCTCCACGTACTCCATCCTCTATTTTTTGTTTTCTCTTATTCACCCCCACAAATTTTACGATGATTTTCATTTTCATATTCGAATCGTGAATGGTGAATCGTGTGCCCTGCGTTCCGTCCCGTCGACCGGTCGGTTGGTCGGTCTCTGGTGTTCTTTTTTGGGGGAGAATAGCTTGCAAATCGAATTATATTTTCTGCCACAATGTAGACAACAACAGACAAGGCCGCATTACAATGCCTCCGAGCCAGTCTTTACCATCATCCTTGCCTCATTCTCTCTTTTTTGTATTTTTTTTTGCCCTTCGGCCTTTCCTGCACTTTGACCGACACTCTGTCGTTTGACTTGCGGTGTTTTTGAGCTTGCTTTGAAATTACCTTACTCTCGAAATTGGCTACCAAAAAAAGTGGCTTTTATGGCCCTCTGTATCAGTATGTGTATGCCGAGCTTCATATTTCATTTCATTTATATGTACTTTTTAATATGAATTTTGTCGTGCATAATGTTGACATTTTGACGCACTAATAAACATAATTTGCTCATAAAATACGTTTTATTGCCAGCGCCCTGTATCAGCCATCAGTTGTGACACTGTGTGTGCTCAGATTCGAGGATTCAAGGATTCAAGGCTTCAAGGATTCATGGATTCGTGGCATCATGGATATTCATGGTGTTTGTGCAGCTTGAGTGAGTTAATGTCGATGAACGACATTAAATGACATCAGGGCTCTGGCTCTGGCTCTGGCTGCTGCCCCGACCCCGGCAGATTGCCAAGAGATAGAAGCAGCAGGTATAAATCCTAAATTAAGTGCTGGAAGTGCTGTGGAATTTAAGCCTCAAGGTTGAAGTGGTTTTCTGCCTAAAGCTAAAGTTCAATGGCCATTTTGTGCCCTGCCCTGACCAATGCCTCTCATGTTGCATAATTAATTGAAAGTTCACAGCTTTTCCTTCAATAACCATTTCCCAAACACCAAAACATTTTAAAATATTTATTAGGAGCAGCTTACAAGCTTCATCTTATTTTCCATGGTGGTGCTTTCATCGTTTTCCAGCGTTACAGCGTTAAGTAATTTTGTTATTTGCCAAACAGGTGAACAGGTTAGGGCCACAAATCCCGCCAGTTTGCCTTTTGCCATTTGTCTGGTAGGCTCGTTGATGCCATTATCTTATTCAGCAGCCTTGTCATCTCATAAAGGATGCCTATTATAAATTAATTTTTGCCAGCCGTGTCTTCTACTTGCCACTTTTCGCTCCATGGCTTTGGTCCTGATGCCTTTTCCTTATTTTCCTATCGCCTTTATCACATTGGGGCCCCGCACCTACATAAATACCAAACATGTTGCTTCTGTTCCGGGTGTTCCGGTTTTTCCGAGGGCCATGTGTGCGCCCGACTATATGACTATATAATTTTTTGATTTAACGCAGAAGCTCCGGCCGACGCTGTCGCAATTTTTCAAAAAAACACCCTCATGCTTTCATTTTTGTTGCTCCATCCTGGCCTGGCTGCCGTAAAAGTTGAAAGTTGTGCTGGTACTTTTCCTGATGTTGTCTTTGCCTCATGTGTGACATTGATGCCAGCTCGCTGTGAGCTGTTTTATTGTTATCATTAAAGAATGCCACCCCCCACGAATATCCTTCGCCGCCTTTGTGTTCGACATGTTGTCTTGTCTTTGTGCTCGGGCCTTCCCAATGATGCGGGTTCTCCGCCCTGAGGCCACCATCCTGGGAAACGAACAAGAAGGCCTCAACAAGTTTGACATGGCACTTGGGATTGGGCATCCGAGATCCTATTATGATTAAAAATTGCTCTGCCTTGCTTATCTTTTGCGGCTGGCTGCGATCATTAATGAAGCAGAAAGTGATTGGTAAGGCAGCAGGAGCCGAAGCTGGAGTAGAAGCTGGAGCACCAGCCCTCGGGGCCATGATTAATTGGTGTGTACAAGCTGGCACCACACAAACACAATTGGGAAAGGGTAGGGGACAAATCAAAGGAAGCTTCATGCTTTTCGGGTGTTAACTGCATTTCATTCATCAACGCCTTCTAACCGCAAAGAGCTGCAGCAAAAATAGCAAAAACAGCAGAAACAAGAAGCTGTCTGAGGTTAGCAAAAGAAACAGTACCAGTACCAGCGGCAGCAGATGCATTGGAAATTCAAATAAAATTTACCACAGTTCCTCGTAACTTTGTCAACGATGCGCAACATGACGCCGATGTCAGCCAGACATCTTGGAAAATGGGAAAAGCGGAAAAGCGGGAGGAAACCCGGGACAGACCAAGACCTGCCAGCGGGTTGCAATTTGCAATTTTATGGCAGCGCTGCTGAAAACAGAAGCAGTACGACACCGGAAGAAATAATCAATTAATTAATGAAAAATCGGTCCGAATTGTGTGTGTAGTGGAATATCCTGTATTTTTTCTGCTTCTGCAATAAAACTGCAATAATTAGTATGTTTTTTCTCGGTGCAACTGAATCTACCGCAGAACAAAACAAACCAATTTAAATTTCCAACGGTGTCGAAGGGTCGACGGTTTTTGTTAGTCTGGATGGGAAAAAGCATAGTTAACGGGTGCAGCGAGGAAAGCCGGGAGAAAACCCGGAGAAAGCTGGGGGAAAAGCGGGTTAACAAAGCTGGCGAAAAGCGCAACAAAGCGTAGCTGACGAAATCAAACCGGCAGGGCAAAAGCAGAAGCTGCAAAAAGAACGTGCAGAAATATTCGCAATGACAATTGAAAGTCGGAAAATCGCAACCAGTTTGCTGGAATTCGGAAGGGCCATGCCAGTTCATGGGTTGGGTGGAGGATGGCTGGGCGATTCTGGTGGCTCGGTGGTTGCTGTGGACTGGCCAAACACTCAATCAATAAATTATGCTGCCACGAAATATACAAATCAGCGAACGGGGAACTGTCGCGGATGCCACAAAAGCACAGAATTGAAGCAGCAACGAAAGGGGAGGAGGGCGTGCTTCAAACAGGGGGGGCAGAAGGTGGGCGGTGGGTGGTGGCTGGTGGCTGGTGGCTGGGTGGTTCAGCTTGTTTGGCCGGTCACGCGGCAGATGGAGAACAAAAGGCCAGGGCACGACCCAAGAGCACTGAACGGCGCTCAGACGGATGTGGCTTTGTGGCATTTTGTGCGGTCGCTGTTGCTGCCACTGTTTCTGCTTCAGTCGACGTCACCGCAGCTGCTGTTAGTCATTCGAGGAGGATGCTGTTGACGATGGTCATGGCCAGAAGGATGACCAAGATAGCGTCAGGACATAACCAGCCAGGCCATTAAAAACAGGGGAGTGGCAATGAAACATTTTTAGGGGGTTTTGTTAATCTGCTAGAAAATAAATACGATAAACCTCGTAGAAACCTCATGGTCTTTTTAATTAATTTATATTTTATTAAGAAATTTCAATTATTCAGTTATTTTAAAGCAATTTGAACCCCTTTCGGAGCCACTAATCTGACTTTGTTAAATGCGTTGACTGCTGTATTGTATTTGTAACCATACACAAAGCCTCTGACTGTATGCCCATGTCCTGTGGCCAGGACAGCCTCCGTACAGGCGCCAAAGACAAAGGGAAAGGCGCTTGGTTCTGCGCCCAATGCAACGAAAATGGCAAAATGGCTGCCGGACTCGCTGACCCCCGGCTGCCTCAGGCTGACCCTCGTGTGACCTCAACCTCAACCTGCAAATCCCATAAGCCCCACCTCCTCCAAAAAGCAGACAAAACGGCTCAGCCTCATCGATTTTTCCCCAGGAAGAGGTCCAGACATTTTGCATGTGAGTCTGACATTTAAAATGCTGCCGTGGATATAAAATATTGATCTCGAATGATAATTGTGAAATAACGAGTACGAGACGAGGGATGTGTCCGCAGGATAACAAACACATTGATGCCATTCATATGATGTGTCGTTCATGTGTCATTCTGGCAAATATTTGTATCGCTCCCCAGAGCGCCCAAAAAAGTATGCTACATTTTTTTAAAGAAATTATTCAACTTATGAGAAGTCTTTAAAAACCATTTCCTAATTCTTTATGATTCTTACGCTCGCTATTTGAAAACAAGTACTACCTTCAGCTTAAGGAGATTTAATTTTCTGCTTTGAGTTTTCATTGAAGCCAACTTGATCGATTCCGGTAATCGAGCTTTTCATTTGCACCCGGCACGCACGTCAACGCACCTGGATGGACCACAGCTTCTGTGCCACCCTCCTCGTGGCACCTTGTTACCTGGCCCACCTGTCCAGTCAAGCGATCCATTGTCACCACAGGGACTGCCAGCCATGAAGTCCAACAAAGTGGAAGCTGTAGGAATTTACCAACGTTTAAACTTTAATGCCTGCTACAACAGTTTTTATTCCTTTGCCATTTTCTCTTTTTCCACTTTTGGTATAGGTGTTTGTATGTGTGAGCTTGAGATTTTTGTTGTTTCGTTTTTTTCTCTCTCTTAGCTAGCCAGAGGGATACCCCTCCAGTCTCTTGCCCAGCAGCCCCGCTCCAATTGAACCTAATCCGGCTGCTAAAGTATTAGCTACGTAGTTGTGTGCTCATCCCGGCTGTCCAAACTGCCTTATGCTGCTTTTGTTGTTTGCTGGCATTTAGAAAAAAAAAAAACAAAAACAATGGAGGGAGTAAAGAAAGCGGAGAAAGAATGCCAGGGAGCCGGACAGGAGTGACGTTTGTGAAAAGTTGTGCCTTTGGCCAAGGGCTGCAAGTGGAAGGTGGAGGGGGAAGTGGAACTGCAACGTCCACTTAATAACAAGGCATCAGCCGCTGGACGTCACTTGGCATACTAATCCATAGCCCACGAATGGAACGACCCACTGGAATTAAGTGACCAGCCTGGAGCAGATTGGACTTCCGGCCATATCAAATACATATATACTATGTGGCTGTGAAGGTGGCTTTTAAGACCGTAGAAGGAAAAACCTCGCATATGCTTCGTTTTAATTAAACTCTTTAAATTTCTTAAATAAACCATCAAATTTCTCCGGGTGCTTTAACTAAGGATTCTTTCTCCCAACTTCCCTCTTGCATCTGTTTTTCAGCCAGACAGCTTCACCGGCAAAGTGGACAGCAAATGGACATTGGGGCAAAGACATTAATGATAGCCGACATCAATGAGTGTCGGGTTGGCTCTTGTCTGGCCAGTGAAAAATTAATACAAAATGTCGGCGACAGCAGGGCAAAACAAAAGACTATCATATCCTAGAGGAGGGCAAAAGCACTCCTTTGGCGACTGTCGAGTGGCAGGTGAGGCTTGAATGGCTTGACTCGGCGTCAAACATGGCGTATGATTGATTTTCCAGTCGTAAACTACGGCTGAGCTGGGCAAAAGTCGGGGGCCAGATAAAGCGGCAAATAAGCTTCAATAATAATAAAAGTTATAAATCTTTTGCATGGTCTGTCGAGGACAAGGCAAGGCAAGACAGTGGGGCAATGGGGAAGGTTGTCCTGCCAAAAGGACAACGACATGCTGCAACCCGGCGATAATAACAATTTATTGCACACACACACTCACACACTACCATTTGCAGAGTTGCCAAGTGCCGGAAAAAGCCGCGAGACACGATTGCAGCAACAAATACACGCTTCATACTACATACTACATGCGACATGCGGCAGAGAGGAAAAAGCGAGAAAACGAGCATAAAAACCGCACAATAATAAAAATGAACAATGACAGGTTAATAGCAAATAAATGAAAGCCCATAAGAAAAGCGCAACAACAGAAAAGGCGGACCACACAAAGGAGAAGCCTCCGGAGACCAGAGTCCGGAGTCCGGGCCAGTCTGGCCGACAAACTATCTCCTTGGCCTAGGCAATTGATATATAGTTTTCAATTTTAAAAACCATTCAGCAGCTGCAAGGGCCCCACACCCATCCGTTCCGTTTTCCCGAGGCGATAGGGCAGAAAAAATGCCAAAGATATATACTGAGACGCGCGGACGAGGACGTTGGTGGCATATTTAAAGCATAACTTCGGGGAAAATCGAGACCCGTTTCGAGAAACTGAGAAGGCAGAAGGCAACCAAGAGCCAGACCAAGATAATGGCACAAAACGTACTTAACAGCCACAATAATGACGATAATGGGCAATGAGTTAGCAGCTAGCAGCCAGCAGAGAGCAGCCAGCAGGTTGACAAAATGCACTCGGCATGCAATGCACGCTGCCTGCCAATAATAATCGTCATCATCAGCATTATCATTAGCGATTCGAAGGACTTTTTAGTCCTTTTTAGTTCGTACACGAAACCCATGCTTTGTGTCTGCTTATGGAGGTGGAAAATGCATTACTGCACCGACAGATGGCCAAAAACCTATTTATTTTCCTCTTTAAAAAGCCCTGATTGCTCTGAATCCATATGCCTAATTGCTAAGCTCATTGGCTTTTTATGCAAACTTTATAGCATATTCTGTAAAAACCAACAATTTGAGTTTAATTCAAATGTATTTATTTTTTCAAAAGCCACCTTAAACGCATCCATATTCAACCAGGCTTTGCATTTTTTGTTTTATGCGCTTTTGGAGTAAACATTTAATATGTTTATTTATTCAATTGAATTTGAAGTGGCGAGCAAAAAAGTCTGTTATAGGTGAAACATGAATATGCAAATCAATGGCGGCAAATAAAATGAAATAAATTCACGAGGGAGCAGCTAAATAGGCTTCAAAATCAGCCATAATCTGCCTGCTGCTACGTTCGATATTATTCCATTTTATTTTATAATTTAAATATGTCATATTTAATATATTTAATAACGTTGTGATAGGTGTCGCAAGCCGCCTGCAAGCGGATTAAATTCATCCACCAGCACATCGCATCGTATCGCATCAGATTTTATTAAATTTCGTTCGCTCCGAAAGTTTTTCGCCAAAGTGACAAAGAGAAAAATCGATCACCTGTTTAAAGTTGGAGTACCGTGCCGCCTCGAGGGGCGGAAGGAGCAACAATGGCGGGGCTACTTGGCAGCTGTGCCAACGCATCAGTCAACGTCTTTACAGTTTAACAAAGGACGACATTTGCCGGTTTGAGACACACGAGGATGGGGCAGGAGCCGGCCACTTTATAAGCCAAATTCAACGCTACGCTCCGTTGTTGCCATTGCACATAGCGCCTTTGTCTGTTTGCTCGACAACTTTTTACATTCTTGTGTCGTTCGCTTTTGGCAATTTGTTTTCTGCATCTAACAACGACGAATTCAATTGAAAATTTCAGCAGACACTTCAGCAGCAGGGACTGGTATTGCAAATTTAAAAACAAATTTGCCGCAAAGCAACTTTCAGCAACAGTAGCCGTTGCAGTAGTAGAAAACTTGGACAACAAAGTTTTTTTGGTCCGAGACTCCGTTTCGATTTTCAATTCCCTGTCTCGCAAAAACTGGTCAAGTGTGGACGTGCGTTTAAATGTTACGTATACGCCGCGTTGGCCGCGCTGTCCCCGCTGTCCTAGCTGTCCACTGCACTTGAGCAAATCGTCTCGTCTGGGTTTGAGTTTGAGTTTCAGTTTGACTGTTTGGTGCGGTGTCTTGTCCAACGTCTCATGTTTGCCTCGTGCACTTTCCACCATGTTGGCGGGCACAAAAAAACACCAAAGAGGAAGACGAACGGCAGACAGACAACGGCCACGCCTTCCACCTGGTGTTTACTTTTCCGCCCCCGACGTCTGTTTGCTTTTGATAGAATGTGTGTGTATGTAGGTGGTGTGTTTGCCTTTCGTTTAGCCAGAATGCCAACTATGACAAAGTCGGTGTAGTCGGTGTAGTCGATGAATCAGGGAGTCGAAATCAAAATCGAATCGAAGCCATTGACTGAGCCAATGTGGAAATTGTCAATAATTTCCAATTGATTTCTATTTGATTTAGCTCAAGCTAACAAAGGCGGACACCTAGGCTTTGCTTGGTCTATAATTTCTGGAGACACAGATACGACTACGTGGTCAGGTCTTTAGTTTGCGTGGCCGAAAAAAAACGTCTTAAGATGAGGGGAAATAGCTTAAGTGAAAACGTAAACTTTGACAAACACGCGGGCCTCGTTTTGAGGCCAAATAACATTAGACAGCTATTAGAGGCTTGGCCGAGTTTTACGACAAAAACCATAAAAAGCATTACTTGAACTGCTCGAGTTGCTCGTAAAATTCGTGAAATTTGTAAGGACCTCAGACGCAGACTGTAACAGTATAACAGTGTAACGCGGCCATAGGCGTAGGCAGGCAATAAAAGCCAATCGATAAGTACCCAAAGTGTTGGAGGTCCTCGTAAACAAATGTGGCAAATGTGTGGCCCACACCTCGTCCGCCAGCCATTCATCCATCAAGGAATCGTCAAAGGAGTTCACAATCTCCTGCCACAAATTTATTAGCTACCCCCTCATCATTATATTGATTATGACAATTACGCGTACTAAAACCTACTAAAGTTAATGTCCTTTTTTTTAGATTAGAAATATCGGAGGGCGGGTTCTGTGTTTCGACTAAAAGTTGAGCTCATTTTGAGACTTACCCTGCTTGGGGGACACGCTGAGCACCTGCTGCTGCGGCGACTGCTGCTGCGAGTGGATCTGGTATTGCTGCTGCTGCTGGACCACCACGGCTTGTTGCTGGGCGGCACAGACGGCGGCTGCCACGGCCTGTTGTTGTTGGTGGTGGGCGGCAGCGGCGGCTGCGGCAGCTGCAGCGGCGGCTGAGTGCTGCGATTGCTGTTGGTGCGGCGACTGCGACTGGGGGTGCTGCTGCTGCTGTTGCTGCTGCTGCTGGGTGGTGACGATGGTCATCTGCTGGGGCTGCTGCTGCTGCTTGCCGTTGGGCTGCTGCTGCGGCTGCTGCTGGGGGGCGGGAGCCTGTTGCTGCTGCTGCTGCATATGCGTCTGGTGGATGGCCAGCAGCTTTGTCTCGTAGGGCTTGCCATGGGCGGCGCCCACGGACAGGGGCTGACTGCTGAGCGTCATCTGTGCGGTGGCTGGCATCATCAGCGTGGGCATTGCCAACATTTTACTGTTTCAGTTGCACTCGGATGCTGCTTGTTGCGTTTTGCTATTGATGTTGTTGCTGCTGCTGCTGTTGCTGCTCGTGTTGCTGTTGCAGTTGCTGCTTTTGTGCTGCAATGCTGTTGCGGTGCGGAATTTGCACGTTTTGCGGTTGCACGCAGCTCGCTTTGATGTTTAATGAAGTGCCTGCCGCCTTGCAGTTGATGATATAAATAAATTGTGTTATAATTTGGCTACGTATTTTTTAATGGCTGCCTTTTTGTGTGAAACCGCACTATTGCTGTTGCTGCAGCTTGCTTTTGTTGCTGTTTTATGCGCCAACGATTTGATGCATTAAATAATTTCTACAATTTTGCTAGTTTGAAAATGTTGCCTTTTTTGTGGTTTTCCTTTCCGTTTGTTCCGCTTCGTGTTGTTTGTGGTTGGCTTTTAATTTTTAGTTTTTTAGTTTTGGGTAAAAAATTTTTTGCTTGACCTTCACTTATCACAGACCAATGAAATTTGTTTTCAAAAAGTTCATTTGGTTTTTATTTTGAATTTATGTTCCCATCCAGAATCCCAAGCACAAAAGGCAGGAAATTCTATGTTCAGATTTCTCTAAAGGAATATTTTTTTATTATTTTATTTCAACTTGAACCAGAATATTTTAATTCTCTTATGAATACAAATATTCAGCAAGCTGAAAATAAACAAAATAATAATCTACTTGCCAAACAAAAGGGGTAATTAACTTTCATTGCTGTTAGTGTGGTTACAGTTCCGTCAATAAAACCCTCGACTTGCCCTGTTTTATGGATCGAGTATAGCCCGCGCACAGCCATTATCATATATCAGGACTAAGCCATTCACACATCATTTGAAAAATTAAATTTAATATTTTACGATTTGTGTGCCAGCTTTGTATGCGGAGCGAATACGGCATGAGCCCGAAATACAAGCAAAAAATAAATAAAAAGTTATGCCCGAAACGAGGGACGACAGGCGGCAGACACTGAAAGTGCGAGAGCAACGCAATGTCTAAGTGCCAAAAGCAGGAACAGCGGCAGCGAAAAAAATTATAACAATAATAATAAAAGCAGCGGAATACAAGTGCCAAAAAAACACGCACCAGAAACCGAGCTGGAGTTTACGACAGACCCCGAAATACGAAAGACGAAAGACAGCAGCATCCCAACAGCAAACAAAGCTGCGAATCCTGCGAGTCCTGACACCCTGTACGCCCCAAGTGTTGGCAAGTGTCAGGATCAGAGACAGCCTCGCCGTCAGTCTAACGTTTCCGGTTTTTATGGCACAGACGGACAGACAAATGCTATGTATAAATATAAACTTATATTTTTATTTTTATTTGGAAAGCCAGAAGACACGGAAGCGCAGAAAAAAGCACGAATGCAGAGGCCACACCAAAAAAAAACCTACATATATGTTCTCTATGTGGTAGCCAGCATTCCCTTTTTCTGTGTATGACTCAAACACACACTGGCACACTCACTCGAACACTCAAACAACACACTCACACACAAGGCACACACAGTTGCAGTGTCCTTTTTATATAGGAACCCATGCGATGTCGGCTGGCGGCAGCATTTATTGGCTGCTCGTTGTCGGTTTATGTGCCACACAAGCCGAAGTGCCAGACTTTGGTTGTTGTTTCAGAAACGGGCTGCTGATTTCGCCGTTCTGCTGTTCTACTGTACATAATGTGGCCAAAAACACAACACACAACAGGCACAACAAAATACATGCACGCAAAAAGCGTTGTGGCAGCCTGGCTATGTAAATAAGGCCAAAATCGATGCTCGCCTCGGTGACAACGAGACCAAGGAACCCCAAATGGGTTAAGCGTTTCGCAAAAAATCTTTAATTTGCATCGATTTTTAAGGAAATCTACTCTGGTTTTCAAAATCATATTGATAAAAACTGTAAACACTCTAAGCAGCCAAACTTTGGCAAAAAAATCATAATCAAAAATAAACACTCAAAACTGAAGAGAATTTTTTTAAAAGTACACAAAGTTTTTCAATTTTATTTATTCGGTTTTAACTTTAGTTAGATCATTTTTGTTTAAGGATTTATTTAAAGTTCAGTTCTTAGTTAAGTTTATCGTTTGTTCGGCTTTTGTTTGTTTCACTTCGTTGATTTCTTTTCGCTTTTCTTACTTTTCGGTTTTTATTTAGAATTCTCTTTAGCGAGCAGTTGGCTTTCGGTTTGGGTTGCTTTGGTTGGTTGGTTGGTTTGTTTGTTTGAGAAATTATAATAACAACTTAACAACAATGTAACGAATATCCTTTCTTAACGAGGACACAATTCAAACTGAAGGCGAATCGCCTTCGTCCGCCTCACAAATAGTCAACACATCGGTCCGCTCCGGTCGTTTACCGTTATTCTGCCGACGTCGCTGCCGGCAGAACATGGCGCTCCGATATCCTTTTGGCCGAAACGAGCCTTATCCTCGCGGAAAACCTGCGAGCTCTGGCCGAAGTGCCTTTCGGGAAAACTCACTCTCAGGCATGCGTTGTGGAAATTCGAAATGGTTTCCGTCTTGGCTAAGTTATTTTTCCCAAAGGAAAATATATTTCCCTGTTTTTTTAGTGATTTTTATAGCACTTCCTTTCTGTTATACTTCTTAGAGTCGGGTTATGTTAAAGGACTCTGTTGACTTTATTCATTGCATTTGGTTGAACGGCCCAATTTTAACAGGAATCGCTTTCTTTTCTTGGGATTACACGGAGTGCATCTGTTTAACACGCGATTTTGCTCATTATGCAAAAACCTTAAGGGTGAGTCGAGTGTTTTAAGCATAAGCCACTTTGCACTGGGCAAACAAACAAAGACCCAGACACAAGCCCCCATACACCAAGCACATGCCATTGTTTATGCGCTCGAGAGCCAATAATCCACTTTTGTTTTCTTATCACCACCCCCAAGGGCACCACCACCCACCGAAGCAACCCAGCCACCCACTAACCACCCAAACGCCCCGCAGCACTCAGCTCGTTGCCGCATCTCTTGCCCTTGCCCGCCACCACTTAATTTCTACTTGATTTGTCGTTTAAGAAAACTAATTGTCTGCCTTTTGTTGAGCGTGAAAACAATGGAAAACATTTTAGCAACTGTTACTCCATGCCGAAAGCGTATTAGACACAGAAGTCGTCGAAAGTGTCAACTGGTCTCGAGCCCACAGTCTCGAGCCTCGAGTCTAAGAAGTATTTTGTGGAAAGTAGCCAAGTCGCAAATGGTTCTGGCTTTTGGTTAGGCCAGAAAGGAAGCCAGACCACAAGACACTTCAAGGTCACTTCAGACGACGAATAGTTACCAGATGAGCCATAGCAGTGGCACAATTCCTTTCTTTTTTTTGCGTTTTTCGTATCTGTATCTCAAAGGGGTAGACCCTGATCGATTTCCCGCAAAACGGAAACGGATACCCACACCATGGCTAACACGGAATAACGAGGCAAACTCTTCGTTGCATATTCATGGGGCACGGGCACAAACACAAACACAGGCACAAACGAGTTGACGTCGATGGTGTAACAGATATCAGTTACGTTGCATGCAACAGCCAGGCGACTCGCGGTGCTGGGCCTTCGAGGCTAAAGGGGTTAAGCCAAAGGAAGAAACGGCCAAGAAAAGCTTGTCACACGCATAACTTAAAATTTATAAATAAACTTTGCAAGAAAGGAAGAAAAGTTTAATGTTTAATCGATAACGCATAGTTTTTAATGTCTAAATAAATTTGTATTTATTTTTTAAGGGATAATAATTTATAATATTTTAAGAAGCATAACCGATGAACCAAAGGCTTAACAAAGTTCTTATGTTAAAGTTTTAATTCCAGGAAAGTTATTTTTGGGTTTCAAGGAAGTTCCAATGAACACTCTATTAGCATCGACCTTTTCCGGGAATCTCGCATCCTACGAGAATGTTTAGGCCATGAATGGCTGGATCTCAGGGCTCTGTATTATGCAAATGACCAAGTTCTCGAAACTGTGCAACCGTGACGACAATGCCAGTAAAGTAAAATAGCAACAGCAGCGTCGACACATTATCCTCGGCGACTAAATATGTAAAAACCCAAGCAGCAAACAGCAAACTCGGGCAACGACACACACATACAGACACACAAGTTCGCAGGACTTTCAGGACTCACGTGAGCGATTAAAATCTGAAGGAAAGTATTTCTGTTTTACTTTTTTTCTCTCCATTCTACCCAGAAAGCTGCAGCTGAGGGTTGCTGAGGTGCAAATGAGTTTTGGTTCAGTTGGAAGGGTTGATGTTGCCGTTGCCGTTTGCTGTTGGTGTTGCTGCTGAAACTGAAACTGAAACAGCAACTGAAACAGCGGCTTGTAATTGGAGGCGAGTGTCGTGTAAAATGTAAAACTTGGGCCGTAAATAAATCAAAACTTTCTGACTGAACAAACAGTCAGGTGAGCGAAAAAATGCAACAGCAACAGCCGCCCAGCAGCAGAAGCAACATTTTCATATTGACAAGTGTTCCGAGAGGGTTGTGGGTGGTAACGTGGGTGGAAAAACTAAAAAAAAAAACTCAAGCAGGAGGATGGAGCGGGAAAAACAAGTCGGCTGCTGGCGGGGTTATTTACACTGAAAATTGGAACAGCTGCCGAGCGAAGCACTTATGGCTGGCGATGCAGATTTTTAGCCCCCTTTACCTTGAATCCTCATTTGAGAATGCAAGAGTTTCGCATTAAAGCTGATACAAAAGCAGCAGAATCATAAATCCCCATTTATTGATTTATAACACAATACGAGGTATAAGGCGGAGCTAAAAAAGTTTCGCTTTGATTTATATATTCATTATTCTATCGTATTTACGGGCGGGACGCACAAATGAAATGTAAATGACGCTCTGCCAGAGGATTAATATGGTTACGCAACACAACTAAATAAAGTGAATTTAAGTTGTGGCCAAAAAGTTTTGTCCGCAATCCTGGGTCCGGACTACCGACGCCGGACTTAAGGTGGCCGCCACAAGGCTGGTGTCTTTTTCACATTTGTATAGTCCTCATAAAATGATAAAAATATTAATATAAATAATAGGGGGAGTAAGAGTAAGAGAGCCTGTGACCATTTGCCAGTGCTCCCAAGGCGGGCCTCCTGCCATGGCCTGGGGCAAAGTTTTTGATATCATCTTTAGCGAAACATCCGAGACAACAGCCGGAGATGCTGGGAAGCGGGGACTTACGCATAAGTTGACAATTTTTTGTCGCTTTGCTAGAGTCTTAGCTTGGCTTTCACATTTTTTCCTGTTTCCCTTTTGGTTAACTTTTTTGTTTTTCTTCTTCGTTGTTGTCTATTTACCGCCCTGGCTATTTTTTGGATGGGCTAAAAAGTTTAGCCATTGAAGGGCAGCTGAGCACCCCGGCCGCTTAGAGGCAGCTCGTCCCATAATTGATGGTCAGCGTTTAACTTAATTGTATGTGGGAATCTGAATCTGAGCTGCCGGTGGCAGGGGCATGCTGATTGTGTCAAGATTTCATTTCAATTTGCGCCGCGATAAGGCTGCGAGACATAAAAGTAAATTGAAACGCCTGACACTGGCTCTGACAACGGTGGACGGATCCTGGTAACACGGCACAGGAGGACCTGGACACTAGGACACTGGGACACTGGGACACCTGAACACCAAGCCAACGACCACCACCTGGCCATCATTGCTGGACGTCAGAAGCTCGTCACGCACGTGCAGGTGGAGCAGTTTCAAAAATTTTTAATTGAATTTACCACCGGACAGGGAAAGAGACGTATACAGAGAGAGAAAATATTGTAATATTACTACGTGATTAATGGTTTTTTTAAATTTATATATATAATAATAACTTATCACATATATGTCTGAGTTTTGAAGATAAAACGGAAGCACTTTTGCTTTACCCTTCTAACTAAAAGCATTTTTTTTAATCCTTGATTTTTGTTATATTTGTAAATACGACCCATTAGGTATATATTTTCTTTCAATGTACTCATACTCACTGTGCAGCGGCGGCATGTACTCCATTTCCGAGTCGCTATCGTCCGCTGTGTCCACCAGTCCGGCCCTATCGCCTCTATCGTTAGTGGGTCCTCGGGTGGGCGTGGCAAAGGAGTTGGTACGCAGGGCCATTTCCATGGCACGCAGGGCCGGGAGGCTCCTGGGCAATTTGCCATTCTGAAACGAAGAGTCGAGCGATGGACCATTAAAATTAGACATAAATAGATAAAGATTAAAACAAAAACACGTGCCAGGCAGCAGCAGGTCGTTGCAATTTCGAGGCAGACGATCCCCTAATTGAGGCATTCAACTTGATTAAAACCGAGAAACGAAACGAGATCCTAGTCGAGGGCAGGAACTAACTGCAAACGACAAACGACTAACCTGAGACTAATGCCAAGGGCGACAAATGTCCTTTGAAGTGGCGTGCAAATCATGAAAAAGGATTACACGTACTAAAACCTGGAATGGAAACAAATGCTCTGTGTCTCCTGATGGTTAAGTTTTGTTTCACTTTTTTCTTCTTTTTTTTTTTGTTTTGTCCTTTTTTTGGGGTAACTAAAAAGCAACGATGTGACGACAACAATAACAACCATGGGGACAGGCAGCAGCCAGAAATCCAATTTCAGCAAGTAGCACGACATAAATTTGTTTCCCCACACACGCACATACACACATACTACACACAACACACCAACACACACATGGTTGAAGTCCTGGTGCTGCTACTGGACATGTCCTGCAAATGAATTCTGTTAATGCAGACATTACTCGAGCATATTAAAAGTCCGAATGTCCATTTCGCACAGAATTTTATAGCAGGCGACCGCACCAAAGGGGGAGGCAAGTCGAGCCGAAAAACAGGACTACCCGGGCAACAAATAGGCACATTTGTTCCACCACCCACTTTGGGAAAATCACCCGAAATACTTACATCTATATTTCAGAGCACTGAGCCAAATTATAAAGGATAAGATTTGACATTATTCCATTTTAATGCCATTGAAAGCGGACATGGTTTTTTTTTGGAATTATATGATATTTAACTATAAGCAATTTTAGTTAAATCTTTTAAATTTCACATCTGATAATCATCAGCAAGATTGTCAAGATAGAAATGTAGTTTCCTGTGCATAATCCACCCCCTTTGGAGCCGCAGGACGCCAGGATCTGGACTGCAGGCAATGGCCAATGTAGTTAGCAGCCCGGCCATATACGCATATTTGTTTACCTTGCCACGACAATTGCGGCAGACAGTTTTTCGGTGCTGGGTATGTCGAGGGGACCAAAGTGGCCGAGGTGGCCAAGTGGGAGGGCTAAGGGCTGTTTCCGGCCGAGCCCTGCCGGACATTTAGTTTATTTGATGTTGCGAAATGAAAATTGTGACATAAAAGGGACTAAGAACATAATTAACTAGTGTCCAAATGTGCAAATCCAAACGCATAAAAAGTGAGCAAACAACACAAAAACCCGAGAGGAAAAATCAGGAAAAATCCGGGGGAAAGCACACAAAACAGCTAAAGGGGGGAAAAGCGTGCTGGAAAACTAGAGCAAACGATGCATTCAAATGCTGGGGGGCTGGGCCACTGAATGACACTTAAAGGATTTGCCTGGGCGAGTGTTGAATATGCTCACCGTTTTGGGAGTCGATTGCCATACCGGCCGGGAGTCGCTTTGCCGTATCCTGGATATCCAGAATCCCGGGCCCATTCCGGTCATCAGAGCGCACATTATTCGGTGTCCCCGGGACCCAGTTTTTGCGTTTTTACCATTTTTCCCGGCCACGTGTCGGCCACAAAGGGTCATGATTAGTAGTTTAATAAAGAAGAGGCTGGATGGGCTATGCCCTCCGATAAAGATGAAAAAAAAGCCCCGTCACCGAAATGAACTTCCACACTTAAAAGTGGGCGTGGCCCCAACGAATTATACTCCGCTAAATGGCACTGAAGTTATTTCATATTTATGAATACGAGTATGCCTCGTATATAATATACCTCGCCTCCTATTACTATTTACAATTGCAAGGAACTGCTGCCAAGCCGGGGATAATATTTGAAATTAATGATTTCGAGTGGCGCTATAAACTCGGTGGGTGGACAATTGCCAAAGATGAATGAAGACAAATGATGGTCGAGCATTTATAGCATTAGCATCAACTTTCAATTCGTTTCTGGCGGAGGCCGAGGCCTGGCGAGGGTGTAATTGTGGGTGTCCTGCAAGGATTACGTTGATTTGGTGGCCCAATTTCTTGGGGAGAGCAAATTAAATAACCGTCAAACCGTCAAAGAAAATCTGCGAAACAAAGCGTTTCACGATTTACCCCAACAAATTACAACATTTTTGTGCCCCGCACATATTTCTGTAAATTTTTTTTCCCCCATCGTCGTTTTATGTTGTCGCCGTCGCCATCGCCATCGTCATCGTCGACTTTACTTCGTTTTGCTTTATTTGCTCATTTTTGAGTATTTGATTTCATTTCTTACATTTTCATTTTCATTGCTCGTGCATGTCTGGGTATATAGTGCACAGTTTTTAATAAAACAAATTCAGCGGGCGACGGCCTGCGGCGAACATGCCAGGCGAAATTAAATTATTTCGTTGGGTTCCGTTCGGCTCTTCCCATTTCCAAGATGAAAGTAAGAGAAAGTGACTGACTGGACGCAAACATTTTATCATTTGACAGGAGTACAATGTATGACTGCCTCCTTGGCAAGCCCAAGTAACCAGAGAGTCAGACTGTTTGTTATTTAATGCCCAGAAGACATTTTAAATATGCAAAAAGTGGAATATCACCAAAAAAAATAAGATACCCTCAACCATGGTTAAAATGTAGTTAACTTTGTATTGTTGTTATTTTTTTAATCGAAAATAGAGTGCAACCCATTGCCGGATACTCAGCTTTTCCCCTGGCACCTCTGGCTGCTACAGTGTTGCATATAGTATATGTTTTGCGGCACTTCCGTTTCCGGTTGCGTTTCTTTACCCTACAGGACATTGATTGATGACGCGTCCAGCGAAAGCGTCCAGGTGAAAGTATATGCTGTAATACATATTTATGAGGCCAACATCGGATCGCAATGGCTGAGCCGCATAATTAGCAATGCGCCGGAGTAGGGAATGCAATTCATATGGCCCCATCTCGCCATTGTCCGTGAGCTGCATCGGGACAAACCGGGGGCAATCGTCGATCTAATGCCATGCAATTTTCTGCAGTTGTCGGTGGCCAACGCTGCTACAGTTGCTGTTGCCGTTGCAGTTGCAGTTGAAGCTCAGCTTTGACAGTTGCCGTTTGCCATTTTGGTATGCAGAACAGACCAGAACGGGCTGCCATAAATTAAGCCTCACATCACTCAGAGAGCGGCCATGGGGATGTTGGTGCAGATGGGAATGGGTTATCCGATGGCTCTGGATGTGGAGATGGAACTGCTGCCTGAGCTGGAGCTGGTGCCAGCTCCAAACTCAAAAGCATGCCAAAGGCATCAATCGGCAGAGTGCCGTAGAATGGAGCTCACTGTCTCGTATTTACACTTGAACAAAATGTTATCTTAAAAACTATGCATTGCAATTTAGTTTTCTGTTACAATTAAAGCTTTCATACCCTAGCAAAGAGACGATTTGCATTTTATACAATACACCCTGCAGATTTAATAGAATATTTAATTGATTTTCATAATTAATGCAGCTTTATACTTTATTTTCTTCTTATTTCCAATTGCATTTTGCCTCTGTGCAATAATAGGATCGTTTCAGAAGCGGGATGGCATTCAGTGCCGGAAAGACACGCAACATTGCATATTGAGACCACACGTCGTATGAGCGATGCCAAATGTTGCCAACGCAAAGGAGACGCCACCATATCGAAGGCATGCACCCCAAGACTGCTTTCAAAACGCAAAAGGGGGAACTATCGCTCATAATTTTCAGTTCTCCTATGCCAGCCTATGGCAGTCGATGCAAACAAGACAAACAAACAGCGTCTCAGCTGCACTTTGCATATCCTGCCATAGGCAGGATTCCGATGTGCGATGTCCTTCGAATACCCCATCATGCATTCCATAGAAACGACTGTTATTGCCGCCCCGTGGTTTTCCGCTCTACGGTTTTATACGCTCATAAAACTTTCAAATGCCATTTCTTATATCAATTCGCATGAATTTATTAGGACCACACTTAAACCAATTTAAATAAGTAAGAAAATTATATGAAATTTTAATTTTCTCGTTAACGTTATTAAATATTGATTGAAGAAATTAAGCCACTTTCTCTATGTCTAAGTATTAAAGCTACTGCAATATTATTAAGGCTTCACATTACAGCCAATAATATACGAGTGTATGTATCACATGGTTTTCTGAGTGCAGGACTCAACTCTTGAATGCAGAATGTCCTCATTTATCTTCTTATCACTTGCCAGGACCGAAAGTGCATTGCTGGACCTTGGCTGGGCAGTTGTAAATGTTGTGTATTTGCCGTTTGAGTGGCCACCGGGGATGCATCCAATCCGATCCGAGCACCTGGCCATATCGGAGGCTCAGAGTCCCCGTCAGGGAGCGGGAATAAATCAAACTGTTGGCCGGACGGGGCAGAGCCACTTAAATGGTCGCTTCAATACTGCATTGAGCCAATTATCACAGAAAGTTGTCCATGCTGCTGGCTTGTCGGACATTAATTTACAGCCACAAATATTTGCACACTCCGGGAGCTGGGAGCTGGGAGCTTGGGGTAGTAAGTTTTGAAAGCCTTTGTAAACGGGGCCGAAACGAAACGGCTTAAGCGACGACAGCAACTACAACGGCGAACGCCATTTAATCGAAGCCAACTAATTGCCTCGTAATTGACAGTTTGACTGTTTGGTAATTTGTTTTTGCATGTTGCGCTGTCAAAAAGTTTGGTTTTTTTTTTTGTTTTTTGCTTAACCCTCCCACGCTGTGCTTTTTGCTGTTGCTCCTTGCTTTCGCCAGGATCGCGTTTTCCAGTTGAGCGAACGCCAAAGACTGTGGTCCGTTCAAAAACAGCAGCACCTAAATGTGGCTAACTGGCAGGAAGCCAAAAACTTTGATATCACAATTCTATTGATCATATTCGGATATGTAATAAACACCCACTAGGTTGGATAATTTGCAGGGCAATGCATTATGTTTATTCTATTTAATGGTTGAAAAAGAAGTGTACTTTTCCCTAAAACTAAAGTGAAGTGAAATCAAACCCTAGATTAACAATGGTCTGGGCTTGTTAGCCCACTCCACCTGAATTTTATCTCTGTAACCAAATATTCGGTGCGTAATTTGTGTAAAAGCCAAATAAATCAATTAATGTCAAACAACCTGTGAGAGCCAGGTTGAAAGGAGGCATCGCTGGCTCGTAGCTAGCTCCCCTATTGGAAAAATAATAATAATTATTCGAGACCAACTGACATTTTGAGTCGGAGGCAAATATAATTAATTAGGTACAGCAAAATACGCCAGTGAATACAACACAAATTTATAGAGGCAAGCCGAAAGCCGAGTCAGCACAGATGTAGAGGGGCTGAGGTCTATCAAAAGGCCGAGACCAAGAGCCAGGAACCACGAGCTACGAGCCAACAATTCAATAGTTGGCCAAAGAAACTTTGCCACTTCGTCCGGCATCCGGCATTTTCAAATGTTTTGCTGCAAACACACTTGCCACATAATGAGTAACCAAGAACCAGCCGCAACAACAATTCCTGCTCCAATCAATTATACGGCCAATTAAATACCGAAAGGCAACGGAAATGTGAGGAAACATAATGGACTCGAATCCTGGGCAGACAACTCATGCTGAATCTATTCGCTTTCGATGAAATTTATTTTACGTTCTGGGATCTCTCTCCGACTTTTTGTTTGTTATTGAAAATAAAGATGCCGAAACACGTTGCAAAAGACAAACAAAATAAAGCAAGAAATGGCCCTTGAGGAATTCCAACGAAACTGCTCTACAAATTAAAGACAAAAATTGTGGCCAGGTGGGTGATAGACAGCCGATTTATCTGAGTCGCCACATGCACTAATTTAATGAAGAGAAACCACCAGGGTACTAGGAACACTCGGAGCACTCGGAAGTTAAGTTGTCGTTAGTTACAGCCAGAAACGACATGCAAATTAATTGACCAGGAAAATGCAACGAAATGAAACAAACAACTCACCGAGCTTTGGTCATTTGGAGAAACCTACACATAAAATTCAATGATTGCTCTTCAGTGTTTCGTCTTGTCCGCATACTAATTTTAATAATGTTCGTATTCATTTCAAGTCCTCGACGCGCAGGTCACTTTCAGACATTTTGCTATTAGATAAATTTTGCAATAAGCTCGAGAAGAATTCAAGGAAGTATTTTGCAAGGAAAAGACGTGAGAGTTATTTGGCCAAAAATAACACTGAAGGATACTCCTGAAATATTTATTAAGACAATAGATGATGGCACATATCCCTATCCTATTTTTTGAACAGTGTAAAGCCATCTCAGCAGGCATATTTCAGACTCACACATTATTATTGTTTTTGCATTCAATGAAACTAAATTGCGATTCAGGTGGAGTAAATGCCGATTGTTGGATGTTCGATTTCCGGCTTCTTAAATTTCAACAGATCCCAAGGTATTTCAATTAAAATTACATGTGAGCCGAATTTACATCGTTCCTGATCTGGGTATAGTTGGAATATGAATCGACGCCTTTGGTGTAAATTGCTTATTTAACCACATTGATTGATTTAATGGTCTAGGATATGCATTTCAGTGATTTTCTCACCAGCAATGCCTCCTCAGGAGGACAGCTCACTATATGTATGAAGTATCCGTGACATTCTAATTGCCTTGGCGAAAGCATATTTTCACTTAGGCCAGTAAGTAATGCAATGTCCTGCCTTTCCAACTGCAACTTCGTGCTTTTGATAAGAAATTCCCACAGAGTTTCCGCAGCCTGAATGCCTCTAATTTGACAGCCGCGGCATTGTTGTTTCGCTTACGTGTTGTCTATCGGTTGCCAGCGACACGCCTTCGTCCTTTCCGGCCCCGCACGACCGATTTCTTCTTGCTCGCATTCACATTCGGCGAAAACATTTTCTTTGTGTCAGTTGAGGTTGCATTTTATTGTGTTACAACACAGTTCGGATTTAGCCAGCTCCCCCCGCCAAAGCCCGCTTTTTTCCTTCGAGGTCCTTTTTTGCTTTCCTTGTTTCGAATGCAGTTACTTTGGGATTTGGCCTGACAGCCAGTTGGAAATTGCAACTGTCAATTGCATTTAATTTGCCCTGTTCCTGGCGGTTTGACCTTAACAACAAAGCGAAGCAAAAAAATAAAGTTTCTAAAACTAAATTTACGCTAAATTAAATTAGGGCCTGGCAACAGTTTTTAAGGGACGAGGACGAGACTGAGGAGCTGCCGCTTTAATCCGAATACAGTATCAAGTATACGCCGCATGGGCCAAACACCAAACGCCATTGAAAGTGAAGCTGCTGACAGCGTTTACACTTTCAAAGGCTCTGCGCCCGTCGAGTGTCGCGAAAAATAAACCGTTGGCAGCAAAAAAGCTTTTGCGCGGCTGCTTTTGAAATTTGGCGCCCTCGCACACAGCGAGAAACAAAGGAGCACTTGACGGCCCAAACACCCACGCATCTCCCAGCGACACGGATACACAAGCGTTGTGGTAAAAGCTTTCAAGTGCCAAAGCCAGCAACAACAAGAAGGGCGAGCCCGTTACTGATGCCGCCGCCATCTCTCCTGTTTCTGTCCTTCGTCCTTTTTATCTTTGCAGCGATGATTAACCCATATACTTCGTACGATGTACGCCTGTTTTTTAGCTACAATTTAGAGTACCTGGTACGTCGTTGGTTTTTTATTTGAAAATTTGAAAAGTATTTAAGCTGCTTTTGTTAAAGAAAGCATTAAAAATTATACATTTAAAGTCTCATGTGAGGTGACAAACTCTAAACCAAATGAAAGACACAAAATGGGTTAAGAAAAAGAAGGCAGAATAGAACAGAAGTGCGCGACACACTCACACGGACACTGGCAGCTGGGGCCCAAAGGGCAGGACCAAGAACCCAGGACCTAGGACGCAGGACCTAGGACGCAGGAAGAAGACTTAGTCGCAGAGTCGGATGCGGTGAAATTCAGGCCACTCAACAGAGTGGCAGGCACTTTTGGGGCGCCACCTCGTGGCCAGTCAGCAGATTGAATTAACAGCCCGCTGTGGACTGCGGCCAAAAGATGCTCGGAATGGTGAGATCGGCCCGAATACAAGGATAATGGAAGCTCGGCAAGGCTAGAGGGGTTGGGGCGGAGCCAGAGGTGTTTTCCCCGGGGAGCAATGAAGCGTTTACAGGCCGGGAAAGTCACCACATTCTGTTAATGCCACGGATTCCTTGGTAGCTTTTAACCCAAAGTTACATTCTACGATGGCCTTAAGGCAAGTTATGATTTGAGATTTTCGCATTTGGTTGCGTTTTTGTTCTAGTTTATTTTATTTTATTTGAACGTTTTTTGTCTTTGCTGCCAGTTGCTTGTCCAATTTGCCAGTTTGGCTGCTTGGCTGTTTGGCTGTCAACGGTTTCCTTGGATTTTCCTTCTCTGGCCACAAGGCAGTTCTTTGATATTGCATCCTTTGGCGTTGATATCAAATTTCTTTTGCTCTATTAAGGACATGCCCGACTTTTCTTTCCTCTCGCTTCGTTTTGTTTCAGCTTCAGTTTTCCATAGCTGAGAGCAAAATAATGACAGCCTCGGTTTGAGATACTTTTTTCCTTGGATTCTTTCCAATGAAGTCAACATTCTGCCATTCCGGCATTCTGGTGGCACTCCTCGAAATATGTGGTTCACTTTGTGTGTCTCGCTGTGTTTTTGTTTGCCCGTTAACGCGGCATATGAAATATGGATTCACTTACGCATCAGACCCGACCCATCGGTGCCATTAAGCCACGGACCACTGACACTCCTGGTCGAAGGATTCTCTTTTCGCCCACCGCTCCATCCTCTGTTCTTTCACATTTTTTCCACATCCGAATCTGAAAGCAATTCCTTCTGCGTTTTTTGTGCCTACGACCGGGCATAAAAAAATATGGCGTGAAGGGCCAATTCACTTGTTTTTTTATATATAAAGTAAAACAACAAAATACACTGAGTTCTCTTAAAATAAAATAAGCCAACAATGGAATCCTTTTGAGGGAGTCTAGGACAAAAAAAACAGACCTTTGATTTAAAAGTGCAAGGAAAGTTTTATTTTTAACTTAAAGTCATTTATCTTTTGTTAAAAAATTCATTCATGTCTCTTGTTTTAAAAAACATTAAACCCCGTTTCAAGGCATCGGGATTAGTAAGAGATTTTGCCCAAACAAATAAACAACATAAATACAGCTCACAGTCTTGAGTTATCTTCATTTCTCATGCAAAAACCAAAAAAAACAAAAGAAGAAATATAAGAAAAAAGATCTTAGAAACCATAACAACAAGAAAACTCTAACACCGAAATCCGCTTTGAGATATTCCGCAAGTGCATATAGAATATGAGCAGAGCAATTATTAAATGGAAACCAAATGTTTTTATAGCAGAATGCCGGAGGCAGGGTCAAGTGGGGCAACCAAGGAGAACCAGACTCCAACTGATTCCAAATTCAGAAACTTTAACGAATCCGACAGGCATACTAAGCACAGTTTTTTGTTAAACATAAAACTTCAATATACTATACCCGGGCACTGATAATAAAATTTTCTCGTTGAATAACACTGTCAGAACTCAATCCCAAATTTTCTTCAGTGTATAATGGAATATATATACGATATATATATATCTGTTCCACATGTGGGTGAGAGTAAATTATAAGAGCGGCTACTGCAGACAATGAAGGCATCATACAGGATGCTTTCTTTGTGCATGATAGGGCGCTCAGAAAAGGGAAAACAAATGAAAGTGAATGCTTTTGGAAGGGGAGGTGTTGGAGAAAGGTATTGTTAAGTTGCCGGAAGACCGCAAAAAACATACATGAAGACCAGGCATTAGATGTGGACAGGCCGACGGGCAGAACCACAGACATGCTGTCGAAAAAAGGCATTTCATGAAAGATTTAACATTCAAATGTGCACTGAGAACGGAGAGTCCTGGGTCCGAAATGAAACTACTTAAGGACATGTGAATGAACAGCATTAAGGATGCATGACGGTGATGTGCATCTAGTTTATGTTTATTTCTCATGTAAAAAATATGTAAAAAACGAAAATGAATGCGGCAGAGTTATCATCCGAGTTGTGAGCTGGAAACTTATGAATTTTTATTTTGAAAACTCAACCAACTCACTCGCCCTCACTGTATTAAGAAATTTCCGAGTGACCACTCGATGTTTTCTTTTTTATATGCAAATATAAAACGGAGCGTCCAACGTCGTGTTTTTTTCCACAGCCTTTTGTGTAGCAGATTCTTAATCAGGACGAACTTATCCGGTATGCACAAGCATCAGCAGCAAGGCTATCAAATAAACGAATCGCCGGACACGACCAAGGAGCCAGTGAGGAGCCGGCAGAAGGATAAGGGAACCAGCGGCAGACACTGTCCGCTACTAGCTTGTCCTTGCAGTCTGCTCCACCTGAAATCCTGAAAAACGAAATCCGAAATCTGAAATCTGCCAGCAAGAACGTAATTTAAACAGCACGTTTTGCATGTCGCTGGACAGACCTACTCAGCCCGCCGTAAAGGGCCAAAAAAACAAGCCCAATCCTCAAGTCCGGCTCAGCTTTTTGGTCCTACTTCATCCCCTTAAACTGGAATGCACTGAGAAAAATGCTACTGAACTTCTTGTCCACTTTTGATGGAGTTAATCAGAATTGTTTTCAGTTAAATATTTACCACAAAACTTTGAAAACATTTCATATATAAACCTAACTAAGCACTTCTTTCGGTATTTCCATTCGGCTGCTTCTCCTGGTATCCTGTTGTTCTTTACTCATATTAAATGCAAAAGTCATTGAGCGCAGGACAACGGAGGATGGGACGGAGAGCGGCTTCAAGGAGAAAGGCGAAAAGACCGAAGCAACAAAAATAACTAGTTTATTTGCACATCCTTGGACATGAGTTTGCTGTAAAATTTCGTGTTGATGATCTTACTAGGTTATGCATTAGTTTTTTGTGCAACACCGATCCCCCTAGCCAACGATTTGCATTTCCTCTACCCGGCAGCTTTGATTTTTTGTGTCCTGTCGCTGCGCTAAGTCTCACCAACATGTATGAAGATTCTTCGTGAAGAGCTTCTCTCCAAAGTTGCTTGTCTTTTTTGTTTATGTAAATTGAAGTTTGGCAGCAACAGCACCAGCCCCAGCCTCAGCACCAGCAGCATACCCATAAATATTAAGTATACGTGTCATTGTCCCTGCTCCTGTTGTCCTTCACAAATTGCAACATTTAGTAGCCCCAGCAGGATTTTTCAGTCATTGACTATTGTTGATAAACTGCCAATTTGAAGAGGACTTTATAAAGGACCTTCTCTGGCCAGTTTCAAGTTAGTTTAATGCTCGTTGTAATTTCAGAAGAAGCTAAGCCTGATATTTTGTTGTTTATTAAAAGTACAATTTTAAGTCTAATGGTTTTGGTTTTGTAGATTCCTAAGTCTTAAATTTTGAATAATTGATATTGAAAAAACTTACTCTCTGATACACGCTGACAGCGGCCGCTGCTGCGGACTTCAAGCTCTGCACGTTTCGAGGCGATGGCAACGGGGGCGTGGGTGGAGCCCTTGAAGGCAAGGGGCAAGGGGCAACAAGAGGCTGGGGCAGCCATGTTTGTGGCGGAGGTAGCAGGGGCAGAGGCGGTTGCAGCAATGGCGGGTGGTAGGGGCTCAGCAAAGGCGGCGGTTGTGGCGGCGGCGGAATCCTTTTGGTTTGGATCACTGGCTTGCAATTTTCCGCAGGCGGCATGGGTGGCGGAATATGCAGATGTTGCTGTGGCAATTGCTGTTGTTGCTTCTGCACTGGCAGCATAAACGGCACAAAGATCATTGACTGGGCGGGTGCTACGCCGTTGCAGTTGCCGTTGTTGCTGCAAGCCTGCAGGTTGCCGCTGTGCCCATGGCAATGCGATTGACAATGTGGCAAGGTTGCAACATTGCTAACGTATGTTTTGGATTCGTTTGCCGGTGGTGGCAGGCCACTATTACATGAATAATTATCATATGCAGCTGTTATTTGCGGCAACTGCTGAGTGGCAGTCGCCTCCTTTCGTTGCCGCTGCTGCAACTGTTGGTAGAGAGGCGGTGGCGGATGTTGGTGTTGCAGGCGCGGTACTGGCAAATGCTCATAGTCCTGCTCACAGCAGCCACAGTCTTGACAGCAACTTTTATGGTTTGCGGCCATTGCATACGGCTGACTGCTGGACCGAGCGACGGAGCGGGCGGAACGGCCCAGCAATTTGGACGACTTCCCCTGCGGCGACTTCCAATGCAGGGAGCACGGCAGGATGCCCACAAAGCCCAGCCCCGAGGCGGGACTGGCCGGAAGTTCACTCTTCAGGTTCGCTATCTTGGAACCGGTTTAGTTGTGCAAATCAGGCTTAGCTAGAATAAACATGAGACAGAGAAATATATATATTGAATTGCTTTAAAACCTTAGAAAATATGTAACTTTAAATACAAGTTTCTGCCCAAGAAGCCTGTAGCCTGCCTTTAGTATTTCCTTCCTCAGACCTTTCATAATTTATGAATTATTTTTGGCATGGTTGATTAAAGCGTGCCCCTCATTAAAACAATTTTTTTGGAAAAACAAATTGGTAGCACGAGAAGTATTAACTTTCTTTTGAAAGTATCTTGTTGTGGCTCAGATTTTTCACCGCCTGTTGCTTGGATCGTTGGGCTTACTGCCTGGCACTCGTTGGATGCTTTCAGAAATCACTCAAAGTTTGTCAAGAACGAGAAACCAATTTTTCACCTGAGTGCATTTTAATTTCGTATACGCCCCGTGTACGCCTATTCCCAAACAGTCTTCTCCTTCAGTCCCGAAATATACCGAAACACACCGTAACCAAAAACAGTCAGTCAGTCCTATCCCTAACCCGGCTGTAGGGGAAAAGTTTTCTTTTCATTGCAACACGCTTGAAATGGCAACTTGGACAAACAGCACCAAGCAGTAACAACAATAACCGACAACCGACACACCAAAAACAAAAAAATTTGCTGGCTTTGATGCCCCTGCCGCTCCCGAAGGCAAATGCGAGAAAAATTGCCCAGGCTGGCTCCTGTATTGGTTTCCTTTATCCTGTTTCTGCCTACTGCCTGCTACCTCATGTCCTTGCCCCAACCGGCTTTGCTCAATTTGCATGCCTCTATCCACACTTGATTGTTGACTTCGCCCGAGTCCGTAGCAATCCTTGGTACACGCATTTTGGCCAGGAACGAATTCTTGCAGCAGACCAAACAATAGAATTTTAAATGTCCCAAAACAGGTGCACGTGTTCAGCCTTTGGCCAAAATTTCTGTTCGTCGGTCAGTTGACCATGGTTAATTGTCAGCCTACCTGCTAACCAGGAAGGCTGGCCAGGAAGACTCATTTTTCGAAATAGAATCAATCAGAGGGGTCAATCATAAACTTGTTTCGGGGACTCAAATACTGTTTTGCGATATAGATGATGTCAAAGGAATACCTTAGGCAATGAAAAACCTTTACCATGAGAATTTAGGAAAATGAAAGGATTTCTAAACTTGAAAACTTTTCATTTCTTAACCCGCACACGGATTATCCTCCTGAAATGACTCCTGTATCTCAAAGAATTTACCTTTCTTTTGTTTTGGCAAGCAAACACAAATATCTTCAAAACAAATTTCCATAATTCCATAAATATTTGGCCCGCATAATGAAAAATATTTGCACAACTTAAGATCAAAAGTTTTTGGTGGCAGAGCTACAGAGCTACGAGCAGACAATAGCAGGAATAGTTTAGTTTCGGGCTTAAGACGAGTCTGACAGCAACTTTTCTGACTTTAGCTGGCGATTAAGATTAAGTTGCCGGCAAAAGCAAAGTTTTGCTTTTTGGCCACAATTTTCGACTGGAATCGTGTTCAATTTAAATTTTTGTATCTAATAAGTGAAAGAGATATGCGTGTATGGAAGTTTTGTGGCATTCGAACTTAATTGCAAAACCAAAACCAAAAAAGGGGACCTGCAAGGACACACACAGACCGCTATGGTCCTTTAAGAGCATGTTTTGTAACCTTTTACTGAGGCTGTCTCTGTCTCTGCTGCTGCTGTTTCTGGCTTTCAGATACATTCGTTTGGGGTGCAGAGAGCCGAAATTACAAAGAAACTTACAAAAAGAATTTGGTAGCATCAAAGCAAAAATTTTTAATGAATTTCTTGCCGGGCAGCCTTAAGCCTCCAAAACGCACCACACGCAAATGCAAAAGGCGCAAAAAGGACGGGTCCCTGTGCCCATGGAATGGGAATGCAGGGTCAAAGGTCCAGTGTTGCTCGTATTGCTGTTGCTGCTGTTGCTGGTGCTGCCGCTGCTGTTGATGTTGCTGCTGGTGCTGCTGGGTCCACTTCCACTTCATCTTCCCTGTGGCACTGGCTCGGAATCGGGCAGCTCGTTGGTGGCCTTAATTAAATTTAAATATTTTATCACCGAAAAATTGCCAGGCGGCAGAAACTGTGCAACAACAGCAACACCAACAGCAGCACCAACAGCAACAGCAAGGACATGAAAAGGGTGCAAATGTGTTGGTAGTTTGCGTGTGTGTTGGAGTGCAGACAGCCGAAAAATACTGATGTGGGTGTGTTTTTCATTATTTGCCCAGCGCTGCAACTTTTTTGCCGGTTTGTTGGATGCCAAAGCGTACTCCGTCCCGTTTACCACCTTCCGATCTCGTCCTTTGCCATCGCCACACTTCATATTCAATTGTGTTGAATAATTGCCATACGGTTTTTTGACCAACGGTTTTTGACACTTTCCTAAAAGGACACACGCGCTCTCAAGTGCCCCGCCCCCCACTCAACGGTCAGACCGCCCTCATGCCACATTCGAAGTTCGTTTGCCCTTTTTTAAGTCCAACGGACAACGGACGCCGGACGGGGGCTTTTGACCAAAAAATGAGCAAAACACTCAACCAACTAGGAAGGGGAAAGCACAGCGGACCTCTTTGGCCACGCCAACAGCGGCAACAACAACAATTGCTAGAACTGGAGCTGGGGAAGCCAAACAGAAACAAAACATGCCAAAAACGTTTTTTGAAATATCTTTGTAAATATTTAAAATGCTCTGTACATGCGGGTGCTTCAATCAAACCGAATCGCCAGTGGCAGGGGATGGCGAAGAAAGGACCGTTGATGCGATATTTCACGGAAGGTCGGGAGCGGACCGAGACAAAGGTCCTGGGACAGGCAACACACAAGGATATTGTGAACCATGCTCACCCTGGGGACAAACGGCGAGGGAAACAAGTTTTAAATAGTTTTTGTTGGCAAATGTCAAAATGCAATTTGATATTCATAAATTAATGAAGCGCCATTGCAACAAAAAATCTCTCCTGGATTATAAACTTTTTACATAAATTATGTGGGCGGATTTTCGGTGGCAAAGGGTACATGTAAAGGGCCGAGATTTAAATCTGATGCTTAAATATGTAATCCCACCGCCTGATTATAAATTAATTAGAAATCAGCTACAAATTAGATATTCCTTTCCAGATGACTTTCAACTATTTCATGAATTTAAGTTTATTCATTTAGTTTCAGTTAAGGTCCTCTGTTACTGATGATTCATTCAAAATAGGTAATTATTAATGATTGAAAAAAAACGTTTTTAATTCAATTCTTAAAAGATTATATATTTTTTAGGATAATTGTATTCGTGCATTATTCAATTATGATTAGGGTTATTCGAGTCCAAACAAATTCTTTTTCAAAATCTATCGAATTTAGTTTCTTCCTTTATTTATTTATCGCAAATATTTTATGGATATAGAAGAAAACTGATGGATCTGAAGAATCCGCATAATCCTGCACACATGCGCACATTTTCAAGTCCTGTTGTCTTTTTAGACAACTCAGAAATTGTAAACAAGGTCAAAAAGCAAAACACGTTGCACAATAGTGAGTGCAGGCTGCAGAGCCTGCTACAGCTGTCCGTGGCTTCTACTACTCACTGACTGGTTCTCTTTCTCCGCTCCTGAGTGCAGGACTCACTCACACACCCATACACTGGGGCGCTCGTAGGACAACTCCCTTATGGCCCACTTGCCGTTGTATCGTTGTATCGAATTTTTGTCCTTCTGAGAGGCAGGAAAACAAAACAGGAAACGGAGAAGCCAGAAAAAAAGCACTGAGTACACGAACACGTGGCATTCAAGAAGTGGGGTCGGGAGGATGCACGCACGAATATGAACCGAAATCCGCGGAGCTCCTGGAAATTAGACCAAAATGTCCACGATAAATTTTCAGCTCAAAAGCAACGCCTCGTGTCGACGAATTAACACTGAAGAGTCAAGTCGGCGTCCGGCAGTTTCAGTAGCACTTTCAGTGCCAGCAGAGCCGCTGCACCACCACCGAAAAAAAGTGTTCCAGCACACACACACACACATAGTTAAACATAAAGAAACGCAGTGGAGTCCACGTGCCACCAATACAGGACACGCAAGGCGAGCCAACCCAAGCAGCGGAATAAAAGTCTCAGTTAGTCAGTTAGCCGGGTGGCTCAAAAAGGGCTCGCTCTGCGGTTGACATTATCGCATGCAACTAAATCTCTCACACACACACATATTGGGAAAGTTGCAACAACCCCCACCTGCCCCGAAAGCGTCGCACCGCCTTCGTGCGCTCATTCGTTCGTACAACGAGGCGTATGAGTAACAATGGAAATATGAACGCACACAGAGAGCCACTAACACACACACACTCAAAATCCTTAGCGGCATTTATGGCATTTGATATGCTAATTCGCACATATTCGCGTATGGCCAAAGAGTGAGAGGGAGACTGCGAGAAAGAGAGCAAGGATAACAGCCACCACCAATGCCACCAGGACAGCAAGGTGCGATTTTGACCATCTGCAGCGTCTTTGCCTCCATCGTCCTGAATCCTTCGTTCAGCAAGTGACCCACGAGTGTCTCTTCTCAAACTGCGTCAATTACTGACGCTCTGTTTTGATGGCTCTTCAATGGACTTTTTTTCTAGATGAGCTTTGGTATAAAAAGGTTTCAGTTATTTACCTTTTCCAAAAATTTTATAGAAAAAAAGAAATAACTTTAAATTTAACTTATAAAGCTTGAAAATTCCAAAAAATAATCCATTATTTGGAAGATCTTCAAAGGAATCAAGGAAAATCTTAATTCCCATTTGTATCAAGAACTTTAAACAAACTCAACACATATGTAGTAACTTTTTTTAACTGTTAAAAATATTAAAATAAATAAAACCCTTTACCAGTTACCAACTTGCCCGAAATGTAGCGCATTCCTTCAGGTCGTTGAGGTCCTTTGGCGCCATCCACCACCGAAAACGCAGCGATGACAGAGCACTGAAGCATTACACTTGCTCTCTTGACTCTCTGCTCGCGCTGCAAGGATACTCACCAACACCAGCCCAACTGGCGTCCAGTCAGACGCCACGTGAAGTGCATATATACGGTACAGAGGCGGAGTTTGAATGTGAATTACATAAAAGGAACAAAAGACTTATGTATCGAAGTGGGAGGTGCCATCAGAGAGCAGTACATGCTGGATTGAAATTTGAAGTTTTCCATTTTAGAAGACAAAATGGCGGTTGGCTGTTATTCAAACGAACTTTCCAGATCATTTATAGTTTAGAACCCCGTTAGAAACGCCGCCTCTGCACATTGTTTACGATTTGTTTAGGGGGAAAATACAATACAACAACAGGCGTGCAAGGCTGGCAGGATAAACACGATGCACGATACAATTCACGAGGACCCCGCTCACTGAGAGCGAAAGTAGCCGTGTCCTTGCAGCTCCTTTTATCCTTGTATCGCCGTTTTCCGAGGCTCGCTCTCGGCTGCTAAAATACGATACAACCGAGTAAGTGAGAGGAGGGCGATTGGGTGGTATCCTGTTGAGCCTGTCAGGTCCTGTTGAGTCAGCTGGCAGGACAGGACACCTGCTGATGGCCAACCGGCGTCCACTTTGACACTTCCAGGACACTATCTGCCGCTGGCCGGGCACGTGTGACATTATCGCCGATGTGGGTCCGAAAAACTTCGTTGTACATCCGCCGGTCCATGAATATTACTTAGTTCCATTTCGCAACTTTTACAGCTTCTCTGCATTCCGTCTCCTTGGCAAATTATGCAAATTTCAGATTTCCAATGCAAACATTTACTTTACTTTTCAGCGCAGACAACGTCGCCCGGCGGCGCTTCATCCTTCGTCTTCCAGCCATTTGACATTTGTTCGGGTTCCTTATCGCGGCGCCTTTCATTAGCGGATGTCTGGGTCTCCCAGGACCTTCTAATTGTCTTGCAAATTAGTCGCCAGTGACGGACAAAAAAAAATATATTGTATAAAAACCATCGACCCCAAAGGAGTCAGGAAGGAGATTCCCAAAAATGTCCTCAGTTCCCGCCCTGTTTACTTATCGAACAGCCGGTATGGGGGAGCATGTGGCATCTGCTTGAAGGAAATGAAAAGTAAACAAAGCTGCCGTGCAACAATCGGTGGCATGTGAGTGGGCCATATGCCACCACAGTAATTTTTGAGCGGCGATTTCCGTTGAGCACAAGGACGTGCCTGGCGAGGATTAGCCCCAGAACCATAACCAGAGTCAGAGGCAGACATCTGCAGAGCGTCACCGGGTCCGGCGGAAACGCACAACAGACAGGGCATCCACTTGGAACACTACAAAATATATATGAAATATTTAGACTCTTTAAGTAAAGAGCTTGACTTTATTTTATATTTTAATAAAAGTCTTAGTTTCATGAATAAACAGATTTGTTTATTAAACTAACTTTTTTTAAACCTTAAGTCTTTCAAAGATTTTTTTCCAGTGCATAGACTTTTTCACATAATCCTCCTGGTAGGAAACAGACTGCACGGCAATCGATTAACTGCCAAGTCTTTAAAGTGGCTTTAACCAAAGTCTAGTGGCATGATGTACGAGTCTGAGTAAGCTGTAAATATTTCATGGAGTTGAACTTTAAAGCATTCTAGTGCGGCTTGCCAGCATCTTTTGATCCACCCACATGGCCGGGGAAAGTTGTTAACATAGAAGTTGTATCCTATTTTGTCAGTGGTGCTGGCAATTATCCATCCGCTGCGACTGCTACTGCGGAGTAATAAAGTCAATGTGCTGTCATTAACATAATTTACAAATACTTAAAAGCATCGCCGACCTCTACCCTTCGGTGAAAAATGTCTGTTCATTTAGAGTGAGAGCTCTCCATCGACAGCATTTCATTTATTACTGCCAGGCGAAAGACAAAATTGCTGTTGCTTTAATTGAAAAATTATTGTCCCATAAAATATGTAAGCTTCATAAAGAATATGGTATGTAAACTGGGGAGGTTGGGGGCAACCCAATTGCCATTCCGACATTTTTCATCGCGAATTTAATTGGCTGCTAAAGTTTGAAGTACTTCCCACTCTCGGCGAATTAAATACAATTTTAAATAGTTGTGGAAAACAGTCCGCCTTTGGGCCATGTTTGATGGGTTCGCTTTGGCAAAGTTGCAGAGACGTTTGCAAATCGCTTGTACGAGTCCCGGTCCTGCCTGGCGAAAAGAATAAACAAAACTTGCTTATATATGCTCGTATAATGAAATCCCTGCGGAAATCCAGTAGCAGCTTCAGTTTCTGCTTTGGGGAGACAAAAAGGGGCAAAACATTCTGGAAAATTACCCTTAAAACAAAAATGCATTATTGTCATCTAAAATGCAAGCATGCATTATCCTGTCACAGGTCCTTTGAGAGTTGGCTTTTTGCATTGCTCGCCCGGCTGCTTTAGCTACAGTTGCCTCTACTTTTTCTACGACTTCTATTTCTTGTGCTTCGAGCTGCTGCTGCTGGAGCGTTTATTATCCAACCCAGACCTCAGTCCCAACCTGCGAAGGATACCCAGACAATAGTCCTGCCCGTGTCCTTCATAAGCCAGTGAGCTGGGATCAATTTGCCAGCAGCCAGAAACCTTTTTAGTTGCGCATGCAAATATGACAAACACAGCGACCACCACCCATCCAGCCCGCTAACCCTTGCAACCCAATCTCAATCCCAATCCCAGTCCCACTCCCTTCCTGGAGCACTCTGGTCTAATCCACTCCTCGGCTAGCCCTTTGGCCATCTGCGTCTCGTGTTAATGCTGCATTCTTGGGGGAAATTATCGCTGTCGGAGAACTGAGACTGCTCCGACTCCGACTGCAGTTGGCCAAATTTGAATTTCCCAAATTATAGTACATATTGAAATATTATTGCAGTGGGCCAGCCCAAAAATTTTACGGGTGTCTTCTTGGGATTTCCGGCAAAGTGCGAATTTGACAATTTTTTTCAGCCCCCCCTCTCGGTTTCGAGTATTTTTTTCCTTGGGGGCAAGGAACATTCGCCGTTCGAAATTGCTTTCAAATTATTTTGTCAGCTGCGGAAACATGGCGACTGGTCTTTTGGTTCGACGCTTCCACTACGGCTACGGTTTCGTCTTTTACCCGGAACCGGTTTCCGGCCCGCAGTCGTCACTTGCGTCCAATTTGCGGCCAAGGCGAGTGGAAATTGAACACAGATTATTATTGCTTATTTCTGCATGCGTTGCAGGTTCGCCGCTTGCCGGATTACAGCCATAAAAGCCGGGCCAGGGAAATCATATGGCCGTGGTCTCGGTCTCGCCCAACTCTAATAAAAGCCCCAGCACATGGGCAAACCAAATCACAACCGAGCCCGGGTTAGGTAAGCCACGACTGTTGATTTCCAGGGTGTATGAAATACATATCATATAAGCACACTAGATATTTAAAGAATTCATTAAAAAATAAATATACTTTGTTAGAGGCTAAGGAAAAAATCATAAACTTTAAAGATATTTAATTGCCAAGACTAAAATTGGTGAAAAATCTATATCTGCTCAAATAGAAACCCCGGCAAATGCTAGGTATTTCTTCGCTTACGGTAGAACTGAAACCACAGCCGCAAATTGAAAGACAATAAATGTGCGCAGTCATATGGAAAATTGTGATATTCACACAATTTAATTAACATGAATAAATATTGTTACAGGCGGGCTGGGACCCGCCTGGTTTGATGGGCTCATCTCCGTCCCCGATCCCCTTTAGCCCCATCAGATTTGCACAACAACAATGGCAGTAGGCGGTGGTAGGCAAACGCAAATGCAAAAACAAAACCAGCTAACAGCTAACCGGCTAACGAGCGGCCAACATGGCGTATGAGTAACGGCAGGCATTTGATTGTCTGCTTGCAAAAGAAACAACAAACAGAAGGCAAACAAATCGGAAAGACAGGAGACAATCTGTGGGGGGTAGTGGGCGAAGGAAAGGGCGGAGCAGAGATCGGGAAAACAAAAGGCCCGACAGGCGGACAGGCGGACAGACGGACAGAAGGACAGACCGCCCGCCGGCAGAGCTGGTGAAGCAACATCATAAATCCCCAAAATCTCACAGTGTTATTGTTTGCAATCCGAGCTCATCAACGGATGGCAGCTGGCAATTTTGGCAAGGATTGCCGTCGCACGCCTGCACACATTGTCAGCCACTTTAAATGCCATCCAGCCAGTCGGGAATGGCGGCTAATCAGGACATTTTCCAGGAGTTAAGCGTTCAAAGTCGCGACATTGTCACGCCGCGCACTTTGAAGGCTATTCGTTGGATGTTTTGTGCTGGGATTTAGAACACCTAAAAAAATAAATGCAATCAATTAATTAAAATTGATTAATGCTTTACCCAAAAAAATATAGAAAATTAATAACAAAAGCTTAATTAATTTCTGATGAAAAAAGTATATATTATTATATGATAAAAAGAGCTTTAAAATGAATATTTTTATATGACTTTCAGTGACAGTTTTCATCTTGTATTTCTAGTTCAACGGCTTGGATTGCAAAACCAGTCCGACATAGCTTTATTAGGGCTTATTTTCGGCTTTTTCTTACCACCTTTCGAGCAAACCGACCCCATTTTGTTTGATTAAATGGAAACATGAAAACTTGTTTCATTATTTACCAGTTGGCTTTCATTATTCTAATCAAAGAAGAGCTTGAAATGCATAAACCAAAAAATTAATAATCATTTCGACAAACAATTTCATTAGCAAAAATTTCAATTAGTTGCACGATTGAATCGACAGAGGATTTCAGCAACTTTTTCAGGCTCAACCTATTTTCCTGCCTCCTGCTTTGTATCTTGGTATGTGCGGGTGGGTGTGTATTAAAATCAATTGTAAAATCAGTAAAAAGTAAACTCGAGAACTGGCAGAGCAAAGTTTTGCGATTCACGATTGAAATCTTTTACGGCCAGAAATTATGAGAACATTTTCAATTTGAGTTTTTAGGGGCGCGGGAAGCAACAGAGCGTGACACAAAAGTAAAGCAAACTTTTCGCTTACAGTTTCATGAGCACAGGGCAACAATCGCTTCACTCGAAGCCATGGCGAAGACATTGAATTGCCAGCAGCACCACCCAACCCAGTCAGTCAGTTCACCCGCCACCGGCAGTGGCAGCAATTCGCATAACAATAACAATAACTTGGCTGCAAACATTTCAATACCAAGATTCAGCCACGTTCCAATTGTCGGGGTGCTGAAGAGGCCAACCAATGGATAGGATAGATGGATGAGATCCTTTTTATACAGGGAGAGAAAACCAGCTAAAAGATAGATATTTTGTAACTTTGTGACAAGCCTTAAAAACGTTTTTATATATATTTGTTTATACAGATCATAAGTTAAAGGAATTTTTTTAAATTTAACTTTTTAATTTGTTTTTAAAAGACTGAATACCAATGGAAATCCTTTAGCAAGAACCGGATTCTTTGCCCTGAAAAGTATGCTATAATTTGTTTGTTTGACTTTACTTGCCTCTTCATTTGGAAACGAATAATTTTTTGCGATGCATCGATTGAAGTAGCAACCGGTTGACTTTGGCCGCAAGTCAAGTGTCCTGGGCTCGGGTCCAGGAGCAATATTCCCTGAAAAAAAGTCAATTGTTCAAGTTAAAGTGAAACTTTCTCAAGAAGTTTTCCCAGACGACGTTGGCTTTCTTTTCGTGCCTTTATCTGTGTTGCGGAAAGCAAAGCTTCTGGGACCAGGAGCGATTGTTGGACGGGATTCGGAGAGGGAACGCTTCAATGGTTGCCATTGACACGTTAACTTTGCAATTGCAGGGCGCACCCCCGTCATTGCCCCCATAATCTCCGCGCTGTCTGCCGCTAAACGCAGTTTTTCCGCTTATTTTGCCAGCTGTGCGTCCTGTGTAGACAGTGCCTGTCGTTTTCGCTGCGTGCCTTATCTCCGCCAGTCGCCGTGTCCTGCAGCCTTAAACATGGTCGGACAAATTGTCCTTTAAAACACCACCGACCGCATCTGCCAGCCCATTTCTGGCCATTTCTTTTTTTTTTTTGTTTTTTGGAAACAGCCCCGACACTCTCATATTTCAAATGTAAAGTTCATGTTTATATTTTGGCTAATGTTTTTTCTAGTTGGTGTGAGCGGCCAAAAAAAAACAAATAAAAATATTGTAGAATAGAGCAAAAAAAGGAAGAACAAACCACTTTTGAGTTTGACACCAGCTGCTGCCTGCCTGTGGTTGTCCAAAGGGAGGCCAAGCCACCCACCACCCACAAAACCTTTACCCCTTTCGGCCCCGCCGGCGATCCGTGCCGCCTGCTGTATGCTGCCTGAAGTGGCCGTAAAAGCTTTCAGCATTAATAGCTTGAGTGAGTTTCAATACATATTGTCAATATGGCCATTGGCCAATCCACTGAAGAAAAGTATTGGTTGGGTTTTAAGTTTATTTTGAGAAAATTAATCTTCATAGTACTCTTAGTAATCTGAAAGTAGAGAAATGCATTATATCAAAATGATTATAAATATAGATCCTTATAGAAATCCAATTTTGAGGAGTTTTTTCATCTGCACACACACAATGGCCAACACACAGAGTTGCAGCGACGGAGAGTCGCCAAATTGATGACAGTTTGCCAGAGTCAGTTGCAAAAGCCGCAGCAGCTTCCATGGGTCCATGGGGTCGATGGGGTCTGTGGGGTCGATGGCTATGCATATGTGGACCGACCCTGGCTAAATACATTGAAATGGCTTTGGCTATTTGTTTTTGGGTTTCCAGATGGGGGCCGCCAGCGGGGGGAAGCTTAGATGGCCGGGACTGTTATAGCTTGTGCCATTTTGGCACTTTGTAATTGCCTTGTTTGGCCTGTTGTTTTTTTTCTGGCCTACTCCTCTCGTTGTTATTGCCATGTTGGCAACGCATTTGGCTTCGTTTTTTGCGGCATGGCCGGGGTTTTGGCTAAATCTATGCCATAAGCCATGTTTTTATATATCAATATTTTCACAGCGCCCTATCCTGCCATGCAATAATGGAATCACAAATATATATACAATATATAGATATTGTATAAACGGAAAACATACAATGCAAGGCGTAATTCTCGTACCGACTTTCGGTCTCTCATGGCGATAAGCTTTTGCTTATGGCTGGCATAAAAATCTATTGCCAACCACAATCGGGCAATTAAGGAAATATGAATATAAATTGGCCAAAGATGTGTAATTTCTAGAATATCTTTGTCCAAGCCAATAAGAGCTGAAAATGTAACAACAATTTGATCACAATTCGCACTTGACAAGCGTTTTACAATTGAAATTCCACAAAAGCCTCGAATATTCATTCGGCCGTTCAAAATTCCCAACAACGGCAATTCCTTCGGTCGGCGGATGCATTTAGAATTTATGTGGCACTTTTCGGCCGAAAAGTCGCGCGAATTTATTTCCCGCATTCGCTGACCGGCTGACCACTAACCGTTGGTCGTTGGTCGAACCGTTGGGGGCTTAAGAATACTTTGTCGTAGTCGGCGCTGGTCGTAGTCGTCGTTTGTTTTATTGTTATTGTGCAGTCATGACTTAAAAATTTGTCGGGCGCGCTTTCCCCAGAAAACCGGGAAAAGCCTCGGAACCCTAGCTCCCCCAGGACACCCCGATCTCCGGCCTTGTAGCAATGACAATGCAAAGCAATTTCCGTTGCCGGAGCGGCGCTTTTATTTGGTCATTTGTTTGTGGGACCCAGTTAACCCTTTCAGTCAACTTCTATTAAGGGAACTAAGGAAATATATTTTTATTTTATTCTTACATTTGTTCCAAGATCTTAAATCTCTTAAATATCTTAAATAGTTGCCTTTAAAAGCTTAACATAATAGAGTTTCATAATCGAATTTTCTTTAAAGAATGCTTACTGTATTTGACAGCTTGGGACGAAAGGCACAGGCACATCCTGAGGACCCGGATCCGAATCGCGCTCCTGATGCGGATTTGTCTATGGCAGTCGGAAGTCGCGGCCCGGGGAGATGCACTCTCTTCACTTCACACACTCGTATGCCCAGTGTAAATTTATCGTTTTTAATTTGCCGCAAGCGACAAAAAGGCAGCGACAAAGAAAAAAACAGATTCACAGGGGATCGTTGTAAATAAAAACAAGAAGGAAATATTGAGAGGACTCACCGAGCGGCAGAGGCCGTTTGGTGGACTGAGAAAAATGGGAGCCGCGTAATGCCTTTAATGGTTTTTGCATGCACCGCTTTTTGTGGCGACTTATTGAAAGCGATAAATAAGGATATTTCGACGCCGCGGGCAGATGGGTCGTATGAGCAATGTCAGGCGTGAGTCAACGGAAGCCGCAATGATTATGCGGTTAGCGTAAATTTGTTTGCGGGTTTTGCTTAACTTTTGCCACACCAGCGGTGTGTCGGTCAAGTGCTAATAAGAGCAACGCCTCGTAAATATAACCAAGGAGTGCCATAACTTTGCCGCCCCAAAACTTTTTGCCAGCCAGCGAATCTATGAGCCGGCAATGAGGGGCCATCAAGTACCCCTAAATGACTGCAGTTGCAGTTTCAGTTTGAGTACGGAAATTGCAATTTTATAAACAACACAAGCCGAGCAAATAAATTCGCCAGACGGAGAGCCAAGTGGGACAGCCGAAGGTGGGAATACCCTGCCAGGATATTTAACTCCAAGGTTACCACAAAATCCACATACCCTGCAGGAGGAATGCAACTCAAATCAGAGCTGCTGTGTTGTACAATTTAAATTTATGTTATAGCCAAAAGTTTCCAAAACTCAATTAATTAACTTTTGTTGCACAACTATGGCAACTACAATGCAAACATGAAACTCGCGCTCCACAACAAAAAAGCAAAACAAGGGCCCGGCTGAAACAATAACTAATATAAATATTTTCTGTTGCAAATAAAAATAGGGGAAAATTAACAAAATGGAATAAAAAAAATGCAGAACAATGCAAACATGAACGGAGCATACAGTGGAACAAATGCAACCAAGTGGCAAGTGGCAAATGGTGAGGAAGAATGCGGGGCGTAGTGCTGGAAAACTAAAACATTTCCGTCAGAGGGCCGGACTGCGGAGGAAATCAGTGCGAAATTTGTGGCACTCTGCGGTTATTTTTCTCTCATATCCCATCCAATCTTAGCCTTGGACGAAAGCGTATACGCCCCGTGGACGTAATTTAATGCCCGGTCATTGCTCATACGCCCCGTGAACCGGCCGCCGTTTATCATTTCGCCTTTTGCGAGCGACCCTTTGGCGATTCGTTCCACAGCCCGTTGCATGTTGTTAAAAATTATTGCAGTTTCGGTTACAATTTGTTCACTGCCGCCACTGAAGGACCGCCTAATTGTAGTGTATTAAAACATCAAAAGTTAAAAACGCAACACAACAACAGACATTTACAGGAATCGCAGTGAAGTAGCCACAAAAAAGGATTAGTTTTTTGTTTTTTTGAAGAAAAATTCTGACATATGTGGGTAGTAAAAATAATTCAAAAGTTTTGATTGCTAGTATTTATAACTGAAGGAATTTACAATTAATTCAGATGTAATGACATTTGGTTTTGACCATCAAGCTTGTTTTTCCAATCATGGTAATTGAATTCGGTTGAAACCTTGCCATGGGTTAATAGTTTTGATTTCCAATCACTTGACTTGCCCAATAAACCATGAGCTGCCGTCCCAAAACTCAATTTATACTTTTGTGTTTCTTGGCCAAAAACTGACCAAAATAACATAACCAACTTTTAACTTTCCTCGCAACCTTACATATTTTTGCACTGACAAAAAATGGGGGTGCTAAACTTTTGCAAAAGTCAAGGCTCGATATTTTGATTACCTAATTTAAAGTTTTAATTATTTCTAGAAACTTTTGATTAATAAAATTGAATATCTTTTAAATACGAGTTATATTTCTCTGTGATTTTATATCGAACTTTTAGCCTTTTGTGAGCGTTGGCATTGGGCGTTGGGCGATGGGCGTGTCAAGCTAAGCAACTAACACATGCATATGTTTGTGTTTGCAGCGATTGTGTGTGTGTGAACGTTAATTTCCACAATATGTTGTATCCTGCAGCCAAAAGTTAATTAAAAACCAACAAAACTCGGCACTGCACATACCCACCCGCCTCGAATCCTGACTTTCCATTGCTCCCTGTCCTTCTCGTTTGGTTTCTCCCTCCCGGGCTGGCCATGTCCCTCACCCTTATTGGAATAGTTTGCCATCGTCAGTCATTTTTTTCCTGTTTCGCAGTTCCTTGGCGGCTATACTCCTGCTCACAGGATTTGTTTATGGACGCGAAAATGCCATGATGTTACCCTTTTTTGATTACACCGCGCACGTGGCCAGGCTCCAGGACATTCGACTATGTATTGGCGCAAACATTCGCACCCATATGGCGTTGAATCCAGGAAAATGGAATTTTTAATCCAATTTAATTGGCAAGACGGAAGCCAGAGTCAGGGCCAGAGCCTGGGATATCAAGGCGTAGAACCAAGTGGCAAGGAGCAAATGTAAATCGGGATGCTCTCGTGGCGCCACGGCAGCCAGAAGTGTCAGTGCGAAATCGGGTGCAAATTTTAATAAATAAATTGGCTGGCAGCAGTCGCAATATGCACAATATGCTTATAAAAACGCCGTATTAGAACAAAGCACGCAGGCGACACATATATTTACGGCTGCTTGCCACACACCCAGCAACACACAAAATAGCAACAACGGCCAACACAATTTCATGGCAAGCTGCGAAAACAAAAGCCAACAAAAAAAGGGTATATAAAAAAAAATATAGAAGAATAAAAACTTGCTGCACTTTGTTGATTAAATTTCATGCTTGGCTCCACCTTTTGGCGCATCGAGTGCAGCCCCAAAACACCGCTCGAAAATACGAACAAAATGTGATCTCTCCCCTGATCGTCCCTGAACCTGCGCCCCCAACCCAACCCTTGGTTGCAGGTTATTAAATCTAAATTTAATTTTTGCACCAACGCTGACAGCAAAAGCAGAAAAACAAGAACCTGAACCACAGCAAACCAAAAACGCGAGGACAATGCCAAGGAAACTGGGAGACTTTTGGCTTAGTCGCTGCTTTTCAGCGGGAATAGCCAAAAGTCAAGCGAGAAATGAAAAGATAATGGAGAATCTGTTACTTTGTCGGTGCATCCAAGCTCCCAATTTAAAGCCAAATAGACCGAATGAATTTTTAAGGAAAATTCTAACACTGAGGGTCTAAGTACTTATAGGGTTTTATTTCAACGAAATAACTTAACAGTTTGTTGTCGTGCCAAAGAAATATTTCTGATTTAAAATAAGGTGTGTTTTAATGTAAGCTTTTAAAACATTGATATTTTTACATGTAAGTTTATGGAAAGTTTAACATTTTTTAGGGTTCATTGAACACTTTCCCTGGGGCCACCCCCACTACTACTTGTGACTGCTCCTGGTCCCCTGTGATTACCATATGCAAAAGCGAATCTCGTAAATCAGAGTAAATATATCCCCGGCTCAGGCTTATTGCGGCAGCTTATCTGCTTATGACAGCTTTCCGCAGCATAGCCCACCAGACTCCGGCCCCGGCTACAGCCGGAATCAGGGCGGGAGTCGGGGCCGAAGCCGTATAGCTCCTCCCCCGTGTAGCTCTTCCAGCTCATTTTGGCTGCCAGCACATAGACAGACAACATAAAACAAACGTCCAGAGACGCGACAAAAGCCAAAGGACAAAACCAAAAGAACCGCAGCACACAAAGAGGTGAAGAGCCATGAACAAAAAAATGTTAAAAAATTTTGTCGGCCCTGGGTTAAAAAGTTTTCAAGCTGCTGCCTTCATCAGTTTTGGCAGGACAACGAGGATAGCGGTAAGGACAACCACGACAATGCGTAAAAATTTCATTGTCAGCCTGGTTTTTGGGCCACGTGCAACGGACTACGGGCCACGGGTTAACTGTCAACGACATCTTATTATGAATTAGTGTTAAATGCCATGCTGATAGCCCTGATGGCACTTTACACCAATTTCGCATTAAATTCCAACTCAACTCCAGCGAGTTCAATTTTGGCCGGCTAGTGGATGTATTTTTATGACTCTTTCTGGAGCGGGAAAATCAGAGCCGAGACACCAAGCTTGTTAATAATGTGTGTATTTGTGCGTGCATTTTGGGGCAGAGGGAGTGGGGCCTTAAGATTCGGTCCTGGAATGGGCGAAAGTCCCGCGTGCCGCATTTTCGACACTTTCCAAAACAGTCACGTAACCACGTCAGTAATAATCACTAAAGTTCCAGAGCTACTCAGAGTCCTGCACCTCTTGTTGCTGCTACTCTGTTGTGTCTGTCGGCCTGGTCTGGTCCCATAAATATTTGAGAGGCGGCGACCTCCCAAAACAGGCCCAAACACCCCGCAAGGTGTGCCGGCTGGTGCTGCCAATGCTAGTCCATGGTGGTTTTGCAGTTTCTCTAAATTATTGAGCGCGGCCCATCATCAACATCACCACCAGGAATTCCAGAGTCGGTTGATGCACTGAGGATAATTTAAAAGACATTTTCAAGGATATATAAAGATAAATAAAGTCACTTTGCTTAATCGTTTCTAGCTATTCCGTTTCTAGCCTCTTAAAGCCAATAACTTTTATTGTATTTAACAAAAAATTTCATTAGGTTTATCCCTTATTTTTCAAGGTGAATGTTCCCCTAGTCCTTGGCCAATTCTGGCACTTTGGCTTATTTACATTTCGTGCGCATCGCGCGTCGTGATTTACTTTTGCGGCTTAATTTCATCTCCAGACATTATTTGTGGCCCGTGCGCAGTTTATCTTTACCGTTAAGCACTCGACGCCCTCTGCACCACTGACTTGTTGGCTTTACTTTTTTTTCTATATAATACTATATATATACCTATATATTTTTGGCTTTTTGGCCGCGGTTGAGTTTGATAAACTTATGCAACTGCACGTGCCATCTGAGCGGGCGTGAGGTGGCTCTTTATGGCCCTAGCCGGCTCCATGTTTGCTCTAAATTAACGTGGATTTATAGTTAATGCGTCTGTGAGGCAGTGCTTGATTCAAATACAGAGACAAAGGCCAACCAGAATGCCAGGCCACATCATCCTGGCCCTGGCTATCCTAAACCCATGGCACTCGCTAATTGATTATGGAGTGGCTTGCTGCTCCATTGAAGCGTCATCAGCTGATGCATAAATCAAGCAAATGTCTGCCGGGCTCTACTCTCTGGCTGGGTTATGTATAAATTTGCATTTTTAAAAAACACAAGCAAATGTAATAATAGAAACAGTAAAAAAACGATGAGTACCTCGGGCAGGATGAGCTTTTTCTTGGCAATAAAATTGATTAAATGCCGCAGTTGACTGAACCGGCGGGGGTGTTCTGATCCAAACGCTCTAAGGGAGCGTTTTAGGCGAAGCTTTACTTAAGAAAAAAATGTTCCCATGCTTAAATTAAGAATATTTTAAGCTTCAAAGCTGTTAATTTTCATTAAATGTGGCTTATCGAAGCTGCTAATAAATTTAATTGATTTGTTGCACCGGTGAATTCAATGTATTTTGTGGGAAAAATAAATTAATTGAAGCCGTTTATTAGAAAAGTGCAAACATTATTTATATGTTGGCTTAAATAGGACAATTGCAGTTTAATTGAAGAATTTAATCAAAGCAATAATTTTATATTATTTGGCTAAGATTGAAGCTATTTTTGAAGCTATTATTGGAATCCCGAAGTCCAGCTTGTGACGAAAGCAAGAAACAATACCAATGGAATTCCTATGCGAATGGTCAACTGTAAAACCATGGAGCTGCCACTTTGAAAACGGAAAACAATAGCGGCTGAAAGCCCAATGAGCTGGAGGCGGTGGCAAAAAACAGCAAAATGCACCAAAAATACCATCGAAGTGCCTCAAAATGCGGCGAATGGCTCTTAGTTGCAAGTGCAGCCACGTCGCTGACTGTCCATTATACTATGGTAGTATGTGAAATCCTTCGACGTACTCCCAACAATGCAATGCAACGATTCTCGAGCATGGAAAAAACTGCGATAAGTTTGGAAAATTGTGAAAAGCCGTCAGCAGCAACCACGGACCCAAAAAGCGGAAATAAAGCCAGAAAACAAAAGGAACACGGACCAGAAACTGAAAACGGATGTACGCGCAGTTGTTGCAGAAAACAAAGATTCGCGGCGCTGAGTAGTCGTGCGTGAAGTGCGTGTGTGTTAGTTAGCGTATATGTGTGGGTGTGGGTGTCTATGTATAAGTGACGGTGCGTGCATGTGAGTGCACCGGAAACCATTAGACAAAAACTCACAGCTGCAGCGGGAAGAGAAAGCTGCGGATTTTCGCATTGTTGGCGCTGCCCAAAAATGGACACACTATCAAAAAGTGAACTGCAATTATGTCGCATTGTCACTTTATAAATAAAAGACATATAAAGACCAAGCAGAAGTTAATAAATCATTTATTTATTTGATTAACTTGGCTTAAGATATTAGGAGAACAATAGAAATTGTAAAAATTAAATACTTCTTAAAGTTAAAACAATAAAATTAACAAAAAACCACAACGTTCTATTTCGAATTTATTCATAAATCATCTATAGAGTGTACCTGTTAGCTTACTTCACCCTCATTATCCTGCGAATTAGCAGCGCTGCAAAGTAGGCAACACTTTTGACTCTGACATCGGGCTGATGTGCGTTATTTTGCTTCCGCCGCGGGCTGTTAATGCAGCTGCTACTCTTGGACCATGGTTTGTCTGTTTAATTATGCGAATCTTCTGTTACCGCCGACAGGTGCAGCTCACCTGTTCCTCCAAGCACCAGCACATCCTGTACAGCTTCTTTGTTTTCTCCCCTAATGAGTGGGCAGGTTGGCTTTTTTTTTTGTTTTAATAGCGCATTGAAAACGCCCTTACCATGTCCTATTTTCCGCCTGAAGCGGATTAATAGCTCCGACGAAACTTTCTTTTCGGAATTTTATGACGCTCATTTTGGAGTACGAAATGAGATATTCAATTAACGCGTATGAATGAAGAGGCCATTTTTATGGAGCTTTTCAATTTTTAATTTCACTTATCGCCGGGTAATTAAAAACATTTCGGCTGTTTTATTGGCAGTGATTTTAATCAGTACCTAACGAGCTAATCAATGCACCAAAAAGTAATTTCCGGAATTAAAAAATTGGAAATTTTAATTAAAATTTTCGCATGCTTGCTGATAATTGTCGAACAAATGTTTCCATTAATAATCTAATTGCGCATAATGCGTGCAAAATTAGCACTAAATTAGTCACGGCCAAAGTACTATTGTGGCTTTAGCCTCCTTCTGGCCGGTTGGCTGGCCGGGCTAGTCAGCAAATTAAATTTACAAACAAACATATTTTGGGGGCCAAGAGCTACCAGAACAATGTTAGACGAGGTTGCATAATTTACGAAAGTTAAATTAACCAACATTTACGCCCAAAACAAGCCACTGTGGTAAAAAAAAATTTGAGCCAAAACAAAAGAATAGAACCAACTCAAAAGCCGGCAAAATGCAATTACAGTGCAGAGAGGCAACTCGAGCTGTTGCCACAAAAAGCTCAAAGGTTTATTAGATTTACCCTTTTATTAAGCGTTAAATTATTTGGTAAATTGTTTAACAGTCGAAAGCGCAAAGTAAACAAATACAGTGTGCACCCCTTGAACTCCACACCATACCACACAATACACCATCAGGATTCCCCTATCTGTGCATACATTTCTGGTGCAGTCACTTCATTTTGGCTGCCATTTGCATTTCCACAGACAGACAGAACAGGCAGCGCCCTGCGGTGCTTTAATTAATCATTTGAGTGGTTTGCCTTGGCAGTGGAAAACTACTTACCAGTTCGGTTCGGTGGATGGGCCCAGCCCCGGCCCCGGCCCCAGCCCCAGCCCCAACCCCAGCCCCAACCGAGGGTTTTTACAATGCAAAGAAGCGATTAGGTGGCAGGTCCTGTGGCCACGCCCAGCTAACTAGGCACCAAACGCCTTTGTTGGCGAAAGAGGAACAACTTTGTCCCAGGCTGCACAGATAAATAACTCAGTTAAATGCATAAATGTGTAAATAAACTATTAAACTGAGAAAAACAAAAGATATATCATGCAAAATCCATACTCTTCAAGCTATATATTGTATATACTTTAAGATTATAGTGTATTTTTTATTTATGACTAAAAATATTTGTAGAATCTTTATAATATAATATAATTCCTTTGGCTTTTCTCTCCATGAATTGGCACACACATATTTTCCAAACAATGGCCAGCTTTGACGCGTGTTCGGAGTACCATGGCCAACAAAGCCACAAACTTGGCAATGGAAGGACACCACAGAAAACCAGCCTCCGAGCTGTGACCCAACTTTAAAACAGTCATAAATTTAAATTTTCTGCTTTGAGGGTCGGGCATTAGTGGCCAATAGTTGGAAAAGGCAAGCAAAAAATTATTTCCTGTCCAAACACAAAAGCAACAATAAAATCAACCGGAAACACATTCATCGCCATCGCCAGCGCCATTGCCATGCGTCTATTTTATAAGCTTTTGCCAAATCTTTTCGAGTTGATTAAAAACAATAAAACCAGCGTGTTTCTTATGGCCAAAAGCTGGGCCATAAATAAGCAATTTATTGTGCGCTTCCGCCGTGTTTTCCCATTGTGCACGGTCCGAAACCTAAAACCAAAAACCCGTCCCGAAGTCAGTGGCTCAGCGTGCGGCCACTTCTGTCCTTTGGATTCCCCGGTATTACCTCCCCTTGGAGCATCACACTAACTGGACGGAGAAGCTGGAAGCTGGTTGCCCTGAGAGCTTGGAGCCAAGACCTGACAGCTGGGAGTTTGAACTGCCACCAATTTGTACACAGAAATACATAAATTAGGAATAACTTACTCGCTTAAAGATATCGGAGAGAATTTTGGTGCTTAAAGTATATTTAGGCTTATCAGGACCTAAGTTCAAGCTCAATTAAATGCTATATTTCACCATAAATAATCATAATTTTTACCCTTTTCAAGATATATCTCAGTGTAACTGGTACAGCTATAGCACTGACTTCCAGTCCAACTACAAGTCGGACTACGTCCCGTTTGGCATTCGGACGGCTTTCGATGTTTATTGCAGCATTTGGAGTGAAAGGCACAAAGCAATTTCCGCTACCGTGAGAGCTTAGCAATATTAACAAACACAGGAGAAGCAGTGGCTCCCTCGCTGGCCCCGGAGCTTCCGACGATCATTTCAGAGCTCCAGGTATGACTCATATTTGTAGCGTTTTATTGCTGTCATTACCCAAAGCCGAGACCTGGCTTTATGCCTTGCCAACTATAAATATGGGGCTTAGTTTTGATTTAGATTGATGCCAATCCGGGTAATAGAAAAATGTTGAGCGGTTAAGGGAAGTTTAAAAGTAAAGCTATTAAGTAATAGTTTATACAATTTAATTGTTAAAAGATTATCAATTCGAATTTTATTGTCATTATAAACGTTAGAGTATCTGTAATTAAGATCACTAACCTTCACCTCACCTATTCAAAAATACGCCCAAGGATATTGTGAATTCAAAAACGTATTTCCAACACCGCATCTTGTGATTACTTTTCGCTAATCGCTCTGCATTATTTTCTGTCAATTTTTGTGTATTTTTTTTCTTTGGTTTACGTGCAATTGACCAGCTCCCCGCAATGGCCAGGAAGGACCAAAAATATTCTCCAGGATGGTCACGTAGGAAAATTGTTTGGGTTGAAAATCTTTTCGAGCTCCCCACGTGTACGTGACAACACAAATAGTTTTCAGTTGTAGGTTTTTCTGTTGTCCTAGCCGAATATTTTTTGGCTTTCTCCAAATAGTTTCATTTCATTTTTGACATTTTTCTTTGGCCACTAAACCCATTAAAATTATATATTTTTTGGCATATGCCTTTGATGCGTTGCTCTAATTTCATTTTACTCCGATATTTTTGTTTTATTTTCCCCCGACGCCGTTGTCAAAATAAATTGAAGATATTTTTATTTTGCCATTTTTCAGATTCGATCAGCGGGGGGCCCAGGGTGGAATTGAACTTTTGTGTATGTGTCCTGTGGGTATGACCAATACCACAACATATCCTGTGATACGTGCATATCCTACCCGACTTCAATTGCAGTCCTCGCCGGCTTGGCCACAACAATTTTCTAATTAAATTCGATTTTCGCCATGCATGTGGCATAAATTGTTTTGTCATTTTACGGCAACTGTCTGTGCATGTTTGAATGCCCGAATGCGAAATGCCTGAATGTCGGAATGTATTGTAGTGTTTCCACAAATCTTGTACGATTTTTCGGACTGCAAACCATATCCAAGCCCAGCTCCATTCCTCCACCCTGTCTTAACATCCAACAATTGGCTTGACTGCCGCCGGCAACGGTCTTGTATATTCATTTGAGATTAGCAAAAATTGAAAATCTTTAGCCCCGGGGCTGGAAATTGTTTCGCAGTCCCCGTTTCGATCCCTCCCTGACCCCACCAGAGAGTAGAAGGAAAATAATAACCCGTATAATTGGTGTACATGCCCAACATGTGCCTGGCGCAGGCAGAGCTGATGCCTCCAACCCCCAAGTATCCTTCGAGTCCTCCCCCACTCTTATCCTCTGGCATTGAGCTTTGTTGTTTTTTTTACTTTGTTTCAAGTTTATACACACATGTCTACACACATCCAGCAGCCATGTATTATTTATAAGCGGAGGTTGCCAGGTACACGAAAGCTGCTCAATTACCCATTTGATTTGTCCGAACTTTCGTTGTTTATGTTCTTGTTTATGGTCTAATATTTATTATTCTGCTCCTCGCACTCTACCTGTTCTCTCATTATATAATACACGATGACTACACGGCAAAACCCACTCAAAATGATTTCCGGAATCAAAGTGATTGAAGTAGACAGAGAGCGAGTGAAAGCCGGAGAGATTTTAGCCGACGGAATCCATCCAATCACTGACCTCTGGCCGGAGCTGCATTCAATTCCCTATCGCTGATCCGCATACAAAGTCAACAAAATCCCATCTGGGGTATAAAGTTCCCACTCCATCCCACCTGCAGCTCCAGCTCATCCTTCTGGCCGTACTCGTCCTGCTGATGCTCGATTTCACATTGACAAAATTAAATTGAATATTGTAAAAATATGCTGGCCATTATGTTGCATCCAGAATCCCGACCGGGGCAACCTTTACGAGCAGCTATTAAATATTTGTCCTTGCTGGCGTCGACGGTGCGTTGTCCTCGCTGTCTATCCCCGATGCCCCGGCTGCCTTTTTCGAGACTTTGGTGTCCTCTCCAATCTTGTCCTGTGCTATCGCCTTCTAAATATCCGTCTCATCGACGGCAACAAGAACAAAAAAGTGCAACAAGAGGAGCGACAACATTTCACTCAATTCAATTACCTTAAGAGTGCCACCATCAAGTGTTTGCTTGAAACAGGACAAAAAGGACGAATAGACCGGATAACAGGTTCCAAGACTGAGAGAAAAAAATGCAACAAAATATTCATTGAGCTACCAAAGCTTAACAGTTTTGATGTATAATTTAGGTATAAAATTGATTCCAAGTTTCAAGTTTTTTCAATAAAATTTAATTGTTTTAAAAACTACTTTTTTTCAAAAAGATTTAACACACATTTTCGAAAAGTGAATAACTAGGAACCTCTTAGTTGTTGTTTCTTCTGTGTTTGGCATTTTAAATCCCACATTTGATGTGCTTAGAGCAGGTCCTTCCTGTCGCATTTCGTTGACTGTCTGCAGGAGCTATTTGGCTTTGAAACCACCGCCGCTCCACAGTCGCTCCACCAGAAGCCCCTCAACCGTCCCCGGCTCTGTCAGCTGACAATTTTCTTTGGCTTTACCTGTAAACTCGGCTTGATTTATTACCCTGGCATGTCAGGGCGTTCGTTTGCAACATGGCGTGTAATAAAATTTTAATCGATGTCGTACATTTGCATGCCAATTGCAGCCAGTTGGAGGCACTTTGAGGAAAATCCTGGCCCTGGTCCTGCTCCTGCTCCTGCTCCTTATTTTCTCCTCTCTTCTTTATTTTTGTCCTTTTCTGGTTGTTTTTGTTGCAACAAGTCAAGACAAGCAACTGCGTCACGTGCCATAAAAACGCATAAAGGGCGACCGGGAGCCTTAGGAGCTTTCCGAACTCGGCTCTCGTGTAATTTGATGCGCATTTGCATAAAGAATGCGGCAAAATGCGACTATATGCAACTGCAACACAGCGGAAAAGCGAAGCAGAACACAATTATCAGAGTCAGGGGCAGAGCCGGGAAAATCGAGAGAAGCAACGCAGAGCTGGGAAAACTTTGTTGCATACTTTGGCTGCATCGTTTGCGTTTGCGTTTGCGGCTGGCGGAGAAAAATGCGAATATAAATTTATATTATTCTTAAATTAAGAACAGAAATGAAAACAAGAATTGAAAATGGTCCTGTCATCCCTGTATATCCTGCCACCCCCTCCACGTATTCTTTCCCTTAGATGCCAGGGCAGTAAATTGAAAGCAAAGCGAAATCCTTAGGCAGCAGACTTCATTCGCGGTTGTAATGAAAAAACTTAAATGGAATTTGAATGCGCTCCGACCGTAAGGTAAGTCCTCGGATTCTGCCAAAATGAAATACCATTTGCGAGCAAATAAATTCCCATAAATTGAGTGAATTCTTTAGGTTAAGGGTTTAAAGAAGTAAACCCAGTTGTGGTATGATTTAGGATCTAATTAGAAATTGATTATTTGATAACACTTTAAGGCCCTGACATGAAATCAATTGAACTTTTAAGGTGTCAGGTTTTTGTAATCCCCTAAGCCAAAAGCAATAATTGTCAGTGTAGCAGTAAGCCGTTAACTTCATATTTGCTGACCATTAGCTACACGTTTATGCCTCACCAGAATGTGGGTAGCTGGGTGGCGACATGAGCCACCCACTGTCACACCAATTGCGCCTAAGCTCCGTCAAGTGTCATCCCGTAATGCAATGAACAAACAAGGAAAACGACAACGGCAGACAGTTGTCACAATTGGGGCCCATTAAGACGCTGCCAAATTGCTGACCATGTGCTTGGAATCAAAGGGACAAATCTTTTTAATAACCCGCAGAAGGAGCAACGGGAGCAGAAGGAGCAGCAGGAGTAGCAAGAGCACCATGTGTGCGAAATAGTTGACACGATTTTTTTGGGGGTGCTCAAGGATGTGCCAGTTAATAAAGACATAATGGCATAGATTTATTTTTTATGTGCCTCCATTTGCGGTTTGATATTATTATCGCTGTATTTTGTTGCCTTGTTTTCGTGCCCATTTAGGCCATCATTTGTGTGGCTTTTATGTATAAATATGTGTGTATATGTCTGTGGGTGATGGTTTTTTGCCAAATCACCTGCGCTTCCTTACAAGCTTCCTGTTCAGGCAAACTTAATACTTCCTACGGCCAAAATGTAAAACAAGAACCATCCCACCACCCTGCCATCCAGACAAACCAAAATCCTGGCGTTTTCAGGCCCAAAATGAACTACGCACACACACACACACAGTGAAGCACAAAACAGGACGTCATATTACGTACATATAATTTTGAAGAGTTCCTCCTCCTGCCGGCTCAGAGCACACCTGAATGGTTACCTGCTGTTTTGGCTGTTTTTGGCCTGGCTGACTAACAAGCCGTCTTGTCCTGTCCTGTCCTGCCTGGTCCTGTCCCCTGTCCTGTTCCCGTTCACTGTTTTCTGTGTTCTCTCCGTGCTGTGTGCCCCATATTGTACTTAATTTTTTCACCGACGCCGGCTCTGAAGTGCCTTTTTCAATTTCCCCAGAGGCGCTTCCGATCAAACAGGAAGTGCTTAAGTTCAAACTGAAGTAAAAGTGCGCTCAGACCCACCCGCAGGACTCTTACCACTTCGTATATCAGTCAGGAGCAGTCGTTTCAGGCAGAACTTCAATAGGGAAGTTGAATAAAATAGTTAGGCTTTGTGCACTTTTTTTAATCAAAAACTATTTAGTGAAATCTTATAAAACTATAACTATAATTCATAAAAATCTTCATGGTTTCTTTATTATTATCATTTTTATTATAAGCCCTATCAAAACCGATATTCCCAAATAATATATTTGAACTTCTCGTATACCCTACGCGGCGTGAGCCGCCGTTCTACACCTGTAACTTCATTAGGGGGGCGTGTGCGGGTGCGGATGCCATAAGGAATGCCTTGCAAACACAAAGGACATACAGTGCCAGGGGCTGAAGAACATCATATTTCATGTGGCTAATAAACATAGCACAGGAGTCCGCAATGCGGGAGTCGCCGAGCGAACTGCATAAATTTATTAATGAGTGGGAAATGAGGTATTCTGTCTGCGGGGCAGGTCCTGCGACTTGGGAGGGTGAGTTCGTACCCAGCAGCAGCGGATGTAGCTTAGCTCAAGGCCACAGGACTCAGAACCCAGGACATACGGCCCAAAGGCTGACAACTAAGCAGCCAGCAACCGCCAGGAGTTTGCGGGAAACAATAAGCCGAGAATTCGGCTAGGCTGGCTGATTTACGAACAAGCAAAGTTAGGCAGGAATTTCTGGGCAGGATCAGCCAGGAGGAACGCAAATTGAAAGTACACGAATCCTGCAATATTTTCTTTTTTTCTCGTTTCGTTTTTGGGGTGAAAACCAACAAACTCCAGTGATTGATAAATATTTAAAGCGCAGCAACAAAGCGAAATAATTGAAATAAGTGAAGAGGCAGACGCGTCGAGGGTTGCGACTTTTGCCTCCTTTCCGTGTGCGAGGGTGGCTGCGTGCCAGGTCCTGTCCTGCCCTGCCAATTGTGACAACAACAAGTCAGGATGCTTGTTAACCTCACTCAACCCCAGTAAGGCCCCTTACCGCGGCCTGGTCGTGGCGCTGCTGCACCTTCATTCAATCTAATTTTGCTGCTTATCACTGGAGCTTAGCTGCTCTAAAATGCGAATGACATGCCAAAGTACTCGAGATTCAGCAGATTGTCGCAACGCCCCAAAACAGCCAGGATCCAGGACCTAAGCAGGGATATCAGCGGGAAGAAGAATCAAGTCGGAGGGTGCAGAACGCAGGATAGCATCCTTCTCTTAAGGCATTGTTTGCCGCAGCTGACTGAAAGACTTGTGATTCATTCAAGTATACCTGAAAATAAGTATTTTTCATTTAAATATTTTTGCTTACTAACCAATCTTACTTCGAATAAAAAAAAAGGATTTCTTAACCATGAGCCAATCTTTCTTTACAGTATTCTTTAGTTTTCCAGCATTTCAAGCTTCCCTGCTATTTTTTCTCTTAACTTGACTGCTTGGCACTGCTTTTTATTTGACCAACGTCTGTCTGCCCACATAATGTCGCCCGTGTGGCAGACAGTGTTTGGTTTGAATTCATTGTCGTGAAATTTGTGCAGCACGCCCTTTTCCATTTCCATTTTCAGTTCCGTTTTCCCCAGTTTTTCACGCTTTTCCTTATTGGGAGCCTTTCGTGTCGCTAATTACACCGTAATTAAAATTGCTGTATTTAAAGGCAAATACACACACATGCGAGTGCGTGCAAATATTTTGAAAAAGTACATATCACATGCATTGCGCATACGCCGCGTGCACCGCGTGCACCGCTCGCCTTTGCATGAGCTTTGTAAATTAAGCGTGAAGCACTGCAGCCCTCCATCCCCATTTTTTTTGTTGAATTTTTCTGTATTTGAAGGGGCGTGGCCGGCATTTAGCACATTTCGCCCTCGTCGATAACAAGGTACAACTGTTTGGGCGGCCATTAGGCAGTCACCCGGCCACTCTTGCACCTCCATTTTTTTCATTTTTTTGTGACCATTCGGTATGCAAGTGAGCCATTTTAATTGCTTTTCGCCGGCTAAAAATAGTCACCTAAGAGTGCTTTTGCGTGTAGCTATTTCCAACTTAATTAATAGCAAACACACGGCCAGCAAATGCAACGAAAAACATGGCCGAAACAAATGCAGGTGGCAATGGGTTTTGAGATTGGGAAATGGAAAATGGGATTGGGAATGGCAGAACAAGTTTTTACTTGATTTATGCCACCGGCTGTAGTTTATGCATAATGCAGCTCGTAATTAGTGAACCAAATGTACACAAACATATCGGTAATATATGCATTTCAGTCCGCAAACATATCGTGCCAGCTCAAGCTGGTGCTAAGCCCTCGGATTGGTATCGGAGCCAAAGGACATCTAATATTTATTATCAGTAAATTACAATTGTCTTTTACATGCAAGCGATTAATTCCATTGCTGCTGGTCATAAATATTTATTTACAACTCTTCTGAAAAACCGAAAACTGTCAGGGCCACAGGGCCACAGGCCACTGGACGCTGGACTTGTTTGCTTAGCAATTTGGCTTTTGTCCTGGCATCTTTGTCTTCGCATCCTGGCCAAGGGCAATGTGAGAGCCGTTTGTTCTGAATTTTTGCAATGACATTTGCAGTTTTAATTAAACAACAAATAATAATTTTTAGTAGCCCGGACACCGGCAGAAATATGAAAAATGGAAAGCGTACCTTTTGCCATTCGGACCCCAAAGCCAATCGAATTTTGTTCTTTGGCAAATGAAATATGAATTCCAAGATACATGCCCCCGGATCGAGGTTCATTTTCAGCAAAACTGGATCAAACATCTAGATTTAATTACTTTCGAGTCGGTGCAGCAGCAAACAAAAGCCTGGCAGTTATAAGATTGCCACAAGCAGGAACAAATTAACTTTATTGCATTTGGTCCTGCAAAGAGGTCCTGCGACTATCGCAGTGTGTGTCGCTAATGAAGCGAAATTATCTAAGGGGCGAAAGGACTAAAGAGAGGGGGGCATGGAATCCAGGTGTTCTCGGGGCGATAATGATTTTAATTAATTTAATTTCGTTATATTTTCATCTAGACACTGCCAGAGGCGATCCTCCGCAATGCGCTAAATGCTGTTTTCTGTTTACTGTGACTTTTTCCAGGGTCTCCCCCATTACTTGCCTTGTCTTGCCGTCTTGCCGGTTGGGTTTTTTTTTCGGGGCTCCTTTTTTTAGTTGGTTACATGCTTCATTTGCAGTTAGTTCTGCAAAATCAGTTAACTCCTTTTGCTAATTACGAAAGTTTTTCGTTGCCCAAAAATCCGGGCAATTGTGTCAGTAATCTTGATGTTCGTGCTGGGACCTCCGTATGTTTTGGGGAATACGTATACGTCATGTTGAACCGTAAACGAAAGGTTAATTAAAAGCCGTAAAAGTTACGGAATGGGCTCTCTCTTTGAGCTGCCACTGCACACAGGGACAGGCTCATTTTGCCAACCTATCATCCACTGCCACTTTGACAGTTGCAGTTCAAATGTCAAGTGCACTCCGGACTCCGGACTCCGGAGATACAAAGGCTCCGTGGATGGGCGGAAACGAATGGTATGGTGGTGTGTATGGTGCGGTGTCTCACTGGCTTTATGATTGACAACAGCAACCAAATGGGAGCTGGGGCCGTGGAGCATGTAAACGAAACTCCATCTTAAGTGCGCCGCAAGGACAACACTTCGATGCTTGTGAGGAGCGAGCAAGCTGCACGAACTGCAGGCTTTCATGCTCCGGTTGCCAAAAGGTAAATATTTTTGCCTCGGTTATTAAATTTTCGAGGACTAGTAGCTCGAAATTGTGGTGGTAGATGCACTTGCCGGGATTCAGGATTCAGAATCAATCAAGTGTTCAAATTTTAATCACTTGCCCGTTCAAGTACTTCCATCAACTCTTAAAGTTTGATGCCGCCGCAAGTCCAAACGAACCGGAGCCCAGTTACACCCGAACGCCCCCGGGGCCACTATCACTAGCCGTCGGGCAACCGCAAATTGCACGTTGTCCTGGCCAAGGACACCCCGCCCGACTATCACTTTTGGCCCCAGCTCTTGGCGAATTTTGATGTTTTTTGCCAGATTGATGAACATACCCAAAAACACAAGCAAAGAACTCAAGTGGAGCCAGGGACAAGGAGCAGCCGCACATAAGGCATTGCAGGAGGACAACCCCAGGACCCCAGAACCCCTGCTCTGTTGTTGGTTCATTTTGTGCCCTGTGTTGAAAAACAAATAACAATAATTATCTTGACAACAATTTCCGGTATTTGTGCTCAAGTCGAGCGCAACAAAAGGCAAAATGAAACTCAGCTCAACTTCAGAGACGTGCCAAAGGAACCAAAGGAATCAAGGAACCAAAGGAGCCAGGACTAGCACCGAAGGGCTCACAGGTTTCAATATCCCGCCACACCCCCGTCCTTGTGGTGGAGTGGAAACGGAGATGGAAATGGCCATGGGTATGGATATGGGCTTGGGTTTGGGATTGGGTTGGGGCTTGGGTTGGGGCTTGGGTTGGTGTTGGGATTGGGGGTTATGGGTGAAAGCTCTGATATTGTGTGGCTGTGCGATTTGTAATCATTTCATGAAAAATTACACTTTAAAAATGAGGAAAATATTGAAAAATAGAAAGTCTACTTAGAAGGTATCGTATCAACAGGGAGTTTATATTATTTCAACAAATCAAAGTTTTTATTTTTTTTCAGATTCTTATTATCCTTACATGAACTTTGATTTTTTCTAAGTGCTTTGTGATGTCCTGCCCTTTTCTCATTATGCAACTGTTTGCTCATCCAGCCACCTTCCTGTGGTCTCTCATTGGCAACTCATCAGAAATATCGTGTCAGGAGTTGCTGTTAAACTCCTCGTATTGCTATGATTTGTTGTTTCGATAAGGCCAAGTTTTAGCTCGTCTGTCACTCGTTTCAACCAATCTAGTCGATCCGGGGCTGAGATAAGTAAACAAAACAACCCCAAACCTGTCCTATATCAAAATATTAAATGCCAACTTGAGCGTGAAATTAAAACATTAATTTCTGTTCGCATTTAACATTGGTTTTGTGGCATATTTGATGTAGATCCCCAGCTTGACCTTATCGCATAAATGATTTATAGGATTTTACCTGAAAACTTTGGCTAGAAATCTCTTTAATTTCTGGGTATTTAAAAGCCTAACAAAGCCGGTGAAATATAATATTATTCATTAACACAAGCATTTACCTGAATGCTGCAAATAAGGGAATTCCAGCCACATACGAATGGGATCAAATGTTTTAATTCTGAACGTCAACTACTTCAGCAGCCACACAGAAACATTTCCAAGCCATTTCATTCGAACAATTTCTGTTTTACAATAGGAGGGAAATATTTTAATTTGTATTTATTTTAATGCTCCAACGCGCTTGTGTTACAACCCACTTCAAAAGCATTGGGCAGGCCAGTCAGCCAGCCAGCCAGCCAGCCTAACACCCCCTGCAGCTGGGAATTCCTTTCCTTTGAGCTCATGGTCAAATGATTCTGAGATATTCTTTAAACGGAGCCTGCACACCGACGCCTTGAGCTATGCACTAACTTTCGGCGGTTAACCTGGGACAAAACACCATGATCCCGAGCAAACAGCCCAAGGACTTTCGACTGCCGCTCTCACACTCGTATTGGCGGTCCCATAATAAACTTTAATGGGCCTGTTCATAATAGTAAAATTTCATTAAACTGCCAAACCAAGAATAGCCGAAAAACAGCCAAGGAGCCCAGGATGAACAAAAAAAATCAAATGAACAGGACCATAGGCAAATTTTCGCTGGCAGGCAAATGAAGACGAGTGGTTGAAAAAAAAAACAAAAAAATAGCACACACACAATGAGGGCGGTTAGAGGGCGTGGCATGTGTGAAATTCCCCAGTAATGCAGACTCCTTAACCCTTGCCCTTTCCATCCACCGCTCGAGGTTCATCTTTGACCCTTGCATGTGTTGCCGGAAGGAAGCCTGAAACAATTCAATTACGTTTCAAAATGGTTGTGCCCTTCTGCAGCTGTGTGTGTGTGTGTATACCCAGGACCTCGGGTGTGATGTGTAATAAAGTTTCATTTTATAGACCTGCCAGCACGTCTGGGCAGCTTTTGGTGACGCCAGAGCCGCAGTCGCAGCCGCAGCCTCAAAAGCATAACTCCTACCCATCACCGACTGACCCAAAACACCCGCCCCTTTTTCTTTTATACACTAAGAAAATACTGCTCTGCTCCTTCTATGAACTGTATCCTTGTTAAAAACAGGAGCTGAATTTTTCTACCAGTGCTGATGCAACTTGGTGAAAATGTGGCCCGAATTTCACAAGAAGAAAATGGAAGGCATTACTGTGGCTGCCGTCGCAGCCTCGTTGTTATTGTACTTTTTTGGCCAACCGAATTCTTGGGCAGAAGTTTCGCAATTGTTGTTGCATGCAGCTGTCAGAGGAGGCGCACTAAACACTAAATAAAATTTCAGTTCTCAACTGCGTGAGCACACACACGTACACGCACAAAATGGCCGCATGTCCTTGGACTTCCACACACACACACACACACACTAGTCGAGTCGCATATGTGTGAGAAGGCCCCTGCCCGCTGTGCTGGTATGGCATATTGAACGAAGATTTATTGCAGTGCCAGTGTGTCCAAGTGGAAATAAATCAAATAATTTTCCATGTGGAAAAATTTCAAGCACAAAAAAATCGAGCTGCAAATTAAAACAGGCAAAAGACACCAAAAAAAATGGAGGCTCCAAACCGGAAGAACGGGCAAAGGGATAACCAAAACAGAGACGAAAAATAAAAAGTCCAACGAAAGTCAAGTGAGGCGCAGGATCTGGCCCAAAATGGACAGGGCTGATTGTGTAATTTACTCATTATACGAGTACACCAACCTTATGGGCATTACGTAAACTGTATTGCAGCGTGTGTGTATGTTGCTCATTTTACATAGCAAAAACAAACAACAACAAGAACATCGACTGCTGCATATGCATGAAAGGTCCTTTGGTCCTCCGAACTGTGGCAGCGAACTCTGGCCTGACGCGCTGTATTTTTATATTAGCGCACAGACACCTACAGAGAACCCCACCTAACTGTCATTGTCCAGAAATTAACGAAAATATACACACAAACACACAGGACCAAAAAGGACACAAAACACAGGACTTTCCCTGAAAGCCAGAAGAGCAAAAATTAAAACAAAAAAAAGCATATATAGTAGAGAAGAACGGCGAAAAAGGAATGGCAAGAAAGTTTTGCATTTCCTCGTGCTAATGTATGTTAATTACAGGGGGATTTTCCATGCGGAGGATTTGCATTTTAATTTATGCACCGAAAAATTTGCGTTTTGCCAGCCACCCCGGCCAAAGTCGTTAAAAGAGGAAAAGCCGTCCAGAACAGAAAAACGAACCAAAAAAAAAATAATAATACTCAGTGCAGCGAAAGGCAGCGGTCGGCCAACAAAATAATGGCCAAAATGAGAAGTTACAGTGACGCAATTTGTATACGTCATAGGTGAGAGGCATACCTGGTGAGGTGCCCGCTGGTAGGTGTATTGGGGCACTTCATTACACCGGTGCCAAGTGGACACGCCCCAGCACTGCGGCGGAAATTGCTGGAAATATATTTATTTATAGGCCAAGTACGGATCCTTCAGCCTCGCCGACGATTCAGAGTGAGTCTGAAGGCCTCAGCAATTAAGCCAAGCACCTGGAGATGGCCTAATTAGGACAAAAAATTAAAAAATAGGTTTTGAACTCGAAATCTAGCATTCATAAGGAAACAAAAGCTAAGCCATATATGACCCACATCGATGGCTATATCTTTGCCAATTCATACCAGATTTTTGAGCGGAATATCTTAAAAGATTCGTGGATTGATTCTCTAATAATCTGTATTTTAACCTTCAATCAAATTTTCATTTAGATTTCTTCTACATTTTTTCCATGGACTTCCTTTAAAAATAGGAAAATGACGGGGAACGTTATATATAGCCCAAATCTATGGCTATATCTTTGTCAATTCACACCAGATTCTTTGACAGAATATTTTAAAAGATTTGTGGATTAATTATGGGTTCCGCTTAAAAAATCATGAAGACAACAATCACTACAACCTCGAAAATTCAAAATCATTCCTTCAAATTAGCCTCGAAAACTGAAATTTAATTATTTTGTGGCCCACTTGACATGGCCTCAATCGGCTCAAAGTTCTCAGTACTTAGCCACTTAAGGCAGCGGGGCTCCTGGCTGGGCTGGAGGTGCTCCAGCAACCGGAAAATCAGAAGCCCTAGAATTGGCACCCCTCGTCCTTCGGCCCAAGCCACTCACCCCACGGCCCGTGTCTGTTCGGTTAAATTAATACAAAGCTCAAGTACATGCACTAATGCTAAGTAGATTCCAACACAACAAGGAGTAGGGCGACAAGGAGCAAGGGGCGTAGCAGGACGAAGGACAAAGCCTAAGCTAAGCTAGGCACTGGAATGTGTGTGTGTGCAAGCGGGTGTGTGTGGGCGGGCGAGTGTGTATGCCGGTTAAGCGTCTTACTCAAGTATTTATGTATTTACATTGCGAATATTTAATGGAGATATGCGCTGGATTACAACTACTTGGAATAGCAAAAGGGAGGACAGGGAGATGCAACAGCACAGGTGGGATGTGTGAAAAAAAGGACGCGCTCTGAGAGGTAACTAAAAGAGAATATTTAAGCAATCAACAACGCCAGTCGGGGCGCAACTCAGTGTTTTATTTCACTTTAATAAATATTGCATAACGACTAGATGGGCGTTAGGTGAAGGGGTGGGACGTAGGTGAGATGTTGGGGGTGGCTGTGGAGGCTGGGGAGGCCGGTGTTTGATGGCGCCTGTACAGGCCCAGAACATCTAATAAGCTAAAAGCAAGCGTCAAAGCAAATGGCAAGCATAATATTCCAATGGCTGCTCCCCACTGGCCTAAGGCTGAAATTATTCAAGCGTTTCTTTAATAGAGACTCGCCCTACCCGGCCCTCAACCTCTCTTGTGTTCTTTTAGTTCCCAGGGACCCCGGTCCATAGATCCCCGACACGGCGCCCCTAGCCCCCTTCCCGGGGTCTCTGTCTCTGGCTGGGTTTCTAGCTGGAAACTGGAAACTATTTAAAAAAGCAATTTTTTAGTTAATTAAACGACAAAGACAAGCAAAAGGCAAACAATTTCCCCTCGCACATTGCACCATTTGGCTTTGGCAATGCCCGAAGCACTTTTCCTTTTTCCCCAGACAGACGGCGAGTTGCTGATGCAGTTAGTGACCAGGAACCTCGAAGGATGTCTTTTGTCTGAAATCTGGTTCATACTCACTGATTTCGTAACAGTCTCCTGCAGCGATCCTTGTGCATGCGTCGTCATAAAGAACCCGGCCCATTGCAATCAATTTTAAAGCGTTTTAATGACCCCGGCAATTGCAATCAAGGCCTAAAAAGTCTTGGCCATAAACTGAAGAAAAAACCATGATCTATTTTCCGAATTTGAATAAAACCAAATCCATGGAGCTTAAGGATACATATTTAACTATAAGAGAAAATGGTTTAGAAAAGGAAATATTTTTGTTTCATATTTTTTCCAACCATTTTTCTCAGTATCCTTTATCTACCGGAACCACACACTACTCGTGCGCTAATGATGTCCAACTACAATTCCCGGGAAATGCAAAATAAGGTCCTGTCGCACACAAATTACTGGTCAGTGGAAAGAGGAGAGTGGCCACTAAAATTGCGCAACTTTGTAAGCCATTTTTGCCATTTCCCCAGCCATTTGTCCCATTTCGCTTAGCCATTTATTTATTTGCACTCATTTAAAGTGTAAACTGCATTGTTTTGTTCTCTTAGTGAACCCTTTTGGGTTGGAGATGGCCCTCTACCCAAAAGTTGTTGCCATCTTTGTTATTAAGAATGGTGTAATCATAGCCACTGGCCCAGCTCCTCTTCCTTATTTAGTTTTTTTTTGTTTGTCCTTTTTTTTGCGGAGCCCCTTAGGGCTAGCATGCTCTAATTAAGTGCATTTACTCTAATGAGCAAAAATGGCAGCTCCAGCTCCAGCTCCAGCTGCAGATTTTGTGGCAGCAGCAAAAAAGCTGTCACAGCTCCGTGAACTGGAGAAACCGTGCGTGAAAACTGCCCTCCAGCTGGTCACTGAGGCAACTTTTGCGGTCTTGTTGGGGTTTTTTTTCTGTCCCTTTTTCGGAGAACGAGGAGAGAGTCCTCCACCCTGAACTCGAAACCGGAACAAACTCAGGGTGCCGTAGATGCAGATGCATCTATGCATGCCCCAACTCCTTTCCAAGGCTTTCCAGGCATTTGTCTATGCAAAATTTTGTGATGCTCATTAGTGCAATTTGCATGCATAACGGCAAATATGGCCAACAGCCAGATGAAGCCTCCGGACTGTCCATCTGTCCATCTGTCCGTCTATATATCTGGCCGCCCATCTATTCTATACACAACAAATACCCAATTCTAGTACACTGAGAGATCCCTAAATTCGCAGTATAGAAGGAAACAGAATATGGGTAATAAAGTCTTCTCGCAGTGCATATAACCAAAGGCTGGCGAGTGTGAGAATGCCTCGATGCTACATTCATCAAATTCAGAGACAGAGCCGAGGCATTTGCTTCGTTCATTGTCGAATTCGAATATGTAGACTAGAATTTTTGTATTTGCCTATGCTCGTGCGGCTGCCGCTTGTGTGGCAAGTGGCAAGTGGAAAGGGGGCAGTGGGGCACTCCTGACCAGTTCAGATTCAGATACGGATTCAGCGACACTAAGTAAACACCAGCCCAGCTGTGCCAAAGGATAACAGCATTCGGCTGCAGGCTTTCAAAAATATGCAAATGTCAGCCAATAGTGCCACACATCCCTATCAAAAAAAAACCAACACACACCCAAAAAAAAGGAATAACAACACTCTCTTTTCAGTCCTTCAGAACGGCCATCACATTCAGATAAAACGCAAAACAATCTGAATTAGTAGAAAGCAAAACAACCAACCCCACCAAAAAAAAAGGATTCAGCAATGACAGCGCCTTACCAAAACCAAATTCATTTTCAATTAAGAATTTTTGGGCATATCGACAGAGCATGTCCTGGGCCTAATGCCTGCAATGGACAAAACATTTCAAATGCTAACTAAATTACGCAGACTTCACACACACATTTGGGCATGTCTATGCATATTTAGTTTTTCTCAATTTACAGTGCCTGCAATTGCCACTCGCCGACCACCAAATGCGAGGGTGGGTGGTGTCGTCAGGCTGTGGTCAAAATGCCAATTGCAAAACAATTGCATTTTGGTTACTTTGCTGTTGAATCCGGAATTTCGATGGCAGCCAACTAACAAACACTGCGACGGTTTCCGTTGACACCATTCAAAGTCCTAGGGCGGGAGGAAGGCACTTGAAAAAATAGAACTAACCTTTAAAAGGGTTTATTAGAAATAATTAAAGTACAAAAGACCTTTTTTTTGCGTGGGGCCCAATAAATAACGTACAGCCTACCTCCCAGTTAACCGACCAAGGGGCGCTACCGTTTATCGTACGGCTCGAATGGCGGGGATAGATCCAAGCTTTTATAGAAGAGGAAGTGCAAAGAGTTTTAGGTTCCATAAATATCTCCCAAATATGCACAATTTGTATATCTCATTTATGACTAAAAATTTCTCATATCACCGGTAAGTCAATATTGACAGATAAATCTAATTCTGATATCTTCTATGCGTTTTATTTTTCTGTGTGCATACATATACGAATCGAGTGACAATTAAACTCTGGATTTCAAGTTAAAAGCAAAATATTGTATTGTAGCTGACGAGTCGACCTCCGAACCCGTTTCCCTATTACCAACCAGTTCATGGTTTTTTCCCCATTCGTTTGAGGGGCGTGAAATTTCAACTGGATTTTCTTTTGGCTACACAATTTCTAAAAATTGTTAGACGACAACCAGTTCCGTCATATTCGAAATTCGAATACATACAACCATGTACGACTATTTATATAGTACATATGTTTGAGGCAAGCAAAAACCGAAAAAGCAATTAAATTGTACACTCGGCAGTGGTAGTGGCAGTGGTAGCAGCAGGCAAAAGCCAAGCAAATCAACAACAACTATTACCAAACCGTCGACAAAAGACACCAAAGGCATCATGCAACAATATTATAACATTTGCCAACTGCAAAAAATACATCAAACATCCACACACACCCCATCGCTCGATGCAAAATGCTAAAGTTTTTTTTATTCGAAACGAAATTCATGTGTGTGACAGCCTGACATGCAAATACGTTTAATTTCAAAAACTAAACTAATAAAAGAAACGCTGGAATGGCTTTTCCGTTGTTTAAATCCTCTTTTTTTATTTATGATGTCCACAAAAAATGCTGTAAAAACATAAACAAATAAAAAATCGCAATGCGTTATTTAAACAAAAAACATAGAGCTACTAATGTTTATGGCGTTGAAATCAATAAAGGAAAGGCTACTTCTTTTTTTAAAACATTTTTTAACAAGGGATTATATTTTTTTAGGACATTATCCTAATATTTATAACCAGACTAAATATATTATTAAAACAATTTCAAAGTGGATTATTAATATTTCCTTTTGGATATAGAAAAAAATTAAAAACCTTTGAAAGGATTTATCAAACAAGGCCGAAATACTGTTTGGAAATCCTTTTGATGAAGAAAAATTGTTGAAAAGTTCAAGTGGAAACGAATGTTTTTATTTCTGGAATTGGAAACTCTGGGATTTGAAGTGGCTTTTCGGAGTTTTGCAGCCAAATACCGGAGCACCATCGAGAGCTGTGCAAGTTGAATGAAAAACCAATTTATAGAGCCTCCTTCAATCATTGACAACGATGAGTTTGCAGACCAAATGTTAGAAAATTGCCACCCAATGATGCGCCAAAATACTTCAATTCGGAATGATGGATATCTTGATGGGTTGGAGCAGTAGATCCGAAAACTACATGCAAAATATTTCCGTGTGTGAATGAAAACGGACGTGATCAGGATATTCCCCCAAAAAACAGGAACAATACTCGCGGGTCATATACACACACACTGTGATAGAGAGAATCCTCTATATGTGGCAGTTAAAAACGGCAACAAAAGAAATCGCACATTTCAACGTTTTGAATTTGTAAAAGGATATTTTTCACATTATAATAAGAAATGAGGTTGAAGACGCGCCTCGCATCTTTTTTGCTTTTCCTGCCTTCCATATCCTTGCCATCTTTCCCATACAGTCGCACTTTAAAATGCAGAACAGCTGGAAAATCATATAAACACAAATAATAAAATCGACAATTTGGCAAGAGCCGCACGCACACACACATAAATATCCTTATAAGAGAGAGTGTGTGTGCGAGTGTGTGTGTTGCAATGAGAACATAACCGCAAATGTACTGGCAACAAAACGTGCCGCGATTTCACAAAAAGACCAATGGGAATCCTCAAAGGAAATGGGTTAAATTTTCCACTCGCACAGAAAACTTGGCGCGTAATCGACTTGAAGACGCCGCTGTCACGGCCTCAGCCCCATTGGCCAGTAAATTGTTGGGAGCCCTCAAAGGATATGATTTCAGATTTTATTTAAAAGCATAAAGAAAACTCCTTCACAAAGGGAACAAAAACTTTAATAGGAATTTTTAGAGTCTAGCAAATTTATTAAAAATAAAAGCTGCCACGCTTTCCAACTTGTTTCCAGAAACGAATCAATTGCTTTGCATTTCAAATACATTCAATCACTCGCGGTATTAATTCTCAGTTCAATCTAGAAATTCCAAGACTATGAAAGTCATTTTATTGCTAATTGTAACATCACCCGCAATATTCGCGGAAGGAGATGAACCTTCAGTTCCCAGGATACAGCCAAGGATCTACGGTGGCACGGAAACTAGCAATGGGGCACTCGGCGGCTTTGGTGTACAAATTTTTAAAATCGACAGACTAGTTTGCTCCGGAACGCTTCTGTCCCCGAGACACTTTCTAACAGCGGCCCATTGTTTTGAGAAGAGTTCGCAAAAGGACTTCCATGCGGTGGCCGGGAAGTCGGAGGAGATCGATTCCAGGACACTGACCCGGAAAAACCGACTGATTTCGCTCCGAGTGCATCCTAGTTTCAAGAAGACAGAATTCATCGCCGACATTGCTGTGGCGAAGCTCCAATATCCGATGAAAAACAAGTACATTGGCTATGCCGAGATCTGCTCCTCGGTACTATATCCGCATGATTTTGTTACCGTGGCGGGCTGGGGCAAGGATGGCGGACCCGTGGGTCCCGGCAGCCGGAACCATCTTCGCTCCATGCGAGTGCCCATCGTCGATCGGATGGACTGCGAAAGCAAACTGGGACGGGTCATGCCGCCGAATATCCTGTGCGCCGGCGGCTACAAGCATCGCACCATCTGCGACGGTGACTCCGGGGGACCTTTGATGTTCCGGAACGAGGTGTGCGGCGTAAACACGTGGACCTGGGAGTGCGGCGAGAACGAGAAGCCCGACGTTTACATGAGTGTCCGCTTCTATGCGCCTTTTATCAAAAAGACGATGGCTCTCATGGGCAATTAATAATAAAGATCCCCAGTAAAATATTTCACCTTTTTTACACCAATTTTGATAAGAATTAAAAAGTATCTACATCTTACATTCTGTATCTACATCTGTGCTTCGTGATGCATGAAAAGATTCAGATACTTTGTAGAATGTAGAATTCTGAGCTCTTTGCACCTTCAACTCACGTGCTATCACTCGTTCTTCGCTCTCAGTCTCTTCTCTCTCATTTTTCCCTCATTATGGCCCCCCTTTGGAGCTTTTCTCAGCCACTCAGCCAAGCGTAAGGTGAGAGCAAAAACTGCAGCGTTGGCGCCGGCAAGCGGTAGAAGAATTTCAAAAAAAAAAAACTAGATATGTGTGTATGTTTATGAAAAATCAAAAGAACATGGGGGAAAGCGAGAGACAACAAAACACGCGGCCACTGAAAATATCTCATCAACAGTGTTTGTCACACATTTTCACTGGCTCTCCAAGCTAGCCGGCAGAATACTCAACCTCTGCTCCCCAACGTTCGATGCACTGGGAAAAAGTACTATAGAAATGATGTATTAAAAAAGAATATTGAATAGTGATAAAAATTAGCAGTACTTTTATCTGCAAATAAAATACTGATTTACGAAAAAAAAACTCAAAGAGCTGTTAAACTTTTATCGCTTTTCTGTAGTGCCCCATTAACCAGTCTTCCCCTGCCTCCTTTTTAACAATGAGCAGTATTTGCCCAGCGGGTCGCTAGGCGGTCTTTCAGTTCACGTTGGATTCTCGAAGCGAGCGCCCGTCGATCGTACCGTTCCGGTTCCGAAGCATTCTCCCAGCCAACTCTTCCCTTCGCGCTCCAACCAGAATTCTCCAGAGGACGTGTGTGTGATTAGCGATTGCTCTGATTAGTGCTGATAGTGCGTGAGTGCGTCACTTTGCTATATTGAGTCCAATTCCACCGACGAGTCACCGACAAAGTCTTCTGAAATAATTGCAAAATGAGGGAAATCGTGCATCTGCAAGCCGGCCAATGCGGCAATCAGATCGGTTCAAAGGTGCGTATAATTGATATTCCAGAAGGAGCTTCGCCTGCCAGCACACCCTTGCCCGATGAACTTAATTTTATTATTTTTCACGCTATCCTAACCTCACATGTTTAATTATAAAACCGAGTGAGAAACGAGCATTCGCTGTTGCTGCTAGAAGAAAATGCTCTCTGGTTGGGTTTATCGCCCGCTCTTTTCTATTTTCTAAGCAATTTAGAAAGGAGGGGCGCAAAGATAGTTCCCCTCGTCAGAGAAACTATAAAACTGCAAACATTAAAGAAACCTGAAAGCTTTGCATTCTATCTTATCGCTTGAAAGATATCATATTTAAAATACTCGTACCTTGGGCTCACAGCATATCGCTGTCAATTATATCCGAAAATGTGCTCACAAGTCAGGTGTAAACAATTAGCCAGACTCTTAGTAAATGGCTCAAAGCCAAGTCAAAGCCAAAGCAAACAGAATCTTCGTTTCCAAAGAAATACAATCCGTGAGTCAAGTTCATAAGATGGTAGGAAGAAAATACACTATTTACACTATAAGTATGTATTTTGAAACTAGAACGAAGGTTTCTTTTGATGCTTCCGTCTTTGGGGCATTCATTGTTCGGAAACCCAACTGGTTTCAGATACATTTAACGAGATACTTTTTACGATTGCCCTCGCACACTCGACTGAGTAAGCGATCTAACAAAAGGCATAAAAAGCATAAATAGGGCTTGTAAATAGTATCTCTGAGATACATCTGACTCACGCTCTTGACTAAGACATACTGCCGGGCTTATGTGCCTTTCCTGCTATCAGGGTATCAGGTTCTAGGCTCTAATCAGTAAACTTGTTTACAAAACTTTAAACATAAGTACCTGCCAAATAAAAATTCCAGATAAGCCGCCGCCACCGCTGCCAGACCTCAAAATAGCAATTACTACATTTTGTGTTCAGTTATGCGAATGGGGTGTTCCGTTCCGTTCCGAGCATGTTTCTCGACAATTAGAAATTCCGAAATGAAAACATTGCTGTAAATCCGCACCAAAACCTGCCACCGGTTACCCATTCTAAGCTAATTCAGCGCATTAACATTAACTCGCACAATTTGCCGCGTCATGGAAATCCAGGAAACATCAACAGCACTACACCGGAAACAATCAAAACTAAGGAAAAAAATAAACAAAATTAAGAGATTTATACCTTGGCAAAAGTATTTCCAAATGCTTAAAAAAAGAACAAAAATTTAAAAAAAAGAAATTTTATAGAGATTTTATATATTTTCTCTCAGTGCCAACCACAACAGGGGGCAGTCATTGACGTTTGACACAGTTTTTTGTGTTTTTATATTTTGTGTCTTTCCCCGGTTTTCCCAGCACAGCCCCGGTTTTCTCCAACCGCCTCTCTCTTTCCATTTCTTTCTTTCTTTTTTTTCACCGTTTTACACGCTTTTCCACTCCATTTTCATATAAAACACACTCGCACTCGTATTTTAAAGCACTTTTTCGCGTGTTTTTGCGAGCGCCTTTTGAGTTAATTAGAACGCACTTTGCAGAGACAAAGCCAAAGGGCAATCCCATTGTGACATTCCGTATACGCCCCCAAACCCCTATACAAACTTCCACTTTCCAGCCATTGCTTATAAAAAAAAAAACAAGAATGTTTCGTATTATTTATGCAGTTTACAGCTTATCGAATCTTTATAGATTACATAAAACTTGTTTGCTGGTGCATTCAATTTGAAAATAATCAAAGCGAACATATTTTGCTGCGCTCTGTTTTTTGCTGCCAAGCACGTTGCTGGGCCTTAATTGAATGTCCTTTTCTGATTAATTGGCTGTCAGTATGAATTATGGCCGGAGCCTAGAACAAACAACAAACAAATAATAATAATAAATATGCAAAACTATAAAAGCTGCAAAACTGCCTGCGTGGCAGTGCACAATAGCGTGAATTGTGAAAACAGTTTTTAAATAAAATTCCAAAACTAATTGCTCTGCTGATAAAGGACAATAAGCAAATAGAAAAAAAACGTTAACAGATTGATTACACATTAAAAACAGAGCTTATTCATACATGAATGAGCATAAAAAACGTTGCAATTATTAAAACAGAATTCTTTGAATTAGACAATGGCTTAAAAAAAAACATAATGTTTACCATATAATCGTGTTTAAAGCCACCTCCTGCTGGATAATCGATTAAAATGTCTTCCGGTTCGTCCTGCCAAGACCCGAAATTGATCACATATGTACTCCAGGCAGGAGGCAGCTTTCCAAGGATACGTTTTTTGGCCTGCAGCGAGAGTTCGTTGTTCTTCTTCTTGGCTCCTTTCATTATTTACATAAACCTAATTTTCCCTAAATCATTTTGTGAACAATAACAAGGAAATCTATTTACGGGCATGGCATAAAGACGGAACGTTAAGCCCGAGTGGCGGATGAAATTTATGGTATAGACGAGTGGAGCGACGAAAAGGACGAAAAGGAGAAACAGACAATAAAATTAAAGGGTAAAGCATAAGCAAAGGACATGCAAAAATTGCACAGCTCTTTTGTGCTGTTTCGCCTGCATATCTATGCATTTACTCCGTACTCGGTATATCCTGGTACTTATATATCCTGGCCCCGGGATACATTTGTTTAGCATAAAATGGCAAGGCATCGCATCATCATCGAGTATCGAGCATCGAGCATCGAGCAGCACCAAAATAATGCACAAAATTGAATTATCGATGGCGCTAGCTGGTTGGCTGGGTGGCAACAACTCTCGCCCCGCCGTAATTTCTTTATGGTTATCCATGGTTACCCTGGATTACGTTATGGCCCGGCTTAGATGCCTCTGGCACGTCATAACGTCATAGGTAATGGGCCCGCCCGTATGCAAATGCAATTTTCCTGTGTGGAATGCCACACAAGGATATGCATAAGGATGTTGTTGGCGCTGGAGCTGGAAAAACAAGTCATTGATAACTTAGTTGGCATCTTTATTTCGGTTCAGATGCTTGCCAATAATAGAAGAGGGACTGAGAGATGGTTTTCTAACTTCTAACCTTTTCTAGCTTTTAGCTAAAAGGATGACACAAAAGCTTTTCTTATCGTTTCTCCAAGTGTAGGCATACTATCGCCCACAATTATATTCAATTCTTGCACATGCAAATTGGGCAGCAAACCGATCGCGTGTCCCCATCGACGTCTCAGGTAATCAGATGTGGCTTCATGGCCATGTTATGTGGTCTGTTGATTAGGAATCGCTCTATATATATAGACCGATATCGGATTCGAGCACAATAACGCTACGCCATGGTCAATGGAGGGCAACAATTACTTGAACATGCAACAAGCCGTAAGCGAAAAAGAATCGTTCGTGGGGAAAGTTGGTGGGAAGTGGCAAGTGGGAAGCAATATCCTTGTTTCTGCGCTGGCAAAATATTTTTCAATTTACATAAAAATGCGTTTATGCATACCAAATGAGCCACACACTCTCTCTCTGGCTCTCCTGGCAACCTTGCGCCTAGCGGTATGCAATAGAAAGTGGCAGGACGGGGGAAGAGGACGAAAAAGGGCGGGGCACCGCCATCGCTCTGTTGCACAAAACTGATTATAAATAAACAAAAGGGAATTTTTATAAATATTTTCCCCCATCCATATGTATCCTTCGTAAACGTCCCTTTCTCGTTCCGCAATGCTGCTGGCTTGATGGAATATAAAAATTACTTTTTTTCTGTTTATATTTTTGGTCCGTTACGCTTTGCTTTAAACATGTGCATGCAAATTTATCAACAAAAAGGGAAATCAACAAGAAAAATGGAACTCTGCATAAATATTAGGATTCAAAAAACTCCAAAAAAAAGGTGACACAGGTGACATTTTTTATAAAAATTGCTAAAGGAATAAGGAAATAGTTAAAAGGTTTGTTCTAACGTCGAAACTACATCTCAATATTTATATCCTTTATAAAGAAAAAGATTACGCCTAACCAGGATAATATATTTTCCCACTTTCGAACCGATTTTTAGTCTAAAATTTTGATCCTGAGATGCCTACTGTCCTTTTTGACAGGGTATCCAAATAAAGGAAGTAAACCTTGAAAAGGAAGTAAACCTTTGCTTCTCCTGCTCCTTCTGCTCCTTTTTCCTTACTCTGCACCTGGTTTTGTGGGCACCTGTAAGCCGCTTGCTCCAACTGAGGAGATGACAAGGTTGACCAGGTCCAGGGTGCAGGACGACGAGACCGACAAATGGCCATTTGTTATTTATTTAACACTTTTAAAAAGCATTTCGCTCTTTTTGTCATTAATATCTCATGCTGCTCTTAACGCCTGCCATCCGATCGTCCGACCTACGGACTTACCGCCCCCATCCCAGGCTCTGGCAAAAAGTACAAATTGCATATGGTAAGTGATATGGAGATGGAGGTAGAGCTGGAGGTCCTGGGCCACGGCATATGTTTCATTACCATTGTTATTCCAGCAATTGTTTTGCACTCGCACCGGCCCTTTTGTCGTTGTCTTTTTTTATTTTTTGCAGCCAGTTTTTTCAATTACTTTGGTAATTTTATATTATTGAAATTGCAAGCCGCAAATTGTAATTATTGCGCATTACACGGCCAGCGAGCTCTGCACTTCACCAGATACCAGATAGCAGAGCGCCATAGTACCATAGAGCCACGAGAATGAAATATGTTGGCCCTGTTGTAATCTGGTATTTACGAAAAAATTAATAATACAATAAAGAAACTCAAAAATGCATTTTAAGCGCCACGCTACGAACTTTTCGCGAATTATTTATGCAATTGGATTTGCTCCGGCTACGGCTACAAATTGCTGTCTTCCCGATAAGCTGGTACCTCTCCATGGCTCTGGCATATATTAACCGCAAAATGGCTGCAAATTTATGGCAAAGCGAAACATAATTAAGCCAAAAATATATTTAACTCGCGAAAATAACAATAATCAAGATTGGTTTTGCACGATTTGCACGTGTTTCGGTTCGGACTCGTATTTGGATTCATTTTGGATCTGTTTTTGTTTTATTTGTGCAAATTTCGTTGACTAATTATTCAGCCAAACACACGAAATTGTTTGCCTAAATAAACAAAGCTTTGGATTGATTAATTTAAAACTCGGAGTACTCTCTCTAGGTGGGTTTATCGAAACCCAAACTATTTTGTTGCAAGTATTTCGTATTATTTTTACTTCAAAATAACATAAATAAATTATATTATTTTTAATCCCTTTTCGATGGTATTCAATATAATATTCAATAAAATATCTTCAATGAGTGCATTGAATAATTCGGAAATGTGAAAAATTTGGATTGAACCAAAACCTCATTAAAACCCGATGTGGTCAAAATATTTATCATTTATGCCGGCAAATAGTATTTGTTTGCATTTGTTTGGACAAACATATGTCCGGGTGGCTGTCTCTTTGGAACATTAACATCGGTTTTATAATTTATGGCAGGTATAGAGGAGTTTGGGAAAAGAAATTCGGCATTTGAAGCGAAACAAACCACAAATGCACGAATAACTTGGCCTAAATGCGGATTGTTTTGGCGGCGAATCGGAATTAGAATCAACAATCCTGCTTTTGGCCATAATGATGGCTAGATCAATACATTTGCCAAATTTTCCAGCTGTACGCACACCTATTAGAGAATAATTTAAATTTGTGGTCTGTCAAGTTGTCGCGAAATTAATCAAAAAATATTATTCAGAGCTAAGAGCAGGCTCGGTGTTTTTCATCTCAATTATGTACGATTTTCTGCAGTTTATTAAATTTTTAGAAAATCCTGTTAAAACCTGTTCAGAAATATTGGCATGTTTTACATGTTCAAAGTTTTTCAATTTTGCGTATTTGCATTGGCCTTATATTGTATTTCATTTCGGGCTTATTTGACAAACAGTATTAATTGGATTTTTTTATGCCCGGACATATATTACCCGCCGCCATTTTGCATCCAAATGGCAATTAAAATGAAAAATAAAACAGTGCCAGGACGAACTGTGTGTGTGTGTGTGTAAAAAGTTTTGGGATAACATACCCGGCCTGGTCAAAGGGAAATTCACGCTTGGTCGTAATAAAAATTAATTTCATTGTTGAATCATAAAAATCGTTATAGGATATTGCCGCAAAATGACCAAGTTTTATCAGCAAATGCACTCGGCATAAGCGAACAGAGATGGCTAGATGGGATGATGCTGCTGTTAGAGAGAAAGAGCAATATCAAAATTGATTAATAGCGCGAAAGTTTGTTCACTTCTTTATCTGACTGCAGTTTTGTGTCGATTGTCGATTGTCCTTTTTTTATTTTATCGATTCCACTGCATTTCACTGCAATCATTAAATTCCCAGCAAATATTCGTTAGCGCATCCTCGTTAGGGTGAAAAAAAGGATGAATTATTTTGATAGTGAAGTGGCACTTGAGAAAACAACAAAAAGTAATGCTGTTATAGTCATTAATAACCAACAGCGATTCATTTGGCCAGCACTTAATAAAGCCAGACCTCAAATAAAGCATATCACAGTTTTTTGAGGGGGAAAAATAGGTGGAAAAAAACTGCGGTAGAAAATGTTTTAGTTAAACAAATAAATCGCATTTGTTGGGAAAAGACAACCAGCTTTATAGGTCATGGAGTATATCATGGCTCAGATGCTACACCACCTAGCCAGGTGGTTGGGGCATCCACTTGCCATTTAACACCACATGGGGTTCGGCTCGAAACTGTTTCCGGGGGCCTGACACTCCTTATTTATTTAGCTTTTGCCAAAAGTGTTCTCCAGGCCATGAACTTGCCATATCGCTTACCATATAAATATTATTATTATTACCCTCTTTGCTCTCGGCAGAAATGATGGAGGTGGCTGGATGTGGTCGTTTATATGGCTGAAGAGGCCAGGCCGTAAAACATGCGGCAACTGCCGATTCCCATTAGCAAATATCATAACAACCCTTCGGTCTTAAAAACGCTAAAAATTCGGGAGTATTTTGGTGAAATTCCAATAAAAAAATGTTAGTAAAAAGAAACTTATCAAAAGAGATAGAAATATCAATCAACAAGCATCTTCAACCATCACAAATGAAACCAGGAACCAGGACATGTTTGCCTGATTTGTAGCACCCAGAAACACAGCAAACAATCGACAGGAGGACAGTGACGACACACACAGCCCACGCGGCATGTGGCAAATACGCGCCGACATACTCCGGGGCCCGGGCACATTAGTTAAGTCAATAGAGATTCGACCAACGAAATATACGATCAATATTTACACATCTAAATCGACAATTATTGAAATCTCAATTGGAATTGTGTGTTGAGTTCCAAATGGAGCCATCGATGCCATCGATATGGGCTAGACGGAAAAACAATAGTCGAGGATTCAGAGGATTTACCACCAAGGAGGCTTGAGAAGTTAAATATATTCCTAAGGCAGAGTTTTCTATATTCTGTATCCTGCGATTTTGATTATTTCAAGTCAAAGCTTTTCATTTATTCAATTTCCAGGCATGAGTTATGGAAATTTTAATTATAAGCTATTTGATGTTGCACTTAGACTGCGTCATCGTTGTCCTTGCACGCAGCCAATACGCAATCCGCAATACTAATACGCAATACCAATGCCAATAGCACTGCACACAATAAGCCGAAAGCCGAATGACCAATACTAATGAACAAATATTTGCATATCCTTGCCAGACAACAGTCTTTGCTCGAGCCTTGAGAGCAGCATTCCTGATTAAATTACTCGAACATCTTGACTATGCAACCGAATATGACCAAATATGAACATTTCGCACTTTAATTCTGCAAGCAATTAAAAAAATATCAAATAAAACAACGGACAACATAAACAACGGAGAGTCCTGATACGGCGTGTCATGGTGTGGCATGGCGTGGTGTGGCGCGGCAACGCACTGATAATGACAATTAGTGGCCACATTTAAATTGATGCACTTGACGATAAATGCAATTGCAAATTCAGCTGCCATGCAGAGTCCGCCCGTTCAAAGGGTAATTTACAGAGGGAAAAATTGCATTTTTCTGGCGAACCAAATTCGCCTCGAAATTCACACGTGCCGTCCAGTCGGGTGTGTGTGTGTGTTGGGGATTCCGGGTAATAAATTGCAGCTGCATCGCCAATTGCTTCATTCGCGATGGCTACGTGAGTCTAATTATGTCCTTCGAATGGCCAACATCCAGAGAGTGTCCTGAAAAGCCCCGAAAAGCAAGCGTTTTATGACCCTAAACATGCGACTGTAACTGCCAACTGCCAACTGTCGCGCTAAGATCCTTTTAGTGTTATTACAAAAATATCCTTACACTCGAACAAAACATTAAGCGTAGTTCGGGGTACAATTCGTTATTTTTCGCACATAAATTGCATTTTTGAGCAGTCGGAGACGGATGAAGAGCTCAGCTGCCAATTGCCTGGCCTGGCCTGGCCTGGCTATCGGATAAATATCGGATGGCCCATCCATATGGTGGATTTATACTGCGAGCGTTTTTTTTTTTCGCTTCTTCTGGCCGCTAGCAATCGGAATGGTTTATGGCCGCAGGCTGCAAAGTGTCATCCATCGATGGGCGGCCGTTAAGTTTCCAGAGTGTTTTGGCATTTTCCAATTTTATGGCCCTCATTGGCAAGGGTTGTGTTTGTGTTTCTGTTGCATGTTTGCTGTATTTTTGAATGGTTTTTTGCATTCAACAGCAACACCAACGCCCCACAAAGCTCATTACTCTAATGGACGCCAAATGCAATCCGCTCTCTCTGATCCTTTTCATGATGCCAAAATATTCAAATAGATTTTTCCTGTCCGACCGGTTAAATTAAAATAAATTAACTTAGTTGCTGGCTATATGCTATATGCTTTGCATTTTAAGCGTTTCGCCCACAAATCGCATGGATTTGTCGCACATTTGTAAATTGCCAAAAACGATCAAAATGCGTTGAAATCCTGTTTATTATTTTATAATTAGTTTAATGCCAGGCGCCGAAAATTGAATAATGTTTGCCAGTATTAAGATCGGGTTAAGAAGGATATCCTGAGGAGCTGGCTTTAAAATTCCCAACGAAGTCCTGTGATTGTTTTTTATTTAAAACCGAAACTTCACCATGAATGTTAATTAGAAATGCAGTTTTTGTCCATCTGCCGCATCAGAGTTTTTTCCTTCACTCCGGGGTTTCGAATATATTTACTTAAATAGACATTTAATTATATATTTTAATTAAACTGTAAACTGTAATTTGATGTTTTAGAATAATGTCTGGCGGATGACAATACAAATAAGAGCAAAGTATCTAGAAATCTGCTTAAAAAAAAGTAAACAAACTAAAAACAAAACTCAACTTGACAACAATATTTGTATTTGGAAATAAATTGGTTTTTCATCATCTTCAATTACCCTTCTGGGGTTTAGTTTGTTTTATTTAATTTGTATTTAAATTTATGAATACCTGAATGGGAAAATCATATCGCATTTCGAAGCTCGCCGCCTTGAGACAAAGTTGGCCATCATTTGATATTTATTACTGCAATTGTTTATTATTTATGTTAGCCGCGAGCTAGAGCATCGTATTTAGTATGCAAACGCAGCTGCTGAGCAATCTGCCACGCCCTCAGTCCCAGGCTCACTTCCGGTGCGACATGCACTTCCGTTGCTTTGCGCATCACGCATCCCCGACTTGTCCTTTTGTCGCCGCCAGCTAAGGATAAGGATACAAAGCAAAGGCACGGAAATAATATCTCTATTTAATTAAAGTTAATATATATTTTTTATTTTTAATTTTGTATTTATTTAGCTTAGTTTAAAGGAAGGAAACTTTAATTATTCAAATTATTTATATGATTTTTTGGCTTTGGAGAGTATATCCTTATTTCCCAGTGTAAAAGCTACCCACAATTAATTTATGCGTTTTTTTCCTGTACTTCCTGTAGATCGCGACTTGGCCACTTGACTTTTGTTTCAGTTTTTTGTTTCAACAAACGCTTAGGGAATTTTAATTTTGGATTCCTTTCAAGTCCGTTTAAGGACCTGCGAGGCGCCGCTTTGGGCCCAACACACGCAGCTCTTTGTTTACTTTTAATTTGATCATTTCGACTTTTTTCGCTTTTTTGAGGCAAAGTACTTGCCGCCAGGTTCCGCAATTTTGTAATTAAGCAGTTTGACCGCAGTCGGAAAAGTTTTAAGCAAATGGAGGCTCCTGTAATTGTTTTTTTCCTTAGCTTCTGGCTTTCGAAAATGACTTGACAGGGGAGAGTCGTGTTTAAGGGTGCGGGTAATTCTTTAAATAGAAAACTGATGGCCTGTCCCGGGCCACTTTGAAACCCACTTCAAACTGCCAAACATTGGCACTGGCGATGTCTTGTTGTCAGGAGCAAGCGGACCAGCAACCGAGAACCGAGAACCGAGAACCGAGATGATGGGCAGATCAGCTGGCAAAACTTTTCATAAATAACTTATGCTGCGTGCCGGTCCGCTGCTCACTCAATGCCAGGAACCAAACAACCAACAACCAGCAACCGAAAAGCAAAAACCAAAAAGCAGCCAGTAAACGGACCGAAAGTAGTCAAAAGAAAAACGCTTATCTGCAATTGGCTTCATAGAATACACGAAACATATTTAAATATTTCCCCACAGGCAACAAGTGCCAAGGATCCAAACAGACAAGGAAAAACACCCAACCAAGGACACTGAACAAAACACAAATCCCCCTTTGGTTGCTCCATCAAAATCTGAGACAAATTTTCCTTCAGTGCCAAAGTCGTTCGTGTCCCATGCGGGCTTTCCAGGGGCAAGGGTTGCACGAATGCAAATCAAAGTTATTGTCAAGCCAAAAGTGGCCACCGATGCGTACAATTGAGTGTCATATTTCGACTTTTTTATGTATGCAAAAGCCAGTCCAACAACCAGTCTCCATGTGAGGGACAAAACTTTTACCGTGGCCAAACTTCCAGTTGAAAGTTTTCCTGGCCAGCGATTTTTCTTGTCTCGTGTCTCTTGTCTCGTGTCTCTGTTTTGGCCATGCAACTTGTTATCATTGTTGCGTGTCTAAAAGCCAATGGAGGAATACAACTTTTGCCAAACAATCGCAGTGCCAACGCAAACATTTATGCGGCTCTTGGATTAGCATGGCGTGTTCGGGAAAACGGAAAAAAATCCTAAAAAAGGAATATGTAGTAGCATATGCTAGCTGGGGGGGGGCAACTACAAAGGACATCGAGGAGTCCTTTGTGTGTGTGCAATCAACCGTTATCAAATTTTTCGAACTTTTACAACTTTCACCTTGCCAGCACCTCCCAGCCACCCAGCCACCCAGCCAGCGCCCTTTGTTAGCTGCCTGAGTAGACTTCAACGCTTTACGCAAGCCACTTAACTATTTATGGCTCAAATGTGCGCCAGAAAGGACTCACTCTTCTGTCGTCGGAATGTCTGACAACAAGGCTTGACATAAACACCGGGCTCCATGCATTATTCAGGGCACTTCCTAACCGTTTCACTTCCTTCCTTGCCAAGCACCACTTGAGCGGAGTGTCCTGTGTCCTGACAGCTGGGAAAGTCGCATCTCCACCATGCCATGTGCAACTAATTAAAATTCATATTCAGTAATCAATCTGCCGGCGAGTCAAGTAATAATAAAAATGGATAAAAAAAAAACAAACAATAGTCACTGGGAGAAAAATAAAAACGTAAATAATCCTTTAAAAATCCTTAAAACCTATAAGTAGTCAAGTAATTTCTTGTGAATTATCCAAAAAATTATCCTTAAAATGAAATTATATCAATTTTCGAAACCATTTCCTTTTGTCTGTGTTTTAAAATAAAATATAAACTCGTGGCCCTTGGCCTTCTCTCACCCACCTTTAAGTCCATTAAAAATCATTTCGATCAACGGAAGCGATGGCAGGCCGGGACCACATTGCGATTTTCTCACAATTAGCATTTTTCCAACCCCCTGCCCTGCCTTGGTTACCTGCCCACACCTGTCGAATGTCCTTAAAAGGGGGATGCGGATGCAGTGGGAGCGTGGCAGCGGGGGTAAAACGATTGAAACATTTTTAAAAATTTGAAATTCATATGCGCAGCAAACGTGAAATGTTTTGCCAAGCGTATTGTGCAATAAAAAATAAAGAGCCAAACCAAAAAAACAACAAACCTGAACGCGAACGCGAACCCGAACCTGAACCAAGCAGGAGCGGTGGAAATTCTTGTGTAAATAAAAATGAGAAACGGAATCGAGATGGGGCGCAGATTCGAGCGATGGCGGAACTCCATTTTTTTTTGGGAAGGGGTCATTACATATATGTGTATGGAAACATCTAAAAGGATTCAATTATTCCCGCTCGTTACACAACAACAACAAAAAAGACGAGACCCCATGGATGGGAAAAAAATGCGCGCCCATGGAAGTATGCAACAGAAATTGCTCGCGGCATGTAAAGTGCTCCGTGTGTGTGGGTGGCGGGGCAAGGAGGTGCAGCATATGCACGCGCATAAATCGACGACAGATAGCAGCAAGGACGAGGACGAGTGGCGGCAATAAAAGCAAGGCCCGTGTAAAAAGGACACTCATATATATAGTATGCATTGATTGCCAAAGCAATGCAACACAAACACACCTCCATACAAGCCGTAATACACGATCTTGGGGAAATATACCCAACATTGATTGTAAAATAATATTTCTGTACCGTGTCGGGGGTAAAAAAAAGAGTCTCTGTCACAAAATATCACTCATACGTCATGTTGCACGGACGCGGGACGCTGCAATCGAAATGCAAATGAACTCATTGCGAATGCCGCAACTTTGCATACGCCAGCCTTCATTCATTATGCTATTGAATCGTTATGAAAACGACACTTATCCTTCTTTTCGCTTTTTTTACGCATTTTCAGTTCTGGGAAATCATCTCCGACGAGCACGGCATCGATCCCAATGGCTACTACCACGGCGAGTCGGATCTGCAGCACGAGCGGATTGATGTCTACTATAACGAGGCCAGCAGCGGCAAGTACGTGCCCCGGGCCGTGCTCATCGATCTGGAGCCCGGAACCATGGACTCTGTTCGCCAATCACCAATGGGCCAGCTCTTCCGTCCGGATAACTTTGTCTACGGACAGTCCGGAGCAGGTATTTACTTTTTATTTATCATTTTATAGTTTTTTTGTTTCAAAACTTTGTTTAAAAGAATCATAGTTAGTCCTACTTACCTCCATCTCTTTGAAAAATTCGTTTTCCCATTCGCCTAATGCGTTTCTGTTGCACTGGTTAATGGAATGTTGTGTTCTGCGGCCCTGCCAGGTCCTTTTCTTTCGTTGCCCTCCGGATTTTGGAGCATGCTTTTGTTTCGATTAGATTTCGGCCTTCGATATCCGCGCTGCACGGGATACCCTTTGGCATGGCAGTTATTGCAGCTGCCGGTCTTGTTGCAGCAACGAAAACAGTTGCCTCGGCGGCATTGCCGTTGCTTTGATGAGCCCGATGACCAGCAACAACCAGTTGACAAAGTGGAGGTGATGGCCGATGGTGTTATCCTAGAAGAGCTTATCCTCTAACAGCAGCCTCGGCGATGTATCGCTGCTTGTTGATGCTCCTGCAACTAGTGTTGCTGCTGCCTCTGCTCCTGCTGCTGCTCCTGACAGCAATATGATTATCCCCCTCGTATTCTACGCCTTACCCCCACCGGTAATGATGGTCACATGATGATGATTGCAATTATAAAATGGCCTGCGGATGACGACGAAAATTAATTTTGTACATGTCAGACGACGCGGCTTCTGCTTGTGTTGTTGCAGCGGCTATGCTTCTTTATTTTAATTATGTGCTTGCGCGTTTCTTTTATACAATTTTAATCAATCAACAAAAACATTCATTAAATATTATAATCAATTAGTTAAGCTTACAACTAAAAGAAACAGATTAAATTATGACACCCCTTTACTTAGGCAACAACTGGGCCAAGGGCCACTACACAGAAGGCGCCGAACTCATCGACTCTGTGCTGGAGGTCCTGCGCAAGGAGTCTGAGGGATGCGACTGTCTCCAGGGCTTCCAGCTGGCCCACTCCTTGGGCGGCGGTACCGGATCCGGTCTGGGCACGCTGCTGATTTCCAAGATCCGCGAGGAATATCCCGACCGCATCATGAACTCTTTTTCCGTGGTGCCCTCGCCAAAGGTAAGCATGAGCCTCTTAACCTGTATGTAGCCACACCTGGCCTACACCTAGTCCACCAAATCATTATCGGGGGTCAGGACGTATGCAATCCGCTTAGCAAAATCAGCTTACACCCACGCAAATTACACGGAACCAAAAAATGTTAGATAGAAAAGGGATTTAGGGAAAGTTTATGAAGAGCTCCCTCCGTTTAGCGAATGAATTTTTTGACAGTGATCTCCTTTATGTGAAATGATGGGGTAGGAATGGGGCAGGATACATGGTGGCGATACTAAGCCTACCCGCAGACCCAATGCGCTTTACACCTGCACGCGTTTTTGCCAAATTAGCAAGCAAAAGCCGCTGAGAGCCGGTCGTGCGTGTATTCGGGGTTTGGTTTGAAAAAGGACGCCGCAAATGTTGTTTTATTTATGCAATTCATACGCTAAATTCAATTGGCGGCTTTGTGCCCGGGCAGCCGGGCAGGTGCGGCTTTCTCCCAATAATTCTAATTAATTTGCAGGCGAAATTAGCAGCACCGTCATCGAGCGGCGCCCAAAGCCTAATTGGCAATGCAATTTTAATGCAATTTAGTTGCTCGCACTCGCAAGAAGGTGGCATCCGCTCTCCAGCCTACAATCCATTTTTTTGTTAGATATTTTTTTTTTTTTTTTGTATTTTTCATATCGTCACGCATCCTTTTTGACACGCCTCAATTGCCGCTTAATTAACCCAGATGCATATATTACACGTAAATGGAATGGAAGTACAGGAATATGTATACATTTATAGATATAAATGTGCGTACGTGATGCTTCGCCTTCATTTGCATTATTCGTATTTAATTACATTTTGACATTTAATTAAATTAATTCAGTGCAGAATTAATTGTCATTGGCAGGCGGTGTCCTGAACCCAGAGCCCAGAGCCCTGATCCCTGATCCCTGAGCCCAGAGCCAGGCAATTATATTATTTTCTAATTTATGAAATCGTTAAAGCATCAAAAACATTTGGACAGTTGTAACTTGAAATTAATTTCCAAAAACTAAAAAGAAATTGGATGCTAATATTTTGGTTTGTCAGAAATGTTTGTGGTTATTTAATAAGCTAACATTTGAACAAGTGGCATTTATATTTGATTACCGAAATGTAAACCAAACAGAGCAAACATATTTTCAGACTCCCGACATCAACCATCGGTTTTGATTAGTTTTGCTTCATTTGACAAGATATTAAATGTACTCAACCGTATTCCGATATACGAGTATAATATAATTTTATATCTTCGTTTACACATCCGACAATTACAATTACAAATGTCTAGTAAAGTAAAGGAGTTGGTGATGCGTGAAATTAACATTTGACAATGTTCTTATTGGCATATCAGAGTACACAATAAATTTTATGGAATTTTTAGCCAACTCGCACACGAAACTTACATTTTGCACTCGAATTGTGTTAAATTTATTACCGTCACGGCTGAACGCCAATGGTCAACTATTGAACCACTCGAATCCCTGACCCCTGACCCCTGACTCCTACTCCTGTCCTGCCCGTTTTTCGGATGTTATTTATGGGCCGGGACGGGCTGGGTTTGCTCGGCTTACCGCAATGTTTTGGCTTCGGCGGTCATTTTATTGCGGCCTGTCCTGACACATGCCTGTCACGTTATAGCGTTATAGCGTTATAGCGTTATAGCGTTATAACCTTTTTAATATGTACGTGTGTATAATTTAATAGTTTTTCATAGCCATCGGTCGGTCGGATCGGATCGGTGCTATGTAAAGCCTTTGTCACCGCCACGCTTTGATAAGCGCCATTATGCAAATGCAGCGCATTCACACAGAATAAATAGGAAAGCTGGAAATGCTGCAGCAAAAAAAAATACTATAAATGCTATACTCGCGTATCTGTGCTTTATAAATTCTCTACATAGCTACGATCAAGCATATTATTAAAGCTTTTAATTGCGTTCATTAATTAACGGATGCCACTCAAAGGATTTCAACACCCTTTGCCTCGCTTTGCCTTTCACTGAAATTCAAGCATAGGAAGGTGGCATCTGAGATTTGCACCTGCCAGTCGGACACTGTCGGACAATAATATCAAAAATCATGCTCGTAAATCCCCCAGGTTTAGAGATGGTGGACAAATATTGTGTCCAAGCTGTGTGCAAACAGTGAGGCCAGCAACAAATAGCAAATACAAAATACAAAATGCAAAATGCATGTGTCCGAGCATAACTCATTAGTATTAACTGCATGTACCGCCTAAGTGGACAAAGGTGTGCAGGATACACTTGGGAAAGTTCCAGTTGAGGTCCCGAACAAAACATAAGAAACTATATTAACCAACAAACCCTGTAAAAAATAGGATAAACAAGCCATTTCTTTTCCTTTTGATAAATAATATTTAGTCAGACCAAAACATTCTTCTTAGTGCAATCTGTATGCGTGGGAGTACACGTTATCGCTCTAGGCACCATTAAATAATTGCCACAATTTATGTGTACACACCTTCCGAATGGCCACCCGCAACTCGACTGAAGTTTGTCCCAAAACTAACCAGCCACACCCATGCCCCAGTTGGTAGAGCTACTGCTGGCATCCTTCAAGTTGCAACGAACAATGCATCTTGCCTACGCAAATATAGAGGGCAAGCCAAAGATAATACATAATTTTCAATTTGCAGAATTCGAAACGAAATACACACCATGCAGCGTGTACCATATAGTAGAGTTTGTTGAATGTAGGAGTATGTAGGTAGAGGTGGGTACACAGATGTTTGTGCAACATGCAACTGCATTTATGCAGCAACTCTTGGCCTGAGTGCCGCTCCAGGCTCAACATATCATTGATATTGTTGCAACTGCAGCAGGAACAGAAACAGGACCAGAAACAGGACCAGAAACAGAAACAGAAACAGGAGCATAGGAGCTGGAACTCCAAAAACAACTGCCTGTATTAATAGGCTTTGCTTTTCTGTTAGCACTGCATTCGAATTCATCCTGTTGGGAGAATGCATTTTTCATGTTCTTGCCCCAAAGTGGCAGCAATGGGATTGGCTCGAAGAAAGCACCAATTATTTAAATATTGACTGTTGCCCGAAATACAGTACTTTAATTCTCATTTGAAACTGCATTAAAGGATAGCTTTTTAGTCTATAAAAAAGCTGTTCCCTTGGGAAAAATTATCCCTGATTGTATACATGTAAAGAAGACTTACATTTAGGTGACAGGATAAATATAATCCTTCATTGCTTAGTACTCTTCATAATGAATCCTTTGTTGGCCCGACGCCTTGCTAATTAATCTGCTTTTACTTTTGCATGTCGCACGGGCTTTTGCGATTAATGCGAATAGGTGTCCGACACCGTCGTGGAGCCCTACAATGCCACGCTATCCATTCACCAGCTGGTGGAGAATACGGACGAGACCTTCTGCATTGACAACGAGGCTCTCTACGACATCTGTTTCCGCACGCTGAAGCTCTCATCGCCCACCTACGGCGATCTTAACCATCTGGTTTCCGTAAGTACCGTATTTCCATCCGTCTAATACTGCCTTTGTTTGTTTGTTTGTTTGTCTGTCCACCCACCCATCCGTGCACCAAATTCCAAATCCCAATCCTTCGACCTCCTCCACCTGTACGAGAAAAGGTGTCGGAGGTGGTGGTGGAGCCATATAATGCCACGTTGTCGCTGCATCAACTTTTAATGGACACCGACTTGACATTCTGCATCGACAACGAGGCCTTGTATGATATCTGTTACCGGACATTGCGCCTCGGCTCTCCAACCTATGAGGATCTCAATCATTTGGTGTCTGTAAGTAAAAATTGCAATGGAATTGGACAACTGGAACTGGAACTGCAACAAAATAAAACAACTGGATATATTTTATATAGATTTCTGATCAATATACTTAATATTTAATAATGGAAACTATCTTAATCCGTGTAGGTCACAATGTCTGGTGTAACTACTTGCCTGCGTTTCCCTGGCCAGCTGAACGCCGATCTCCGCAAGCTGGCGGTAAACATGGTGCCCTTCCCGCGTCTGCACTTCTTCATGCCCGGATTTGCTCCTTTAACCGCCAAGGGCTCCCAGCAGTATCGCGCCCTCACCGTGGCCGAGTTGACCCAGCAGATGTTCGATGCCAAGAACATGATGACAGCCTGCGATCCCCGGCACGGACGTTACCTCACCGTGGCCTGCATATTCCGGGGTGAGTGTTGAGTGCTGCGTAGAAGTGGGTTGGGAAAAGAAAAATAGTTTTTTAACAACAAACCCTAAACACTTCCACGCGTAGCCAAAGCAAGAGGGAACCAAACCCACCCATCCATCTATCCGCTCATTTATTCAGACGGCGGCGGCTTATCCGGGCTAACTTTGTCACTTTGTCATGGGCAGCCGGTGGCACACCTGACCGTCGTTTTTCCGTAACCGTAAGCACGTAGCAACACCTTTGACTCTGCGGGGGGCTTGGCTTTTTTCGGCTTTGGCCGACGATTTTATTAGCCAAGCACTGGGCCTACTTATGGGTGCCACTAAAAATGATTAATGCCTGCCTGGCTGGCTGCCTGGCTGGATGGCTGGATGGCTGGCTGGCTAAAAAGGCTGCAATCCGTCAACGCGCACGTAGCACAAATTTGTTAGTCCACCAACCATTTCCACACCGAGGATGTTCAACTGCCTGTTGGCATTTTTTCGCGCTAATTTTTAAATTAATAAACTGGGATGCGGCGCCCAAAAGTATGCCGCATAATATTTCATTTGCTATTCCTTGTTTGTTGGTGTGTTGGTGTGTCTGTATGTCTGTGTGTGTGCACGCAGGCCTTTCGTCCTTTAAATTTGCCGTCGCCATTGCCCTTGCTTTTGACGGATGACTCGCAAAACGCGCGTAATTAGAAATTTACTTTCAAGATCCATTGGGGAATTGCGACCACCGCCGAGGCGCCGCCTGACACGGCCCCTTGCTTAACTAATCATGCTGAACGTGACTCCAGCACTGCACTGCACCATCTCCGGATTCCTCCAGATCCGGGGATCCATATCCGTTTTGGCCTCTCTGACGACTGCCTGCCAGAAATACTTGCAAAATAATTAATCACAAAAATGTGTACGAGCTGAGTCGTTCACGAGGAGGCAAAACGAAAAAAAAAAAAATGCCAGCAAAGGAATTTAAACAACTTTTTTAGTTACCTCCTGGGACTGTTTGTGTCCGCATCCCAATCTCCCATCGCTCTGCCACATCTCTTTTGGTGGCCCAGGTGGCAAGGTGCTCTGCGAGGACTTAGAAGCCGTTTAGTATTTCATATTCAGGGATTTTGGGGATTCGGCTGGCGCATCAAAGCGAACTTGGCTTTTGATGTAAATACGCTAAAAGTTTCCTGCCCGTACCTGGAGGCATTCTGTTTTTCTGTTTTTTTAACGCTAACGCTTACTCAATAATTAACAGGTCCCATGTCCATGAAGGAGGTGGACACCCAGATGCTCAACGTGCAGAGCAAGAACAGCAGCTACTTTGTCGAATGGATCCCCAACAACGTCAAGGTGGCCGTTTGCGACATCCCGCCCAGGGGCCTCAAGATGTCCGCCACCTTCATTGGCAACTCTACGGCCATCCAGGAGATCTTCAAGCGCATCTCCGAGCAGTTTACCGCCATGTTCCGGCGCAAGGCTTTCCTCCACTGGTACACCGGCGAGGGCATGGATGAAATGGAGTTCACCGAGGCAGAGAGCAACATGAACGATCTGATATCCGAATACCAACAGTATCAGGTGCGGAAACTATTTTCCCTTTTTAATATTGTACCAAGTTATTAATTTTTATTTTTTATGAATATTTCAGGAAGCCACCGCCGACGACGAAGTGGAGTTCGATGACGAACAGGTCGAGCAGGACGGCTACGAGTCGGAGGTCCTGCAGAACGGCAACGCCGAATAAGGACATAATGTCTACCAAATCTATAACTGTTTCCTGTAAACTATTTTGTAAATTATTTGGCTCAGCCAGATTTCAAATAAATAAGTTAATATGCTTCTGTAGTAGATTCCAAACTTCAAATTTTCTTCTCCTCCATTTCAAAATAAAAGACTTTAAAAACAATACAAAGAGTAATCCCAATATGTCTAAAAAGTTTATTGGATCGTCTTCGATTCTTGGTCTTACAACGGATAGTTGACCAGGACATCCTGGCGAGCCAACTCCAGCAACATAGGATCGTCGAAAAACTTATTGATAGACACATCTTCCGAGAGACCCTTCCTGCGACGTGTCTTGATCATAAATTCCCTCGCCAAGTGTGAGGCCTGTTGTGGCTCCAGCGGGCGAATTATAATGCTCTTGTCCAGCGGATCACCAGGAACAATTTGCCAGTGATGGAATACAGAAAGACAGAAGGCCTGGCCCTGGGTATGTGTACGCAGATCCGTCTCAAATCCGAACGAATCAATGGCGGGTATGAAAGCTTTGATCGTGTATATGGGTGATCCCGACACCGGAGCATCCTGTGTGACGTGGCCTCTGTGAAACAAGACAAGGATGTTATTGAATTTATATCAAATTTCAAAGGATTTAAAAAAACTAACCTGCGCCTGGCCAGCACCGTATAGACAGCAGATACGCAATCAGCCGGCGCTTGAACCTCCACAAACAAATACGGCTCCATAAGACGCGGAGTGGCCATTAAAAATGCAGAGTATGCCACCCGACGCGCTGTAGGAATGATCTGGCCACCACCGCGGTGAAGTGCCTCATTGGCAATAACACCATCGAGAATCTTGAACTTGACATTTCGAATTGGCTCTTCACACAACGGACCTTCTCGCGTGCCCCATTGAAATCCCTGTACAATTGAATCCTTTACAGCTGTCAGCAGGTTCTTGTCCACTTCCGATGGCAACGTATCGTCTACAAGGATATTGGGTCCAGTTGAGTCGGGACCAAAAGCCCAAATAGAACGCGCAGCCAGCAAATCCCAATCGTAGTTGACCTGGAAGAACTCTCCGATACGTTTCTTATTCCAGTTTATGCATACGGTTCCGTTTTCAATATCCTCGGCCAAACCCTTCTCCAAAGGCTCCGATATCATTGTGATCTTGTTCTTCTTGTTAGGTGTTTCGGCAAAACACTTGAGGGAACTCGTTTCCACCACAGTCTCGCAGAAAGCCACCACGGGATCAGCAACCTTGATATCAATCTCCGAGTACATCTTACGGAGATCGTGCATTACACAGTCCAGGTACAGCTCGCCGGTTCCAAGAATCACGTGCTCGCCCGACTCTTCCACGCGGGTCGACAGGAGAGGATAGGATTTATTTACTTTTCGGAGACCATCCAACATCTTGGGTAACTCTGACGGATTCACAGGCTCCACTGCAATCTTTATGATGCTCTGCGTGTTAAACTTGAGGGGTCGGAAAATGTAAAGATCTTCTGGGACATTAATGTCCACAATCGTTGATGTTTTTACAATGCACTGATCGATACCCTCGATGAGAACCCAATTGCCTGAGGGAACTCGGTTCAGTTCCACTTTATATCTTGATTCAAAGACCCATAGTCTGCCAACTTGTAGTATGCGAGAATCTTCTTCATCCTGCAGGGTGTAGTTCTCACCCAGGACCCGAACCTCTTGACCAGCATGCAAAGTTCCAGAAACAATTCTGGCCAGCACTTGGAAGAAAGTGCAGTCATCGTTCGGATACATCTTCGAACTGTGCACCATCAGAGTTCCGTATTGGTTACATGAGATCATGTCCCGATATATGTCACCCTCTTTGGGTCCTGTGTAAATATGATCTACTTTACGTTTGGCATTTTCTAGGGGAGATTTAATGTGCTCCACGCACATGTCTACGAAGCCACTACAATCCCCCATAAACCGGTTGCAGACCAGTCGCAGCAAAGGCCGTATATTGGACTTCATTTCCTCTTTTGAGACACGTACATTTAGCTCGGCGAGAGTGTCTGCTAAGGTTGTATCAACATCACCCACGACTTGGGCAATCAACTTATACATAGGCTCCAGAATAAACTCTACAAAACTACGCTGGGCGGAATTATGCGGTTGCTTCTTAGAGAATTTGCGCCTGTTTGATAGATTAACAAAAATTTTAACAATGAATGGATAATAAAATAATACTACTTACGTTTTATTATTGAAGTACATATCACCCCAAAGTCGCTTGGCAAAATCAATGTAACTTACACCCTCGTAAGTGTCTGCATAGAGTTTGGCAAAGGACTTTAGAGTAAAACAGAATCCATACAGAGAACTGGCAAAGCAAACGTTGCCCAAAATGGGAGAGACTAAGACATTGTCATCCGGAGCGGCATATGTGCTGTAAAATTATCAAAATTCGTAATCATAATTCGTACACTTACATTATTGGCTTACCTGAGCAGCGAATTCACCTCCTCTACTATGTGCTTCAGTTTAAAGTAGGCATCTTGGGGCGGCAGTTTCAGCTCCAATATCAAGCGGTCAATCTAGGAATCCATAAAACCAATAAATAGACTGGACAAATTTTAACAATATTATTAACCAACCTTATTGATGCACACTGTGATGGCCTGGCGCTCCTGTACCGCATGTTTTAGAAGGCGCTCGGTGTTCAGCATGACGCCCTCGGCGGCATCAATGAAGAGCACCACTCCGTCGCTCATCCGCATGGCGGCGGTGGTCTCATCCGAAAAGTTAACATGCCCGGGTGTATCAAAAATATTCAGCAAGTAGCTCTTTTGCTTGACATCCTGCAGCACAAGGGTCACAGGCGTAGCCTTAATACTGCATCCACGTTCCTGCTCCGTGAAGAGAGTGTCCGTGTACCGCAACGAACGCTCCTCCATGTTCTCGAACTGCGGATGAGTCTGCCGGACGAGGCAGTCCACAAACGTGGTTTTGCCGTGGTGCAAGTGCCCAATCAGTGCCACGTTTCGGATGAGCGGAGGAGTATCCATCAAATCCGCCATAAACTCCATATCGTAAGTGGTCTCCTGTATATCCTGCTCCTTGATCTGGAACTTGAGCTTCTTGACCGGTTCTATGAGAGGCTTGTCCAGGGGCTGAGCATCCTCCTCCTGAACTATAGTCTCGACCTCTGGCCCGTAAACTTCCACCGCAGACGGATAATATCGTTTATCCTCGTGAAGTACCACTGCAGTCACTTCTTTGTCCTCATCCTCCTGCGGCTCAGCCTCATCTTCATCCATTGCATCCTATTTAAAGTATTAATTTTTAACAATGTTAAATATTAAATTAATGAACTAACCTCAGGGTCGTCCTGGACATCCGGCTGTCCATAAATGCTTTGGTCATCATCTTCATCACTGTCTAAGTCAGGGCCAATGTAGTTGCCAAACTCATCATACAAATCGGAGTCCATGGCTCTAGGATACTAAAATAATTTACATTTTCATTATTTTATATCAAAAAATAATCAAAAGAGATGAACAAAATATAAGCAATCCTCCACGGTTAAATTAAGCTTTCTGCCTGTTTATATGTTTTACAAACCTACTTATTGGTATTAATATGTATTTCCTTTTGTCTTTTAATGGATTAAAACTTCTATTTATGTTTTTACAATTATTCGGCAAAAAACGCGGATTTATAAAACACGCCACTCTTCTTCTTGCCACAAAAACAATCAGCTGTTGGAAATGCCGGCTATGTATAATGTTACCGGACCGTACCAAACGATGCAGCCCTTGCGGGAAATTTAAAAAACGAAATGCGAATTTCCCAAATCGCTAATTAATGGTTATCAACCTTTTCCGAGCAGGTACCTGTACAGGTATAAATTCACAGGTAGAACACCCAAAAACCCTTATAAATGCATTGCGAATTTTAAAAGTCATTAGTCAGAGGTTAAAAGTGAAGACATCAGGACTGCCATGAGGATATTCTTTTTGCTTCTTTTAATGGCCCAATTCTTGGATGCCAGTAGAAATTTAAATGAAGTTCTTAGTCGCGATGACTGGATTCGTTTGGCAAAGGAATATATAAAGAAACAGGTTCCATATAAAGCAAAAATCTATAAGCCTTACAGGCCCGCTGGATTATCAAATCTAGAAACACCAAGCAGTTCTACTGTAACACCATTACCAGAGATTACAACTACCGAAAACACAATTACAACGGAATCACTGGAATCCACCACCATTTCTGAGCTTAAAACAACATCCCGGCCATGGGAGACTACTACAGAATATCCAGTAACTACAGAATCACCTGAAACCACTTCCATAGAGGAGTCTACATCAATTTCGTCGGATATAAGTACAGAAAATCCAGTAACTACAGAATATCCGGAAACCACTACCATGGTGGAATCCACAACAACATCCCTTTCATGGGAGACCACTACAGAAAATTCTGATACTACAGAATCACTGGAATCCACAACAACATCCCTTCCGTGGGATACCAGTACAGAAAATCCAGTAACGGCAGAATCACAAGAAACTACTGCCTTGGAGGAGTCCACAACAACATCTATTCCGTGGGATACCACTACAGGAAGATCAGTAACTACAGAATCAATAGAAACCACTACTATGGAGGAGTCCACAACCACATTAATTGAAACCACTACCTTGGAGGAGTCCACAACATCTATTCCTTGGGATACCAGTACAGAAAATCCAGTAACTACAGAATCACTGGGAGAAACTACGATTGTTGAATCAACAACTTCCCTGCCTTCGGAGACTAGTACAGAAAATCTATTAACTACGGAAGCTTCAGATACAACTACTATTAATATGGAGTCCACCACATCCTCGACGGAATATACTACTGAAAAATATGCATCGACAGAATCTCCACAATACGTAACTTTTATTGATGAATCTACAACAATCTTTCCGGAGGATACCAGTACGCACATTCCAGTAACTACGGAACAAGCAGAAACAACTACCAATACGGACAATTCTGCAATGAGATATCCAACTACCACAGAATCCTGGGAGTCTACAACACAGGATTATTTAAGTACTACAGAAAACCCAGAAACCTATACCACCTTACTTGAAATTATTGCCACAACTCCGGGTTTTGAAACAACCACATATTTAAATATAATAGAAGATACAACAGATATTCCGGAAACAAATGTTAATGTAACTGAACCAACGACAACATCCAGAGTTTCGAATTTTATTGAAGATTTTAAAAACGATACTCCAAAAAAATACAGATATAACTCAGACACAGAACCTGAAATGTATTGGTATTAAATTTAAAATTGAATAATTTTTAAATTAAATAAGTTTCAAATTAAATATGTTTCAAATTACAAGTAAATTAAGAAACTAAATTCAAATAAATTTTGTATTAAAATTAAATAACCGTTTCATTTCAATGAGAAGGGTGGCAGCGCTTTAAATTAGTTGAGTTTAGCTGGCAACGCAGCCCAACACCTGGGCATGGAACACATTTTTGTTTATTTCCTTCAATTATAATTTAAAGAATCCAGAATGAGTTTAGCCAGCATTAAACAAAAGGAAGCCAAAGGAAAAAAGAAGATCCTACCAAGGTTGCGTACCGTTTTGGCAAATCCATACAAATATCACAGGTAAAGTAAAAAACAAAACACAAAACAAATATCAACAAGTAAACTTTTAAATATTTTAGCCCCATTTTAAAAGATGATGAAGTTCTGCAGTTTTCTAGCATAATTAAAAATGCAATGAAAAATTGCAACAAAGTAGAAGCAAAGACTTTTCCTGGACGCTCCGGAATTCATCTTGGTCTGAAGAGTTCCTTGCGAGTCATAAATTCGAAAAGTTTCTCCCTTTTAATTGTTTCCTTGAGCCTGAGACCAGCCCATCTCATCCGGTTGATTGCCACCAGTGCTTCGATAAAGGTGCCCACCGCTCCTGTCTATGCCCAACCCAAGCTGGAAGACCTAACCGAGGAAATTTTTGGTATAAGGGCAACAGCCTTGACCTTACCTTTAGATTTAAAGGCCATTAGTGAGGATTTGGATCAGTGGGTTGCCGCCAGGAATAGAAATCCACCCGAATCCAAAAAGATTCCTTCTAACGTCAAGAAATCTCAAAAGAAATCCAAGATCAAGAAAGAGAAGCCTCTGGAAAGTAAAATAGCCGAGAAACCAAAGCCTGAGGTCCCAACAGAAACTATCAAAAAGGAATGGAATGAGGACTTTGTGTCCTTTTCCGATGACAAACCATCAATAAAGCTGGACAAGCTTGATCTCCAGGTGGAGACCAAACAACTGGGTGCTGCTCTTAGCAATTTGGCCATGAAAGCTAGGAGTCATGTCAAACATGAAGTTAAATCTGAAATATATACCAAAAAAGAAAAATCACCAAGCCTAGAACCTATGGAAGTAGATAACGAGGAGGTGATCGAAGAGGACGAGTTTCTGCCAAGTGATTTGAGCATCTATCGGCCGCTGACTGTTCAACAGATTCGTCCAAATCCCAACAAGAAACCCAAAAAGAAACGCAATAAAAAGCAAAAGAAGGAAATTGTCAATTCAAACTAAAAATGACGAAAAATAAACATAGTAAAACACATTTGTTAAACAAATAGTTTTTTAAAAATCAATTATTTAAAATACTAATTTAAAAAAAGCTTTTGTTTTGATGTCAGTCGAAATGTATTCCCCCCCTGAATCAGCTGTAGCTTTCAGGTTATGTTATTTGTTATCGTAATTTGTGAGGCGCCGCAAAAATAATGCTCAGAAGTCTACGTCAAATATCTCGGTTGGGACGAGGTTTATCCGCTCCTATTCCAGGCGGTACTTTAATTAATAAAACAGCAACCACGCAAGGAATTTGTTCGAGACTTCAGGCGCCTCTTCATACCAGCAGCACCGCGTGGAAATATGACAAGAAATCCTCTAGAGCGGCGGATGATCTGGACAGCGACGATGATGAGGATGAGGAATTCAAAGATGAACGCGACTCCAAGGTGGTCAAGACCAAGGTGAACTCACTGCGGGCAGATTTGCTGTTAAAAGCAGGACTTGGCATGGCCAGAAAGTTAGTATGCACAAAACTAAATTAAAAAGAATTCAAGAGAATTAAATAAATTTGTTATACAATTGTAATTTTGTCTTTAGCAAAGTGGAGCTGAATTTCTATGAAAGCAAGATACGGGTGAATGGAAAAAAGCTGCAAAAGAAAAGCGTTCAGGTAAGGTAATTCAACTTTTACTCAAAAATTACTCTAAATATATACCTTTTCTAGCTCGATGTTGGTGATGAAATCGATGTGATAAGGGGCTTCAGCCAATCGAATCCTTCTCATTTGGTAGTGGCTCGGGTGTCTATCCTTTCTGCCAGCGAACGGGACGAAGGACTCAGTGTCCACCTTCGGCGCTACAAGTCGCTCCTAGTAGAAAACTATCGTGGAGCAAATGCCTTCAAATCCTCGGAACATGTTCCTCACTAATCGCGAGATTTAAGATTAGTTTTATTTAGACAATTATTAAAGTTAAGCAATACAACATTTTTGAAAGGCTTTTCTGACAAAAAATGCCACAATTTTTTGAAGTTTTATTTGAAAAAGTGAAACAAATTACGTACATTTATATTTTATATAACATTTATGTAAAAAAAAATGGTAAAACACTTTTTCACTGATTTGTGATTAGTTTTTTATTGAAGTTGATTGAGGTCGATAGTTCTCTATCGACCTCAATCAACTTCAATAAAAAACTAATCACATTGATTGACATCGATTGAGATATCTTTTAAGATATTCCGCTGGAGAATCGGATGAGAATTTGCCATGATATAGCCTTCGTTTTGAGTCCTATTGTACTTCCAAAGCACTTCTTCATTTTTCTAAGGCGGTTAAGAGCATGAGCGGTGCCTCCAAGTCTGGGATCGAATCCAGGTTGCCTCGCGAAGCCGCCTCCTTTTATAAAGAGGCAAGAACCGGGACCTATCCCCTGAGCATTTATTCTACCTCGGATTTGCCCAGCTCTGGTGTGCGGACTACAAGCAGGAGCACTATATATTATAATCGAGGAGGAGGGCACTGTTTTTTAACATTAGAATTAAAGTGAAATTCTGTTCAGTGCGCTGTTATTTAACAGTTTAGAATTAAATTTTACGTTTTGTTAAGTGCAACTTATGAGAATCGAGGAGGAGGGCACTGTTTTTCAACATTAGAATTAAAGTGAAATTCTGTTCAGTGCGCTGTTATTTAACAGTTTAGAATTAAATTTTACGTTTTGTTAAGTGCAACTTATGAGAATCGAGGAGGAGGGCACTGTTTTTTAACATTAGAATTAAAGTTAACATTAGAATTAAAGTGAAATTCTGTTCAGTGCGCTGTTATTTAACAGTTTAGAATTAAATTTTACGTTTTGTTAAGTGCAACTTATGAGAATCGAGGAGGAGGGCACTGTTGTTTAACATTAGAATTAAAGTTAAATTCTGTTAAGTGCGTTGTTATTTGACATTTTAGAATTCAATTTTAAGTTTTGTTAAGTGCAACTTATGAGAATCGAGGAGGAGAGCTCTACATTTTTAATTCATTTTTTCTAGCCTTTAATATTTATTATATTTTTTTTCAAAAGGTTGGCGAAGCTTTTACGCGATTTCTGTTTTGGCGCCGTTGACACACTTGTCCTGGTCTACGTCCACGTCCACGTCCTCGTCCTTGTCCTCGGCCGCGTCCTCGCCCTTGCCATCGTTCATGGCCAATAAAGAATCCTAATCCAAATCCAAATAAGAATCCTGCGTGGTCTTTATAAAGGGAAGCGGCTTCGAGGCAACAGGAATTCGATCCCGGTCCGGGATCCGGACGGGAAAGGAGGAGAATCCTTTTATAAAAACCACGCAGCTGGCGATGTGGGAACCGAGACCAGAAAGAATCCGATTCGGAATCTTTATTGGCCATGAACGTGGGCGAGGGCAAGGACGCGGCCGAGGACGAGGACGCGGACGTGGAAGAGGATATGTCCGTCAACGGTGCCAAAAAAGAAATCGCGTAAAAGCATTTTCCTGGGGAGAAATATGACAAAATGAAAAAGTGCTTTGAAAGCACAAACGCCAAAAAGCGAAGGCTATATCATAGCCAATTCTCATCCGATTCTCAAGCGGAATATCTTAAAAGATTTCAGAACCAATTCTCTATCAACCTGAATCAAAAACTGATCACAAATCAAATTTTAGATTTTTTGTCATATTTTTCTGGGGAGAAATGGGGAGAAATATGACAAAGTGAAAAAGTGCTTTGAAAGCAAAAACGGCCCAAAGCGAAGACTATATCATGGCCAATTCTCATCCGATTATCAAGCGGAATATCTTAAAAGATTTCAGAATCAATTCTCTATCAACGGGAATCAAAAACTGATCACAAATCAAATTTTAGATTTTTTGTCATATTTTTCTGGGGAGAAATAGGGAGAAATATGACAAAGTGAAAAAGTGCTTTGAAAGCACAAACGGCCCAAAGCGAAGACTATATCATGGGCAATTCTCATCCGATTATCAAGCGGAATATCTTAAAAGATTTTAGAATCAATTCTCTATCAACGTGAATCAAAAACTGATCACAAATCAAATTTTAGATTTTTTGTCATATTTTTCTGGGGAGAAATATGACAAAGTGAAAAAGTGCTTTGAAAGCACAAACGGCCCAAAGCGAAGACTATATCATGGGCAATTCTCATCCGATTCTCAAGCGGAATATCTTAAAAGATTTCAGAACCAATTCTCTATCAACCTGAATCAAAAACTGATCACAAATCAAATTTTAGATTTTTTGTCATATTTTTCTGGGGAGAAATGGGGAGAAATATGACAAAGTGAAAAAGTGCTTTGAAAGCACAAACGGCCCAAAGCGAAGACTATATCATGGCCAATTCTCATCCGATTATCAAGCGGAATATCTTAAAAGATTTCAGAACCAATTCTCTATCAACCTGAATCAAAAACTGATCACAAATCAAATTTTAGATTTTTTGTCATATTTTTCTGGGGAGAATATGACAAAGTGAAAAAGTGCTTTGAAAGCACAAACGGCCCAAAGCGAAGACTATATCATGGGCAATTCTCATCCGATTCTCAAGCGGAATATCTTAAAAGATTTCAGAACCAATTCTCTATCAACCTGAATCAAAAACTGATCACAAATCAAATTTTAGATTTTTTGTCATATTTTTCTGGGGAGAAATATGACAAAGTGAAAAAGTGCTTTGAAAGCACAAACGGCCCAAAGCGAAGACTATATCATGGCCAATTCCCATCCGATTCTCAAGCGGAATATCTTAAAAGATTTCAGAACTAATTCTCTATCAACCTGAATCAAAAACTGATCACAAATCAAATTTTAGATTTTTTGTCATATTTTTCTGGGGAGAAATATGACAAAGTGAAAAAGTGCTTTGAAAGCACAAACGGCCCAAAGCGAAGACTATATCATGGGCAATTCTCATCCGATTATCAAGCGGAATATCTTAAAAGATTTCAGAATCAATTCTCTTTCAACCTGAATCAAAAACTGATCACAAATCAAGTTTTAGATTTTTTGTCATATTTTTCTGGGGAGAAATGGGGAGAAATATGACAAAGTGAAAAAGTGCTTTGGAAGCACAAACGGCCCAAAGCTAAGACTATATCATGGCCAATTCTCATCCGATTCTCAAGCGGAATATCTTAAAAGATTTCAGAATCAATTCTCTATCAACCTGAATCAAAAACTGATCACAAATCAAATATTAGATTTTTTGTCATATTTTTCTGGGGAGAAATAGGGAGAAATATGACAAAGTGAAAAAGTGCTTTGAAAGCACAAACGGCCCAAAGCGAAGACTATATCATGGGCAATTCTCATCCGATTATCAAGCGGAATATCTTAAAAGATTTTAGAATCAATTCTCTATCAACGTGAATCAAAAACTGATCACAAATCAAATTTTAGATTTTTTGTCATATTTTTCTGGGGAGAAATGGGGAGAAATATGGCAAAGTGAAAAAGTGCTTTGAAAGCACAAACGGCCCAAAGCGAAGACTATATCATGGGCAATTCTCATCCGATTATCAAGCGGAATATCTTAAAAGATTTCAGAACCAATTCTCTATCAACCTGAATCAAAAACTGATCACAAATCAAATTTTAGATTTTTTGTCATATTTTTCTGGGGAGAAATATGACAAAGTGAAAAAGTGCTTTGAAAGCACAAACGGCCCAAAGCGAAGACTATATCATGGGCAATTCTCATCCGATTCTCAAGCGGAATATCTTAAAAGATTTTAGAATCAATTCTCTATCAACGTGAATCAAAAACTGATCACAAATCAAATTTTAGATTTTTTGTCATATTTTTCTGGGGAGAAATGGGGAGAAATATGACAAAGTGAAAAAGTGCTTTGAAAGCACAAACGGCCCAAAGCGAAGACTATATCATGGGCAATTCTCATCCGATTATCAAGCGGAATATCTTAAAAGATTTCAGAACCAATTCTCTATCAACCTGAATCAAAAACTGATCACAAATCAAATTTTAGATTTTTTGTCATATTTTTCTGGGGAGAAATGGGGAGAAATATGACAAAGTGAAAAAGTGCTTTGAAAGCACAAACGGCCCAAAGCGAAGACTATATCATGGGCAATTCTCATCCGATTATCAAGCGGAATATCTTAAAAGATTTCAGAATCAATTCTCTATCAACCTGAATCAAAAACTGATCACAATCCAAATTTTAGATTTTTTGTCATATTTTTCTGGGGAGAAATGGGGAGAAATATTAAAAAGTGAAAAAGTGCTTTGAAAGCAAAAACGGCCCAAAGCGAAGACTATATCATGGCCAATTCCCATCCGATTCTCAAGCGGAATATCTTAAAAGATTTCAGAACTAATTCTCTATCAACGTGAATCAAAAACTGATCACAAATCAAATTTTAGATTTTTTGTCATATTTTTCTGGGGAGAAATGGGGAGAAATATGACAAAGTGAAAAAGTGCTTTGAAAGCACAAACGGCCCAAAGCGAAGACTATATCATGGCCAATTCCCATCCGATTCTCAAGCGGAATATCTTAAAAGATTTCAGAACTAATTCTCTATCAACCTGAATCAAAAACTGATCACAAATCAAATTTTAGATTTTTTGTCATATTTTTCTGGGGAGAAATATGACAAAGTGAAAATGTGCTTTGAAAGCACAAACGGCCCAAAGCGAAGACTATATCATGGGCAATTCTCATCCGATTATCAAGCGGAATATCTTAAAAGATTTCAGAATCAATTCTCTATCAACCTGAATCAAAAACTGATCACAATCCAAATTTTAGATTTTTTGTCATATTTTTCTGGGGAGAAATGGGGAGAAATATGAAAAAGTGAAAAAGTGCTTTGAAAGCACAAACGGCCCAAAGCGAAGACTATATCATGGCCAATTCCCATCCGATTCTCAAGCGGAATATCTTAAAAGATTTCAGAATCAATTCTCTATCAACCTGAATCAAAAACTGATCACAAATCAAATTTTAGATTTTTTGTCATATTTTTCTGGGGAGAAATAGGGAGAAATATGGCAAAGTGAAAAAGTGCTTTGGAAGCACAAACGGCCCAAAGCTAAGACTATATCATGGCCAATTCTCATCCGATTCTCAAGCGGAATATCTTAAAAGATTTCAGAATCAATTCTCTATCAACCTGAATCAAAAACTGATCACAAATCAAATATTAGATTTTTTGTCATATTTTTCTGGGGAGAAATAGGGAGAAATATGACAAAGTGAAAAAGTGCTTTGAAAGCACAAACGGCCCAAAGCGAAGACTATATCATGGGCAATTCTCATCCGATTATCAAGCGGAATATCTTAAAAGATTTTAGAATCAATTCTCTATCAACGTGAATCAAAAACTGATCACAAATCAAATTTTAGATTTTTTGTCATATTTTTCTGGGGAGAAATGGGGAGAAATATGACAAAGTGAAAAAGTGCTTTGAAAGCACAAACGGCCCAAAGCGAAGACTATATCATGGGCAATTCTCATCCGATTCTCAAGCGGAATATCTTAAAAGATTTCAGAACCAATTCTCTATCAACCTGAATCAAAAACTGATCACAAATCAAATTTTAGATTTTTTGTCATATTTTTCTGGGGAGAAATGGGGAGAAATATGACAAAGTGAAAAAGTGCTTTGAAAGCACAAACGGCCCAAAGCGAAGACTATATCATGGCCAATTCTCATCCGATTATCAAGCGGAATATCTTAAAAGATTTTAGAATCAATTCTCTATCAACGTGAATCAAAAACTGATCACAAATCAAATTTTAGATTTTTTGTCATATTTTTCTGGGGAGAAATGGGGAGAAATATGACAAAGTGAAAAAGTGCTTTGAAAGCACAAACGGCCCAAAGCGAAGACTATATCATGGGCAATTCTCATCCGATTCTCAAGCGGAATATCTTAAAAGATTTCAGAACCAATTCTCTATCAACCTGAATCAAAAACTGATCACAAATCAAATTTTAGATTTTTTGTCATATTTTTCTGGGGAGAAATGGGGAGAAATATGACAAAGTGAAAAAGTGCTTTGAAAGCACAAACGGCCCAAAGCGAAGACTATATCATGGGCAATTCTCATCCGATTATCAAGCGGAATATCTTAAAAGATTTCAGAACCAATTCTCTATCAACCTGAATCAAAAACTGATCACAAATCAAATTTTAGATTTTTTGTCATATTTTTCTGGGGAGAAATGGGGAGAAATATGACAAAGTGAAAAAGTGCTTTGAAAGCACAAACGGCCCAAAGCGAAGACTATATCATGGCCAATTCTCATCCGATTATCAAGCGGAATATCTTAAAAGATTTCAGAACCAATTCTCTATCAACCTGAATCAAAAACTGATCACAAATCAAATTTTAGATTTTTTGTCATATTTTTCTGGGGAGAAATGGGGAGAAATATGACAAAGTGAAAAAGTGCTTTGAAAGCACAAACGGCCCAAAGCGAAGACTATATCATGGGCAATTCTCATCCGATTCTCAAGCAGAATATCTTAAACGATTTCTCAATCGATTTTCTATCAACCTGAATGAAAAACTTATCACAAATAAGTTTTTAGAAAAATTATTAATTATTAATTTCTGGTCCGGGAAGGAGGCGGCTTCGCGAGGCAACCGGGATTCGATCCGGGTCCGGTTGCCTCGTGAAGCCGCAACTGAATCCGGATTTGAATCCGATTAGGAATCTTTATTGGCCATGAACGAGGGCGAGGGAGAGGACGTGGACGTAGACGAGGACAAGTCTGTCAACGGCGCCAAAACAGAAATCGGTAAAAGCTTCGCCAAGCTTTTTAAAAAAAAATAAAAAATATTAAAGTCTAGAAAAAATGAATTAAAAATGTAGAGCTCTCCTCCTCGATTCTCATAAGTTGCACTTAACAAAACGTAAAATTTAATTCTAAACTGTTAAATAACAGCGCACTGAACAGAATTTCACTTTAATTCTAATGTTAACTTTAATTCTAATGTTAAAAAACAGTGCCCTCCTCCTCGATTCTCATAAGTTGCACTTAACAAAACGTAAAATTTAATTCTAAACTGTTAAATAACAGCGCACTGAACAGAATTTCACTTTAATTCTAATGTTAACTTTAATTCTAATGTTAAAAAACAGTGCCCTCCTCCTCGATTCTCATAAGTTGAACTTAACAAGGCCCTTGTATTAAAAAGAAAAACTTAATAAATATTAAAGGCTAGAAAAAGTTAATTAAAAATGTTAAGCTCTTATCCTCGCTTCTTATAAGTTGTACTTAACAGACCACCTTAAATCAAAGAATTTGTTCGCCAGACTTAAACTTCTTCACCTTATTTCATTTCTAAGATACAATTAAACAACAACTTCACAAATAAAACAATTGTTTGATAATTTAATTTCATACATTGAAAAACCGGCCTTGACAAAGTTTGGAAATCTTAATAATTTAATTGAAGAAGTTGGCTGCATTACCAAATGCGGCAAGTATCCTCTTGAAGATGCATTGGGCTTCCGACGGGACAGTTATAGACCTGGGAAAAATCATGACTGTTGGAGACAGTTCCCAGGACGCGATACTTGTCGATGGTGTGTTCCCTATTTAACTCCTCCCAATAGTGCTCCTGCTTGTAGTCCGCACACCAGAGTTGAGCAAATCCGAGATAGAATAGCTGTTCAGGGGAAAGGTCCAGTCCGGGCATTTGTTCGCTTCCCAAAGTCTCGTTCTCGTCCTCGCTTTTAATCTTCAACTGTTTCATGTGGTTGCGATATGCATCAAGGGCCACCTGCAGCCCACCACCATCCGCGATGTTTTCATCCTTACTCTCTTTGCCGTTAATTTTGCGATTGATCTCCGGAATAAGATAGCGGCTGTAGTGATCTACAAAGCACGTCGCCCGCTCTTCAAAAACAGCTCCAGACTTCTTAGTCCACCAGTTCCGGGTATCCCCCTCACTGTCGTACGTGGAGCCCACAGTATCAAAGGCATGGGTTAGCTCATGACCCACCAGGAAGCCCAAAGTACCAAATTTCAGTGAATTGGGCCAATAGGGATGATAGGCAGGCGGATTCAGTATGCCAGCCATCACATAAACGGAGTTGTCCAGATTGTAATAGAAGGCATTCACCTGCATACCCAAAAGCAATTGCAGAGGCTTCGTGTTATTGGGCAGTTGATCGTACTTGAGTCGACCGAATCGGCGCAAGCGAGTGTTAAACTTTCGTAGTTGAATCAGGCCCTCAGGATAGCTCGAGTTGCTTAACTCCAGGCCGCCGATTTCTTCGATTAGGCGAGCAGTAACTAAATCGTCTTTCAAGCTACCAACTACAGGTTTAATTTTGGACTCCTTGAGCTGTGCCTCCCGCCGAGTCTCCGGGTCCAACCATTCGACTTTCTCAAGAGCCTTCCGCTGGCTTTTCCGCAGTTCCTCTACAATTGCAGTTACTTCTGAGTGAGTCCTGTCGGTAAACAGCGCCTGTCGATGTAAATATATAATATATTATATGGTTTCGTTGTTTTTACTAGACTTTGAAAAACCCGCAAACTTACCGCCATGTAAAGCTTGTTGAATAAATAGGAAAAGCCGTTTTGCAGGGCTATAAGGCAGTAATCCTTGTGATAGTGCTCCTCCTTCAGTTTGGAATCGACACGATATAACATCCGCATGGCTAGGTAGTTTGCCACACCCTCTGGATGTTTCGAGCACACTTTATCCAACTCCACATAGTAGTAGTCGCAAAATTCAAAGCCCTCGCCCTCTCTGGAAAAGTTCATCCCGTTCCATGCGATCTCGTAGTAGCTACCCCACTGGTCATACTTTGGCACCTTCTCTGTGATAGAAATGTCTTCACATCGATCGGCATCGCCATCAAATTTATCCGCAACTGCAAGTGCATCACGCCAGAAGGCGAAAACTCCAGCAATCACCTCCGAAATCTTTTCATCTGTCAGATTATAAGCCTGCAGATAGCTCCTCATACGATTCTCGTTTAGCGTGTAGGCCCGAGAGGTGTTACTGGCTATGTTATCCGTTTGGACAATGTGATCGAAGCCCAGCTCGGGCAGCTTAAAATATGGATCGAAGGGGTACTGAGGCAGGATATTTTCGTTGATCAGCCCCTCGACCCCATAGTTGGTTAAATGGGAGCTCATGTTAAACCAGCTGAAGGTAGAGGCATTCCATGCCGACCCGTCCACTGCGGGGAAACCACCCAGTGACCTGATAAGCGTCAGATAAGCGGGATCAGCAGCCGGGAGCGGTAACACCACGGCGGAGAGGCAGGCATTGTAGAATTGTTGCGCAATCAGCAGTTCCGCAGATACGTTGAGATCTTGTGCCAGTTGCGTCCTGGTCAGGAGCTTTTCCGTTTCATCGCTCAGGGTGTACACTATATTCAAGAGGTTGCTGCTCTTGTGGCTGGACTGAAAACGATTGGGTCGTACATTTTTCCAATTCCCACAGGCATATTCATAAAAGTCATCACAAGGCGCCACGCTTAGATTCATATAGGATTTCATTTCTTCTCCATAGGATTTGAGGTACTCCACTGTGGCGTCTTTAATTACATTTTCACTATGTTCTGATTCACCGACACTCCTTGCTTCGCTGCCCGAACAGCACATGCCAATAAGGAACACAGTGAATCCCCAAAGCATGGAGGCTCTGTAGAAGCCCAGGCTTGAAAACATTTTTAGCGGAATCACAAGCTAATCCAAGCACACGCGGTTTAATCTTTTAGTCAAGCGTAGTACGATTAATCATTGATTGGCCTGGATTACTTCAAAAACAATATGTTGTGCGCAAACTACAAATCGACTGTTTATTTCAAAGAACGATTAACAACTAAGCTTCTGGAGCCTAATTTGCAAACAGATGTGTGATTAATCGCGGCTCTCTCTGAGACTTGACCTAAGCTAAATACAAATGCTGATAAGAACATATTATTTCAGATTGTCAAAAGAATTCATTGATTAGAAGCTCATTCATTCACCCACCCAAATGAATGTTTCCCCAAAGAATTTGGCAATACGGCCCAGATTATTACAAACTACTCTTTATTAGTTGTATTTATAAGGTTTTTCTTAAATGCCCCCTTTTTAACGCATTTTATGAACACATCTATTATCATAGTAGCTAAATGCAAGTAAAGATCTTTGGACCTGTTTTTAACGAATTTTTTCGTTAGTTTTTAAGTTCTGGAACATAATTGAACAATTACAATTAATCGAACAGTTTAATTTTAAATTTGAATTAAGCGCCATATATTTTTCTTATCGATAAAAAAAAACCGTTACACGAAGACCAGATTTTTAAATGAAGAATATGTATGGTATAGGTATGGTTTTACTAAAAAGCTTTTTCGTTTTTAAATAACTTAAAAATTCCTCAGAAAGGCCCTCAAAACCGAATAAAATTAATGTAATCTAGTGGACTGCCTTTGTTTTTAGTCCTTAGTCAGTGTTGTGAAGTGAATTTTAGCATAACAAAAAGAAGAGATGTATTGAACGGTCACATTAAGACGCTTTATAATTTTTGTAAAGATGTCATTTTCCGCCACCGGAGATTGTCAATTGGTTTCGCAGATTTACCAAGTATTACCGCCCTATAAATACAACAAAAAGTTTCCTAATCAGTTTCCATTTTCAGTACAAGAAACACCGCATCGTATGCAATGTCAAAGTGCTTCCAACACCTGTGACCCATTTTGAGCGGGAATCCAGGAATGACTTTCATTGGATGACTCGGGATCGCTGGACCAGAATCGAGAGTGGTCTGTGGCGTCTGTTCGAAAACCTGGCTAAATGGGAGGATGCTCATAAACTGAACACAGAATTGTTGATCGATCACATTAATGTCCGCGTCCAGGCCACCGCCAAGGCTCATCCTGCCACACAGACCCTTTCAGATGGCTTAGAACTCACATCGCAAGACCTTTGCCTGGACCTCCAGCTGCGCTATATCACACACGAAGACACCACCATTTTGGGTATGCACGCAACCAAGCGCAAGTATGCCACGGAGGCACAGCCCAATGGTTCTACTTCCCACAGCGGCGCAAGCAACAACCAGGGATCCGCAACGACCGCTAAGAATCGGTAGGCTATATTCCACAATATTTTAGTCAAAAGGGCTTAATGTATAGCTAACCTAACCAATTTGCAGTTTCCAATGTCGCTAAGTTGGATTTAAAATAATCCTCAGCAAGCTAAAGTTTTTGGGTGCATTACTAATCCTCATTACTGATCAAAACTTTCGCTAACATACTCCTTTTCATAAAGCGTCCATGCGAAACCCAGGCAGACGAAACCCAAACACATAGATGCCGACGACGACGACGATGAGGATGATAATGTACCTAAAGAGAAGCAGTTGCCTTCTAAGATCAAGCGTGAACGCAGATCAATATCTCAGGGTAGTGGCACCGGAAATTCTTTGGACAATAGAAAGAATTCTCGGCAGGAAAATGTGAAACAGAGTTCCCAAACCTTATCTAAAAGGTGAAATCGCATAAGAAACATTTTTAGCTTGCAGTAAACTAATGTCCCTTTGTTTTTGTAGGAGCTCCAGGGCCAGCTCCGTCGAATCCAAGCCCGCTCGACGGTCTGGACGATCTCCAGTCCGTCCCAGTTACTTCAAGAACTTTGTCTTAGGGTAGGGCATCAACAAATGAATTAGGTTTTAGAAAAATTAAATGATATATATTTGGGTTTGTTTATCAGAGAGACGAGCCTAGGCAAGAATCGGAAGCCAAAGCCAGAAAAAAAGGCCTCCCATCCGAAGAGTAAGAAAACGTCTCCTTCGCCTTCCTCTACAGTGTTAAAGGTTGATCAGATGGATGGCGCGCGCTTTGATGCTCTGCAGCGGCTGGACAGCATGCTGGACATTCCCAAGCCGCGTGAAGTTGAGATTTTGTAAGTTGTATTATAAACAAATAAAGAATTCAAACAGGCCTTCAATTTGGATGTTTAAATAATCGTAGACTGTTGGAAAATATGACTGAACCCGAGGTTCTGAATACTTTCGAAAACTATAGAAGCGACTTTGATAATCTTTTCAAAGAGCGCCAGAACAAGCACCACACAACCGGCTACATGAGCATTGATCATATGCACATAATGGATATTCTCAGCAAAAGCATTCACGACAGTATGATAAAGAAACTGGCTGAGAGCTACAGCAAGCGGAGCGTAAGTATATATCAGTAAGTTCCGGGGATAATTTTGATAAATACAAGAATATCTTACCGCTCATCAGGCCCACACGTCCTTGTTAATCAATGGCATGTTGCCACTTTGGATACTCCGGCTTTTCATGGACACCTATAAGTTGTCACGTTCCGAGGCGCTGTCCCAAATAAGGGATCAGATGAAGTACAGCTCATATCTGAAGGCCTTGAACGATGAACCATTGTGCTCGGATTTGGAATAACCTATTACAACTCGTAAAATCCTCCATTGGGGCCAAACTTGTCTTTTTCATTAATTTATTTCTTGTCTTTATTTTCTTTTTCAAATTCGTTTTGTAAGAAGCATTATAATTATAAATACATATTTCATTTGCTTTTGAAAAAGGAAAACGCTTAAGAAGCCGAATGTTGCAGTGTAATGGAGTGCTCTCTATGGGCGACTTGCAATGGTGGTGACGTGAGTTACGAAATTACTTTACTTAGAATCTAGATACATGTCGGGGATTAGTGTTGATGAGCTGCAAACGCCCGGCAGGTGGTAGGATTTAACTCAGTCTGACCTCCACACTCCTATTTACAATCTATTTGGGCATGTGACTGGATAATTGGAACACTTAGAGCTCGTCGTGCTGCTGATCCTCCTCATCGTCTTCAGCAGTTGTGTTTTCCTGGCTTTCCGTCTTCGAATCCTCCGTATCGTCATCGTCATCCTCATCAAAGTCAACCTGTTCCTCCTGGGAAACACCCAGAGTCTGTCGCATCATCAGCTCGATGCTATCGGCGAACTGAGCCGTTTCCTGGAGCATGTATCCCGATCGCAGGGTGGCGGTGTTGAACATCAACACGGCCATGTCCTTGGCAGTATCATCAGCCTCATCGGCCTCGACGCGACGTAAGAGTTCACGCATCAGGGGATGCCTGGGATTGATCTCGAGCGTTTTCTTCTGGTTCAGGTAGTAGGTGCGTTGAGGATCGTCAGATTTCTGGTGAGCGTTCGACATGGCCAGCCGCTCCATGTTGCCGGTCCAACCGAAGACACCGGCTACCAGGGCACAAGGTGAGTTGCTAAGGCGTTCCGAGACCTGAGCCTTGGCGATTTGATCCTTCAGAGCAACTTCGTTCAGCCACTTGACAAGAGGCTCAAAAGTGCTCTGCAGCACCTCAAAGTTCTTCTTGCTCTTCTCCGACTCGTTTAGCTTGAAACCCTCCTTGGCCACGTTCTGGAACTTCTTGCCATCGAACTCGGGCAGAGCCGAAATGCAATATTCATCGACAGCCTCCACCAAGTAGAGCACCTCATAGCCCTTGCTCAACAGACGCTCAACGAAGGGTGACTTCTCGACCTCGCCGCGGTTGGCACCGGCAATATAGTAGATGTGCTCCTGCTTGGACTTCATGCGCTCTACGTACTCGGCCAGGGAGGTCACACCCTTGCCATTGGAGGTCTGGAAGCGAAGCAACTTGGCGAGACGGGATCGGTTGCTGGGGTCCTCCATAACGCCCAATTTGATGCTGGAATTCCATAGAAAAATATTGATTATTGAGCATTCAATTCATAAGAATAACAATAATTAACGCAGCATTCACAGTAAAAATGGAAATTAATTTAAATGAATTCTAGAAAAATTGATAAAGACGCTTTAAAATTTTAATAAATCTGAACATAAATTCTTATCAACGTCTGTTATCAGTTATTGACAGAGATATTTATATTTTTATGTCTATATAAAGCGAACTAAGATAAGAGTCAGAAAATAAGACTTACTTTGTGGAGAACTCCTTCCAGAATTTCAGATACGCCTCCTTGTCGACCTTCTTCAGCATATCGAGTACCTTTCGCACCAGTTTCTTCTTAATCACCTTGATAAGTTTGTGCTGTTGCAGTGTCTCACGGGACACGTTCAGAGGAAGGTCATCGGAATCGACGACACCACGAATGAAGTTCAGGTAGTTGGGCATCATGTCGTTGAATTCGTCGGTGATGAAGACGCGACGCACGTAAAGCTTGATGTTGTCGGACTTGGTGCCGTAACGGTTGAAGGATTCCGAAGGCTGAACTTTGGGTACGTAGAGCAAACTCTTGAAAGTAACCTCTCCTTCGGCCACAAAGTGAGTCTGGGTTAGGGGCTCACTGGAGTCCTTGGTGAGACTCTTGTAGAAGCTGGTGTACTCGTCTTCAGTGACCTGGGCGGGCTTGCGGGTCCAGATGGGTTTGCTGTCGTTGATCAGGAGCCAATCCCAGGTCGTCTTGGACACTTTCTTGGTCTTGGGCTTATCATCGTCGGCGGCCTCTTCCACCTTGGCGTCTTCGTCCTCGACATCGTCCTCGGTCTTTTCGGGCTTGGCCTCCTCCTCGACGGGCACTTCCTCGTCCACAGTCTTGCTGGACCACATCAGGATGGGGAAGTTGATGAACTGCGAGTACTTGCGGATAAGTTCACGGACGGTCTCCTCCTCCAGGAAGTCTTGGGCCTCTTCCTTTAGGTACAACGAAATCACAGATCCTCGCTTCAGAGTATCGCCGCGGGGATCCTCGGTGATGCTGAAGCTGTTGGCGTCTGACTCCCAGATGTACTGCTTATCATCGTTGTGCTTGGTGGTCACCACAACGCGATCGGCGACCAGGAAGGCAGAGTAGAAACCGACACCAAACTGTCCAATCATATCGTTCAGATCGCTGCCCTCCGACTTGGTGGGATCCTGCATCTTAGCTAAGAAATCAGCCGTGCCCGATTTGGCAATTGTACCCAAGTTATTGATGAGATCCTGATGGGTCATGCCAATGCCCGAGTCCATGATATGCAGCGCCTTGTTCTCCTTGTCGGCCTTGATGCGGATGTGCAGCTCCGGATTGCTCTCCAGCTCCTTGGCGCTGGTCAGAGCCAGCAGGCGGATCTTGTCGATGGCATCGGAGGCGTTGGAAATCAGCTCACGCAGGAAAATCTCCTTGTTCCTGTACAGCGAATTGATGATGAGCTTCATCATTCGATTCACTTCAGTTTGGAAAGTGAACTTCTCCGCCTGTTGGAATAATATTTAATTTAATGAAAGTCTTACGTGTACTTTTTGGTTTTGAAATCCAAAGAATAAGAAAAACACCCACCTTCTCGCGGAGCTCTTTCAGTTGCGCCACATTAAGACCGTCCAGTTGAATGGCCTCTTCCTCCCTTTTCAGCGTCTCGGCGTCTGAAATGGTATAGATAAAGGGGGCGTTTAACGCTGACGTGTACCAAAAAATCTCGGTTACTTAGGGGGGCGTGGCTTACCTGTGCGGGAGCCCTCTTTAAAGGATCCCAAATCCAGATCGATGGTCTCGGTAGAAGCCTCATCTTCTGCGGCAGCGATCTGGTTAACGCCTAGCGTCACATAAACATATAAAGTCCCACAATTAATTAGGTTAAAACACCGGCTATACGTCGCCCTGAAGCGTGGCAACAAAGACTTACCTGCCAGCAGCAAGATCCCCAGCAACAGATAGTATTTCATGATTGCTGCTATCTCAAAGTATTAAGGATGCGGTATCAATTCTTCCGGCGAAAGGCCACGTCACGAAAATCAAGACTTTCAAATCAAATCCAATAAATAAAGTTCGCACTTGCGTCCGACTCGCTTTTGCACCGAAAAAAAGTGGTGGCGCTTCGTTACTGGAAAGGTCTTTAAATAGTGGGGGTTGTGGGGTTCTTTTGGTATTTTTCTCTATGGTATTTTTTTATGGTCACTCTAATTGTTGCTAGTTCAGCCTTTATCTAGACAGATTTGATGTGCTCTGAAAGCTAAATTTCTTTTAATGCAAAGTTAACTTAATTAAATTATAAAAAAAAACAATTCTGTTAATATAATTTTTGTATATAAGAGCTTTTATTAACTCTTTTTCCTTTCTTTAAAGCTAATTTTTTGAAAGCCAGAAGTGGACAGCGCTTCTATTGTTTCAAATACCCAATTTGATCTTTATCAATAAAAATTAACTGAAATAAAGCGAAATAAGGTAAATTCAATTCTCAAATTTGATTTAATATTTTAAAAGGTTTTTAGTGTTGACGAGTTACTCGCCCGTTACACTTAGCTAGAGATGCGTGTCTGCAGGCGATAGTTTCGCCACTGCACTCGCATTTCCTTGCCCATCCCTATGCCACAAGCTGTTTTTGACGTTACTCTTTGGTCGCCACTTCCTCACATGCTTCACCAACACACGCGCACCAATTGGGCAAGCAGAAATTAATGATTCCTGTAATCATTCAGCATTTGCGTGAGTCGTCAAACATACACAAATTACGTTCAGTTGGGGACAAAACCCGCCTACAGACAAGGTTGTATCTTCAGAGTACATCAGATACCGCCCTGGGAACGGCGTCAGCAGAACGACACCAGCAGCGAAAGCAGCGGGCAGAGCAACCGCAAAAACCTCTCGGCAGTGGCAGTGGCACTGCTCCGATTTTCAGTGAGCGGATCCCAATCGCGAGCAGCAGTCGTGGAGGTGGAGCAGTAGCAGCAGTAGCAGCAGCAGCAGGAGGCAGCTGCAGTGTCAATTAGTAGTTTCGTATACCCCACCTCGTATATACAACATACCACACGGCCTCTCCCCCCATACCTACGTACTATACCACCCCCGCCCCCGTTTCGTGTTATACAACAAAATTATTCCGTATTTAGCATACGCCGGCTGAAATCGCGAAAACGCATCTTTATCGCATCCAAAATCGAAGTCGAAGTTTGGAGTGCATTGACGATTTCTGCATCAAGAGAAAGCGGCGGTTGACAACTGGAACTGAAACTGGATTGGTCGTAACAGGAGCGACCACAGCAAGGGCATACCCCATACAAGCAACCAGAGCATACCCGAGCAGCTTCACCCGCTTCAGCTTCAGCTATGAATATCGACGACTACGAATCGCTGCCCACCACCAGCGTTGGTGTGAATATGACGGCGGGCGCGATTGCGGGCGTGCTGGAGCATGTGATCATGTATCCGCTGGACTCAGTCAAGGTAAGCACGCACCCCCCTGGCATCCAGCTGGCCGGAGTAAGTAACCGGAGGAGCACTTGACCAAGAGCATAAACACTACCTAACCTCACAAACGCGTTCCGTACACAAACAAAATTCCGTATGCTCTGGCATAATCGTGATGTAATTCATCGGGTTTTCAGTGCAACCGAGAGCTGTGCGCGGCTCTTTGGGGGTTTAGAATCCACACTTGCGCTTATCGGGGCACGTTCTGATGGTTTATGTTGCGCGATGATAAGATTAGCCCAGACGTACGGTTGGCAATCATCGTAGAGTGCTACCTACCTTGCCTCTTATCAGGCCTATTGACTGACTCTTCGGGCAAATGACTTTCTCAGCGGCGGGCGATTCACCTTTAATTTGGAACGCCTAGGCAGCCTAAGTTATCCAAGCAAATGCGTATGCAAATTAACTTTGCAACGTCGTAATGCAAAACTCTGAATACATTCCCGAACCACAATACACCTATTTTCATGATATATCCCTCGAATATTTATTGATTTTTCCGTGTGTGGCCACCACTCGTATGTCAAGTCAATCGCCCGATGACAGCCGGCGAGCAGTTTGGTGCCAGCCTAAAGCCTGGCCGGGATTCCCACCGTCATCATTATAGTCTTTCGTCGCTTTGACGCTTTGACGAGCTCGGGCAGAACGCTTTAATTGATCAGAATTCTAGCGCTTTTAATAACATTATTTCTGCGCTTCGTTTATAAATAACACCCGGCGCTGCGTTGTCATTCTGATTTCCCATATTTCTGCCTTATCAGCTCTCGCTCTCAATTAATGTGGTTTCTGCCACCCCCGATCAGTGAATATGATTCACTGATATAGCATATACATAGCTTCTCTCAAGACTAGAATCTATCACCTACTAGGCCGCACCGCTTTAATTAGGTTTCTATTGTTTTCTCGCAGCACAAACTATCATTCACCTTGAGTTGTCTTGTTTACTTGTTATTGATATCAACCAGCAGGCAGTAGCAGCAGCAGCTTCAGTCATATAAGCTGGCCTGATAAATGCAGTTTAGGGTACTTTCAGGAAATTTTATCTCCAACGTAAAGCCCACGTATCTATGTCTCCATGTGGATGCTGTTCTCGCTTTGTGCAATAATTCTATATGGCCTGGCCTGGCCTGGCTGACTGGCACGCCTTTAAATCCGTACATATATGAAATTAAATATATATAGAAGCTTATACTACAAACACACACGATTAAAAACTTGAACCCTATGCAGTGACTTGCTTATAAATCGGGGAAAGTGTTTCTTAACGAATAAAATGTTGAACATTCGGTGGAAGCCAGTAAATAACTGAATGAATGATTATAAATCGATTAGTTTTGATTCTGATAAGATAAAAGACATGGTCCTAGAGAGCGTCACTTGACCAAAAACCAAAAAGCCAAAAAGAAACTTTTAGGAGTATGCTAATTTGTATTTCATACAAAAATGCAATTAGATTTGTTTTTAAATATAAAAAAAAGAGTACATTTTAGACCTAGGTGTTCGTGTTTTTTGTCCATGCTTTTGTTGAAGATAAATTGAGGTAAATTTCAACCCAATTATCCATTTTTTCTAGAAGCAATCCAATAAAATTTCATTTCTGACGAAATTCGCATTTTTATTTGTATTAAAAATAAAAAAATGTGCATTCCCCGAATTAAAATATGGTTTAGAGAATATAAAAATGATGAGTAACAATGACTATCATTTTATATAGCCTTTTTGCTGTTTAAACTTTGATAACTTCTCCGCAATTAGGGCTATTAACTAAACCAAATAAAGTCAGAATAAAACCTTATTATTTATAAAGCTTTATACTCTTTTGTGACAAATTATTACTGCACAATACAAATATTTAATAGGTTTTTACTAATTTTTTGATTGCCCTTTTACAGACTCGAATGCAGAGCTTGTCGCCGCCAACAAAAAATTTAAGCATTATGTCAACCTTTCGGAATATGATTACCCGTGAGGGTATACTGAGGTGAATTATACTTCTTATTCTACTGAAAAAATTTGAATACTAATTTCGAATTATTTTCCATGAAGACCTATTCGTGGAGCGAGCGCTGTAATTTTGGGAGCTGGTCCTGCGCATTCACTTTACTTTGCTTCCTACGAAATGGTCAAGGAACTGACGACGAAATTCACAACTCACAACAACCTCAACTACGGTGAGTAGTAGTATAGATATTAAAATATCTTCTTAACCGACAACTTATTGTCTCAATTTTTGCAGTAATTTCGGGAGCGGTGGCCACTCTTATTCACGATGGCATTTCCAGCCCCACAGACGTAATCAAGCAACGAATGCAGATGTACAACTCCCCGTACACATCGGTGGTCAGCTGCATTCGGGATGTCTATAAGAAGGAGGGCTTTAAGGCATTCTACAGGGCATACGGCACGCAGCTGATCATGAATCTACCATATCAGACAATACATTTTACCACATACGAGTTTTTCCAGAACAAGGTAAGTCCTAAAATATTGTACTCCTTGAAATCAAAAGTAATTACTAAATTATTGTTCTCAACAGCTAAATCTGGAACGAAAGTACAATCCACCGGTGCACATGGTGGCGGGTGCAGCTGCTGGTGCCAGTGCGGCGGCTATTACCACGCCGCTGGATGTTGTCAAGACGCTACTAAACACTCAGGAGACAGGTTTAACCCGTGGCATGATAGAGGCTGCCCGGAAGGTATACCATAATAATACCAATTTTTGATTACCTGAAATTAATACAATTGAATTTGATTTCAGATCTACAATATGGCTGGTCCATTGGGCTTCTACCGAGGTCTGACTGCCCGCGTTCTCTACTCGATGCCGGCGACAGCAATATGTTGGTCCACGTACGAGTTCTTCAAGTTCTACCTTTGCGGCATGAACCAAGATATGTACAAATCGTCAATTACGGGTCGCTCAGAGACCCGCAAATCGAATTACGTACTTCCGGTGAGCGAAGACGAGCAGCCTACCAATCAGGAGCGAGACCGTGAGGCCAAGGAGAGCACAGCGACACTTCATCCAGCGCCTCCCTCCGTGAACGCATCTGGTGCCATCAAGACCGTGTGCGAGCTCTCGTCGCGACCCGCCGCACCCACAATCAACCTCCATACGCGGCACACGGACGTGAAGAGTCCCTACGAGCGTGGATTCTCCACGTAGGCAGAGGTGGAGGTGGCCGCGAGCGGGGCCTTCGTTCGAATTTCGAAACGTTTGTAGAAGCAGTAGCGACAGCTAAACCTAAGCGTAGCTTTTAGTTGGCAGCGTGTCGGGAGGGCTTGGGATGCGTTCGATGATTGTTGACCGATGGTGGACACGGCATTAGAAATGACTGCCCTATCGTTCAGTCAGTCCATCCCAATCCTAAACCCCGATCCCAGCTGCTTGTATGAATACTCTGCGAGGAGTCGGTGAGAGAGTTTTATCACTCCATAGACGGAGGTTAAATCGTAGTTGTTGTTCTGCACAAAACTCTCGCTCTCACACTTACGCAAAAAACTCCAAACACAACAAAACAAAAAGAAACAACACCCCCTTACACATTTACATACCCCAAAACAACAAACCAACAAACAAAAAAACAGTTTTAGGCAAAAAGCGAAATTCTTGTTAAAATTAAATGCTAAACGCTAATTCTTGTAAAATACTATTACCTACTATTATGTATTACAACCTTGATTTATTACGTATGTATATTTTTTTTAAAGTTTCAAAAATATATATGCATATATTTATGTTGATCGTTGTAAAGTAATCAAGAGCAAAAAATGTAAAGCGAAAATATGCGATAAGAAAACAATTCAATAATTTGTAATCAAATTACATTTAAATCTTCAAACTGAGATGTTACAAAAAAACAAAACAAAATATAACAAATCCAGATAAAACTCCCAGAGAGATACACATTTCTCCCCGAATTGTTCAATTTAGTAACCGAAACATACTAGCCCGCCCTAGCCACTAGCCAACCCATTTGTAGACTAGTAGCCTAGCTATATTGTCCCATGCCGGGTACGAGATTGACTACGATTGAACTCCTCATCCTATCCCATACATTATTTTATTATTTTATACGAGTCATCCATCACATATTATGTATCTATTCGAGTGCCAGAGGTCGCGCAGTTTTAATTACGATTGCAGTCAAGTGTCGCGACATTCGGGCAACCACAGTCCCCAAAATATAAAATAATGCATCATATTATTACGTTTACTGTTATTTTTGTTTATATATTACATGCATATTATGTGCATAATATATATATATATTGTATGTATGAATACAAACTACACCGAATATTATTTAACTGCAAGGTGTAGTCCTAAAATTAAAAATTTATTGTTAAAGAACTCAAACGAAAACGGCAAGAAACAAACCACATTGGCACGAGATGGGCCCATTAAACGGAAGAAAGAAAGCAAGATACGATTTATGTCAAATGCATTAACAACAATTGCCTTTTTTATTGTTTTTTTTTTTGTATTTTTTTATAACAAAATTTGATTCGAAAGCTAGAGGATTGAATCCACGCCCCTGCGTCGGGAGCGCTGCGACAGGATTGGACGGGGCTTGTAGAGATCATCATTGGAGTAGCGTTGCTGCTGGCACAGTTTCTGGCTGAGTCGCCTAGCGGACATGGTGTCTGCAGAATAAATAAACTTATTAATCATTTTTGACTTCGAGGAAACCGTCGAAGCGTCAACAGATATGAAGCCAAGAAATTTGAAGATCTGCGAGAAGCGCTTACCCAGCATAATTTAGGTTTTGTTAGGACTAGAGGGTCGGCTTCACACAGCTGTGTGTATATTTTTATTAATTTAAAAATGTGCATGACCGGCATGTGGAGAAAATAGAGGTGGTAGAGACAATAATGAGGATGAGCATGATGATTATTTTAATCACATTATGGAGCAAATTTTGAAATACTTGGAGGATAATACATTTAAAGGGAAACTGTTTACTCTCCCCAGAAATTCTTCATTTCAAAATTCATTCCATTGAGACAATTAGGATTATAAAAGGAGATTCAAGAAATACATTGAACTCTTATCTACTCTACCTACCATTTTCCTGCTTCTCGAGAGCCTCGTTTTCCTTGGAATTAACGCTTGCCTCGGATGGCGTGGGTGATGACTTTGTCGCGTCCTGCCGTGACTTCTTAGCCGGACTGCCAGATGTGCTACTGCTGCTGCTCGGAGTACACAGGCGTTCAGGTGTAGTCTCCCTCACAGTTTCTGGATGAGGCTTCGGTAGCTCCGGCCCGCTGCTCCGTCTCCTTTTGGATATACTCCTGCGAAGGGCTCTTACATCCACCGCTTCCTCTTGCGACCCGTCTGCACTCAACTTGTTGACCAAATTCTTACGGTCCTCTATAAGTTTATTGATCAACTGCAGGCGATCCTTGAACTCCTCCGCATTTTCTTCAAAATGCGTTACAAAGTCGCCTGAAACAACTTCATCTTCCTTGTTTGAGTTTGAAATTTGTGTGGCGGGTAGTTCCTCTGGCAGCTTGTCATCATTGGTCTCTGGATCTGTGATATCATTGGGCTCTGGGAGAGGATTTTCCACGATCACCGCAGTATCCTGTACTCTACTTTCGTCCGTATGTTCCGTATCTTCGGGTTTTTCTTTATCAATCTCTTGTTTATCATCTTTTTTACTGCTATCACTTATTGATACTGCGTTGTCAGGTGTTTCTATATGTTCTACAGGCAAGACTTCCGCTTGAGGAGAGTCTTTTGCTGTCAGATCTTCTGTTTTATCTTCAACTTTCTCAACAGCTGGAACAGATTTGCCGACGGGTTGAGAACCAACGCTGAGTTCTATGAAACTCGTGGGAGATTGCTTCAAGATGTCGCTGACTAAAACAACACCAGCGGACCCGACTCTATCGCATGCCCCATTACTGTCCCCATGGGAGTTGCCATTTGTACCATTTCCGTTCTTCACGGCTGCTTCAGTTTTCTCTGGACCACAAATATTATCCGGAGTTGAAGTCTTCGCCGAGCCCCCTGAACTAGGTGGTTTGCCCTCATCGTTGGAATCGGAGCTTCGGCGCTTTAGAACCTTGACTTTGCTCTCGTTATGATCATCTTGGATCGCTGTAGTTACCGTACTGCTGGATGAGCTGGATTTATGGCGATCTCGACTCCGTTCATGGTCTTTCCGTTTGGACGAAGAGCTACTACTGCTGTGGTGACTGCGGCTATGCCTACTCTTATCCTTATCCTTATCTCTATCTTTTTCCCTATCAGATCGTGATGAAGATGAGCTAGTTTTGTGTTTTTTATGGGAGGAGGAAGATGATTCGTGGCGTGATGAGGAAGTGGATATGGAACGTTTAGAGGATGACTCTCGATGGCTTCCACTGGAGGAGCTCTTTTCGGTTTTTGAGCTGCTGCTCTTGTGTTTGGAGCTCGAGGAGTGGGACGAGGAGTGCTTTGAACTAGAGTTGGAGGAATGCTTATTACGGGATTGGTCTCGACTACGATCACGATCGCGATCACGGTCCCTATCTTTACTTTTCCGACGGTGTTTGCTATCAGAGTGATGGCGACGATCTTTATCTTTTGAGCTGCTCTTCGAATGGCTAGGCGACGTTGTTGACTCACTGCTCTTAGGTAAGTCCTGTTTTTGGTTCGCAATTTCTACCAAAGGCGTTTCTGCCTCTATTTTTTCCGGTTCTGCAGAAGGAGATTCCTTCTTTTCTTCCGGTGAGACTGAGTTTTCAATATCCATGGGCACCGCATCTTGAAGTGCTGCCTCTGAGGTCGAATTCATGTTGCTCTCAACTGAAGGTGGCGGTGGAGTGGGCGGCGGAGGTGGAGTTGGAAGTTGTGGTGCGGGAGGTGGTGGTGGCGTGGAAAGTTTTGTAGGAGGTGGCGGTGCTGGTATCTCAACTTTGGATGGCGCAGGAGGCATCTGCTCAACCGACGGTTGATCTTTTGGTGGAGATGGTGGTGGCTCCACTTTTGGAGTAGGAGGTGGAGGTGGGGGATCAATTTTTGGTGGAGGTGGTGGGGGTTCTATTTTTGACTGAGCCAGCGGTGGTAGAGGTGGTTGTACTGTCTCCATATGAAGTGTGGGATCAATCCTGGCATTGTTGGCATCCACAATGTTCGCTTTAACTTCCGACATAATAGCATCTTCGATGGAGAGAATCGGGGGGCATCCTTTCATTTCCTCCGATACAGAGTTCTTCCGCTCAGTACCTACAATACCAAAAACAAATCAAAACCTACAACTTTACGAAAATTAAAAACATACCCTCGAAGGTAATGGGATCCTGCTTAATATCAAAGCGCAGATGGCGACTTTCATCGGTTGCATCGCTTGAATTCTCATTGAACTTTGGCATCTGAGCCTCCTCCGAAATGTTGGCTGGCAAGTTGGGCCTCAGCTCGACGGTATTACCTTTTGAGACTGCAGATTGCTGAACATCAGCGGCAGACTCTGTGGATGAGGCTATGGTTAGGCGGCTATCGCTAGACACCTGAGACAGTTGTGACGCCTGAGAGATACCGTTGACAGAGTCCGAGTTGTTTATGGACCCGTTGTTTAATTCTTCTTTTCTAGAATCCGGTTTATCCTCGCTGAGTTGCTCATACGATGGAGATGTATCCTCATCGTAGTTTCTATCATCCACGCCTGGCGGCAAGTCATCATCCTCATCCTTAGCCTCATCCTTTAAATCAGATTTAACTGTGGCGCGGTCAGAATCCGGGCTAATCTGTTCCAGATCTGTGGGGAGGAGTCCAGCAGCTGTCTCCACTTTCAGCAGGCTGCTGCCGTTCATGTGGCTGGGAAATGGCGGCAACGGTGGCGCAGGCAGCATAGTGGGTCTAGCTGGTGGCGGAGGTGGGGGTGTGATGCCCAGGTACTTATAGACAATGCTCTCGATCTTTGGCTCGAATATGGTAGCCACCTTAGGGTTGACCACCTGGTCCACGATTTGGTCCACTCCCTTCTTCAGGACATCAGAGCTGCAATAGCAATACGAAAAGATTATACACAAGTTGGCTACTAGTTCAATGACAGCACTCACTCTATTAAATGCTTGCGTAGCCTCTCTCGCAATTGGAGCTTATTGGTTTCTGGCGTCCAATGCTGCTTAGACAGGAAGTCGCTGACCGCCGTCTCCACTCTGTTCCGCACATTCTGGTAGGCTGGCTTGGTGTCCACGTCTGCCAGGCAACAGTTGAACCGGAACTCATCGAATACGCCCTGCGATTTTACCTCCTCAATGAGGCTCTTTACAAATTCGTCCATGTTTGTTACATGCGTTTCGCCCCAAATTGTTTTTACAAGATCTAGCGAGGAGACTTGCTCATCGAATTCGGTTATCGATAAGAGTATACATATGTTCGCAGGCTAGATGCACGGTGTCTAAATAAGAGGTGACGCAAACAAAATGTATTCGATTTTAAGGCTACTTCAATTTTACAGTATATTATATTGCACAAGGGACTACTTCGTAAGATTACTAAATCAAACTTTAAAATTAAACATTTCAGTAATAATTTCATTACTCAACAAGTGCAATTATTTGAAGGTTTGAAGAAGTTGTTTTTTGTAATGTAGAAAATGTTTTACGTATAAGAATTTTAGAAAAGTTAATTTAATTTTTAAATTTGTTTATTCATCATTTAATTTAATTTAAAGTTTAAATTTTAATAGAATTAAATATTTTTTTTTAGTCTTTTACAGTAAAGACACGAGATATCGATATCCGCGAGTTATCGATGCCCATGGTCGCATCTTGATTAGTATATTTTGGCGCACGCGAAGCGCCCAGTTATAGGAGTTTTATTGTTTCTGGTTGTGTTTGATATTTAAGTAGCACAATTGAGTGATATAATGAAATTAAGCGCGGGTTCACACTCTGAAATCGAGGGTGATGGCGCCCAGAGTACCTTGTGCAATTCCCAGAACCCTATAGAAGCAGCCACCGACATGGAGACGGCGTCGGTCAACGCCGAGTCAGTGGTTCCAAACGAGGAAACCGTCACCGATATAACGGCGAGCCTAACGGAGCACCATAAACCGGCAGAGCAACTGGAAGAGATATCTGTCGACGTGGAAATGGATGCGGAAACGGACGCAGACGCGGACGGGGATAGACAATCCTCAGACTCTCCTGTTGGCATGCAGCTGCAAACGCCGATACATCAGAAGCGTCGTTCGGCCATGAGCAGTGAGTATATAAACAGCGGACACCCCGCCTTATGTTATCCATATGCTAATAAACACATTTACCGCGTGCGTGGCTCTGCTTGTGTGTGTACATTTTTACATTTTCGCTCCGTGTTTGTAGGGAAGCGCGATCTAATCAATTTGCAGTCGGCCCTGAGTCCCAAATACATCGGTTATGCCAACGCCAACTCGCCCACACCGCTCTCCGATTCGGACGACACGATACGAACGAGGCGGCGCCTGAACCAAGCAGCCGGCCTCAACAGCAGCAGTACTGGCGAGACCCTGTCCCGGGATAATGATTCACCAAAGACGATTGGTGCTGTCGGAGGAGGCGGTATCAAAATCTATATGAGTCCCATTGAGAAGTTGTTGATGAAAAACGGAGCCTGTTCCCCAAACAGTACGGGATTTGAAGCCGATGCCGAAGATCTGGCTATCAGGCCTGTTCGTAAGCAAATCAAACGCAAGATGAAGCGAACGAGTAAAGCAAAGGCAACTAATGTGTCTACACAGCCTTTGACAGTGGAAAATAAAAGCGAAGTAATCGATAACGAACCAAGCATTGCAATAGAGAAACCTTCAAAGGAAATCGATGAAGAAATCAACATTAAATGCGAGACTGAAGTTGAGACTGAAGCTGAAGCTGAGGTTGATACTAATACTGCCGTGGATGCGGATGTTAAAGAGGAAGTCATACCTAACGTTGAAAATAATACAGGATGTAACACAGAATCTAAAGAAGTAATCGAAGAAACGAAAGATTTGGAAAAACAATCTAGCGAGCTGCCATTTGCTTTGCCACGGGCGGCCTCCACTGAGGCTGACCTAAAATCTCCACCAGATCTGAGTTCAAGCACGTTCACCCAGCCCGAGGTCAATAGCTCTTTGAAATCGCCCTCCTCCGTGAGTATAGACAGCGCCAAAGGGCTGTCTATCGTCACCGATCCTGGCTGGCCCACCTACCAAGTGGGTGATCTGTTCTGGGGCAAGGTCTTCTCGTACTGCTTCTGGCCCTGCATGGTGTGTCCGGATCCGTTTGGCCAAATTGTCGGAAACATGCCGAGCCATCCCCAACGATCGTCTGTAGACACAGCTGTGGTCCCGATTCAGGTGCATGTGCGATTCTTCGCAGACAATGGCAGACGGAACTGGATCAAGCCCGAAAACCTTCTGCATTTCGCGGGTCTACAGGCTTTTGAGGAGCTGCGTGAAGAGGTTCGCATCAAGCATGGTCCGAAGAGTGCCAAGTACAGGCAAATGAATCCCAAACGGGGAAAGACCACTATCTGGATGCAGGCTATCGACGAGGCCAATATCGTAACCCAGCTACCATACACCGAGCGACTGGAGAAGTTTTACCAGATCTACGAGAATGTGGCGTAAGTTTGCAATAATAGAACAAGGAATTTTAAGAATGAACATTTATTTTTTTATTCAAATTTCAGCACCCTTAACAAGCAAAACCGAAAACGTACCCATTCGATGATGCAAGACACGTCAGACGTTGGCAGCAGCCTTTACGACTCCACAGACAATTTGCTCAGCAGGCAATCCACACAGTTGGTGCCCATAAAGCGAGAACGTTCCGAGTCTCCCTTTAGCCCCGCTTTTTCCCCAGTTAAAAGCAAAAACGAGATTCGTTCCAAGCGTCGAAAGCTAAGTGGCGGGAATGAGACCGAAACAGGCAGGGCAGCCACAAACGTGAAGCAACTGCAGACGCGAGGAATGAGTTTGGAAAAATCCAGCCCGGATGCATCCATATACGAGAATCAGGAATTTGGAAAACTATTCGATGTGATCAAGGAATACGTGATGGTGCATCGAAGCGAGGAGAAAGTGGAAAAGGTACTCCTGGCGGTGGTCAGTAATATATGGTCGTTGAAGCAGATTCAACTCCGCGAGCTTGAGCGCGACATGTCGAGCGGTCAGATGGACCAGCAGCTGGGTTCTGCTGTGGTGGAGCGAGGTCGTGGTATTGGCTCGATTAAGAGGCTCTCAAATCGTTTGAAAACCTTAATGGTCAGGCGAAGCATGACACCAGTGGTGGCACCCAGTCCTACACCGGCGATCACCGAGCCGGAGCGCAAGCTTGTGGAATTTACAAAGCCCAGAAAACCCGTCAACCGTCCCATTGACGAGGTGGTTGAGGATATCTTGCAGCTGGACAGCAAATATCTCTTCCGCGGACTCAACCGCGAACCGGTTTGTAAATATTGTAATGCGCCTGGATCCAACCTGCAACGTTGTTCGCGCAACTGCAACAACTGGTTGCATGGCGATTGCTTGGAGAGAAGAAACTCTGGCACACCCATGCCTAAGAAAGGAGGAAGAAAACAAAAAGAGCTCACCGATATCTTGAACCCGCAATCACCTATTTCTGACGCAGATCATATAACCGGTGACAACAATATCTTAGCTCCGCTGATCTGCTACGAGTGCAGCATTGGAGAGCCAGAGGGATGTGTCATTTGTCACCAAGTAGAGTCACCAACGGTATCGGTAGCAGGATCGCCAATCAAAGAAGACGAAGCCTCACCTCACCTCACCCTAACGGAGGATAAGCTCCTCACTTGCAGCCAGCCCATGTGCGGTAAACGGTTTCACGTGGGATGCTGCAAGTACTGGCCTCAGGCCAATAGTGGAAAACAGTCACCACGATGTCCCCGGCATGTGTGTCACACTTGCGTCTCTGACGATCCTAGTGGCAAGTTCCAACAGGTGGGAAACTCAAAGCTAGCCAAATGCGTCAAATGTCCAGCCACCTATCATCAAGACTCGCACTGCATTCCAGCGGGCACCCAAATGCTAACTGCCACGCATATTATCTGTCCCCGACATAATATCGCCAAGACGGACGCCCACGTTAATGTACTTTGGTGCTACATTTGCGTCAAAGGCGGAGAGTTGGTGTGCTGCGAAACCTGCCCCATTGCGGTGCATGCCCACTGCCGTAACATTCCGATTAAGACTAATGAAAGCTATATCTGCGAAGAGTGTGAGAGCGGAAGGCTTCCCCTTTACGGTGAGATTGTTTGGGCAAAGTTCAACAATTTCCGGTGGTGGCCAGCGATTATACTTCCACCGACTGAAATACCCAGCAACATTCTGAAAAAGTCCCATGGCGAGAACGACTTTGTGGTACGCTTTTTTGGCACTCACGATCACGGATGGATATCCAGACGAAGGGTCTACCTCTATATCGAAGGTGACACTGGGGACAGCCACAAAACCAAGTCCCAGTTGTTCCGGAACTATACGACCGGCGTAGAGGAAGCGTCGCGTTTCCTGAAGATCATTAAAAGCCGAAGAAAAGAACAGGACATTACACGCCAGATTGGAAGTAAGCTGCATCCGCCGCCCTACATCAAAATCAAGGCCAATAAGGCAGTACCGCCAGTGCGATTCATCCAGAACCTAGAGGAACTGAGCACCTGCGATTGCCAACCGGACCACGAGCATCCCTGCGGGCCGGAGTCGGGTTGCCTTAACCGTATGCTATACAACGAGTGCAACCCAGATTTCTGTCGCGTCGGTAACCGCTGTGAAAACCAGATGTTTGAGCTGCGCAAATCGCCGCTCCTAGAAGTAGTCTATATGAACGAACGTGGATTCGGACTAGTGTGTCGGGAGCCCATTGCCGAGGGCACCTTTGTCATAGAGTACGTGGGCGAGGTTATCAATCATGCCGAGTTCCAAGCGCGACTGATTCAAAAGCAAAGCGATCGGGATGAAAACTATTACTTCCTGGGCGTGGAAAAGGATTTCATCATCGATGCCGGACCAAAGGGAAATCTCGCCCGCTTCATGAACCACTCGTGCGAGCCCAACTGTGAGACTCAAAAGTGGAACGTCAACTGTATCCATCGTGTGGGACTCTTCGCAATTAAGGACATTCCAGCTGTATGTAGACAAGCCTTTTTATTATGGGGCCTTAATAATAAAATTCACTTTTTTCCAGAACTCTGAACTTACTTTTAACTATCTCTGGGACGATCTCATGAACAACAGCAAAAAAGCTTGTTTCTGTGGGGCAAAACGATGTTCCGGCGAGATTGGTGGCAAGCTGAAAGAGGAAACCGCCAAGGTAAGGAAATTTTCCATTTACATAAAAGCATTTTTAACAATTACTTTCTCTTCTCAAAATTAGGAAACAACTTCGCAGAGCACCAAGGGCAAGAGCAGTAGCAAACTAAAGCCATTCGGAAGGGGCAAGGGTGCCAGCATACGCATTCATGTCGGACCTTCCAAAAAATCCAAAAAGCCCCCAAAGGTTAAACACATTAGCGCGGACGATGCGCCGCCGGTAGTGGAGGTTAAAACTGAGACTCGAACTGAACCTGGCAACCCAGCATGATTACATGATGTTATGATGGAAAATATTTTTTTTTAAATCATTGCACTTTCGTTATATAATGATTCATAGTTGCTTGAACCACATATATTTATTACCTACAAATCACAGTTATGTTTATTAGACAATTGGTCACCATTATTGCTCTCCAGCTCATTTTTATTAAAATAAATCAAGAACGTGTCGTTTTATCTGTTCTATTTAACTACATTATAAATTTATAAAGTTTATCAGTTCAGTATAAATGATATATTGTATTGGCTTTCGTTTGGTTTGTCTTTTCTCGTTTTGCACAGACAATTTTCGAAAATTTACTTACTTAAGATTTTTGTTCATATTTCAATGTTTGTCGCTCAGCCACAGTAAAGCTAGCACTTTGGCATATATAAACTCGTATGACTATAAAACTAGACATAGCTAAGCCTAAGATCTAGGAGTACGCACTTTAATCTTAAGTGGATATGCACTTTACAAGGATAGAAAAGCGTTGAGTGCCAAAAATTAGCCAGCCTTAAAGGTTAAGGAGCGGCGCTGAAGTAATCCGTGTTGAACTTTGGCACAATGGCGTCAATCTTCTTGACAATCGTATTGAGCGACTCCCGAGACATCTCGTAGAGCGTATTGAGTGAGATCAGGCGCATGCCTTGCTGGTTGCACACCTCGATCACAGACAACTTTTCCAACAGTTTTAAGCAATTTCTCACGGAGTCCGTCGATATGCTTTCAGCTGAAAAATATGTTAATTTTATTAAACTGAAAATTAGGATTATAGACTACCATTTACCATAGACACATTGGCCGCGCTTGACTTTACTGCTCAAATCGTTGATCACAAAACTAATAAATTCCGACTCCAGCATGGAGTTGCGGTGGAGTATCTGCAGCGATTGGGCCACAGTCACGTAGGTCCAAGCGAAAGGTGCCAGCACCTCGCAAATGTATCGCTGTTGCTGCAGGGTATGGCTGGCGAATAACACCTTGGAATCGTCACTTGTCCCATTGGATACATGCAGGTAGTCCTCGTCGTCGTCGATATCTTCGGCCAAATTGCGAGCCAAGCGCTTAGCCTCATCGGCATTCTCATTGTAATCCAGCTATAAATAAATTAAGTCATAAATATTTATAGAAATTGATGTTGTTTTAATGTTACCCTTACGTATCTCAAAATGTTGGCCTAACAACTTACTAAATGTACGTTAAAACCTAAATAAAACTAATGTAAAACGTGAAAATGTACCTGTTCTTCTAAAAGGCAACCACTGAGTATCAGCTCATCCAAATGCTTGTAGAGTAAATGTTCCAAGACCTGAGTTGGTTTGTTGAGTATAAATTCGTAGCGATATATCTGGCAGTTTTCCAGGGCAGCGTCTATCAGCTTTTTGCGCAGTACTCCAACGCCTTTTTTATTTTGCGTCTCTGGAAGCAGGGTGTGGAAAGTGGTCATAAGTATCGAACTAAGGGCAAAGTGTGGAGTCAACATGTTGGAGTAGTAAGCCAGTTCAATAAAGCTTTCCACTGAATTCACAGCCCTAATGACCAATCGTCCATTCTCATCCCTTGTGCGTGTTACGAGTCCTGAAAATACAAAATTCCATTAGAAATATTCCAACATATTGAGAACAAAATACTTTTACCTGAGCCAAGCAGGTCGCAGGCATATGCCAGTATTTGTGAAGATTCCCCGGCGAAACCAATGTCCTTAGTGCCGGACAGCGAGTTTCGCAGTTCATCCAAGGCCTCGGCCACCATCTGTTCTTCGCCGCCATTCCTGAAACGGGTGAGTAGCAGGAAGGCCAGCGCATTGGTGGACATCACAGAGGTAGCGGCAGCACAATCGAATACCACCTGGCGCGAGATGCTCTCGATGAGATTGCGGTGCTCTTCACAAACAACGTCGGTGCCGTACAACGAGGATGTAGATTGATTATGCTGGAGAGTTCTAGCAGCCGGCTTGTAAACCTTCGTATTAGTGCCATCCTCTCGAGCAATCTTGTTGTACGAATTAACCAACTCACGAATCGAATAAGGTTCATTGAAATCGATGCGCATGAGGCCGTAGTTCGATTTGAGGGCCTTCCAGATACCAGATATGGCCTTGGTGAAAGATTCGGGTATTTTCTTCTCTCCTTTTTGCTCGCGCACAAAGTTTCCATCGACGAGACGCTCGTAGTTCACTGAAACAGGTACTAGTAGGGCGTCCGGGATGCTGCCATCCATAAAGGCATTAACAATTACGGAAAGAATACCGCCCTTGGGCATGCACGGCTTTCCCGTACGGGTGCGCCCGCCTTCAATAAAGAACTCTACATTGTGGCCCTGCTTCAGGGCGTGAGTAAGATACAGATGAAGGGCAGCTCGGTAGAGCACATCCTTCTTTCCCTCAACTGGATCGATCTTGCGCTTGATAAAGAATGCCCCGAGACCACGAAGCAGTCCCCCGAAAACGGGTATTTGTAGATTATTTCCGGCGGCCACCAAAGGACTCCGTATGTCGTTGTTGGTTAGAATCCAAGTAACCATGATGTAGTCCAGGTGGCTACGATGCAGCGGCACGAAGATCAAGGGCGTTTCTGGTGATCGTTCAGTGGCAGTCTTCAGCATCTCGATCTGCTTTGTATTGGTCACAACTCCGGAGAGGAAGCAAGGTAGTAGTTTGTACAGAATCCAAGAAGTAAATGCCAGAAGCCCGTTGTTCAGCGTGGAGCCCATGTCCTTCAGGATGCTAATGGCACGCCGCTCCTGCTTGCGCAAAATGTCCTGGTAGGATATGCCCTGCTTCTCGTCCTCCTCCTCTGCCGCCGAAGCCGACTGATCCCCGCTAGCACTGCGCGTGAGCAGACGATGTCCATTTTTGGCGTAGCGTTGCTCCCTCAAATTTTGCTCGGCGGCCTGCTTAATGGCATGTTTTAGCGCGGCATCGTTGTGAACGATCTCGGTGACCTATTAGGTGACTTAAGGTTACTACACACGCTTTGGGAAGTTAATGGTTTGCGTCGCCTACCTGTCGGTACTCGAACTTTTCGCTGCGCACCACTTGGGCCACATACGGGAAGACGACTCCCCAGTCCAGAAGCTTCTTGAAAGGTTTCTGGCCCGACCGAGGGGTCAGCTCCAGCATGTTTTGCGTGCCAATGCCATGTGTGACTGAATTTTGCACTTTTGGCTCCTGAAACCAAAAGATCATATTAAACATTTGGTGATGCAATTGGCGGACAATATATATTGGGATTATCAAACAGTACCTCGAACCAGCCGCGAGCATGGAATTCCGCCTTGTCCATTATAACTATGAGATTCTCCTAACTTCCTAAACTAATTTGTTCCACTAGAATTTCTTGTTTCTTGTCGAAAATCGCATTTCCTGCACGCGCCCGGCTTTTTGCCCGATAGATCCTTCTAAGCTTTTATCGATTACCAGGATAGGGTTGGAAAGCGGAAATGCGCGAAAATTCGCGCACTTCACAATATTTGAAAGTTTAAATTTTGACATTTTGACACAAGCTTGCTTGGACATTAATATTGTTGCTTTGTTAATTAAAGAGTTAAAATTTTACGGTGTTTTTAATGGCTGAACGGAAACATCCGACTCGGGAAACTGCATCAAAGGTGCTGCTTTTTATTGAATGAAAATATTTGCTTATCTGGAAAACATATAGCGCGCTGGAGTAACGACACGCGTCACTGCTCGGGGTCATTGGAGGCAAAGTGCCTGGCTGATAGGCTAATAGGAAAAACTTACATTGGATGAACGGAGCGTGACCAGGAGATCGCTGCGTATGGTGTTGATCTTGCCCAGGGACGAACGGTAGCTCAGATTGAGGTTTGGAAATAGTCCAGCGATGATAATGGGTGCTCTGCAATCAATATAATCGCTCTTAAAGTATTGAAATCAGATACAAGCAATAAATAATATATATAGTCCCACTTTTGATAATACTTATTTGGCTACTTGAGGGTATCGGACAACAGTCCAACTACGGGGGAGTTCAATACCCCGCCACTCATCACTCTACAAAAACATATATGTATATGGTATGTGTTTAGTTATTTTTATATTGAAAATGGTGTACTTTTTTAAGTAGTGGCTGTTTGCTGATAAGTTTAGTTGCTCGTAAAATATGGAGCAAAGCTGAACTTTGAGCGGTCTTTGTATGGTATGGTATCATCATTTAAAAATCAGCTGACATATTCCATAGGGTCTTTATACTTAATTGAAAACAAAACAAAAAACCTAAAGTATAATTTATTTTTCAAACAGAAATAAAGATATATCAAAAACGGAGGTTAAAGGTTCATTAAATTAATGAAATTACCTTTTTTTATGGCGTTATGTACTTAAGACTTCGAATACTGCTTTCCTCCCGTAAAAATAAACGAACTTTTAATTGTTTTAGAAAACAATTTTGTTCCCTAGACTTTTATTTTTGAATTCTATTCCATTTTAATTATAATTATCATTTTAAGAAGTGTCTCAAAATTCGTCTTGCAGCATTAATCTGCGTAGCAATCCTAATCTGCTCTCAAGATCATCTTGAGCTGTGGAAAATTTCAGGGTATAAAGCTACTCGATTGGGGCAAGTCCTCCTGGTTGACATTTAATCAATAATTGTATTTATGGTCGGTGAGAGATGGAAGTGTGCTTTTTGTGTTCTTTTTCTTTGTGGCCCAATCCAGCAAGATTAAAATGGGTATTTAATCAGATAATTAGCGACAAATTTAACAGTGGGAATCTAGATCCGATAATTGTTGCCAAGAATGATTTGCGAGTGCGGTGCGGCGTTATCTCTGCGAGTGCAACATCAGGAACTGCGCCTCGAACTCTGAGCAGCTCTCAGTGGGTGGGGAATCGTAGTGAGCGGGAGAAAGTGTTACCTCAGGTGCTAGTGCAAGCAAAAAAAAGACACCATTGACGTCACTGGGCAGGTGACCCCAGCGCATCCTCTCCTAGATCTCCTAGACCGAGTCCCGCTATGGACACGTGGACGATAAGCGGAAATTTACAAATTCCAAGGGGTCAACTGCTTGCACAAAGGGCCCACCATGAGTCATGGCCAATGGAGCAACCACCTGTGCGACAAATAATATCAAAACAAAGCACATAGCACATAGCGCATAGCTTATGGCTCATTTGGCATGCAGTGGATAACGTTTAACAGCACAGAAAACAAAAAAGGTTCAACTTTAAGAACTGCAAAATATTTATTTGTTTATCAAAACTAACTTTCATCAAAAAATATTCCCAGGTTTGATATGATTTGTTTTTTCTTTCTCATATCTTGTTTAAACAGGTGACGTACCACATCTGGATGGAAAATTTGTCTCAGTGTTTTGGGGCTAAAAATAACGGCCCTTTTTATATATTACGTTACTTGAACTTGAAGGTGAACCAAGAAGGCAAGAAGGCAAGAAGGGGCTGGTTTAGCATAATAGGCGCCCGCAATGCGATATTTAAATGGCTTCCATCTGACTAGGTAGGTACTCTGCGACATGTACTTACCTCGTCTTGGCGAAAATGTAGTAGACGATGAGGGCAACTGATGCAATCTCGATGCCGCCGAGCAAAGAAATCTCCGCCACTCGCTGTGCAAAGTTCAAGACGGTCGTCAACATGGTTACATATAGTATGCTGCGTCGATACGGTTCCGATGATATGGTCCGAAATCAGGCTCCGACTAGATGATCGGAAATGCGTGGTACTGGACGCCTTGACCCTGGACGATTATGCGAGCTGCCAACGACCAGCAACCAGCGACCCTTTTAGTGGCTGCTACTAGTGCAAAATATAAAATGGAGACGATGCCGCAACAAACAAACAAACAAAAAAAAACAAAACGGCGCGCATATAGCGCTCCGTTTACTGCCCGCTTCTCGTTCTCTTCTTGCTCGCAGCTCTCTCCAGCGCCCGATGCTGATATGGTCCGTCTCTACTTCCTCCGGTACTCGGTACTCTCTGATCCGATCCGCGGTGGTGGGTCGGTCTATATTATTGCGTTCTACTCAATATAACCCGAGACGGAGGGACCCATAAAAAATGTCGTATGATTCGAGGTTTGCCTTCCGAGATTTTAGCTATTTTTGTTGGCCAGCTTCCATCGGCTGATGGCAGATTGCAGGGAAAAAAAAACCGAGCTTATTTTCAAACCGGTTCACGTTCACAGCTAGTTGCTCGAATTTACTGCGGTTAATTGAATCAAATGCGACTCGTCCTTTATTCTTCTGATGCCTTTGTGTTGAGTTGATTCTGTTTCGGATTTTTGTGATTTTACGATTTTTTTTCTCATACGCGGGACTCGACCGCGCGACACGAGCGCTCACAGCGGAATGACGGCGGCGGCGACGCTCGCAGCTTAATTAAATGCCAATTAACGTGTGACAATAAATATGTACTACGCGAGCGAACGAAGACCTTCCGCCTCCTCCTCACAGTCTCCACCAACAACCAACAAGCAACATCATCATCCGTTATCAGCGGCACCGAGATTGCACGATCACCACGAAATCGAGTGATAAGAGAGAGCACAGAAACCGGGAAACAGAGCGAGAATCTAAGAGCTAAACCAAAAAGAGTATTCTTAATAGTGCCTAAGACTAAGAGTTTAATAAGTAATTACTTTCCAACTGTATTATGAATAAAATTCATACAACTTTTGTGGTTTATTATAATATAAAAGTGTGTGGTCAGTAATTTACTTCTTGGCCGCAGGCTTCTTGGCGGCAACCTTCTTCTTGCGGGCGGCCAACTGCTTGGCGCGGTTGGCGGCAGCCTTGGTGGCTACGTTAGCGAAGTGGGACTTGGCCAGCTCGACGTTCTGTTTCTTGGCCTTGGCCAGGACCTTGGCCACGGTACGCTTCTCGGCGGCGAGGGCGGCACGGCGCTTCAGGACCTCGGCGTACGGGTTAAGCTTGACCAGCTGGCGCGTGTTGGTCAGGGGGTTGAGGCGACGCACGCTGCGGAAGACGCGCTTGCGGGGATCGCGCAGAACCTTGCGGATCTCCTCCGACTTGAGCAGACGCGACAGGTCGGTGTTGGCCATCTTGGGCTGGGGCAGGTTGTAGCCCTTCTTCAAGGTGGCTGGCTTCTTCCAGGTTCCGAACAGATCGTTCAGGCGCGAGAACGCAGACTCGGTCCAGATGACGAAACGGCCGACATGACCGCCGGGGGCCAGCTTCAGCAGATTGAGCTTGTCCACGTTGATGGTCTCAATGCCGGGGATGTTGCGGAAGGCCTTGCGCAGACCCTCGTCCTTGTGGTAGACCACCAGGGGACCACGACGGGCAATGCGGCGACGATCGCGCATGGTACCACGGCCAGCACGGAAGCGCTGCGACTTGTACACCTGTAAGGGATCAGAGGGTGTAACTTTTAGTTAAAGAATAACCTAAAAAGGATTAAAATAAAAAGGGAATTCGAGGTTATGTAGCTGATCTGTTACCACGATTGAAACTTTCGATCAGGTCTCAAACGTAACGCCTAGAAAAGCAGTTTATCTGGCAACGCAGGAAATCCGTGTAAACATCCGACCACCAAGAAATGGCCAGTTGTTTACACGCTGCCATTTGTTTCCAAGAAATGTCCCATCATTGTCCCCCAAACAACGCCCCAAACGTACCTTCTGGATGTCAGCCCAGATCTTCAGGCGACGCAGAAAGATGACGGCCTGCTTGGTCTTCTGGACCTTCTGCACCTCATCGGAGACGACCAGGGGGAACTCGGACACTCCATCGATGACATGACCCTTGGATTGCACCAGAGCGGGCACACCGGAGGCGGCGATGGCCGACACCAGGGCGTAGCGGCGCTGGTTAACATTCACCTTGCGGTGCCAGCGACGGTAGGTCTTGGTGGGGGCGAACATGCGTCCACCACGGCACATGTTGCCGAAAGCACCCTGGCCGGAGCGGTGAGTACCGCCACCGCGAACACGGGGAATACGGGCAACAGCACGTCCAGTTCCCCAGGATTCGGCAGAGGTCTGGTGACCTAAGAAACGATAAAAAGTGGATTTATCGGATTATTTGTAAATATATAAACAAATTTAAACTCACCAGCCAATTCGCTGACGGCATAGGGCTGACGGTTGTTGCGGCGCATCAGCTGGTGCACGTCGTTGACCACATCCGGACGGATTGGTGCCTTGAACACGGCCGGCAGGCAGATGCTCTTGTCCTTAGCAGCTTCATTCTTTTCCGTGTACACGGAGACCAAAGGCCTGGCGTTGCCTAAGCTCTGCAAATCGAATTCGAATTGGTTGTTACTTGTTTTGTCAAATTTGACACTAGTCAGCGATGTCAACGCCGCCACCGCCGCACATTCCAAACACGTGGAGGTTAAGTACTGAGTTTTTCACCATTTTCTGCGTTTTTTGAGTGCCAATCGATCCAACCGGTCTGCGAGGCGGTGGCGGGGCCTTGTCCTGTTAGTTTCTTACCATTTTCGTTGATTTTCAAGTCCAATGAATGGTGTTAAATTTTCTGCAAACGCAGATACCGTCCTCTTTTTAATAAGAAGAACGAAGAAAGAAAGAGAGCTGCCGGAAATGGTGAAAAAGTGCTGCCAATCTGTTAACATCGCAGGGTTGCATTTGCTAACAGCATGAACTGTCAAGTTAACAGACGGTTAACATAGCATAATAGTTAACATGGCCGCACAAAGTTCCATCTCTAATGCAAATAAAAGTTAATACAAAATATAAATAAATGGCTGGCGAGGTTATTGTTGATGCGTTGCCGTACATTGATCACGGATATGACGATGTGGGCGTTAGGGAGTCGGTAAGTTACATACGTAAATAACCGGCGTGATTTTCAGAGTTTTAACTGTTAATATTTTAGGCGCTTGCCATGGTCGAGGAAGAATGCAGACGCTACCGACCTACGAAGAATTACCTGGATCACCTACCCATTCCAGCGAGCTCTCCATTTGAGACGCCACTGATGATTAACGAATTCGAGCGCATACAGAACCGCCTACCCATGGAAACACTTTCCATGAAACGATACGAACTGCCGCCGCCTCCGTCCGGCAAACTCTCCGAGGTATCCGCCTGGCAGGAGGCCATTGAAAACTCAATGGCTCAGCTGGAACATCAGTGGGTACGCTCCTTGAACCTGGAACTTATGCTGGACTACGGAACAGAGGCATGGAAATCATACTTGGAGGTTTTCACAGCCATGCAGGCGAAGGCTCAACTGCAGCTCCAGCAGCTAAAGAAGGAAATTCAGGACGTTAACTGGCAAAGGAAGCAAGCCCAAACGCAGGCTGGCGAAAGATTGCGCGCCTTGGAGGCCCATTGGGTGTTGTTAGTGTCTAAGAACTACGAGATCGAAACGGAGTGCGTGGAATTGGAAAAGCGGGTTCATGCTGCCCAGGAGCACCTCCAAAGACTTGCTCCACCACTTACAGAAAATGACACGGCTGTTACGCCAGAGCACACGAATGGTATCGACCAAGATATGGTTGATAGCAACGGCAGTAATGGCAATATTAATGGGGACGAAGAAATAGCTGATGCCAAGGATTCCGAGGGCGAAACAGAAAAACCAGATGTTCAAGACGAGTCCTGTAATCAGTCCCAATAATCTGAATAAACTTAATTTCCTCCCATAAATAAATTCTCATAAAAAGATAAACGAAACTAACTTAAAAAAATCCGCTTATTTCCATCCGATTTTTGATAGGAATACTTATATCCATTCGTTGACAGATTCTTTATAATTTTGCGTTAATCGATTTGTAGATCGAATAGTTAATGTTTCCCGATAAAAAAAACGATGGTACGAAATATATCGATGCCTTCGATGATATCGATGTTTTAAAAAGATGCGATGTTTGGTATATTTCACGTTGGTATTTTTACGGTCACACACTCCTAGTTACGCTTGCGCATTTTAAAAACTTATTTTGTTGATTTAAACAAATTAAATGTCCTCCGAGACTATTAAATATGTTAAAATAAAGTAATTAACGGTGTGAGCTTCGGCAATCCTCGATAAACATGCTGCGATCCGACCGATCAGGCGCCTAGAAAAGTGTAACAAAATACGCCTGGCACTTTTTGCGTGTGTTTGTGCGCCATTGATTACATAGTTCGCCTAGCCAAATGTACACTTAGGTGCGAGCGAGAGGAGCGAGAAAGACAGCCAGAATCCGAAAAGGGGCAGCAACAAAAACCGCATTCCATTACCAGAAAGCAACCTGGATCCATGAGAAAGGTGCGTACCATCTCGAGATGTGTGCCAAGATCGTATTCTAGTTTTTTTTTTGTTCTCTCCCACCCAGTGATTGCCATGCACCATCATCATCCGCCGTTGCCCATAACAGGAGGTGGTAGTGGAGCATCTGGGGCAGTAGCGGTCGGAGCAGACGCGACCCCAACTCCAGCAGTGGCTCCTGTTGCATCCACATCGAACACAAATTCCCAGCAACAGCGACGCCGCAAGAAGCGACCCAACTACAACTACAATGGGATTCGCACCGTGGAGGTTCGGAGGGGATACAATGGGTTTGGTTTCACCATATCCGGTCAACAGCCTTGCCGGCTGTCCTGCATCATCAGCAGCTCACCGGCTGAACAGGCTGGACTCCGATCCGGCGACTTTCTCATCTCAGTAAATGGTTTAAATGTCTCCAAGTTGCCGCATGAGACGGTGGTGCAGCTGATCGGCAACTCCTTTGGGAGCATACGCATGCAGATAGCAGAGAATTATTACTCGGACAGCTCGGATGAGGAGAATGCTAACGTCGCGTTGAGGGGACAACTGTTGGCGGCCAGTTTGAGGCATAAACCGCGCTTTCTGCATCACAAAGCCAAACTGCACAGGCTGCGAAACTCGCCGCGAAAGAAGCTACCGCTGCCAGAGACTGGTGAATCGAATGGAATATCCAATCCAAAACCATCTCCGGAGCATCTAACTCTTCGTCCTGTCCTGGAGGATGCACCGCTGGCGTCTAGTCTCTCCAAGGCAGCAGATGTGGCCAATGTCAGCGCCATGGTTAGAGCCGTTGGAAGTGCTACCTTAGAGTACCGTGTGATAGTTGGCTATTTGGGAACCATTGAGATGCCAAAGCAGATATCGCATAGTTCCAAACTGCAGACAGTGCGCTCCTGCATTCGCAAGCTGCGCCAGGAAAAGCGCCAGCCAACCATTGTCCTGATGTGCATCACACCGGATAGCCTGAGCCTGCAGAGTGCCGGTGGCGGAGTACTGGCAACCTACTCATCAGCGAGGCTCAACTATGTGAGCTCGTCCTCGGAAAGCGAGAATCGATTCTTCGGACTGGTAACCAGCGCCGTACACAACACCCAGATCGAAGAGGAGTTCGAGCCGAGCGCTGGAGCCGGCCACATCAGCATCTCCCACAGCTGTCATGTCTTTGTCATTGACACCAAGTTAATTGAACATGCTCAGCATTTACAGCGTGCTCATGAGTTCAAGCTGCAGTGCACCAGGGATCCCATCTCGAATATATGCTTGGAGTTCCCCAACAACTCGGAGTATGTGGTAAACCTTGTGCGTAGCATGTACACCATGAGGATATTGCCGCCATCCAGCAAGAATACAGACTATGAGCCCGGTTTACCGAATGCTGCTGGAGGAGGAGCAGGAGCAGGAGCTGCTGCCCATTCGCCGCAACCATCGAACCATAGTGAGATCTCCACCACCACCTCGAACTCCGACTCTGGGATTGGTTTCAACAATGATTGCACTAACATTTCGGACCGCATTCTGGTCGTGGATTTCCTGGGTGCCGGAGCCGGTGCCGGAGTGGGTCATGCTGGGCCACCGGCACACCCAGCGCCAGCTCGACCCCTGGGCATAGTGGGGATCCCGGATAATCGCTTGACAGTCCGAGCTATGCCCGATCCAGGGGCTCATCGCAAGTCCCCGCTGGAAAGCTGCTCCTTGCGAAGACCGAATCTCTTGGCCAACTTCAATCTAATCAAAAGCCCTGCCACGAATCTGACATCTACCAGATCCTGCGACGATGTCCTCAATCTATTTGATGATGATTCTCCTCGTGCTTTGGCTGTGGTGGCCTCCATGGACGATATCTCACTGCACTCTGCAGCTCCATCGCTTGATGAGGCTCACACCTTTGTCCATCCAGCGGGTGTGCCTCGCAAAATGCGCAGATCTCTAATATTGGAGACACAAACTACGCCCCATAAGTTAAGCGCCCAGGTCTTTGGACAGCCCGGATCACGTCATTCGTTGGGATTCGAGGCCATTGATAGCATTGAGGCATCGGTCAATGTAGCCTGCACAGACCAGCCCATGGAGACGTGGGCCAGCTTACAGAATCTGCATAAATCTCACAATAATCGGAATAATCTTTCGGCCTCTTCGTCGTCTAACTGCCTTCTAGAAGCTACAAATAGTGAACCGGATTTGGGGGTAAGTTTAGCTTTAAGTTGAGTTTAAAAACCAAACCTATTGATTATTATAAATTTTATTTCTTTGTAAAAGTAAGTACTGTAAGGATAAGCGTTTTAAATAGCGTTTTCTTTTGTCTTGAAAACCCGCAAGTCTTGGGAACCGTTCCTGTGCGGAGGCCATAAAATCAGTTTACCTGGACGCCTCAGCCACTGCCACTGCTCTGTTACCTGTGCTTCTCGGAGCTTATCGTTCCCCTCGACTCTCTGGCGGGGAGCCCTCCAAAGATAAGGAGGCTAAACTCTCTCGCTCTATGGGGCTAAAAATATGGGTGTTTCCTTTGTCAGTCGGCGCCGGGCCTTTATTTTTTGACGGAGCTTCAGTAGTCACGGCGACGTTTTCGCAATTGGTGCTTCTTTTCTGGAAAGAGTTGGAGCTCTTGTAATCCGGAGCTCTACACATTCGTTTATGAGCGTTACATTGGGAGTCTTTAGGGGATTCGGTTGATTTCGCTTCGATCATTATTATCGGCTGACGCGGCGCGGGTGTGATAAGAGCGGAAATAGCCGGCTAAAAATAAAGCCCCCATGGCTCTGACGTCATACTCGTAGGTCACGACTGACAAAAAAAAGCCGAGTGTTGGAGCGGAGCAGCTGCCTCCGGCTCTGGCTCTGCCCAGGCCATCGAGCTTAATTCAATCTAAAGCAATTACTGTCGTCGACGTCTGGTGACCTTTACCGCAGCCTCCTCCTCGTCGTCGGTTACTCGCAATTTAGTTTGATTTTCCATTTCAAAACACGCGATTTCTGAGCGATTTTGTACGATTTTGTCAGCCGTTGAGGTTTCACTTTCGCTGTCCGTGCCCGTGGCCGTGCCCGTGCCCGTTCTCTTTGTATAATATTTCGGTTATTTATTTAATACTCGTACATGGATAAATGAATATTAAAAATAAAAATAAAATTATCGATGCGAAAAGTTGTTCCATAAAAAGTTCAGTGCAAGTTCAAGGATTCGAGACAGCCGCATTGCGACTGAAATAAATTGTCATTACGATAAGGCGAGAAAAAGAAACAAAGTTCATCTGAGAAAAAAAAAACGTGTGTAAATTGCAAGTTCAATTGTTTTTTGTACAAGGAACAAAATAAAAAAACATATACTGCGTTAAGCAAAAAATAAAGATAAACAAAAGCAGCTCAATGCAAAAATGTCATTTCGAGAACTCGTTTGCGGCCTGTACTCCGAGGAGAATGCGGTGAGCTAAAATCATTTGTTGGATATATAATTTGTATTTCACACTTATCGGTTCCCGGATGATCGATGACTCTCCCTAAAACAAACTGTCAATCCTTTGACTGTCACTTAAACTACAATTATGCATAAGTGCTGGGTTTTAGGACTCTGTTTAATCAGAAAACCTTTATCAAACAACTGGGCTCTAAATCCCGGTTATGCAGCTCTATTTATTCAATGGTGTCACGTTCGACTCACTTATGATAGAATGCTCTATTTATTTTCTCATGGCGTAATCAAGAAACGCTTTTTTTTGTCTACGCCAGGTGTTAATTATTACGCGGAGTACACCTTTCATTATATATAAACAGATTACATGAGGTGCCAAGGAAAGCAAAACCATTTTCGACTTAAGTTTTATACAAGATATGGAAAGCTGTGTTAAATAAATACAAGTTCTAATTAGATGTGTACTTATGACAGAATGACATTGACTTTATATCTCGTAAGTGAACTGATTAATCACTTATAATTGAATCAGTCCTATCAACTAATAGATTCCTCCTGTCACTGATAATATCTTGTATGATTAAAAGCTTTACCCAATCAGGTAAATTGCATTTTCTTAATTAATCAATCTAAGAGTAAAAGCATGTATTTAGTTTTTAAGATTTTCCATGACGATGGGCGACAGTTGTCACTTGACTTGGCCTGGCAAGTGCTCTTTCGACCTTAGTTATTGTTGGGTCATTAATTGGCACGCAATCGGGGACAGAGGCGTAGCTGGCCGGCTGTTCCGACAGGTTGACTCTGGTCTGACGGCATTTTGGCGGCAACCTGCGCGGGTTCCTGCGCGGGTTCCTGCGCTGTGGATTCAGGTGGATTCTGGTTGTGGTGGAGTGGCACATGCCGTCACAGGTGCAAAGGGAAACAGAATCAACCCTCGTGCTGGAGTCAAAGGTACAATTAAAGGAGGGTAAACGGCTAAATGTACGTTACTTTGCTTCCTTCCTGACCGCTGCTCGTCATGGGAAATGAATACCGAGTATATGAGTATATGACTATCTGGCTGGTTGATTTTTCGTTTGGTAATTTAAGTTTTTTTAGAGCCAACCATTCGGTAAGTCACTGAATGACCTTTTGTTGTTACTTCGATTTCCATGGCCAAAGAATATGTAACGTATTCGCCAGATGACGGTGTGGGAATTGTAAAACCTCCAAGCCAGCTGGCAAAAGTATCTAACAGATACGTCAACTGTAAAGTTGTAGCTGCAATCAGCGATCTCTAATCCAACGTCTCTTATCAGTATCTCTGGCACTCGAACGAAATGGCAAGGGCCATGCTATTCGCGAATAGCAAACAAGTATTTATTTATTTTTGAAATGCATTATGAATATGTACGAGTATTTGGGTGCTGAAACATAGCTGTGCCTGCCATTGTTTTTGCCTTTTCATGTTTTGATAGCAACGAAAATAAGCCCGATCATTGAATGGGTCTGTCCGAAGTACGTCAGAATTGTTGCTAATAATAAACACCTTGCGCTCCAGGCACCTAACCTGCCAATTGATATGACCAAAAAGCAGTTGTCTGAAAAACCCCGCAGCAGACAAGATCGGAGCGGAGGAAAAGCGGAAAGGGCAGCACAACACCGGATGATACCCTACAAAATACCGTCTATGATCCCTATCAATTTCGAGGGTTTCAAAGAATAAATATTGGGTTAGTTAATCTTCTGTATGGAAATCGGTTTTTAAATAAACTCATACACGTCATAAAGACCCTAAAATCCCAAAGCTTATAAAATATTTATGAAAAATGTGTTGTGAGGATATATACTGACCCCAGAGTTATTAATAACATTTCAGGGTTATCATGATAACTGCAACTGTTCAAATACCATTCAAAATCGTAATTTTAAGGTAACGAAAAGGGGCTTAAAACGTAAAACCTTTACGAAGGTGGAAAATTTCCAATATAAGAGAGGAGGAATATTCCTTCCAGACCATTTGATGACGCTGTAAAGATTTAATTAGAACTATTATACCTTGGGAGTATAAGATTTTAAGATGTCATAGATATTAGCACTGGACTCTATGACTCTATGCTCTATCTGAGTCATTTTAAGGGTATATAATTTTATTTCAAATTAATGCAATCAGCAACTATGAACAAATGCACCTGAGAAGCACCTGACTTTGCTGATCATTTTCCACCCTGTCTCAGTTTTTATGTTCAGCTTGTAAAGTGACTAACAGACCAATAAAAACAACAACAAAAACAAGAAGAACAAATGGCTAGAACAGCGAAAGCGGCTGAAACCGCTTTGTAAGCCGCCCCTGCCATTGCCAAGTGGCGATCAAAAACGCGCGCATGCGCTCTCTTTTTCTCTGGCTCACTCACTCGCTCCCTCAACAGCTGCTTTGTTGTTGCAGCTACACCTGGTAGTTGTTGTTGTTATTGTTAACCTTAGCCAGGTTAACAGCGAACCGAACACTAAACACCGCTCACAAAGTCTGAGTCAGTCATCGAGCGCAGTTCATTCGATCACAACGCCCAAGCAGGGAATTTTAATTTAATTTAAGAAATTTCTATAAATCAATAATAACCAAAAAGAAAAAGACATTTGAAACGCGTGTTCTACAATAGATCATTTACCCCGGCCTAGACCCAAATTGTGTACGTTTAAAAATGAATCCATCAACGCCTCCAGAGGAAATCTCTCGCACTCGTCGATCGATCGCCTTGAAGAGCATCAAATATTCACTGAAAAAATACAAAACACAGCGGAATATAAAATAAAATTATACTGCCAGTCAATTGAACTTTTGTGGCCTGTTTTGTGGCAACCAAAAATAGAACGTGCTAAATAATATACAGAGTTAAAATTGAAGAAAATAAGAAGAAAAAAAAAGCATGGAAATGTTTTGTTCATTTCATAAACTAAACTGTGCGAATTCAAATTCCATTACACACACATCCACATCCACATCCACACGCATTAAAAACATTCCGTTTCGCACCGCCTTGATATGCAAAATAATCAAATAAGCGAAATCCCCGATCGACGTCATTGCCAATAATCGCGTGAAGCCGCATAAAATCGCCCACGAATCGCTAGCGACTTTAAATGCCCAAAAACAGCCTACCGGAATTCTTGGCAAATGACTACGAGCGGTATTTTCCCGTAAGACCCATTTCGATCGATCAATGGCCAATAACTAAGAGTAGGTGTGGGTGTGTGATAATGTTTTTATAAACTTTTCCCAGAACTCTTCAAGTGCGTGAGATGCGGGGAGAGTTGGATTCGAGATAGATGGATTAAGCATAAAACATAAAATTACCAAAAAATTCCAACTGTGCAATAAAAAAAGCAAAGTTTTATTTCAAATTAATCGCCAGCCAACTGTTCTCAGGGAATTTCTTTGACTTCAAGCAGGCCATGAATTAATATTTACTTTCTTTTTGGGTGTAAACGAGCCAAGTAATGATTCTACTTAAAAATCGACCAGCGAAAAAATCAAACAAATCGCATTGGGATGCTTCCACTTAAATGCCAAAAATAGTCCATAGCTTTGGTGGAAAAAAAGGGGGCCACGTACTTGTATTCCCATTTTGACCTATTCAGCGGAATAAGCCCCAGACAGATTTTCAGATTTATTACACTTGCTGTGATTCCTGTGGAATTTCCCCGAATCTCTGTGAGAAAAAATTCGATCGGATTCATAGGGGGAAGTATTTTTTCAGTGATCATTCGATCGATTCTCATTGCCTAATGATGTCACACTTCCCAGCTAAAACAATGAGACGCAATATAGTAATAAAAAGGCACTTTGATCTATCGTTTGTCGTCTATAGAGGCTTGCCAATGTCGTTTAAACTGAGTTAGTTATTGTTTAGTCATAGAATAGATTATTAACGAGAAATCCCAATGATGTCACAGGATCAGCTTCCAGCTCTTACTGACTTTTAGATTCTTCGTAAAAAACACCTCAAACGATAATCATCATAAGAAATTGTTAGGTCACAGAATAGATTAGAATTTAAATTAAAATAATAGAATAATAGTGGCTTTTAACGAGAAAACCCCCAGGATACCCCGCTCCGAGCTCTTACTGGCTTTGGGATTCCTAGTAAAAAAAAACACCTCAAACGATAATCACCATGAGTGGTCACGATTCTCGCCTGTCTCATCCACTTTTTAGCTGATACATATATTTTTGTTACATTTAGGTCAGAGCTATTAAGTTCTTGGCTCATATTGCGCAGTCACACTTTTCTTTCCAATGTTTACACTGGAATTCTTTAAAGCTATTTCTGATACCCAAATATTGATAAGACTTTGGGTTTCTTGTTGACTTTGAGACTTTGTAGAGGTAACGCCAGATGCCAGGTATAGCTAGGAGGGATCGCAAGTTAAGAGCTCTTTTTATGGTCGCCCCATTAGTTGTGTTCTATATATATATACTTTTTTTTTGGGCATAAACATAATTTAAACATTTCTTTCTTGCATTCCTCCGATTGTTTGTATTACGATTTTTATAACTCTTAATGGCAAGTTCCCTCTCCCTATCGATTGCGTAAACACACTGGCTTGGGCCATCGGTCCAGGTGACGCATCACTTGAGGAGACTCAGGAGACGGAGCCAAGTGACAATTTCCGTCAGTCAGTCGGCGCTTGTTTGGAATTCCAATCACGAGTCTCTGCCAAACGAAGAAAGCCACAAGCCATAAGAGAAATGGCAAAACTGCTTACTCAACACCCGCAGTCTGAAGTTGGTCTGTCTGAAGTGCGCAGGCGTCCCAGAGATACACTTGTATTCTCAAATTTGCATACCATTTACCGCATTTCCCATCGCTTTTCCAAGTATGAGTACGTGAAAAGTTTACCTTTGGCTGGCCATTTGGCCGGGAAAACTCAGTCGTACGCGAACAGTTGAGCAGTGCGAACGCCTAGAACTTTGCTTTTCAATTGCAAAACAGTGCGCGAATAAAAACTGACTAAGTGCTAATCACAATAATTATAATATCAAACCCATTTAGGCCAGAGTGCGTCATGAACCACCCCAAAAGTGGTTGCTCCAGGATACCCATTAGCAAAGGAACGCAGAACTGTGACATCGCCACTATGGTGGAGCGTTTTGTCCAGTCGCTGAGCCACCTGAATGACTCCGGAACCTTTGACAGCAGCTTCGAGATCAAACGGATACAGCCGGCCGGAGTCGAAGGAGGAGGAGGAGGAGGATCGTCGGCGGGATGTACTCCCAAGCATGTGCGCCATCGCTGCCTAACCGAACTGGATCGTGAGAACTTAGCGCGATTTGTGAGCGATTTTGAGGAACGACAGGCCAGCACACCGAAAGCCAAGTCAAAGATCAGCTCTCCCTTCATCTGCCGCAAGGCTAGGGAACTCTACCAGAATGCTAGCGGCAGACGCAGTGCCTCACCCCAGTGCCTAGTGTCGAAAGAAGAAAGTCTGAAAGAAGAGAAACCCCTCCCCAAGAGATGTGCCGAGGCGGAGGACCTTATGCCTCCCCCCATGGCTATGGCCAGGGTGCAGGCAGAGCGCCGTAGCTGCCGCAGTGCCTCCAGAGTCCTGCAGTTCTTCAGTTCCGCCACCAAAAGGCGAAGTGGCAGTCGCAAGCTTAGTGAACCCGAGCAGGAGGAGAGTCGGACCGGTTCCCCAGTCCTGATCCGGGTGACCTCTAACGCGGTGCAGGAGCAGCTGGGCTGCCACCCACTTCCACCAGTTCCCGCAGGCGATATCCCGACCAGCTCCGAGGATGAGGAAGAGCACGACGATGGCATTAGCTCGGCCAGCTCCAATCTAACCTCCCAGTCGGGGAGCTCTAACAGCAGAAACCTGTCGCCGGATTCCTCCTTCGAGATGCACGCCCCCCTGCTGCCCAGCTTCAAGGTCACACCCCCCAAGGCTGTCTGCCGGGCGGGAAGGAACGCTGCCTGCGAATTCGCCCGCTTTCTTCGCGGCTCCTTCCATGCCAAGCGCGCCTCAGTGACCACGTTGCGCCGATCCCTCAGCGATCCGGATGCAGTGCAGCATTTGGACTTTAGCAAGCCGCCACCACTACGCGATTCCACAAATGTCATACGCGTGAGTCACTTTTAGATTCCAAAATTCTTTTGTCTTGATGACTCGCCTGGGGAAATAACACTCAAGAAAATTTCCTACAAAGAATAGCATTATATTTTTTAATTAAAACCAAATGCTTGCCTAATGAAGACTGTAATGAAAGTATTATCTTAAATTCTAAAGATTCTTTTAATTAGATTTATGAAAAGTATAATAAAGTCTTGGAAAATCTCATTTTTTTACCCCTAATTTAATATTAAGATAACCTTATAGATTATCAAATTATAATTAATAAATATCAAGGCTAATGTTGGATAATTTCTTGAGTGTATTTACCCAAATGGCGCCAACGGGATTTGGGCCGATTCATTTGATTTCAACCATTCAATTCCGATTCGAATCAATTCGAATTCAATTCCGAGTTTGTTTACGCCAACTCTTCATAATTTTTCCCTGGAAGCTGTTTATTTACGCTCGAGTCGTCGTCAATCAATTCCCATTAATACGAATCTCTGGGCAATCCGTTGATGGTTGTCCGTATGGTGGCACCTGGCTTCCAAAGCATCCCCCAGAGAACCCGGATTGATCTTTGAACTCTACGATTTTATGGTGTTTATTCTGCCATCGATCGATGCATCCTCAAATCCGATTATATGTATTATATTCCTCCATTCAAATTTAGTTTATTGATTCATAAAATATATTTGTTTGTAATGCCACAAATCAATCTTCGATTCGGGTCTGATCTGCTCTTCTGGTCAGGATCAGGGCAGTAATTGCGGAAGATTCTTTTTAATCTACGACATCCACGTGTCATTTGAATGAAATTTTAAACTTGTTTAAAATCTGATGATGGAATTCTTTTCTATTTATAAACAGGCTTCATAGCGCTTGCAATTTTACTCGCAATTAATGCAAAAAGGTAAAGTACTCCTCCAAGTTAAGGTGTCTGGCAGTGATTCGCGCTTCCCAAATCGGGACAGCGCTTGCTTGGCCATAATGACTTTCTAATTGTGGCATTTGTATGGGCAGCGCGTGCCGCATTCGCATTTCACTTTTCAATGAGTTGCCAAGTGGGGAAATAGCCCACACAAATATTTACCATTTCCATTCATCAATGAAGAAATTAAGTAAATACTCTTCTTTGATTGCCTACACAGTGAGCCGTAAAAACGGTCGTAAAACGTTTTTTGGGCATTGTAAAAATTCATGCCACATATCCGTACAATTTCTGGGTGTATTTGTATCTTTGTAGTTTGCCACATTATATCAAGATACATATATCTTCCGCCTGGATCATTCAGAACGCATATGACCCGCATTGGCTTCCATAAAATTAACGAAAAAAAGAACAAGCGGCCTGCCGGATATTTAATTTAATTCACAGCAGTCCCGCAATTGTTAAAAAAAATTATACAGGCTGAATTTTATACAAAAAAATGTGTTTAAACTTTAAAAAATAACTTGTAACTTGTATTTCTGTTTTTGGAATTTATATTATTGCTGTTTTTAATATCTTTCTATGAAAAATAATATTTATTTAATATTTTTCTTTACTTGTTATGACTGTACTTATCTCGTAATGCAAAATTATCTCAGTTTTTCCAACTTTTTTGTGGATTTGGAGGGAACTATCTCACGCATAAACGCAAAACAAGACAAAAAGTGCGTAAAATGTGGAAAATTATCGTCCCAATTTGTTGCTGTTTGTGGTGTTCTGTTTTTTGCTCACTGCCATTAGCTAAACAAATCATAAATAACTGTGAAATTATAGACAAAACGCACATGAGGGGGCAACTAAAAGAGTTTTTCACTCACATGATCTGAAAATTTGCCTCAGATGGGGGTCTATGCGTTCTTTTGGTGTTTTCCTACTTCACCCTCCTCGTCCCTTCGATGCTTTGTATCTTTGTATCTGCGAATTGCTTAATTTATCAACCAAATACGCAGCAGTGGCAAAAAAAAAAAAAAAAAAAAAAAAAGAGAAGCACCCGCCCGCATTCCAGTTCCAGTTGCCTTTGCCTTTGCTTGGCATTTTAATTATTTCAATTGTCTGGGACGGCTTTTCTTGCTTTGTTTACATCGTTCGAGTGGATCGCTTAATTTATTTGCCAACGTTTTTCTCTATTTTGAGAGCAATTTATTTACTCGGCGGCATTATTCGCAAAAGTACCTATTTTGTCTGTGGCTTGCCACTTGCCGTTTGCCTCATTAAAATGTTTTTCGTTGCCTACCTAAATGGGCATCCCCCTAGAAAACGTCCCCCAATTGGGCAAAAAGTCTCTAAAAAGCTTAATTAATTGGCTAAAAGCAAAAGGCTTATTTAATTAAGGCAGCTGCAACAAAGAAGAATGTGACGCATAGAGGGGCACGCACCCACAACAGCTGGGTGTGTGTTGGCAATTCATTCATAAGCCGCCGCACAGAGCAAACAACAACAAAAGAAGCAGCCGGTGTCAGTCAAATAGGCAACAGCACTAACAATAACAAAGGAATGTTAGAACTTGAACAAACCGAATATTAAATACTCTAGCAGGTACAAAAAAAACTATATATTCTTTGAGATTTTGTCCATTTTGTGGAAATAATTTCCCATTTTCCAAGCAATTAACAACACCGTTTTGGGGTACAACAACAACATTAAAAAGAATGCCTCATTGTGAGTTTCCAACCAAATGAGTAAGCAATTTCGATTTCGAAATTCGAACTGGGAGAGCCTCTCGGACAGAGCCCCATTGATAAACCAGCTGTTGTGGGGCCCCAATTGTGGTGGTGGTGGAGCCAAGATCGCTCTCTCGAGTGCATTCGCTCTCTCCGGCTCTGGCTCTGGCTCTGGCTCTCCGATTGTATCTGTATCTCACACTCGAGCTAATGGCTAACGATACTGGAAAGATTCAGCGCTGCCGCTACATGATTTCAACGCGTTGACGCGACTGGACCGCGCTGGCTCTGTGCGGATTTTCGAGCCAACGAAAAATATACTACCTAGTATTACTAACAATAGGTGAAAATAAAGTTATTACATAAAAACAACTGACAAAAAGTCAAAGAGCAGTGAAGTGGAGTGCAAAAGCGAATAGCCAGCGACAAAAAAAAAAGTAAAGTAAATCGACGAGTCGAGTTGACAAAAGCAGCACGTTTTCGCTTTCTGCTTTGTATTGCATTTTGCCCACGCACTCACACAGATACACACCACTACAAGGGCACACCTTTGGCAGAATTCGCTTGGAATCCAACGAAAAAACAAAAGAAATTCATACTTGTATCTCAGTGCACAAAAAAAAAAAAAAAAGAAAAACAAGTTAAATCCGAGAATCCGCAAACCAAGCCGGGTAGGTTCTGCCAGATCTACGGGTTTATTATGGTTAGTTTATCATTTGCATTTCTAATGAGTCTTTCTTTGTCTCTGCCCCCTTGCATGTGCCACCCCCAAGTCGCCACCCGCCACTTTTCGTTTTCGTTTTATTTGAAATTCCATCCATTGTTGGGGTCTTTTTATTAGATAAGATTCGATTTTCTATAGAGGGTATACAATCTCCTACTTACACTTGCGGTCGTCTAGATACTGCCTTTCCGATTGATCAGTTTAAAAATATTTTGATTCTACACTAAAAATAAGAGTCTTTAAGAATGTAGTGGCTTTCCCCTAACAATAAAGTCGAGATAAGCCCGAAAAGTGATTAAAAGTGTCGCCTGTTTTTGGCTAAAAGCTTCAACTGTCAACAGTGTAGTAAAAGTTTATTCAAGAAAATTATTTAAAGAATTCTTGCCAGCAGATGTTTGATATATGATTTATCATAAATTCTTTGAATTCCTACCCCACTTCGGGGAATTTCTAGACGGAGACAAGCATTTGGGGTATGAGACTGGTGACTGGAACCCCCAAAGGCCGTTTTCGGTTTCGTCATTTCTGATATCATATTTACTTACCATGAGCCATGCCCTGTATCCGAGTACTGAGTATGTGCACATATTGTTGTGTTTCTCTTTTGGAAAATATATATTTCACAAGAAACAGATATGCGTGTTATTTGCTCGATCCGATCCGATCCATCTGGGGAGGGTGGCGAATGTGGATTCCGAATGGCGAGTGTACGTGATATTCTCAAGTGTCTTGCCACCAGAGATCGTGGACTTGATACTTGATTATTATTCCGAATAAGTGAATATCTCTCGTCCCTCGTTCGATTCATCAGCTCAATTTTCAATCCTGCTGCGGTTGCAATGGCTCCACAGACTTCAGTCTCCAATTACCGGAGTTATGTTAATTAAGTGCCACCCCAGAAGGCGACAGGTTGCAGATCGACTATATCTTTATATATTTACCTAAATATATCGTATGTAGAGAAATTATATTGTGTACGGATGGAGAGTGGTAACTCGAGACGAAAGCCATTCCGGATAAATTACTCGTGGGACTTTGTTTATTCGCCTCACTAGCGAGTAGGCTAGTCTTTTCTGCCGCCGCTGCCGCCGCCTCAGCTCAAAATGCAAACTCAGCTCAATGACTTGGCACTAGATGGTGGAGAGCACCAGATGGTGATGATGGGGTCTCCACCATGGAGCCAAGAGAGAGTTCCATCGAGAGGCTAGGTTTCCACCGAGAAAGAAGACTTTTCAAGTATTTTTTGGCTTTTGAATGAACCAACCGCCACGGTGGAAGGGCAATCAGATGTTAGTGGTTCTAACTTATGGCAAATATTTATTACTATACTTTTTCTCAGTGTATTTTGATGAATATGAACAGACAAAAAGAGAGGGCGGTTCGTAGCGGCCATGTAAATGGGAATATGAATGTGAATGTGAACGTACCCACGATGGCGGCACCGGAAAATGTCCAAGTCAGTGTCCACTGAAGCGGGGAAATGCACCCCACGTCGCTCCTCCTGGTCCAAACCAATCCAATCCGAAGCCCATCCACTCCTCTCCAGCTCCAGCTGAACGGAACGAAATGGTGGTTTTTGTTTTTTGTGGTGTTTTTTCTTTGGGATTTCTTAGTGGTTGGACTTAATTATTTCTCATTCTTGCATGTTTCACTCTGACTAAATTTAGTCGCGCTCTGTCTGTCCGTGTTACTTTTCCAGTTCGATTTCGCATTTGCCACTCGGAGTCAAGTCGACAAACTGTGAATTGGCCAACGTTTATTTATTTTAATTGTTTTCTTTGGCAAATTGCTCATTTCCTACTTAGCGAATGGCCTCTCCCCGCCTATTGTTTGGCAATCAACGTTGATTTATGTTCGTCACTTTAACTCAACTTGTGTGTTTTGTTTCATGTTTGTTATTTTGTCATATATTTCAGTTGAAAAGTTCTTTTAGATACAAACGTCATGCAAGTGCAGCTTAAGTAGTTTTTAAGTGTTTTATGTATTCTGACCCATATTTTATAAGCATTTTCAAAAGAGTGATAAAACTTGGCTCTGCATTTTTATCTACACTCCATATTCCAACTTTATTATTGCGTCACAAGAATTGATGAAATACAAAATGAATGTATATTGTATTGTTCATAAAAATACGAGTACATTTTTTCCATGAGAGTATCCATTAAGATGACAAAAGATGTTTTTCTCAATCAACTCAATCCGCTCAATTGCCAGCGTGTGTCAAACTTGCTCAAGCTCGAGAGACCAATTGGTTTCTATTAATGAACAAAATGAATGAAAATTGCTTTTCCCCTTTAAAGCACATGTGTGTGTTGTATTTATTTTTAAGTAAACTGAAACCAACCGGAAATGTTTAAAATTTCTCTTTTATCTATAACGATTACCAGGGCAGGGTCGAGCAACAAAACCAAATGTATCTCTGTAGTTTGTTAGTTATGATTTTTCTGCGAAACTCGAGCTGGGATCGCTGGGATCGCTGGAATCTTGGAATCTGAATAGAATGATGAGTTCGGTCATGGAATTCATTAATCTCGTCCAACAAGGGGATGGATGGATGGCGTACAAAAGCTGTCGTTAAGCGAAAAGTCGGTGGGAAGTGCACAAATACAATGACCACTACGAGTATATGGGAATAGAGCATTCTCTGTTCAGAGTCTGTTTCGAGTCTGTTTGAGTAGCGATTATCGTAGCTCCTATGAACCTTCTCCTCCTTCTCTGAAGTGCAGTAAATAGAAGGGAAAGGGAATGCTGTCGGCTGGGAGAGAGAGGCATCATCAGCATAAGGGAACGAGAATTCAGCTTCGAGCAACTCCAAATCACTTGAGAACTTGAGAATGTCTTTGGAAGTTCGGGCGGGGAAGCCTGAATGCGTCACAGAAACAACAAATTTATGAGCCAAGTTGATGAGTTCAAAAGTTTATCGTCTCCGTCTGACCATGATAATGATGGACTTTCGGATGGCCACAATTTGTACTTGTAAATTGCCCATGAATCGACATCTTTTTTGACTTCCTTGTACTTGTAATTGACGTTGTTTAAAGTACCCGAAAACATGGATTCAAATCATCATTCTAATCAAGCTAAATATTTGTTTATTCACAGAACCGTGCTCTGCCCGCCAATGCCTCGCCTTTCCGTCGAGCCTGGGGACAGTCTTCCTTCCGCACACCCCGCACCGACAAGGTGGCCAAGCAGTCGGGTCAGTCCTCGCCACTGGTGAGACGCACTGCCTCCATGAACGCCTCCGACAATGATATGTACATAAAGACCCTAATGTTGGACCCAAATCTGATGCCAACGCGCAGTCAGCAGCAGCTGAGTCTGCTGCAAGTGCCCAAGATCCTGACCACACCTGCTCCGCCCTCCGCCGTGTCAGTGTCCGCTGTGCCAGAGGATTCTGCTCCGGACAATGGAAGTCCCAGCAGCTGGAGCAACTCCTTCGAACGCATGCTACAGGATGCAGCCGGCATGCAGACCTTTTCCGAGTTTCTCAAAAAAGAATTCTCGGCGGAGAACATTTATTTCTGGACTGCCTGCGAACGGTACAAGCTTTTGGAAACACAGGCGGAGCGCGTGGTGCAGGCCAAGGAGATATTTGGAAAGTATCTGGCCAACAGTAGCATCGATCCTGTGAATGTTGACTCGCAGGCCCGTAGCCTCACCGAGGAGAAGCTGGCCAGTGCCGCTCCTGATATCTTTGCACCCGCACAAAAGCAGATTTTCAATCTGATGAAATTCGATAGCTATCAGAGGTTCATACGGTCGGACTTGTACAAGAGCTGTGTGGAGGCGGAACAGAAAGGACAGCCGCTTCCCTATAATGGATCGGATTTAGACGATTTGTTGAAGACAAATTTTCACTTGGCTGCCTCTTCAAAGGTGAGTGAAAAATAATTATTTTATAACTCAACCAACTGACTTGATATTTTCTTCTTGACAGCTCAAAAAATCGGTTAGCAACGCAGAGGATCGGCGGCGTAAGAGTTTGCTTCCTTGGCACCGCAAGACGCGGAGTAAGTCCCGTGACCGCTCGGAGATTATGCCAGAAAGCTCGCTGATGCCGGCACCTCCACTACCGCCAGCACTGCTGACAAGCTCATCCCTGAAGCTCGTCTCCGGGCAGAACTCTCTAAGCGATCTCCACAGTTCCCGCAGTTCCCTGTCATCGTTTGATGCCGGAGCCAATAATGGAGGAGCAAGTGCGGAAAATGTGTGCTCTCTGTGCCGAGTGATACTCACAGATGGAGCCACGACCATTGTGCAAACAAGAACTGGAGAGACAGTGGGTCAGCTGGTGGAGCGACTGCTGGAAAAGCGGAACTTGGTTTACCCCTACTACGACATTGTGTTTCAGGGTACCACAAAGTCTATTGATCTGCAGCAGCCATCGAAACTGTTGGCTGGAAAAGAGGTGCTAATTGAGCGGCGGGTGGCTTTCAAGCTGGACCTACCCGATCCGAAAACGATCTCTGTGAAAAGCAAGCCCAAGAAGCAGTTGCACGAGGTGATTAGGCCTATTCTAAGTAAATACAACTACAAGATGGAGCAGGTGCAGGTGATCATGCGTGACACCCAGGCACCGATGGACCTGATGCAGCCGGTGACAATGGCCGATGGCCAGCGACTGCGTATCGTGATGCTCCAGCCGGATTTTCAGGCAGGCGGCGGTAGTGGCAGTAGCATGCCGCCGAAGCAAATCAAACCCATGAAACCGCTGCCAAGCCAGCTGGATGAACTTACCAATAAAATGTTTACCGAAATGCTGGCCAGCAAGGCGGATGCAGCTGCAGACAAGCCGCGTCCCAGCGACCTCTCTTCGATGAAGTCCAATGAGGCTCCCTCAGAGACTTCTTCCTCGCTGTTTGAGCGCATGCGGCGGCAGCCACGCGACAACAGCATCAGCAACATTCCGGGCAGCAAGCTGCCAAAGCTTAAGAAGAAGTCCACAAGCAGCCAACAGTCCGAGGAAGCGGCCACTCCGTCAACAGGACCAGTGCCAGCGGATCCCAAAAAACCCATCATAGCTAAGTTAAAGGTGGGAGTGAAGTTACAGGTGACGGAGCGAGTAGCCGAGCACCAAGGTGAGTTTGTAACCGGAAAATCTAACAAGATTCGAGACTAATATTCTTTGTAATTTACAGATGAACTACTCGAGGGCCTGAAGCGAGCTCAGCAGGCGCGTTTGGAGGATCAGCGCGGCACTGAGATTAACTTTGATCTGCCTGACTTCCTTAAAAACAAGGAGAATCTTAGCGCGGCCGTTTCCAAGTTGAGGAAGGTGCGAGCCAATCTCAGTCCTGTTAGCAAACAATCGACCACTCCTACCGAGATTCCGCAACCGGCGCCGCGTCTCTCCATAACGCGCAGCCAGCAACCGGTGTCACCCATGAAGGTGGACCTTGAGCCAGAGACTGAGTTGTCTGCGGAAGCACAGGACCCCACGGAGTATGCCAAAGCCCCGCCTCCGCTGCCACCAAAGCCGAAGGTGCTGCCGATCAAGCCCTCAAACTGGGGAGTGACTGTTTCCCAACCAACTGGAAACTATTGCAGCAAGTTTTCCCCCACAAAGAAGGCACCTACATCACCTCTAGAAGCCTCCCCAGCGGTTTTTTCAAGCAAGATTCCACTGGATATTAACCGCAAGGCGCTGGAGGAAGCGGGATCCCGATGTGCCTACCTCGATGAGCCCAGCAGCAGTTTCGTTTAATGGCTAAAAGTGATTTCTTTTAATGCACCTTGTAAATATTATTGTATGTGCACTATTTATTTATACTGTACTCTCTGACGAACTTTTTAATGTAATCTACTGAGTGAACGCATGTATTTATAGCTAGCATTTATAAGCTTAGATTTAAGATTTACTTTACTACATGTTGTAAAAATATACCACAAACATACATATATCAATTGCCCACCTATGATTTTGGGAAATCTTCTTATGCCATGTGGTATTCGTAGGGCAATATAACAATAATTTGCCTATATAACAATTTAGCGTCAATAATTTTATAATCTTATAACCTTATGGGGTATGAAAATCGGGTTTCAAAGAGGCAGGTTTTAAACATAGCCCAATTTTTAGAATTTTCTCAATAGAATTCCAATAACATATCTAAGTAAAATAGCCATTTAAATCTAATCCCTTTTGTCAAATTTTCAAAGGGGTAGCATCATGATTTTTTCCATAATCGATCGAGACTAACGTCCATAAGAAACAAGTAGTTTCTAAGGCGAAGACTGTTTTTCAGTCATCACCTTTTCTGAGAACAATGAATAGTGGCTAAAAAAAATAAAACTTCAAGGTTTAGGGGTTTCAGTTTAAAAAATGCGACCGTACCAAAACTATAACCAAAGAAATATGTACATTAAAATTATATAATATTCCAAATTTATAATTTGTCCTGCTAGAAACTCAAACTATGGACAACATTACCGTGCATCTTTCGGTACTGTCAAAACGGACCAACGGAAATCCACCACATAAAATTCAAAACCATAAAAACAAATAAAGTATAATATTTAAAAATTATAATTTGACCTGGTGGCGACTCAAAAACTATTGAACAACATTAACGTGCATACTTCTGAGCCGCCAAGCGGCCCACAAAAAATACAATCAAAGGGCCACTGAAGGTTTCGCGCTGCTCTCCACTGGGGCGGCTAATTGGACTTGCTCCTTGGCCTGCTCGCCGCCAGCCTCGATTTGTTTGGATTCCTCGCCAGGAGTCAAAACCTTGGGTGCCACCTCCTCTTCGGGTTCCTCAATAAGGCGATAGGTAATAGGTGCTGGCTGTTTGGCTGGCAGCCAGTCTGGGATGATCTTGTCATGAAGTCGCCACTTTCCGTATTCATTGGAAATGTGTTTCTCGAACACTACGTACTCCAGGACGTCCTTGGTGAGGATCTCGCTGCCGTGCATGAGGCGACCGAAACGATCGTAGATGGCCAACATCTGTTGGCTGTGGAATCGCACTGTGACCTGGGCGAACTGGTTTTCCTTTGTGATCACCTCGGTGACGCGGGCGTGAACAACACGTGGTGGCTCTAGGGACTGTAGGAACCGCCACCGAATAGTCTTGTCCTTAACGTTGTGCATCATTTCCGGGTAGCAACGCTCGCTGACGTACTCGCGGATCTGGTACTTGTTTTTGGCGGCCATGTGCTGATGGGCTTTAATGTAAATATCCTGGGCTTCCTCTCCAAACGCGTCTGAGCTAAAGCTCTCCTCGTAGGAACGTATCTTGCGCACTGCCATCAGGCTTTTCGATTTCTTTTCGAGGAACTCCAGCTTTTGCTTGGCGCCGCTGGTGGAAATTATTGATTTCTTGCCATCACCCTCTGGTGGAACGTACGCCTCGAAAATGCCTCCGGTACAACTGATGTGGAAGGGACGCTCCAGCCAGGGACGGGGAGGAAGCACTCCGCGCTCCTTCATTCGTCGGCGCATCTCCTCCTTGGTGATGTCCTCTGGTTTCTCGCGCAGATTGGGCAGGTCGATTTTGACGAACTTCTGCTTGCGAAGCCGCTTAAATTGGGGGTTCCAGTGCTTGGTCTGGCGGTGGCGCACCTGCTGCATCTGCACAAGGTTCTGGAGGGGATTCACGAGCACGCCCATCGCCCCCGACTGGGCGGCTTGGTGCACGCCTGGCATCGCCTGTTTTTTGAATGAAAGAAGCGTTAGGATGCACTTTAATCATAATCCCATATATTTATTACACACCTGGAGCAGCCTAAGACAGGTTTTTGCCGGCACAAACTTATCCATTTTTCTATTATTTATTATATAAAACAGAGTTGTCAGGTCTCTGGGAGCAATTCTCGATATTTAAACAAAATCTATCGAGTACTCTTATTCGATAAATTGGATTTAAAAAGCCGTTACTATCAATAAGCTTTTGTATTTCAAAGGCGCCAAATAAGTCCAAAATTGAATTTTATTTTAAAAGTTACATTCAAAAAGCCACTTTTGCTTTTAAAAAACATTTTAGGATTTGTATACGTCAATTTCCTCAAAAGCAATTTACAATGAAACAATTTTATGCGATTTTCCTCAAACTTTTTTGTACATTTAAGTTTTCCAAGATCCAGGAGTTTTTGGGACGACACTGACGTGATAACAACTTTAAAAAGCTTCTCCTGCTTCAGAGCCTTCAATTTCCTTCATCCTCCTCTTCCGGACCATCCACGCAACTGTCAGTACAACAGTCAGGAGGAAGATCATCGAGGAAACGATAACCGGCGCTCTTGAACATCTTGGCTTTAATCTAAAGACCGGAAAAGATGATTTAGACACCCAGCAGGGCCAGGAGCAGTTCAGAAATACTCACCATTAGCTGCTGGTACTGGCAGTCGTAGGCGTTTAGGGCAATGTCACGTTTTCGCAACTCGTTTCGCAGCACATCGATCTCCATCTGCAGGCACTCGGCCCTTTTGACTGCCACCTTAGCGGATGTGAGTTCCTGCTTCAGTTGAGTGCAATGGCACTAGCGGGAACACATGAAAATACATTTATATTTAATATATAATATATAATATATAATATATATTCAGGAATAATTAACCAGTCATGTACCTTAAGTATCTCCTCGTTTCCTTTGGCCTTTTCCACTTCGTTTTCATAGTAGTTCTGCATGTCCTGCATCTCCCGTTCCATACTGCACATACACTGGTTCTGCTGGTACAGACTGTTCTCCAGGTCTCCGGAAATCTGCTCTGCCTCACAGGCCTTCTCCTCCAGCTGATCGACCTTGTCGCCGATGTCCTCCAGGTTTTTCACCTTTCTTCTCAGAGCATCGCGTTCAGCCAGAATTTTTTTGATGTTATCAGCATCCTTGTCTGGGGAAAAGGAACCGGGTGCACCGGACGCTCGGGCACTACCACCTCCCGGAGATCCTCCTCTTTCGCACTTTGTTGCGCATTTCTTTATGTAGTCATCCTCCATCTTACGCAGGAGAGCAACCTCTTTACCCAGTTCATCGATCTTCTGCTGCAGGTAGGGGACGTCACTGCTTTTTTCAGGGTCGACCTGAATGCTCTCCAGATTACAGCGCCTGGACTGCTTATCGATGAGGCGCTTGAGGTTGGCGTTCTCAGCCGCCAGGATGTCGTGGGCCTTGTTCATGTCATCAATGGATGCTTGCAGGTCAGTGAGGTCTTTTTCGTCCTTTGGTGTAATTTTGCCATCGTCTACCAGCTCTTTAATCTTATCCTTTAGGGCCTTGCTCTTCTCTGGATCATAGCGCTGCGCCATAATACGCTTTATATCGTCGGCCTCTTCATTGGCGGTCACCAGCTTATCATTGGAGTCCTCCAGCTTCTTCTGGAGCAAGTTATTTTTGATCATCAAGGTCTGCATGCGTCCAATGGTGTCGTCAGCGGCATTGATGAGGCTGTCGCCAACCACCAAGTCGCTTCCATACTCATCTTCTGGACCACTGGGACCTCCAGCTGAAGTTCCATCTTTGGCCGTTGGACTACCGGAACCTGGTCCCGCTGCATTCGATTTCGGAACTAAGCTGCAAGTCACCAAATCGGCAACGAATTGAGACTTGATGTCATCGTTTGCGGACCAAGACCGGTCATCAATTGAGGATGGATAACTCTTCAATTTCACACACGCATCGATGCACTGGAACTCGACACTTTCGTTCCCAAACGGGACATGAAAGAAGTTTTTTTGCGTGGAAAATGCCATGGAACATTAATAAAAATAAAACCTATATCAAAGCAATTTATTCTTGTCACACGAATTTATAAAACTCTCTTAGTGGGTTTACGGCCTAGGTCTAAAAGTAGGCAAAAAACACGTCCGACATGGATATAGTTTTCGATAATTTTAGTCAGCTAACAAAAATGTGAAAACAAGAAGGCAGCACACAAACTGCCTACTGCACTCCACTTTTGATTGTTTTACGAATACGACTCGAGGCCTTGTGCTCGCCTTTCGGCCAGGGATTCATCAACAGAGTTCATGGCGGCGAACCCACAAGGCTGCATTGTCATACTGGCCGTTCCCGAGCTTATTGTCCTTAAGGCACTCGAGTAACCTGAGAGTTCAGCCAACGGAGCATTTACCAGTATCATCTAAGACACGATATTTTTTAATATTTTTGAGACTGCTTTAGGTTATTCAAAGAACTCACCTTGTTCCGGTCACCTTTGGGTAAGACGTCATTGATCTGGGCTCTTCGACGGGATAGATCAGCCATAATGCCGGAAATCCGTTCACTAGGCGCTACAATCTGTAAGGACATTATGGGCTCCAACAGTCTAGTTCCACTAGTGCTTAGTAACTGAAAGTAAGCGTTTTATAAACGAATGTAAAGCAATGTCTTAAGTTACTTTTTGGACACATTGTGCCGCTGTAGCCATGACAAAGGAATCGGCAGTGCCACGTCCAATAGTGGCATTGTGAAGCCGGATCTGGGTGTCCACCACCTGGCCTCCTACCCGAGGTCCTCGCTCCAGAGCTCCAATCGCACCCTTCTTCAAGACCTGGAGAATTCGCGGTCTTAATGTGTTAAGATTGGGCATATTTTCCGGCGATTTATCTAAGCTTTTGTCCAAATTAATGAAGTTTTTATTGGAAAAAAATAAATATACCCTTTACTCACCTAAATAATTCACTCTTGTCCTTGACCAATTCCAAGCTAATGCTAACATTCTGTTTGGTACCAGCGATTTCCTTTTCTACACTTAATGTTGTTATTGAGGGGGATTCGATAGTTTCTTTGTAGGCAATCTGGAGCGGTCCCAGGTCCACATCGATTTTGTACTCGCTTAAAATGCGCGATTTAATGATGTCCATGTGGAGCTCTCCCATTCCACCGAGAACTGTTTGACCAGTTACGGAATCGTAACTAACACGTAGACTGGGATCCTCGCGCTGGAGCTGACGGAGGGCTTGTTCCATGGCTGTTTGCGAGGACACACTGGGAGGTTCGATCGAACAGAAGTATACAGCGTCTGGGATCTGTGGATCCAGTCCGAACATATCCTCGGACTCCTCCGATTCATCATCCAATTCGGAAACAGTAGATTCTGTTCCTTCCAAACTTTGTTTTAAACGCTTCTGGGCATTTTTAAGAGTTGACTGACTAGAGGTAAGTAGATCACCCGTCACTGTAGACTTGAGACCCGAACAGATCACCACATCACCTGATTGGACAGAATTAACTTCCCGATACTCATCTGCAAGCGGCTCGTACAACTTGGACACGACTTCCGCCTGACCACGTGCCGATATTAGACGCATGCCCTTCTTTATCTCTCCCCGTAGTATCCGCACCAGTGTCAAAGGTCCTCGCTGCTTGTCGTGGACAATCTTAAATACCTTTCCAGCTACCTCAGTGCTTTAAAAGGGAAATCGTATAACAACTATTTATGAAACTATATCCAATATTTTTACCCGAAGCAATCGTAGGCTTGGTTACGTTCTTCCGGTGCAGGCAAATAAGAATTCACGGCATCCATCAAACGCTGAACTCCGACATTTTTGTAGGCAGAGCCCAGCAACACTGGCACTACTTTTAGCTGCCCGGTAGCCCTTCTGAGTGCCCTTTCTATCAAGTTGTTATCAACTTTATCAAAGCTCTCCGTGCTGATGACCACATCGGCCAGTTCGTCATCCACTCCCGAGAGTCGGTCAATGAGTTCGTTCCTTCTTTCCTGCAAATCACGTAGCTCATCTGAAGGCTCCAATTTCATTCGACTGTACCTTCGGCCCAGATCCTTTTGCTGCCATGTCAATTGCTCCAAGGTTATCACGTCGTTGATGGCTAAAAAGGAAAAATATAACTACATTTTCAAAAATGGTAATGCACTCAGCATACCTAATACTCCATCCGCGTTCTTTACTGGATATTGTAAACACACCGGGTGGGTGTCCAGCTTGTCTTTGAGGTCGGTTAGGCACTTTTCAAAATCTGCATCGGGGCGATCCATCTTGTTGACAAATATCAGTCTTGGGAGCTTGTGCTTGTCCGCCTGGGTCCACACGGTCACAGTCTGTGCTTCAACACCTGCAGTTCCATCAAGTACTACCACCACACCATCAACGGCGCAAAGGGACTGTTCCACCTCCATGGTGAAGTCAATGTGACCCGGTGTGTCCAACAAATTGATTCTTAAATGGGATACATTAGGCAACATTGGGTGATGATTTAAGGTGTATCTACCGGTGGCCGTTCCAGGCAAAGGTAACCGCTGAACTACAGATCGTTATGCCTCTCTCCCGCTCCTGAGTTAGGTAATCCGTGACGGTGTTCCCCCGATGCACTTCACCCAAAGACCGGGTTTTGCCAGCATAAAAAAGCATCCGTTCTGTCGTCGTTGTCTTGCCTGGAAATGGATATATTAGAAGACATCTATTTGAGATTGGATGCGGTCAGTACTTACCCGCATCAATGTGCGCCAGAATTCCGATGTTCCTGATTTTGCTGCTGAACGTGCGTTTGGAGATTTGGACGGAGAGATGCCGGAGACACCGGCTACCATCTTGGAAGCCTTGCAGAAGTATATATTTCAGCATTTTAACTACAAACAAATCTGCCGGGTCGCCTCCAGAGTCGATTCCACCCCAGGCATGCCACAGCTGCTCTTAAATAATTTTATTCGATTGTATTTTTCGTCAGCTGTTGAAAAAATCGAATAATGCCACATTTAGCGGGTAAAAGGTAATGCGAATTGTTTTTAATTCATTTTGAATTTCATATTGTATAAATGTGTTTCGTATCATAAAGAAAATAAGCCCACAAGACTACATAAATCCCAAATCGGGTGAAATATTAGTGAAAAGATGTCCACGCGTCCTCGAAGAGCTGCAGCTTCAAAAGCGAAACTTGTAGTGGAATTATCTGATTCTGGGGAAGATGAGGAGTCCGTCCAGAACGATGACTACAGGCCGCCAGAGACCAAGAGTCGCCGCATCGATCAAACATCAAATGCTTTGGCAGGCGCGTAAGTATCAATCCTTTCAAAGCAAGTGGAAAAAAATCAATTCAATAATCTCAATCCTTTATAGTTCAACACGAAAGCGTTGGCCCACATCCAAGACGTCGGCTGCGGAAGGTACAGCTCCCAAGAGAAAACGCGCTAAAAAGACAAAGGAAGATGAGAACTCCTGCCCAAATGAAAGCAATCCCGAGGAACAGGAGGAGCGACCACAAGCAGCAACGCCACCTCCACCGCCACGAACCTCTGAAGCGGCATCCACTTCACACACCGGACGCAGTTCCTTCTGGGAGCGTCGCAAGGTGTGGAACATACACGAGCTCTTGGCAGAGACCGAGAATATTCAGCCCCAGGCGGCGCAAAATATTGTGACTCTTTTCGAGAATGAAAATACCATTCCATTTATTTGCCGGTACATCAAAAAAGATTCTTTTTCGATAACATAGTAATGTAGTTTCTGTTTCCAGATACCGACGTGATCTAGTGGATCACATTGCTCCAGATCGCTTGCGTGATATTCGAAATACGTATACGGAAATAGTGGATCTGCGAAAGAAGGCCGAAACCATTGTCACCCAGTTGGAGCGCGAAAATGTTTTAAATCCCGAGATCCGGGATGAGATAATGTGTGCCAAGACCAACGAGGAACTGGAGTTTCTCTATGCTCCCTACAAGCCGGCCAGCAAGGGCACCTTGGCGGAGAGGGCCAAAGCTCTAGGCCTGGAGGAGTACGCGGACCGTCTGCTCTATGGAACGGCTCCTAAAGTTGAACTTTTTTCAATAGTTGATCGAGAAAATGAGGCGCTTGCTTCAGAATCTTTGGTGATGAGTGGAATCTGTAACATCATAATTCACAAAATCAGCAAAAATACCAATGTGTTGGAGGAACTAAGGCGATTGTAAGTATATCTTTACTTCTATTTAAGAGTGATATTGATGTTATTTTCAGACAAAACGTCCATCGAGTGTTTCTTAAATGCAGCAAGACCAAGGAGGCTGCAACCTCAAAGGCAAGTTCCAGCAAATCCAGTACCAGTAAGGGCAACACTGGCATTGCCGATAAAAAGTTAGACAGTTCCAAGTTCGAGAACTATTTCAACTTTCAAGGGGATATAAAGAGTATAAAACCACACCAGATGCTAGCCATTAATAGGGGGGAAAAGCATAAGTTCCTGTCTGTAAAATTGGAAACAAGTGACTATCTAAAACGCGATCTCATGCGTTTCATAACTGATCAATATATGACGGAGGGACTGCAGTATCCATTAAGACGAGAGGCATTCAGCAAATCCCTGGAAGAGTGCTACTCCAAAAAATGTATGTGATTGTTTACTTAAAATTGGTTTTTAGTAAATTCTTAAACGATTCGATTTTAGTGCAACCCCTCATGTGCCGCCAAACTCGGGCTGACCTCAAGGAAAAGGCCCAAAAGGCAGCTATTGATGTGTTTGCCAAGAACCTTAAGCAATTGCTACTGATGTCCCCGCTAAAGGGAGAACGTATTCTAGGAATCGACCCGGGCTACACAAACGGCTGTAAACTGGCGGTGATATCTGAGACAGCCGATGTGCTGGACACAGGTGTTATATATCCACACGGAGCCAGGTCGAACAGGCAAGGAGCTGAGAAAACACTAGTTAAATTACTTAGTGAACACAAGTGAGTAATTTTGATTCCTGTTACTTTAAAATCACTTAAAATATTTTCGTCAAGCTGCCAAATTATTGCCCTCGGCAATGGAACTGCCTGTCGTGAAACGGAACATTGGCTGACGGATCTGTTCCACACCGGTGTTTTGGATAGCCGTCGAATCCGGTATAGCATTGTCAATGAAAACGGTGCTTCGGTTTACTCTTGTAGCGATGTGGCTACCAAGGAGTTTCCCGATATGGACACAAATGAACGAAGTGCAGGTTTGAACCAAGTCAATTATAGAATGGATTTTCGTTGACGAAAGTTTATTTCTTTAAGTTTCCATCGCCCGTCGTTTAAACGATCCACTGAGTGAATACGTTAAGATAGAACCTCGTCATCTAGGCGTTGGAATGTACCAGCACGATGTTTCGGAAAAGATACTAACCTTGTCCCTAAAAGATGTCGTCTCCGAGTGTGTAAGCTATGTCGGAGTGGACTTGAACACTGCGAGCCTAAGTGTGCTAAAGTAGGTTAATGTCAAATAATTTTCCCCAAACTTACTAACAATCTGCCACTTAGGCACATTGCTGGCTTGTCCGAAAAGAAGGCTGAGAAAATCATTGAATACCGGTTAAAGAAAGGACCATTTAAGACCCGAAAGGATTTGCTTTCCGTGCGTACCATAGGCGAGAAATCTTTTGTACAGTGTGCCGGGTTCGTTCGCATCGAACCGCTCAGCCTTGGAGGCAAACTAAAGAATCCCTTAGACTGCACATGGGTTCATCCCGAGAGCTACAAAGTAGCGGAGAGGTAACCTTTTCTAATCTTTATTGTATACAATATAACATATCGGGGGCTTTTTAATCAGAATGATCTGCTTGAGCATCCTGGATTTTCTTCTCTGCCGCTTTTACAAGCACAGAGGTAGAGCTAGATTCCTTGACAAAGTCGCTGTCGCTTTCCGTGAGTTTGTAATGTGTAAGGAGCATACACTTAGGATCGGGTGGCTTAGTCTCGACACAATCGTCACTGGACTCCAGCGGTTGACACCAGCACGGCAGATAAGGCTTGAGGGGATCAGTTTTGCCACACCGCTTGCACGTGCATTTCTCCATGCCGGCACTCATGAACGTCTTGAAATCAGTTTCCTTGCACAGTAAAGCCAGGTAGTCTTCGATGGAGTGCTCCTTCATGGGGTCCATGAGTTCGGCCCAGGTCTTTAGTTTTACAATTACCCCAAAGAAATATTTGTTTAGATCTTCAATCGTTTGTAAAACAGTTTCCAATTCTATGAGGAAAGGACTGTTAAGACTTCGATCTAGACGCCCCAATCTCAGTTCCAATTCCTTCATGGCTTCGCGCACCTCCATGAATGAGCTTGTCAAATTAGAGCTGAGAAATAGAAATTCTGTAAGATCTCGTGATCAACAAAAAACAAACTTTACCCACTTTGATTCATTGACGAAATTGTAAGCTCGCTGGAACTCGCAAAGAGCACGCTCCTCGGTCATTCGGCTAAGATATTCGGGATAGATCTTGGTGCCAAAAGATCCACCAATCAGTAGGCGATATCTTACGCCTTGGTAACGCATCACCTTAACTTTCTCGATTTGCTTGGCTTTGGCTTTGCACAGTTGGCACCTTAGTTTGCTCATCAGTCCATCGACCACAATGGTCTGTTCGTGCACGCACTTTTCCAGCTGGAAATCATACCGTGTGTAGACATTCTTGCAGTGCTCAAAGGTAGGCTTCAGCAGTTCCAAAGGCAGGGTGGCGCCTCGGCAAGGGGGTGGCAGCGGACGGCGCTTGTACCGCTCCGGCGGATACTCCCAGCAAACGCCGTAACGTGCCTCATGCGGTAACGAAATCGGATTACTCCAGCACGGTATGTATTTCTGGCCTTCGGTGTTGTAGAAAGGCACTTGACCACAGGCCACATACTTAACCTTGTGCACTGGCAGCTTTGGTGGATAATGATACTTCTCTGCGAGCTCCTTTTTTAGCTTGGTGATCATCCCGGATATTGAAAATTTACTTTCAAAGTTCCAAACGAGCTAAAGTGAAGTGTTTGTATTTTTCCAGTATCCTGAGTGAATGTGATTTGAAGCTGTCGGATATTGGCAAGGCAAGCTTTATAGCTCGCATCAAGGAGTTTGAAGGCTCCAAAGAGAATTTAGAGAGAGTAGCCAGAAAGCACAAGTTGCCCATGGAACGGGTAAGTCAACATCAATACCTTTTTTATTTATTGTATTTTATCATTAGAGGTTCTTCACAATTACCATAGTTGGACTTTCTAATGGTGGCTTTGCAACGTGAACTATTGCAAGATTACCGAGCAGATCTGGACAAGCGACCACTTTTCAAACAAGGACTAACACGGCTAGACGAACTGAGCATAGGCGATGTGCTTACAGGTTAGTAGAAGTCACTAGATTGACTAAATCGCAAATAACTCTTGGTATTTTAGGGGCTGTGACCAACGTTACCCAATTCGGTGCTTTCGTGGATGTGGGAGTGGATCGGGATGGCTTAATACACAACAGCAACATGAATAGAAGCGACCTTAGCATCGGTGACAGGGTTGTGACATCGGTGGTCAAGGTGGATTTGCAGCGAAAGCAATTAGGTTTGCGATTGGAAAATATGCTTCAAGAGACAGACACTTCGTTTACCTTTAAAACGGAAGAGTAAAGAACAAGACTTTTGTTTATTTAATGCTTTTGGAAGTATTTAATGATTCATATCGTAATTGTTTGGGTTGCTCACAGGAGCAAACATATATACTATATATAGTTCATATATATATTCGTGTATATGCATAGTATAACGGCTTTCCTAAATGTACTCAAAGCTTATCAGTTAATAATAAACGTTCACATAAAAATCACCGCCTCTACTTTCGTGTTCTTGTTTCCCTTATCGCCGTGTGATGTGTCCTGTCGGGAAGTGAATGCTCTCTGTTTGTGTGAATTGTTATCGAAAGGGTACGAGTATTGCTTTAAAAACTAATTGATGCCCAATTGTAAGCCAGTTAAAATGTACGAGTATAACTATGGAATAAATATACAATATGCATACATTTAGGCGCTTGGTTTGCACAGGCAACTTGCTATCGCTTCAGTTAGTTTGAATTTATTGCCGTTTTAGTTTAATAGTTAAAAATTATTATAAACAATTTTTATATAATTTGCATTTACATAATTACATAATACAATAATAATATACGTATATTATAATATATTCAAAAATATATATGATGCATTTTAATTTATTGTTTTCTCCTCTCGGTTTATTCCCTTTTGGATATCAATTTCATATTCTAGCTACATGGACATGTCGCGTAATCAACCGATAATTGTTTAAATAAATATTAATCCGAACATAATATTGGAGAACATTAAAGCCATTAAAAGGCCATTAAACAAGTCGTAAGAAAAGCATATACATATGGTATGATTTAATAATTGCTTAATTTAATGCAAATGCTCTATCCGTGTTCTTTCTTTTCATTGCTACTCAAAAATGTTACTGCTGATGTTCTACTTTCTCCTTTCTCCGACTTCTCTGGTTGGGTAGAGATATATTGTTCAATAATTTATAATTTATTTTTATCATTTATAATGATAGCATAGGTAATGATGTAAGTATTCTTTATCAACTCTCGATTAATAAGTCTATGTGTATAAGCAGTTTTTATTCGTGTCTCCTAGCGGCCGTCCAGCAGAATCTTTGGCGAATTCGAAGCGAATTGAAATCTGAATCGAACAGATTGTATAGCTTTACAAAAATCAGATGAAACCGATTTCATCGATCGTGCAAGAAACCTCTTTCCAATAAGCAGCTTTACTTAATTGAATTCAAATGACGAATTCGAGATGCTTCGAATGCTTGGGATTACAGAGAATGCCTGTATTGCTGATGAACGACCTCGATTGGTTGTTAACTTACTTCAAACATAAAACTCTTTCTTTCTTTTTACACGTAACAAATTCGATTACAAGTAATTACCATTATCGTGTATTGGTAGTCTAATTATCTCAAATGAACTCCTCGTCTAACATTCGATGGTTAAAGTAATTGAAAAGTGCACAGATTCCGATATCCGAAATTCTTCAGTGGCAGAAACGGCACAGCCGCAGCGCGTTAGTTTGTTTTTGGGTGGGTGGTGCACCTCCCCCCGTTTATTGTTTGTCCCTGTGAGTGTTGTGGGTGGTGAGTGGTGCTGAGTATGTGAGTGTGGATGCGTGTCGAAACAGTATATATTTTCTGTGGATCTCTCCGGCGGATTCCGCGTGGCATTTTGGAGTATTCAATTCAATTCAATCATGGGCATAGCCTGCTTTTCTGGTTAAGAAAACAAACAAAAGATTCATAAGTCAAATTGGCAGGATATGGAATAGCTTGGCGTCGCACTTACCACGATGGCCAGGATGCATGTGGAGGAGAGTGAGGATAGTGTGTGTATGCGGGTTTTTGAAATGATCGAAATCAAGAGCGAAACGAAACGTAATTATTTCTTTTTCTTCTCTTTTCTGCAAGTGTAGAACGATAAGCCAGGTTAGCAAATGTGATTCAAAATAAAAAATATATGTCAAGTGATTGATATTGGTATTTGTTTAGGTTCGCTTTAAGCCAAGCTAGACACTGAATAGTTAACAATTAACATTGAGATTGGCAGTAGCTTGCTCACATTTAAGACGGGTCAGGGCATTTACAAGGAGATCGGATCGCCTCTTGGATCGGATCGCTAGCCTCCGGAGTAGTGTTTCATGTGCTGTGGCTGTGGCTGTGGCTGTAGCTGTTGCTGTTTCAAGTTGCAAGTTGCTGTTGGCTAAGTAAATCTTGGCAAGATACTAAGTTGGCTAATGGCTTTTCGAATAGAGCAAATGCCGCCAGAGTGGGCTACAGCAGCAGAAGACATCGAGCCATCTGTAAGATTGAAGAATTCTTCCATTTGGGTTTTGCTTTTGATTGGCGTTTGCTTTGGAATGAAACGTGGTAACGAAAGGGGAGTAACAAGTAACAGCAACGGTTTTGGGGATTCAAGTATCGTTTTTTTTCACCTAGGGGTCACATAATGTCGCTTGTTAGCATGAATCTTATATTGTACACAGGATGTATTGTTTACCAACAATCAGTTAAACCATTCAAAGTGTCGAGTGTGTTAATGTGTGCTGATGGGTTGAGGGCTTTTATCATACAAGCTTAATTGATTCGATCTACTTAAAATTGTAAATCTATCTCTGAATTTGTGTTGGGTGATGTGTGCGGATGTGTAAAACTTGTATAATAATATTTCCATATGCAAGTATTTCTTGAGGGTATGCATGTTTGTATATTTAGAATGCTTTTAGCTTAGGTATAAACGGTAAACGTTTGCTACTAATGAACCACATTTGTGTTTTTTCTACAATTCTTCATTCAATTTCGTTTCTAAATATATCAATTTTACGCTTGTATACATTTAACGCCAAATACTTTTCTTTGCTACAAGTGCTACAAAAAACAGTTTTCTATAGTTAACTATTCGAATCTTGACTTTAAATCGGATTAATCATTATAAAGTTTCTTTTCTTCGTATTTTTTATTCTAAATTCCTACTTATCATTTCATTGAGTTTTCACAGCATATTGTTGTGTGGTTGCTTTCAAAATAAAACCATTATTCACATAAAAACTAATTACATTAGGGGATCTTGTTGTGGTTTTAATTGCCTACACGCAACGCTTAAGTCTGAATTCAGTTTTTGTTACACATATATATATGTACGTATCGTAGTTAAAACTATTGAAATTAAAGCTCGTAATTGTGAGAATGTTGCAACATGACTGTGGCGGAATGAAAACAAACAACAACGAAAAGAAACACACACGAAATATATTTACAGAGGTGTAAGTACAGCACAATAATGCCAGCAACACAATAAAACACAGCAGGAAATCGAGTCATAGAACAGCTTTTTCCAGCCGACATTCGTCCGGATTGATATCCGGCGTAAACTGCGGAACGAACAACACAAAAATAAGGGAATTTTTGGACAAAGCACACAAGCACATAAATACAATAAAAAATTAAGTCAAAAAAGGGGCAAAAAAGGATTAAAAAAACACTGAAAACAGAAGGAGTACAGATGGAGATAGGATAGATATTGCTTTAAACCACACAAGCTGAGAAAACTCCCATTACGCGTCAGCCAATGTCCTGTTGCACATTGCCGGACGAGGAGGACGAGGAGCTGCTTCCACTAGCACGCTGACTGTACCTGTTCGCCGGCTGTTGCTGCTGAGGCTCCTTTAGCGGTTGCTCCTTCGGCTGCTGTAGGATAATACTTTGCGGCATGGTAGTGCCCACTGGGAATGTGTCCGCCTCTTCCTCGAGCGCTGCCGTCGATGGCTTCTGCGCCTGCATCTCCAGCTGTTGTTGATCCTCTAGCAACTTGGTGCTCAGAATGCTTACATATGTGCGATAGCGACGTAGCTGAATTGGCAAACATTTAAATTGATAATTTACTTTATATTTGTAGTTATATTAACTTACTTCGTACTGCAAGTAGCTCTCCTTTTCCTTGTAGTTCTGAAGGGGAAGCCCTTTACTGGGAATCGGGCCTCTCTTATGCTCGTTGAGATCCTGTTCCAATTGAGCCAGTTGCTGTTCATGAGACTCCAACTGTTCTTTCTGTTAATGAAAACAAACGATTAACAAAATAAAGTAATTAAAATTTGATTGACGTACCAGCATCAGCTTGGACTGCTTGCTGGGTAAGAGCGGGCGTTGGAACCTCTTCTGACTTCCCACTCCTCCTTCGAGTGGTGGCGCTGAAATGGCAGCACATACATAGTTGATCGTCTCTATCCAGGATTGCAGCTCCTTGGAGTCGCTGGTCTGGAATAGATACTCGGCCTGGTCAGCAGTCTGCAGACGGAACACATGTTGCTTCTTAGTGTAGTCGTTGGCCGTGGTAGCCAGTGCATGATGAATGCGTATTGCATTGTGCAGATTGTCGGACATCTGCGGTTTAAATGTGGAATACATTATAAATACAACTATATTCAAGTGTTTCATAGTTTTACTCACTTGACTTTTGCCAAAACCATGCTCATCTTTGTGAAGATAAAGCACAAGATCACGCAGCGTGCAATATAACATCTTCCAGGACCGCTTTCCAAAGGGTGCTGTAACGCAGCATAAAAATGTCAGTTTGTTATCTAGCTTGCCTAATTAAGAATAAACTCACTTTTCTTAAAGTTACTATCATAGCAGCATTTCCGCATCACATAGCCTTTTTTATACTCCACGGCTGTTGCCGATTCCGGTGGATCGAGGAAGGGATTCTGTCCAACATTGGCCAGAGCAGCATTGTTGGCTCTTTGTTGCTGCACTTCGACTGTCTCTTCATCGCTGAAATTATCCATGGTTTTTAAAATTGAAACCAAGAAACGACTAATGTAACTTACAGCGCCCATTCTAGGGGTTTTGTTTTGATAGCCTGGTACAGATATTTAAGAATATCCTTGGGGAAGTTCTCGCCATCGTTAAGATCCACTAGATTGTCTACAAACTCGGCACAGCTCATCTTGCGATTGATATTCTGGCCATGCAGGTCGGTGTTTAGCAGCATTATGGCACAGGTCAGCGTGTGGACGGCGTCCTGCGAGTTGAAAGTGCCAGGATTGCAGTCGAGGAAGCGCTTAGAGAAATGCACAAGGACACGTTCCCGTTCCTGTGTTTCCCCAGAGAGTGAGAACTGCTGCAGGAATTCGCGTAAAGCTTGGTCCAGTGACTTTTCCTTGAAGCTGAAGTGTTTTAAATACTCATCGGCAACAGCTCGACTAAAATCGTTGCTAAAAAAGGTATAGTTCGTGATTTAGTAGAGGTTTTCAGATATTTTAAATAGTACTAACTTTTTGCTGAGGTGCCGCGACACATCGCTTTTCTTGAAACCGTCGAGAGAGTGCAGTCTTTTGGCCAGACGAATAGCCGAGGGCATGTCCACAGCCTTCGGCGAGTAGTGGTACGAGTGGAGCGATTCCACATCGCTGCCATCGTCCGATACGGGAGGCGAACCATCCCGGAAGCCAACGGGATTTGTCCCGATCGGCTCATCCGTCAGGGTGACCACATCGTCATCGGAGCGGCCACTACTGTTGCTATTGTTGCTGTCCAAGCCGCGCACTTGGATGACCACCTTATGCTCGGATTGGTCGCGGTCGCGGTCACGATCCCGGTCCCGGTCCCGTTCCCGTTCCTTTTCCCTCTGTTGCTGGGCACGGAGCTGCTGTTTCATCTGCTGGCGCTGCAGCGCGGCCGCATCCGAGACGAGAATGGTGGAGTCCGAGTCGCTGGGATCGCTAAGTACCATGCCGCCTAGAATATCGCGAGAACTTAATAAATTATCGTCGTCTTGGTAGTCGGGACTAGATATATTCGAAATGGCCTCTGAGACGCTCTGATCACCACCACCGACACCGACACCGACACCGACACCAATACTTGTACTACCACCAACGTTAACGCCAACACCACTACCAGCACCATTGTTCCCTGGGCAGCTCAGCAGGCCGGGAATTCCGTTGGGCGGCTGAACGGACTGACCGCCCAGTTCTCGTTCCCTTTGCTGTTGCTGTTGCAGAGCAACCGCGCCATTACTACTACTGCCCAGGGCTCCTTTGGAGCCCGACGAAGACATCACCGACGAGGAAACCGACGTAGGCGAAGCCGGGCTGCCCACGGACGAACTAATGGAACTTGAATGTGAATTTGAATGCGATTGCTGACCGTAGAATTGCTGCTGTTGCTGCTGCTGGTGTTGTTGCAACTGCTGTTGCTGCTGCTGCTGCTGTAGGTGCTGCTGTTGCAGGTGCTGCTGCTGTAGCTGGAACTGCTGCTCTTGCTGCTGCTGCTGTCGCTGGAGGGCGGCCAACTGATGCGGCGCCAATGGTGCATTATAGGTCCATACGATACGATCCCGATCCGAGGCCTAGGATGTTTAATAAATTAAATATTAATGTTTAGATAAACAACAATAATGTGCGATTTAAAATTAGTAGTGCTTCCGTTTTCACTCGCGAGCTATAATGCAGGTGCTTCTCTATTCAAAAATGCATGTCTTCTGCATAATCAAAATCAGATATGAAGAACATTTATATTCAAAATATAGATGACACTATAAGCAAAGGTATTTCAATCGATTTAGGAGTGAAAACAGGAGCACCTTTAAAATGCGAATAGATATTTCCGATTATTAATTAATGCTTCAATGTTTCTCAATCAGATCTTAATTTCCGTATAGCTCAGTGAGTAATATCCTAACATTATTTCCGAGTGTTGGAAGCTTTACGTTTGGTATCTGTGTATGCATGTTTGTGTGTTGTATGTTTGATAAGCGTTTGTTGTGTGTTTTGAAGAGGCTTTTCTTCGTCTACATACAAAAGTTATCCAAGCGCAGGCAAGAAATCAAAATTGGCACAAATCGAACGAAACCGAAATCAAAAGTCACATTAATCAGCATGCCAACTATGCAAATGGCAACCTTTTTACATAAAATATAGTTTAATTTGCTGCTGCAGTTCATCGTTGCCGCTGCTGTTGGTGTTGCTGCTGCTGCTGCTGCTGCTTCAGATGTTGCTGATTGGTTATCGCTGTTATTGTTGCAGTTTTTGTTACTGCTGCTGCTGCTGCTGCTGCTTGTGTTGTTGCAACAGGGATTGTTGTTCTGCTCTGTCTCGTTGTTGTTCAACGCCGACGACGAGTTGTTTACAATTACAGTGGCCATCGACTAGAAAGCTCACGGGGGACGGGGACAATAAATTGCGCATATCAAATCGATTCAAGAAGATTCAAAGTAGAAGAAACCAGAACAGAGAATCGAAACGAGAAACGAGAAAACGAAAAGAGGAAAGAAACACGAAACAAGATAGTAAGACAGTAAGATAGTAAGATAGTAAGATAGTAAGATAGTAAGATAGTAAGATAAACAGAGTTAAGTAGTAAGTAGGAAAGTTGAAAGTAACAGGTGAGTAAGAATACTTGTACAATGGGATGACAATGGATATGACTTTGGATGATATGACTCTATGGGTTATATAATTATGCAATGGCTAACGCACACACAGACACAACATTTACAGTTCACAGTTTACAGAAACCAGTTAACTAAAAACCGAACTCTACATAAGCATTTGAACTGGAAACGGGGATCGGGTTCAACTCAACATCAACATCAACATCAACTACGAGTGTCGAGTGTTCTCTGGGGAGATCTGGCTAAAAATTCGATCGAAACTGGCTAGCTCTATCCCGTGGACTTTCCTGTAGCGAATCCACTTAGACGCCTCACCTGCGATTCTTCCGAGTCCTGGCGCGTGTCTAGAAGCGTGTTCAGGGAGCTATTAACATCCTCATCAATATCGATCGGTATCACGGCAGCTATGCCCTCTCGCTGGATCTGCTGCAAATGGTCCTCGGACTTGCTGGTCCGGAATCCGGCGGCATCGCACTTGCGCACCACGTGCCCATTGTGCCGGCGCACCACCACAACTCCAGCACCGGCTCCGGCTCCGGCTCCCGCTCCAGCCCCACTGCTCGACTCTGGAGCCAATGAGCTCGGCTCTGGACTGGTAGGCACCGAATTGGCCGTCTCCTTGTCTATCAATGGCGTCGACAACGAAATCGGGGACGTTGGCACCGAGAACGAGATATCGTCCAGAGCCAGACCACCGCCTTCGCTCTTGACGGTTGTGGACGATGATCCCGAACCAGACCTGGCTGCACAGTCAACGGCGTCGCGTGCCCGCTGTTGGTGCCGCGTGGCGGTACGCTGTTTGAGAGCTCTAAGCCTCTGCTTGGCGGAGCCAGAGCCCATTGAGTTGGTCGAGTAATCCTCGTCGCCGGCATCGTTCTCCTCCTCGTCGTATGGCTCGTCATCGTCGTCGTCATCTACTAGACATTGGCGATCGCTGTCATCCTCGTCGCCACGGCCAAGTCCGCTCTGGTAAGTCTCGATATTGGTGATGCCGTAGTGCGTCTGGTCCTCCTCGCGCTCTTCCCCCACCTCGACCTCCTCCTGCTCCTCCAGCTCGTCCTCGTTTTGGTAGTATTCGTAGCGTTGTTGGTTCTGCTGCTGGCGATAGTGTCGTTGCTGCTGGCGCTGCCGTGCCGCGCCGTGTTGCCTGCTGTCTTCGTCGAGGACGTACTCTCCCTCCTCGTCGCGCTCCAGCTCCTCACACAACAGCAGCGTGTCGTTGGTCAGCGAATCCTTGCGGTTGTAGCTGTTGTTGATGCTATCCCGCTGTTGCTGCTGCTGTTGATCTTGCTGTAGTGCCGGCTTATGCTGCTTTCGCTGCAGTTTCGCGTCTCGTTTTATGGAATCCGAACTGGTGTTGGTTGGAGAGTCCACGGAGGAGGAGGATGTGGGCGAGGATTCGCCAGAGGCACGAGGTGCAAGGGCTCCATTGACCCGCGGATTAACCAGACGTCCGGGTGAGTCCCGCAGACTGTCCACCTAAAACGATGAAACCGATTAAATCGAATAAATGGATTAAGTTTTCAAAACCTTTACTTTCTTGGCCTGCACCGGCAGGGGATTGCTGGTCTGTGGGGTCCGGGACAGGTTGAGGATGAGGTCGCCGGTCATCATGTAAGCCTCAAAGCGTGGCGCCTTCGCTGGCTGTGGTGGCGCCGAGTTTGGTTCCGGTTCCCGCTCCCTGTCCCTGTCCGGTTCTTTCTCCGTGGAGAGTCGCGGACGGGTAACCGGACTGCCGCTGTAACTGTTCGAGTGCTGCAGCGGTTGCTGGGCTGGATGCCCATTGCCAGTGCCGTTAGACGCCTTCGTTGGGATCTGCGAGGGACGTGGCCGCTTGTTCTGAGGCGAATGCAGCACCGGCACGGGCTTGGGGGCGGTGCACTTGAGCGCCTGTGGAATGCGTGAGGGTCGGAAGGTGGGCGAGGTGGCCTCCCCGCCGCTGCCGCTTCCGCCGCCGCCGCCGGTGGGCGACGTGGGACCCACTATCCCAGTACTACTGGTCGTCGAGGTGGTAATGCTCTGTTCCACCACCTTGATCTTGGTGGAACTGGCCGAGGAGTTGCGGCTGTGGGTGTGGGTGTGCGTATGCGTTGTGGTCGTGGTCGTTGTGGAGCCACTCGCTGGCGAGTTCTGGTTCTGGTTCTGGTTTTGGTTCTGGCGCAGTGATGGCAAGTGCGTGGGCGACTTGTAACGCAGCCCGCTCTGCGTGGGCGTGGGCGTTGCAGACCCCTTGCCGCCTGCGCCAGCAGCTCGGTGATTTGGCGAAGACTGATTACTGCTGCTGTGATAGTCGTAGATGTTTGGCGATTCAATGTCCACATAATGCGGACTCTGGGTATTGGCCAGCTGCTCTTTAATCCTAGCCTTGAGCTTGGGATCTATTGAGGGATATCGTTCAATATTTATGTAAAAAAAACTTGTATAAAAAACTTACCTCGTTTCAGCTCCAAGGTCACTAGCTGGTCCGATAGGCGCAGGCATTTAAGAACTATTGAGAAACGATTAAAGGACAATCTTTGGGTATCTTTTTACAAGTACTCACCTTCCTTGGTAGTGTAACAATGGACATCGGTGCCATTGACTTTGAGGATGACATCCCCGGCCTCAACCTGCAATGATCCAGAACAGAAACAGAAACAGAAGCCAAATGAGTGAAGAAAATCACTAAAAATGCCTCTCGATTAGGGCCAATATAGATATATATATATTGACAACAAAAGCCTTATTGATTTTCTTTCGGTTCGAGAGAGTTGGCCTTTGTTATTATTATTCGCATGTTGGACGGAAACCCCGCCCCCGGCTGTTGGCACTTGTAAACTATTTTTAATTTTCTTCTCGATGGATGGGCCTTCGCAACGCGTGGAAAAATAGCAAAAAAAAAAAAAAATCAAAAAAATCAAATGAGGAAAAACATCATGAAATCACAACGTGCGCCTGACGACGACATTGGCGCCTTATTTACTTGCTGACGTACTACAAAACGCAGAAAAAAAAGTGGTTGTCAGTGTTAGGGGCTGAGTGGTACCATAGACTACGACATTACCACGACTAGAAGAACCTTCACCTCCGCTTCCGAAGCACTCATAGCACTCATAGATTATTCAATAAATATGTTAGGCCTCCGCCGCTCAGGGATTAGGGATAGCAAAGGTCCCCAGAAAACGCAACACGCGCAACATTTCTCTTCGGGATTCATTGAAAATGCACAAGGAAAGGCAAAAGCAAATTACTTTTATTGCATAATTAGTTTCACGGACTTCCTGGGGCTTGTTGGCTTGGCTTTTATATTATTTATGTCGCAAAGTGGGTGTTGTTGGTATTTCTGGGCGGTGTTGTGGAAAGGAAAAAAGGAAGTTCTGTGTGCTTCCTTTTGGAGACACTTGACGCGAATTGCGGGCAGCAATTAAAACTAAAAGTCGCACTAATTCATCCTCTCACAATCTTGTTCGCCAGCTGTGCATGAAGCTGGTGGCCTGTGTGGCACGTTGGCGCTGCACGAGAGCCAAGTCTGCACAGAGAGTGGGGGCGTGCACCCAAGAGAAATTTTCGTGGAGAACTTTTCGAGAGTGTGGCAGCGAATTTGTGTTGCCAAAGCCAGTGCCGGTGCCTTTGGCGGCGCTGGAGGCGCTGGCGGCGTTGCAATTCAATTAAAAACTCTGCTTAAATTAATTGTGCGGCCTAAAAAATGTTCCCTCGACTGGGTTACGTAACTGAAATGTAGAGACGGCTTTCTAGGCGAAAAGAAAGTCAAGCTCGTAATGCAAATTTGATGTTTTCTTGCCCCTGGCAATCGTGGCATCGTGGCAGCATCAACTCGGCATCACTTTCCCACCTTGCCACTTCAAAAACGTGTTCGCCGCCTTTGATAACAAGCTGCGATTAATGGCTTACAGCTTACAGCTTACAGCTAACAGCTAAGAGGAAGCTCTACGAGATTCGATTAGACTAGAGACCATCGCACCAAGCAACCAGAAGTTGCACGTTGGTGTCGCAAACGCATTGAAAGAAATTGCTTTTGCATTTCACTTTCACGCTCTGGAGGGGAGCAGCGAACAATAGCGAAAAGATACATTTACAGTGAAACATCTGCAGGGGGAAAGTTATCTATATCTATGTTTCAGGTTTCAACAATTTGGAAACCACTTTTATGGTAAAATTACTCTCATTTTAATCTTTTTATTGAATTATTATCTTTTTCTGCAAATATGAAATTAGTTAAAGCTCACTGTGCAACGCGGGTGCAACCCCTGGGGGCAAGTGGCTGATTTAGTCGGGCAGTCAGGCTGCACCGTTAAAAGTTAAATCAATCAGTTACACTCGGCTGCAGTTTTTTCTTTGCCACGATGTTGCATGCGACCCCATGTAGGTGCAGCAACCACCCTGGTGCAACGTTCAACATTGGCTGCTCAAATTGAAATTGCTTTGAATTGATTTGTTTTCACATCCAACGTCGGTGTTCCTGCAATGTTTGTCGTTTTCCTTGGCTGCCACTCTGCCACTCTGGATTGTTATCTGCAATGTCATCACTCTACCCCTATTCTTGGGGAAAACAAAGTCACCAAAGTGTGGAAGATATGGCCACTGGAGGCTAAGATGGGGCACTTTGAAGGAGGAGAAAGAAATAAAAAGCCAGCTAGCCACAGAGAAGGGAATGACATTTTTATCTCTTATCTCCAAGGCTTTCAATTTCATTATTTCAAAGAATATAAAACTACGATGAGCAAGTACAACTACCTTTGAGAGAGCAATAAGAAAAGTTTGAAATAAATTAATGCCTTGAGAAGGGTTTATGGAACCACAAGGAATGTTTACTTTAATTCCAGCAACTCTTTGAATAAATAATTAATGATATCAGAATATCTAATAAGCATTAATAATTGTTTTCTAATCGCTTGGGCTTACTGATTCCTGATAATTTGATTACTTGGCATGTAATTTGGCATTCATGCCGCATTCGGCTTTCAATTAACGAATACTCGAAGCCACAATTAATGCCATGTTTTGTTTTCTTTTCTGTTGTTTTTTTTTTTTTTGGATTTCCAACACACAAAGTGTACTTATTGACACGAACTATGTACGAGTATAACCAATATTAAATTAACAGCCACAACCGTGGCACTCCGCCCACTCGATTGCGTGGAACAACATGGCAAGGCGACTTCGACGACCTAGTCGAGTACGTTGGTCCCGATCCGATCCGTTATTGCCAGTTTATTTGGATGGATGTTTGGCAGTTGATGGCCTATGGTCTATGCCGCAGAATCGTTGACAGACTGCTGCAGTAATAGAAAAAAAAACCCACTAACCTCTTTTTTTCGCCGGAGCCCAGAAAATCAATGTTGTGGCAGGCAGATAAAAGACACAGCGCTGGTGCACCGCCAATATAGTTCGTTTTATTCCACGTGGGAGTCGTATTGACGTAGACAATGCAATAACGTTGAGACCTTTAGTCAGACTAACAAGTGGGAGAGGTTTTTGGAATGGAATTGGGATTGGGATCGGGATCGGGATCGGGAGGCAAAGGTAGACAGAGATTGTCACTTGGAACTCAATCGGTTGCCCTGTTATTGGACTAATGATTCTGCCATTCTTGGGCTATTTGCATTCTAAACGGCTACGCGGGTTTTGTTTACCTCAACGGTCAATGCCTGGTTTACAGGCTTTCACGGGACATCAATCACACCTTGGTACTAGGATAGAAGGAAAGCATTACCTAACCACAATCCTTTATTAAGATTTATAACACTTTATATTCCATTTCTTTGTTGTATATTTTTCTGATAACAATTTCCATAAACCAATTAACAAAAAAGGGTTAATGTCTTGCTTATGGAGCAGACATCCTCCATCGTATTTGGTTAGTAAACATTTTCACAGCCATGGACAATGGCAGCAAATCAAATAAATAAACGAATACGAATACGAATATATTTTCAATACGCGGGCAAACCCCCATACACGCTTTTTGTGGCACTCTTATTTATTTCAACGACCTTGCCCGGCATTTCATTGTGAATTTCCTTTCATATTTGCACCAAATCAACGAGGAAAAAAAAAAAAACGAGGGGAGCCACCAAATTAGCATGAATTGGTTTATTTCATTATCATGCTTGGGTGATCTGCTGCTCTGTGGCTTTGGGTGCTCTACTACTCTTGTGGGTGTTGTGTAATCGCGGGAATCGGAAGTCTCTGAATGGGGCGTTGCGATGTTATCGCGCTGTGACGCTTACCTCAATCGGAGGTGATTGTTATAGCCAGGAACTAGAACCCCGCCGACTCGTTAGGTTAATAATGTGAGAACTCCGGACACAGAACTATGCCAATGGCCAGTGGCTAGTGGAAGGGTTTCAGGGTCATCCGAAACTCTCTTTTTGGATTCTAGAGCAGTGAACCACTTAGAATCACACAATTTCTCCTCAGCTGTCTAATTAAAAAGTTTGCAATAAGAGCAACAAGAGCTTATTGCAACACACAAAATGGGTTAAAGAAACTGGACTTGGCAAAAAGTCGTTTTGCAACAACATTGTTTTGAGTTAAATATCTCTGTCCCTTACTATAACAACGCTCTTTTTCGGTTTTAAACCTTCAAGGCTGAGTGTCAATTACATTAAAAGTTATTTTGCGATACATTTGTTTCAAGTAAACATTCCAATAATGTACACCTTCTCCTCTTTTCTCCCTCTACCAGTTTGTAGGAAAAATCGAAATAGACGAAACCGTGGTGGCTCGTGTGGGATTTGCATTTGCATTTGCATTTGCATTGCAAAAACGCATCAAATTGACTCTGCAACTGCAACTGCAACTAGAATGAAAACTAGAACTACCACCAACAAAAACAAACAAATGTTTTGCTAACAATTAAGTTTTTGCTCGTGTTTCGGGTTTGTTTACTAAACTGGAAGATACACAAAACGAAATATTGATTATATATTTTCGATTTTATTATATTTTTAGAGGAAATATTTATTCCAAATTGGGAAGTATAACTATGGGAAATTATAACTATTTCTTTCTTTTCTGTAGCTGAAATATTGATTATATATTTCTAAATTTAAAGGAAATATTTATCTCTAACTGAGAAGTCTTAAGAGTTTCAATCATTTTTTGTAGAAAAACCATAACTTTTTCTTCCTTATCTCTATCTGAAATATTGATTATATATTTTGAGTTTAAAGGAAATATTTATCCCTAACTGAGAAGTCTTAAAAGTTTCAATCATTTTTTGTAGAAAAAGATAAGTTTTTTTTTTGTATCTGTATCTGTAAATGTATCTGTATCTATATTAGAGAGTATCTGTAAAGTATCTATACTAGAGAGTAGCTGTGTATTTTTGGTATTTGTTTTAGACTGTGGTGCCTAGTCTAGGCTAGGTAGAGTTTATTTTTTCTATTGATTTGCATTTGCCTTGGATTTTGGCTCTGCTAGTTGCTGCAATTTGCTGTTGCAGTTGCAGTTGCAGTTGCAGTTGCCGTTGTCGCTGCCGCTGCTGTTTCTGCTGAAAATGTGGGTTAGCAAGGGAGAACCATTCTTGGGAAGGGGAAACCTCGGTGCAAGCCGGCTAATTGAGCATTCCAAAAGCAGCCGCGACACAAAACAATGAAAAGAGGTGAGATAAGAAGAGCTGCCACTCAATTTGCAGCCAGGAGACAGTCGCCAAGTGGCAGCACTGTTGGATGCAATGTTTGTTGCTTCTGTTGCTGCTTTTGCTGATGTTGCTACTGTTGCCTTTGTGCTCTTGCATCTTTTGCAATGCTTGGACGCACACACGAATGAGTAAGCCAAGCCAGGCAGCCAGCCAGCCAGCGAACACCAAATATAAATGCTCGAGATTTAGCGCAAAGTTTACTGCCACCGCTCGCCGGCTCGGCTCGGCTCGACCAGGCCGCTAAGCTTTCTACAACACAACACTTTTTGCATGCCTAAGTCTGAGTCGCCTCCATTGGGGGTATACAGTGGGTTGATTCCACTAATTAAATGCGTTATTTTTATTTTATTTTTAATATTATTTATATAAATATAAGAAAATGTTATTTGTTGTATTGGTTGTGTGGAATCAATAGAAAAACTCGAAAAGTATTCAACCAATTGTGCGCAAATGTTGACACAACATTCAGAAGAGTCCTGTAAGGGTTTTTATCCACTTATCGCTATCCACAAAATTTCACAAATTTCAAATCAGTTAGGCACCTACAAATCAAGGATCTTTTTCCAATCTAACATTCTCACAAACTCTGAAATACCATCTACAGGACATCACATCTACAGGAAAACGCTGCTTTAACTGAACCAATAAAAACCAATAAATATTCCATAAAAATTGTAAACAAAACAGCAAATATTGTTACTAAAAGTGCTTCATAAAGTAATTTAGGAAACCCCCCTAGAAGATTGACTTTTGTGAGAAAGTTAGAACGTTTAACTTGTTTTTAAACAAGATTCTCTCACAAAAATTAATTAAAGACCAGCAGCAAGGCCTCGTTTCTATTGTTTTTGTTCTTTTTGGGCCATATGACCCACTGTGTTGGATTTAGGGGGAAGTGTAGGCTGACTACTGACTACTGAGTGCCTTATGCACTTATTGTTCTTATTATTTCTTTGGCCAGGCCAGTGCTGCTCGCTGTGCCGTGGCGTGCAACGAACCGCAGCGATGGAGAGCTCACGTCTCAGCTCTGTTTCCACCTTCCAGTAGCAGTAGGAGTAGTAGGAGCACCGGTAGGAGCACCACCCCCAAAGGCCGGGTCGACTAAAGGAGTTGGGCTGGGCCTGCTGCTGCCGCCGCCGCCGTCAAGCAGAAAGCTAAAAGCATCAGCCAGCAGGCAGCAGGCAGCAATCAGGCATCAAGCAGCAGCAAGAAAACCAACTTAATAAACGCGTGAGCAATTTTTCTACTTTTGTAATTCAATTAAAGCGAATTTACTCTACTTTTTTGCACTTTTGACTTCCAGTGAACCGAACGAGGGAGAATAATAGAGGCTAGCGATGGGAAAAGATACATTTTGGATACCCTTGTTGAAACTTTAAACCATTTCAGGATTTTTTTGATACTTTTTCCCTGAAAGGTTCCCTGAAAGGTCAGCGATGTGAATGATACATTTTGAATACCATTTCAGGTTTTTATTGACACTTTTTTTTAAAGACATTTTGATTAAAAAAAACAATGTATGAATTAAACTTACTCTTCTTTTTAAACAAAGTTTTTTAAGGGGCAATAATATGTGATTATGTGATTATTTTACCCATTGCGGTTTTAGAAGGTACTCTAAAAAGGGCATCAAGTGCATCATTACTTGACATTTACTTCCATCTCAATTGTAAGTAAATCGAGTGAATGGTAGCTGTGTTGTGCTTTTCAGAGCTTGAAGTTGGCCGACCTGCTCGCTGGAGTCTTTCGATTCTTAAAATGCTTCTCTTGTTGGGGAACGAACTTGATGAACGTGTCAATTGTCATTACCGACAATTTGCTGGAATCGGGATCGCATTTACTGTTCAAACAGAAACTAAGAAGTACTTCTCGTAGGGTAAGGGAAGAAAAAAAAATCAATAAGTAGCCAAGAGTGCCTTCTGTTTTCTTTTTTTTTTTTTTCTGTCTGCGGCTTGTCGGTGGCAATTAATTTGTTGCCAGCAGCGGGCAGATCCCAGCCGAGACGAGCCGAGCCGAGCAGCTGGCAGAAAAGTCGTTTGTCATTTCCAGTTAACGAGTAATTAAGCATAACGTTAGAATTTTGCAACAAAAGAAGCTCTTTCCTCGGTAGGGAAGGAGGGAAGAAATAGAGAAATGACAGCGAAAAAGTCTGTTTGAAAGCCTTTTGGCCAGCTTTTTTGTTCCTCCTAAAATATATGAATATGAAATATGAAATATGAATTCTTTACAATTCCTCAAACAGCTGAGGCAAACTATACGCTAACTGAAAGATTAATGACAAAAAAACATAAACAAAATCTTATTTTGATAATTGATCATGAGGCAAGACCGTGTTTATTCCCTTTCTTAATTTTTATATTTTTTTTAAATATTATTTGACTTCAAAATTAAATTAAAATTAGGAGGAAGCAATTTATTTTATGCAAATTAATAAACAAATTTCCCGTTTAGAGGCAAAGCCTTTTGTCATCGTCGAGTATCAAGTTGAAGAAGTAGGAAAATAAACAAACGGCAAACAAATGTTAGGGGGGAATGACAACAAACAGAGAAAAACTGCAGCACACAGAGAGAGACTGCAGCGAGAAAGAGGAGGAAAGGCATAAGGCGAAGGCGACAACCGATGACAGCGTGAACAAACACATGTACAGACAAACAACTTGCACACACCCATGCGTGTGTGTGTGTGTTTATGATTGTGCATTCATTGAAAAATACATTTTAACTGTAAGAGCGGAGAAGGAATAAAATAAAAAAAAAACGGTGAAAAAATGTGACCTGTAAAGGGTTTGCCTCGGACACAGATGTAACGCTTTTGAGTTTAGTTAAGGATTTTACAACACTTACTTCAAAACCCGTTGTTTTTAAAAGAAAGTCTTTCTAGGGATTCGATATTTACTTTTATTTTCTTTTTCAATTACAAGGCTGCACTGACAGTGATTAAAACAACAAGCCGCGATAGATAGAAGACAAGTCAAACAACCACAAAACAAGCCGAGCCGGGGAACAGAAACAGAAATAAAAAAACAACAAGTTGTAAGCGAAAGCGATAAGAAATTGAAAAAGTGCGTGCCGCCGCCTCAGGCAGTTGCAGATGTAGATGTAGATGTATTTGTAGGTTGGGTGCATCTTGTAGATACACAGATACTTTTGGGGTGAATGCGGGGATGCAGTTCGTTGACGTCGAAGACAATCGCCTCGACTCGCTCATACCTGGTGTTTTTTTTTTTTGGTGTGTCTGGAATTACTTAATAATTTCATCCAATTTAAAATTCCAAACGCGTTTTTTGCACTCTGCTTTCACGCATTTCGGGACCGAGTTTTCGGTGTTTTTGGTTTTTTTTTTCGGGTGTTTTCCATTCAATGTCTTGGCATAAATTTAACAAAACAAAATGTAATCGTTTATTGTTGCCACGTCTGATAATTATCAAGTCTGTCTCTGGCAGAGAGTATCTGTAGCTGTATCTGTATCTGTATCTGTGTATGCATTTCCTCGGGTGTGTGTTTGTAAGTTTATTTTTAAAATGTCTTTGGCTTGGCTTTTTATAGCGTTGCATTTGCATTTTCTCGATTTTGTTTTGCATTTCTTATGAATTAGAGTTGCACTCGCGGGCACTCTAATAATCATAATTGAAATTTTCACCACGTAGGCACGCCCCTTCTTATTTAATATCCGTTGCGGATCATAGAGTGTTCTTCTATCCCCTGATAAGATAAAACTACTCTTCGCTGCAGAGGAATGCAAGAGTCCCACTCCCACAACTCCCACTAAAAGCTAAACAAATATATTGCCATTTCAATGGAAATATTTGCCTTGCTTTGTTTTTGTTCCTTGTATTCGACGCAGCTCTCGAAAAATTCGATATGCGATGACAGTAAATAGTAAATAAAAGCAAAACAAACCAGAAAATTGATACAGAGTGGCTTTTGTGTGGCGTGCCCCAGCCCGTGCTACACCTTCCCCTACAAGCCACCCATCAATTAACGTGACGATGACATCACGGGGCACGGACTCCGTCCAACAATGATGACACCCCGAAGGAGCTCGCTTTCGTGGTTGTGCAAATTGAAATTCCTTTCACATGCCCCAGACATGCTCCATGACATCCATGGTCATCACCATAAAACCGGGGAAAATGTGTGTAACTGTTTTTATCTGGCCAGAAGGATCAACGACCAGGACGAAAGGCGACCCCACAAATATTCTTTCTCTTAATTTGTGTTTATTTTAAACAGCCGGCCTTAACTGCTTTAAAAGGTTTATAATTACCTCGACTTGAATACATATTTATTTATAAAATTTAACGATATTTTAACTTGATAAAACAATAACAATAAAGGTAAATTAAGTGACGGAATATCACAGATAATTAAGATAAATGGTAGCCAAGATTCTCGACCTAAGGTACCCCCATTGACGTCATCATCTCGCGGGATTCCAGAGGCACTCCTGAAGGGGAAAATGTTGCAGTGCCAAAAAAAAATGGAAGAAAAGCCAGCAGGGAGTTGCCCGGTGACCGGTGGTTGATGAAGTCATGACCAGCCGGGGGGAGGAGTCTCTCTGTGTGTCCCAGACGGCAATGACACACACAAGCGACAAAGACAAAGGGCGGGGTGGCCCTGGTGTGGGAGGTTCTACTTACCGCTCCACAATCGGCTGCCGGCGAATTTTCGACAATGTCGTAGATTACATGTGGCGGCCCGGTGGTTCCAAGAAGGGAAAACCCAAAACCGGAATGCTGCTCGCTGCGTCGCAGCACCACTTTCAGTTCCTCGGTCATTGCGCTGCCTCCGATCCTGATCCTGCTCCTCCTCTAGTCCACTCGCGTGTATTTAATTCGTCGCTTTTTTTTTAGCTGTTTTCGAAATTTAATTCCGTTTTGGTCAGACGGCTGCTGCTTCTTCTTTTTCACACTCACTCACACACTCAGACAGTGGCACAAACACAGACACAGACACAGGCACAGCCACACAACAAACACTCCCACTTTCAGGCCAAGCGCTGCTCCGTCGCCCTTAAACTAACTTCTAGACAAAGTTGCTGATTAACCATTTGAAAACTATTTGTTGCACTGCACTTGAGCGTGGCTTCCAGCTTTCTTTTCACGCAATTTTCTTAGCCACATCCACGCAAACTTGTTTAATTTGTTTCTTCTTTCTTCTCGCTTCTCGTTCGGTGTTTGTTGGACTTTTCACCGCCGCCGCGTCTTTGGGGAGAGGAATCAGCCACACGTTCTCGCGCGGGCGTGGGACCCAGCTGCCGCCGACATAGCGTCCACTTAGCTATAATGCCACAATTCGCGTTGCTTAATTACTTTTTCGTCGCCGAACTAGTAGAGGTGAGAAATGTCGATGTAAACATCGGCCAAATCGGTCGGACCGCGGTGAGTGTTGAGTAGTGTGGTCAACCGTTGAAACGATGTTTAGAGTTGTCACGGTGTCTCGGTTTGTTGTTGTGCAACGGTCTCACTAGGAAGTCCTAGTTTAACCGGTTCAAAGATACTCAAAACGGCTACTCTATTGAATTGATTTTAAAATAATGATTTTTTGATCCTACCAATACATAAATTTCATCAATTTCTACTACGAGTCAACCTAGGTGTTAAAACTTTATAAAGTACACATGGATATAAAGTTTGATGAAGGTTGGCAGCTCCGGCATAACCGCCAAATTTAAATTGTATAATTTTAACTTTGAATTGCTTTTTCAATTAAAAGCATAGGATTTATTAATCCTATTCCTTAATAAGAAGCATATGTACAATATTTCTACACAAACTTTGTAATATTTCAATTAAATCAATACTTATCCCTTAATCAATGTAAATAGAAAACTAACATTATGGAAGATTCAAATATTGCACTTTTTTGATTTGACTGGAAGACTTACAAAAACAGATTATAAATTTACCATCCATATCATTTACCATCCCATATACATATATCATTATATAAACATTTTTTTAATTTTCAAAGAGCAAACTATTTTGAATCCCCTGGGATCCCCTTTTTCTATGTGTTTTTACCATTAATTATAATATCAAAATGCAATTGAAATCTGGGATATACGCCCAGTGGCTTAACGTAATAGGCCGCTTCGCTTTAAAAGCGCGTGCAATTGCGACTTTGAGATAAATCTCCGACACATTTTTACGACCTGCCGATGGCTGCTCATTAGAATTTTATAGTGGGCCACACAAAGCACTTGACTCATATATTGAGAAGAGTACTCCAAGAGTGGGAAGGGATGGCTGCCCGTCCTGCATCTACTTCCGGACCGGACCGGACGACGGGAGATCGAATTCCAGTTTGTTTTGACTACAGATCGGAGACTAAAACAACAAACCCAGCTATGGGTGTCATAACCGCTCATTTAGCAGAGGGGCACGCGACGACTTAAGGTCTTCTGTGTCCAGATGTTGCGCACAATTATCATATCAGCAGCACATCATTGGCGGCTAAGTGAAAAAACAGATTGAGACATTTGAATTGGGCGAGCCACCGCTTCTTAATAAGCCGAACCTCTGGGTCCCGAGCTCTCAGTGTTAGTTTAGCTCCAGAGGCGTAATAGCCGAAATGAAGAACTTTGAAGCGAACGCGATTTCCGATTCCGGATACTTCTTGGATATTACCAAAAACTGGCTAAACCCACCCGGAGGATACACGGACTGCAGTTATGAATTTAGCCAAAATGCAGCTCCAGCTTATACAAATTACACCAATTTAGAGGCTAATTGGTCGAGCGAGACTACCGAAGAATGGCTGCAATTAGATACAAACTGTTTGAGCCAGGATCCAAAACCCAGGACCACCACGACAAATCGAAAGGAACGTACGGCTTTTACTAAATCACAGCTCAAGGATCTGGAGGCAGAGTTTTGTTACTCAAACTATTTGACACGCCTAAGGCGCTACGAGATTGCAGTTGCTTTGAATTTAACCGAACGCCAGGTGAAGGTGTGGTTCCAGAATCGCCGCATGAAGTGCAAGCGCATCAAACTGGAGGAAGAAACCAGGACGCAACTTTAGTTTGTACACTCGACATATTTTAAACAACTGTTCTCACAAATTGATTCTTACTTAACTAGGATAAAGATACATATTTTAAGCTACTTCTTGGACTTCTTTGCTTTCTTGGGCAGGGGTTTGGCTAGCTTCTTGGCTGCGGCCAGCTGCAGCTTCTGCGTAGCATCATTCTTGGGCGCCTTAACGAGCGGAGCGGCCTTTTTCTTCTGCACGCCGCCAGTACCAGGCTTCCGTTTCAATTTATCAGCAGATGCCTGAAGCTTCTTCGATGTCTTCTTGGGTGGCGGCGGGAGATCTTCCTCCTCCTCGTCGCTCTCTTGATCGCTGTCTTCTTCTGCAGCATCGGAAATCGACTCATCCTCGGACGCATCCACGTAGTCCTCGTCGTCCGAGTCTTCGTTGATGGTAGTTCCCAGTAAGTCCTCTAATGTAACCTCCTTCTTGGCCGTTACCTTTTGTTTCTTTTCAGTCTTTCCCGCCTCCTTGCTGGTTGAAGCTTCTTTAGCATCCTTTGATTTCTTGACTGGCTCCACAATTAGCTTGGAAAAGTCAATGCCCAGATGCTTGTATTTTTCCTTGATTTTCTCGATTTTGTTAAGATTGGCCAGAGTGCGTTTCTGGCAGGCGGCTTCATCCCAATGATTTTGCTTTATTACGCTGCGTTGGCGGGCTTTGGTTAGATTTGAAACGTATATTTCCTTGCCAGCCTATAAGGAAGAAACTTTATTAATCATGTTTTCTATAATCTCGAATTGTATCCTTGTCTTACCTTGTTTACCACCTTTTTGATTGAGGTTCGGAAATAATTCCCGTGTTGCTTCTCCGGTGGAATGTATGTGGCCTTAACCACCTTCTGGAACATCAGATAGTTGTCCATGGTATCGGCGGCCACCTGGGCCACCTCGGGATACTCAAACTCAACGAAAGCAAAGCACCGGCTGTTTCCTGTTTTCTCGGAGCGGCCCAGGCGTACCCGAAGAACGCGGCCAAACTGGCGGAAGTACTGACGCAGTTGCTGCTCAAAGAATCCATGAGGCAGGTGCTTCACCAGCACCACTCCGCGTTCAGGGCCCGTTGGCTTTTCGGGCTTTATCTTCTTGTTCAGCTAAAATGGGTGGAAGTTACAGTTATTCGTCGGGGATCGAGGATCACAAGCCTCGGCGCCTTACCTGCCCAGAAACAACATTTTTGGAAGTCTCTGTCTTTTTGGTGGGAGTGGCCACTTTTTCGATCTTTTGCGCCTTTGGTTTCTTAACAGGCGGCATGATTAAGTAGCTTTAATTAGTTAAAACAGTAAAAATAATATAAATATAAAATTTACAAAAACCGCACGTGGAGCACAACTAGAATACAGTGTTGTAAAATGTGTACTTTTAAAATGTGCTATATTATTGGTGGATAATTTTCTGACCTGGTCACTTTTAGCTTTATTTATATTGTTATTGTTTTGCGCATTTAATTTAAATTTATAAAATGGATACAAGCGTTTCTTTGCTTGACACGTCTGCTGTGGAGGATGAGGAGCTTCGTCTGGGCTACACCCATGAAGAAATCAAGACTATGCTTACCAATTCCTCGATTAAGGAATGGTTTCCGTTTGCCTTTGAAACCTCGGACGCTAGAGAAGTACTTTTTTATTACTTTTAAATGATTTTGTTGCTTTAATTTAAAAATTTTCTTAGTTACTATTAGGCTTTGTAAAGATTCTGTCTAAAAAGTATAGTTTTAAGTTGGTGCAGGCTCTGGATCTCTTTACTTTATCAATTATGATGATGAATTACCAAAGAGACAACTTGGTGCTGATGAAAGAGCGCTTCATCCTGGTTGACACAGTATGCTACAAGGCAGATTCACTGGGACCCGAAGAGGTATTATTCTTTATTTCCATATATCTTCCATTAACATACGAGGTACAATTCCAGATCCATTTTATTGCTCTTGGTTTGTTTGAGAATTTTGTTGACGGAGTCGGAGCAGAGCGCTTGGAAAAAGTCTTGGACTTGCACACTGCCATTCCCGCCTTGGTAAAGTCTTCTAAAGTGGGAGCCGATATTGCTGTGGCACTTCTTTTGATTATTATGGCAAAGTATACAGATACTCCTGTTACACCAGAGCCTACTGGGAATGTTTGTATTAAAATTCAGTTTTCAGTTTTTTGGTGTAAAGATTACATGTATTTTCTCAACAGGGCCAAAAAGCCTTTGAAATGGCCAAGATGATAAACTGGCGGCAGTTGGCCGAGAGTGGTCGGCACGCGGATATGTTTATGCTTATTCGGACGTTCAGTTTAATCATTAATTGTCGTCAGACGCGAGATGAGTGTCCTGATTGGAAGGTTAACCTAGGTGCTGAGATACACAAATACTTTTTGCAAGTCCGCAAGTCATTTGATCACTCTACCATATACGGATCCTTTGAAATGATGGTAAGTCTAGAGAAATCTATACATTTGGTGATACATTTGGAGGTTACAAAACCTCTTTTCTTTTCAGATCGAGCGCTTTATTGCTTACTGCGTTGTCCGCGGTGCCTCAACCAAGTAAGTTAAATTATTGATTTATAAAAGGCTATTTTTAAAGCAATCTTCTTTTGCAGTCCCCAAATAACCAACTTTAAGATATCCGAAGAAACAGACTTGGATGAACAAAATAAATGAACAAGTTATTTAGTTACAAGTTATTGTTTTGTGTTCTTCAACGTGTTATCATTATTATTATGTTAAATTACGAGTACCAAAAGTATATATATATATAAGTTTAAAATGTTAACAGCTAAATAAGTATCTTAAAAATTAAAAACAAACAAAAAAAATCGTTATAGGTAAATGAATGTAATTTATTTCTACAGAAATTTAAAAAACCAGAGATAAGTGTGACCAGTTTCCAAGCCTTCCGAGGGCAATCGTCATTTTTTGGCGCTCTGCCCGTGGCCACACAGAACGCCTGGCACGTGTTGCATTTAAAAAACATTAAGAATTTTCGGCAGGAGTGCAGTGGGTGGACTTTTCGCAGCGGCAAGATGTTCTACCTAATCGGACTCGGCCTTGGCGACCTCAAGGACATTACCGTCAAGGGCCTGGAGATAGTGAAGCAATGCAGTCGCGTCTACTTGGAGATGTACACCTCAATTCTCGGCTGCAGCCTTGAGGACATGGTGGGTTGGGTGTCTCTATATTATCACTTGAAAAAGACGATGCTTTTTAACCTTGGCAAGTTGCACTTAATTACCTCATTCTATGCAAGACTCTTCAGTTGCATTCAGTAAGCAATAGCTTGAACAACAGGTTAAAAAGCATTTTTTCCGTTTCATTATCAACAAAGAATAACTATCCTTCTTTTCATCATCCCCGCAGCAAGAGTTTTACGGTCGACCATTGCTGTTAGCTGATCGGGATCTAGTGGAGCAGGGAGCTGACGAAATTCTATCGGGAGCAGGCGAATCCGACGTGGCTCTACTAGTCGTGGGGGATCCCTTTGGAGCCACCACGCACACAGACTTTATACTGCGAGCCAAGGAGAAGAATATCCCCTACAAGGTGATTCACAATGCATCCATTATGAACGCCGTTGGCTGCTGCGGCCTGCAATTGTACAAATTCGGCGAGACGGTGTCGATTCCGTACTGGGACGAGACCTGGAAACCGGACAGCTTCTACGACAAGATAAAGCTAAACCGCCTGCACAACATGCACACTTTGTGCCTGCTGGACATCAAAGTGAAGGAGCCCACGCCAGAGTCCTTGATGCGAAAACGCAAGGAATACATGCCACCGCGATTCATGTCTGTGGCCGAGGCGGCCCACCAACTCTTGGCCATCGTCGAGAAGAAGGACGCTTTGGAACGGAACACCGTGCTAAACGAGCAGTCGCTGTGCGTAGGATTGGCTCGTGTGGGCCAGGAGTCGCAGCAGATTTCCGTGGGCACGTTGCTCGAGATGCGATCCACCGACATGGGAGGGCCACTCCATTCTCTCATCATTCCCGCCAAGGAGATGCACCCACTGGAAGTGGAGTTCCTGCAGCAGTACGCCGCCAGCATCAAGTTGGACGACTACAATCATTAAGCATGCTGTAACTCAAATTAATTGTTTAGGAAATGTATGTGCATCTGAATTGAATTTAGAAAGCTGGGAGCTAAAAGCTCGGTGCCAGAAGAAAGTGATATCGCTTGATGCCACCCGTATACGTATAATAAAACCGCATTCACCCATCTTACTCATACTCGGAGGCTTTATTGTAAGGGATCTTAATATTCAAATCAGTAGTAGAGGCCGCGCATGCGCCGCGACGAGCCCTGACGATCGTATAGCATGTTAAACTTGTTGACAAAGTGGTGCATATCATTGCAGCCCTTGGTGAGTGTTCCTAGGTAGCTAATCAGGCCCACGTCGTTGCACTGCGTGTAGAACTCCTCCTGAAAGGCGGGTACCTGCATCACGGGCAGACGGTGGCACAGAGCATATGCTTCTCTTAGAATCTCTTGGTTGGCGCGCAGCTTGCCTGCCTCCACATCTCGGATGTACTGCAGCACGATTTTGATGCGAGTATTTAGCATTTTAATAGCACTATCTTGGGCCACAAGATGTTCTGCTACCACGCTCTTCTCCCCCGACTCGTTGGACGTCATGCGAGCCACATGGTCGACTCCAATGCGTTCCGCTTCTTCGGTGGCAAGCGTGTAGGTAAGCGGCACGAACAGCATAGTTGCCTCGCCGTCCACCAAATCTATTAGCGATTCAAACAGTTTCAGAGGCAATTGGTCTACGCTGCGGGACAAAGGATTAAGCTGAAGCATGATAGGACACTCGTTTATGGCGGCAATCTGTTTCTGAATCTTTATATCCGCAGCAGTTGGACTCTCTCCAGTTGTGTACCAACCAATGAAGTCCAGATCACTGAAAACCTTTAAAACAAAGGGGTTAGGAATTAAAAAAATTAAACTAAAATATTCGACCCACCTGCTTGTACTGCTGTTCTTTTTTGTTATAATAGTCCTTATTAATAACTGTTTCGTCGCCTATGTCATCGGTTTTGAGTTCGAAGGAGTTCATGATCTCGATGTTTCGACCCTTTTGCTTTCCGATGAGAGCTCCGTACACCTGTCTCGGTTCTCCATGCTGCGCCCGGAAACGGGTCCAATGCTCTGATATATTCATTATAACCAGCGGATGCAAGGATATTGTCACCGAGGCGCTGGTTCCTGCTGCAGCCATGACGTTTCCTCCCTTTGACTGAGCCCCTGTGGGATTCGGAGCCGGGTCCTGCGCTTGGCCGCTGGAGCTGGAAGTCGCCGCCGACGAGGTGCTCGGCTTGGCTGACAAGTCCACATCCACTTCCATTTGCTCCATGCTGACGGGGGGCTTGAGTTTAATCGTAATTTATTGTAAAATAATTAATACAAATTCTTTTTGTTTGATAAGCCCAGCTTCTTCTTCTTCCCGCGCCAGTCACAGTCCGTGTTTTTGGCTGTGGTTTTAAAGCGTTTACCAACTCTGTTTGTGCCTAAGCTCTGGCAACTCTGTGACATGATATGCTTTTATTTCCTTTCAAAAAATATTTGATTGGAATTATATTTTTTACTATATATGTATTTACTGTTTTGTATATGTATTTACTTTAAAATTACATCTACTTCCCCTTTAAAATGTGTAAAAATAGAAGGAAAGAAAAAAATGTCCCAAGCGCAGACTATATCATGGCCAATTCTCATCCGATTCTCAAGCGGAATATCTTAAAAGATTTCCTAATCGATTCTCTATCAACCTGAATCAAAACCTGATCACAAATAAATTTTTAGATTTTTTGTCATATTTTTCTGGGGAGAAATATGACAAAATGAAAAAGTGCTTTGGAAGCACAAACAGCGCAAAGGGAAGGCTATATCATGGCCAATTCTCATCCGATTCTCAAGCGGAATATCTTAAAAGATTTGTAGATCGATTCCCTATCAAGCTGAATCAAAAACTGATCACACATAAATATTTAAATTTTTTGTCATATTTTCCTGGGGAGAAATATGACAAAATGAAAAGGCTTTGGAAGCACAAACACCCCAAAGCGAAGGCTATATCATAGCCAATTCTCATCCGATTCTCAAGCGGAATATCTTAAAAGATTTGTGGATCGATTCCCTATCAATCTGAATCAAAAACTGATCACAAATAAATATTTAAATTTTTTGTCATATTTTCCTGGGGAGAAATATGACAAAATGAAAAAGTGCTTTGGAAGCACAAACACCCCAAAGCGAAGGCTATATCATAGCGAATTCTCATCCGATTCTCAAGCGGAATATCTTAAAAGATTTGTGGATCGATTCCCTATCAAGTTGAATCAAAAACTGATCACACATAAATATTTAAATTTTTTGTCATATTTTCCTGGGGAGAAATATGACAAAATGAAAAAGTGCTTTGGAAGCACAAACGGCCCAAAGCGAAGGGTGTATCATGGCCAATTCTCATCCGATTCTCAAGCGGAATATCTTAAAAGATTTGTGGATCGATTCCCTATCAAGTTGAATCAAAAACTGATCACACATAAATATTTAAATTTTTTGTCATATTTTCCTGGGGAGAAATATGACAAAATGAAAAAGTGCTTTGGAAGCACAAACGGCCCAAAGCGAAGGGTGTATCATGGCCAATTCTCATCCGATTCTCAAGCGGAATATCTTAAAAGATTTGTGGATCGATTTCCTATCAACCTGAATCAAAAACTGATCACAAATAAATATTTTGATTTTTTGTCATTTTTTTCTGGGTAGAAATATGACAAAATCAAAAAATGCTTTGAAAGCACAAACGGCTCAAAGCGAAGGCTGTATTATGGCCAATTCTCATCCGATTCTCAAGCGGAATATCTTAAAAGCTTTGTGGATCGATTCCCTATCATGCTGAATCAAAAACTGATCACAAATAAATTTTTAAATTTTTTGTCATATTTTTCAGGGGAGAAATATGGCAAAATGAAAAAGTGCTTTGGAAGCACAAACGGCCAAAAGCGAAGGATGTATCATGGCCAATTCTCATCCGATTCTCAAGCGGAATATCTTAAACGATTTCTCAATCGATTCTCTATCAACCTGAATAAAAAACTGATCACAAATAAGTTTTTAGAAAAATTATTTAATTTGTGGTCCGGGAAGGAGGCGGCTTCGCGAGGCAACCGGGATTCGATCCCGGTCCGGTTGCCTCGCGAAGCCGCAACTAAATCCGGATCCGAATCCAGATCCGAATCCAAATCCGATTAAGAACCTTTATTGGCCATGAACGAGGGCGAGGACGCGGCCGAGGACGAGGACGAGGACGAGGACGTGGACGTAGACATGGACAAGTCTGTCAACGGCGCCAAAACAGAAATCGCGTAAAAGCCTCGCCAAGCTTTTTCCAAAATAATAATAAATATTAAAGGCTAGAAAAAATGAATTAAAAATGTAAAGCTCTCCTCCTCGATTCTCAATAGGTGTACTTAACAGCCGAGTTATAGGAAATATCTTTTAAATTTTAGTGCCCTCCTCCTCGATTCTCAAAAATTGCACTTAACAAAACCCAACATTTAAATTTAAAATGTTAAATAACAGCGTACTGAACAGAATTTCACTTTAATTCTAATGTTAACTTTAATTCTAATGTTAAAAAACAGTGCCCTCCTCCTCGATTCTCATAAGTTGCACTTAACAAAACGTAAAATTTAATTGTAAACTGTTAAATAACAGCGCACTGAACAGAATTTAACTTTAATTCTAATGTTAACTTTAATTCTTATGTTAAAAATCAGTGCCCTCCTCCTCGATTCTCATAAGTTGCACTTAACAAAACGTAAAATTTAATTCTAAACTGTTAAATAACAGCGCACTTAACAGAATTTAACTTTAATTCCTATGTTAACTTTAATTTTGATGTTAAATAACAGTGCCCTCCTCCTCGATTCTCATTAATTGCATTTAACAAAACTTACCATTTAATTCTGAAATGTTAAATAACAGCGCACTTAACCGAATTTAACTTTAATTCTGATGTAAACTTTAATTCTAATGTTAAATAAAAATCGCCCTCCTCCTCGATTCTCATAAGTTGCATTTAACAAGGACCTTTCTTGTATTAAAAAAATATACTTAATAATAAATATTAACGGCTAGAAAAAGTTAATTAAAAGTGTAGAGCCCTCCTCCTCGATTCTTATAATGTGTACTTAACAAGCACCTTAAATCAAAGAATTGTTTCGCCCAACTTAAGCTTCTTCACCTTATTTAATTTCTAAGGTACAATTAAATAACAACTTCACAAATTAAACAATTCTTTGATAATTTTATTTCATATATTGAATAACCGTCCTTGACAAAGTTTACAGATCTTAATAATTTAATTGAAGAAGTTGGCTGCATTACCAAATGCGGCAAGTATCCTCTTGAAGATGCATTGGCAGACACCTCAAAAAAATTATGAAATCAAAGGAATGTTTAATATGGCCCAATAGATTATGAAATACATCTACTTCCCCTTTAAAATGTGTGAAAATAGACGGAAAGGAAAAAAAGAAATACCCCAAGCGAAGGCAATATATTTGCCAATATACATCAGATTCTAAATGGAATAACCTTAAATTTAGCCTGAAGCGCGATCCGATATCGTTCTATTTAAAATTCTTAATATTTGTAAAGTTCTTTCGTCCCCCATTTTCCGGCGTTTTAAAATAAACAAAACACACTCGGTTGGTTTTCAAAATTTATCTTTTCTTCACTTTTATTTGTCTTCGCTTTTAATATAGTTTTTCGTCCATATTTGTTTGTGCGAATGTTGTAAGTTAGACTAGTTGGCTTAAGACTACAAATATTTAACATTAACATTTAACAGGCTATTTACAAAATCGTCTATACACACTACAATTATCGCTTACGTATAGTGGGGAGCTGAGCTCCCGCTCAAATAAGACTAATCGCGCATCTTTCGTGAGGTTCTAGAATTAGGCGACTTACACTTTAAGCAGATCTTGAAAATTGACCCAGTTTCTTTGTACAGTTGCATACCATACCACTATGCAGTACAAAATACAAAATACAGTTACAGATACAGATACAGGCGAAGCAATCAAGCAAAGCTACCATGTGGGGCTGGTCAATAATCGAATTACGTATACGCCCCATGATCCATGTGGACTTCCTCTGCGTCCGCGTCTATCTGTGTATGTGTGCTCGAGTGTTTCTATGTGTTCTTTGTGTGTGTGTGTGCTTGCGTTTATGGCTCTTAAGCTTAGCTTAGCATAAGTTGAAACCTTTGTACCAAAACTACTTCCAACGTCTCTGCATTTTACGTTTCCTTTGTTGCCAACACCAATCTGTTCAGTTTTCTCGACATTTCGTTTTCCCCTCGAGCATGGAAGCACTTATTGTCCATCTCCGATTCGTATATATGTATTTAATCTTAGTTAGCTTTCAGTTTCTGGGCAGGCATTGCCATTGTGCTGCAGTTGTTGTTGTTATCCGCCTCAATGGACTTGGCTGTCAGCAGTTGCTGCTGCTGCTTCTGCTGCTGTTCCTTGGACTTCCTGTAGCTCTGCATGTAGAAGTTCATGAAGAGGCAGAAGAAAATGGACGCATTCAGCAGGAGCAGGGCGGAGATGAATTTGGAGAACTGGCACTGGTTGCTGAAGAGGGCGCGGGTAGTGTGGAAAATGCACAGAACAAACTGAGCCTGTAAAAGGAAAATTATTGAATAATTTCAGTTCAAATTATATTCATACTTTCTATTATCTAATAACTATCAAAGGGTGTGCTGAGAAAGCAGCGTTTTTTTAAGTTAATCACATATGAACAGATCTCTCGGGCGTTGTGAGAATCATTCCAATAATAATCTTGTTAGTCTGAATGCTGAGAAAGTTTTGAATCAAATGACATGCCCCCTCGTGGTCAGTTGGCTGAACTTGATCCTCCTCTTTCTGGTCATTCGAAGGGCAGAGCTAGTCTCGTTACGGAAGCTGTAACGTCATCAAATTAGCCAAACTGCCGAGTCATAACTTTTTTCAAATCCCACATCGTAGCTCTTGAGTGTGGACAATAAAATGGCTAAATACGAGTCTACTGTGGCAATGTGAAGGACCCTTGAGCTGGGCCGGGTAATCAAAAACCACTCAGTTAGCGAGCAATTGAGTACTTGATTAGAATTGGCTGCAGTGACTGTTATGCGACTATTAACTATCCATGATGCCAGTGGTTGTGCTTTTAGCTTTTAGTCTAACAAGTTGGCTTTGGGTTCTCGATACTTCTCGATAGCTGCTTCCATTGGCCTTTGGCGACCCCAAGGCGCGTGTTATAAAACCCATATTCAACGCCTTCCAGCATTATTGATCGATCAGTACTTGAAGATATGATTCGATTGCATCCACTGCCGCCTATGTCGAGGAGCAGCGGAAAACCTGCTTGGCTTTCGTGCTTGTGTTTCGATTTTTTGGTGACCTACAAATTATTACGCTGGCCAGCCAAGCGATGCAGGTTTCCATTACCAACGGAGTAAGTACCACAGTGGCAAGTGGTAAGTGGCACAGTTGGCCAAGTTGGTAACTGCAACAGCCACTGTCGAAGTTTGCCGTTGAAAGCCAACGTCGATGCTTAAATGCTTCATTGGTCGTAACACGAGTCCAACGGCACTGTGGGTTTTTAGCTGAATCTTTTAAGTTTAGCATATCCGAAAATTTCCATATTCTTTGTTGGAAATACTTTAAAAGACCTCTTTGTTTTCGGAACATGAAGCCGGTAACCGCAGTAGCCTCTTTAATAAATTGAGTATAATTAAGTGCCAAATTATTTTGCACGTTTTCTTAAGCATTTTGACCTCGGCGTTTTCTTGTGGCTTTGTGTCGTATTTTGGGATTTCCTATGAGAGATCATTGAAAGTTCTTCAAAATTGTTGCTCTTAGTAGCCCATAACCATAAAATCAATCTTAAACTACATCTTTTTGGGCTAGTCCAAATATCTGACCCAAATAAATGTATTTATTTTATCAGATTGCAATTTAAAGACACTAGACTCCTTTCTAAACAGTTTTGGCTGACTTTGGCAAGGTCTCAGACACCTTTAATTGATCGCAATTACCCTTTTAAATAAGCGATATCTAATATTAATTGCTACCTAGTCTGAGAAGATATTTTAAAATTATCTTGCCAATTGGTTCCACTGTTCCACCATTATTAATTTCAATCGATTGCCTAATCCTGCCACAGAGCATTGAATGTTGTGCGTTGGTGTTTGTGTGTGCGTGCACCGGTAAACACCGGGCTAGTTGCACTTGCAACATGACTGAACTGGACACCAAAACATAAAACTGGATGCCATGCCATGCCGACATGAACCCGTCCGTGGCTGGCAATTGAAAGTGGCAGATCGCTTGTTGACTTTTACCCAGACATGCCGAGCAAAATTGCATGAGTAGTCTGCCCAGTGGTCGCCATCGGCAGCCACAACGTTATAGACAAAGCCACATTTATGAGTGTTTGTATGTAGCCGACATCGCAATAGCCCGACATAGACACTCACCTGGTTGGTGTGGCAAGTTCGTCGCGGTACTGGATAAAAGTGAACGCGCTTCTGGTAGCTCGCAACTTGGATCACGGAGCACAGAGCCGGGCTTCTGGGGTAGCCAACATTCATTGCCGCAAAACGGAACGAACACGAAATGATAATGTAATCGAAACTGGTCGGATCGGCGGTTGGTTTGGTGGCTGGTTTTGGTGGTGCACCAAATGTGGAAACTTTTTTTGGAATTGGTGGAATTGGAATTGGCCTACCTCAACGGACTGGCTAGGATGTTGCAATAAATCGCGCCTAGCACGCCGTAAATATGGCCAACAATCGGCAAATCGGAACTTAACTTCAACTTGGGCTTGGCTATTAACCAAAATGTGGAGCACACGATATATGGCTATGTACTTTTATTTCTTTGTGGTTAATTGCCGGACAGGAACAGTAAGAATCTGACTGGTTGTCGGTTGTCCGACCCATTGCTACTGCTTTTGAAAGCAACCCAGCACAGTGCACAATGTAAGCAACCACACTACCGCCTAGGGCAATAAAAGTAAACAGTTGCCGACGTGGGCATGACAGATAAATTATCTATAAGATGCGCTCGCCTACTCATTAAATATGTCAGTGCAGCGCAGCGCGGCGGTAATCGCTAGAATCCAGCGACAAGCAATTGGAAAATAACAAGAAAAATGCTCAATAACAACAACAACAGGCACACAATACTAGGCAGGTACAACAGCGAACAAAATAAGCACTAAAATGACTAAATATATGCAAAATATCATAGACGCATAAAATGAGCACAGTGAGCACTGCTTAGCGTAGATTGTAAGCTTCTAAAGGGGGCAGGTTCAGTGACCAATATTTGAATCATAAAAATATCAATAAAGATGACATAGTTGCGTGCATCATAAAAAAATCTAGAAATACGATTAGATTCACCTTTCTATTTACGGAATTCCCTGTGTTTATGTTGTTTAATGAATTTACATTCTAGTTATAACAAAATATTGGACTTTATAGTATTGAAAAGCAACTGCGTTAGTGCCTCCTGAACATTAATTTCTATATAAAACCTGTGCTTACTACTTAAGTTAGTCACCGAACGTTTGACAACTCAACTGTGGAGCAGAGCTTCAAGGCGATTCACAACATGCGGCGAATGTGACAACAACAGCAATGAATCGCGATTCAAAGGAGGCCAGCAACGGCAGAACAAACTAAACTTGCCATATTTCTTTGCGTTTCAAGAATTTCGAAACTTCGAAAATGAGATAGAGATACGAAACAAAAAGTATCTACGACTATACCATACATGCGAGCTAAAATGCAATGGAACTCACTTATTTACCAGCTTAAGATGTCGGTGTTCGAGTATGTTTGGGGACTTTCAATTATGCGTAACAACATAAAACCAGAAACGGAAAACAGAGACTGGTCTACGAGAACCATTCAAGTGGAGCCGAGCCAATTCTATACAGTAGCCAAGACACTAATGCCAAGACAACAAAAAATAGATGGGAATAACCAGAGACAAGTTGAGATCGGAATCGAAGTGGTCTAGATCACATCATCTCTGAGTTCGTATCGGGTTTTGCCACACTTTCGATTTCGGCGACAAAAATCTTGGATCTTATGCAATTTCTCAGAATGCATTATTGATGTTCGAGAGATTTGGCCTTTGGCCGAAAAGTTTGGGCCAGAAGTTTGCCAAAGTCTCAAAGCGGTAAGACAAACAACTGGCGCACCAGAGGCCAAATCTCTGCGGCATTTCGGTGTTTTAGCGAATGCAAGACACAGTTAGAAGCATTAGCCAACATTTTTATTTTGGTAATAAAACGTTGTGCTTGTGTGTATTTGTGGGCCTTTGGGCCCAATGAATAATGCCAATTTATGTGGCAGAGGCTGACTCTGAGGCACGGCTCGGACTGCCGGTCTAACTGGTTTGCATTTTTGGCAGCGTCTTGGCCATTCCTATCTAGCAAAGCAATTGCCAACGGCGACTAAGTTCGATCTAAGTCCGAATAAATTCCGAATAAACATTTCACACATGCCGAATTCTAAAACAAGTTTCATTTAATTTTTTAGTTGTATAGTGCTGGTGCTGGTTCTGATATCTGTGCTGGAACTGATTCAATTTTAATGAGTCGGTACTTACGATCTGGAGCTCAGTCATGTATTTCTTCCACCACAGGAACTTGGCGTATTCGGGTCCCATGGCAGCCATCATGTAATAGAAGTACATGCACACGTGCACAAAGTTGTTCAACAGATTCGGGAAAGTTGCATTTCCACCTGCAAAAGGAGGATGAAGAATTTGAGTCAGGATACTCAGTGGTTTTGGGGATTACCAAAGCACTCACCTGCAAGGAACTTGACTAGCACCCAGGTCTCCAGCGGAGTCACCGAATGGTGATACACATGCAGCCAGGTGATCTGCGACGACTTCTTGCGTAGCACAAAGAACACGGTATCGGCGAATTCGGTCAGCTTTGAGAGGTAGTACAGGTAGCAGAGGTTGAGCATCTGGAAAAGAAAAAGTAAAAGTGCGTGGTGAGGTAAGAAGAAAGTGATATTAGCGTGGCTGACCTAGCAAGGTCGTTGCGCAATTCTCGTCCACCGAGCAACGTGCTCAATTAGCGTAGAAACCGCCGAGTAGAAAAGAAGAACTTGCGCAATGACATTGACAAAGTTTCGTTCCGCCGCGTCTCGTTTACAAAAGTTTCGTTTCGCGTTGTTTCTTTTTTGGCGTACAAAGCCAAGTACTTTAGTATTTTGTTTTCATTTTTCAAACTAAAGAATTTGCTGGTGCAAGTGTTTGCCAGTGTCTTCATGCCCGCGTCTCTCGGTTTGCCTCTTCGCGGGGCACACGCGGCGTATGAGCAATGTAAACAGTGCCGACTTTTATGACTCTGCTAAGGCGCCGTGGACTTATGGAAATGTTAATAAAAATGGATGACGGATGCTAATGACACTAAAGTCCAGCCTTTGTGTCAGAGTTTATTGACTTGTCTTAGGTCTTTGGTTTTCTATTTGTGTTCGGTTACTATCTGAGTTCGTTGCGGATGTGAAACCGATCAATGAATGAATTGGGAAAAAGCCTCTTAGCCTCTTAGAGTTTTACCGATTTTATGCTCTATTGATTTAAAGCTCAAACATCGACAATGTACAATCACAATTTCAAACAAACCGCGGAACAAACTCAACTGTTTGAAACCGCAGTAAATGTTGTTAATTTGATTGTAACTCTGGCAATAGTAGAAGACCTTGGGGAGTGGCAGTCTCTAATAAGATGTTGAAACTTATATTTAATACGAGTATAGATGTTAAATATTCTAGTTAGAGGTCCAAAATATAGGTAAATTTTCAAAATTGAAAATGTAAACATAGAAATGAAGTGTATTTTCCAATCGGATTATCTTGAGTTTCAAATTGCTTCAGTTACACTTTTACGAATACTTAAATGTCTCATTTGTGGTGCCCGGGCAAATTGGCATAAAATTATGTGTTTAACTTTAAACTCTCATTACACAATTGTTTATTTAATCGTTTTCAAGCTGAGAACTTTATTTTGTGGTTGGGGAATCAATAAGAAGGCATAACAAATGGTTGTCCCAAAAACAATTAGTTGTAGAATTTAGATTAAGAAGCTCTTTAATTGTCCGGCTTAGACATTTGAATGTGAACTTTGTGCCGTCATAGAGGCATAATTAAAACATTATTCCGCAGGTCTTTGTTTTTCTTTTGTATTTTGCTTTATTTTGCGTCTGCGCGGTCAGCCAAAAATAAAAAAACAAGTGGCTTTGAGCTGAACTTTACGCGCAAACTAAATTGGTCTTGAGGCTAGCGGAGTCAGTGAATCATTCAAAATAAAGGCAACGAACTTGCTAGTCGAGAGCGGAAGATGACTCCGACAAGGTAAGGCCAAACAAAAAAAGAAGCAAATGATTAGCTTTTTATATAATGGAACTAATAAAATGAGTTAAGTCCACGCGTGCCTCACGACACCGAAGCTCAATTCGGGAATAAGCGAGTTTCGATCGAATTTTGGTTATGACTTAAAATTTAGAATTTGAATGACCGGTTACGTCAACTTACCCGCTTTGAACTGGGACCATCAGAATAGTCGACCGGTTGGCACTTCAGATTGTAGTAGTTCAGCCAGCCAGCCATTAGATGCTGGAGCGTAATAAAAAGCAAAAAATCGGGGATTGGTGTTAGAAGAGGGCATACATTAGGCTAATTTCGAAGTCCGGACTCACCTCGTAAAACATATAGCCACTGAGCAGCACCTGGAAGGCATTGTAGACGACTAGAGTGCGCCGGAGCTGGAAGGGCTTGCGGTCGCGCATGAAGAGCGGTCCCAGAACCAGGACCCAGGACAAGTACACGGCAACCAGAGCAAAGGTGAACATCGGATGGTCCATCAGAGGATACCGTTCAGCTCGCGGATCTGTCAATTAAGCCGAGGAATCGCAAAATTAATAACCGCAATTTGTTTTTTAATTCATTTCGATTTCTGTTTCTGTGTATGTTAATGCAGAGACTAGTCGCAACAGCATACATTTGCATTTCATTAACTTATAGCACTTCGAGTTAAGATAACCATTCAATTTATCTGAAGCTGAATGAAATCGTGGCTAAATTTACAAAAACATTTACCGGCAATGTTGTCACTGGATTGTTTAAAGTGTCAGCAAATCGCGCCTTTGCGCTGAGCAATAAATGTAAAAAATATGTGAGGTCGGCATACCAGCTTATTAAGGAATTATTCCACTTCTAAATAGGCATTGTAGTCATACTTCAATAATACGAGTATATCGAGGAACCCCCAGAACTGTAATGCTAATGAATTACAAATGGCTTACAAGCCAGCTTGGAATCTTATTGATCAACATTTCCACTGCCCCTTGGCTGTTTACTACGGAAAATGATTAAAGGCATAGTCAAGATTTATGAACCAATAATCTTGCTTATAAAAGTTGGTTGATTAGAATATATTGGTAATTTCCATAGGAAAGCTAACGTCACGTCAGGTGGTAATTCTTGACCTGTTTTGTTCGAGTGTCAATTTTTCTGTGAAATCGAATATTTGTTAACTTTCACTTTTCTACTTATGTTTTTTTTAATAATTTGCTTTATTCAAAATATTAGCTATATATATTTTAGAAAAAAATTTTGTCACATTTTTTTTTTCGAGTTCGTTGCCTAAGTCTTTTGTTTGAAATTTATTCCTTAACAGTTTTAAGTCGGAAATGTGTTATTTTATATTCGTTAGACAAGTTCATTAATATTTAATTCAAAAATCAATAATTTTTAATTTTTTAAAAGCATTTGAATGTCATTAATCTTCACAACTGACTTTCATTGTCAGGAATTTCCGTTTGAACCCTTCTGGCAGTCAAAATGTCAAAAGTTCGAATTGTTTTTGTTGTCATTGTACTTAATAAATATATGCTCAGCTGCACACGCAAAAACCAAAGGTAAACTTCAAAAATATCTAAGATAAGCCATGGCAGTGGCTTACCAAGCAAAGATTTAGGGGGCTTGGGCTTAAGAAACCCTTGCAAAAATTCATGTATTTGCAGTCTGCCTCGCGTGGATATCCAACTCGGTTTAACTTACTAAACCGTAGATTAGTTTCAGTTTAAATTCATTTACAATGCCTTGTTAAACTAATGCCACTTTATTGACCTTTTAACGGTTATAACTGGAACGGAATTTATCTTTTGGCTATGAGTTTTATAAAAATTTTTAGGAATTGCCCAGCTCAAATATCGAAATCCCCAAAAAATGCGATTATGATCCACCTCTGAAAAATGTAAATACATTTTAATTACGTTAATAATTGTCAAAAATACAATTGGCATGGCCAAGGTCGCCATTTAATACCGCATACACATAGAAGATTAAAAAAAAAAAACCTTTTTTAATTGTCCTAGAAGTTTTTTGACTGAGCTTTCGGCTTTGTTTCTTCTGTTTTCGTTTTCGTTATCGTTTTTGGTTAATTTTTTTTTTAATATTTTGTTGGGTTTTTGACGTTTCTTTGCCGTTTTGTACTCGCTTTGTTGGCGTTTACGTTAACGTTTTTGTTATGATTTGGTAGACATTAAAAATGGCAATTCATCATTTTTATGCACTTATAATGTGGCTACAATTGGAGTGCTGTTGCACTTGCAGCACTGTTTAACGACTCTCTGATTTATGGCTTATGCAGGGATTACAATCAGAATTGAAGACACTTGACACCTACCGCCGTAATCCTCTTCCACCAGTTGGTAGTAGCGCTGGACCAGGCCCGTGTAATTGCGCGTGATGTGATGGGTCTTAAACTCATCCAGTGCAATATTGGCGATCTCAACGACCATTTCGAATCGTGAGCTGCCATTGTAGTATTGGTAATTCATTGCCATGTTGCGGTTTTCGATGATTGTTTGCGTTTGCTCCTTAAATCGTAGAGTTGCAAAACTCAAGTTTCAACACTTTTAATTTTTGTTGTTGGTTTTTGGTTTAATCCTATTCTTTGATATTTCAGAGACTCGCCGCAGGCTGCGCTCAAGCCGTGTGGTAAGACACTTTCTTATCCGGCTTCCGTCGCAGGGAAGCTTTGAACACGCTCAGAAAATCACTTTTCGACTCGCTTCGCAAAAATTTCAAAATACTTAAATTCGACGCGCAGACTTGGCTTGGCTTGGATTCTACCACCACACCGTAGGAATGTTTATGCTCAACTGAATCTGAAACTTCTCAGCAATCACAAGATAAAGTAACTTTTTCGCTGCGGCAGAGCAGAGCAGAGCGGTGGCAGCAGCAGCAGCAGCAGCGATCGCCTCGCTTTTGCAAAATACTTAGCAACTACAACTACAAAATATCAAAAAAAAAAAACACACTGGTACTAGTAGAAATATTCGTAAATACTAACGATTCGCCGACTTCGGAAACTGAACGAAAACCGACTGCTCGCACAGAACAACGGAAGTTTCGTTAAGTTCGCCGCATTGCATGCAACTCTACGTGCGAGTATCTGTATCTGCAGCTGTCTGCGTGTATCTTTGTATCTGTGCTTGGCCCAGTGAGTTGGTTTTTTTTTTTGGTAGCTACTCGGTGATTTTTTTAACATGTTCCGTTTGGCATTCAACTTTGATGCTGCTGCCGACCGCCGCTTGGTAGTTTAGCGGGTGAATTTGCTTTTTTATAGGTCAATGCACTAAGATATGGCTGAGTTATTTATTGTTTGAAAATGGAAATGGAAATGGCTTGGCAAAGAACACTTTTGAGTACTATTTGGTAAAGAAGCATAAAGCGTCAGAAGGTTAATTTCCATGCAAATATTTATGGTATGAACTTAAGGAATTTTGTTGTAGAACCACCAAATAGTAAAACCACTCTGTATGTTTATTTGTATGAGAAAGGAATTATAGAAAATCACTGACTCAATTAAAAATATAGCCTATTGAATGTAAATGTATTCCCCTTTATAAATAATCCCATTTCTCAATGGCATCAATTATTTTTAGATATTGTCTAAATCATCTATCGATCCATCAAGTATTTCCAAAGCCCCAACAAATAATGGAAAAATTGATTATAATTTTTCCTAAATTATTATTATCTGTTTACCTGGTTTTAATTTAAATAAATAAATGAATAAATAAATAGTTTTATTTAACATCAAAATGTCTAATACTTTAATTAGTCTGACGTTAAGTTGTTTTAATCATAGGAAACCCCAGGTGACAGCTGAAAATAAACCAACCTAAACATATGGAAAAGAAATTTCTCGGAAGCATATACTTCACACTTTTATTTTCCATCTTCAAGGAGTGAAACTACTAAGTTAGCCACAAATTACTATTAATTAAAACAGGTTTTTTAATGTGTGTGCCTTACTTTGCTCTAAACTAAATGGAGTGCTCAGGCTAAGCTAATTCCTGGACTTCCTGCTTGTCGTTGTGCGACCTTAGGTGATGTGTTGATTTTTAGCGACATTATGCCATTGTAATTTCCCATTCATGCTTACAAGCCAGCTAGAATAACCTGTTCTTGGGCATTTGGCCCTGAAGGTGTTGATTTGGGGTTTGTTGATATGCTAAATAGGTTCTCGGGTTGTTAGACATTCGGGCATCAGCATCCCGAGGAGGATTCTAGAGTGTGGTAAACATGTCAAGGTGGCACTTATTTTTAGTTTCATACGGCCTTAGATCCATAATCGATATGGAGCATTATATATGGTACGTGCAGAAGCCTCTCGTGATCAAGGCAAAGGGTATGAGGTAGTGGCACAGGCCATGGGTCATTAAATTGTGTAAAGTATCGGACGTGCGACAAAGCCTTCATCGGGTAATCTTACGGCCAGGTAATTAGGGCCATTGAGTGCCGCTCGAACGACTCTTCGCACAGAACCATTTTGCGTTTTGTGACAAATTAACGCCGTGCTCATTGAGTGGCAAGTAAATGGTTCTTTGAAGTTCAGTACAACTCTGTTCGACCTTTGACTGGCTTGATTATTTTGGCCATGTTGGCAAGGATGACGTAGATTGACTTCTGCTTCTGCTTCTGTATCTATTTTCTTAGTTTGGCTTTTTGCTAACGGTTGAATGCGATTGGCCATGCTTGGCCCGGCTTGGCCCGGCTCTGCCATTTCGTTTTCACTGGCTCCTAGCCCATGGATGAGCTTGGTAACAACTCACCAGACCCATGGCATTTCACGGTCTAGGTCTAGGTTAGTCGGAAGTCAAAGAAGGCAACACCGCCAGCCAACCGGACCAAGATTTCGATGATAAATGTATGCTTTGATAGCTCCAGTTTTGTTGTGATCTTTTGAGTCTCATTTTTTTTGCATTTTTTGCCGGCAAGTCTGCGGCAAAATCATTTTGCAAATTTCCGTTCCATCAATGTGATATTAGTATTTGCCATTGGCTAAAAATCTCCAACTCTATCATAAATAATACCATATATTTTGAATATGTTTATTGTGGTAGATGGTAAATGTTTGTCGCTTATTATACGCCTGATTAATGGCCCTGGTGTTGAAAAGACTTAAGGAAATTTCGAGTCGACAGAAAAATTTGTCACAAGTTAATTTGGAAATTGTTAAACATTAGCTAAAGGTTTCAATAATTTAACATTCATAAAAATTATCGGTTTCTTAAATGCTTTCGACAAAAGGGGAACGATTTTAAAGCAAAAAGTTAAGGAAAGGGGATTTGTAGAAACTTTCCTATAGCCTGAGTTTCTGTAATTAAAGTTTGAACAATATTTTTCCACTATTCATTCATCAATAGCTGATGCAATCAAATGATTACCAAGTTGTTATATATTTTATTGGCAACGGTAGAGTAACTTATAAAAAACAAACATATAATTTTTTACTATTTACTTTATCTTTTAGCTTATTTATTTCTGAGCTCCGTTTCTACCTGTAGAATGTTTGCCAGACCAAAGAATGAGTTTGCAGAAATTTCAATTAGCAAATTGATGTGGCAAATAATTAGCAATCATAAATTAATTAGCGTTGAATAGAATAAGGTGTGGGTGTTAACACGAGAGACCGTGGGGGCGTTTTTGGAGCGTTTTAAAGCGCCTGAGCTGGAATTGATTGACCGCTGACCCCGAGCGTTTAGTAATTGATAACGGCAGTATTTTCGAAAGGCAGATTAGAGGTCAAATCAAATCGAAGCAATTAATAATTACACAGGTACAGCGGCTTGTTAAATCTTTCCATTAAGTCGGAATTTTTTTTAAAGCAAAGTTGAGCAATTTCTGCTATTGGATTGCTAAATGTTTCATGTCAACTTTTTGACTGCTGGGCTTATCTGATCCGCGGATCGGGCCATACTTAGTCTTAATTGCGTTGCAATTTGGTGCAGAAAAGCGAGCACGCCCTGACCCTGAAGACGGGCCAGAAACCGAGAGAGACACGACTTTTAATAGTCAGTATTTAAATATATTTATACCGTACTCGTGTGTGCAGATGATTTGGATGGTCGGAATTTCAAGCTCAATATGCGAAGACTGGCATGGCTAAGACTTTTGCCGAGCACACATCACTTATGGCCCTAATTGGATGGGCAAACCCAGAAGTTGAATGCCCAGATTCACTTGAATAATCGCCAAAGAATCGGGCACACCGGCAGGGAATCGATGGTCAGGCTCACTAATTTGGCTAAAATGTTTTAAAGGCCGTGTCTTGCGTCTTGGGGATGTTAATCAATTGACCAAACTTATGCTCAGTTACAGCAAACAAAAAACCGAAATATAGAAAATAAAGAAGGGTACTCCCAGAAAAAATCTCCGAAAATACAATATATGAGCTCAACAAACAAGTCCGTCTGGCGGAGCGACTCTTGGCATGTTTTATTTTCGGGTTTATGAGCCAAGACGGCACTAAATGACAAAGTTCTTGGCAACACACGACGACGCTGAACTTGAAATTGACTTGAAAAAACTTTGCGATATATATTTCGGAATATTAATTAAGAGCAGGCTACTCCAAGAATAGATCCAGCGTCAGTCAATTAGCAATTAAAAGTTCACTTTGAACTTGACACAGTTGTGGAGCGCAAAAATTAAACAGAAACAAATACAGATAAAAAATTGCCACATAATGAAACGAACTGAAAGCTGGCAGAAAATATTGAGACTATAATATATAATTATGCATTTTAATTGGCGGCTTAATGAAAACGGCTCTGCGCCATCGAATCTATAAAGCTTCTTAGGCATATTCTCTGATTCGGCGTCACCGATTCCGATCGATCGATCGATCGATCGGTTCAAGCGATCAGGAAACGGAAGTAACGATTTCTTTTTTTCGCCACATATTAATCTTTTTGTTTTCCTCTCAATTTATCGCCCAAAACGAGTTCCTCCAAGGGCAGAGCAGCCACTGCGACTACGTCTCCAAAATTCCAAAAATTCGATTGATCGAGAAAACGGAGAGTATGCCAGAGCTCCGCTAGATTTATTAACTTCGCCAGCTTCGAATAATGTCTATCGGCATTTCCGTGCTCGGCCAAACAAGTTCGATTTACGCAATTAGAGGAGCCACTTGGGATTAGATAATGAGTGCCTATGGGAGGGCCATTGACCTGTTACAGCATTAGAAGCCTTGTCATGTAATCAGTTAATCGGAACAGTTTTTATAGGCTATTGTTTCTTTGGATGGCAAATCAATGGGGTGGTCTAAAAATACTATAATTTGACAGTTACACATCCGACATTCTTTTGTTGGAGTTTTGTTAAAGTGTAAATCACTAGAATTGTCTTGTTTACATTGAAAAGTGAGCAGTTTATAATTCTAAAGGATTTAATAAGATTTCCAAGGTACTCCTTAGGCATTTCCTCGATTTCCATATAATTGTTTAGTCCAATAAATGTCTTTTCTTAAAAAGAACTAAGGTTTTAGCTTCTGAATTTTTATTCTAATGTTTTTATAAAAGGAATACGTGGGAAAACAATATCCTTGTGTTTGAAAAATTGGCTCTAAGAAATGATTTTTCTTTAAAGTTCAACTTTTTTTGTCATATTTATTGATTGGATTTAAGCTTGAAATTCTTTTCTTGATACTTCTTTATTAGGAGCATAAAATAATTTATTCTCCCCAATTCCTAAACATGAATTTAAGTTTTTGGCCAATTCTACACTATAACATCTTATAATTCAAACTATTTTTAAGCCAAAATCTGGCAACACTATTATAAGCTTTAAGCCAAGCTTTGCAAACTTCAACAATAGATGACGTTCACAGACTTGAGACTATGAGATTAAATGTAAAGAAAACGTAGAAAATAGGTTTTTTAAAAGCTAATCAAATAATAAGTTAAATTAAGTGTAAATAAATAAATTAATAATATTTCAAAAATAAGATTTTTATGCAGTTTTATGCAGTTTCAAAGATTAAGATTCTTGTCAAACACTTCGTTCCACATCCTATGTCTAAAGACTCATCTATATCTGTGACTAAGTTAGGTTTCAAATAGCCTCAAAAATGCTGAGATGCCAGCACTAACTCACAAAAAGTTCACAAGCGGTCAATTAAACATTTAAGAGTCTCATTTACAATTGTTGTTAACAATCTAGCCACTAAAAATGCTGTAGGCACAGTGATAAACTTGACTTTAATATGGCTCTAAAGTTTGGATTCGTGCGTCTGAAAACGGAAATTGATTTAAAAATTGGCAAAGAAATTGGCTTGGCGCCCTTTCCGCCAACCTTGGCTTAAAGCAACATGCAAGCGCCACCAGAACTTCTAATTCATTTATAATTTTTGTTTGGGTTTGTTCAAACGATCAATTAAGAATTCTAAAAAGCCAACAAGCTTTGTTTGGCAAAAGAGATTTTTGCACATTTAATTGTTGTTCGTTGTTGACAGTTTTTATTTTTTCTTCGCAATTTGGCTTTAAAAAAGGAGTGATGGCAAGAGGGGTGATGGAATACAAACAGATTCAATAATAATTGTTTAACGGTTGTTGTCGGCCAGTTTGGCTTTTGGCTGTTGGCTGTTGGCTATGTAAATGTTTGCGGAAGATATTTGCATAACTCGCAGTTTGCGAGTTCCCCCCCTTTCAGTGACGAGTCTTAATATTCGATCGCGATCGCCTGAATCGTCTGCAGCGATTGAGATAATAAACTTAAAATGTCTTTTGCATGTTATTATGAACTGCTTTGTGGCCAAACAAAAGACGCATGTCAATGGACAAACCGGAAGAAGTTTCTGATACTAGCGAGAGGCTCACACGGCGTATGATTGATTCCTGGCGAAGGGATTCCCACCGAACTACCGAACCACCGACCCACCAACCCATAGACGACATTCACCCACATTCGACCCCAACGAAACCAAATCATATTCGCCAATCGCCGAGCGATCGGTGAGCTGGTTTTAGATTCGCATTCGTTAGCCGCTAATCGCGATGAGGCAAGTTCAAGTTCAATTCGCCGGTGACACAGTTAACTCTGAATGACCCCAGCCTCTTAAGCCTCAGCCTCAGTCTGATATCTTGGCCAAAGCGTTGGTGTTGGCTTGGTTTTGGATTAGGCTTCGTCTTGACCCGGAAGTCGCATCAATCGAAGCGAGGGGGAACTTTGTGGATCATTAGAATCCAAGCCCTAGGCCTCAAGCCTCAAGAATTTTATGTAAATCATACTTGATCGCAACTCGTGTCTCCTTGAATTAAATAGTCTTTAACGGAACTTCCAAAAGAATTCAAGCTGATGTTGAGCTACACGTTAATACGATTGAATATCGTAAATCGTAATGTTTTATGCTTGTTTAAATCAGTTTTATGCCGTAGCTTGTAAAAAGGGCCGAGAATTCTGTTGATTCAACAGAATTCTTGACTAGCTACGCATGTTCTCTGGTAAAGTTCGAAGTGGTACAACCCGATAATTTGGGTCAAGGTCGAATATATAGAGAATTACCAAAGAGGGGAAACAAAATAGAATGAAAATCTCATTCTGCGGTTCTACAATGTTTGTTTGTTTGTTTAATTTTTTTTGCTTGGCTTATGATGAAAGTGTTTCGGTGGAAAAAAAGTAAAAGTCCATTTAATATTGATTTTAAAGTGTTTGGAAAATGATTAATTGATATTTCCAAGTCATCATCAAAGATTGAGAAATTAAACCAAATTATTCCTTAGTATATTATTTCGTGCCGATAATAATTCTTGAAGTTCCATCGCAATTACTTTGACCATATCGATTCGAAACTGACAATTATTCAAGAATATTTTATGATTCGTTTAATTATACAAAAGGCTGCAGTGCCATATACGAGTAGAATCAGAAATCGAATTAAAATTCAAGCAAATTTAGCAAACAGCACAAAAACAAAGAGCCGGCAATCGTACAGTCTTCCAAAATTTTATCACTCCCCAACATAAGCTGGTGTCGTCGTAATTATCAATAGAAAAACGAGACCAGGCGAAGATCATTCGATTCGTTTGAATGCGAATTCGAATACGAATACATTCGAATCGAATCGAATCCACAAGGCACAAAAGAACATTTCCAACAAAATTAGAGGCGAAGATGAGCATCATTATAGTGACAACCTGCCGAAATGGCCGAGACAAAAGTTGCGAGCCGAGCTAAACAAAAACTGAACTGAAACTGAACCAAAATATAAAAACAAAAAGCTATAGCTACAAATACAATATACAAATCCGTAGCTGAACGGGGAGGTGAAAAAGTGCCAAAGATACAGCAACACCAAATCGAACCTTTAGACGAAATTTTTATACATAGCGGCGTACCAATCGGCTTGGCAGTTCAGTGCGCGTACAAGTCTCGTGGGTAGCGGATGCAGGCAAAGGTATCTCTCCGGCTCCTCTTGGCTAAAGCCAAGCTATAGTCTAGTCCCTAATATCAGTCATAAGAAGCAGATGAAACAAGAGTTACAAACAAAAAACAGAGGTGTCATGGTGTTAACATTAATAGTTGTCGCTACATTTGTCGGTGTTGCTGCTGCATCTGATTTTGTATCTGTATCTGAATCTGTTTCTGGTGTTGGAAATTAAGTGCACGGCAATCGAAAGATTGCAACAGGTGCCTCGAACTCTTCATTGGTGCGAGTGTGTGCGTGTGTATCTCTCAGTGATTAATCAGATCAAATATTTAGTCTTCAACTAGAATGTGTGTTTCATTCAGGGAAACCATTTCGGAGTCCATATCCAGAGCATTTCAGTGGACTTCGGTCATTGGTCTGGTCTGGTTAGATAACGACAAATAAGGCTACCTTCCAAAGTCTACTTCCGAGTCCCCGATACTAGTTCTATCTTTCGTCAAGGTCAATAAGTTTGACTCATATTTTAATTTGCCAAAACGAAACCAACTTGGGATCACTGTTGGGCAATAGGTGACACAATTTTCTATTTGCTCGCTCTGGGCGTGGCCAAGGCCTATGGACAGATTGACAATAAAACCAAGACATCTTCAAGAGGGCCGCCGGCCATTTAACAAATGACTAACCAAGTGGAAATGCCTCAAAATTCCAAATTTGTCGACGATGATCAGCCAGACACGACGGAGACATACGTAGATGTTGTAATTCCCACCCAATCCCAACCAGAAGCTGGTCTTAAACCGCAAAGGTGGAAATAAAAATTATGGCAAGGTCATGCTTCGAACTGAAAATTGATAAACCCGATTTTCTTGGCTTAACATTTATTGTGGCCACTAAATGCGATTAGCACCTTTGTGCCATTTGTCGCCATAGAGATTTTCTGAACCACACATTCTATTTTAACTGTTGCAGCTAATTTTTTGGTAAGAAGGCGAAGCCAAGGGGGCGATGAAGTTCAGGAAATGACTGGAATTCAAGAGGCAAACCTGTTGATTGCCGATGCTGGAGTGTTGGCCAACTCTTGCCCTTCAAAATATTTCAGTTTCCCTCATTTATTATTTCAATTTGCTGCTCACTTCGCACCAAGAAGCCGATCAGAATAGCCTCGAAAGCGACACAATCATAATGCTATTCGATTATTGCGGTCTTAATCGGCCTCAGCCAAGTTCAAGTGTGCGAACGTGATTATGGGACTTTAGCATAATGCTTAATGGTCCTTCGAAGACCGAGTGGCAACTGGAAGCCAGGTTCTTGAGGATGATTAATTATCCATGAGGTGCCATGGAGAACTTACATGGCTTAGAGTATTGCTTCTGTTGAGACTTCAGTGTCGAGTTGAGAGCCAAAAGCGAAAATGTTTTCATCTGCGAGTGGGTTACACATGTGAGACTTTTGTTGAGATATTTTGTTCATTATTTTTGTTTTGTTGGTGGAGTTTAAGTTTGAGGGTCCGGGTCCCAATTTACCTGCCATGAGGCAACCGTGGGCCATGAGGTGGCCACCAATTTGTTGCGGGCTGTTGTGCGCCGCGGTTGTTTAATTCATAATAATGAATATAATTTACTGTTACTGTTACATGATAATTTCACGGCATTTCACCGTCACCGTCACACCAAATCTCAGCAATGCGATTCCAATTGCTATTCTCTCGACTTTGAATAATATTTTATATATGTATATTCAGTTCTGGCCCAGCAGCACGGCAACAGACCAAGATCCAGCAGCAGCAGCAGCAGCAACAGCAGCAAAATGTTTAGTGGCTTGTGGGGATGGCATTAACATAATTTAAATATACTCATACTGATACTACCAGAAAACTTGAAAAAGTCTTTTTCTCATCCAGACTCCCTACCCATTTATGTATATTCCATTCCCATTTAGATTTGGTAAAACTCGTTCGTTGCGACGCGTGCTTAGCAGATTTTTAAATTTCACATCGAAGCCAAATATATATATATACATCCAGATATATATATAAATATATATATTTCATAAAGTTGTATTTGTGGAAGCTGTTGGTCCGCAGACTAATTTAAAAATGGCAGACGTCAACGCAACGCAAAAGGTGGACTATTGGAACTTTTTGTTTACCGATCTGGCGGGTGAGTTGGGCTTTTCTAGCTATCCATCTATCTAAGATGCTTAATCGATTCTCTTATTGTCATGTAGATCCCCGTACCAATGACTGGTTCCTAATCAAGTCGCCCCTGCCGCTGCTGGGAATCCTGGCCTTCTACTTGTTCTTTGTTCTCTACTGGGGACCCCGTTTTATGAAGAACCGCAAGCCCTTCAAGCTGGAGCGCACCCTCTTGTACTACAACTTCTTCCAGGTGGCTCTGAGTGTGTGGATGGTCTACGAGGGCGTCGTCATCTGGCGGTACTACAGCTGGAGGTGCCAGCCGGTGGACTGGTCCAGAACCCCTAAGGCCTACCGTGAAGCCCGCGTCGTCTATGTCTACTACCTGGCCAAGATTACCGAGCTCCTTGACACGATCTTCTTTGTGCTGCGCAAGAACGATCGCCAGGTGACCTTCCTCCATGTCTACCACCACACTGTAATGCCCATGATCAGCTGGGGCACCAGCAAGTACTACCCCGGCGGACACGGCACCTTCATCGGCTGGATCAACTCCTTCGTGCACATCATCATGTACTCCTACTACTTCCTCTCCGCCTTCGGACCCCAGATGCAGAAGTACCTGTGGTGGAAGAAGTACATCACCAACCTGCAGATGGTGAGTAAAAGCTCGGCTTTGAAAACACCTTAAAAACAGCCCCAGAACAATATCCCTAACCTCGCTTGGTTCTTCCCCTTTTCAGATCCAGTTCTGCTGCTGCTTCATCCACCAGACCCAGCTGCTGTACACCGATTGTGGCTATCCCAGGTGGTCAGTGTGCTTCACTCTGCCCAATGCCGTCTTCTTCTACTTCCTGTTCAATGACTTCTACCAGAAGTCCTACAAGAAGAAGCAGGCTGCTGCCAAGGCCAATGCTCTGTTGGCGGAAAATAACAACGACGGCAGCGCCAAGGACCTAAATAAGGCCATTGAGCTGGATCAGAAGCTGAAGCAGAAGGCCTTGTAGGCCCGTAACCATCCACCGAATCACCACCCAACAACCAAGAACCACCACCCACAACCCACCACCACCACCACCACTACCACCCAAAACCCAAGACACACACATCCCTTCAATACTCGTACAAAGCGAGGCACCCATGTTCTAAGTGCAACTTTGTTGACTAATTTCTTAAGTAATCCTCCGCCAAAAACTCAAAAACTGAAAAACTGAACAAAAAAACTGAAAAAAGACGAAAATAAGAAAAGTTACGAAATAGTTAAATTCTGAAGCAAATTGAGTTTTCGAGACACAGATACAGATACACATATTATGTAAATGTTCAAACAGTTGAAATTGCTTTTTGCAGCCATTGTCATCATCGCACACCCCGTTTGAAGTTCGCATTCGGCATTTGGCGGACGGCGGACCCAAATGAAAGAAGTCGTATGTCTTTCGGCCAAAACTGAACTAAGTTAAGTTAAGTAAACAGGCAGAAGAAGCGTTTAGTTGTGTAAATAAGTGTAGGTACGCATATGAATATGTTTTTTTTAGATTTTATATACTCGTGGTATGTAAAGTAGGCATAAAAGAAGTGAAGCGAAAAAAGCTAAATAAAAATAGTAAATAGCAAATAATAAAACAATAAATGCAAACACAGTTTACAAATAAATATAGAATTTTTTCTACAAAAATATCGAAAAACAATGAGAATTATTCTTTGTCAAATGAATACTCGTATAGGAAATGGATGGGATAAAAAAGACCTTGTGGGGTTAAATCTGGAATTGTACCTTTTGAGAGGTGGAAAAAATGTCTATTTTTTCTTAAAACGCATTACTGTCTGAGACAAAATGAATTTCAATAAATGACGACAAGAAATTAATTTAATTTATATTTTTAGCTTCTTGTCCTTGAAGAGCCATTTCCTGCACTCGACTTATGCAGAATCATAAAAGTTCATTCAACGTTTGCTCAAAAGCTAAACATAAATGATATTTGTTTAGGTGAACTTGTTAGGTCAACCCCACCCAGACCTTATCTTAATCTACTTATTCATGATCTTGCTTAAACAACTTGAGAAATAATCTTCTCAAGGAACTAATCTGAATCCAAGCTTATGATGATATATGTATCTATATGTATTGAAAGAAATATGCTCATTCATATATCGGCGGAAGCCAAGACATCCGTGTGACTTAAATTATAGAATGGGCGTGGCTGGAACAGGTCTATGGGGTGATGCAGCATGTCCAGTTCATGAATTTTTACGAGGCTCCAGCTCCGGCACCATAGCTAAGAACACGGCTTGTGTTAGACTCAAGATGTTACCACTCACAAGAGTTTATTCTGTGGTTGAAAATCACCTTGAACGGCTGTCGACAAGATAAGATTTTGATAAATTCCATAGCCTTTTATTGATCAATCAGTCAAAACGGAACCGATCGAGGCGGAAGTGAAAACGCATCTTCGAGTGGGGTTGCGTTGCGCGATGTGCGGATACAGTATCTTAATTCAATATGAAGCCGGTTTGGACAATTGACCTTGATCTTGACCACAAACACAAGAAAACAAGAGTCCAAACCTCTGGGCAAAAACGTTGTTTATCGGACTGGCTTGGACTGGAGCGGAGCTAATACATTGGCCAATATTATTCCAGTTTTATGGCATGATCAGCATAGATTTGATCGCTTCGATTGGAAATCTTAAAGACCAGAATGAGTGGATATATATATTTCAAGACAGAAACTTTTGAAAAATTTCCATAATCACCGTTTCGGGGCATACTTTCAGGCTTTTGTTTGATGAAAGTCGGACTTCCCATGCCGATCCATGCAAATTAACCAAAGTTTAACTTAAAAAAGACAATATAAACTATAATATACACGTTGAATTCTTTATCTGGCCTTTGAACTTTGACTCCAACAAGAGAGTTTTGTTTTGCAAATCTGCCTAAATAAATGTGCTATTCGTAGCGTTTGGCATGTGTGTGAGTCAATGCCAAGATCGGGACAACAAAAAAAATTGATTAGAATTTCTAATTCGACAGCAAAAGCAACATTCTCCCAGTCGCCATGGTGTCTAAGCCAGGCTAGCAAAAACTGGTCAACTGGTGAATAGCCAGAAGTCGGAAGATTGCATAATAAGCTCAGCACGCGTACCATGTGCCGAGTCTTTGACTAGGACATTTGACAGAAATGACATCGAAATTCTCATCGATTCAAAGATTAATCGACAGGTATTAATCACGCTTTATAGCCGAAGAATATATCGCGGATTGCATATCTGCATAACTTAATTGGGTGGACGTGGCGCGTGGTTGGGGTTCGGTTTTTGAATGCCGTCATAAATAATGGGATGTATCCAACTGGTTTCTTTTACTGTGTGGTTACCTAACCAAAGCCTCGTGCAGAATAGGAATATATCCCAAAACCCCCATTCCCAGGCCAAAACCCGAATCGAGCCGGCAAAGAACAGACACTTAAGTTTGAATTTTTATTAAATATACAAAAATCAAAGTTTTATTGAATTTTTCTTGTTTGCGAGAAACGATTTACGGCTGCATTTCATTAATAACACTCTAACACACTCGCACACACTCAAAGCTAAGAAAAACATTAACATTAAACAGTCAGACTTGGCCACAATCACACTCAATCACTTAGGGTTCTAGCTACTTTTTGGGTTTTTGAAATCATCCGGCTGCCTGCCCGGCATAAACATTATACACGGTATTCACCGCAGGCACTACGGATAAAGGTAAAGATACGCAGATATACAGATATACAGATACAGATATACAAGTACGAACTAAAGCCCCGCGCTACAAAACGTAATTGTGCAAAATTACTAAATTGAATCCCAACCACGTCACAAAACGAGGTAAACGAATATTCCTCATTCCAGTTTCAGTGGCTTCACGTTGTTGTTGTTCAGATCGATATACGCTTTTCCGGGAGCTGAGTTTTCGAGGCTGTACTTTCCGGCATTCATTGTCTGGGGCATGCAACCCATGCCGCCGGCAGCTCTCAGGGCCGACTTGGCCAAGCTGCTGCCCGTCCTTCGCTGGCTTCCGTTGGCGCCATCGATGCTCTTGGCCTTGTTGTAGGTCTTGCGGTAGAAGTTGCCGAACAGGTACAGGAAAATGACCGTGTTGCCCACAAAGAAGAAGGTAAGTGTCTTGGGCATGTTGCAGCCCTTGGCGCCGACCAGCAGCATGTAGCCCAGGATGAGGACGAACTGCACCAGCTGGATGCTGGTCATGTACTTCTTCCACCAGAGATACTTCTGGTACTGGGGTCCCATGGCGGCCACCATGTAGTAGAAGTACATGATGATGTGCACTCCCGAGTTGAGGATTCCAATGATCACACCCTGCTCACCAGGAGCGTACTTCAGGTAGCCCCAGGAGAAGAGAACGGTGATGGTGTGGTGGTAGACGTGCAGGAAAGAGACCTGGTTGTCCTTTTTGCGCAGGACGAAGAAGGTGGTGTCCAGCAGGTCGATGATCTTCGAGAAGAAGTAGAACCAGGCTCCGGAGTAGAGGGTCAGATTCTGTTCCCGGGTGCGGTTGATCTCGCACTTCTTTGAGAAAATGGAAGCCATCACGTTGCTCTCTTGGATGGACTAAAGAAATGGGATAAAACATAAATATTTTGAGTTTTTGGTGGCTTTTTTGTCTCCTAAAACTACAAAACAAAATTAATTTGAATATTTGAACAACAGAAATAGTTTTGCTATAAAGTTTAGTATTAGAATATTCTAAAAATATATCTTCATCTTTGAGCGGTTAAGAATTTGTAATGCAAATGCCACCTAACCCATTACTTGGTATGTCCAACAAGCTCTTTCATACGCTGCTTATGATTAAAAATGAATAATACATCAATCAGCTCTGATCTGAATAAATTTCACCGGTAGCGTTTTTATGGACTCACCGTGCGGCACATCCAAATCGAGTAGCAGACCTGGAAGGCATTGTAGAAGACCATGATGCGCTTCAGATCCATGGGTTTGCGATTCTTCATGTACTCGGGACCGATTTTCAAAACGAATACCAGGTAGACCAAGACCACAGCCATCACGGGGGCAGGAGAGCTCATCAGGAACCAGCTGTCCACAGTCTCATCTAAGGTAATAAATTTCATATTTTAATTAAAAATATATAATTTTTTATACTTTTATAGAACTTACCAACACCCTTGGAGAGACCGGAGATGCGCTCCTCAAAAATCTTCATGTAGGTCGTCATAGTTGGTTCTGCGATTGGCAACTGCAAAATAATGGGAAATAAACGAGCTTTAGAAATTTTCGCCCAAAATCGAGAATTCAGAGCCCGACGTCCGCACGCGGCGTTGCCAAAATATTGAATGAAAATATATTCGAAATCTCGAACCCCTAGCACGTTTTGCCGAGTTGAGAATCGAGATTCGAGCCGAGAATCGAACAGAGAATCGAGAATCGAGAGTCGCGAGCCGCGAACTGCTTGTCGGGAGTTGATTATGCTGGCTGGCGAACTGCGAACAGCGTTCGTGATCTGCATTGGAATTCCTTGCCAGATACGCAAACAATTTATTAATGAAAGGCGCGAAGAAATCGCTTATTGAGTTATATAGATATTCCTACCCCCTTAAAGCCAAACGGGACACACCACACCAAAACTAATGATGAATGACGACAGCAGGCTAGGCTGGAGAGATGGAGCCGACCAAAGGTGCCACCGATGCACCTTGACGGATTATTATTTGTAGCTCGACAATCGTCGATAGATAGTTAGAGATTCAGTTGGCTAAAAAGATCTTAGATTCTTGGCACAACAGCGACCGCAAGTCAATGGCTTGGAAACCTGAAAAGAGCCAAACTCAAGGCTTCATTTGAATTTTTCGCCTTGGCACTAAAGTTAGTATAACTTTGGCATTCATCTTTGTATCTACAGGTTGTATCTGAGTATCTTGGGTATCCGAGTATCTTTGTAGTGTTGTTTTGAGGGGTTTCAGATACAATCACACACTCACACGTGCTTAATGTTCTAGCCTATGTAAATGGCACCAAGATGGCCGTTTGATTTGATTATTTTCCTTGAATTCTTGGCTCATATTGTTATTTAAATTGCACACGGAAAGAGTTTGATTGAAAATGACTTATCAAATGTATTCAATTACATATTACCGCCAAGAACTTGTTTGTTATGTATGGTAAGTGTGGGTTCTTTTTTGATTAAACCATACCACTGACCTAGCCAACTCGAACCGGAACTCGTTCAGCCGAAGATTCTCGAATAGTGACTTGATTCCGTATAATTAGCTTCTGAAATTCTTATTATTGGAGACTCAAGATATTATATATATATATTGAATTATATAAATATTCGTAGAAATCCAGTTCTTCTGATGCTGGGAGTATTAAATTATTTTAGAGTCTATCCGTTTGTTTTTGCTTTTTAGAACTTTGTTAGCACCGCCTGCTTCAGTTCCTAATGAATATCCAATGACTGGAGTTTTCCGGCCAAGGAGCTTCTGTGCGTTCTAATTACAGCAATTTTTTGCGGATCACATGGCGTGTAATTAAATTTGGAGAGCCTTTTTGGCGTTAAGAGGCCAAAGAAGAGAGCAAACAGCTGTCGCTAATTGGACATACTCGGCGTATGATTGATATCTCGGGCTATGGTTAGACTGTTAGACTGTTCGACTGTCAGCGGTGACAGCGACTGGTGGCTGGAGACTAGGTCTCTGTCAGGGTTACTTGCCAATAGTATACTATACTCCGATAGCTATTGCCTTCCCATAACCATATTATCCATACCCCTATCCAGTCCCATATTCCCATTACCATTTCGAGTCCCATTCGTATGCAAAGCACTTGGCATCCATAGACTGACACTGGAGACAGGAAAAGTGAGCTCGCGACATCATCATCGGCAACCAAAAATGTGACGCCAATGGCTGACACTTGTAGACAGTTCCCAGTTTGAAAAAATCAGTTGGCACCTGTTGGATCAGTTGAGTCAGGCGACTGTTCCGCTGGCTGCCTTTCAGTTTGCTGACGTTCGCTTTTGTTCTCCCCCTGGTTAGACCCTTGTCGGTTCTTTTTAGGAAACCCCAAACACCTTCTGTCTCTCTTTTTAATACCCAGCAAAGGTCGCTAATGGAAGCTGATTCTTCCGCCTGACACTTTAATATCAAAATTCAACTAAAAACGCACAAGAAGAGGCTACAATACGACAGATACAGACGGTCGGACGGGCACGCATTATAATTATGTGTATTGTATGCATAATTGATTTTGATTTTGCCAATTTTTGTAACCTTTAAAAGCAGCTGCCTGTCTATTGCCTGTTTATTATCAGAATCAAGAACCGAGACTCGGATTTGGATTTACCCAAGCACTGCTGGCTGGTGGCTGTACTCGAACATGAGTTTACCATAATTTTAAATGTTTTGTTGCGTTTTGTTTTGGTGTTTCCTATTCGCTTCCCTTTTGCCACTTCGAGTGACTAATCGAAAATTTATTTACCGTTTGCGGCTGCGTCTGGCCGGTGCGGAAAAGCACCCAATAAGCGTTAATTTTTTACGATTTTTGCCTCTAAAAATAAAAGGTTTAAATAAAAAAATAAGTTAATTTGCTACTAATTTGAAGTCTAACGAAGGCCGATGGGGCATTAGTCTTTCATCGGCGAGTATCTGTATCTGTGATTTAAATGTTATTAATGTGCCACATTCGCAGTTGCAACAGGTTTGCATGTTGTTTGTTGCATTCTTGACACGTGGTTGCACAGGGGATAGATTTTTCTGTGACTCTTAGTTTTTTTTATGGCTACAAGTATGTTGATATTTTCTCAGTGTTCGATAACCAATGCGGCGGATGTTTTCTCAGTACGATTTTCACACGCACATGTGTGTTTTGCCAATGACAACAATTAGCCCTGAGAAATTCCCGAATACATTAGACCATTTGTAGGTAAATCTAAGGTGTTCCGATGTCATTAATACGACTACAATACGTTACGAAATTCGTGCATTCTAACTTAAAAGGGTTTGCCATCGGGTCGGGCATCTTTATATCCATATATATACTTTTTATCTATTGTTTTTGCTAGTTTTTAGCTCATTGTTTGGCAGCCTGAGGCAGTGCAACAGGTTAATCATTTAGTCTTGCCTGTGTCAAGTGCACATGTTTTATGCTTTCATGCTTGCTTAGCGCTGTAATTTTATTTTCTGCCACCCAGTCGAGGCATTTGGAGAGGAGACAGCAAAACACGACGAGTCAGCCAGCTGTTGGCAATCACATATAAGTCTATCTATATCTAACGCCTAGATACACTAAAAAAAAGTAAATTTCAATACAAAAGCAATCTTAAATACTATACAAAGGATGGGAAAATAATTTTCAAAGCTGTTTATATGAGAAAGCTAAGTATATACAGAAAATTAGCAATGAAAGCAGCTCAAATCTTCTTCAAACAAGAACTCATAAATTCAACAAGAGGTTGTACCAGGCGTATACGTAATATTTTCCAAGTGTTTAACTTTTTTTGGTCTGTTTCAATTTTTACTGTCATAGTTTAAAGTTGGGGACTTTTCGGGCCCACAGACTGTCTGTCTGTCTGTCTGTCTGACTGACAACCTTTAATTACTTGGCAAATATTTGCAGCGTTAATTGGATTTTTTTCCAAGACCAAAGCGTCTCTGTTTTCTTTTGGAACTGTAACGGATGCGTCGGAGTCTCTTTGGTGGGAACGGCTCCTCTAACTTCTATCTTATTTGTTTGCCCAACCATGGAGTTTGGTCATCTCCGCCAGAAGATGGCATTTAGTTAAGTGTCGGTTGTGGGCCGTGTTGGCTAACTAGTGGCCTGAAGGCCGATGCAGCTGCAAATTGAATTGCAATCGATTACAAGTTCAAATCGTTTAGATTTGGCCGCCTCAATGCTGCAATGCTGCCAGAGTCTTGGCCTTGGCTGACTGGCAAAATTGCAGCTCCTCAAGCCAGTTTTTAACATTTAATCTATGTACGATGCATTGGGTTAAGGTCGACTAGAAAAATCAGACAGACTGGAGGGGACCAATGGCGAAGCAGCACCACCACCAGCAGCACGAAAATTGGTCAAGTCAAGATCACCGCCATTCTGCATCTGCATCTCACCCTACCCCACTCGCCTGGTCTGGGAGTGTGTCCCACCCGTTGTTGCCAATCCAGTTTTGACCCAATTTGTTGTATAATCATTTTCCCCGCTCTCACGTTTGCTCTCTAATTTATGCAACACTTTCACGTCTGGGTTCTGGGTTATGGGTTGTCCCAATAAAAATGTCACCACTTCCGTACCTGTTCTGTGGATTCGTTTTATAAATTATTTCGGCCTCCTTTCAAACTTGGCTTGAACACACGCCCACACACACTTAGACACTAACTCACTGGCAAGCGGCACACACAGCGACAAGTACTGACCCGTGGATAAGATACGGATTCGGGATCAGATTCAGATACGGTTTCGGGATCGCAATCGGAATCGGAATCGCACTCGACCGCCTCAAACGCCAAGAAGACACTAATATGGAGTTCTACACGCTCGGCTGTATAAATAAACAAAATGTACGAGCTTTGCGGCCCGGCGACCAGTATATGGCGCCGACGCCGCTGCCGACGTGGACGCGGACGGCTCTGTCGGCGATCGCTGGCTTGGGCAATCCGCATGGCGGTACACTACATTTATTTTTTTGGGTTTTCGCCTCCGATCCGATGCAAGTTGATGTGGCGTTAATGGCCAATTTGAGTTGTGCGGTTTTTAGAAACACTCTTTTTTTTCTTCATTCTGTCTGTTTTTTTATGATTTTTAGATTTCTGGTGGTAAGGTCAAGTTTGAAGCAATTAAGGCGAATGTATTTGGCGAAAAAGAAAGCAAAACTGGCCAATGTTGTAGCCAATCGATGGGTTTTTCTTGGTTTATTTTTACCAAGTTTATTAACCCTTTCCCGATTGACCAAAAAAACATGCAGATTGTATCACAAAAAGCCGGCCCAAAAAACTATAAAAAAGAAAACGAAAACAAAACTTCACATGGAGAAAAAAAAGTTATTTAAAAGCTAAAATAATAAATTGTTTTAAATATTTTAATTGAATAAAGAGATATTTTCGTTTTGGTTACTTGAATTGAATTAATATACCAAACTAATCTTAATTTATATTTTAACTTTCGTATAAGTTCTGTTTGTTGTTTTTAAGAAAGTTTTTGAAAATACTAAAACAAAAACATTAACTATTAGTTTATAGTTGTCACACATTTTTGACAAATTTCTCTTCGAGTGGACTTTCCTGGGGGTAACACGAATTGGCCGAAAACTAACCGCTAGACAATTGATTTATTATCGCCGTCACGTCATTTGTCTGGATTGGTGGCACGCCCGATTCCGGCTATATATATTTAGGTAAATATGTAGACTTGCGTAAATAGGGATTATTGGGGGGCAGTTAACACATTTCCAGCCTATGGGAAACTATTTGCAGCTCATTGATGGGAAGTTATATGGTCTGTGACCCATCCCACTGCTAAGTGCCCGGCCAAATATTTGCAATTATGTAAAATAAGTTAACTAATAAACTAAAATCAATGCATCTCAATACAGAGATAAATAAATATATATTTCTCGCCGGACATCCACTCTTCCGGGTCTTTAGCATTTTCATTATGCGATATAAAATACACTATGTGGCAAAAACAAAAAGCCGTTTTGCATTTGTTATCGTTCGTTTGTCATTCAAGCGGCGTCTATTATCGTTGTTTCTCTTTGGCGATAATGGCCCTGAACTTCAGCGACTAATATTTAAATTCAAACGATTAATACCGCTAGTCCGGAGTCCGCGTCATTGCGAATTTGCTTCAGATCCTTGGCCGAGTTTCTGATAGAGTTATCAGAACACCGAAGACCAAGACACGAGACTTTGGCGAGTCTGATTAATGCTATTGGCCTAGATTCATCAATGGGGTTTTCTCTAAGCCTTGTCCATGGGTGATGCTGTTCTATATTTATTATTTTTTTACAATTAATAGTTAATATATTGATTTAGCATGGAAAGTTTTATGACCCCGTGGAAAAGTTAGAAATAATTAAATAAAAATGCAATCCCCTCCAGTAGTTGAATAATTTATTCAAAGAAAGCCCTTTGTATGGGTTATTATTTTTCGTGTCAGCCGATATTTATAGCTGTGTATTTTGTGAAATAATCTTTGTAAGTAGTTTATGAAACAAGAAAAAAGTTCAAATACTTATTCATTTAGCAAAGAAACTATAAACTGTAGAAAACTTTAATAAAACTTTTTACAATGTTTCTCAGATTCTATACTGGTTACTTTTTAATTATGGGATGTTCGTAGTAGAATATAAAATACTAGGTTACTTAAAAACCATTTCATTATTTAAAAGTTTTACTTCAGTTTTACTACAAAAAAGAAATACCTAAAATGTAACTAACTTGGAAAATAACTACTATATTGCCTAATCGGCTATTTTTAGGAGAAACAATTATTATAATTATCAAATATCTAAAAACTTATAGTTGAGAGGTAAAGATATATTAGCATTCTAGGACAGCACCGTTTAGATTTAGAAAGTAAACTTTAAGCGCATCGAATTTACGAGCTTAAAATGCTGCCGAATTGGGATGTAAATTATTCAACTTAGGCAGGGACGTAAATTTCTCATAAAAAATACAAGATGCGTAAATTGTTTACACAAATATATTTACGACTTAGAGTGAAGCTCCACTCATTGACCCTTATTAACAAGTTTTAGGGCTTTTTAGCTAAAACAGCAGCTCATTTAGCGCAAAATGACGGAGTAAAAAAACTTTAGTGTTTGAATGAAGTTTCATTCATTAACATTTTTATGCCTTATTTGCGGAAGTTTCTTTTTAGTTATAAAAATGTATAAAAATAGGTTTTGTATATATATTAAATATATATTAATTAGCTTGTACTTCCGATTGTAATGAATGTTTTATTTATAACATTTGAAACATAGGAAACTTTAAATTATAAATATATGTTGTGGTACGTATAAAAATTTAAAGCTTAGAGATATATTATTATAAATGAAGTCCAAAGTTTTACTTTTCAATAAATTTGAAACACCAAATACTTCAAACTTACTGAAAAATATCGTTTAATAGAATAAAAAATAATTAAATTTAAAATTTTGGCGCAACTTTTAGGGCTATGCACTGTTAAACTTAACATAGATATGTAACGTAACATAACAGCTGTACTGTTAAAATTGAGAAAAGTTAACAGCTGCTGTTATCAGTGTGACCAGTTTGAGTACTAACCCATATGATAGTGTGCCCTTCTGCGAGTAAACTCACATTTTCCTTTTTCCAAAAGCAGCCATACTTACATGAAAATTAAAGAAAAACACACGCAGAAAATTGGGTTCTTGTTTTAAGTCGACCAAGAACCACCAATAGTATCCAGCGCCAAAGTAACTTCAAGTGCCTTCAATTGAAGTTACGCCAACTGCGCGATTTCAGCAATGTAAGTGAAACGCTTGGAGCGTGGTGATTAAGCCCTTGGTTGTGCGACGACATTGATGGCCTCAATAGTTTGGAAAAACTGGCAAGTGAAAATTTGGAGTGGGCTTAGACCAGTTTCTTCATCGTCACACGTGGCCTTGAGGTCAAGATTAAAACGGAATTGGAGTTATCAATGAAAGTTTACAAGTTTCCAAGATTTTGATTACCATAACACCCCGCCATCACCCCCTGCTCGCCCACTCATCTCTGCGATCTTATATAAAACTTTAATTGGCAACTGACTCGCCTCGCCATTTGATAAAACAAACAAAGCAATACTAATGAATCGCACTTACAATCGCACATACAAGCGGGAGACGGAAAACTGTAACCAGTGTCGCTGGGATACAAAGGTCGCTTGGCACGATGGCGATTGGATCGGTTCCAGGCGAAGAGCAATCAACAAATATACATAAATATCAAATTTCGTAGATGTGGAAAGCTGGCGTCGCCACAACCAAGTTTCCCCCCCTTTTCTGAGCAACAAAATTCCAACATTTCGTACTGACTGGGTACTTATTTTTATTTCAGAACTTTGTTATTTGGAGGCTAAAAAGGAAGTACGGGCCGCCATGGATTCGGAATCGAATCTTCTCGAGCGACACAACTCCACGAGCGATCTGAACAATGCCGAAGTGGAGATCAAAACCACCGCCAAGACCACGTTTGGCATGGATGCCTCCGGCCATGCTTCTGCCGATGCCGTGACCACCACCACGGCCACCCTCCGGGAAAGCAACAAGATCGGCAGCGGCAGCGACGAGGTGGAGGAGGACATCTTCGAAGAGGTTAAGATGATTCTTCGGAAACGGCGAGGCTGGGGACCGGAGGACTCCCTTAGCGCCAACGATCTGGGTCTGCTCGAGTATGACGACGAACTGGGAGAGGAGGATGATGCAGGTTGCCCGCTCCCCTCAACCCCCGAGGACACTCAGCTTATTGAGGCGGAGGTAAGCTTTCTAGGTTATTTTTTTTTTTATATGAAAACAAAATATATAAAAAACATTGCGCACCCATTTGGAAAAGCTCTTATCGCTGGCCCGCCAGAGTGTGGTTATCACCACCTGTTAGTCGCACTTCTGTGACTGCGCCCTCCAGTCATTTGAATGTCGTGTTCCCCAATGGTTCGGGTTCTCATTACAAAAGGTGGCCCTTTCTTTGCCAAAAAACGTCGATTTTGAAAAAGTCAAAGGAGGTTACTTGAAGTCAAATGTTATTATCATTGTTCTAATTCAAATGATATTTTTGCTCAACGTTTTTTAATCTAATCCAAAAATTCAAGTGGTTCTAGACCTCTTCTATCCCCTTTTTCGATTGAAAAAATAAAAGAAGCCCAGCTGTCTTATCTTTGAAAGCAATTTTATGTCCTAATTTTCTGTTTTATTTCAATGTACCTAGTTTTGTAGTAAATTTACCTTTAAAATTGGCACTAGACTTTATCTCTTTCGGAGCCATTGGCTATATAAAAGGTAATTGCTTCTTTTAAAGCAATCAGCTGCAATCGGCTACAATCAGAAGAGAAACAAACCCTTATCTTACTCGGCCAGTTGTTTATTTATGACGGGGACCTAGTGTAATTTCTTCATAAAAAATTGAAACTTGGCCAATCAGTACCCAAGTCAGCACTTGTATAGTGTCGAAAGTGTGAGCTTTAAAGGTCAAGACCGGATTAAAAGCAAAACGTAGCTTACGGAATCTGACAAGAAACATTCATAGGCATTCTACGTCAGATGCGGTTGTTGATAACGAACCGGAGAGAGAGACAGTTTCGGGACTGCTTATCTTATCACTTGCTTTTGCTGTTTTTGCTGCTTTCTTGTTCCGCCAAACAACGTCTAAACAATTTGATTCAACAGAGTAGGCGACTGTCAGAAGCCTCAAAGTCCGGACGCAAGTCGTTTCGCACACTTAGTTTAAGTTTTGTACGAATCTCTGTTAGCCGCTCAAGATGCCCAGCGATGAGCCGCAATCCCACCAGCCAGAGGTTGTTGTGCCTGTGCCCGGCACGGACCCGGACCCGGATCTCGATGTGAAGGCGGATCTAGAGCAAGTTTCAAGTTGCAAACAGACGCAGACAGCCGATAGTGCAGCCGTTAGTTTGATTCGCTTTTAGTTTTCGTTTTTGTCTATATTATTAGCTTTTGATTTTTTGTTATCTTTATTTATGGATAGAATAATATCTACGAATTTTTCTTTACAGATGACGGAGGTGCTGAAGGCTGGTGTTCTCTCCGATGAAATCGATTTGGGAGCTTTGGCCCACAATGCCGCAGAGCAGGCAGAGGAATTTGTGCGCAAGGTAAGCAAAGTCAATGAGAAGAAGTGCAAGATTCCTCAAGATTTTGCTATTAATGATTTTTTATTTGTTAATAAACATCTTAAGTTTTCTCCTGCTTTTTTGTTTGTTTTAATTTAATCCAATTGCAAACATTAAGTTTTTCTTTACTCATTCATTTATTTTTTATCCTTTTTTTCTTTACTAACAAAAATTTGTTATCTTTCTCAACAGGTTTGGGAAGCTAGCTGGAAGGTGTGTCATTACAAAAATCTACCTAAATGGCTGCAGGATAATGACTTCCTGCACCGCGGTCATCGCCCACCGTTGCCTTCGTTCCGTGCTTGCTTCAAGTCGATCTTCCGCGTCCACACGGAAACTGGCAACATCTGGACACATCTGCTAGGCTGCATCGCCTTTATCGGCGTGGCTGCGTACTTCATATCGCGACCCTCGGTGGAGATACAAACGCAGGAGAAGATCGTCTTTGGCGCCTTCTTCATCGGCGCCATTGTGTGCTTGGGATTCTCATTCGCTTTTCACACACTTAGCTGTCACTCTGTAGAGATGGGAAGACTGTTTTCTAAGTAAGTGTCCCCAGACCCATCCACCCCCCATTAGTCTTGTAATAATTATTTTTAATTTGTGCATTTACAGACTAGACTACTGTGGAATTGCGCTGCTCATCATGGGCTCCTTTGTTCCTTGGTTGTACTATGGCTTTTACTGTCATTACCAACCAAAGGTGATCTACCTGTCAGTGGTGTGCGTGCTGGGCGTTCTCTCCATCGTTGTCTCGTTGTGGGACAAGTTCTCGGAGCCGGGACTTCGGCCACTGCGCGCTGGCGTGTTTATGAGCTTTGGCCTATCTGGTGTAATTCCCGCCGTGCATTACAGCATCATGGAGGGCTGGTTTAGCCAGATGAGTCGCGCCAGTCTAGGATGGCTAATTCTAATGGGTGAGAGCTGTTTAAAAATTAATAAAAACACCTTTATTTATTACCATTTACCATTTAGGCCTTCTATACATCACCGGAGCTCTGCTCTATGCTCTTCGTGTGCCCGAACGTTGGTTCCCTGGGAAATTTGACATATGGGTATGACGACTATTTTCTTTAATTGAAACCAACTTTATAAATTCTTTTTCTTTTTGTCATAGGGACAATCGCATCAAATATTCCACATACTGGTCATAGCAGCTGCTTTTGTCCACTATCACGGCATCTCAGAAATGGCTATGTACCGCGTGATGTACAGCGAGTGTACTGTCCCCATCGAACCAATCACCTTCTAGAAGCTAAAGCGGAAGCCAAAGGAACAATCATCTTAAAAAAAAAACACTCACACCCTCCCCACAACACAGTCCCAGACACACATTAAACAACAAAAAAAAACAAAATACAATTTGCGAACTAGCGCGCAGTTTTACAATGCAACCTTTTTAGCGTTTGGTGAGCATTTGTACCTTGTTATAAAAATCCGACGGAACCAAATTCAACACACAATTAAAAATTACTCGCATTTAGCATCAAAATCTGTCACTCATGAAAGGCAAAAAGTTAGCAAAAAGGAAAAAAAACACCATTTGATTGTCGAATGAAATCTGCAGTAGAGTAATTTAATATATGTACAATTATTTATAAAATTCCAATTCGATTACTTAATGTTATCTTAACCTATCTTATCCTAAGTTGATTGATCGTTTGGGTATGAAGAACTTAAGCCACAATTCACATCTAATTGGGAGTTCCCGCTTGGTGACTTTCGCTCAGGGTTACTAAAACCAGCCACGCAATTTCTACTTTAAGTTATGCAGTTATGGTACATGACCTTCTTAGTTTTACAGCTTAGAATCATTAGGGTTGTTTGGATTAATTAGAGGAAAATTTATACCTTTGAGGTCTGATTTTACTTAAAAACTTCTCACTACACATATTGCAATCATCCTCCCAGGCATTTGCACATCCCAGAAGGTAAAAAAAAAGAAAATACAAAATGGCAGCGCTATTGATCATAAGATACTACCATAATCATTATAGTTGCAGATTTATTAAAAAACATAAGGCAAATCAAAACAATAAAGAAAAAAAACTGAAAAGACTTCTAAGCCGAGTGTATCTATTTTGGGATGTTGGGTAATATATTTTAAATGAAGCCATTAAGTGTTTCAGTAACATTTGCCATCACCCTAATGCCCCCATCATAAATATCGCCCCAGAGAACTAGAAATCAGCATCGCCGGGGTTATTAGTTGATTTTGTTGTGGCAGGCGAGGGCAAAGCATTTGCGGCTGATGCTGATGCTGATGACTGGGCGATTGCTGGTTCGGCTCTTGAGCTGACTTTGACCCCCTTGATAAAATAAACTCGGCAGCCGTGGTCTAGTCTCGAATCTAAGTCCCCAAACCGAACCGCTGCCTTGTGTTCTATGCGTTGTCATTGTTTTTAAGATGCGACTGTGCGACTGTGCGGCGGTGTGTGTGCCAGTTCCTATTAACGATGCCGCAAATCGTTAAGCCTTTTATTTCATATTTCGCAAATAATCAAACTTTGCTGGCACGTGTCTTTCAACTAAATGCGATTGCAGGTTTATTATTTTGTCTTATTTTGGGTGATTTTTTTGCTTCCGAAATTCAAGTTCAACTAATATGTATGAAAAAGCCAAAATGACTTGGTCAAAAATCAATTCGGAAGTTGGGCAAGGTGGAAGTAACCTAATGGATAAAAAAGTATTTAAAAAATTCTTCACTAAGGTTTAAGTATATGCATGACAACATTCCTTTTTATTCTTTTATCTTTATTTAAGATAACTATAATAGCATTTAACAGTTCATATATAAAAATTCAAAAAAGTTGGCGCTTTTTTGACGCCCTCTTTTATGAATCTCGCCAAATAAATGCAAATCCATTGGCTAAAGCTAAAGTATCTGTCGGTTTGTTTTCGACCATTCAACAAATTGGTGCCAAATGGGGAAATGTGCTCGCATTTATGGTGCGTCTTTGCTTTCTGGCATAAGTTTTGTGGTTTGTTTGGCTTTGGCTGTTTATCTTAGTCTTTTATATTTCTTATTTTAGTTTTGATTTTGTTAGAAACTTCGTCTTACATACTGAAACCTTAGATAGCTTTCACTTGCAATTATATTCGTAGAGCACGTCACATGTCTCCTCTATAGTTACTTCTCATTAGACTTAATTTCATAGTTTGTTGCTGATGCGGCCTGGTCGTCTGGTCCAGCAGCCGGAAGAGAATCTCTTGGCGATTCGGCAGACAGCGTAACTATTAGATATGCATCTGTGAGTGTGTGTATCTGTATCTTTATCTCTATGCTGTGCAGTTCAATGTCGGCAAAGTCGGAACGAGTGTATGCAGAGTTCGGGCTGCCACCCAGTTTTGAGACTGGCTTTCAGCTCTTTATTAATGGTCTTGTGCAGTTGCTTTATGCGTTAAATTCAATAAACATTGACTGAACCCGAGAGACTGACAGACGGCCAGCAAGTGGCAACTGGTCTTTGAAGGTTTTTGGCGTTTAAGTGTTATGGTCAAGGTTGTTTCTAGCATCCGCTGTGTGTCCAGTTCGTTAGTTCATTGATTTCCAATCAGCTTCAGTTCACCTCGGACTCTCTTGAGCTTGCCAACATACTTGTATGCTGCGTTTTTTCCACCGCTATTTCTTTTCGCCTTTTTTCAGAGTTCCCTAAGTGTTACGCATTAATTGAGTTTTAATGTACGCAAACGATTGCCCCAAGAATAGCCACAAAAAGCGAACAACTGAATTACTGAATTAGGAGCAAGAGTAAAAACCCCAAACGAGGAAGAATTTTTTGCTACTTTATGATTGTCTTACGATCAATCCGATTCTTGCAGAAATCCCCACCCATATCCAATCATTTTCATGCAAATTATTCCATCTTGTCAAGTTCAAAAACATTAAAACCGCATAATGTACGCAACATAGACTGGCTATATGTTTTTATTTCATTTCGTTTTGTCGCTGCCAATGTAAAGATGCTCTGAAATAAAAGTGGCTTTGGATAAAACACAAAAAAACTAATCGAATAAGTCGTTAAATGAACAGCAGTCGTATTCATAAACCGATATAGCTTGGGGGCATTGCGGCAAGTTCGTGTCCGAAGTCTTTTGTTTCCGCCACCCGACATTGACTTTGAAATTTAACGAATAGTGAAAATTCGGATGGAAAATTTACGGAAATCACCGAATAGACAATAAAACGATTGATTAAATTGTCACCAGGAAATCTAAATGGAAATACAGTCGAACATCTTTAGGTTAAACCTTAAATAAAAATTATCGCTTTTATTGCATAAAGGAAAACATTTTAATTTAAATTACACATTAATTTATGTATTTAATGAAATAATAATAAAATAAATAATAGATAACATTGCAAATTGTTTTGTATCAAGAGTTTTATCTCTTAAATATTTCTATTTCTACTTTTTTCAAATAGCAACTTAGGAACTTACACTGTATTGTGATTTCCATCTTCGATATCGATATGGCACGTTTTGAAAGGGTTCACACGAGGCTTATTAACGTAAATAAAGCTGCGTAGAATCTTCCTCAAATCGCCAAAATATTTAGCAATTGAAATGAGACAAAGTCGGTATGTGACCACCCCCTACCCCGTAGCAGAGCCGCCTCAACACCTTTAAGCTCCAGCACCTAAAACAAAATACGGATTTTTGGCACGCGTCGGGCATGACAACTCAGACGACCTTCGGAATGGCGGAAGCTCAAACGAAGCTAAATCCAAAGCTGAATTGGGCATCGGCCGGATCGGAATCCAAAGATTAAAGGCTATGCCAATTTTATGAATGAATCGATGAATTTTTGGTGAAGTGCAGCCCCTATATCACATTATAGCTCTCTCAGTTAATTTATTTCTTTTTTAATTTTGTTTCTGGGTATAGTGGGCGTGACTGGCAATCACTTGACAACGAAATGAAGCTTGCCGCGGCATTTCGTTGCTGTGTTTTCTCTCCTATGATTGAACATTTAGCAATATGTCTCCGAAAAGTACTAGAAGCTAATGGCAAATGTCAGCAGCCATTCGAAGTTGCAGCCAGTGCGTTTCTTTTGAGGTCTACCCAACAATTGTTAACTTCTTTTTTGGTCTCTAAACAATGCAACATAAAATCAGTGATGAGGAGGACAAAAATAATGGTAGTTAGAGGAGATACTACACCTTGTTTAAATAGTTATATAGTAAAATATTCTTAAATTCTATTATTAGCTTCAACTGCTCTTTAAATGATAATACTATTCATAGACTGTACACCTTTTATCACCCACTTATTGTCATATTAACATAAAAAAGATTAGAAAGCAATTAGTTGCACATATACATATGGCTTGATCCATAATTTAAATAAATTTTAACTTTGATTTCATACTACATAAAGCACTAGCTAATGAAAATTGATTGCAAAGTTAGTACCTAAGTACAGCCACCTAGATACTTTCCATCACTAGGGGTACCTGAAGTCTGCGGCTGCGAGAGTGAAGTGTGAGCAGAATGACGGAATGACGCTGCTGAAATTCATCAAGTGGCCACTGGAAGCTCGGCATCGCTTCGTGCACCTTTGGCTTGGAGGCATTTTGGGGCCATTTAATTGCACAATCATATTTTTGCACACCGTGCACAACTCCCGCTCCCGTTCAACGAAAAACCCATATGGGCCACATGTCGGCCACACGGACCAGCCGATGATAAATGCCCCGAACTGAAGTTGTCAGCCAGACTGTTATGATTTGTTCACAAATGCAACATTCTTCCAGCTAGCTGAGGCGATTTATAAATAGTTTCATTTTAGCTTTTCGTAGGGGCGGCTATTCATTACGTTAATTATCAATCTCTCATTACTGTCTGCATATATTTCACGCTGTCGTTTTAGCCCGGTAATTAGCCCGGAGAGTTCTCAACACACAGATCCTAGAACTGGCCCTTAAAAACATGCAATGACTCCGCGACTGTGATTCTGAAATCGCAAATATCTTAATGGACGAAGTCAGGCAGCAAACTCACCTGTTTACTTGATCGCTTGTCGATCGTAGATCGTCGAACGAAGATACGAATGCGAATTCGAACCCGAATCTGAAACCGAAGTGGCTATGGCAGTGTATCTGTATCTGTATCTTAGTATCGGTGTATCTGTGTCTGCGGCGAGCCGCATAGAAGACGGGTTGTAGGGCCCGGATATTGCTTAGTCTGCTGTCGGAGCTTCAACTGCCAAGTGATCGCTGGGTGCCCGTGGAGCTGGCCGAGATCTGCCGCCTCGTGTTCTGTGTTCTGACTGCCAACATCGCGTATACGTGATTTCAATCGACTCGAAGGATAACAGAAAGCATTCCTCATTTTAGTGTTTGTTCTTTGATCAATTGTTGTGTGAATTTGTGCCGTGTGCCGTGTCGTGCCGCAAATACATCACAGACATAGTCCTATTAATATTTCGACCAGAGAAATTAATTCATCAGAAAGGCAAGTGCTAAAGAATTTCAAAACTCAAACAAATAATTCATAATTCAAAATCAAAGAAAAAGAATCATTTATATTAAACAATGGTAAATTGTGTTAAGATTTTATGCTAAATTATGCGCACACTCTTACATGCTAAGCGGATTTTTTTTTCTGGCCACCTTTCCGCTGGCAACCTGTTAAAGATTTGAGACATTTTTGGGGTCGTTGCGAAACGACACCCAAGTCAAAAGGCCCGGGCATGAACGGATTCGAAGGAAAAATACAAAACTAAATATTGTATAAATAAATAACATGACGATGGCCAACAGGCAAAGAGAGCAGAGCAAAAAATAAAAATCCGGGGGGAAAAAAAGACGATGGGTGCTTACAAAACCAGCTGTAATGCCCACAGATGAAGATGGTGCGCCCCAAAAACCAGCTCGTGGGGGCCAAGTCAATCACATGGCTAATGTGGCTCGTATGTAAATCGCACGTCGATTGATCAATTTGTATGCGTTTTTGTAGAGGAAGCTGACGACCCTCGACCCGACCCAAGATTCCCTTTGGCACTGCAGGCTTGGCTGCAACCCGAGAGTTTCAATATCTTCTGGCATTATATCATCTCCGGGTCGGCTGTCATCTTTGGCCCTGAATTTCGCGTTACACTTTCGGCACAATGGGAACAACGGGACAAGTTTGCGATACATCAACAAAACCATCAGCAGAAGAAGTGCTAAACGAAGAGATACACATCTACGGAAATCCCAAAGATAGCCAAACCCAAGCTCATGCTCTGACCAAAGTGGCGAAGTGATAAGAACATGACGAATTATTTGGCTTAAAATTTCGTAATATTATATTTATTCCTCCATTCATGGAAAGGGATTGGTTTGGATTGGTTTATCACGAACTCTGGGCTATTCTTTACTAATGTAATTTGATGGGATTTGGTGCCCTTGGTCAGAGGCGGCAACGATGCTGGCGTTCACGCATGCTTAGAAATTGTTTATTTATGATTTTATTGTTGTTGGCCGAGTGTCAACATTGGAGAGATAGTTGGTCAAGCGAATAGCGGATAGCGGGGAGTTGCCGAATTATCTTTCAGATGCACATCCGTTCGCACGTTGGCGACTTTACCTTTACGAAAAGCAAGAAAACAAATCGCGGGCGGGTGACTTAACCATATACTTTATGGTTATGAGCCCCCTTCGGTGACATTTCTCGCCCTGGCAAATTACATTTTAATATTTTGAATCCAATTGGGGTCACATGCGTCGACGGTCACACCTTCAATAAAACACAAAAATGTGTTTTAAGAAAAAATATCCATCTAATTTCCATCTGGTTTTTGGGTTTCTTAATTTTTCCCACTCGGCCGAGTGAGTTTTCAAGTGACTTGTTTGCCTAACAAGTCGGGAAAAAAGTTGATAATAATGGCAAGGTAAATAATTCGCGAGGCAGAACAAGGCGATGGCAATGTTGATGATGACGGCGACGAATATATTTGATGACAATTGCAAATATTGGAGGTCAGATGTCGCAGCTCTGGCTAGAATGAAAATTAATGGGGGACATAGCTTGGGGGTATCCATAAAGGAATGACTAGGGCAATCTGGACACCCTTGTACCCGGTGCACAAATGATTCTTGGAAAGCCAAGTGCAATGACATTAATGTCCAAAAACAATGATGCTTAAAAAACTAGTAATCATTCAGATTGTGACGTTGATCATTGTTTATTAAAACCTGTTAATTATCGCTATACCTGAAATTTGAATCGTTGATAATCAAAATAAGGGCCCGACATTCTCACGATCAATGAAATCGTCTAGCTCTGTGGATCGATTTGATTTGTGGCATGTGCAATTAGTGACTATTTGTTTCCTTTATAATTTATTCTGCCTCTGAAAACACGAAAGACTCAGGTGACGAACTTTCGACTTGTTTTTCGTGGTGAATATTTACAGGCAATTGCATATTAATAAAGATAAATTGCAAATATTTAAATAATCTAATAACTAAAGAAAGCGCACTGAATAATTTCCATTCGTTGCGCCTACACCGCTCGAGGGTGTTAAATTACCAATCTAATCGATCTATTGGAATACAGATATATCTCTGACAAAATATCACCATTAAGTAATTGACTTGATTATCGCGCAATATACAATATTTAATTGCTGAAAGGAATGCCCGGAATCAGAAAAAGCCGATCAAGCTTTCCTGTTGGAATATTTATTTTGTCCGTCACGCGGAAGTCAATCGACTGCGATCACTTGCTGTGGGTTAAATCTGGATATGGGTATTCGATATCGGGTATTGGATAATTTATGTGCCTGCAGTAACTGGCACTAGCCACTAGTTCAAGGTCAGAGCACAAACTAAGGCTAATGCAAAATATTTAAGCCAATAAAATTTGAATCTGCATACGAAAAAAGAAACTATTTAGCGAACAGTGGGCAGATTATAATATGCCTTTGAGCGATGCGACGATATACATATGTACAGACCAAGTGTTTATGTTTAAACAGCCACTCCCAAAAAAAGAAAAACCGAAACAGGGAGCAAAAACTGAATCGGAATCTGTCGATGTAGCTGCTCTCCAATGCAAGAGATCAGGTTGGTCGATTTGGGGCTTCGGCTTTTTGTTTCCTCAAAACGTGCGACCTTGGTAGCGATTTTTTAATGCGTTGCCGATGCCGATGTCGATGTCGATGCCATTGCCTTAGGTCCATTCAATCGGTTGATCAGAGGCTGCCGCTATGGCTTCAGCTTTAAAATTTTGTCTTGTCTTTTGTTGTACTACGACGGCAACAGCTCCAGCACCAATACCAATAACTTGTCTCTTACCTCTCCGGTAATAAAACCGTCCTTAACATTCCACGCACCATATTTTCTGACGCCCAGGGTAAACCTAGGCCTAGGCCTAGGCCTTTCCCATGAGGCCTCTTATCAACCCAGAGCTCTGTAAATAGAACCAGGTTTTGAGCATAATAAGCCGCGGGAATAGGCAAATTGCGCATACGCCCCGTGTCCCATACCCAAAAATGGTGGCCGGCTTGGCGACAGAACAAAACGTGCGAATCTTTTGTACAGAATTTGATGGCGACGCGTGTCTAGAATTTATCGGCTGACTTCTGGCCTGGTCGTGCTGATTATCGCATAATAATAAACTGGAATGTGACGTCAGTCGATACACTCAAAGGGTGGTGGTATATGCGATATATTTATTCCCATTTATTTACTTTGCCATTGTTTGGCTTCATTTAATATTTACTCTATCGCTGCCACGCACTCTCGCTCATTGTCAACTGATAATTGGCAGGCATATGGCCATCAGCAATATTATTGGACAAGTAGCAAAATATTTTCGCAACATCTTAGCTAAAAATTAAGCAAAACGAGAGCACGTCCCTGTAAATTCATTAAATTAGTTGGAATGAAAATTTGCATATATATTGTTGAAATTCTTCTGCAAACTAATGCTGACCAACAGTTCTGGCCAGGCTTTTATTTCATTATTTTATTTTGGCCACAAGTTCGAACTAATTTGCATGTGAACATTGGACATCGGTTTGAGAATCAATAGGCAAATAAATATGCAAAATTTTACAGCAATACCAATGCTATTTGATGGGCTGTGATGAGATGAGTCAAGGCTGATCTCAGTCACCGGAAGATCAGATGAAGTTGGGGAGGCTGAGGCGGAGGAGATAAATAAAACACATGGAACCGATGGCCTCCTGGAAAAAAATGATAAAACTGGAATTCTCGCGGTATTATTTAACTATTTATGACTGCTAAGTGGCCATAAAAGAACTTCACAGTCGAAAGTTTCGAATCCAAGACCAAGCTCGGTCTCGGCCCGGCTAATAAATCAAGAATTAAATAAATATGGTGGCTGGGCAAAAACCGGCAGAAGATTATATAATATTTTGATTTCTAATCAATATTTTTGTGAATGCAATCTGAGTCGAAATTTTATTAACAGGTTACTGGGGCAGCCAGATGCGTATGCTACAAAATATTTATAAAACGATACAACAAAAAAGAGTAAATAAAACAAGTTTCTAATTAAATGGATTGGATTTGCATGAAAAGATTTAGGGGGAAATACAGAGATAATGTTGTTGTTCAGATGTGGTTCCTGGTACATTTACATTCTAAACATGCTGATTAATGTTGAATTTCAATTAGAAAGTGGCATAAATATTGTATGTTTCTTGCATAATTCGCTCAACACCTACGATAAATACTTGAAGACCAATGGCCTGGCCGATTGAAAAGTTTCCGGCCTTGCAAAAGCACTCGGTACTCTAGCACTCCGGTACTCTGGTACTCTGACACTCGAAAAAAATGCAAATATGTCGGACGAAATTCTCGTTAGTCAATAACTGACGCTTCAACTGAATGAATGCATTTTGGGAATTTGCTCAACCGAAAGCTAAGAGCAAAGAGCCGAGAGCTAAGAGCGATGACTGAACAGAAAATGCTCGGTAATTCGATAATGGCGTTCACTTGGCAGGTGCTCACATAATTAATAGAGCCTATGCTAGATGATGGTTCCAGTGGCCAGGTGGGGCCTGTACACTGTCGCTAACTGGGCCAACCATTTTGGATACAGTCGATGATGGGCCCGGCCCAGCCCGACCCGGTCATTATGCCCAGATAATGACCGATATCAACGCCCGGCAAACCGTCTAGTCATAGTTGTTAAAGGATTTCTCTAGACCATCAACGATTGCAAAAGCCGGGCCTGGCCAGGAGACCGGTTTCTCTTCCCTGAACATAACAAAAAAATAAATACTTAAACAATACCATAAATTTAATGATGCATGGCCAATCTGTCCTTGGACCATCCTGGCTCCCGAGAGTTCGGGATGGGATTTTCCAAAACTTGATCAAAAACTAGCCAGAAGGAAGCCAGGTAGACAAAGGCAGAGCAAACACGAGGCTAATTTGGACATGTAAGCCAAAACGATGAGCACAAAACCAGTTTCTCGAGCTCGCAAACCACAGCAAGTTCCTTGCCACTTCACAATTAATGTAAATCATAATCTTGCCAACATGAAAATAAAAGTTTAAAGCCATGAAGCTTAATTGCTGGTGTGACAGTTTCTCTGCGAGTTCGAAATATGAGTTTAAAATTGTTTGGTTCTTTTCCGTTTTGTTCTGGTGCTGCCTCAGCAGAAATTGATGCCAGGTTAATGGCATTCCAAAATTCGCAATGCTACGGCTGATTTACATGATTCTACTAATATGACATTTCGCACTTGCCTCTATCAATAAGGTCTGGTCAAATAATCGCAGCTTATATATAGTATTTGCCTATATTCTGATCTGTGAGGCGTAGGCGAGGCTTTCGCCTTGGCCAGTATTATTTTTTTCTGTGTGTCCCAATGATTAACAGGAAATGCTGGGAGCGCGTAAATCAAACAATTAGAATGCGCTTTGCTTCTGTCGCCAGTCTTCACGGTCGGAATAGGTGTTAATCGGCAGTAGTGCATCATATACCCAGTCTCCTGCCACCCTCACTTCCCATCTTAGTTATCCATTAAACTAATTACTCGAATTTTGTGCACTTACAGTTGGCAAAATGTCGGTCAGACTGAACGAGACGCAAACCATCGTTGACCGTATGGTCAACTTCTTTGTGGAGCACGAGGATCTCCGCACCAAGGTCAGTATAACCAATCTTATATAAACAAAAGCAATCTTTTGGGAAACTGTTGATCAGCAAAAAAATATAAATACTGAATTACAAAAGAAATGATTATTCTAAAAGATGATCATTCTAAAAATGTATTTCCTGTTTGTCACAAACAGATTCAAATCGATCCCTTTATATGTTAAATTTAAAATTTACACAAAAACGGAATTCACATTCATATCAATAAAACTTTAATTGAATCGAATTTTCATTTAAGCCTCCCAAAAAACCAGTTTAACGCTTCAAAAATATGTTGGTTAGTTATTCTCTTTGAATATATTTTTTTAACAATAATTTATGCTGCAGATCAATAGTTGATGTCGGATATTTGGTTTCTTTTTATTTACTGCCAAAACAAAAATGATAAACGATTTAGCGGACCCCAAAACGGAAACATTTGACAAATAAGATCACTTTGTTATATTTATTGTTTTTTCTTAACATTTTTCTTCTACAGAGCTGGTTCCTTTCGAATGCCCCCGGTCCTCTGTTTATGATCCTGGGTGCCTATTTATACTTCTGCCTGTACGCCGGACCCCGGTACATGCGGGACCGTAAACCCTTCGAGCTGAAGAACACGCTCCTGGTCTACAATGCCGTGCAGGTGCTCCTGAGCTGGGTGCTCTTCTACGAAGGATACAAGGGAGGCTGGGGTGGTCACTACAACTTCAAGTGCCAGCCGGTGACTTATGCAACGGATCCAATTTCCATGAGGGTATATATTCAATTGATTTATTTTATTGCTGCCGAATACATAAAGATTGAAATCTTTTATTTAGATGGCTCGCGCTGTCTGGCTTTATTATATTGCCAAGATCACCGAGCTGCTGGACACCGTGTTCTTTGTGCTCCGCAAGAAACAGCGCCAAATCTCGTTCCTGCATCTGTACCACCACTCCCTGATGCCCGTGTGCGCCTTCATCGGTGTGAAGTACTTTGCCGGCGGTCATGGCACTCTCCTGGGATTCATCAACTCCTTTATCCACATCATCATGTATGCCTACTACCTGCTCTCTGCCATGGGACCCAAGGTTCAGAAGTATCTGTGGTGGAAGAAGTACATTACCATTCTGCAGATTGTAAGTTTTGCATCAACTAAATATAGTTTAATTATTATTAATAATTCTTATCCGTTTTAGGTCCAGTTTTTGATCATCTTTGTGCACACCCTGCAAATTCAGTTCCAGCCAAACTGCAACTTCCCCAAATCGATTGCCGCCCTGCTCACCTTCAATGCTGGCCTCTTTACCTACATGTTCAGCTCCTTCTATGTGGCCAACTACAAGAAGGAGGCGGCTGCCCAGGCCAAGCTGGCGGCGAAAAAGGAGTAGGGAGCGACGTTAGTTGGAGCTACCCTAATGTATACACTCTTACGTTTAGATTGATCCCAATCCCTTTCCCCATCCATTGCACGTATCCCCTAGGTAACGCATAGGTCAAGACGGATATTATTCAATCTCTAGTTACATAAGCTCGTTTCGTAGTATTTCGTAGTAGTTTTCGAGGAAAGCGGCTTTTTTTTAGTTTTGGAACAGTCGCCATTGCAGATGTGCAAGGGATCGTTGTACTTTCTGTATTGGGATAGTGTAATAGAACCAAATATTATAGTTTAGTGATTAGTTATTACCCTACGGACTTGGCATGAAATGAAAGTCAAAACAAGGCAAGAGTGGGCAGGCATCTGGCAAGGTAGAAAATGTCACTTCAGAAATCTGAACTTTGAACTTTTGCTTGTAGTAGACACCACCTTGAGGAACTGTCCCTTTTGTCATGCCCACTTTATGATCAAACGTAATATTGTATATTTTATTTGCAAATACATAATAAACAAACGATTCTTATCTATAAATACACAACTCGTGACTTCTAAATTATTGGAATGGAATGAAACAATCTAAAAATGAAGCGTACTTCGCATATTTTACATTAGGCTTAAGTCTGGGATTTTATGCCAAAAAGTCTGCTATTAAAATTGGAAAATAAAATCAAGAGATAATTGGAAAAGTACGTTTGGCTTATTTGCCTTTCAATCTCGGTTTTGTGTCGTAGTCTTGTTTTCTTTGTGACCTGAGGAACAACACTTATAATAATAAGAATGATAAGAATTTTAAATATTTTATTAAGAAGAACAATGGAAACGCTTCTTTCCCGCAAAGCTGTTCCAATTATTGATTTGGCCAACTGCAGAGAGAGTGGCCTTAATGTAGTAAGCCAAGGCTTAGGAAGGGCTCTTTCCGAAAAGGGTTATGCTTTGCTGATAAATCACGGGATTCCTAGAAAAAAGGTAATGATATGAGAGTAACTAAACTACTACTAAATTTACTAACTATCCTTATAGATAGACACTGCGTGGGATTATTTTAATAGATTTGTTGACTTGCCGGAGAAGGACAAAGTGGAGTATGAACGTTCTAAAGCTTATGATGGAGAGAATCATGGATATGTGACTCCTGGCATGGAAAGATTCGATGGCAGGACTTCGGAATTTCGATATGCTTACAATTTTTGCAAACTGGACTGTAAACATATACCAGAAAAGCCGTTGCCAGGATTCACAAAAAATATCAACTCCATAGTTGATGACTTTAATACCTTGGGTAGATTCATACTTCGGGCATTAGCTTTATCCTTGGATTTTCCAGTCATTTTTTATCGACAAGCACTCGTATATGTTATCGGATGATCGATTCAACTTGACCACCCTTCGATTGCTTTATTACCCACCAGTCATTGAAGCAAATCCTTCAAAAGTAATCCGATGCGGTGCTCATGCGGATTATTGCACTTTTACCCTGCTGGCCCAGGACTCGGAGGGCGGATTGGAAGTGAAGTTGAGAGGAAGTGACGAATGGCAGCGGGTGGGCTATCTTCCGGGGGCCCTCTTTATAAATTGTGGTGAAACTATGGCGTTGTGGACAAATCAGCAATATCATGCTTTGGTAAGAAAAAGTATAAAATATTAATTCAATATTAAAAAGTAAGAGTCCTTCAGCAACATCGTGTGGTTGTACCCGAGGATGAGTTTACTCGGAAATGTGGCAGACATGTCATTGCCTATTTTTGTCATCCCGATAATACTACTATTATAGATCCAAGGGAATTAAAGATTGATTCAAAGGAAACAAATAAGAAAAAGTAAGCAATCCCAATCATTCTACTGAGTTTTAAGTAAAACTTCAACTATAATTTCAGAATATGCAACGCCTACGATCTTTCAATGGCTTTGGCAAAAGGCGCCTATAGCCACAATTTAAATATATAATTATTATTGATTTAAAAAGTAACGAGAAGTAAGCGATAAGCATAAAAACAAACGAAGAATCGCCAACTATCGATAACTTCCTTTTCAAAATATTCCACACAACTTCGGCGTTATATTATAAATATATAGTATGAAGAAACTTATGTATGTTGTACTTGAATCATATAATTGTAATGTACTTTTAAATACACACCCTTAAGATGAAAAATAAATAAAACAAATAAGGTGTTCTGTAAGATAAGAAACGTACTGATAAGAATGCAAATCGTTGGGATCGTCATCTCGGTTGGTCAGTCTACCAAAGAAACTCGACGTGTTCACAACATAAACGGAAATATTTTGAATCTGCGAGATACATTTCCATATACAGTCTTAGTTTGTTTAACTCCGTAGGTCATTATTTACTTAATATAATGATAAAGAACAAGATAGCAGACGACAAATTTGATACGCTTGTCTCAAAGTCTGCTGTTCCGATCATTGATCTCGCCCACTGTGGTAAGTTCTGCCAAAACAACTAATTTAATATAATAAATTAATAAAGAAATATTAAAATGTAAATTACAGGAAAAACTGTACTAAATCGAGTGGGTCAACAACTTCATAAGGCTTTCACCGAAAAGGGAATTGCTTTCTTGGTTAATCATGGCATAGCTGAAGAGAAGGTATCTTTCGATTATTTAATTTCTGCTGCAATTTAAACATCTTTTCTTACTTTTCTTAGATCAAAGCTGTTTGGGATCAGTTTGACAATTTTCTAGACCTACCAGCTGAGATCCAAGATCGTTATAGACGAAAGGATGGTGTAAATTTCGGCTACGTGAGTCCTGGAATGGAACGATTCGATGGAAACATACCTGAACTTCGTCATGCATACAATATTAGCCAACTAGATGATCAAAGTTTACCCAGCGAGGCGTTACCGGAATTTGCAGATGAAATCACAACCTTGACTAATGACTTCAAGACAATATCATCCTTTATACTCAAAGCCATGGAGGTGGCCCTCGAAATTTCGCCGGGCTTTTTTCAGGATAATCATTCACAAATGCTGCAAGGCGATGACTTGAACTTGACCACCTTGAGAATGCTCTACTATCCGGCGGTCGTGGATGATGAGCCAGGTCAGAGTGAGGGAGCCATCCGGTGTGGTGCCCATGTGGATTATGGCACATTTACTCTTCTTTCCCAGGACTCAGAAGGAGGCTTAGAGGTGCAGCTTCCAGGTTCTGAGAAGTGGAAACGTGTGGGTCATTTACCAGGAGCCATTCTCATAAATGGCGGAGAACTTCTATCAATTTGGACAAAGGAACGCTATCATGCATTGGTGAGTTTGACTGAGATATCAGATTATTATTTTAAAATTAATTTCATGTTCATTTTCATAGCCCCATCGAGTTGTTATTCCCGAACAAGAACAAATTCGAACTCGAGGACGACATTCGATAGCCTTTTTCTGTCAGCCGGATAATGCAACGCTTATAGATCCAAAGGATATTCAGAAGGACGAGGCTTCTTCCAGTAGTCAAAAGTACGTTTAATGGAAATTTAAGTTTATATTGTTATATTTTATTAACTAAATTCTTTCTTTTTAGAATTTACACTGCCTATGAATTTATACAGAAAAAGTTCAACGAAACCTACGGACAGCCTTCCTAATCTGTCAGATTAATGAATCTGGGTCAAGTAGTAGTTAGTATTCCTCTAATTCTGATTAAACAAGTATCTCAAGGGAATTATATGCAATAAAATTTATAAATAAACTATTTTTTAATTAAGAAAAATGTTGCTCTGTGTGCTATTAGTTATATTTTAAAGCACTCTGTATATAGATTATTATAAAATCTGATAAGAAACAATCAAAACCTATAAGATAGTAAAAATTCGTAAGATAACGTATGATCGTTGCGTTTAAAGATACAAATATCGATAGAAACTATCGGAGTGAAAGTATCTATTGGATTCAGATACAAATCGAAAGATCGCCGACCGGTTATCTACGAACCGGTAGAAGATAGAAAATCCAACGAATCTTTTCAGGGTTTTAAAGAAATTACAGAGTATGTAAGAAAACCTTTTCTATCTTCCTTTCTTTTAGGCGGTTAAGAGTATTTAACTTAAAACTGTCACCTACGTTGGCCACACTGAATGCCTACAGTGGAACCAAAATTCAATCTACAAAAAAATATCTTTAAGTAGTGGCACAGTGGCATCGGCGACTCTTGATCACTCAAAAAAAATTTGCTGTGCGGGGAGGTTGTGTTCGCGCATAGTTCTGCGTTTTTTTTCTTCGATTAGCGGCCATTTAGTTACTTACTATTGGTTCAAATCAAGAGGAAGTAATTCGGGCTACGCGTTAAATATCCTCCATATTGTTTTTCGTAAAAATATCTACAAGATACGCACAAGATCGGCGCAATCGTTCAGGTGTATCTAGGTTAAATTCGCGTTGTGTGTTACAAAATGATGGAAAGTGTGCAAAAAAAGCATCAGAAAGAGATACAAAAATTGACTAAGTAGATTGTTGGCCAACTTTGGTGTATCGTGTCGGGTCATTCGGTGGGTTGTTCGTTCGATGAAAAGCGAAACCTAACTAGCTGTGCGAAAAAAGAAAGCGAATTTTCACTGTAAGCCAATCCTCCTACTCTACCTCTATCCGCGAAACTGCCGTGCAAATCATAATACAATATTTTTCACCCGAAGCCGAATAGCTTTGCAGTAAATTCAACTTCAGTGTATTCTGTTTTTGCCAGCGTCGACAAACGCTTACTCATGTCAGGCCCAACCCCTGCCTCCCCTTTTTCAAGTCATGCAAATCCATGCAGACTGACGGTCTGACTGAAGGCCAGACTTTGCTCATCTGGCGTTTCCTTACTGCTCCCTTGGCAACAAGATACAATATACAATACAATCTGCACACTCTCAGTTTTTTAGCTCAGCTGGAATGATACACAGGAGGGCTCACACCTGAGTTCGAGTGCCGTTCAACGGTAAACGAGATCTGCCAGATACAAGATACATACTCGCCCCTTACACCGTACACCGCACACCGCCCAGCAGCTATAGTTGCGGTTGTATCTGTATCTGGAAATGTATCTGTATCTTGCGAATTACCTATACACCTGGACCGCCAAGCCGTATACCTGAGCTACGCCAATGTTGTTAATGGCCATCACAAATATTGCAAAAGCAAACCGAGACGAGACGGTACGGGATGTGTGTATAGCTACCTGTTGACGGCTTTGGATAGTCTCACCTTTTCCATAAGCACATGTATGCCTGCAAGTACAGCTCTCATCTCTGGCCCCTCCAGAGCCAGCTACCCCGCTGGAGCAACAAGTGCTAATTTAGTTATCACAATTTTTGATTTGATTAAATTTTATCTAATTGCGACGCACATCCAGGGAGTACCTGCCCTCTCTAAACCGTAATCAGTTGGCCAGCCTTTTTCCTTTTTTTTTTTGCAAAATAAAATCGTAAACTGACGCACAAGTATTGCCAGTTGGGTTGCGATAAGCTCTAGAGCCGGGAGTACTACCCCCAGACCCCAGACCCAGAGACCCAAGACTTTGGGGTTTCAGTTCAGTTTTGTCGAAGAAGTGGGCCGCGTTCGATCGATTCCTCGATCGCCTCTCGTCCGCCACGCGCCCTTCCCAATAAAAACCGAATCGAATCGATTCGGATTTTGGTTCGGATCGTTAGTATTGTATTTCCCATTTCCCCCCTTGTGCGCTGATTTTCTGCTGACTGCCTGTCATTTAAAGAACAAACAAATACAAAAGCTCTGACAAAAACAAAATACGTGAAAATTAAACAATCTGAGGAAGCGAAGAAAAAAAAAAAACAAATAAAAGAGAGAATAATGCTCGGATTGGTGATTTGAATGTTTGTTTCCTTTTTATTGCTGAACCAATAATAATAATAATAATAACAATAATAATAACCGGGTCTGTCATTCAGTTTCATTTAGCCAACTGCCACCAATACGCCGCCATCGGGATCCCACTCTCCGTCCTGACGTCTCCGTGGTTTTGTGATAAAGCGTGCACAAGTACGGCGAGTGTTCGTCCCCTCGAAACCAAAGAACTTTAGACATATTCACATACGAGTATTTGGCTATATATTTAGCTACTCCGGCAAAATGATAAAAACAAAAACCAGCGACGACAAACTCGACACGCTCCTCTCTCGCAGCGTGGTGCCGATCATCGATCTCGCCCACTGTGGTAAGTACACACGCCCCCCACTATACCCCACTAGGGGCTCTGTTAAAGCCCAACACCCGATCCCCCCACCCGATCCCAAGCCGCATATAGCCGCGTATAACCCATCCGATCCCACCATGGCGGCTGATCGCCACTCCAACTGGTTGCTAGGCGGCAATTTCTGTCTGCTTTCGGGCTTCGTGCACGGCGAAAAAAAATAACATTCACAAATTAGTTGATTTCCCATCAATGGGGGAACTTCTTTTTAATTATGAAAATTAACTTATCTGTGACAGTCAACTGGCATTCAAAACAACAACACCTCAAACTATCAGAAAACCCCCAAGTGTTTGTTATGGTTTATTTTTCTTTTTTATCGCTGAAACCTGTTTTGCTGTGGTCTCAATAATTTCCCAATTATAGGAAATTAATCATTGTTTAAATTACAAATTTTCACTTGAATTATAGGTCAATGGGTTTCACAAAATTATTAATACAAAGAGGTACTAAAAATGAAACATAAATCCGATGAAAATTCCTATGAGTCAGTGTTTTGCTAAAGATATTTATGCTAATAAAAACAATCAACATTTTAAGATAAAATTGTATATATTATATTATATGAATGAATGACAAGAATTCTTGATTATCCATAAGGAAATATTATGTATACAATTATTGGCAATAAAATTGAATCATTTTCCCCACAAACTCGATAACTTCCAAGTCTTTTGTGACTTTGGTAACTAATTGCAATCTCCGCATTGAGTCATCGGCCGATTAGTTTTTTAGTGACTGGGTCTGGATTGTTCAGGGCTCTCTCTTAATTGCAGTTACTTAATTTTTTGTTCGTGGTGCTTCCACTACGTCGCAATTAATTGTTAATAATTATTGACTTGTGCAACCGACACCTGATCCCGCCGTGTACGAAGGTACGAATGAATAATGCAAATGTGATCTAGAACTGGGAGAAAATCCCTCCCAGAACTGTAGACCTTTCTACCTTATCGTCGAAAGTCAACTTAATTGAGTGTAGATACTTAATCTTTGAAGTATGTACTTTAATACGCCTTAATGTATACGTATTGTATCACGTTGTTATGGCCTGGTATTTCTGTTCGATTTCTTGGTAATCGTTCAGAACATGACTAATTGTCCAGTGATTGTTCTCTAAATCAGTTCAATCATTAGATTTACAGTCTGCCTAGGTTTTGTATTTTGAACGGCATTGCAATAGATCATGACGGATATGACACAATCTCAGTAAATTATTGCAGTACTTAAGAACAAAATGGGTTTTTTGCAATTTCAAAATACATACCATATACGAAAATGTATACTGCTGTAAAAAAGCACCTATTATTTCAGTTAAAATAGTAATTTAGACAAGCATAACATTTGTTTTAAAAGATTTTATACCTCTGTTTGTTCTTCCCCGCTTCTCTGGCCTCTTTTTGGGGGTCTTAACAAAATTTTCCATTTGCTTATTTGGATGCCATGCCCAGCAGTGTGTTAACTGGGTCTTTGCCGATACGTGACACAGTTACACCGTTTTTTTCCCTTTTCAGGTAATGCGCCATGGAAATACTATATAATACTATATAGCGCATACGCATAGGCACTGCCTGCTTATCTGAGGGCTCACCCATTGTTTTGGGTACACACTTGAACCTATTTCCCGAGAAGAGCGAGTACATCAAGTAGAGGAAGGCTTAGCCTTGATACCGAAACTCTCTGGCTCTTGACCTTCTCGAAAATCACAGCCATTGACCCCCCCAAAAGCAGCTAGAAGCAATTACGAGTAAATAGCTGCCTTGCGGCATTTTTGTGTCAACGGAACTTCAATTGGATTTTTTCTTCTGTTTTTTTTTTTTGGTTTTTGTTTGTTTCGATATCGAGGTGGAGAGGTTTTTGAACTACGAGTATATGGAAGTCGGACTTGCGGCATTTGTGGAATGTTTTGATTTTGTGATGGAGTGTGGGGGCCTGGGCCTGGTATTGAGGAATTGAGTCCCCAATGTCATCACAGCCCCCATACTTATAGTTTGAATGGCAAATGGAGTGGCAGCAGTTTAGTGCGGAAACCCAAACAAAACGCATCACAATATTTACATTATTTGAGTTACGAAACCAGATTTTGTTTGCATTGTTGTTGTTGATGTGATTGCCGCGATTCTCAATGCATTGAAAAACAGAAATGGTTGGTCTGGTTGCTGTTGCAGCTTTATTTGCACACTGTCGATTGCCGTTTACCAGTTACCTGAAACCTGCAATATGCAATCTGCAACCTGGAAACGGGGATCTGCTTTGGCGACAAAAGCGTCTGTCCGTGACGCATCTGGTTAGTGAATCCCCAGCAGAAAGTGCGTCATCGGGCCTCACCTTGCTTAATTCGGAAACATGCGGCAGCGACAAATGTTTTTAACCGAAATACAACGGACAAAAACAGGGCCAGCATGTTAAGTAGTTGGGCTTTGGCCATAACCGATTTGAACCAGCTTAAACCTGTTGATTCTTGGCTTAAAAAGTGACGTGCCAGGCCACACAGTCGCGTTCTGCCTGTTTCTTCTTTTGTAGATTTCTCTCTTGACCCTAAGTACGAAAAGTTTGCTTAAATTTAAAAACAAAACTGACACCTGGACAAACAAACTGTACACATACTGGCAGTATAGAAATGCAACCTTCAGAACTTGGATTTCACACACTCTTCCCCATTGTCAAATTGATGCTAAATTTTATTCGTAGTCGGCCAATTACCATAGGCCGTTGACTTTTGTACTGATATTTCAATGCTATTGAAATTATTTTTCCATTAGCCCGACATCTGCTAACCATTTTTCCATTTTGAAAGCCATTTCTGCATTGGCCGCAATTTCAGTTTCTATAAATAAAACACGAGTATATGACCCGGCCATATTTCTCGGCAGAAATTCCGCAACTAAACTGCCAAACCATAATGGCTATATGCATATTTCCGTCGAAATTGGTCTATAAATATTGAATCGAATTAATTCAACCGAGAAACTCAAGTGGCCAATTCGGGATCTATTTGTGGATTTAGTTTAAAGGTTTATTCAGTGACCGTGAGTGGACTCTGCTAGATACCAAACACAATGACCACTTGTTTTTAAATCAATCGAAAAACAAGCCAAAAACAAAGAAATAAACTCAAGCAGGAAAAGCAATTAATTTACAAACGCGTGCCCGCCATTTATGTGCTCTTCCATAAATGCATAAAACGATAAGAATTCCAGCAAATTCTACGCAGTGACTAGGCGAGATGATCTTCCAGCAAATTTGGCCTCCTCCTTGTTGTAAATCTACTGACTCAATTAGCTCGATTAGCAACAAGTTAGCACTAAAAAGTCTATGGCATGCGGGGCTGTTGGCTGTTGGAAATGGCAAATTGAAAAGCGACTCGAATCCCAATTGCTGCCTAATTGAATTGCATGCAAACAGAAACCGCACACAAAAAAAAAAATGAAAAATAAACTAGCGACCAAAACAAAAAATAAAACCATCAAATGAAAACGAAAGGCGATCCGCTGGCGTCAATTGAAATCATTCAATTCGCCCGGCTGACCTCTACCAGCCGACTTACTACTGAGTATAGAATACATATGTATATTGACGCCTCATCATCATCATCATATGGAATCCGTAATTTGTCTCATATACGGGTGAATGCTTTCCGGCAAAAAAATCAATTGCCGCCTGGCAACTTCGAGCCTGATAAGAGCCAAGTCCCGGAGACCCCAACAAAGCTCAGGAACAATAAATAGAAAATATACTCGTATATTATAAGGAATCTTATCTCTGGCCAGCGGAGAGTGCGTCACGGACTCAACCGGGAAGGCAGGAAAAAGTAATTTCCAGCACCGGGTTATGGGAAACCTATTTATAGATTGCGCATACGCCCGGTGGGACAAGGGCTGACGGTACGACGGCATGTAATTACTTTGCATTCCCCTGCTTTCATTCATGACTGGTCCGAACTGAATGAGTAAGTGATCACATTAGTGGCTCGGCAATTCGATATCGCCAAAGGTGTCCTCCTCTTCCAGATAAAAAAAAAAATAAACTATTTGCCGGATAGCATTGGACTTTCAACGGCCGGGGAAACGGAGTGGAACGACTTCCGTTGCGGTTTTCCCTCGGCATTTTCTATTTAATTTTCCGCCAAGCGTTGTCAATGTCGGCCCCCATTATCGTCAGCGCCATTGCATTCGCATTTAAATTGATTGCATTTTACCTTTTATTGCATTTGGTGCAGTATTGCAAATTATCGAGCACGCCTTTTGCATTTGGTTTGGCTTATTCGAGATTACCATTGGTTGAATTATCTCCCAAGTGGCAAGTGCAAAGTGCCCTACTCCCTCTAGGGTCTTATACAAGTGGCACGTGGACTGAACGCCCTGGCCACGCTCCTCAATGGGCCCTGACATTCAAAATCAACTGCCAAGTGTTCGTTAAACAACTACGAGTATTTATTGCCGCTTCTAAACACACATATGTATTGTACAATCTGCCATAAACTTGGCCAAAACTTTATGATTACCAGGTGTTGGCGATTGCTGGGGCTTGTGAGGGGTGTGCCGAACATTCCCAAGAAGCCATAAAATCGGGCAACCACAAAACAATTAGCGATTAAGTGGCAGTTCCGCTGGTAATTCCCACGCCCACTAATCACATCTCTTTTGTGTACTATTTCTCAGGTATCGAGGAGGTGCCGGTCAAATCGGTGGTCAACCGTGTGGGTCATCAGCTGAAGAAAGCCCTTTCCGAGAAGGGTATGGCCCTGCTGGTCAATCACGGTATATCTGATGAGAAGGTAAGGATCGCCTGAAAAATTAAATCTTAAACTCAAATATCAATATTCATGGTTACGCATTAGATTGCGAAATTTGTTCGATAGCCATTCGCAAGAGATAACCTATCATTTACTGCTTTATTTTCATCGTAAATTCAGGACTTAAGAGCCAATAAGATTTGAGCTATATCTCTATTATTATATTTTTTACACTTTTCATAAATTTCCTCTATTCTTTGTAAAGCTCAAGACTGCCTGGGATCACCTAGATGACTTCGTGGATCTGCCACCGGATGTAAAAAAACATTATATCCGTACGGATGGCGACAAACACGGGTATGTGAGTCGTGGACAACAGCATCGTTTCGATGGAAAGACTCCGGATCTGCGACACGCCTTCAATATCAGCACACTGAATGCCCAGAATCTGCCCGAGGAGCCGCTGCCCGGATTCGCGGACCACATCAGCACCTTGGCCACAGACTTCAAGGCTCTTGCCAGCTTCATTCTCCAGGCGCTGGCCGTCTCGCTGGACATTCCGAACACCTTCTTCCTTGAAAAGCACTCACACATGCTGTCCGGCGACCACGACAACATGAGCTCCCTGCGCATGCTCTACTACCCACCGGTAGTGGACGACGAGCCCGGCCAGAACGATGTGATCAAGGGCCGGTGCCAGTACAGCTACCAGCGCTGTCTCTCCAACCAGCCGGACTTCCGTCCGGAGCACAATCCCCGCGACGAAGACGACCTCAACGACGGGGTGGACGGTCCCAATGGCCAGCAGATCGAGCACAAACTGGGCAACGGAGCCGTCATTAGTTGTCCCGCCCATGTGGACTACGGCACCTTCACCCTGCTGGCCCAGGACTCGGAGGGTGGCCTGGAGATCAAATTGCCAGGAAGCGAAAAGTGGAATCGGGTGGGCCACTTGCCCGGCTCCATTCTGGTCAACTGTGGCCAAATTTTAAATATTTGGACACAGGAACGTTATCCCGCATTGGTGAGTCACTGATTAACTATGTCTGGTTACCTCTCGATGATTCCTGCGTAATAAGTTACTTATTACTAAATCTAATAATAGACCTTGTCTTGGCAAATATTTGCTAGATTCATAACCAGCTACGATTGACGAAATTGGTCTGGCATCTCAATGACGTCGGGTTTAGCTAATATTTGTCGAGTAAATATAAGTTTTAAATTCAAAAATAGATATTGTTACTATGAATAATTGTAAAAAGCCTAGTTGGGTCTAAAATGTCATTTGTTTTCTTCTCCTAACAGCAACATCGCGTCGTCATTCCCGAACAGGAGAGCATTCGGGCCCGTGGACGGCATTCGATAGCCTTCTTCTGCCATCCGGATAACTTGACTTCAATATCGCCCAACGATCTGCCCAACCCAGATGCCGCCCAGGACAAGGCGTTACTCAAGCAGCGAAAGAAGTCCTTCAAGGCGGCGAAAGAAAGGTCAGTCCAGACGGCTATAAAGTCATTTCCTGTACTAACTCCAAGCTCTTTGTTTTCTTTTCGAATGCGATTGGGACTTATCGATGGATTGGCAATTGGTGGCCGTAAATACAACAGAGTCTACAATGCATATCAACTGCTCCAGAAAAAGTTTAGAGATACGTATAGCAGTAACAATCACTCATAACGTCGGGACAAACCGTCGAGCCATCCATTGCATCTCTACCTGAAAAGGAAATGAAGTTTACATCACACAGGATTGTGGAAATTTATGGTAACGTGGCAACAGGATAGTGGAAAGTGGAAAGCGGAAAATGAAAAGCCAACAATACATATGATGTTTTGAACCTTTTTATTATTACCTTTACGTTTATTCCATACGATTGTAATTGCTTCATTTCATTAATTTATATGTATCGAGATACTATATACAATACAATACATGCATACACCATAAACATATACCTTTTGTATATTATAATAAATATATATGTATAATTTAATATAGTTTCCACTGAAAAAACGCACATGTTAACATTTACTTAAGTCGAGGGCTTTCAATCCTTCGTTCAATCCCGCTAAACTTGGAAGGTATCTGAGTACATTTCCGAAATTGACCGACAATCGACCATCAGATCCGTGCTAACTGCTCGTTATTTTGTAAATATTTTCCACAATTTGTTAATTAACAATTTCCCTTTTCTCTTGCTGTCACGTTTTTGTTTCGCACTTAATGTTTGCGTTTAATATTTAATGCCACCTGGCCGCATTACGTATGAGTATATGATTTTTCGCATTAATTTGTAATTACTTAAATGTGTTCTTTAAAATTCTCTTTTCGTTTGTCCCTCAAAGTTTTATGTTGCGATTCAATGCATTTTTTTTTGTTGTCTCAACTATAAATATGAATATTATACATACAAGTACATTCAATATTTAACAATTATTTCACTACCTTGATTATTAGACACACAGTTTTGTATTTTTGTTGCACAATAAGCTTCAGCTTAACATTTCATTTGGACATTTAACTGGAGAACCTCTTGGTTTGGGCTTCGATTTCAATAATTGTTTCAATTCTGAGCGACCTACTAATTTTACACTTAAACATTGAGCCAACTATTATGTATTTTCACATCTATTTTGACCACATGACTACGATTATGGCTTAGGTACATTGTACTCCAAGTATCTTTAATTACTGTCTTTAGGAATATATGAAATGAAAAAAATCGTTTAAAATCTAAATAATCGCTGGGAGTTCCGCAAGTCATTGTCATTTAAGAATCGAAAAACTTATCAGAGATTGCATGGAATGACTTGTCAGCATACTTATCCCAGCGACTGTAATCATCGCTGGCTCTACCAAATTGCCATAATATAATTATTTTCCCTTCAACTTGTTCGCTAAATTTTGAGTAGTTACTTATATTCCAGAGTCACATGTTCTCCGTCAGTTGACATGCCAATTTTGTGTTAAACAAAAACGTATTTTTTATTTTATTTATGAATGTGGCTTGCAGGTTTTGGCCAATTATTGACAAGCAGGCTTATAGCCACGTGCCGCATTTCCAGAGCAGTTTAAAAAGCTTAAAAATACCCTACAATTGAAGGGTACCTATGATTGAAGAGCAAATCAAAAAAATATGTGGAAATTTTAGATGATATGGTATATGTCGTATTCCATTCCTTTTTTTTTCCTCGATCGGGTGTGGCAAGAGTACGGCTACGCCTGAAGTACAATGCACCTGGAAACACTTGGATCAACAAAGGAACACATTTAGATGCTTACATAACTAAAAATACATAATTTAAAGTTAACTTTATTTTTGGCTGATTCATTTAATCAGTTGGAGAATGACTCCGAAAGAGCATTCGGTGTTTGAAATTCCATGGAAAGCTACGATAATTTAGTTAACAATATTTGGCTACAATTTAAGTGATATCAAAAGGGGGCTGCTGCTGTTGCTTTGGCTGTAAACTTTTTCGTGGGTGTTCCGCAGTTTAAACAAAGCGCCGAGAGTTAAATAAAGCAAATATTGACATGCCCACCGGCGGACGGACAAGGAGGGACATATTGCCCACCGAAAGAGACGGCACAATGCTCATTTGTCGGCGACGGTGAGCTCTTAAGCCCGCGCTTTAAATAATGACTTTGAATCGTAAGGAAAGGTCCGCTACGCACATACATAATACATATAATATATATATATTTGAAACGATTTGATATATTTTTGTGCAAACAATGTCATCCAGCTTTAGTTATTTTTTTGTTCCTTTTTTCCGTTGTCTTGTTTTTTTTGGGCTTTCGCTGAACACACACTGAACTCCCTTTGATTTATGGGGGCGAAGGCGGTGACAAATTCGGCGCGGGGGCGTGGCAGTTTCAGTTGCGATTACGACTGCTGATAATTTCTCCATTATATATATCTTATTTAACAAATTCGCAAGTGCTGATTTCATTTTCATTTCATTTTTTATCAAGTCGAAAGCGAAAGTCAACAAAACAGGCTTGGAAACTTGAGAGGGAGGGGCCTTAGTAAGTTTATTGTGCTTCGTAAAGATTGTCCAGGCATAAAAATTAACATTTGGGAATAAGTTGCACAGGCATTAGAGTTAACATGAATGTCAGTTGCATTTAGTTGTGAAATCGTATGGACAGGACATAGTCATAGCCACAGGTATAAAACTTACATATTTTAGTGGGAGAGAGACTTTGGAACTTCTAACAAGAGTCTCCTAATAAGTTCTGTGACTAATTAGATCCGATGGATATGTTAGACGTGCTCTTTCTAGGCTCTACACATTCATGACTTTGTAATTTAATTTCAACGCGTCGGGCTAGGACCTCTTGCAGGAATGAGAAAATCAATTGAAACTAAAACAAGGAATGTAGGCTAAGTATTTGCTTGAGATTAATTTATATGAATGCAAATATGTAAATATTCTATAGGACAACATCTAGCTTTATATACGTATATCAAACATTCAATATTATATTTTTGCTTTCGCATTCATAAACATTTCTCTAAATGTCAATCGATTAAATATTATACTCGTATGCATGAGATTTTTCCTCACTGAATTTTGTAAATATTTATGGCGAAATATGTTTATGTTTATTTCTATTTGTATTTCCATTTATTTTGCACGTCAATTTTCTGTTCTTGAAGGCTTTCATTTTAATCTGTGGGATTGTCGTATTGTTTGTTGATTTTTATTTCTGCATTAGCTATTTATTTTGTGGTTAAATTCATGCCAGTTTCAAGTTGTGACTTTAAGTAGATTTCATTTCAAGCTGGCAATTTATTCAAGGAATACAGCAAATAATGTTCAACCTGAGCATGCTCAAAATATCAAGTATCCGCCTTGGTGTACGTTTAATTGGTGTAGAGAGGATGCAATTGCTGCATGTGGGCGTCGGTGGTGCCGGGCGTGACGTTGACGGCGTACTGGCGGGCTCGCATCACACTCATGTGGATCTCCGATGAGGCCGTGGAGTTCACACAGTTGGCCATCTCAGCGGAACCGGATCCGGCCCTAGCGCCATTGGTGCCCCGACGGCTGGGGCCGCCGAACTCCAGGTCGCGGTCTAGGTCGTCCCGTCCCCTTCCGCGGCGGCAGTATCGGAAGGCATACGGACACAAGCTCTAAATCGGAATATATAAAAAAGCATAGCCAGACATTAGAAGTACCCACATCCTCGAACAGCACACCCTTATATTTCGGTTAGAGTACACTAGATATATATAATTTAATAAAGTTTGCTTGCTACAGTACAGTTCTCAAAAGGTTAAGCATACGACGCGTGGTACGAGGAGACGGCACAGTCGACAGGATAGCGTGGATTGGTGGGAGTGGCTTGGCGGCACATGTCTGTGACAATTTGGTTTCACACACACAGCCAGAAAAAAACAAAGGAAAAACACAAAAGTAAAAAATAAAATCCAACCCAAAACAACGAAAAAAAATTTGAGTCAAAGAAGACAACAAAAAAGGACAAAAATGCTAAACGATATGAAAGGCCGCACATTCGCTGGAGAAAAAAATTTAAAAAAGGACCAAGTGCGTGTTTTGTACTGGTATTGGTGTTGCGTCAAAGTGTGCAGCTCAAAAGGGCGAATTTTTAGAGTTTCATAAAAAAAGGACATAAAAGGAGACAGTGTGTGGAAAAAATAACATTTCATCACGGAAATATACAGCAGGTGCGTGTGTGTGCTCGCAGAGGTGCATAGATGGTTCTGTTTTAATTTAAATATTACATTTTTTCTATTTGTTTCTGTTTCTGTTACGGTTTCTGTTTCTATTTCGGTTTCTGTTGGATACTTTTAGGCGCTTTTGGCTTAGCTTTTGTCGGGCACTAAGCAACGTTTCAGCAAAGTAAGCGCCAGCTGTGCGTGAGAGAAAGAAATGGTAGTTTCAGTTTATGTGAAAGTGGTAAGCAGGAAGTTCAGGAGCGATTAGAAAGCCAAAGTGTTAGACCAATATTTCGGGCCACCCTCTGATGTGGGTGTAGAAAGAGAAAGTCAGAGCATGAGAGAAAGTAAGAGATGGCAGGCACAAGCAGAGCAAGACGTGCAGAGCAGAATTTGTTCTTCAGGCAGAGAAAAAAGCTATTTTTCTGACTTTTCTTTTAAAAACCAGAGAGAAGAAGCATTTCAATCAGCTAAAATGTATGCTACGCTTTCTACACTTTCCATCAAGCAGTAAATACACAGGGAAAAATATGTGACTATTTACATTTTTTGATTTAAGAAAATCGAATAATACATATTATATTATATTTTTTGTCCAATTATCAACAATATATTTTCTCTGCGTATTAATGCTCGAAGATAGCTACCAAAATAATTGCTAAACGTGAGCCTTTTCTGGTGGACGTTGCTGTTGGTGTATTGGCCATGTTGCTAGTTGCTGCCGATATTGTTGCCGCTGCCATCGCTGCTGCTGCTGCTGGTGCTTTGTCCTTAGCGGCTGCAGCAAACGCCGTGGCCCTTAACTAAGTCTAAATTGTGGGTGCACAAATTTTTGGGATACCCAATCAAAGCGGAATATTGAATATAAAAATAAAGTTCCCATCAAGATGTCGAAGTTGAAAATAAATGCAAATTACTCAATGGCCCGTGCACTTACCTTGAGGGTCTTCTTGAAGGCCGCCCTGAAATCGCGATTGAAGTATGCATAAATAATGGGGTTGAGGGCCGAGTTGAAGTATCCGATCCAGAATAATATGCCAACCAGGAGACGGGGAGTGATGCAGCTATCACACAAGGAGGATACGATGTACCTGGTAAGAGTTAAAGAGATTCAAAATTAATTTGAGTTTTCAAGGGATAGAAACAAAGGTCAAGAGAAGGGTAGTACCATTTAAACCATAATTTAATAATTTCCCTTTTAAATTACCTCAAATTTAAAATTACTACAAATTGGAAATGTTTAAAAGCTTAAAGGTTAAGTATATTCTATTCCAAATGTGAAACTATAAAGTTGTACTCGTGTAGACGGGCTCATTTTAATCACGAATTAGTCGCCATCTTATGGACAGCAAATTGAGAATATCAAGTATACGCACCAGAGGAAGAACGGCAGCCAGCAGATGAGGAAGGCGCTCATTATGATGCCAAGGGTGCGGGCAGCCTTCCTTTCCCGCCTCATCGTCGAAATAGTCGACTGTTCCACCTGGATGCTTGGGCGCGGCTTGGGAATTTGGCTAATCTGCAGATGCTTCTCCAGCAGGAGCGCGGCTACCTTGGATCTAAGATTGGGGTGATTAGCGTTAATTGGCCACCAGCCCACCACTTCAAACTTAACTTACCTGTAGACCAGGCGCTCCTGACGGTCGGCCTCCTGGTAAATGCGATAATACATGGAAAGCATCACGATGCCGGGTATCCAGAAGCTCATTGACGAACTGACGATGGCGTAGGCCTTGTTCACTTTGAACTCGCATATCTGGAAACGTAATATTGAGTATTGAAGTATTGATCATCGGCCAGGCAACTCAATTAGCGCTCCACTTGCGGCCCAATCAATAAATCAAAAACAATGCCTGGGGGGAAACCTAATGGACCGTAATGCCCCACAATTGGCAACTGCGGAATGCGTTTGTTGCACTGCCTCATAGTCCTAGCATATCCGCAATGTCAAGTGCGCCAGCAATAAAAACTCAATTACATTGTGCATTACTGTGATGGCACGACAAAAGGCCAACCGAAGACGTCTAATCAGATTTATGGCCGAGACCCCGATGCCTGTCACTTATTAGCATAAACAAGTAAAACTAATTAAAGCCCAGCTCGGTTGTTAATGTTATGCAAAGGGCTTTCAATGAGTTTCAGCCAACCGGTACTGGCAGAAAACAGAAGGCAGAAGTAGAGCTACGAAAATTATGCACAGCCTGTGCAAAAACCGGAATGAAATTACCTACATTTATTTCTACATCAGCATTTTTATTGCGCAATGATAACCGCAGTGGGCGAAGGGACCCCCACAGCAGCTGCTGACTATGCAGGAATGAAAATGGTTCCATCCTCCGGTGGCCTCCATGTCGAATTTCGACGGGAGTGCGAGAATACGGGAAACCAATAAAATGGAGTAATAAATATGCTACCTGTCGGCTGAGCGCCTGAAAGGCGTAAAACTGCTTCAGCCACACAAACATAAATCAATTTCCGATGAGACGGGGCCCCGGCACCGAGGACTTCGCAGTCCAGAGTCCGGACTTTTACGGGAAAAGTCAAAGGCCATACAGACACAGCCCCAGACTCAGAGGCAGAAGCACATGCAAAATGCATAGAAAGTCAATACCCCGGACTCTATCAACTAAATTAGAATTTTCTATTAGTTTGATGTGCAAGAAAATTGAATAAATAATGCAAGGACATGGAAGGGCAACCATTCTATTCATACATATAGTGTATAAACGATTGCTTAAGTAAATCTGTAGGGCACTTAAACAGAAACCAGAAGCGAGGAGATTTAATTATCCAATTAAATACTTGTATACCTATTATTACTTACGTGCGGATTCGATTTGAGATATTTGTAGTTCTCTGCAGTTGTATACCAGCCCGTGCAGATGGGCAGGAAGGAGAGCAGAGCCGGCGACAACCAGACCATTAGGAGCATGATGAACACCCGCCTCTGGGTCATGATTAGAGGATAGTCCAAAGGCTGGACAATGGCGTAGTATCTAGTGGGAGGAGAACAGCAAATACAGGATATACAGATGGCCGACCTCTAATTACTTGGTTGTTTGGATACCTACCTGTCGACGGATATGCAACAAAGGTGCATGATGCTGGCGGTAGAGAAGTACACATCGAAGCTGTTCCACATGTCGCACATTACCGAGCCGAACATCCACTTTCCGGAGATCATGACGGAAGCATTAAATGTCATCGCACAGAGGGCCACCAGCATGTCGGCCACGGCCAGTGAAACCACGAAGTAGTTGGTAATGATGCTGCAAGGCGAGAAAGTAAAAGCAAAGATAAAACTAATCTGGAAGGATACACCCATACACCCATATCCGCAACCGCATATATCCTAGCTGGGCGGATTGGCAACTTCTCAAATTAAATTTGTGCATTAAGCTTTCAAGTCACTCACGGCTAATCGCCTCTCAGGCACAAACTCAGACTCAGACTCAAACTCGCTCAAAGCTTTGCCTCAAAGTTGGAAACTTTTGGTTAGCGCACATTGCATATACGCCGCGTGTGACCGACGTTTAAATGCGGAACGGCGCTTCCTCGAGTGGATTTCATTGTTTAATGGGTTAATTAATAATTAGCTTAACGCCACCGCAACTTCCAGCAGCAATCATCAACATTGCGTGGAACCGCGAAACGTTAAGTCAATTATGAACACGCGGCGTATACGCAATGTGCAATACGTTTATCGGCCTCAACGTCAGAAATGATTTTCCTGGGCGGCTTAAACCCTTAGAGTCTGTGCCTTGAATGAAACCACAACCGAGAGGGTTTGAGGCTTGTTTAAGTTTAAAGTCTACGGGGAATTGTATTGGCTCGGAAACTTCGCAAATAAAACTTTGTTCTCGGTCTAGAGATGATTTAATATAAAACAAAAACTTTTCAAATGCACCAAGTTCTGGATGCAAAACTAAAAGAGCATCAATCATGGCTTACGAAGAAGTAGTGTGGTCTTTGAGCGGTTGATCTCGTAAACTCGTTAAACATTGCTAGGCATTTTGGCAGATTTTTTGTGTCTGGGTCAGGACATTGAACTGCTTAAACAAAAACCTAATTAGGGCCGGCAAACAGAGCCAGCCGGAAAAAGGTCGACCAATCGACTTAAAGCGACCACAACAAAGTACCCGCATCAAAACCAACACAAAATTGTTATTGAGGCGTTAACCAAAAGCCGGTTACTGGGCGGTGGTGGGCGGTTGGTGGAGTGTTCCGTTGATAGGTGTCAAGTTTGATTACAATTATGAGTTGGCACTTTCAGCTCCCGGCTAATACAGAAAGTAGAGGTCGAAGGTGTAAGCTAAGCTTGAACTTTCGGCGACCTTTAATTTGTCATTGCAATATATCGATTACGCCATATGATGTGGTATGCCATGAATTATTTATATAAAGTGAGTGGGCAAAACTCTGAGGAAAACATAAAAAGAATATATGGCTTTGGATCCCTTGGTGGGTTGCCTGGTTGTTAGGCCTAAGTGGGAATACATGTTGTTTCGTAATTAAGTCTAATTTGCCATGATGATTTAAACTGCCTAGCCAGGCGTAAAAGGTGAAAATGGTGCGGAAAACGCACATGACAATGAGATGCTGGCTCATGCAGTTGAGATAAAAATGGCAACATAAAATAGACGTAGTCAGGGTCAGGTCCCAAATTGCCTGTCCCTGGCAGGCTAAATGAGCCTCAGCCTCAGCCTCGGTTCGGTCTCATCCTCGTTTCAGAATCCCCAGATCTCAGACACAAATGTCAGGTGTTTTTTTTTCCTTTTTTCTTTTACGAGGCAAGGTATAAGAATTCTCGACAAGAGCCGTGAGGCACAACCATGGCACTGGCACTGGCACTGGCTCTGGCACTGGCAATGGCAGTGGCAACTTCTTGGGCCTGCTTAAATAGTCTGTTACGCCTTGACATTGAACGTCCTGGGGTTAGGTTACACACCATTGTCGCTTCGCTGGCTCGGAGTGTTTTATGTTGGGTTCTTTAAATGTTAAAATGTGAGCGTTGTTGAGCTTATGAATTTTTTCCGGGTAAAACACGTACCTACCTGGCAGGGGTGCTTGGCAAATCCCAAACCCACAACACAACAGCCAACAAGCCCACACAAAGTCATATTTCGTATCTCATGTGGAGGCGACGCGGAGCTCAATTCATAAATTTGACAAATTATATGGCCGCCCATAAAGTAAATGGCAATGGCGCTCTCCTAAGTAGGCAGCAATATTTTTATGCTCGCCCTTTATTAACATTTCTAATGTAATTACCCACGTATCTAGCATTTAGCTTGGGTTTACGTTTTACCTTTTGCCTTTGCCTGGCGATATTAACTGACCACGCCCAAAATCGGTTGAGGTGAAGGCGGACAGGATGAGTTCTGTGCGCTTGACACGCAAAAATGGTGGGAAATATGATAAATGATGACAAATTAATGGCCGCAAAAACAGAGTAGATTCTCGTAAAGTCAAAGTCCTGTCAAATCGTCTCGTGGAAGTTGAACAAAAGAATATAACAGAAACAAAATTCGGACACTGTCGTGTCCTAGACAGCTAAAACATTCGCGGATCCTGTCTACGTGCTATTCGGGAAATGAGAATAATAAAGTTATAAGGGCAAAAGTATTTGAAATTAAAGTTGAATGGGAAAAACAAAAAGACGGAATAAGATACTGGACTTAAGAATCTATAATATATAGATTAATTTTAATGAGCCATAAAAAAAGTTAAACAATACCAAGAAAAGAGTCTTGATAAACTATTGTTAGCGTCATAAATTTTAGTAGATTATCATTTGGTTGAAATAATCGAAGGTCTGGGGCAAATGTAATAAAAAACCACTCGATTGTTTGCATGTCATGGACAGCAAAGCCGGTAAAATGAGGCAAATTAATGGGAAGGCGAGCAGTATCAACGGTGACATATGACAACACACGCGCCACACATTAAAGGAAAGAGACTCGAAGGACTCACCGCAATTTCCGGTGGCGCATAACGGATACAATCACCAGCATGTTGCCCAGAATGGCGGCCAGTATGATGAAACCAATAACGAAACACTTGACGAAGACTAATGCTAGATGTGTGCTGCCCTCGGCATCACCGTCATCGGCGGAGGCGGCGGCTGCGCTCGCCTCGTATCCTGCATCCTGCGCCGTTCCCGAAACAACATCTTCGACGGTCACTGTGCTGGTGCCGATGCCAATTCCACTTCCCACCAGTCCGCCCTCGTCGATGAGTCCGTCGGCAATGAGCTTCAGATACCGGGAATGGGATGCAGATGCCTCCAGGACTGGCAGTTGCCTTCCCAGGGGCTGTAGATGCAAACGGGGCTCCCGTGTCCCCTGTCCTTCAAGTATCGTCCTGGCCGTCGTGGCCGTCATGGCCTGGAGTCTCTGTAGGAGTGTCATGGCAAGGTTTTGCCAACTTAGTTGCAGCTGGTAGTCACAGCAAATGTTACACTAATGCCAACGGAAAGGACACTCAAAGGAAAGGACATTCTGCCCAAGTAGTTTTGATGGACGATATTATGGCCAATCGTTTGCCAGGACCTGCAATTGAATAAAAAGATAAACGATTTATTTCCTTTCATATTCATTGGTTTACTCGGAAAGAGCAACAACGATTTGTTGAGTTCTTTGTCATTTATATTTCCTGAGCTGTTATTGAAAAATAAAGATAAATTGTAGATGCCATTTTGAAATGGTAGGAAATCACTTTGATGGCTGTGGAGCTCTTTAAATTATTTGCTCAAGAGTTATTTTAAAATAAATAAAACTCATTCATTTGAAATGAGAGGAAAGCATCAGGATTTTGTGAGTGTAGTTTATAAATTTAAGAATTAAAATGCTTTAAGAGTATCATCTATTCTTAAAAACCAGCAGTTAACTTTTGACTTTTGTTTGCGATTTCCCAGCCACGTTCCGGATTCGATTTCCATTTACATTTGCATCAATTTGGCATTTGTTGGGGCAGTTTAATGAACCGCAACGTGCCGGCTATTTGTCTTCTATCTGTGCTCCCACCCGTGGCATGCCACATTTTGTGTAGAACATGCAAATCTCGGAGGCCGAATCCCAGCTAGAGCTAAGCCCATAAACACCTTGAGTCTTTGATGGCTTTGTATGGGGTATATAGGATAATATATAATATAAATTCCGTTGGCCGCAGGCTCTGAACAGACAATGAAATTGAAACCCACACAGCTTAGAGGCGTTGGCAGAGGGAATGGTGCCAAAACGTAATCCCACTCAATTGGTTTAATTTACCATAAACAGCTTCAATTTCTGAGCCGTGAGAAGGAAATTTCCGTTTTCAGCGGGTCCTGTCGAAAATTCGCTTCCTTCCTGGAAGGAGCAGCTGTCGCTTTTCTGTTTTTTAGGCATTCGGCCAAAATTTGAGCTGCCAGCTGCCAACTGTTCGCTGTCAATGCCCCCATCCCATATTTTATTATCGACGGCGTAGGCTTATCATTAGCAAATGTCAATTTTCAAATTATGTACATTTATTTATCAATTGGCTTGCCTGGTAATCGAGGCTCGTGAATTCCATACAAGTTTCGCCAAATACCCCAACCATGGCCAAGGGCTATGCTTTTCCATTTGATTTTGTTGGTTTGGGAAGCACTTAGTCTCACTCTTCTTGGGCGAAAGTAGGCAAACATTTGGGACTCGAGCGACGTGTAATTCCCATGTTAGGCAAACTAAGTAAACTTCAGCCAACAAATACGAGTGTCAGCAAAGGAATTGTGTGTATGCCCAGGTCCTTTCTCCTCTACCTTTAGGGAAATGAGTTTTATGTGGCTTGTGCCTTTGGGTGCCGGGTGGGTGTTCGAGGAGCGGTCTGTTGCTGTGTGTGCATGACACTCGCCGACAAAGCGACCGCGACTGAAGTGAACTTTAAATCAATAAAGAACAACAAATTGAAAAGCATCGTAGGTCGCGCACCACCACTTTTCGGATACGAGTATATAGCCATATATACGAAACTTTTGTCAAACGCATTGACAATGCGCCATAACAATAACAGCGAACGCAAGCACCCCTCCAAGTGTCCCGGACCTGGTCCCGGACTCGAATCCGGGTCTCAGTTCCGGTTTCAGCCATTGTCTGCCTCAAAGCCGTGGGGATGGTGTCTTCACAATACATCACACAGCAGGTGTGGTTTCTCTGCAGTCAATATCACCGCTTATTTTTCAAACATTTATATTTATATATTTTTTTTCTGCCGTACACAGCAACTTTTGTTGTGAAAGCGTCTGATATTTGCCTTTGGGATTCGGTCTTTCATTTGACCTTTCAAAGTTAGCCAAGCATACAGTGGATGCAAATTCGAAGCTCGCGTTGAAAATAACTGGGATTTCGTGATAGGATACTCGAAATCTGCCAAAAAAAATGCAATTCAATTGAAGTTTAAATCAATCAGGCCGATCAATATAATCTGTGTGGTGAACTGATTTTTGTTGGCGATTTCTTACTGTCTGGGCTAGGTCGGGGATCCTTTTGTCAGATGGCAGGACACGGCTCGCTCCATTCGCATGCTGAATGGATGTGATTTATTTCGTGGCCCATCGCCGTGGCCCATTGTGACGGTGCATTGGGTTCAGGTTCAGTTGGGTCCTTGGCTTGTTAGTTATTTATCCTTACCGATTCTTTTGCTTATTTGAATTTGCCTGTGTTTAATTACAGCTGAGAGCGCATTGGCCCGAGCCTGGCCACAAGCGTTGATGTTTGCCCTTCGGTCCAGACCTAGTCCGAGAAATGAATTTGGAATCTTGTGTGGGTTGCGGGTCTTATGTTTGGCTTTGGATTAGGGTTTCGGTCTGGGGCTTACCCAACAGATTGATGGTGAGCTTTAATTACTTTTCGAAGAGCACTTTGACCCGCTTTCGCTTAGCTCTTAATTAATTTTTAATTTATGCAAAGAAAACTCAAAGAAAAATATTAGAAAGTTTACTCATTTCCCCTTCCCCTTCCCCTTCCACTCCGATTTGATTTTTTCATCCTTTTTGCTAATCGATTTTTACAAATATCCGAAAATGCCACTTAAGCACACGCAGTGCGTTCTAATTGAGTGGCCAAATCCGGATGAAGTCATTTATCACTCGAGGAATTACAATCAAGACGGGACCAACGGCCCAAACTCATAAATATTGGCCTGCGAAAGCGATTTAATTGAGTGCTAAAAGCCCCAAGACAAATGCCCAGGACAAAGGGCTGGTCAGGGTAAGGAAATCAAGCTGAAACGGTTGTCAACCGATCGAACAAATGGAACCCAAACGGAAAACGAATCGAATCGAAACAGCAGCGAATCGAAACTAATTGGACGCCTGGAAGTATGCAAAGATAAATTGACAGCGGTCAGCCGCAACCGAGTAACCGAGAAGGAAGCGCTGAGGGACACCGAAGGGAAAACAAAGTTAACTTTGTTTCGTTTATGTCGACCATTTGCTAAATCAAACAACAGAGGACCAGAAATAATAAAAAAAGGAAACCAAAAGCAAAAAATAAATAAAAGGAAATTTTCAAGGGAACAGGAACCTCCTCGCCCTGAAATATTATATATTGTGTGTATGGTGGCTACTGAGGCAATCAGGCTGACAAGGAACGGAAGTGAAAGTTCAATTATTCATCTTTCCATCCCACTTTCTCAGTCTTGATTATGCCACAGACACACACACAAACATACTCCCACAGTTACAAAGATACAGGATACATATTCATACAAGTATAGCGGCCATTATAGGACTTGGCCTTGTTCGCATTTACATTTTAAATTGCAGTATTACAAGCTCTATTTGCATTGCTGGCGGCCTTACCAACGCGCTGCCCATTTTCGAGCTGAATTCTTTGTGCATTTAGTCTGGCTAACACACACACACGCACACACACATGCCCCTAAAAGCCAAAAACAAACACACACACAGGACACCAGTTGGCTGAAAATAGATGAGCAGTTTAGTTGGCATTTTTCAGGATGGCATTTTTGAGGCTTGACAGCCCAGCAGCGTTGACAACGACAACATTTCCTCCAGCTCCTGTGGTCTGCCAGTTCACGTCCAGGACCTAAACCTGATCCTGAACCTGGAATGAATAATGAACTGCATAATTAAAGCAGCATTTTGCAAATATTTACAATATAAACATGACTCTGCTAACAGGAAATATTACTCGTATAAATTACAATTGCAAATAAATGTTTGATTACAAAATGTCCTTTATATTCAATTTATGTGAAAGTCGAATATAATTTTGATTAATTTATAAAATTTATGTTTTTTTGTTCTAAAAATATTCCGAGAATTTAAATTGAGATCAGATATAATTTGCTTTGGTAAACGCAGCTGAAATTGCCATTGTAAGCAGAAATTTTATACAGCAGCCCACCAGTTTTGCCACATTTTATGCTAATTAAATTACATTCGTGTGTGGCTTGAAATGGGTCAGATACTGGAGAAAGTAAAGAAAGGAACTGGACTGATGCAGCGGCTTTTCCATAAAAGTGGCGCTTATGCAATTTTTAATTAATTTCCCTGTCGTAAAGTTCGCGGCTCCCATCGTATGTGCTGGTTTTTTTTTTATCTTGCAGCATACAAAAATTTTTACTGCAGGAGAGCATTCTTGTTTCATGGCTGCTGTTTGCCATTTGCATTGCCAAGGCAGTCCTGCTGCATGCCCCACAACCCACCACATCCCTTATCCCACATCCCTGAACTCACATCCATCTCGTGTCTCTACCCCAACCATAACTGTTGAATATTCGAGTATATTTTTGCGCGCTGGACGAACAGGATCCATGATGCATGTCGTCCGCTTCCGGCTGTTGTTTATATCATTTATACGGTTTACCCTGTTGGCCAAAGCCAAAAAGTGTGAAAATTGTTTGCCCACATGCCCTGTCCCTGGGTAACTAGAGGTGAGTCTTGCCCTGACCACTTGACATCCAAACAAAACCCAGCCACCAAAAAAAAAACTTAAAAATTCTCCCACGCACTAAGCTTTATTAAAATAAATTTACAACTTGAGGAAATGACTGACATGCGGACAAGGCACACATATTTCTCTACCGACCCGCTTGATGACAGAAAAATAACGACGAAAACGTGTCGACGACGCTCTAATTGATATACAGGGTGCCCGTTTCATTGTGGACATTGCAAATATTTGGCATACTCTGTTGACAAAAGACCAGGCCATAGTGACACCCAAAAAAGGACGAAGTTCTCCCTGGTTCCAGATCAACAAAATAAAATGGCGAAAATTTGATACAGTTTGCTGGATAGTTTATTTTTAGTATTTAACTGCTTAGTTTTAAATAAATGCCATTGACTATAGTTCAGTATTTAACTAACAATAACTCAACTTTGTCAAAAGTTTTTTATTTCAAGAAAGTTTTGAAAAGAGAATATTATTTACAGAATTATTATTAGAGAGAATAATTTAATGATTTTTCTATCCTTTCTCTTTAAAATTATTTGTGTTAAACTTGTATACTATATTATGTTATATAAATATATGTATAAATTCCAGCTAAACTTTGCATTCAAAAAGTCTTACTATCCACTAGACACATTTTCCATTGGATTATCCCAGAAATATAGGAAATTAAGGATTTCGAGCTCCGTAAAAGTGCCTTTTCGGCGTTTAAAAATCCTAAATACTCATCTAAGAAATCGAACACAGACTTTTGAGCATTACATATAAACCCTCTATCGAAATACCTTCTCGAAAACCATAATCCTGGGTAGCAAATTGCTGAAAGCTACGCACGACTGCCCAGCTACTGTGAACCTGTGGGCGTGGGTGTGAGTATCTGTGAGGCTGTGCGTGCGTGTGTGTGTGCCATGTGGCTGTGTGGGTGTGTGAGTGTGTGTGTTTGAGTGTGCTTAGGTCCCAACAAAAACAAGAACAACAAGTGCAAGCATGTGGTAGCTCTCCTGCGTCTGTCCTGTCGCACTGCGTCTGCCTTCCGCATGATTTTGCATTTCAAATTATTTCCGAGTGCAGTGGGTGTGAGCGAATGGGAGACTGTGAGTGGGAGTGGGAGGATGGAAGGATGGGAGGCGGCAGGAGCACGTGCGGTCATGTAACATAGGCAGACACACATACTTCAAAAAGCCGCTGGCTTTTGAGCATTTCCAAAGAGCCAAAGCGTGGGAAAGAGGTTTTTGGTGCTCGGTGTTGGGGGCCGAGTTGGGTGCCAGCTACACGTTGAGAACATTTTTTAAAATGCCAAGCTAACAATAGAAAAGATGCATCCTTATCAAGGACACAAACACCACTGCTTGGCTGCAAAACAAAAACATTGCGGCAAGGGCTGTGGCTGCTGCTGGCTCTGCCTCTGCTTCTGGCATGACAAAAGCAACAAAATGCTGAAAAAAAACACAAAAACTGAAATGGAAGTGAAAAGGACTGACTAAAAGTAAAAACACAGGAAAGTATTTTGCTCAATTGTTGTTACTTTCTGTGCTGATTGTTTTAGGGTGCTTGGTAGCGAGGAACACAGGTAGAACAAGTATAGGATGGGTGGAACTGGTAAGGTAACTGCCAGGAGGCATCCTGCTCTTGGCACGAGTGCTTGGTTTTGGTTTTGTGTGCCTTCCGCCTTTCTCTGAACTGGCAGCCAGTTGAGCAATCTGCAGACTGCAGGACCTTCAGCGATTAGGTGGTCTTTTTACCAGCCCAGCCACCACCCCCACCGCACCCATCTAACAAAGTTCAAATAAAAAACTTTGCCAGACAAATAGCACCAGCAGCAGATATGTACATAAGATGGAACCAGTCGGAGGCAGCTTCATTAGCGTTAATTAATTGTATGGCCCCGAGAAGTCGACGACAATTCAAAAGTTCCTCAGACGACATTGACAAACGAAGCGCAAAATTGCCAAAGTGTACGAATATTCGGAAGGGACAGGGAGACACTCCAGGTCGAACTTTACCCAAGTGGCTGCTGCTGCAATGCCCAAACAATTAGCATGAAATCACGTACAAGGTACGGCCGGGGTCCCTGGCTCCGGCACTGCTTTTGACTCCGTCTCTCTGTCTTGATCTCCGGAACAAAGCAAATCCCGCCAAGGCGAGTCGAGGCGAGTCACTCACCTAAGTTGATAGTCAATGTCGATGGCTTTGGCTTTGCCTTTGGCTTTGGCCTTTTCATGCCAAGTGCGCGACCTTCGCTGGCGATTGAATTTGACATTGTGCCCTTCCTACGCTTCACTTATCTGCACTCAGCAAATAAGTAATATTTTTTGATATTTTTACAACCTTTGAAAATGAAATCCAAGATTTTTGTAACTAATAGAATCTCCTTAACTATTTCTAAAAATACTTTCTAATCAGAAAGGGAAAATATCAAATTAGACTTTAAAATATCCAAAATCTTTTTTTAGCCACCCCTTCGCAGTGAAAGTCAATTGAAATTTGCATTTATATGTCAGCAGTCTGTGTATGAGAGTATCCTTGCCATTTAACAGGCCGAGGCCCAAAAAAGTGTGCTACGGCTTGGGACTGTGCGGCACGCAAGAGAATCGAAAGACTCTGCTTTGTTCGCCGTGGAGCCCCGACTTTTTATGGGACACCGAAGCACACTCCAGTGTATAAATGTGAGCACAATTTTATGGCTAATATGCCAGCAATTTTCTACCTATTTTATTGACTCTGTAAACACCCAGATAGCTCCCACATGCCAAATGCAAGCATGTGGTAGCATCTGATTGCGAGTTATCCGCCCCATTGGCGTTTGGGCCAAGTTTCCACAGCCATTAGCTACAATTACGCACTTTTCACAAATTGAGTTTAGATTTTGTTGGCATTCATAAACATAAACCCAAATGGGAATTCAATGAAAGAAGTTTTCACAAAGAAAAAAGTAAAAATTCACCTTCCGGCCCATCCCCTGGTGTCTGCATTCCATGTTCTTGAATTTCAATTATTAATATCAAACCTGACGGGAAGGTCATTCTCCATTCAAGTGGCACGTGCTGAGGGTTCGGGCCACGCATTCTGGCCATAAATAAACATTTAATAAGCCAGATAAGGTTCAGCGTCCAAAAATACATATTTAAATTTGATTAAAAGCATATTCAATGATATTAAATTCTTAAATTATATTTCATCGTCATCCCCAAGGAATATTATTGATGAATTTAAATCACTTGTTTTTCTTTGCCGAACACAAAACTCAAATCACCATTTATTTTGTCAGACTAGAAACTTGATAAAGTTTTTCCTTGCAATTGCATTTCGATAAATGATTTATCAAGCAAAAAACCGAATAATCTTCGAGTGTGAGTGTGACAAAATGCAATGAATTATGACTCGCTTCGAAAGTGATGCAAAAAGTTTACACAATGCCAACTCAATTCTGGATTCTGAATTCAATCAAGTCGATGCTGCCACATAGTCTAATTTCGTTTTTATACCAGAACACACACAATGGCAGCTTTTGATAAATCGCCATGCGAGTCCTTTACCGTTCAAGTGTGTGTGTGGCTCGATATCCTTTTCACGGTCACACTGAAATATTAAGCAGACAAATATGAAATCCCATATTGACTGCCAGCAGTCGGAGGACAATTTAACTTTTATTGGTGCAGCATATATAATGCGATTTGGAAATGGAAACCGATTGTCAGCAAAGGTCATCCCCATTTCCCATTTCCCATTCGGGACTGAGACTCGTTTTCGGATCCGCAGATTGCTTGGGGCAGTTCATGGAAAGAGGAGGCGAAACGAGAAAAAAATACAAGGATAGCCGGGACGGAACAGGACGAAGAGCTCAGCTTTTCGTTTTGCTGACAGACAGGAGCAATGTGCACATGAAAAATCACGAAAAATTCAAGCAGACAAGAAACAATACGAACAACAAGGGCATCACTTTTAGCAGGGCGTTCCTTTAAAGGAACTTGAAGGATGAATATGTGTAAGAAGTACTCTGAGTGTTCAAAAACTATTTTAAAATGTTACCCTGAATTTAATGTATGTTCCATCTTCTAAAAATATAATTTCCCTTATTTTTTTCACCTTGCATCCTCAACCTAAGATACAACATCCTTCGCAACAGTGGCAAAAACACCCATAAGGATAAATATAGATATGGATACATCCCAAAAGGCTTATGGCCTGTCCTTTGTCTGGTTTACGATTTGTGGATGATTTCCTCAGGTCACCGGATGGTAGGAAGGAAATTTAAAGTTTCATTTTGGCAGGCGAAGCCAAGAACCGAAGCAAAATCCCATAAAAGTTTTCTTCCCAGCCGCACAAATCCGAATATCGAATATAATAAAGGTCAAAAGGCGAGAGAGTTTGATGATCCGAATGGTGTCCACAAAGCGAGGCATGCAACTAAATTGATTGCATTAATGTGGAAGGAGGGGGAATATTGCAGTAGGGACTGGATAGTGGTCCGAGTCCTGGAGAGAGGAACAAAGGACACCTCCTGTTGGCAGGCCACGCACGCAGGACATATAAAGCCCATATAAGCATGTGCCATAACATTCGATATTCTATGTATAGAAAAAATATACTATATATACAATCTAAGTTCCGGTACATGTGGGCTTGGCCACGCATCATAACATGTCAATATACTCCAAACGCCGAACGCCATTAAAGTCAAATGCTCTACGGGGAATTTTCAAGGCAAGTGCGGCAGGTGGCGGAGCTGCAGGAGGAGGTCCTGTTGAAAGGTGGCTAAGCATCTACTCATTCCATTACCTCCGCCCATTGCCGCGCCCCTCGTTTATTGGTATTGTGAGTGTTTTCTTTTTCACACAAAATACAAAATCACATAATGACAAGGACAGCAAGGACAACAAAATCAAAGTGTAAAATGTTGAAAATCGAATTTGGTCCCAACGCTGAAAAGAACCAAAGATATAAAAACAAAAAAAATACATATATATTATATAAAAAAAAAAACTGAAGGGAATCGGAAACGGATGTGCGGGCTGTAGAAAGGGAGAGGAACAATGCTAGAAAGAGAGGTGTGGGTAACTGGCAGACATGCCATTATTTGTTGATGTATTAAAGCTTTTATTTACATGCAGGTGAGCGCCATTTGTTTATATTTGTGTTTGTATTCAATCAGCGTCAACAAGAGCCAAAAAAATCAAAGAGTAAAAATAAAAATATAAATAAAAAACAAAGAAAGGAGAAAGGAATCGAAAAATCACATGAAAAGTGAAGGCAAATCAAATAAAATCAAATCACTGAACGAGCCGGGCCGGGCCGCCTGTGTGTGAGCCTGCGAATGTCAATTTTTTAGGATTCCCATAGTAGCAAGGAGAAAGTGTCAGCGCCCAAGTGGTAAACACTCTTGGGCCTCTTCAACGGCTTTTTGGGCCAACTAATGGCTGCAATTTCGCGCTGCCAGTTCATTATCATTCCGGGCATAATGTGATGGCGATGATTATGTTGACTGACAAGCCCCGGGAATCGAGAGCTGGGAAAACTACCTAGTTAGCTGGTTGGTTGGATGGTTGGCTGGATGGTTGGCCAGATAATAATATGTCTAGGCCAAATACGTTGCACATGGCCTACTTGGCAGTCGATGTCCTTCGGCTGTGGGTGGTGCCGGGTGGTCGGTGTGATTGGTTAGCCTTCCATGGACTCATTTCATCCCTGTGCTCACCCTATTCCATCAGGCAAGTCCGTAATGAAGCTATAATTAGATAAGCGCAGTGCCGCAGCCTGTCAAACAGTGAACTACTCGTAATACCGCTTCCCTTCCCAGGGTTCTCCTGTCCTAGTAGATCCTGTTAGTCCTGTGTGTGTTAGTATCTCACGGATATATACGTCCGCACCTGGCGCTGTATTTTTAGCCAACGAAATGAAACAAACGTTTGACTAACCAAACTCCAGCTGACAGATGAGCAGGCCACCCACTGCCACAGACACACAGATAGAGAAAGTGTGTTTATGAATGGGTGATTCCTCTTTTCTTCGCCACTCAACCATACAACGGCCTCGTATTTCGTCCTCTCGAAAGGATAACTCTTACAGGGCTTGGTCTTTAGAAACCGGCGTGTGTGAGTCTCTTTTCTGGCAGCTAGTTAGCTGGGCGTACATTGTCAACTGGCATGCGTGGCGTATACGTAATAGGAATTGAGAATGGGGAATAATTTTTTTGGCAGACAAGTAGATTGAGTTATTTCACTGGAATTGGGATTTGTCTTTCTCTAATCATGGATATAATTGAATTTACAAATTGACTGAATGGTTAATTATGCGGGTAAATGGTAAATTAGGGATATGACTGATACTCTGAAAGCAACACAATTCGCATTTACTCATTTCAGACATCTTACTATTAAGCAGGAAATTCGGATACAATAATTATTGTAATCAATTCAATCATAAAACTATTTCAATAGCTCCTAATTAAACATGTTAATTAAAACGTTATACAACCAACATGACTTCAAGCCATTACCATTATATGTGAAGCACAAATTCATTAAAAGCATACTACAATACAATTTATTTTTAGCCAGGTCCTCAATCAATCAAAAAGTACTTTCATGGCTTGTCTTCATTCCAGTTGCAAGTCAATGCAGTGGAGGCGACTTATCAAGGTCGAATTCAAAGCTGACCCACTATGAAAATAGCCCTTCCTTACCCCAAACTACCTCAATTTTCATTTATCCGCTTAGTTAGCCTTGTTGTACTGGCCAATTAAAAGCCAAACACAGTCTGCGGTCTCGGGCTATGAAAATCAAATCAGATGAAGATGTAGTTCTGGATGCCGGGAATTCAATAAGCAAACTAAGAGAGAGCTCAATGGCCCGTTGGGCCATCAATCAAACAATCACTTAATGAACTACTTCAAGAGCAGACGATGATGCCTCGTTCGCAATTTTTGCCAGAAAAAAAGGCTCAAACAACAATCGCAGACAGACACGCCAATTTCCACTCACAGTTTGGTTTTCCTGTGTTCTCTTGGCGGGGGATTGGGCGGTTTTTGGTTGGATTGGCATTAATTACCTTGCTCTGCTTGTATGGCATCGATTGAAAAAGTTTTTGGGAAAAACCAGCCCTATTTTTCGACACCCCCCAAGTACTCAGCCGCAAAACTTCTTCATCACACAACGCTTAAAATGCGCTTAATTGAGAGTCAGATTTCAAGAGTCAGAGTCATCGAGGCGCCGCCTGAAAGAATCCACCAAAAAAAACTTTTATCCAACTATTCAAACAATTTCTGGTCCAAACAAAATATTATTGCAAATAATTCGTTTAGACAGTTTACACATTGTTAAGCGTCGATAGCCGATCTGGGTCAAAGCCGACCTTCAAGGTATTTTTGTAAAATTTCAATTGTTTGTCCTTTCCGGAGCTGAGGTGGGCAGAAAACTTGGTTGGGCCTGAAATTAATATTGAAATTGTGGCCACAAATTCCACTTGTAGTTGAGCCCCGAAAAGTTGCCTTCGTCCGGGCTGAGTGTGTATATCTGGTGGACGACCGCAATTTGCCGAAAAACTTTTGAACTTTTTCGAAAAGTTTACTTTATCAACTTCTTCTTCATAGTTGGGTAAGACAAATCAAAAAACCCAAATAAAGAAAATGCTAAGGCCTCAAATATGGACGGGGAAATGAAAGGAAACCAAATTACTGCCCTAATGCCGAAACAAATCGATCTGTTAGGCCATGGCTACGTGACAGTTGCCACTTTAATTAAAATGAAATGCGCTAATGGAAATCCAAGCCCAAACCGAGTCTCGCCCACACACGCACACCCACCGACAGGAATTCTTCCACACATCCTGACACATACTCGTATAGGTGAACCGCATTTCGTTATGATTAAACAGGCCCACGAGTGCCTGATGCGCGAATAAGCAGACATCATGCACTGAAAAAATTAACTAGAATAATAAAAAATTACAAATTTATAAAAAAATATGCATATAATTAAGAAATGCTCTAAGCCCATTCTTTCAGTATTTATCAGTATCAGTATCCACGTAATATCAAGGAAACCAATGAATAAAATCTAGCCGTGTGTGGAAAGCATTTTTAGATGGTCATGTCTATATTTCGGTACGTGAAATATTAATAATTCCATTTTGAACAGCTCAAGGCAAGGATAAGCTTGGCGGCCCGGGCTTTATTTTTAGACCCTCGAAACCTGAGCGAATGTGGGCAGTGGTTAGGTGGGTCTGGAGGGAGCCGGGGGCTTGAGGTGAACAGAGACGGACAGGTTGGGCCCGAAGGCCACTTAAAGCATAGGAAAACTATTAAAATTTATGCGTGGCTAACAAGAAAACAACGACGAAACTGTCGCGTCCATTACCACACTCCAGCACACACACACAACACAAACAGCGGGAGAAAGTGGTGGGAGAAACTCGAGGAAAATAACCGAAGGGCAGGACATGTAAATGCTGACAAACAATAAAATGTGGCCAGCGAAACGGCGCGGATGGAGTAATCCCTCCTGCTGACAAGTGCCCAGGACCTTGGACGGAGTTCGGTGAACTGTCGAGTGGAGCATAAGAGCCTACATCAACGTATCCTGGCGAGAGATTCGGGAGACACCCCGGGGATATCTTTACAGCATTATTCCATATGTACTCGCTGTCATAACTTGAGCCAACATTTTGAGTGTTGGGGTAGATAATGAAATATGTTTTTACATCCTGATTGTGTTTACAGACTTATTCGAAACGAATATAAAATGGAGTTGTAAAAGCAAGAAAATAAAACGCATATAAATAAACGGATCCTAAACGGATATCACATTTAAAAGAGCCTTTGGTGTAAGAAACTCTTCTAAAATAAAATTTAAAAAAACACTTTGTATTCATTATAAATATTTAAGATAAACATTTCCTGAAACAAATTATTATCACAGATGTCTATATCTTAATTCAGAAACTTTTTTATAAATCACAGTTTCTTAAACACTTCACTCTTGAGATTAATAACTTCGAATTTGTGGAAACAGATAACCAAAAAAGTTAATTAGTCTAGGGTACATAGTTAATTAAAGAAAAACTTTTAAGTGGAAAGAAGTTGACGCAAAAGTTGTTTATTGGTTTGAAAGTAAAAGTTCTTAAGCCTGAAGCCGCACTTTCACTTGAAAAGTAACTACGGCTTTTATTATGGATATAAAGGCCACACTTTTCACGATCTTTAAAATTCAATTAGGGAAACTATAACAATCTAAGCGAACCGAAAAGCGTTGACAAGCTGATGCCTGGCGGGTGTTTTTCGTTATTTTTTTTGTTTTCTAAGTTCCTACACAGATTTCTTGTTGGCAGTTGTTGCTTCAGAAGGATGGCCAACTTAACGCCTTCGAGTTGTAAAACATTTAGCGGTTATTTCGAATTTGTCCTGCCTTTTACAGGACCCTCCCTTGGGTGGGAAAGTTTTAGGGGAGGACACACACCTCAAGAAATTCGCGCCAGGCAAATTTCTGGGTTCTGTTCTTGATAATTTAGCGCAATTTACGTGCAAATTTGCTTACGTTACTTGCCAGTAAAGGAAGATAGCTCACAGGTGTGTGCACGAGGCAATTGCTTCGAGGATGTCGAGGATATCGAGGCCCTTGGTTCAGTCCGGAGCGCGAACACAACCGACAACAGCAAAAGACAACGCACGACTGCGACGGTTGCCGACCAGGGGCCTCGGCTCCTCCATTATGCCACCATGCCACCAAGCCGCCATGCCACAGGACTAACAGTGCCACGGTGCCAATGTGCCACGAGGCCGAAACCAAAACCGATTCGAAGCACGAACGATTCTTGGGCTCGTCGTTTGGCAGCGTCGTTAGTTGAAAGTAAGCAGAAATAGAAATATGAAAAAGAAGTAACCAAAATAGCAGTTGGGGCCGACTCCGTCTTAAATAAATCGCTAGTAGATTATTCGTGCTGGCACCCAGTTATACCCGCCTCCCTTTTCTTTAGCCAGCCTTCGCTGCTTTCTTTTACTTTTATTTTATTTGTGAAGCGAACTTTTTGTCCTGCGCCTGTGTGTATGCTACGAAAAATTGACAGCCGCAACGCAAAGGGGACAGTTTTTTCCTTCATTTTTTTTGTTATCTTGGAGTCTCGAGGTGCCTGCCTTTGGATAAGTAATTTTCGCTGTTTCTATTTAATTTATGACTCGTGTTACCGTCGTGTTTCATTATTTGCCTTTTATTAATTTGTTTATTTGTTTATCTGTGCACCGCTCTGCTATCCATCTAGCGGTTGTCTGTATTTTTTTCCGCCGTGTCAGGCAACCAGGACACTCTTGGCCGTTTAAACGTTAGGTGCCCCCTTGCTTGTTGTTTTTATGTACTTTTAATACACTCACATAACCTGAAGCGGGCTTAGGCCCGGAGATAGACAGGACATTCTCATCCATACGTTTTCCGTATCTGAAGCCGTAGTCGAGTCGGTTGTCTTGGTTTACTGTTGCTTCGGTGAAAGTTCTTGTATGCTTTCCTCACACGCGTAGGCGAAAGCCCCGCCAATCTCTCCCACTTTCACTGCCACCCCCACTCGATACGACTGTTGCATGCACAGCAGGGAAAGTCGTAAACATCTTCGTTGTAGTCCCGACGCCGGCTCCTGGCTTCTTCTCGGCTTTATTATCCTCCTCGGGGAAGCTGGAAGAATATCATAGGGATGTCAATTCTATTCAGCCCGTGTTGAGAAGCTCAGGATTAATTAGAGTCCTTAAATTGTGGATAAAGATAGTCCGACGTCAAAGGCAATTTTGTCTCTGTTTGTGCATTAAAATATTTAATGCGAACAAAAAGGGATGAAGAAAAATATTAAAGGTATGTATTGTATATAAAATATTTGGGTTAGGACAAGACTTGCATCTCTGTGTAAATTCTCAAGAGCTTACTACTCCAACTGTATCCCATCTTTGTCCTGGCACACACATATGATTTATTTTTCCGATTTGACTTTTAATGAACTTTAGTTTATGTACTTCAAGTTGGTAAAGCACTCTCTGTTGCTGGAAGTCCCTGTAAACAGTTTCTGCCCCTAAACTTTGGCATTTTAGTGGCCATTCGATGGGAACTTATGCTATACGAACGGGGTACTTGCCTGGGCTTGTTGCTCACTTGAGTCATAACGCTCATACGCCTTGTTGCACAAGTCGCATAAAGATGATGGCATATTTTCGGTTTAGTGCGAGCCACTTAATAGACCACAAAACGCAGCCAAAGCCTCATAAAGCAGCAAAGCACACTCATACAAGGACCCAAAAATACTGGCACACTCGTACAACGAGTCCGTGTACAAACAGCAACCAGCAAATGGCCACAAATGACACGTTTGGTGTTAAATGGAGGTCGTCCGGCTCGCATACAGAGTTGCCACCGCATATGTATTCGTGTCGAGCCTGGCTGCGTTACAGTGTGTCGTGGCAGTGTGTCGCAGTTACAGCTAAATTGTTTGTATAACATGCATGTAGAACAAGCATAAATCCCAACCACAGCCACATCACATCCTCGACCACATTTGCACACACACAAACTCCCGGCGAAAACAACAGCAACAAGGCGAGACAAACTGGGCCCAAACCAGCTGGCAATTAAAGCCGCTGAGCTTGAGCTTACCCACACACGGAACCACACTGGCACACCCGTACAGGTGAATCCCATTGTGATGGCCCTCATCAAGCAGTTGGTTATTGTTTTCCCTGTGTTTCAGTCCCATAATCGTCTTAACCATTGCGACTATAAATCAATGGACATTGGTGTCCCATGGTGGACGTTTTGTTGACCTTTTTTACAAGACGGCTTTCGCTGTAGTCCTTTCAAAAGTAATAATAAAAGCCAATTGAGGCTATTATTTATTTTTGTTCCTTATTTATTGCTTACTCGTAAATATGTTATAGGTAGTTTTTATTCACAATATGACTATTATTCATACCAATAAGTTTTTATGAATTTGTATTGAATTTTAAAAGCTTTTTATTTGCTTGAAACCGTATAGAAAATTATATTAAAGAATATTCTACATATCCTTAAATTTAATCATAACCTGTTGTTTTTACTGTAGCAGAGGCTTTTGAATTTACGTAAAGCCAAAAGCCTTTCTCAATGTTTGCCTAGGCTGCGCCTCTGGATGTGTCCTGCTGCGCTGCTGCCATTGCTAATGAGCTGTAACCAAAGGCAACAGAAGCGACCACGAGTCAAGCCAACAATACATTCACAGCAAATTGAATTCAACAATAACTACACCCACCACAGGCACACATGAGAAAGCCCGCCGGCCGTCAATCACACTCACACACACAAAACTTTGCGGGAAAGGAGGTGATACCAAGGATGCGGAGGATGAGGTGCAGCAATGTGTCGTGAGCTGTCGCCATTGTGACTTTTATTGCAGGAGGCAGTTGGCGTTCCTGTTGCCGGTCCTGCCACTGCCACTGTTTCTACTGCAATTATCAGCTGTAGCTATACCTTTACGAATACAAAAACACTAAAAGGAAGTCATTACATCAAAGAAAATACTGCTGCAAATATAACTGTCAAAATTGAAAACAATAATTACCCGAAGTTTTCATATTTTTCACTTTATTTCATTTCATAAAAAGTAAAAAAACAAAAGGAAAATTCACTAAATTTCTTTAACTGCACGAAGACAATTTGTCTGGGACCCACAAAGGATCTACTGGCAGAGAATGAACGTAGAAACAGGAGCTGGCGGCTTTAATTGCACAGCCCACAAAAAACCAGCCGGAGAAGAAAACATTGCACTATATGCCGGGAAACAGCACAAACAGCCAATTTCACTTTTGGCCAACATAGGGATAAGGGACTGAAGGCGTAAAAGTGAAAGCCAAAAAGCAGAGCTTTCTTTGCGCACTTGTTGGGAAACCACAAGTCACAGGGCTGCCGGATAACTGAACCCATTTACAGGGGAAGAAAAAAACGGTTTTTGGTGTTAAAATTACTGCTTCAGTCGATATATTTTATATGTTATGTATACGTTCACTTACACTATTTAAATACTGATTATTTAAATAAATGCTACTTTAAGGACTTCAAAATGGCGATCAACATCTTACGAGAATGTTGGGACATTTTTACCGATTTGTAACAATAAATTTTGACAAGTACAATAATTTAAAGGTATGGATTCAAAGTCTAGAATTCGCTGGAACAATGTAAGCAATTTTCGCTGTTACAGGTTCTTGAGTTGCAAAAAACACACTCCGTGTGAGACGACACTCGATCAGTTAAAGCCGGGTCCGATACGGAAACTCTTCGCCTTTTGGAAACTTCCGTCTGTGCACGACTCCCTCTGCGCTTGATAGTTGTTCTACGAGCCTTGTATCTCGGATTGTTTGATTTATATTCCTGCAGCTCATTTTGATAAATACACCTTGCCTTATCAGCCTGCTCCTTCCACACTGATTTCTCCTCATCGCTCATCTGGCGCCATATTTCGCCTGCAACGGACGCTAGCTGTGTTATCTTATAGTCAGGATGTTCTGCCTTGATTTGTTTTCGTCCGCACTTATTCATCCAAATCATAAAGGAACTCATCGGTTTTTTTGGGGGACCACTTCGAGAAGCCATTCGTTATCTAAACAAAAAAAAAGCTAAGCTAAGCTAATAGCTAAAACTATTAAGAATTTTTGTAATTATTTAAAAACTTACTTCACAAAATTTTAGCACTGTTAAAAATATAAGAAAACTGTTTTATATTTTTTATGTAGTTCTGAGCTCTTGTAGTGTAAAATATTGATGTTGATTCCTTGAAGTCTGGAAATAAAATAAACATTTTGAGGTGTTCTCCAGACTCCCCAAATCGGGTTGACACCAAAGCCTACTAAATAAATTTTTTTCAAATTGTATACATTTCAAAGCCTTCTTATAAAAAATTGTTAGAAATCAATGAACTTACTGAGTTTTTTTAAATATTGTATGGGTATATATTTTAATTATCGCGAGAATGTAATTTTTTAGTTACTCCTTTAAGTAAAATAAAATTACTCCTTATAATAAACGTTATTGAAGCCTTATAGATAAAAAGATTTTTTTAAATCCCTTTTCCTTTGTTTTCTTAAGGTTTTAAATTTAAATTTATAATTTGATGAAAAAGGAGGCAGAATTTAAAAAGGCTTAAACCTTTTTGTGTATTCTACACGATTACTATACATAGGTTATGTAGAAATAAAATATTCGATAATTGTTATCGGAGGGGAACTGGCAACAGTGCGACATGTTCACTCTAAAGCCAATCGAAAAGTGAGTCAGGCGGTTCTCGTGCGGTTTCCAGTATTTGATTTATCTCGTTTTTTAATAAAAGTCGCCAAAACACAGAAGAAAATGTCGACCCTGGCCACTCCTTTGTCCATTGCCGGCACCCGTCAATCGGGCGCCTCGGTGCGCACACAGAACGGTGAGAAACTAATACATTTGACAACAGCTGCACGGCGTCAGCCGGCGGAGCACGTTTCTTGCTGATCTAATGGTCACACGCCGGGGGAGAATGTTCGGGAACAAAAGATGTTTTTGGCTTTTTCAAAAGAATTTTCATTCTTCCCAAAGATAAATATGAACGAAAAGCCATAAAAATCCTATTTACCTAAAAACATCACAAAGTGAGGTTATAAATGAAGGATATTGTTTCCTATTTCCGTAGTTATGGCTGCCTTGTCCATATCCAATATCGTGAAAAGTTCCCTGGGACCTGTGGGCCTGGACAAAATGCTGGTGGACGACATTGGCGATGTTACAGTGACAAACGATGGTGCCACCATTCTGCGCCTGCTGGAGGTGGAACACCCGGCTGCCAAGTGAGTGATTCATAAAACATTATTCGGATAAAGTAACTAATTGATTGTTTCAGAGTTCTGGTTGAGCTGGCTCAGCTGCAGGACGAAGAGGTTGGCGATGGCACCACTTCCGTGGTCATTCTGGCCGCCGAGCTTCTGAAAAACGCCGACGAGCTGGTCAAGCAGAAGATCCATCCCACCTCGATCATTTCGGGATACCGTATCGCTTGCAAGGAGGCCTGCAAATACATTTCCGAACACCTAACCGCCCCCGTTGACGAACTGGGACGCGACTCTTTGATCAACATTGCTAAGACCTCGATGAGTTCAAAAATCATCGGCGCCGATTGCGATTTCTTCTCCGCCATGGTTGTCGATGCCGCTCAGTCGGTGAAGATCACGGATCCCAGAGGCCAGACTGCATACTCGATCAAAGCCATCAACGTCTTGAAGGCGCATGGCAAGTCGGCCCGCGAGTCTGTCCTGATTCCGGGTTACGCTCTTAACTGCACTATCGCCTCCCAGCAGATGCCCAAGAAGATCGTCAACGCCAAGATCGCCTGCCTGGACTTCTCCCTGCAGAAGACCAAGATGAAAATGGGCGTCCAGGTGCTGATCAACGACCCTGATAAGCTGGAGGCTATTCGCGCTCGCGAATTGGACATCACCAAGGAGCGCATCAACATGATTCTGGGCACAGGAGTTAATGTGGTGCTGGTTAGCGGTGGTGTCGATGATCTTTGCATGAAGTACTTCGTGGAAGCGGGTGCGATGGCCGTGCGCCGTGTAAAGAAGAGCGATCTGAAGATCATTGCCAAGGCCACTGGAGCTGCCTTCCTCACGTCTCTGACCAACATGGACGGTGAAGAAAGCTTCGATGCCTCGATGGTGGGTGAGGCTGCCGAAGTTGCCCAGGAGCGCATTTGCGATGACGAACTTATCCTTATCAAGGGCACCAAAGCTCGGTGAGTCGATCGAAAGGCAATGTCTAAGCGAATATTATTGAAATTTTTCTCATCACAGCGCCGCTTCCTCCATTATCCTGCGCGGTCCCAATGACTTCTACTGTGATGAAATGGAGCGTTCTGTACACGACGCCCTTTGTGTGGTGAAGCGAGTTCTGGAGAGCAAAAAGGTTGTTGCCGGCGGCGGATGTGTAGAAGCCGCCCTCTCCATCTACCTGGAAAACTTTGCCACTTCATTGGCCTCACGCGAACAGTTGGCTATTGCTGAGTTCGCCAAGTCGCTACTTGTCATTCCCAAGACTCTCTCTGTGAATGCGGCCAAGGATGCCACAGATCTTGTGGCCAAGTTGCGTTCCTACCACAACTCCAGCCAGACTAAACCAGAACACGCAGAGCTCAAGTGGACCGGCCTGGATCTGATCGAGGGTGTCGTTAGAGACAACAAGAAGTCTGGCGTGCTGGAGCCTGCCATGTCAAAGATCAAGTCGCTCAAGTTCGCCACAGAAGCGGCTATCACCATTTTGCGTATTGACGACATGATTAAGCTGAATCCGGAGGACAAGAGCGGCAAGAGCTATGCCGACGCCTGTGCTGCCGGCGAACTGGACGGTTAGATGTCTACTGCACCTCGTCTATTCTGTTTAGGCATTTAATTTAAAATAAATCACCCACTTTCGATTCGATTCGCCCCCATTTAATTGTAACAACAATTTAATTGTGTTGCCTTTTGCGATCTGTATTAACACCACACATCTGTAATCCTTTCTCATTCACGCTTCAAGGCATAATAAATACAAATTTGAATATGCTGCGGCGCCCAACTACGCAGGAATTGTTTATGTTTTTGGTGGAGAGAAAACGATTCGGAAAAATGAGAATACCCAATCCAAGAGCGGGGAGAACCTATTTAACTAAAAATAGCGTCTGCATCTATTTTGTCTATTAATACAAAAAGAAAAGCGGCCCAAAAGCAACGAAAACGCACATTGCTCAAAGATTTTTTTAATTTTAAGAAACGCTATTCAATAAAATGTCAGATAATAACGAAGAGGGCGCCGTTGGAGGCGATGTGAATAATAATAACAGTGATGTACCACCATCAAATGGTGATCAAGCGGAAGTGCAGCCGCTGGATCAGTCGCAGAATGAATTGCTCGACATGGTATTCACATTGGAGAGTGAGAAGCAGGCGTTGCTAGAGGAGTCTCGCAAACGCATTGGAGCACTCCGAAAAGACTTTGAGGTTAGTTTTGATGTATCCATTAGATGCTCCTATACACTGACCCATATCAATATCAGGAAGCCAAGGTGGAAAATGAACGTCTGAAGAAGAAGGTGGTTCAGCTGGAACAATCACTGAAGCAATCTGTAATGCTGGGCGGCACAGACGCTCCCAAATCCCGGCAAGAGCAGGAGGAACTTCTGCTGAAGGCCAAAACACTCTTGTTTGAAAAGACCAAAGTAAACAAGCAGCAGGAACAGCAGATATCTGTGCTGAAGCACCAAGTTGAGACGGTCAAGGATGTTCTGCAGGTGACCAAGGACATGCTGCAACTAAAAACCACCGAGTGCGACCACACTCAAGCCCGCCTGGAGAAGAGCCAACTATGGATCAAAGCGGAACAGGACAAGTGTGCTCTAACCGAGAAAAAACTGCTGATATCCAAGTCTGTCTATGATAAACTACGTGCGGAGTACGATACCCAGTCGAGTATATTCAAGGTAAGCAAAGTCCAGCCCTTATCCTGAACAAAACGTAACTCTCCCTCTTTATAGGAACTCAAATCAGCGTACGAGCAAAAGGTAAAGGTCCTTAGTTTGGCTTTAGAGGAGGCCAAAAAATAGATGAACAATTTAATAAACTACGTCAATTAAATGCACACACATCCTTTATGATTTGAATAATTTAATTATCTTAGGCGCTCGGTGTGCCCGCCTGGGCCTGTTGCTGCTGCTGAGCTTGCAACATTTTTGATGCCGCTTGCTGTTTTAGCTCCAATACTACGATCACAGAGTTCAAGAAGCGGGTCTTCTGCAGATGGATCTTCTCGATTTTCTCAATCTGCTCCTGTACGTAGTCAACACGTCGTCTGAAATAGTCCTTTGAGCCATCCAGATCCTGCACAAATAAGCAGATGTTTTAGCAGATGGTTTCAATTTCCATAAGAATACGTGCTAACCTTTTCGATGTAATAACCAGTGCCAATGTCAATCACAAAGTTATTGAGATCCTTGACGCGTCCTGGGACATACATACTGCTTGTAAGCGGCACCAGGATGTTGCGATTCTCCCAGTCTGGCTGGAAGGTCTCCAGCGCCTCCTTGGAGCCGGCGTATTTTGCTTTGCAGCTGTGCAAAGTTGACAGCGAGTCCTGAATGTTGCTCATTTCCTGGGGATAATCAAATAAAATTGATTTTTGTAGCATGTGCCACTGGCAACCACCCCCGTCCCGTTCGCCTGACTCATTTAACCAAAGCAGCGGCACCCACATGCCACTCTTACCTGCTCGAATTCCTGCTTTATCTGCATCAACTGGTCCGGACTGAGCTTGGTCAGGTCAATCATCTCGGCCTTAACCGGTGCGTTCGCTGGTGCTGCCATGCTTTATGCAAAAAGTTGTAATTTAAAACAAATTAAATACAAAATTTTCGGTCTTGGGTGAATCTCAAATGTATCGAGCGACTACTATCGAGACAGCAGGAGATGAGCAACTGGAAATCGAGTGTAAACTAATCGATAACATACGTAAAAGACTGGGGTTGCTGTTATTTACATATTTGAAATTAAAATATACATTTTTAATTAAAAACAGTATTAAGAGTAATCTAGTCTCTCCAAATTTGTATAAATTTATTCAAAATATATCTTTTAATATTTTAATAGAGTTCAGAATATCAGAATATGATTAATTACATGAAAAATGTGTGAATTTTCTTCAAACAAAACATGACCAAAATGAAGATGCCATTAGGCCGATTTGGTAACGTTTCGCGTACTTTATAGCACATGTTTATGGCAGAACGAGTAGATATAAAATTCTCAGATCGCCCTCAAATTAGCCAAAATATGGCTAAAATTATTTGAAAAATATTTGAATTTTTCTTCACGCAAAACGTGGTAAAATTAAAGATGCAATTTGGGCGAAATGGTAACTTTTGGCATACTTTATAGCAGGTATTTATGGCGTTTCGCTAGCGATTTTAGAAACGGAATACCAATTATTATTTAGGCTTCACTGCCCTTCGATTATGTAATAATATCTTGAAAATCAAACAATGTGGCCATAATGAAGATGCCATTTAGCTAAATAGGTAAGTTTTCGCACATTTTATGATATAGCACATATTTATGGCGTTTTGCCATCGATTTATAATCGAAATACCAATTATTAATCAATGCTTCAATATCCTTTGACTTGCCAAGTTATGGTTAATTTACTGAAGAATATATAATTTTTTCAAGAAAAGCTTAAGCAATTCGCCATAAACAACTGCCTTTTTTCCACCAATACCAATTGGTGTACAAGAAATGTTCTTAAACCACTCTAATTAATGTCTATTTAAAAGGTTATTCTCCGTTTTTTATTTGGGAAAATTATGAAAAATATGTGCCCTTTTCTTTAAAACGTAGCCAAATGAAAATGCCATTTGTCTAATATCGCAACTTATACCATTTAAGAATTAGGACTTCATTTGCTTCATTTGCATCTATTTAATTAAATGTAAACTTTATGAAATCATTTCAAACATCGCCTATCCACTCTTTTGTGCATTTCTCGCCCCCTATTTTAGGTTTTTAAGGAATACACTTGATAGATTTACGATATTCAGATAGTACTCAAAGATACAAATTCGGGAAGGTGTACCTTTTGCCGATTGGAAGTAAGAAACGAAGTTACGGCCCTTTTGATTGATAAATGGTATTGTTTTTTTAATGTAAAATACGGAAAGTTGATTTTTGTCAAAAGTTCACTTTTCTAACCATTTGATAGCGTATATTTTATTCGATTTCGAACCAATTTCAAATGTTAATTGAAGCACTGATTCGAAAATGGCATTTTGTTTCAAAATCGGTTGCGAATTAGCTCAGATATTCGATTAAAACTGTTCTAAAAATGTTCATTTTAGATTTACAAAATACGGGATGTAAACATTTGTCAAAAAATCATTTTCTCATCCTTTTTCTTAAGTTTTTAATGATATTTTTGCCATTTTTCATCCGATTTCGCATACCATTTAAGAATCGTGACTTCATTTTCTGTCCATAATAATCAAAGATTTCTATTAAACCGAGGTGTAAGCTTCATAAAAGCGTTTCAAACATCGCATTTGCGCGCATATGTCCTTTTATCGCTCCCTATTTTAGGTTTTTAAGGAATACACTGGATAGATTTACAATATTCAGATAGTACCCAAAGATACAAATTCGGGAAGGTGTACCTTTTGCCGATTGGAAGTAAAAAACGAAGTTACGGCCCTTTTGATTGGTAAATGGTATTGTTTTTGAATAGTAAAATACGGAAAGTTGATATTTGTCAAAAGTTCACTTTTCTAACCATTTCATAGCGTATATTTTATTCGATTTCGAACCGATTTCAAAACGAAATACTGTTCATGAATCAGGGCTTCAGTCTACTTCGATCTGCATCAAAAAACACGAAAAACTAAACAAAAAAAATTCAGCCGATTTTTCAAAATTTTGAAAGGGGTACCATCATGATTTTTTAAAAATCGACAAAATTTTTTTTGTTTGATTTTTTGGATCTTTGGATGCAGGTTAAAGCAGATGAAGCACTGATTCGAAAATGGCATTTTGTTTCAAAATCGGTTGCGAATTAGATCAGATATTCGAATAAAACTGTGCTAAAAATTTTCATTTTAGATTTACAAAATACGGGAAGTAAGCATTTTGTCAAAAAATCATTTTTGAATCCTTTTTCTTACGTTTTTAATGATATTTTTGCCATTTTGTACCCGATTTCGCACCAAGATACCATTTAAGAATCGTGACTTCATTTGCTGTCCATAATAATCAAAGATTTCTATTAAACCGAGGTGTAAGCTTCATAAAATCGTTTCAAACATCGTCTTTGCGCGCATATGTCCTTTTATCGCTCCCTATTTTAGGTTTTTAAGGAATAAACTGGATAGATTTACAATATTCAGATAGTACTCAAAGATACAAATTCGGGAAGGTGTACCTTTTGCCGATTGGAAGTAAAAAACGAAGTTACGGCCCTTTTGATTGATAAATGGTATTGTTTTTTAATTGTAAAAAGCGGAAAGTTGATATTTTTCAAAAGTTCACTTTTCTAACCATTTCATAGCGTATATTTTATTCGATTGCGAACCGATTTCAAAACGAAATACTGTTCATGAATCAGGGCTTCAGTCTACTTCGATCTGTATCAAAAAACCTGAGGAACTAAACAAAAAAAATTCAGCCGATTTTTCAAAATTTTGAAAGGGGTACCATCATGATTTTTTAAAAATCGACAAAATTTTTTTTGTTTGATTTTTTGGATCTTTGGATGCAGGTTAAAGCAGATTGAAGCACTGATTCGAAAATGGCATTTTGTTTCAAAATCGGTTGCGAATTAGCTCAGATATTCGAATAAAACTGTTCTAAAAATGTTCATTTTAGATTTACAAAATACGGAAGTAAACATTTGTCAAAAAATCATTTTCTCATCCTTTTTCTTACGTTTTTAATGATATTTTTGCCATTTTGTACCCGATTTCGCACCAAGATACCATTTAAGAATCCTGACTTCATTTGCTGTCCATAATAATCAAAGATTTCTATTAAACCGAGGTGTAAGCTTCATAAAATCGTTTCAAACATCGTCTTTGCGCGCATATGTCCTTTTATCGCTCCCTATTTTAGGTTTTTAAGGAATACACTGGATAGATTTACAATATTCAGATAGTACTCAAAGATACAAATTCGGGAAGGTGTACCTTTTGCCGATTGGAAGTAAAAAACGAAGTTACGGCCCTTTTGATTGATAAATGGTATTGTTTTTGAATTTTAAAAAGCGGAAAGTTGATATTTGTAAAAAGTTCACTTTTCTAACCATTTGATAGCGTATGTTTTATTCGATTTCGAACCGATTTCAAAACGAAATACTGTTCATGAATCAGGGCTTCAGTCTACTTCGATCTGCATCAAAAAACCTGAGAAACTAAACAAAAAAAATTCAGCCGATTTTTCAAAATTTTGAAAGGGGTACCATCATGATTTTTTAAAAATCGACAAAATTTTTTTTGTTTGATTTTTTGGATCTTTGGATGCAGGTTAAAGCAGATTGAAGCACTGATTCGAAAATGGCATTTTGTTTTAAAATCGGTTGCGAATTAGCTCAGATATTCGAATAAAACTGTTCTAAAAATGTTCATTTTAGATTTACAAAATACAGGAAGTAAACATTTGTCAAAAAATTATTTTTGAATCCTTTTTCTTACGTTTTTAATGATATTTTTGCCATTTTGTACCCGATTTCGCACCAAGATACCATTTAAGAATCCTGACTTCATTTGCTGTCCATAATACTCAAAGATTTCTATTAAACCGAGGTGTAAGCTTCATAAAATCGCTTCAAACATCGTCTTTGCGCGCATATGTCCTTTTATCGCTCCCTATTTTAGGTTTTTAAGGAATACACTGGATAGATTTACAATATTCAGATAGTACTCAAAGATACAAATTCGGGAAGGTGTACCTTTTGCCGATTGGAAGTAAAAAACGAAGTTACGGCTCTTTTGATTGATAAATGGTATTGTTTTTGAATTGTAAAAAGCGGAAAGTTGATATTTTTCAAAAGTTCACTTTTCTAACCATTTGATAGCGTATATTTTATTCGATTGCGAACCGATTTCAAAACGAAATACTGTTCATGAATCAGGGCTTCAGTCTACTTCGCTCAGGAAAAATCCGGAAAATTCCGGAAAAATCCAGGAAATTCAGGAAAATTCGGGAAAATTCAGGAAAACTCAGGGAAATTCGGAAAATTGGAAAAGCTCTGAAAATCGTGAAGATTTGGGGGAAAGTCGGAAAATTTAAGAATTTTAAAAACCCAAAAATCGACCTCCGCCACTTTTGAAGTACCAGGCGAACAGAAATCAGCAGAAGGTTGATGCAAAATCAAAATGTTGCATACTTTTTTGAGCCTTGCAAAAATTAAAATGCTGCATCCTGTTTTTAGTTTTGCAAAAATTAAAATGTTGCATACTTTTAGGGCTTTCGCAAAAATTAAAATGTTGCATACTTTTGTGAGCTTTGCAAAAATTAAAATGTTGCATACCTTTGTGAGCCTTGCAAAATTTAAAATGCTGCATTGTTTTGTGAGCCTTGCAAAAATAAAAATGCTGCATACTTTTGGGGCTTTCGCAAATTAAAATGCTGCATACTTTTAGGGCTTTCGTAAAAATTAAAATGTTGGATTCCTTTTTGAGCCTTGCAAAAATAAAAATGCTGCATACTTTTAGGGCTTTCGCAAAATTAAAATGCTGCATACTTTTAAGGCTTTCGCAAAATTTAAAATGCTGCATACTTTTAGGCCTTTCGTAAAAATTAAAATGTTGCATACTTTTGTGAGCTTTGCAAAATTAAAATGTTAAATACTTTTTTAAGCTTTGCAAAAATTAAAATGTTGCATACTTTTGAGCTTTGCAAAAATTAAGTTGTTGCATACTTTTGAGCTTTGCAAAAATTAAAATGTTGCATACTTTCGAGCTTTTCCAAAAATTAAAATGTTGCATACTTTTGTGAGCTTTTTAAATTTAAGAATTTTAAAAATCCAAAAATCGACCTCCGCCACTTCTGAAGTACCAGGCGAACAGAAATCAGCAGAAGGTGGATGCCAAAATTTTAATTTTTGGCGGGAACCCGTTAAAATTTGAATTTGAATTTTTGGAATCTGATATTTGGTTTTTGAATTTACCCGCCATCTGGGATATATTAGGAAGAAGTTCAGGAAAAATCAGGAAAATTCCGGAAAAATCCAGGAAATTCAGGAAAATTCGGGAAAATTCAGGAAAATTCAGGGAAATTCGGAAAATTGGAATAACTTTGAAATCCATGGAAAACTGAGGGAAAGTCGGGAAATTTAAGAATTTTAAAAATCCAAAAATCGACCTCCGCCACTTTTGAAGTACCAGGCGAACAGAAATCAGCAGAAGGTGGATGCCAAAATTTTAATTTTTGGCGGGAATCCGTTAAAATTTGAATTTGAAATTTTGGCATCTGGTATTTGGTTTTTGAATTTACCCGCCATCTGGGATAAATTCAGAAAAGGTTCAGGAAAAATCCGGAAAATTCCGGAAAAATCCAGGAAATTCAGGAAAATTCGGGAAAATTTAGGAAAACTCAGGGAAATTTGGAAAATTGGAAAAACTCTGAAAATCGTGGAGATTTGGGGGAAAGTCGGGAAATTTAAGAATTTTAAAAATCCAAAAATCGACCTCCGCCACTTCTGAAGTACCAGGCGAACAGAAATCAGCAGAAGGTGGATACCAAAATTTTAATTTTTGGCGGGAATCTCTTAAATTTTTGAATTTTAAATTGGGCACCTGGCATCCTTTTCTAGTCAATTTTCCTTCGTTTTTTAAGGAATATTTTTGCCAACTTATATAGGGATGGTATAACAATTGATTAGCTTTGTTATGAAGGGGAAACCTTACCGAAAAGAAATTTTTATATGCCGGGTTTTTGATTAAAAGGACCTTCAATCCTGAAAATATTTTCAAATGAAATACCCCCAAAATAAAACACGTAGTATATCTTTATAAAAACATATATATTTATTATCTTATAATAATAATATAATTTTTATAAAATTAAATTTTTCTGTTTACAGGATGACGGGATTCCGTATTGACTGGAGTGCACATGCTTGGGTAGGACTTTCAGCTCTACATATATCCAGTCTCGGAAAAAACGACAACCTACAGTTGCAGTTCTTCGAGGAAACAGGGCATAGTGGGCGATGGTCGGGCGGCCATTACTGCCATTCTGCGTCCAGGGACTTGGAAGTCCACACAAGGCGATATTCCAGGATGATGTAGTATGTGGTGAAATAAGCACAATGAAGGAGTACACTTCGACGCGCCATTTACATCCTCGCCTGCATTCCTGGAGATACAGAATATAGGAATAAGTATTTAATAGTAATAATCAATAAAATAAAAAACTTGTTTTAATGGCAAAGGGGGGAAAAAAAGGAGAGGCGGTTAAAATATTCAATAAAAAGTGTGTAGCCAAAAGCCATTCTCCTGTGGCATTAATTTGGTCGATTGAAATTTTTTTTAAAGAACCTAGAATATCATACAAAAACTCGAGTAAAAAGACGTTCAGAAAGTAAATCACAAGAGTAAAAAACGAAGTTACGGCCCTTTTTATTGATAAATGGTATAGTTTTTTTTAATGTAAAATACGGAAAGTTGATATTTGTCAAAAGTTCACTTTTGTAACCATTTGATAGCGTATATTTTATTCGATTTCAAACCGATTTCAAAACGAAATACTGTTCATGAATCAGGGCTTCAGTCTACTTCGATATGCATCAAAAAACCTGAAAAACTAAAAAAAAAAATTTCAGCCGATTTTTCAAAATTTTGAAAGGGTGATTTTTTAAAAATCGACAAAATTTTGTTGGTTTGATTTTTTGGATCTTTGGATGCAGGTTAAAGCAGATTGAAGCACTGATTCGAAAATGGCATTTTGTTTCAAAATCGGTTGCGAATTAGCTCAGATATTCGAATAAAACTGTTCTAAAAATGTTCATTTTAGATTTACAAAATACGGAAGTAAACATTTGTCAAAAAATCATTTTCTCATCCTTTTTCTTAAGTTTTTAATGATATTTTTGGCCATTTTGCATCCGATTTCTCACCAAGATACCATTTAAGAATCGTGACTTCATTTGCTGTCCATAGTAATTAAAGATTTTTATTAAACCGAGGTGTAAGCTTCATAAAATCGTTTCAACCATCGCTTTTCCGCCCATATGTCCTTTTCTCTCCCCCTATTTTAGGTTTTTATGGAATACGCTTAATAGATATACGATATTCAGATAGTGCTTGAAGATACCAAAATGGGAAGGTATAACAGTCCCCCATTGTAGGTGAACAAACCTAGTTATGGTTTCTTTCTTAAAAGCCCAAATATCATTTTCTTGTCCATTTTCTTGCGTTTTTTAAGGAATATTTTGCCAACTTAGATAGCGATGGTATAATAATTGATCAGCTTCTTTATGAAGCGGACACCTTACAGATAGGTGGTTTTCATATGCCGGATATTTGATTGAAAGGACCTTCAAACCTGAAAATATTTTCAAATGAAATACCCCCAAAATAAAACACGTAGTATATCCTTTTAAAAAAATATATTTTTATTTTCTTATAATTTTTTTAATAGATTTATATGTATATACATTTTTTTGTTTACAGGATGACGGAAAGCCGCCTTAACTTTGGTAGTTTCAGCTACACAGATATCCAGTCTCGGAAAAAACGACGTCGTACAGTTGCAGTTCTTCGAGGAAACAGCGATAGTGGCCGATGGTCGGGCGGCTATTACAGCCATCCTGCGTCTAGCGGCTTGGAAGTCCACACAAGACGATGTCCACGATGTTCCAGGAGTATGTAGTATTCGGTGAAACAGCCACAATGAAGGAGTACACTTCGACGCGCCATTTCCATTTTTGGCTGCATTTCTGGGAATACAGAATATAAGAATTAGTATTTTATAGTAGTAAATATTTAGACAATAATTTAAATTGTTTAGGAAATCCTTTTGTATATTCTACAATAAACTTGATTAGAAATAATAAAATTGGTTTTAATGGTATTGGGAGGGCAAAAGGGGAGGCGGTTAAACTATTGTGCAAGTGTGTAGGCAAAAGCCATTCTCCTGTGGCCTTACCTTGGTCGACAGTAATTATTTTTTTAAAGAATAAAGGATATGATACAAAAACTGGAGTAAAGAGACACTCACCATGGAAATCACATTAAAATGTTATTTATTTTTTGTACAAAATATTACGCAACACTAAAAATACCAAAATAAAACAATGGGGCGTATTTGTAACATTTGCATAAAGCCCTTACCTTATATTATATAAGGTATACGCAAGTATATCGATAAATTTCACTAATTCATTCATAATTCGACTATTTCTTGACGTATCGGCGTATGTTATACCTTCGCGATCTTGTTTCTTCGAGTACTATCATTCCAAATCACAATCATACCCAATCAAAATTTAAGAAACAAAAATTTGACCCAATTTTTTACAAATTTTAAAAGGGGTAAAATCATGATTTTTTAAAAATCGACAAAATTTTTTTTGTTTGATTTTTTGGATCTTTGCATGCAGGTTAAAGCAGATGAAGCACTGATTCGAAAATGGCATTTTGTTTCAAAATCGGTTGCGAATTAGCTCAGATATTCGAATAAAACTGTTCTAAAAATGTTCATTTTAGATTTACAAAATACAGGAAGTAAACATTTGTCAAAAAATCATTTTTGAATCCTTTTTCTTACGTTTTTAATGATATTTTTGCCATTTTGTACCCGATTTCGCACCAAGATACCATTTAAGAATCCTGACTTCATTTGCTGTCCATAATAATCAAAGATTTCTATTAAACCGAGGTGTAAGCTTCATAAAATCGTTTCAGACATCGTCTTTGCGCGCATATGTCCTTTTATCGCTCCCTATTTTAGGTTTTTAAGGAATACACTGGATAGATTTACAATATTCAGATAGTACTGAAAGATACAAATTCGGGAAGGTGTACCTTTTGCCGATTGGAAGTAAAAAACGAAGTTACGGCCCTTTTGATTGATAAATGGTATTGTTTTTGAATTGTAAAAAACGGAAAGTTGATATTTTTCAAAAGTTCACTTTTCTAACCATTTGATAGCGTATATTTTATTCGATTTCGAACCGATTTCAAAACGAAATACTGTTCATGAATCAGGGCTTCAGTCTACTTCGATCTATATCAAAAAACCTGAGAAACTAAACAAAAAAAATTCAGCCGATTTTTCAAAATTTTGAAAGGGGTACCATCATGATTTTTTAAAAATCGACAAAATTTTTTTTGTTTGATTTTTTGGATCTTTGGATGCAGGTTAAAGCAGATTGAAGCACTGATTCGAAAATGGCATTTTGTTTTAAAATCGGTTGCGAATTAGCTCAGATATTCGAATAAAACTGTTCTAAAAATGTTCATTTTAGATTTACAAAATACAGGAAGTAAACATTTGTCAAAAAATCATTTTTGAATCCTTTTTCTTACGTTTTTAATGATATTTTTGCCATTTTGTACCCGATTTCGCACCAAGATACCATTTAAGAATCCTGACTTCATTTGCTGTCCATAATAATCAAAGATTTCTATTAAACCGAGGTGTAAGCTTCATAAAATCGTTTCAAACATCGTCTTTGCGCGCATATGTCCTTTTATCGCTCCCTATTTTAGGTTTTTAAGGAATACACTGGATAGATTTACAATATTCAGATAGTACTCAAAGATACAAATTCGGGAAGGTGTACCTTTTGCCGATTGGAAGTAAAAAACGAAGTTACGGCTCTTTTGATTGATAAATGGTATTGTTTTTGAATTGTAAAAAGCGGAAAGTTGATATTTTTCAAAAGTTCACTTTCCTAACCATTTGATAGCGTATATTTTATTCGATTTCGAACCGATTTCAAAACGAAATACTGTTCATGAATCAGGGCTTCAGTCTACTTCGATCTGTATCAAAAAACCTGAGAAACTAAACAAAAAAAATTCAGCCGATTTTTCAAAATTTTGAAAGGGGTACCATCATGATTTTTTAAAAATCGACAAAATTTTTTTTGTTTGATTTTTTGGATCTTTGGATGCAGGTTAAAGCAGATTGAAGCACTGATTCGAAAATGGCATTTTGTTTTAAAATCGGTTGCGAATTAGCTCAGATATTCGAATAAAACTGTTCTAAAAATGTTCATTTTAGATTTACAAAATACGGGAAGTAAACATTTGTCAAAAAATCATTTTTGAATCCTTTTTCTTAAGTTTTTAATGATATTTTTGCCAATTTGTAACCGATTTCGCACCAAGATACCATTTAAGAATCGTGACTTCATTTGCTGTCCATAATAATCAAAGATTTCTATTAAACCGAGGTGTAAGCTTCATAAAATCGTTTCAAACATCGTCTTTGCGCGCATATGTCCTTTTATCGCTCCCTATTTTAGGTTTTTAAGGAATACACTGGATAGATTTACAATATTCAGATAGTACTCAAAGATACAAATTCGGGAAGGTGTACCTTTTGCCGATTGGAAGTAAAAAACGAAGTTACGGCCCTTTTGATTGATAAATGGTATTGTTTTTGAATTGTAAAAAGCGGAAAGTTGATATTTTTCAAAAGTTCACTTTCCTAACCATTTGATAGCGTATATTTTATTCGATTTCGAACCGATTTCAAAACGAAATACTGTTCATGAATCAGGGCTTCAGTCTACTTCGATCTGTATCAAAAAACCTGAGAAACTAAACAAAAAAAATTCAGCCGATTTTTCAAAATTTTGAAAGGGGTACCATCATGATTTTTTAAAAATCGACAAAATTTTTTTTGTTTGATTTTTTGGATCTTTGGATGCAGGTTAAAGCAGATTGAAGCACTGATTCGAAAATGGCATTTTGTTTTAAAATCGGTTGCGAATTAGCTCAGATATTCGAATAAAACTGTTCTAAAAATGTTGATTTTAGATTTACAAAATACGGAAAGTAAACATTTGTCAAAAAATCATTTTTGAATCCTTTTTCTTAAGTTTTTAATGATATTTTTGCCAATTTGTAACCGATTTCGCACCAAGATACCATTTAAGAATCGTGACTTGATTTGCTGTCCATAATACTCAAAGATTTCTATTAAACCGAGGTGTAAGCTTCATAAAATCGCTTCAAACATCGTCTTTGCGCGCATGTGTCCTTTTATCGCTCCCTATTTTAGGTTTTTAAGGAATACACTGGATAGATTTACAATATTCAGATAGTACTCAAAGATACAAATTCGGGAAGGTGTACCTTTTGCCGATTGGAAGTAAAAAACGAAGTTACGGCCCTTTTGATTGATAAATGGTATTGTTTTTGAATTGTAAAAAACGTAAAGTTGATATTTTTCAAAAGTTCACTTTTCTAACCATTTGATAGCGTATATTTTATTCGATTTCGAACCGATTTCAAAACGAAATACTGTTCATGAATCAGGGCTTCAGTCTACTTCGATCTATATCAAAAAACCTGAGAAACTAAACAAAAAAAATTCAGCCGATTTTTCAAAATTTTGAAAGGGGTACCATCATGATTTTTTAAAAATCGACAAAATTTTGTTGGTTTGATTTTTTGGATCTTTGGATGCAGGTTAAAGCAGATTGAAGCACTGATTCGAAAATGGCATTTTGTTTCAAAATCGGTTGCGAATTAGCTCAGATATTCGAATAAAACTGTTCTAAAAATGTTCATTTTAGATTTACAAAATACGGAAGTAAACATTTGTCAAAAAATCATTTTCTCATCCTTTTTCTTAAGTTTTTAATGATATTTTTGGCCATTTTGCATCCGATTTCTCACCAAGATACCATTTAAGAATCGTGACTTCATTTGCTGTCCATAGTAATTAAAGATTTTTATTAAACCGAGGTGTAAGCTTCATAAAATCGTTTCAACCATCGCTTTTCCGCCCATATGTCCTTTTCTCTCCCCCTATTTTAGGTTTTTATGGAATACGCTTAATAGATATACGATATTCAGATAGTGCTTGAAGATACCAAAATGGGAAGGTATAACAGTCCCCCATTGTAGGTGAACAAACCTAGTTATGGTTTCTTTCTTAAAAGCCCAAATATCATTTTCTTGTCCATTTTCTTGCGTTTTTTAAGGAATATTTTGCCAACTTAGATAGCGATGGTATAATAATTGATCAGCTTCTTTATGAAGCGGACACCTTACAGATAGGTGGTTTTCATATGCCGGATATTTGATTGAAAGGACCTTCAAACCTGAAAATATTTTCAAATGAAATACCCCCCAAAATAAAACACGTAGTATATCCTTTTAAAAAAATATATTTTTATTTTCTTATAATTTTTTTAATAGATTTATATGTATATACATTTTTTTGTTTACAGGATGACGGAAAGCCGCCTTAACTTTGGTAGTTTCAGCTACACAGATATCCAGTCTCGGAAAAAACGACGTCGTACAGTTGCAGTTCTTCGAGGAAACAGCGATAGTGGCCGATGGTCGGGCGGCTATTACAGCCATCCTGCGTCTAGCGGCTTGGAAGTCCACACAAGACGATGTCCACGATGTTCCAGGAGTATGTAGTATTCGGTGAAACAGCCACAATGAAGGAGTACACTTCGACGCGCCATTTCCATTTTTGGCTGCATTTCTGGGAATACAGAATATAAGAATTAGTATTTTATAGTAGTAAATATTTAGACAATAATTTAAATTGTTTAGGAAATCCTTTTGTATATTCTACAATAAACTTGATTAGAAATAATAAAATTGGTTTTAATGGTATTGGGAGGGCAAAAGGGGAGGCGGTTAAACTATTGTGCAAGTGTGTAGGCAAAAGCCATTCTCCTGTGGCCTTACCTTGGTCGACAGTAATTATTTTTTTAAAGAATAAAGGATATGATACAAAAACTGGAGTAAAGAGACACTCACCATGGAAATCACATTAAAATGTTATTTATTTTTTGTACAAAATATTACGCAACACTAAAAATACCAAAATAAAACAATGGGGCGTATTTGTAACATTTGCATAAAGCCCTTACCTTATATTATATAAGGTATACGCAAGTATATCGATAAATTTCACTAATTCATTCATAATTCGACTATTTCTTGACGTATCGGCGTATGTTATACCTTCGCGATCTTGTTTCTTCGAGTACTATCATTCCAAATCACAATCATACCCAATCAAAATTTAAGAAACAAAAATTTGACCCAATTTTTACAAATTTTAAAAGGGGTAAAATCATGATTTTTTAAAAATCGACAAAATTTTTTTTGTTTGATTTTTTGGATCTTTGCATGCAGGTTAAAGCAGATGAAGCACTGATTCGAAAATGGCATTTTGTTTCAAAATCGGTTGCGAATTAGCTCAGATATTCGAATAAAACTGTTCTAAAAATGTTCATTTTAGATTTACAAAATACAGGAAGTAAACATTTGTCAAAAAATCATTTTTGAATCCTTTTTCTTACGTTTTTAATGATATTTTTGCCATTTTGTACCCGATTTCGCACCAAGATACCATTTAAGAATCCTGACTTCATTTGCTGTCCATAATAATCAAAGATTTCTATTAAACCGAGGTGTAAGCTTCATAAAATCGCTTCAAACATCGTCTTTGCGCGCATGTGTCCTTTTATCGCTCCCTATTTTAGGTTTTTAAGGAATACACTGGATAGATTTACAATATTCAGATAGTACTCAAAGATACAAATTCGGGAAGGTGTACCTTTTGCCGATTGGAAGTAAAAAACGAAGTTACGGCCCTTTTGATTGATAAATGGTATTGTTTTTGAATTGTAAAAAACGGAAAGTTGATATTTTTCAAAAGTTCACTTTTCTAACCATTTGATAGCGTATATTTTATTCGATTTCGAACCGATTTCAAAACGAAATACTGTTCATGAATCAGGGCTTCAGTCTACTTCGATCTATATCAAAAAACCTGAGAAACTAAACAAAAAAAATTCAGCCGATTTTTCAAAATTTTGAAAGGGGTACCATCATGATTTTTTAAAAATCGACAAAATTTTGTTGGTTTGATTTTTTGGATCTTTGGATGCAGGTTAAAGCAGATTGAAGCACTGATTCGAAAATGGCATTTTGTTTCAAAATCGGTTGCGAATTAGCTCAGATATTCGAATAAAACTGTTCTAAAAATGTTCATTTTAGATTTACAAAATACGGAAGTAAACATTTGTCAAAAAATCATTTTCTCATCCTTTTTCTTAAGTTTTTAATGATATTTTTGGCCATTTTGCATCCGATTTCTCACCAAGATACCATTTAAGAATCGTGACTTCATTTGCTGTCCATAGTAATTAAAGATTTTTATTAAACCGAGGTGTAAGCTTCATAAAATCGTTTCAACCATCGCTTTTCCGCCCATATGTCCTTTTCTCTCCCCCTATTTTAGGTTTTTATGGAATACGCTTAATAGATATACGATATTCAGATAGTGCTTGAAGATACCAAAATGGGAAGGTATAACAGTCCCCCATTGTAGGTGAACAAACCTAGTTATGGTTTCTTTCTTAAAAGCCCAAATATCATTTTCTTGTCCATTTTCTTGCGTTTTTTAAGGAATATTTTGCCAACTTAGATAGCGATGGTATAATAATTGATCAGCTTCTTTATGAAGCGGACACCTTACAGATAGGTGGTTTTCATATGCCGGATATTTGATTGAAAGGACCTTCAAACCTGAAAATATTTTCAAATGAAATACCCCCAAAATAAAACACGTAGTATATCCTTTTAAAAAAATATATTTTTATTTTCTTATAATTTTTTTAATAGATTTATATGTATATACATTTTTTTGTTTACAGGATGACGGAAAGCCGCCTTAACTTTGGTAGTTTCAGCTACACAGATATCCAGTCTCGGAAAAAACGACGTCGTACAGTTGCAGTTCTTCGAGGAAACAGCGATAGTGGCCGATGGTCGGGCGGCTATTACAGCCATCCTGCGTCTAGCGGCTTGGAAGTCCACACAAGACGATGTCCACGATGTTCCAGGAGTATGTAGTATTCGGTGAAACAGCCACAATGAAGGAGTACACTTCGACGCGCCATTTCCATTTTTGGCTGCATTTCTGGGAATACAGAATATAAGAATTAGTATTTTATAGTAGTAAATATTTAGACAATAATTTAAATTGTTTAGGAAATCCTTTTGTATATTCTACAATAAACTTGATTAGAAATAATAAAATTGGTTTTAATGGTATTGGGAGGGCAAAAGGGGAGGCGGTTAAACTATTGTGCAAGTGTGTAGGCAAAAGCCATTCTCCTGTGGCCTTACCTTGGTCGACAGTAATTATTTTTTTAAAGAATAAAGGATATGATACAAAAACTGGAGTAAAGAGACACTCACCATGGAAATCACATTAAAATGTTATTTATTTTTTGTACAAAATATTACGCAACACTAAAAATACCAAAATAAAACAATGGGGCGTATTTGTAACATTTGCATAAAGCCCTTACCTTATATTATATAAGGTATACGCAAGTATATCGATAAATTTCACTAATTCATTCATAATTCGACTATTTCTTGACGTATCGGCGTATGTTATACCTTCGCGATCTTGTTTCTTCGAGTACTATCATTCCAAATCACAATCATACCCAATCAAAATTTAAGAAACAAAAATTTGACCCAATTTTTACAAATTTTAAAAGGGGTAAAATCATGATTTTTTAAAAATCGACAAAATTTTTTTTGTTTGATTTTTTGGATCTTTGCATGCAGGTTAAAGCAGATGAAGCACTGATTCGAAAATGGCATTTTGTTTCAAAATCGGTTGCGAATTAGCTCAGATATTCGAATAAAACTGTTCTAAAAATGTTCATTTTAGATTTACAAAATACAGGAAGTAAACATTTGTCAAAAAATCATTTTTGAATCCTTTTTCTTACGTTTTTAATGATATTTTTGCCATTTTGTACCCGATTTCGCACCAAGATACCATTTAAGAATCCTGACTTCATTTGCTGTCCATAATAATCAAAGATTTCTATTAAACCGAGGTGTAAGCTTCATAAAATCGTTTCAGACATCGTCTTTGCGCGCATATGTCCTTTTATCGCTCCCTATTTTAGGTTTTTAAGGAATACACTGGATAGATTTACAATATTCAGATAGTACTGAAAGATACAAATTCGGGAAGGTGTACCTTTTGCCGATTGGAAGTAAAAAACGAAGTTACGGCCCTTTTGATTGATAAATGGTATTGTTTTTGAATTGTAAAAAACGGAAAGTTGATATTTTTCAAAAGTTCACTTTTCTAACCATTTGATAGCGTATATTTTATTCGATTTCGAACCGATTTCAAAACGAAATACTGTTCATGAATCAGGGCTTCAGTCTACTTCGATCTATATCAAAAAACCTGAGAAACTAAACAAAAAAAATTCAGCCGATTTTTCAAAATTTTGAAAGGGGTACCATCATGATTTTTTAAAAATCGACAAAATTTTTTTTGTTTGATTTTTTGGATCTTTGGATGCAGGTTAAAGCAGATTGAAGCACTGATTCGAAAATGGCATTTTGTTTTAAAATCGGTTGCGAATTAGCTCAGATATTCGAATAAAACTGTTCTAAAAATGTTCATTTTAGATTTACAAAATACAGGAAGTAAACATTTGTCAAAAAATCATTTTTGAATCCTTTTTCTTACGTTTTTAATGATATTTTTGCCATTTTGTACCCGATTTCGCACCAAGATACCATTTAAGAATCCTGACTTCATTTGCTGTCCATAATAATCAAAGATTTCTATAACACCGAGGTGTAAGCTTCATAAAATCGTTTCAAACATCGTCTTTGCGCGCATATGTCCTTTTATCGCTCCCTATTTTAGGTTTTTAAGGAATACACTAGATAGATTTACATTATTCAGATAGTACTCAAAGATACAAATTCGGGAAGGTGTACCTTTTGCCGATTGGAAGTAAAAAACGAAGTTACGGCCCTTTTGATTGATAAATGGTATTGTTTTTTAATTGTAAAAAGCGGAAAGTTGATATTTTTCAAAAGTTCACTTTTCTAACCATTTGATAGCGTATATTTTATTCGATTTCGAACCGATTTCAAAACGAAATACTGTTCATGAATCAGGGCTTCAGTCTACTTCGATCTGTATCAAAAAACCTGAGGAACTAAACAAAAAAAATTCAGCCGATTTTTCAAAATTTTGAAAGGGGTACCATCATGATTTTTTAAAAATCGACAAAATTTTTTTTGTTTGATTTTTTGGATCTTTGGATGCAGGTTAAAGCAGATTGAAGCACTGATTCGAAAATGGCATTTTGTTTCAAAATCGGTTGCGAATTAGCTCAGATATTCGAATAAAACTGTTCTAAAAATGTTCATTTTAGATTTACAAAATACGGGAAGTAAACATTTGTCAAAAAATCATTTTTGAATCCTTTTTCTTAAGTTTTTAATGATATTTTTGCCAATTTGTAACCGATTTCGCACCAAGATACCATTTAAGAATCGTGACTTCATTTGCTGTCCATAATAATCAAAGATTTCTATTAAACCGAGGTGTAAGCTTCATAAAATCGTTTCAAACATCGTCTTTGCGCGCATATGTCCTTTTATCGCTCCCTATTTTAGGTTTTTAAGGAATACACTGGATAGATTTACAATATTCAGATAGTACTCAAAGATACAAATTCGGGAAGGTGTACCTTTTGCCGATTGGAAGTAAAAAACGAAGTTACGGCTCTTTTGATTGATAAATGGTATTGTTTTTGAATTGTAAAAAGCGGAAAGTTGATATTTTTCAAAAGTTCACTTTCCTAACCATTTGATAGCGTATATTTTATTCGATTTCGAACCGATTTCAAAACGAAATACTGTTCATGAATCAGGGCTTCAGTCTACTTCGATCTGTATCAAAAAACCTGAGAAACTAAACAAAAAAAATTCAGCCGATTTTTCAAAATTTTGAAAGGGGTACCATCATGATTTTTTAAAAATCGACAAAATTTTTTTTTGTTTGATTTTTTGGATCTTTGGATGCAGGTTAAAGCAGATTGAAGCACTGATTCGAAAATGGCATTTTGTTTTAAAATCGGTTGCGAATTAGCTCAGATATTCGAATAAAACTGTTCTAAAAATGTTGATTTTAGATTTACAAAATACGGAAAGTAAACATTTGTCAAAAAATCATTTTTGAATCCTTTTTCTTAAGTTTTTAATGATATTTTTGCCAATTTGTAACCGATTTCGCACCAAGATACCATTTAAGAATCGTGACTTGATTTGCTGTCCATAATACTCAAAGATTTCTATTAAACCGAGGTGTAAGCTTCATAAAATCGCTTCAAACATCGTCTTTGCGCGCATATGTCCTTTTATCGCTCCCTATTTTAGGTTTTTAAGGAATACACTGGATAGATTTACAATATTCAGATAGTACTCAAAGATACAAATTCGGGAAGGTGTACCTTTTGCCGATTGGAAGTAAAAAACGAAGTTACGGCTCTTTTGATTGATAAATGGTATTGTTTTTGAATTGTAAAAAGCGGAAAGTTGATATTTTTCAAAAGTTCACTTTTCTAACCATTTGATAGCGTATATTTTATTCGATTTCGAACCGATTTCAAAACGAAATACTGTTCATGAATCAGGGCTTCAGTCTACTTCGATCTGTATCAAAAAACCTGAGAAACTAAACAAAAAAAATTCAGCCGATTTTTCAAAATTTTGAAAGGGGTACCATCATGATTTTTTAAAAATCGACAAAATTTTTTTTGTTTGATTTTTTGGATCTTTGGATGCAGGTTAAAGCAGATTGAAGCACTGATTCGAAAATGGCATTTTGTTTTAAAATCGGTTGCGAATTAGCTCAGATATTCGAATAAAACTGTTCTAAAAATGTTCATTTTAGATTTACAAAATACAGGAAGTAAACATTTGTCAAAAAATCATTTTTGAATCCTTTTTCTTACGTTTTTAATGATATTTTTGCCATTTTGTACCCGATTTCGCACCAAGATACCATTTAAGAATCCTGACTTCATTTGCTGTCCATAATAATCAAAGATTTCTATAACACCGAGGTGTAAGCTTCATAAAATCGTTTCAAACATCGTCTTTGCGCGCATATGTCCTTTTATCGCTCCCTATTTTAGGTTTTTAAGGAATACACTGGATAGATTTACAATATTCAGATAGTACTCAAAGATACAAATTCGGGAAGGTGTACCTTTTGCCGATTGGAAGTAAAAAACGAAGTTACGGCTCTTTTGATTGATAAATGGTATTGTTTTTGAATTGTAAAAAGCGGAAAGTTGATATTTTTCAAAAGTTCACTTTTCTAACCATTTGATAGCGTATATTTTATTCGATTTCGAACCGATTTCAAAACGAAATACTGTTCATGAATCAGGGCTTCAGTCTACTTCGATCTGTATCAAAAAACCTGAGAAACTAAACAAAAAAAATTCAGCCGATTTTTCAAAATTTTGAAAGGGGTACCATCATGATTTTTTAAAAATCGACAAAATTTTTTTTGTTTGATTTTTTGGATCTTTGGATGCAGGTTAAAGCAGATTGAAGCACTGATTCGAAAATGGCATTTTGTTTCAAAATCGGTTGCGAATTAGCTCAGATATTCGAATAAAACTGTTCTAAAAATGTTCATTTTAGATTTACAAAATACAGGAAGTAAACATTTGTCAAAAAATCATTTTTGAATCCTTTTTCTTACATTTTTAATGATATTTTTGCCATTTTGTACCCGATTTCGCACCAAGATACCATTTAAGAATCCTGACTTCATTTGCTGTCCATAATAATCAAAGATTTCTATTAAACCGAGGTGTAAGCTTCATAAAATCGTTTCAAACATCGTCTTTGCGCGCATATGTCCTTTTATCGCTCCCTATTTTAGGTTTTTAAGGAATACACTGGATAGATTTACAATATTCAGATAGTACTCAAAGATACAAATTCGGGAAGGTGTACCTTTTGCCGATTGGAAGTAAAAAACGAAGTTACGGCTCTTTTGATTGATAAATGGTATTGTTTTTGAATTGTAAAAAACGGAAAGTTGATATTTTTCAAAAGTTCACTTTTCTAACCATTTGATAGCGTATATTTTATTCGATTTCGAACCGATTTCAAAACGAAATACTGTTCATGAATCAGGGCTTCAGTCTACTTCGATCTGTATCAAAAAACCTGAGAAACTAAACAAAAAAAAATTCAGCCGATTTTTCAAAATTTTGAAAGGGGTACCATCATGATTTTTTAAAAATCGACAAAATTTTTTTTTGTTTGATTTTTTGGATCTTTGGATGCAGGTTAAAGCAGATTGAAGCACTGATTCGAAAATGGCATTTTGTTTTAAAATCGGTTGCGAATTAGCTCAGATATTCGAATAAAACTGTTCTAAAAATGTTCATTTTAGATTTACAAAATACAGGAAGTAAACATTTGTCAAAAAATCATTTTTGAATCCTTTTTCTTACGTTTTTAATGATATTTTTGCCATTTTGTACCCGATTTCGCACCAAGATACCATTTAAGAATCCTGACTTCATTTGCTGTCCATAATAATCAAAGATTTCTATTAAACCGAGGTGTAAGCTTCATAAAATCGTTTCAAACATCGTCTTTGCGCGCATATGTCCTTTTATCGCTCCCTATTTTAGGTTTTTAAGGAATACACTGGATAGATTTACAATATTCAGATAGTACTCAAAGATACAAATTCGGGAAGGTGTACCTTTTGCCGATTGGAAGTAAAAAACGAAGTTACGGCCCTTTTGATTGATAAATGGTATTGTTTTTTAATTGTAAAAAGCGGAAAGTTGATATTTTTCAAAAGTTCACTTTTCTAACCATTTGATAGCGTATATTTTATTCGATTTCGAACCGATTTCAAAACGAAATACTGTTCATGAATCAGGGCTTCAGTCTACTTCGATCTGTATCAAAAAACCTGAGAAACTAAACAAAAAAAATTCAGCCGATTTTTCAAAATTTTGAAAGGGGTACCATCATGATTTTTTAAAAATCGACAAAATTTTTTTTGTTTGATTTTTGGATCTTTGGATGCAGGTTAAAGCAGATTGAAGCACTGATTCGAAAATGGCATTTTGTTTTAAAATCGGTTGCGAATTAGCTCAGATATTCGAATAAAACTGTTCTAAAAATGTTCATTTTAGATTTACAAAATACGTGAAGTAAACATTTGTCAAAAAATCATTTTTGAATCCTTTTTCTTACGTTTTTAATGATATTTTTGCCATTTTGTACCCGATTTCGCACCAAGATACCATTTAAGAATCCTGACTTCATTTGCTGTCCATAATAATCAAAGATTTCTATTAAACCGAGGTGTAAGCTTCATAAAATCGTTTCAAACATCGTCTTTGCGCGCATATGTCCTTTTATCGCTCCCTATTTTAGGTTTTTAAGGAATACACTGGATAGATTTACAATATTCAGATAGTACTCAAAGATACAAATTCGGGAAGGTGTACCTTTTGCCGATTGGAAGTAAAAAACGAAGTTACGGCCCTTTTGATTGATAAATGGTATTGTTTTTGAATTTTAAAAAGCGGAAAGTTGATATTTGTAAAAAGTTCACTTTTCTAACCATTTGATAGCGTATGTTTTATTCGATTTCGAACCGATTTCAAAACGAAATACTGTTCATGAATCAGGGCTTCAGTCTACTTCGATCTGCATCAAAAAACCTGAGAAACTAAACAAAAAAAATTCAGCCGATTTTTCAAAATTTTGAAAGGGGTACCATCATGATTTTTTAAAAATCGACAAAATTTTTTTTGTTTGATTTTTTGGATCTTTGGATGCAGGTTAAAGCAGATTGAAGCACTGATTCGAAAATGGCATTTTGTTTCAAAATCGGTTGCGAATTAGCTCAGATATTCGAATAAAACTGTTCTAAAAATGTTCATTTTAGATTTACAAAATACAGGAAGTAAACATTTGTCAAAAAATCATTTTTGAATCCTTTTTCTTACATTTTTAATGATATTTTTGCCATTTTGTACCCGATTTCGCACCAAGATACCATTTAAGAATCCTGACTTCATTTGCTGTCCATAATAATCAAAGATTTCTATTAAACCGAGGTGTAAGCTTCATAAAATCGTTTCAAACATCGTCTTTGCGCGCATATGTCCTTTTATCGCTCCCTATTTTAGGTTTTTAAGGAATACACTGGATAGATTTACAATATTCAGATAGTACTCAAAGATACAAATTCGGGAAGGTGTACCTTTTGCCGATTGGAAGTAAAAAACGAAGTTACGGCTCTTTTGATTGATAAATGGTATTGTTTTTGAATTGTAAAAAACGGAAAGTTGATATTTTTCAAAAGTTCACTTTTCTAACCATTTGATAGCGTATATTTTATTCGATTTCGAACCGATTTCAAAACGAAATACTGTTCATGAATCAGGGCTTCAGTCTACTTCGATCTGTATCAAAAAACCTGAGAAACTAAACAAAAAAATTCAGCCGATTTTTCAAAATTTTGAAAGGGGTACCATCATGATTTTTTAAAAATCGACAAAATTTTTTTTGTTTGATTTTTTGGATCTTTGGATGCAGGTTAAAGCAGATTGAAGCACTGATTCGAAAATGGCATTTTGTTTTAAAATCGGTTGCGAATTAGCTCAGATATTCGAATAAAACTGTTCTAAAAATGTTCATTTTAGATTTACAAAATACAGGAAGTAAACATTTGTCAAAAAATCATTTTTGAATCCTTTTTCTTACGTTTTTAATGATATTTTTGCCATTTTGTACCCGATTTCGCACCAAGATACCATTTAAGAATCCTGACTTCATTTGCTGTCCATAATAATCAAAGATTTCTATTAAACCGAGGTGTAAGCTTCATAAAATCGTTTCAAACATCGTCTTTGCGCGCATATGTCCTTTTATCGCTCCCTATTTTAGGTTTTTAAGGAATACACTGGATAGATTTACAATATTCAGATAGTACTCAAAGATACAAATTCGGGAAGGTGTACCTTTTGCCGATTGGAAGTAAAAAACGAAGTTACGGCCCTTTTGATTGATAAATGGTATTGTTTTTTAATTGTAAAAAGCGGAAAGTTGATATTTTTCAAAAGTTCACTTTTCTAACCATTTGATAGCGTATATTTTATTCGATTTCGAACCGATTTCAAAACGAAATACTGTTCGTGAATCAGGGCTTCAGTCTACTTCGATCTGTATCAAAAAACCTGAGAAACTAAACAAAAAAAAATTCAGCCGATTTTTCAAAATTTTGAAAGGGGTACCATCATGATTTTTTAAAAATCGACAAAATTTTTTTTGTTTGATTTTTGGATCTTTGGATGCAGGTTAAAGCAGATTGAAGCACTGATTCGAAAATGGCATTTTGTTTTAAAATCGGTTGCGAATTAGCTCAGATATTCGAATAAAACTGTTCTAAAAATGTTCATTTTAGATTTACAAAATACGTGAAGTAAACATTTGTCAAAAAATCATTTTTGAATCCTTTTTCTTACGTTTTTAATGATATTTTTGCCATTTTGTACCCGATTTCGCACCAAGATACCATTTAAGAATCCTGACTTCATTTGCTGTCCATAATAATCAAAGATTTCTATTAAACCGAGGTGTAAGCTTCATAAAATCGTTTCAAACATCGTCTTTGCGCGCATATGTCCTTTTATCGCTCCCTATTTTAGGTTTTTAAGGAATACACTGGATAGATTTACAATATTCAGATAGTACTCAAAGATACAAATTCGGGAAGGTGTACCTTTTGCCGATTGGAAGTAAAAAACGAAGTTACGGCCCTTTTGATTGATAAATGGTATTGTTTTTGAATTTTAAAAAGCGGAAAGTTGATATTTGTAAAAAGTTCACTTTTCTAACCATTTGATAGCGTATGTTTTATTCGATTTCGAACCGATTTCAAAACGAAATACTGTTCATGAATCAGGGCTTCAGTCTACTTCGATCTGCATCAAAAAACCTGAGAAACTAAACAAAAAAAATTCAGCCGATTTTTCAAAATTTTGAAAGGGGTACCATCATGATTTTTTAAAAATCGACAAAATTTTTTTTGTTTGATTTTTTGGATCTTTGGATGCAGGTTAAAGCAGATTGAAGCACTGATTCGAAAATGGCATTTTGTTTTAAAATCGGTTGCGAATTAGCTCAGATATTCGAATAAAACTGTTCTAAAAATGTTCATTTTAGATTTACAAAATACAGGAAGTAAACATTTGTCAAAAAATTATTTTTGAATCCTTTTTCTTACGTTTTTAATGATATTTTTGCCATTTTGTACCCGATTTCGCACCAAGATACCATTTAAGAATCCTGACTTCATTTGCTGTCCATAACAATCAAAGATTTCTATTAAACCGAGGTGTAAGCTTCATAAAATCGTTTCAAACATCGTCTTTGCGCGCATATGTCCTTTTATCGCTCCCTATTTTACGTTTTTAAGGAATACACTGGATAGATTTACAATATTCAGATAGTACTCAAAGATACAAATTCGGGAAGGTATACCTTTTGCCGATTGGAAGTAAAAAACGAAGTTACGGCCCTTTTGATTGATAAATGGTATTGTTTTTGAATTGTAAAAAGCGGAAAGTTGATATTTTTCAAAAGTTCACTTTTCTAACCATTTGATAGCGTATATTTTATTCGATTTCGAACCGATTTCAAAACGAAATACTGTTCATGAATCAGGGCTTCAGTCTACTTCGATCTGTATCAAAAAACCTGAGAAACTAAACAAAAAAAATTCAGCCGATTTTTCAAAATTTTGAAAGGGGTACCATCATGATTTTTTAAAAATCGACAAAATTTTTTTTGTTTGATTTTTGGATCTTTGGATGCAGGTTAAAGCAGATTGAAGCACTGATTCGAAAATGGCATTTTGTTTTAAAATCGGTTGCGAATTAGCTCAGATATTCGAATAAAACTGTTCTAAAAATGTTCATTTTAGATTTACAAAATACAGGAAGTAAACATTTGTCAAAAAATCATTTTTGAATCCTTTTTCTTACGTTTTTAATGATATTTTTGCCATTTTGTACCCGATTTCGCACCAAGATACCATTTAAGAATCCTGACTTCATTTGCTGTCCATAATAATCAAAGATTTCTATAACACCGAGGTGTAAGCTTCATAAAATCGTTTCAAACATCGTCTTTGCGCGCATATGTCCTTTTATTGCTCCCTATTTTAGGTTTTTAAGGAATACACTGGATAGATTTACATTATTCAGATAGTACTCAAAGATACAAATTCGGGAAGGTGTACCTTTTGCCGATTGGAAGTAAAAAACGAAGTTACGGCCCTTTTGATTGATAAATGGTATTGTTTTTTAATTGTAAAAAGCGGAAAGTTGATATTTTTCAAAAGTTCACTTTTCTAACCATTTGATAGCGTATATTTTATTCGATTTCGAACCGATTTCAAAACGAAATACTGTTCATGAATCAGGGCTTCAGTCTACTTCGATCTGTATCAAAAAACCTGAGAAACTAAACAAAAAAAATTCAGCCGATTTTTCAAAATTTTGAAAGGGGTACCATCATGATTTTTTAAAAATCGACAAAATTTTTTTTGTTTGATTTTTTGGATCTTTGGATGCAGGTTAAAGCAGATTGAAGCACTGATTCGAAAATGGTATTTTGTTTCAAAATCGGTTGCGAATTAGCTCAGATATTCGAATAAAACTGTTCTAAAAATGTTCATTTTAGATTTACAAAATACGTGAAGTAAACATTTGTCAAAAAATCATTTTTGAATCCTTTTTCTTACGTTTTTAATGATATTTTTGCCAATTTGTACCCGATTTCGCACCAAAATATCATTTAAGAAGCGTGACTTCATTTGCTGTCCATAATAATCAAAGATTTCTATTAAACCGAGGTGTAAGCTTCATAAAATCGTTTCAAACATCGTCTTTGCGCTCATATGTCCTTTTATCGCTCCCTATTTTAGGTTTTTAAGGAATACACTGGATAGATTTACAATATTCAGATAGTACTCAAAGATACAAATTCGGGAAGGTGTACCTTTTGCCGATTGGAAGTAAAAAACGAAGTTACGGCCCTTTTGATTGATAAATGGTATTGTTTTTGAATTGTAAAAAGCGGAAAGTTGATATTTTTCAAAAGTTCACTTTTCTAACCATTTGATAGCGTATGTTTTATTCGATTTCGAACCGATTTCAAAACGAAATACTGTTCATGAATCAGGGCTTCAGTCTACTTCGATCTGCATCAAAAAACCTGAGAAACTAAACAAAAAAAATTCAGCCGATTTTTCAAAATTTTGAAAGGGGTACCATCATGATTTTTTAAAAATCGACAAAATTTTTTTTGTTTGATTTTTTGGATCTTTGGATGCAGGTTAAAGCAGATTGAAGCACTGATTCGAAAATGGCATTTTGTTTTAAAATCGGTTGCGAATTAGCTCAGATATTCGAATAAAACTGTTCTAAAAATGTTCATTTTAGATTTACAAAATACAGGAAGTAAACATTTGTCAAAAAATCATTTTTGAATCCTTTTTCTTACGTTTTTAATGATATTTTTGCCATTTTGTACCCGATTTCGCACCAAGATACCATTTAAGAATCCTGACTTCATTTGCTGTCCATAACAATCAAAGATTTCTATTAAACCGAGGTGTAAGCTTCATAAAATCGTTTTAAACATCGTCTTTGCGCGCATATGTCCTTTTATCGCTCCCTATTTTAGGTTTTTAAGGAATACACTGGATAGATTTACAATATTCAGATAGTACTGAAAGATACAAATTCGGGAAGGTGTACCTTTTGCCGATTGGAAGTAAAAAACGAAGTTACGGCCCTTTTGATTGATAAATGGTATTGTTTTTGAATTGTAAAAAGCGGAAAGTTGATATTTTTCAAAAGTTCACTTTTCTAACCATTTGATAGCGTATATTTTATTCGATTTCGAACCGATTTCAAAACGAAATACTGTTCATGAATCAGGGCTTCAGTCTACTTCGATCTGTATCAAAAAACCTGAGAAACTAAACAAAAAAAATTCAGCCGATTTTTCAAAATTTTGAAAGGGGTACCATCATGATTTTTTAAAAATCGACAAAATTTTTTTTGTTTGATTTTTTGGATCTTTGGATGCAGGTTAAAGCAGATTGAAGCACTGATTCGAAAATGGCATTTTGTTTCGAAATCGGTTGCAAATTAGCTTAGATATTCGAATAAAACTGTTCTAAAAATGTTCATTTTAGATTTACAAAATACGGAAAGTAAACATTTGTCAAAAAATCATTTTCTCATCCTTTTTCTTACGTTTTTAATGATATTTTTGCCATTTTGTACCCGATTTCGCACCAAGATACCATTTAAGAATCGTGACTTCATTTGCTGTCCATAATAATCAAAGATTTCTATTAAACCGAGGTGTAAGCTTCATAAAATCGTTTCAAACATCGTCTTTGCGCGCATATGTCCTTTTATCGCTCCCTATTTTAGGTTTTTAAGGAATACACTGGATAGATTTACAATATTCAGATAGTACTGAAAGATACAAATTCGGGAAGGTGTACCTTTTGCCGATTGGAAGTAAAAAACGAAGTTACGGCTCTTTTGATTGATAAATGGTATTGTTTTTGAATTGTAAAAAGCGGAAAGTTGATATTTTTCAAAAGTTCACTTTTCTAACCATTTGATAGCGTATATTTTATTCGATTTCGAACCGATTTCAAAACGAAATACTGTTCATGAATCAGGGCTTCAGTCTACTTCGATCTGTATCAAAAAACCTGAGAAACTAAACAAAAAAAATTCAGCCGATTTTTCAAAATTTTGAAAGGGGTACCATCATGATTTTTTAAAAATCGACAACATTTTTTTTGTTTGATTTTTTGGATCTTTGGATGCAGGTTAAAGCAGATTGAAGCACTGATTCGAAAATGGCATTTTGTTTCGAAATCGGTTGCAAATTAGCTTAGATATTCGAATAAAACTGTTCTAAAAATGTTCATTTTAGATTTACAAAATACGGAAAGTAAACATTTGTCAAAAAATCATTTTCTCATCCTTTTTCTTACGTTTTTAATGATATTTTTGCCATTTTGTACCCGATTTCGCACCAAGATACCATTTAAGAATCCTGACTTCATTTGCTGTCCATAATAATCAAAGATTTCTATTAAACCGAGGTGTAAGCTTCATAAAATCGTTTCAAACATCGTCTTTGCGCGCATATGTCCTTTTATCGCTCCCTATTTTAGGTTTTTAAGGAATACACTGGATAGATTTACAATATTCAGATAGTACTGAAAGATACAAATTCGGGAAGGTGTACCTTTTGCCGATTGGAAGTAAAAAACGAAGTTACGGCCCTTTTGATTGATAAATGGTATTGTTTTTGAATTGTAAAAAGCGGAAAGTTGATATTTTTCAAAAGTTCACTTTTCTAACCATTTGATAGCGTATATTTTATTCGATTTCGAACCGATTTCAAAACGAAATACTGTTCATGAATCAGGGCTTCAGTCTACTTCGATCTGCATCAAAAAACCTGAGAAACTGAACAAAAAAAATTCAGCCGATTTTTCAAAATTTTGAAAGGGGTACCATCATGATTTTTTAAAAATCGACAAAATTTTTTTTGTTTGATTTTTGGATCTTTGGATGCAGGTTAAAGCAGATTGAAGCACTGATTCGAAAATGGTATTTTGTTTCAAAATCGGTTGCGAATTAGCTCAGATATTCGAATAAAACTGTTCTAAAAATGTTGATTTTAGATTTACAAAATACGGGAAGTAAACATTTGTCAAAAAATCATTTTTGAATCCTTTTTCTTACATTTTTAATGATATTTTTGCCAATTTGTAACCGATTTCGCACCAAAATACCATTTAAGAAGCGTGACTTCATTTGCTGTCCATAATAATCAAAGATTTCTATTAAACCGAGGTGTAAGCTTCATAAAATCGTTTCAAACATCGTCTTTGCGCTCATATGTCCTTTTATCGCTCCCTATTTTATGTTTTTAAGGAATACACTGGATAGATTTACAATATTCAGATAGTACTCAAAGATACAAATTCGGGAAGGTGTACCTTTTGCCGATTGGAAGTAAAAAACGAAGTTACGGCCCTTTTGATTGATAAATGGTATTGTTTTTGAATTGTAAAAAGCGGAAAGTTGATATTTTTCAAAAGTTCACTTTTCTAACCATTTGATAGCGTATATTTTATTCGATTTCGAACCGATTTCAAAACGAAATACTGTTCATGAATCAGGGCTTCAGTCTACTTCGATCTGTATCAAAAAACCTGAGAAACTAAACAAAAAAATTCAGCCGATTTTTCAAAATTTTGAAAGGGGTACCATCATGATTTTTTAAAAATCGACAAAATTTTTTTTGTTTGATTTTTTGGATCTTTGGATGCAGGTTAAAGCAGATTGAAGCACTGATTCGAAAATGGCATTTTGTTTCGAAATCGGTTGCAAATTAGCTTAGATATTCGAATAAAACTGTTCTAAAAATGTTCATTTTAGATTTACAAAATACGGAAAGTAAACATTTGTCAAAAAATCATTTTCTCATCCTTTTTCTTACTTTTTTAATGATATTTTTGCCATTTTGTACCCGATTTCGCACCAAGATACCATTTAAGAATCGTGACTTCATTTGCTGTCCATAATAATCAAATATTTCTATTAAACCGAGGTGTAAGCTTCATAAAATCGTTTCAAACATCGTCTTTGCGCGCATATGTCCTTTTATCGCTCCCTATTTTAGGTTTTTAAGGAATACACTGGATAGATTTACAATATTCAGATAGTACTCAAAGATACAAATTCGGGAAGGTGTACCTTTTGCCGATTGGAAGTAAAAAACGAAGTTACGGCCCTTTTGATTGATAAATGGTATTGTTTTTTAATTGTAAAAAGCGAAAAGTTGATATTTTTCAAAAGTTCACTTTTCTAACCATTTGATAGCGTATATTTTATTCGATTTCGAACCGATTTCAAAACGAAATACTGTTCATGAATCAGGGCTTCAGTCTACTTCGATCTGCATCAAAAAACCTGAGAAACTGAACAAAAAAAATTCAGCCGATTTTTCAAAATTTTGAAAGGGGTACCATCATGATTTTTTAAAAATCGACAAAATTTTTTTTGTTTGATTTTTTGGATCTTTGGATGCAGGTTAAAGCAGATTGAAGCACTGATTCGAAAATGGTATTTTGTTTCAAAATCGGTTGCGAATTAGCTCAGATATTCGAATAAAACTGTTCTAAAAATGTTCATTTTAGATTTACAAAATACGTGAAGTAAACATTTGTCAAAAAATCATTTTTGAATCCTTTTTCTTACGTTTTTAATGATATTTTTGCCAATTTGTACCCGATTTCGCACCAAAATACCATTTAAGAAGCGTGACTTCATTTGCTGTCCATAATAATCAAAGATTTCTATTAATCCGAGGTGTAAGCTTCATAAAATCGTTTCAAACATCGTCTTTGCGCTCATATGTCGTTTTATCGCTCCCTATTTTATGTTTTTAAGGAATACACTGGATAGATTTACAATATTCAGATAGTACTCAAAGATACAAATTCGGGAAGGTGTACCTTTTGCCGATTGGAAGTAAAAAACGAAGTTACGGCCCTTTTGATTGATAAATGGTATTGTTTTTGAATTGTAAAAAGCGGAAAGTTGATATTTTTCAAAAGTTCACTTTTCTAACCATTTGATAGCGTATATTTTATTCGATTTCGAACCGATTTCAAAACGAAATACTGTTCATGAATCAGGGCTTCAGTCTACTTCGATCTGTATCAAAAAACCTGAGAAACTAAACAAAAAAAATTCAGCCGATTTTTCAAAATTTTGAAAGGGGTACCATCATGATTTTTTAAAAATCGACAAAATTTTTTTTGTTTGATTTTTGGATCTTTGGATGCAGGTTAAAGCAGATTGAAGCACTGATTCGAAAATGGCATTTTGTTTCAAAATCGGTTGCGAATTAGCTCAGATATTCGAATAAAACTGTTCTAAAAATGTTCATTTTAGATTTACAAAATACGGGAAGTAAACATTTGTCAAAAAATCATTTTTGAATCCTTTTTCTTAAGTTTTTAATGATATTTTTGCCAATTTGTACCCGATTTCGCACCAAGATACCATTTAAGAATCCTGACTTCATTTGCTGTCCATAATAATCAAATATTTCTATTAAACCGAGGTGTAAGCTTCATAAAATCGTTTCAAACATCGTCTTTGCGCGCATATGTCCTTTTATCGCTCCCTATTTTAGGTTTTTAAGGAATACACTGGATAGATTTACAATATTCAGATAGTACTCAAAGATACAAATTCGGGAAGGTGTACCTTTTGCCTATTGGAAGTAAAAAACGAAGTTACGGCCCTTTTGATTGATAAATGGTATTGTTTTTGAATTGTAAAAAGCGGAAAGTTGATTTTTCAAAAGTTCACTTTTCTAACCGTTTGATAGCGTATGTTTTATTCGATTTCGAACCGATTTCAAAACGAAATACTGTTCATGAATCAGGGCTTCAGTCTACTTCGATCTGCATCAAAAAACCTGAGACACTAAACAAAAAAAATTCAGGCGATTTTTCAAAATTTTGAAAGGGGTTTTCATGGGTTTGTTCTTTTTTTTCCATTTTCTTTCTGGGCGTTGATATGAGCGATATTTTGTATAGTATGGTATAAAATAGATTGACATGGTTTAGAAACTGTTGTATGAGGAACTGTTTTGATACGAAAATGGGCATAAGAATTGGCTACCTTTACCTAATATATGCTATATATCTTACGAACAGACATTTAGCTGCAGAGACATGCAAATTTATGTACCGCCCAAAGTCAGTTTTTATAGAAAACAGAGAGAAGTAAATGTTTTTTTCAATTATATTTTTATTGTATTTATTATATGCAATGTTATAATTCTGTGTTTTGTCAGTCATTCTGTATTTGTATGCGTTTTACAATTTTGTTTCGGTTTTCCTCGTAAATTATAAAATCTAACACAAAACAAAGCAATTTCTTTAACAATCACTGCCGCTACATATACATACACGTTACAATTTGTTTAATTTATATATATATATATATATATATATATATATAAGATTAAGCACAGCTCAAGCGCTGTGCATCCGATACATGTCCATATACATATCCTGTGTCTTATGTGTGTGGGTGTGGTGTGTCGGTTTATATATATGTATAGATTAGATAACAATGATATTAAGCCTAAGTAGAAGTAAGTTTAGTACCGATACGTGTGATCGCTCCTTGCCAGCCGCACTTCCATGTGCTGCCTCTTATCGCTTCTCATGATTTCAACTATTTTGTTACATGCTTTAACTATTTTTACTGTTACTCATACAACTAACTGTACTTGTCCTTTACGTTCCTTTCACTATATCATACATACATAACTTATACCTTGACTTTGCTTTGGGATTTTCCTTTTTACTTTATTTCCTTTTGTAATTCAATTTTTTTTTATATTGATTTTATAATTTTTGAAAACAATGAAGAGACTTTGCCTCGGTCTGTGGAATTGGCTGTTTTTAGCTCCCATTTTAGATCCTTTTCGTGTGCAAGGCAAATTTTTGTATATTATCAATATTTAATTTGGTTTTTGACTTGAATCGAAATGAATAAACTTTGTGGTTTAGTTTAAATGCAGAGTTTTCCTTGTGCAGCATTAACATTGTGAAGAGATAGATAGAAAGTATTCGTAGCCGTTTGGGGTTAGAGAGAGAGTTACACACATATGTATATGTAATTATGTGTAAGTGGGAATTGTTTTTGGTTATCAACAGCGTTTAAAATTTCTTTTTTTTTCGTTACTCGTTAATCGTTACTCGGTTGGATTTATTTGATTAAATCGAAGGGACGTAATACATAATAATCATTGTTCGTTATTATACCTTATATCGTTTGCATGTATATGTTGTATATAGATGTACATTTATAAATAGTATAGTTTTTGGATTGGTATGATGCGTGTTTCTGGCGTATGTCTTGTATAATACCTATGAATGCATGTTTGTATGGTATGCAGGCGTATGTCCTGTTTCTGCTATGTATGTATTTGTAATTGTAATTGTCCTAGGTGTTCATTTCAGCTAGATTCGCTAGTTTCTTTTGTGTCTATCCGCCTTTCGATTCCTATTCTCATCCTTTTGTATACAAGTTAAGGGTTTAAAAAACTCGAAAATATATCAAAAGTTCCTTGAAATGCAGTATATATATATGTATTTTAGTTGTTAAATATATATATGATTTCATATATATTCGTGTATATATAGTACTTTCCTAGGTATTTACAGCATACCTCGCCTTGGTTTCCATTAAGAATTTTAGAGAAGTAATTCCACTAGTGTTCGAATGCGTGTGAATAGGTGATTGGGTGTTACTGTGTGTGTGGGTGTGGGTGTGGGATGGTGAGTATGCGTGTGCGTGTATTAATAAGTTAATCGAGTGTATATAGGTATTTTGTATATATTGTATGTATAATCCAAAATGATACACTAATTGGTAGATATAGTGAGGCCAAAATTTGAATATAGCACTTTAAAATGATATAGATTATTATATATGTATGTATACAGAATTCAATTACCAAAAAAACAATGGCGGCTTGCCGAAAATCGAATCTCGCTTCTGTATGTGTGCTCGTGTGGCTGTATGGCTGTTTGTCTGTGTGGCTGTGTAGCTGTGTAGCTGTGTGGGTGTAAGCGTGCGCTGGCTGCTGATTGTGTATACGTCACGTATGCCTCGAAAAATACGCTTAAAGCTGCTATAATACTGTAAAATTGTTGCTTGTTCTCCTCCTCGTTTGTCGGTAAAGTAATTTTTGCTCACATTGTATAGCAGTTGTAGTTGTTGTAGAAAAGCTAGGTAGGTTTGCTTCAGTGTCTTTAGAGTGTTGTTTTTATTGTTGTTTTTTTTTGGACGAGTGTGTGTGTGTGCGTGTGGTGTTGTGTTTGTTTGTTTTTGGTGTGATTGTGTCTTGTCTTTTCACTTGATATGTCTGAGTTCATATCGCGCATACAAGTCGATGGCAATATTTAGTCTCAAATACATATAAAAAGTATATGTGTTGGGCTCGGGATTTGTTTTTGGGACTAACACAAAAAATTCGGATCGAGTTGCTGCACGCAAACGAAAAAGTCGCATTACGTATATGTCAACCAAATCGTGGGGATCTACAGTGTTTTATCCATATCCATATCCATATCCATATCCATATCATTTCATTTCAATTTGATTACATTTTCATTTTCATTTAGTCATCATTTACATTTTAACTAATTAAAGCCGGTTTCAATTCAACAAACAATCTGTAGCATAAATTCTTGCATTCATCATTATTAATAAATATATATTATATTATATTTAGTAATCAACGATCACGCCTCACACGATCCCGTCTCATACGTCTACAGCACCACATTTTGTAACTTTACACGCTGCCTAGGCAAAGAAAGAACCCATTCAGAACCTGATTATTTTTACCATTTACGATTTTTTTTTATATAAATATATATATATATATTTAAGTACGTTTATATTGAATTTCTGCTAACTGGTTTTTAGTGATTTTCTTGTGTAGAAGATTGCGCATTCCGTCGCGTGGCTCTCATTCATAGCATACTTTTGTGGCGAAATATTTTACACAATTACTTGATTGGCTAGTGGCATAATTTATCATAACTTTTGTGATATATATAATATATATAATTTAGTTAGTGTATTGTATATGCTTATACGCTGATGGCTGGGCTAACCACCTAACCAAAGCGACCCGTGGCTCAGTGTTAGATTTATTAGCAAGTCTTGAAGTTGAAGCTATAATTTCTTAGGCGTAATCTAAACGTTACTTCAGTATGATCGCATGCTCCTGGCCAGAGGCATTCGACTAAAGTATATGCGTGTCTATATGCTTGCTAATTATCAGCTATCAGCTATCAGCTATTCGCTATCTTTAATCGATAATCGATAATCGATCATCGTTTATTGCCAACGAACCGAACTGCGCAAGGCGCTTGCTCTTATTATCCTTCCATTCATTTGTACACTCCTGTTCCAATTCAAGTGTTTTCCGATTTATATTTATCTTCTGTTTGACTGTGTCTGCATCTAATTAACTTTATGAGGCTGCTAAATAAATATATATTTATATACGTTATGTGTGTCTGTGTTCTTTTGTGTATCCTTGTGGGGGGAGTAAGGGATTCTTTCCGTTTTCACTTTGGGCTCGCTTTGCACTACTTGCTTTTATTGCTAATTTGACGATATTTCCGAGGATCTCCTCTTTCTCACTTTCTTTTCTCCGACACCTTACACATACCACTCTTTCACGTCCTTGGAGTCGCGTTTCTTGGCCTTGGGCTGCACCAGACCTGCCATTTGGGGCCTGCCATCGCTTCCGTACCCCAGTGACCCACTTCCGCTGGACATCATTCCTCCTCCACCTCCGTTGCCGTTGTGCCCGTTGTGTATCTGCTGCTGGCTGTGGTGTTGCTGTGGCTGGACCGCCCCACCACCGCCCTGGTGATGGTGCTGCCTCTGCTGGTGGTACGAGCCATTCGTACTCGTGTTACCCAGCAAGGCTGCATTGGGGTTGTGCGATCCGTAGGCGGCTGCCTTCTCGCTCTCCGTTTTGTAGCCACGATCGCCGTTGGACTTGAGCCACAGGACCAGCAGGATAACCAGCACCACCGCAATCAGTATACCCGCCACGATTCCTATAATCATGGCAGTGCGCTCCTCCTCGATCGAGTTGATGCGTCCACCCTTGCCCTTTGGTCGATAGTTGTTCAGGTTTGTGTTGTAGGTATTTCCGCCATAAGGACCATATGGGGGTGGATCCTGAGGCGGCAGTGGAGGTGGTAGCGGCGGCATTGGGTGATGTTCGTCCGGCAGCTGCATGCGATCATGATCGTGGCTGCGTCCGGAGCCACCCATGCCGCCACCCGCAATGTACACATCGTACGGGGTTGTCTCCCTTTCCGTGACTGTACTCCGGATTTCCGGAGGCGGAGTGGCCTGGGTAGTGGTTGTCGTTGTGGTGGTGGTGGTTGTACTTGTACTGGTGCTGGTACTGCTGCTGGTGGCTCGCTGCGTGGATGTGGTAGCTGCGCTGCTGGTGGTGCTCGGTTGTCCAGGAGTGCTGCCACTTCCTCCGCCGCTGCTGCTGCTGCTGGACTGGGTGGTGGAGTAGGATGGAGTGCTGCCACTGCTGCTGCTGCTGCCGTGCTGTTGCTGCTCCGTGGTGAAATCGCTGCGTCCAGTGGTTGTGATTGTGACCACCTCATTGTTGGATTCTGTAAAGTATTCGGGTTTCGTTTATTCAAGTGTTTTAGGTTTTAAGGAATAACTGGTGTTGCAAGTATGTTAGTGGTTGTGGAAGTGTGTTCCGTCCCTAGACGAACTACAGGATCCCAGATAAATCTTACCTTATGTACATAAAAAAATTAGGCTTATAAACAAAAAGGTTTTTGTGTTCGACTCTTCTTGAAACCCTATCCCATTGGAAAAAGTAAACAAAAGAAAACTAATATATTTAAACTATTAAAAATATATCCCTCCCCACAAAAACCATTCGAACTTCCAGATTTTCTTTACTTTTCATAGTTTATTCAACACAGTTAGAGAGGATAGAGATTTTAGATATTGAGAGATATGCTGAGGTGTCTTTCGATTTTTATGGGTGCTCGAAAACTATGTTTGCTTCACCGATAATACCGATAATATGTACAAATTGAGATTGAAATAACTGTAAAACTATGGAATCGAGGGAATAAATATGGAGGTAGGATCTGAAGGACGAGGACTAGGAGCAGGAGCTGGAAAATAGTTTTACCAAAAACACGATCTTCACTTCTTCGACGCTTCAATACGCTGTTATCACTACTATGTACAAAACATATACATTTTCGATCGGTGCACATACGCATATACATTTATATAGTATTGTGCTCGTAAACCTTAACACGTGACCCTTATCCCTTTTGCGCTTAACCCCCTTAACCTTTCGACCAAAAAAACCACGCCAATGGCAATGCCGCGTGCTCACGCTAAGTGATCGGTGTAGTTGTTGGTAAATTGATATTTTTCTAGTTGTTTTCAGGTTGTTGTTGATGTTGTTTTCTGCCTGCAGATGTTGTCTTGTTGTAGTTGTTGCATTTGTTGCATTTGTTGCTGTTGCTGGTGGTTTAGCTCTCGTTAATGCTAAAGTTAGTTATACATTTTAGACAGAGGAGGCCTAGAGTTGGAAGCTTAGCCTAAGTGCATTGCTTGGTTTGCTTGGCTTTGGTTTGTTTATGGTTGTTTGTTTATGGAAATTTACAGAGTATCCATGGCGCAATCACAGTCAGAAATATGAAGACGTTTTCACATTCTGAAAGAGACACATAAGGCGTACTCATTGTCAGTTCAAATTAGAAGGCAACAATCAATCATCAGCAACAGAGTGGAGGTGAGAAGGAGAGGCGACGTTTGAAGTTTGAACTTGAGATACATCTGAGGTTGAGATGTATCTGATCTGATCTGTATCTGAGCTGAGATGACACGGCGAGCGATTGATTTTGATTGGATTGGTAGTTGGTTGTTGGTTCTGGTTGGGTTGATGCATTGCGAGAGGTGCGATATGTATTTTCAAATAATTATTATTTCATTTTTTTTTTTGTCAAGATGCAATTTACACTTGTTCAGAGCTGTTTTGGCTGTTTCTATGTGGTTGTGTAAGCGGTCAAAGCATTGGCGTTGCATTTGGCATTAACCTATCTTCCTCCATAACTCTCCGAACAAAACTGAAAAGGCAAAGCGTCACTAGCTAATCGGTTATAGAAATTCGATTATATGTTAACTCGAACTTGAACTGGAAGTCGAACAAAACTAGAACCCACAGCATAATTGTTAACTCGATTATCTACACCATCTAAATTTTATGCACTACACTGCGTATACTTAATCTGAGTTTTCAGTGTTTTGTTGATTTTGTAGTGGGACTAGCTAATGTCTGTGATGAATTTTGTGGGTGTGTGCTTGCTTGGATTTTTACTGACTATGTTTTTGTGTATTAATTTTGTTTTTTGGTGATCGATCAAAATGCCAATGACAAAATGAAATCCCCACACCGCCGAAAGCCACTCACCTGATCCCCTGGCCGTGCTCGTTGAAGTGAACTGCTCCGTAGTCTCACCATAGTCCCCAGATCCGTGGACGCAGTCCTCATCGTCGCAGGCTCTTTCTGTGCCATTGGTGTTGCCACCGCCGCCACCGGCGCCTCCAGTGCTCAAGTTGTTGCCCTGCTGGGAGGTGGTTGTCTGTTTGGTGGGCGGTACATAGACCGGAGTGATTAGATCATCCCCACTACCGGACTCGAAGGGCGGCGTACACTCGTCCTCGTCGTCGCCACGGCACCCAGAACCGGCTCCGGAGAAGATCAGGTCGTCCAGGGCACCTGGATAGCCACTCGCCGGTGTCTGTCGAGTAGAGTTGATAGTCTAATTTTACTTCAGTTGATCTGGCGGCAGCCGGGCCAAGCGATGGTTATTGTATGGGGTTTGTTAACTGGATTAGTAGGTGCTGTGCGATTACGTTTATATGCGTTCATGATTAAATAAAGCCACTGAAGGTTGGTTTTCGTCTTGAGGAGAACTTTTGACAAGGTTACCCAACAAAAAGTTTGAAATTTGAAGACGTTTTCAGTCGCCACTCATAATTTAAATAATTTTTACCACCATAATTTAAACCACCATTTAAAATGTTTCGGGTTCAAGATACCAAAATAAATACCCCAACAGACTTTTGTTAAGTAAAATTTAGAAAACCTTATATTCCAAATTATATCTTTTTTAGCTTTTTTTTTTACTCTTCAGTGGCTCCATTTGTACTATATATGTTTGAGTATATTTTTGTTTGATGTGTGCTTTGGTTAGAGTCATGCAGCATTAGTGCGGACGAGTTCTAGTGCATATTAAATCGTATCAGTTAATATAGCTGAATATATATATTCACAATTATTGATTAATGTGCTGTGCAGCAATTGAAATAAATTTAAGAAAATCAAATAGCTGATTAGTGAACATTCTGCAAATTTTCGTTTAAGTTATTTGGTTTTTAGTTGGTGCGTGAAAAGCGTTACAGAATAAAATGAATAAGACGCCCGAGGGAAATTATAAGTTCAAATCAAGTTAAAGCATTTACACTAGATTATACATTTAGTTAGCTATTACTTTTAGTTTAGTTAAAACGTTAAACGTTTAAACTGAATGTCGAACCGAATTTCCCGGATTTGATTATGATGGCGATGACTTCAATGTACAGATGGAGTTACATTCGAAACGGTTAGCGGTTATGCATTTTAATGTCGGGAAAGTGCTTGGGAACTGTACATTATTCGAATCGGATCGGATTTCGAATTATTGTGGTGCAATTAAATCATGTCAAATCATTTTGGGAAAAAGGGTTCCACAACTCATGAAGCGGATTAATACAGTAATTTTTTTGGTTAAATTTCTTTTTTGTTTTTCATTTTTTTTTTTTTTTTGGTTTTGTTTTAATTAAAGAAAGAATTTTGAATAAACTTGGTTTACGATGAGAAAAATACTTGGAAAGTTGAAAGTTGAGAGGAATTCAAATAAAATTTCAAATAAATTCCCTAACCTGCTGCATTCTCTGCAGATCATTTCTATCTAATACTCCAGTTACCAATTGAACATCTCCGCGGATGCTGATTTGGGGGTCGCGCTCTACGGCCAGATCCAGGATTCGCAACTTGTTAACCGAAAGTCCGGCAATCACGCCTGCAAACGGACGCTCGATGCGACTGCGACCGTTGCGGCTGAATTTGCCCCCGACCTGAACATTGGACATGGTATTGAACACGGTCGAGTGGTGGCCTGTTAATAAATCCAAGAGGAAATCGAAGAATACGGCATTAGACATCCCCGGAAACCAAATTATCCCTTCACTTACTCTGCGGCGTTAGTGCCTGGACGTTGTAGTCGTCCAGCTGGAGCGTGGCATTGCCTCCCTTACGCTGGAATCTCACCACATGGTAGGCGTTATCGTTGACCTTGGTGCCAATCTCCCCCAGCGGCAAGTCCACGCTTCCAATATTGTACACCATGAAGATGTTGCCCTCCACAATCTCCAGTTCCATGTAATCCTGCGTGGTGGCGCTCTCGACTCGAAGAAGCACGGCATCCGGCCGGGTGGTTATGAAGCCCATGGCAATGTTATCCTCCTCTGTGTCGGCTTGGGAATTCTCCGGGAAAGTGTACTGCACTATGCCCTTGTTGTTGCCAAACTCATAGGCAATGGATTCTGGAAAGAATATATATTTATTATTCAAGTTTGAAAGTCCTGCTTTCAACTAACCATCATAACAAGTCGGTCCTGTGTACGAAGTCATGTCGCATTCGCAGGCATATGCATTCCACTGCTGGACACAAACGCCCCGGTTGGCGCAGGCATTCTGACTGCACTTGGTGGGCCCCTCGCAGCCACTAACCACCAAAGAGCTGGGTACAACTGCATCGCTGGTTAGTGAGGGCGACGTGTCCCCCAAATCCAGCGAAGCCAGACAGCCCTCAAAGCCAGAACGCGATGAGATCGATGCCGGCAGCTTAGAGTACATATCCTTAAAGACGCCACCGATATACAGGATGCCCGCCAGTTCCAGATGCATATTGTTGCCAGTAAGACTGATAATCTCAAAGGAGTCGTCTACCGTGAGGGTGTGAGTCTTGGGTCCCGGCCGTCGGATGCTGACTTGATGCCAACGGTTGTCGTTCATGTGAATGCGGGACTTATCCCTCATGGTTACCGGCCCGTCGCCCAAGTCGAAGGTGTAATGGATGTGTCCATTTACTAGTTCCACGGCTACGAAATCGTTGCGACGACCTCCGTTAAAGACCAGCAAACCATTGGGTTCCACGGTCTTGAAGCGGAAATCAATGGAGATGCTGTTGTAGGCCTTCAGCATGGCGAGGCCCACGTAGGAGTGCTTGGATCGAAAAGTGGCTGCATGGTAGGGCTGCCCAGCCGGAGAGTTCACAAAACGAGCCGTCAACTTGAAGGTGGCGCTGGGCAGAGCTGATAGCTCCGGTCCCAGGCTCTTGACAATGTCCAAGTAGCTAACATAAGAAGGCATTTCCTTAAGTCAAATAATATTTATACATAATAAAATAAACTGATATACCGCTGGCCATTGAACACGAATCCCTGCATCTGACCCACAAAGTTCGGCATGGTGGAGGTCATCTGGATCTCCTCTTCGGCGTGGAAGAGACCGCCCAGATGGATCGATCGGATCTCCATGGTGCTGTGGCGACCCAGGATCGTCTCGGCTGTGGAAGGAATATTTCCAAAAACAAGAAATGGATAAAACTCGGTGGCCTCGCCATGGGTTTGTCAAGCCAGGCTCGGCTTTGCTCTAAGTTGTTGGCTAGGCGGAGTACCGTTAACATTGGATACATATGGTTATAGTTTTGGTTATATATATATATATAGGTATTGGTACGAGTAGTATATGGAGTATAGTTGGTGACAAGAAGCACATACGCATATGTAGTCAAAGAGTATATATAGTAGGTTGTAATAGTATTAAGATTATAGATATAGGTATGCGTTTTTAGTAGACATAGATCTAAGTTTTGGTTCAAAGATTTTGTTCAAGCATTTGTTTTTTGTTCTTATTTTGATCACTCGACAAGTGGCTGAATGTTGTTTGGAATTCGATTGTAGTACGAGTATTATTAATTTATTTATTATTGCAGCTTGGTACATTCTAAAGAAATGTGCAGATTACAATACATATGTACTGGTACGGATAGTAAATTCAAGTTCTTAATTAAGACGAAAAAAAACGTTAAACGTTAAATTAAATCGAAAATTAGAGTTGGAAATTAGAGTTAGTTAGATCTCGCTGCTCCAGCGCAAACCAAAGAAAAGTAAGTGAAAGTAAAGAGTTCGCTAAGAGTTGATTAGATTAAAGTTAGTTGGTGCGCTTTGTTCTTGTTTACATCAGAATATGCATTGCTTGACATTTGAGATATATACGAGTAGTATCTTTTCATAAATTAGTTGGTGTGTGAGATACATTTTCAATACGATTACGGGTGGCGGTGAAATATTTCGGTTATTTTTCGATTAATTTCGTATTCAGTTTGTTACTATACTTTTTCCAGCTGTGCATGGCTCAAAAAACAGAAACCGAAGTAAAGTATAAAAGTGACAACCTACAGGCTAGTAATTGGAAATCAAAAGGTCAAAGTTGGTATCAATAATATAATAGCCAGGATAATTGATAAAAACGAAATTGTTAGAAAAAAATGAAATTATTTGCGGTTTGCTTAACGACATTGAACTAAACATCGATGTCCATGTTTCTTGTTGGTTATTTGGTTGGTAAAAATGTGTTAATCTGTGGCCTAGAGAGCTCTATATGTAATGTATATGTGGATGTATTTTTTCGAGTGTTTGAGTGAGAGTGTGTGTGTATGTGTGGGTGTGGGTGTGGGTGTCTCGGTGTGTGCGGCGACTACGTCTAAGTTAATAAGGGTGCATTAGCCTTAACGAGTGGCCACATTGCGCATACGACGCGTTGGCCCGCTGAATGATTGACATCTTTACATGCAAATGGCTGCGGCGACAGAGACAGAAAAAGTAACGGGAACAGAAGCAGCAACAGCAACAGCAGAAGAAAGAGAAAGAGCAAGACTAAGAGTTAAGGGGGAGAAAGAGAAAGAAAAGAGTGAGAAGGGAGACAATGGGGTGGCCGAAAGGGTGAGCGAGAAGGAGGCCACTGTTGTTGCAGCTGACAATTTGGCGCATTTACAGTTACTTATTCATACACTTGAATTCGTTGAGTGAACTGAATGTGATACGTGGCGATGCGATACGATGCGATGCGATGGCGAACGATACGATTATACGAAATGGTACAGTATAGTACAGGACGAGACATAAATATATATAGTACACTGTACAAAGGGCTAGCCAACTGGAAAAATCAGACCTATGCATTGCAGATCGTGAGCAGGTCATGCGGTTCTCTATCATTCCGACTGTCAGTTATTGGTTTTGCTTGTTATAGGTATTGTTATTGCTGCTGTTTATTTATTTGCATTTACGAGTACTTTCTTTGGGTGCTCACATGCAAACGCTTCACGTGGACGTGTTTCTGTGCAACGGTGCGTATGTGTGATGTGTGCCCGTGCCTGTGGCTGTGCAGGTGTGCGAGGTGTGTTTCGTTTGTTCGTGTGTGTGTGTTTCTCTGTTTGGACGGGACGGGCAGGTGCAGGATCCGGCAGGAGCCTTCCCCATCGCCTGCCACTTCAATTTCCATCTCTTTACTTTTTACTGTATTGGTTTTTTTTAGACACACTTACACAACAAGAAACTAATTTGTACGTGAGACACGTTAGGCTTGATTAATTAGTTGCAATTAAGTTTGCGGTTGCGGTATTGTTGTATTGATGTTTACGAATAGTTCTGTTTACTTAACACAAAAGCTAATTACATATTAAATGGTGCAAAATTACAGCCCTGGGCGTTTCCAAACATTGTTTTGCCCTCTCGTCTCAATCAGCCCCGGCTCCTCCCAGCGCCATTTCGCAATAGCAATAGCAATAGCAATAGCAATAGCAGTAGCAGTACAAATCGCAATCGCAATTTGTCGATGCCGATGCCGATGGCAATGGCGATGGCGATGGCGATGGTGATGGCGTGACTTTCATCGAGCGATTTGGGCAAAAAAATGTTACCCCGAGTTCTTGCGTGTCGATTTTTTTCTCTCGCCTAAAACATGAAATAAAAATATACAATATTGTACATAGAAATTATTTACGTTGACTTCTCGTTGCCTCACTCATTTTTTCTGTGACATTATAATTATTCTTTTTTTGACTTTTTCCATTTCGGTTGGCTTAATGCAAACCTTTTTTTAAGAAGGTCGTTTAGATCACGTTTGTGATTAGGGAATTGCATTTGCATTTGCATTTGCATTTACATTTGACATTGTTAATGGCTGTTGGAGTGGTCGAAACACCTTGGTAGTTGTTGTTGTGGTCTACACTTAATAGACTTCTGAAACAAATACCTTTTAACGTTAACATACCGCACGTGTCGTTTAGGTTATGATACAGCAATTATTTGATTATTTCCATTAGTTAGATTATCATAGGACTTGAAATAAAAACTCATTTTCCAAGTGAAAAATACAGTATATACAGAAAGCAAAAGTTTGTAACATAAAATATACACATATTTTGTTGTCCAATTTGTTGATTAATTCTTGTTGATTAGGAGCGTTAACCAATTAACAAAATTATCGAATAAAAGCAAAGAACACAACTTGATTATCAAGGACAAAACAATTTACAAGACAATCAATAGTTATCGTATTTATAACACTTAAGGCTGAAACTTTACAGCTGTCCAACTTTAATTTGCTTTCGCAGTTACCCTTATATGATTACAATATTTTTTTAATACGTCGACTGTGTGGGCTTAGGAATTGGAATTGGAATTTGATTTGTAATTGTAATGGAATTGTAATTGAAATTTAATTAGCAATCTTTATTGGGAAATCAAACAAAGTAAGTAAGTATCGCAAATGAAGACACAACATCGAGACGTTTGAAAGAGTTTTTTTTCGAGAGAAACTTACAAGAGCAAAATATATAAAAAATTATTGGAAATGAGTATTTGAAAATGCGTTCGAATCATTGAACCCCATTCAAAGGGGTTCGATTTCGACTTAATCAGTATGAGTGATAAATGGAATGATGGAAATAAATTTTTAGAAAGGCGTACAATGTGTTTCAAATGGTGTGAATGTGGATTTCGATGTGGATGTGGGCTGGAGCTTGTGGTGTCTTATGATGTTCAAAACTATATATTGCAAATGCTTAAACGATGATCAGAGATACAGAGCGAAATAGACGTAAGTGGTTAGATAGATATAGCTGTCAAATCAATTAAGTTCATCATCATCATTATCGAGAAATGTTTTATGATAAATGAGCATTGAAGAAATGTTTAGAGAGAAATAAACTTGCTAAATACTTTTCAAATTTTTCTTTAGTTCGTTTCTTTCTGTTGTTTTTTTATTGCACTTTTTGCTGTTTTTGTAGTTGTGGGTGTGTTCGCGTGTGTGGTTGTGATGTTGTGTCGGTGTGAGAATTGTTGGTAACTGAAAAGCTCTCAAATGAAAAAGTTTAAGTGGAACTTAAAAATGGAAAACGCGCTGCTGACTGCACTTTCCTTCTTTATTGATTTTTTTTTTCATTTTCCTTGCAATTTTCTTTTTGTTTTTATATTATATTTTCTTCTTGTTTCTTGTTTCCTTTCAACTGTCCTTAAGCACCTTCACACACCTTCTTGCTAAAAGGGGGGCATTACTATTTGAACTTGAACTTCAACCTGCGGATATCGAGGTTGTGCGTGGAGCACTCTACATGAAGACTAATCGGATTCACTTTCGCGTTTGCGATATGAAGCCCCGTAACTCGATTGGAGTGACTAGAACCAGGAGTTGTTGGTTGTCAACTGGTTGGTTGGTTGGTAGGTTGATTGATTGATTGGTTGGTTGGTTGGTAAAAAAAAACGACACGGCACGACACGTAGTAGGGCTTAGATGTGCTGTTGATACATACATAACATACCCCTGACGGGGGGAGCCCCGTCAACTTGAAGCCGCAGATTTGAGGCTCTGCGCGAGAATCGGATCGTGTGCCAGTTGTTGTCATTGAGCACTGATTGGCCAGCTAGCAGGTTCTGAAAGGGATTGTAGAAACTCAGAAATAATATAATCCTCCCATTCTTATAAAACAAAAGCATTGACAGCTGATTACTGTTGGAGAATTTCCCACCTCCATAGTCTTTTACTTAATATCCAAAAAGCTCAATTCAACTCACCTTTTCCCTATCGCTCAGCCGGACACTGGCTCTCACCCGTCCAGCAACCAAAGCGATCTCCAGACGATCCGGTGAATTGGACTCGGCACTGGTCAGCAATAGAAGTCCAGCTGGCCGGGAAGTCTTGAAGCGGATGACCAGCTCCTCGGTCTGAGTCTTAGTTCCCTGTCCGTTTCCAAGCCAGATGGTCATGTGCTGACTCCCATTGAAGGCTAAAGTGGCCAATTCCCGGCCGCAAGTAGGTCCTCCGTACAGAGTGGCCGAGCAGTCGCAGATGGGGCGGTTCCAGCCCTCCAGGCAGGTGCCGCCATTGAGACAGGGATTCCCGTTGCACACGTTGCTCTGCACATGGCATGATGGCTTCACGGAGGCTGTCGTGGCAAGTGGGTTATCAGCGGGTGACCATCAGTAGCGTGCTTTCTGGTTGCGGTACTCACCCGAATCCTGGACGCGTGCAAAGGCCGCAATATCGATCGGCTTGCCACTCAGCTGCAGGTCACGCAAACATCCCACGAATCCCTGGCGCAGCGTGGCAGTCCAAATGGCCGCCGGCCAGGCCACGGTGTTGTAAGCAGGTCCCACTCCGCCCAGATACATGTGACCATCCAGCTCGAGGATGGTGCCGTCACCCGGTGTGCGGAAATCGTTCCACACCCCGTCCACGCTCACCTTGGCGTCTCGTCCGTTCCGTCGTAAAATCAGGTCATGCCAATCGCCATCGTCCACACGTCTTCGCGAAGCTCGAACCTTGGAGGCTCCAGATCCCAGATCCAAATGAATGTAGATATGTCCATTAAGCAGTTCAATGGCAATCAAAACGGGCTAGGATAGAATTGAATTTTTACTTCTGACATGGGTTACGGGTACCACAAATAATTGCTTACATTCTTAGCTCTTGGTTGCTTAGATCCAGTGGCCAGGACAATGATACCATTGGGTTCCTTGGTACGGAACTTGAAGCTGATAGAACTCTGCTTGCCAGTTTCCCAGGGAGGTAAAACCAAGTGCGATTCTCGGGTTGTGAAGGTTACTGGGTCCTGTGGGTCGCCACTGGGACACTGATACTCCACATTTCCGGCCACCTGAATCAACTTCGAACCACTCTTTGCCAAATCTATCAGATTGAGATTCAACGTATCCGCCGAGAACTCCACTTTCCGCAGGCAACCAACAAAGTTGTTGTGGACACGGGCTCCAAGCAGAGCTCTGGGATTTACAGCACCACCAACGTATACCCGCGAGGAGGACAACATGGTAAACTTTCCGGCAATATGCGAGTGATCCGTATAGACATCGTCCACCACAGTGACCAGCTAGAGAACAAAATGAAACTTTAGACCTTCCAACAATCTTACGAAAAATCATGTGCTTACCCGACAAAAGCTGGTAATGGATGATATCTCCTGAATGCGACGATGCACGGTGACCTTGTGCCATTGATGGTCATCGAATCGCACCTTCGACGGTTTGATATGCATTTCCTGCTTGCCGTTGGCCAAACCCATAGTTAGCGAAACCCCACCATCCCGGAGGGCAAGATTCAAATAGTCGGTGCCGTGACCCGTGTAGAAAAGCAGACCGTTTGGTTGGCGGGTGCGGAAATAGAAGGATATAGCATCCTGGGCGCTCACTATTGGCTCGGCGCCCGTCTGGCCCAAGTCGTACGAGAGGAACTGTGTACCGCGGAACGTTGCTTCCGATGGCGCCTTCTCCTTCTCACAATACTGGCCATCGTACTCGAGGTTTCGACACTCGCAAATTGGACCGGAATCAGTGGATATGCAGATGCCGCCGTGCTGGCAGGGATCGTTTCGCTCGCAGGCATCCGTGGTGTTGCCGCGAACACCCTAAAGGAGTATTGAAAAAATTGATTAGCTAGGTGGACTTGTAAGGATTTTTATTTTAAAGTATGGAATAGGTCATATCACATTTAAGATCAAATAATTAAACATTAAAGACGTCTACTTTATCTGCAATATTCATCAAATTATCCATTCTAGTGAACTTACCCTTAAGGGTCTCTCCCGGGCTTGCATGTCTCCATGGTCGCAGGGCACATCGCCACACTTGATGTCACGCGGCTGCTTGATCTCTTGACGCCTGGTGGAGCCACCCGGCTGATCAGCGTATACCAGGTTGCGGATGGCACCTCGGAAACGGGGCTCGAAGATGACACTGGGCAGGGCCAGAAGCGCCAGCTTTGTGCTGTACCAGTTGGGCATTCCTCCGACATAGACGTCCGAATTGCTGGCAAACTTGCCAAACTGGAACTCCTTGCCCTTAGTGGAGCGCTGCTGGGAGACGCCGTCCACGATGAGGGAGGTCTGTTCGTCATTCCGCAGTACTTGCACCTTGTGCCAGTGGCCGTCATGCAGCTCGCGTCCCACGGTTATGATTTGGGCTCCTCCGCCCAAGTTGTATCTCAGCCGCAGGGCGCCCTCGACCAGTTTCAATTCGAAGAAGTCATAGGTGCCCCCATCGTCGGTGTAGAGGACTAGTCCGTTGGGTTGTTCCGTCTTGAACTCCAGTTCCAGGGTGCCGTTTAGTCCGGTATACCATTTTCGGAACGTGTAGAAGGAGTTCTGGGACCCGTCCAGCTGAAAGCCAGCGCTGAGGGTCACGAAACTGGCCGCCAGGCTGACCAGAAGGGCGGTGACGATGAGCACGCGATACGAGCGTCGGTACTCGACCACTAGGGGATTAGGGTTGGGGTTTGAGTTGGAACTGGCATTGGTATGCCCCAGAGGCACAGAGACCTCTCTTCGCCGGCGTCGCGCCTTGTTGAACCGCAAGTCCGGGGAGGCGGAGGAGGCAGAGGCGTGTCGCTGGGCGGGCAGGAGTCTCAGCTCCGCCTGATTTCGATCCATATCCTTGTCCATAGTGGGTTGCCGTGGTGTCAATGCTGCAGGAGCATAGTTTTTCGTGGGCTTTTTATCCTGATATGTTGCACTTAGCGCCTTCATTCACACAAACACAAACACACACTAACACAAGTACACATACGCACGCACGTTGCGCGCGTAAACGTAAAATGTCGTCCTGTTCTCGCGGCTCTCTTCGTTTTCGTTTTCTTTATTCTTTTTTGTATTTTTTGCGTATTCCAGTCCTTGAGGCAAAAGCTTTGGATGTCCTTGTGTTGGTTACTCTGGAATCGTTTTATCCGCGCCTGCAGCTTTCATTCAGTGAGAGAGCGCAAGAGAGCGAGAAAGTTAAAGCTCTTGGTCAGCTAACGGCACTGCGCTGATTACTACTGATTTGGCCAGGATATCTGGTCCTTACTGCACTGTTCTATAAGATCCTTTGGCATTTCTTTCACTGCATATGAATAATGTTTGGCAAACTAATTATGAACGCGTACATATCGGCGATTGAACGGGTCAAACAGCCGCTAAAAGTCGAGTGGTTGCTGCTTCTGGGGTGGTTGGACTACAACTGCTGAATGTGGTCGTGGTGGTTTCGGGGCCAAAAGCTCGCCGGATACCCATGCCACCCGATGCTGCTGTGGACCCCACGAGCGCTCCAACGTACATGTACATACTAAAAATCGGAAAAATTTTTCACTGCATGACCAGGAATGTAGGCGAAAATTTTTCGTAGTCCCCGAAAAGCGGAAGGCCGTCTGCAATTAATTAGTTATTGATGGGCATCGATTGAAGCTATTGATTGCTGTATTCACTTTTTGCACACACACACACTGTGATTTATTTAATTGCACAATTAATTTATGGCTTTTCCTTGTATTTGCACACTTGCCTGACTTTCATTTTGTATTTTATGTAACAATTTTCCTATGATTTGACTTCAAGCTTGGTTTTCTTATTAATTGGGGATTTTTCACATTTTTCTTGGGTTCAAATTGGGGATACAAAAATTTTGTGTGTCGAAATTTGCTGCGGAGTGGCTTCCGCTGCTCTTGGCTCCGTTATCGATCCGCGCTGCATCCACGACAAGACTGAACTGCACTTCCAAACTTAATTTCTTCGTACTGTTTCCAATGGATAACGAAAGCTCCACCAGCTTATTCACAAAAAGCCATTGGAGCGACCTAGACGACGCAAGTGTTGTTCCCTGTAATGACTCTTTTACAGAAGTTTTTCATTATTTTTAATTATACTCTTTATAGTGATAAGAATTTATTATTATTATGTCATATATTAATGAACCTTAGCATAAAAAACTACAAATTTCAACGAAAACGGTCAATTCCTTGCTGTAGCCCTGAAAAGTATGCTATGAAAAAGTGATGGACCTTGTAGCGCAAGTGTAGTGTGTGGGAATGCCAAAAATTAAAAGCTCGCTTACTTCGCACGAGGCATTCATATGCGTACTACTAACACACAAACACCCACACATGCGTAATGTGCGCATATCACGCAGGTTCATAACCTGCACCACTCGAAGCGTATTAGATGGGACACCAATACATCCACGCTACCCCACATATACAGATAGAGAAGGACATGATCCTGTGTGTGGGCTTGTGACCACCCACACACTATCTCAAAGACGACCCGTGTAAATTCCTTGACATTTACTACGCAAACTTCGATGACTCGGTGTCAAATTGGATTTGCATTTGCTATGAAAATTGTGGCATGTCCTTTGAGCGAGTGTGTGTGGGCGTAATAGCTTGTAAATTTCTATCCGCACCAGCTAAGAAATTGCAAGGCCACCGCTACGATAAATCATCCTCACAGCAAGCACATTAACTTAAGAACACCAATCACACACGAATTATTCAACAAGACGACTTAGTGCCCGAGCTCTTACATTTTTTAATAATATTTAAATGCACGCCAAAGTCAGAACAAATGCCAACACGTGCTGTCCATTGTCCTTCATTGTTGTGACGTCGATAAAGAAATAAAAAGGACTAAGGACGCCGAATGGTTGAAAGAAGGGAAAAGCTTTCGTTTGAGTTGGCCGCCAAATAAAGTAATACCAGATTGCTAGCAGAATAAACTTTCGTTTTATAATTTAATTAATTATAATAAATGATGTTGTTTTTTAACTTAAATTTGTAAATAAACACTTTTAAAAGTGTTAAAAGTGTAAATTAACAAACTAAGTTAATGCCTACCATGAAGATTGTTTCCCATTTTGGAAACCAACTTTTCTATGTTCTATAATTCTAAAATTATAATTCTATAATTTATTCTATAATTAATTCTGAAACTATGAAGAAACCCTTTATTTTAGAATTAATGCATTTTAAATAAAATAAGTGCCAAAAAAGGTGCAAAAGCCCAAAGTTCGAGCCAAAATGGAAGCGAAGCTGCCAGACTTTCACTGCATTTAAAAAGTGTGCTGCCGTACTTTTCAGGTTTTGAAATATCAGATAATACGAGGTACTCTTCTAAGGTTTTAAACAGTCAATGAAGGTTTACTCTGGTAATGCAGCCTTTTTTATTTTGATAAGAGACTTCGAGAAGGAGCCAATTGCCATACTAATACATTACACTGCCTCCTCGCAGTCTGGCACCACTTTCAAAACATTACACAGCTGTTCTTATCAACGGAAGTTTATCAAGTGCACTTTACAAGGTAGACGCTTTTGAAAGATTTGCACAAGCCACAAACCTTTATGGCAAATCTAAAGTGCACTCAAGTTAAAATATATAGTTTGTTACCATCTTGCAGAGACCCTTCAATATTACGTAATGCTCACCAACCTGGGAAGACGCCTACGATCACCCCTACTTAATCGTTTAATGCACACAGAAAGAAAAGTCCAGGTTAATGGAGCAGACATCAATATCGTGGAGTCTGGAAGTGGAGATCGGAGCCTACTGCTGATGCCAGGCGCTCTGGGCTCCGCCTGGACCGATTTCAAACCTCAGATTGAGCAATTACCGAAGTTACTGCCAGAATACACGATCATTGCTTGGGATCCGCCGGGCTATGGGAAATCTGTTCCACCGAAACGCCAGTTTGGCCTAGAATTTTTCCGGGAGGATGCTAAGGCAGCTGTGGATCTGATGCGCGCCCTGGATAGGCCCAAGTTTTCTATACTCGGCTGGAGTGATGGTGGGATCACTGCCCTTATCCTTGCCGGACGCTACGCAGACGCAGTGGATCGTTTGGCCATTTGGGGGGCAGGCGCTTATCTGAATGCCGATGAGGTTAAAGCTCTACGTAATATCCGCGATGTTTCCAAGTGGTCACCGAGGATGCGAGAGCCCATGGAGAAGGTGTATGGGGTAGACAGATTTGCCCAACTCTGGGGCGAATGGGTGGACGCTGCCTGTTCCTTTTACGATCAACGCGACGGTGACTTCTGTCGCAGCGAAGTGGATCAGGTGAAGGCCGAAACTTTTATTTTGCATGGAAAAAAGGATCCCATGATAGCCGCAGAGCATATACCTTGGTTAAGAGAACGTCTACCTAAAGCTAAATATTACGAGTTCCCTGAGGGAAAGCACAATATCCATCTGCGGTATGCGGAGGACTTTAACAAATTGGTGGCAGATTTTTTTAATAAAAACAAATCGAATTGATATTTAAAATATACATGGAAAAACATGGTAACAGTTGTGATGAATCTCCCGGTAGTTTTAAGCCAAACGGAACACAGAAAACGCACAAAAAACACTACATTTTATTATTTAATTGAACGACAATAGCTTTTAAAGCTGAGGAGACAACTGTCCAAAGGTTAAAAGTGATAGTTGCTGTGAATCAAACCCATATCTTAAATAAAGGAAATTGTTTATCTAGGCCATGAATCACAGTAAAATTAATTGAGGAATATTCCATATCACCAGACTAGTAAACAATATTTTTTATTTTAAAAATGGAATCGATGAAAGTGGCAACCGCCTTAATCCCTTAGAGAAAATAAAGCCATTTGCACTTTGCTTCCAAGAAGTGACGTGAAGTCAGAATGATTGCTTATCTGTTAACTAATAAATGAAAGTGTGACTAATAAATTTAAATTTTGTTGAAAGACTTTAAACTTGATCACGAGACAAATAAACTATCAAACTTTAAAGTTTAAACTTTTCCCAAAGGCGTAGGTAAAACGAATATCCCATAAAAAAACCCTTTTGAAAGGGATCATTGGATTTGGTTATGGAAACTAGTAGTATTATATTTATTATTTCACAGATCGCTGATCAGTTCATGGCCAGATTACTTGACGGTTTCGAGGAGAGTGTTCACGTACTCGTCAAACTGAGCCTGGAAGAAGTTTCCGGCAACGGGGCCGCCGAAGCTGTACTTCTGGATGTAGTCGCGGGCCTTGACGTTGGTGCGGCCGGTGCGGCTTGTCTTGGACACAAACTTCTCGGTGGTGATCTTGTCGTTCTGCTTGAACACCAGGAACACGTAACGGTGGAGGCCGGTTCCCTCGCGGGGTCCAGCGCCAATGTATTCGGCGATGGTCTGACCCTCGGACACCTTGTTGCCGGGGATGTTGATCACCAGCCAGTGGAGGAGCTCACGCAGCTTGGGGTCCTCACGGCTGGGTGCATCGGGATCCACCAGCAGAAGGGTGTACAGAGATCCGGCCTCGGCCTCGAACTCAACGGTGGGAAGGTCCTTAACCTGAGTGGGCGTCAGCTCGTTTCCGAGAGCCACCTGAGCTCCGGAGGGGTAGGTGATGGTGGCCTTTGACGCGGGCTTGACGTCGATGATGTCGGGAATGATGCCAGCGGTGTCCATGTTAGCTAGTGTGTGGTTCCTTCTGCTTCTGCGAGGTGACTCTGGCCCGGAACCCAAAACCTCAGCCTTTTATCGTCCCAACCTGGACGTGGCCTAATCAGTTCCGTGCACTTTGCTGTTAATACCCCGACGCATAGATAGTGAGATAAGCGAATGGTTCGACTTTATTATCGGTTTTAGAATACAACAACTGAACTGCATGATATATGCAAAATCTTAGCCGACTATGGCCTTGTTCCGGATAGGAACATAGTCATCATACTGGGCCTGGTAGTAGTTGGCGGCAATGGGGCTCCCCAATCCATGTTTAGCGGAAAACTGACGAGCGTTAAAGTTCAAACGTCCGGCACGAATACTAAGAAACGGAAATGAATGCGTCAAAATAATGGGTACCTTCAATATATTTGAAATGTCTTACTTGCTGGGAATGGATTCTCCCTCTTCGATCTTATTCTTCTGCAGATAGACCAAAAAAATATACCGGTGGAGGCCAGTGCCTTGCGGTGGACCGGAACCAATATAGGCTGCTACAGGAAAACCAGTGGCGATATCGTTGCCCTTGATGTTAACCACTGCCCAGTGCAAGATCTCACGAAACTTGGGATCACTTCGTGTGGGTGCATCGGGGTCCACCATGAGCAAGGTGTAAAGTTTATCGCCTTCAGCGCCAGCCCATTGGATAGTCGGCGTATCCTTCACTTGTGTGGGCGTCAGCTCATTGCCCTGCTTCACTTTGTTGTCGCCATAGGAGACCTCCACAGTACCAGCGGGTACGGCATCCACAACATCGGGAACTATATCATCCATGTTACGTGTCAGTTGAAAATAATGATTGTACAGTTTTTTTTCTATTTTTTCGGGTCTTATCAACGCGATGACCAAGCCGGCTGGGTGATAACAAAGCTAAAGCGGATGTCTTTCCGTTTTTAATAAAGTTTCGAGTTCTTTTAATTAATATCTAGGCAGATTTTGAAATCCACAAGGTCATACTACGATGGCAACAGCTGAAACCTATAAATAATGTTTTTATAGACCTAGAACTATAAAATTTATCGCGGTTAGTCAACTGATTGGTCGAGTGCTATCCGTCAGATTTGTTTTCAATGGTAAATAAGGTGAACAAAAAGTTTTCCCCATTATCTAGAAAAAGCTTTCCATCCAGTTGGCATTATTTAGGTAATTTCTAGCTACAAACGCCAAAAATTAACAACTTTTAAGCTAATATGAGTCAGAAACACAAAACTAGTTAGGGCGCTAATGATGCAGATGTTTTTCGGTTATAAATGGTTATATATATATGTACTTTCTTTTAGGGTTATTGGAGCTGTTGTTCCGTCTTGCCTGGTTCCACTGTCAACACCTGATAGGAAAGACCGCCCTTATGAGAGCCATAAACCCATATATTGCAGAATTACACTGTTTTATGATGACAAGGGGTCTTCAATCAATCACAAAATAACACACATCGATGATATTCGAATGAGAATGTATAAAAAATACACACACAATTAGTATATATATCATGCTATTTATTAAACAATTCGAATATTATTAACACTTGAATATCAATATTGATAGCGCTGACAGAGAGTTTTGGTCTACTAAATACGCTTAGTTGCATTTATCGCCTTTGTTCTTTGCACAATGAAATAATATAAAATATTTATGTATATTTATAATACGATAATACAAATAATAATCAAAAGTTGTGAAACGAGAGCGTGAGATTTGAGAAGCGTCCCGCAAGGTGACGACTATAAAAAAACAACATAGTTTACAATTACAAGATAGGGTAAATAATAGTACCTAGTGGTATGTCTATACGGCATATGATATCTGGGAACATCCGGAAACACAGGATGTGCCAGAGTTATGGAACTTATCTTGGAATACATTAACTGCTGGTTCAATTTGATTGAGGAATACCAATGAATGCGGTACACGTAACACGTTCTCTTTTTTTTTCTTTTCGTTAAATTCAACTGTGATACTCCTGCTCATGGATTACTACAAGCATCCTTTCTAACAGCGGGTCTCATAGAGACCGCTGCGTCCAATATAGCGAACCCATTTGACGACATCGTGGTCGGAGTAGTTCAGTTTAGGCTCAAACACCTTCAAGTAGCGCACCTTGAAGCCGGAGGGCGCAAACGGCACTTCGAAGTTCATCGAAATGGGTGGCCGAGTCCACTTCTTCTTGGTGTCCGTCTCGAGCAGTTCAATCTCGGCCGACAACTGGGTCTCCTTCATGCCAGCCATGCGCTTTATCTTCCACACGATTGCGTTCTCAGATGCCTTATACTTGGCCTTACCCTTCAGGCAGATCAACTGCACTCCAGAGGTGTTCAGCGGTGTCGGGATCTTCACCTCGATCTTCTGGCCCAGCAGCGAGGGCTTAAAGTTCGACTTTAGCACAACCTTTACCTCCATCTTGGTTCGTCCGACCTCTCGCACAAGTGGAATGACACGGAACGGCAGTGAAATGTCTTTGGTGGTGCGGTAACGCATCAGTTCGAACTCCCCGTCCGGCGGGATGAAGCTTATCGAGTGTTCCGTCTCGAACTTGCTCAGCTTAACGCACTGGTGGAACTGGCAGTCATCAATAACGACAACTGGCTTTCCAGAGCGCGAGGTTTCCGCCTCGGAGTTACCGGACAGGCCGCGACCCTTAGACTCCATGACGATCTTGTCGTTGATGCCAAATTTGCATTCAGGCATGCCTAGAAAAATGAATTAAACATTCATTTAAAAGTAAAGATGATTATCCTTTCTAATAGAAGATTTTAAAGAATCTTTAATGATAAATTATACATTTCTTACCTGACAGATACGACTTCATAACCACCTTGCCGGCAACGTGAGCAGAGAGCACCTGTCCCTGGGGGCTCATTAGCAAGTTAACGTACTCCAGGACGTCCAGGAAGAGCTCATTGCGTCGGTACTTGATGCCCTCGCGGCGCCAGCCAATCTGGCCGGTAACCTGCGATGTGATTTGCATCTGCTCCTCCTTAGTGGCCGACTTGATGCCCTGCTGCGTGATGAACGTCTTCAGAGTTCCCGAATCGGTGTTCTGCGGGTAGCCAAAGTCCAGGATCTCATCCAGCAACTCGTAGATGAGAACAAAGTTGTTCTTGATATTCTCCTCGGAGATCTTGCCGAAGTACGACTGCATCACCTCGATAATCTTCAGCAGGAACTCGAAAACCATGGCAGCATTCACATTTTGCTTGGTCACAGCAGCTAGCCAGATATTGGCACGCTGGAAGGGATGGGTCATTGAAAGACACTGGCAATGGGAAGATTCAAGTTCTTACCTTAATGTGAAAGAAGCTGGTCCGAGCAATGTTGGTCACCGGAGAGCGGACCTGCTGGCGGGCGTGGATGACGTTGACCCGAAAGGCGTCCACAGCATTTCGGCCGATGTCATCGCGATAGACTCGCGAGATGAGCACTTCGCCCTTGTGGTTGTAGACGAACAGGCCGCCGATCATTTTGTGCGCTCTCTGCTAGGAGTTCCGAGTTCCTGTATGGGCTATTTAGATCCTGCACGGAAGTTTGCCACCAAAGGAATTGCCAAAAAGAGCTCCAAGCGAAAATTTTTATCAGAAAATCAATTTTCACTCCCCTTTAGTGTGTCCGTAGTTCGTGATGAGAAAAATACGGGTATTTAGTACCATCTTTATGGCGCTAAAAGCAAAGATTTTTAATTAGATAATAAACTTGTTCTGAATGTTGAAGAAGACTTTCTGAAGAAGCTATGGATAAGTAGAGTTATTAAAACAAGCCCGGGACAATCTATTTCCCAATTCTTTTTTCAAAAAACCCCACTCGTTGAATCATAAACTGAGCTGGCAACACCATGGCTTAGTACACGGTACCATAATTTGGGCCCTCCATGGGTTGGCAGCGCATTTTCCACTATTTGTGGCAACCCTGTTCGAAAAGCAAAAATTGTAAATAAAAATAATGTTTTGGTCTAGGGAACAGGTCGAGGGCATGCTCAACGTGCTCAAGACCTCCACAGACCGTACGGTAATCTACAAATGTTTGGTTAAGTTACGCACCGATCTGGTGAAGGATAAAACTGGCATTGAGTTATTTCGCACTTCAGGTGGTATTCCAGTGATGGTAAGTTTGACATTCACACAGCTCATGTCGATCAGTTTTAAAGCCACTGGCTTGCACAATATAAGATCAAAACCCGAAGTTTTAAATCAAATGATAAAGAAAGTTACTTTCCAGGTGCGTCTGATAACAAAACTCAATGAGAAAATAATCGAAGTAGTTCTCAGTATACTGGGAAATTGTTGTACCGATGAACTGTCATGTATCGAGGTGAGTAATATTTTAAAAAGTGTTCTAACTTGAAACGGTTTTTTGAAAGTTTGAAAATAAAAATCAAACCTATTATTATTTTTTCTAATAAATTACAATTTATAAGATTTTTTTCTATGGCAATTCGTTATTATCCCCTTTCAGGCCGTGGAATATAAAGTCATTTCTCCATTGGTGACCATTTTAAAAACCATTCCAAATCCTCTCATCCAATGCCGCGCCTGTCGCATGTTAGGGAACTTGGCTAAAAGCAAAAAGGCGGCCCAGTACCTGCAGGTTCATTATGCGGCCATTGCCCCCGCCATTTGCCACATTATCGAATCCACCAACGCGGTACAGACCCGCATCATGGCCTTCCGCGTCTGCCGCTTCCTGCTGGCCAGCAGCCAGTTTCTCAAGCACTTTCTCATGGCCAATGGGTTCATGCAGCTAATGCGGATATTTGTGGCCGTTATGAAGAACGATGAAGTGCCCAAGGAGCCCATACAGGACATCGAGATATCCACACTGATTGGACTCAAACGGAACCAACACCGCGAGAAGTACTTTGAAGAGGTGGCCCGCAATCTGGAGGGTGTGCGTAGTGATATATTCGATTATCAAATGCTCAAAAACTCGAAGCGGAATTGTGACTACGCGCTGCCCAAGGAGAACGAATCTGCTGTGGAGCTCGCCCACGAGATCTTGAAATGTTTGGTGGTGATATCCGCACAACAGATCGGCATGAAGGCATGGGAGGTAATGGGATTTTGAAACTTTAAAATTAAACAATAAACCTTAAAAACGTTTTCTATTTAGTCGATTTCGCGCAACACTTCACTGGCATCTATTGTGTGCTTTGTCAAGGAGGATGGTGACCAAAGGGCGGCAGCATTAAAGATCCTTTCGAATTTTTGCAAGGATCCCTGCGCCTTTTATATGCTGAGCACAGCAGATGCGATTGTGGCTGCCTGCGAGATGCTAATGGCGGTCAACATGACAAAGCCACTCACGGAGAGCGAGGTCCGGCATTGCATCAATATTATTTCCACCCTGTCAACCGATGCCTGTAGTCGGTCCAAGATCAGGCGATGTGGAGCTCTGCGAAAGCTAGTGGCTTTAATTAGAGACTCTAATTCTCAAAGCGAGCGTTCTTCGGTGAGAAAATGAGAAGCTTTACAATCAGAACAATGAAAATAAATAATTTATTTAACCGGCAGCTCTTTCACATACTCATTAATTTTCAATATGACAACCTGAGCATGGAGCTGTTGCTGTACGAAGGGCTGGTGCCTATGTTGGTGCGGGAGCTAAACGACTACTTGACCAGCGACGATGAGCACCACAAGCGTCGCAGAGAGGAGAGACTAAAAGGTGGAAAGAAACGGAAGCTAACAGATCCTACTACGCCAGAGACGCTAAGCAAGGTATTTTATAAAAGCTGTTTTTTTTGTATTGATATCCTCATTAATGGTAACTTTTTTTGTAGTTTTCCAAAACCCACGACGCTTTAGGCTCGGACTTTGATTCGCCCAGCAGTTCACCGCGATCTTATCGCACCACGAGTCCCTGCAGCTCCCGCAGCATGTCGCCCATATGCAAGGATCTGCTAACCAATGATGACGATGACAACTACTCACCTGCCTGCAGTGACGACGACGATGATGATGAGGACAACACCAATATCTTAACCATTGGCGATACTAAGGATCGCCGCATAGCCGCCAATCGGGCTCAGACCTCGAATGTCTTGGATATATTGAAGCTAATCGATGAAGGCAGCGAACCCATCGAAGACACTCTCTCTGACAAGGAGGACTTTGAGGAGCTCAGCTTGGATGTTCCCTCTAAGTTGGGACCGTTCCGGAATGAGGCTGGCGACACAATTGACATTATAGAGAACCTTATTTATCGCATCACCCTGATGGTGAATAAACGGGTAGAGCTGGGCAAGCCGGAGACGCTAGACACGCTCATTAGAGCCATCAATTTATTTGGAGCCAACAACAACTTTTCCAACGCTCTGACAAATATACTCCTGTAGGTTTTAGCATTAAGAGACTAAGAATGAATTCTATTTTATGGGTAATTGGTATTTTCTTTGCAGGGAGAGCCAGTTTTTTGCTCAGATCATTAAGCACGGAGTTGTTCATCAATTATATCAACTTACAAAAGTCGAAGAGGTGGGTACATAAAAAAGAAAAACAAAACACATCCTTATGTACTCCTTACCCTGTTTTAGATGCGCAAGGATGGCTTTGCCTTTCTGGAGACACTCACCAATGTAGGCGAGTCCAACTACGGCAAGGAGGAGTTAGTGCGACTGCTGCGGTGTGACGATATCCATGCCCAGCAGCGTGCCGCCATCTCGGTGGCCTACATCATTAAAAGCCATCGTCTGCTATACCAATTTCTCTACGATGGGAACGCCCTTACCCTGCTCTTCGACCTGCTGCTGCGCAAAAAGACCGAAGATCGGTTTGCGGACGAAGCAGCAGATGCAGTGACAGCTATGTCTCGCTATACTTTGGGAATTAGTTTGCCGGAGATGGAACCCGAGGAGAGCACCAATGGCATTTGTTCACAAAAGCTAGGGGATTTTGTTCCATTGAATGAAAAACGCGATATGCGATTCTTGGTCAGCGGGGAGGGTGACACTGTCCTTAAAATAGAATTCAACAAACAGCTTCTGTGCGACTCCAGTGAGGTATTCAACAAGATGCTGAACAGCGACTTTAGGGAGGGACACGATGGCGAGATTCAGCTACAGGACTACACCGCCAGCGGTCTGCGTTACTTCTTGCATTTAATAGGTTGCCAGCAACGGCACTTGATCGAGCCAAACTATCCCGCCTTGTTACAGGCCTTCGAAATGTCACGGGTTTATATAATACCCGAGATGGAGACCGTATTGCAGGAGCGTCTCATTCAGTTCCTGGATTCCCAGAACTGTTTGCGCCTACTGGAGTGGGCGCTAAAGAATTACCACTCCGAGCTGACGGAGACGGCCATAAGCTACTACCTCAGCTCCCCACTGCCAGCTCAGGAGAAGCAGTTGCTGTTCCGCAACGCCGAGGATTCCATTTATGCGAGCGAGTGGTTCCAGTTAATCAATGAAGCCGTCTTTGAACGGTGCCGGAGCACTGGATATTAAATCCCAACACAACCAACACCAACACCCCAGTTGCGTTCTGTGATCGTCTGTCCCTTTTAATTCGTTTTGTGTTTTTATAAAGTGGAGTCCTTTTCCTGGACTCAATATGATTTATTTGCCACAACTCTAGCCAAGTATTCCGATGTGCTACAATGTAAATGTTAATAAAATAGACTATGTATTTATCTCCAAGGTTTGATTTTTGGTGGACTCATAAGTGGGCATGGCGCAGAAACGAACTACAAGCCAATCCACCAGGGGTGTGGGACAGATCCCAAAAAGCCATCGATACCAGCGATATCGCCAAGGCTCTTCTATGTAAATGTTTAAGGGCTGAGAGTTGGTCAAGGCATCTTTGAACTTGGCCAGCAACGATTCGTTTTTCAATTGATTGGGAGCCTTGAAACCGGAGAGGATTTTGAGGTAAGTATTGAAGGACTCGAAGTAGGAATCGTAGAGAGAGTGTTGCTCCTTGCTGAAGGCCTGTCGCATTTTCTCGGCGTGTTGCTGCTGCCGGGCTGCAATGTTGCTGTCGAGAACAAAAGAGCCGGGCACAAAGTTGACCACCTCCATACCGTATTGTTGGAGTTCCACGCGCAGCGAATCCGTCCAAAACCGGAGACCGGCTTTTGAGGCGGCATAGGGACCCATGGCAGGTAGAGCCTGAAGTCCACAATGACTGGTCACGTTGATGATCCTGCCCTGCTGTTGACGCAGCAAGGGCAGCAGCTCCCTGGTCAGTCTCATGGTGCCCAGAAGGTTGCAGTTGATCTGCATTTCGATTTGTTCCGGCAACTGCCACTCGAACTCTCCAAAACACATAACACCCGCATTGTTCACCACAGCTTTTAGCTGATATTCCGGACTCTTGGAGAGTATATCCTTTAGTTGGTGGTGAACCATCTGGATGGAATCGGTTTTCAGCAGATCCAACTCCAACGTATGCATTCTGCTCTCTCCATCCTGGGAGGGATTAAGCTGCTGCAGCAGCTTGGCTCCGTCCGATTTCAGATTGTGGCAACAGGAAACCACTGTCATGTGCAGGGAATCGTGGCAATATACGGCCAGGGAGTGGCTATCCAGAGGCAGTGATAAGAGCCAGTTAGTACTTTGAACTGAGATCAGGTTCAGTTACCTTACCCGAGACCCGAGTCGCAGCCCGTAATGAGCACCACATGCCGGCTATCGACCTTCAACTGTTTTCGGCCCAGTCCCAGGGTTCGCCGCAGGGCACTTAGGAAATGACTACCGCTCATATCGCCAGTTCTCGGATAACTGAAACTGAAACAAAGAGTCGGATTTTCGGTGCACCGACAATGCCAGATCCCAAATAATGCAAAATAAGACAAACCAGAAAATGAATATATGGATGTACATAAATGTACATATGTGACCATTATCTGTGCCTCAATGGACGAATATTCCCGTGTATACCTGATCTTTAGGCTGGTCCTGAATCAGTTCAAATTTAAAATGAGTTTAAAGTGAATAACATTCCGAGATTCACGAGTAATTTAAAAGATTTTTAAGCTGTTTATCGTTACGATTTATCTTATTAAAAAGAACTACTTTTAATATTTAAGTTATAACTGAAAAAAGTAGTATAAAAACTGGAGTATAAAACATTTGTTTCAATGTATATTTTCTAGCTCAGTCGATGAAAATTTTACCTGCTCGGTTTACCTGACGATAAGCCACAAGTATTAGCAAGTCATGTAAATTCAGCTCTTTTCGATTTCGTTTGTTTTAATTTAAAATAAGAAAACATGAAACGACTTTGTTTTTAGGTTTTTTCGGTATTTTTATTTTATTTTATATTATTTCATTCCTTGTCAATTTTGGTGTTTTCTGTCCTTATAAGTGCATTCAATTTGTGGCCACTACACTCAGCAGTAGACCTGGCTTTAAATTGGATAGATTTTAACAGTTTCGAAATATTAATATATTTAGAATTCACTATGGAAACTTGTGAGAGTTGATTTGACCTGATTCTCTTTTGAATAATCGTATTTGTTTAGATAATACAATACATAGTTATATTAAATAATTGCTTTGCTTTTGTCATTTCTTATAAATGGTATTTCTTGAAAATAGCGCATTCGTTGCGTTTAGTAAAAATATATTTGGGTTTTTCCTACTGCAGCTTACAGAATACAATAAGTATAATTTATATCATTTCACATTTGCTTTTGCTTTCAATATAAAACTTTGCATCAACGCGATTATTGTTTAGGTTTTTTTTTAAACGTACATATATATATTTATATAAATGGTTTTGCATTTCTTAATTCTCTCTCAAGGCATTGTATTTAGTTTGTAGTTTGAATCTATATAATATATATTTCTTTTACGCATTTCATTTAAATGTACAATTTTAAAACCGACTTAGTTCTTTTCATTAGACGCTTTGTTTACTGCTCCTGTTTTGCTTTCTGTTTCTACTTTCGTTTTTAATTTTAATCCGTTTGTATTCGTACTTTTTTTGTTTTGTTTTTGTTTTTATAATAAATATCACAACGCATCCTTCAAATCTACACACCATATTACCCTTATCATTCACACCCCGCGAATCCTGGCGCTGGCGCTCGGATCCTGACGGGGGCGTCTGGCATTAATTATGCATCGTCTTCGATCGTCGCATTTATATTTTTTGAAAATATACAACACGCAAATGAAAAGGTTTGAAAATTGCACAAATTACAAGTACATAACATATGTAGCTCGGCGTATGTAAAAAGACATAGCAAAAATCATAAATTAACCATAATAAAGATAATAATACAAAAACATTAAAGTTAACGAAAACAAAATATTCGTTACAGTTTAAATTACAAATTACAAAATGAAAACATCTCCTACAACTAGAAAAATGTTTTCTTGCTTTTGTTTCGTTTTGTTTTTTTTTAGCAAGTGTAAATATAATCGCTACTCTCAATTATATAAAACTTAACTTAATCCTGACTCGACTCCTCTGGACCGGACCGGACCGACTTCGCCGGATAGACACTCTATCCGGCCCGGTCCCAGCATCTGTCCCGGCCCCTGTCCGGTTATAAGCTAACCAGCTTGGACGGCTCGGCGGTGGGCGTGGGCAGTTCCAGGGGATGTTTGTTCTGGGACGGCACCAGCGGCCCCGAAACTGGCGTCAGTCCAGTGCCACCGTCCATCAGGGAATCGAAATTGAAGCCCGTTGTGGGTGTCTGAATGGGCACACCCTGGATGTGCGTCGGTCCCGAACCGGGCATCTTGTTGTTGTTGCTGACCAGGTTCAGATGCATCTGCTGGGCGAAGGGGCGCTGCACGGCCAACGTGTTGGGTCGCTCCTTGGGCTTGTTCAGTTCGTTCAGCGTGGGACTGTTCATGCTACCTTTCGTGTTGGTGATGGGATAGGCGCTGCCGAAGCCACCGGGCGCCGTGCTCACAATGGGTGTTTGCAGTGATCCGGACGAGACGCCGGTGGGTGTCATCAGCGTGGACATGGGTGGCAAGGGTGGCAAGGCGATGCGCTTGCTTGGCGGAGGACCGCCCTGATCCAAAATGCAACTCGAGTCCAGTCCACCGTCCAGCGGCTCGTCCTTAATCTGTGGCTTGAGATCAAGCGGCGAATTACTTCGTCCGGTGGAGTTCAGAGTGGCGTCCAATCCCGTAATGGTGCCGTTGCTGCTGTCGTTGCTGTTGTTGTTATGATGGCTGCTTGCCCCGCTGTCACAGCTGCCGGCACTGGGGAGTCCGGCCGGAGCGATCAGGCCATTGTAGGTGGTCACGCTCAGCAGATCGTGGCGAATCTTCTGGCAGGAGGAATGATGGGCACGAAGGAAGAACTCCAGTTGGTTCTTAACCTCTGTCAGCGCTTCCATCTCCTTTTTCAGGCCCTCGCCCTTCTTCTCCAGCTGCTCCACCTCGTAAGTAAGGTCATTGGTCTGGTCCACGCGCCGCTTGCGGCATCGAGCCGCCGCCTGTTTGTTCCGCTCCCGGCGTATGCGCCGCTTCTCCTCCTCCTCGGGCGTCATGTTGGCGTTCCGGTTGGGACGTCTGCCGCCTCCGCGACGCGGTGTCGCGCCACTGTTTGAGGTATTCGTGTTGCTGCCCCCCTGCGAGGATCCCCTTCCAGAGTTGATTCCCGCCAGAACGTTGGTAAAGTTGTTGGCACCACCTCCATTGACGCTGCCACCCACCATGTGGCCATTTTGGTACGAGGTGCTGTCCGTATGGGCACTTGCTACAGAACAAAATATTAAAAATTAGAAAAAGGTTCAGAAGATTCAATTATTTATGTTTAACTTACAAGTATCGGTTGTGTCCTGATCGTCATTGTTCTGCCCATCAGCCCAGGAGGCGTTCGATCCATCGGAATCGGTTCCCTGCAGCACGCTGCTGACTTCCAAAGGGAACTGGCTAACCATGGGATTGACCACCCCAACCACGGTGGCCGTGGCTGTGGTGGTTGGGACGTTGGACACTCCATTGCCATTATTTCCGATGGCCATGAGGCCAAGTGGCGGTGGCTTGAAGCCAGCCTGGTAGGGAGCGGTCACCGGGTCGGCGATCATCTCAAAGAACGTCTCCTGGATGCTGCGCGTGGTTGTGGGCGTCAGCGTGGGCGTGGTCAGCGTTGGAGCCAACTGAATGCCATCGAAGGTGCCGAGCTGTAAGAATAATAAAAAAGAAACCTCTTAGTTTTTTCTCTTTAATGGAAATGAAAATTCATTTGTATTTTTTATAACTCATACGCACTGTTGCCATATTTTCAACTAAAGCTCTGCAAAAAATGTCTATTTATGATTGTGTATATTTTGAGAGAGAAAGAAAGAAAACTAGAGAGAGCTACCAATCCATCACTTTGTTTATAATTGGGTGGCCCATCCACCCCTCACCACCCTTGATTTTCGTGTTTTTACGTTTTTTGATCTATTTCCGTCGATGAATAAGTGCACGCAACGGTTGCCAATCGTTTCGCGCCCAATTTCGCTCCCCATGAAAAAAATTATCGTCATCGTTATCGTTATCGTTATCGTTATCGTTATCGGTACCTGCTGCATAAAAAGCTCGCTGGCTAGAAAATTGGCAATTTCACTTGCATCCATTGCGAAATGATCGTTGTTATTGTTATTTTCTGTTTTTGTTGCAGCTGCATCAGTGGATGTTGCAGTTGTCCCCTGTTGTTGCTGCTGCTGTTGCTGTTGTTGCTGCTGTTGTTGTTGTTGGTAATAATTATTAGCCGAGCAATTAGCGTTGTTGTTATTGTACTCCTGTTGATGTTGGCTAAAAAAGTTCTGCATTTGGCACATGGCGACCATGGCAGCAGCATTGTTGCCATTGCTGTTGCTGCTGCTTGTATTGTTGCTGCTGGTATTGCTGCTGGTGTTGTTGCTGTTGTTGCTGTTGTTAGCGTAGGTAGCAATATTGCCATAAGCGTTGCCGTTGCTGTTGCCGTTGCGCATTGTAAAACAGTTGTTGGCGGCATTGTTGTTGCCAAATGATTGCCTCAACTGGGGGTGTTGTTGCTGTTGTTCCTGCTGCTGTTGCTGCTGCTGGTGATGTTGCTGCTGCTGCTGCTGGTAGGCAGACTGCGTGGGCAGTTGCTGACGTTGCTGACGTAACATTTGCTGCTCCGGCTGCTGATGCAGCTGCTGTTGCTGCTGCTGCTGCTGTTGCTGTTGCTCCTGCTGCAGTTGCAGATGCTGCTGTTGCAGTTGCAACTGTTGCTGCTGCTGGGCAAAGTGCAACGATTGATGGTAGTAAGGACGGTAGCACGCATTATGCGCTCTACCATTGAGATTTTTCATCATTTGTTTCGTGTTTTTGCTTTCCTAAAATCTATTCTTAAATATTAAGTATACGCACTGATGTTGCGTATACGCACAGTTGGGCGGCTGACTAGTAAACGTTATGCTGACTGCTTAGTCTAAAATCTAGTCGATAATCTACTACAACAAATTGGACAACAATGATAAATGTGAGTTAAAAGTCAACAAAAACAAATCTAAGCTCTATCTGTTGAAATATTTACAAAAGTCACTGGGAAAAGTTTTATAGTTTTTCCTAACAATGTGATGATCCTTTTTTTGTCTTTATGGTTCTTGTAGTTGTTGTTGTTGTTGTCGCAGTTGTTGTTGTTGTTTCCTTACAAAATTCGTTCGTTTTTGGTTGTGGTTTCTGTAAAAATATGTCTATATTCCATATATTTCGTTGTTCTGCGTTGGCTTCTTTAAATAAGGTTCGATTGTAGCTGCGAGCAGAGTTCGTTGTGACGTATATCAATATATAATATATATTCGTTGTTCGGTTTCTTAGTTCTTGATGTTTTTTTTTTTTATTCTTATTGCTGCTTTTTGCTTTCTTCCGGCGGTCTTAAACGCTTTACGATAAGCTTTCGTTGATTTCGCAAAGGATTGAAATCTATATTCCGCACGGCCAAAGCGCTCATAATCAACTCAATTTGTCTTGAGGCCTTAATTCTAATGACACGTGTTCGGTTTACTTCTCTCCTCCCAGGGGCATCCAGGGGCACAGCAATTCCCAATAAAATATATGTATTATTTCTGCTAAAATTCGAATTATATAATTATGAGCTTAAGCCTTGTGCTAGTTTCCAGCATTCAAAAACATTTCATTAATTCCGCCTTAGTTTTTGTGGATATATACTCAGACATGAGTTTTATTTCTCCTTCGACGGGCAACGCCTTTCAAAGTTATTCCACCCTTTTGGCTTTGGCCAACAATTCGCTTTTATTTCCCAAATAGTATTTGTATATATATACAAGTTTTAGCTATATATAATTATATATGTAAGTGGCTATATATTTTAATTCTGCTTCTGTGTTGCTCTAAAAATCCACGCGGCATGCAACACAAACTGTGAACCAATAACTAAGAAAATGTGCGTCGTTTTTGTGGTGTATTGTGGTTGTTCCTTTTTCCGTTTCAATATATATATATATATATATATAGTATACGTTTATATAGTATGTTTAATTTTTTGCTCGATTCGTTGTTGTTTCTGATTCGTTTTTGGCAATGCACGCGCGCTCTAAAAACAAAACGACAATTGCAATTCTTCTGCTTCTATAGTTGTAGCCACAATTTCCAAATATATCGTATATATTGGATATTCGTATCGTTTCGTTTTGGTGTTTCGAGGTTCGCAGTTCGCTGTTTTTGAGTATTCGACTATTCGAGTGTTCGACTATTCGAGTGTTCGTGGAAAAGCGCGCGCGCGATCGCTTTTAATTGTTAGATATTTTCTAAACTTCGATGGTTCGTTGTTCGTTTGCGACTGAAATCTGGCGAGCGAAATTGGCAACACTCAAGATCGCGATCACAGCAAGAGATTGCTGGGGGAAACGTTTATTAGTGCCTCCTCCGTATTGTATCTATTTATCCGACACAGAGAACCCAGCACGCCGGAGAGAGAATCAGCATCTTTGGGTGTGTGCCGACCGCCGACCGCCAACCGTCCTCCGTCAACCGTCAACCGTCGACCCGTGAGTTGTTTTCTCAAATTAGAAGACAACCTCTAAGAAAATCAAATAATTTTAAATACTGGCTGCTCTTAATTGAGCGGCTGCCCACACGGACGACTGGCTGTGGCTGTGGCTATGGCCCACGCTTCCTATAAAAGTTATAGCGCAGATACTAACAGATATATATATTAGATATGGTATATCCCATCCACAGTATGCATCTGCTCGCGTGTAGGCTATTTCCGATTTGTCGATTTTTACAGCAGCAGCAGCAGCTTTTTTTCGCCTTTTTTTTGGCCATAAATTAACGTCTAGAAACGCTCAATGTCCGAGAGAATTTCTGCGAAATCATTTGGCACAAGTTATGGCCGATATCGGGGGTATACACAATGAATATATATATATATTTATAGCCGACACATTGTCACATCTGACAGATGTCGTCGGAACAGGAACAGGTGTGGGTGCGCGGTAGAAACTAACTGTAGAGACCCCCTGTCTCGGCCAAATGCGTTAATTGATGGCTGAAAGCTGAAAATTTAAGTAAATACACAAAAAAAATTGGGTGGGAAATCGAATCGTCGGCAGCGACGACACCGATCCTGATTGTCTTATTTATTTGAAGATCTTATCGGTGGTGCGTTTCTCAATCCAAAAGGCCATTCCCTTATTGACGGGACAAACAATCGATTTTATTCTTTGCAAACGCATTTTACTCCTCCTCATATCTTATATATTTATTTATTTTATTATGTGTTTTATGAATTTACTTTCATGTCTACCGCTTTTGGTGTTTAAATACCTTTTGCAACACGGTCGGGCACTTTCGTTTTAACCTACTTTCCTCCTCACAATACACAACACACAACACACAACACACAAAAGCCAAGCCAATTTGTTTTTTGAACTTGCTCCCCCTGAACATGAACCGCATTTAGCCGATGAATCAGTCAATTGAAAACAGAGACCAGAACATATACTCGTACCATACAACCAACATGCAAAATAAGTGATAATAATAAATATATAACAATAATAAATATGAGACAACTACCAGCAATCAAGCTTTGGAATTGAATTGTCTAAATTGAAGCCAGCTCAGCCCGGTGGCGAGGTTCGCGGTTTTTTTTTCTGGTCTTATCAAACCCGGAGTACTCTGAGTTCACATCTGGGGGTCAATTAAGCTGCGCCAAAGCGTGTCCAATGAAACGCCATGGACTGGGAGCTGCGAGCACTAAGTCTGCTATGAAAATAAATAAACTGACGTAGTCAGCGAGAATCAGCAAAATGCTGACTAATAACTCTACAGATTACAGACAGAACAAATGCAGCCACAAAAACTAGTGATAGAAAATGGCTAATTTTAAAGAAATAATCTGTAGTTTTTCTTAGAAATCAATTTAAATTCGTTCACATTTCAACTATGACCTTGAGACCTATGAGAGGAATTAGCTGGTTATTTCATTAACCGAAAAATAAAACTTTTCTAGAGTATGCAGGAATAGAATATGCAGCAAGCAGCGAGCAGCGATTCAGGCAGAAGGCAACAAGTTGAGTGGCTGAAGAAACCGCATTCACGAGGCCCAGACTTTGCCTTCTGTTTTAGCTGACGTGTTGAGCTATTTTTATGCCAATTTTAGCCTGACAATGACGCAATAAAAGCACAAAATAAAACAAAACAACAACTTGGCAATCATCAAAGGCGCACTACGAAATGAAAACAGGCGACAGCCGCTTTATATTGTTTTGTATTAAAAAAAAAGTGGCTAATAATTGGTAAGAGTAAGAGACTGGAAGCCTCCTCTTCCTAAGCCAACCAACTAACTAGTAAGTAATGTAAAACAAAATATAATTCAATGTTAAATGTTAATGGTTGGCAAGTCAAAATCGGAATAATATAATGCTGCTGCAATGGCATAAATTAGTTGGCAAGCTTGTTAGGCTAAAAAATAACAAAAATTGCATGCCGAAGGTCGGCTGTTGTTTAGTTAGAAATGCGCATAATTTAAAGAAGAAAAAATTATAGTAAAAAAATAAATAAATAATACGAATACAATTTTGATTGAAGTCCTTAATGAAATGCAGCTTCAGCTTAAAAGTTGCTGCAATGTCGCAATGCTACGAAAAGTTTACAAGTTCAAGATCGTTGTCTTGATCAGACATATATATATATCCCTATATATATATTTTAAACCCTTTTAATTGCAGTTGTCTACCGTACTTCCCTTGACGATAAGCCGCATAATATTCAGATATGAAATTTGCATTTAAAATGCAAATTCTGCGAATAAAACAATTAACGCAAAGGCGAAGCAGAAATCATATTTTTTAGTGAGATATTCCTCTTTTTCACTTCTTGTTTTTGCTGTTTTATTTAATTTTATTATTTTATTTTGTTTTTTTGATGGCCGGCAGGAGAGAACGTGACCGCAATGCCAAAGCGAAATGTCCGGCCCGGTGCGGTTCGGTCCGGTCCGGTCCGAGTGTTGACTGTGCTAAGTGCCGGCTGTGGGCTGGCGGTTGTTGAAAAAAAAAAGAATAAACGAAATTTCCATTACCCCTCGGCCACCCTCTGGGAGTGACCCGAAAGAATTTTGGAGTGGCCCAGAGTCAACGGCCGGGCCGGCAAAAAGTCGACACAACAATCGCGCATCCAATTCGTACACACGGCTGGCTGGCTTGCCGGCCTTTTTTAGGCACGCAAAACAAAACCCCCTTATATAACCATCATTTATGCAAAATACATAAATATACTATATATCGTATATAATATATAAACGACTTTGTGTGTGGAAAGCAGCGCCGTCATTAAAATCACTTGACGTTTGTCCATTTTTGGAACGCCCACGACAACGGGCTACACACACAAAATTGAATTAAAGTTTGCTTCGTTTTTTTTTTTTTGGTTTCTTGTCAGCTGGCAACGGCCATAATTCAAAATTTGCCAAAAAAAAAACTGCACAAAATATATATCGAGGGGAGAATGCCGAATGACAGCGTTGCAGGCCCAAATAAATTTCAAGTCGGATTCGGATTCGAAGTCGAAGTCGGCGGAGAGACAGGATTCCCTGGTGTCGGGCTTTAAGTTCAGTGTCAAATTAATCAGACTTTTGTTCGGAGGGCGTGTTAAATAATGAAAATAAAAAACAGACTGGCAAAAAGAACAAGGCTGACAAATTTGCATGAGATATTTAAAAAAAAAAACGAAAGAAAGAGTGAAAATATTTATGTTCTGCCTTTTAATAAGTGCATTGAACCCTATCGCCTAATGAATTTACCTCGATCGGGCTCTGGAAGAAATTTATTTGCCTGGGTTGGGTTTCGCCTGGGGTCTGGGGTCTGGGGTCAGGATACATATATACTCATATATTAAGTGCCATTAATCGATAGCAATAATTGCAGTTGGCAAACCTCTCTGATTGATAAAGCCCCATGGCTGCACTTTGGTCATTAAGTCATAATTAAGAACTTTTGGCACTGGAGATGGAGAGAACTGACTGAAGTGAGCACTCGAACGTGCAGCTAATAAAATGACGCGACATTGGTCTGGGAATAATTTATTTAAATGCATTTTGTCGCGACAACAAAAAGAGCAACAACAAGCCCCTGAGAGGGGGAGGACGACCGACCCAACAAATTTATGGCAAAGTTTGCAGTTCGAGGAAATGGCAAACAAACGACGCGTCTCCCCGGCGCCAGAAAGGACAAAAAAAACCAGCGAAGAGAACAAGGGGAAAAAAAAGAAACAGAAAGGATAGCGAATGCAAGACAGACAACGAGGACCAGTGCCAGGATATGCGGACAGGCGGAGACAGTAGTAAAAGTTGTTTTCACTTTTCATTTGCAGGGTTTGGCCAATTCCGAGAAGGACATGACCGCAGCCATCAAGCGCCAGGACTCTTGCCAACACCAAATTACAGCTGGCGGCCAACACAAAACAGAAAATCAAAAATTTAAAGGACAGAGGAGAAGGAAGGTTAGGGGTCCTTAGCAAAGGCAAAGGCAAAGGCAAAGGCAAAAGCAAAAGGACTTGAATTACAGGGCAAATGCTCGGTTCAATCGTCTCTCCCGTCAAATTATCTGCACCAAACCTTTCCTGGCAGCCTTTCTGTCAGAGCTCTGCACAAAGCAATTGCCCACATCTTGCCCAAGACCAATTGCATTTGATTCATTAAGATGAAATTCAATTAAATTGACTGGAAATGCAATTAAGTGAAGTCTCTCACATACATACTCATACTGGATGTGTTGAAAAAAAGTATTTCGGTTGCATTATAAACGTAGACATATTTAATAATAATTTCATCTTAATTGAATACAATATTCTTGCATGCTTCATGGACATGGCATGATCACTGTTTCTCTCTGAAGCCAATTCTAGGCTTCAACCTAGACAAAGAAATTGTTAATTTTTTAGGCCAATTCTAGAGTGTTGCTAGGGAATGTCTGTGTAGGCAGCCGCAGCCGCAGCCGCAGACCAAAGACAAAGGAAAGTTATTGTTTGGCCAAAAAAAAATTTGCCAAAAACAAATACGGTTTCAAGTGATTTCTTTCATTTTAACAACTTTGTAGCTCATGGCCAATCGCAAACACCCACGCCCCCAAACTCGAAAAAACTCGAAAGTACAGCCACAAAATAAAAATGTTAACCCCCTCGCCAAAACGTAAAGTAAAGTAGTACTTCAAGACCAGACCAAGACCATATTCAGTTGTTCAGTTAATTAAAAGAAAGTTGGACTTTGTCTGGGATAATGTGGGGGCGCTGGATATATATTTAATGAAACCATTTGAGAGACGGGCTAAGCCGCTGCCGCTGTTGTTGCCGCGCTATGTGGCAAGTGTTTGACTTGCAGCATGTCACTTTGAACCGCCCCAATTGCTAGGCTATATAACGAACATATAAACGTATAAAAACCTACGAGTATATCCCGTCCCCGAGTATCAAGTGTCACGCAAGTGTATTTGAGGTTCACAAGTCAAAGGGTCAGGCCGCGGACCCTCTGTTCACTTTCTATACAATATAAAAACGCCCAAACCTAATAAACCCCTCTTTTTTGGTTACCGAAAGTGAGAAATAAAGTCCAAGCCGTTGTCAATGAGGCAAGGGAAACCAAAACCTAAAACGCAATGCAAAAGTTGCGCATAAAACTTGATAAATTGTCACGAAAATCGCACGTGTGCGATATCAGGCGAATGGCGGCGGCGCCGGTTGGCTTCCAATGAAGAAACAGAAACAGTAACAGAAACAGACCCAGACGAGTGCCCAGACCCAGCCGGATCACTGGACTGTGAAATGCAATGGGCAAAAAAAAATTCACCAGCGAAAAAATATGGCCAAGAAGTTAAGCCAAAAAAAAAAAAAAAACAGAGTGGTGGCATGAAACTGCAACGTGATTCCCAAATGGGGGTGTTTAGTTTTTTTGATATAATGAAATCCTACACGGATAATTTAATAAGGAATAAGTTACTTAATGAACTGATTTCTGTTCCTCCTTGTAACAAAAAAAAAAAAGTATCTTCAACCTTCAAAGTGATAATATGTAGGACCTTAGAACCGATGTAAGTGTCAATAGCATTTATGATCCATCAACGTGATAGCCTTTGATAATTATGAAATCAGTGATGGATCGATTGTCAGCGAAACACTTGCCACAGCCAACAAAATATTCGCTTATCAGTGAGCTCGACAAAAAAGCGAATAAAATAGAATAATTCTATTTAGGTAATGACCGTAAATCGGTCGAAAAAACTAGGCGGCAAATGGGCGGGCGCCAAAGCTTATCGTTGTCGGACAAACACAAACCCATTAAAGATATAGCCACGCAAAAAAAAAATATATATTGTACAAAAAAAATGGGATCTCCTATTTCCTAGAATCCAATTGGCCACGATAAGCGAAAAGCTACGCGCCTGGCACAATATAAAACCAAAGCAACCATAGCATTTGCAGTCTGGAATTCTAGAAATTTCATGGCAAACACACCCACTGATAACACTCGGGTTTTCTAACTAACTATCGGGTATTAACTATGTATGCCAATGGGCGGGGCTTTAAAAAAAAAAAACTGTAACTGTAACTGTAACTCTTACCACTTTTGGCAACGGCGATAGCGGCATTCCGAACAGATACTCATCGTTGAAGATGTTGTAATTGTCCAGCGTCATGTTTGTTAACTCAAATATTTGTATTGCTTCCGTTTTGATTGTTGTTTAATTGTTTTAATTAAAGAATATGCAATTATTAGCTCGATTCTGCGACACAATGTCTATTCGAAGAGGCGCGCAGTGACTCAAAGCGATTTCTGGCGAAATTCGCCTTTAGATTTGCCTGAATTGCTTCTCAGCGCCTGCCGCTTTGTATTTCAACTCACACACACGTCACGGCACTGCACGGCCAGGCACAACACAGCAAAAATGTATCTGTATCTCGCAAATGTATCTGTAACTGTGGAGAGCGCGATCGTGCGAATTATTTGTGTTGTCTGTTTTCAATATTTCCTAGAATTTCTTCGCTTATATTCTGTTTTTGTTTAGATTTTTGTCTCAGGCACCGCACCACACTCTAAACACACAGAAATTTTCTTAGCTTTTCACGTAAATTTTTGTCGACCAACGAAAAGTATCTTGTAGCTCTGCGGCCGAACCGTTTGGCACGGCGAACTTGTTTTGAGTAAATGCGTCATCGTAGGTGGCTCGCCTTTTATACAAACCAGCCCAGACACTGGCCGATTGAGCGTTTTTTATCGCATTGAGCCAGTGCGCAAGTTATTTAATAAAAACACCAGAGAAATCGACGCTGAGCGAGCCATTGAGTGAGTGAAATACTCGCCAGCTCTGGCATTTCCTGAGCAAAAATCCAACCAAAAACAAACATCAACCGGGGCAGCTTGCCTGCCATGAGCAATTTTTTATTTAGGCCTTAAAAAAAGCCATACACACTCTGGGTTAAACCTGAACTCTCTATTATTCCGATAAAAAAAAAAAAGTGTCTTTGGATAGGTCTCACGTGCCCGGCCGGCCAGTTTAGTTTTTCTTTGACTACGCTTGCCTGTTTTGTGTTTACTTGATTCTTGGTCCGATCGGGGTTTATCTTATCGCCGACGCCAGACAATTTAGTTATGACATAAGCAACTAAATTTAAAGACCCCGGTAAACCCCACCGAAAATGCACCACCATGAATGGCCCGCCTTTGTGGTGGCTCTGGTCTTTGGTCTGGGTTTCGAGCTCTTATCAGGCATTTTGGTAAATACTTTTTCCTAAATGGGTCGCCCAGCGATCGGATGTCGTCGCTGGAGGCTCAGGTGGCTCAGGTTTCTGGTTTCTGGTCTCCGGCCGTGCCGTGCCCAGCCCCGCTCTCTCGGGCAGGTGGCCGTTCCGCCTGTTTATTGTTATTTCTAACCATTTATCTATGATATGCCAGCTTTTCAATAAATATTGATGGGGCCCCATTCGCCGATTGGCGATGGCGATGCCATGTAATTGTATGCGCATCGACAAAAGCAAAACTACTCGACAACAAAAAAAGGCCAGGTTGACCTTGCGCCGCCACTTACATGAGAGCCTCCACCCCGTTTTGGGGTGGCAGGTGGATAGTGCCTGGTGGCAGGGGGGGCACCGGAAAGTACAGCCAAAAGTGGGTCATGTGACACTGGACATTTGTGGCAGTGACTGTGTCTCTGCTCTACTTACCTGCAACGAGAAAACAAAAAGCACAGTCAATTAGGATTCAAGCCAATAATAGAGAGAGATCAGTCTCTATAATCAAGGGCCATGGAGAACTCAAGAGGCTTTGACCCAAATCTGTATCAAAAACCTACCTATAACCTTTTACAAAAATCTAAAAATAAAAGATACGTCTTCCGAATTTAAGCATAAAAATTTTCAAACTATCACGCTTGACGTCATTGCTGATAAGTCTTTTGACGTAGTCGCCATTATCTTTAACATTAAAACCTCTGATACACTTCTTTACTGTTTGATATCCATTCGTAGTATTCTTTTTTTAGAGGCGAGTATAATTTTTCAAGACTATTTTCCAATAACATGCTTTTTACGCAACATTACAAAGAGTGGCAGGAAGTCGCAGGAAGCCTAAGGTTCTTTCTTAATAATTTTGCCATAATACATAATGAATAACAAGCAATTCTGTTGAATACGCTGGTTGATATTGATAAGCTACCCGGTTTACATCAGTGTTTTAAAATAAAATTATCTTTCCGTATTGTTTTCCTTTTTTTTTGGCGATAACGAATCCGCGATAAGACTTGCAGTTCCGTTGCCGTAGCGTGATCGAAAACTTCCGGTGATGATGGGGGTCTGTGTCTCGGTCCGACTTCGATTTCGATTCCGAATCCCAGTCACAGTCCACGTCCCTAACCGAGTCCACTCTGTCGTAGTCCACATCAAGATAAGATTCAACAAAGAATTGAAGCCTATGACAAATACCAAGGCTACGTATGCCTAGAGGCCTTTATAAAAACAAAACTTGATATCTGAAGATTAAAAAAACGTTGTTTATGATGTAAACAGAAACCAAAGATTGCAATTAATAAGACGATTACTAATTGCTTATATTTTTTTAAGCCTCATAACCCTTTGGTGTCTGGAAAGACCACATTTTCAGTTGATGAATCGGAAATCGGGATGGATCTTGAACAATTTAAAGGAAATCAAAGATCATCGAATTCTTAGACCACATCCCATTATCCATTAAATTATCGATTCTCTATTAATCTGCCTTAAAACCTAGCCTAGCTCGAAGGACCAATATTAACTCTAAGAAAATAAACATCCAATTCTTAGCAAACATTGCTTGAAACAATTGTTCTTTGCTTTTGAATTCAAATCAATTTGACAAGTTCATTTAAGAAATTTTAAGGGGAAACAATTACTTTCCGGAAACTTTGTAAAAAAAAATCTTTGAAAATTACAAGTGTCTAAGCGCTTTAATTATGAAACCCACGATGTTGTGCAACTGGCCAGGTTCCATCTATCGTTACGTTCGGCATCTCAGCAATCCGTTGGAGAACCTTAACCATTGCTTCCACACTGATGCCAGGCGTCCCTACCGATTCTCGAGTAATTCTTTACCCTCGGGGCATTACGGACAGACCAATCCATCCGCCCAATATGCCCAAACGGCACGCGATCCATACCTCATCACGGTTGTCCAGGGCAGATCGAAGAAACCCAGCTCTCCCGGGGAGAGGGCCAACCGGAGATTCGGCGAGGATAGCTGGTTTGTCAGTTCCACTCCCCGGGCCGAGGTGCTGGGCGTTGCCGATGGCGTGGGTGGCTGGCGAGACATGGGCGTGGACGCGGGACGCTTTGCCAAGGAACTGATGGGCTGCTGTTGCGGTCAGGCTGAGAAGCCGGACTTTGATGGACGCAATCCGCGAGGTCTGCTCGTTTCCAGTTACCAGGAGCTGAGGAGCCGCGATGATCCGGTAGTGGGCAGCAGTACCGCCTGCGTGGTGGCCATGCACCGCAGGGACTTGACCTTGCACACGGCCAACCTGGGCGACAGCGGGTTCTTGGTGGTCAGAAATGGAAGGATTTTGCATCGTTCCCAGGAGCAGACTCATGATTTCAATACTCCCTATCAGGTTGTATGTTAAAATAGAATCGAAAGCATCCAAAAATATATATTTTCTTTACAGTTAACTGTGGCTCCCAGCAACACATTGAACTCCGTCCACTGCGATCGACCGGAAATGGCGGCCGTCTCACGGCATTCTCTTCAGTCCGGCGACCTGGTGCTTCTGGCCACCGATGGCCTGTTCGACAATCTGCCAGAGAGTATGTTGCTGCGGATGCTCAGAAAATTGCACGGCGTACGGAATGAGCGGGATCTTCAAGAGGGGGCCACCCAGGTGGTGGAGAAAGCCCGCGAATTGTCCCTGAATGCCAGTTTCCAATCTCCGTTTGCCATCAAGGCGCGGGCCAATAATGTATCCTATCCCGGTGGCGGCAAGCCAGATGACATTACTCTGATCTTGGCCAGTGTCGAGGTGCCAAAGGTTCATCATTAAGTACACAGAACTCAGGCGTTGCCTGCAAATATTTTTGTATACCCGTCTATCTCAGATGTCAAGCGATAAAAAAGCACCAAAAAATGTATGTCTACAAAATATGGAGAGTAAAAATAATATAGAATTCTATAAGGTGGATGTTCTTTTTCTAAAAAAAACAAGTCAAGTCTTTTGATATTCCATGGAAATTGATTTTTACAGGACTTGGAGAAAAATCACGCATACGCAGTGATGTCTTTTGCAAAAAAAGTAGTTTGTAAAAAATAACTATAATTATCCATAGATCATTTTCTATTTCTAATTCCTTATATACCCCATAAAAACCAAGTAAATGTAATTATTTCCCTTTAATTATTCCATTGTAAAAATTACAAATATCACTCATACGCAGTGTTGTCCTGCGAAAAAGGAGATTGTAAAAATAACTAAAATTAGCCATAAATCATTATCTATTTCTTAGACCTTGTAAAAACCGAGTTAATGTAATAATTTCCCTTTAATTATTGTAAAAAAAATTGATTTTAATAATAAAAAAATATCACTCATACGCCGGGTTGTCCTTTGAAAAGGGAGTTTTTAGAAAATAACTAAAATTAGCCAAAAATCATTTTCCATTCCTTAAACCTTATAAAAAAAACAAAGTTAATGTAATAATTTCCCTATAACTTTTGTAAAAATTTCATTGTAAAAATAAAAAATATAAGTCATACGCCGTGTTGCCTTTAAACCGAGTTTTCAAACAGTTATCCAAATATTTTCCCTCTTGAAACAAAATTTAAATACTGTTTTAGTTTCAAGTCAATGACGGGGGGATGGGAATTCCCATTATTTCATTCTGGATCTGTGTTGGAACAAAACACACCTGAAAAACAACGTATACTTACTATTATCTCGACCGCAGCTGTACCTACTATAATTCTGTGTATTTTTTTTGTTTATAAAGATCTTGATTTGTATGTATGGCTATATAGCTGTTCGTTCATTCAGCTTCAGCAAACGCGATTATGAATGAACGGGCCAGCTACAACCGATTTCACACACAGCAGGATGACTCATCCACGTTTTAACCAGAATTCGTGCGTTTTTTTTTTCCATTTTGGCCGTGTCGCGGTGTGGGAGAGAAGGGGACGTGCCACGGCCTAGGGCTCCACACTTGGCACCCACTTACAGCTGCAAAAAACTCGTTTGGCGCCGCTCAAAAACGCAAAACTCACTCGCTGAGCGCACGAGTGTACTCATGAGTGGGTGAACGAATCAACTGAGTGAGTCTCGAGCCAAGAGAACTCTCAAAAATTAGTCCACTCAGCCTAAAGAGTGTGGATAGCTCTGGCTGGCAAAATCAGGCGATGGCTACGGAAATCCCCAATGCAGCATTGCGAAATTCCCCCAAGCATAAAAAAGTCTTCGATAAAAAATATAAAGGATACTCTATACTCTCAATGGGATACTCTATAGATACTCTATAGAAATCCATATAGTTTTAAGTTCCTTTTATTTATTATTTAAATAAAATATAATCCTCTTTATAGCCTTGCTTTCTGTTTAGATTTAAGTTTCTAATACGTGAGGAAGGAATCTTTTTAAATAACTTGACTTGTAAGTATTTTCTTAATTTTTCTTATGTCTTTAATTTAAGCTAAATATATATTCTTGATCCTTAAACCCATATACCCTAATCCTACCCCTGACTGCAAGTTGACACAATCTTGGGAGTGCTGTGTGTTTGCGGTTCTTGATAAATTTTCTTTGGCTTTATCTTTGCTCGTTTCGCACTTTTCAACGCCGCGGCGTGGTGTGGCGTGGCGTGGCGAATTGAGGCATCCCCCACTCCCCTTTTGCCACTCAGCACCCTGCCACCGTGCACCGCACCTTGCCCCGACTTGTGGAATTCTGCGGTCCGATGCTGCGCCTCTTCTCGGAATTCCTCACTGGATGACGCGGCACAATACCAACTCCGAAAGAAATCCTGAATCGCCTGGCGTGTAAATCTTTCAGTGGCGAGTGCATTTTTAGACACGCTCCAACCGCCTCCAGATGTGCTCCACTTTCCCGACATCCTGGACGCGTTTCCACACCCATTTCCCAATCCCATTTGCCAGCCATGTGCCATTTCCGAGGGCTATGCGAACGAAATTAGTTGTATTGTCGATATATAACTCAATTAGGGGAAGAACAGGGCTAACTTCGTACTGCCAATTCGTTCTGACGGGTTCAATAAACCCCCCGACAGTGATGGAGCTTTAGAATATTTTCCAAGGGGGATACTTTTTTTTTACTTTCTAGTTTCTTTTTGGGAGATTATTTACGTTTTTTAATCTATAGGTTTGTGGGTTGTATTCAAAAGATAACCCCTATCGGTGCATCGAATTTGGTTTAACGCCACCACCATCCCCCCTATAAACAACGCTCCTGATAGCACTTTGTTCTCCACCCCAAGGGGCGGCCTTTTTCCAAGAAAAATCGAAAGCGAGTGCGAAAAACACGCAACTTTTGACATTTTCCTTTCGTTTTGTTTTCAGACTCGACTGTAGTTTTGATGGAAATGAAAATACTTGATGACATAATTTGTTGTTAAACCGAACAGCGAGGGGGGGGAACGAGAAAATTAGCATTGAAAAAAAAAAAACACAGAAAAGCGATCGCCTTTCTCCCTCTCTGTGACGTCATGCTGCCAGGCGACTTTGTTACCAAATTTGGCTCTCAAACGAAACTTCGAGGCGCGAGTTCGCGAGTTCGAAAACCGGTCTAAGCATTCGCTTTTTGTGAGTGGCCTTAGCTTAAGTTTAAGCCAAGTTTAAGCCATTGACGTCATGAGATAATTTCATTAGCGTAGCGCCAAAATGCACAAGCTAAACGATATCAGCGATGAATCTAATACAAAGTCTACAGTTTTTTTTCTAGAGGTTTTTGTTTCGATTTCTGTGATTTCCCCTAATTGCTAAAGTCAATCTTTAGTTAGTTTAGTTAAAAAAAAATATAAAAGAGAGAGAACAACCGCAGCGTAGTCTTGATAAAGTTAATACCGCCAATAAAGTGTAGATAAAATCCTGCACGAGAAAATGTAAATTCATGGAGAGGCAAAAAGTCCCAGAAAGTATAATTCTGATTTTCCAAAATTCGATTCCAAAATTGGCTTCCAATATTGGTTAACAAGGGGAAATAAATGGGTCATAAAACCCACGTAGTTTGCAATTTCCAAGGAAAATCAAACAATATATATTTTTTTGCGGGGTATTTTATCAAGTTCAATAAAAAGTAATACACAAATATTCCTAGAATCCCCGATATATATTCCGAACAAAGACGAAACTGTTTGTAAGTTTTTTGTTTACCGAGTAGCAAGTGCGTCAAAGGCAGTTACAACTGTAGAGTGTTATCTCTGCGCTGCTAGAGTGTTATCTATCAGTACGTGTATCTATCGCTCGAGCTCTACATACGATTCGAATTTACAAAATACCCATGAAAGGTTTCCTGGAACAATCGAAAGGCATTATAAAATAATAAAAAATAATAAAATAAACGTGCGGAGGGGGGGGACGGACAGGCGAATGTCGTTAAAGTTTTGTGCTTAAAAAAAGCGTCCATAAAAAACCGTAGAGCCGTGGAATACTAAGAGAGAAGAAACCAAATCCAAAGTCAAAGAACAATAATAATTAATTGTTTGTTTTTGTGTGCATTTATCGAGTTTTTTATATTTATTTATTTTTAGTTGATGCGCACATTAAATTGCCAATTTCTGTCCGATATCTGATTGTGATCGTCGATTATAAAACGCTAAAAAGCTGCCTGACGTTCCACAGACGAGGTCAGTCTTGAATATATTTTTTAATCAAAGCATAATCGAGAATTGAGAATAATAAAAACTACTATTAATGCGACCACCATTGTCTATAAAAATCTGTAAAAATCTGTCTGTAAAAAGGTTATCTCCGAGGAGAGTTCGCTGTTCGTTAGCTCGTTAGCCGATTTGCTCGTGACTTTTAATGCGTTTGCTTTTAATGCATGGAATATTTATGTGGCACGCTGCATGTTTTATGCAGCACAGTGCGAGAAAAAAGGCAATTTGAGTTGTTCAAGTGCATAGCACCGTATATAGCCAACATCCTCTCTGATCCGACCAGGCACATTGCAACGCGTGAGTTGCTTGACATTCTAAGCGGAATGTCAGGGGGGGGGAACAGCATCAGACAACAGGGGTTGAGAGGCAGCATCCGAGTGCCATTTGGCCTTGGCATTGGATTTAATTTTATGGTGAAATCCACAGCAGCATAATTCCGAGTTTGCTCTCTAAAAATAGTTTCAGAAATCACTCCCAAAAACTGATACAAAAAACTGAGGCTGCTGCAGTGGAAGTTCCCAATTAGAAACTTGCCCCCTGGTGGGGCAATCGAAAGCCTTGACCTCAGAGCAGCGGCCTATTGGCCAGATTGCGGCAATGTGGCAATACTGGCATCGTGCAACGCACGTGTTACAAAGAAAACAATAATTTTAGGCTAGGCAGCCGAAAACCGCACCTACGCCAAAAAGATACTGCATGCATACCGCAAAGATATAAAGATACAAAAATTGAAACGAATTCGAGGCAGAAATAAGAATTGGGCAATAGAGGGGCGACAGGCAACCTTGGCTATGCCACAATGAGTTCGAGTGCACTCCGGCGAATGCACAAAAAATCACTCATTTTCTCTTTTTTCGAGAGAGTGTCGATTTATCGCATGCGATAAATGTCGGCCATTGGTGAACGGTGAGCAGGTTCACGGATTTTGTATCTGTGTGAGCGGAACGGAACTCTCACTGGCAAACGACTCTGTGTTAGTAAGAGAAAGAGAGTACGGGTAGTCCGATGGGAGAGTGACATCCACAAACAACAACAAAAGTGTAAATTGAAATTCCAAAGATGTCGACAAAGTAAATACGAAATAAAAACCCAAAACGAGACAACCAACCGCACCAACAATAACAATAACAATAACAATGGAAAGCTACAACAAAATGCGCACAACACAATTCGGCGAATAATCATAATACACAAGAAAAAAAACAACGTAGCAGTCGGAATATACATAAACAACAACAAAAGTTCAATATATTTTTTAAACAAGTTTCCAGAGCGTTGAGTTTTTTTCTTCTGCGGGTGAGGCAAAGTCTGATTTTAGCTTTAAGTGAGAAATGTTGGCCGGGAGACACGTCTTAGAGATCGCAGGAGTGAGGAGACGGTAGGGGAGTACCATATTATTGCGTTCTATGCCCCAGTCGGTATCGTCCCCCCATACCTCACCCTCGGCTATAGCTTTACTCGATTCTTAATCCAATCATAAAACAATATTAAGTATCTGGGATCGAACTATCCAATACCCTGGTTGGCTACTATTGTATCTTTCAGATACATTTTTGATACTATTGTATCTTTAAGCTGCATTTTATACTATTTTATCTTTGAGATACTTTTAATACATTTGTATCTTTGAGCTACATCTTATACTATTGTATGTTTGAGATACATTTTATACGAGTGTTTCTTCGAGATACAAACCATAACCTACACTTAACCCATAAGATAGTATTTCTAATTTAAGAAACTCAAATCGATCACGTAGCTCTTGATAATAAAAAGCAATCGAAATGGATTGCGATTCCAATTCTTTCTAGGGTTTCCTTGATAAGGATATAACCTTTTAGATCCATGAGGTATCCTTTGGATGGGACCCTTTTGGTTAGAACTCTAAGCTTTGTTTTAGTTCCATTTAAACCTGCGACTCTAATTCTTTCTAGGGTTTCCCTTGATAAGGATACGACCTTTTATATCCATGAGGTATCCTTTGGATGGAACCCTTTGGTTCTTTCTAAGCTTTGTCCAAGTCTTAGCTAAACCTCCTCTAGCCATACCCTTTAATACCCCGCTTCCTGGCTCTGGCTCTGGCTATGGGTCTTTGTGCAAATAGAATATCTCACTTACGATTAGATTGCGAACGGCTGCCGTTGTTGGTGTTGCTGCTGGGGTGGCGGCTATCTTCGTTGTGGCGGTTAGATCGGTTGTGAGAAAGTCCATTTGTCCCGACAACTGCTCCGCCAGCTGGTGCGCCTCCTTGAGCTCATCCACCTCCTCCTCGGTGGAGGACGACTCCGACTCCTCCTCCTCCTCCTGCTCCACCTCGGGGCCACCGGGTTTGGGGATCTTCAAGTCTTCCGGTGCGGTTGCCTTTGTTGTGGCGGCTTTTTTTGTTGTGCGCTCGACTTTAACTTTCATTGTGGTTTTTTGTTGTTGTTTTTTTCGCCTCTTAATTGCAAACACAAACAAAATTTACATGTGCGGGTGGCTGGCTCTGGATGGCTCTCTCCTCGTGGCAAGTATCTTTTGTGGTTGCAGTTTGCGTTTTTTTCCAGCTGTCTTTTGGAACGCTAAAAATGGTAACTGCTCGATGGAGAATTCTCTAGATTAAAGACAGGGGACCACGCCCCGCGCACCACTCGACACCGCGCGCACCACAGGTACCGCTCACCGTACCGCTTACCGCTCACCGCTCACCGTTTTATCGCCCGCCCGTCACACCGTTTCGCTTTTTTGAACTTCGTACGACTTTGTGAAAATATTTCGTAATATTTTCTTGAATTTTTTTTACTTTTTTGGGAACTTTTGGGGTTTGTTTTCCTAAAAAATATCTTTTAGTGGCTTTTGAGGCGCCGCTCTTGACGTTCCACTCACACCAACACCAACACGATTTCCAACAAGATAACGCAAAGTCACAATTACACTGACAATTTATAACTGTTTTTTATGTTTTTTTTTGTTTGTTTCGATTTTAGGAATGTTCTCGGTTTCCACTTGTGAAAGTGTTAAAAAAATGTGAAATTTAACAACAACAACAACAACGATGGGAGGGAATTACAATAATAATAAAGGTTTTCGCCTGTTGTTGGTCTTCGGTCTTCGGTCTTCGGTCTCGTTCCCTCCGATGCAGCTCTCGGTGTGTGTGCGAGCAGGAGAGCACGCTAGAGGGGGTTTGGGTATTGGGTATTGGATGGTGGGTGGTGGGTGGTGGGAGGTTGTAGGTTGGACTGATTAACACGAGAGAGACGAGATGAGAAAGAGAGACAGAGAGAGACGGCCGCGTGGCTTTCCGCTGCCGTTCCTGCAGTCGCGCGTTGCCTTAACAAAAAGCGAAAAATAACTGAATAACTGAAACTGAGCAACTGAGCAACTGGCAACTGGCGGCGCGACAGCAACAGACCGCTCGCTTTGCTATCCACCATCGGGTGACGTCTTGGCCATTGCCTCACACACACACACGTGCCCCGGGCTCACACAGATACACTCACACACAGACGCAAACACTGGAAATTCAAGCTGCGTAGATGCCAGGGCTGCAGCACAGAATCGGAACCAGTTTCAGAGCTAGGATTGAATTATATTTTCCAATTTAAATACTCATATATTTTAAGAAGTAATTTAATAATTTACATTTTCATAAAAAAAGCAGTAAAAACTCTCACAGACAACAGTATTTTTTGTTATTTAAAATGTATATTTTTTCTTCAAAGTGAGTAAAACCGCTTTAAAATTTAAAAATTAGCATACTGTATCCGAATTTTATTTCGTATTTCCGTTAGCTGCCAAAAAAATGTCACACATTCAAATTAAATTTCATCTTGACCGTCAAAAATATCCAAAAAATCCCCCAACCGCATGGAAAATCCCAATTGAGCGACATTTTTATGCTCCACTTGGGATCCCGCGGCCCTGGCGAATGTCGGTGGAAAGGCAGAGAACACAATAACTGTCAGAATGATAAAGCAAAAGGAGATAGAGAGCCACAAAAGTATCTGAGAGCTACACCGAAATCTATCTCACAGATACAGATACAAACCGTATCTCAAAGATATGTCGCATGCGATTTTTATAGCCAACGAGAAAGGCTCAAAGGCGGTCTCATGCTCTCACTGGCTCCCACTCGCACTCAAGCCCCATTGAGTTGCACTCAATTTGATAATTTGGCGGGCAACTCGTTTGTTGACATTTTCTACCTCAAAGATACGTTTTTGTTTTGATTTCGGTGCCGCGCTGCCTCGATGCCTCGGTGCCTCGATGCCTCTCTCGCACTCGAGGTGGGATCCCACTCCAACGCGACCACAGACCAGTTGCCCGGGCACATGTTGGATTTATGTATGCCAAAGTGGCGCAGCACGCATCGGCATTTGTCCGGATGACTCATCGGGGTTTTTACACACCGACACACAGATACAAACCCATACTCGTACACAATACTGAAGCATCTAGAGAAACTGGTGTGGGCCTCCCGCATTGAGGCATTCAGATTCAGATATTCAGACAGGTTCGTTCCATCTGATTCCATCGCAAATTGGCGGCTAAAGCAAGTGCCACACGTGGAAAAAATCATGTCCGATTCACGCCTTCTCATAATTAGGTCAAAAAAATAACTCTAGAACTCTTAAGGATATAAAAAAGGATATAAATACAAGAATATTATACAAAAAACTATAAAAATACATATGGATAGAACTGTGTTTTGTTTTCTATCCAATTTTTTATGAAATAATATTCAGGATCAAGGATTTCCAATCCCTTTTTTCTTCCCGTGCAGCCAATTCTCAACCCAAGGCCAGTTAAGGAATGCGAGTATCTATAAGATGCATTTGGACGCGTGCTAAATGCGTCTATTAGCGGCAGTATTGGACCGCCGAGTAATGCAACGCAGATACATTAATTCCCAGGCCCGCTCTCAAACCCATTTCCATTCAGATTCAGATTGAGATGCGAGGCCCATTAGGTAGGCAGGTCCAGGTCCCAGGTCCCAGGTAGCCGAAATGTTTTGCAGCCATTAGGCCAGGCCGAGACTGAATCAGGCTCAGGCTCAGGCCCAGCACGAGTTCGATAAGAGAAGTGTCTGAGTGCCTGGCGACGCCTTGCCACTTCCCAATGGCCAGGGACGAACGGAATCAAGGCTGAGCACTGAGGGTTGAATGCCTCCGGTCTTGTTGACTATTTTTTGGTGCCGCAATTTGCCAGGCGGCTGCCACACGGGTGCGGGTGCAACACTGATTAGGTTACCATTTTAGCTGGAATACCGCACTTGATGCGGAAGCGGAAACCCCATGAAATCGGAAGGGCTCTTAGCCAGGAATCGGTTATCAATTACCAATATTTTGTTAATAGGTAACCTTCTAGAAAAGTTACTATAACAATTTATTTCTCTCTGATTCAATTACATTATAATTGTATGTATATTTCACTTTAAGTGTTTACTGACATATAATTTATTTAAAAGTCCGCTTAACTTGTATACTCGATTATTTACCTTGCGATACGATCTGTTGAATAATGTTTGCATTGATTTAAAGTCTCGATCACGTCATGAAAGAACGTCATCGTTTTTCGTTCGACAAGTCATCGAATTCGGAGAAATTTCTTAATAATTCTCGGTATTAAATGAATAGGCAAAAGAAAGTAATAAGATATCAGTAGATTCTAGAGCTTTTGGGGAATCTCAAGGAATATATTAAAGCCGATATCTTATAGAGATTATTCATATCCCTAACTATTTCCGCAGCAATTACTTTGCTTGTTTTTCTTTGTGTTTTTTTTTTTTATTATTATTCCGGATCAGGTGGAAATGTTTTTTCAGGGACAAAGACAAAGAGTCCAAGCTTTATAATCTTTTAGCCCTTGATAGAAAAACAAAGCCCAATAAAACAATCGAATTTAAAGAGTAATTTCCCTTCACTCCAAAACCAGCTGATTACTTTTTTTTTGTTTTGTTAGCCGCTCGCTAATGGGCGCATTGAAGGGGGGCGTGGCTGTTTGCCAACTAGTTAGTTGCAGCACTTTGCAACGCAGTAAATGATTAAGAAAACTTAATGAGTTTGTTGTAGAACGCCAAGAAGCAAAGGCATCGCGACGCAAAGGCAGGGCAGAAAAAATCGAGCGTCGCTCATTAAAAAATTAAGCATACGGAATAATAACAAGAGCCGAGCAACATTAAAAGCTAAACGACTGCAAATTAAAGTTGTTAATTGTTTTTGTAATAATTAATAACAAACAAAACAGAGCAGTCCAGAAACAAAACAAGTTCAAGGACAACGAATGGAAATCCTCCCAAGACGTAAGTCTCCTTCTAAGATCTACGATTCTCCTTAAGTTTTATCTTATTTGATTCTAAAATTCCCATCCTTTTTTTTTTTGCATATTTCATCACTTCCGCATTTAAAACCCTAAAACAGGTAAACTTCCCTACCGCCACGATAAAAACCCCGTGTACTGTGTGTACTTTTCAAACGAGATCTGGTGTGGCTATGGCTGGCCCGTGGCATTTCCGTTTCACGGATTTCACTTTTCGCCAATGTTGTCTAGAGCTTCGGACCTGTGACTGTTTACGGCTTTTACACTTCCTGGCCCGGTGTGGTTTCTTCGGTTCGTGACTATGCCAATATGGTCTTATCTGGACGAGGTGGTGCTCCGCATACGCCTTGGCGTGTGTTAGCTGTCATTGTGGGTTGTCATTGGCGTTGACGTTCCCGATGACGATGGGGTCGCTGGTTGTTCAATTCTGTTGATAATGCTCAGGAAAAGGCGACGAAGTAGACTTTCGGTCGCGACACGGCCACCTACGGCATGCCATTCATCACCTCAGTATTTTTATACCATGACGTTATCAGGTGGAAGGCTAACTACAGGCCGACAATCGCCAAGATTAAAAAATAAATTCTCCTCAAACTTTGCTATCCAAATTATAGAGTCAAAGGGGGGATTTATAGGGACCCTTTATAATCCTTTATAATCCTTATCACTAATTACTAAGTAAATACAGTTTAATACTAAATACTGTTTAAACACGTATTACGAATGCTTTTATTCTAAAATTAAATCTCCCAGAGGTTAATCCCTTTTTACACTGAATAAATCTGTAACTGTCTGTTGATTTAATTTAAATTTATTTAAATTCCTCTCCATATTATATATATACTCTCATGTACATCCAGTTTTTGTTTTGTTTGCCAGTTTGCCAGAATGAAACAAATTAAATTACTCGAAATGTATTTTTTATTGTTTGTTTTATTTACTTATTCCCCTTTTTTTGTTGTTGTGTATTTTGGGGAGTGGCATTCCCACGCCACAGCCAGCGGGCAGTAAATATTTACTTCAGATAAAATAAGAAAATGCAAAAAAAAAAAACTTAAAAATGTAGCGCAAAAAAAAAAACGAAGACGTTAGCCAACATGTCGTATACGTGATGCGCTCAATATCGCGTATACGCCCCATGGACACCATTTTTGTGTGTGTAGTTTTTCCAGATGCGAATGGTCGAGAGTCGCAATTAAAAAGATGCAAAAACAAAATCGGAGAAACAAAAAAAACATGTACTCCACCTTGGGGTGCCGAAGCGCCGCCCACAAAACCGCAAAATGAAAGGCGACAACAAATCAGAAAGAGCTCATACCGAGACGAGGGAGATGGCAAATCGCAAAAGCTTACATATTTTCTATATATATTATATATATATATATATCTCGACTAAACTTACATGGGATTGCTGATGCTGCTGCTGGTCACCTCCGTTGTGGTTTCCCACGTAGTCCTGTGGCACTCTTTGTTGGTGTTGCTGATGCGTCGCCTGATGTTGCTGCTGCTGCTGCGCTTGATGTTGCTGCTGCTGCGGATGCTGCAGCGTTGTTGCTGTGGTTGTTGTTGGGTTGACGAAGAATTGATTTGTCTGCTGGACGTTGCACGAAAATAAAAAATTGTTGGCTGTGGTGGCTGGTGCAATCTGTTGTTGCTGTTGCTGTTGCTGTTGCTGCTGTTGCGTGTAGTTGTAAGTGGGTTGCATGTACTGAAGCTGCTGCTGTTCCTGTTGGGGCGCCAAGTGCTGATTGTAATTGACATTCATAATGTTATTGTTGTTAATGTGGCGCGGCTTATTGTTTTCGGCTATCCAGGAGGCACCACGTTGCTGCTGTTGCACTTGCAATGGCATGGGTGTTGCATTATTGGGACTGTTATTGATCCAAACGCGGTAATTATCGAGCAGCGTGAGTTGTTGCTGCTGCTGCTGCTGCTGCCGCTGCAGCATTTGTTGCTGCTGCTGCAAGTGGTTGTTCCCGCCGTTGTTGTGCTGCATTTCGATGGCCTTTATTGCAATCATCAACAAGCAACTTGTTGTCAGCGTTTATCACAAGATGTTGCAATTTCCTTGCCTTGTTGCCTTGTTACTCTCCTTTGTGTTTCTTTCTTGTTATTATTATTATTATTGTTTTTGTTGTTGTTGTATTTATTTTTGGCTTGATTTATCGTCGTCGGTTGGTAATTATTACAATTATACAATTTGTTTAGCTATAATTAATTTTTGGCAACTTGTTTGGGCTAGGGATTCAATATTCGATTTAAAAGTTGATTATTTTTTTAGTTACTTAATTGTGTTTAGTTTATATTTTATAAACGTATAAATAAAGAGCAATTTCTTGTTACGTTTTGTCAATTTCTTTTTATTAAATACTCTCGTTTTTTTAATGACTTTTGGCTTGAATGTTATCAGTTTTTTTTTTGAGCAGTATTCCTTTGGGTAGATCAAGATTCGTAATCTCCTCGAACTATTTACAAATTGTGCAATGCAATGGGAAGGGAAAGGGCTGGTCCCTTTTCCCTTTGCAATTTCACTGACGTAGAAGTGAGTCAACGGACGTTTTCGCACTGATAAGTATTTTCCCTTTTTCTCTCCGAGATTTCGGTTTATTAATTTCGGATTTGCATATGCGGTGAGGGGCACGCTGGCCGCCCCCTTTCGCCGATCGATTTGAGCCTTTTTTTTGATTTTCGATCAGCACGTGCAGGCCAAGTGGCTGGGTAACGGTAAACGACGCGTAAACAAACACCAAAACGGGCAAACACTGCAACGGTGTGTGGTGGGGGCGGTATGGGGGCCAAAAGGGTGACTCGGTAACGGTTTGCACGGATTAAATTACGTGATTTTGTTATAAACAGGAATCGGAATTGGAATCGGAATCGAAACACAGCTTTTTTTCAAACAATAATAATAATAATTTCTTTTGCTCCACTTGCGCGCTTGTTGCAATTTGTTATTCCATTCGTTGCACGTTCTTATATATATTTTCTTTCTTTCTTTATTTTATTTGCACTTATATTTTTTGTATATTTTTTTTTACCAGGCCAGGACTGATACTTCCACACGGCAGTGCGGCAGAAAGTGTATTAAAACTCAAAATGAAAATCGAATTTTTGATAAACCTGCGCTCAAAGGCAGCACACATACACGCGCACACGCGCGCACTCGCACACTTGCACACCACACACACACACGGCGACAAAAGCCGAATGCGATCGCGATCACTTCGGGCCCGCTTCGGTTTTTTGGCGTTTCAATAATGGTTTTTTGCTGCGCTCTGGCCAGGTTCTGGGCTTGGGCTCGGTTCGGGCTCGAACTGCGCTGAAAGGCTACTAAAAAACCCGAATCGAAAAATTGTCAAAAACCAAAAAATTAAAAAAAAAGCCCGTAAAAAATCGCACACACAAAACACGATCGTATGCAAACCGAAGAAACAAATTATTACGAGGCGATTTTTGTTCGTTTTTTTGTGACTAATCCCGTGTTTGGTGGTCGCCCGTTGTCAATATTGTCCAGTGTCGCGGTCCAATTTACGCAAACACCTTTCGGGGGGCTTTTCTCGCATTTGACGCCAATTGGCAATCGGCAATATGGCCAAATGGGCGATCCGCTCGGTTCGGTGGCTCATAGATCACTCGCAATCGGGCACGTTCGCATTGTCGTCTTCTTGGCTAGTCTCTGCCTCAGTCGCAGTCGCTGCCACTAGCGACGTCGGCAACGCCATCGTCTCCCCGGCTGCGGGCTATGACTAATCCGACCCGGCACGCGGTCGGTGGAGCTCCAACTACTCGTACAATCAAAATATGTAGAACAACCGCGGCGGCGGCGGTGGCGGTGGCGGTGGCGGCAACAAAAACAAGTGCGAAAGACCCGATCAAGTGGTGCCAGGAGCGAGGAACTCGCGTCATAAAAGGGTGCGATAATACGAATATATCAAAAAAAATGATCTATTAGTAAACCCGAAATAGGGTTAACAATTTAAAGACTTTTTTACGTCATTTTTTAAAGTTATATTTTTAATAAAATTAAGTTTCTAACCTGGAAAATCCACCACACCTTGGTACCCCTTACCCTCTCACCTGGTCTATTTTTTGTTGGTTTTTTTGCTGATTTTTAATCTATGCAACAACAACAACAACAACAAGAAAAACAACAGCAAGGGGATCACAAAAATATGCGCGACGTGCCCACTTTTTTCAGCCACAAAATTTGTTCTTGTTTTTGTTTTTGTTTTTTGGCTGCTATTGTTGTTGTTAATGCATTTTAATCAGCGAATCTTTGTTGTTTTTGTGCGACACCTTGCGGCGCCGCTGTGAAAATGCAAATGATCCTGGCACACACACACACACACACACACATAGGCGCAGGAAGCCATGATGGAGAGACACCCACACCCACACAATGAAACAGTCACGGTCTCTGCCTGTCTGTGTAGCTGCGGCGCTCTCTCTCTTCGGCGCTCTTACCGCTCCCGTTTTACCTGTGCGAATGTTAATTGAAGAATTTATTGTTGTCTCATTGTTGTATTATAGCCTGGCTACGGCAGCAGAGGCAGCGGTGTTTTTTTTTTTCTTCAAATTTTATTTGTCGCGTTTAATTATGACAACAGCAGCGGGTAGCGACGGCAACGGCAACGGCGACGGCGTCGTCAGCGCCAGCCGATCATTGACTTTCTGCTTTCTGCCCGCCCTGGCGTCACATAGATTTTGTTGTTCCTTTGCCGCTGAAGCTCATTTTTGTTTTGTTTCGAGCGGGGGTGAGAGTTAGCCAAAAAAAAAAGAAAGAGAGGGGCGAAATGAACTTTGGGCTGGGTTGGCAACAAAAGAGGCCGAAATGCCACACGAAAAATAATTACATAATACGCCAGCTTTACCAATTGACAATCAATAACATTAGATAGTTTTCTTACAAAGGGAAATAATACATAATAATGTAATCCATGAGCTTTGCCTTTTGCGAAAGGAAAATCCAGGTGGTAAAGCCCTTCGCCTCGAAGGACTCTTTGACTTTTCTTTTATATCGCAAAGTATCCAAAACTATTGTTTCCTTTCCAGGTTTTCAAAACTTCTCAAGCACATAAGAATTTCTTTGTAAGTCGATTACAACTGTACGATAAACGGCAGCGCTCCTGAATCGGTTGGGCTTTGACTTTTCTTTTATATCGGAAAATACCCAAAACTATTGGTTTCCTTTCAGGTTTTTCAAAACTTCTCAAGCACCGTAAACCGTAAAAGGTTCTCTTTGTCTGATCGACTTCGATTAGAACCGTACAATAAACGGCAGCGCCTCTCGGTGGGTTGGCTGTACGATATGCAGCAGGAGTCTCCCGAAGTCAATGATTTGTATTTCATTTTAAATTTAAATTCATAAAAAATGTTTGCAAACATTTTGAACCCCGCCAACCTTCAACACCCCCTCAGCAACGTGGCGAACTTTTGTGACCCGTTGACATGTTAATGACATTTTTATAACACCAAAAACAACAAACAGGGAGCTCACACACACAAAGGAACACACACTGGGCTGCAAAAGTACGCAAAAAAAAAAAACAGAAACAAAGGCGGATGCAACATTTCTCATTGTTTATGGAGCGAGGAGCGAAAGAGGATACAAATTGTTTTTTGCCATTTTTGGCGAGGGAGCGGTCGAAACAAATACTTACGCACAAGTAACTGTACAGGAAAAAATAATTTTAATATATTTTTAAGAAAATAATAAATTTATATTTATAAAAATCCAAACAGAATGTTTAAAGGATCTTCGCTTTCGTGGAAAACATACAAGTTTCCAGTATTTTGAGTATTTTTTCTTAGTGCATCGAATGCATTTATTTCATTGACGTGTGGCGAGATTTTAAGTCATTTTTGATGTACGAGTTGTTTCTGTTGTTATATTTTGTGTTTATTTGAGTTAATAATACGCGCGAAAGGTAACGGGTACAGTGAACTCAAAACACGTACATACGTACGCCTTTAATTGTGCGTTTCCTGTATGTGTGTGTGTTTAGCTCTCAATGAGACAATTAGCCCCCTTCCGCCATCATGCCACCTCTTTTTTGGCATACATAGGTGCATCGCACCTCTTACCGCGAATATTGGGAGCCAAAACAAAAGACGGTAGCCCAAGTAAACACTGAAAATTAATGCGGGACAGTGCAAAGAGCAAACGAAGAAAGCAATCAAAACAGAAAAACAAAATAATTGTATTTAACCTATGAAATAAGCATAAAAAAAACTAATTGTAATTAATTTGCAGGAACGAAGAAGAATTTAACATTAAAATTGGGGACTTTGATAAGATTCCTGGAACTAATTCGCCGAAAACTATGAACTAGCTCTTTTGAATGTGTCAGAAATCCGCCATTTTGATTTCAAAATGGAGGACACACTAGTTCCGCTGATAGTTCACGAAAGATTCACAAATATAAGTATTCTTTTTATCTTTATCGCTTTTGTCAAAGTTTTTGTAAAGGTCGTTGCTTGCCTTGGCCCCATTTCTCCAGTTACTAGCCAGACGGAAATGCCTGAAATTCCATCCGAGGTCTGGATTCACACTGGCAGATGTGGACAACACCACCGCCACCACCTCCCCCCAATTATTATTAAACTTTGAGTTCAAGTGCAACGTCTAGTGGCTTTCCTCCCCCTTGAATCGCGATTCGAGCCTTGTTTTTGTTTTTATTAGCACGTTTCGCCTTTATGATCGTAGCGTGATTTCTGCGTTCTGTTGCCTTTTGTTGTTGCTACTCTCTGGCTTTATTGCGCCGCAGCTTTTTGTTATTTTTATTGTAGTTTCGGTAGCAGGTGTGGCCCCAAAGCATCTGTTCGTTGAACCCATGTCGGGTTATGTCCCCTCCATTTCAATTTGTTGGTTCCTTGGTTGGTGTCATGTAAAATGACAATTACAGCTCATCCTTATCCTTATCATTGGCTCTTCCCCAGTGACGTCGATGGATTTTCTTTATAGTTTTTCCGGTTCACTCATATCAAACAGACTCTTATTTACACATCGATGTCTGTATGACTCATCGAAGAATTCCCCAACAGCAGCGAGAGAAAGAGTTTCGATTTTGAAACCCCATTAGAGAGTGGAGAGGTGCGATAAAAACGGACTTGTAGGTTACACTACCTGACAAACTAGTTTCTAGTTGACGAAACATTATCCATCTTTAAATAGATTTTTCTTATCAGTGACTGTAATATAGTGTAGTGATAATTAAAGTAATATTTTCTTTGTATATCAAAGGCTTAAAGGTTAGTTTTCCTTGCTTTCGAGTGTTGGGTTCGGTTTCTCTCTTTGTTTGGCTACCGGACCTAGGTCTATAAATATTGAGTATACCAACCGGTGGCCGCTGCTCCACAATCGAGGGCCCTTAACTCTACCACTTATGGCAATCGGCGCTCGCAAACAAAGCGAAACCCAAAAAAAATTTTTTAATGCCCCAACACAACTACTATAATAAAAAGCAAAAGCCTGCCCAAAAACAACAACCAAAAGCGCGCTAAATACAAACGAAAAAATAAATAACAAAACTGCGAGCGGTTCAGATTGGTTCTGGTATTTTTATGCCTCCGCTCGAAAGTGTCCGACGCATATTTCAACTTGTCAGGCAAAGAAAAGACGACGACGACCAGCTAACCAACGAACAAAAAAAAATTAAAAAGGCTCGTAAAGCTGAAATCAGCAAAGCCGTTTCGAGGGTAATTAATCGCCAAAGCCGCAACCATCGTCGCACATGGAGATCGGGCCAGAAGTACGGACGGAAGACATACGACATAACGACGGACGGAGCCATCCAGACCCAAAAAGAGCAATCCCAACCGACTCCGAATCCGAATCCGAATCGGAGCCGATCCCAGGCGGCAGGCAAACCAAATCAGCCGCAAAAACAGGCAAGGCGCCTCTATGTGGAGTATATGGGATTGGTTGGATAGCACGTTGTGTGCTTAGAAGTCTAGCTAATATATATATATATATATATATACAGAGGTATATATAGATTATATAAAGTTGAACTACTTTTGTTAATATGGTTAAATATGGTTTTGTTAAAGAAGTTTCACAGGAAGCTTTTAAAACGGAATTAAGGGCAGGAAAGCTTGATTTATCTCAACAAGGAAGCTGCTCCTCCCAAAACAATACATAATAATATTAAATTTAATGGAAATTGATTAAAAACTCAAAGCACTATGATAATGATAATATATTGCCAATGAAGTAATTTCCTCTTATCAGTAAACCTCTTCCCGAGCTATACAAATCGGAAAAAATTTTGGTTTCTTAAAACCCGCGCTGTACCACAAGCTCCTATTGATATAAAAACTAAATTTCTTGATAAATAACAAGTATTTACATCCAAGATATAACCCATATACCAGAACTAAAAATAATTTCACAATAACTAGCTCGATTCGCATTTATACCTTTGTTGATGTTGCTGTTTGGTCTTGGCTTTGTTTAGATACGTTTTTTGCCTCATTTTGTGAAATTGAATTTATTATTTCGCAATGATACGACCACATGGACACACCGAAAAAATTGATGGTTACTTGGGGGGTGACTAAAATGTGCTCTTAACTTAAGTTTGTTGTCTTAAGAGCCCCGAAAGGTAAATGAAATTAAATATTTTACTTTGTAATAACTGGACTAATGAGCATTTGTTGTTTTCTGTGTGGATTTGGCACAAGCGACAATGGCAGCCCGTAATTGACCCACTTACCGAATCGGATTAAGGAGGGGTAGTGGGACGGCGAGGAGAACCAGGTGGTAGGTGGTGGGTGGTGGGTGGCAGGCGGCAGGCGACAGGCGCTCAGCTGGCGCTGCCACACCATCGACATCAACACGTGTGCGGCAAGCCTCGAAACGTTCGCTGCCCGTTGCCATTTTCATTGTGTCTTTCTGCATGTGGCCAGAAACCCGTTTGCAGGCGCTCCAATTGTGCACCCCCATAAGGCCCCGCGCCGCAGCCACCTTTGGCAGCACGTTTTCATTCATCGACAACAAACTGTTGCATGCAGCAGTCGCCAGTTGTAAATTTATATACTTATTTGTTTACCACTCGAGATGTCCGCGCCAGTCCTGCGATATTGTTGGCAGAAAAAATGTAATCATTTTTTAGGAAAACTATGAGTCTGGATTTGGTAATACATTTCAAAGAAATTTATCCCCATAGTGATTGTCTCCTGGTTTGAATAAACATTTTTTCTAAAATAATTCACTGACTCATTATCTTGTATGTAAATATTTTAATAAAATAAAATAAATTAAATAAAATCATTTTTTAGGAAAACTATGAGTCTGGATTTGATAATATATTTCAAAGAAATTTATCTACATAGTGATTATTTCCTGGTTCGAATAAACATTTGTACTAAAAGAATTCACTGACTCATTATCTTGTATGTAAATATTTAAACATTAAGTACAAAACATTTGAGTTGGTTTCGGTTTCTGATTTATATCTTAAAATTCTTTTCTAAAAAACACTCCAGAATCAATTAATTATTCATTAATTAAAATACATAGTTTAGTTATAAAAAGATCGTCCAATTTCGGGATAAAGGAACATTTGGGGATCTGTGTTTTTCTTGTCCTTTCAATACCTTTTAAGATATCTAGAACCTGCTCTTACTTGATACAATAATACTTCCAAAAAAACCTATGAAACCCCCAAGTATTTTGTAGAGGTCTTAAGATTTTATTGATTAAAAACCTTTTCCAATTAATTCAAAGTTTAAAAAGTATATTACTTATAAAAAGATAGAACAATTCCTTGGAAAATTCGTACTGGGGATCTGTGTTTGTTGTCCTTTAAAGACCTTTCAAGACATCTAGAAACCGCAAACCGCTCGTGCTCGTGCTTGGCTTGCGAAACGCTTGAGGACGGTGATTCAAAATATTCATATCATTCATTTGCGGTCACCAATATGTGGTTTCGTTTTTTTTTTTTTTAGACTGGTCGCAAGTCAAGACCCAATTTTAGCCCTGGAGACGACTCAGCGTCTTATCGCTCGCTTACGCTGGTGCCCGTGCTAGGGCACGGGGCAGTCAGTCTTGGGAGTCTCGCCGGGGGTGTTTACCATTAAGGCTTGTCCACGCACGAGCCAATATTTGTCCATCATAATAATTAATTGTATGTTTGCTGGTATTTGTAAAACGGAAACTTGAACAGAAAATAAACAAAAAATAATATTAGGTAAAGCTTGGCTATATTTGGGACAAATGCTGGGAAAATCCGTATGATAAACTTGGGGTTTTCATGGGTTCCATGGGTTTCTTTGGAACTATTGTTCTATCAAGTACATAGGACCCAAAAATAGGAGAATATACCTTGGCATTTTCTTTAAAAGTAAGTTCTCTATTAGTTGAAATCATGTATAGTGATTCATCGTTTATCTCAGATTAAGGAAATACTAAACCTGTAATCTGTAAGTCCGCGTGATTGTAATAAAAAAGGCACAAGGGTCGTATTTGATTTTGGGTAATATAGTATTATATAATTGGTCTCAAGCAAAGGTTTAAGATGATAATCTTTACGATGATCTTTATACACCCGCAGAGGCAAATAGTGAATAAGGAAATCTTTGTAGAATGCAGGGACTGTGTAAATGCTAAAGAGACCGCTCCTAGAAATGAAAACAAATGTTCATGAAAACATTAAGCACTGAAAACTGCAGCTAATTTGAAATTTTAAACAATTTTTGCAACAACTGCGGCAGCAGCAGCAACAGCAACAGCAACAATAACAACAAACGATGCCGAAAACAAAGCCAAAGGCGAGCCGAGTAGAGCGTTGCGCTTTGATTGAATCGAATGCGCGATGTTTTGTGGAAGTCAAAGTCGCCAAATAAGTAATAACCAAGCAAAAGTGATAGGCTACTGCAGATACTGTAATCTTACTAAGATTTATAAAATTTAAATCTTAAAATGACAATGAATTTGTCGTTCCTCAAACACGTCTTTGGTTTTAATAAGTTAAATATATTATGGTTTTTATATAAACCTTTTCCAGGGTAAGTCAAAAAACCAAACCCAAACCGAAACCTTAACAACAAATGGCAATAGTAAGAGCGTTTAATGCATTTTGCGCCCGCTTCAAGCCCCAAGCGAGGAAATTATGTGAATTTCATATACTGGTAGAGTTGTTGCTTTGCAACTGCCGCACACCTGCGTGCCCAATTGTCCGATTGCCTATTGCCTATTGCCAATTGGCGTTTTGCCGGCAACGCTTCAACATCAGTGACAAATCCGAAACATCACCCGCCGCCTCTAAAAACAAAAAGCGCCTCAAGTTTAATGAGCGCCAAACGAATGCCAAGATGCCAAGAGGTACTGCGATAGGAGATGGTTGCAGGGCGGCAGCTGGAATTACCATAATGATCTCAATATTTGCTCAACTTTATCACGACAAACTATTTTAATTATATACACCCGGCTCAGCAGCGTCGGTAATCGCAGACCGCTTCAATTTCAGGCGCACAATTAGACACGCGAGATCTGGTAAGGCAGGGCGTATGAGTAATGCAACTGCAGCAAGTACGAGTACTTCTACCCGTAAATACTTGGTTGGGGTAACGACTGACTTCAGCGGCTATTAATAGCATTCCGCGTCTTTATTTGCCTCTTGATCTGCTCCGGCACCTACTTGCCGTAACTTATTTTAGGCTGAACTATCCGGAGCACTGCCACTGGCTGTGGCACCAGTGCCAGCACTGGGCGAGGCAATTACTCACTGGCAAGGGCAACTCCGTCAACAGATTTGGCAGCTGGGCAACATGGGGAGCATGCGACATGGGGCATGGGCGTGCTATGCTTATTCTGGGGGCGTGTTTAAATGGGCAGCGGTATCGGTTACAACCAGCAACTTGCAACAAATTAGCTGCAAAACGAGCGCGTGAGAAAAGCAAAGTTGTGCGGTCGCAGATCTTAAAAATAGCTCTGTGGGGCAGTTTTAAAAACGTGACGTGACATTGGGGGATTACCAAGGATCCCTAATTGGGCAGACTGACTCATTTGAAGAGTTTAAGTGTAATAGCCGAAGTGTGAAACAAAGCACAACAAATGGTTCTTGGGCTACTCTAAAAAGTATGCTACAAAAATTTTAAGAAGCAAAATTGTTAGAAAAAAGGAATCATCAATAAGAGTTTCTATATAATAAATACTTTTGATATTGTTTAAATAAAAAACTAAAGACAATTTCAACAGTCATATATGTACTTACCTTTGTTTTTCTTTAATTCGCTGAATGGGGCACTACTTATATCTGCATCTACCCATCTTAACTATCCTCGCGGAACTGGAATAAAACAGCTGCACAAACAATAGCACCAATTGCTAAATAAACAAAGGCTTGTGATTGGATTGTTGCAATTATCGAATGGCCATCGGAAACATTTGCCAAAACAGACGCCAACTTACCAACTTTTTATATCCAATCTAACAGATGGCCGGAAAAGAAGCATTTAAAGTATTCGAATAGATCGAAGAGAAACAACGCTTTGATAGTATTTCAAAATTTATTTTACTGATGATTAGTACTAAATAATTTTTGTTTTTCATCTTTTTTTATTCATTATTACCACTTTCAAATATTTTGGTTTTATTCTTGCAGTCTTAAAAATTTGTCTAAACAATAAATTTTCCATGTTGCCTTAATTTTGGGTGTCCTATAGATTTTTCTTTTGCTTGCTTTTCTTTATTCAATTTTTGACGCTAATGTTAAATTTGCTGAGAGAATTCCATTTGAAGAAAACGAATGCCAATGGCTAGTAGGGTGGCTGGGAGTCGGGGAGACTGGGCTGACGTACTTGTAGATTGGAATTAAATTGCATTAATTACAAATATACATATGCATGTTAGGTGTGTGTTTATGCGACAACAATGAGATTTGAAAAAGTCAACATTTTGTATTTGGATTCAGAGCTTTGTTTGGGTTATTAGTTTAGTTCGTATTTCCAAAATATTGTATAACATGGAAAAATTGTACACTGATATTGAGGTATTGGAAAAAATCGGCATATATGTTAGGTATGTACAGTACAGGACATTGCAAAAATGTACTTTAATGCTTAGGTAAATCTACTAGTTCGACATGCAAAAAATGGCATTGAGCTTGGTGCTGTTCTTATTTGGGTAAAAATTTGAAAATTCTTAACGAAAACCAAACAATATCCACCAACAGCAAAATAATATCCTGTTCGTATCATGGCAACTTAGGACATCTATATAACAAGTGCAATTCCTACTACATATATAATGTATCCTGAAAAGCTTAAAAATTGTTTCCATTCTATAATTGCTTGCGGTTCTTAATTTTTTCTATTTGTTGGTTCTATTAATTTGTTTCATTTTTTCTTTTTATGAACTATATAAAAATATTTGTTATATTTATATATTAAAATTCACAATTTTGGTTTCGCTCCATTCGCAAAAATATTTTGGTTTTGGTTTTTGTTTTTCTTCAATCATTTGCCAACTGCGCTGTTAGAAAATAGAGTTTGGAATACCTATTATTTTACGGAAAATATAAGGATTAAACTAAATACGCTCATCCATTCAATAACTGGCATGCATACACATTGATAGTAGGAGAAAAGTTTTCTAATATCCACATTTTCGCATAAATTCACGTCAACCTGTATTCGGACATTATATCAAAAGGATCCATTTTATTTCTTAGCCATGCATCTTCGATATTCATCTACGAGACTCAATTAATAAAAGTAAAATTTGAAGTAATTTACTAACTACTGTTTGCTTCTTTGTCATTTGCTTCATTCTTTTTTTTTTATCGATTTGTTTTTATAAATATAAATTACAGTTTTTAATTACAGTGCTTTACATTGGAAATTTCTTTAGTGATGCTGTGTATATATTAGATAATATCGTGCCAGCAATAGAATTACTATATTACTATGTTATGGAATCGAAATGGAGGCTGGAGTGGCGACACTGAAATTGCATTTGATGCAATATCGGCGATACCCAAAAAAACACAAAGCACTCCCCGATCGGAAAGTGACTGGGACAAGACACACACGCACAAAAATATACAAAATACACTTTGGGCTTAGATGTACGATGAAATAACAGCTACATAACAAACGATGCTGTCATTCGCTGATTCCTTTTAAAGCTTTTTGGCGCCCAATTTCATAGGCCCACTGGCTCGCTGGGCCCGACGAGCTTCCAGTTCCCTCTGTCGCTGCAGTTTTTTCTCCTCGCGCTTGCGACGCGCTTCATCCAGCTTGGCATTTCCTAAAAACAAATCAACATTCAATGTGTAAAAAAACACGCATAAAAATATAAAACTTACCCAATCCCGACTCCTCTAAGGGTTCAAATTCTCCATCTGCCCACGAGTCACTATTCCAATTGGCATTATGCGTCGAATTATTCAAATGCGACGAAGGCGGGCTAATGTTATTGCAATTGGCAGTGGCCGATGTGGGCGATGTATTGCTGCTGGAGAGATTGGGAAGCTCCTTTGGTCGCAGCATCGCCTGCTGCCCCTTGGAAGGCGAGGTGACGTGCGAGTTCAACTTGGCCAATGGTTCAATGAGGTCGTTTAGATCGTGCTGCTGCAAGTGCTGTTGATGCGACTGCAGCAGGGGACGCTGATGGTGCTGACTGGATGACGTGGTGGATGATATAGATTGTCTAGCCAGCTGTTGTTGCTGCTGCTCCTGTTCAGCCTGTTCCTCTTCCTCGCACTTCAAAATATTGTATGGCTTTAGTGAATATCCTAAAGTATTTAATTATATTCTCTTACCGGATCTTCTTCAAGGCTGCCCCACTCTTCGTTATCCCAGCCATCGCGTACTTCGTTCAACGCATTGGCAGCCATCGTGGCACCATTGTTGGAACTGGCTGCCAGTGGGCTGCTAGGATCTTGAGAGGTCTGTGAAAATGTAAAAATGCTTTAAAACTATTGCTTAATTCTTATTTATAAATACTTACATCCATTTCACCCCAGTTTTCGTTGTCCCAATCGTTGTTGCCATAATCCGAGGCCGAGGCGGAGGTATCATTGCTTTCATGCTCTAGCGAAGTCATTGAGGTAACACTGCTTGTGGTGGTCGATAAACTGCTACTCGATGGTTGCTCTAAATTAAAAAAATTTAGTTAAATATATTTTAAAAGTACTTATGCAAGCGAATAGTTACCCAGTGATGCGGGCTTTGACAGATTACGTCCAGTTAAAGGCGGTCTTGGTCGAGACGAATCACTTTGGCTACGATAGAACTTGGCTGTCACGGCAGTCACCGCCCATCCGGCCCAAGTAGCAGCCGCATTCCCAATCGATGGCGTGGCTGTATGTACATCCGCCTCTGCAAGAATATAATTTAAAAAAATTTTAAGCTTTTTTATATAATTTTTTCAATTTAAGAAGAGTATTCCTCGACATGGTTGCAGAACCTTTCGAATTAGAACTGAAAAGAAAAATTTACTTGCATTTTAAGAATAAAAGCAGGGAAAAGTTATTTTTATAATGATTTGAAACGGAGAGTATCTAATTAAATGATAAATATATAAGAACCCAGGTTTAGTAATAATTTCCAGCATCAAATAAATATAATTTTTAACAGAATGTTGATTAAGACGACAAATTACTCACCCATCGTCTCGCGCAGGCTGGGATCCTCGGAGACCTTTTCCAGTTTACCCAGAAAGCCACGAATAGTTTTGAATGCCGGATCACGGACCGTCTTCTCGGGATCCACGCTCAGGGAGCAAAGCGATGGTAGCACCCGGTTGGCCACCTCGCTAAGTAAAAAGTACTGCTGAGTGGCGGCCAGCGCCAGGACTCCAGCTACTCGAGCTGGTGGAAACGGGTCTCGCATGGCACGAATAAAGGCGGAGACCAAAACACGCTGGCGTACTTGTGGATGCAAATGCGGGGCAATCTTGCCCAGACAAACAGTCGTATTAGTTCGAATCCCACCCTGATCATCGCGAGCCTGTAGCCTCGCAAAGTGACGCAGCACCTCCACATTGAGATTGTTGTAGTTTAGTTTGGGTGCCAAGTGAATGATCGACTTCACCGTCTGCTCGCGTATGGTGGCGTTTGTGTCTAGGAAGCCGTGGGCCACTTGTGGAAAAATCTGATCGTTGACCACCTGTGGCTGGAGATGGGCAATGAATAGGTCCAGTTGCTGCAGCAGTCGTGACCGAGTCACACGATCCGTGGAGGCAAAAAGCTTAACAACGCAGGGTACAATCCGCTTTTGATACTCCACCTCATCCAAAAGTTTTCCAAGCTGCAAAAAAAGAAAACTTAACATTAATTTTGTGTTGCTATGCAATTTTTTGTCCAAAAACCACCTTAAACATTGGTGCCAAAACTGCGGATCCTGCATCTCCGTATTCATAGGCTGTTATCAGCTGTGGAAGTATCTTGTGTTTGCACACATTATCCGGAAAGTTGTCCAAGTGCGTGGTCAGGCCGCTGAAAAACCGATTCTTCTCCGCCTTGTCTTTGATTTGGATTTCCTCCAGAAAGAGTAGCGTATCCACTAGATCGTTCTTGAAAAAGCCACCGGGTTTCCGGCAGCGCGTTATTATATCTGCCGGATTGGGACGATTTGAGGGCGACGCTCCAACCAGCTCACAATAAAGAGATTGCAGCGATTTCGGGATATGTTCAATGTCCTTCAGGTTCGAACGTTGCTTCAGGACTCCGTTGAAAGCTTCCCATACCAAGCATCCCAAGCCCCACATGTCAACAGAACTGCAAGATGGGAGAGTCAAAAAAAAAAGGAAAGTAATAAAGGATTTTGATGGTTTACCATTTGGTGGCTGCCTTCAGCTTCGTCTGATCGTTTTTCTCTGGCGAATCATACACCTCCAGCGTCACAGGGATCTTGGCAGGAGGCATGGGATTCCCATCTGCCGCTGAAACATACTCCAGGCTGCCCAGCTTCCATTCGCCAGAGGCATTGACGAACACCGACCAAGCAGAGACATTATTGTGCCGCAGATTGCCATCGTTGTTGAGGAAGGACAAAGCACGCTAGAATAAATTAGATGGTTACTTTAAGGACTTCCATTTTTAGGAGACAATCGTGTACTCACTGTGATTTGGAAGATGCCCCAGGCCAGATATAGACCCTTTTGGACCGTGTCGGTGGCCAGTTTGGTGAAATAGCTACCCAGTGGCTCCACCGCCTCTGTCGCCACGTACAGCATCTTGTCCGTCTCCAGGGAGTCCAGATATTGGAGTATACTCGGGTGACGCAACGTTTTCAGCCTCTTCAGAGCCGCCTTGGCCAGTTCGCATTTGGTGTCAGAGCCGCTGCGGATGTCGTAGACGAAGACAGACACCTCCTCCAGGGTGGTCTTGCGCTTGGCCTTGTGCAGGGTCCATATGGAGTAGGAATCGAAGCCGCCCACCGGTTCGCCAATGTCGTAGGGGAAGTCTTTCGAGGAGTCGCGCGAGAAGAACGACCACATCATGTGTTTTGCTCGGCGGCTCAATATTTTGTTACTGTTGTGTCACGACGCAACAACAACTACAACTACTGCGCACACGCACACACACGCACACACTCACGCAGCTGTTGCTGTTGATTTTCTTTGGAAGGCACTGTGTTTAGAGCCCCACTTTTCGCCAGCTGGTACTGCCTGCACTTTGCCTTTTATCTTTACTTGACTTTGGGTCTCGTCTCTCGGTCTGCCTTGCCTTGCCTTGCCTCACCTCTCCTTGGTGCGTCAGCCAGCCCGCCTCGTCTCTGCGTCTTCTGCTGCCGCCCGTCTTTGATGCACTTTCAATATTTCAATCTTTCCGTCTCCTGGCCTCCGATGCGCAGCAACAATTTTCCGTTCCGTTTCCTTTTCCAGCGCTCGCACAGCTCGTCCAAGTTATTTATACCCTCGTTGTGGTTTTCGCGGTTTCATTGCTGGCGTTTGGAGCTTATTTCGGGATCGCTGATCCAGTTGTTGGCGGAGGCGGAGAGTTAATTTGGGTTCTTTTGCCGTAGAGTAATTCCAATCTTTTTCCCGAGTACGTCAGCAGCGAACAAGAGCAGGAAAAGCGGTTGCATTTTCGTTGTTATCGATAACGAGAAGTGCGGGAAATTTAAAAATTCCAATTATTATTTTTATTTTTAAATTATGTAAAAATGTATTGGTTTTAGCCGGTCCAATAGAAACAAAAATCAAACAATTATTGAATACATTGTTTTTTTTTTAATCTTTACTTCTATTTGAATTGAAATCTTTGTTTCTCTATTGTAAAAAGATATGTACAATTGTATATTCCCAAAAATTACATTATAAATAATCACCGGTACAATAAAAACAAAACATTTTACTTTAGAGAATATACACTTCATTTCTTTTTAAAGTTTAAAGTTTTATTTATTTTTTTAATAAACAAGACTTTATAGATTTTTTATATAAGATTTTTAAATCGCGTTTTTAACAAAGTCGATAGGATTTATAATGACATATAAAATATAACTTATTTTTAATTGTATTGTAATATAGTACAAAACTATGTTTCAAAATCAAAATAATGCAATTCACAACGATTTTTGTGTGTACGACGAGTTGGCAGCGCCATTCTGTGTTATAACACTCATTGTGGTGCAGCCAACTTAACGCAGGTGAATTTTCTCCGACCATTTTGCCGAGTTAAAATTTTGCTAATAAATCGGACAGGGAATCTTCGACAGGATGATGATGCAACGCACCCAGCTCTTGCTGCCCCTGGCTGTGGAGGCCACCGTGCTGGCCCAGCAGCAGCGTGGTATGGCCACCCTTAAGGCGATTTCCATCCGCCTGAAGTCCGTGAAGAACATTCAGAAAATTACGCAATCGATGAAGATGGTGTCCGCTGCCAAGTACGCTCGTGCCGAGCGCGACTTGAAGGCTGCTCGTCCTTACGGCATCGGTGCCCAGCAGTTCTTCGAGAAGACTGAGATCCAGCCCGACGAGAAGGCTGAGCCCAAGAAGCTGCTCATTGCCGTCACTTCCGATCGTGGTCTGTGCGGCGCTGTCCACACTGGTGTGGCCCGTCAGATCCGTAGCGAGCTGGCCAAGGACGACGTCAACACCAAGGTCTTCTGCGTCGGCGACAAGTCGCGTTCCATCCTTGCCCGTCTCTACGGCAAGAACATCCTGATGGTGGCCAACGAGGTGGGCCGTCTCCCACCCACCTTCCTGGACGCCTCCAAGATTGCGCATGAAGTGCTGCAGACTGGCTATGAATATACCGAGGGCAAGATCGTGTACAACAGGTTCAAGTCCGTGGTCTCCTACCAGTGCACCTCACTGCCCATCTACAGCGGATCCACTGTCGAGAAGTCAGAAAAGCTGGCCGTGTACGATTCGATCGACACCGATGTTATCAAGAGCTACCTTGAGTTCTCTCTGGCTTCGCTCATCTTCTACTGCATGAAGGAGGGTGCCTGCTCTGAGCAGTCCTCCCGCATGACGGCTATGGACAACGCTTCCAAGAACGCCGGTGAGATGATTGACAAGCTAACGCTCACCTTCAACCGCACCCGACAGGCTGTCATTACTCGCGAGCTGATTGAAATCATCTCTGGTGCCGCCGCCCTCACATAAGCGGGCAAGGACACACTGCAGTTCGAACAGCTCCAACGATAAAGCTAATTGCATATGGTGCCAGTCGCCTGGAGCAGCGTCTGGACCCCCAATTAAAGTTACAACAATTTCAAAATAACTCCCCTAATAAATAACGTGGAACGAACGAAAAAATAACTAATTAGTGAGGGTTATTTTTATTTTTGTGAAGTGGGAAATGCAAGGGTATCCCTGAAGGATATCCATTTGGAATTAGTGGAAACCTTTCCCATTAAAAATAAGTAAAAAAAACACCTCAATATTGGAACATTACGTATATTTAAAATTTCAATTTCCGAAAACGATACCTACACTTTGTGCTTAACTATGGAATTAAGGCATGCAGCTCTAATAGTTAGTGCTCAAGATCTAGCACATATTCTGGAGAACATTTAGGATGTAGACTCCAATGTCTTCGTCCTGATTGGTCCAGGAAATCAAGATAGTTTTTTGATTCGGATCTTTCTCATCTTCCTCCACTTTCACTTCGACGGACTCGATGAATATGGAACCGTTCTCCTGCATTGTTACCGTCCAACCGATTAGCTTCTCCTCCAGAATGGTTTTTAGCCTTTCGCTGGTGCGAATCGTTGGGCCCGAATCGTCCATCTTGACCTTTGACGTGAATCGCATAACATGCCGATTGATTCCGATTTCCTTGAGGGCATCCGTTAGGTTTTGCAGCATTATTCGATTGTCTTTCATTACAAGGACTCCGTGGATCAGGCGGCGCCGCTTGGGGTCCGGCGGCTGGGCGTTATACGTACGGGCCTCGGCTTTGAGCAGAGAAACCGATGCATCTACTGGGATTCTAACGGGTGTGGAAATCACACAGGTCTCTCCATTGGCCGGCATATAGGTTTCCAGATTGAACTCGTCCTTGATCTTGGACCGCAAAAACTTCATTTTTTCAGCTTCCCCGTGGACGAGCATTACGTTTTTCGGTTCGCAATTTTGGATTAACTGCATGATGCCTGAAAAAGGTAGAACGTTTGAAAATTATTCACTTTTTTTTAGATAAAAAGAGAGTTACCTTTGGCATCAGCATGAGCCGAAAAGCTCATGTATTCCACGGCCATTTTGACCTCCACGACTTGACGATTCTCAAACTCTACTTTCTTGGCTCCCCCAAGAATTTTGTTACCCACGGTTCCTTGCACACAGTAGCCGGGCATAATGACCATATTGTTCTCGTTGGGTGCCCACTTCTTGAAAATCTGCAGCGACAAGCCAGCGTGCAACATGCCCGGTGTGGCAAATACCACCATGGCACCAGGATTGTCAATGTAAGCCTTGTCGAATGGTTTTATGTGCTTAAAGTCAAACATGTTGCGGTGGACGAAGGTCTTGCGGATCTTCTGGTTCGTCCAAGTAATGAACATTTTGTAGTAGGTATTTGCTTTCTCCGTGAGACCCAGGGCAAAGTAAATGGGGTACTTGAGGTTCATGCGGTCCCAGTACGTCTCTAGGAGAATGCACAACTCCTGGGCACGTCCAAGGGCAAAGACTGGAATTAGGACCTTGCCACCTTTAGCCACACATTCGTGGACTTTCTTGAGAAAATCCCGTTCACGGCACCGCTTCGAGTCTCTGATAGTGGTGGCATACGTGCTCTCTGAGATCAGCAAATCCGGCCGGCACTTGTCGATCCAAGCAGCTCCCAGATGCCTATCCGGCGTCATGTTGTAATCGCCAGTGTAGACCACACTTTGAGAGCCGACTTTGATCCAAAACATGGCTGCGCCCAGAACATGACCGGCATAGTAGGCCTTGATCTCAAGATCCGTGTCCACCATCATGCTCTGATGGAGGGTGACGGGAATCACCTTCTTCATGCAATCCTTGATCATCTGGGTGGTGAAAAAGTTCGATTCCCCCTTCCGTTCTACGGCAACCTTTCGCATATCCTCCAACAGTATGGGGGCTATAGCCTTGGTCGGGTGGGTCATGTAGATCGGGCCTGTATAGCCAACAATCTCCGACATATACGGCAGGGCACCGCAGTGATCTGGAATGTACGCAATCGATAATCAACCGATTAGACCACCAATTTGCTACGAAGAGATAAGAAGTGGAAGCAACTTACCAAGGTGGAAGTGGGAAATGATCACACAGTCAATGTGGCTTGTGATGGGTCCATCCGGCACAATGTAGGAGAAGTCTGGGAACCGGCGTTCATCATTGTAGCCCATATGCATGCCGCAATCCAGCATTATGTTCTTGCCGCCCATCGAAAGCAGCAGACAACTGCGGCCGACATCCTGGCCAGCTCCCAGGGGGGTTATCTTGATGTCCGGCATGTCGTGTGCGGATCCCGTTCCGGCACTGACCACTTTTCCGGCTACTTCACTTTTAACTTGTTGCACTAGCAATCGAAATTGCCAAAGAAGTGGGCCGTGATTTTTGTAAACAGCAAGTGCGAAGGTTTAGAGTTGCCACACTGACGCGATCTTTTGCGTGTCAACACTGTTAAGCTGATAAAATCTAGATTGTCATCTAATTATGGTATAACATTATCAATAAACTGATAAAACTCACTATTTTTTTAAACAAATTTGAACTATAAACAAAACTTTATCTTTTACAAGCGTCCTTTAGTATGACCGTATATTGTTTGTTTTGATTGCGTTTTTTAGCACATTTATCAGAACAGTTAGCCGCTCGCCAAACCTCCTTAGAGAACACAAAACAGAGATAGCTTCTTATCAAAACGCGATTAAAAACTTCTGGCAGGATGCCCGACTCCCTTGAGGATACTTCCACCATATCCTTGAGGATCTGCCTGGAGGGCCATGCCAATGCCTTGGCTCTAAACAAGGACAACACCCAGATTGCTGTGGCCGGACGGAGCTGTAAGATTAGACCAACGAAGCTACCAACGAGATTTTGCGAGACGTTGCAATAATCATAATATATTCTTTTACCAAACAGTGCTCAAAGTGTACTCCATTGACAATGATGGATTCACGGAGTCGTGTAATATGCGTGGAGGAAAGAACCAGAACCTGAGCTACTCCTCCAACGACGTTGCCTGGTCTTCATTGGATAGCAATCTTCTGGCTACTGCAGCCACGAACGGGGTAGTTTCCGTATGGGATCTCTCCAAGTTCGGAAGGCAGAAACAACTCTTGGTCTACAACGAACACGAACGAACCGCCCATGCCGTAACTTTTCACAGCAGTGAACCGAATATCCTGATTTCTGGCTCTCAGGATGGCACCATCAAGTGCTTTGATATACGCTCTGACAAGTCCGTCAACACCTATTTCAGTAACTCGGAATCGGTGCGCGATGTCAAGTTCAGTCCGCATGTCCAGAACATATTCTCGGCCGTCTCCGAGAATGGAACAGTTCAGCTCTGGGACATGCGAAAATGGGACAAGTCTTTAGTACAATTTACGGCACACTACGGTCCGGTTTATACTTGTGATTGGCATCCAACGCGTAACTGGCTGGCCACCGGAAGCCGGGACAAGCAAATCAAGGTGTGGAACATGGACGGCCTGCCTGGATTGGAGCACACTATTCATACGATTGCCGGAGTGGGTCGCGTAAAATGGCGACCAGAGAGAATGTGTGTAGAAACTATACCTTCTTCCCATATGTTATTAAGTTATATATGTTAATTATTTTATATGTAAAACAGATATCACATTGCCAGTTGTGCTCTGGTGGTGGACTACAGTGTTCACGTGTGGGACATACGACGACCCTACATTCCCTTTGCTTCTTTTAACGAGCACACAAATGTAACAACTGGAATTGCGTGGCAGGGCAGCGATTCGCATTGCCTGCTCTCCACCAGTAAGGATTCCACCATCTATAAGCATGCCTTCAAGGATGCCACACGGCCAGCGTTGAAGGCTAATGCCCAAGGGGCTGGATTGGGTAGATTCGGAGACATCTCATTTGCCAACAAGATTAAGGAGTACGCACCCAAGACCAGTGGGGTGTCCAATACCAAGTCATCTTCTTCCTTTATGTATGTTGTGATATTCATAGTTTTTCGTCTATAAAGAATGTTTTTTATAGAAGTCGGCGAAAAGCGAACGTAGCTGGCTCTGCTCAGTTCCATTTGGATCATTCCAAGATGTACAAGTTTGCACTTAATGATACGGTACGATAGATAGCTTTAGATCTTTGCCTTAGTCTACTTAATCTTTCTTAGTTCCTTCAGTATTCTGGATACCCACTAAGCGAATGTGAAGCAAGGCCCACGCAGGAACACGAAAGTTTTATCGGCTGCGCCAGGGAACTTATAATCAGTGGCAAAAAGCTGGCTGAACTTTGTGAACATAATGCTGAGGTATCCAAAAAATATGGTAAACACAATGTAAGTATTTTAATTACACTTTATTACTTTACTAAACCAATTATTTTAGGCCTCTACTTTGTGGAACTTCATAAAACTCTTTTACGGCAGCAATCACTTTGAACCACCTTTTGAGCATCGCTCTTCTTTTTCGAATCAAAAAAATCCGATGAACTCGCGACGTGCCACGCAAGTTGCCAGTGATTGGCCGCAGCAGCGGAATGATCTTGGCCAGGATCTCAATGGTAATACACCTGAAACAGCCAACGAAATTTCCGTGGCTAATGCGGATGATGATCCACTCGGTGGTAGTGGAGTGGAGCATCCACCAACAAGCTCTGTGATTCTCTCCGAAACGCAAATAATCAGCGAGATTACCTTCGACAATTTCGAGCTGTTACGCAACGGATTTATTTATGTGGGTCCAACGGAGTGCGCCAAGGCATTAGCGTTTCCCGCACTGCATCATGATGTTCAGGCAGCACGACCCCAACTAGATCTCAAGGCATCAGATCACGAAAAGTCTCCTGTAAGCCTTCAAGTTAGGCTACACTTTCGGTTTACTAATTGTTTGTTCTCGTTGTAGCCCCCTCATGTACCCACGGTTTTAAAAGTTAGTCATGTTCCTCCAATCCCAATGTGGGAGCCCCATAAGTTTGTGTGTGATGCACTTATGCTGATGAACGATGTGGGAGATGTGCAAACGGCTCTAACTGTGCTTATTTCTTTAGGAGAAGCTCGCAAGCTATTGCCAATTGAAGATACTTTGGTGGTAAATGCAAACTACACATCGAATTTAAACAAATTTTATTTCTCATTTCGTATTTAATTAAAAGGAACACTGGTTTCATACTTACGTGGACCAATTGCATCGGTATGAGCTTTGGAATGAGGCATGCGAGGTCATCAATCATTCCTGGCTACGTTCAGTGCAGCAGCTAAACCAGCACTCTACGGCCATGCACCTAAATTGTGGAGAATGTGGTCGACCGATGGGCGGAAAGGTGGGCTGGTATTGCGACAAGTGTAAGTCCATGCAGTCAGCCAAGTGCTGCGTCTGCGGTCTCATTGTGCGAGGAGTGTATGCCTGGTGTCAAGGGTGTTCCCATGGCGGGCACATTGAACACCTGCAGAAGTATTTTGCCAAATACTCGAAATGCCCAAAATGCGGACATCACTGTGCCTATTCATGAAACACTGAGGAAGCTGAGTTTTCTCACCTACTTTGAGTCCCTATGTAAATAGACAAAACTTAGCCCAATAAGTACGTTGTTTTTGCAAATATATAAAAATCGTTATGAAAATGTTAAGTAAAATGGTTAAGATTTGAATATTAATATATAAAACTTTTAAAACAAATTGCTCAAATTTGAATGTTAATATTTTTACATAAAATATATTATATTTCAAAATTCGTTTTGCTAATGAACTGCTCCTGTTTCCAAGTGCAACAAATGTCAAAATACTTTTCCCACTTTCTTATTTATAGATTTAAGTAGTGTTTTTTAGTTTTTGTGTAATTTTTATTTATTTATGTATATAAAATGTAAGTACTACTTGATGAAGGTGCTTTTGAAAGGTAATATTACAACAACCTTTTTAGTTGAGAGTTGAGCCGCACACATTCAGTAGCAAAAGGGGGAGAAAAAATTATAAAATTGAGAGTTCTGTAAGGATTAAAAACAAGAAGGCAACGACAGTTGCTGTTGTCTTTGACTAATAACTAATTGTATGTCCTTGTGGGTGGCTTACAAGGACACCACCGCCTGCCAGCGCTGTCCAAAATCCATCGTGCCTTAGCGCAATGGAATTTCGACAATGCAAAGCTATATTTGTGTTATTGATTACGGATGTCCAAATAAATGTTTTTCTGCATTGCGCTTTGCGCACTTTTCAGCCTTCAGATGAGTGGGGATCACTCAAAGCTTGGACTTTGGAGCAGCGTTGGCGGCTAATTGTCAAGAGGCAAAATCGAGGCTCACAGTTTGGCAGGAGTCGCCCACTGTTCCGCTGGAGCCAGACGAGGTGGCATTACGCTTCAGCGTCGGTCCTTCATCGTAGCGAATGGTCATAGAGTTTGAATTTCCAGGGATGAGCACGTAGCCAAGAGATTCGTAAAACTTAATCAGCTTATCCTTGCAGTCCAGCGACATTTTATAGCAGCCAAGCTCTTCGGCCAGTAACGAGACTGTTACCACGATCCTAAAGAAAAGATTAGAATACCGATCAGAAATAACAATGGAAATAAGCTTGCTTTCTTACAGCTTGCCAAGTTGTTTGCCGCGGTAGGTATCGTTTACTACTACATCCTCTAGGCGGCCACGCTGCAACAAAATTAAAACAAATTAACAACCATTACATTATTTAGTAATTTTTGTACTTACCACAGCACAATTATGAATAAACTTGCGTTCAATAACCAAGGATGCAGCTCCAATAATCTCATTCTTTCTTGTGTCCTCAATAACAGTCACAAAATAGTCCCCGCTAGCTTTCATTTGCGAAAAGCGGGCTGAGAAAAAATTAAGAAATTTTATTAAATTTATTGAATTAGTTTTAAACTAAAAACTTACTCAAAAACTGTGTGCGACTGACATTGCCAACATGCGTGAGTTGGGAGAGAAGTTGCAGGAATCCACGATCGTAGTCCGTATCCTTCAGTGGTCTCACCTTCATCCAGGGTTCTCCGGGATTGGCTGCCGAAATGAAAGGCTTGAACTTGGCTGGGCTACGATGAAAGTCAAGCTTTATCAGCAGACTGGGATCATACAGATACGTCTCCTCCTAGAACAGAGAGATAGATGATTGATTTTATATTGATTCATGGTAGATTACAAAATTAACTAATGGAATCCAAGTTTATAATTGAACAGGCTCTTTTGGATTCGATTTTATTACCGTATATTGCACCATTTTGGCAATGATCTACACGTCAGCAAGAAACGGCGATGGAGTTGAAAATGAATGGCAACTCAGTCAACAGGTAAGGGCGGTGCGACTTTGACGATAACAGGAATGGTCCCAAGAACTGGTTTCCTGCACCCAACACTTTCGACTCGATGTCCAACTGGTTTAGTTTTAGGCGCATAAATTAATACATAAAGTAAACCGGTAACATGCGTACGACAATGCCTACTAGACACATTTATTGATTTTGGTATGTTTTGGTTTCAGCCAGGATTAAAAGCAAACTACACAAAACGTGATTCCCAAGGTCGCGGTGACTGAACGGACACATGGTCGAGTAGTTTGCTTGTTTTCACCTATTTTTAAACATCGGTTGCCTTGCTGGCAAAATGTTTTCCCTTCCAAAAGATATAATATACCAGCACTTACCATGATTTTATCTAATGCCAGATAGTAGTGATGAAGCACCAGTTATCACTATCTTTCTAGTCACAAAAACGACACCAAAACAGAGGCGGAAGTTTTCCGGCAGCTTTTATCAACGAAGTTTTGTAGTCGACTGATGGGAAAACACAAGCCGCGCTAAATTCACGCCAGCCCCAGCAAGCCGAGTGCTAATTGGCAGTCGTGGAGAGGCGAAATAAACTCTTGAAATGAATATAAAAATGCAATTTCAACGCAGAAATGACCCTGAAGTTGGTGCCGAGTGAATGTAAACATTTGAACAGCTGATTGGAAAGAGAAAGGTATGCTACGGGGGAAAATAGAGCTAGAGCCCAGCTGCAGGTGTTATTGTTTTGTTTTCCGATCCAGATAAGTTATTTCGTTCCCAAATCGGTTCCAGATTGACCAAGACATGCGCTTAAAACTCCTCCATTAAACTGAGGGAATAGAAATCATTAAAGATCAAAGCCTTATTTTTTTGCATAATCTATTACCCCTGGCCACTGCTCCTCAAGGATCTACAACTGCGCGTCGGTTCCTTGGATATGTACATAGCTGGAATGCTACGTTTCCATCCTGTAAATAGAAAAATTATTAAATAAACATGCTTAAAACAAAAAATTGGGTGTTTTAGTATTGGGCGCCATTTGTTTAGAAATAGTAGCGGCATGAAGATCGTACAAATCCAAAAAAGGCATTTAAAAAGTAACTTTTTGTGGAAGATTTTTAGCAAATACCATTGAAATTTCTCTATCAATTTGTATTTAAATAAAATTGGTAAATAATAAATTATAAAATGCGGGACAACAGTGTTGATAACTAATTCGTAAATGTCAAAATTCCGGCAACGCCGTTCCGCCGTTTTATAAGGTTGGAAAGCGCGGATATATCGATGTAAACACGACGTCCCTAAACTGAAGACACAGCGCTCGCCACAAGACTCCTGACCTCGGATCTCCTCTCGGCCACTTAAATACGCGAAATCAGCCAAAATTATTCGCAATATGGACGAGTCGGAACTGCTCTTCAACCTGTTTTATTTTCTATTCTGTATGGTCATCATCTACCCCCCTGAAGAGTTCCAACGGCTGGGCTTCACCATCGAGCAGTTGTTCGCGCGTTTCCTGGGTGACGAGTACCTGGATTTCGTGGGATACCATCTGCGCCGGACTTCGCTGAACCTTTTCGTGCACTCCTGTCTGCCGTTCTCATACTTTTTGATTCACAGGCTCAAGTTTTCCGTCTTCGCCACCCAAGAACCTCTCGAGGACTCTGAACTCGATCCGGATTTTCCTATGCCGCAGGAGGCAGTTGCCTTTAAAACGCTTACTTGGAAGACGGCGCAACGGTTTAGCGTACTGGCCGTGCTCGCCGTTCCTGCTCTTATATTTAACTGGCATCAACAGAACTGGAGGCGGCATCCGATAAACAAGTCCCTGTCCAAGTACTCGAACTCGAACTCACAGGGAAGCTATAGTGCTGTGTCTCGGGATATTGGGAATGAGTTTCGTCGTCCGGACATTTACAAAAAGAAGCTAAACTCTATCAGCACTGTAATTGCAACCGAGAACTGGATAATCAAGACTACCTTGTACAATGTCCACTTTGCTCACCAAAGTAACACGGCGCTCAGTGTGGCTAAGGTCAGTTACATCTATTCCATTTATTTAAAAAAACTGGTAGAATTTACTTTGTTTTTTTTTCAGGCGGAGACGTACAATATTTCGCACCATGACCAAAACGACACATTGCAGATGATCAGCATTATAGTGCGTCCAATGCGGCAGGGCGTAGCTGATTTTCACATTCGCATCAATGCTTTGGAGTTTCGCAATCTGGAGGACCGTGTGCGACGTCCCATAGCGATTCCTTCTAATATACAGTTTCACCGCAATGTCATCGATCGTTTCGTGGACGTGTTTAAAGCACAAGTCGCCCTTAACCCTCTATTTCGTTCGGATGCCACGACAGACAAATGCTTTGCGTGCATGCTAAACGAGCCGAACACAAAGATCCACAAGCAATGCGCGGACCTGGATCGCAATGGCGTTCCTTTAGCCGAAGAGGCTTGCTGCTCCAACTGCTACTGTCGGCCAATGTGGTGCGTCGAGTGCTTGGCCCGGTGGTTTGCTGCCCGCCAAACAGACGTGGATCGGGAGGTGTGGCTGGAGCAAAAATGCACATGCCCGATGTGCCGGGCAAAGTTCTGTATACTGGACGTAAGCTTTATAAGAGCATCCGACATGTCGTCAGCTTCCCAGCCCAGTGAGACTAATGCTTCGTGATTTGATACTGGGCTAAGGTAACTGATTAACTGATAAAGCGCATATATAGAACTCTTAAATTGAACCTCGTTCTTTATTGGTCAAATTTGATTGTAATCACTTTGACTAAATGTAAGACTTACAATAACATAGATGTTAACTTAAAGATGTGCATATAGTTTAGTGCAATTATCACGAATTAATACTTTTTAAATCTAAGCAAATTAACATGCAGGAGATAAGAATTTTTGATTTAGTACGATCGTTCCAAGCTTGGAAGGAGATAAGTGATTGTGTGCGTCACATGCCTTACTAAATATTAAAATCAGGGCCATCAAGTCGTCTTTGCAAAGAGTATTCGTCTTCCTTACTAACTATTGCAAAACTAAGACCCTTGGCTCATCACCCTCCCATCCTAGCTCCCTTGTCTAGCTCTCCCCAATTTAATACAATAATGTCATAACATGCTGTTTTTGCATGATATTGTAGACTGTATAAGGAAAACACATAGTAAATATAGCCAAAAGCTTATGAAGGTGTCGTCTATCTATAAATTCGTTTCGTAAAAACTTTTATAGCTTTCCGTTTTGTCACGTTGACTTCGTGCGGATGTTGCTGTCACCGCGGAGGATCCTGAGGTTCCATTGGATGAGGGTTTAGTCAAGGCAATGTTGGGAGAGTTCCGCGCCGTTATCTGAAAAAGAATTGCTTATTAAATAAAGTCGACACGGGAAAATATGGGGTAAAACGGATGCATTAAATTAGACCAAAGCGTGATAAGTGGTCACAACAATCACAGACGTTGAAAAATAATCAAAAGACATGTTCAATCACCAGTTTTATTATGATTTAGTCCCTGATTTTAATCTAGCCTCAACGCATTTATTTAGAAAGCTTTTTTGACAGGTTGCCGTCGCTCCGTGCACAGCCACTTATTGGTCTATATGTACTTGTAATTCGTAGAAAAGAACCATATTCAGTGACAAACGGTTGCCATTCGTTGCTATATTTTTGGGATTTTGGTTTTTATACATACATCGATAAGGCTTTTATATGCAATATCTGATAGTGATTACTGAAGTGTTCCATATGGCTTCACTAAGGAAACTTTCCGGCGCAATCCATACTTCATGTAGATACTTTTTCTATAAACAAACGTAATTTTGAATATTCAAATGGCTGTTTTGCACCAATCTTTGTCTTTCTTTGATACTACAGAGCCTGCTAGAATTTATTCTGGGTATGAAACTTGCTTGTTTTCTATAATAACTTAAACTAAAGCCATTGTAGCTTAACATTACCCAGTAGCTGTTTGACACAGAATAAGTGCACTTTAGAAAGAATCTTACAGACCGGACGTTCCTATATTTACTATTGAATATGACTTTAGAATAGAATAGAAAGGATTTGCAAGGATATCTAAGCATCAGCATCTTATCTTGCTTGTCAATTGCTAATTTTTATATTGTTAGCTGATGAACTGGTCAATTGAAACCTTAATGAATGAGGAGTTTCGAATTTATGTTTTATTTTCACGAAAAGCTCGAATTAGCAACATATTTGCAAATTTCTTCCAAGTTCAATGCTCAGGCGATAATGACTCGACGAGAAGTTAATTCGACTGTCGATCGATCGGTCAATGCATTATCGTTGCGTAAGAAACTCAATATAATAAATGTACACATTGCACACCCCTTTGAAACAGAAGCCATACTTCCAAATTTTACGTTACTTAATTCGCTTGGTAATGAAATTGATGCGTTGCCAAATATAATACATTCGCGTGCCTTTTTTTAATTCGACTCTGGGGTACTTTTACCCTGAGAATACATTTGTATTTTTGTAGGTATTACGGCGAAAGTTAGCGACATTACTTAGCACAGGGGTCGTCCGTCGTGACGCCAGTAAATTTATAACGAATTTATAAGGAAAGGTGTGTTTGCCGACCGATTGGAGGAGGGTCGGAAACCGTCTGAACCAGAACCCAGAACACGGCCAAAACAAAAAGGAACTCGTTCATGTACATAGTATATTGATCTTGCTTTGTTGTCGGTTTGGCTCGTGTATTACTTTCTGTACTTGCAATTTTGTGATAAAAGGCCTTTTGCAAAATTAAACAAACAATACCAAAAAGTGCGCAATGTTTTGGCTGCATTTTATGAGCCTTTTTATTGGGCCTTTTGTCTGGAGTCTGAAGTTTCTCAAAGCGTTTCTTTATGTATGTATATTCCTTCTATAAGAGAGAGTGGCTTGTCTGTACTTGAATTAATATATTACTAAGGCCTTTACAATTAGACAAATAATTTTCGGTATCTTCAACAAAGTCTTATACGTAAAATAAAATAAAAAGTCCCTTTACAATCTAATCTTATCGCTACGTTTTTCTTTACATATAAATCTTGGCAATACTTCTTACCTAAGGGCAAAGTACGCAAATATTGGAGTTTCTATTAGAATTGCGCATCTGAGAAAAGTACTTTAAACTATACCCAAATACAGGACCCTATTTCTCTTTTTGTATCACTAAAAAACCTTTCCACTTAGACCTAAACTTTCCACTTGAAGATCACTTCACAGATCCCTCACCTATGAACTTTGCTACCATTGGTGGAGTTTTCGATTTGCATCCAAAATTCACTTTTCGCAATATGGGTCTGACCAGCTGAATGGGCTCAAATTGATAATGAATATGACTAAGTGGGAGTGGCGCACCTTTTCGTTTTCTTTCGAGGATCCAGAAGCACTGTTTACATCGAAAAGTTTACCATCGACCGCATCCCGCTTCTTGTTCTTTGACCTGAAGCGGCCAGAACGGGAAATTGAAAAGTTCCGCCATTGATGGCCATACTCGCATCGATTCTCTTCCTCGTTGAGGACGCTGTCCAAGTAATGTATAGTGGGCTCGTGGGCGGCTGTCATTGTGTTGCTCTTCGGCGATGGCCTTCACTAAAAAGTTTTGGTTGCTGGTGGTTTGAATACGACCCGAATCAATTGATAATGATAACGCGAAAATACATAGGCGATAGGTGATAGGCGAGCTCGCACCGCAATTAAAGAGGAGGCGGCGGTGACGACAACAAAGGCGGGAGGGCTCTGACTGGGTCGATCCAGTGTTCGACTGTTCCCGTGGCGCGTGTGGTCTGCGACTGCCGACAAGTTCCAATCGTAGCAGCTATTAACCGAAAACGCAAAGAAACGACCGCGGGCGCAGCACGGTGCTGGCTCCAGGCCAGCTCTCTGGGACAAAGAACAAACGCAGTTTGCTGGAGTCGGCGATGACTTTTGTTGTCTCGAAGGGAGGAGAAGAAAGAAAGCAAGCCCGAGACGAGACCGAGACCGAGACCGTGAGATTGCTCCTAAAAGTTCGAGCCTGTGCTGGCCGCAAAGAACACAAACTCTAAGCTTATGGCCAAAATAAATATGTTCATATTTGCATATTTTTTCCCCTTTAGAGAAATTTAATTAAGATCTCTTTCAAAATTGTCTTTAATTGTCATTATTATATCTATAAGCGAAATTGACAACTTTTTAAAACAAAAATACGCTAAATTGCCAGCACAGAGTAAGGCCAAAAGCAAGTTTAAGCCCAAAGAGCTATCATGAAACTAAGTATAATAATAATGATACTAATATTTTGTTATTAATAATTTAAAATAAATGATGATAAACTGTGATGTAAACTGTGTTATCAATTACTTTAAAATTGAAAAAAGAAACCTTCGATGCAATGGTAGTATTTCTTTTCGAGTTTTCAGGTGCCAAAGCAAATATAACCAAGACAGGCTATGGCCAAAACCGACATCACTGAGCCCCCGGTATTATATACCTAAGTATGTTTGTTCATATGTAAGCAAGAGAAAAGTAAGGTATACCTCTGAATACTCTAATATATCCATTAAAATGAATATTCAGCTTTAAACAATAATTACATGCAGCTTGCAGCATTATTGAAATTTTAGTAAAACCAATATATTTTTCCTTTTAACATAAAGAATAGTAAGCGGACTATAGTATCACCCATATAGTTCAGTGGCTCTTAGGGCATTATAAAGTCTTTTGGAGAAAAGTTAGCTCCCCATCATCCAATCTTCCAAATGCACACCGATAAGTTGCGCTATACCTGTTCTGTCGATGATAAGCGCAAATAGACAAAACTAACACACAACTTGCTAACAATTATAAATGATTAGATCGCTTTTTGGAGCATTCACTTCGGACAGTTCTTTAACAGTATTTCCGTCGATATGGCAAGCAAACAGCAGACGTTGGATCGTGATCTCTATATATGAAGTATACAAAACCAACGTTAATACATAAGTACTATACATATACGAGTATGGGACTGTGGCTCCTGGAGAAATGCAGCTTGTCACCTGGGGATAGGTTTCATTGCTGAGCAGTGCATGAAGTGGCGGGTTTCAGTATCTCAATGACTCAGCAGAACAGCCACTTACATTATATAAATATTTATATTATATTCACTTTCTTGAGAGGTACGAATGGGAGATATCTTCAGCAGTAATTGTATAATCATAGAGGGTGCTCATCTAAGAAACCAATTTTTTTAATATAACAAAACAATTCACAAATTTATGGTTGTAATTCACCCACAGCCAAGGGCTTTCGCATTTATATATTGTATTTACATAGGCAACTTTGTATTTTACAAAAGTGGTAACGTATAAATTCAAGTGTGTGGAAGCCTATACATATATTTTTATGTACTATATATCATATCATTAATTTCTATGCAGGGACATGGCGGATATACTTGTATAATGTTAATGTTAATGTTAACGAAATGTTTGCCAATTCAGTTTGGCATTTTTTTTGAATATACATTTATTTCCCTGGTCAATACACACAGTGCACTTTAACAATAAATTTAGCTTGATTTCTGCAGAAGCTTTACCGGAATTCCAACCTTTCCATACACAACTTATATAGGGTACGTATATGAACGTATCCTGCACGTTTGAAAGGTAAAACAATTAATTAAAGACAAACGATAACTTGTAAAAAAAAAACACTTGGCCTTAAAAATGATATTTGTTTCCTTCTTCTGCTCCGCTCTGCTCTGCTTCCTTCTAGACAACGCTTCCCCAATTCTCATCATGGCGGTCGCGTTCGCGTTCACGTTCACGTTCGCGATCTCGCGACGACGCTGGCACTGGCCGCTGCTGTGGTGGGTGGTTTGGCTGTTCCTGGCGGCCAACACCAGCGGCATTGTTGTTGTTGCGCTGAACAAAGTTGCGAATGTTCTCCTCCGTGTAGTCAACAATCCGACGCTTTTTGCGTCGAGCATACTGCTTTTGCTTTAAATAGATCTTTAGAATACCTTTGACTGTAATAAAGGTAAGTCCTCCGAGCAGGGTACGATGCAGTGTGTTGTCCACGGAGTCAAATAGAATTCGCCCAACAATTGACGATATGGTGGGCAGAAGAAGGGCCCCGCAAAAGACCCGTGTGGCAGATACTGGATCAGACAAAGCGGGTGTAGCCGGATTACTAGTGCTCTGCTGCTCATCTTCTTGGTTGCTTCTAAAAAAAAAAACACGATTAAGCGCTTTTATAGATCTTTGTAGAAGGAGTATCTTACAGGTTCGGGTAGATGAGGTTCACAAAGGGAAACTTCCGGACCACAGTTCCGCGATTGCGAATTAATCGCAGTAGAGCATCCTCCCAGCGAATTAAACGGCCGAGTACCAGGCCAACAGGTATGGCAGGCAATCCGATCAAAAGGATAAGAGGGTCGCCAGCCTCCATTATAGACATACCGTGCTCATGACCCACGATCTAACAATGATATATAAATAATAGCTAAACAAATAAATACGGGTGGATGCGAGTTACCTGCAAAAATGTCACCGCTCCATATGTAACGGCTGTCCAGTACAAAGAGCCCACGAAGAAACCTGCTGCCAGAAACGGACTAAGACGCTTAATGAGATTGTCCATCGCCTCGAGGGCACCGCCGAACTTTCCCATTTGGGGAAACACAATGATGTACTCCGTCTGACACTGCGGGCAGGATACGGAGCGCAGAGCGTTTCCCTTTTGGGTCTTCTCATCAATCCAGCGATAGAGACAGCTCTGATGCACCCACTTGGTGGTGCCGCGGCATTGACATGGCTTTACCCACGCAGCCAGTCGATTGTCCTCGTCGGTGGCAAAGCAAATCCAGCAGCAGCGCTCCGCCTCAATTTCTCCACCTGGTTCTCCACCAACCAAAACGGTTGTGGAAGTCGCACCATCTGTCGGTCCTTTGTCGCCAAGGGCGTTAGCGGTGGCAGTTAAAGTGACTGGCCGTGAGACACTCTCCACTGATACAGTGGTTGAGTTATCACTGGCTCCTGGAGCCGGGCCACCGCCACCAGGAGCGTCTGCGTCGGGGGAGGGCGCCACGGCTTGGTCAGACATCGTCGCTGAAAATGTCACAGCTGCACTTTGGGTTGGCTCAGTTGCGTGCAGTCGGCTTTCTGCACGTCGGCTCAGTCGCTTTTTGTCGATTCTAGATTTTCACTGCTGTGTCGAGCGTATGTAAACCCTTTTATTATATGATTCAACGAAACTAAGGCGAAACTAAAATAATTTGATATATATTTGCAGGCCACATCCGATAGGGTTTCGATGTGACCAGGTAGCCGTTGTTCGATGGGATGGGCTGATGCCAGCCGCGCGGCTCTGGTCACACCGATTATTTTAAAATTACCATCCTGGCAAGTCCTTAAAATATCAAGGCGAGTCGTGAACCTGTGAACTTTGACCTGTTGATAAAAAATCCTCCTGAAACAATTGAAGCGTTGCATTTGGATTTATGCAAACTAGAAATCTTTTCAGAAATATATTTTTGTAAATGTTCCATTCGAAACGCTAAGGAATCTACATTGCAATTGTCGCGACTATACGCTTATGTTAAATAATTTTGCATACAGCACATTAAAATTATAACAAGAAAAGCGCGTGACCCGCTGACATTGACCTCTGTTGACCGTCAACTTTGACGTCTTTGCAAACCGATAGTCTTGGTGCTAGTCTAGTTCGTTGTTAACATTCTGCCGGCTCTGACGCGTGACCTGGTCCTCAGGGTCCTCATCGTCAAAGCCCGACAATAGGCGGTTAAATATGTCACCAAACATCCCTCCCAGTCCAGTCGGACCGACATTGGTCGATTCCGGCTGCTCGTCGAAATAGATCACTCCGATCTTAGCCACATACTTCAGGAACGACGTGTCGCGCTTCAGCGACGGGTCGTAGAGTTTACGCAGGGCTCTAAAACCTGCCACCCGCTTTGCGTCAATGAGCCGGAACAGGAAGTACAGGAAGTTGACAAGGGGCTCCTTGTAGGGAAACTCGTGCCGCAACAGTTTCGCGTGGAACCTCGTGTACTCCGTAAAAGTATCCTCAGCGGTCTTGCGGTCCTTTAACGAAAGCTGTTGCAGCACTGCCTGCACCAGAAACAAGTCCACCTCGCTTTGAAAGCCCCTACTCTGGCTGATTTCTATGAGGACACGTCCGCAGAGGCTGCCGTCCTGGCAGAGTAGGTAGTGATGCCGAGCCGCCTCCACGTTGCCCTCAGTCCAAAAGACATGCGCAATCAATTTGTGCAGAACCGGATGTCCGTACTGGCCATGTAGCGCGGTGCTCCACTTAATAGCTCTTTGCTGGAATGATAACACGTTGGTTATGAATAATATTTACTATGGAAGCTTCTAGAACGTACGATCAAGGTCTCGCGCTCCACCGTCGAGGCACTGAGACCACGGATCAAAGCACCCATTCGGGGTACCCATAGAAAGTTGTCAGAGTCTTCGGGCTGCGGCCCCCGTTTCTCCAGTGTATCCACCAGCAGCAGGCATAGGTCCGCCGCACTGCTCTCCTGCCCCTTGGCCATAAGTTGCTGAGCTCCGTCGAAGAGCAGGTCCAAGCAGTCTTGGTAGCGCTTCTGGGCCGTGTAACGGAAGTAGAGCGTCCTGTACATCATGTGCGCCTCGTAGAATTCGCCCCCGGCCAGGGACTGCGCCAACTTGGCCAGGACGCGACTTACTCCGCGCTGGGCAGTCGCTGCCGAGCTGCCACTAGCTGCTGCACCTGTTTCGGCGGCGGCCATTTCCCCTGCTAGCTCGGTTGGTTGCTACGCTTTTACGCGAACTTTTCAACTTTTTGGAATCCTGATTTTACTATTTTATTGTATTTACATATAGGGCAAGAGGAAGAGTGACATTACCAATGAGACGAGGGTGAACCCGTGAATGGCTATTACGTATGTATGTACAATATATGTATATACATATTAATATGATTCTAGCAAGTTATATAGCCAACTATTCTCCCAGCCATGAAATAAAAATAAAACTGCATATTAAAAGCTTAATTTATGATTTAATTTGTGTTCGATTATTACCTTTAACCAGATGACCTATCGATAACGTCGGCGTGTCCCTGCGAATGGCGTTCTTGTGTCTCAGCAAACAACAACGGCGGAGCAGCTGATAAGCAGGACAGATTTGGTGATTTTCGCCAACGTTTGTCGCAATGGACAGTGAGCTCAGGGAGAAGGAGAGCGACTCTGGGAAGGAGGAACCCTCCCAGAACGGCATTATCGCCAGGAACTTTGTTCCTAATCGGTGGGTGAAGCTGAACGTGGGCGGACAAATTTACGCTACCACCCTTGACACTTTGGTGGGAAGGGAGCCGGACTCGATGCTGGCCCGAATGTTTCTACAGGATGGCAGCATGAAGCCTAGCGAGCGGGACGAGCAGGGTGCCTACCTTATAGATCGCAGTCCACGATACTTTGAGCCCATTATAAACTACCTGCGCCACGGCCAGTTCATCTGCGACTCAAACATCAGTGTGCTGGGCGTATTAGAGGAGGCACGGTTCTTTGGTATATACTCACTTGTGACGCATCTGGAGGAGCGGTTGGAGCAGCAGGACAATCCGCAGTCGGATGACAGGCCTTTGACTCGCATGGATGTTATTAAGGCCATCATTCAGACTTCTGTCATTACGGAACTCCGTTTTCAAGGTGTTAACCTATCAGGAGCTGATTTACGAAAATTGGATTTTCGAAATATAAACTTCAAGGTGAGAAAGTCAACTACAATGAGAGGACTATTTATTCTATTCCCTATTCCTCAGTATGCCAACATGTCGCATTGCAATTTGTCGCACACAAACCTCAACTATTGCTGTTTGGAGCGGGCGGATCTGCAGTACGCCAACCTGGAGTGCGCCCAGCTGGTGTCCGTGCGCGGTCTTTGTGCCAATATGGTATTATAGTTTTTTTCAAGCACATTTATCTTATACTCAATATAGTTTTTAATTTTAGGAAGGAGCTAATCTACGCGGATGCAACTTTGAAGATCCCACCGGAAAGAGAACCAACTTGGAAGGTGTCAATCTAAAAGGCGCCTGCCTTGAAAGCAGCAACATGGCGGGTGTGAATCTACGCGTAGCCAATCTTAAGAATGCCAATATGAAGAACTGTAACCTACGTGCCGCACTTCTGGCGGGAGCCGACTTGGAGAGATGCAACTTGTCGGGCAGCGATCTTCAGGAGGCGAATCTAAGGGGCGCCAATCTTAAGGATGCAGAACTGACGTTGATGGTTACGCCTTTGCATATGTCGCAGGCAATTCGCTGATCAAATCATTTTTTTTAAGAAGGGGACAATACCATGTGCAATTACATATCACATATTGGCTTAAAATAACTTAATTGTAACCTTTTTATATGTAAGTGAATGTAAATAAGTGTTTTTAACCTTAGAAATTAAAATTATCAGTATTAGGAGAAATGGTTTTAATTATTCTTATACAAGGGTAGGTTGTAATCGTTAAAGTGGTTGGGGACTATAGGTAATTATTCTTGTCCCAGCATCAATAGAGGAGTTGATCTAGACATGTGGGTTTTTTCTACGCAAACTAGTCTCACTTATTAAGTTTAAAGCTCTGCAACTATAAATATATCGGAAATTCGAATTTAAATTTGGCGCTCTGATTAACCGGAACCCGTCTAAAAGTGTTGAAAAATAGTAACCTTTGTAAGACCAATCAGAATATATTGGAAAATACAGTTACAAATATCGATATTTGATACGATACTTTTTTTCTGGCCATCATCTGGCATCGTCGTGCTGTAGCCCCAAACGTCAAAATCAAACAGCAAACGTCAGAAACGTGGTTTTTTTTTGTGGCTTGTGGTTTGTTGGAAGCAGGAGAAGGTAGACGTTGCTCTGTAACTTGTGTAAAATCAGCGAAGAAAATTCTCGACCAGAAAAAAAGAAAAAGTTCGAGTACATAGCTAATAAACGAGATACGATGGAGACTCAAAGCAACGCAGCTCCCGCTGCCCCCGCCGCGGAGAATGGCGCTAACACCGCGCAGGAGGTATCATCGACAAGTAAGTTATTTCGTATCCCGTCCAATAGCGCGACGGCGCCGCATCGCGAGAACATGCGAGTGTGAGAATGTTATCATGAATATTTTGCGCCGTGTTTGCACGGCCGTCGTCTTTAAAGTGCATTGCACTATTTTCGCATTTTCGCACTATTTGAAAAGGGATCAAGGGCATTCTTGCAGCTGCGAACTTCGGTAGCTGGCCTTATTTCCGTGTTTCCCCCCCGCCTGTCACCTTGGCCATTCCTTCTCACGGCCATTTTACGAATAGTGCAGAAAAAAAATTGTCAAAATTCCGCCATATTTCTTTCTAGCAAACTCTAGCTGTAAATAAGAGTTGTCAAATTGCCGCAACAATGAAGCAGCGAAATTGTTGCAAAAAGGTGATAGAAAGGATGATGGGATAAAGAGGGGAAAAAGCTTGTGTGTGTATGCATGTCGGTACGCGATCCACGATTCTGATTCTATTGTTGACATTAATTACGTCATCGTGGCGCGCATTCTTGCTCTGAAAACAGCAGCAGGCTTACAATTACTATTGCCCGCGACTAGTCAGCAGGAATGAATCATTTTCGGCGACTATTTTGGCTTTGGCTGCTCTTGGCCGTTAATGTCAGGTCTTGTTAATGCCGCACCGCGCCGCGCCGCCTCTTTACCGCCTCTTGCACACCATCGCAAGCCACTCCTCACATGCATACATATTAATTGAGAAATTCGCGTTTTGATGCGCTCATCGCTGAGCAATGTTTAGTGCGTATGCGACTGTGTGTGTGTGTGTGTGTTTCGGCAGTGGCGTGTGTGAGTGCCGGAGCGTTGCCAACTTATTGGTCATGCGTCAATATCAATATTGGGATGTTTTAAATTTATAGTTTTAGTTCGAAAAAGCTCAAGGAATGGTACATAGAAAGTACCGTAGTACCATGGCAAGGGCCAGAAATAAAAATTGCTTCATCATGCTCGAGGCAGGCCATTTTTGTTTTCGAATTGTCACAGGTGGCAACTCTGCTGCCTGATTTCCATGCACATTCTTGACTTATTTTTGTTGATGACCATCGTCCCGACCGTCCCGGCTGTCCCGGCATTTGCTTGTTTTGGGCAAAACACTTTTTGCTAGATTTCTGGGCGTGGAAACCGGTTTATCAGCCGCAATATCACCTTTTGTCCAGCATAGAACCGAAAACCGAAAAGTGATAACAACACAGGTCTGACCGGCGATAAGGGCAGCCGGCTTGCCAGTCAGCAGATTCTACAACTACTTTATGTTTACTTTGTAAGCAGCCTATACAGCCTTTTTGCATCGATTTGTGTGTTTTTTTTTTCCTCCCAACAGCTCAGCCCGTGGAGCCCACAAAGCGCTCTTTGCGCGTGCAAACCTGGAAGAAGATCCAGGAGGGCAAGGTTGGAATTGGATTCAACAACATATTTAACCGAATTCCGGCTTTTGTCGACGCCGACAAGGCTGCTGCATTGCTCGTAAACGAGGATGAATTTAAGAAAGCACGTAAGTTTCTTATCAGACCTAAAAACGTGAACCATTAGCTTACCTTACACAATCCATCCTTAGAACACATCAAGGTTAACATCGATCGCGCCTTGCACGACTTCAAGGAACAGGCGTTGCTGGCCAACAAGTCCGTATACTTGCCCAGTACACGCGATTCATCGGCCTTGTGCCTGAAGGTGGACGTGCCTGCTGATGCCACAGAGGAGCAGAAGAAGGAGGCCCTGCGTGTGCAGGACATCCAGAAGTTCCGCACCGAAATCTCATTGGACAGCGGTCTCAAGCTTGACATGGTCGTGATCGGCTCTGTTGTGGTTTCGCGCCAGGGCTACCGCATTGGTCGTGGAAACGGTTTCGCCGATCTGGACATTGGCCTGCTCATTGAGCTGGGTGCCATCACACCGCAAACTGTGATTGCTACGATCGTACATGATCTGCAGGTGCTGGACACGTTGCCGGCCAACCTGTTTCAAAAGTACGACACCCCGGTTGACATTATCGTTACACCGACTGAGGTGATCCGTGTGACCAATCGCTTGCGTCGTCCGCATGGCCTGTTTTGGGAGTTGTTGTCCGAGCGCCGCTTGAAGATCTTGCCTGTTCTGCAGAAGCTCAAGGAGCGCGAGGAGAAGGAAGGAGTATCGATTGCCTTGAAAGAGGAGGATACCGATGTGGAGCAGCATCAAAGCAATAGGCGCCGTGGTCGTGGTCCGCTGCGCCGTCGCTTCCAACGAGGAAACCCGGGACGCACCACCTCACAGACTGACAACGAACAGCCTGGCGTAAGTAACATTTTTCCCTCTTATTTGTTGGACTTAGAAGATTAATCTTGAATATTTCTTACAAACCAAAGCAGGAAGCTACGCAGAAGCGTACTCCCCGGCGTAAGGGACGTTTCGCCAATCGCCGCAGACGTGCAACCAAGGTTAGTGGGAAAAAACGCTTCACTTAAGCAACTTATTCATTAAATTATTAATTGCAGTCTGAGGGCGAGCAGTCTGGAATCGAGGGAGGTGCCAAGAGTGAGGATCGTAAGTTTGATGAAGCCGGCACTGGCGAGCGTCGTCCCAAGAAGAACAAGAATCGCGGACCGCGGGATTTCTGTATTAAATTGACAAATCTGACACGTGACATTCGCGTCAAGGACCTGAAATCTGAGCTGCGTAAGCGCGAGTGCAATCCAATGTCCATTACATGGAAGGGTAAGAGAATATAGTGTACTTTATAGATCCATATTCTCACGATTCTGGTTCATTAGGACATTTTGGAAAGTGTTTCTTGTACTTTGGAAACCGCAATGGAACACCCAGTACTCAGGATGACGTCGACAAGGTGTTGAAGTCGCTTAACGATCTCTCGCTGACCATTACCACCGGTGGCGAGTACGCCCCAGCAGCAGCAGCGGGCGCTGAAGGTGGTGATTCCGCTGGCGCTGGCGCTGCCGCTGTAAAAACGGAGCCAGTTGAGTCGGCGGCGGCTGTCCAGACAAAGACAATAAACGTCAATGTCGAGCTGATCAAGTTTGGCGCCAAGAAGAGTGCCAGCTCGACTGCCGCCAATGCCAGTGCTGGGGAGGAAGCTATTGCTGCTGGCGGTGCGCAAAATGGAAACGAGGCCGCAACCGTTGAGGGCGGGGATGCGGGTGGCGCTCGCATCGAATCTGTGGACACCACCACAGTATAGTATGACCCAGCCAGCAGCCCAGCCACACAATGGCTGCGGCGGAAGTCCGCCGGCAGCATAACGTTTGGAGTTCAACGAAAAAAAGTAACATTTTGTTTAGAGAAAATCTAAAAATATCACTCAAAATATGAATACTGAGCTCCAGACACACAACACATCATACACACCATTCAACCATAGACACACACACACACACACAACTCATACAGCTACACATGCATACACTGAAGATCATATTTTGCAGCTTGTAGTTTCTTCTCCTTCATTATTCTAACACAAGAGCAAAAGCAACATTTTCTAACTCAAACCATTGACGCTTTTTAAAACAATTGCATTTGTTTTTGCCTAAGAAAAAAACAAAACGAAAATTCGTTGAGCAACAACACTTAACTGAAATTCAAATTAGTTACAATCATTGCAGAAATACTCGTTCCACAAAAGCAGTGGAACTAAATTTCTATAATCTAATCATTTACTAACTTGTTCCTGTGGCAGCCCACAGTCTAAAGTTAAACGTACCTTTCCTTTCAATTTCTAATTTCGTTTTCTCGCCCTCTTGAAAATAATATCTAGCGACCCAACTCAATTCTGCAGTTGAGCTGCTTTTAGAGTGGTCTTATTATTGGGTGTAGATCATATTCTTAATAATTGTAATATTAATCGCAAAAACCCAAATAAAACGAAAAATTGTAAACACGAAAAATTGAATTATAAATATTGAAATGTTGCATTTTTGCTGCTAAAATGATTCTACACAAATGAATTGTAATTTTTTGGTTAGTGTCTTCACATAACCAAAAAAAAAAAACACCAATACCCCTATTATAAATTTTAACAAGAGATCAACAGAAGCGTGAAAACAACAATTATACAATTCAGAACATATTATTTACTCTTTTTTTATACAAAGAAAAGGCGTTACAAAAAAAAAATGTGAAACATGAATGAAATATAACTTGAAATAAAAACTAAAAAAAATCGAAAAATGCAGTGTGCAGTGCTACGTTTAGTTTATTTTGATTTTTCTTTCAAATATATATATATTTATTTATATACAAAGGATCTTAAAACCTATGCAGGCCAATGAAATATCCTAAGGAATATCAAATTTTATATATATATGTATATATATATATATATATATATATATATATCGTTTATATACTATACAATGATGAAATTCAGCAGAGTTCGAAAAATAAGTTCTGGTTGCTTTGTGGGGGTCGCTATTGGATGGCTATTAAGTGTGTTCGCTGGGTGCGTTGGCTTTGTTTGTGCTTTTGTATTGAAACCTATGACGATCATGGGGTCCAGAACTGTCTGCGTTACTTGGGGCTTGCCTTATTTGATGTGCAGCTTCCTTTTTTCTGGATTGGGGACCGTGGCAGGCGCTGTGGTGGGCTGTGGAGACGGAGTCCGGTCTATGAATTCGATGCTTTCGCTCTCTTTGCAGGCGGGTGCCTTTGTCGACGACGATGCCGCAGAGTCGGCAGCTTGCACTATGGAAGGATTGGGTTTCTCCTGAATGGGTGCCAGGCTATTCACTATGGAGTTGGCCATGGCAAACTCTAGCTCGCGCTGCCAATCATTTTCCTTTTGTTCCATGGCTTTTCGCTTCAGCTCCTTGTAGCGGTTGTAGACGATGAACTCTTTGACCAGGGCCGTCTCGGGATCACTGTCACGTTGTGCGGAACGCTGTTTAGCCAAACGTTTCTTCTTTTTATGAAGGGGCCGTGTCTCCACGATCATTTCCTCCAGTTCCAGGCAGGGATCACAGTTTAAATGGTCTTCGGGGGGCTTGAACAGGGGCTTTGTTTTCTTATCGAGGATCTGTTGGAAGTCAATATTCCTCAGTAGTGGGGTCTGATGCAGCTCCTGCTGCGTGCTTATTCGGGCACCAGGATACGGGGAGAGCAACTGTAGGAAAATAAATAAAACTACATGTTGGTAATCAATCGGACTGGATTAAAGGCAAACCTCTCACCTTCTGCAGCAAATCGACAAAATTGCTGGTCCAGTAGCGAGGATAGTGCACTGGGGTATTCAGTATATTTTTTATCTCTGCCAGTGGGGTATTTGAATGCACCACAAAAGGTCGACTGTTTCCCCTCATCTCATAGGCCACCACGCCGAGGGACCACCAATCAACCGGATAACTGTATCCAGCTGTAATGGAATCAAACCATCAGGATCCAGTTAATTAGCTACAGTAAAGCCCCATCCGCACTCGTGGTAAAGTGTGGAGGGAACATTTTGATGGTTTAATTTCATTTGAGCCACCCACTCACCCACTTCGTCCAGTGCGCAGAGAAACACCTCCGGCGCCATATATGGCTTCGTTCCTGACATGCTGCAGGCCAAAGCATCCTTTTGCAATCTTGTTGCAATATTAAAATCAGTCAAATGGGCGTGTCCTGCAATTAAATGAATGGGGCTACAACGTTGGGACACAAATTGTGGACCGGAAGCGTATGTTGGTTTAATTTCATTGGGGCAAGGAAAGCTCGCTTCGGGCAGTGACGATGCCTGGCATATTAAATCCCCTTCCTGACTAGTCTTTTGGGAACCACAAGCTTAAATTTTCAGTTTTATATTTATAAGCTATGGAATATAGTTTGCATATCCTTTTGGGATTTTAACAACTTACAAAAATGGATTCTAATAAAAAACATACATTTTTGAATATGCTGAATTGTTAAAAGTTAAACTGCATCTTTATGGGGCTTTCCCCATGGGCTTGTATTTTTCACTTAAATATATGACAATATTTTTATGTAAAAATGGAAGTCATGTTCGTCGCTGCATTTAAAAAATAATCATTCCATACGATATGAAACATTGGTGTAAACAACACCTTTTTGTTTAATAACATTTAGGCCTCAGCATATTTTCCTGAAAACCTGTCGCGTGACATCCAGTTTCTGTCTGGATGGTTCGCTTCTGTGCCGGATTGCCAATGAATAATTTGTGAAAGCCCGGTCGGGCCATCTACGAAAGTACGAGTAGTCGGAAAATACACTTGGGGCCCTCCAACACTCTGAACGAAATCAATAAATGTTCGAGCTTTGAGCACGGGACAGGAAGGACATCAGACCGAATTAGGGAGGCAGAGCGACCCGATTCCTGCGTTACAACTGGGAGGCCAACATTGACACTTTCACATGGCACGTCCTGAATACTTACCGACATCATCCAATAGAATATTATCAGGCTTGATGTCCCTGTGGACAACTCGTTGCGTTTGCAGGTACTCCAGCGCACTGCCAAGCTCGCACACTAATAAGGCCACACTCTGTTCGGAGAACTCCACCTGAAAGGATGCGGGATGCGGGTTTGCTGTGTAAGACAAGGGCGAATGGGTTGCTACGGAAGGACTTACTCGGTTCTGTAAGTGATATCTTAAATCGCCGCCAGTCAACAGGTCGCAGACCATGAATAAATCCTCCTCATCTGTGGAAAACAGAAGAATGTAAGTATATACGAGTATATTATATATGGGAATTTTGGCTTGAAAATAAATGCAAAAAGTTAATTTGCATTTTGATTGCCAATCAACGGAAGACCTATGGATGTATGTATGAATATTATAGAAAAAAGGACATGAGGTAGACAGCAGGTAAAAGGTAGAAAAAAGCAGATATCTGAAAATTTGCATACCCTAACAAGGATATGGATGAATAATACCTAAAAAACATATCTTTCGTTTTAATATGCGAATGGAGGTCATTTCGCTCCAATTCGTTAAGATTATTCATTTAAATTATAAAATGAAGTGTAAAATCGATAAATAATACATAACACATGAAGCGCAATAATTCAGTAAACTAACATAAACCTAATAATAACCTAATCCTAAAACCTAAACCTAAAATCGAACGATTGTTAACTTACCCTGAAATGAGAACCACAAATTGACTAGGAACGGATGCTCCAACGAGGACAGCAATTCCACTTCCTTGATGACACCACCCAGAGCTCCACGCAGCTCGCATGCTGATCGACTCACGTACTTCATAGCGTACAGGATGCCATTATCGCGTTTTTGGACAATGCAAACCTGCAGGACATAATCAGACTCCATAATTAAGATTCAATGAATCTTCGATAAAATATTTACCCACCTTTCCAAAACTGCCCTTGCCTATTGCCCGAAGAATTTGAAAGTGATCGAAATTGACTGTAAAGGATAAAATAAAAAGCTCATGAGTAGGGTCATGGGAAGTATATAGATTGAATCCAACTGCGAATTTCAATTTAATCTACCGCCCACACACTCGGCGAGTTCCAGCCTAGGCCGTGATTCTGGCTTTGGAGAAAGCAGCTCATGGTGGGTGCCTCGTCATGATAGATGGGCCTTGGTAGAATATTCCGCAGCTGATGCCTCAGACGAGGGCACAGGGCAAACGGCGGCAGTGCATCAACTTGCAGCAACCACAGGTTGGGATACGTATACCCTACCAGTGCCTCGAAATGCTCTTTATCTAAGTAGCTAATCCGGATTTCTCGCAGCCTCCGACACGCACAGCTCAGGAGCATCCCAAAGTCTTCACCCTGTATTGGCACTTCCAGCAGGTTGAGCATTATCCTGTCGAGACGCCGCCGCCAAATACTTCCCAAGAGGGGGCGACAGCGCTCGTAGCTCTGCAGCATGGCAATCTGGTCGGGGAGCGATAGATACTCCAATATACTGGTCAGGCACAGGTCGGGCATCAGCTCCATACTTCGGCTATACCTCGAGTGTGTGTGCGGAAGAGTCTATTTTTTTTTTTTTACTTTTTTCCTACACAGGTTCCGACTACTTCGATTTTTATGTTAGCCCCTGTGTCCCCCACTTCAGTGTCCGGATTAGTTGCCTAGCGCCCACTTACCATCATCGTTGCCGAGCAGACTCGCGTCGGATCTGCTCGATGTGTTGGCCCCCATTGTGCTACATCAATGGTTCCACCCGCCTTCTATTCGTAGTATTTCTCTTGCTTTTTGTCGGTGCAACTTAAAGTTTGTTGCCGTGAGCTTTGCTTTTTGTTGTCCCACTTTTTTTCTATTGTAGCGAAAAAGGATGCACCTGAAACAAAAGACGGTTATAGAAAAAGTTTGGGAATGCTTTGGCTCTTTGTTCCAATAATGGAAATTATTTAATTGGTAAAAATACACTTTACAGTCGATGTAATCTTAACAAGTTTTTATCCAACTTTAAAAACAAAAATATCCCTCATTGATTTCATAATTTCTTATCATGTTTTTCTAGCTTTAATAATTTAAGAACAAAAATAAATTCTCGCCCGTTTTTTTCATATCTAAAAAAAGATCAAGTAGGCCGTGTTTTTGTGAAAATATTTTAATGAAATGTCACTACGATAGTTTTATACTTGTTTTAGAGTAGCCCTACAACTTGACACGCCAATATTTCAGGGAGTCCAGCTTTCTCAACTAAAGCTGTCATAGTTCGGTCTGTGTTATAGAAATACACTTTGTCTTTGCCAAGACAAAGCGACAGCATTTTCATCAAACCCACATCGAAAACGTCCTACAATGAGCTGTGAAGACTCCATTAATATCCTGGCCAAGGGAAACGGGCTGGAGGCAACCGTCTCACTGCGTCAGAACGAGCTGATCCGGAATCTGCGAGCCCTAGTGGCCGTTCGCTTCGAACAGGCAATTGGTCGGATTGTTTTGGTCTTTGCCGGCGAGGTTCTCCCTGACGTGGGCACCATTGACAGCCATGGCATCACCTCCGGTGTGACGGTACATGTGGTTTGCAGGCCAGAGCCATCACAGTTCGTGAGCGGTGAGGTATCCAATTCGAATGGCAAATCCGCTACGCAAACTAAGTGCGAGAGCATTTTCAAATCGAAGTGCTCCTCTTTCTTAAGCCATATGCTCGACGAACCGGCACTGATGAGGAGCCTGATGCTGTCTGACCCGCGTATCCGGGCCCTGGTCGACGAGAATGTGATGCTGCGCCACTACCTAAACAGCGACAGAAATTTGCGCGAGCTGTTCTCGGTGGCGTTTAGTCCGGCTAAGGAGGAGATGAGCCGCCGTCGTGATCTTTATATTCTCCGCATGGAATCTATACCGGGTGGTTACAAGCTATTGGGACGTCTCCAAGTCTGCTTGCGTCGAGGCTATGAGAACAGTGTAGCCATGTCATTTCAGCGACCATCCCAAGGCTCCGAAGATGGGCGAAATCCTCAGAGAGGATTCGAGAACAATCAGCCATTGCCTAATCCTTGGCAACGGTTGGCCACCGACTCTGACTTTGATTGCACACAAAGTATGGCGGTTGATCTTAAGAAGAAGTGTGACCACGTCATGAAGTCCTTGGAGCTTGGCGATATAACTAAGTCGCTGTGTGCGGTTCGAGAGCTCAGCGAATCGGCGGGTTTGGCTCGTCGCATCCTCGAACGCCGTGCTCGTTCCAGTAACTCCTCCGAAACCCCCCCGGTTTCCCCAAAACCAGAATCTGGAACCTCCGGGTCACAGGCCAATAACGGCAGCCCTGAGAGTGAAACTGTTTATAATTCACAGATAGACCAGCTCCACCAAATGGGCTACACGAACCGCGTTCGCAACATATACGCTCTGCAGATCTCACTGGGAAATGTTGAAAGTGCGGTTCGATTGCTCGATCATTGGAATCGCTCAGAGGAATAATTGGATCACTTTGTAATCATTATGTTGTTTTGTTTTTGGCCAATGAATGTCGTTGTATCCGTATGGAAATGTACCGTATACAACTGAAATCCTTCGATTTAATAAATCTCTGTTATATTTTGGTGTTCTTTTGAATATCTTGTAAGGCGTACCAATAAGTGAATTGACTTTCTTCCATAAAACCTTCATCCGCTTCCGCATTCCATATTATTATTAAGGATGATATTTAACGACTAACTAAATAAGGTAAAGTTGTATCTACTTTTGGCCTCATTAAATTTTTCAGCAGAAGCTCTGGAGGGTGTTTTTGTTCAAGCTTTTCTCACCAGCGCTAATGTAGCGGAACAATCGTCCATTTGGCTCCAGCCACTTTGCATTTAAATATTTGATGAAATCGGCAAAGTAACTCCAGGACGATGCCAAAGAGTACACAGCAGGGCTCTTTGAAGTGATTCCTCCACAAATGGCAGCCTTTAGCAATGGCAACTCTCCGCAAGCCGTGTGTCACCTTCAAATGGCCACAGAAATTGGTGAGTGAGAAAATATGTTTAGGTTCCCATGTCAGTTAGATTTGGGATATTCCAAAGAGCAAAAATCATATTTTGGAATGGGTGTCGAATGCTTTTAGCGAACTGGCTGATTTAATGTAACTTAATTAGAGACTTGAGCACTTTGGTCCAGACTTTAAGACCAGGCGCTTGAAAGCCTTGAGGTAGACATCACAGTCGGAAGGATTGACAGGCCTTTCCCCAAAATCTCAAGTGTCTTTTTTGGGTGACAGACTGGGGGAAAAAAGATATTGGATTTGGGACTCTGCTTGCTTACCTTACAAGGAAGTTTCAAGGATGAAGAAGACAGGCCTCTTGAAATATACAAGACCTAAAAACACGTCTTGTTCCTTTGATAAGCTGTTCATTTCGGCAAGAGTCTAAACTCCAGATGAACCCTTTTTTATGACTGCCTCAGAGTAGAAGGTGAGGATACACAGAATTCATAAAAAGTTATACATTTCACACCACAATGATTTCCAAAAATAATCCAACCGCATTCGAGTTATTCATTCATCCGATTCATCTATTGATTTTACATAATTAAGAATCGCATGATTTGGTCGGAACAAAAATAGGTCAGACGACCGATTTCTGTACAGTCAATTAGCTAATGAGCTTTTAATGTATGAGCAGATGATTCATCAAATGATTGGAATCTTAATAGAGTTACAGGAGAGATGATCTAAAACCCCAGGGCTTACATACTACGTCCGAATCGCGTCATTAATCAATGGAATTGTAAGGTCTTAGACAGGATTTTCAAATATCGAAAGACAAGCCTTTGGACAAACTTGTCACAACAAATGAAAGGGGAATCAATCAAGTCTAGTTTTGTTTGCTTGTCCTTCTATTTTGCCACAAGTGATTTCGACTGACTGTTGGTTTTAATTAGAAAAACTCTTAATTAATGGTCCAAGATGCCTCATATTTTCCTAAGTTCTTTGAACGTGACCCGGCCTCTTGACCTGAAAAATTAATGAACGCAAAAAAGACAATGCGGCGCCGCCAATGCCAAACCCTCTACACTTATCCAGCCACCCTGAAACCAAGCCCAACCAAAAGCCTTCATTAGCAGCTGGGCTTTTGCAAAAAGAAGCGCAAACACCGAAAAATCAGCATAAAAATTAGCATATTCCAAAAGATTTTTATTCGTTGTGGCGCCTTTTTTCCCTCTCGGCGACCTCTAATGAGAAATGCCGGTCCATTGTGGCTCAGATCCGAGAAAGCAATCAGCTCCATGTTCGCTGAGCATGCAAATAATTATTTAAGCCGATCCGAGACGGAACTTTAAACTTTTGATACTGAGTGACAGAATCAGGATGCGGGCGGAGCTCGTTGCCAGTGCAGCAAGTGCCACATCACGGCTTGCTTTAAGCCCCTTAAAGGATTACAAATGATGACAAAATCGGAGCTCTTGCCAGACACATTTTCCCACACACAAAACTCTTCTGAATCGACGCCTTTGCTTTCCTTAATTTCTCAATTATGGTTTATTCAGAGCCTGACCATGTGACGGACCACAAAAGAGGGCACTTTACAGGACGTTAACACTAATCCTCGACACTGGGGAAGGACTCTGGCGATTCATAACCGTAAAATCTGCTATACCGTAAGCTCCCCAAACGGTCCAGGATCCCATAAACAGGCGAATTTTATGACGATTTCCGTTTATGGCCCTACAGCTCCAACATTTATTATTTAGATTATGTGCACTGCCGCGTGTTCTATTGTTTGTTGCCTTGTTTTGCGATTTAAAAATTTGATGACCCCGTCACATTTGACATTTATGTGCGAACATCCTTCAGGAACGTCATGTCCTTTTTATACATTTCTCTTTTAATTTTCCATTGGTTAGTCGTAGAAGTATCAAATACACGTCGTTTTTGAGTGAAATTTGATTTTCCCAAGACATTTTTTACGTGAATGGTCAATCAAGGATCTGTTTAACAAAAACAAAACAGAACTCACGATTTTTTTCATTTTGAATTAATTACTAAGGAGAGCTTCCATTGATGCCTGCTCGGATAACCATAAATTTTGAGGGGAACTGATGACATCAGCGTCCTCCTCCCATCCGATTTCCATGAAGCAGAGAAAAAATCTATAATTTGAAACGACTTGATGGAGCCGGTACTCATGTTCCTGGGCCTTTACTTTGCTTTTGCTGCGTGGAATTAATTTATGGAGACTCGGAATCGGTAAGACGAAACTTCTGAAATGTCCTATTGTCCCATCCCCAGATGCTTTCCATAATCCAAATCGAAAAGTGAGTTGCTCTTCTATTAGCGCAAACAGACAAGCAGGTGGTGGGGAAACCACCCCAAAGACCAAAGCCCGTCAGGAATCAAGTTGACACGTAAATTCCATGCTACCAAAACCAAATGGAGGAGTTCATTGACATTACGGGTCGGGTCGGGTCGAGCGGGGTAAGTCGTGTCTTTCCATTTCATTGGAAAGAATGATAAAAAGTAACAGTGTAGGGCCAGGACCCACACTCTAGAATGTCGGACGCACACAATTTGCTTAAGTCAGCAACGCACTCAAGGAATATTTGCTGTGTGCGATGGAAATTCTCATAACATTCGCAGGACAAACCAAGTCGCTGCCAGGATGCCTTGCTGCAAACGAGGTGAGGAGGCTACCACTCTGTGTTTCCTTTGAATTTATCGATTGCCATTGCTCACATGTACGGCCAAGTACATTGTACATTGTATATTGTACATTTACTTTATGAATATGGTATGTACTATGTCCTTGCATGTGTGCTTGGTCCCATTCAAATTGCACTTGGAGTGTTCCGCCGGTGGTAATGCTCCAAATTTCTGGCTCATAACATGCCAAGACATTCCTTTCGCAACTCTCTTCCCCCACTTTAACTGCCACTTCCAAAACTGAACAATTGTGGCTACAATAGTAGAAGCGGTCCTTGAAAAAGGGGTATCTGAGTTTTTTGGTGTTTTCTGCTTAATATAAGCTATATTTCCTTGATAAAGTAAGCTTTTTATAGAAAATTTTATATAAAATATACCGCTGGAACATGATTCCAAAAACGCTTTATCGAAGTTCCTTGAACTGAACCCCCATCAAGCACAGGATATTTAGCTGTAACCCTATTATTTTGAACACAAGTGAAATGTTGCATGTTCTTGTGAGCCTGGTCGATGGCATGTACCTGTTTTGGTAGAACGAACACAAACAAATTGTTGTTTTTGCGTCTGCGAACCCTTGATGGATGTAACTGGCGCCGGCAAAAAGTCACGCGATTCTCCAGATAAGCACTCACACAGGGATATGCAATGTGCCGCTATTACCATCACCGTTCCGTCGGCAATTATTTACGTTTTCCATTGCCTGGCGCCGTCGCCGTCGCCGTCGCTTTTTCGTCCGCCTTTGGCCAACACCGTACAACCGTTATCCACCAACTGGAACCACTGTCCTTCTGCCTCTTTGTTTACAGTTTTCCCACAAGGCGAAAGGACACAGCGCATGCGGCCGAATCAGTGTAAGGGAGCCAGGATAACGCTGCTCTCTTCTCCACTCTTTGGCTGGCGGCAAACCTTATGAATGAACACCAATTAGCCAGGCTAGCTAGGGATGGTTTATTATCATGATTACTTCAGATGCGATTATGATTGGGGATCCTATTTATGTACGTTGCCTACTTTCGTGGTCGCCAAAAAGGCGCATCAGCTTGAGCGCCAATTGATTGCTGGCATATTTTTCCAGCTCCCGGACTCATCCATCTCGCTGACGGATGAGTCTGTTTCCGGCTGAAACGCTCGACTGACCTCCCACCGGGCTTTTTTCCAACGAATCCTGTTCCACTCGTCTGGAGGGTCCTAATTCAATGCAATTAGGTTAAAAATGCTCATAAACGATGTGCGATTTGATTGGGGCCAAAGTCTGCATTCGACAACAGGTGGCCTGGGGGGGGCCAAGATGGCTTTACTATTCCAATGCGTAATACAAAATAAAGATAAATATGTTTGAAAGTATGTATGGTATACAGAAACGAGGTATAAATTAAATTCTTTCATATTTACTTATTTCTTTCATTGTACACTTTAGGATTGTCAAGCACATAGCACACATTGCTGAAAGAATGGATTCTTCAAATGCAGACCCGAGAACCTACAGTGTCCGGAGTCCGGACTGCGAACTCCGGATCCAGCTGACACCCTAAAGCCACATCCCTTACCAAGGACTTTTTGTTTCCATTTCGTGTGGCATACTTTTGTGAACTGCTCACATTGTTTACACGAAATTTTATTGTTTATTCTGCTGATAATTCTAACGAAGAAGTTTGAAATGAGCGAAATAAAACCCAAAATACCTCTGTCAGAATATATGTATACTAGGACATTCCCCCTGTCTGCAGGCAGGACCTTCAATGTTTTTGTGGAAAATGGCTATTTAAATTCAACAAAGTCAAAATTGTTTTTCCTAAGCGGGGCAAGACGCATAATCCAATGTGGTTTAGAGTGCTTGTGTATCCCTGGGTGTCCTTGGGGAAAGCGATGGTATCTGCGGCATCTCCCGACCTTAAAGCGAGCATTTAATATTGAGCCTTTTCGGTTTTGTTTACTTGGCGCTGCGTCTGTCCCCGATTGGGATGGACCTTTTTTTGTTTATTTCATTCCGACATTTCACGTTTCAAATTGTATTTAATTAGTAAAAGCAATGCGTCTGCCCCTTAGCTCATTTATTGATTCTAGGTGCACCACAATTTAATTTCCAACGCAAAAGTCAATCGGTATTTCATTTAATTGAATTAAAAGCGCCGTTTAAAAGCAATTTGAATGGCGTCCCCAAACAGCAAAGTTCACCGTGGACCACTCAAAACGATTCTGTATCCAATTAAAACGGGCTGAAGCCGTCTCAATTGCATTTCCAGATTCATAAGCGTAACGTAATGGCAAAATAATGGCAAATTCCACATAAGTAGGTAATGTGCTCGCGTCCAGTATTATATTTCTTAGGTGCGTTTCATAACAATTGACGCAGGTTCGATAATAAAATAAATAAATGTTGATCGAATCCGATTCAAAATAAATAATCCTTAAGCTTCGGAGTCAGGTAGTATAATATACATATAAAGTATACGCATTAAAAGCTTATGTTAAAAATTTCAAGGCACATTGGGAATAACAAGAAAATAAACAAGGGAAAGGGCTGAAAGGGCCATTCCATAATTCGGGGCTTTAAGGTCTGAAAAGTTCACATTGAAATTTAAATAAATCGTAAACAAGACCATCCCCACGCAACCAAAGGAGATTTTTTTAATGCACACACAAAAACGACACTCAAGCTGTTCTTTCGAAAAAATATCAAAGTTATTGCATTTTTTATCAATTTGTTATAGCTAGGAGCTAAAAGATATAGTCAGTCGTTTTTATGCACTGGCTGTTTTATCTGTAATGCTACGTATTTGAACTCTCACACATGTTCTTTCACAGGATATAAAGCAACATGCCAATGAAAAGAATTTTAAAATATCAAAACGGTTCATATCAACAAAACGATTATTTATGGTTTAAGTTCCAGCTTTTACTGCTCTGCCATATTTTTTATTCACTTTGAGGCACACACACGGTTCCAGCTTTATTTAATTTTGTTCTTCAGTCAAAAAGACCAAAAAATTAAAGACAGATCTGCTTTATGTTTTATGTCTCTGCGCTCGTAACTCAAACGAAATATTTAATTCAGAATAAGTTCTTGTATTGTCCCAGCAGATTGCAAATTAATAGAGACATTTGTTTGGAGCTTATTTCCGCTCATTAAGCAGGACGACAAATGGTGCGAGTCTCGGCTCGTTTGGTATTGTTGGTTATTTTCCAATTACACTAATTGTTTTACATTAATAATCATGGCTCCAACCGCCTTTCGCATCCAAATGACCTTCAGGCACCAGCAGAGCGACAAAGTTTCAAGGTTCCTTGGCTGGAAAAAAATATCCCTGGGCCGTTAGGAGTGGACCAAAGGCATCCTTCCTATTAACACTACCAAGCAGTGCCTTCAAGATTAAGGAAAACACTATTTGAAAGCTTAGTGTGAGGGATATGCAAAACATTTCTTTTTACTGCTGCAGGACATGCCAGGGATTAGTTATGCATGCATGAGCTGGGACAAGGACTCCGGCTAGATCTTCTCAGTGCTGGGTAAATTTGAGGCAAGCGTTAAAACCACAACTTTGTTATGCTTAGTCTCTGTACCCTGCCACATGTCTATTTGCCACCAAAAAAAAGGGGGAAACTGGGGAGTTGGTTTCCTCCTCCACCTGCTACAAACGAAGATAGTAGAACAACTTCCCAGCCTAGTTGCCATGAAAGGTAATTGGCGAAAAGTTCGGCTTGTCTTTCAACCGGTTTTTGCGACGCCATTTTGTTGCGGTTTGGCACGGCAGCGCCTCACTAAACTCAAACAGACCGTTAATTACATTTTTTGGTTTCTGGAAACTCGGAAATTGCATTACCATCGCATTGGCATTGGGGAGTGCTGGCGGAGTGCTGTCAGATGCGCAATTATTGTATCTCTTCATATATGTAAATTAATTATTGAACAAACGAAATAATTCATTTACATATATGAATTACAATTTAATTTAGTACGTGAATGTATCGACAAATGGCTTTTCTGTGGCTTGCATATTAAATTCCAACCCATTGGACCGGTAATTAAATATTTAATGTTTATTTAAGGCAGTTTATTCGATGATGACTCTCATTGAAAAATTGGGAATTGCAGGAGGTTTACCTATACGACTCACCATATCTTTCCCATTATCTTTTCCAATAGGTATCTGATTCTAAACGAAAATTCATTTCAGGTAATCCTTTTAAGAATCTGATGCATATTGGCAAAGATATGGCCATCGAAGTGGTCAATTGTATTGTTTAATTGTATCTTAGAAATGAAATAAGGTGAAGAAGCTTAATTCTGCGAAAAAATTCTTTGATTTAAGGTGGTTTGTTAACTACAATTTATAGGAAGCGAGGAGCTTAACATTTTTAATTAACTTTTTCTAGCCGTTAATATTTATTATTAAGTATTTTTTTAATACAAGGGCCTTGTTAAGTGCAACTTATGAGAATCGAGGAGGAGGGCACTGTTTTTTAACATTAGAATTAAAGTTAACATTAGAATTAAAGTGAAATTCTGTTCAGTGCGCTGTTATTTAACAGTTTAGAATTAAATTTTACGTTTTGTTAAGTGCAACTTATGAGAATCGAGGAGGAGGGCACAGTTTTTTAACATTACAATTAAAGTTAAATTCTGTTCAGTGCGCTGTTATTTAACATTTTAGAATTAAATGCTAGATTTTGTTAAGTGCAATTAATGAGAATCGAGGAGGAGGGCACTGTTTTTTAACATTAGAATTAAAGTGAAATTCTATTCAGTGCGCTGTTATTTAACAGTTTAGAATTAAATTTTACGTTTTGTTGAGTGCAAATTATGAGAATCGAGGAGGAGGGCACTGTTTTTTAACATTAAAATTAAAGTTAACATTAGAATTAAAGTGAAATTCTGTTCAGTGCGCTGTTATTTAACAGTTTAGAATTAAATTTTACGTTTTGTTAAGTGCAACTTATGAGAATCGAGGAGGAGGGCACTGTTTTTTAACATTAGAATTAAAGTGAAATTCTATTCAGTGCGCTGTTATTTAACAGTTTAGAATTAAATTTTACGTTTTGTTGAGTGCAACTTATGAGAATCGAGGAGGAGGGCACAGTTTTTTAACATTACAATTAAAGTTAAATTCTGTTCAGTGCGCTGTTATTTAACATTTTAGAATTAAATGCTAGATTTTGTTAAGTGCAATTAATGAGAATCGAGGAGGAGGGCACTGTTTTTTAACATTAGAATTAAAGTGAAATTCTATTCAGTGCGCTGTTATTTAACAGTTTAGAATTAAATTTTACGTTTTGTTGAGTGCAACTTATGAGAATCGAGGAGGAGGGCACTGTTTTTTAACATTAAAATTAAAGTTAACATTAGAATTAAAGTGAAATTCTGTTCAGTGCGCTGTTATTTAACAGTTTAGAATTAAATTTTACGTTTTGTTAAGTGCAACTTATGAGAATCGAGGAGGAGGGCACTGTTTTTTAACATTAGAATTAAAGTGAAATTCTATTCAGTGCGCTGTTATTTAACAGTTTAGAATTAAATTTTACGTTTTGTTGAGTGCAACTTATGAGAATCGAGGAGGAGGGCACTGTTTTTTAACATTAGAATTAAAGTGAAATTCTATTCAGTGCGCTGTTATTTAACAGTTTAGAATTAAATTTTACGTTTTGTTAAGTGCAACTTATGAGAATCGAGGAGGAGGGCACTGTTTTTTATTTAACATTAGAATTAAAGTTAACATTAGAATTAAAGTTAAATTCTGTTCAGTGCGCTGTTATTTAACATTTTAGAATTAAATTTTACGTTTTGTTGAGTGCACTTAATGAGAATCGAGGAGGAGGGCACTGTTATTTAACATTAAACCTTGAATTAAAGTTAAATTCTGTTAAGTGCGCTCTTATTTAACATTTTAGAATTAAATGTTAGGCTTTGTTAAGTGCAATTAATGAGAATCGAGGAGGAGCGCTCTAAAATTTAAAAGGTATTTTCTATAACTCGGCTGTTAAGTACATCTATTGAGAATCGAGGAGGAAAGCTCTACATTTTTAATTCATTTTTTCTAGCCTTTAATATTTATTATTTTTTTTTTAAAGCTTGGCGAAGCTTTTACGCGATTTCTGTTTCTGTTTTTCTCCCCAGAAAAATATGACAAAAAATCTCGAGGTTGGTTTAAATTTCAATTTTTTGTTAATTTTTCTGATGGATCTCCTTTAAAAAATTGATAAGTTTCTTCATGTTTTAAGCTTCCAAAAATGCTTTCAAAATTTCCACATAACTATTTTATGTTTTTGTTCCGAAAATTCCCACTCGGCTTATACTTTTGTCGTATTTATTGTACTTATTATGGGGAAACATTTTGTTTCCTCTTTTCAATTTTCAATTGCCACTTTAACTACCAAATTGTAAATAGAAATATACAATATATTAGAAAATTATTTAAACATTTGATAGAATCCTACAGATTCTATAGTATAATTCCTCTAGGGATCTCAGAGTGGGATCCGTTTTCTCACTAACCAAACCCCAACTCATATGTTAGCCTTTCTTGTATCTAAATCAAGGCTTTTAGTTCGTTTTAATTTATAAATCACCTATATATAGAACAAGGATAAAGCTCTCTGGAAAACAATCTAGTTAACTAGATTGGCTCGGAAATTCCGCCAACTTCCGCTTGGCGACCATTAATTATTGCCCCTAATGGGCCTGCTGGTCAGGCAGACAACCATGAGTCATAAATGTCAATCACTGGCTTCTCTGGCTGACTGGTTGCCTCCTCCTCTTTAGGGCTGGACAAAACAATAAAACTTTGAGACCGCCAGAAGCGAAAGCAATACAGAAGCCAACGGAAAGGCGGTCAGCTGGATGGGATTCAATTCCAATTCTGTTGCCCCATTTGGCCTTTATTATCAAAATTTATGTCGTCCTTTGCGGCTGACGCTGCGGGACATCTGCCATGGATTATTATTGCATATGTTATGATAAGCATTGGCACCTCGCTCCAAGCACCTAAAAGCCATCAACAAGCGCCATGCTTCAGCACCATGCGGCCCCTGGCTGATAACATAATAACACCGAGGCCATAAAGGGGTTTGTTTGCTTCTGGCCAACAACGACCGCAATTTATTGTTTGTGGACTTTACGTGTTCAAAATGAAGGCTTCGCCCTTTTCGGTATTTTCTGTTTACCCCCGTTGATATTTTCGCTTTTCACTTGATTGAGTGTACTGGGAGAAGGGTACTGGGAAAGTCAAAAACTGGCTGATGGCCAAACGAATATATAAACAAACAAATAAATACAATTTGGGAATTGAATAGTCAAAACAAATCGACTTTCCGCAATTATTTCCAATGTCCGAACACACAAGTTGTCATGTGTTTTAAAAATGTTTGCGATAATCGGGTTAGTTAAACCATTCGCTCCAATCGAATTTCAAGTTTTAAAAGTTAAGACAGAAGTGAAATGCCTAAGGCTTGGGCCAAGTCGAGGGCAAAGGACCAAACATCCTAAACAATGAGATTTAGGTTTTATCTTAGCAGGGAAAAAGCATTCTGGGCCCGAGGATTTGGGATGGCATTACAAACACTTACCCAAAGTGGGTTAGGATGGTCTTTGTTTGCAATAAAACCGTTTTCACATACGTACATTTTGAAGGATACAAGAATGTTTGTAGACAGGAGAGTCAATAAACAAGAACACCTCTTAAGTCAACTCGGAAGGATACCAAGGCAGTTTCCACTTACTTTTTGATGAACTTATCAAATCACCAAAATCTTGTACCAATATTTAATTTGAACCCCATTCCCCCTTAAAAAAAAACACACACAACCTAGCCTAACTTGGCTTTTCATTTGGAGTCGCACAATGTGGTTACAAACTTCAGACCATAGGTAGAAGATAGAGTTAGTGCTTCGCTGTTGCCGTGGAATACATTAACCTCAGCGTATCCTAGAAATGAATAATTAGTCTTAATAATTGCAAAGAAAGGAGGATTCGGGGTTAGTCAGTGTTTCCCGCTGCATGTTAATTAGAAAACGTATGTAAGGTGATCCACAAGTGGCCCGACTTCACAAAAGATGAGATTCCAAGGATACTTTTAAGTCTATTCACATATATGTTGCATACTTTAAAGAGCAGCCACTGTTTCACTTTCCAATTAAAGACACTTTTTGCGTTTAACCATGTTGGTGCTTCAGATACGAAGGAAATATATATTTTTACGAGGATTAAAGGCATTATTTTTGTTATATTTAATGCCTACGTCGTATTACACGACAATGCAAGCAATATTCCAGTGCGTGTGCTATCAGCAAATTCCAACGAAACAAAATCCAATCAAATTCAATATAAATATTTGTCATAAAACTTCCCTACGTGGCGTTCGTTCCTGTTTTATGGCCAGTGCCTGCTGGTGACTGGGTCCGATTTCCCAGTAGGGTCTTGGACCAGAACTGGTCACGTGCCAGGCTGATTTCTCGATTCGTAACCTGCCAGCAGAGCCTGTGGCCAAGCCTTTGCCACCCTTTGTGACTCAGAAAGTGATGCTTGGCTATTTGAATGCCATAACCATTCCAAAAACGGCCCTTCCGTCAGCCTAATTGAGCTGTCAGAAGCAAGCGGTGCCAAGTGGGCAGGTTTTTCCTGCATGGGCAGACATCAAAAGCGAAAGTCCCTTCAGAATCCCGCCGTTGGCCGCCAAATAAATCCCAAAATAAAGCCTAAAATGCTAATTTCCCTTCTGGTCGGAGGTATCCTAAAAAACAATATCCTGTTTAGGACTAAGGCATCACAAAATCGAGTCCAGACTAAGCATATTCAATTTGGGTAGCCTGGCGACGGGAAATGAGTTTTCCATTTTCATTTCGTGTTGTTCCTGCGGAACCAAAAACCATCCAAAAACTGCCATAAGCCGTAGGTCATGAATACCAGGAAACATCTCGGCCGCACTTTTTATTCAACTTTTAACTAATGTCAGGCATTCATCAGGCCTCAACACCGTATGTACGAGGATATTCGGAAACCTTTTTGACGGCAGCATCTCTGCAGTGTGTGGCTTGATTAATATTCCGCTTCTGGAACGCATTGGGGACTCTTCGGAACTGTCGGAAAGGGGGACTCACAAACATAAATCACTGTTATGTGGAAGTGTAGGACGAGGATTTTTAAATGGAGAAGGTTTACCTTTCTGTGTGCTTATCAATCGCTTGAACTGGTCATCCCGAAGTAGTTGAAAATCTGCCTTTTTTTTTTTGGTTAATCCGACTAAACTCTCGGTGCCTTTTCGGGAACTTTACACGTGTTTACAGAAGATACATTGCCACTGACTCAAAGACCTGAAATTGGCCGTCACCGTCGAAACCGCTAACACGCATACACACATTCACAATCCAAACACTTATACATCTTCAAAGGAATCTGTCAGATACGAGACAACGTCGCCAAAGGTCTTGCCACGAGCCAGCGAGACGGACCGCACTCCTAAAAGCCAAAAACAGAACTGAAACCATAACAAAATTTGGCATCAGCGAGTCCTAACTAAAGCTTGGGGGGCAGGCGCAGACGCAGTGCGTCCTTAATAAAAGAGAAATAGGAGGATGTGTTAACACTCTTAAAGGTTTTCAAGTGCTAAGTGGAAGCACGCTGGTTTTAAAATTCAATTCTTACCGAATATCCTGAAAACGGATATCACAAAAGCAGGTTTAAATTTTCGAAGACTCTTGGCTTGCTGAAGTTGTTTCCATGTTTCTAAAGAATTTAAAGAAACTTAAACTTAGTACTTAATATTTTTATAAATTAGAGAAACATAATGAAGGAAGTTCTAGCCTTATCCATTATTTAAACCCGACAAGATTAAACCTTATCCAACAAGAATGAAATATTGCATTGAAGTCATTGAGATTTCTGGACAACATTTTTAAGGACTGCCGGCCATTTGTTCAAGTTGAAGGAGTTTGCAGGTGACAGTTTATATCTGGAAAACGACATTGACAAACTTGGGGTATCCAATGCAGCTTTCAAAAGTCCGCTTCATCGTTTTTATTTGCAAACAGAGTGTCACAGTCGCATTGTCCCTATTTTTTCCTGTTTTCCTGTTTGTACAATCCGTTCTCGGATAGCATTGTGTGCGTCCTTCAGGGCGTACAGGGGTACGTATTTATGTTGATTTCCTGTTTTCCAGTTGAACAATAACAACATATGCTAGAATAAACACAATATAATTAATTGCCACACAATTTACTCGGTCCCCACTCGCATTAAACTTGGAAAGTTATAAATAGGAAAACAATGACAATGTGTGAACGCAAAATTTTACTGCAAGATTTAGTTTATTTCAATAATAATGCTGAGACAAGCAAATTATTTTTATTCAATTATCAAATAGGAGAAATAGGAGTACAAAAGAACTTAAATAACAATTTGTTGTTGCTAATAAAAATACAGTTTGTTGAGTCTAGGATACGAAGTAGGTGCAATTTTCAACGTGTTCATCGGCACTTCATGTTCAAAAACAACATTTTTTAAACTTATTAATTTTTAATTCATTTGCTAAATTAACTATAACAAACGAAAGCTTAGATAACCAAAAAAAGATTTAAAAAAAGACTGTTGCTTCTGACCCATCGTAACTTCTTCTGATGGTTTTATAACGAAAAAATACGCCTAAATAATGAACTGTGGGCAATATTTTAAAAAGTTTCTAGAGGATAGGGGCAGCAATTGTGGTTGATTGATGTTGTTGAAAGAGTACCGAGTAAATAAACGTACGTATATAAATTCTGTTTACAAACTAATATCAAAGTTTAAGTATCAACAGTTTAATTCGTGGCCATCGCATGCTGCATGCGGATTTCTTTCTCTCTCAAATATATTCTATGAATTTGTGGGATATTTTTTAATGTACATCTTGCGGTTTTTAGTTTGCTATTTCTGTTCGCTTTTTCTTTGCTTTTTTTTGTATTTTTCTTATTAATCTGTAGATGTGCCTTCAACTAATTCTTTGTGTTTTTATAAATTCAGTTCCATTGGTTTGTTAAACAGACTGTTAAAAAGCTTTTTTGAGTGGATTCAACTATGTCTATGGATCTTCTGTTAGCTTAAATGCAATATTTGACTTGTTTGCATTGCGTAGGTATCACAATTCCATTTCCGTTTGAATTTCTTGTTTTTGTTTTGTTTTTAGCTTCCATTTGGGGTCTTATAGAATATTGCAATAGGTTTATTGCTTGCTCTGTCAACTATTTTACCATTAATTATGAATAATATTCAGGCTTTTCAATTGTACAGCTGGATAATATACAACTTTGTATAAATAATAGTAAAATTCCTGCCACAAACTTCACACTCAAAGAAATAAATTAGAAACAGCATTTATGATTTTGCGAAAATGTCACATGCGATGGTCGTTCTGAGGTACAAAAGATGAAACTTGATGAGCGTCCGCCGGAGCAGGTGTCGCGGATTTTCCCGAGTTTAGCTTAGCTTTAACACTCAACAGCAAAGCCTCAAAGGAGTCCTCCCGAACTTTGGGTGCTGGTGCCTCCTTTGGAAACACATAAGAGTCGTAGGTGTTGATACCAGCATTATCTGATATAAAAACAAAAGTTAGTTGGTTCAAAAATTGTTGAAAACATCTATATGTTTACTTACCCAAATCCGCATAGGAGGCGCGACAAAATGCTCGACGTCCCCCAAAGCTAATGTCATAGATATTGATTTGTGGGTCCCTGGGACTTGTATCAATGGCTGTGAATGCGTCCTGCGCCTTTTCGTACGTCACAAAGCCGTACTTCATTCTGCAAATTAAGAAAATTAAAGAGTGAGTTTCTAATTTAACCAGTATTATAATAAATATATTTACCCATTTTCCTTGTAGTGTATTGTTATCTGTTTAATGCTTCCGTATGGCAGAAATTTACGGCGCAACACTTCTTTGGTGGTCTCCTGCTCTATTCGGCCCACGTAGACAATACGTCGCTCCTCCACAGCCGGCTGGGAAACGTTGCGATCCATGAATCCACGCCGATTGTTGTTATTTGTGCAGCCTTCGTTGGGGTACCGCGGATCAGAGCTCGATGTTGGCCGTTGCATTCTATGATGCGGACTACGGCTACGACTGACTTCGTGGTCGCTGTTCTCCGAGCCAGAGCTGGAAAAGTTGTTGGGTTTCTGGTTTTTGGCACGCCGTTTGTTGTAGCTGGTACGACGTTGTCTTCGTTCACATTTACCAGCCTCCGAATAGGAAGAGGAGCTAACCGAACTGCGATGACGATGGGTGCTGCGCGATGAATAGCCGCAATTTCCATTACTACTTCCCTCACATGCGACTGAGGCTTCCAAGTTGCGCAGTTGTTCAATAGAATTGGACCGGGATCGGCTTCTTAAAGAGTCCAGGCTACTGCAATCGGAGGATGAACCGCTGGAAGAACTGGAACCATTAGACCCCAAAGATGAGGCGTGACGCCGCTTGCGATAATTTCTTTTAACGCGCTCACGCGACTTTCGCTTAGTAGGCTGACTTAAAGGCGGAAATTCCGGTTGGAAATCGGTTTGAGTCTCCATGGTTACAAGTGTCTTGCGTGCACGGTCCTTAGGCAAGTGCATTATGACCATATCCTCACCGTGCTGTGCATTCTTATCGATTGAAGTCTTGACAGGGTCTGAATTAGATGTCAAGGTGGGCAGAATTGTGCTGCCCGTTTGTTTGACCAACTCGCTTTGTATGCTGGCTATCAATGAGTTGTTCATGTTCCTAGTAACATCTTGGCCGTTCGAAATATTGTACAAAAGAACCGATGACTTTAGGAGCGAACGGGGCGATGCCTTACTCATCTGGCTAGGTGGAATCGTAATGTCTGTGTTACTACTAACTGATACTATAATAATCTCCTCATAGTCCGGGTGGAGTTTGTTGCTGGGCACAGTGATTGGAATATCTGTATTCTCCGTTTCCATGCAATAAGATCCCTTTACAATGTCCTTGAGTGGCGGTAGTTTTGTCACGCGTGGCACCTTTGCCGATACACGGGAATCTATTATTTTCAGCTGTTGGGCTCGCTTCATCTCCAGCATTCGCAAGACCTTGTTCTTGGCAATAGTAATGGGGTCCATTGGTACGGCGGCTGCCTCCTTGCTTGGACACTTTAGGCTATTCACAATTTTGACTATGGCAGTTTTCTGGGGAGAAGGAGTTTGTTTTTGAACAGCAACCGGTGGCGATAGTTTGCTGCCAGCATCCAACTTCGGCTGCTTGGGTGGAGTAGGTCTGGATTTGGGAATAGGGACGCCACCGCAACGGCGCTGTTTGTACTCTTCAAGATTAAGTTTCCGTTTGGCGACCGGGACAGGGACAGGGACCGGAGCCGGTACTGGTACCTTAACCGGCAACGGACTTAGCGAGGTAGATGTTGGTGATGATGATTCCTTGACCGGTGACACGACGATTTCCTGCTGCTGCTTTAAGAGCGCCAAGTTTTTTCCGCCCAAGCCAAGACCCGTAGGTTGAACTGGCTTTACATAGGCCTGCTTGCTGCTGGTTGATTTTAAAGCCTCGTGTACTTTTTTAGCTGCTACCCTACTTGACTTAGACGTACTACAAGTCCCTCCCACTTTTCGCTTGAGAAAATCGCACTGCTTTTTACTGGGAACCAAGCAAATATTGGCTGCCTTCGGCTTGGTCGCAGGTACCACCTGCGGAGCTACACTAGATTCCACCATTGGAGATTTATGCTGTAAGAAAAATATTGATTAGATGTAATTTAATAAAGTACCCAATCGAACTCACCTCTTTTGTAGCCGGCGTAGACTTTTTTCCAGCCTTAGGACACCACGAAGGATCAGCCTTGACATTATCAGTATAGCGCAGATCCTCCACGGCGTTTTCCATTTGATCCGCCCATAAGGACTCATCTACGTCTACCACATCGATCGTTTCTACGTCAATAATCGAATCAGAATCTCCTTCAGAATCCACTGACTTGGAATTCAGGGATGTCAGATTCTTTACAGGTGGAGCAATTTTGTTTGCAGAATTAGATTTCTTAGAAATCTTCGACTGCTTCAGGTTTTCCGCGAAGTCATCTTTGGTAATGAAGTCAGCCAAGTCAAAGTTATTAACGTCGATATTAAGGCCTAAAGCATCTGACTCTGAGGCTATGGTGTTAGTGCTTAAAGTTCTATTCTTGCGATCGTTGAGACTCTGCAATGAAGAAACATTGCCGACTTCACTGGACTTTAAGGCATCTTCGACAGTGTCATCTTCCTCCTCGTCTTCGTAGTCGCTAGAATGCGACTCGTAGTCGCCGATCGAAGAGCTATCGGTGCGGGTCCTAAAGGTGGACACGCTGCACTGACTCTGTGCATCTTCTTCCTCCGAATTGTTGCCACCTCCAATGTCTTCATAATCAACAAAATCGCCAAGGTGATGCGGCTGATTGAAGGTCACTTCGAGACCGCCCTCGTTGATTGTCTGGAATACCTGGCCACCGATGTGGTTGGCATCCTCGTCGCTAAGCTGCTGCTCCACGAAGTCACTGTAGATCAGCTAAGCAAGGAATCGACACTGATAGAACCTCTCCATACACGTAATATTTAGAGAGCGAAAACACCTACCAGGTTCTTTCTGTTCTGCAAGTCCTCCTCCTTATTGTGATTAAGCAGTGACTCGTCTGTGGGTGCAATAGGCAGAATGCCATTGAGTGTGTCCGTCAGTTGCAGGCTGAAAGATAGTTTATTAGACACCTGCATTAGGAGTAACTAAAAAGCTCTTACTCATCGTTTGGTGACCAGAAATTCGTCTCTCCTTCGTATTTGACAAAGTTTCCCTCGAAAGGATCCTCATGAAAGACATTAAGCAGTTGGGAATCCATTTCTTTACGCTCCAAACATGTATTAAAACTGTAAGGAAAGGATAGGTCAATATATACTTAATTTTCAAAACAAAGCAGTTGTTTTCTTTTGCGTCTATACTTGTGTCTGTTCAAAATCAAGTCGGGTCAGTGCAATCGTGTTTGTTGAGTCGAGTTGAACAAAATTAATATTGTAGTTTTTGTTGTATATAATAATAAAGTGAAAATATTATAGTAAAAATGCCAAAAAAGGTAATTACAAGGCGACAACGAAAAGCCGCTGAAGCCAAACGCAAGGCTGAGCAAGAAGAACCTCGACTTGATGCTAGTCCTTCAGTTAGTTTCCCAAACGAGGATCTGGTTCAAAGTGCCATGGATTTGATTATCAATGGTGAGCTTTCCGATACAGAGCACCCCGACGATGTACCTGTTGTCGATGTGGAACCTCCACCAGTACTGCCTCCTCCACCACAGGCCCCGGAAAATGTGGTTAAGAAAAAGGTAAAGGCACTGCGCCGACAAAAGAAGAAGAAAAGCAGCTCTCAGCAGCCAGCAGCAGAGGATATTGAGCCTCCGCCAAGAGTTCCCCCATTGGAGGCACTTCCAGGTACATCGTCAAGTGCTTCAGATATCGACCAGATCGTCACCACAACTTGGTATGACGACCAAATGCCTCTAGAAGTGCAGTCAGGATCGACCCCCGAGGGATCGACCCCCGATGATATGACAACCACAGCCGTCTTGCCCCTGGTGGCAAAAATTTGCAAACAAATCAAGTCTCATTTGAATATAGTGCTGCCAAAGCGAAGCGGTTTCGTGACCAGGACGCAGACGCCTAAAGGCAAAGTTGTACATAATCCTTCCAATACAACTAAATAACTAAAAGATTTCCCAACTAAGCAGAAAGGACGAAGAGTTAATGGTGTGGAGGGCCAGGACCTTCCGGACAGTCGCATAGCCTCCAACCAGTCTTCGCCCACCCGAAATTTTGAAGTACGCGATGAAAACCAACAAACCGATGATGACCTTGGCCAGGATCAGATGCCACCACCGAATGTATTTGGCAACACGGGATACTTTGTGCTCACCGGCACCGATGAGCAATTGTCCCAACAGCTGGCCGACCTGGCTGCCAGAAACGTGGTGGTCCAGTCCTACCTCTTGCTGCCGCCTCCATTTATGGACAAGGTTGAGCAGCAGCTCACTGACTTGGTGGCCAACCGCGATCAAGTGATGGAGAAGATGCGTTGCAAACACGAAATGCTTGCAACGCCGCGCGAAAGACGACAGAAGAAGACGAGGAAATACAAGAACTAAATGTAACAAATGTAAAACTAATATACATTTAAATAAAGGTCCAACGAGTGCAAGCAAGCAAGCAAGAACAACTTGACGTTTTGAATTTAGGCGCCTAATACTGAACAAGTTGGTAACACTGGCGCCGGAGCCGGAATCCAATTGCATTCCGCCTACTCCATAGGCGAAAAGGGAGCGGCAAAAAACCAGCGTGGCACCCGCCAGTGTTGCCGTGATGACAGAATAAGTCGTATTTTTATTTGATAAAATCAAATGAATTTAACATATTTAACACAACGCCTTGAGGTTTATATTGAATTTCAAGGCTGTTCTTTTTGTTCCTTTTTTTTAAATGGAATTTTAATCCATTTTGCTGGAAATAGAAGGGGTGGTCTCACTGTTGTCCATGCTGGCAGGAGAAAGCAACAGTCTCTTTTAAATAACTGTAAATATGATTTTAACCGATACTCAGAATGTTTTGATTTCAATAGCCGTAGGCCTACACGTTGCTAGAAATAATTAAAAGAAATATCACTCACTGACAACAATAACAAACCCAGACTCGTGGAGGAAACATACCGCACATGTTTTAGCCCCAGCCACGTGTGTGTGTGAGTGTGCGCTGTGGAGCATGTGTGCGTAAATGCCGCCGCCACGCCATGTGCTTTTCATGCTTAACAACAATCTGATTGAATACTTTTTGTTAATCTCTACTATCACATTTCACACACGCACGGGATAGGCTAGACACTTTGTTTAGAAAGCTTTTTCCCAGGAAGAAACCTCACTGGTCGCAGACGAAATCCGAATCTGGTTCTTAGACCAATTCGCATGGATTCGAATTTTGAAACCAAGTCGGAGCACCCGCTCCGCCTGCATGAGCACAGTACCGATCATTGCCAGCAGTCAATTTTACCTTTCAAAATTTTAGATGGTGCTCAGCACTTGATCACTGCTTCTGTTATTTAGTGGGCGACAATTAGAATTGTTTAGCTTTCTTGCCGCCGTCTGTTTGTTCGTCTGCTTTAACCTCACATGCTGAGCGCCGCGTCTACAGCACCTACACAAATACAGTTTGGAAATTGACGCTCTTTGCCAAATTCCACAACACGCACTTTGAAACGAATTAATTTGGCAATAATTCGACAAATCACTACGAGTCAAGTCCTATTTCACTCATAAGTTTATAATTTGTGATTCACACACTGCCAAAACATGTTTCACGTGGACTAATGCGCCAGGGCTGGTCTGACTATTTTAAAATGGAAAGCTATTTATTGACACTCTGGCAACTACATCATTCCGAACGATAGTTGGCAACAGTAGTCAATATTACTTTTTGCGGATCAGGGCAGGATTTTTAGTTCAAAATCATATTAAAATTATTGTACAATATTATATTGACATATATACGTCTAAATAAAATATTTCACATTTTATTATTTCACTTTTCAAAATTCTGGTATCAAACAATTATCGATAGATATTTCGATAAAAACGTCTCCAGTTTAATACCAATTTATATTGTGGCGCGGGAATTTGAATTTTTGTCCATGTGTTTGATCCAAGTTTATAAAAGTTTAAATTAGAAAGCCACAATTGAGTCTTTAGCAGAAACTTGTTAAATCCACAAATGAAAAAAGCTTTTTTAATAGTAAGAAACGGATTATTTTATTCGAAAGTACTTTTATGATCAGCCAATTTATTTTCAATTATCTGGCACTAGCAATGGTTGATTGGGGATATACTGAGCCAAATATAACTCTATTCTGATAAAGTACAAGTCGGAAAAATAAAAAAATTTGTTTTTATGTTGTGTATATGTTTACGAGAAATGCAGGACATTACATTGGAGCCACCAGGATATTATAATTTAACGGCGCTTAACGCTAGTCCACTCGCCATCATCACCGCCTTTGTTTTCTGCAAGAAAATTGTATCAGTATATGAATATATTATATTTCTTTAATGTGCTTACCTTTGTCCTGGTTCTGGTCACGTTTAGTCGGTTTCTCGTCGCGTGGGGCAGGAGCTGTACGCCAGTTACCGCCGCCGCCACTTCCGGCTTCCTTGGGAGCAGGACCACGCTGATCGCCTCGAAGATCACGACCATCGCGCCCATCACGATCGCGCCGCTCGCGATCTCCACCAGGGCGGCGATTGTCACGATCACTCTGGCGTGGAGCATCGCGCCAATTACCGCCAGTTTCGCGCTGGGGCTCATCATTGCGTCGAGGTCCGTCGTTGCGGCGGAATCCACCGCGTTCACCGCGGTCATCGTCTCTATCACGACGCGGACCATCATTACGGAAGTCACGGTCTCGCTCGCGGTCGCCACCCCGACGCCACTTGTCGTCCCTCTGGGGTGGAGCGCCACTGGCGTCCTTCGGTCCAGCACCACGCTGAGAATCGGGTTCCCTTCGAACGCGCCACGAAGAATCTGCTCCTCCTTCCTCCTTGCGATCCCGGTCACCGCCGCGTTCAACTCGTTCTCCTCCACGTTCGATGCGATCTCCTCCGCGTTCGATGCGATCTCCTCCTCGCTCATTGCGGTCTCCTCCGCGCTCGATGCGCTCCGATCCGCGTTCATTGCGATCGCCAGCCGGGGGAGCAGCTCGGCGCCACTCTCCGGGTCCGCCAGCCGGTGCGCTGGGGCGGTCGCCGCCACGGGGACGCCAGGGGTCGCGTTCCTTTTCGCTGCGTTCGCGTTCAACCGCAACTTCGCGGGCCAGCCGCTCCCGGTCCTCCTTGATCTTGCGTTCAGCTTCCTCCTCCTTAGCACGCTGCTTCTCATATTGGGCACGGCGTTTCTCGTCCTCGGCTTCACGTTCCAAGCGACGGGCCTCGGCAGCGGCACGCTCCTCAGCAGCCTGAGCCAGACGAATTTCCTCCTCCTTGCGAAGACGCTCTTCCTCCTTTTCACGCAGGAACGCCTGACGACGCTCCTCGCGACGACGGACAATGCGATCGGCCAAACGCTTCTTGCGCTCTGCCTCAAGGGCAATCTCGAACTTCTTGAGCTTTTCAACGTAGAGGGAGGCACGCTCCTTCTTCAGCGCATCGAGGAACTCATCCCGGTCCGGGTACATGCGCTTGAGACGCTCTTGCTGGCTAACAGCATCCTTGCGCTCAGTTATAGCATTCTCAATCCGGGTCTTCTCAGTGGCCTCCCAGAACTCCTTGTCCTTGACCTGCTTCTCAGCCAAGTACTTCTCGAACAATGGAATCTCCTCCAGACGCTTGGCGCGCTCGAAGTAGTCAACCTTCTTCTCCTGGGACTTCAGTTTCGATTGCAATTCCTTGGCTTCACGCTGCAATTCTTCGTTCTCTCGCTTGGCGATCTGCTCGGCGTCCAGTTTCTTGATGCCTTCCTCGTCCAGTTTGGAAAGCATCTTCTTTCCGTGGGCAGTCTGCGAGATCTGCTGCACCTTCTCCTTGAGACTCTTTTCGCGAATGGCTTGGATTTCGTTCTGGTGACGTTTCCTTTCGCGTTCCTCTTGCTCCTGCTCGAGACGCTTCTGCTCAGCCGCCTTGGCTTTACGAGATTCTTCCTCCTGGCGGCGAGCCTCCTCTTCCTCACGAGCATTGTTCTGCTTCTCGATGTACTCCTTGCGATCCTCAATGATCTTCTGGCGCTGCAGAATGCGCTGGTGCTCACGATCCTTGATCTCATGGTAGTGGTGGACCATTTGAGTGCGAAGCTTGGCACGCTGGTCCTTCTCCCGATTCGGATACACGATGGTCACAGCCCGGGTCAAGACGGTGGACATGTTGACCAGCTGGGAGCGAATCTGCTCAGAGGGCATAGACTGCAGAGACGGGCCGTCGGGACGGTACTCGCGTTGGCTCTCGGTCAGGTCGGTGCCAAAGAAGATGCTGTTCTTCTGGTGGTCGATGCGAATCTGCATGTCGTTGTGGCGCACAGACTCCACCAGCAACTTCTCCAGCTCGAAAATGTTGCAGAACGAAGCCAGCTCCAGCAAACGCTTGAACTCAATGCTCTCATAGACCTGGGAAATCTGGCGGATCAGCCGCATGATGGTTACGTCCTTCAGGGACTGAATGTAGGGAGTTAGCAGAGTGTTCTCTGGTGGCCCATGCTCGATGATGTCCACGATGGACTGAATGCGCTTGCACAGAATGAGGGGGTTGAAGTCTACCTCCAGCCAGTTGTAAAGGTTACGGAAGTCCTCCGACACGAGTTGAGGAACATTTAGGCGCACCTAAAAAAAGTTAATCTTATTATCTGTGCAACTTTCCGATTAGCGAAATCTTACCACTTCGCGGATCAAAGAAACTCGAGTAGGCGGTTGTGGCAATCCCAAAAGTACGGCCAGCTTTTGTGCCTTTTCTAGGGGGCTTTTATCAGCCTCGATGAACCGATCGAATTCGGGATGAGACGATGGCAATGGAATAGAAAGAGTGGCCAGCAGAACGTGGGCAGCCATGCGCTGTAGATCATCCTTCGTGAGGTTCTTTTTCAGCTCGCGAGTCAGCTGGAAGAGCTTTAGAAGAGCGGCGGCATGGAACAGCTGGTTACCGGCCTTGCTGAAGACCATGGCCAGTTTCTGATAGTAGTTGGCCATGGTTTTGGGCACCGGAGTCTTCTTGGACAAGGCCATTAGGCCATGGATGTCCTCGATTGCCTTATACGCCTCCTGCCAGAGTTCCATTTGAATGGCCGAGTCCAGAAGGTAAAGCCTGGTGTCGAGGCACAGCTGTTGCGTCTCCACCTTATTGATGGAGACACCAGTGGTCTGGTTGCTGCTCTTGCAAATGTCCTCCAGATGCTTACGCAGCTTGTCGCAGAGACGTCGGAACTCGCTCTTGCGGTTGTACTTGAGGCAGAACTGGAACGCCATCCGGGCAATATCATGGTACAGAGCCTCGCAATGAGTGTTGACGCGCAGCAACTCCAGGCACTGGCAGTAGGATTCCCAGAGGAACTTGACCCACGGCAACAGGATAGTCCGGTCCGAGCGGTCCTGGGCATCCTCGCCACAGACGGCGCTCATCAAAATGCTCTCGGGTGTGGCGATGTTGTCCAGATCGTCCAACTCAAGCACGGCCACGGCGGCGGAAGATTGCGCCTGAGCAGCCTCGGTGTGCTCTTCGGCCATCTTGAGGTAGCCGCGGATGACATTCTCCAGCGAGTTTACGTTCACCAGTTGGAACATGTTACGATACTGGAAAAGACCCTCCTTGGCGATGTGGGACTTCTTCAGCTCCACGCACAAGTACAGGTACTTGAACATGAGGGGCTCGATGACGGTTTCCGAGTAGGCATAGTTCCAGCGCTTGTTACGGAACACTTCCTGGAGCGTGTCCAGGGCCCGTAGGGGCTTGCCCACCTCAATGAACTCTGCCGGGCGAAAATAAAGAGAGATGAGAAGGGTTCACAGCGACAGCGGCATCAAAGGCAGAGAAGAGAGCGAACGTTCTCTTTGGGTCAGTCACCGCATGGAAAATTTTCAGTGCACTTACCATTGGCTCTTTTTAGAGCATTTTCCGGGCGTTGCGTGTAACGAGCCATGTTGAATTGTTCAAACTATAATGCACTGGCACTTGAATGTGATTTTGTTACTACGTCTGGGCGGTTTTGAGGCCTGGATTTGCTGAAAATTGTTCAAATCTTCGGCTCGCCTACGTGTGGCCTGCAAGATTTATCAAAATGGCCGAGTTGACGAGTCGCAGAGCTGCACCTCGTTGCGCCTATCGATAGGTCGAGTTCAGCAGCCGATAGTTGGCGACGACTGTTGTTATGTGATGAGTATGAATCCCTGGTTATAAAATGTAAACAAATACACGCGGATGGATATTATTTTGGATGTTAATTATCCAGCATAAACATTATTATTTGGGCTTTTAAATATTTAATTTTAAAAACAGGTGAATCTAAACCTTTATTAAAAAAGCATACTTTTTAAATACAAAATTGTAATACATTCTAGGAGCTGAATATCTAACAAAATGACCAAGTCCTGGAGGAAGTACATTCTGTGGTTTGCCCAAGAGCATGTCGAATTTCGAATATCGGAATTCCAGTCAATTGTTAAAATGTTTGGCATTCAGTACCGGCAAGTCACCGAACAGACGTTGGTAAGCCCCAAGAAACATTATCACTTCACGGTTTACTATGTCTGTTCCAAATAGAAACCATTCTGGCTGGTGGAGTTCCCTGATGAGAAGGCTGCTTTGCTGTACGCCTCCCGGTCCATTGCGCTTCGCGCTATTTTCGAACTCTACGCCCACTCCAGCAAGTTTTCCCAGTTCCACGAGAGGCTCCGTGCCCATGTGGATGCGAATCGAGAAGAGTTGGCGACATACTTTCGGCCTAGCACCAGCTTTAAAATCACAGTGGAGACATACAATAAACACTTTAGCCAGCGGGAAAAGATCGAAAAAATTGAAACGATGGACTACCTGCCCATTGAGGGGCCGGTAAATTTGAAAAACCCCCTCGTGGAATGGTGGTACATTGAGTTTTGGGGCTTGGACCCCACGGATGTACCACCAGAGCCCGAAGAGATTTTGTTTGGCCGTCTTCTGGGCTATGGCCAACGGCATTTGATCAAGAAACTTTCCTTAAAGCAGCGAAAGTTTATAGGAAACACCAGTATGGATGCCCAGCTAAGTCTCCTCATGGCCAACCAGGCTATGGTACAGGAAGGCAATCTCGTATTTGATCCGTTTGTTGGCACTGGTTCACTATTGGTTAGCGCTGCCAACTGGGGAGGCTACGTTCTAGGAGCTGACATAGATTACATGATGGTGCATGCCCGCTGTCGACCCAGTCGCATAAGTCAAAAGATCCGCGAAAAGGACGAAAGCATTCGTGCGAACCTCAAACAGTACGGATGCGCTGACCGCTACATGGACGTGGTGGTAGCGGACTTCTCCAACCCTTTATGGCATCCCCGAATCTCGTTTGATTGTATCATCACCGATCGTAAGTAATACTATCTTGTTTCTGGCACAGTTTTGTAGATAAATTCAATTGATTTCAGCGCCCTACGGAATCCGAGAAGCCACTGAAAAGGTGGAAACGAAGTCTAATAGCAAAGAGAACACGAGGACCGACGACATGGTGCACTATCCTTCTACATCACACTACTCGTTACAGAGTCTGTACGGCGACTTGCTTGAGTTTGCTGCGAAACATTTGAAACTAGGTGGGCGCCTGGTGTGTTGGCTTCCATTTCACCGCGAAGACTATGAGCCGGCAATGGTGCCGCATCACCGGCATCTCACATTAGTGGCCAACTCGGAACAGAGACTAACTGGCAACACATCACGCCGGCTACTTACGTACGAAAAAAGCTGCCAGTACAGTGTACCAGAAGCGTCACAGCTGCCAGTATCGACACCTTCAGAGGACTTCAGGGATCGCTATTTTAATAGTGCGTTGGAATCGCGGAAAGAACGTCGAATGAGGAAGGCGGAGCAGCGCGAGCTGGGCAGAGCAGAGATGGAGCTGCGGGGAAAAGTTGCAACCGACGGGCGCGCCAAAAAGTGCGAGCTGAACAAGGCGCGATTTAAATAATTCATTTGTTTTTAATAAATGACTTTAGTTTGTATATACATATGAATCAGTTTCTAAATTGTTTCACACTCTCTGGATTCCGCCTGCTCCTCCAGAATACACTGAAATATTTCGGAAAACCTTTTGAGAAGCGTCCGACTGGCTTCTTGAGTATCGACGAGTCGATCGAGTTCCTTGCTCAAAGACGTGACGCCCTTGCCCTCAATTCCGCAGGGCACAATGTGTTCAAACCACTTGAGGTCTGTGCAGCAGTTCAGACCAATGCCATGAGTAGTGACGTAACGAGAACCGTGGACACCAATGGCACAGATCTTATAGTCGCCCACCCAGATTCCCGTATCCTTAGTTGTGGTAGCGTTTGGGATGCCCAAACTTCGGCAGGTTTCGATTACCATGCGTTCGAGGGTTCCCACATACTGGCGCATGGTTAGCTTGAACTGACGCAAGTGCAAAATCGGATAGGCCACCAACTGTCCAGGTCCATGAAATGTGATCAAGCCGCCACGGTCCGTGCGATGAAAGTCGGCCCCTAGCTGACGTAGCCTCTCCTCGTCAGCCTCAGTGTAGCCCTTTGTCCGTATTCCTATGGTGTAAACCGGATCGTGCTCCTGGAGCACAAGGTAGTTACGAAATTCTGCAAAATTATCCAGGTTTTGGTTGTGCTTTGCCAGATGGTTTTGTAACTGCAGTCCCGCGGCGTACCTATGCTGTCCGGCCCGTATCACAGTGACTAGGGGCCTGGCCGTCGACATATTTCCCTTAGCCCTTTCGAAACTTATTAAATATATTTCTATTCATTACTTAATTAATTTATTATTAAAACTACATTCTTTGGTTAGTCTGGATTCGAATCAGTGTTACAAAGCTCGACAGACAGCATTTTGCAGCACTACAACTAAACAGCTGATGAGATAAACAAGCCGCACGTGCTTCTTCTTATAAAGCCATTCCACTTCCTAAATGACATTTAAGATTCCATTCGACCAATATAATTTCTATGATGCCTCGAATTGAAAATAAACCGCATGAATCGTAAGTATTACAATAAAATATAAAATATCTTTCAAATGACGTAATATCCTATTTAATAGCACAATAAAAGTACCGTTTGATACGCCCCATCTGGCAGAAATCGCCTATAAAGTGCTAAGTGTCGACCAAGAACCACGACGAAATTTCGTACAAAAAACCCTTAGCTTGGATAAAGACACACTGGTGGTGCACTTTAAAGCCGACCAAGTAAAGAATCTGCGAACCGCCATCACTTCCTTCTTCGAGAGCCTGATTCTCTGCCAGGACACGATTAAGCACTTCGGAGGATCCACTGTTCCGGAAAGCCAAAAAGATGCCGGAACACAGTCCAGCACCGACTCCACATAGAGCGGTTTACGGGTTCGCCTTCTACATTCTGTTTACGGTGCTGTTTTTCATATACGTGGCTTGGGCTTTTATACCCATTGAATTCGGTCTTCACTCTTACTTGCCGGATAAGTATTTCGCAGTTTTTGTACCATTTTTGGTGCTTGTGTTCGCTTGGTTCTTCGCCTTCCTCATTTATCCAGCCATCAATCTATCCATGACGGTAAACGTGGATTCGATTCCATCTGTAGTGGATCCCAAATTGATCCTCCCAAAGGGAACCGATTTCAGTTCTTGGAAGCAGCTTAATTCTGGCAATAATACATCATCGAATCCAAAAATGCCTGCACCTGTAAACTGCAATCTTTGCCGGACAACTCATCAGTCAACAACGCGTACTCCCATCGCACCACTTCGATTCCTGGATCTCCAGGAAGTAAATAAAGCGTATTACAACTAAGAAAACTAACAAAATTTATTCTGTATTTACACATTTTTACTTTTTGCGCACAGTGGTCCAGCCATCTTCCGGTTCCACGAATTCTTCAGCCTTTTGTTTCCGAGCTTGTGAGCGAGTCATTCTCCCGCTAGTAGTCGGGGCCTCCTCGTCAGCCGCCTCCATTTCATTGTCGTCATCTTCATCGTCCATATCCTCGTCGGACGAAGAGTCGTCGTCAATGGGAGTATAGTTGATCTTTACATCCGGTCGTAGCCACTCCTTTCCTGCAGGAAGTTTGCTCAGCTCAGCCTCAATCTGCGGATACAGATTCTGCAGGGAAAGCTGCTTGTAGCGCAACAGATTGCGGCAGATCTCGGGGATGGAGTTGTCGTCGCATAAGGTGTTGAACTCCTGGTCCATTAGTTCCTCTAGGACTTCCTGTAGTTCACCCTGGGTGATATTTTCATTTCCCACACAATATTGATATGTGTAGTCCATGATGTCGATGGCCACCTGCCATAGTCCAAAAGGGAAGGTTAGATTATAGAATTTTTCAGTGAAACTAGAATATCACCTGTTGGCCATTGCGTCCACCCATGCCATGCTCCACGGCTAGCCGCAGGTTCTGCCAATGGTTGAAAATCTTTTCAACAATCAGCCGAAAATTCTTTTGGAATTCGGTTTGTTGTGCGGTTGCCATCGCATGTGCCGTTGCAGTGTTGAAAAGTGATTAAAGTATATCGGAAATATCGATGATGTTCGTACGTTTGGCGCATTCACAACGAACACACTGTATTGCGCCAAAAAACAACAAAATAATAATTAAAAAAGAATTTACATTATGTCCGATGAAGAAAATGTAACCGAAACCCAAATGGACAATGATGTATCCGATGGAGCTGGTTTACAGGAGGAGGAGGAGGAAGAAGACATGGAACAAATAACAGCGCAAAAGGTGGGTATATCAATTTTGTTAAACAAAAGTGACTGACACCTGCTGCTTCCAGGTCCTGGAAATACTTGAAACTGCCTGGATCAATGAAATGTGCGCCCCCGAGATCCTGCCTAGCCAAGTGGACATGCTGGAACTAATGGTGTCGCAAGTGGCACACATGGAAGAACAACTAAGCGACCTGGACAAGAATGATTTTCGGGCGGTTGTCCATGGAATGGAGCTGGAGCGCGTCCGCTACATTATGGCCAGCTATTTGCGGTGCCGTCTACAGAAGATCGAGACCTTCACCCAGCATATCCTGAACCAGGAGGCGACTCGTGATCCCGACGAGAAGAGGCTGTCACCCGAAGAAACTAAGTTTGCACAGGAGTTTGCTGGCCATGTTGACGATTACTTTCACAAGGTGGCGACCCAATATATGCCCAATCAGCAGCGAGGTGAGGCCGAGCAGAGGATCGTAACTCCCAACCTGATGAGCCATGTCTTCCTGAAGGCTAACGTAGCCGGTGATAAATTCCCCTTAGTTCTTTTGTAAAAATTGGGTTAATATTGATATTCTTTTAGTGCCCGCTGTGATCGTTGGTGTTGATGACGAGGAGGTGGATATGGCCGCAGGTTCTCAGCACATTATTCCTTACCAACTAGTTGCTGACTTGATACAGAATAACCAGGCACAGCTTATATAGTAGGTAATTAATAAAACTATGAAAGAGTAAAATAATATCTCTAAATTACATGAATTGAAGTTTTTTATCATACATATACTGGTAATATTTTAATAGGCTTGTTAAAAAGCTTGTAAATCAAAATTAAATAGAAATATTTTGAAAATTAATCGATTACACATTGTACAGTATTGGTAAACGTTTCTGTTTGAACAGCTGCGCTTGTGCGTGACGTCACAGAGCGATTCTGCTGAGGTGTTGCGGAGCACATATGTACACATAACCACTCCACGCACATTCATTCTCTCTTTGGTCAATGTGGCGGGCTTTCGTGCGACCAGCCAAGACATTCTTCGATTGTGGGCCACCAACGCGAGGATTACAACCACTAACGCTGAATCAGCAGGTATTGCAACAACATTCCACCGGAAACCATTTTTGCAAGAAGCTCTCTATCGCACCCCCGCTGTCCACGACTTTTTCGACACGAAAATATAATATGGGTTCCGAGAAACCAAAGGTTGTGTTTGTGCTCGGCGGACCTGGCGCCGGAAAAGGCACCCAATGCTCAAAAATCGTAGACCGCTTCCAGTTTACGCATCTCTCCGCCGGAGATCTGCTGCGAGAGGAGCGGTCACGCGAAGGATCCGAGTTTGGCACCCTCATCGAGGATTACATCAGGGACGGCAAGATAGTTCCAGTGGAGGTCACATGTTCGCTTCTGGAAAATGCCATGAAGGCATCTGGGAAATCGAAATTCCTCATTGATGGATTTCCCAGGAATCAAGACAATCTGGACGGCTGGAACCGCCAGATGTCCGACAAAGTGGACATGCAATTCGTGTTGTTCTTCGATTGCGGCGAGGACGTGTGTGTTCAGCGTTGCCTGGGACGTGGCCAAAGTGGTTCCGGTCGGTCGGACGACAACATGGAGAGTCTGAAAAAGCGCATCTCCACCTACAACAACGACTCGCTTCCCATCATCAAGTTCTTCGACGGCGTCGGACAGGTGAAAAAGATCGACGCAAGTCCTGACGCGGATCAGGTCTTTGGCGAGGTGGAGCGCGTGTTTGTGTCCAGCGGTTTCTAGACACTACATCTCCTTCCTATATATTTGTGCAGTGTTATCTTGAATTTCCTATATCTATACCTATACCCCTCACAAATACATATACGCTTGTTAATGGTAATTGCGAGTAATCAATAGTGGGAGAGGTAGTACAAGTAATTGTTTTCGGTGACAAAGCAGAGTTAGATATTTTAAATTGTAGAAAAAAAGAAATGCTTAAACCAATGAAAGTAATCTCCCTCAATACTTTGTTTAATAAATTTGATGAGAAGATCATTTATATAATTTGTCCTTCAATAAAAGAATACATAGAAACTTTTAAATAAAACTAAAATATATTTTAGAAAACGAAAAATTTCAATTGGTCTTAAACTCATTTCGGTTTAAAATGATAAAAATGCCCTTGTTGACATCCCATTATGGCTCACAATCGATTTTTCGAACACGGACGAAACGAAAACAAGCTTCTCGATTTAATAACATTCGCTTTTGGTGGAGATACAAATCGGTTTCTTATAGAAAAAGGCAAGGCAGTTGGAGCGGTGTATGTTCAATCCTTGCGTAGCTTATCCAGGCGCGCTTGTAGATCCGCATCAGCGTCGGACATGGGCGAAGAAGCGCCACTGCCCCCAGCCGCCCCAGTACCTCCCGGTGCCCCAGTACCGCCACCTCCTCCGGGAGCACCACCACCACCTATACCGCCCGCGGCCACGGCAGCTTGAGCTTTTTGTGCACCAGCACCTCCGGCTACGGATAGCGAGCCTGATGCGGTGGGAAGGTCGCCCAATTGTTCGCCCAACTGGAGACCCAGTTCGTCGAGCACCTGAGATACCACAGCGTCTGTCTCCTCCTCATCGCCCTCGTCTTCCATGGCGTCGTCAATGACATCATTGATCATTTCCTCCTTCATGTCCATCATCTCGGACTGTTTCTCAAAGTCCTGAAGGATCTTCTGGATTTGCGGGAGATTAAGCTGTCGGTTCATATTCTGCATTGCTTTGGTGACACCTGCGAAGGTTAAAAAATGTAAATGATAAGTAATTGAATAAGCTGATCGAATTCCGTACCCTTCATGGCCTGCGCCATTGTGTTCTGAGATTTCAGAGTTTGTATTTTCAGCGATACTGCCTGGATGTTGGCCTTCATTAGCATGAACTTCTTGGCGTAGCGACGCGTTCGCACCAGATCCTTGGCCATGATCTTCACCGCATCCATCTGCCCCTCCTTGGCCATCTTTTTGATGTCGGCTATGATTTTCTTCTCCTGCTGCTCCATCTTCATCCGCTCCCGGTCCAGGTCCCTCATCGCCTTGTTCAGCGCCCGCTGGTTCTTGCGCAGCATCTCATCGGGGCTGACCTTTTTCCCGAAAAGCCAGTCCATTTTGTTGCGTTTTTCTTAACTTATTTATTAATAAGACTGGGGAAGGCAAGGAATGACGAAGTTACTAAAGATTACTCATCAATCGCAAGAAAACAAACAGTCCACGGTGTAAAAATTTAAGGTGGTTAGCATGTGTATGCGTTTCGCGGGGAAAGAAAGAGGAAGAAGAAGCATTTCATGTTTTTTATATGCCTTCTTACAATTAATATTATTAATATGGGGAAATAATATTACAATTACATAATATATAATACAATTAATATAGCATCATTAATATAGCATAAATAAATTATCAATAAAGTTTCATTTATTAAGTGGCTACGCCCATGGCTTTGCGGTCCCTTGTGAATGGCAATGTTTTAACTGCTGCTTGCTTTCATGGACAACATGAAGGAATTCGATGATTTTAATTTTAGCGTTGAAAAGTGTATGTTTTGAGAGTTTAAGATGCTTATTTAGCTGCTAAATCTTGTATATATAATCCAGATACCAAAGAGTTGACGCGAGAATGTGTGGGCGGAAGCGATTTGCAGCAGCGAAAAAAGGAAATCGAGGCTTACAACGAACAAACGGCGGCTACGCTAAAGCAAACATGCAAGAAGAACTACATGGAGTTTATTCAAACGGCCAAGGAGATATCGCGTAAGTTGTAACGCCCCTTAAATATGAATCAATCATTAATATTCAATCCAATCCCCTAGATCTCGAGTCGGAAATGTATCAATTGTCTCACATTCTTATCGAGCAGCGGAATATTTTGGCCACCATGACCGATGGGAAGAGCGCGAGTCATCTGAAGGCGGATAGTGTGGAGACGGAGAACAGCGCTGCTGTAGAGGATGTAGAAAACAGCCATGCTACGAGGGCCGTCAAGGAAATGGTGCAAGGATTCAACGGAAATCTGGAGGGAAAAACCTTCCTCAACGAAGGTGCCTTGATTGAATTGGATGGCAATGATTACAGGCCCATTCAGCGCGTATTCTTTTTCCTCTTTAACGACGTTCTTATTGTTTGCAAAGTGAAGCATGATAAGTATGTTTTATTAAATAAATTGTTACAATATAAAATGTTACAATATATGGTTCAATATTTTTTAGACGCTTAGACTTCCTCACCGAGTACGATCCTAAAAAAATTGCTGTTATCAACATTAAGGATTTGGATGGTGTGAAGAATGCCATCAATATTATAACTCCTGATGGCTCCAAGATTTATCAGAGTATCACAGCAGGCGGGAAGGCAGAATGGATTGAGAAACTCGAGGAGGCTTTTCGCTTTGACCAGCAAAAGAAACCGAAAAAAGGCCAAGCTCCACAGCCGCCGACAAGAACGAAACAGCCATTAAAAGTCGATACCCCGGAAAAAGATCAAACGCCGCAAAGTCCTTCAGAGCCCAAATCCCTTGAGAACGAGACACCCGAGTGGCTGAGTACCGCGAGTGAGGAGATCCAAACACTGGCAGCTCAGCGGCACTTCGAGGATGCCCAAGAGCTGATCAAGCGAACCCAAGACTTTATGCGTACCGATAATCGGAAGAAAATCTACCAAGCAGATGCCATTGAAACCAAAGTCAAGCAGCAAGAACAGAAGCTAATCAATGTGTTGATAAAGGAACTCTCAAATAGTCACAACCGGAATTTGCAAATCGCGCTTAGGGCAGCAAAGAGACCGCTGAAGATCCTGGTTGAGATGGGATGCTATCGGCAGGCGAGTGTTACCCTGTTGAAGGTGTGCACTGTAAGTCTACGAGTGGCTCAAAGGGAGGCTCGCAGAAATAATGCGGATATATCAGAGCTATTTTTCTGCGATCTAACACAGGTGGCCTGTGATTTCCTCACCGCTTTCGAGCAGCAACCAGCATGCGTTAGTGGTGGGTAACTTTTAAATTAATTTGAATATTAATAATACGAATTTTTATGTTCTTTACTTTACAGGATTGGTAGTTTGGTGCAATGCAGAGTTGCAGTACTTCGCCAGCCAACTAATCAAACACTATTTGACGAAAGGCACTTCCCTGGAGACGGTAGCCAAGTGTGTGGAAAGGATGCGTAAACCTTCTACTAAGCTCACAGAAATCGGATTGGACATTAGCTATCATTTAGAGGGCTTGTTGCGCACCACCCTCGAATCTTTAATCGAGGAGTCCAAAGAGCGGTTATTGGACTCGGTGGGACGTACCGAGGAGAGCTGGCAGCCGTACAACTTACAAACGAAATCCAATCTGAAAAGATTGCTATTAGAGTTGGATGTATTGGGAATTGATGTTCGGTCACAGGCAACCGGTGACACCTGGATAAACCTCACACAGTCTACGGTGGTTTTTATCCGGCACTTTCTTCAGCTTACAGACCATTGCGGTTGTTTGGCCAAATGTGAAACCCTACTCCAAAGTTTAGAGAAGCTTTTGAAGGAGTTATTTGTTGCCCAGCATTCCCTAAAACCTCCCAGCGACATGGCTGTTGATGTAAGTTGTCTTCGACTTAAAAAGAATTAGAAAATGTGTAAATAAAACTCTATTTTTAGCCCAACTTTGTGATGAAAAATAAGATTTTTCTAGTAGATAATCTGTTGCCTATTGCCATCGAGAAGTTTAGACAAATCTCTGGACGCCAGTGCGAAGGATTGAGGGACTTGCATATGAAAATGTCCCGACAACAGGGCGCCCCTTTGCCTCGACAGAGAAGCGTGTACACTACGGATGTATTTTAGATTTAAAATCGGGATTCCAAGATTGGAAGAATTCGATTACATATAATTTTTTTATTTTTTCGTTTTGCTTCAATTATTTATAATATAATTATATACATATATAACCACAATAATAATATTTGTAAAATTAAAAATCGAAGCGTGTGCTGCACTCTATCTCTTGCTTATTACAATTTCGCCGTTCGCTATATATATATTTTTTGTTGTAAATATATATATAAATCGATTCGTTTTCATCATATATATACTCTAAACCCTAAACAATTTTGCTGTTTTCTATTTCGGTAGTTGGTGCGGCTTCGTTGGATTAGCTGCACAAAACATAGGATCTTACAGTTGGTTCCAAAGAGCTTAATTCACACAATTATCAAGTATTATTCTCGTTACATTTTTTTCAAATTACATACAAGCAAAAGCTGAGACTGCTCTGAGCTCTCTCTGACCCCCAATGCGAGAATGTATGGATGTGGGGGAGGGAGTCGGTCGGTCGGTCGGTCGGTGTGTTAAATAGTCTGTTTGTGTTTCATTTTAAAAGAAAACTTAACTTTAATTCTTACTAGTTATATTCATTTATATTTATATATATTTATATATATATAAACTTTCATTTATGAAAATGTGTTTGTGTTTGTTGTGTGTGTTGATGTCAAGGAGGGACGATTGGGAGGTAAGGAAACGGAAACTTAAAAATTACATCTGTTTTTTTGTTTTTTAACCGCTGTGCGCGGGTCTGTCTGACTTTCGGATAAATTACAAAAACCTTTCGTTTTTTACATGAAACAAACTAAAAGCACTCGCATCGTCTTTAGCTCCTATCTGTTAGCTGCTCAGCTGTTAATCATAATCTCAACGCTCCTACACTTGCAATGACTAATCCATGCAGACTGCACTTATCCTTCTATTTGTTGTTTCTTGTTGTTATGTTATGATGAACGTATGTAGGTATCGCCGACTAACTTTTTTATATTTTTACAACATACTCGCTTCTGTTGCTTACATTCATTTTATTTTTATTTTTTTTTTATCGTTCTTGTTCTCATTTTTATTTGTTGTTTTACTTGCAATTTGTGTGTTCAACTTTTGTTTGTTTTTTGTTTTTATTTGACTTAGCTTAGGCTTAGTAGCTAAAAGTACGCTTAAATTTTTAGGTTTTTTTTTTTATATGTATATTGTAGAATTTTAATGTTTGCTTCGCTTTTTGATGCGTTGCTACTGCTGCCTTGTTGTTGTTTTTTTTTTTTATAAATTTTTCTTTATTGTTGATGTTTTAGTTGCCGAATTTAGATTACGAACTTTTCTTTGTTGTAGTTTGTAGTTATTTGTTTCTGTTTCTGTTTCCTCTTTTTTGTTTTTTGTTTTTGTTGTAATAAAAACTATACGAGCTTATTACAAAATGAAAAAACTGCTTGAATTTGTGAATTTAATAAATAACTTCGTAGACAGTAGCCTTCTTATCGCCCGAACCCGTGACAATGTATTTATCGTCAGTTGATATGTCGCAGCTAAGTACGGATGATGTTTCCTTCGACTAGAAACAATTAAGAACAAGGATTAGATTCTGTTTTAGTTAATTTTGAAATATAAATAGTTATAAAACTCACCTGGAATATGCTAGCACCGTAGGGTGTTCGCCATGCGTTTAGCAGGTTGTCTTTGCCTGTGGAAACGAACCATTTTCCGCAGGCGGCAAAGCGCAGCGATAGGACGCAGCTTTCGTGCAGATGGAGTTGATACTTGTCTGGTTTCGATGCATGCAGCACTTCCACATGCGAATTTTCCATACCCACAGCCAGCCAATCGCCTAAACATTAAAAGAGTTTTGGGAGTTTTATCAAGGCTTATAGAAGAGAAAAATAATTTATATACCAGTTGGGCAGTAGCCGAGCGAGAATATTTGAGAGCTGAAATCGTGCTGCTGCAGCTGACGACCCTCGCGCAGATCCCAGGAGCGCACCGTGTTGTCCAGACCACCCGTCCAGAGCCGGCTGCCGTCGGGACTTATATCAATACAGGATGCGCCATCGGTGTGACCCTGGAACTGGCGCACCAGTATCTCGTTGTGCAGGTCCCAAACAGCGATGTTGCCGTCGCTGCAGCACGAGAAGCAGACCTTCGAGTCGGGGCTGATGGCGAGGGCGTAGCAGGCCGGCGCCGCCGAGGTAAGTTCGGCCTTGATGCGCGGCGTCGGACTGGCCAAGTCCCAGATGGACAAGTTGGAGGCCTCTCCACCCACGATCAGTGTGCGGCCGTCAGGCAGTAGTTTAACCGAGCGGATATAGTTGTCGCGCTGTAGGCAATCCAGTTGACTGACCGGGTTCTTGTTGCCCGGCTGCGAAATGTCCCACACCTTAACGCAGCCCTTGCCGCCCGTATACACGTACTTAGTGGGATTGGAGATGGTCACCGCACAGACAACCTCCCCGTGTGACAGTGTGTTGATCTGACGGGCGTGCCTAGGGATTCCCACGCCCACTAGGGCGTCTGGCGGAAAGGGAACCGGCTGCAGGCTGCCTTCGCCGTTCATATGGAAAGAGTAAGCACTGGAAAACAGATAGTTTTCGGATTAATACAGAAAATTGGATAAATTTTTGATGGTCTTATTGTTTTGATTAGAAATAAACGTACGGCTTTCCTCCCGTTAGGGCTGAGGGATGTGGAATGCCATTCGTTCGCACATGGGAGTGCGGATCATATGGCGGCATTGGTGGCGGTCGTCCGTAGGCTGGATCCGATGGTGGACGCTGGTAGGGATCGGCTGGCCGTTGATAGGGTGCACCTGGATAACCGGCTGGGGGTGGTCCCTGTGGCATCATTTGTTTGGGATTCACGCCAGGCGCTGGAGCCGCAGCGTTGGGTGTTGGTGTACGAGCCTTGGCGCCCGGTGTACCCGGTTTATCCATCTAAATGGTCAAATATCCATTATATTAAATGCAATATATTTTAAATCCAAATACATACATCCTTTGTCTTGAGGCTGGGTGTGGAACGTGACGAACTTGAACCTGAACGCGAGGGCGGACGCTCCTGTTTAATACCACTACTGCTCGGCTTTTCCAAGCGTTCTCCGTTTAAGCTCTCTCGATCGCGGACCTCCATAGAAACGTGTTCGCCATTGGGGCGAGGCGAGTGGGATTCCTGCAAGTCAAAGGACAATGGAATTGTTAACAAAAAGGTGGCGCAAATTTTTTGGATTGTGGTTTCGGTATCGTATTTTTTTTTTTAAAGGAAAAGGAATGGTTGCATTGAATCTGGGCCGACACTCAACTCACCATTTCATTTGCAACATCTACGACTAAATCTTGATCGCTTTTCTCGCCTTCATCGTCCTGGAAATAATTTTGAAAAAAATACAAAAACAATATAAAATAAAATTCGTACAAAACCCCACAATAAACGACAGTAATAACAACAACCATACCAATCACAACAACGATAGGATATAAAAGAATTTATATAGGTTTGTTCTGGTTTTAAATCGATTATCCAAATCTTTCAATTTATTTAATAAAAACATTTATTTTGTTTAAATTTTGTATTTAAAACCAGAACTAAAACCATCTAAACGTTACATCGCAGCCATTTCAATGAGTTAGTAAAATATGTTACCAGAGTTAGACAATAATAATAACAATAACTACAAAAGATATATATATAGGTTAGGACTACGATTTTTGGTGAGTTGAGGGACAGCTCAGCTGATGTATAGAATGAGAATGGTCTGACTGTTATCGAAACACGATGATAAATGATACTGATTCTGGGATGTGGACAAACAGCGAAACGAAAGCTAAATACTCACTTGTAGTTTCTCATCTTTTCGGCGCTTCGAGTCGTTCTCTATGTCCAGGGGCGACCGTGTGCGATACTTTTCACGATCGGCCGGCGAGACAGAGTTGCGCTGAAGGAAGGACAAAAAACTTAACAAAGCTCAACTTGACAAGGATTATCGTATGATAGTTACCAATCGCTCTTCGGCAGCTGCTGGTCCCTCCAAGCCCGTCGGCTTGATGTCCGGCCTATGGTGCTCTGGCGGCTTGTTGAGCAGACCTTGTGGGCCGTGCGGTAGACCCATGGTGGCCCCCAGGGCGCCGAACGGATTCAGTGCACCCATTGGTTGTGGAGGTCCGCCTGGTACCTGCTGTGCGTGAATCTGTTGCTGCAAGAAAACAAGGCATACCAATTAAGTCGACTTGAACCGAACTGATTTCAAGATATCGAAGTAAACATCGTGCTTGGTGAGAATGTAAGCATTGGACTTGGTGTTTAAACGTCAAAATTAACAAGAAATAGTCTTTTAAATCGTCTTGAATAGTCTTAATTCATTTTTTTTTATGCATCTTCAAAGTAATGTGAATATTTTTTTGTGACTAAAAGACTATCTGGGGTTAATATGAACAGCAACATGTTGGCGGCAAGAGAAGCGTTATTTGAGAGAAAAAATATGAACGATCAGAGCACGAGAACAAGGAGGAGTGATACTTGGTATAGCTGTATTTATATTTTTTTTAGGTATATTTGTGGCAGTGGCACAGTTTGGCGGATGCATCGGCAGACGGCAACAACAAACAAACAATAAGAAATGAACAAGAGGCTTGCAACAGAAAATAACTTACTAAAAGTTGCTGTATCCCATGTTGCTGCTGATGCTGGTCGAATGCGAAATCATAACAAATTAGTAAGTGGAAAAAAAAACAAAAACTCTAACTAAATGTAGTCCTATTTTTTAATATTTAAGTCGAGACTATAAGGATAACCTATATTCTGACAAAAAACAATACAACCCGACAATTTTGTTAACGAATTCCGATCGCTTATTCAAGGTACTTCTGCCGCGTTGCCGGTGTTGCACCATCCTCTAGCTACGATTCGGCTTTGATCCTCTATAGAACTTACCCCAATGATGAGGTTGAGTTCCTGCATGGTGACCTGCTTCGCCCGCTCCACCGCCTGTAGGACCTGCTGCTGGTGGTCGGCCTGAAGGAATGGAAGTAGCTGGTTGATCAATGTGTTTAGCCGCTTGGCAATCTCCGTCTGCTTGTGCATCTCCACGTTAAGGCCATAGGACATCTCGTAGTACTAATAAGATTATAAACAAGTCAAGGATTAGACAAGAGAACTCGGAAGGGGTTGCCTGAACCATAACTTACCATAACATAATGGCGCTGCATCTCCGTCTTCTCGTTCGACAGCTTCTCGCACTCCAATTTGATGCTGAAATTCACAGGAAAAACGAAACGATCAACGGGCAAATTAGTTGGGCGACGGAAGCGGAAAGCGGTTAGTTTTGTTAAGGAACGCTCGACGGTCCCAAGACGGCCGAGCATCGCAGGTTAATCCTATGACAGCGGCGCATATGGCGTGCCAAACCGGTTTGCTTAGCTTTTTGTTTTTTTTTGTTTTACTTTTCACGAAACCCAGAAGCAGCATCCCAAACATCTACTCGTGCAAAACCACGAAGGTTTTGTTTTTTTCAACCGGGATAAGGCTCTATTTAAGGATTGCTTCTTATATTTTAAGGATATTTATTGAATTTCTTTAATGGGATATCTGATTTATTGAAGGGAAACCCATAAAATCCTTTGGGATACAAGAAGAAGCTCTCAAAAAAATGAAAAGTTTCGTTAAAAAGTAAACAATCGTGTTTTTAGTTTAATTATGAATTATTTTTTGAATCTACTCTTCTCGCAGGATACTTGCCTGTGGTACTGGGCTTGCAGGAAGTTGAACTCCTCCTTGATGCGCTCCAAAGTATCGGCGATGGTGAACTTGATCGGGCCCTGAGGTGGTGGTCCCTAGAGTGATGGATCGAGAATAGGGATACAGATTAGAAAGGACGAAACCGGTAGGACTGAGACTACTTACCCCTGCGGCAGGGTGACGCACCGGTGAGGGATACATGTTGTGATTAGTCTACGTTATGCTACGTTTTGTGGCAGGTTATGCCGAGGAGGCGGTGGTTGGCGGAACCGATTTCCGGATTGCTCCCACAGCTGCTCCCTCCCGTGCTTATTTATCCTTTTTGCGTGTCCTTGCTACAAAACCCTCATCCGGGTCGTCCGGTCGCCGCGTTAGCGTTGAAAATCTCCTCTTTTTCTTTTGCAAGCGTTTTATGGCTCTTGTTTTATTTTCGACGGCACTTTTCTGCCTTCTGCGGCAGCACGCTATACATATATATATATATACGAGTATATATATATATTTGCACGACTTCCCTGCACTTGTTTATTTACGTTCGCTCGGCTAACTACCGGCAGCTAATGGGACTCTGGGACGGGATCTTTCGATCGCATTTTGCATATCCTGCGAATCAAATTTGATATTGCTTAGTTATGCTTTTTCATATTTTTGCACCATTTTTTCAATACGTTCACACACACACACACACACACACACACGCCGCACACGCACACACATATAGAGGGAGCCAGCGAGACACACGCACACCACCGCACAAACAAGAGCGAGCCTGCCAATGTGTGTGTGAGTGTTTACCGCCGAAAAATCAAGCGCACAGTTGCATGTGGCCCGAGAAATTGTTACGCAAAATCACAGATCGGTTCTCTTTGCCGATTTCATGGATTATCTGCATTGTTTGGGCGGGCCGGGCGTTTAATGCGTGGAAAATATTCAACTTTTTTCTTTTATTGTATTGTAAAGACGACACACTCCGCACAAACAATATACGAACATATACAGACAGACTGCAATTAAACAGGGTTGCCATAATAATCACATTATTAGCATGACTAGCCACGAGATTTTCGGCACTTTTATTTTGCATTCATCTGCATTTTCTATATTTATTCATTTAATTGAGTTAGGTTCCATTATATTGAAAATACTTTGCAATTTAAATGCAAACTGTATTTAATGTTTTCACAGTGCGGCAACCCTGTGGATGGAGATACGCGCACACACACACACATATGGAACAACGAGTGGCCAAATCGCACACACATACACGCGCGAGCAGCGCAAAAGAAAATTTATTCTGTGCCCATACAAAAAATAAACAAAAGCAATTAAAAAAACTATCTAATGTCAGTACCAGTTCTCAGTCCTGGACGAGCACGTTGGGTCGTTCGATCTAAGCGATTTATGCTCGCGTCCGCATTTCTATATTTTAAGAATTTTCAGAAAAAAACGCGTAAGGTTGTAATTTCTTTTTTGACTTTTCGCCCGTATAAAATTGCCTGTTTCAGCCGACCGACCGCGAAGTGTCTGACACGGCGTGTATGTGGTGGGCAGCTTGGCGGCGGCGCTCTCTTGCTCTCTTGCTCACACTCGCACTTACGCACCCCACTCCCGCCTTTCCCTTACGGTCTTCTCATTCTCCGTTCTACTCGCGCACTCGCTGCTAAACGCGGCTTGTAAATGGCGTTCTCGCCTTAAATTTTTGCAACAAATTGGCACGCCGATCTTCACCTCGGTGGTTTCTTTTTCCCTTTTCCGTAGGGCCAGCTATCAATAGCGGGTGTTTTCAGGCATCGGCGTTGTCTATTTCTATTTATAATTTCGTATTTTCCTAGCCGCGACACACGCGTCGGTTTCGGGTTAATTTTAAGTGTGGCCAGATGACGGGGTGAATCCGGTGCACTTATTATTATTTGCCAATCGGGTGGCAATCCAGAGTTACACAGGCTGGTCTCTCTATATTCTTTAATTTAAAAAGGAATCGCCAATTATTTTTATTATTTTACAGATTATTCTTTATCGGAAGTAAACATGACTGACTAAAATACTTAAATATAAGGTATTAATATTATAAGTGCACATTTTGCGCCATTCCGAATACGTACTGGGCTGCCAACTTTTTTTTACCGGTCAAAGGACATGCATATTGACATGTAGTGTTGCCGGCTTTTGCAAAAACTCTAACGGAAATTTAAATTTATAATTATATTAAGTTAATGGATTCGCTTATAAATTCTATAATTAATGTTATCCAAAAAATAATTTCGAACACTTAACAGCAGGATGTAGTTTCTGAATTAGGTGCGTGGAATCTGTAATGGAATTTTGCTTTGATTCTATTTATTTAATTTTTTATTTATTTGTGATATAATGGGTACAATAGTCCAATATTAAATCTCAAAAGCTAATGTTTTAAATATCTGTCTCTACAACTCTGTGTTTTCATTAAATGTTTATTAATGTTCAAAATATTCAAATATAGAAATATTTCTGCTTAATTTCGGGTCTTTTAGCTACTGTTCTGTTCAATGCTCATTTAGAATCGGATAAATCAACATTCCTCTTCAGCACTTAAACAGAAGAATGAGTTCTGAAAAGAAATAACTTCCCCGCAAATCCCAATAAGAAAATAGTCTTTAAAATCAATTTAGGTATTTATGTTTTTTAATTGTTTGTTTAATTGTTTTTTTTTTCTAATCATATATCTTCAGATGTAGTTTTGTTGCCATCACAGTTGGATTATCACAGATGCGTTGGTGGTTCTCCACCCTCTTACACTTTACCAAGGGCGCCACAGTTTCTCGCTTTCTACTGGCATTGGAGAGGGCAGAGGGCTGTCGCAGTCACTGTGATAACCAGAGGAGGCAGGACTAAGGGGTGCCTTATCCGAGGTGCAGTCCATGTAGATGGGAGAGTGGATCTCGGTTGCGGTCTGGGCTTCGTGGAACTGTTGCAGGTTCTTATAAATGCGTCCCAAGTGCGTCATCACGGATTTCCCCAGGTCAACGCTCATGCCAGGTGTGGAGGCCATGACACGTGACACCTCATTGACGGCGTTCATGTAACCGTTCTTGAAACTGTCTAGGGGAAGTTTGGGTTCTTCGACCTTCTTCTGCGGTTTCTGCTGGCGCATGAAGATCACCGCTGATTCGAGCATTTCCGCCTTGTCCATGCGAAGGATACCATCGTCGCCTCGGAGTTCTGCGACAAGTGTCTTCAATGTGTCCAAGCACTTGTTAATGCGGGCTCGGCGCTGACGTTCCAGCAGGGGCTTCTTCACCTTCTGGTAGATCTGGGTCTTGCTGGTGTATTCCATTATGGTTTGTTTTGGTTTTTCGTATTTATTACAGGTGTTTAAAAAGTAGATTTTCAATGAAGTTGGTTGGATCGTTGTTGCCTTGTTGATGGCGGAATCGTGAGTGATAGTCTCTCCCTGAAGGCAGCTCGCTTTTATACCTTTCCCCGACCTCCAAAATCCACCCTCTTGTACGCACCTTGCACACCTCTCTTTCGCTCCAGAGGGTTGGCCCTGCGTTAGCCGTCTCTTTCTAAAGGAACAGCTGCAACACGCTTCGGAGGACAATCCTTGTGGCTCGTGGCGTGGGAACCGAGCTGAAAGTAAGTTTCTCACACAATTTTTTCTCGTTTGTTTTCCCTTTTGGCCACATGCTTCGCTTCTTTTTTTTCGAGTTTAAGGATCAGGGCACATTTTTGCAGCTGTCGTTGTTTTCGCTGTGTTCGCATTGCTTTCTGGGCCGGTGTTATTATCCTTAATGTATACTTCAGTGCCTCATCCTGTCGCTTGATTTGGAATGGCATGACTGTGGATATGGGTATTGGATCGGAGTCTGGAGAGGAGGGGGTACTGGGATATCTGGTTGTGCGTGGGCTGTTCATTGTTATCCTGCCGTGCCATCTACTCGCTTATTGTTTCATCAATGCCTGCAGACGATGATGGCATAATGCCCTTCTCGGACCTCCGAGCCAAGATCTCCTCTTTCCGTTCCCACACTTCTCCTCGACGAGTGTTTATTGGACACAATTAGTGGATGTGGCATATTGGCTTTATGCCTGGTCCTCTTGGTCTTGCTCGCTTTATCGATCGTTGTTCGGGGACTCGGGGACTGTGTTGGGTGGTTGGCAGGGGTCTTGGGGTGCAAGTGGGTCAGTCGGGCGCAGGAAGTGTGCCTGGCATGCCTGACTCGTGGCTGAGGTTGAGTTGTTTCGAGCCAGAGGATTGTGATGGAATTTCAACATCCTCTTGGGGTGTATTATTCTTCCACCTCCCTCCAACCTAATTGGCCTTCAATTGGTTGTTATTAATCGCAAAACTCAAATGGTTTTTAGGAACATTCTTTATAATTTTTAAATTCTTTTTGATAGAATAAAAATTTAAGAGCTTTTCCGAAGTTAAGACACTAGCATACTATTGGTTTCATTCCTGGTTAGGTTAGTCACTAGTTACCTGTATGAAAAGTGATGCATGTTTCAGTAATAAAAGAAGGTTTTTATATTTACACGATTTCATGAGATATGTACAAAAATTTACGGATATGTGAAAATAATTAATGGTTACTACAGCTTGTGTACCTTAGCATGCCGGTAAGTGTTTAACAATAATGAGTACCTGCTAACCGATTAAAGTATAATGTTTTCCTTATTAACTTAAAGATGGTATTAATTTAAGCGATTCGAAATAATGATACCTTCTGCATTTTATAGTTTATGATTAGGAGCATAAACTGTATAAAATTTCAAGGCCTTAAGGGATTAGTAAGATAAGAGGAATGTACGTTTAATCGTTCATTCCTTTAAGAATTTCTACTTCCTATTGGAAATATGTCCATCATGAAATCTTATTGTGGGAATGATCTGTAGAAAATATGTTTTAGAAATAAAAAAGACTTTTGATAAATTTTTCTTTTCATTCTGTTTGTATTTGTTCTCAGATAAGTTTGTATATATCTTTCCATATATATAATTATTGAGATCTCTTAGCTAATAAACATTTGTGTATAAGTAGAGTAAAAACAGACTTCTGGTCAATAGAGGTGTTGACAAAAGTTATTAAAGCGTGCCCTATCACAGACTTAACTTAAAAGTCTAAAACTTAATAATGTAACAAATAAATGAGGATCATTGTAAAGCATTTTCTAAAGCTGCATTTCCATTGCGTAATTGTCCATAGTTGAAGCTGGGATATCCCGGGATTTCTGGGATATTTACCAGGGACGCCACACCTGTCCGGGGCTGCTGATCTGCAAGAGGGACTCGCTGTCGCTGGCATAGCCACTGGATACCGGGCTGATGGATGAGCAGGAGCTGGAGCTGAAGCTGGAGCTGGAACTGGAGCTGCTGCAGACGATGCTGAGTGGAGTGTTCATGGACTGGGTTTCCTCCATGGGTTGCTCAAGCTGGTTGAGGCGCATTCCCAGATGTGTCATCAAAGTGGTGCCGAAAGCCACATCAACTTTGGGAAGAGAGGCTAAAGCGCGGGACACTTCGTTGGCTGCCCGAATGTATCCGGCACGGAAGCTCTGCTCCGGTTGAGGTTGCTGATGTTTCGCTTGTTTCAGCTTGCGGAGATGCTGAACAGTCACCTCTAGTATGTCGGCTTTCTCGAACTTGCCATCGCCAGTCTGGGCCACGCACTCGGCCATCAGATCTTTAAGCTCGTCCAGGCACTTGTTGATTCTGGCACGTCGCTTGCGTTCCAGCAGGGGCTTCATCACCTTGCGGTACTGGTAGGTCCTGGACATCTCGTATTTGGTGGCCATTGTGTTGTTGTTTTGTGTTTAATAAGTAGAACTCGTAGAAGAACTCGTTGGAGAAATTTTGAAGACGGAAGTCCTGAGATGTTGACTGCACGATGGTTGCGTTAAGAATGTTGTCGGCTGTCTCCAGTTACCACCGCTTTTATAGCTGCACGTGCCCCCGGCGAGAGCGTCTCGTGCGCAACGCGCGCATGCGCACAGCAGAGAACGGAGAGAGTGCCGAGTGCCATCACCTGCCGAGCAAATTGCTCAGCCATTGGGACTGGTACACGATCCTCTTGCCTGAATTTCTGGTGGTAGGTTTTTCTTAACAAACAAGTTTAGAATACAGTCAAGGTTAAGAGAATAGGAGTTATATTATCATATAATATAACCTTTCCTTAATAGATTTGATAGTGTCTTGGGGAAAGTCTTAAACTATGTTTATTTCTTATTTTTAAAATGTATTTTTAAGTTTATTTCGAAAACAAGATGTTTCCATTACATGACCTGCGATTGTGATACCAAAAGTCGACAGGGGATGAAGATTCGATGGTGCAGTGGCGGTAGTACGACGGTGGTTGCACATGCTGATTCTCTGTTTTCCTTTCCACCGACATTCGAATCGTGGGAAACACTTTGCCCTCAAGTTTCCCACAAGATTTTTCTCGCTCGTTGGTGTTATAAGTTATAATCGGAGGTAGTCCGTGTGCGAGTCCCGAGACCCGATCTCCGAGCTCCGAGCTCCGGGGTTTTGAGCCCTTATGCACATGGTACAGTGGGTCAATCCTCTGAAACATGTGATGGAAATTTGCCATTTCCCTGCTCCAGTGTTAGGTTTAAAGGTATTTCCAAGCTACGTGAGGTTCAAGATGTGGATTTTACGCATCCTGATTGAGTACTTGCTACGGATAATTCAGATGATTCTGGAAGGTGACCATTAAGGATGGTCTCATGACTTGGGTTTTCCATAGCACAGTTTGTGAAGTTTTGGGACTGACTTTTGAAGGTTCCACTTGGTGAGAGGCCAAGAAACAGGACGTTTGTATGTTAGGAATTTTTAAGAAACATGTTAGGAAGTTTTCCGGAAGGTGTTTCATGCCGGGCTTGGACTTGCTACGGTTAATTTGTAGGCCTGGGAACCTGAATCTGGGAAAAGTTAGGACGTACGAGATGGGAAGTCTTGAATGGTGCTTCATATGGGATAGGTAAGATTCTGGAGAGATCTTGGTAACTTCGGGAAAGGCGGTTTCAAGGAGAACATGTGAATGGATGGTAATTGTTGAATGAATCAATGGGAAAATCCTATTTCAACGTTGTTGCATGTCCTTTTTTTTTATAAAGATAGCCTTGGGGTGTTCATGGTTTTAACAGAATATTGAAACTGTATTATATTAATCTTGCCCCACTGTAAATCTGACCTAGCTGCGAGTGCGAGTCACGGGTAGTGGTAAAAAATGCTACCACCTGCCCTTTATTTTATGAAATTTTGTTCCCGTCAGAGCCGGGCTCAATAGGGCTCTCACCCTCGCTCGGATACTGTATCCTTTTCACTCCTGCGACTACGGCATTGCTGTTGTCAATTATGAATGCTGAATTGTAGCTTCTGTTGAACACTTGGGCTCTCCTTTCGGTCAACGCTAAGTGGCATACATACGACCATACATTATGTATGTTGGGGCATTGTGTATGCCGGGGCACGTCGGGACATCATCATCATCATGATCGTGGGACCCAGAAAAGGGATGTTTCGATGCATCGAGGGACATGCAAACTAAATGACTGTACGGCAAATTGACACACACTAAAGATTAAATGTATCGCATTCGTTAACTATATAAACAATATACGTGGCCAGTTTAAAAATGCTGACAGGAAGTGTGTGTAAGACAAGGTCGGCGGAGGTGCCACGACAGAGATGGGACGTTGCGTGCTGAGAGTGTGCTGCACAACAAGCCGTTACCATTCTGTGACGACTGTGAGAAAATTTTTCGAGCTGCACATGGCCAGATCTTTTTTTTATACCTTTTTTTAATAGGGGCATGAAAGGGGGTTGGCTTATTGTCAATGCATTGCCGCTGCCGTTGCTGCTGCTGCCGTGTAATTGAATATGTGTGCGCATGCTTGGCACGCCAAACGCGCGACTGACGCACGCAGCGGTAGCAAAAAATTAAAACAAAAAGTTAAAGGGACCAACAGAAGCTCCATGGGCCAGGCATGCGCAGAGCTCAATGAAATGCAGAAAAAAAGAGTTAAATTTTTTTCGTATTGTACGAGTATTATGAAATGCCTGAGAATCTGCGACAGGAAATTATCATTTTGTGGGGAATGACAGGGCGGGCGATTATCATTAGCTGCGATTAGCTTTGATGCCCGGATATGCGGGATATACCATATACGAGTGTTATTACTAACTAAAAGAAGGGGGAACTTTGATTCGACTGAATTTGGATAAAACAATGCTGATCTTGGACTAAGCAATTGTATAAAAGGTAATCGAAGCAAATCCATTGCAGTATTTGATTGGGAGAAGTGATTAGAAATTATAATTAATTGCTATTGGATGTAAAATGTATTCCAACATAGCAAAGGGGCTTATAAGCCTATTAAAAGATTATTTAGTTGTTTTTCCAAATAGTATCGGGATTGAAAGGGAATCCCTTCTGCTAAAGAATCCCAATAATACGTAAACACCTTTTAGTTAAATTTTCATTGTTTGTTTATTTTGTTTTCTTAAATTCTAGTAACATTTCTTCTATACTTTCTTCTAAACTTTAATTCATATCACACAGGTATTTTATATGGCTTATATTAAGACCTAACGAGGGGATCTTCCTGAGTTGCCGCATCCTGACGACTAGTCTGCCACTTTTGGCATCACGCAACTTGTTTCGCACGGTAGCTCCATTCATTCATCGAATGATTCGAATGATGATTTGTTTTTTATTATTCATTCATTCTTGCATCTAACTACCGGTTTCAGGCTTATGTTGCCATTATTGTGGCTTTAGCTGTTGGCTTCGCTTCTGGTTCTTCTTGCAATGCTTTCTGTGGCTGGTGATTGCTTCATTTCGTTCCCCAGTGATGACTTTTGACAATGTGGTTTCAGTGTTATTGGCGTTCCCCTGTGGAGTTCCTCCTCGCGGAGACGTAGTTACATTGTTGCTACTGGGAATGCCAATAAAAGCTGCCGGCCGCCGTCTCCAAGCAGATGACCAAGTGATCCTCCAGTCCAGCCTCGGTCTCCCTCAGCATCCGTTCGTTGGCCTGATTTTGAGCTATCTCCTCCAGACTGTCGTACCGCTGGTTATCGTGACTTGAGGAGTTCTTGCCGAACCGTTGCAGCATTTTGTTTAATAGATTCTTAACCTTCGACATGGTTTGGCGGTTAAACAGAATATTCACTTTTCGTATTAGAGTTCTTATCGTGTTGACTGGCGAATTTCAACTGAGGGCTGATGGCAAGTGTCGGGCTTTTATAGATGGGCAACCACCATCACCACCCAAAAAACATCCCACAACCACCCAACACAACAAGTGCCACATGTGCCTGCCACATGTGCAAACTCCGCGCAGGAGCAGCAGCCAGGCAGCAGCATCACCCAATTCACCCAACGTCCGCCAGCCACGCTTTTAGCGCAAGGGACCCCGAAGCAAGCTCAACACGTGCAGGATAATCTCGTTTCACCCCGACTCCTGGCAATTTTTTCTCGTCCGTTTTTTTTATATTGTTTCAATATAGCCAACGCACAGAGTAAATATTGAGAGCGTTGAGCAGTTGTGGTTCCCATGGATAAGGTTCGACAGCGAAGGCCCTTCCCCTATCCTGAGCGTATCTCGTTTTTTGAGGCTAGGGGAAAAGTATCCCACGGTTCGAGTGGCAGCTGTTTGCAATTTAGGCCACAGCCCCGCTCACTTTGATGCCTCGGTGGTGGTGGTGGTACTGGCGGTGGTGGTAGTGATGGTGCGAGTGGTGGTGGTTGGCACTGGGTTTTGACACATATTGCACTTGCTGCTTGCTGCTGGACTGCTGCCGTTAAGTTGATTCAACTTTGGTTAATTGCTTCGCCCGCCGCCGCAGTCGGGTCACGCGTTCAACTCTCAATCGCTTTCCACCTGATTGATATTTGCTCGTGGCTTGAAAAGCTTAGCCTGCCGCATGCCGTTCGCTTGGTGTCTGGAGGACAAGTGCTCCTCCTCTGATTGGCCGTGGGTCGGTCACGTGTGTGGCCGCAAGGTGCTTTCAGTTGTGGCTGTGTTTTTGATACACTTTTAATTGAATTTATCTCGGATCATCATTTGGAGTGTTTGTTGCAAAAAGGGGGTTGGGTATGGGAGATTGGATTGGTATGGGAGGGTTGGTCGTTGGCACGAGCCACACAAAAAATACGTTTGAGGTTGATTACAAATCAGGAGTTAATGGCTTTGGAATGCAAAGTGATAGGGCTGATTGGATGGCACTCACATTTGGGTAGATAAAATAGATTTCTAATTAGAATTATAGGCTACGATTATGGATAAGGTAATCAGCCAAGGTAACCAAGAAAGGTAACCTCCACATCTCTTTGTAAAAAATGAGTAAGAACAACCTCTTCTAAAATATATTTCCCATAATATATTTAAGCCAAGAACAATCACATTAACACCAGGAAGTACCCATTCGTCACTAAGCTAATTCTGAGTTATCCAAAGCATCCCACGGATTGTTAGCTCGGTGCTAATGTCTGACAACAATTGTCCACTTATCGTCCAGCTAATTTATTGTTGTGCTAACATTTGTCAAAGACATTTACCTGACAAACAAACTGCCGCGAATGAGAAGGCGCTGTGGTGGTCGGACCAACATAAATCCCTGAAAGGATTGGCCCCAGCGCCATGGCAAAATAATTCGCATTGGATTGCTGCACAGCCGGCGATCACTCACCTCAATGGATCATTGATATCCATCCAGTAGCTAACGATCAGTCCCAACTGTCAGCGTGCTACAGGGGATTCTCACTCACCTTGTCGCCGTCGCGTTGTGGGACCGTCTGTTAATGATTTGATTGTCCATTGACAATCCCAAAGCCATGGAATCCCCCCTGAATACCTCGCCGAGACCCCCACCCAAATCCAATCAATGCCAGCTTGACGGTCTGCTCGTTAAACTTCTTCTGCGGGTGCGTTCGTTCAATTAGCCCATGTCGTAAAGTACAAATAACTATTGCGTACAAGTTCCTCGGAAGCCACTGGCTTGGTTATAATCATTAAGCTGCCAGACTGGCTGGTGCACTTGGCGAAATTAATTTGAAATACTGATATTGTATTTCTATTTAGATTTGGTTATCTGTAAGTAAGGCAAAAATCAAATATGGCTGAATTTTGAAACCCTTAATTGAAACTAGTAATTACAGAAGATATTTGAAATCTTAATCCATGGTAATTTTTCTTTGACTGCGGCTCTTGTCTCGACGGTAATTTAAGTTAAACAATCGTCAATGACGACGACAAGAGCTAAAAACTAAAGTAAAGCAGCCAGCAATCAGTTGGGCCGACAGTCAGTCATTCAGTCAATTTGACAGTCCGACAATCCGCCAGTCCATCAGTCAGTCACACGACGACTGCTACTTGGGCTGATAATAAGCGTCGCGCCGGCGCAATAAATGTGTGCCGACAGAGTGCCCTCATCTGGTTGTTGCTTCTGTGCTTCGGTGTATCTGTAGCTGAGTATTTTTTCCCTCAGTCGTCAGTCCTCAGTCCCCACACTGTGTGTCTGTAATCGTAACCATATAAGCGTCTTAAATGGCAGGTGTGCACATCGCGTGGGAAACACACGACGCGACGAGCGGTTCTCACGATATGAAAATCGAGCAAAACAAACCGACGATCCCTCAAGACCTGCGTGGTGACGGCGACTTTCTCGGGATTCGAATTGGATCTGGAATAGGGATTGGGGTTAACAGTAGGGGATGCTAGAAGTGCAATCAGATCTCCCTAACATTAGGCAACGATTTATGGGCAAACCCCTAATAGGGACAAAGATCATTAAACTTTGATTTAAGTTATAGTTGAAGGTTTTAGTTTTATATTGTAAATCTTAGCCCGCATGTCGAATAACGTTTGCTGGCAGAATTACTTGGATTTGAAAAGTAAGAGTGTTCCTGGTTATGCTTCTGTGTTTCCTTTTAAGGAGCCAGAGATCAGTAAGCCACAACAAGACAATTACAATTTTACCGAGTTTGATTTTCATTTGCTGGCCCAAACCGAATCAGTTTGTCGCAGACAATTGCCCCTGGTCCCTGGTACCACGTTCTCACGTCTTGGCCAGCATTTTACGGTTTAATTGCAGCTACAATAGGCATCCAGGACACACACTTCTTGGCTAGACAATGAAAAGAAGAAAAAAATAAGGAATAATAAAGGGACCCACGAAAAGCAGACTCAGAACGATTTCCTTTCCCACGCACGCACAGCAATAAGATTTCCAGATCTGTACAGTCCTCGCAGGTAGCAGGTCCTCCAGCCAGGACCTTCCGATTGCCGAGGCTCTGGTATAAAAGCCGGTACAGCATTCGGATTCAGCATCATTCGAGCAGCATCCTGCAAACAGTACACATCTTCTCTCGTTCTTTGAGAAACAAACATTCACAATCCATACACACAAAATGGCTCCACAAACCAGCAATGAAACTGCCTTCGTTTCGAAGACCCAGCACTATCTGAAGGTGAAGAAGCCCCTTTTGGAGCGTCAGCGAAGGGCCCGCATGAACAAGTGCCTTGACACACTGAAGACACTTGTTGCCGAGTTCCAGGGCGACGATGCCATCCTGCGAATGGACAAGGCCGAGATGCTCGAGGCTGCACTCGTCTTCATGCGCAAGGAGGTTGTCAAACAGCAGGCGCCAGTCTCACCGCTCCCAATGGATAGCTTCAAGAATGGCTACATGAACGCCGTCAGCGAAATCTCCCGAGTGATGGCCTGCACCCCGGCGATGAGTGTTGAGGTTGGCAAAACAGTGATGACTCACCTCGGCGTCGAGTTCCAGCGCATGCTTCAGGCCGATCAGAAACCAGCAACTCAATTGGAATCCGTCTCCCGTCCTCTCAGCCCTGCCTCTTCGGGCTACCACAGCGACACCGAGGAGTCTGAGGCTGCTGTCAGCCCCAAGCCAGCTCAATCCGCCAGCATGTGGCGTCCCTGGTAAAGCCTCAACAATCAGCAATCAACATCAGAAATTCTGTCTTCCATCAACCACACAATCAACAACGAATCATGTCTTCCAATTGAATCGTTACCACTGTGATAACAGCTTTACCTAGATTATAAGTTAATTCCAAGCTTTAATAGTTTTTACGATTTATTTTAAGAAACAACCAACAGCTTTAATAATATTAAAAAAAAACTTGCAACTCAAACTTGAATCTTTTTATTCGAAAACATCTTTAATCATTACAAATCTAAAGGGGGTATTGTGGGTTTTTGTGTGGCCTAAAAGGCATCCTACTTTACTAGGATTCTATATCCTTCCAGAAACTAGACATCCTAACTTTTACTTATCGTTATTAAGATTTGTTCCTACTCTACTAGGTTTTTATATTCTCCCAGCAACTAGACATCCTAACGTTTACTTATTGTTTGTTAGATTTGTTCAGCTTCGAATTAGCAGCATTCCAAAACTATGTCTAATGAAACTATGTGTATGAAAATAGTTATTTTATACTTATTTAAAATACAATAAAACTTGACATTAAAATAACACATCCTTTACCCTTCTCGAAAAGGTCCAATTCATTAAAATAATTTAGCATTTTAGAGATCCCACCCTCACCTGTTGTACAATGATCCCTACACGATGTTTGGTTCCACCTCCCAGGCAGACAGAACTCTCCCGGGACCAAACGCGGGATCTCTGAACTGTGAATCCAGGCATATCCTTGGCTCAGCGACGCCCCTGAGTGGCATTCCACAAAAAAAAACTAAAAAATAAAACTGAAACCTGTCTACGCCTCGATCAACAGCTTAACACTGCGGTGCACGTGTTACTGGGTGTTATGTTATCGAATCTGCATACTGGCCGGGGCTCATATATCGCATTGTTTTTTCTGGCCCGGGGAGGGTCTGAACCCATCGAGTTAAACCGTCAATAACGACCCCTTTTGTGTCTTGCACGTGCGTGCTGAGTGATGGGCGGTGGCGGTCGGGGGAAACCAGGATCCTTTAGGCCCGGACTGTGGCTCGTATGATATCCTAAACCAACAATGGCCAGAGGGTTCCTGGAACTGGCCTCCCGCATATATGCGACATACCATCGCACATCCTAATTTGTAAACTAAAAATGATAAAAATAAAATATCTTAAAACATGTCGCACTGTCTCGTGTCAAGTGCAAGTCTCCTACAATGTAATTCGATAACAAAAAGGACCCCACATGTGTTGTATCACTGCACTGATTACTGTCTGTGTTATTTTATCATTACAAAACCAAAGAAACCGCCACGTTGGTCTGGAGTTCCTATGGCAAGGAAAATTGGGGGATCACTTGAAACATATTTCTTAGAAACCATATAATTAGTCGGGAACTGGAGGTCTAAAAAACTATAACTTATGGACTATAACTTTATGGAATGTATAGGAATTTGGAGAAATCTTTCTAGTTTCTATTTCCTGGTCAAAGATTAGAAACGTTGAATCTACCATATATAGTTTTGGAAAACAAAGTTTCTCAACCAAAGTCGAGATCCGGAAAAGACCAAAAGAATTACAGATTATGCCTAGAATATTTCTGAACATTATTTTGTAAATGATAATGAAAAGAACGGAAGTAAAAACCGCAAATAACATAAAAATGGATAAGACCGAAACTTAAATCTATATTCCAATTTGGTGAAGATTTTTTGGGCTTTTTTTATAGTTCCTATTATATCCTCATAAGAGCACAGAATTAAAGATTCAACGCGAGTAAAGCATTGATACATGCCATTGGTATGCCATTGTGTAATCGAATAAAAAATATAGAGACTAGTTTCAATAATAACCTTTTTTTAAATTTGTCTGATGGATCTCCTTCGAAAAATGGGAAAGTACGCATTGGGTGTCAATATGGCCCACTGCGATGGCCATATCTTTGCCAATATGCATCCGATTCTTGAGAGGAATACCTTATTTGAATCGTTAATCGATTCTTTACTAATTTTAATCAAAATATAGAGACTAGTTTAAATTTAAAATTTTTGTTATTTTTTCTGATGGATCTCCTTAAAAAAATTGGAAAGTATGGATTGGGTGCCAAAATGGCCCACTGCGATGGGTATATCTTTTCCAATATACATCCGATTCTTAAGAGGAACACCTTAAATTAATCTTTAAACGATTCTCTATTAATTTTAATCAAAATATTGAAGGTGGTTCAAATTTCAATTTTTGTTAACTTTTCTGATGGATCTCCTTTGAAAAATGGGAAAGTACACTTTGTGGGTCTATATGACCCACTGCGATGGCTCTATCTCTGCCAATATGCATCCGATTCTTGAGAGGAATATCGAATTGTGAATCGATTCTGTATCAATTTTAATCAAAATCTCGAAGCTGCTTTAAATTTCAATTTTTTCTTAATTTTCTGATGGATCTCCTTAGAAATATTCCTTTAAAACCAAAGAAATATAAAGGTTTGTTATTTTCAAAGGCACCTCAAGTACATATTTCTCATCTTACATTCGCTGGAATTTATAGGACGCCCCGTTTGATGTCAGCGTTGACCACGGAAGATGTAAACGGAAATACCGTAACAGATTTGGGAACTGGACACATGGGTATGTCCTCTCATCCGGGTGTGGAAAGTCCTACACTGTGCAACTGTGTAACTGGACCTGCGGAAATTGTCGACGACTTCAATGATCGGTGGGTGTGGGCGACTGGCTTTTCCCTCCTGCCAATGGTCCATGTGTGAAATTTCCACGATCGCAACTTGCTCACGTTTCGCACTTGCCGCACATTATGGCCAGAAAAAATATGGTCAGTGGGTGGAGAGGAATAGGGCGGATCGTAAGACGGACGTGTCGGGGTCGGGGTTTCGAAATGTTCCGTTTAACCGTAACACCCTGCTGCGAACGAAACGAGGTCGTCACGTGTACAAACACGATCGTTCCCACCCCCTTGGAACACTTGGCCAGGAGACAATAGACTGCCAGGGTCAGGTTGATTTTATTTTATTTTTTCTCTCCTCTTTTTGTGTGCGTCGGGCTAATCTTCACTTTGGAACCTTTAATGATCGAGCCAAGATAAGAAATCAGTGCACGTGTTCAAGCGGAGCACAGAGCAAAGATTTCACTGGAAGATAGAAAAGAGACCAGGAGAAAATGGAAGGCACCACAGTAGTCACCAAAAACCACTGGTGGGACCCCCAGCGGGGCTTTGGTTTCCCATCGAAATGGTTAACTATCTATTTTTATTTGTTTTGGGTCTGCACGTGGGCACACAATAAAATTGGAAGACAAAAAACAACACGAAATATCCATCAGTAGGGCAACCGGGGGCAGTGAGTCCACCGAAAACAAAAAATCACATCCCATCCAAAGGACCAAAACACAATTAGATCAACACAATCCCCATGCATAATAAGGCCGAATAATGCGGTAGCATGAGTCAACCAAAAACGTTACCAAGAATTGGGAGAATCATCACAAGTCTTTAAAGGTCAATTTCCGAGAAGTAATTTAATAATTTGGAATTGCTTATATGGTATAGCAAAGGATATTGAAAAGATTGAAGGCTGTGCTTGTTGAGATAAAACACAAGGGACTTTATAGAAATTATAAACCTCTCTATCGAATTAAGGTCTCTATCGTATAAAGGTACAGATTTTATTGAAATAGTTGATATCTTCATCGAGAATGAGTATCCTTCTTGGGGAAAGATTGCTTTTGCATTTAAAGTCTATATTTGGTAGTAATATTTTTTAAAAGTTTGAACCTGAGTAAAGTTTAAATAATATTTACATTTTTTAATTGGACAATAAAATTATGCATGATTTTATTTCGATCAAGACTTTAAGAGTTCATATTTATACAAGTAAACTTAAAATAAGTTTACTATTTAGGGTAATATTACTTATCCCTATCCCTATAAGGACTCCTCACCCAATTATCCCCATCTTCTATGATCAGGTCAGAGATCTGTTCACAAACCCAACCATATAATCATCATCACCTCCACAAAGGATCAATAGACTTTGGGATGCAGGCCCAACTACTGCAATGAACTGTTAACGCCAGCCTACAGATTCTCACCAAAGATCTCTACTTAATTTGTCCCAACTCACACTGGGTTCCAAATATTTATGGTTAAGTCAAGGGACAATCCATTAAGTACGCCGGGGATGCTCCCAAAAGGAGCAAAAGAACAAAAAACAGACAAATCCTGGGAACCATGGCTTCAGCGCCTCACGCGCCATCACGTGTCCAAAAAAAAAATGAACACACAAAAGAGGTACAAACGCTCGCTATACGTGTGCTCCTCCAACGAGATCCTCGTGGTCCGCCTCCTCCCAATCCTGCTCCTTCATTCCATTTTTTCTGTGTGCCCCTCTTGTTCCCAGAGAATGCCAAGTAATAAGATTCGGGATAAGGGGACCGGTCCCCTGCTAATTGTGTGCCATCAGCAACAGAAATTAAAAGCAACTCCTTCGTCGACGATCCTTGTCCTCCAACCCCCGTACTTAAGTCTTAGCCCCGGTTCGTTCCCTTTTGTGGGCAACGCCTCGCCTCCACATACAGTTTGATAAATTTCAAATTACAGCGCATTAAGTCCCGAACTCATCCTTACCCATCCCCCATCCAGATTCCCATTTTGCGTTTGTTTGCCTATTGAACTATGTGATCTTTCGGTCCCTGGCATTAATTGTTTGCTTCACTTCGAGCGTTGAAAATTGAAAATTTGGAAATTTTTCTCCCACGTTCCCGAGCTGCACACGTGTTCGAGAAATCGAAAAGGGATTTTCCCCGCCCCCTCACTCGCTCCATCTATCGTCCTCCGTCCTGCTCGCTCCTGTTTCCAAAAAATAAATATACAGGATAAGTGCACATAAAAACCAAAAGTGATCAGCAAGAAAAAAAAACGAATCTCCTTTTCAGAAAAGGATCCTTTCGAATAAAGACTGTGGGAACTGATGGAAAGTCTCGTTTCTCACGATCCTGCAGCAGGATAAAATTGCCCCTCATTGCCAGCAGGTGCGAGTGGAGCAACACGACATGCCGTCACACTCCGACGCACGCAGGTTAATGCCGAGCAGTCCCTTTTTCGAAAACACACCTGCCGTTTTTGTTGTTGCTCGCCATGCGGTGTATAGGATTTTCTGGTTGGCCATCGGACACGTATCCTTGTAGTTTCCCACACTCGGTGTTTTGTGACCTGCTTGGGATCGCTGCCAGTTTGGGTTTCTCCTGTTGCCTGTCGTCCTGGCTGCGGGTATAAAAGGCAGACCGATCGGAGGACAAGGCATCATTCGAGCTCAACGCTTCGTACAGTACACATCTCACATTCACCTACGCACTACAAAACACACGACAATCCTTCACAATGTGCCAGAACAAGACAAACACCGCCAACACCATGACCATCAAGTCGAACAAGAAGCTGTCCTACAGCGTCAAGAAACTGCTGCAGAAAATCTTCAAGCAGCAGCAAGTCGAGGAGGAGCAGAACCTGAAGAACACCATCAAAGCCAACTCCCTGGAGTCTCTCGAGTCAATTGAAAACAGCCGCAACGCTGATCTCGAGTTCACCACCTCCGAGTGCCTTTCCCTGGAGTCCTGCGAGAACGAAGCCAACGAGCGTCTCTCCGCATCCTGCGACATCGAGGACTACGAGCTGGAGCAACTGCCCACCGTCCCAGTTCACTTCGTCCGCACCGCTCACGGCACCTTCTTCTGGACTGCCGCCTCCGATCTGCCAGCCGACAACGATCTCATCGAGCCCCTCTACTGCAGCACTGCCAACGAGATCGCCGTGGCCCAGTTCCAGGATCGTTGGGTTCAGGCCTAAGATCAAACAACCACATCCAACGCAACCATGTCTTCCATTCTGGGATCTCCAGCTTTAATCGACGTCTTCCGTTAATTTTTGAGAGCACTTTACAAAAATTAACAAGCAAGCCGACCAACTTCAGAGCTTTACAAAAATTGTGATAAATTTTACTTAACATTTAAAAAAAAATACAAAATATATTTACAATTGAAAAGAAATTATTACTGTTTTTAATTCTTATCCTTATTTGAATCCATATTCCAACGAATTTAATTAGACACTCGAACATTTAACAAATCTTTACTGTAATCAACGTTGTTCGGTTTCGATGTCTTTGTTCCAGCGATTTTCCGTTCCCAAATCATTAGATAAATAATAATAGGGAAGAAATCCTTTGTTAATTGGCATGACTCATTCGAAAAACGAACAGAGCCTAATCCGATCCGATCCTGAACCTTTTTTGGTCTTATTGTTGATCAATTTACCTGCCAGCAGGTAGACTAGCTCGGCCTGTTGATTTCGGCCTCGGTTCCAACCAGTTTTAGGGTTCTCAGGTAGATCGTCTCCTTGCTGCCGGATCAGTAAGGTATAAATTAGTTCGGTTCCAATTGGAAGATCTTCTTATTGATTGAATCAGAGACAAGGCAACAACGAAAAAAGTGTTGCATACATTTTGGGGCATGTCCTCTTTTAGCCCAATTAAGTGGTCCCAATAAATTAAATCTTGGGTCAATAAAAACCACTTCCGCTGGTCAGAAAGAGGTTAATTATACAAATAAATAAATGAATCACTCTTTGAAAAAACGTTTGAAGGCCTCAATTTCAATTAAAAAATAAAATAAGTCCAAGCAAGTCCAAACTTACTTCCCAAGTCCTGAAAAATAAAAAGAAAAGAGCTAAATTTATGTTTTTGCAATTTTATTGATTTATATTATTTTGGGTATCCTATTTCTTCATCGTTTCTTTTCTTAATCAACCATAAATTAACATTTATAAATTATTTAAAGCTTATCGATACAAAGACAGGGGCTAATCAAACAAGGAATTTTTAGCAATAGGATATTAGCGCCCTCTTAAAAAGCTCCACTGATTGATTGATCATCGTAGGTATATCACAGTTGAAAATAAACAATCAATTTACACATTATGATTATCAAGACTAATACTAAGAAGTATTTCAAAAACAATTTGAAACCGATTACGAAGTCGGCTCCGCTCTACTTTGTTTAAAATGATTTACTTTGGAAGACAACAGATTTTGTTGCTAAACGATTAAAAGCCATTTTTTGGGTTTCGATTGCTAATGCTAAAGATAAAATCTAGATAGGATGCAGGACTGATTTCGCAGTCACGCCCAATTACCAGGGCCTCCAGACGGGCTCCGAGGCGCCCGACTCATGAGAGCTGACCGACGCCGTCTCGGACATTGCCGCTCCGTCCACGGAGGTCACGTCAATTAGCTCGTCCTTGCCGGGCAGAAATGGGTTGTAGCCGGCGGCGGCAGCGGCGGCCGCTTGTCCATAGCCACCCAGGAGCGGAAAGGCGAGTCGGCCTAGAGATTGCGGATGCTGTGGGCCCTGTGGGCTCTGATGATGTTGTTGGTGCTGGAGAAGCTGCGTCTGCAACTCAATCAGTCGCGTCGAAAGGAATTTCATAATCTTGCGGCCAATCTCATCGGTTTGCTGTGTCTGCAACAGGACCTGCGTAATCTGATCGGCTGCATGGACATAGCCGGAGCGAAACGACTCCACGTGCGCGGTGCTCGTCGCAGGGGGTGGACTATTACCACCACTGGACCCGACCCCCTGAAGGGAAAGTCCTCCGCGCTGCTTTAACTTTCGCATGTGATCCACTGTTAGTTCCAGGATGTCGGCCTTCTCCAGCCGGGTGACGTGCTCGCCCTCCTGCTGCAAACACTCCACCATCAGGTCCTTGAGGTCGTCCAGGCACTTGTTGATCCTAGCCCGGCGCTTGCGCTCCAGCAGCGGCTTCATCACCTTGCGGTACTGATACGTCTTGGACATCTCCATGACCATGATCGTTTGATTTGATTACTTTAAGGATTAATTTTTATTCTTTGTTATTATCTCAACTGCACATTGTCACAACTGATTTGATATGTCATATGCGATTCGGATTCGGATTTTGATTGTTACGAGGCTTTGTGCGCGTGCGCTGCGCGTTCTCTTGACTGCGGTGCGTTCAACAGGCGGCACGTTTACGAAATGAGTGGCAAACTAGTTCCCAGCGTTACTTTTATACGACCCGTGTGGCAGTCACGCTCTCCAGTTCAGTGCTCTCCCAGGCACAAAGCTCCCGCATGATCGCTCACTCATACATTCCCATGCACTCGCCCAGGAGGCCGACTTCGGATCGGATCGGATCGGTAGCGGCGCACAGAGAGGCTACTGTAAGCCGTGGCTGGGGGTTGGACACACAGTCTGCCAATGACGTTACAGTGGTCCAATATTGTCAAAAGAATCATATAACTTGGGGTTTAAATGGGTGTTTTTGAAAGGGTTCCTAATGCCGGGATACTTCTTTGCCTTAAAAGTTTTCGGATCAATAAAAAAATTATTTAAGAAATAATTTTTTATATTTTTCCAGATAGATTCGATGCTTTTTAATGGTTAAAATTTCTTTAATATGCAATTATTCATTAACTATTTACATACAATATTTATTTGGCTTTTAAAATATTTAAGTCAGGCATTTCCGACGAGCCCAAAAAAGTATGCTACAAAAATTGCAATCAGGATACGCTTATGAAATGATGGCCGTTTTAATGAAAAGAAACAGGAAAGGATTATCCTAGTTTTCTTACTTTTCTCAACAAATAGTAATGAAAGTATAGAAGTACGATAACAAGAAATTTCTTTAATTGTTAATGATTTGAATCCATTACAAAATCGAATCCAAAGGTAATCCTTTGGCCGAAATGTATGCTATTAACTATGCATGTCATTTGATAAAGGAAGCCTGTTGAATGTACTATGTTGAGTTTGAAAATTCATTTGAAATATAAAAGTGTCTAAGGTTTTAAATCGGGTTCATTTTGGCTTCTAGTTTTATGTTACGAACCACGGTGCATCCACTAGGGGACCCCGCACGGACAAAAGTATCTGCATCTGTATCTGTGGCTGTGCTCTGGCGCGCGTCGTCTTCAATTGATTGCAGAGGGAGCCGCAGTCGTCCGTCGGCAATCGGCAGTCGTCAGGCGGCAGTCGGTGCTCGGTGCTCGGATTGGATCTCATTCTCAGCGGCGACTGCGCGTGGCTCTCAGACTGTGGTGGAGCTCCGGTGGAGCCCCTCCAGCTCACCCTCGACCATGCCACACTTATTGTCAATGATGACAGTGCTCGGCTCCCATTCGCTGTCGATGCCGGCTCTCCGATCCTCGACTCGCTCACTCGCACCTACTGGGAGACATGGGGGAGCCTACGACCGCTGCCACCAGACCGATTGTGGGTCTCCCAAGAGTGTCTCTGTGCCAGTGTGTATCTGTGTGTATTGTTGTGTTGTGTTGTGCCTACTTTACGAGACCGTGGGAAACAGATTTGTCGTGTGTTTCCCACACGTTGGACGGATGGCTGGATTGTGATGCGATCCGATGGATTGCTGAAATGTTGTTGCCGTTGTTGCTGTTGCTGCTGGTTGATTTCAAGCGGGTTGACTGTCAGCCGGCGATGGGGGGCAGTGGGCGATCGGCAGGAGGCGGACTAAAGAAGGGGGGCTGGCTTTAACTCGCGCAATTATGTCGCATGCTTGGCTGATGATGATGACTGCGACAACTGCACAGTGAAAAAATAGCTCCTAGCCGAGGCCTATTAAAATTACATTTTGAACATGGGAAAATTGTCGCAGCACTTCCCCCATGCGATGGGGGACAACAAGTTTGATGGACACAGAACTTGTCAAATTATTGAACTGCGATAGATAAGCTGCCTCAGAACAGGCAAAAAACAATCCTCTTTGATTGAGTATTTAAATTAAATTATGTCTTGATTAAACATCAAAAAGCTAACTAATCAAGTTATATATTGATATTCAAGGAAAATCAAGATGTTTTTCTTGGTGTATAACCACTATGAAGGTTTTGACCCAACTTGGCTCGAATTTTCGCTGAAGCATATCGATTAAGTGTAACAGTTTCGCTATCACGACGTACTGGGGGTTCCAAAATAAAAACAGTTTTTGCATAACCCCAACGACAACCCCAACCCTTTCAGAATGTCGCCCTCAGTCGTAAACTTTAACATCCGGTTGTCGTTCTAAGATTTGTTTTTTCGCTTCGTCTTATATATATTTTTTTAATTCGCTGATCTCAGGGCTACTGGTCAGCATAGAGTGTATAAAATGTTGCCTGTTTTTTATGTGGCTTTTTTTATTCACAGCTGCTGTGGACGGTTCTGTTCGGAGTTTATCACCATCCCAAACAGCAAGAGCAATATGACACTTGTGGTTGGACGCCTGTGAGTTATTTTCTGGCTGGAGTTTTTGCCTGGCTAAGCATTTCCCATGATGCTGCAGAATCGCTCTGTTTGTTTGTCTTCTGTTCATGACTTCCGTTAGCCGTTTGGCTTGACTTGGTTGGGCTTTCGGTATTTCAGCCTTTCTGTCTTTTTGTGTCTTGGTGCCTTTCTGCTGACTGCTGACTGCTGCCTGCTGCCCGCTGACTGGAGCCAAACAATTAAGCAGCTCAAGGCATTTCTATGGTTCGGCTTTCAAGATGCTTCTGCCTCAACTTTCAACTCGGCCGACACACGTGGCGTATGAGTAATGCGAATATGCAAAATGATCATCGCACACAAACGCCAAGACATGGCCAGACCGCAAAACCATTTTCGACTAACCTCAATGCACACTAATTGCTTGTCATATATGCTCGTCGGTTAGTCTACGATGTATATATATAGTTTTGCACAAAACTCGTTGCCATCGCTGGTCGTGTGAACCAAAAGCTTAAGAGCCAAATAGTTGATGGGCACAGACAAGTCGAAAGGCCAACGAGCAACGTCTGGCTGATGCTCTCAATATTATTCCACTGAATAAATCATTAATATTTTATATAATCTTTGTAAAATCTTTATAAGTAATGGTTATTTTTAAGGCACTTTATTATATTCACTTTATTCACTGTATAATTAAGATCACTTAACTAATGTACTCCCAATTATCTTTTCCTGGTATTTATTTCTTATGCATTCATGTATCTAAATGCCCAAATAATGTAGTGTGTTTACGGTCTATGAAAAGTGCAATCCCAGGCACAAGTTCGCCACTGCTGGAGTTGCAATCACAATCGCAGGGAGAGTTGGCATCGAAGTCGAAGAGTTGCAACTTAGAGCCGGTGTTGCCATGTCCATGTTGCCTAGTCAGTCGCTTTCAATTTAGCAAACGTGCAGTTCATAGCCTAGACGCTGATTGGGGGCAAAAGTGCGCGGGTATGTGGGGGGAGGTGGTGGCTTCCACTCCGATCAAGATTAATAGCGGCCATAGGCAACCGGGCCGAGAGATCGGACGTCTCTCGGGCGTAAGCGTGCGGTGCACACGCGATTGGCACGAGTTTTGGCCACAAAATAAAGAGTAACAAAAAAACTATTCAAGCCTGGTTCGGAGCGGAGCTCGGTAAACTAGTTATGGCAGCTAGCTAGTTGCCAGTACAGAGTTTGTGGGAAACTGCGATCGGCAAGGACCTGCTGCTCGAATGAGGTCACGGCCTCATTAGATCCTCACTCCATGCCCCTGAACACTATTCCCCTAACTCAAACACACTCAACCGTATTCCCAATCCCATTCCTGTTCTCGGCTTGGCTGGGACCGTGTGAACCGCAGCATGTCATAATCCGTTCGTTGCGACTAGTCCCTTTTTGGGAAATGAACTTATCAGCGCCTGGGTCTCCGAGCCTTGATTATAAATGACAACAAACAGGCCAACAAGTAGCAACAACAGCTGCTCCGCCCGGCGGCAGCAACACCACCGAAACAAAATCACATGGAAAGGAAACAAAAATAACAGCAACAACAGAAACAATAATAGTGCCCAAAAAGCCGAAAACCCAAGTGAAATTCTTATAAGCCCTTTCCCACACTCGGAGGCATCCACATCCACAGCCACATCCACATCCACATCCATATTCACATCGACATCGACATTGAGCAACGGCGACGCCTGCGCCTTTTGCTTTTTCGGTTTCTTGTTCCCCAGGACGGAAATACGGGCAGCGTCTTAGTCCCACGCTCGGTGAAGGGAACAGGTGCTGCAAAGGCCCCTTTCTTCCAGTCATGCCACTACGGCACTGTGGCAAGACCCTACCCCGATACCCGATTCCCTACTCCCTACTACCAATCCCTATCCCTATCCCAATCCCCTTGGCCAGGCCGGACAACAAGCCATGTACTACTGGGCTCTCCGGTCCGTGGGTACCGTGTGAATGTGAAAACAAAGTCAGTCGTGCATAAATGACGAGCAGGCTAAGGGAACAGTGGTTTTGTATCAATTTTAAAGTGGCATTCAATTGGTAGTATATCCTATATAGCCATAGGATATCAATATTTTAAAGGGGTCCTTTAATATGACATTGCTTTCTTCGAGAAATAAGATTTGTTTATCAGTTGAAAGTAAAACTAGTTGATTGTATTTAACGGATTTAGGAATATTGGTTGTAGGAACCCTCGAACTCTACACCCAGACGTACTTAAGAGATCCAATTTGATTAGCTTGGAACCACTGTGCAGTGTCTTGGTCTTCATCTACCTGTAGCCAAAACTCATCAACCGGCCCTTGTCGATTGTACGTGCATGGGAAAAGTACACACACCGAAGAAGAAGCTAGTGGATTCCTGTTGGAATTTATTTGGGAAATACTCGTACGCGCATATAAAACGACGGTTCCCGTACCCAGCACCTTTCCCCTACCCCTGCTCCTGCCCCTGCTCCTACCACTGCTCCGGCCCCTGACCCACGATCATCCAGCCAATGGTTCACCTCTCACCCTCACCATCCGCCCGGTGTGTGTGAGAGTGCACTCAAATTTCGTACGGTGCTTGCTGTAGCTGTAGCTGTAGCTGTTGTTGCTTCTTGTGGTGCTCGTGAGATCAGCCGGCATACGATTTCACTCTTGACTGGCCAGCGGCAGCGCAGCGACTGGGCCTCATATATAAATATGAGCGACGCCGGCGCAGCAGCATCAGTAAACGACCAGCTCGGGAGGTGCGCACACGCAACACTCGCTGCAGAAAAAGCCAAACACCATAAAAACGATAAATAAACTGAGAAGCTGCAAGCTCTCCACAAAGCACAAAGCATGTATCTGGATACGAAAAACCTGACAGCCAGCGGAAACACAGCCACAGCGACAGTGGCGGACACGTCTTCAAAGTCTTTGCGGCGCATGCGCAAAGTTTGGCAACCGCTACGCAGACTCTTGGCAGTGGGTGGCAAGGCTCGACCCGCCCAGCTGACCTTGGCCCATCCCAACAATGTGGACCTGAACAACACACAGTCTCAGCAGCAGCCACAGCAATTGCAATTCGAGGAGCCAAAAAGCAAGATATCGCCTGAGGAGCTTATGCACAAATATGGCATGGAACTGCGCACACAGCCTCTGGAGGAAGAGGTGTCACTGACACAGCCGCCCAACACGCCCACCCTGATTAGCAGTGTCTACGTGGATAAGGTTAGTGCCCAAGGATGTCAGGGCTGTCAGCATGGTCGCAACTGCCAGCACACGCATCACAGCAACAGCAACACCAGCAGCAACACGACCAGCAACAGCAATGCCACAAGTGCAACACAGTTGCCCAGCGCCTTCTGGGATCTGCAGTTGCCATTGCAGTACCTTAGCACAGACAACGGCACCTTCTTCTGGGCCAACACCCAAGAGCGAGTGGATGACGATCTCCTGCACGCTTTGCTCTGTCAGAGTTTAAGCCAACTTCCCGGTACCCTGTGTTAGCCAGAGGGTACTTGTAATCAATCATCACCGACTAGATCTCAATCACAAGGGGTTTACCTCTAAATAATGTAATTTCATTAATTTATTTTCCTGCGCAATACTTACTGTTGTTAATGTGATACTAATTTGCATATAAAACAAAATATAAACACAATTATACCATGAAAATGGCCAGAAAAATATTTATTTTTGATTTATTTCAAGGGGGTCTTTTAGAAAAGCGCTGATAAAATTTGTAATTCTTGCTCAATTACCAATCAAGGTAATGGGTTCAAGGCCTGGAATATATGGGAATATCTTCATAAACTTTATGTTGGGATGCTGATCAAGGCGGAAGGGCCAAGATCAGCGCAAAGGATAACGGAAGCGATGTTATGAGCCGAACCTAATGAAGCTTGACAGATGAACGGCCTTTAAATTTACTCTTTAAAAAAAAGTTGGCAAACAAGTGTGTGGAAAGGAGAAGGTATATCATCTTTCAGAGGATGTCACAACTGTTTTTTTTCAGACAGCCTTATAGAAGTTTTCAGATTACCTCAAAGCTTAACTTGATGCTGAGTATCCTGTCCGGATAAACTTTGGGTAACTCGAATTTAAAGTGGAGAAAGTTTTTTGAAACAGTAGAAAGATAAGATGATAATCTTTGGAACTCTTAGGCTGTGGGTCACTTTTTTACGGGTTCTTTCAGATTTAGATTTAATAGAATAGCTACAAACCATAACTTTGTTCTTAGGGTAAACTTTCCCTTGTTACGCCCATTTGACCTCATCTTTGTAACCACTTTAGTCTTGGTTTCTTCACTTTCATTACCTCCCACTGTGAACACTGTAATTAACAAGTCGTTTAGTTGGTCTTGGGTTGGGTCAAGGAATATATTTTTGCTCGAGACAAAAGGAAGTACTATTTCGAACAAATATGTGCCTGTATTGTTCCGTTTTACGATCGATCCCTCCTAGCATTTCTCGTCGCGCAGAATGCGGAAGTTCTCAGCGGGTTGGGCGCCGCCGACCCGGAGAGCACAGTTAAAGTTGTCCAGCAGGCAGGAGTTGCTTAGCTCGGCACGGTACTTGCCATTGGTCACACACACCGGCTGGTAGATCATCGAGCAGGGCTTGAAGCACTCCTGTACCTCCAGCTTGAAGTTGCCCAGTTTCTCGTGCAGATTCTCCACGAACTCGGAGCTGCACCAGGCGGCATCGGTGGCAGCATAGGCTATTGATAGGTTATCAATATATTAATTATGGACTTTTAGGGCTGGGCTAGTTGTGGACTTACTCTGCACGTTGTTTCTTTCTCGGCGGCAGTTGTGGCTTAGAAGGTTGCAGTCGCTGGCGAACTCCTTAAAGTTCCTTCCATCAGTGGCGCACACCGGCTTGTAGATGGAGGGGCAGAATATCGGACAATCCGTATCGTTGGTGGACACAGTGTTGGCGGATACGCCAGCCACCAAAACAAGGCAGCAGAGTGTTACAATTTGTCCCAACATTTTGAGGTGGTTATAATTTATTTCACTTTTACTTTATTTATTCCCGCGGAATGTGTTTGCACTTTAGTAGCTATCGACTTCAATTACTGTGACTGTCTGAAGTTCCATTGATTTTTATATATTTTTATGGCTCTCTGCCGCTACTCACCTGGAGATAGTGTATCAGACACGGTTTGGCGATAACACTAGGTTCCTTATCAGCGGACCAAACAAAAAACTTGTTTATGTGGCCCACAAAGTTCCACGATGTTCCAGTTCTGTTTGGATGACTAACCTAACCTGCTTTTAAGATATAAGTCGTACGTCTTCAGTCTGGGGGGAACATGGTTGTCGAAGCAGCATCATTAAATGTTTATTTGACTATCTTTTCTATTGTTTTTCAGAGATGGTCTGTGTAATAATATTGATAATATCGGGGAAGTATTATTTTGATGGTCCTATGTCTAAGATAAATATTGTTTACAACTCGAAATGGTGAGGGAACATCTTTTTATGGAAGATGACATTTTCAATTGCGTAGTTTTGGTAAATGTCTGAGCTGGTAATTCATTCTGTTATCTGGAATAGTTATCTAGTTGAATTTCATTAATATTTCCGAAATGGCATTAGCTTTATTAGTCATTATTTGCGAGGAATATTCTGTAGCATATTTGATTAAAAGAAACCAATACAATTTAACAGTGATAGCTTCTATAAAGGATTACTTCTTATTAATGTCAAAATATATTTCTATTATAAATAAATAATAAGATTCAGAAAACTACCCCAGGAGATTGTCGGCCCTCGCAAAGGTTTTGAAAAATGATCTTGTATCTAGTCTCCAATATCGATTCTATTGAGCAACAACATTCTGACCGCCCACATCGTTACACAGTTCATCGCCTCTTCAAACTTCGATCTCCGATCTCCATGGGGTAATGGTAATTGAGGCCCCTCGACGTTCCCATCCACTACAAAGAAGTGATGGTGGCCAAGGGAGTGTGCTGGCCGGGCCTAATCACCGTTTAATGGTGTTCACACACTTGTTGCTGCCGGCGCCCTCCATCGCATACTAGACCTGGCCAAAACCAACAACCAAGGGGCCACAGCAAACAACAAACAACAAACAACCGACAACTGGCAACGGACAACCCGGCCAATCAATGACCGCTAAGCGAATGCTCGTCACGCACGCGAAGGCCGCTTCGTCGGTCGTCAAGAATTGGGTACACACGCGTCCATTAAACCGATGAAGCACCGATGAAGACCCACAGACCACAATCACAACCACAACCCAAGAGGCCAGCTCAAGCAGATAGTCGGATTCAAGCCACGGCAGGATCATCGAGTGGGGTGTGTGATGTGTGTCCACCGTACAGATATGCAAATGAGCCACGGCCCATGTAGATAACTATCAGACTTTGTCCGACTCCTCGCCACCATCATCATTCTCATCATCATCATCATCATCATCGGCATAAACAATGTCATCAGCATTATCAACGGCATTCCATGATGGGTTCTTTCTTCCAATTTTCAATTCCTCCGTGCAGACAAGCAACGCTTTGCATACGAAATTAATTATGTGCTGTCAAAGGCAATTTAACAGAATCTTATATTGCTACTTAATTTACGTCACGGCGCTACCAGAACATTTTGTGGGAACATGGGATATATACCGATTACAGGAGAGGCTTGAGAAGTTAAAATTTTAGAAAATAGTACAAAATAAAGAGCCTAGCCACTCCTCCACTTCCTTAGTCCTGTATAACTGATAAAACAAGCTGTTTGCAAGGACACTCCGAACATAAGTTACTTCCTCTTTAGCTTTTTTAGCCATAAATTCTTGTTAGATAGCGTATTCCAACTTCGATTATGAATATTCTCAAGAGTTTTCAGGTTATTCTTGTTGCTATTTGATTTTCTTTATCCAACTCCTTCTTGAGCCCCACCAACTGTCGACATCAATTTGCATTTTTAGTGTAGAAGAAATGCGTTTGTGATTGATAGAGAGAAAGAAAAAAAAAGAGGGGGTCCAGGGTAACTGAAAGAGTGGGAATCGTGTGAGGGACCTGCGTTGGTTTGTGATTCCCTAGCTAAGGCGATTATCTTTTGCGGCAACTGTTTTTATGCCCAATTTCAACGTCCGCCTCGAGACGCCTTGGCATGTGATTCGATGTCTTGAGGTGTTGACGTCTACATGTTGCATTTTAATTGTGGTTTTTCGGTTTTCGATTCTCGATTCTCGACTCTCAATTGTCGGCTCATGGATCACACCGGATTCTTGAGGTTTTCCCCAATCGCCTCCCTTCTGGCAATCGCCTTTCTCCACTCCCTCTACGGCTCATAAATAAGTTGTACGACAAGCGACATCCAGTCCGTTCCCAAGGAGCTCCCGTGAAGTTATGCGCACGACATCCATATTTGGTCACACACATGTGGCGATGGTGGCCTTAGCCAAGGTGATAGCCATAACATTGCCCATTGGCACCGGGCCAACTTGGTTCTTAGCCACTCGTACATCACACCTTCGAGTATCTATGAGCCAGTCACATGACAAGGCTGGCCACAAGGTTGTCCATTTTTGGATGGAGCTATTCAAGGAATTGGGTTCTTGGTGAGAGTGGGCTGGTTTTATTGCAGGATGTGTGTTGGGCGGTGTAGTAGAAAGTCACTCACATCTATTAATGGCCTAGTTTAAATGGATTGTTTAAACACAGGAAATATAAAATGATAACAATTGTTTTTATTCGGGTTGTAAATGGAGAGTTTTACGGCAAACTAATGGAATGATGATTATTTTCCTTTTCAACGAAGAGATACATATTCAAGTCTAATTAAAAAGTGATTTTACGAGTAGTAATTCAAGTGTTTTACTTCTTTTATCGGTTTCTGGAAATATCTAGAAATATTTGGGGAAAACCTGTGTTCTTATCTGTCACGTCGGCTCAGAAAACAATGTTGTTTTTGTGAAAACAAGCGAATCATTCAGATGAAATGTGGACTTCCACTTTCTCATATCAAATCTTGTTGAGAAAGCTGAAAACCGCAAGCCCCCTACCCAATTATAAAGTGATTTAATTTGATTTAGGTATTTCTTGATTTGTATTTTGTACGATTTTTTTGTTAAAGCTCTTTTTTTTTGTTTATCACAATATCTTAATATCTAATGGAAGCGCTGGATCGCCGAGATGAGATTTGCTCGATGAGGAGTTAAAGCCGCTGCTAGTGCTACTATCACAATGTTTTTAAAGCTTGAAGATTGATGGGATGAAGGCTGGGCGATGATATTTAAGCCTGAACCCAACGATCCTGGAACTGCATGGAGTAGCACATGGCAGGCTCGACGCTAGCAACTGGCTGTAGGTTGGTGGTCCAGAAGAAGGTGCCGGCCTCGGTGCGAGCGAAGCGAACTGGGACATAGATGTCCTCCTCCTCCTCCTCGACCTCGAGGGAGTTCTCCAACTGAGCCAGCTTCTCATTGGCGGCGTTCTCGTCGATTTCGGCGTAGTAGGCCTCCTCGACCTGGGCGTTGCGCAGATTGTCGAAGGATTCCAGAGACTCCAGAGAGCCCTGGGGCTTCTGGTGGAGCTGCTTCTGCTGCTTCTTGAAGAGTGTCTTGAGGACCTGCTTGATGCTGTAGCTGGTCTTCATCTTGTTGGCGGTGGTGGTGGAAGCGACGACGACTTGTTGGCACATTTTTGGGAATATGAAGTGATTTTTGGATGGATTGTGCGTGTGTTGCTTGAATCGCTGACGATGTCAGAATGATTTCCCAACCGGCAAAGACCCGGCTTTTATAGCCTGACGGCCGCGGAACGCTCAAAATGCATTTCCTGTACGCTCGAAGGGAAACACACAAGCCGAAAGAGAGGGGCGAACGGACCCCTGCCACAGACACGCACTGTCGACAAGGAAGGGAATACAAACAGAGACCAGCGACAAGAGAACTGAGACCCGAGACCTGAGACCTCAGACCTGGAACCCTCAAACCAAAACCCTCACCCTCAGACAGCGGAGATAATCGGGACAGAGAACCTGAAATACGACGCTCGCAGGAGTTTCAGGAGCAGGTAGGGGGACTGGAGGAGTGCTGTTAAAGGAAACAAACCCCTACAGAAACTGCAACTGTCCGACGAGTGTGGGAAACAATTTTTCGTTGGCCTCAAAATTTTCGGAAACGCATTCAAGTGCCGTCAAGAATCCCCAGTGCAGCCACAAAAAATCACCAATACAGCAACAGGCCAAGAGGATTCAGCTCACACCGACAAGGGGCAGGTGTTCCTTGGTAAAATTTCTCACGACTCCGAAGGAAGCCCAGGATCAACAAGGGGATCACGTTGTGGAAAAGGAGTTGCAAATTGTATTCCTAATGGGCAATCAACATAAGGGAATAAGTAGGGGACGAGACCCAACCAAACCATTCCCACGCATTCCCATGCATTTCGTCCTGGTTGTGGATTCAATACAAAAGATGTTTCCAGCAAATGGAAATGGGGTTGGATTTTTTCCCTCTATTTGTATAGGCATCTCGAATCACTTGTCTCGCTGTTTTGATTTCGAAATACTTTCCCACAGGGCTCGATGCACCAAGAAACCACCACTTGTCCTTTTCATTTTCCATTTGAAAACACTCCCTTGTGGCCGAGTATCGGTGAGAATCGTATAGATATTTTAATTAATTTCTTTTCTTGCGACCCAAGTGTGCTGAAAGTGTGGAGCGATAGGGAGGATTTTATTTAGGGGATTACTCGATAAGGCGCTCGAACGAAGTGTGAGCGAAGCGAGCTGGACGGGTAGGAGACACAGACACGTTTTGGACTGGGGTCTTCGTTTCGAGGGGGTTCCTTTTGAATACATAGTTCCCGGTTTATCAGTGCAGCTAATGGACCTAAGCGATTACACCCCCCGTCAAGATGGGCTGAAAATGTTTATGTGAAATGAGAATCTAAAGTGAGAGACCCCACAATCGGGGGCCTCCTGTCAAGGGGCATTGACAGTTTACACTTGGCGGGTGGTGGGGTATGGGTTAGGGTGCCTGGATGCCGAGATGCCGGGATGCCTGGTTGCATCTCACCCTGCTGGTGGTGGTAATATGATATATGCACTCGAAAATCTTTACAAAAAATAAAAGCCCTGGCCGCAGCTTCAGTTCCAGTTCCAGTTTTTCGTCTCCGAAAGATAATGGGCAACGTGCCAAGTGCTCGGCCGTGTATACACAACAAACAGTGCATAAAAGCAGGCGGAGGAGCCATTCACAAGCCGGTGGTTACCATAAAAGTGGTCATGGTGGGGGGTGGTGATGGAGATCGGTGAGGGGCGGAGGACTGCAGTAGGAGGTGTGCCGGGTCTTTTATGTGATCTCCGAGCGGAGTATGTGTCGGCATCCCAACAGTCTCAGCCAGAGCAGAGACTGCCATCCACTGGCTTTGGCTTTGGCGGATGGCAAACTGGTTTCTGGCTTTTTGGATCTTTGCTTACGCCATGAAGATGCCAATGCCAGAAAGGATGCACTTGGCAAAATCTTGGATAACTTATTAGGGAGGCAGCACTTAATAACCTAATATAGATCTGCTTTAAAGATCACAGTTTGTAAATTGTCGAAAACCAATTAGATAATTACCCCTCCATCCCAACCCATCCAATTAGTACCTTTTTTTCCGAGTGCACATGTGGCTATACACACAGATCCGCACACTTCACATACTTAACGCTCGGCTATGACGAACAAATGTGTAAAGCATTAAAAAAGAGATCTAAAAAATACAAGAAAAAATTGAGTTGAAAAAAAACAAAGCGTCGACCGCATCCTAAACAGCGGCAGTCGTCAGAGGCGAGGGAAAGAGATGGACTCCGAGGGAGTGACAGAGAAGGGAAGACAAAGACCCGGGCCCAGACCCCAGACCCCAGCTCCAGTCCCAGCCCCAGCCCCAGCCCAAGCCCCAACCAATCTTTTCAAGTTGATCCCCATCAAGATATTATTTGACAGCAATGAAACGACTGGCACGAGTTTGTTTCCCACGGTCCGCGGTTGCCTTGGTGTGTGTGCGCGTATCTGTGTGTCCGAGTGTATCTTTGTATCTGTATCTGGATGGGGGGGGGAGAGCTGTGTCCCCACAGTCTTGTGGGGGTGGGGGACGGCGGAGCTCTGCTGACTGGGCTGGCTGCTTTTCGCGGCGCAATAAAGTTGAAAGCGCACTGTTGGATATAAATTAATTCAACAACACGCCATAGCTGTGTTGCTCTGGGTCTCCGAGCTTTGCACGCTCTCGTGCTGCTGCTCCCGTACCGCCCGCTTCTCAGCCTGCCCCAAGCCGCCTCCTTCTCGGCGTCCCCGCTCACCTATATTCCATGGTGATCGGTGATCGCTGGCCGAATGCTGGTCGCTTGGCTCAGCGGGGGAACGGGCACTGAAATTCGCGCGTGCGTATGCCATCGATAAAAAATGGCCAAATAAAAAACAGCAAGAGCAACAGCAACAGCAACAGCAAGAGAAATAATAAAGCGAGAGAAATGAGGTCTTGGGGTGTGCGAGAGTGTGTGTGCAGAAGCTTATAAGTACCAGTTGGACTTTGGCGACTGGAGGATGTGCGCTACACGCCACTGGGTTGCACAATCTGACGAAATTGTCCTGACACAGAAGAATGGGTGTATTGTTAGCTTACATTCTTTAAAGTTTATTTTAATAACCAGCAGATTTTGAAATCAAAATTCTATTGTTACACTCGATTTAGTCAATTAAGGGCACGTGCTTGTGCACTGGATTCCTTAATTGGCTGTGATTCAGAAGCGATTAAGTTATTAATGTTCAGTTGTTAATATTCAGGCAGAACAGAAAGATTATTTTAAGTAGTACCATATCTTCTTGTAGTATTGTATCTATCAATAACAGCGATAAAACCCAATTAGCCATTTCCGGAGCAACCAATTTTTGACATTAACAGTTTAGCGGTCCCGGTTTCGGTTAGATAAGTTGTTAGACGATTGGGTTAGCCCCTTGTTTCTCGACTAACTGTAGCTCATTTGAAATGCGTCAAGGGGCAGTCTTAATTTATCTTATTTGTGTTTGCCTTTTTCATTCACTTGAGTCGTATCTAAATCTTCTTCTGGTGTGTTGGCGCTCTTTGTTATTTGTGTGCCAATGAGCCGAGCTCGTGTCACATTCAATGGGCGATCGTCAGAGATTGAGATCGTCATCGTCGCCGGCACTTCTAATTAAATATTGTGAAATCTGAGCTTTGACTCTATGAGATGTGTCAGAGATGCCGGCGGATGAATCCCCGCATCTTAGCTCGATGAATCACATAAAACTCTCTCGGACAGGGGCGTTAAAATTAAAATACCCGCAATGCTAAATATATCGCGTATACGACCCGTAACACCACACGAGCCATAACATTTATAGCGTGTGCTGGCAATAATAACAAAAACAACAACAAAAACAAATACAAAAACAAAAACAAAATAATAATAATAATAATAAACAACGATCGTTTGGCCGATTGTAACCGACTTTCGCGCACACGTCGATTTTCTTCATCGTTCCCAGCCCCAGTCGAGAGATGGTAATTGTCTACAAATAGAAGTGAGCGACGACCCAAGATCCCCTGGCTCAAGCTCAAAATCCAAACTCAAACCCAAAGTCAAACTAAAAAACGAACCCAGAAACCCCCCAACCGACAATCAAGAATAATCATGTAAACGAAAAGCGTAATGCTCGTCCCACGAAACCCACGACTACCACGATCCAATCAATGATCCATAAAGCGCTAAAAAAAGAAAAAAACACTGTGGAATAGCAGCAGCAGCAGCGGCAACAACAACTACAAAGACGTTGGCCTGGCCCGATGACGATTCCACAATTATCAGCATGCCATAAGCTACTGCAAAAGGGTGAAGGCACATGGCAAGACTTGAGACCGAAACCCAAAAGACCGGACCCCGAACCGTCCACCGACCGCCCAATCGCCCGTCCAACCGCCCGTTCAACCGACCGACCGACCATACAAATGAATTGAAATGCAAACATCTTGTTATGGATGGAAGGCATGTGCTCGCCTGGCTGCCGAGCATCGCATCGCATGGCATCGCTCGAATCCAGCAGAGTTGCGGAGCTCTTAAGACCCGTCCGTCCGTTCCTCCAGCCGTCTCTAAAGGCGGACAAACCGACAGAGGGACGGACTGACGAGGGATCGTACAAGACCCCAAGCATGCACAATCAGAAGAAGTCAGGCCAGCCGTCGTCGTCATCGTCGTCGTGGAAATCGGCTGCGAAACAGTTTCCCACGGTATAACAATCACAACACATATATAGGAGGGTGAGTGGCAGAGGGTGAGGCAGTCCGAGTGGATGGGGGGCTGAAGGCGAGGCGCAGCCGCAGCCGCAGCTCAAGTCATTTTATTGCCCTCACACACAAACACACACACCCGTACTGGGAACGAGCAAAGCATATAAAAAAACAGAAGCCACCACTACCACCAATAGCAACACCAGCACCACTGGAACCACCGCTGGCAACAGAAACAGCAGCAGGCCGCGCACGAGGCAAAACGAGTATCTCACTCGCACTCGCACCGGGCTACCCTGCCGGCAGAGGCTATATAAACCCGATCTGAGTTCCAGCCGACTCATTCAAAGCTTCGACTTCGTTGAGAGCATATATAGAGTCTCTACCGCTGGATCGTCTAGATCGACTGGAACGTTTCTTCTGTGGATTACGCGAATTTCTACTGCACAACACAACTCAGTCAACGACATGGTGCTCGAAATGGAAATGTCCAAGACCTACCAGTACCGCAAGGTGATGAAGCCCATGCTGGAGCGCAAGCGTCGGGCACGGATCAACAAGTGCCTGGACGAGCTGAAGGACATTATGGTGGAGTGCCTTACCCAGGAGGGAGAGCATATCACGCGTCTGGAAAAAGCCGACATTCTGGAGCTGACCGTGGAGCACATGAAGAAGCTGCGCGCCCAGAAGCAGCTCCGCCTCTCCAGCGTTTCCAGTCCCACTCAGGGATCGGATCCCAAACTCAGTATTGCTGAGAGCTTCCGTGCCGGGTACGTCCATGCCGCCAATGAGGTCTCCAAAACTCTGGCTGCTGTTCCCGGCGTAAGTGTGGATCTCGGCACCCAGCTGATGTCTCATCTGGGACATCGTTTGAACTACTTGCAAGTGGTGGTTCCATCCCTGCCCATCGGTGTTGGAGTGCCATTGCAGGCGCCGGAGGAGGCGGCCTTGGTGACACCACCGCCCTCGGAGTGCGGCAGCCTGGAGAGCGGCACCTGCAGTCCGGCCCCCAGCGAGGCCAGCTCCACCTCAGGTCCCATGTGGCGTCCTTGGTGAGTCGGTTCGACTGAATATGGATCGCCTTCGAGCGGAAGGCTTCTAAAAATCGCCACCCGGCAGAAGCAGGCCTGGACCCCAAAACCGCCTGAAACTGCCCACTGTCACTGGAGTTTGGAGATGAGCTGCTGCCCACCCATGGATTGGTTTTTCGGCAGCCCCGACGTTACTCTCTAGCAGAGCCTTCAATCCTGGCTATAGAGACGATGCGTCATTTATCATCAAAGAAATTGCAAAAATAAATTTGAAACGGATAAAAAAATAAAGTCAATGAAATGAATATAGTTTGTTTGATTTCAAATCGAGTTTATGAAACAAAGATACTAGATATAACCATTTTGAATCTCTAGTTAGAAGGCGTTTAACCGCAAACGGAAATAGAATCAGAAGAATCCCACAAACGAAAATGAATTCGAGTTAAAATCCGTGGCGATACGAATTGTAGAGCCCACAGCCGGAAGTCGGTGAATATTTTCCCACACTCGGACTATCGTCTGGTCTCAAGCTTGGCCTCATTATGGCCGGGTAATCAGGGGATTCCGGGCGGGCGAGAAAGGGGGGCCCCGACAAAGCCCGACAAAAAGGGGTTTCTGCGGGAAGTTTTGCGCCGGCGCTGTCGCAATTAAATAATAAAAATAAAGCAAAAAGTCAGTTCTAGGAAACGTCATTTATTATGAGGCCCGCGAGTGTGAGAACCGCGGCTCCACTGTCAATGGTTCAGCATTGTGCCGGTCCATTGTATGGTGTGTGCCTGATATTTTATTTTTATAAATGTATACGAGAATATGTATGTATTTATTTTTTTTTAAGACTTTGACAGCTTTAACTGCGCTTGACCGCTTGGCACATGCGCCGGGTACAGGCGGTCGGTCGGTCAGTCCGGTCAGACTTTGCAAATTAAGCTTGCGACCGCGACCGTCTCGCCACTTAAAACTCCAGCGTCTCTCGGCATCTGTATCTGTATCTGTATCTGTACCTGTATCTGTATCTTTTGGGGGCGCTCTGTTGGGGCTGATGAGCGGGGGTTCGATTACGGAACTTCGGTTTCAGCGCTTTTGTCTGGTGGACATCTATGATGATGACTACTTACACGGCCGCATCTAGAGCCTCGAGTCTGGGACCGTTCAAGCCGTCGGTGATTGCTGTTAATCTTCATAAAATGTGATTAGTCACGTAACTTTGGCATGAAGACGGTCAAGTCTCAAGATTTGTTGACTCTTCGGGGTTTTTTAGCGCTTTGCTGTGTTGTTTTTTGGTGAACAACAAAACGGCTATTTATAGGGCTCAACGGTAGTCTACTAAACTGGGTGATCTATTTTGTGGCGAAACAGTTGAAAAGCGATCACCTGAGGAGCGTTAGAGGGCTATAATAGGAGCTAATTGGGTTAGTTTGTGAGGCAGATTAAAAGGGTTTGCAGTCGAAAATTAATAAACTCCCATGAGACTAGGTACAGTAGAGCCCACACGACATTCATCACGTGACCTCGGATCAGCGGGATCCCCTGTGGGCTCGGCCACCTACTTCAGTCATAATACGCGGACACCACACGCCGCTTAAGTTTAATGCAGCCTTACTAAAGTAAGCACAAGACCACCACTTAATAAAGGAAAGGCTGCGGCAAACCGGCCTGGCAATGGGCTGCGGATGGTATTGGGATTTGGATAGTGATGGAGCTGGAGTTGGGACCGGGACTGGGACTGGGACTGGAGCCGACGCCGACGCCGCCACTCAATCTCCACCACAAAAGGAACAACTCCAACTCGCAGGCAGCAGCACACAAACAAATTCCCAGCCAGAGCCCGAGCTTGTCCAGTGGCAGAAAGAGCGTGTGCCAATGTAGTGTAACAACATCCCATATTAAAGATATTACAGAGTCAATAGCACACCATATAAGTGTGGTTGGGTGCCTCTTCATCTTCGAAGGCCCCCAACTCGAAGCCCCCACACCCACTTTGCAATCCCCACAAGCATCTCCGCTTGCATCTCGCTTGCATCTCGCTTGCTCTTGGGTTTTGGTCATAACTCCACTAAATTGAGTTCGTTCAACAAAACAGGGACGCATGCGCTTGTGCCTCCTCCTCCACCTCCTTCTCAGGCGAGTCCAAATCCGAGCCCGAGCCCAACCTCAAACCCCTTTTGTCCAGATCACACGGCGCGCTCTTAACGATCGTGTGTCCACAGTCATTACAATGTTGGCCAATGCACAAAAGTCATCTATGTTGGTGAGTGAGGCTCCGGCTGAGGCTGAGGCTGAGACTGAGACTTTGGCTGAGACACACTTACCGCACGCTGCTTTTCTCTTTTATGTCCAACGCTGGATGGATGCACTGAAAGAAACAGTGTCTGAGGACTTCCAGACCCTAGGGTAGAAATTCAAAATTTGTATAGTTGCAATACCGTCGAGCTACCCTTGGTTTTCCGAGTGTGGCTAGCTCGAGTCGGTCGTGATCTTGCCAGTAAGTGGTCTTGTATCTTGAATTCATAAAAATACCCACACAGGCACACGGATATACCCTCCTCACCCCGGTGAGTGTGCACTCACACACACACAAAAAAGGGCAGGTGTGTCGATCGTGTGAGAACCACGTTCCAAACCATTTTCTCACGATCTTCGCTTCTGATATTTCTTTTTTTATATATTTTTTTTGTTGTTTTCTGGCTCTTGGCTCGGTCCCGTCCCTACCTCCTCCTCCTCGGCTCCTCTCCCTCCTGAGTAGACCCTTTTTTGGGCCTCAGTCTTGGAGTGATTCGTATGCAGTTTGTGTATTGTAGTTTTTTAATGACTTGGGCTTGCGTTCGAGCTCGATCGAGCTGGATATTGCTGCATCGGGGTTTCGGTTACGTTCATCATTCATCGGGTTTTGCCTATAAGATTAAGTATCTTTTGTGCTGCCTCCTGCCTGATGCCTGGCACGGCCTGCTTTTGGGTGCGATTCCTCGCCATATACATCCTTGTGTCTCTTATTGTCCATTGTAACTGGGTATTGTCCTCCAAGCATCAGCTCGACAGTTATGTGGCCTGATAGGATCATCTAGGCAAGGATAACCCTTGACAATAAGTTGAGATTTATCAGGGTCTTTGGACAGCGCCTTTGGACAGGAAGTGAGAGTGTAAATTAACTTAACATGAAATATTTATAAAGGGTAGCTCCCTCTAGCCTAACTATTCTAAAAAAAAACTATATTAACTGCCCTATTTTATGTAGTTTAAAATCTACATATAAGCAAACAGATTTATAATTGAGTTCCCTTGAATTTCTTACATTCCAACTAAACCCCAGAGGCCCAAGGAAACCGTGATACCAATCTGGTTGACTATTTCCTCGTTATTACCGCAGTCGCTTTTCAAGACAGAGGCGTCTGGGGATCGGCTACTGGTCTTGCCACACAGATAACCAAATGATGCTGGATGAGCCGAAAAAAAACGGCTCTGGCCCAAGGCAGAACCCATAAAAAATACAACAAAAAACGATATCCTGTCCCAGGCTCCATCATGGAGTTGCCCTAGGGCAAGGCACTCATTTACCTGATCCCAAGCAATTATGTATCTGAGCCGTGGCTTACCTTGACCATTCCGCACATGATTTTCTAGCCGATTGGACAGGGAGATGAATCCCAAAAAAAAAAACAAATGTAAAGAAAAAATTAAATAAAAAGGAAACCAGAAACGAAAATTAAACAAAACGAGAATGGATGCGGGATGAATGATGACTCGATCCCTTTTTATTTTGGGTTCCTCCCCTATTTTCTAAATCTTTTCTTCCCAGTCCGAGCGACATTGCCGTAACTCGATTAGAGACGTTGGGATAAGACTCTAATTTTATGTGTTACCTTGGCTTATTGTCCGCACACGTGTTCAAGGGTCCAGAGAGCCCATCGGTAGCCCCGGTTTCGGTCAGTTCTTTCTCCTCTTTTTGCCTAATTCTTTCTTTTCGGCCTTGGCATTGTTTTCGATTTCCTTTGTCTCAGATCATGGGGCGATCGACGAGTTACAAAGACTTCGGTTCTTGAAAACAGTCGATGATAGTTACTTTCTAGCGTTTCCGGCCTCGACCGCAAATACTGCAACTTATTGAAAATTTACCAGCTTTGGGAGTGTCTGTTTAATTTGCGCTATCGCAGTGAGTGAGTCACTGGGATAGCGAGTAAATAGCGGAAGAAAAAGTCGTGATCTTTCAATTGTATCTATATAATTTATTATTTGTTTAGTTATCACATGAACTGCCTGTGCGTCCTCGTCTAAAGCTCTTGGGTATGGGGTTTGTGTACTTAAAACTAGATTCTGAGTCCAATGGGTAATTCCACGGACTTGGAAGACTTCTACTCTCTGTCATCGGAGCGATGGCATTTACCAGGGGCGCCAGACGTTCTCCTCGTCTTCGCTGTCGTCCTCCATTTTGGTGACATCAATGGTGGTCAACAGGGAAGTGCTGGTCGAACTGGCGTTGGAGTTGGGGCTGCCGGCGAAGCTCGAAACTGGAGAGATGGGCACGGAGTAGGGATCCCGACTGGCAATGTGCACGGAAAGTGGAGCAGTGACCGGCAGAACCTCTTTAGGGGCCGGCTGGATCTGGTTAAGGCGCTGGCCAAGGTGGGTCATCAACTGGGTGCCAAGGCTGACGTTCATTCCGGGAAGTTGGGACAGCGAACGGGAGACCTCGTTGACGGCATGGATGTAGCCGGACCGGAATCCTTCCGCCGGTGACAGACTCTCGTCTCCGGATGCTCGCTTGTGCTGACGCTGCTGCTTCATCTTCTGCAGGTGGGTGACTGTGAGTTCCAGGATGTCGGCCTTTTCTAGGCGGGTGACATGCTCTCCCTCTGACTCCAGGGTGGCCACCATAAGATCCTTTAGTTCGTCCAGGCATTTATTGATCCTGGCGCGTCGCTTGCGCTCCAGCATTGGCTTCATCACCTTGCGGTACTGGTAGGTCTTGGACATCTCCGACATTTGCAACGACGACATATTGTGGAATTTGTGTTCGTTTCTTGTAAAATGCTTGAGCTCTGAATGCTCTGACGGTCGAAGACGTTGTGTGTTGAGCCTTGATCCCGGCCAGCCTTTTATAGCAGGCCCAAAAAACAACCCCCAGAATGTCAGTGTCTGTGTGCTGGCATTTTTTGACGAAAAGGAACAGGGACAGGGATAGGGACATGGACATGGTCTGTGTGTGTTGGCATGAGGGTTGTTCTGCCGGCGACCCTTCCGCTTCTTGAGACTGCTTCTTATTGTTCGGTCGGTTTCTTATTGTTGCCTTGCACCCTTATCAAAGGCCAAGGGAGCAGGATCGCTGCCAGGATCGTGGGAAACACTCTTTGCCCCGGTTTCTCACATCGCTTCGCTCACCTGCCCCGCAAAAGCATCGGAGCATGAGCATGGGCATGGGCATGACATTGGCTATGGGAATTTGCAGAAGAAACAGCTGCCGTTTCTAGATTTGTGTGTTATGATTTGACTATGTGTGTCCAGAGCAGGACGTAGCAGAGGCAGGGGGATACAGGATAATGAACTGCTTGCTGCTTTATGCCATCTCATCGGGATACCCTTCGAGTTCCCACGGTAACGAGGATCTCCGGGCGGGGGATGGGGCGTTGCGATTCCTCGACGACTTCCTGTTTACCGTTGGAATTCCATATTGGATCGGGTTCGAATTTAAAGGCATCCTGGCACTTGTTGGTCGGCTATTATGATCCTGTGGGAACATTGCTCGTGTGCGCCGAGTGCGCTTAATGTGTGTTCGACTTTCCCGATCCTTGATCTTCGTCTTTTACCTTTTCGCCTGACCCGCAGGACCTCTCCCCTCCTCGTACATCTGCGATGTAAGAGCGGCTAGCGATCCTGTTCTTGGAGAGCTCCTCGCGTGTGGCGCGCGGAGGTCACACTTTCGGCTGTAAGTTGCTCGCGTTCCAGGACTTTTGTAACCGACTAATGGACCGTGCAAGGCAGATATCTTTGCACCGGAGGACGATTTCTTTAGACACTGAAAGGTGTAAAGGAGTTTCGTTAGGGCTTGAAGATGGCTTAATGGGGGATTAGAGGGGTAGCTTGATTTAAATAGGGGTTTCTGCCATGGTATGCTTAATTTAAATTTAACTTTATGTTTCTTAGACGCAAATAGGGAATCTTGTAATGGATTGAGAAAGACTTTTCTTTGGGAAACTTCTTTGTGAAGGCATTGCATTTCCGATTTTAAAAGGAGAGACTTCACTTGATGGCTTATTGGTATGGTAGTAGGAGTACTATTGGTATCCTCGTATATTGAAGTTTTCTTTCCTATTTACTATCTTATGGAAAATTAAATATTGCCCTTATATAAATTTGTGATCTGTTCAAGATCATTGATTACCCAATTCTTCCCTACAAATCAGTTGAAATTCGTTGTCCTTTGCAACTTCATGACTTCTTTCCTATCCTTTCCTCTTACAAGACAGAATCAGTCTTGCACTTATCCGACATAGATTAGAATATATATATATTTCAATTCATTCAAGTCAATTTCTCTAGATTGACAATGGGTTAGGGCAAAACAAGCGTCAAAAATATGCTGTAAGTTAATAGAAAGCACGTTCCCCCTTTATTAAAGAAAGCTTGTTGCATCTTTAAAGGATTGAAATATTGAACACATTATTCTCTTTAACCCATTTCAAAACTCTTAAAAAGTTAATTTTCCAGTCTTTATTTAATGGTTCTTGGCTTATTCTAGGTACAAATACAAGATTTAAAGCATATTAAATTATATTTTATTAAAAAAACTAAGTGGAAGCTCAATGGGAAAGCTTGTGGTTGTGTAAATAAAATAAATTATGATTGGTAAATCCGTGAATCCTAAACTCTATGGGAGATCAATTATAAAATACGAACTTAAAAACTATCACAGGAACATCACATCATATCAAATCTTCTATCTTCTATCATTATGATTCTGAGGCAAATGTTGACACTAAACCTTGGAAAACATGGATTCATTATGGATTATCATCTTAAACCATAAATAGTAAAGCTCTTAATGTTGAGTGGATAAGTTTTGGTCAGTTCTTCACCAGGGACGCCAGACATCTTCGCCCTGGAGGTTCTCCTCCTCTTCCTGCGGGGACCTGGAGCGTTTCTGAGGTAAATTTTCATCCGACTTGCGATCGGAAAGATTGACGGGCTCGTCGTTTGGTTCGGAGTAGTCCATTTCTTGTTTCATGTCCTTGAGCTGGTGTCCCAACTGCTTCATCAGGTGGGTGCCGAATTTGAGGTCCAAGCCGGGTACAGTGGAGAATATGTGTGAGACTTCATATGCTGCTTGGGTGTATCCGGCCCGGAACTTGTCAAAGTTGACATGCGAGGCTTGAGGGGATGGGGGATTGGACAGACGCTGTTGTTGCTGCGACTTCAAATAGTTGACCGTCAGCTCCAGAATGTCGGCCTTTTCCAACTTGCTGACCTGCTCCCCCTGGGCATCCATTGTGTCCACAATGAGGTCCTTTAGCTCGTCCAGATAGAGATTCATTCGGGCCCGTCTCTTTCGCTCCAACAGCGGCTTGGTTACTTTGCGGTAATGCTGGGTCTTGGTCATAAATCTCTGACCCTCCACGGCCATTGTGTCTTTGTTAGTTCTAATGAGTTGTTTGTAAATAAAAGTGCTCCAATGGCTGCTGATGTTGCGATCTTGTCGCTGTCGTTCTTGCTGTTGCCGTTGCCGTTGCTCCTCACTGCACGGTAGTCACTTGAGAAATGATCTTGCCGCAAGGTAAGCTGATCCTTTTTGTAGCTGCCACTGCGTCGCCGGTGCCCCGCGTGTACACTTGCAAAATCCTCCCCTAACTGTTGCTACCACGCACTGCGATCACCACGGAGCATCAAACGGGTCACAGTCGGTGCTGCTGGTTGCTCTCTGCTTGTGGCAAGATTCCCTCGGAGCTGTTGCACGTTGCACGTGTGCAGTTTGAATGAAATTGGACCGGGCGGAAGCCGTTGCAGCTCTCTCTTTGCACTGGAAATATTGGTTTGCTTAAATTATTCAAGACATTAAAACAGTAACAAATATAAATTACAAATTTAATCAAAAAGTTGCATGATAGTAATTTCTTTCCACTTGACGTGGATATTACGTATACGTAATGTGATCGAAAAAATTTTTCCTCTCACTGTAAATTTCATTTGGAGAAATACAATATACCCAGGAAACCTATGAGTACCGGGTATAAATATTCCCAGTGTATAAAATGGGGCCCTATAACACGTTCTTGGGAGACACTTGAGGCCAATTCGCTTGCTCTCTGTTAGGGCTCTCCCTCGTGCTGTTCCCGTGCGCCGGCGCAACCATCGGGGAAAGAAGAGCCCAAGCTGGAGGAGGAGGGCAAAAAGTCGGAGAAAGACGAGAGCCAGACCCATCCACCACCGCCACGCACAGGCATTAGCACACAAGACATGGCAACTGGAAAACAACGGCGACATGACCTCGACCTGCCTTGCGTCTCTGTCTGCTCGCCTGCCGCCGCCCCGGTCTCGGGTTTGGGCTCGGGCTCGGGCTTGCTCTTTCCTCAAGACAGCGCAAACGTGCCCCATGCGTGCCTTCCTCACTTAAGCCAAAGAGCCAATCTCGTGAAGGCAGCGGCATTGTTGCACATGGGTGCGGACCTATCCTGGTATGCGTGCTAGTGCACTGAACGAAAAACTAGGCCCATGGCTGTAACTGATTTTTGGGGGTCAATTAAATGAACTCTGCTATTTTTTAGTTTTTCATGGATACAAAGGATAAGTACTAAATTATGTATTAAATGGGTTTGTGATCCATTTTTTGGTTGTCCTTTCAAGGAGTTTTGGTTATACAGAATGTGTGGTTTTCATGTATTGTTTCCAGTGTATGGCTCTTTCCTTTTGGCACACAGTCACACAGACCTTATTTCCTTTATGAAGCGACATTGCGTTACACTTACGCCAGCAACCACCGCAACGGCAACAACAAGAGGCCAAGAGAAACCACCACCACCGGCAGAGCACCACCCAGGCAAGTGGCAAGCAGCTAGCAGCAACCGACAACCAACAACCAAAGACCAACAGCCGGTGCACGGATGGGTCGGTGCATCGTGAGAAAGTTTACTCGAGGCATTCCCACAAGTATTGGGATTGTGCCGCAAACTCCTGCTCCCGGCTTCCGACCTCGGTCAGCTGTGACACTTGTTTGGCGCATTTTGCGAGATTTGTTTTCTGGATTGGGACTGGGCCATTGACGAAATCCACCTGCCCGAGGGTGAATCGAGACCAAGACCGAGACTCACTCCGAGGGTCGTCGCAATCGCATCCATGAAATCGAGAAGTTAAACGGAGGGAGGAAAAATAAACGAAAACATTGACATCTGAGGCACTGATTTTCTACATTTCATTTTCAGTTTCTGGGGAGAAGGTTTCTGAGATTATCAGGGGACAATCGTGACAATCGTGATATGTCAAATATCCTTCTAGATCCCAAGAATTTTAAACCATAACCCCAGTTGAAATGCAAGACTCCAAAGTATAATTTTAACACTTTTATTGAAAGTATATTATTTTGATCGAATTCTTGTACATTGATAAATTTAAGACATTAACATTTCATAAATATCTTTAAGAGATTTAAATATACAATGATACATATTTGTTAAATACACATATAGCAACACACACATATACATTTAGAGTTTTAATTTAAAGTAACTTCTTTCGCTTATCTAGTTTGTTTAAAAAAAAACACGTTTCTTTGTTTATAAATTTAACGCCAAATACAATTAGGTGCTAAAATCCTGTGCTAGAAATTAAGTTTAACGGATCAATTTGTTGCGTTTGTTGTCTAAAAAGAGGTACAAATGTGTCAATTTCGTAGTATTTTAACTTTGTTTCGATTCCTGTTGCCTATGAACTCTATTTGGATTAAAATCTTAGCATTTTTGCCTTAAACTAAATTATTTTTAAAGCGCACTGGGTAGTTTTTTTCTAGTTTAAATGTAATTGGTTTTGTGCTTCGTATATTATATAATCGTGTGGTGTTTTTAGAGTTACCTGTAGAATGTGCTCATGAAATAAATTAGTAAATCAATAATGTAAGATGAACTTCAGTAAAAATAATAATATATTATATAAATAATAAAAAATAAATGCCGTTGGATGCACTTGCAGAGGAGATTCTTGTATAATACAAATAATTTCAACGGCATGATTGAGATACCATGCCGCTGTATTAAAGCTTTCATTTCTTCTTTTTCGATTCCTTTGATTTGAATTCTCTATTTATAAGATGGATTTGTTCGCTCTTCTTGGTTAACTTCGTTACGCCTGGTTTGTAATTATCCTGCTCAGGAACTGGTGAACTTTGTGTATGTGCTTAATTTTAGTTGCGGATTACAAAATGTTAAATGTACAGTGGTAAATTGTTTTTAAAAATATGGTATTTCCATTCGATATCTTCATTTGCGGTAGCTTGCTCTTACAGTATCCTTGATCCTTGATCGTTGACCCTTGACCGTCTCCTTTATACACACTTATGTACAAACATTTTTTTTACATTAACGCTTAACGCTTTCTCATTCATAGTACTCTTCCTTGTTGCAATTCGCGGCCATCTCTGGACATTCTATACATACATTTTTATAATATAATATAAATATTCTATCAATCATTTTGTACGACATTCTGTGGGGATTTCTTTCACTCTCTCTCTCTACTTTTAAAAGCACTTTTTGAACAGATTAAGGAAACGCATTACTTTTGCGATTAGAGTGGTACGTCTAGTGCGCGGGTTTCTTGTTGTTATTCATGCAGCTGAAAATAAGACAAAAATTTCATAAAAATATAGCGGGAACGGACATAATTGGGGCTAAAATAAAATAATCAAACTGGTCCATAATAAAGTGTTAGTACAATTTTCTAATCGCGTGTATAAATTGTTATTTGCAATAAAAAATATATATATTAGCTCTGTGTATTTAACTGTGTCTTATCTAAGTTAAAGGTTATTCGGAACTATTATTTCTTAGTGGGTTACTTTATAAAAGCAATATTATTATTCTTAGCATGCACTTTGTTATTTATTAATTTTTATTTGGGTCTCTGTTACAATCTTTATATCATATACATTAAATCCAATCATGGCCACTTTTTTGTACTCCGATATCTTTTCATTAACTTTTCCATTCCAGGTTCATTTTGTTAGTTCATAATGTTATGTAGCATTGACCCATGGGTTTTGTTTTCACAGGAAATCAACAAATATTGATGGCAACACTACACTAGACTAGGCTACATAAGGTGCGTTCAAAGCATACATTTATATACCATATATATGTTGTCAAAAATATGTTTATGTATATATTCTAAGGTACAAGATATATGTATGTAAATATTCATTATCAATACAATTCTCAAATGTTAAACATCAATTTGATATTATGTGTTCGATTAAGTGCATTATTTAAGGATATCCCTATGGATTCGGTTTTGTATTTAACAGTATGCATATTGAATCTATCTTTTATCTTTATAAACCAATCGATTGGAGTGATGGGACAATGATTCTGTTTGGCAAAGCTTAGATTACTACAAAATACAAGGTGTTTAGCTGTGGCTTTGTCGCTGTTTTTTAGCTATCAAATTTTGTTTTGTTTTTGGTTTTTTTTGCCTTAGAAGTATGGATTTGGTTGCAGTTTTACTTTGGATTTAAGCTGTGGATCTTTCAATGTGATGGACTGTCGTTAATTCGATGTTTGGCGCGTGATTTGCTGTGTGAGGGGCGTCGCAGGCTGCTGACGCTGCCCGGGCAATTTTCATAAAAATCTAATGATTCCGATGAGAATGCTAGTGGTAGAAACGCAATTGGTGTGATACAAAGAAAAGATTACGTCTGAGTAAATATTTTTTGAAAAATTCTGTATACAATTTTGATTTGGGATTGCTATTAAAAGGAAAAAAGCTCTAGAATTAAGCATTGCAGTATAGTTTCGATATTCGATCTGTGAAAAATCTTTGTAGTCTACGGAGTACTTACCCTTATCCGTGGGTGAGCCCAAGGTCAGGCTACTCAGGCTGGAGCTAAGATTGTAGGGACGCGGTGAGGGTGGAACTGGAGCAGATTCGTCGCCTGGCAGACATGTCTCTACCATGGCTTCCAAACAGTTGACAAATAGCTCCGAGGATTCCCCCATCATGTTATACTGAAAAATATGGATACTTTATTTTTAATATATACTTTTTTTTAACCAATAACCCACCTTGGTAAAGGGTCCTGCAAATCGCCAAAGCCCACCAAATCCGCAACTCTGTAGAAAGTGCAGCTGCTGCTGGGAAGGATCTTCGCTGGCCAGCATATTCTGGATTATATTTTGGACTGAATTCAGAACCACCTGATCATGTGAGACTGACAAAATATTATTGATTTTCTGATCCAGCAATGAATGGCTAAAGATACAGAAAATATATTTCATCAATGATTATTTTAAATATGATATCTCTTAAATCGATCAATACTTACATTACTGGAAACACTTTGGGAAAGACGACAGAACCCTCGGCCAAATACTGATACAAGACTCTTGTTTCGCCTTCATCCGACGAATACTTAACCAAGGTGGCTAGAACCGTCAGTACCAGAGCCTGAATGGACAGATCGGGTAGAACCTCTGGATCGAGCAGGACATTCGACTCGTTGGATACTGACGAACGCGAGCCGCGTTCCTGTGCAAACAATTTAAAGTAAATTAGACAAGATTTATAAGGATCGATTAACTAAAAACACACAGAGATGGAGAGCGAAAATATAGAGTTGAAAGGATAGATCTATGAGTACGAAGAGAAATTGTGCAGTGGATGAGCTGGCTTAGAGCCGCTAGCATTCAGTGCCATGCAGTCAATATAACCAAACAAAAGGACATTCTAGCGAAATATAAATGTTTTCTTTAAGGTGGGGTTTTAGTAGAGAACTTCGAGAAATATCTATTAGTGGGGTAGTGGGAATTAGTCTTAGCTAAAAATATAAGTTATGTAGAGCAATACCTGACGTTCTTCGATGCCGGTAGCATTGTTTGGATCTTTGGTTGTTGGCACCGAGAATGAGCGTTGAGTTTTGAACAAAACTCGAGCGTTCTACGGATGTTTGTTTATTTTTAATGTTCGTGGTGGTTGTTGTTTGCAGTGTTGATGTTGGAATTATAGTTTTCAGTTTTCAGTTGGGGATTCGATAACCAAATCAAACGAAAATTAAATGACAATATTCATGCGAAGTAACAGTAGTCGTAAAGTTGTAGGTAGTTGGCGGATTATAAGATATTGTAGGACAATTATTGATGTCAATATTGATGAGAGTTACAAGCACCAATTAGAGTAAGAGTCGGCAGGCATTAAATTATGGCAAATATATACGGTTTTAACGAGTTTACATTGTGATATATGCATGTAACGTTTTTTTTATATTTTATTTCCAAATCAAAACATAAAAAGAGAAAAAGAAAAACAATATTGAACGATTATTAGTTATGCAAAGGCTGATCTGGATAGATATCTGATATTACTCAGTATAGTTATAGGTGGGGTATATATAGGTTTGAATATATAAACTCAAATTGATAGCCAAAAGTTACTATAGCAGATGGTTATAACAACTTTTGTACAGCGAATTTTAAACAAGTGAGGAGTATATGGTAGTATAGCTCGGCTCAGCCCGACAAATATCTGTTTATATATCCCAAAACTTACCTGAAGAGTGGGAACCTTGTTCTGGCGAGCAAACTGTAGGGCGGACTGGTCCAGGATGTCCCAACTCTTTTGTCGACGTGACAGTGGCTGACCAATCTGAGGAAGAGATTATTAAGTCAGTTACCAGTTTCCATACTGTTCCGATTTCAATGATATTACAGCTTGCACTCCATTGGCCAAGTCTCCGTTTTCCGCACTGCCGCTTAAGTCGGCGGGCCAACGCGGTAGAGCGTGCTTCACATGGCAGCGGGAGCGGACCTCCTCGGAGACGGCAACCAGAGCTGTAAGATAGGCCACACTATCCGGTGTCACTTCGAACTTGTCCCGGTGCAGGGGCTTGGCAATGATGCCTAGGAGCATGGTTAAGACACGCGAGGTCCGGGAAACAGTAGTTGGAGTCGGATGGCGGAAGCCCTGAATTATAAAACATAATATTATTTCTCAAAATACAAAAAACAATGTTTAAAGCTCAAGGTAACCTTTATCAGATGGCCCACCAGGGCAAAGTGGAAATTACTACGAAACGAGAGTCCCACGGCGTGATCCAGCTGCTTGAAGTGCCACTCCAGTTTTTCGCGGGTCTTCATCATTACCTCCGCAATGGTCTCTTTCTTGTCGAAGCAGCCTTGTGACTTCAGGGTGTGTAGATTCTGTTCCAGTAGAGCCAGACCAGCTCCGTACAGGGTAATCTCATCTAGTTGTAATACTGAGATGGCCACCCAGAAAAGTGCCCTATGAATGGGCGACTCAGGACGTAATAGCGGCTGAATTCGGGTCAAGCACATCACCAGAGCCTCGATCAGAATCAAGTCATTAAAAGACTCCAGTGCCTTGACCAGAATGCGAAGCAATTGTTTGACTTCGTGGTCTGTGACACTCTTGCTGATGCATCCATAAACAATGAGCGCCCGTGGCTGCAGTGCCGGATTGTAGCAGAATGCAAAGCTACGGGCCAGGGAGGTCCAGGTTTGCAACCATTCACAGTCCGGGACATCACGCATGCAGGCCTCCATGATCTCAAGCAGGGCATCGGTAATGACTTCGAGAGAGGGCAGCGACAGGCGTTCTCGATCCGCTGGCAGAGGTTGAGTCACTCGCTCATTTCCCAGCCATTTGTCTGTAGGATGACGGCAGCTGGAGCGGAAGGCAGTCACCGCCGCTGACTTTACCTTGCTAATGCCGAAGAGCAAGTAAAATTTGGGCAGCGAGAACTCGTCCAACGACAGCCGAAGGACTCGTTGTGCCTCCTCCGAGAACGAGGGATTCGTGCAGGTACATAGCGAATGTATGATGTTAATCACCAAGCCGTGGGTCGAAGCTCTCATTGACAGGGATCCGGAACAGACCAGAAACGTTATTGTGTGGAACAAATACGGCACCGACGTAGCCACATCCAGACAATTGTTAAAGGACAACATAAGAAGGTAGCGCCCTAAAATGGCAATATCATCCCACATCATGTGCTGCTCTAGATACTGAGTGGGATTGGTGCACGATTTGTCCATTACCCGGCACATGCGAGTTATGACTTTCTTGGAAACCAGTTGAACATTCGCAGAAGCCAGAGCCACTGCCGTATCTGCCATTATTTCGACTTGAGGAGAACCCAATCCATACGTGATCGATTTATGCAAAAAGTTATCCAACACCATGTCGATGAGTTCTGGTATTTGTCCAATCGAGCCCCAGATTTTGGCTTGTACGGATGGATACATTTCCTTCTGATCAATTGTGAGGTTTATGAGCTTATCTAGGATTTGAGAGACCTTTAGCTTCTTGGAGTCGTCGTTGGATTTGCAGAACTTGACGAGATTCTTCAGCCAGGGAGTCATGTACTCCAAGCACAAATGTTTTAGCTCAATGGTGCTGCGTTGGAATCCCTGGATCGACTCTTCGAGGAACTCGAGGGTAAGATGTGGCTCATTGGTAGCCAGCTTCTCACTCACCGACTTAATAAAGATCGTGTTGTTTGAGGGAATACACAATCCCTGAGTTTCGAGGAGTTGCCCTTCAATTTTAAGGTCAAAAGTGGCGGTCAGCGCACAAAGCAAATTGTACGCAGCTGTCCTAAGATTGGGATCACATGATCCAAGATTCAAAAGGGCCATGTTCAGTAATGTTCCCGGCACATCCTTTGGCCGGATCTTCTGATGCACTGTCACCGAATCTGGCTGACTTAACTCCCAGCGATTTCGAATGTGGATAATAGCCTGGACAATATTATCGCAGTCATTGTGGATAAAGCTCAGCTGCCCACTTTCATTGGTTATAGACAATGTGAACTGGTTGTCGTCCACCAGACACACTTCCTCAATTTCGGAGGCATAGTAAACATCGTTTAAAAGCACGGAATGTGCCAAAACCTTTGTCTTTTCCGCTGAGGTAATCTGCAGGGCTGTGGGGCCCACTTTAATGGCTACCTTGGTGTCCTTGTGGCTTAGTTTTAATGCGTTGCTAAATACCTTTAGATCCTCATCCAAGGATAGAGTGGCTCCCGGCAATTTTTGTTGCTCGGCATCAATGAAATCACTAAGTTTGTTCGGCGACTCCAGGAAGAGCAGTTTCCGATTGCCCTTTAGCGGTGCCAGAATGCGGTCATGGAACTTAGTGTACTCCCGTACCCACGAGTTGCAGTTATAGATGTACACCGCATGGACATTTTCATAAGCCACTGTGGGCAAAACATAGAACCACTTCTGTAAGAACTCTGTTCGGAAGCGGTTGTCGGAGCAAGTGTGCGTAAAATCGATAACAACTTCGAACGGGGAATGACAGAAGGGTTTTAGAGTGAGAATGACATGGTAGATAAGGAGGTCTCCGTTCGTTTCGCCAATCCTAAAAGAGACGAAATTAATAAGTTATTCACTTGGAAATGTGCTTCACTTACTTGTATCTTCTGGCAATGTAATAAAACACCGGATAACCGGATTTGCTGGTGCCCGCCTGGTAAAATATATTCATGGATTTGAGAGTTTTGAACTCCTCCTTCTCATGCATTTGGTGCTTGACCATGATTTCCTCAAAGTTGGTAGACGACATATCGATAGAGCTCCAGCGTGCGTACGAACTGAACATCATGTGCGAGTCCACAGGCTTGTGCTCCGGCGGACCCAAGTAAGCCAGCAGGGTGGCCATTTTGTCAAAGGGGCGTCTGCCTACCGCCTTGTGATCTCGGCTGCTGGATAAATAGTCGCCGATCTTCTCCTGGTGGGTCCACAATAAACGATGAAGGGCCAGCACATTGGCGTCCGAAATAAAGCTCATGCTGTGCGATGTTTGGTCCACTGTCTCGCAATCCGAGGCGATTTGGATGAAGAACCGCCGACCGGCTTCGAAGTGATCGCGCAAGAAGTCGTTGAAGCACAGCATGTGCTGTTCCTTCGAGAACTCCACGTGGTTGGCAATGTTCTGCAGGATCTTCGACATTAACATTAGCCCCCGTTTGGCCGAGCTGTGGACCTGCTTGTCGACGATTCCAAGCTCTTGCGGGGAAACTGAAGAGAAAAGAATGGTTTAGCCACCAGGATAAAAAAGTATTCTATGACCTTACCTATGGCAGGGTTTATAAATCGCAGAAATATTACGGTGCCCACGGCGCCGATGTTATTCTGAAGAAGGTTAGGGAAGCGCTTGCTAAGCACTTGGTATAGACAATGGCACATGGATCGCAGCTGAGGCGGAAACCGGTCAGAGGAATTAATAATAGCATCAAAGACCTTTTGGGTAAGCGCAATCAGGTTGTTTCTATGCTGTTCAATGTCGTCCGTGGGATCTAGTCGGGCTGGATCTACCTCGAAGCAGGTCTCTTCCTGTTCATCTAGTAGCGGTCGAATCAATGGCTCCAGCAGCATCTGCAGATAACTCGCACCGTAAATCTTAAAGCAAAAAGCCATGATCTTGCTGCCCAGAGAATTTCCGCGGAAGAGCGTCTGCATGCAGTCGGAGACCTCAACCTCGCGGTAGAACATATTCCACAGAAGTGGAGACAAGAGGTGCTTCGCGTCGAACAGGGTGACCAGTACTCTGGCTAGCTCATCCATTTGGGAAGTGGTCACCACGTTGGCCAATGCCATTGCAATGGGCAGCTCGCCCTTGTCGCTGATCATTGTGACCAACTGGACTAATTGCTCGAAGCGATCCGCCAAGACAGTTTCAGCCAAGGTATCGAATTCAGTTCCCTGCTGAAGGATTTGTGTTAGCACTTCCATAAAAGCGGCTCGGGTCTGTAGATCTGGATTATAGCCCAAATCGATCGAGTGCATTAGGCCAGAATCAATGTTGGCACCCAGCAAGTTGGACATAGCCTGGATGGTAGCGTTTCTCAGGGCAGTTAACTTCCCGGCTGCCATACGAGGTCGAGGTGGCAGCAGTGGTGTATTATTCATTTCCTTTTCGGCCTCCGAGCTATCAATGCAGTCATTTAAGAGGTTCATGAAAAGAGTAAAGTACTTAAGGAACAAGGCGCTTTTGGCATCCATTAGATCTCCGCGATCCGACTCCTCTGGCTGCAGCGGAAGCCCCCGGAGAAGAGCCGCCACTGCCTCCATGCAAGCTTGGTCCAAGTCACGAAAGATTAGAGAGGTGTTAGTGAGAATAGAGGCATCTGCAGAGCTAGGTGGCGCAATTTGATGAGAGGTTCCCATCACCCAGTCCGTCAGGTATTCCACTAGCTTGTTTCGAAACTTCATCTCCTGGCGGAAGGCAAGGTCGTCACGTCGTTTCATCATTACCTCCACCAGCTGGCACAGTTTCGTCTTAATTCTAATGGCATAGACAGTCATATCGAGATGGCGAACATAACGTACTATTCCGAGCATCATTCCCTCAATGCTTGTCACTCCCAAGTGCTCCGAGGGTGCGGGCTGTTCGCTGTTGGGATCCTTGCTGGCTTTGGGGTCGAGGATCGACTTCATTATGTAGATTGTGTGTTCAATGAACTGTGTATTTATGTCTGTAACGTTCACATTAACCTGTCCCTGTTGGTCAAAAAACTTTTCTACGATGGCCCGAACTTGGTCGAATAGTATTGGATACAGTTGGGTGGACATCTCTTCGCCGACAAGTTCTTTTACATTCTTTTGGATATTTAGTCCGATCTTTTCATTGCTGCAAACCAATAGCCGCAGTAGTTGTCCAATAAATCTGTTTAGGGGATATCGTCAGATTACTTTGAAAATACTGCCGTGTGACATAATACTTACTGCGTTACAGGACAATAACTGACGTCTTGTGGCGGAGCTGGCGGTAGTGTAGACAAGGACACTGTACTCGGATGCAACGACCCGTGTCCTGAACTAGTGGAACTGGAGTAAAGTGAGTTCTGAGCTAGCGAACCCAATGACACATTGTTCTGGGATTGTTGCAGCAGCATTTGGCGGCTGCTGCTGCGTTTGTGCAGACAAACGCCGCCGAGGGCCAGCAAAAACCATGTCATATTGGCCCACTCATTGATCTGTTCTTCTAGGTCGTGTTCTGAGCTTTGGTGGCTGGCTCTCCTCTTGCCCATGCCGCGATGAAAGACCTCCGCCTGCGCATCCTCGCCCTTGCATTTTGGATAGGTTTGTAGTACCTTACTGGATACTTCCCAGTTGCGGAAGGTTTCCTCCCAGGCAGGTTGCACACCATGAACGCAGTGCTCGATTTTTCGCAGCAAGGTCATGATGCGTTTCTGCAGCGTAAGACGGCTCAGCACGTTGCCATGGGTATTGTCGAAGAAGCAAATACGAGTATCCGTGGCAGCTGAAATAACAGAAAAGGTATAATTACCTTCTGCAACTTAATTCCATGATAGAACTTACATGAGGACAACTGAGCCAATTCTTGGTAAATGTGATAGTTGGGCATGATGAATCCCACCGTCAGTTCATCAGAGCTGCAGCAAATCTCAGCCTCCTCACAAAGCAATCCAAAGCACGAGAGCGAAGTTAAGACGGCGTCCAAATCAACACTCCACAGGTACATGAAGAATACCACTTCCATCTTAATGTGGGCCTGTTTACAGATAGCTATTTGGCTGCCCACATGAGCATAGTCCTTGTGTCGCTGAAGGAAGGTGTTCCGACAGATTAGTATCTCTCGCAACCACTTCAACACATCTGTATAGTTGGCAATCTGGTGCTGGATAAGTTTTTGCGAGATGGAGAACAGAACCTGGGAGCTAACGTCCCAAAAAGTGTTGATCGGTGCCTCCGGGTTCCAAACCTCAATCTTTTCCGGGGCATGCAATGCAAGTAGCGCCTCCATGGCTTCCTGTGCCACATCTGGCATGGTGGTTTGGTGCACCAGACTTACTAGTCCGTTAATAAGCTCCAGAGTGGAGCTCTGAACCTCGTGGGCAACCTTTCCTTGGGTCTGAAATGACATCTGATAACCGACTAATTGGAAATTATTATAAATAATCTTACGTTTAACAAGAGTGTGGGATCAGCATGAATCAGTCGCACGAGGAGCAGCAGTAGCATTTTGTGGGCTGGACCTTCTTCAGCTCGGGTCAAGCCCTTTTGTGTGTCCTTGGACTTAAGCGTGAGCGAAGTGATATATCTTAAAGGAGTGTGGGCTATGTAACCTTGGGTGGCTTTGTTTAGGGTATCTGTAAATAACGCTCGGAGCTCCGCAGAGCGGTAGTGGACGACATCGGTCTGTGGCCACCAAGACAATCGCGGCTGGTTGACGATGCGAAAGGGATTCTTATTTTGCAGCCGAAAGTCTACATAAATGTGGGCCAACCTAATAAGACCAATAAGTATTTTATTATTGAATATATGGATTCCAATTTAAATATATTTACCTTAGAAGTGAGCACACAATAACAAAATGGTAGGCCTGTGGCGATGACAGATTCAGGCACACTTTTAAAGCTTCAATGTTGTGCGGATTGATGCGGAAGCAGGATACCCAACAGTCGATCATTAGTTCGATATCCGCAAAGTTGTAGCCCTGGCCACGGGAGAAGGGCTTGGCCGGGTTAAAAAGCAGCGCCTTGAGGTCGTTAATGAAGTACTGCACCAGCTTAAATACGACATTATTGGAGTCGGTATTATTGATGTACGTGGATGCCTTGCAAAGCTTTACACAAGCGATGGCGGATGACTCCGTGACCTGTTTGGAGGGCGAATGCTGGCCCAATCCTCTTTTAATACTTTCAATAAACTGTTTTGCAGAAAAGTCCTTGTCTCGCGAAGTCGATTGAGTTGACTTCGAGGGCACTTTCTCCTTCTCTTTTTCCTTCTCCGACTGTTGGAGTTCATTTACAGTGGCCTCGAGGCAAGACGGATTCAAAATCAGTAAAAGCATTTGCAATGGCCACACAAGAGTCTTGCTCTTTTTGTTCTCTGATTTGAAATACTCTACCAGGTCCATCAAGGGTTCCCAGCAGCTAAAAGACAAAGACATTTGTATTTTATCAGAAAAGTGAGTGCAACTACAGTTACGTGGATATATCTCGATTTGTGCCCCGTTGTAGATCTTGAAACTCCTGAGGATGGTATTCAATCCAGTTCCAGATGGCCTTTTCAAGCGAGTATAACAAAATCAAAGGCGGGGCTCGCTTTGACCGAAACTTTGTAATGGTTTCTGGAATGTAAAACAATAGTTAGTTGGTTCAATATTGTTATTGTGTATATTTTCTATTACCTTGCAGTAGCTTGGTCAATTTAATCATGTCCATGTCGATGTGCTGTATTAATTCGATGTCATTATAGTCGGGATTCTCCTCAGAGCAAGATGTCAACTCCTGAATTCGGGCCGAGATCCGATTAAACACGGCCGAGAAGTGATTCTGAGATAGGGCGAAGAGCACCTTTGATGCCAGAGCTTTCAGTTGAGCTGCGTTTGGATTGCTGTCGCTCTGAACATCCACAAATTGGGATATTTCCCGGAGTAGGAGCTTCACATTCATGGCCTCCTCGAAGCGGGCGGTGTCCTTGGTCTGGTTGGTCAAACAGCGCTCCAGGGTGGTCAGTATAATAACCAATGATTCGAAGTAGCATCGCTCGGGTTCGTGGCGATTTTGAAGGGCCTTGAAAATAAGAACATATACATTTCAATGGGAGTAGACACAATTTTTGACAAAGCTCTTTTAAAGGCAAATATGAAGTTGAAATAATATTTCATATTTTCATATTTTAAAATTAAAATATTGTTTGAAATACCCACCGCTTCGTTTACTCTTTGCAACATTTTTGTTAGTCCGGAGATGACCAAAGAAAATCGGTAACGGGAAATGTGAATTAAGCAGGCCACCAGTTGGTCCTGGCTCATCCTCGCCTGCGTTCCATAGGGTCCGATTCGGTTCGGCAGCTGAAAAGTCGCATTTGATTGATTATTTCCATTTCATTCATACTGTTGGCTCGGCTCCCCTATCTCTCGCTCCCCTGCGCCCACGCAGGCCCCAAAACAACGCAGCCGTGTCGTGGGGCAGGAAGGGATAGGGGCTGGTGGCAAAGCAGCAGGTACATTTTTTCGCCTGGGACTCCAACGAAGGCGAAACGCAGCTGTTAAAAAAACGGGTTTAAAACACTTGCCTGATCCTCGAAGCGGGCCAAAAGGGCGCTGGCCCATTCGCCTGGCTTTTGGGTGCCCATTTTGAGATATTTTCAGCTTTATTTTGGGCGTTTCACTGCATTTTTTGTAAATAAAATGGACAACAAACTTACGGCGCCCACAGAGTTGCCGTTTTTGTTTCAACCATCGGAATTCTCACATAATTTTATCGTTATTTTGTACTCATCGAAACTTTTTATCCGCCATCTACCGGATTGAAGAGACACTGAGGAAGTTCCTAAAATCTTGTATTGTAGAACGTACTTTATATTTTGCAATTAAGAAAACAAACACAATATTAATTATCTATTTATGCTTTACTTTAACATTTTAAATCGTGTTTTATTACCCGTTAAAAAAGTTAAAAAAGTTTGGCGCCCAAAAAACAATACCATTTTCCAGCACTGTTTTAGCACGTAAGAACTAGCTCGCATCAAAATGAACGCGGGAAATTCAAAAAATTTTGACACACTGAATCTAATTTATGATTTTTCTTATCACTTTTGGCATCACATAAACGCCAACAGTTTTGGTCTTAACATTCCAATAATAAGACATTTTTTTATTGGCAATTATTATTAGTTTATTTAATGTTGTTGTTAATGCATTACAAATTATCAATATTGAATATTTCTGATAGTTTTTCTCCTTAGTAGCCGGTGTTGTGGTGTCTTTCTGTTCTGGTTGTGTTAATTACATACTAAATACTTTTAATGTTTCAGCATTTCGAGCAGTAGTAGTTTAAATCGAATTTTATCTGTTATGATTTAGTGTTGCGCTCAACTTTATCTAATATTTAATCATTCAATTGTTCTATTATTTTACGGTATAAAGTTAGTTTTGCTAGCTAAAAAACACATTTACAGTCGCATATAGGTGTATGTATATATTATATTCTATTGAAAATGTTTGCGTTATTTTTCAAATAACGATTCTTAACTTGACAAAAAAGTGTATATTTTAGGCATGTTGCAATCGTGAATCTTGGCCGTTTTTGGGAAGTGAGTTGGTTACTTTATTTAATCTAATAATCAATGGAAATAAGATTGTGCATCCAAAACAGGTTGTAATTATTATCTAGAATTCGTAAGCAAATGGAAAAGAATATTATAATTGCAGATAGAGATATCCTAGGTTCTATGAATTCCCTTTTGATTTATTCTGCATTTGATATACAATATGTAAGTATTATTGATTCGTGGACTTAAATGCATTTATTGATATTATTCAGTTAGGGGTTCTATTAACTTGTGTTGCGATAAGTTTTGTAGATAATTGCATTATTATTTCTTCTAGCCGTATATCTTCTGTATAAGTTGTATATCTTTCGTTCGTGGACGTTTGATGATTAGTCGCTTGAAAATTATAGATTAAAGTGCAATAAACTTATTAAGAAGATAGCGCAAGATGCAAAGAGACTTTCGTTGTTAATAGATACTATGCTTTTGTACGAATTAGTAAATTTTCTAATTATGTAGCTTGCGTTGTTTCGTTATCGTATTCGCTTCGGTTTCGCTTTGTTTCGTTCTTGGACTTAAGACTAGGTGGTTTTCCTTTGAAATTGAATTTCAATGTAGTGCAACTCCTGCTTTCGCGATATTGAGCAGGTCTGCTAACAGTTGAGTAAATGTGTATATTAAGGCTGGCTTTAAGGTCGGGCCTTCCCCGCCTCAACTCACCAGCCGACTATAGTAAGAGACTAAATTTAACAATTCCTTTGGGGGCATCAGAGACTACAGCTAGTAATGGGCTTTCGCAGTTGGACAGGCCTTGAAACCGAAATGGTTGTTGGGTATATTATTCTTAAATTATACAGAATAATAAAATTAAAAATGTAAATCAAAAAGTATATACATTTCATATAAAGTTGAAAATCTTTTACCATATACATATATATGAAACAATTATGAAACAAATAAAATAATCGAGTAAATCATAGAGAATCGTCAACCATTTCGGTTTCAAGCCCTGTACCATGAAAAATGCTTAGATGGTCCACACCTGGACCTTTTCGGCCACCACGCACCAGCTGGCACGCTCGTAGTAGGAACTGACGATGTGCAGGCTGGCCACGTGATGGTTGATCAGAGCGTCCAGCTCGCCCTCGCGGAACACGTGGTAGTAGCGATGGTGGGTGCTGGACCCGCCCTGCGAGGGGCTGTCCAGGGAGTTGGTGGAGCTGTTCGAGTGCTCCAGGGAGTCAGAGGAGTGACGCTGCTGCAGCGTCTGCTCTGGCGTCTGCTGCTGCTGCGTCTGTTGTTGCTGCTGATTGTGCTGCTGTTGTGCCACGGTCTGTTGCACCTTCAAGGCGGCCATGTGACGTCGCCGCTGGCCGTAATCGGCCATGCCCTCGCCGAGTTGATCCCCGCCCCTAGCTTCCAAGGCCTCTGCTTCGGCCTGCTCGTCGGGCTCCTCCTGCTCCTCCTCCTCCGGTATGACATCGTCCTCGTCCTCTTCTCTCACATCGCTGTCACCATCGTCCTGCAGCAGATAGGCCGTTTCAGGATTCAGTTGGTAGTGGCGATTGCGCTTGTAACTGAACTTGGAGATCTTACAGTGCTCGTACACTCCCAGCGAGTAGCTAGACTCGTTCTCCTCTTCCTCCTCCTCTTCGCCGTCCTCCTCCTGGATGGTGAAACTGCGCGTCTGCGATGACAGGGACGAGGTGGAGGAGCTCACTGGTGATTGCTGGAGGCTGGGCTGCGTCGAGAGATTGGCCAGCATCAGGCGACGCTCCCGCAGCTCGTCCCGAAAGGCGCTTAGATCGCCATTGGAACGCTTTTTGCCGCCGCCCAAAATCTCCGATAGGTCACCCAATCCGATCCCATCCAGGTACCGGCATTCGCTGCGACTGCTCTTGTCTTCCAGTTCTCTTTGCAATTGGGCTGTCAGTTGCTCGGCAAACTCGGCGCAATCCTGCTGCTGATTAATCGCCTCCCGCTTTTCCGGCAACAGCGGTGCACTGTCCGCATTTAGGATAATGTCATCCTCGGGAGCTGTCTGCGAACTAGTGGTGTTGCTGATCTGCAGCTCACCCTTGTGATATTGCTCCTGCTGTATGCTAATCATTTTCGCCAGACTGGGCTCCCCTTCGTCCTGGGAGGCTGAATTCGAGTTGGCTGATCCGTCGCCACCCTCGCCGCTTCCCGAGGGCAGCTTGGCCGATCGCGGTGCACTGATCACACTGTCAATGGAATCGGGGGAAGAAGGTTCACTGGAGTCACTGTCCAGGTCGTCGGTGGCTGGGTTGAAAAGCTCCAGGGAAAGCAGTTTGCTGGCCAGCGATGAGGAAGAGCACGAGGCGGAAATTCCCGAGCCGGAAGCTCTCCGAATGATGGGAAAACTTTGGCGCTGCAATTGCAGGGATTGTTGCTTTCGGAACTTGGGAATGGGTGGCAAGTCTCGTATGGCCTGGCGGGTTATCCGATGAATAGGGGACGAATCCTTTTTCGTTTCCTTTTGATCCTTGACTGGCTGTTCTTTTGATTCGTCTTTTTGCGCTTCTTTCAGGTGATCCTTTCGCTCCTTGAGTTGCCCTTTCTGAAACTCTTTTAGGTTCTCCATTTGCTGCTCCCTTTGCTGCTCCTTTTGTTGCTTTATGTGGGCCTCGTCAAAACTGAACCTGGCTGGCTTCGAAGGAGGAGTTAAAATTGCCATTGCTGCAGAAACCGCTGCCGTGGACTGAGGCGGCGATGTCACTGTTCCCTGGATGGCAGCCGGCGAATGGGCCGGAGTGGGAGGACAGGGCATGATTAGAGGGGAGGTTGGCACAGAGTGGGTGGGCGGTAGACGCGAGCCACCAGGATTTACTCCCGCATTGCCTCCGGCTACCGCTCCACGCTGTCCATTGCTGGAGGAAGAGTTGCTGGAGCTGGAGTTAGAATTCTGGTGCTGCTGCTGGTAGTTGAGCTGCTGTTGGTGCTGCTCCGGCTTGGGTATGAAGATTACAGAAGCGAAGCTGTCCTCCGACTCGATGCTGGTGTCCGATTGCAAGCTGCTGTCTTTGGAGGAGTCAGACCCGGATTCCCGCGAGTGACGTCTGGCCTTGTCGCCCTGCCCGCTTTCTGCACAGGCTGGACACTCTTGCTGGTACTGGCTGCAGTGGCAAAGATTGGCTTGAGAGCACTCCACAATACTGCAATAGGTTACGGGACCCCCCGAGGCGTTGGAGGTGGCAGGGGCTGCGTGTATCAGGTGCGACAGGTGGTTATGCGAGAGGTGGCTGTTGGCAAGGTGGTGGTGGTGATGATGATGGTGCTGGTGCTGATGGCCAGCCTGGGCCACTCCCTGCTTGTTGTTATTGTTTAGAGTTGGACTCTTGTCCATATTTGATGGATTCTGGAGGGGATTTGATAGATTCTGCGGCCCGCTTTTGATATTTTGGATAAGCTTGCTAATGCCTGTCTTGGTCACCCGTTCCAGGCTACCGGTTGAGCTCTTGATCTTGGTAGTGAAGCCCTCGCGGATCACCTGCAGCCGCTTGGAGAAGAGAGCCGATCGGCATAGGAAGGCCTCGTTCAGCGAAGTCTGCTTCTGGATACGCTTCCGCACCCGTTCCTTCTCTCTAAGCCGATTGCAGGCCATCAGTTCCTCGTTCAGGGAGCTCTGCTTGCGCAAGAATGTAGGCGCTGCTCCTGACCCACCAGGACCACCGCCTTGCGTTGGAACCGCCGAGGGCGAGGCTGAGTTGCCAGAGTTGGATGGTGACGAGGAAGCATGCTGGTGAAAGTTTCCTGCGTAGCATCCACTTCGCGCATACAGGCTTGTGCTTACTGAACCATTGGATCCATTATAGTTGCTCAGCATTTGAAAGGCTTCCGGGGCTGAGGGAGGCGTGGCCACATCGTCATCGCACAACGATTGCTTTTGCTTGATGAGCTTGGGGCGACGGCTTAGGGTGTTCCCGGCACTGGCGGTCGTCGTGGGTGAATGCCTTCCGTTCATCTGGAGTTGCTGCTGACCCTCGGGAGCATTGAGCAACAAGGCCGCAGCAGTGGCCTTTGATTCTCCGGGAATCAGCGGTCCCCCTAAGCTGGGGACACTAGACCGGGAGCGGACAATCTGGCGAGGCGGAGGCTGGAGGATGCTGCCTAAGCTACGGGACTTAAGACCTGCAGAGAGCGGCGGGTCAGGAAAGTCCTCAAAGTCCTCCAGACGTCGCAGCTCGATGGGGAGATCTTTGGCGTCCTCGAAGTCCAGACTACTGTCATTTTTCGTATCCTTTGAGGACCATGAGTCCATAAACCACGCATGACGACGTCCACGAGCCAGTTTCTGAAAGGAATATTAAGGAAAATTCATTAAATTAATTACAAAAACCTATCTTCCTGTTTCCTACCTGAATGGCTCGGCGCACGAAGCTATAACAGGACTCTCCCGGTGAAGAGGAGCTCAGGCTGGAACTGTCTCCATCCCCCGCTGATCGACTGGAGTTCGTAGAGTCCTCGGTGTAGGCGTGGTAGGGTGGCTGGAAGTTGTCGTCGTCTTCCTCGTCGGAGTACGAGTAATTTCGGTTCTTTGGTGGCTGCCAGGGAATAAGAACGTCCTGGGACTCGAAGCGGCGATGCCGTTGCTCCAGTGCCCACACAGTTATCACAACCCGCCCGCCGATCCTCAGGATTCTGGCTAGTTCCCGGAGTGCCTGGACACGTCTCTCTGTGGTGGCAAAGTGATGCACTACTGCTAAGGAGAGCACCGCATCAAAGCTATCATCCCGGAAAGGGAGCTCCAGATTGTCACACAAGGCCACCTGGAATCCAAAGGTAAAAGTTTATTTATTGTTTATTGTTATTCCATTATTAATTATTATTCTCTTTTAATAAAGAGTGCTTCCATTGAAAAAGATGAAGACAATGAATGAAGCTACTCATTTCACTGTTGTTTAAAAGTAATTCCTTATAAAAAAACTTGTGGAAGCAAATCCCATTTTTCCCCAGAGACGACATGCCAATTATGTTGCGTCGGGGCTTAGTCTACTCAGGAATCTCTTTGCAGATTCAATACCACAAGCATTCCGTTTCTCTGTCGTCGACGTTGAGTTCCCGGAAGCAATTTCCCATGGGTTCTGCCAGCAAAAGTATGCAATTGAAAGCTGCATAAAGCAAAATGCGAAATGATGTGGGTTGATGCCATTTCGACCTACGGACTGGCCAACGGATGGCTTCGGGGAGGTGGTTCTTTTTTGGTACAAAAACTCCGCAAATAATCCATTTCCATATCAAAGCTAGCAGCCCGATTGACTCATCCAGTATCTCTTTCGGTTGGCTACATCAATTTGCAATTAGTAACTTTTCCATGACATTGTGGTGAACGAATTAACAAGGTTATCGGTTTTCCCAGCTGGACGATCGGAATATTTGGCCAAGCTGGCTTTGTCCATTTATCAAGGGACAGAGGGTGGGAAGTTCCCTAGTACTTGGGGGAGGAGAGTCCCTTGAAAGTTAACTGGTTGACCCAAACTGACCTAAGCCAATGTGCAAATAGAACAATATGTCCGTTCAGGTAGATGCACGCCATTTATATTCATTTTCATGTCATGGCCACAACTGATGGTGTCAATTACCGCGGCAGGACGCAAAAGGAAATATCAAAACCCAGCTCCGTCTATTTTAGTCGCCAGTCAAATAAATGACAAATTGCTTTACGGCTCAATGGTGTCAGTGAGGAATTCCGTTTCGATTTACACAATTTCTCAAAATGCAATTCACAACATAACGAATCGCAAATATAGTTTTGCAATTTTCCAGGAAATTGCGCTACATTTTCACTAAAAAAACGCAAATATATATTATCCTCAACGACTGCGAGTCAACGAATATAAATATTTGAGAACGGAAATCAATGATTCTATTCCTGATGCAATGATTTGTTTGTTGCAATTTACTTTTTCTCCTTCGCTAAGATTACAAGCCCCAATGTGTATTTGCGCTTTTTACAGTTGTGGGTGGGTTTGGCTGCAAAAAAGAAATATCCTTGACCCGCCAAGCGTGCCCCTTGGCTCGAAGTTTTACGCTCCAGGTGATGCCTCCTTGGGTGAATTTCAGGCTGAGGCTGGACGACCTGGGACTGGAATGCTCCAAGTTTTCAGCAAATATCAATTAACATAAGTGTTTTTTTTAAACCTCGAGTGTCAGTGGAATTGAATGAGAGGAGGAAATTTTTTAGAAACAAAACAGCAAAGCAATTACATTTAGGTTGGAGATGGATTGATGGCGTTTTAGTTGATTTAAGTATATATATCACAGGAGTCAGGACATCGAAAACATTCTGATTATACAAAAATATTGGTATTCCAAAAGCTAAAATCTAAACTATGGCCAAAAGTACATAGTAGAAAAACAAATAAATACTGAAGCATTTCTCAAATGGGTTCTTTTGTTTAGTTATTTGCTACTTTCGCTCGAATAGCTTCACATCCATCAGATCTCCCGCTCGTTTTTCAACGCTTGCATTTAATTCAAACCCATGCAGTTTTCTCCACCCATGTCTCCTTTCAATGTCCATGGGGCAGGATGAATACACACGATGACATTTTCCTTTTATTCGGTTCGCTTTTTCAGGCTCTGCGCTTTACAAATCGTATTTATAGCAGTTGCCATTTTTCACACACATGCTGGGGGCTTTGTGGGTGTGTAAAGTCACACGGGTCGGGCGCATGACGCTTTTGAAATTTATGTTGACAAGGCTTCTAGGTGAGTGTGAAGCACGTTACGCATACGCCACGTTGCACCCTAATGAGGGCAAAGTGCAGCAGCAGAAAGACGCCTGGCCTGGCAGAAGAAGGAAAATACGAAAATACTTATGCTTTATGTAGTTTCGCCTTTGGCTTGCGGCTCATTTAAATGACGCTTAAGCCAAGAACGAATCCTTAGGCCATTTTTTATGCCAACTGAAAATTGCAGGTTTCACCAAAAGCAACAGCAGGCCCCCAAAAAGGGGGCTTGAGGCGAAAGTGGGCCAAAAACTCTGCACCTTTTTCCTTTCGCTTTCAGTTGCTGTTATTGAGTTTAACTTTTTTATGTTTGCGGCTGTGCTGTGTGCTGCCCATTTTTATGCGCCATTTTGGGCGGGTTAAGATTTACGAGGCCCCAGCTCTACAGGATGTCCCACTAAGTAAGCACTGGAAAAAGTCTCTTGAAATTCAGAATAAGATAATATGTTTAATAAAAGCAAATCTACTTGAATCCATTTAAGTCACTGACCATTTATATCTGCAAATAAATGTTGAAATTAAACTTAATCCTTTTTAATAAGTAATTTTTCTCTCTGTCTGTTTGGATGCTTGTGCGGATACTTGTGTCGATGTCAGATTGCTGCTGTTGCTCGACTTGCTGGATTATTGCTTTACAAAATTATTGAAAATCAGGCCATGCACGGGTTGCAGAAATCAAAGTTGCACCGCCAAGTGCAACTTCTGCCAGGACCAAGTTAAATTGGTTTTGCATAAAGTTTTCGTTTCCAGTTCGCAACAAAAACTTGCATTTGCTTGCATGTCACGTTCCCATTTTGGGCATTTTTCAGTCGGGTTTATTTTAAACACATTAGAATAATAGAAATTAAAACTGACAATGCGGGTCTGGCACATCGAGTAGAATTACGTACTCTATGTTCTGCAGATGTGACAAGCGAAATGATTAGGAACACATGTGGATAATCAATGGCAGGCCATTGGTTAAATGTCAAGGACTAGCCGCGACCAATCCAACCTGTCAGGTCACGGAAATGTGGCATGTTATTAAATAAATTAAACCATTTACATTAAATAGTGGGCGAACTTCAGCAGCTGCAGTTGTAGCTTGCCTGGGCGGGGCGGGGCAGGGCTGGTCTGTTGTTGCACTCACAGTCTCAGTCACAGCCATATACAAAAAGCAATTTAAATGCGAAGAATGCGTGTTGTCGATTATGGTAAAATGGAAAGCGGAAAAGCCCCTGGCGGCAATGGGCTGGCGAATGGCAATGGCGAACGGCAAACTGTGAAGGAAAAATAGAAAATGGAGAACGCACTTCTTGGGAAATGGGAAAATGGCCGCCCGATGCCTGCAAATGGCACTATAAATAAGCGGAACGTTCCAAAGCCCAGCGTTAGTAATAGATTATTGCATACCTCAAGTCCCAGGCTTTATTGCGCGGGTGTAGGGTTTTGCAATTTATTGTTGTACGCCGTTAAAGGAAAATTCTGTGCTGGGGGGCCAGCCAGAAGCAGAACAACAGCGACAGGACAAAAGCGACAGGAAAAAAGTATGCAGAAAAGTTGTGTCATTGTTCTGGGAAAATTGTTCGAGGGGCAAACTAAGTGCGCTGTAGTTCATTGTCATTATGACATAGCCGAGCGTATCTCTTAATCGTGGCAACAAGTTTCAGGCATGCATTTTTCATTCTTGTTCAAACTATAACAATTTTGCAGCATACATATTGGAATAGATGAATTTGAAAAAGCACTTTAGAATAACTATCAATGAATGAGGAAAAGAAAGTACTTCAACTTTTGCTGGAAATTATGAATAGTAAGAAGAAAAACCTTTAGAAACATTTTCTCTTATTTCTGACTTATACACACTTTCTGCTATATCGATTTCAATTTATTTCCTCTCCAATGTTCAGCAACTCGAAGTGCATTTAATGCAATCGGCTACGGCCATTTCGCACAATTCCATCCGACAAGCATCTGCAGTTTATTAGACGTGGCTGGTTGGCTCCTCCTCCAAATGACTCGTTTAACGACACCATTGTGGACCATTGCAATTATGGGGCATTAAAAACTCCCAATGCAGCGTGAGAGAGAGGAACATGTGCAAATAATATCCAATGATAAGCATAATTTATGCATGTTCCTAATGGCCAACTCAAGTGGAGCAACTTGCATTTGAATATGTACTATATCCTGGCAATGTTTTATGGCCCTCTCCTTTGGCTGTTCCCTCTGCGGCTTGTTAGGGCTAAATGGGTCAATTGCATGGCCAAGAGAATTCCAAGAACACGACCGCACCAAACACATGCAATTAGCAGTGTGCAATTAGATTGCACACACATATTTTGGATATTTCACCTTATATAATATATTATACGAATAGATGGATATTTGTGCCATTCATTTTCAAGATCTTTAAAGAAAAACTATTTCTGATTTGCTTTTGAATCTTTAAGAGATTTATGAATAAGTAATGAATTCACATTACAAAGTAATTTTGAATTAAAACATGCGTCTTCCAAATATTTGTATGTGGAACTACTAGATGTAAATACATAATGAAAATCCCTAAAAAGTTCCTTAAAACATTCTTTTAAAAAGGTAATTGCATTAAAGTTAGAAATCTGCAAATCAAAGTCTTCAAGCTCGTATAACTTTAGACATCTATTTGATTTGATATTAAGAGACATTGTGGAATAGTTAATGCAGGATCTGGTCTAAGGACTTACCTCGCCTCCTTTCTCGTGGGCCACTTTACTCAGACGATAGCAACGCTCCACGCCGATGGTGCAGATGGCCGGATTACACTGGGTGAGGTATCGACCGCTGCCACAGCCCACGTCGCAGACCACGGAGCCGGGCTCCAGGTTACCCAGGAAGTGGGCCATCCGGGGTCGGATGGGTCCCGTGGGCTCTTCGCAGTGCTCGTAGACATCGTGGACATAGGCACGTTCCAAAGCTGCCGATCTGCCACTGGCATCGCTACTCGAGTGCTTAGTTGCTGTTGCCGTTGCCGTTGCTGCGGTAGATGTTGCAGCTTGCGTCAAAGTCTTTGTTGTCTCGTTGATGGGTGAAGCAACCCCTCCCACTCCAGATCCTGTTCCCGTTCCCGTTCCCGCTTCGATGGTGGTTTCTGTGGTTGGGGATATAACTGTGGGCGCCAAATCGCCCGCTTGCGTTATACTCGATGCTGCATTGGTGGCAATGCTGGTTGTCAATTGCTTGGTCATTGTTGCTGCTGTTGTTTTGGTTGCTGCTGCTGCTGTGTAGCTCTTGTCATATGTTGTCGAAAGACAAACTTCATCTGCAACAAAGAAAAACGGAAGAGAATGGCTTCAACAACTTTGTGTCAAATGCAACACTTAATCTCAGCATGTTGACTTTTCATTTAATCCCTGGGAAAACCTAGATATTGTCCTTCAGGCACGTTTGATTCAATTGGTTAAATGGTGGGTCAGTTGTTAGAAAGTTTGTTGTTACGAACCTTTTATTTTAAAAATATCTCAACCAACTATAACTACCCAAGCCTTGTAGAGATTCAGAAAAGTTTTCTAGCTTCAGAAAACACCCCCCGAGCTTCTTCAATATGCAAACTGCAGTGTAATTTATAATCTGGCAAACAATTTGTATAATCAAGCCAATTGCCTCGCTGAATACGGGCCATAAAGTCAATTCTTGTGCAACTCCTTGTTGCATGTCGCTGGAAATTTTACGAAAAACCAAGAAGGAACAACTGCGTTTGTGCTTGTTTAGAGCATGCCATTAAGTCGTAAAATCGTTAGAACGACGTCAGCAAAAAACCGAAACAAATGTAAAAGTGACACACAAACACGCTCACACACTAGACACAGGGTTGCATTCCGGATGTGTTGCAACTGTTTCGGGTTAGCATTCTTGTTGACATTTTATAACTGTATTTCCGGTGGTAGCCGTAGCCTTAGCCGTTGTTCGAATGGAAATTTTAACGCCATCGGTGCAGAGCCATTGTCAGCCATAATAAATTTCATTAAAATGCTGTTGCACAAAAGGAAATTACCCGGTGTGGGCAGCCCCAAATGGGGGCACTAGGTGATGCAGTGGGCGGCTGGCCTCTGGCGGATACTGGATGGTGGATGGTGGATGTAGGAAGGCATCTCTGGCAGTGGGCGCCAAATGACATTAGTGCAGTAAAATGGAATTATAATTGAAATCTGATTAAAAGCAGTTGTGTAGTGCCAACAATGACGCAGCATTAACGGCGTACTTGGAAGGCGCGTGGGCGCGGGCCAAAGGACTAAAGGACTAAAGGACTCGGGACTGCAAATGGCACATAGGTCATGTCCAAGGGTGCTAATGAGTTGGCGCCCACTCTGCGTATGTGTTAATAAGCGCTCTAAATGAGTTATAAACGTATTTTATGGCCCTTTTATTGAAATTATTAGGCAGGGAGCTACAATATGGAAATATATGCCTCCCTGGCTACGAATTCGGAAAATCGCATCGATTGGAATCATTTATTAATTAAGAGAAACTCTTACGTTGTTGATTTTCTAAATAATCATAAAATACATTTTCAAACCATTACGGTTTGTGGAATATACAATAAAACAAATTATGGAGAACATTAACTTAATCAGAACGTTTATGTACATAAATTTGTTCTCTAATAAACAAAAATCATATTATTATTTTTTTTAATCGTTTCTTCATTTCCAAGTTAGAGTCTTGATATCGTTCTTAATATTATTCCTCTATATTTCCCATTTTTCGTGTGTATTTAATATTTAATCCATATAATGACACCCTGCCTAAATCTTATTTATATTTTGCGTCTAACCCACAAGCATTTACATTGTCTAAATATTTGAAACATATTTGGCAAATGCTAATCAATAATCTGTTTTCCTACCAAAGTACGCCTTGACTTGGCGGATGAAGTAAACGTTGGTGGCATGAATGGAAGAATGGATGGACGGATGGATGGGTGGGATGGCGATGGATATGGAGATGAATAGGAACTCACCTTTTGAGGGGCCGTTGTTGCGCTGATAACTCGCATTCAACAAAGCCGTCGACGACGCTAGTTCCGCCGATAACATGCGACAACAAAGCCTGGATAGGCTGGCGATAAAGATGATGATGAGGATATAACGACGGCTGCTTGGATGATGGCGACGGTGGTCGGAAAATCAATGGGCATGCATAATTTAAAGTCAGTTGCGGCACTTGGACCCTTCTTTGCCTGCGGACAGGGATTGGACAGGGAGCGGCCTGCGGTGAGGATTACAGGACCTCGACAAGTTGGCGTCGCGCGGTATACGCGTACTCCGAGTACTACGGGTATAATGGATATTTATAGACTTTCGAGTCGAGGGCACGTTTAATACGATAATTTGCTCAATTTATTTTTTTGAAATCTATCATTATAGAGCAGCCAAACGGTGTAATTGCTGCTGTTGTTGTGTTGTTTTTTGTTTGTTGTTGGCTTTGGCTATGGCTAAGGACACGCTCGACAACCTGCCTGGTTGGGGCCACAAAATAGGATACACAAAATGCTTTTCCACTGGCTCCTGTCAATGCCTCTGGCATATGACGTTTCCTTTGTGTGTATTTGTATGTGTTTGTGTATGGGAGCGTGTGTCGCTTATGTGTGTGTGTTTTTGTGCGTGTGACTGTGAGTGTGACTGTGAGTGTAAATGTTTGATTTTCTGCTTCTTACAGGCACTTTTCACTTGCACTTTTTCTTCGACTCGACTCGTACTCGAAATCGCGGTGGCTTATCATCCTGAACCTCCAATTACTTTTCCATTATCGCATTCGATTCGGTTTCCGTTGTTTCCTATATTCGATTTCTAGGACACTGGCACTTGGCGCTTCAATTATATACAGCTGTGTATGTGTGAGTGTGAGTGCGCGTGTCCTGTCTCAGAGCGATTCCTGTTTTCGACCAGCCGCTGTCATGTCTGTACTGTCGGAGTCAACGTCGCGAAAAGCCCGTTGGACTCCAATCCGTTTGTTCAAGGATGTTGCTCCTGCTTCGACTGCTGCTGCTGTTGCTGCCACATGTGGAACGCATTGGAAAAGCTTCGCTAACTTAACGAAAGCTTTCAGGAGTATGGGCCGCTGGCTCTCAGCTGTTTGCAAAGAGGGAAAGTGATGCGAAGTGGGTGAGTGATGGGAAAACTGAAGCGGAAAATTCTCAACTGACGTTTCATTCGCTTCTAGATGATCTTTTTAAAAAACAAATTGTCGCCCTAATATATTGTATGTTCTTATTTTTTAGCTATTCCTTGTTGGGTTTCTGGTTTGTACCACCTGTCGTATGAGTTATAAAATATATAAATGTGAGTAATACAATTTTTAAAGAAGTTTGATCTTAAATGGCGTACCACGTGGCGTATGAGTTTTGAATTTGGTATATAATAATTATATTTCTTAAATCGAAAGCAACTAAGAAATATTTATTTGTGGTACAACATGGCGTATGAGTTATAATATTAAAGCAGAGATGGAATTTTTCCTACTAACTCAGCTTATTCTTTGTTCTTTCAATCCAAGTTGAATTTTAAAGAATTCTATTGACATAATACTCCTTTGAGACACAAGAGCCATCCAAAAATAGCCAGCCAGCCGAAGCCGAAGGCAATTAAAATGACAAAAGAAATAAAAGCTCGAAATTCGTCTTTGTTTGTTCAACGCGAGTCAGCTTGTCAAATTTCATGAATGAACCCTAAAGCGCAATTGAAGAAGTCAGAAAATGAATAAAAACAACAAAAACCAACAAAAGCCAACAATAAGCCAGAAGGGAAAATGGTAAATGGGAAATGGGAAAAAGCAACAACCGCATATGAAAAGCCAATGCACAGAAATAGAAGCTTCGTCAAGTTGGCCCGCGAATATGTTCAACCAAAATAGCAAAGAGGCAGGCCATGAAATAGGCAAAAATAGCTCCACGAGTCGCAAAAAGCCAAATGGCGCAAACTCTATCCAAAGCATACCGTTCCTTTCGGGCCCACGGCCCCGCCGCATCATCTGTCTTTGTTGCTCGCGCCTGATTACTTTTGATGAATGAAAAGCTTTTTGTTTTGGCTTTGCCGCTATCTGCGCTACCGCGTGGCACAGTGGGTGGTGTGGGTTATGCGGCAGGCATGGGTGGCCCATCCCGTTCTTGCCGCCACCGAGCATGTTGTAGTTGTAAAACAGTGACAGCCACTGACGTCCCCGCATAGTAAAAGCTTGCGGTAAGTCTTGTTCTGGGGACAGTAGGGGAGTGGCAGAGTGGGGCGCCACACGGGAGCTCTGGAGTGGGTGGAATTCCAAGCGTCACATGTCTTTTTCGATCCGCATGACTAATATAGGCAAATGGCAAGCGTCCTGGCAGGATGTGGCGCACATTTGGCGACATGCCAGACCAGATACGCATTCTCAGGCAAAAAGTTCGAGCAACTTGGACTGCACAATAAAAAAATTAGACAGTTTGTGAATCATATTTAAAGATTTTTTGATTTATTTTGATTATTATAATGATTATTTAACCTTTAAAGTGTTACGAATTCTCCTGAAGAAATGGAATAATACAAAATGGCAAATCGATCCAAAAAATATAAATTTCTTGACTTTCTTTAAAATGGTTTCCCCGGTTTTATGATCTCCATAAAAGTGTATGTATGAGTCTCATACTGGGAAGGACTGATTTTTACCGGCTGGTGGGGCAATGGGACGAATGCCGCTGATGTCGTCACTGATTCAATGGATACTGTGTTGAATCATTCATCGAAAAAGGCGGGGAGTGGGTGAATTTCTGACATGCCTCGTCGGAGCCGAAACTTTTCCTGCGGCAGATTGAACTACAAGTTGGAGTTTACAAGTGGCACCAATACTTGCGATTTGTTTTTCAAAACGTTCGGCTCTCTTTCGGCGTGGGTCGAATGCGTCAAACGTGAAACTTTGACAGGAGCCAAGCATACCAGAAAGTCGAGGATGTATATGAGAATATAATGATAGCCCGTGCCAATGCCACACTCCTGGCATCCAACGAATGTGGCATCATTAGTTCTGTCATAGTCATAAATCATGGGACACCCGCTTGCTCTTTCAAGCGATTTGATGGCGGAGGCACGCCGGAGGCGTGGAGGCAAGGACAAATGTACGGAATATTGTGGCAGGATTGCATTGTTAATAATGTCACGTAGCACAGCTTTTGACAGCCAAGTGTCTCTCCCAACCCTGCACATAGACGCACTCCAGCCCGAATCCTTGCGGAATGGTCATGATTATATGCTCTTGACATGGCTAATTATAGGAGAAGCTATAGAGATCTCCTGGTATCCGAAGATCCATTTAAATCTTTTTTTAAATTTGTGTAAAAGCATAAATTTATTTACAAAAAGCAAGCACCGAACAACGTTGAAAATTATGCCGAAACATACGCAAGGACGAAGGACGCGGCCGCCATGCAAATAAACTCGAGAATGGCGAAAGGAAAAACTCATTTCGCAGCGTTATCGTTGTCGAGCAATCAGAGCCACCCACCGGCATATCCTTATCCTTGTCCTTGGCGGCCAAAGACATTTCCTTTTTGTGTGCGCTGTTCTTCTGTCGGCAAATGAAGTGCAAATTATGCCGACGGCCAGAACATGGAAATGCGCGAAAAACAAAAAAACAAGCAAAGTGCTTTTTCCGACGCGGCGGTGCCCCAAAAAGTATGCTATACATTTTCCGGAAATATGAAAACAGAAAGGAAGGATTTTCCGGACTCGAGATTACATGTTAAAGCATAACTTTATGGAGGTTAGAGCATGGATACGTCCTCGCCCCCCACGTCCCCATCCACCACTCAACTTATAATGTTTGGCGCGTGGCATTGTCAGCGAAATCGGCGCCATTCGAAATGGTCGCGTGTAGTCGGTAGTTTGCGGCAACCTCGGCGGTTCCCAGCCGGCTCTCGGCCCCTCGGCTTGATGCCATATCTTGTTGCGCATTTGTCCATGTACCCGGTCAATGTTCGAGCCCCGGTCAGTGCCAAACTGACGTCAGCGTCTATGGGCAGGACCCCCATTTTGCCACTTTTCCACTTTCCTATTTCATCACTCCCTCCCACCGGCCTCTAGCACGCCAAACTCCGCCCCCGCCCAAGGCCAAACAATTGGGCGTCCAATGTCGCGTGACGCACAAGGATATTGAGTCCTTTGATTGTCGTCTACGTCCCTGTTGTTGTTGTCGTCTTAGATGAATTTCTTTTCGCCCGGTTTGCTTTTTGTGTTTACGCCATCACGTGTTTGTTCTGCCAATTAGAGATATTGTCCACCAGAGAGAGATAGAGATGGAGCATGGAGCTTACTAAGCTTTTCCATTTAGCATTTACACAAACCATTCCCGGATAAATCAAAGTTTAAAATTCCAGGAGCGGATTGATACGGGCTTCGGTTGGCAGATATGATAGATAGACTTTAATCCTATAATAATACGCTGGCTAGATTGGTCTATAAAATTACCTTATCCAATTTAAGATGAAGAAATTCTGAGGGTTTTAAAATGTTTATCGATATTTTTTATTATCTCAAAATCAAAGGGTGTCTTTTTTACTGATTCGCAAATTTAAATTCACAGTTTTAAAGTAGAGTTCATGTTTGTAGATCTTTGACTAGAATGGCATCGATCCCCTCTAGGAAGGATCCCCCTAGAAGCGAGTGATCTTGTTGTTTTCGGGGGAGGGCGGCAACGAGGACACCGACGAGCGAGAAGGACTCTGATGTGGACGGGGAGGAGGACGTTGTGGATTTATGTTCGCATTGGCCTGACGGAGATTGGCGAAGAATTGCTGGCGTCTTGGTCCACCGCCTCGCAGGGGCAACGTAGGTATCTCGCTGGGAGACTGGTGATTGACCTCCTCCTGGGAACAGTGGCGCATGGCGGGATTCACACACTCATAGACGCTCTAATTAAAAAAGTTTATAGACAATTAAATATAGTTTAAGATTATTTTGTAGGTAGAATACCTGTTCCGAGGAATACTGGTTGTTTTGGGCAAACGCCAGCGAGGTGAGCGATGGCAATGCCTGAGCTATATCCGACCGTTCGATACCTCGGACGATGAGGAAGGTGCGAGGTATCAGGATACCCACCAGCACAGCCCATCCGGATGCCTGGAGCCCCAGGGGAATCGCAGCATCACGCCATTCGTCGCCAAAGAGGGACAGGACTATCCAGGCCACCCAGATGACCATGATGAGCACCGCTCCGATAACAATCAGGATGCCTTCGCGGTAGTTGCGTTGGGATCGGTAGATCGAGGGTATCAGGGCGCCGACGCAGCACAGTAGCACAAAGTCGTAGGCCACGAGGCCCCACAACCACCTGCCGTAGTAGATATTTTCGCAGGACACCGCCTCGGAGGCCACGTGCATCACGACGAGCAGTTGTACGGACATGCCAACCTGGACAATTACACTGAAGGCGCAAATCACCGCCTGGATGTAGCCATTTACATGGGACAGGAAGCCACCTTCGGAACCAATGGAGGCCAGCATCACGGCGCGGCAGAGGAGCAGCGAGAAGACAAAGCAGTAGACCAGGGTCATGATGAACACCCTCACGGCACACAGGGTGTTCAAAGTCTGCGCATCCTCAAAGGTCACGTGGGAGTTGCGCTGCTCGCCCACGTACTCAATGGAAAAAGGGACAAAGGAGCAAAAGACCAAGATCAGCGAGAGAAGCAACAGAATCGAGGTGGCTGGATTGCCCTCGAAGACATCGCCCAGGGAGATGCGCACCACTATGAACACCAAGATGGCCAGCGTAGCTATCAGGCCCAGGATGGCAGCCGTCAGCCCAGTTGCCACCCAGGTGTCCATCTTGATGCGCCAGAACATCACCGACTCGCCATCGAACAGGAACGGGTATCGTCGGTTGTTCCCGGCACTGTACTGGCAGTTGAACACCTGCCCGAACTTCGTCTTTAGCTCCAAACTGGTGCCATTGTCCCGATTATAGTGATAGAAGGTGGTCACGTTGGTCACGAAGTTCTCGGTGGCGATCTCTCTCAGCTCAGTGCGGGACTCGCCGGTGATCTTGTCCAGGGTCTGCACCTTCTTCTGGTACATCTGGAAGTTCATGGCTGTGGCCAGCTTGCGCATCGCCAGCAGGGACAGGATCTCTGGGATCTCGTGATGCTGTCGGAACTCCGATGTTCGCCAGTCCTCAATGAAGTTAAGGAAGTTGAAGCAGCTTTCCAGCACGTACAGCTGCTCATCCCGCTTGCAGTGCTTAGCCAGGGACCCACGGAGCCAGTTCATTAGGTCGATGATGGATCCGGCAAAGCTGAGAACTCGCGAAGGCACTATACTTTTGCCGATCAACACCTCGTCCAAGGTAGTGGGTGAGGGGTCCAGTTCTGCGGCAGTTCCAAGTTCGATTTCATTCTCCATTAGAATGAAGGCTCTGTTGGGAAGTTCTAATAGGAAATGTATTAAAATATAAGCTCAGAAAACATAAGGAATGTTAAAGACGCCTTACCTGCCAGAAACTCATCATCCGTGCGATCGGTGGGAACTACGAATATGGTTCCATTCTCCCTAAAGTGACTGGCCACCTTGTTGCCAAATAAAATGTACACGTTCTCATCACTCTTGAAGTGCATAAGGCACATTTGCTCCTTGCGGGCAGACTCCATGAAATCGTTGTACATTTCTAGAGTTTCGGTGGCAATCTCCACAGAGGCTATTTTTTCACCCCAGGGCATTTGGTGCAACAAACGGGCCACTTTGGGAAACAGATGGGCTCTTGTTCCTGGTATGGGCCAGATATTGTATTCGAGATCCTTGATAACCGACTCCAACTGCTTGTAAAGCTCAAAGTCCACGAATATGCCCATGGCGTACTGGGTGCACTGTTGGAGATACTGAACCTCCTGTAGAAGAATGTTTTCGGCCAGGCTGCTGTTGTCGATGCTTATGGCGCGAGTTCCTGAAAAACAGGTAAAAATAAACCACTTTAACTCTTACATAAAAGTTCTTTCATTACCAATTTCGAAGTCTGCCATAATGATGTTGGCCTGATTGACTCGATTGATTACAAACAGCGCCGAAATGGGGTCCTTGGTCAATACACTGAGCATCACATCTCCCTCTATGATCTGAACGAACTCATCTTGTTTCCGTATCACTGTTCCCTCGTCCGCAGTGTTTACGGTCACCTGGAGACCATTAAGGCATATCTCGGGCACCAGACTGGCGGTGGTTCCACTGGCCCCAGACGTGCTGCTGCCTCCCTCCGTCGTGGAGGAAATCAGGAGGGCCAGTTGTCCCTCCGACGAGCTAAAGTCGTTTGTGGTGCTGGGTGCCACTGATGTGGGGGGCGACTTTGTGGTAATACTGTTGGGCTTGGCCTGTTGGCCTGTGGGTTGCGGTTTGGTAATCCGTAGGGGCACCGATTTCTTGGTGGGTGATGTCACCTCCGCTCCATGGCACCCAAATATGCAGAGCAGTGCAAATGTTATACATAATAAAACTGAACGGAATTATAAAATTACTACAAATATTGTATCATTGTATATTGTATATTGTACCATAATAGTTTGTTGGACTTAATCAAAAGTAAAAATTAAAGTGCTCCTTTGCTACAAATTTGCCTTAAAATTTTATTTTTCTTTACTAATCATTTAGAATTCTATATCATTTAGAAAAAGGATTTATGGAATGATTAAACTTGGCTTTCCCTTCGTTTGGAAAATACTTACCCAACTGTGATGGCTTTTTGGGACCACACTGCCTCGAACTCATGGCCTCTCCTCAAATGCTTTATGGTTTTTTAATTTAATTTGTTTTATGTTTTTCAGTACTTTAATCAACATTTACAGAGCAATTAGGAGCATTGTATGACCACTCTGGAACAAAGAAGAACATTGAAATCAAACAATTGAATGCGCGGATTCGGCGGTAAGTGTTGGTTGGACAGGGCTTTGAATCGTTATGCGAACTTCTGGACATTTTAATTTTAGCTTTTGCGATTTTTCTTTGCCATTTTGCCACTTCAACCATTTGCCGCCTGCATTGAGAGTGTTGCACTTTAATCGCATTAAACATTGCCACGCTAACACAGAACCCGGACAGAGACTTTGGCGTGACACAGTTTCCTCTTTATCATGTTGCCTCGTTTTCCTGGCCCGGCTCTTTGTGATTTTGTCCTACGACTATCAGTGGAGAGTAATGCGGCGGAAAATATTTCTCTTTCTCATATTCTCTTTCTAGACTCTAGAAGAAAAATCAATAGAATTAATTTCTAGCACACAGTCTTCACATGTAGTATTGTTCCACAGATTCATCAACTCTTCGCGGTGCTGGCCCACTTGCGATCAGAGCCACAATAGTTTCGGTTTCAAACTCCGATGCACAGCCAAATAAAATCGTAAAAAAAATAAAACACGAAAACACAAATTCGATGCTTCAGCGATTTTAGGGTCAATTAAATGTTGTCGTTTTTATATTTGGTCAGCGATGTACGCAGTTCCTCTCGACGAACAATTAGTCAGGGGGTGCAGCAATGCAATGCCCCACGTTGCAATTATGTTCTATTGGTTTTTAGTTGGTTTGTTTTATTTTTATTTGCATTCTATTTATTTGTGGATTTGCTTGTGTAAACCCACCCTCAGGGCACGGTATACGGCATACGGAACACTGATGTGGCAATGCTCTGCACCTGTTTTGGCTTTTTGTTTTGACTAACTTGGCTTAGACCGGCCACCCGATGGTTGTTATGGTTATTGGCTCAAACTGTCACTCAGCGTTGAGTGCTTTTGCCCTGCCACATCGAGTGTACCTTTTCCCATAATTATAAACTAAATAAATTTTTGCAGAGGGTGCAACGCAACCCCTAAGGGCTCAAATATTGGTCATTGCAATTAGCCAACTCACGGGGAAAAGTTTCGGGTTGCACCCTTTCGGGGGGGTGGCAGGTCAAAGTGCCAAGCTCTAAGGATATTGCATTTGACAGCTTATACAATATGTATTTTATTTGGCACTTGTGTGTTTAAAATATTTTCCTTTCATTTAAGATATAACCAATCTAAGGTCAGGCGCAAAGGCCTTGGGCTTTTGCATTCGCAGAGCGCACATCCGGGTTGCGGGTTTTTGCATAACACTTTTAATCAATGTCACCAGCAAAGTCAATCAAAATACCACAAATTCCATTCACTTTGACCACCCATCACCACCCAGGAGCCATGGGAAAAACTGCAAATGATTGCTTTTTATCAATATTTAAAACATCACTTTCTGACAAATGGCCTGATCTGTTTTTTTCACAACTATTTCGAGGTACAATGCCGCAATACGAATATGTTGCCTCCGGGCCACGTTCGCGTCTCAACTGTTTGGCCAAAACGCAGACACGGAAGAACGGACTGAGCCGCGACTGCTTGAAGCCCATAAAAATGCAGCTGCAGGTTGCCCCGGGGCCGTCCCAATCGGCTGGGGTTAGTGGGGGTGGCTAGGCCTTAGTTTCCACTCGACTCGCTCACCTGCCCCGTTTTCGGTGTCAGCTCAGGTGGTTTGTTTTGCAGTCAATATAATATGCAGTTATTAGTGACACCAATGAGCTCTATTACTTAGCTGAGATTAGGCTTGTTTGGGGCAAATAGGTCAGTTTTTATTCTAATCTCTTTTCTTGGTAAAAGTCCATGTTTGGAAAGAATTTTTTAATAATTCTTAGCAATAGTTTTTAGATGGGAACTATCAGGAATCTTTGAAAGGTGTTCAAATTATTGTGAAAGATGACTTTTTATGTCCTTTAGAAAACTATGGAAAAACTATGGAAGTTCCTTGTTTACAAGGTTTTAAGGCAAATATATTTTCACGTACGTAATAATTTCAAAAAATTCAAATTTTCTCATATTGGAATTGTATTCCGCAAAGAGATTACAATTTCAGATTTATTCTCAACTTTAACGCTGTTTCTTTGTGTTTCAAGTTTTGTTCGAGGCTACACCAAATGGTACATGTGCCAAGGTTTATGAAATTACCAGGGTTCTTAATTTTAATAATCTAGTCTAAGGCCGAAATGAATTATTTTTTGTTTTACAACATCGATGTGATAATTTTGTGCCTTCTAAAGAAAGATATTAACAGAAAAGCGGGGAAAAGTAACCTGGTTTCATGTCCTTCGTAATTTCGACTGCTTGTGCGATACAGAATGTCCTGTGGAGTGTAAGTCGCTTGTGTTGTGTATATTTGTGCGTGTTAAATGTTAAAAGCTTCATATCTTATTTGCTATCAATGCGTTTGAATCATTAACCATCACCGGCGCCCTTATTGGAAGGCCTCCGAGTTGGTTTGGCCGGAGCCCGAGTGGTCACATCCCCAGCGCCGTATTTCATAGAGTCGTCGTCATCGCTGCAGGATGACATTTCCGAGGAGAACTGGTACTCGTCCATCTCGGTGTAGGTCTCGTCCATGCTGTCCACTGGTGTCTCCACCTCGACGTCGTCTGCCTTCTTGTCGCCCTGGCAGCCGGCCAAGTTGCGACCAGTCGTCTTGGCGGAAGTATCTGGGACTCCGGGATTAGACAACTTCGGCACCATTATGTCGTCCAAGTTGGGAAGAGAGTCGTTGAGATCCTGGCCGCCGAGGCCATTCATTCGCATCAGAGTGCATAAGTGCTGGATTTGACCCAAAACTTCGCGCCTGCCCATTTCCGAGGATTTGGCAGTAAGGCTATGTTCCGAGGAAGACTTGTGGGGATCACGCACGGAGGCCGAGGTCGGCAGCACCGGCTGCGCCTGATGGTGCTTGGTGTTGCTGTGGAAGGGTCCACCCTTCAGGGACCCCATTAAGTCCTTTTTGGAAACACCGCTACCGGCCGGTTTGGGATGTGTTTTGGTCACCTTGCACGCCGAATTCTTCGAGATCTGCGATGTCTTGTAGTCTAGTGTCTTGGTCGCCGAGGCCGCGGCCTCAAGGTTCGCCTGCGAGGCATTTACCATATCCGGTGTTGGCCTGCCGCTCATCATGGACTGGTGCTGGTAGAACATTTTGTCATACTCGGACTTCATGCACAAGTATCTGAAATGTCTTGAGTTCTCCTCTCCATAATAAACAACCTCTGTAAAGGTAAACTTCATGATGTCCTATTAACACGAAGTGAACTATTAAAACCTACTGCTAGTGACCTGTTCCTGTAATTTTTCCAGATGGTCATTGGTCTGTTTGAGCTCGCCGGAAAAGCGATCAATCTTGTGGCCCAGATCACGGAAGTTTTTTACCAAAGCATCCGAGATAGTGTTCTGGGTAGAAAGAAGATAAATATGTTCTATAAGTTAAATTATAACTAAATTTTAGATTTAAAATTCTTAATAGGATATTACTAAAACTGAGCGACCAGTTCGGGCAAGGACGGACATACGTTACAGAAGCTATATCCTCTTTGAAAACTTGGCCAAAACCTACCCCTACCGCCGTTTGAACAGTCTGGCGGATTAGCTCGAAGAACTCCTCGGGATCGTCGTCCTTATCGTCATCATCATCAGCGGTACTCACGTGCACCTTGCTTGCGGGATTCGGCTGGCGCCCACGCGATTGCTTCTGATGCGAGTTTGGGTGGTGGTGCGTCGTGTGCTGTTGATGATGCATCTGCATCTGCTGTTGCGACTGGTGCTGTGGCTGATGCTTCATGTGACCGTGGTGGATGTGCTGCTGCTGGTGGAGCTGGTGCTGTGTCGGATGCGGCAAGATGGTGGATTGCATCTGGTGCATGTGGGAATGTTGGCGACGGTTGCCCTGGTTTGAGCTTGGCGCCATCAGCTCCTTGTCCGAGAAGTCCATGTTGTCCTCCAGGCCGAAGGAGGTGCGCTGAGAGATGCCTTTTCCATGCCCATGCATGCGGTGGCTATCCTTTGACTTGGCCATGTTAAAGACACTGTTGTTTAGTTTGTTCTCGGGCAGCGAAAAGTGGGGAACCTTCGACATTTGGGAGTGACGGGCACTGGCCTTGCTTGCCATGGAGTTGCGCCTAGAGGATATGGCGTTATAGGGCGACGGCTGGTGGTGGGCGTGGCCGGGAATCATTTGCGATGCTGATGGCTGTGCCATCTGGCTGCCAGCGTTCCTCAAACTGGTCGCCGTCAGGGGCAGATTCGTGGTGATGTAGTAGTCGTTTTCGGTTACGAAACTGCGCTGTGTGCGTGCCTCCACTTGCCGGTTGCTCATCGTTCCACCTACCCCGGCAGCACCGGCGCCACCACCGCCCCCAGCACCGCCGCCGCCCCCCGCCGCGCGTTCTGCTCGCATTGCGGCGGTCTTGGTCATACCTATATGCGACACCACCATCGACTTGGCCGGGTGTATGGCATCCATCTTAGAGCCGTACACCTCCTCGATACCCTTGCGGCGATTGGGACGTACCATTCTCATTGGTCCGCCGGCCAATTTTACGAAGCAAATATTGGGAGGGCACTGTCTTCACGCTGGTCTTGTTTCCAATTCCAGTTAGAAGTCTGCCAGTTTAAACTGCTTCGTCTTCTACCAGAAAACGCAAATCAAAATAAAAGTTTTAACTGTATGTTGAATATTGTGCACGAATATATGTGCTTCGGGTGAATTATCTTAAATGAGTAAAAACTGTATAAAATGTTGAAAGATGGATTGATTACTGAAACAATGTTAGCTTTGATCTGTGTTGGGTACAAGTAAAAACAAAGGCCTGCCTTGTATTGAGCTTCATAGAAGAGTTCCTAGAAGACTTCTATAAACTAAAAATTTAAGAAATAAGATTAAAGGGAAACCGAAAGACCTTTAAGATTACATTGACTAAAAACTAGCGGAAGAGAGATTCAAGATTATTAAACATCCATCCATCAAGTCAAACCTCAAGTTCGCACCTCGAATATCGACGCTTCATTATGGATGCCGGATTCTTGGTGGAGAGGAGGAGAAGACTTTCCCGATTCCCGAAAATTTGTTTACCTTTTGCCGCTCAACTAACCGCAAGTGGCAATGACACAGGCTAAAGGCCACAGACAGCGGTTCAATGTTTGCCTGCTTTGCCGGAAATATTTGTTTGATTTAATGCCAAATCAAATGCTAATGAGCTGCAGTTGATTGTGGCTGCTACTTTTGCTTTACCTGTTGGGAAGTGCTTCAAAGACCGCTCATCGACATCGCTCAGAAAAAATTATTATAAATATTTATCCGATTATTTACCTTTGAACCGTCCCCGGATAGATGCCGGCGAATGAATGGGTGTCGAATGTATCCGAGGCGTATGATTCGACACGGACGGCCACGCCGGATGAATCCTTAAGTAGTCAGCTGGCTGGCACGGTGGCTTTAAGGCCTGAAGTCATGAGTTCATGTCTGGACTGCTGAAAATAGCCTGCTCAGCCTCAGGTTACAGACACTTAAGACATAAAATAGAAATAAGGCCTATCGAAAAAGGGGAAAAGCGGGATAAGAGGCCCAATAAGGACTCGAGTCGTTTGGTCTCCTTTAAAAATTGGGTCAGCTGCAGATGAAGCCTTGAAACTGGAAGCCCAAGGCATGACTAACATCCTTGCTTCACATCCCAATGTCCGCATGTCCTCATTATGCAAATTGCGTATACGACGCGTGTGCCGGATGGCTGCGGGCAAGAGTCCCATCATGAGGCATTATCCTATTTCTGCAGCAGATAATTTTGTTGACAATCTGTTGCACGCGATAAGCCACAAACAAACTTATTACGAACCAAATGATATCCGTTTGGATAATTTTTAATTTAATGCACGCCCTGATACTTTGCCCTAAATGACCTCATTTACAATGCGTGAGTGCGGTCGTATGATTTTGCATAGAACCTTTGCCACAAATACAAGCTAGCCATGACTGCCGACGACAGACAGCGCCCCGATAACTTATGTCCTGTGTGCTGGGCTTGCCTCTTGCCGCCTGCAGCCTGCAGTTGACCACAATCCTTCCATGTTCTTCTGCTGCCTTGAAACGGATTTCGCTGCAAATGGCCATTATACTATGGCAACAATCGGAGGCCAGGCGGCTGGCATTATTTGTTGAGACTCCATGAAAGCTGTCACCAAGCAGCCGAGTGGCCTGAATGGCGATGACGTTGGTGCTGGCATTGCCATTGTCATGGTAAAATCCTGATGCTGATATACCCACACTAGTTTATAATCATTATTTTCTGGTTGCTCCGATGGAACTCTTGATTTGTGGCTGTTACTGGCAAATAATCTGTTGAATGTCGGCGGAGATTAGCTGCCAAATGCGAACTAAATTAGAACCTAGAACGTGAGCCACTCGGAATGAATATTAGTCATTAGCATTAGGCGGAACGATAAATTTTGATGTGACACAGAGTGGAACTACACAAGCTTAAGGCCAAAAAAATTTCTAAGAAATTTATCACCCAAGAAAGTTTAGCCCGCGGCGCAAATAAATCAAGCGAATGCTGACCGCGTGTCATTCGGCAACAAATTGTTGGCTATTTATAAGCCGCATAAAACCAGAAATGTTTTCGCTGGCGTTTGTCTTACTTTAATTGCGGACTCGACCAATTAAAAGGCAAGCGAGCATTGCATTTTTGAAACGCATAAATTTGTCAGAGCTGTCATCAAGTCTCTTCGAGACTGCCCACCCAAAAACCGTCACTTGAACAATTTCAACTAAGAATAGAAATTCCTAGTTCCTAGTTGGTTGAATGAGGAAATTCACATTTAAAGGAAGAAAATTCTTTATTCCAATTCTGTATTATGTATTCCACTCGTTTATTAAAAAATCGTGTATTTTATGGTGCCTTTCATTTCAAGATTTATCTTTAATAGCGAATAAATGTGTTTATTTTTCAAACGAGTAAATAATTTAACGCACAATTATTGTGGTATTTTAAAGAGATATTTATTGATATATATGATACCCTTACAGTGGGAATTATAATTTTGTGAAAAAGAGAATGAGACATATTCGACTTGGAATATTTGATTATAATGCTATATGATTTTAACATGATTGTTATGTAAACCCAATAACCTAAATATATAAGATTCACATAAACGTATATTCTTATATGCAGTTTCAGGATCTACAGGATTTTCTAATCTATAAATGTTTTTAAACAGAATACCCCCTAAATAAAACACCAAGTATATTCTATTGAAAATATTTATTCAGGTCGATTTCTCTTAATAGGACTAAAACAGGCCGTACTTAATGGTTATCCTGCCGGTGATATCCTGCCAAGGATACGAGGACGCCGAGACGCAGCTGCACATTATCGACGCAACGGAGCTTGGGGATGATGATCAAGGCACTGCGTCTCCCGTGGAAGTAGATGTCGTCCTGCGGTTTGTAGATCAACTCCAGGTGATGTCCAGAACTGGACAGTATCCGGGCGATCCTTGGTTACCGCCATTAGCGCTTCACATCGGCATTGGCAGGACCCTTCTTTTGACCACAATAGACTGTAAAATAGATAGTTTTTATTAAAATGTCATTAAATAAAATAAAACAGATTAAATATACCGATCAAATACATCCTTCTCTGGACGGGATTGGGCAGCTCCAATTCCAAACAAAAGGCATCCAGCCTCGTAAAATATAATTTGTATTAATTAAGTAACTAAACTAGTTGCAGCGGTGATCCTGGTCAAGAAAAGTGACCTTTGGCAGCCTAAAACACCATTGTAAGCTCGATTGAAAAAATAGCCCCTAAAGGTATGCAACAAATTATCGGAACCCGTTACGACAAAACTTTTCTTCGATTTCCCCTGACGCCAGATTTGAAGTACCAGGCGAACAGAAACGATCAGTAAGCAGTGTAGTGACGTCAGAGGAGCAAAAGCTCCACATTTTTGAGGTGAGCATCTCTGATGAAAATGCGTGGGTGCAAGGGAGACTAACTGTGCCGATACAGTTATGGAGGCGCCTCTTTTCCCTTTCCCCCTTATCGAATTGACTCTTTAATTTACGCCCCATGGGGGGGAAGGAGCTATTGCTAGCTCTCATTCTAAGAGGGGGACAGGTAGACTTAATGCGCTTACCTTATTTGTAGCACAATAGCAAGGCACGAAGCAACGGTGATTAGTCATTGCTGATCACTGGAGGCTCCATAGAAACTAATTGGAGTTCGCTTGAGCCCCAAATCGTGTCATAAGCACAAAAACCACATCTGACGTTTGAGACTTGGCATCACTGATTGCAGATTTCCATTGTGGACTGGAATTTTGGAGCCCGGTATTGGGGAAACGCCGGCCATCATTGATTTTCGGTACCATTCTTTTCAATTTTGCTTTGACGCTTACAATTTAACCCTTCACCAGTCGTCAGCTTTATTTTTTATTTATTTATTTTAATATAAAAGTAATAATGCTAATGAACGAAGTGTAAAACAAATATAACTTAAAGAAGGAAGAGTTACCAATTTGCAGGTTAGTTCTTCCCAAAATTTTTGCAACTTAACCTACAAAAATCGTCCAAGTACTTGGAGCGCTTGGGCCAGTGAAGGGACAATTGCAATAATTTTCTAGCAACAGCAATAACAAATAGATGGGAAGCAAAATAGAAAATCTACCTTCTGATGGTTTCTGTTCGCCTTGTACTTTAGATTTTTTCTCATACGAATTTCAAGCAACTTGGCCGCCGAAAAAGCTCACTTCTCCAATCGCATATCTTGGCCATTTTTGAAACGATTTCGAAAAGCGATGTCTCTAACGATTTGTTAGACTAATCTTCGTCGATCTGCATTAAAATAATAGAAATCTATTTTTGACCCATTTTCGCAAAAAATCGTGATGGTACCCCTTTCAAAAATTGCGAAAAATGGGTCGAAATTTTTTTGTTCGACTTTCCATATACTTCAATGCAAATCGACGCGGAATGAAGTTCCTATTTCAAAATGGTATCCCGTTCGTAAATCGGTTGAGAAATAACTGAGATATTCAGTAAATACTTGCTGGAAAATGACTAAATTAAACTGAGCCGATTTTTGCAAAAAATCATGATGGTACCCCTTTCAAAAATTGCGAAAAATGGGTCGAAATTTTTTTGTTCGACTTTCCATATACTTCAATGCAAATCGACGCGGAATGAAGTTCCTATTTCAAAATGGTATCCCGTTCGTAAATCGGTTGAGAAATAACTGAGATATTCAGTAAATACTTGCTGGAAAATGACTAAATTAAACTGAGTCGATTTTTGCAAAAAATCATGATGGTACCCCTTTCAAAAATTGCAAAAAATGGGTCGAAATATTTTTGCCCGTTTTTGCAGACCTTTTGATGCAGATAGATGGGGAATTAAGTTCAGATTTCAAAATGGTATTCCTTGCCTACATCGCATGTCAAATGGCCAAAGTATTTGTTTAAATCTCAAGCGAAAAGGGACAACCGTGCGTATACGTGATGTGTAGGAATATATTTTTCAGGAAGTTCTGTGGTACGGATATCTCTGTAAGAATCGGTCAGCTATATCCAATATCTGCTGTACAACGTAAGAATAAAATCCAACCTGCAAGGGTATACAAGATTCGTTCCGAAGTGGACTGTATTTCTTGTTTATTTTAAAACCAGACAAACATGACGAGAGGCATCGGAGGCGAGAATTTTCTCCGGCCCCTTTCCCTCGTTTTTTCACTCATCTCCCCCGGCCTTCGGCCGTGTGCTTTATGACAAAATGTTCACAATAAATAAATGATACAATAAGATAAATTGGCGCTACAGATATACAAATAAATTTGCTTATTTATGCGATGCTGCCAAAGTTTCCAACAAAATCTCTCGATTCGGAATTTGAATCGAGTTCCTGGCTGGTGTTGTCATAAATGCAGCTGCTGTCATTTTGTTTTGTATTTTGTTTTATTTCGTTTTAATAAAATTGCCCTGACAGGCCTCTGATTGTTGATGATTTTTTTCAGAATTTTGATGGCTTTTTGTCATGAATTTTGAGCAGGGCATTTCTTCATGAATCATTTTTTATACACAAACAAGATCAGAAGCAGGGTTCTTGATGGTTCTTTTGTTTCTGCACAATCAGTGCAGCAAACTGAATAAAATGAAAATAAAATTTCCTGGTATTTGGGTCAGCCAGTTTTTTACATCACTTCAGTTGCAACAATTAAAGAAATGAATACAGGGAGGCAATTCCAGAAGCAAAGAACACTCTGATTTTAAAAGGTTTTTTTTATTTATTAGTACAATTTTAAATGTTTTTTCAAAAAGATAAAAAAAAATTTGATAAGAAAGCTTCTGGAAAATGTTGCGAAACCTATAGACGGCAGCAACATGTTGTCGGTGCACGGCTGCTAACAATAATTAATTGGCCAACTCGTAACTAAACACTTGAGCCACACAAGGCTTGGTCAAGTGCAATGGCAACAGAATGTTGATAACGTGCAACACCAACGTGTGGCAAACGAGTTCAGCAACATAAACAAAGAACATCTGTTTGGGTTGTTTCGGTTGTTTGGTTTTTGGTTGTCGGCTTTTTTAGCCGGCTGAGCTTTGTGGAGCTTGTGGAGCTTCGTGTCGGTTGTCGTCGTGTCGTTGGTGTCGGTGTCGGTGTCGGCCCCGCTACCAGCAGCAGCAGCAGCAACATTGGCAAAAGCAGCAACAGCAGCCCAAACAGGAAAATCCGCACGACGATGCCTTCAATGCGATTCGAAATTTTGTCTGAACCAGACGCGGAATTTAAACGTGGCCAAAAGAACTTTGTTGGCAAGCGCGTAAATGTTGACACCAATGCCTGGTCGGGAATAGAAACTGTGACTGGGAACAGGACAATAACCAATAATGGCATTACATTAACAACTCGATGCCTAAAAAGGTTGCATTATCAAATTATGTCAATTCGGAAAAAAGTGTAATTCATTTGGGGACTCAATTAGGCAAAGTCTGCGTGGCCATTGCGTGTGCATCTTTGAGATACTCGCCAGACAAGATTGTTGCCTCCTGCATGTCGAGGCTCTTGGAAGCTAACGCCTCGAGTGAAATTTGTTCGTGCCAAAATCACAAATCGCTGTGCAAATCGCAAGTTGTTCGGATTGTTGGCCAATTGGCAGCGGGCTTGTTTAACACATTTTTTAACACCGAACATTCGAACTGTAATTTCAATTTCCATTTCCACTTCGAGTGCTCAATATTCAATTGGAATTGCAATTGCAATTCATGTTGCAGCCAGTAGTTTGAGTGAGTATCGCGTTACGATTGCGCAATTGCTAAGCGCCATGCCTTGGACTCTGTGCAATGTCCCCGTCCATGTCCAAGTGTCTCCCTCTTAGCTCTTAAGTATCTATTCAATTTATATATTTGTTCGCGTTTAGTTGACAGTGATTAATCTTAACATTTGAATGCGAAATCACGCCGGTCATTGCAGCGGCTTAGCTTGGCAATTAATTTGCTCTTTTGGATTTCCCAATTGTGCATGTTACATTTTAGAGTTTTGTCCAGGATTTATGATTAAGTCATTACACTAAATATCATAATAATATAATTTGGTTCTAGGAACTTAAAAAGACTCTCGAAATGTAATTTAAAAGGTAAATTCGTGTCACATGTCGGTTGGTCGGGTTTCAGTTAATTCATTAAATGCCAAGGCAACTTAGTTATTAAAATTTTTCATTGGAATTATAATTTTGAGACCCGTAGCAAAATAAGTAAAATTACAAATATGTCAACAGAACTCCGACCCATTTAAGTAGCCCACAAAAATGTGGCAGCTGTTTAAACAAATTCTCTACAAATGGAACAAACCACAGTCTTACCTCAGACCGATGTGCATGAATAAGCCAACACAAAGTCCCAATAACTTGACTGGAAATGAAATTTAGTTGGAAATATATACAATATACTGGTATAGTTGACGAATTTGTTTCAAAGTGCTACACTGACCAATTCTCTGGGGGAAACAGAGCAAACCACAGCACCTCTTGACTGAATCCAGAGCGGAGAGCAGCGGCTTCAATGGTGTTTGCCAATTAATAGCAAAAAGCCAAAATTGAGGCAAGATAAAGTTGAACAAGTGCACTTGCCAGAGAAGTAAAACTTAAGTTTCGCCAGCCTCATTGGTTGTGCTTGGCGTTTGCGGAAGTTGCCAAAATAGCGAGGCATAAGGGGCAGAACACGACTCACAGAATGTCGAGTAAATAGAAAAACTTTTCAACTCTGTCGAGGAGTGAAAAAGTGAAAAAGGAAAGCTGCGAGCAGATGAATGTCAGAGGAAAGTCAGTTATGAGCAGGAACCCACCCACTTACCCCACAAAGGGACAACTCTATTCCCAGCTGAAAGTCAATCTCCTCCCACGACCGCAACTCATGTATCTTTGTGTGGATGTGGGTCAGCAGTGTTGATTGTGATTGATCTGCGTTTAATGCCATTTTGTTGTTAGACGGAAGCGTAAAAATGGTCAGCTCCGGGCTTGGAGCTGCTAGCTGGTAGCTGGGAGCTGGGAGCGATGATGTGGCACAAATCTCTGCCAGAGGGTCCTCGGGGGCTGGGTTAGCTGCCATCCGATACACTCCCATCTACACATGCTCAACATATTTATGAAGTTGTTGACTCGACCGTGCTGACATGCAATCCAGTCAACATGAGCCCATGTGCCGGGGTCTCCTTTTTCACATTTTCACGAGCTTACAACTTTGGGGTCCAGCTAATCATGTGCTTGTTATTGGGTCAGAAAAATGCGCATAAATAACGCGGGAAGTACAGGCAAACTTGGCTAACTTTGATCTTTTTTTTGGATATGTGACGAAGTTTGAAGGTTTCTTATATTTAGTAAACACATTTATCTTTTGGCAGTCTGTAATCACTTCCCTGATTATACTTAATTTTTTAGATAAAATTTACAAATCGGGTTTTAGTTTTAAGTCTTTTTACGGATAATTCCAAGACTTATTATAAATTGAAACACGATATCTTTTTTTTTTGGTTTTTATAAATCTAAAGTCCATCTTATAGAATACAACTGGTAAAGTTTAAAAGTACCCGACTTGGTTACTCTTCTTGAGGAGCTGATGTGTGAATCGAACTAGAAATCCCTTTCAGCTTCTATAGGATCATATTCACTTACGCCCCAACCCATTCACGTCAGAAACATTAGGCAAAGCCAGCAGCAAGGGCGATCCGAGCTGAAGACAGCCATCCCAGATGTATGCAATGAAAGTGCCAGCCATATCACGTTTGAGTGCTATTTGCAAGGCCCCTCCCAGTTGCGCATTTTCCCTCTTTCCAGTGAAAAGTTCTTCAAATAATAGAACATATTTGCACAGAGATACGTGCGTGTAAAATTGCAAATCGCATTTGTAGCTTTGGTTTCGAAGGCTCTGGAGTCCGGACTCCAGGACTCCAGGACTCCCGACTGCCGATGATTTCAATTTCCAATGGCTGACGCTTTTGATGCATTGATTATGTTATTCCCTATGTTTGCTATTTGCCCAGCAGCTTCTTCAGCCGACTCCCCTGCATGGTGCGTGTTATCTTTGAATTTAAGAGCGGTACAATGTCAAGAACCAAACCATCCGTCACGTTCTTATCGAATACTCCTCGAAGTAAAGTCCATGGCTAATCGCAAATTTACGTGTGTCACGGCATTAAAAAGAGGACAAAAGCGAAACAAAATCCCAAACTTCACTATTGATTAGGCAACTTCTCGGGGTTACTTCACAGTCTACAAATTTTACATGCCATTGGCTCGGCAGTTGGGATGGGCCGAAACGGGGCAGGGCCAGCAATAACAGGAAGTTGTCTATTATACACCCACGTCTCATCCCGAAATAGATACAGATTGCAATAAAGATACCCAGACAGACCGTCTTCGGGCTGTCTATCACTTTTCCCGCTTTCTTGCCTTCTAGAGTTTTCCCATTTCCACACAAAGTGTACTTTCTATGCTGCATTGGCAGCAATGCCGGAAACTTCTGCCCAAAAGTTTATCATCTTCAGCTGAATGTGCCGCTGATTTGTTGCCACTCCAATATGCCTAATTGAATCTTCGACTTTCTTCTTTCCGCTGTTTTTCTTGTAAATAAATGTACCTAATTTATTTGTTCAAGTTAAATCGTTTGAGAAATTGGGTCACAATGCTCCGGCTCGACTTGATAGGCGGCGTGATTTACATTCTTTTAAAGATATCGCATTTTCCTGTTTTTATTGGAACACTGACAATCTAAACGGAAAAACTGTGGCAATTGTTAACATGTTTCCAGCAAAAACGCATGTCCCTGTAAATGGCTAATTGCTTTGCAACAAAAGGCCAACATTTAAATGCAAATTGCGCCGAAAATGTTGAAAGAGAATTAGAGCATTCAAATTTAAGTTTAAATATGCAGAATAAATGTGAATTTAATAATATATACGAAAAATAATTTACACAATTCGCATCCAATTTAATATTACTGCCATTATTTGTCAACTTAATATGGCCGGGGCTCGCCTCATGGGAAATGGCTTCTTTAGAAGAGACAAAAAATAAAAAACAAAAAAAAAAAAAGATTTATTGTGGCAAGCCCCTCGGCAATAAAAGGCAAAAAAACAAGTAAGCAAATGTCTTAAAAAATAAGGCACAAAAAGTTTCAAAAATTCGCCTACAATAAAGACCACCGCAAATGTGTGGCTGCTGTGCCAGCTGTCAATGATTTGTTTCAACAATTTCGCCTGCCGAATGCCGAATGTCTCGTTAAACGCACATAAATATTGTGATTACCTATAATGTGCTGACTGTCTCTCTGACTGGCTGTCTGTGCTTTCCTCAGCCTGTGTGTCTGGCTGTCTGCCACAGGAACTCTTCTTATTTTTTGCTGTGCCTGCCACATTTTTAATGATGTGTTCGCACCGCCTAGACCCCCGCAACATCCCCGGGAAAAGGCTTTAACATAACAATTTACTTTCCATAACATCGCTCCCGGCACTCGAACCACTTAATTATCGAGCTCACTGGAGGCCAATAATCGTGCTGACATTTAAACGGCGGATTTCATACGTTTTATTGGCCAATGGCCATGCACTTATGCATAAATTGCTGCGACTGACGTTTCAATAATTTTTAACTGTTATTACTTCGCCATTTATAATCTGGCCCTCGTATTAAGCAGAAGAGCCATTTTGATCACGGGGCGTATGATTAATATTTACGGGTTTAAATGGCTTAAGAACAGAAACAGGAATGCGGTACTTTTAATTAAGTTTTAAAGCTTAAAAGGTGTTATGTTATAGGAGGGACTCCACTGCGTATGCGTAATTTCAAGCCAACATATACTAATTTCAAATTATAATGGCCAAAATCAGACCATATATTAAACAAACAGGCTTTATCCCGCACATTTTCCCAGCTTCTTTATTTGCCGACAAGAAACACAGTCAGCAGAATTCAAGTTTAAATGTCACATAAATCTCACCACCAGCCGGATAGGACATGGCAAAATTTATCTAAGCCCCCTTATCGGTGCCAGCAACTGTCTAATTAGCCTCTCACTTGGCCAGACCAAAAGGGAGCGGGGCAATGGACGTTGGACGATAAGGCCAAAACCATGTAAACAGGTTGAATATCTGTTCAGTTTCACATTTGGCGTCACAAAAACCAATACATCAAGCCAAAGCTGTATATTAGGTGCTAATTTTGTCCAAATTTTTGGCGATATCAATAGGCTACATAATCTAATTGGCAGATATCATCCATCCAGCTGCTATAATTAAAAAAATTCCTGTCGAGTTCGACAACGGATATATTTTCTATTCAAAAACTTGTCATCAGCACAGTGATACTTTTGTAATTTATAGTGTTATTTATACCCGAACACGTTCTCTTGATTTCTGACAAAGTATCTTTCTTGCTCTGACAAAACTGAAATCGAAAGCACATAAACTTTTATGCAACTTATTCAAATGCAAAAGTTTTCCTTTGGCTTGTCAAGGATGGGATGGCGAGTGGGTGGCCCTTTTGGAGTGAGACTGCACTTTGGTTTCTTAAAGGATTCTACTTGAATGCATAAGCTACAATCTCTGGCGCTAATCGATGGAAAAGATTGACAGGAGAGTGACTTATGAATAATGAGTGACTGGGGCTGCTGTTGAAAGGATTTCAGAGTAAATCACTGCCAACTTTTGAAACAATACGCACAACTTGGCTACTTGGATATTCTTAAGAGTGCATTAATATAGTATTCGCTTAAAACTGATATAAATCTTAAAGTAAACTTTGCATTAAATGCATCTAATTACGTGACTCATTTTGGCTATTCAGAAATGTGGCAAGTAAAGTTTATATATTAGACATTACCAAGCTTATGCCACACAAGAGCACAAAAAAAGTTGCCTGCAAACTTAAAGAACAGATTTTTTCGAGCGTACTTGAAACAAACATTGCAAAAGTCATGCACGTTTGTCGCCCAATTTTATTTACATCTGGTTGATTGTGTGTAAGGACAAAGTGTTGCAATCAAAGGTTAGACACTCACTCTTATGCAAAACTCACAGGTGAGGGCGTAAGAAGAAAGGCCACATGAAAGGAGTAAGCAGCATTTCCAGTCATCGTCGCGAACGTGCCAAGCATTAGAAATGCGATTTCGAGACCGAAAAGTCGTCGCAATTATGCGGCATTCTGGGCCGGGTTGGTTCTATGCTTCTCCGGCTCTGAGACTGTGAACCTCGGAGGCTCTAAGACTTCACAGCCCTACGGCTCAAAGGCTCTTCTAACACCACCAGGTGATGGCTCTAATGAGAGCGCGGATTTCTCTTAGCTGATTGCCGAAAACGGCATTTGTAGCATCTTGTCGTGCGGCGATTGTTTCGACGGTCTGTGGCTGGGCGGGGCGGTGCTTATTGATTTTGTTGAGGCAGAAGGGAATCGAGACAAATTATTTTACACTTGAGCGATTTGCGATACGTCTGCGACCTGCCCACCCAACCAGTCAACCAGCCAGCCTGTCACCTGTGATTGACAGAATTTCCAGAAATCCCCAAAACGAAAACAAAACCCACACTGAGGGAATTTTAAATACGATATTATAATTACTTTTGACTTGCGTGTTTTAAAGAAAATCATTAAATGTGGTTTCTACTTTACTTAATTCTTACTTTTTGGCTAATAGAAATGATAAACAATTCTCTTATAGTTCCGTTCCAATCAATAATTGTCAGTAAAAGATCTCTTCACTGAAACGTAGCTATGTACTTTTAAGGCTTCAATTTAAGTATAAAAATCATACTTTTATTTTAAAGTGCAGCTAAAAAAGACGCGCTGAGTCTTCAAGTTAAACGCCTTCTGATTTCCAAGTTCATTCGTTTGGTGAAATTAAAATGCCTGTTTTGTCACGCGCCTCTGGGGGCACCTCTCGGGGGCGCTCCCATAATTACAGGGAGCTGCCCGGTAGCCCACGTGTGGCAGTTGATTGAAATCGGCCGTTGAATCTGAGTGTCAATCTCTCCTTCACTGTGTCAATAAAAAAAAAGAAGAAATCATGATTCCAGAGAGTCGGCTTGGCGGGATCCGCCTGTTGACTTGTCTGCCTCTGACTATTTAACCATTTGGCCTCGTGCCCACTCTGATTTCGATTCGTGAATTTTCAATTTTCGGAATGGTGGAATCGCTTCGTTGCAAGTTTTATTTGCACTGGATGTATAATTGCTTTTTATAGGCCCTGTGCTCTGTGACTTTTCGACACTTCCTGGCCACAGCACTTGTTACATTATTCAACTTTTAATTAAATACTCTTGGCTTTGGTGCGTGACTTTAATTGTTTGTACATGCAGAGATAGGACAGATTTCCAGCGGCTGGTTCGTTGACCAGGCCAAGGAAAGCCAAAGAGTGGAGCGGTGGCAGACCCACTGACAGCTCCAAAAGTTGATTAATTAACGAGCCACGGGCTTTGGGGGCAATAGGCATCGGTGGAGCCTCTGAGCTGCAGGCATTTTACGCACTTCGCGAAACACTTTTCGCCACAAACTCAGAACCAAAATAATATTCCTTTTTATTGACCATATTTATAGGTAATTATGATCTTTAGAGATCATATTCAGGGATTTTCTTGTTTATTTAAATTTTGTTTCAATTTTGAAAGTCTTTATGAATCTCAGAAAATATTTAACTGATTGAAGTCTTTAACTGGAAGGTTGTACATTTTGAACGTAACTTTGAAATCCTATTTTAAAATCTTTTTTGCGCGATGGGCAAGGCTTGGCATCTCTGCCGAAGATTTTGATTCCCAGTGGAGCTGTGGTTGTGGCATTTTCTATTTTCTGCATTTGTGACTAATTACGTCAAGTTCAAAATTCTACTTGAGTCGGAACGCGTGGCACCCGCAACTACCGACAGTGTTCGAGTATGTGTGCTGCATAATTTATGCCCCCGGGCTCACTCTTGATGTGTCTGACGGATGGCGACAGCGAGCTAGGGATGGGATGATGCGGTTAAGGACTCGTGGCAGTTGGTTTTCATTAGCACTAACTAGGAGTGTAAGAGGCCATCAGCCGATAGCTGAATAAATGATTCATCTGAGTGTATATTTTAGAGCATCGAAGCCTCAGAGGTTAGTCCTTTGTTTCCCAAAGAAAGGGTATGCACGAAGGGCTGAACGAAATGAAAATTTATTATTACACTCACAATTCATTCGGTTTGAGAAACAATTACCTGCAGTGCATACCTTGAATACGCATAAATAATAATAATTTGCCAGCGGTCCTTGGATCGCTTCCACCCACCACCTCCCGGCTAATTAACACTCTCCATCCACTCGGCGATTATTTTTCCGGCAGCATCAGCAGTTTTTGGAGGCAGGAACTGAAGGCGGCATAATTTATTTATAATTGACTTAATAGACTTAACCATCCCTGCGTTCCGCCCTCGGCATTTATGGCATTGGAATTAATTATTTTGGCCAATTCGTGGCGCACCTTTCCGCAGTTCCAAAAAGCGGCAGCCAACATCCGAAACTGGTTTTTGAAGAAAGTGTCTTCTTCGCCAAGGTATCAATTTTCATGGCCTCTGCCAAATATCAATCAAACGCCTAAGTGTGTTCAAATATTAGGAGAACTTGACAGACAACCAGTCAGACATACACGGCCAGGCCCTGGGGTTAAAAGTATTTATAAATTATTGTACAAACTCATAATAAATGTGTATTGTTTCTGGCTGCTCGGGACTCTGCTCAAATATAGAAGAACATGGTGAAAGTCCCTGACAAATGGCTTGGCGCTCCCACTCGGCGGCTCAGCTGCCCACACAAGGTGTCAAGGCAACGCGTCGTATACGCAATTCTTTTAACTTTTCTTTTGTCTGATTGCTAAACGAAAAGAACAATCATGTCTATGGCTTGAGCTTCGGCTTTAGCTTCAACCTGATCTCTCACCTCCGGTAAACACGTGCCCGTCAAGTTGGCCCTACTGTTCCATTCATAATGTCTGCACGGCCGATAAGAAAGTCAAAGTTTAACTTTAAAACATATCATGGACCACCCGGCCGAAGACTTAATCTCGTGTGGCAAATGTTTTGACGCAATTTCGCCCAGCCATGTTCCATTTACATACATTTGTCTAACTTTTGCCCAAATGGCAAGAATTTGGATGCGGAATCCCGGGACCCGAGGGATCCGAGGCAGGGGCCCGCGGAAAGGTTGCAGGGGCAGGCAGCAGCTGACATTCCCCCTCCGACGGCTGGCGGCGTCTTTATTGTTTCGCAAACTGTTTTACAGGTGCTACAAATTTGAATATAAATACACAACCAGCCGGCAAGCACGCTGTGTCCAATAATAAAATAAAATGCCATTCAAAGGCGTTGCACCATGGTTTTTATATCAAAACTTTTCAGAACTTTTAGTAAAAACCGTTGATACTTAAAGATATAGGTAACTAAGTATGGTTTCCCACCTGAGAATAAATGCTGAAGGGCTTGCAAATTCTTCCAAGTCTTTAATTTCGGATTAAAAAATTATAGAGAGTTACCCACTGTACCTGGCCATTGCCACGTTGAAAAGACGAGTCGGCATTTTTGGCCAACGGGGACCATTCCAAGGGGCCGCAAAAGTTGAATACTCACACACTTGCCCTCACTCCCACACAGGCTGCAACTTTTCAATTTGCTCGCCTCGTCTATTTACAATTTAAGAAAACAAAACCAAGCTAAACCAAACCGAAATGAAAACGGCGAAAGCTGGGAAATTGAAGCGGAGCGGCAGGAAAATTCTTCTAGACAACCAAACGAGCCTTGATATCCAGTTTCGGCTACCATTTTGAATTTGCGTGTGTTTTTTTTAGGTTTTTGGGTTTTTGTTTTTAGGGGTCTGCTTTCCAACACAACATGCGACTATGTCTGTCATTTAGATTTAAATTTAGTGGCTACTTAAGGCTTCGGGCATCTTAAGTGGATTTTTAGAGACAGTCTGAATGGTGCGATACGAAAACGGCTTTCAAATTGTCAATTAGTCTGCTGTTCGCACAATCAAAGTGCCAAATGTGAAACAAATGCAAACATAATGAAAACGAATCGCATGAAACCGTAGCATGTTCGCGATTGGATCCTCCTGGTTGGACTGGCTCACTGGCAATTATCCTTTATGCACGTGTCACGCTCCATAAAATTGAAATGAAATAGTAAACTTTGGTCGTTATTACCCTGATTGCCATGAACTGCAATTGCATATGAGAAGTCGTGCCGCGTGCATCGTCCAAGCCATAAACATAAACCCGGGGAGAGCGATATGGCGGTCCTTTTGGCCACAGGACGGGACAGGACCCGAGTGACCTAATAAAGTTAGTGCCCGTTTGCCCGTTTGCTGTCTTGCGATGCCATATTTTTCGCAGTGAAATCAATTTTTCATTTTGAGGCAGCCTGACGACGCCACATTCCCATTCCATTCTCTTAGTGCACACACAATATGTGCACGACAATTGTCACAGAGCACATTAAAAGTGACTCCGGAGCAGACAGCGTAATGGTTTATATAATGCCACGTCCTTTCCAAAAAATACTGAACAACAAAATAGCATAAATATGCAGCAAGTGGCTCTGGGAGAACAAAAGCCAGATGCATTCGACTTTTATGACTCATACGCCACGTTGGGCAGGGATGGCCAAAACGAAATGCAGCCATGAAATGTCTTTTGCCAAGTTTGAAGTTGGGATTTTGTAGACAAAGATATTATTCAACTTACGACCAACCATATCCGAGCAAGCCAATTGGCTATAAAGACTTAGTTTGTGTTATTAAACAACCACAAAAAGTATTGAATTAAAGAATCCACTTTGTTATGTAAATTTCGGTTTAGTTTTGTTTTTTGTCTTTTAATAATTCCATCAGTACCGCAACATCACAATCCTCTTGCATGCTTCGTGGGTTTTGCAATCAAATTCAATAAACTGCTTTTAGGTTTTAGCTCCTTTCAGACGCCAATAGCAGTATCTCAAGTCGATTCGGATGCCAAAAAAAGTGTTGGCTTAAGTGACAGCTTACTCAAAATATGTCAATCAAATTCAGCTTTGCTTTTGGCCCGCTATGAAAACTTCTACCTTCCAATCTCGAAGGCAAAACAAATATAATACCAGGAATCGGAGGAGGCATCGGGGAAAGGTGTCCTACCGACTAGACTCCTTTTGGCTATTTTACATGCAAATCAAATTCGCATTAACAGTTGCCTAAAACTTTAATGCCGAAAGGAACTTATGCAAAGCACAAATGGCCTGAATTTAAGCTCTCAACCCATTTGCATATGTATTTCAAGGTATGCAAATATGCTTAATAAGGATTTTTGACAAGTTGCCAAGATATCTTTGTTTCAGGTAGATTAAAGGCTGTTATTTATTTCGTTGTTAGGCTCACTTGAAAATAAAACAAACCCAGTAGAGATATTTATATTTTTTATAATGATGCCTGAGATTATCATAATATAAAATACTATGGGTATCGGTTTCTATCGCAACCTCATCATAAAGTTTTCTGCCCCTCGTACTTCTGGATCCTTTCCATAAGCCACTTTCCCGCTGACCAAATTGAATGTGTCAAATAAGAAAGCGGGTGGCCCAGACGAGTGCGTGCCTCTGTGTTTTTAATATAAATCATTGGCAAAATAGTGGCGTGGCCGCATTAGTCTGCCGAATACCTGGCAGCAGCGAACAAAAGTTTCTGGCATTTTAAAGGAGCGTTTACTTGCTCAGTTTGGGCACGTCGTTCGAGGTGCCCCGCAGAGTTGCGGCTAATCAATTTAAAGTTGCAGTCAAAGAGCAACAGACCCGGGATTGAACACAACCACAGACCCGAACACGAACTCGGACAGATGGATGCCAGACGAGGTAGTCACATATGCATGCATAAATTTCCGAGGGGCCAGATCAAAGTTCAGGAGGTCCTTTGTTTGCGGTCGGCAAACGTGACAATGCTATTTAGGGTTTAAATGTCTATTGTTAGCTGCTAATTGCTGGGAGTTCTACCCGGAGGACATAAGGTCAAGACATGTCCAGGGCTGCTTAATTCAATTAGTGACACGTTCGTGGCGTTACTTGACACGTGTTGGGTGTCATAAATTATTCCAAATCACTGAACAAATGGCTTGGGGATGGTTTCCGGGTGAACTGGCAATACCAGTAAAGATAATTGCTATCACTGTATTCTTTTACAAGCGATAACCATTACTTTGCTTGCTATTCGCTTCGGCTTCGGCTTTCATTAAGCATAAACTCGCATCCAACCCCCGATTTACATTCGCCCAAGTCACACGCGGCGTATGCGCGATATTAATAACAGGCCGAGAATCCTGCACCTGCTGGCTCCCGAAATTTACACACAAAAGCCATGTTAACTGAAGCAAATATTTTTTACATTTTGCCAGCGAAGTACTTAAAGCATTTATCACGGAGCTTTTCATTTGGGATTTATGTGCTTTTAAGTATTCCCTCAGCCCGGGGCTCAGTGTTTCAGTATATACGAGTATTTCGAGAGATAAATTTTAAATACACTTTTAATTTACTTTCATTACACACTGATATTTTTCCTATTTGAAGTGCTGTTTTTGTTTAATTTTTAATGCTCTTAATTTTAATCATTGCAGGGCATGGCAGAGTAAACCCCTTTGGCATTTGGCGGCATGTTGCACTTAAGGCTGTTCGATAGCTCACTTTACTACACCCTGGCCTCCGCCTCGGAGTCCTCTCTGGCGGCTGCCGCGGCGGCGGGGGCGGGACGTTCCCTCAATGGCAGCCTGGCTGGAGGCGTGGCCACCGCAGCGACAGTTAATCTGACATATTTCACACCTGCGATATCACACGTGATGCTGGCGCCAACAGCGACAACGGCAACAGCCTCGGCTGGCATAGTCCAGACGACAGCGGCGCCGAGCCCCGACTTAGATGGCGCGGCGGTCCAGACGGAGGTGGACCTGGAACTGGAGGCCGGGGTGGGGGCCAACTCCACATCGGGGCACCCCGGCGAATTGGACAATTTAAATTCGTTCTACTTTTATGAGGTGAGTGCAGAATGAGAGCTGAACGAGTTGTGAGAAAACATTTGCAACTAAACTAATTTATTTATTCAAATCGGAGACGCAGCTGCTCTACTTGATTTTGAATTTCATTTTAATATCCCAATTGTACTATCAAAATTTTCCTGGTAAAGTTTGAACTGATTGTCCTTGGAATACACTTTCGGAATCATCTCTTATAATATTTATTGAGGGAGCTTTTTCTGCTGATTCTGAAGTAATATTAATAAATTTCAATATCTTTATTTTAACTATAACTGAACGATTTCGAAGTGAGGCAATTTTTGCCTCACTGCAATCCACTTGAACCTCCATGCAGAGTTCGCTCCCGCAAAATGCAGAAATATCCTTTCGGGGATCCTTGCCAAAATCAAACAAAGAAAAATAAGGGAATATAAGGAGCAAGGGTCTCAAAGTCACAGCTGCCAGCGCTGGCTGTTGCTTGATGATACAAATTCCAATTTGTTGCAATTTTCCCTTTTTCGGAGTGGAAACTGAACAGAAAACTGAGCAGAGGCAAGGAAAAACTTAATTTCAAGTTGACAAACGTAGCAGCAGCAGCGGTGACAAACAATAAAAAGCCAGAAGTCATTTGGCGACTGCAAATTAAGAAAATTCAAGGAGAGCCTCAAGTTTGTTGTCCTGGGGAGTGAAAGTGATTTGCATGCCGAGAAAATCAAGACACACAGTCCACATCAATGAGGGGCAATCAATCAGAGGGGCCCCATCAGATCGTGACAACAACTTCGATTAAACTAAGCTTCCGTTTCGTTTCGAAGCAGCTATGCCATAAAAAGTCGGCCATGTAATGAAATTTCCATAGGCCCCATCGTATAAATCACACCATTGTTGGAACGGAAGTAGCCCTCGACCGTCCAATTTCCAGCCAAACACAACAGCCGTCGAAACCGTCTAAACCATGTGAGCCAAGTTTAAGCGCGCCAATCACTCAAAGTGCGTGCGTGCGTATGTGGATGCCATAAATTTGGGTTTATTTAAATGAGTCCTTCCCGGGACGACAAAAATGTGGAAAAACGACGGCATGCTGGGTTTCAGGAGACATGACACCATATGGCACTTGGGATGACAGCAAAGAGTTTCAAGGGTTTGGTTATTTTCCCGAATAAGATGAAAAACTAAAGCACCAAAAATATACAATATTATTATATGGCCCTGGAATGGCCAATTTTATTGAATTCCAACGAATACTGCAGAGAGTAGTGTATTATTTTTCAATTCCTACATTTATAAACAAAACTTGTTATAAGTCTGGGTTTTAATGTGTTTATAAACCAAACCAAGTTTGCCTTGTCTCAGGAGAGTTAAAAAATTATTTAATTTATTCAATCAAATATTATCGCAAATTGATTTTTCAGACGGCACCAAATCTTTTGTTTCGCAAACTTTAAATAAAATCGATTGAATGGCAACGTTTTTGTTAACAAGATTTTGACAACTGGCAGCAAATGAAAAATAAATATAAAGTCTTTCATGTAGTAGGTCTGGTGGACTTCAAAACGAAACTTTATTTTGATAATCTGTGACGGGTAAAAAGGAACTGTGGCGTAAAAAGGCCGCCGACCTGACAATATTTTCTCTAATACCAAATGTGCGCCAAATGTATGTGTGCGTGGGAGGGCAGGATTCCAGGCATAGCAGCTAAACAGCTAAAAGGGGTCTCACATGATTTGCAATTTAAATGGCTTAGTTGAGGATTTGCCTTGACCAGCGGTCATCCGTGGCACAACTCTGATTGCTTTTTCCATACCCGAAATCCCCTGCTAACAACACGCATTTCGCTATGCTACATAATTTTTAAGTTGGTTCCTAAGTCCTGGCAACACCTTAAAGTTGAAAGGCGAGATACTGAGCTTGGCTGCCACGGATACGCCAATTACAGATGCATTGGCCAGAGGTCGGAGGCAGGTCGGAAGCCTTGGCAATGGCACAATCCCGACCAAGGCTAGCTCTGCATTGTTGGTCAATAAGGGAACAAAGGGAGGGGATCTGAAAGCATTATGGCCCATTCTCCCATACACGAACGATGCGAATCACTTTCCATACTGGCCCCTGGCAGGAATAATCGAGAGTATTGCGCCATTTTATGATTGTTTGTTTGTTTGACAGCCGGAGGAAACCAAAGCATATTATGCAGGCGCACATGCCCTGAGCCAATGATGGAAATTCAAATGCGTGGGAGGAAAAGATTAAAGCTGAAAGCGATGTTCTTTCTACAAGTCCTTGACGTATCCTTCACTGGCTGTGTATCGGTGTTTTTGCTCCCATAATTACATATGCTCTAATGAGAGTGGCCCTCGTTTGGCGAACCGCTTGTCACCGTTCCAAGGTCCTCGCTTTCGTACTTCATCTAATTTTAGCCTGGACCTCATGTGGTGTCCTCTCTTAGTGCATACTCGTATATTTATATTACACAATTTTGATCCAACAATGGGGGCCCTGGTGCGCCAGCTAATGTGACCATCAAAGGCCAAAATTAATTGCTATTTTCTGGGGCGCCAAAGCAAATATTTGCAAAAACGAAGAATATTGCCTGTTTGCATGTTGATAAAAGTCAAACAGCTGTCAATATAATAATACAGGCTAATTTGGCACTCAAAATGATTAGGGATGGGGCTAAAATGTTGTCGTAATAAAATGAACTTATAAGTAGTTGTCTAGCAACATAGATGCTTGACTCTTTCATGGAGAGGCTTTAAGGATCCGAAATCCTTGACTAGGTCTTGAAAAAGGCTTGCCTGCAAGCGAAATTTTCGCGCTTGGCGCAATTTGGTCGGCTCTTGCTAATATTATTCTTTGAAGGCGCGTCAATTCCAAGAACTCATTAATCTAGCGTAAAATTTTGTCTTAGGCTTATTTACCAAGGAAAATTAAGCAGCTCAGGCAGCAAAACGGCGAGACTTGAAGCATGTAAAATATGGGACATGTGTCGTTGTCTGACTGTCTGGGCCTGGGACTGATTTCGATTCTGGGCTGTCTTCATGTCTGGTAGGTTAAGCACTTAGTGGCCACAAAGCGGCATCATTAACCGACGGCGGCAGGGGCTTCCCCTTTTCTTTGGCACATTTTTTCGCAGCTTTTTTAGCAATTTAATTTGCCTCAAGACGAGTGGAGAGTGTCGAGTGGGCAGTAGGGAAAATTACAGCACTAAGCTGCTTGCAAGGATAAATTTACCCAAAGAACGCGTAGACATTGGAGCGACTGAGCTCAGCTGAGCTGCTTGTTTATTGTACCGGGCTTCGAGTATTTGTTCAGCACTCTTGGCAGTAAATAAACATATGTGGGAACTGCCTTGGAAGACGTCATCGAATAAATGGAGATGGAGGTGTAATCACACTTGCCGAGCTTTAACGCAAATTAAAGCATAATTCCCGGGAACCGGCCGTGGTTGGTCTTAATTACATTTGGTCCATGCGAGCCGAGTCGAGTCGAGATGTTGACAAAACGCCCAACAGAATGCCCACAAGGCCATCAAGCTCTTGAGTGGCCAACGAGATGGCCTCAAATGCGGCCATGGGGACTGTATGGCGCACACTTGGATAGAAATGAGTTAACCACATTATTTGCCCATTGGCCAGTAGAATCGTAGCCAGGCCAAGGCGGTGCGACAATGCGACAAAGCGACCAACATCAATTTTATTAAGGCAGCAACGTGATAGGATGGCCGCAGGTCCTTGATGACTTGTGCCGTTTCCTATGCGCTTGCCGCATCCTTGGGCCAGGCTCATAAAATACGTTTTGACAAGAGTTTTATCTGGCACGTCGGCTGTTTGTTGGATGTGTCATAGCGATTTATAAGGATTTGTTGCCACGACGAATATCCTGTGACAGCTGCAGTGAAAGAAATTGTACTGGAAGCTGTATTGCTCGCAGTTTTTGTAGGTTTCTTAAGGGATTGCTACTTTTTATCCATTACCTCTCAAAATAAACCAACAAAACACTCGCCATTCGTTTATTTCAGTGTAGCCATCAAGCGCTCTGCTTGTTTACGAAAGAATATGAGAATTGTATTTCATTTGGCATCGAAAGTCAATGCACTTCCGCCACTTTAATCTTACGGTGATGAGGCCGCAGGACAGGTTTCTTGACTTTTCGGCTTGGCTGATTTTTGGCAGCTCATCAAGCGTTCGATGACGCCAAAAACCAGGAGCCAGGAGTAGTTCAATTCCAGGGCTCAGGTTCAATGGACGCGCCGACAGAATCTTTTAATGGCCGTATTTTCCAAAACAGACTGTTCAAATTCCCCAAAGTGTCACTTGACCAACAAAATCAATATGCGTCTTCTGCCAACTAATTGTTATAATTTGCCTCCTCGGCTCCCATTTTGGACGTTGTTTCGGCCAGCTTGTCAATGGGTATGAACGGGGTATTTCGAAACTTATGCGAGACTCCAACACCAACAATGGAAGTGTTAATTTCACAAATATTTTCAACATCCAAACAGGGGAGGGTTGGATGAAGAATTGACTTAATGAGTGCTCGAGTTAATTGTTGGTTTATTTGTCACGCTTGAACTTTGAACTCGAAGCAACAATTAAAAGGGGAGAGTGTGCACCAAAAAGTTTGCCACCCAACCCGATTGAAATGGGTTGAATTTTATAGTCAAATATTAAACATTGAATCAATGAATTTTTGCCAAAGTTTGCCATCAGCCCTGTTTGCAACAAAGGCGCCTCTACATGTGAATATATTATATTTATGGCAAAGGAAATGGCAAAGAGATGGAAATAATGGAAAAGCCAAAACTGTTTGCAAAGGCTTCCTTGGCAAGGAGAGCTCTAAGGACTGGATCGCTGGATGGATTTTTATTGCGAAAAATTCTTTATGCATTTCATGAACCATAAAAAGTAAATAAAAATACAAACTTCCTTTAAAGTCGAGAAAACCTTTTTACTGTCCATGGGCAATCAATCTTCGGAGGGTCGGCGCTTGGGAGAGCTAACCGCTATAAATAACCACAGGACTAAAACCGCCCAAGTCTGGCCAAATCCGTGCCACGCCCCGTTGTGTCTGCACATAATTTGTGAAATAAAATACTTGCTGCTGAGGCGAAAACCCCAAATTGAAACCAAATTAAATTGCAATAAATCAACATGGCGTTAATAGCGTTCCCCCAACTGATAACCATTAAGTGGGCGTCGTCATGGGAGATCGCCATTGCCATCGCCATCTCCATAGCCATCGCCGAAATATAAACAGGAAAACGGAAACCCATCCACATGTGTTTCTGCGGTTGCTATTGCGATGGAACACCCACTTGAGACCTCGTGCTGACTCTCCTTTCTTTTTAACGTCTAATTGATTTGTTTTCCCACTATGCTAAGGAGGAATTTACGGAGCTTCATCGGATTCACCCACCCTTCGTCCTTTGGATCTCAAGCTGCTGTTTGTTTTCCTCAATATCGTTAGTCGCTACACTGAACACAAAACTTGGAGTAGGATATGACACCGAAATAAAACTTCAACTTAGTAAAGTATTTTGTGACTTCTTAGTAATTATTTTGTTGTCATTTTAACTACTTATACTTAAGTGAGCTTGCTTTCCATGATTTCCTATTTTGAGAATATTGAGAAATTCTTTTTCTCTACAATTTTTTTTGCAATCAGCAAGTCGCAAACAAAAGCCCTGGGCCAATCGTTCTTATAGCCAGCTGCTGACAAATGTGTGTTTTATTATTGATATTTTTGTTTAGCCTGGGGAATTGTGTTTCCAGCAGAAAACAAAAATGTCCCAAAAATGTATTTATTTATCTTTATTGTATTGTATATATGAGTGTATAAAAGTGGGGCAGACACAGGTTGAAAAATCAATGGGATGTGCTGGAAAACACCCGCATCCATAACAGCTGATAAGTGCACATGTATTTTGTGGCATATTTCCCAGTCCCACCCGACAATCGTAATCACGGGGCGGAAGTTCTCTTAATGACAGACATCAAGCGACATTTTGTACAACAATAAGCTGCGGCGATAAGGGCCAGAACAATGAAGGCGGGGCAGCTATCTCATCCTCAGGCGCACTCAACCGAAATTGTCAGCTGCTAAAACGGAGCTGGGTAAAAAATTTAATTTCATTTTCATAAGCACAAAATGCCACTCACTTCACTTGACAGTCCGCCCACATGGCACACCGAAAAACCGGCAACATCCAGCATCTATCTCAAAGTGTTAGGGGTTCGGAGGCGTGGCAGGAATGACTGGAGTGGCAGGAGCACCCGCAACTACATTTTCGCATCATTACAATTTGCATGCATAAGCAGCAAGTGCACACAATAAATTTTACATAGCCCGAGTCAATTACAGTTCCACCGCTCCTTGTCCCACACTGCGTATGAGCAATGCGAATGCAAAGCCAAGGCGGAGTCCACACGACTGCACTCGGGTGGGTAAAAAAATAACGAAACACAGGATACACTCTTTTCGGGTAGCACTTAAAAAATCGTAAAAAAAGGCGATTGTGTAAATTATGCAAATCGCAAAAGCGCTGAAATCCGCGCCTAAGGGACCCCCAGGATGACCCCCAGGCCAGATAATTGCAGCAGAATGTATAAAGTTTTACGACACCACCGACAATGCTAAGCTGCATGGAAAATGAGGGATGTCAGGGAGGTGGGATATGGGAGCTGGAAATCTACCAAAGCGGACAACATTCATCTTCAGCAGCTTCTCCAGCTGGTTTTGTGCAAGTGCGCGAAATGCGCTTAATGAGAAAATGCAAAGTGCGACAAACCAACAACGATATTATGCTCTGTAAATACTTGAATACTTAAAGCAGGAGTAGCTCCAGAAAAAGTGTCACCAGACGAAGACAACAGAGTGAGATAGATGGCCTGCAGCAGAGGGAGAAGGCCAGAGTCTGGGTCGGGGTCGGATTCGGGGTCTGAGGCACTCAGCGAGCTATTTACATGACTTACCAGGAAGTAGGTCAGCTTCCCAAGTCGCACCAAAGTATGCAATGGATTGTGTGGCCTTTTCAATGAAGTTAAGTGGAATGACTCAAGCCCGTATTTTATTACGAAAAACTAAATATTAAACTTTTTTATTCAGAAGGGAGTTGAGTTGTGTTCAACCATTTAATTCAAATAAGATAATCAATTTAATTGTAAGGCGATACTAGGCTAAATTAAACTCCTATTAGGAGGACTCGACCAGTATTTCATTCACCTAAAAATATGAGAAATCAACCTTGATTCTGATGTGCAAGCCTTAAATTGTTTTGCTTACATTTTTTGCTAAACAAAACCAAGCACTCGCTTCGCAAAATCAAGTTTCCGTTGAAATTCACTTAAAATATTCGACGAATTTCTGCAGCCTTTTGTTTAAAGTACACCCCTACATATGTGCTCGCATATAAACGAACAGAATCGGAAGTGGGTGGAGAATAAATGGCAATCAACACCCAGGCATACCTAAAACAAAATTTCTTTCACCATCGGGTGGGGGACCTGGTGCCACATCAAAGTAACGGGGAGTACATGCCAAAAAAGCATCAAAGTGGCAAGACTGGCGTAGGGAGGGGCAGGGCACACAGCCAATGCAGCGGAAGCAGCAGCGTCATTTACGCAACTTCAATGAAATTGGCACAAACATCGTATTCCCCTACCATGTCACTATAAACTTGATTATGTCTGATTTAGAAAGATGGTGTAGTATTTTCCACCATAAAATATTTATACTTAACAAGACATCATTTATAATATTATTTTCAAATGTATTATACCCCTAGAGAGGGTAAAGACTTATCCATCCAAGGTTAGACTTCCCCTCAAGAATTTATTTACAAAGGCAACCCAGCTTTGGCTATAAAATAGGAAATAATTCAAATCCATTAGAGACTCGAAAACACAAAATTAAATAAAGAGCTTTTGGCACTTCAAATATTTAAGGAATAATTGGTGGTAAAAAGGAACCATTTCAATGGTATAAAAAAGTAAGAGTTTTAAATAAAATTCCCTTTCAGTTTTGAATGGGAAGCTGGGGGAAAGAGATCTATTATCCTGATGCGATAGATTCCTTCAACACTAGCCTTCCTAATTTGTCCTAAAATTAACTTTTATGGCATTTAGAGTTTCCACTAAAGCCGCAGCCGAAAGCAGGACTCCACCGAAGCGTATAAGAGTCGCGTCGCCTTTCCGTTTCCGTTTCCGTTTCCTACGTGCCCAATGTCAAATGTGACACCCACACGGGCAGGGGGTGTGGTCTGCAGGGTGTGTGCATAAATGATTAAGTGCGTGCTTGCATTTGACTTCCACATCACGTACAAGCCATGCATTTTTTCTTTGACACAAAGCACTTTATGGTGCCGTCTCCCACACACATAGTTTCATCCTTAATGTTGCACTTGATTCACATTTCAAAATTTCAAAATTTATGGATTGCCACTTGGGTTGTGCTTTAATTACAAATTATGATTTAGTTTCAATTAAAAGGGCTATTACAAAAAGCCTAAACCACATTTCCATCGAAAGTCAAGAGCCGGATTTTAGTTCAATGTTGCAAAAGGATTCAATGCCCAGATACTCCACCCATTACTAACCACTTGAGACCTTATTTGATTTTGTAAATAGAGTATTTGGTTTCAATTAGTAAATCCGTTAGCATATCCAAAGGCATCTTTCAATTTCAATTAAATATTTGATAATATCACCTGAAACGCAATACCTAATTATTATAAACCACTTCCCTAATGGTCCTGGTGGCCAGTTATTCACCTTTATATTACTTATTCAGTTAAAAAATTCAATTTTGCTTAAGTTTTTAGGAATATTTTTGCTATTTTCAATCCGATTTTGAACCAAGATACTATTTAAGAATCGGGATTTTATTTTCTGTGAATCTTAATCAAAGATTTGTATTTAATCGAAGTGGGAACTTCACAAAATCGTTTTAAACAACAACTACGCGCCCATAGGTCCATTCCTCGCCCCGCAACTTACAGGTTTTACAGGAAAACGCTTGATAGATATACGATAATTATATAGAACTAGAAGATACAAATTCGGGAAGGTATAACTTTTGCCGATTGCAGTTAAAAAAAAACCAAGTTATGACCCTTTTGATAGATAAATTGAATTGTTTTTCAATTGTAAAATACGGAAAGTTGATATTTGCCAAAAACTGACTTTTTTAACCATTTGATAGTGTATATTTTATTCGTTTTTTAACCGATTTCAAAACTAAGTACCATTTTTGAATCAGGGCTCCAGTCTTCTTCGATCTGCATCAAAGAATCCGAAATACTAAACAAAAAAAATTTTGCCGATTTTTCAAAATTTTAAAAGGGGTACCATCACGTTTTTTTTAAAAATCGACTAAATTTTTTTTGTTCGATTTTTTGTATCTTTGGATTCAGGTTAAAGGAGATGGAAGCGCTGATTCAAAAGTGGCATTTCGTTTCAAAATCGGTTGCTAATTAGTTTAGATATTCAAATTAAACTGTTCTGATTGATTTTTTAATTACTTATTTTTTCAGTCATTACTTACATTTAAAGCAAAAAATGGAGATGACTAGAAATTATTTTCCAGGAAAACCAAAAAAAAAAGCACTCTAGTATGATGGTTGAGGTCCTTTTTGTACATTTTATCCTGGCTAAACTTGCCCGCCCAAGTTTATATGCGAAAGTCATGCTCCAGAAATCCCTCAACGACAAGAACCGCAGCAATTTGCATAACAGAACATGGCAACACTTTTCATTTACACACAAAATTACTTGACTTGGCACCTCCGGAAGGGAGGGAGAGCAAATGCCAGCAGAGAAGCAAGTCTTACTTTAAATGGAATCAAAGTCAGCCGCCAAGTGGTGCTCAAGCATATAGAAAAACACGTGAACGATGGTGTGGAGGAAAGGCAGGAAAATAACAAAATGGGAAAAATCTAAAAAATCCGTAAACTGCAGAAGAACACACAAAATCAGAAATAACAACTCTGGCGTCTAGTTTTTAGTTGCTCCGGAGTCTAGAGTCTGAAGTCCGAAGTCTGGAGTCCGGACTACAGACTCCGGACCACTTGACTGCCTGCCAGAGAGTTAGACAGACCGACAGACTTTCGCAACTGGTCCTAGAGCTGTTTCCCCATGAAGCTGGTGCATTTCCGTGTGTCCTGCCACAGAGTCCTGTCTCCGCTGCCACTGCCACTGCCGCTGCCACATTCCTACCTCCTTTGACAAGTGCCAGTTGTGGAATTTTAAATTAAGAAAAAGTTTATTTGGCTTTCGATAGATTTTGTTGCTCTTACTGCCGCCCGGAACTTGTGTTTCGTTAATCGCTAGGTGTTCCTGTCCTCCTTAAGCTGGACGTTAATTAAATTTGCAGGATTGCAGCGGGTGGATGGGCCATAGTGGCATTTGCAGCTTCTGCAGAAGATGTACTTAAAGTAGATACATCAACACAACGTCCCTACAGTTTGCTTAGTCCTTAAAGAAATGTTTATCCGAACTTTGTGCAAGTTGAAAGTTTCCATTTAGTTTTGTCTCTTTTGGTACGGAAAGTTAATCTAAACTTGGACAAAAGGCTTCTAATGATGTCGATGGGCATTAGGTGAGCAAAACTTGCAGCACACACTTGCAGCAAAAGTTGCATACTAATTAAGAAGTGATTCCCAGCTAAATATTTAAGTGTTAGTTGCATCGTGTCGATACTCACCAGACTCACCAGAAGCAATAAACCGGGTAATGAAATCATAAAGTTAAGATTACTTTGGCAAGGAAGCTTAGGAGCATCAGGAATTTATTATTGATTGGCTTGGCCATCTTTTATAAGACTGACAGTCCATGGGAGCTCCCAAATCAAGTTGTCTGCTGGCGAATATCAAACTTCTTACTTACTGCCTGAGTGACAGGCGGTGTCTGGTAAAAACCTGACTTCAATTTCGACGTCCAGTTGCCTGTCAACTTATCTGCTGACCACACAAATAAAACGATTTGGCATGGCTACTTAATGCCTTGTCCCTCAGTTCATTTGGCAGACGAAGACAGAGATGGACGGGGTCTGATAAACACATGTAGGTGGACTGAGGGCAGGACGATGGCAGGACATGTGGCTGCTGGTTATGTGTTAATTATCGCCGGCGCAACCCAATGGGAACCCAACTCAAGCGGTAAATGGCTGGGAAAAATATTCAAATTTATGCCTGACTTGACTTTTGTTTCCTATCACAAATGCCTATGTTGTTTATGCAAATTGCCAGGCAGACATGCTTCTCATACTCCTTACACCGCCACACATGAAATTCGGCCATAACTTCCGTCAACCACAGCAGCAGATTCTCCACATCCTCTGTTTCGTCCTTAGGGCAGGGTGTAATTTGTTTTGCATAGTTCTAGGCGCGTGCTTGTATTTATTGTTTGTCCTGTCTGCTTGGTAATAATGTTGGTACAACCTCGCCTTTGTTTTCCCATTGCCCGATCCAATTTTGGGCAACAGCTTTGAAAGTAAAAGATATGGGATCAAATAAACTTTCAACTCTAAAAAAATTATTACTATACATTTTTGGTAATTATTTCTTCTAAAAAATGAGGCATCTAAAAAATGTTGACCCTGTATGCCCTTCCGCTTTCCTTTTTTGCTTTTGGATGCTGAGTTTATCTGGGCATCACGCCATTTCGACTTATATTTATGTTTAGTCCTTTAATTTATTTATACATCAGAGACATTTGCATTGCGGCATCATACTATTGGGCCATCTATGGGATTCTTTTATGACCATCTTTGGGCCAACTAGCTGAATTTATGTTCGACTCGTTTGATTAATGTGTTTTGTTGACCCCTGAATTTACGAGTCACTGGCGTAACAATTTGAGGTTTGCCTATGGGATCCTTTCTCTTTTAGACTGGAAATTTATCGAGCCGTTTAGTAGGTCAGTTGTCAGTGGAAAGGAAAAAGAAAAGCAAGAGAAGATTAGTTGGGAGTCACTCTGCTAATCTCCCATTATAGTTGCCCAAAATGAAGCGATATTTCTGCGAGTCCTGCCCCAAACTCTGGGACCAGTTAAGTAACTATTATGTCAGCTTTCATAACCGACCACAATTATGTTGGCAAATCTTTGGCAATTTTTCATGTTTCCTCGCCCTCGCCCCTACACACTGGCACTTGAAACCCGAAATTCCACTCAACAGTTTGTCAACAACATGTACATTGTACAATGTACACACAGCAACGCACTCTCCGTGGTGACGGGCTTTTATTAATTTCAATTTGTGTCAACATCAACGCCAAATATGCACGGCCGAGGGGACAGCCCTGGGTGGAATGATTTAAGCCATCTGATGACAAAATGTTTGGCCATTAGGCGAATTAAAGCGCAGTGCAGTCTGGCTAGGCATCCTGTCAGTGAAAGAAATTGCTATAAAAAAAGTAATCATTTTTATTTATAGGTTCTAAAGATCCCTTTGAAATACTCTGTAGAAGTTTCAAAAATTCAGAAAACTGAATAATGTTTATCCGATGTTGCTGAGCCTTGTTCTCTGTGTACGTTTAACCCAAACCTCTGATGGTTTGACTTTGGTGGCTTTAGCCAGGGAACAGTTCATAAAACGAGACTGGCCAGCCATTGTTACCGAAATAGCAACACAAACCCACTATAAAAACCATGATTGATGTGCTCGGCTTGACCCAAATGCATGTTTTTATGCCAAAATAATACGCTCTTATCTCCTGCGAGCTCAAGTGTCCTTCTCCGGAACGCCATACATATATGCATGAAAGTCTTTCGTTGGGTGATGATTTTACTTATATCTGAGAATACGTTCCCCTCAATATGCTTTCCGTTTGCTGGTTCGTTGACCTTGTTGCGAAAGTTTTGTGCTAATGCTTATTATCTGACCATTTGCTGGCTCAGCACGCGGCGTATACGTAATATGAAATTTAATTTTACTTTATGCAACTTCTCTGGAGCCAGGGCACTCAAGCACAATGTAATCGCTATTAATGAATGCCCTGAAAAGTGCGAAAGAAACGAAAACAAACAAGCGCCAAGCAGCCAAACAGCCAAACAAAACACATTCAACGCAGACTCACATAAACCTTTATACACACTCCTCTCGGAACTATACACAGAAAAACTTAAGCTGGAAATGCTAGCCAACAATGGCAGAGGCATGCGGCGTGTGGCATGTGCTATGCGTCTCCGCTTCAGACGCTTTTTAAATATGAGCAAAGAAAATAAAAGTTGATTAAGCTTATGGACAGAGTAGAATAATTTATCCCAGACTTTTGATTATACTTAGCATTACCGAATAGGGTAATCATTTTAAAATCCTTTATTTAACATCTTACATATTTTGAATACACTTTTGATAGCGTATGTTTTGGTCCCCATCTCACAGAGATTCGTTTTGGGGCGGGTCTCAGCTGCCGGGAGTGCCGCGAACTTGGCTACACGGACTGATTTATAAGCACAACTGCCTGTGGCTGCTACAACTGCAGCAGCTTAGAAGGGCGGCATGGTATGGGAAGCTCCATTTCTTGCAAAAATGAAATTAATTTCCCATTGCCTTTTGTTTGCGGCCACCCATTTGTCTCTGTTGCTGCATTTTACGATCCGCAGGCAGTGGTTGAAATTTGTCAGCACGGCGATTTAGTGAGCTTAAAGCCACAAGATCCCAAGCCGCACAAAGTGCACTTAAAGTCACAGCGAATTGGAGCCAGGAAGTGTGGCAAGGGTTATGGTACACGGGATACGGAAAAGGACAAAGGATAAAGGACTAAGAGGAGCAGTAGGGTTTTTCACCAACGCTCCGCCGCACGGGGCACTCAAGTGCCAAGTGCCAGCTATTGTTATGGCTGTCCCACTTAATAATCAGACATAATAGTTCGAGGCGGCGGATAAAGTTTCTCCGGGCCCAGATTGGTGCTACTGCCACCGTTCAACAGGTGGCGTTGTAGTATTATTGTTGCCGTTGCACGAATTGCCTTTTAATGAGGATTTACGGTCGCTCTGGCGGGGATTCCCAGACTGGAAGGAGGCGGGGTCTCCCCTTTTGTGCCCTTTTAGGGATCTTATCTAAGCGCTTCTTTAAGCGCTGGCCTTTGGGCTTATACCTTCAACTCTTTGGCTCCTAAAATTGAATTTCGCACTTTTAATGTTCCCTCGGAAAAAAGCAATTTCCTCGAGGTGCAAAGCCAAATTGAAAAAGGCATAATGACTTGCCAAAAAGGGCCAACCACAAGCACACATGGCCAAACAAGGAAAAAACATCAAAATACAAAATAAAAATAAAAATAAGAGCAAAAAGAGGCAACCAGAAATGGTCGATCATTAAAAATGGCTTACAATATGCCATTTATTACATTTTTATGGCGCCTACAGCTTGGGACATCATAAAAACCTAAAACTGGCTAAAGTTTATTTTTTGTATTAAACAGTTATACATTTTTTCCCAGTTCCTTATACAATTATTTTTTTTAGCGATTTATCATTTTATAATATATTTAAGGGGGAATAAATTCAATCCATTTAAGCACCATCCTTATTCAGGGAAGAAATATCTTTTAAAGGATATAAAAACTCTCTCTCTCTCTCTCTTGATGGACATGAGATTGGAATCCGCTGTGTTAACGGAAATATTTGGGAAACACTTCCCGAATAAAGGAATCAAGACGTGCGAAAAAATTCACTCTAGAAACGATATCCTATAAAAATAGAAGCTGAGCCAACATCTAATGGGGAAAACTTTTGCAAAGCGTAAAAACTTCTGAATGCGTTAACTTGAGTTCAAGCGCGAATTTGCTTTCTTAAAAGTCACTCTGGAAATTGCACTTGAGAGGCCAAAGCCAAACACCTTGCGACACCAAGCCGACAAAGGCTTTAAGGAAACTTGCCAAGTCATTTTCTGCAAAAACAAAAGGAAGAAAAATTCAAAGGGAGAACCCATCGCTGGGGTAAATGCAAAAATTGTTGCCCCTGATAAATGACGCGGGGCAACATCAACAGCAGAAGCCGGAGCAGTAGCGGCGTATTTAATAATAAATGCGACACCGGCGAATAATGAAAAACGGCCCAGACAGGATGTGCCAAGAATGAGTAAAAATAGCCGGGCCTTGGTCGAGGTTTGCTCATTTGCTGATTTTGTGATTTGCTGATTTATGCGCCAATTTGGGCAGCATGATGGAAAGAGGCTCACAGCACCAAAAGTCTCCGGAACAGAATATATCTGTCTGGCAATATTTATTTTTGTATATAAGTCGCATTTAGGCACCCAAAAATAAGTGAGCAGTGAATGCTGCAAGCATAAGCACGGTGTTGGGGCCGCAAAAAGTTGTAGCATAAGCTGGGGCGTCTTTACTCGGTGTGGTGCGCCAAGGACGAAGCCTGTCAAGTTTTTTATTTCGGGGAAAGTTTACTTTCTGCTCGCCCTTAAGGCGTCGACATCAGCGTTGGCGTCAGACTGCACAGACCCCGAGGCCATAACTCAAACTCACCTTCAACGCCCAGGACATTACCACGATGCGTTAAAAACGAATTGAATTTGCTCAAAAATCATAAATTTTGGGGTCGGACTAATGTGATGGTTGTGAAAATCTTTCAGTAATCCGTATTAGTATCCAAAAAAAACAGGATTTGGTGTTTTGCTTTATCAATATTTCGCGGAAATGCTTTTGTTCATTAATATTTCAAAAATTTGAATGCATGGAAATATGTTATCGAATTAAATCAACCGGATTAAAAAACATATGTCATCCAATTTATTAGGCAAACAGTATTTGGTATAAGATTTATCTTCAGATACCCGAAAAATGTATGTAGCCTTGAGCTATTTAATTTAACAAATGAAATTAAGCCCAATTAGATCTATAAAAATAATTAAAATTTCATAATTTTCTGTAACTTTCAAAGTAAAATTACATGAAAAAATAGAACCGCGAAATACTACGTCATACTTAAGGCAATAGCAAGGACCTGGTCCGGGTCCTTCATCCTGGCAGCAATTTCCTGCTGGAGCCACGTTTGCTCTTCTCCTCCATCAGGGCTGTGTGTGTAGGTTGCCGGGTTGTCCTAGTCTTGTTAGTACTGAACTGGAAAGAACAAACTTCCGCCGTCACATCCTGCCGACAGCCACGCCCCTTGCCCCTCCCTACGGACCCGACATCATAGCTCTATCATTTTTATGGCTATTTAAAGGACCATAAACAACGTGGCGTGTGTGCCTGTGTGTCGGGGGAGCATTAAATTGAGTTTTATGCGTGATTTCCGATCTTAACACTTTGTTGACAATGAATTTTATAGACGCTTAATGAAATGTGACAATCCCTCTTCCTTTTCAGACGGAACAGTTTGCGGTGCTGTGGATCCTCTTCACCATCATCGTGCTGGGAAATTCGGCGGTCCTGTTCGTGATGTTCATCAACAAGAATCGCAAATCACGGATGAACTACTTCATCAAGCAGCTGGCCCTGGCAGGTGAGTTTGAGTTTCAGACTTCTTTGGGTTTGCCGTTTTCGATTTTCTAGTTTTTGGTTCCTTGTCGCTTTTCCCAGATCTCTGCGTGGGACTGCTCAACGTGTTGACGGACATAATATGGCGGATTACGATTTCGTGGCGGGCGGGCAATCTGGCCTGCAAGGTCATCCGCTTCTCCCAGGTGTGCGTCACATACTCGTCCACCTACGTGCTGGTGGCCATGAGCATCGACAGATACGATGCAATAACGCACCCCATGAACTTCTCAAAGTCGTGTAAGTCGTCGAGCGAAACTTTTCTAATTGGAAAATGCTGTTCGCATAAGCCTTGGTGGTTCTTTATTCGGATTACTTATAATTTTTACGAATTTCTGTCAGTTTTTAAAACTTTTAATAATCATTTATTCGTGTCATTAAGTTAATCTTCAAATTGCTTTCGTTTATTTAATGTGTAAAGTATATTTTGAGAAATCCCATCATTTAAAATCCTTTTTTTTATTTTAGGGAAGAGAGCTCGTCACCTTGTGGCCGGTGCTTGGATTATCTCCGCAGTCTTCTCGCTTCCGATACTGGTGCTTTACGAGGAGAAGCTCATCCAAGGACACCCGCAGTGTTGGATTGAGCTGGGATCGCCCATGGCCTGGCAGGTTTACATGAGCCTGGTTTCGGCCACGTTATTTGCGATTCCAGCGCTAATTATTTCTGCGTGCTATGCGATTATTGTAAAGACAATATGGGCTAAGGGCTCCATATTCGTTCCCACAGGTCAGCAAACTAAAGATATATATAATTAATCTTAAATCAATGCGACTTTTTACCTTTAGAACGAGCTGGTTTTGGAGCTGCTCCAGCTAGAAGGGCAAGTTCTAGGGGAATTATTCCCCGAGCCAAGGTTAAAACTGTCAAGATGACCCTTACTATAGTCTTCGTATTCATCATTTGCTGGTCGCCATATATCGTCTTTGATTTGCTTCAAGTCTTTGACCAGATCCCACACTCGCAGACCAACATCGCCATTGCTACTTTCATCCAGAGCTTGGCTCCTTTGAACTCAGCAGCAAATCCTCTGATTTACTGCCTCTTCTCCTCACAGGTGTTTCGTACCCTGAGGTGAGTAAGCTTTGTTTCAAATTATGGAGTCTGTAATTATCCAAAACACTCCTTAAATATTATCCATTATATTGTAGTCGTTTTCCGCCCTTCAAGTGGTTCACCTGCTGCTGCAAGTCGTATCGCAACAACTCGCAGCAGAATCGCTGCCACACTGTGGGCCGGCGGCTGCACAACAGCTGCGACTCCATGCGGACGCTGACCACCTCACTGACCGTTTCCCGCCGGTCCACTAATAAGGCCAATGCCCGGGTTGTCATATGCGAACGCCCCAACAAGGTAATCACCGTGCCGGCCATGTCGGAGGTATGATAGCTGGCCCACACCACCCGCAAGCGTTCAACGTTCGCGATCCACGGGCCGACGTCCTTTAGCGACGCGGAGTTTCTTTAAACGCTGCCCAGGAGTGGTCAGTCAACTTGTGAATGCACTCGAGGCTTAGACAATAAGTTCGATAGTTGTACTAGGCATAGGGAAAGCCAAATGTAAGCCAATAGTTCTTAAGTATGCCAAGTCTACGCTACGAATTTCAACTCTATTTGTAATTGCTCCTCGTAAGTAATAACTGGTATTTATATGACTTTTAATTAGAACTAAGCTAAGGGGTGTCGATAAATGTTCATTTCATTTAACCAATTGAGTGAAATTCCTATGACACCCCTGAGATGAGACCCTGGTTTCAGTTTTTTTGTATTCTATTTATCAGACTGACTTTTTTCACGCCGATTAACAAGGATCTTGCTCGTAAAACGCATTTCTTTCCAGTCCTAACTAGCTGTTAAGCACATTCAAATTCCATCTTAACCATGTACATAACCACTTACATTTATGGTGGATAAACTTGTCCAAGATTCGTAAGCCAAAACCTATTAGGCATAAGTAGACCGTAAGAGTTCAACGAGCATAACATTTTAGTCAATTTGGTTTAAGCTAATATTTATTTCGTCATTATGTGTATAAGGAAGAATAAAGTCAGCGGATTCTCAAACGACTCTCACTTTCATTTACATTTTCCACTCTTAGCTCTTGGCGCTTGGCTCCTGGCGCTGGAAAATATCCTTCTTTTCGCATCAACGAGCAACCAGAACAAGGACAGTGGTTGGGCCCATTTTTGCTTTCGCCTTACTTATAATTGTTGTGATGATGTGGTATGTGTCTGAGGTCCTGCTGACGTCACTGGTGGTAAAGTTGAAATGGCAAATAAATTGAGCGACAAACCCAACGCAGACAATGAAAACATATTGGTTTCTATGGGTTCTGTAAACAGCCAACGGGGTATTTCATTTACTGTTCTTGTCTGTGGGAAATGGGAAATTTACCCAACAAGCTTCAAGGAATCTGTTTATATTTGCCTTATGGTTAAGTTCATGTATTCTCTCCCTCGGCAAATCTAAGACCTCTACTTCCTGGTCCTTAAGCGTATGAGCAGCATTGGAAGGGTGGAAGGCAAATTTATTGCACATCCTTGCAGAGACAGAACTGCAGAAGACAGAGTTCTTTTCGTCGCAAGACATTCACTTCATTAGGCAACCAAGGCGGAGAAATTCCATTAAGGAGCTTATTTCAGGTGACAAGCGGCGGCAGACTCTTGAGCAATTTTTGCAATTATGATTTAGTAACTTATTTGTCAACTTTTAATGGAAATCCTATTAGCGAGGAGGCCAACAAATGCCTTTATTCAAATCGTATTAAAAGGAGAATAAAATATTTTTTCAGGAAGGGTAAGATAACAAAAAAATTAAGAAATTGCATATTCTTGGTGCTTGATGATCTGGGAATGTTTGCTTACAGCCAATAATGATTTGAAAAAGGAAATGAAAAGAAACATTTTCGCAAAGGATCAGATCCCAAACTGATAAAATTATTTTTCTTCTTTCTTTTTGTATTAAATTAAAGGCATCTAGGATAACATGCATTTTTAATTAGTACTTCAAATATTTGGGATATACTTAAGAAAAACTGTAATATATAAATAATTATGTTTAAGTAACATAAATCGAGTCAAGACAAAAACAAATTGTGTTAAGGATTCGTTTCAACATCGCCAGTTTTTAATCGATCTATAGTTTGAAATTTCGTCAAAAAAAGTCATGTTTCCAAATTACTGCTTTACTAAATCAGCCAGGCAGCCTGGCTACGATGTTATAAAGAGAAATTACACCACCAAGGATAGTTGCCAGCGAGCCAGCCGAGCCAGTGCGCGAAATCATTCAGAGGTCCGGTACGGGTACGTATCCCGGGAACCCTCCGCAAAGCGCACGCGGCGCCAAAGGAAGATGCTCAAGTGTAGCTCGACGGGCACCTCGTCTGCGTCACCGTCGTCACCCAAGGACTCGTCCTCTCGCACCGTCGGGTTTCGTCTGCCGGCGGTGGTGTGCTCCGGCACCAGGGAAAACCGCCAAGCCGCCGGCGACGACAGGCCTTTAAGTGAAAAACCAGGAGTTGCCACCGAAGCCGCAAGCGATCTCAATCGCGAGTTGCAAGAATCCTTTGCCGACTTCTTCAGCATCATCCACGACAATGTCCTGGAATCGGTGCAGGGGGCGGTGGAGCGAATGGTGACAAAGTGCTTTGCGGATTCCATGGAGAAGATGGAAAAAATCTCAAAGGATCTGGTACACCAGGAGACTTTGTTGAATAAAATGTATCGCGATGTTACCAACAGTAAGTAAAGTCTTTTTAGCAACTTTTAAGCAATAGGATTACTAGGCAACTTTAATAGTTAAGATCCCAATCCTATCATATAGAAATGACGGACCAAAGCGAAACAAACTTGAACCAATTCAAGTTCGTCACCCAAATGTTGATTGACAACCAGACGGTACACTACAGAGCTCTAAACCAGGCTAAGATGAACAAGCAGCGCCGCAAAGAGCAGCGAGATCAGGAGAAGGAGCGGAAGCAGGCCTGCGAGCAGAAGCGCAGAGAGTCACAGCTGGAGAGGGAGCGCCGAAAACGGTGCTCCAGCATCGATGCAGTTAAGAGATCCTCTGGCGGGGAAACAAAGGAGTCCGTACATCGGCACCAGCAGCACCAGCTCTGCCAACAACAAACGCCCTTGACTTACATCTGTCAGTCCTGCTCAGAACAGGAAGCCAAGTGCAAAAGAGTGTCCCGACCGCCGTCGAGGCAGCGAAGCACTCCAGCTCACATTTGCAAAGCTGCCTCACACAGCATGCCGAATCTCGCGAGTCGCATCTCCGTGTCCAGGAAGTTGCACACCTCGCCCGTCAGTTTCCCGAGGATTACCATGGGCCGCCAGTTAGGCAGCAGGATGGGCCAGGCCCTTTGCTCCCCAGCCATGACCTATCCGCCGTGCCTGCGCAAGGCGTCTACCCTGAGGCGAAGGTTCCAATCGCATATAAAGAGCGGGATCGGGATATCGAACGAAAAGCTGGAGAGATAGTCATCTATTGATGTTTACGTCCCCGAAGCCCAGTTCAGATAGTGGCCGGGGCTGCCAGTTGCCGAGCATGTTTAAAATACGAACTCGAAGCTCCTTTCAGTTCATTCATGCTTTGTAACTGGCAGCCACAGCATCCTAATCAAAATTATGATATTTTCCAAGGGGGTTTTTGTTTTGGGTAACAAATCGTTTTAATATAACTAAAAGCGTATGAAGGCAAAGAATCAAGACGGATCGGGTTATTTGTAAATAAAATATATAAAATTGAAAGAAAAATTATACAATCATTGATAAAGAATGAATTTATTTTAATTTATATTAAATTAATGTCAATACTATAAGCCTTTTTCACTTAAAACAAAAAAGACAACCATGTAACTTCGTATTGGAATTGTATGCTTGAGAGCACATTAAAATAGTAAAAGCCATAAAATATCTGGAGGTAGGTTAGGTTATTAATATTTAAAGGTAATAGGAACAAATATATAAGGAATACATATGACATTCGTATGAATCTTTTAATACTCTTTAAAAGCAATTAGGTCGATATTGACTCAATATGAAAGGATATTCCAGTCACTTAATCAGTAGTCTCGGAGATTTTAACATCTGCCTTCTTAAGTTCCACAGTTTTATAACAATAATTCTTCTTACGCAAATAACGCTGAACAAACGGAGCCAGTAGATTCTCATCCACATCCTTGATATTCTGACGGCCGAAAACAAAGGTGGCCAAGTTGGCAAAGAGGATCGTCAAAAGGGAGCCCAACATGGCGTACAAAAGGAACGAAATGTGATACACCGAGGTTCCTTTATGGGGCTCACTAAGAATATAATAAAAAATGTAAAATTATATATATAATAATAATATATGATTATAGTTGGTAAATAAAGAGCTCAAGCTTACTATTCGGCTGTGGAGTTCAGATAGCGACTCATATCAAACTCATATTCGCAATTCTCGACGGAGACTGGTAGCTTTGTGTGCTGAAAGGTACCAGTCAGATTGGCTATTTGAGCATTCAACGCGATCCAGGCCATGGTGAAGAAGGACATAACACTTCCCACAAAAATGCTCTAAGATAATAAGAAATATTTAATTGGCCTACGGTTTGAATTTTCATATTGAATGTTCTTTACCTTCTCGCCCACCCACGGCATTAGCATACCCACCGCGAATATGCCAAGCATCGGTCCATAAAGGCTCGACTGAAGGGTCGCCGACAGCTGCAGCACCATGCCCAGTTTCTCCACCACATACACCATAAAGATGGAGCTAATACCAAAGGTTACCACCACCAGACGCATGGTGAGGGCCACGTGGCGCTCCTGCATGCCCTTTCCCATGCGCGGCTTCACAAAGTCCTCGAGGATTACGGCGGCGAGAGAGTTGAGAAGCGTGGATAAAGAGCTCAGGGCGGCACTAAACACTGCTGACACAAAGAGTCCAGGCAGACCGGGAACCACTCCTAGGACTCTCATCACCAAAAGAGGAACTAGTTGATCCCTACGGCCAGCCAGCTAAATTTAAAACCGATTGAAGATAAGAATTGATTGGAGCTATGTTTCAGGAAACTTACTCCTGTAGACATGGGATCGCAATCGAAGTAGGTAGCAAAACAAACTAAGCCCACGTAGACACTACCCAAGTAAAGCAAGGTCAGTCCAATGGAGAAGGTGACCAGAGTCTGTTTAATGGCTTTCAGGGAGGGCAACGACATGAATCTTTGGACCGTGGCCTGGTTGATGGAAGTGCTCTGCAGTTTGAAGAAGGTACCGCCGACGAACACTGAAAAAACACTCAGCCGAACCGTGGGGTCTATGGTCCATCTAAGGGGAAAAGCTTAAATAGATCGGTGTCTAGAAAAACTATAATTTAGGCATACTCTGGAGTATTGAGGCGACCACCCTCCGAATTGCGCTGCAAAACAACATCCAACCCTCCAAGGTCCAGAGTTCCTTTGATCATGATTATGATCAGGGATCCATACATAATGACACTTTGGACTACGTCCGTGTATACAACGCCCTTGAGACCGCCCACGCAGGTGTAGAAAGTGCAGATGATAATCACAATAGGAGTGATGGTGTGGATCCCGATTCCGGACACCTGGTTGAAGGTTAAGGCCGGAACGTAAACTGCAATGGGCAGCCATACAATCTGAAGCGATGAAGGATTTTTTTTCAGGAAGATTCAAAATAAAGTATGGACTAACTTACCGCCTTCAGGACGAACAGACTGGCTCCAAACAAACGCATTCGCCGGCTGAAACGTCTCTCAAAATACTGAAAGAGTGAGTGTGTATGAGTAAGGATTCATCTAGGAACTTGGATCATATGACAGACCCGGTTGAAGGCTGCTTATGACGATAGCTAAAATAAAATGTTATGCTTAAGCATTCAATTATGAGAGTGTACAGTACAATGACTAATTCTAAGAAAAAACTGCAGGTATTTGGCTTTTACAAATATTCATATATTTCTTTAAATAGAATTTAAGAATTTGGGATCAGTCTCTACTTTTCGGACTGATCTAGCTTGAGCTGCGTTACTGACTCGTGCAGGGCCAAGTCGGCCTCCTCCTCGCAGGACACACTTTCATATTCCCCGTACCAATAGCTTCGCACTATAGGGCTAACGAGCTCCTTGTCCACCACTCGCGGGTCCTGGCGGCCGAAGTACATAGTGGCTAGCAGGGAGCCAAGAATAGTGCCCAGGGAGCCAATAGCCGTATACCACAGGAAAGAGATCTCGTGGATTCCGTGGCTACTGGATTCGCCGGTGGGTCTGTATTGAAGGAAAAAAACTGGAGGTTAGAGATATAATTCAGATCGTATCACCGCCTGGAACAAGTACATACGCCGGGGTGGTCGCGTTCCAATTGGCTGGCAGGTCAAAACTGTATTCGCAATGCTCTACAGAAACAGGCTTGGATGGGAAGGTCAAGGTGCCTTTGAAAATGGCAATCTGGGCCTTCACCACGATATAGGCTGTAAAACTGGCGGCAGCTGATATTCCGGCAAGAAGGCTCTAGAATAAAAGCAGAGATTTCCAGTAAATACTTTTAGTTGCGTCATGAACCCAACTATCAAACCTCAGTCTTTACAAAAGGCAGTAGCATGCCCACGCTGAAAGCGCCCAGCAAGGGGCCACAAGTTATGCCAGCAACTGTGGAAGAGAGCTGCATCACCAGGCCGAGTCTCTGGACAATCGGGACACTGGCCATCGAGATGAGCCCAAAAACCACCACCACACTCCTCAAAATATAGGCTGTTTGCCGTTCCGTCAGGGGCTTAGTACGATAGGGTTCCACGAAGTCCTTGAGAATCACACCGGACAGCGAATTGAGGGCCGTGGAAAGGGAACTGAGGGCAGCGCTGAAAACTCCTGCCACAAAGAGACCCACCAAACCAGGAAACCGGCCAACGCTTTTCACCACATAAAGAGGGATAACTTGGTCCTTGGCACGAGCTAACTGAGGAGCAAAAAAATCGTTTCTCTTCCATTTTTATGTAAGAGAATATTTGCCAAGAACTTACCCCAGTGGTAATTGGATCACAGTGATAGAATTCAGCAAAGGCCAGCATTCCAATGTAGCAGCACATCAGTAGGACAATCATAAAGCCAGTCAAGGATACTACAAGAGCGTGTTTCACAGCCCTGATATTGGGTAAAGTTAAATAGCGCTGGACTATGGCCTGGTTGATGCCATTGGCCTGTAGTTTAAAAAGAGCGCCTCCGATAAATAATGCGAAGACCCCCATTCGAGCAGTCGGGTCAAAAGTCATGCTATTGGGACAAAGTATTCGTATATTACAATATGAACCCATCACATTAATGAAAACTTACTCTGGGCCCACGAGGCGATCGAACTGGCGATTATGATCTAGGACAACGCTCAAGCCACCCAAGTCAATGGTGCCTTGGACGATAACAAAAGCCATGGAGCCGATCATCACAATTCCCTGAATCACATCCGTCCAGACTACACCTTTAATGCCACCCTAAAGAATATATATTTTTATAATTTATGGATTTAAAGATTGTGAAAATTACTTACCACACTAGTGTAGAGAATACAAACGAAACTGGTCAGGGGCACAATTGTGCTAACACTTATTCCGGACACTGAAATCAGAATAGTAATCAAAATATGTTTTAGCCAAGAAGAAATCATGAATTACCTTGGTTTAGCGTAAGAGCTGGTACATAAATGCAAATTGGTTGCCACAAAATCTGTTGAATTTAAAATGCTAATTAAACTTTGATTATTTTTTAGTAAAACTTCCACTCACATTCATCACCACAAAGAGGCAGGATCCGAAGATGCGAACCCGTCCATCAAATCTCCTTTCAAAGTACTTCGATAAATGAAATGAAACAAAAATAGAACAAAATTTATATATGATGTATGCGTATTTACAGGATGCGGTTGATGAATGAAACATGCTTTTGGACTGGCACACGATCAATAAAATAAAACAATTTCGCCGCGCAATAAGTATAATATATTTTAATTACAAGAAAATTACAATATCTATTGAGGGCACTTGGTTTCATCGCTGGCAATGCCCTCGTATTCCCTATACCAGTAATTTCGCACTACAGGGCTTATTAATTCCCTATCCACCAATCGGAGATCCTGACGGCCGTAGTGGAAGGTAGCTAGCAAGGATCCGAGGATAGTAGCCAAGAATCCAACTCCTGTGTACCACAGAAAGGAGATCTCATGGATTCTATAGTCACTGGAGTCGACTAAAGGCCTGAATTAAAAAAATTTGATTAAAGGATTAAGTCGTAGCATTGCTTCTCGTGGAACAAGAACATACGATGGAGTAGTCACATTCCAGTGGTCTGGCAGATGAAAACTGTAGTCGCAATCCTCCACAGAAACGGGCTTGGATGGGAAAGTCAATGTGCCGTTGAAAATGGAAATCTGGGCACGCACCACGATGTAGGCTACCAAAGCTGATGCAGAGGACATGCCCACGAGGAGGCTCTGGGTTAGATAATACAATTTAGCAATACTTTTTAGTCAACCTCTGAATGATGAACCTCTGTCTTAACAAAAGCCAAGAGCATGCCGACAGTGAAGGCTCCCAGGAGCGGGCCACAGGCTATCCCAGCCACTGTGGTGGAGAGCTGCATTACCAGGCCGAGCTTTTGGACAATCGGGACGCTGACCATCGAGATGAGGCCGAAAACCACCACCACACCCCTCAAAACAAAAGCGTTTGTCGTTCTGTCAGGGGCTTGCTGCGAAACGGTTCGACGAAGTCCGCCAAAATCACGCCGGATAGCGAGTTGAGGGATGTGGAAAGGGAACTGAGGGCAGCGCTGAAGATTCCGGCTGCAAACAAACCAACCAGTCCGGGATAGTCCCCAACGCTTTTCACAACATAGAGAGGGACGACTTGGTCCCTGGCAGCAGCTAACTAAAATTGAGAATTAAAAAATGGCATTTAAAACATTGAGGTGTAATTTTTGTACATACTCCTGTGGTAATCGGATCACAGTGATAGAACTCGGAAAATGCCAAGAGCCCAATGTAAACACACATCGATATTATGAGGAGAAAGCCAATTATGGCTAAAATTAAGGCCTGCTTTACATCCCTGGAGTTCGGGAGGGTAAGATACCTTTGGACGATGGGCTGATTTATGCCATCAGCCTGAAGTTTAAACAAAGTGCCTCCAATTAGCACAGCAAGCACTCCCATTCGAGCTCTCGGGTCAAGGGTCATCCTAAAGTGAATACATCAAAATTATCGATAGCTTTTCCAAAGTGTTTAACTTACTCTGGGGTAATCAGTCTACCGTACTGGGTAGAGCGGTCTATCACGACACCCAAGCCTCCCAAGTCCCAGGTGCCTTTTAAAATAACAATCGCCATGGAGGCGAGCATCACGACACATTGAATAGCATCTGTATAAACCACGCCCTTAATTCCGCCCTAATCAAAGGATTAAAAATAGATAATAAATAGAAAATATATTCAATATATGCAAAACTAACCACACAGGTATAGAGAATGCAAATAAAACTTGTCAGGGGTACCACCAAGCTAACGCTTATTCCAGAAACTGTTTAATGAAAATAAGGTTATTCAAAACAATAAAAGCTTAAACGAAATCACCTTGATTTAGAGTCAAAGCTGGCACATAAATGCAAATGGGCTGCCACAAAACCTAAAAGTGAAGCCCCAAAGATTATTTTAAATACTAATATATATCGGATTACTCACATTCATAACCACAAAGAGACAGGATCCAATGAAACGCACTCGCCGATCGAATCGTCTCTCGAAGTACTAAATGGGAAAATATCAAACAGCACATTGGTTACAGAATTTATGAGTATATAAAAAATGAGATGGATGAGTGAATCCTACTTCTTATTACTAACTTAGTAATTAAGAAAAGCGAACTTTTAAAACAACAGATAATGAATATTTTATTGACAAAGTTTAAGGATCAGTTTCACTCTTTGATTTGTGCTTAAAAAGATCCTGCATCTTCACAACATGGTAGTTTTTATTGGGTAAAAAACGACGCATGCAAGGTGTGATCAGAGCAGGATCCATTTTGTTAAGGTCCTCCCAGCCGAAAACAAAACCTGCTAGAACCGAGATTACTAAGCAAATGACTCCACCGAAGGCAGTATACCAAAGAAAGGACAAATGGTAGATGTCGCGCTGTGATGGGCTGAAGAATAATGTTTATTTATCAATTTGAGGTTTGATTTTCCAGAATCTACTCCCATACTTACCTGTACCCGTGGATGGTCGCCTGGACTGTGGCATTGTCAAAGACATAGTCACATCCATCGACTGAAACGGGCAATCTAGGATGCCGGATGTCTCCGCTCATTTGAGCCAACTGCGCCTTGGCACAAATCCAAGCCAGGACCAAAAACGAGACGATGCTGCCGGCCAGCACACTCTATTAATAAAACGACCCGTGGCTAATTTTAAAATATTTGCATCCTGTTAAGACTCACCTTTCCTCTGACCCAGGGCAGACACACTCCAATAGTGTATATTCCTAAGAGAGGACCCATGGACACGGCAGCCGTGGAGCTGGCCAATGGAACCACAGTCCCCAGCTTTTCCACAATGTTAACCAGTCCAATGCAGCTGAATCCAAAAACAACGACAATGGCTCGCAACAGGAAGGCCGTTTGACGTTCGGTTAGTGGTTTCCTTAGCAAAGGCTTAACGATGTCCTGCGTAATCACACAGGCCAGGGAATTTAATCCGGTGGACAGGGAGCTGAGGGCGGCACTGAAAACTCCGGCCACGAAAAGCCCCGGTAAACCTGGGAGGGACCCCAGAGTCCGCATCATTAAAAGCGAGGGTAGCTGATCACTGGCCGCAGCCAACTGGAAAGTGATTTAAGTTAAGTAAATTTTTTTTTTATTTTAAGGTACTCACCTTCGTACTGATGGGATCACAATCGTGGTAGACGGCATAGGACACCAGACCCATGTAGCTGCAGCACGTCAGTAAGAACATTAGGAGCACCGTAAATAAAAACATACATCGCTTGGCGTGTTCGTAGCTGGGCAGGGAGAGGAATCGCTGAATGGAGACCTGGTTGACATCCGAGGACTGAATCTTATGCAGAGTGCCGCCCAGTATCACTGACAACATAGACAATCGCACCGTGGGATCCCATGTCCACCTGAGATTGAGTTTGCCATTACATTTGGAAATTAATCATCAAACCTACCTACGGCGGGCTATTTAGACGTCCGCCGTCGGCATTCCGTTCCAGGACCACGTCCAGTCCGCCCACATCGAAGGTACCCTTGATGCAGACCGCCAAAATGGAGCCGAACATTACGAAGCTTTGAGTGACATCTGTCCAGACCACGGCCTTGAGTCCGCCCTGAAATGGAAGACTTTCAGTCACCACCCACCGGTCAATTTGCATCGGAAATTAATCAAGCCTCACCACGCAAGTGTAGAAGGTGCAAATAGTGCACACAATGGGTGTAATTACATGGATGCCAGTGCCGGTCACTGGAATTGAAAATTATAAATTATATTGTTATATATAATAATTGAATCTTCAACTCACCTTGGCTGTAGGTTATGGCTGGCACATACAGAACCACAGGTAGCCAGAGTATCTGTACAATATTCTTGTGGTTTAGGAAATAAATGTTAAATAAATTTAACATGTTGGAATACTTACAGTGCCCACTATGAAGAGGGCCGATCCCAAATTGCGAATGCCAGCACCATATCGCAATTGAAAATACTAAATAATTAAGAAGAATTCGATTAAATGGTTTTATATTCATTACCTATTCCTATATTCATTTGTTTACTTGAATTAAATTTTGTTTCATGCAAATAAAACGCATCGCTTGAAAAGGTGAAAAAAGTGTGCAGAAAGGTCAAACTTAAGAGTGAATTTTATTAACAAGTACTCGACACAAAACTACTATCTATATTTTTTGGTTTGAAGCCCTCAAAACGTTCTCGTCAAGCTTTACGCTTAGATAGTTCGACTTCTGGAACCTACGAATGCAGGGGGAAATGAGCTCCAAGTCCACATCGTCGGATTTGTTGCGGCCGAAAAGAAAACCGGCCAGGTGGGCGGTCACCACACCCACTGTCGCCCCTATTACACTGTAGAACATAAAGGAGACGTGGTAGATTTGCTGGGCGAAGCTGAGGGAGCTGTGGGAGATAGTCTTGAGTGTTTTACTGTAGGGTCTGCGGTTAACTTACGGAGGTTCATCCATTGGAAGAGTGGCATTGGCCGGGGTCACCAGCGGTCGCTGGAAGTCGTAGTCGCAGCCGTCGATGCTCACGGGCTTGGCCTCGAACTGCATTTCCCCGGAGTAGATGGCCAGTTGGGCTGTGATGCACAGCCAACTCATTAAGACGAACGAAACAATAGATCCGGTCAAGGCGCTCTTGAAAACAAAATGGATTTTGTTAATAACATAGAATTTCCAGTAAAAAGGAGATCAAAACTTCAACTTAAGGTGAAGATAAGTGGATGAAAAGGGAGACTAACCTTTGAGTTAATGCTTGGGCACAGAAGACCCATCACAAACAGGCCCAATAGCGGACCTTGAACCACAGATCCAATGGTCATGGAAAGTTGCATCACATGGGAACCCATTTGTTCCACCACAAAAACGAGAGCCACGCTCAGAACTCCAATGGTCACTGTACAGACCCGCATGGTAATGGCAATCTGGTGCTCCGTAAGGGGTTTTTTCACCATGGGCTTAATGTAATCCTCTAGAAATACGGCTGCCAAGGAATTAAGTCCCGTGGAGAGAGAGCTAAGGGCGGCACTGAACACACCGGCCACAAACATTCCCGGTACTCCGGGGAAGGAGCTTAGGGATTGCACCACCAGCAGCGGAACTAATTGATCCTTGGCTACCGCCAACTGAAAATAATGAGTCAGTCAAAAAACTGCAGTTGGAAACAAACTGAATCCAAATTGAACAATTTAGACAGTTTTCTACCAATCATGAAGGGAACTAATTAAAAACCTTGGTGGTTAGCGGATCGCAGTCATAGTAGGTTGCATAAAGCAGGAGTCCATTGTATATACAGACGGCCATTAAAAGAACCAGTCCCAATATGAAGAGAAATGATGTTTGAGCCATCTGCTTGAGTCCTGGCAGGGACAGATAGCGCTGGGTAATAATCTGATTGCAGCCCAAATTGTAAGAGTTGTGGGCCAGATTTCCCACCAACATGGCCATCATGGACATCCGAACCTTGGGATCTAGTGTGAATCTGTTCGGAAAATACTGAATAAAATAAACATGACTAAAGCTTTTTGGGAATTGAAACCTACTCAGGCCACTCGAGGCGTCCGCTGTTGAAGTTTCGCTCAATGACCACGCCCAGCCCGCCCACATCCATGGTGCCCTTGATAATGACAAAGAAAATGGCTCCCACCATGACCACAGTCTGGATCACATCTGTCCAGACGACGGCTTTCAAGCCACCGGCAGTTGTGTAAAAAATGCAGACGAGGCACACGATTGGCGTGATTATGTGAACATTTATGCCAGTAACTGGAAAGTTGTGCCAGATTGAATGCAGGGTGAAGATTATAGACATTAATGGCGAACAAGAATCCAAGAGTTTAATACATAATTTGTGTTAGTATAAATTTAACATTCGAATGGAATTAATTAATGTCAAGAACCCATAGAATTATTAAGCTATATTATCTACAGGAAGAGAAGTACACACTCTATGATAAAGTAAGTAAAGTAAGTACAATTTATTGACAATATAATGCATTCGCATTGGAAAAATACAATGCTTTTTCTTATATGGGTTTCAAACTCTTTTCTCATCTAGTTGGACACTGGAATATTTTTGTCTGTGGAATCTGCGAATGCACGGCGACAGTAAATCTATGTCCACCTCGCCGGGCTTGTTTCGACCAAAGAAAAATCCCGCTATATAGGCAGCTGCCACGCCCACTGTTCCCCCAATGACGGTGTACAGCAAGAAGGATATGTGATAGAGCTGCTCGGCGAAACTGAGGGACCTGTGGGATTAGAATGAGGGATATGATGTGAGTTGAGAGGTATTTGCTGTTTGGGAGTTTCCGGGAAAACTTACGCAGGCTCTGCCTCCGGAAGTGTGGCATTTGCCAGTGTCATCAGGGGACGTTCGAATTCATAATCACAGCCCTCGATGCTCACCGGCTTGGTCTCGGGATTAATTTCCCCCGAATTAATGGCCATTTGGGCCGAAAGGCTTAGCCAGGCCATAAAGAAAAATGAGAATACAGATCCTGCAATTGCACTCTTGAACGAAAAAAAAAAATTCGATATCATTTGGAAATCAATTTCATCAACTGATTGGAAAAACTAACTTTAGAGTTGATGCTGGGGAACAGTAATCCCATAAGGAATATTCCCAGCAATGGCCCCTGGACCAACGAGCCCAAGGTGATGGCCAACTGCATCACATGGGAACCCATTCGCTCCACCACAAAGACCAACGCCACACTGAAAACCCCAATAATAACTGTGCAAAGTCTCATGGTGATGGCCACCTGGTGTTCCGTGAGCGGTTTTTTCGCCATGGGCTTGATGTAATCCTCCAAAAACACGGCGGCCAGAGAATTGAGACCCGTGGAGAGAGAACTTAGGGCGGCACTAAAAACTCCGGCCACAAACATCCCCGGAACTCCCGGAAAGGAGCTGAGGGTCTGCACCACCAGAAGGGGAACCAATTGATCCTTGGCCACCGCCAGCTGTAATAAAATTACCGAGTCAGTCAGAAATACTCATCCCGTTTTCGGATTGGTTAGACGAACCTTTGTGGTTAAGGGATCACAGTCATAGTAAGTGGCGAAGAGCAAAAGCCCATTGTAAATACACAATGAATACAAGATAATTAGACCCGCCACGAAAATGAACGATGTGTGACCCATTTTTTTGACATTTGGCAAGGACATGTAGCGCTGGGTCATTGACTGATTGCAACCGAAATGGTAGGCATTGTGTCCCACAGCTCCTACCATCAAGGCCAACATGGACATCCGTACTTTCGGGTCAAGTGTAAATCTGTTTTGGACAAACAAATCAGACAATTTTTGCAAATAGTCAAGAGTTATGTGGAAACTAGTGGAAGCTCAAAAGAATATTTATTCATTTCTCAAACCAACTAGCGCCACCACCTACTCTGGCCATTCGAGGCGTCCGCTATCAAGGTTGCGCTGGATAACAACGCCCACCCCACCAACGTCAATGGTTCCTTTAATAATGACGAACAAAATGGCTCCTATCATGACCACGCTTTGGATCACATCTGTCCAGACAACGGCTTTCAAACCGCCGGCGGTTGTGTAGAAAATGCAGACGAGGCACACGATCGGAGTGATAATGTGAATATTTATGCCAGTAACTGGAAAAGTTGATAAGGATTAGGGGAGATAAAAAAGAACATTGGATAAAAGACATAAAGCTATTCTGAATGACGAAAAGATTTCTTTGGGTTTCTTGACATTTATAATCTAATAAATCCTTTGTACAATCTTACCTTGATTGAAGGCCAAAGCAGGTACGTAGATGACAATTGGCAGCCAGATAAGCTAACAAATATTGGAAGCCCTTTAGTTAGTACTCAGTGTTAATTTTAGAGACCTAGAGATTAAGATGGAAATTCTATTTCTACTTACGTTTGCTCCTGTGAAGAAGGCGGAACCCAGCAAGCGAACCGATTTGTTAAAGCGCAACTCGAAGTACTGTAAAAATTTTTTTTCCATTGGTTTGTCGGCTTTCGGGTAACACAATAAAGTTTGTCCTCGCAAAAACACACGCTCCACCACCTACCCACGTGGCGGGGGCTGGGAGTGGGTCAGTGCGGAACTACACATACATAATCGAATATTACTCAAACGACATGTTGCCTGGGCAAAACTTATAAACTACGACTATCCGTGTGCCAACTACAATTGGCATTGTTCGAGCTAGCATTGTGCGCCAAATGGATGTGCCCCGTGGATATCCATGCTCGGAACACACAAGCATCTACAATGCTATTCCAAAGGCATGCAAATAAAGTGCCAGCGGAAAATACTGGTACTTTCGGCTGATTGCACCCCGGCTTACCCCCATGGGCATTCAGAGGAATATGAATGCGAACACTCCTAGATTTTTGTCTTAGCTTTATCTTACTTACACATATTAACATGCCATCGAACATTACATGAATCCAAAATCGTACACTCAGAAACATTAAATTAATGTGTAACATGCAGTCCAATAAGTAAACACAGAAATCACAGCATTAAGTTGGACAACGTTCTGCTTACCTCATAAGTGGATGTCAGCTGCAAATTGCAGAAAACTGGCAAGAAGATGTACCACGAAATGGCTCCTGATATGGCCAACGTGACCAGGATGAAGGCGTACTGCGTTCCGTAGACGTAAATTTCCGTTGAAGTTCCCAGAAGCGAAATTCCCGACACGAAGCTGCAAGTTCACACAGGTTAATAGGGCGAAAAAAATTATTTCAAGCTAATTAAGTCGAGGGCCAAAAGTTGGCCTAGCTAATTGACGGCCGATTGATCAAGATTTATTTTTGCTTCGGCCAAGATATTCTCTTCAAGGCCCAAAAATTATTTTGAAGTACATTTTGATTAAATTAGGTTTGAGCTGAGCAAAGACCCAAGTTTCGTTCAAAGTTTGTGAAAATTTTAAACAAATTCCAAGCAAATTTGATTGAACTTAACAAAGCTCTGAGCTTTAATCGATTATATTATGCCTGCGAAATGTGGCTTAAATTGAAAGTAAAATGACATTATGCCTAGTCACATTTCTGGGTGAGAATGTAAATATTATTTTAGCAAGCATTCCGTAATCCAATTTTAATGATTAATGTCCATAACAATCATAATTTCAATTGGCCACTGGCCACCGAACAAATGAATTGCCACAGACACTGAAAATTGACAGCAAAGAGAAAAATGCCATTAAAAGTTGATAACAAGAATAATACACACCCAGAGCAGTGAATATTAAAAAAAAATGTATACATATTTTTCAAATCTGTAAAATTACAAAGAAAATGCAAAAGAAAAAATACTGGCATGTAATTGTAATTCAAAGCACGTTGAATGAATTTGTTGCAAAAAGCAAGCGACAACAAATAGAATGCCATAATAATAAAAGGCTCACAAAACAATTGTCAGCGGGCAAGGCAAATGACCAGGCCAGGACTCTACGATTGTAGGATTGTGAGATTGTGGGATTGTAGGGAACAGGAGCTGTCCGCCTGGTCATTAATGCGACGACAACACGCCTAAGACAAAAGACAAAAGGACCGCACCCTTCGAAAGGTGCTTGACCAAAACGTGTCAAATACAAAGCCCATCTTGCACCATTTTTAGAAGGACCAAGGTCACTCGACCGAGCGGCGGTGGGATGGCTCGTGGGAGGCCACAACAACAATATGTGGCTAAACAAAAAGTAATTTGGGGAAATTATTTGAGTTTGCGGCTGGCGTAAGTTTAAATAACTTCAATCTGGCTTAGACACCGAAAGCTGCTAAGTTGTATTTATACGTGGGGTATATTTACTTGCAAAGTTCCGCAAGCCATTTCAATATCAGGCACAATCAACAATCCAGCAACCGGCAGCCAGAGGCATGCCCCTTAACCATCCATAATAGGCTTGACCCTGACAATGAATATTATTTACGCAATCTCCATCCTTGTGTAGGAAACTTTTAAATAAAATGCTACACTGTTTGCCCTTGCCAAACAATTGCCCAGACAATGCTGGGCAGAGAAAGATTATTTTTTGCTTAGATTACGTATACGCACGGTTGGCTGAGGGCACAAAATGAAATGAGATGACTGAAAATATTTCGATTGATTTGCAGGAGGATGGCAGTTGGGTAAAGATAAGTTAAGTCCATTACGATAATTTAAGCAAATATTGGCTGAATTGAAGTAAATGCATAGCATTCAATTTAGGGAGATTATTCCAGCTTAAAGGGACTCGAGCCTTTAATTTCCCAATAGACTGCCTGCTTCTATACCATTTGGGGCTCTGAAACACCTCCCTAGTAAGGTCAAAAGCAATTAAACAAGGATACACTCGGAAAAGGATTATAGACTTTGCAAATAAATTATTGTATATAAATCATTACTTGTTAGAACATTTAGAGGTATTTAAATATCAACGGACATTACTCCGAATTTAAATGTAGGAAAAAAGCCACATAATATTTCTCTCTGTACAGACGCCATAAAACACGCAAGGCCAATTTACCATTTGCATATAGCCGTATAGCCGTAAAGCCGTAGCGGTAACTCACCTGGCCACAAGTGACAGCGCGACCGGAAGCACTTTCATTTGGCGTCCGCCCACCAGGTAGTCCAGCGCCTCCGAGCCCCGTCGCTCCTCGAGTTCCGCCGCTCCAGACCCATCCTTTCCGGCCAGCTTCTTCTGCTTCTGCTTCTTTTCGATGAAACCGAAATAGACGCCAATAACGGCGCATACCGCCAACATGGCCACGAAGACCAAGTAATCAACAGTTCCAAAATGTTGCAGAGCCTGGCTCAAATCCTTCACACTGATTTTCTCCTGCCCATTTCCCCCAGGGGGGCTGAATGATTGGCCGGGAATGGACGTCGGCGTGGGAGGTGAAGTGGACGCTGAAGAGGGTGTGGGCGTGGTCGTGGTGGTTGTATAGGTGGCAGGAGAGGCGCCTGTTGTTGAGCTGGCAGAGACCGTGCTGCTAATTATGGCCGTTGTCTTCACAATGACATTGGCCACAGTGGTGGAAATGGTAGTGGATTCCGTGGAGGAGCCAGCTCCCCCCAATCCAACCGACTCCGTTGTGGTGGACATTATTTCCGGGACCGGGACCGCAAGTTGCTTTTATGTAGTTTACTTTTATTGACTTCCAGCCGCGTTGAGTTGTTGGTCGCTTTAATGCGTTTAGCTTTGATTACTTTGGCATTAGTTTGGCACAAGCACTCCGTACTGCGAACTGAATTCGAATATTCATTAGGGACTTATTCTACTTTCAAATCTTTAACTTTTTGAACAAGGAATTATATGAAAAAATTCTTGGTATGAAGACACTCTCAGTTTAAATTGAAAAATACAAAAAAGAAAATACGGATAAAACCAAAGTAAAAGTAAAATTTAAATGCTAAGGAATTCCATTAAATTCTTATTGTGTTGTTAAAATAAATTTCAACGACTAGAAAGAAATTTAAAAATCTAGAGCATATAAATCCCTAGAAATTTAAAGACAAAAGTATATAAGAAACTTTTTATTAATTATTAAGTTTGATTTGTATCTGCTTGAATATGTTAATTTCCGTTGAGCTTAATTAGTTAAAACACTTGTAGTTCTATTTTAAACTATTTATCACACACGCACACTTGATCCTTGAGATTCGGATTCGGGATAATTGAATAAGAATTGGATGAGAGCTCACACTAGTGGCTGATCCAAATCACCGCCGCGTACTGAACTCAGTGGAAGACTCAAGCTGCGTTAGAGATCCACGGAGATCTTATCGAGACGACACAACATCCGAGCTAGCCGCCCATAATTCACGCAAATCTTGTAAGAGTGTGGGCTGAGGCTTTGTGTGAAGCTTTATCACCTAATTGTCCAGGGGCATGTCGGCTCTAGTCTAGGAATGGATAGATAGTGCACACCCCCTATACTTTGTCTAGCCTCGGATTTCTGTGTTGTAAATTACTTTCTTTGTGCGCGAGCCTAAACCGTGTGCGATTTTAATAGCTCTGCCCTTGGTATCTTTACAACTTTAAAAAGGAGTACATTTCCATGATAATACGATAATATTATAACACGTAAGAACCCGGCGCCTCAATATCCACATTAAACGAGTGGCTACTGGTTATGGTAGCTTAAATTGACAAAACGATAGGTGGGTCACCTCAAAGATGACGTGGTGCCCACGGGGCAAACAAAGTGCCTTGGCTAAAGATTAGAATGTGGTAGCAAATATTTGCTGTGTGCCACAGGGGCAGGGCCACGACGTGACGTATTCATGATGAACTGGGCCTAACCAAAGAAAAAGAAAAATATCGAAATGGTCCGCCGGTTGATTTCGCAAATGAAACGAATCCATCCAGCAGACACTTTGATATTCGTTACCCAACAGGATGCATCACAAATCGAATTTCCAAAATGGCCAATCAAGTTTGCTAACCGTCTAAATTCCCAAATTGGCCATGTCCGGTAGACAGAGGCCAAGAAGCTTGCTGAAACGAGCCCAAGTTCGACCAAGTGGGTTGCCTATAAAGGCAAGCATTGTAAAAGAGAGCCACTTCAGAGAAATGCTCTATTTTTCATTTATTTCTGACTTATTGAGTTTAATGCACATTAATGGATGGACAATGGAATCAACTCTGGCATCAACTCAAGTAAGCTTGTACTTGGCTTCATTGCAACTCAAATATGCTGCAATAGCCAGCTCACCGTCTAATTGATTTTTGACAATCAATTACGGCAATTTCCTACGACTGGGTGGTTCGTAGGGAGACGGTAAATTTGATTTGGGGAAACTTACTCAATACCCAGTAACGTGACACTGACTTTGTGTAAGCTTTTGCTGAGATAATCCCTTGTGAGCAAAATTGTCAGGAAGGAACCGGAAAAGCACCCGAAAATTAAACAAAAATTTAAAACCTCATGAAATTCGTAGTACTTGTACACTTATCTTTTAAGTACGATTTTTTTACTTGAGATTGAAGACTTAAAGAATTTTCCATTACCGAATGATTTCATCATATTGAACAATAGCAGTGGTTGAACAAGAATAACTGTGCCTGTGCCAAGAATAAACTTAATCGTAATCCATTTTCTGAAAATCCGACAGTAAACACATACAAATTACAAATTCCAGCATGACGACGGGATGAACTTGTAACAACAATCGTAAAGCAAAAGATAAAATCATAATTAAATTTGTAAATCTGTGTACCGAACTTATGTGCGGAATAAATGATCCCAACTAACCCACTGATAGCGGCCAGTAGGAACCGCAATTTAAAAACCAGCCATTTTAAATATGGCGCCAAAAAAAAATGCCAAGCAAATAAACGCCACAAAGTGCTAAAAAATTTAATTATTTCCATGCGACGCGTAAAATGAAAAACTGGCGAAAATGAAAACCCGAGTTTAGCATATGCAAAATAATGGCCGAACACCGGCAACGGCACCAGCTCTTGACCCTTTTGGGCGGTCTTAATTTGTCTGGCCACCGACGCAGCTGTTTCGGCCTTTTAACTTGCCCAAATACAACAGCTTAACTTTAAGGGAAGCCACCCTCACCCATGCACTTTCGGTCCTTCGTGAATCAGCCCCCGTCTTGAATGCTTGTGCAGTTCTAGTGTTTGGGAATTTTTCTTTTTCCAGTTGCAGCTTCAGCTTGCAGCTGCCTTGACATTGTTTTTTTGTTTGCGTTTCCCTCTTTGGTGAACTTTTCTACCTAGTTGGAAAATTGGAAAAGAGGTATATTACATAAAATAGAAAATATTATTTACTTAACACACAGTTGTTACGGCTTAAAGGGATCTCCTCACTATCCCTTGAACGTGAACTACTATCCCCATTATTCCAGACTGACATCGATCTCCATATTCAACCTTTTGCTTCCTAAAACATACCATACATATATTTTTATATTGTAGTAGCAAAATGTACAAAGTATTTTAATATTTCCCACTATAAAAATAGTTAGCTTTAGAAGTTTTTCGTGTACTTTTTTTCTGCACACTTGAGCCAATTTAACGCTTCCGTGTGTTTTTTACTTGCCACGCCTCGTTGACTTTGCCGGGGTAACTTTTTGTGCCCCTGCGGAGAGGAGGGGCAAACGATTTAATTTCTAACAAAAACAGAAAACACAATCCGTAAATCTGCGATGTGGCTTGCCTGTGCAGTTCAATTAATCCAGTTAAGTAATCACTGGCATATTTCTTTACCCAAATAACTATTCAGGGCCATTGACTACATGGCCCACAAATTAAGACCAATTAAATCAAATCGAGATGGGACGGACTGGGGATATAATGGCCCGGACCAAATCATGACCTTGAACTTGGCCAGAAGCGAAACTTCTAATTTCTTACTCTGCCGCTTATACATATCCACTTGGGGCCATTTACGCCAATCCAGACACATGAACAGAAATCGCGGTGGTCCTTCGGAGAGTAGAGCCAATGCCAAGGGCAATGAAATGGGAATGAAAAGCTTGAATATGCATTATTCTTTCCACTGTCCAGCCATTCACTGGCAATCAGAAGTTGTTCGAGTAGAAAAATTAAATGTATTTCACTGTCCGAATATGTGAAGAGACTCGACTTGTGGTTGCATTGGGGGCCATTTCGTGGTCATGGCCAACGGTCATGAAAATCGTCTGCAAACTTGCACATCCTTAAGTGTATTATGAAAGATGTATGGGCAAACAATTCATCTTTAAACTCTTTACTTTGTTACGTATATGTAAACAAGGTCTGGCAGCAAGCCTTTTGTCTGTCTATCTTAATCAATAGAATACTGTTTAACCGAATTTATTCATTTTTTTGCTTAAGTTATTGAAGATATTTTTGCGATTTTTTGTCCGATATCGCACCAAGATTCCATTTAAGAATCGGGACTTCTTTTGCTGTCCATCATAAGCCAAGATTTTTACTTAATCGAAATGTACCTCTCAAAAAATCGTTTCAAACATCGCCTATGCGCACATGTGTCCTTTCCACGCCCCCTAACTTAGGTTTTTAAAGAATACGCTTAATATTAGATTAAGAAGAATTAGATAGTTATCGAATACACATTAGGGAAGGTCGCCGAATGGAGGTAAACAAACTAAGTTATGCTTTCTTACTTAAAAGCCCAAATATAATTTTCTCGTACATTTTCTTGCGTTTTTTAAGGAATATTTTGCCAACTTATATAGCGATGGTATAATATTTGATCAGCTTCGTTATGAAGGAGATACCTTGCCGATAAGTAATTTTTATGTGCCGGATTTTTGATTAAAAGGACCTTCAAACCTGAAAATATTTTCAAATAAAATACCCCCAAAATAAAACACCTAGTATATCTTTGTAAAAACATATATCATATATTTATTTTCTTATAATTTTTTTAGTAGATTCATATGTATATACATTTTTCTGTTTACAGGATGACATGATGCCGCCTTGACTTTAGTGCACATGCTTGGGTAGGAGTTTCAGCTTCACAGATATCCAGTCTCGGAAAAAACGACGACGTACAGTTGCAGTTCTTCGAGGAAACAGGGACAGTGCCCGATGGTCGGGCGGCCATTTCAGCCATCCTGCGTCTAGCGGCTTGGAAGTCCACACAAGGCGATGTCCACGATGTTCCAGGATAATGTAGTATTCGGTGAAACAGGCTCAATGAAGGAGTACACTTCGAAGCGACATTTACATCCTTGCCTGGATTCCTGGGAATACAGAATATAAGAAATAGTGTTTAAAAGTAATCAATATTTAGACAATAATTTAAATTGTTAAGGACAACATGTTTTATATTCCACAATAAACTTGAATAGAAATAATAAAATTGGTTTCAATGGCATTGGGGAAGGGGAGGCGGTTAAAATATTCAATAAAAAGAGTCTAACCAAAAGCAGTTCTTTTTTTGAAGAATCAAGGATATTATACAAAAACTGGAGTAAAGAGACGCTCAGCAAGTAAATCACATATAAGTGTTATTATTTTTTTGTACAAAATATTAGGGAATATAAAAAATAACAAAATAAAACAATGGGCGTATACGTAAAATTTGCATAAAACCTTTACATTATATTATATTAATTATACGCATCGATATATTTCACTGATTCATTCATAACTCGACTAGTTCTCGGAGTATCGGAGTATGTTATACCTTCCCGATCTTGTTTCTTCGAGTACTATTATTCCCAATCAAAATAAAAAAAACCCAAATTTCACCCAATTTTTAAGATTTTTAAAAGGGGTACCATCACATTTTTTTCAAAAATCGACTAAATTTTTTTTGTTCGATTTTTTGTATCTTTGGATGCAGGTTAAAGGAGAATGAATCACTGATTCAAAAATGCCATTTCGTTTTAAAATCGGTTGCGAATTGGCTCAGATATTCGAATAAAACTGTTCTAAAGATACAAATTTTTGTTTTTTAAAATACGGAAAGTAAACATTTGTTAAAAAAATCATTTTCTCATCCTTTTTTTTAAGTTTTTAATGATATTTTCGCCATTTTGCATTCGATTTCATACCAAGATACCATTTTAGAATCAGGGCTTTATTTGCTTTATATAATAATCAATGAAATCTACTTAATCAAAGTGTAAACTTTATAAAATCGTTTCAAACATCGCCTATATGCCCATTAATCCAAATGTCGCCTCCTAACTTAGGTTTTTAAGGAATACGCTTCATAGGTATACGATGTTCAGATAGTACTCGAAGATACAAATTCGGGAAGGTATAATTTTGGCCGATTGGAGATGAATAAATCAGTTATGGGCATTTCGATAGATAAATTAAATTGTAAAATATGGAAAGGTGATATTTGTCAAGAGCTCACTTTTTAACCATTTGATAGCGTATATTTTATTCGATTTCGAACCGATTTCAAAACAAAATACCATTCATGAATCAGGGCTTCAGTCTTCTTCCATCTGCATTAAAGAATCCGAGAAAGTAAACAAAAAAAATTAAGCCGATTTTTCAAAATTTTGAAAGGGGTACCATCATGATTTTTCAAAAATCGACAAAATTTTTTTTGTTTGATTTCTTGGATCTTTGGATGCAGGCTAAAGGAGATTGAAGCCCTGATTTAAATATGGCATTTCGTTTTAAAATCGGTTGCGAATTAGCTTAAATATTCAAATAAAACTGTTCCAAAATATTGAAATTTCAGATTTTCAAAATGCAGGAAGTGGACATTTGACAAAAACTCATTTTCTTATCTTTTGCTTAAGTTTTTAAGGATATTTTTGCCATTTTGTATCCGATTTTGCACCAAGATACCATTTCGGAATCGAAACTTCATTTTTTGTCTATTGTAATCAAAGACTTCTTATTAATCGAAGTGGAAACTTCCTAAAATCGTTTCAAAAGTCGCCTGTACGCCAGAATGTCTTTTTCTTGCCCCCTAACTTAAGTTTTTAAAGAATACGCAAAATAAATATACAATAATTAGATAGTACTCGAAGATACAAATTCTGGAAGGTATAACTTTCGCTGATTGGACATGAACAAACAAAGTTATCGCTAATTCGGCTAAAGTTATCCAAATTCCAAATCACGCATAAGCCAGAATGCCCTTTTCTTATCATTTCGCTTAATTTCTAAGGATATTTTTGCCGTTTTGTATCCGATTTTGGGCCAAGATACCATTTTGAAATCAGAACTTCATTTTCTGTCTATCGTAATCGGAGACTTCTTATTAATCGAAAATGGAAACTTACTAAAATCGTTTCAAACATCGCCTATACGCCTGTATGTCCTTTTATCGCCCCATAACTTAAGTTTTAAAAGAATACGCTCTATACTAGATAGTACTCGAAGATACCAATTTGGGAAGACATAATTTTCGCCGATTGGAGATGAATAAATCAGTTATGGGCATTTCGATAGATAAATTGAATTGTAAAATATGGAAAGGTGATATTTGTCAAGAGCTCACTTTTTTAACCATTTGATAGCGTATATTTTATTCGATTTCGAACCGATTTCAAAACAAAATACCATTCATGAATCAGGGCTTCAGTCTTCTTCCATCTGCATTAAAGAATCCGAGAAAGTAAACAAAAAAAAATTAAGCCGATTTTTCAAAATTTTGAAAGGGGTACCATCATGATTTTTCAAAAATCGACAAAATTTTTTTTGTTTGATTTCTTGGATCTGTGGATGCAGGCTAAAGGAGATTGAAGCCCTGATTTAAATATGGCATTTCGTTTTAAAATCGGTTGCGAATTAGCTTAAATATTCAAATAAAACAGTTCCAAAGTATTGAAATTTCAGATTTTCAAAATACAGGAAGTGGACATTTGACAAAAACTCATTTTCTTATCTTTTGCTTAAGTTTTAAAGGATATTTTTGCCATTTTGTATCCGATATTGCACCAAGATACCATTTCGGAATCGAAACTTCATTTTTTGTCTATTGTAATCAAAGACTTCTTATTAATCGAAGTGGAAACTTCCTAAAATCGTTTCAAAAGTCGCCTGTACGCCAGTATGTCTTTTTCTTGCCCCCTAACTTAAGTTTTTAAAGAATACGCAAAATATTTAAGTTATACAATAATTAGATAGTACTCGAAGATCCAAATTCTGGAAGGTATAACTTAAATATTTTGCGTATTCTTTAAAAACTTAAGTTAGGGGTACTATCTAATTATTGTATATTTATACAATAATTAGATAGTACTCGAAGATCCAAATTCTGGAAGGTATAACTTTCGCTGATTGGGCATGAACCAACAAAGTTATCGCTAATTCGGCTAAAGTTATCCAAATTCCAAATCACGCATAAGCCAGAATGCCCTTTTCTTATCCTTTCGCTTAATTTTTAAGGGTATTTTTGCTGTTTTGTATCCGATTTTGGGCCAAGATACCATTTTGAAATCAGAACTTCATTTTCTGTCTATCGTAATCGGAGACTTCTTATTAATCGAAAATGGAAACTTACTAAAATCGTTTCAAACATCGCCTATACGCCTGTATGTCCTTTTCTCGCCCCATAACTTAAGTTTTACAATAATACGCATTATAAATATATGTTAGCTGGATAGTACTCGAAGATACCAATTTGGGAAGGTATAATTTTCGCCGATTGGAGATGAATAAATCAGTTATGGGCATTTCGATAGATAAATTGAATTGTAAAATATGGAAAGGTGATATTTGTCAAGAGCTCACTTTTTTAACCATTTGATAGCGTATATTTTATTCGATTTCGAACCGATTTCAAAACAAAATACCATTCATGAATCAGGGATTCAGTCTTCTTCCATCTGCATTAAAGAATCCGAGAAAGTAAACAAAAAAAAATTAAGCCGATTTTTCAAAATTTTGAAAGGGGTACCATCATGATTTTTCAAAAATCGACAAAATTTTTTTTGTTTGATTTCTTGGATCTTTGGATGCAGGCTAAAGGAGATTGAAGCCCTGATTTAAATATGGCATTTCGTTTTAAAATCGGTTGCGAATTAGCTTAAATATTCAAATAAAACAGTTCCAAAGTATTGAAATTTCAGATTTTCAAAATACAGGAAGTGGACATTTGACAAAAACTCATTTTCTTATCTTTTGCTTAAGTTTTAAAGGATATTTTTGCCATTTTGTATCCGATTTTGCACCAAGATACCATTTCGGAATCGAAACTTCATTTTTTGTCTATTGTAATCAAAGACTTCTTATTAATCGAAGTGGAAACTTCCTAAAATCGTTTCAAAAGTCGCCTGTACGCCAGTATGTCTTTTTCTTGCCCCCTAACTTAAGTTTTTAAAGAATACGCAAAATAAATATACAATAATTAGATAGTACTCGAAGATACAAATTCTGGAAGGTATAACTTTCGCTGATTGGACATGAACAAACAAAGTTATCGCTAATTCGGCTAAATTTATCCAAATTCCAAATCACGCATAAGCCAGAATGCCCTTTTCTTATCCTTTCGCTTAACTATTAAGGATATTTTTGCCGTTTTGTATCCGATTTTGGGCCAAGATACCATTTTGAAATCAGAACTTCATTTTCTGTCTATCGTAATCGGAGACTTCTTATTAATCGAAGGTGGAAACTTACTAAAATCGTTTCAAACATCGCCTATACGCCTGTATGTCCTTTTATCGCCCCATAACTTAAGTTTTAAAAGAATACGCATTATAAGTATATGTTAGCTAGATAGTACTCGAAGATACCAATTTGGGAAGGTATAATTTTCGCCGATTAGAGATGAATAAATCAGTTATGGGCATTTCGATAGATAAATTTAATTGTAAAATATGGAAAGGTGATATTTGTCAAGAGCTCACTTTTTTACCCATTTGATAGCGTATATTTTATTCGATTTCGAACCGATTTCAAAACAAAATACCATTCATGAATCAGGGCTTCAGTCTTCTTCCATCTGCATTAAAGAATCCGAGAAAGTAAAAAAAACAAATTAAGCCGATTTTTCAAAATTTTGAAAGGGGTACCATCATGATTTTTCAAAAATCGACAAAATTTTTTTTGTTTGATTTCTTGGATCTTTGGATGCAGGCTAAAGGAGATTGAAGCCCTGATTTAAATATGGCATTTCGTTTAAAAATCGGTTGCCAATTAGCTTAAATATTCAAATAAAACTGTTCCAAAATATTGAAATTTCAGATTTTCAAAATACAGGAAGTGGACATTTGAAACTTCATTTTTTGTCTATTGTAATCAAAGACTTTTTGATAATCAAAGTGGAAACTTCCTAAAATCGTTTCAAAAGTCGCCTGTACGCCAGTATGTCTTTTTCTTGCCACCTTACTTAAGTTTTTAAAGAATACGCATAATAAATATACAATAATTAGATAGTACTCGAAGATACAAATTCTGGAAGGTATAACTTTCGCTGATTGGACATGAACAAACAAAGTTATCGCTAATTCGGCTAAAGTTATCAAAATTCCAAATCACGCATAAGCCAGAATGCCCTTTTCTCATCCTTTTGCTCAATTTTTAAGGATATTTTTGCCATTTTGTATCCGATTTTGGGCCAAGATACCATTTTGGAATCGAAACTTCATTTGCTGTCTATTGTAATCAAAGACTTTTTAATAATCGAAGTGGAAACTTACTAAAATCTTTTCAAAAGTCGCCTGTTCGCCCGTATGTCTTTTTCTTGCCCCCTAACTTAAGTTTTAAAAGAATACGCTTTATAGATATACGATAACTAGATAGTACTCGAAAATACCAATTTGGGAAGGTATAATTTTCGCCGATTAGAGATTAGTAAATCAGTTATGGGCATTTCGATAGATAAATTGAATTGAAAAATATGGAAAGGTGATATTTGTCAAGAGCTCACTTTTTTAGCCATTTGATAGCGTATATTTTATTCGATTTCGAACCGATTTCAAAACAAAATACCATTCATGAATCAGGGCTTCAGTCTTCTTCCATCTGCATTAAAGAATCCGAGAAAGTAAACAAAAAAAATTAAGCCGATTTTTCAAAATTTTGAAAGGGGTACCATCATGATTTTTCAAAAATCGACAAAATTTTTTTTGTTTGATTTCTTGGATCTTTGGATGCAGGCTAAAGGAGATTGAAGCCCTGATTTAAATATGGCATTTCGTTTTAAAATCGGTTGCGAATTAGCTTAAATATTCAAATAAAACTGTTCCAAAATATTGAAATTTCAGATTTTCAAAATACAGGAAGTGGACATTTGACAAAAACTCATTTTCTTATCTTTTGCTTAAGTTTTAAAGGATATTTTTGCCATTTTGTATCCGATTTTGCACCCATATACCATTTCGGAATCGAAACTTCATTTTTTGTCTATTGTAATCAGAGACTTTTTGATAATCGAAGTGGAAACTTCCTAAAATCGTTTCAAAAGTCGCCTGTACGCCAATATGTCTTTTTCTTGCCCCCTAACTTAAGTTTTTAAAGAATACGCATAATAAATATACAATAATTAGATAGTACTCGAAGATACAAATTCTGGAAGGTATAACTTTCGCTAATTGGACATGAACAAACAAAGTTATCGCTAATTCGGCTAAAGTTATCCAAATTCCAAATCACGCATAAGCCAGAATGCCCTTTTCTTATCCTTTCGCTTAACTATTAAGGATATTTTTGCCGTTTTGTATCCGATTTTGGGCCAAGATACCATTTTGAAATCAGAACTTCATTTTCTGTCTATCGTAATCGGAGACTTCTTATTAATCGAAAATGGAAACTTACTAAAATCGTTTCAAACATCGCCTATACGCCTGTATGTCCTTTTATCGCCCCATAACTTAAGTTTTAAAAGAATACGCTCTATACTAGATAGTACTCGAAGATACCAATTTGGGAAGACATAATTTTCGCCGATTGGAGATGAATAAATCAGTTATGGGCATTTCGATAGATAAATTGAATTGTAAAATATGGAAAGGTGATATTTGTCAAGAGCTCACTTTTTTAACCATTTGATAGCGTATATTTTATTCGATTTCGAACCGATTTCAAAACAAAATACCATTCATGAATCAGGGCTTCAGTCTTCTTCCATCTGCATTAAAGAATCCGAGAAAGTAAACAAAAAAAAATTAAGCCGATTTTTCAAAATTTTGAAAGGGGTACCATCATGATTTTTCAAAAATCGACAAAATTTTTTTTGTTTGATTTCTTGGATCTTTGGATGCAGGCTAAAGGAGATTGAAGCCCTGATTTAAATATGGCATTTTGTTTAAAAATCGGTTGCCAATTAGCTTAAATATTCAAATAAAACTGTTCCAAAATATTGAAATTTCAGATTTTCAAAATACAGGAAGTGGACATTTGACAAAAGCTCATTTTCTTATCTTTTGCTTAAGTTTTAAAGGATATTTTTGCCATTTTGTATCCGATTTTGCACCAAGATACCATTTCGGAATCGAAACTTCATTTTTTGTCTATTGTAATCAAAGACTTTTTGATAATCGAAGTGGAAACTTCCTAAAATCGTTTCAAAAGTCGCCTGTACGCCAGTATGTCTTTTTCTTGCCCCCTAACTTAAGTTTTTAAAGAATACGCATAATAATTATACAATAATTAGATAGTACTCGAAGATACAAATTCTGGAAGGTATAACTTTCGCTGATTGGACATGAACAAACAAAGTTATCGCTAATTCGGCTAAAGTTATCCAAATTCCAAATCACGCATAAGCCAGAATGCCCTTTTCTTATCCTTTCGCTTAACTATTAAGGATATTTTTGCCGTTTTGTATCCGATTTTGGGCCAAGATACCATTTTGAAATCAGAACTTCATTTTCTGTCTATTGTAATCAAAGACTTTTTAATAATCGAAGTTGAAACTTACTAAAATCGTTTCAAACATCGCCTATACGCCTGTATGTCCTTTTCTCGAACCATAACTTAAGTTTTAAAAGAATACGCATTATAAATATATGTTAGCTAGATAGTACTCGAAGATACCAATTTGGGAAGGTATAATTTTCGCCGATTAGAGATGAATAAATCAGTTATGGGCATTTCGATAGATAAATTGAATTGTAAAATATGGAAAGGTGATATTTGTCAAGAGCTCACTTTTTTACCCATTTGATAGCGTATATTTTATTCGATTTCGAACCGATTTCAAAACAAAATACCATTCATGAATCAGGGCTTCAGTCTTCTTCCATCTGCATTAAAGAATCCGAGAAAGTAAAAAAACAAATTAAGCCGATTTTTCAAAATTTTGAAAGGGGTACCATCATGATTTTTCAAAAATCGACAAAATTTTTTTTGTTTGATTTCTTGGATCTTTGGATGCAGGCTAAAGGAGATTGAAGCCCTGATTTAAATATGGCATTTTGTTTAAAAATCGGTTGCCAATTAGCTTAAATATTCAAATAAAACTGTTCCAAAATATTGAAATTTCAGATTTTCAAAATACAGGAAGTGGACATTTGACAAAAGCTCATTTTCTTATCTTTTGCTTAAGTTTTAAAGGATATTTTTGCCATTTTGTATCCGATTTTGCACCAAGATACCATTTCGGAATCGAAACTTCATTTTTTGTCTATTGTAATCAAAGACTTTTTGATAATCGAAGTGGAAACTTCCTAAAATCGTTTCAAAAGTCGCCTGTACGCCAGTATGTCTTTTTCTTGCCCCCTAACTTAAGTTTTTAAAGAATACGCATAATAATTATACAATAATTAGATAGTACTCGAAGATACAAATTCTGGAAGGTATAACTTTCGCTGATTGGACATGAACAAACAAAGTTATCGCTAATTCGGCTAAAGTTATCCAAATTCCAAATCACGCATAAGCCAGAATGCCCTTTTCTTATCCTTTCGCTTAACTATTAAGGATATTTTTGCCGTTTTGTATCCGATTTTGGGCCAAGATACCATTTTGAAATCAGAACTTCATTTTCTGTCTATTGTAATCAAAGACTTTTTAATAATCGAAGTTGAAACTTACTAAAATCGTTTCAAACATCGCCTATACGCCTGTATGTCCTTTTCTCGAACCATAACTTAAGTTTTAAAAGAATACGCATTATAAATATATGTTAGCTAGATAGTACTCGAAGATACCAATTTGGGAAGGTATAATTTTCGCCGATTAGAGATGAATAAATCAGTTATGGGCATTTCGATAGATAAATTGAATTGTAAAATATGGAAAGGTGATATTTGTAAAGAGCTCACTTTTTTACCCATTTGATAGCGTATATTTTATTCGATTTCGAACCGATTTCAAAACAAAATACCATTCATGAATCAGGGCTTCAGTCTTCTTCCATCTGCATTAAAAAAATCCGAGAAAGTAAAAAAAACAAATTAAGCCGATTTTTCAAAATTTTGAAAGGGGTACCATCATGATTTTTCAAAAATCGACAAAATTTTTTTTGTTTGATTTCTTGGATCTTTGGATGCAGGCTAAAGGAGATTGAAGCCCTGATTTAAATATGGCATTTCGTTTAAAAATCGGTTGCCAATTAGCTTAAATATTCAAATAAAACTGTTCCAAAATATTGAAATTTCAGATTTTCAAAATACAGGAAGTGGACATTTGACAAAAGCTCATTTTCTTATCTTTTGCTTAAGTTTTAAAGGATATTTTTGCCATTTTGTATCCGATTTTGCACCAAGATACCATTTCGGAATCGAAACTTCATTTTTTGTCTATTGTAATCAAAGACTTTTTGATAATCGAAGTGGAAACTTCCTAAAATCGTTTCAAAAGTCGCCTGTACGCCAGTATGTCTTTTTCTTGCCCCCTAACTTAAGTTTTTAAAGAATACGCATAATAATTATACAATAATTAGATAGTACTCGAAGATACAAATTCTGGAAGGTATAACTTTCGCTGATTGGACATGAACAAACAAAGTTATCGCTAATTCGGCTAAAGTTATCCAAATTCCAAATCACGCATAAGCCAGAATGCCCTTTTCTTATCCTTTCGCTTAACTATTAAGGATATTTTTGCCGTTTTGTATCCGATTTTGGGCCAAGATACCATTTTGAAATCAGAACTTCATTTTCTGTCTATTGTAATCAAAGACTTTTTAATAATCGAAGTTGAAACTTACTAAAATCGTTTCAAACATCGCCTATACGCCTGTATGTCCTTTTCTCGAACCATAACTTAAGTTTTAAAAGAATACGCATTATAAATATATGTTAGCTAGATAGTACTCGAAGATACCAATTTGGGAAGGTATAATTTTCGCCGATTAGAGATGAATAAATCAGTTATGGGCATTTCGATAGATAAATTGAATTGTAAAATATGGAAAGGTGATATTTGTAAAGAGCTCACTTTTTTACCCATTTGATAGCGTATATTTTATTCGATTTCGAACCGATTTCAAAACAAAATACCATTCATGAATCAGGGCTTCAGTCTTCTTCCATCTGCATTAAAGAATCCGAGAAAGTAAACAAAAAAAAATTAAGCCGATTTTTCAAAATTTTGAAAGGGGTACCATCATGATTTTTCAAAAATCGACAAAATTTTTTTTGTTTGATTTCTTGGATCTTTGGATGCAGGCTAAAGGAGATTGAAGCCCTGATTTAAATATGGCATTTCGTTTAAAAATCGGTTGCCAATTAGCTTAAATATTCAAATAAAACTGTTCCAAAATATTGAAATTTCAGATTTTCAAAATACAGGAAGTGGACATTTGACAAAAGCTCATTTTCTTATCTTTTGCTTAAGTTTTAAAGGATATTTTTGCCATTTTGTATCCGATTTTGCACCAAGATACCATTTCGGAATCGAAACTTCATTTTTTGTCTATTGTAATCAAAGACTTTTTGATAATCGAAGTGGAAACTTCCTAAAATCGTTTCAAAAGTCGCCTGTACGCCAGTATGTCTTTTTCTTGCCCCCTAACTTAAGTTTTTAAAGAATACGCATAATAATTATACAATAATTAGATAGTACTCGAAGATACAAATTCTGGAAGGTATAACTTTCGCTGATTGGACATGAACAAACAAAGTTATCGCTAATTCGGCTAAAGTTATCCAAATTCCAAATCACGCATAAGCCAGAATGCCCTTTTCTTATCCTTTCGCTTAACTATTAAGGATATTTTTGCCGTTTTGTATCCGATTTTGGGCCAAGATACCATTTTGAAATCAGAACTTCATTTTCTGTCTATTGTAATCAAAGACTTTTTAATAATCGAAGTTGAAACTTACTAAAATCGTTTCAAACATCGCCTATACGCCTGTATGTCCTTTTCTCGAACCATAACTTAAGTTTTAAAAGAATACGCATTATAAATATATGTTAGCTAGATAGTACTCGAAGATACCAATTTGGGAAGGTATAATTTTCGCCGATTAGAGATGAATAAATCAGTTATGGGCATTTCGATAGATAAATTGAATTGTAAAATATGGAAAGGTGATATTTGTCAAGAGCTCACTTTTTTACCCATTTGATAGCGTATATTTTATTCGATTTCGAACCGATTTCAAAACAAAATACCATTCATGAATCAGGGCTTCAGTCTTCTTCCATCTGCATTAAAGAATCCGAGAAAGTAAAAAAACAAATTAAGCCGTTTTTTCAAAATTTTGAAAGGGGTACCATCATGATTTTTCAAAAATCGACAAAATTTTTTTTGTTTGATTTCTTGGATCTTTGGATGCAGGCTAAAGGAGATTGAAGCCCTGATTTAAATATGGCATTTTGTTTAAAAATCGGTTGCCAATTAGCTTAAATATTCAAATAAAACTGTTCCAAAATATTGAAATTTCAGATTTTCAAAATACAGGAAGTGGACATTTGACAAAAGCTCATTTTCTTATCTTTTGCTTAAGTTTTAAAGGATATTTTTGCCATTTTGTATCCGATTTTGCACCAAGATACCATTTCGGAATCGAAACTTCATTTTTTGTCTATTGTAATCAAAGACTTTTTGATAATCGAAGTGGAAACTTCCTAAAATCGTTTCAAAAGTCGCCTGTACGCCAGTATGTCTTTTTCTTGCCCCCTAACTTAAGTTTTTAAAGAATACGCATAATAATTATACAATAATTAGATAGTACTCGAAGATACAAATTCTGGAAGGTATAACTTTCGCTGATTGGACATGAACAAACAAAGTTATCGCTAATTCGGCTAAAGTTATCCAAATTCCAAATCACGCATAAGCCAGAATGCCCTTTTCTTATCCTTTCGCTTAACTATTAAGGATATTTTTGCCGTTTTGTATCCGATTTTGGGCCAAGATACCATTTTGAAATCAGAACTTCATTTTCTGTCTATTGTAATCAAAGACTTTTTAATAATCGAAGTTGAAACTTACTAAAATCGTTTCAAACATCGCCTATACGCCTGTATGTCCTTTTCTCGAACCATAACTTAAGTTTTAAAAGAATACGCATTATAAATATATGTTAGCTAGATAGTACTCGAAGATACCAATTTGGGAAGGTATAATTTTCGCCGATTAGAGATGAATAAATCAGTTATGGGCATTTCGATAGATAAATTGAATTGTAAAATATGGAAAGGTGATATTTGTAAAGAGCTCACTTTTTTACCCATTTGATAGCGTATATTTTATTCGATTTCGAACCGATTTCAAAACAAAATACCATTCATGAATCAGGGCTTCAGTCTTCTTCCATCTGCATTAAAAAATCCGAGAAAGTAAAAAAAACAAATTAAGCCGATTTTTCAAAATTTTGAAAGGGGTACCATCATGATTTTTCAAAAATCGACAAAATTTTTTTTGTTTGATTTCTTGGATCTTTGGATGCAGGCTAAAGGAGATTGAAGCCCTGATTTAAATATGGCATTTCGTTTAAAAATCGGTTGCCAATTAGCTTAAATATTCAAATAAAACTGTTCCAAAATATTGAAATTTCAGATTTTCAAAATACAGGAAGTGGACATTTGACAAAAGCTCATTTTCTTATCTTTTGCTTAAGTTTTAAAGGATATTTTTGCCATTTTGTATCCGATTTTGCACCAAGATACCATTTCGGAATCGAAACTTAATTTGCTGTCGATTGTATTCAAAGACTTTTTAATAATCGAAGTGGAAACTTCCTAAAATCGATTCAAAAATTGCCTGTATGCCAGTATGTCTTTTTCCTGCCCCTAACTTAAGTTTTTAAAGAATACGCAAAATAAATATACAATAATTAGATAGTACTCGAAGATACAAATTCTGGAAGGTATAACTTTCGCTGATTGGACATGAACAAACAAAGTTATCGCTAATTCGGCTAAAGTTATCAAAATTCGAAATCACGCATAAGCCAGAATGCCCTTTTCTTATCCTTTTGCTTAATTTTAAAGTATATTTTTGCCATTTTGTATCTGATTTCGAACAAAGATACCATTTCGGAATCGAAACTTCATTTTTTGTCTATTGTAATCAGAGACTTTTTGATAATCGAAGTGGAAACTTCCTAAAATCGTTTCAAAAGTCGCCTGTACGCCAATATGTCTTTTTCTTGCCCCCTAACTTAAGTTTTTAAAGAATACGCATAATAAATATACAATAATTAGATAGTACTCGAAGATACAAATTCTGGAAGGTATAACTTTCGCTAATTGGACATGAACAAACAAAGTTATCGCTAATTCGGCTAAAGTTATCCAAATTCCAAATCACGCATAAGCCAGAATGCCCTTTTCTTATCGTTTCGCTTAACTATTAAGGATATTTTTGCCGTTTTGTATCCGATTTTGGGCCAAGATACCATTTTGAAATCAGAACTTAATTTTCTGTCTATCGTAATCAGAGACTTCTTATTAATCGAAGTGGAAACTTACTAAAATCGTTTCAAACATCGCCTATACGCCTGTATGTCCTTTTCTCGACCCATTACTTAAGTTTTAAACGAATACGCTTTATAGATATACGATAACTAGATAGTACTCCAAGATACCAATTTGGGAAGGTATAATTTTCGCCGATTAGAGATGAATAAATCAGTTATGGGCATTTCGATAGATAAATTTAATTGTAAAATATGGAAAGGTGATATTTGTCAAGAGCTCACTTTTTTACCCATTTGATAGCGTATATTTTATTCGATTTCGAACCGATTTCAAAACAAAATACCATTCATGAATCAGGGCTTCAGTCTTCTTCCATCTGCATTAAAGAATCCGAGAAAGTAAAAAAAACAAATTAAGCCGATTTTTCAAAATTTTGAAAGGGGTACCATCATGATTTTTCAAAAATCGACAAAATTTTTTTTGTTTGATTTCTTGGATCTTTGGATGCAGGCTAAAGGAGATTGAAGCCCTGATTTAAATATTGCATTTCGTTTAAAAATCGGTTGCCAATTAGCTTAAATATTCAAATAAAACTGTTCAAAAATATTGAAATTTCAGATTTTCAAAATACAGGAAGTGGACATTTGACAAAAACTCATTTTCTTATCTTTTGCTTAAGTTTTAAAGGATATTTTTGCCATTTTGTATCCGATTTTGCACCAAGATACCATTTCGGAATCGAAACTTCATTTTTTGTCTATTGTAATCAAAGACTTTTTGATAATCAAAGTGGAAACTTCCTAAAATCGTTTCAAAAGTCGCCTGTACGCCAGTATGTCTTTTTCTTGCCCCCTAACTTCAGTTTTTAAAGAATACGCAAAATAAATATACAATAATTAGATAGTACTCGAAGATGTAAATTCTGGAAGGTATAACTTTCGCTGATTGGACATGAACAAACAAAGTTATCGCTAATTCGGCTAAAGTTATCCAAATTCCAAATCATGCATAAGCCAGAATGCCCTTTTCTTATCCTTTCGCTTAATTTTTAATGATATTTTTGCCGTTTTGTATCCGATTTTGGGCCAAGATACCATTTTGAAATCAGAACTTCATTTTCTGTCTATCGTAATCAGAGACTTCTTATTAATCGAAGTGGAAACTTCCTAAAATCGTTTCAAAAATTGCCTATATGCCAGTATGTCTTTTTCTTGCCCCTAACTTAAGTTTTTAAAGAATACGCAAAATAAATATACAATAATTAGATAGTACTCGAAGATACAAATTCTGGAAGGTATAACTTTCGCTGATTGGACATGAACAAACAAAGTTATCGCTAATTCGGCTAAAGTTATCCAAATTCCAAATCACGCATAAGCCAGAATGCCCTTTTCTTATCCTTTCGCTTAATTTTTAAGGATATTTTTGCCGTTTTGTATCCGATTTTGGGCCAAGATACCATTTTGAAATCAGAACTTCATTTTCTGTCTATCGTAATCAGAGACTTCTTATTAATCGAAGTGGAAACTTCCTAAAATCGTTTCAAAAATTGCCTATATGCCAGTATGTCTTTTTCTTGCCCCTAACTTAAGTTTTTAAAGAATACGCAAAATAAATATACAATAATTAGATAGTACTCGAAGATACAAATTCTGGAAGGTATAACTTTCGCTGATTGGACATGAACAAACAAAGTTATCGCTAATTCGGCTAAAGTTATCCAAATTCCAAATCACGCATAAGCCAGAATGCCCTTTTCTTATCCTTTCGCTTAATTTTTAAGGATATTTTTGCCGTTTTGTATCCGATTTTGGGCCAAGATACCATTTTGAAATCAGAACTTCATTTTCTGTCTATTGTAATCAAAGACTTTTTAATAATCGAAGTTGAAACTTACTAAAATCGTTTCAAACATCGCCTATACGCCTGTATGTCCTTTTCTCGAACCATAACTTAAGTTTTAAAAGAATACGCATTATAAATATATGTTAGCTAGATAGTACTCGAAGATACCAATTTGGGAAGGTATAATTTTCGCCGATTAGAGATGAATAAATCAGTTATGGGCATTTCGATAGATAAATTGAATTGTAAAATATGGAAAGGTGATATTTGTAAAGAGCTCACTTTTTTACCCATTTGATAGCGTATATTTTATTCGATTTCGAACCGATTTCAAAACAAAATACCATTCATGAATCAGGGCTTCAGTCTTCTTCCATCTGCATTAAAAAAATCCGAGAAAGTAAAAAAAACAAATTAAGCCGATTTTTCAAAATTTTGAAAGGGGTACCATCATGATTTTTCAAAAATCGACAAAATTTTTTTTGTTTGATTTCTTGGATCTTTGGATGCAGACTAAAGGAGATTGAAGCCCTGATTTAAATATGGCATTTCGTTTAAAAATCGGTTGCCAATTAGCTTAAATATTCAAATAAAACTGTTCAAAAATATTGAAATTTCAGATTTTCAAAATACAGGAAGTGGACATTTGACAAAAACTCATTTTCTTATCTTTTGCTTAAGTTTTAAAGGATATTTTTGCCATTTTGTATCCGATTTTGCACCAAGATACCATTTCGGAATCAGAACTTCATTTTCTGTCTATCGTAATCAGAGACTTCTTATTAATCGAAGTGGAAACTTCCTAAAATCGTTTCAAAAATTGCCTATATGCCAGTATGTCTTTTTCTTGCCCCTAACTTAAGTTTTTAAAGAATACGCAAAATAAATATACAATAATTAGATAGTACTCGAAGATACAAATTCTGGAAGGTATAACTTTCGCTGATTGGACATGAACAAACAAAGTTATCGCTAATTCGGCTAAAGTTATCCAAATTCCAAATCACGCATAAGCCAGAATGCCCTTTTCTTATCCTTTCGCTTAACTATTAAGGATATTTTTGCCGTTTTGTATCCGATTTTGGGCCAAGATACCATTTTGAAATCAGAACTTCATTTTCTGTCTATTGTAATCAAAGACTTTTTAATAATCGAAGTGGAAACTTACTAAAATCGTTTCAAACATCGCCTATACGCCTGTATGTCCTTTTCTCGCCCCATAACTTAAGTTTTAAAAGAATACGCATTATAAATATATGTTAGCTAGATAGTACTCGAAGATACCAATTTGGGAAGGTATAATTTTCGCCGATTGGAGATGAATAAATCAGTTATGGGCATTTCGATAGATAAATTAAATTGTAAAATATGGAAAGGTGATATTTGTCAAGAGCTCACTTTTTAACCATTTGATAGCGTATATTTTATTCGATTTCGAACCGATTTCAAAACAAAATACCATTCATGAATCAGGGCTTCAGTCTTCTTCCATCTGCATTAAAGAATCCGAGAAAGTAAACAAAACAAATTAAGCCGATTTTTCAAAATTTTGAAAGGGGTACCATCATGATTTTTCAAAAATCGACAAAATTTTTTTTGTTTGATTTCTTGGATCTTTGGATGCAGGCTAAAGGAGATTGAAGCCCTGATTTAAATATGGCATTTCGTTTAAAAATCGGTTGCCAATTAGCTTAAATATTCAAATAAAACTGTTCAAAAATATTGAAATTTCAGATTTTCAAAATACAGGAAGTGGACATTTGACAAAAACTCATTTTCTTATCTTTTGCTTAAGTTTTAAAGGATATTTTTGCCATTTTGTATCCGATTTTGCACCAAGATACCATTTCGGAATCGAAACTTCATTTTTTGTCTATTGTAATCAAAGACTTTTTGATAATCAAAGTGGAAACTTCCTAAAATCGTTTCAAAAGTCGCCTGTACGCCAGTATGTCTTTTTCTTGCCCCCCAACTTAAGTTTTTAAAGAATACGCATAATAAATATACAATAATTAGATAGTACTCGAAGATACAAATTCTGGAAGGTATAACTTTCGCTGATTGGACATGAACAAACAAAGTTATCGCTAATTCGGCTAAAGTTATCCAAATTCCAAATCACGCATAAGCCAGAATGCCCTTTTCTTATCCTTTCGCTTAATTTTTAAGGATATTTTTGCCGTTTTGTATCCGATTTTGGGCCAAGATACCATTTTGAAATCAGAACTTCATTTTCTGTCTATCGTAATCAGAGACTTCATATTAATCGAAGTGGAAACTTCCTAAAATCGTTTCAAAAATTGCCTATATGCCAGTATGTCTTTTTCTTGCCCCTAACTTAAGTTTTTAAAGAATACGCAAAATAAATATACAATAATTAGATAGTACTCGAAGATACAAATTCTGGAAGGTATAACTTTCGCTGATTGGACATGAACAAACAAAGTTATCGCTAATTCGGCTAAAGTTATCCAAATTCCAAATCACGCATAAGCCAGAATGCCCTTTTCTTATCCTTTCGCTTAACTATTAAGGATATTTTTGCCGTTTTGTATCCGATTTTGGGCCAAGATACCATTTTAAAATCAGAACTTCATTTTCAGTCTATTGTAATCAAAGACTTTTTAATAATCGAAGTGGAAACTTACTAAAATCGTTTCAAACATCGCCTATACGCCTGTATGTCCTTTTCTCGCCCCATAACTTAAGTTTTAAAAGAATACGCATTATAAATATATGTTAGCTAGATAGTACTCGAAGATACCAATTTGGGAAGGTATAATTTTCGCCGATTAGAGATGAATAAATCAGTTATGGGCATTTCGATAGATAAATTGAATTGTAAAATATGGAAAGGTGATATTTGTAAAGAGCTCACTTTTTTACCCATTTGATAGCGTATATTTTATTCGATTTCGAACCGATTTCAAAACAAAATACCATTCATGAATCAGGGCTTCAGTCTTCTTCCATCTGCATTAAAGAATCCGAGAAAGTAAACAAAACAAATTAAGCCGATTTTTCAAAATTTTGAAAGGGGTACCATCATGATTTTTCAAAAATCGACAAAATTTTTTTTGTTTGATTTCTTGGATCTTTGGATGCAGGCTAAAGGAGATTGAAGCCCTGATTTAAATATGGCATTTCGTTTAAAAATCGGTTGCCAATTAGCTTAAATATTCAAATAAAACTGTTCAAAAATATTGAAATTTCAGATTTTCAAAATACAGGAAGTGGACATTTGACAAAAACTCATTTTCTTATCCTTTGCTTAAGTTTTAAAGGATATTTTTGCCATTTTGTATCCGATTTTGCTCCAAGATACCATTTCGGAATCGAAACTTCATTTTTTGTCTATTGTAATCAAAGACTTTTTGATAATCAAAGTGGAAACTTCCTAAAATCGTTTCAAAAGTCGCCTGTACGCCAGTATGTCTTTTTCTTGCCCCCTAACTTAAGTTTTTAAAGAATACGCAAAATAAATATACAATAATTAGATAGTATTTGAAGATGCAAATTCTGGAAGGTATAACTTTCGCTGATTGGACATGAACAAACAAAGTTATCGCTAATTCGGCTAAAGTTATCCAAATTCCAAATCACGCATAAGCCAGAATGCCCTTTTCTTATCCTTTCGCTTAATTTTTAAGGATATTTTTGCCGTTTTGTATCCGATTTTGGGCCAAGATACCATTTTGAAATCAGAACTTCATTTTCTGTCTATCGTAATCAGAGACTTCATATTAATCGAAGTGGAAACTTCCTAAAATCGTTTCAAAAATTGCCTATATGCCAGTATGTCTTTTTCTTGCCCCTAACCTAAGTTTTTAAAGAATACGCAAAATAAATATACAATAATTAGATAGTACTCGAAGATACAAATTCTGGAAGGTATAACTTTCGCTGATTGGACATGAACAAACAAAGTTATCGCTAATTCGGCTAAAGTTATCCAAATTCCAAATCACGCATAAGCCAGAATGCCCTTTTCTTATCCTTTCGCTTAACTATTAAGGATATTTTTGCCGTTTTGTATCCGATTTTGGGCCAAGATACCATTTTGAAATCAGAACTTCATTTTCTGTCTATTGTAATCAAAGACTTTTTAATAATCGAAGTGGAAACTTACTAAAATCGTTTCAAACATCGCCTATACGCCTGTATGTCCTTTTCTCGCCCCATAACTTAAGTTTTAAAAGAATACGCATTATAAATATATGTTAGCTAGATAGTACTCGAAGATACCAATTTGGGAAGGTATAATTTTCGCCGATTAGAGATGAATAAATCAGTTATGGGCATTTCGATAGATAAATTGAATTGTAAAATATGGAAAGGTGATATTTGTAAAGAGCTCACTTTTTTACCCATTTGATAGCGTATATTTTATTCGATTTCGAACCGATTTCAAAACAAAATACCATTCATGAATCAGGGCTTCAGTCTTCTTCCATCTGCATTAAAGAATCCGAGAAAGTAAAAAAAACAAATTAAGCCGATTTTTCAAAATTTTGAAAGGGGAAAGGGGTGATTTTTCAAAAATCGACAAAATTTTTTTTGTTTGATTTCTTGGATCTTTGGATGCAGGCTAAAGGAGATTGAAGCCCTGATTTAAATATGGCATTTCGTTCAAAAATCGGTTGCCAATTAGCTTAAATATTCAAATAAAACTGTTCAAAAATATTGCAATTTCAGATTTTCAAAATACAGGAAGTGGACATTTGACAAAAACTCATTTTCTTATCTTTTGCTTAAGTTTTAAAGGATATTTTTGCCATTTTGTATCCGATTTTGCACCAAGATACCATTTCGGAATCGAAACTTCATTTTTTGTCTATTGTAATCAAAGACTTTTTGATAATCAAAGTGGAAACTTCCTAAAATCGTTTCAAAAGTCGCCTGTACGCCAGTATGTCTTTTTCTTGCCCCCTAACTTAAGTTTTTAAAGAATACGCAAAATAAATATACAATAATTAGATAGTACTCGAAGATGCAAATTCTGGAAGGTATAACTTTCGCTGATTGGACATGAACAAACAAAGTTATCGCTAATTCGGCTAAAGTTATCCAAATTCCAAATCACGCATAAGCCAGAATGCCCTTTTCTTATCCTTTCGCTTAATTTTTAAGGATATTTTTGCCGTTTTGTATCCGATTTTGGGCCAAGATACCATTTTGAAATCAGAACTTCATTTTCTGTCTATTGTAATCAAAGACTTTTTAATAATCGAAGTGGAAACTTACTAAAATCGTTTCAAACATCGCCTATACGCCTGTATGTCCTTTTCTCGCCCCATAACTTAAGTTTTAAAAGAATACGCATTATAAATATATGTTAGCTAGATAGTACTCGAAGATACCAATTTGGGAAGGTATTATTTTCGCCGATTAGAGATGAATAAATCAGTTATGGGCATTTCGATAGATAAATTGAATTGTAAAATATGGAAAGGTGATATTTGTAAAGAGCTCACTTTTTTACCCATTTGATAGCGTATATTTTATTCGATTTCGAACCGATTTCAAAACAAAATACCATTCATGAATCAGGGCTTCAGTCTTCTTCCATCTGCATTAAAGAATCCGAGAAAGTAAAAAAAACAAATTAAGCCGATTTTTCAAAATTTTGAAAGGGGTACCATCATGATTTTTCAAAAATCGACAAAATTTTTTTTGTTTGATTTCTTGGATCTTTGGATGCAGGCTAAAGGAGATTGAAGCCCTGATTTAAATATGGCATTTCGTTTAAAAATCGGTTGCCAATTAGCTTAAATATTCAAATAAAACTGTTCAAAAATATTGCAATTTCAGATTTTCAAAATACAGGAAGTGGACATTTGACAAAAACTCATTTTCTTATCTTTTGCTTAAGTTTTAAAGGATATTTTTGCCATTTTGTATCCGATTTTGCACCAAGATACCATATCGGAATCGAAACTTCATTTTTTGTCTATTGTAATCAAAGACTTTTTGATAATCAAAGTGGAAACTTCCTAAAATCGTTTCAAAAGTCGCCTGTACGCCAGTATGTCTTTTTCTTGCCCCCTAACTTAAGTTTTTAAAGAATACGCAAAATAAATATACAATAATTAGATAGTACTCGAAGATGCAAATTCTGGAAGGTATAACTTTCGCTGATTGGACATGAACAAACAAAGTTATCGCTAATTCGGCTAAAGTTATCCAAATTCCAAATCACGCATAAGCCAGAATGCCCTTTTCTTATCCTTTCGCTTAATTTTTAAGGATATTTTTGCCGTTTTGTATCCGATTTTGGGCCAAGATACCATTTTGAAATCAGAACTTCATTTTCTGTCTATCGTAATCAGAGACTTCATATTAATCGAAGTGGAAACTTCCTAAAATCGTTTCAAAAATTGCCTATATGCCAGTATGTCTTTTTCTTGCCCCTAACCTAAGTTTTTAAAGAATACGCAAAATAAATATACAATAATTAGATAGTACTCGAAGATACAAATTCTGGAAGGTATAACTTTCGCTGATTGGACATGAACAAACAAAGTTATCGCTAATTCGGCTAAAGTTATCCAAATTCCAAATCACGCATAAGCCAGAATGCCCTTTTCTTATCCTTTCGCTTAACTATTAAGGATATTTTTGCCGTTTTGTATCCGATTTTGGGCCAAGATACCATTTTGAAATCAGAACTTCATTTTCTGTCTATTGTAATCAAAGACTTTTTAATAATCGAAGTGGAAACTTACTAAAATCGTTTCAAACATCGCCTATACGCCTGTATGTCCTTTTCTCGCCCCATAACTTAAGTTTTAAAAGAATACGCATTATAAATATATGTTAGCTAGATAGTACTCGAAGATACCAATTTGGAAAGGTATAATTTTCGCCGCTTAGAGATGAATAAATCAGTTATGGGCATTTCGATAGATAAATTTAATTGTAAAATATGGAAAGGTGATATTTGTCAAGAGCTCACTTTTTTACCCATTTGATAGCGTATATTTTATTCGATTTCGAACCGATTTCAAAACAAAATACCATTCATGAATCAGGGCTTCAGTCTTCTTCCATCTGCATTAAAGAATCCGAGAAAGTAAAAAAAACAAATTAAGCCGATTTTTCAAAATTTTGAAAGGGGAAAGGGGTGATTTTTCAAAAATCGACAAAATTTTTTTTGTTTGATTTCTTGGATCTTTGGATGCAGGCTAAAGGAGATTGAAGCCCTGATTTAAATATGGCATTTCGTTCAAAAATCGGTTGCCAATTAGCTTAAATATTCAAATAAAACTGTTCAAAAATATTGCAATTTCAGATTTTCAAAATACAGGAAGTGGACATTTGACAAAAACTCATTTTCTTATCTTTTGCTTAAGTTTTAAAGGATATTTTTGCCATTTTGTATCCGATTTTGCACCAAGATACCATTTCGGAATCGAAACTTCATTTTTTGTCTATTGTAATCAAAGACTTTTTGATAATCAAAGTGGAAACTTCCTAAAATCGTTTCAAAAGTCGCCTGTACGCCAGTATGTCTTTTTCTTGCCCCCTAACTTAAGTTTTTAAAGAATACGCAAAATAAATATACAATAATTAGATAGTACTCGAAGATGCAAATTCTGGAAGGTATAACTTTCGCTGATTGGACATGAACAAACAAAGTTATCGCTAATTCGGCTAAAGTTATCCAAATTCCAAATCACGCATAAGCCAGAATGCCCTTTTCTTATCCTTTCGCTTAATTTTTAAGGATATTTTTGCCGTTTTGTATCCGATTTTGGGCCAAGATACCATTTTGAAATCAGAACTTCATTTTCTGTCTATTGTAATCAAAGACTTTTTAATAATCGAAGTGGAAACTTACTAAAATCGTTTCAAACATCGCCTATACGCCTGTATGTCCTTTTCTCGCCCCATAACTTAAGTTTTAAAAGAATACGCATTATAAATATATGTTAGCTAGATAGTACTCGAAGATACCAATTTGGGAAGGTATAATTTTCGCCGATTAGAGATGAATAAATCAGTTATGGGCATTTCGATAGATAAATTGAATTGTAAAATATGGAAAGGTGATATTTGTAAAGAGCTCACTTTTTTACCCATTTGATAGCGTATATTTTATTCGATTTCGAACCGATTTCAAAACAAAATACCATTCATGAATCAGGGCTTCAGTCTTCTTCCATCTGCATTAAAGAATCCGAGAAAGTAAAAAAAACAAATTAAGCCGATTTTTCAAAATTTTGAAAGGGGTACCATCATGATTTTTCAAAAATCGACAAAATTTTTTTTGTTTGATTTCTTGGATCTTTGGATGCAGGCTAAAGGAGATTGAAGCCCTGATTTAAATATGGCATTTCGTTTAAAAATCGGTTGCCAATTAGCTTAAATATTCAAATAAAACTGTTCAAAAATATTGCAATTTCAGATTTTCAAAATACAGGAAGTGGACATTTGACAAAAACTCATTTTCTTATCTTTTGCTTAAGTTTTAAAGGATATTTTTGCCATTTTGTATCCGATTTTGCACCAAGATACCATATCGGAATCGAAACTTCATTTTTTGTCTATTGTAATCAAAGACTTTTTGATAATCAAAGTGGAAACTTCCTAAAATCGTTTCAAAAGTCGCCTGTACGCCAGTATGTCTTTTTCTTGCCCCCTAACTTAAGTTTTTAAAGAATACGCAAAATAAATATACAATAATTAGATAGTACTCGAAGATGCAAATTCTGGAAGGTATAACTTTCGCTGATTGGACATGAACAAACAAAGTTATCGCTAATTCGGCTAAAGTTATCCAAATTCCAAATCACGCATAAGCCAGAATGCCCTTTTCTTATCCTTTCGCTTAATTTTTAAGGATATTTTTGCCGTTTTGTATCCGATTTTGGGCCAAGATACCATTTTGAAATCAGAACTTCATTTTCTGTCTATCGTAATCAGAGACTTCTTATTAATCAAAGTGGAAACTTCCTAAAATCGTTTCAAAAATTGCCTATATGCCAGTATGTCTTTTTCTTGCCCCTAACTTAAGTTTTTAAAGAATACGCATAATAAATATACAATAATTAGATAGTACTCGAAGATACAAATTCTGGAAGGTATAACTTTCGCTGATTGGACATGAACAAACAAAGTTATCGCTAATTCGGCTAAAGTTATCCAAATTCCAAATCACGCATAAGCCAGAATGCCCTTTTCTTATCCTTTCGCTTAACTATTAAGGATATTTTTGCCGTTTTGTATCCGATTTTGGGCCAAGATACCATTTTGAAATCAGAACTTCATTTTCTGTCTATCGTAATCAGAGACTTCTTATTAATCGAAGTGGAAACTTCCTAAAATCGTTTCAAAAATTGCCTATATGCCAGTATGTCTTTTTCTTGCCCCTAACTTAAGTTTTTAAAGAATACGCAAAATAAATATACAATAATTAGATAGTACTCGAAGATACAAATTCTGGAAGGTATAACTTTCGCTGATTGGACATGAACAAACAAAGTTATCGCTAATTCGGCTAAAGTTATCCAAATTCCAAATCACGCATAAGCCAGAATGCCCTTTTCTTATCCTTTCGCTTAACTATTAAGGATATTTTTGCCGTTTTGTATCCGATTTTGGGCCAAGATACCATTTTGAAATCAGAACTTCATTTTCTGTCTATTGTAATCAAAGACTTTTTAATAATCGAAGTGGAAACTTACTAAAATCGTTTCAAACATCGCCTATACGCCTGTATGTCCTTTTCTCGCCCCATAACTTAAGTTTTAAAAGAATACGCATTATAAATATATGTTAGCTAGATAGTACTCGAAGATACCAATTTGGGAAGGTATAATTTTCGCCGATTAGAGATGAATAAATCAGTTATGGGCATTTCGATAGATAAATTGAATTGTAAAATATGGAAAGGTGATATTTGTAAAGAGCTCACTTTTTTACCCATTTGATAGCGTATATTTTATTCGATTTCGAACCGATTTCAAAACAAAATACCATTCATGAATCAGGGCTTCAGTCTTCTTCCATCTGCATTAAAAAATCCGAGAAAGTAAAAAAAACAAATTAAGCCGATTTTTCAAAATTTTGAAAGGGGTACCATCATGATTTTTCAAAAATCGACAAAATTTTTTTTGTTTGATTTCTTGGATCTTTGGATGCAGACTAAAGGAGATTGAAGCCCTGATTTAAATATGGCATTTCGTTTAAAAATCGGTTGCCAATTAGCTTAAATATTCAAATAAAACTGTTCAAAAATATTGAAATTTCAGATTTTCAAAATACAGGAAGTGGACATTTGACAAAAACTCATTTTCTTATCTTTTGCTTAAGTTTTAAAGGATATTTTTGCCATTTTGTATCCGATTTTGCACCAAGATACCATTTCGGAATCGAAACTTCATTTTTTGTCTATTGTAATCAAAGACTTTTTGATCATCGAAGTGGAAACTTCCTAAAATCGTTTCAAAAGTCGCCTGTACGCCAGTATGTCTTTTTCTTGCCCCCTAACTTAAGTTTTTAAAGAATACGCATAATAAATATACAATAATTAGATAGTACTCGAAGATACAAATTCTGGAAGGTATAACTTTCGCTGATTGGACATGAACAAACAAAGTTATCGCTAATTCGGCTAAAGTTATCCAAATTCCAAATCACGCATAAGCCAGAATGCCCTTTTCTTATCCTTTCGCTTAATTTTTAAGGATATTTTTGCCGTTTTGTATCCGATTTTGGGCCAAGATACCATTTTGAAATCAGAACTTCATTTTCTGTCTATTGTAATCAAAGACTTTTTAATAATCGAAGTGGAAACTTACTAAAATCGTTTCAAAAATTGCCTATATGCCAGTATGTCTTTTTCTTGCCCCTAACCTAAGTTTTTAAAGAATACGCAAAATAAATATACAATAATTAGATAGTACTCGAAGATACAAATTCTGGAAGGTATAACTTTCGCTGATTGGACATGAACAAACAAAGTTATCGCTAATTCGGCTAAAGTTATCCAAATTCCAAATCACGCATAAGCCAGAATGCCCTTTTCTTATCCTTTCGCTTAACTATTAAGGATATTTTTGCCGTTTTGTATCCGATTTTGGGCCAAGATACCATTTTGAAATCAGAACTTCATTTTCTGTCTATCGTAATCAGAGACTTCTTATTAATCGAAGTGGAAACTTCCTAAAATCGTTTCAAAAATTGCCTATATGCCAGTATGTCTTTTTCTTGCCCCTAACTTAAGTTTTTAAAGAATACGCAAAATAAATATACAATAATTAGATAGTACTCGAAGATACAAATTCTGGAAGGTATAACTTTCGCTGATTGGACATGAACAAACAAAGTTATCGCTAATTCGGCTAAAGTTATCCAAATTCCAAATCACGCATAAGCCAGAATGCCCTTTTCTTATCCTTTCGCTTAACTATTAAGGATATTTTTGCCGTTTTGTATCCGATTTTGGGCCAAGATACCATTTTGAAATCAGAACTTCATTTTCTGTCTATTGTAATCAAAGACTTTTTAATAATCGAAGTTGAAACTTACTAAAATCGTTTCAAACATCGCCTATACGCCTGTATGTCCTTTTCTCGAACCATAACTTAAGTTTTAAAAGAATACGCATTATAAATATATGTTAGCTAGATAGTACTCGAAGATACCAATTTGGGAAGGTATAATTTTCGCCGATTAGAGATGAATAAATCAGTTATGGGCATTTCGATAGATAAATTGAATTGTAAAATATGGAAAGGTGATATTTGTAAAGAGCTCACTTTTTTACCCATTTGATAGCGTATATTTTATTCGATTTCGAACCGATTTCAAAACAAAATACCATTCATGAATCAGGGCTTCAGTCTTCTTCCATCTGCATTAAAAAATCCGAGAAAGTAAAAAAAACAAATTAAGCCGATTTTTCAAAATTTTGAAAGGGGTACCATCATGATTTTTCAAAAATCGACAAAATTTTTTTTGTTTGATTTCTTGGATCTTTGGATGCAGACTAAAGGAGATTGAAGCCCTGATTTAAATATGGCATTTCGTTTAAAAATCGGTTGCCAATTAGCTTAAATATTCAAATAAAACTGTTCAAAAATATTGAAATTTCAGATTTTCAAAATACAGGAAGTGGACATTTGACAAAAACTCATTTTCTTATCTTTTGCTTAAGTTTTAAAGGATATTTTTGCCATTTTGTATCCGATTTTGCACCAAGATACCATTTCGGAATCGAAACTTCATTTTTTGTCTATTGTAATCAAAGACTTTTTGATAATCAAAGTGGAAACTTCCTAAAATCGTTTCAAAAGTCGCCTGTACGCCAGTATGTCTTTTTCTTGCCCCCTAACTTAAGTTTTTAAAGAATACGCAAAATAAATATACAATAATTAGATAGTACTCGAAGATGCAAATTCTGGAAGGTATAACTTTCGCTGATTGGACATAAACAAACAAAGTTATCGCTAATTCGGCTAAAGTTATCCAAATTCCAAATCACGCATAAGCCAGAATGCCCTTTTCTTATCCTTTCGCTTAATTTTTAAGGATATTTTTGCCGTTTTGTATCCGATTTTGGGCCAAGATACCATTTTGAAATCAGAACTTCATTTTCTGTCTATCGTAATCAGAGACTTCATATTAATCGAAGTGGAAACTTCCTAAAATCGTTTCAAAAATTGCCTATATGCCAGTATGTCTTTTTCTTGCCCCTAACCTAAGTTTTTAAAGAATACGCAAAATAAATATACAATAATTAGATAGTACTCGAAGATACAAATTCTGGAAGGTATAACTTTCGCTGATTGGACATGAACAAACAAAGTTATCGCTAATTCGGCTAAAGTTATCCAAATTCCAAATCACGCATAAGCCAGAATGCCCTTTTCTTATCCTTTCGCTTAACTATTAAGGATATTTTTGCCGTTTTGTATCCGATTTTGGGCCAAGATACCATTTTGAAATCAGAACTTCATTTTCTGTCTATTGTAATCAAAGACTTTTTAATAATCGAAGTGGAAACTTACTAAAATCGTTTCAAACATCGCCTATACGCCTGTATGTCCTTTTCTCGCCCCATAACTTAAGTTTTAAAAGAATACGCATTATAAATATATGTTAGCTAGATAGTACTCGAAGATACCAATTTGGGAAGGTATAATTTTCGCCGATTAGAGATGAATAAATCAGTTATGGGCATTTCGATAGATAAATTGAATTGTAAAATATGGAAAGGTGATATTTGTAAAGAGCTCACTTTTTTACCCATTTGATAGCGTATATTTTATTCGATTTCGAACCGATTTCAAAACAAAATACCATTCATGAATCAGGGCTTCAGTCTTCTTCCATCTGCATTAAAGAATCCGAGAAAGTAAAAAAAACAAATTAAGCCGATTTTTCAAAATTTTGAAAGGGGTACCATCATGATTTTTCAAAAATCGACAAAATTTTTTTTGTTTGATTTCTTGGATCTTTGGATGCAGGCTAAAGGAGATTGAAGCCCTGATTTAAATATGGCATTTCGTTTAAAAATCGGTTGCCAATTAGCTTAAATATTCAAATAAAACTGTTCAAAAATATTGCAATTTCAGATTTTCAAAATACAGGAAGTGGACATTTGACAAAAACTCATTTTCTTATCTTTTGCTTAAGTTTTAAAGGATATTTTTGCCATTTTGTATCCGATTTTGCACCAAGATACCATTTCGGAATCGAAACTTCATTTTTTGTCTATTGTAATCAAAGACTTTTTGATAATCAAAGTGGAAACTTCCTAAAATCGTTTCAAAAGTCGCCTGTACGCCAGTATGTCTTTTTCTTGCCCCCTAACTTAAGTTTTTAAAGAATACGCAAAATAAATATACAATAATTAGATAGTACTCGAAGATGCAAATTCTGGAAGGTATAACTTTCGCTGATTGGACATGAACAAACAAAGTTATCGCTAATTCGGCTAAAGTTATCCAAATTCCAAATCACGCATAAGCCAGAATGCCCTTTTCTTATCCTTTCGCTTAATTTTTAAGGATATTTTTGCCGTTTTGTATCCGATTTTGGGCCAAGATACCATTTTGAAATCAGAACTTCATTTTCTGTCTATTGTAATCAAAGACTTTTTAATAATCGAAGTGGAAACTTACTAAAATCGTTTCAAACATCGCCTATACGCCTGTATGTCCTTTTCTCGCCCCATAACTTAAGTTTTAAAAGAATACGCATTATAAATATATGTTAGCTAGATAGTACTCGAAGATACCAATTTGGGAAGGTATAATTTTCGCCGATTAGAGATGAATAAATCAGTTATGGGCATTTCGATAGATAAATTGAATTGTAAAATATGGAAAGGTGATATTTGTCAAGAGCTCACTTTTTAACCATTTGATAGCGTATATTTTATTCGATTTCGAACCGATTTCAAAACAAAATACCATTCATGAATCAGGGCTTCAGTCTTCTTCCATCTGCATTAAAGAATCCGAGAAAGTAAAAAAAAACAAATTAAGCCGATTTTTCAAAATTTTGAAAGGGGTACCATCATGATTTTTCAAAAATCGACAAAATTTTTTTTGTTTGATTTCTTGGATCTTTGGATGCAGGCTAAAGGAGATTGAAGCCCTGATTTAAATATGGCATTTCGTTTAAAAATCGGTTGCCAATTAGCTTAAATATTCAAATAAAACTGTTCAAAAATATTGCAATTTCAGATTTTCAAAATACAGGAAGTGGACATTTGACAAAAACTCATTTTCTTATCTTTTGCTTAAGTTTTAAAGGATATTTTTGCCATTTTGTATCCGATTTTGCACCAAGATACCATTTCGGAATCGAAACTTCATTTTTTGTCTATTGTAATCAAAGACTTTTTGATAATCAAAGTGGAAACTTCCTAAAATCGTTTCAAAAGTCGCCTGTACGCCAGTATGTCTTTTTCTTGCCCCCTAACTTAAGTTTTTAAAGAATACGCAAAATAAATATACAATAATTAGATAGTACTCGAAGATGCAAATTCTGGAAGGTATAACTTTCGCTGATTGGACATGAACAAACAAAGTTATCGCTAATTCGGCTAAAGTTATCCAAATTCCAAATCACGCATAAGCCAGAATGCCCTTTTCTTATCCTTTCGCTTAATTTTTAAGGATATTTTTGCCGTTTTGTATCCGATTTTGGGCCAAGATACCATTTTGAAATCAGAACTTCATTTTCTGTCTATTGTAATCAAAGACTTTTTAATAATCGAAGTGGAAACTTACTAAAATCGTTTCAAACATCGCCTATACGCCTGTATGTCCTTTTCTCGCCCCATAACTTAAGTTTTAAAAGAATACGCATTATAAATATATGTTAGCTAGATAGTACTCGAAGATACCAATTTGGGAAGGTATAATTTTCGCCGATTAGAGATGAATAAATCAGTTATGGGCATTTCGATAGATAAATTGAATTGTAAAATATGGAAAGGTGATATTTGTCAAGAGCTCACTTTTTAACCATTTGATAGCGTATATTTTATTCGATTTCGAACCGATTTCAAAACAAAATACCATTCATGAATCAGGGCTTCAGTCTTCTTCCATCTGCATTAAAGAATCCGAGAAAGTAAAAAAAAACAAATTAAGCCGATTTTTCAAAATTTTGAAAGGGGTACCATCATGATTTTTCAAAAATCGACAAAATTTTTTTTGTTTGATTTCTTGATCTTTGGATGCAGGCTAAAGGAGATTGAAGCCCTGATTTAAATATGGCATTTCGTTTAAAAATCGGTTGCCAATTAGCTTAAATATTCAAATAAAACTGTTCAAAAATATTGCAATTTCAGATTTTCAAAATACAGGAAGTGGACATTTGACAAAAACTCATTTTCTTATCTTTTGCTTAAGTTTTAAAGGATATTTTTGCCATTTTGTATCCGATTTTGCACCAAGATACCATTTCGGAATCGAAACTTCATTTTTTGTCTATTGTAATCAAAGACTTTTTGATAATCGAAGTGGAAACTTCCTAAAATCGTTTCAAAAGTCGCCTGTACGCCAGTATGTCTTTTTCTTGCCCCCTAACTTAAGTTTTTAAAGAATACGCATAATAAATATACAATAATTAGATAGTACTCGAAGATACAAATTCTGGAAGGTATAACTTTCGCTGATTGGACAGGAACAAACAAAGTTGTCGCTAATTCGGCTAAAGTTATCCAAATTCCAAATCACGCATAAGCCAAAATGCCCTTTTCTTATCCTTTCGCTTAATTTTTAAGGATATTTTTGCCGTTTTGTATCCGATTTTGGGCCAAGATACCATTTTGAAATCAGAACTTCATTTTCTGTCTATCGTAATCAGAGACTTCTTATTAATCGAAGTGGAAACTTCCTAAAATCGTTTCAAAAATTGCCTATATGCCAGTATGTCTTTTTCTTCCCCCTTAACTTAAGTTTTTAAAGAATACGCATAATAAATATACAATAATTAGATAGTACTCGAAGATACAAATTCTGGAAGGTATAACTTTCGCTAATTGGACATGAACAAACAAAGTTATCGCTAATTCGGCTAAAGTTATCCAAATTCCAAATCACGCATAAGCCAGAATGCCCTTTTCTTATCCTTTCGCTTAACTATTAAGGATATTTTTGCCGTTTTGTATCCGATTTTGGGCCAAGATACCATTTTGAAATCAGAACTTAATTTTCTGTCTATCGTAATCAGAGACTTCTTATTAATCGAAGTGGAAACTTACTAAAATCGTTTCAAACATCGAATATACGCCTGTATGTCCTTTTCTCGACCCATTACTTAAGTTTTAAAAGAATACGCTTTATAGATATACGATAACTATATAGTACTCGAAGATACCAATTTGGGAAGGTATAATTTTCGCCGATTAGAGATGAATAAATCAGTTATGGGCATTTCGATAGATAAATTGAATTGTAAAATATGGAAAGGTGATATTTGTCAAGAGCTCACTTTTTTACCCATTTGATAGCGTATATTTTATTCGATTTCGAACCGATTTCAAAACAAAATACCATTCATGAATCAGGGCTTCAGTCTTCTTCCATCTGCATTAAAGAATCCGAGAAAGTAAAAAAACAAATTAAGCCGTTTTTTCAAAATTTTGAAAGGGGTACCATCATGATTTTTCAAAAATCGACAAAATTTTTTTTGTTTGATTTCTTGGATCTTTGGATGCAGGCTAAAGGAGATTGAAGCCCTGATTTAAATATGGCATTTCGTTTTAAAATCGGTTGCGAATTAGCTTAAATATTCAAATAAAACAGTTCCAAAGTATTGAAATTTCAGATTTTCAAAATACAGGAAGTGGACATTTGACAAAAACTCATTTTCTTATCTTTTGCTTAAGTTTTAAAGGATATTTTTGCCATTTTGTATCCGATATTGCACCAAGATACCATTTCGGAATCGAAACTTCATTTTTTGTCTATTGTAATCAAAGACTTCTTATTAATCGAAGTGGAAACTTCCTAAAATCGTTTCAAAAGTCGCCTGTACGCCAGTATGTCTTTTTCTTGCCCCCTAACTTAAGTTTTTAAAGAATACGCAAAATATTTAAGTTATACAATAATTAGATAGTACTCGAAGATCCAAATTCTGGAAGGTATAACTTAAATATTTTGCGTATTCTTTAAAAACTTAAGTTAGGGGTACTATCTAATTATTGTATATTTATACAATAATTAGATAGTACTCGAAGATCCAAATTCTGGAAGGTATAACTTTCGCTGATTGGGCATGAACCAACAAAGTTATCGCTAATTCGGCTAAAGTTATCCAAATTCCAAATCACGCATAAGCCAGAATGCCCTTTTCTTATCCTTTCGCTTAACTATTAAGGATATTTTTGCCGTTTTGTATCCGATTTTGGGCCAAGATACCATTTTGAAATCAGAACTTCATTTTCTGTCTATCGTAATCAGAGACTTCTTATTAATCGAAGTGGAAACTTCCTAAAATCGTTTCAAAAATTGCCTATATGCCAGTATGTCTTTTTCTTGCCCCTTAACTTAAGTTTAAAGAATACGCATAATAAATATACAATAATTAGATAGTACTCGAAGATACAAATTCTGGAAGGTATAACTTTCGCTAATTGGACATGAACAAACAAAGTTATCGCTAATTCGGCTAAAGTTATCCAAATTCCAAATCACGCATAAGCCAGAATGCCCTTTTCTTATCCTTTCGCTTAACTATTAAGGATATTTTTGCCGTTTTGTATCCGATTTTGGGCCAAGATACCATTTTGAAATCAGAACTTCATTTTCAGTCTATCGTAATCAGAGACTTCTTATTAATCGAAGTGGAAACTTCCTAAAATCGTTTCAAAAATTGCCTGTATGCCAGTATGTCTTTTTCTTGCCCCTAACTTAAGTTCTTAAAGAATACGCAAAATAAATATATAATAATTGGATAGTACTCGAAGATCCAAATTCTGGAAGGTATAACTTTCGCTGATTGGACATGAACAAACAAAGTTATCGCTAATTCGGCTAAAGTTATCCAAATTCCAAATCACGCATAAGCCAGAATGCCCTTGTCTTATCCTTTCGCTTAACTATTAAGGATATTTTTGCCGTTTTGTATCCGATTTTGGGCCAAGATACCATTTTGAAATCAGAACTTCATTTTCTGTCTATTGTAATCAAAGACTTTTTAATAATCGAAGTGGAAACTTACTAAAATCGTTTCAAACATCGCCTATACGCCTGTATGTCCTTTTCTCGCCCCATAACTTAAGTTTTAAAAGAATACGCATTATAAATATATGTTAGCTAGATAGTACTCGAAGATACCAATTTGGGAAGGTATAATTTTCGCCGATTAGAGATGAATAAATCAGTTATGGGCATTTCGATAGATAAATTGAATTGTAAAATATGGAAAGGTGATATTTGTCAAGAGCTCACTTTTTAACCATTTGATAGCGTATATTTTATTCGATTTCGAACCGATTTCAAAACAAAATACCATTCATGAATCAGGGCTTCAGTCTTCTTCCATCTGCATTAAAGAATCCGAGAAAGTAAAAATAACAAATAAAGCCGATTTTTCAAAATTTTGAAAGGGGTACCATCATGATTTTTCAAAAATCGACAAAATTTTTTTTGTTTGATTTCTTGGATCTTTGGATGCAGGCTAAAGGAGATTGAAGCCCTGACTTAAATATGGCATTTCGTTTAAAAATCGGTTGCCAATTAGCTTAAATATTCAAATAAAACTGTTCAAAAATATTGAAATTTCAGATTTTCAAAATACAGGAAGTGGACATTTGACAAAAACTCATTTTCTTATCTTTTGCTAAAGTTTTAAATGATATTTTTGCCATTTTGTATCCGATTTTGCACCAAGATACCATTTCGGAATCGAAACTTCATTTTTTGTCTATTGTAATCAAAGACTTTTTGATAATCGAAGTGGAAACTTCCTAAAATCGTTTCAAAAATTGCCTGTATGCCAGTATGTCTTTTTCTTGCCCCCTAACTAAAGTTTTTAAAAAATACGCATAATAAATATACAATAGTTAGATAGTACTCGAAGATACAAATTCTGGAAGGTATAACTTTCGCTGATTGGACATGAACAAACAAAGTTATCGCTAATTCGGCTAAAGTTATCCAAATTCCAAATCACGCATAAGCCAGAATGCCCTTTTCTTATCGTTTTGCTTGATTTTTAAGAATATTTTTGCCATTTTGTATCCGGTTTTGCACCAAGATACCATTTCGGAATCGAAACTTCATTTGCTGTCTATTGTATTCAAAGACTTTTTAATAATCGAAGTGGAAACTTCCTAAAATCGATTCAAAAATTGCCTGTATGCCAGTATGTCTTTTTCTTGCCCCTAACTTAAGTTTTTAAAGAATACGCATAATAAATATACAATAATTAGATAGTACTCGAAGATACAAATTCTGGAAGGTATAACTTTCGCTAATTGGACATGAACAAACAAAGTTATCGCTAATTCGGCTAAAGTTATCCAAATTCCAAATCACGCATAAGCCAGAATGCCCTTTTCTTATCCTTTCGCTTAACTATTAAGGATATTTTTGCCGTTTTGTATCCGATTTCGGGCCAAGATACCATTTTGGAATCAGAACTTTATTTTCTGTCTATCGCCATCAAAGACTTTTTAATAATCGAAGTGGAAACTTCCTAAAATCGTTTCAAAAATTGCCTGTATGCCAGTATGTCTTTTACTTGCCCCTAACTTAAGTTTTTAAAGAATACGCATAATAAATATACAATAATTAGATAGTACTCGAAGATACAAATTCTGGAAGGTATCACTATCGCTGATTGGACATGAACAAACAAAGTTATCGCTAATTCGGCTAAAGTTATCCAAATCACGCATAAGCCAGAATGCCCTTTTTTTATCCTTTTGCTTAATTTTTAAGGATATTTTTGCCGTTTTGTATCCGATTTTGGGCCAAGATACCATTTTGAAATCAGAACTTCATTTTCTGTCTATCGTTATCAGAGACTTCTTATTAATCGAAGTGGAAACTTACTAATATCGTTTCAAACATCGCCTATACGCCTGTATGTCTTTTTCTTGCCCCCTAACTTAAGTTTTTGAAGAATACGCATAATAAATATACAATAATTAGATAGTACTCGAAGATACAAATTCTGGAAGGTAGAACTTTCGCAGATTGGACATGAACAAACAAAGTTATCGCTAATTCGGCTAAAGTTATCCAAATTCCAAATCACGCATAAGCCAGAATGCCCTTTTCTTATCGTTTCGCTTAATTTTTAAGGATATTTTTGCCATTTTGTATCCGATTTTGGGCCAAGATACCATTTTGGAATCAGAACTTCATTTTCTGTCTATTGTAATCAAAGACTTTTTAATAATCGAAGTGGAAACTTACTAAAATCGTTTCAAACATCGTCTATACGCCTGTATGTCCTTTTCTCGCCCCATAACTTAAGTTTTAAAAGAATACGCATTATAAATATATGTTAGCTAGATAGTACTCGAAGATACCAATTTGGGAAGGTATAATTTTCGCCGATTGGAGATGAATAAATCAGTTATGGGCATTTCGATAGATAAATTGAATTGTAAAATATGGAAAGGTGATATTTGTCAAGAGCTCACTTTTTTAACCATTTGATAGCGTATATTTTATTCGATTTCGAACCGATTTCAAAACAAAATACCATTCATGAATCAGGGCTTCAGTCTTCTTCCATCTGTATTAAAGAATCCGAGAAAGTAAACAAAAAAAATTAAGCCGATTTTTCAAAATTTTGAAAGGGGTACCATCATGATTTTTCAAAAATCGACAACATTTTTTTTGTTTGATTTCTTGTATTTTTGGATGCAGGCTAAAGGAGATTGAATCCCTGATTTAAATATGGCAATTCGTTTTAAAATCGGTTGCGAATTAGCTTAAATATTCAATAAAACTGTTCCAGAATATTGAAATTTCAGATTTTCAAAATACGGGAAGTGGACATTTGTCAAAAACTCATTTTCTCATTCTTTTGCTTAAGATTTTAAGGATATTTTTGCCATTTTGTATCCGGTTTTGCACCAAGATACCATTTCGGAATCGAAACTTTATTTTCTGTCTATCGCCATCAAAGACTTTTTAATAATCGAAGTGGAAACTTCCTAAAATCGTTTCAAAAATTGCCTGTATGCCAGTATGTCCTTTTCTTGACCCCTAACTTAAGTTTTTAAAGAATACGCAAAATGAATATACAATAATTAGATAGTACTCGAAGATACAAATTCTGGAAGGTATAACTTTCGCTGATTGGACATGAACAAACAAAGTTATCGCTAATTCGGCTAAAGTTATCAAAATTCCAAATCACGCATAGCCAGAATGCCCTTTTCTTATCCTTTTGCTTAATTTTTAAGGATATTTTTGCCGTTTTTTATCCGCTTTTGCACCAAGATACCCATTTGGAATCAGAACTTCATTTTCTGTCTATTGTAATCAAAGACTTTTTAATAATCGAAGTGGAAACTTACTAAAATCGTTTCAAACATCGTCTATACGCCTGTATGTCCTTTTCTCGCCCCATAACTGATATGTGACAAGAGCTCACTTTTTTAATTCGCCTATACACACATATGTCCTTTTGTCGCCTACTTGCATAGGTTTTAAAGAAATACGCTTGATAGATATACGATAATTAGATAGTACTCGAAGATACAAATTCGGGAAGGTATAACTTTCGCCGAGGTGGTTTGGAGGTGAACCAATTAAGTTATGGCTGATTCGATATAATTTTTCAAAATGTAAAATCACTTATAAGCCCGAATGTCCTTTTCTCATTCTTTTTCTTAATTTTTTAAGGATATTTCTGCTATTTTTTGTCCGATTTCGCACCAAGATACCATTTAAGAATCGGGACTTCATTTGCTGTCCATCATAATCAAAGATTTATATTTAATTGAAGAGTAAGCTTAATAAAACAAATAATTTCTGAGCCATGATATATACCCAACTTTTTGTATGTATTTTATAAGGTTAACTATTTTTCTCACTTCAAATATTTAAACATATTTTTGATAAGCTTGTCACTCCACTTAAACTAAATCTGATTTCTATAGGTTCTCATTGAGATTAGAAATACATTCCATCACACCCCACCATACATTTCTTCGTACTCTTCCATGATGGCAATCACAGGGTCATTGACGTACTTTCGGACCTCCCAGTTGAGGGCGTAGTCCCCGTGGGTCCACATCTTATCAAGCATGTGGTGCATTACTTTGTTGGGCAATCGTTCTGCCAGTTTTTCAACATCCTCCACAGCGGCCAGAGCATCATTGTCCGAGTACCACATGTGCACCTGTGAGTTAATTAACTCCACGGGGTACTCTGGCGGTTCCTCGGCTCCGTATACCTCCAGATTCTTCTTAGTTCCATAGTCGTACTGCCTGAAATAGCCGGACTGCTGCTCCTGGAGGTAGTGAAGCATCTGATCGGTGGAGCATCCTGCCGGATGGGTAGCCAAGCCGTCTGGCATTGCAGTCTGGAATTACAAAGCCGGATTAGTTGAACACAAACGTTAACAAAATCGTTCAATTTAGCCAAGCATAAACATTAAGATTAATTATTAATTTTATTATACTCACCATATTAACCCGACCTCCTGTATAGAGGCTGCTCACGGCATTTTCGCAAACCGGGCGCAGCAAAAAATCAGGTTGGCAAAGATTGAAAAATATGGACATCAAAAATTCGTTGTGCGGTAGGAACTCCTGGGCACCAAACAGGGTGGCAGAAATACCTTGGTGGCCCAAATATGGGCCCACGGCTCGCACTAAAGGAGATACCAGGTTCGTCATTATTGCCACCGGGGCAAACATGTGAGCAGTTTTTATTTTGTAGTTGTATTCCGGAAGGGAGGACATCAAAACAAAGTACACCGTTGTGCCCTGCGAATGTCCTATATAATGAAGGGAATCCTGATCCTTGCCATTTTCCGTACTCAGCGCATAATCAATAATGGCGGTGATATCAAAGACGCCAATCTCATGCCAACTAAATTGCCAGAATCGGGGATTTTCGGTAGATAAAGAGGTATGATTTCTGGAGTAGGTAGTGCCTCGAGCGTTGCCCAACCAGACATCATATCCAGCATCGGCCAGCAAATAAGGAAGACCATCATCAGGTCCTTGCAAAATCCAGGCATCAGAGCAACTACTAAGTCCATGCTGAAGAAACGCAATGGGGCGTTTTTGGTTTTGGTTCTGCAATTTGTGCGAATACGGAATCCGAAATGCCCCAAGGATGTACCCATCTTTGGTGGGAATATAATGGTGCTCCGAAGGATATCCATGGGAGGCAATGCGATCAGCCTGTGCATAAAGTCAAATGCATATTTTCTTGTTTTGGTTTACCTTAGAGTTTATTTTTATTACCGTAGTCAATTTGCCCTTAAGACTAATATGAGCCTCAGGATTATCGTAGAGCTTGTAGAAATCAATCACTCCATCTAGAGCTGCCGAATTAATACCAACTACCAGTCCTACCAGGGTAACAAGAATACTTGCAACCCGTTTCATCATGTTTCATTGATGGTTCGATTGCTACTGACTGTTGACCGACACTTGACTTGATTCTTAGCTTCTCAGCAGTACCTTGGGGGCTAAGTTTCAAGAACCTCCTATCAACGGTTCGATTAAATATATTTAGACACATTTGATAGTGAATAAAGAACATGGGTAATCTAAAAGTGATAAAAATGGGATTAAAAATACTTAATGATAGTAACGTTTAATAAAAACAAATCTAAGATCAACTTTATTCAGTAGATTGATGTTTTCCTAAACAAATACCAAAGTATTATTATTTCTAGGTTAAGTATTAACTTTATTTTAAGCAGAAGCAGTTGTAGGCAAATTTATTGATGAATTAGATATACCCTAGATATACCCTAGATTAAATTCTAATCGTAAAAACTCAAATTCACAGTAAAGCAATAAACGTGGGTTTGCCCCAAATAGTTTGCCAAACCCAACACGATGAAACGTGCGACATATAAATAAAATTATCAAAAACAACTAAACTTCACAGGGCTTAACTTATCTTTTATTAAAGGCACTTAAAAATAGTTTGATAATCCAATGAAAGAATTTACCCCCATCGATTGGGGCCTAGAGTACTAAGCCAATAATAGATTTTGACAGGGCTGTAAAATTTATGAACTCTACTTGTATGTGGCGAAAATTGCTTTTTGATTATCTAAGTCGGCTAAGATCTAATAAATTAAATATGCACCCCAGGAAATAAATGGCATAAATAATATGGAAAGTGTAAACTGTTTGACCTTGTTGATCAATGAAGCTTTTGCTCTTTTGAATGTCTACACTGCATCCACTACCGATAAGATATTCTGAAGTCTGAAGTTATACAAATAAATATACAATAAAATTAACAAACTTTGCATTTAAGAAACATGTCATGTAATCTCAAAACGGATCCCTTATTAAGAATGATGGCACCCCATCCCAATATATCATTTGCATGGGTTACATGGCTTTGAATATCAAATATATAATTTATTTTATCTGGTTATAGAATGTATAACATAATCTTAACATTTTCTTCTATTAAAAAACATATCATTTGGTAACCTTCAGTCACATTTGAGTCCTTCACATATCATAAGCAACCCTCAAGCGGAAACATCAATCTATTTTTTACTTTAAATATATTTTTAGGATACTGATTAGAATGAAGTGTAGCAGCTGTGGAACTACAAAATTTTACGTCTCCTACTTGTGATAACAAAAGTCGGCAGTCTTATGAATGAAATATATACATGTGATAAAATAAACAGGGTCTTACATTTGAAGTGGAAATCTTTGGAACCTTGTTTAACAATGAAGTATTCCTACTTGTAAATGTTGCATTAATTTATGATAACAAGTGGTTAAATCACTTATGAGTGGCCTCGTATTCATTCATAATAGCTATAATCGGATCGTTGATATATTTTCGCACTTCCCAATTGCTTTCAAAGTCTCCATGACCCCACAAAGGATCCAACATGTGGTGCATCACCTTATTGGGAAGGGTCGCCGCCAATCTCATGACATCATCGACAGCAGACATTTCATCGTTGTCCGAATACCACAAATGCATTTGACAGGTAATTTTCTCCGTTGGATAATCAGTGGGTTCTTCTGATCCATAAACTAGTAGGTTTTTCTTTGTGCCAAAATCAAACTGGCGAAAATGAGCTGATTGGTGCTCCTGCATGTAGTGCAGAACTTGGTCTGTGGATATTCCAGCGGGCATGACCCCAGATAAGATTGAAGATGCGGTCTTTTAGGAATTCAAAAATAAAGAAAATTAATGATTAACAATTCACAAATTATATCAGTACAACACACCGAATTAGTTCGACCCAGAACCTCAACTGTTTCCTCTTCGTCTTCGTCGTCGCTGCAAAACATGGACACCACCGAATTCGGACGGCATATATTGTACAAAAATGCTACGACAAAGTCATTGCGGGGGAGGAACTCTTGAGAGCAGAAAAGCTTCGAGTAAACATTGTTAAAGCCCAAAGTGGTAGACAATGTATTGACCATGGAGTTATTCATGTTATTCATAAAGCCCACAGGGGCCAGCAGGTGAGCTGTCTTGATCTTGGCGTTGTATTCCGGTCGCATAGAAGTCAGAACAAGTATAACAGTGGTGCCTTGGGAGTGGCCCACATAGTGGATGCCGTCCTGGTCCTTTCCGTTTTCGGTAGAGAGCGTGTAGTCAATAGCAGCGGCGATGTCGAAGTATCCAATCTCGTGCCAGCTGAATCGCCAAAAGTTCGGGTTCTTCAAAGAAAGAGATGTGTGGTTCTTGGAGTACCTATTTCCCCGAGCATTGCCCAGCCAAACGTCGTAGCCCGCGTCGGAGAGCAGGAAGGGTAGGGCATCATCCGGCCCCAGACTTGGCCAAACATCAGAGCTAAAAAGCAGCCCATGCTGAAGAAAGACGATGGGGCGCTTGTCATCCTGATTCCTTAGATTATGTGAGTAGGGAATGCGGAACAGACTTATGATGTAGCCGTCTTCAGTGGTCACATAATGACGTTCTGCTGGATATCCGTGTTCTTCAATAAAATCAATCTGTGATAAAAAATGTTTCAAAATGAATTAAGTATTTTAGATAGATATTATTAGTTAGTATTTCGAAATGCTTACCGTATTTGGTGCTTTGGCCCAAGTCAAATGAGCCTCGGGATTATTAAATAGCTCATAATAGTCAGGAACATCCTTAGGACTCTGTGCCTCTTCAAGGGGCGCACCGCGGATTGCGGCCAGAACAGTGGCAAGAACAATGAGATTTAGAGACATGTTAAAACTACACTACGGACAAACTGCACGGCTCGGCTACTTTTAAAGACCCCTGCCAGTTTGTCGAATAAAGTGGCGATACTGATAAGTAGTGGTTAAACAATAAATCAATCAATAATAAAACCAATCAACTAATTAAATGATCATAAACAAAAGTGGTAGGACATCATAAAACTTTTTATAAAAGACGCCACAATAACTTTCATCACACCTTAGCTTAACTGTTGATATTACCATCGTATTAATTAAATGCTGTGAGTTTTCTATAGAGCAGCACAAGCTCTTAATTATCAGCACAGATGGCAATGATATCGAGCCTGTCCTGGCGGATGAATTTTTCCTGACGTCCGCCGAACGATTCGACTTCATTTTGGAAGCTTCACAGGGCTTAACTTGTCTTTTACTGAAAGCATTTAAAAACAGTTTGATAATCCAATGAAAGAATTTACCGCCATCGATTGGGGTCTAGAGTACTGAGCCAATAATAGATTTTGAGAGGGCTGTAAAATTTATGAACTCTACTTGTGTGTGGCAAAAATTGCTTGGATACTGATTAGAATGAAGTGTAACAGGTGTGGAACTACAAAATTTTACGACTCCTACTTGTGATAACAAAAGTCGGCAGTCTTATGAATGAAATATATACATGTGAAAAAATAAACAGGGTCTTACATTTGAAGTGGAAATCTTTGGAACCTTGTTTAACAATGAAGTATTCCTACTTGTAAATGTTGCATTAATTTATGATAACAAGTGGTTAAATCACTTATGAGTGGCCTCGTATTCATTTATAATAGCTATAATCGGATCGTTGATATATTTTCGCACTTCCCAATTGTTTGCAAAGTCGCCATGATCCCACAAAGGATCCAACATGTGGTGCATCACCTTATTGGGAAGGGTCGCCGCCAATCTCATGACATCATCGACAGCAGACATTTCATCGTTGTCCGAATACCACAAATGCATTTGACAGGTAATTTTCTCCGTTGGATAATCAGTGGGTTCTTCTGATCCATAAACTAGTAGGTTTTTCTTTGTGCCAAAATCAAACTGGCGAAAATGAGCTGATTGGTGCTCCTGCATGTAGTGCAGAACTTGGTCTGTGGATATTCCAGCGGGCATGACCCCAGATAAGATTGAAGATGCGGTCTTTTAGGAATTCAAAAATAAAGAAAATTAATGATTAACAATTCACAAATTATATCAGTACAACACACCGAATTAGTTCGACCCAGAACCTCAACTGTTTCCTCTTCGTCTTCGTCGTCGCTGCAAAACATGGACACAACCGAATTCGGGCGGCATATATTGTACAAAAATGCTAGGACAAAGTCATTGCGGGGGAGGAATTCTTGAGAGCAGAAAAGCTTCGAGTAAACATTGTTAAAGCCCAGAGTGGGAGACAATGTATTGACCATGGAGTCATTCATGTTATTCATAAAGCCCACAGGGGCCAGCAGGTGAGCTGTCTTGATCTTGGCGTTGTATTCCGGTCGCATAGAAGTCAGAACAAGTATAACAGTGGTGCCTTGGGAGTGGCCCACATAGTGGATGCCGTCCTGGTCCTTTCCGTTTTCGGTAGAGAGCGTGTAGTCAATAGCAGCGGCGATGTCGAAGTATCCAATCTCGTGCCAGCTGAATCGCCAAAAGTTCGGGTTCTTCAAATGAAGAGATGTGTGGTTCTTGGAGAACCTATTTCCCCGAGCATTACCCAGCCAAACGTCGTAGCCCGCGTCGGAGAGCAGAAAGGGTAGGGCGTCATCCGGCCCCAGACATGGCCAAACATCAGAGCTACCAAACAGCCCATGCTGAAGAAAGACGATGGGGCGCTTATCATCCTGATTCCTTAGATTATGTGAGTAGGGAATGCGGAACAGACTTATGATGTAGCCGTCTTCAGTGGTCACATAATGACGTTCTGCTGGATATCCGTGTTCTTCAATAAAATCAATCTGTGATAAAAAATGTTTCAAAATGAATTAAGAATTTTAGATAGACATTATTAGTTAGTATTCCGAAATGCTTACAGTAGTTGGTGCTTTGGCCAAAGTCAAATGAGCCTCGGGATTATTAAATAGCTCATAATAGTCAGGAACATCCTTAGGACTCTGTGCCTCTTCAAGGGGCGCACCGCGGATTGCGGCCAGGACAGTGGCAAGAACAATGAGAGTTCGAGACATGTTAAACTACACTACGGACAAACTGCACGGCTCGGCTTCTTTTAAAGACCCACGCCAGTTTGTCGAATAAAGTGGCAATACTGATAAGTAGTGGTTAAACAATTATTAAAACCAATCGACCAATTAAATGATCATAAACAAAAGTGGTAGGACATCATAAAACTTTTTATAAAAGACGCCACAATAACTTTCATCACACATTAGCTTAACTGTTGATATTACCATCGTATTATTTAAATGCTCCTAAGATATAGTTAAAAGATTTTCCGCTTTAAACCTCTTTATTGGGTTAAATATTTTTGCTTAGTAAGAAGTGGGAAATTTCCCACGGAGCATTTATTGAATGTAATAATATTTATGAGTTTATAATGGTTTTATGTTTACTGTATACTGAAAAAAAAACAGTTGAATCGTTTTATAAAATTAAAAAAAGAATAATTTATTATTAAATATTTTAAGTTGGCAACAAGGGCACTTGTTTCATTGTAAATAAATAAATAAAAATAAGTTTTAACAACGCACACGTGCCGGAATGCGTTTCATTTGATGATCTTCGCCAACTTTCAGAACTGCCACCATTCCTTGCACCGAATGAGCTTCAATATGGCAATGGTATAGCCAAAATCCTGGATTATTAGTTACAAAGCGGACGATTATATATCCCAGACCCGGAATCTGAACCGTGTCCTTGGCCACGGCAGCATAGTCATCCTTTAACCGAAAAAGACGGCCCCTGCGATCGAGTTCGCGGATCTGAAGTTATCAAAATTTCAATTAAGTAATAAATTCCAGGCTTTAATAAAAGATAATTCTTACATTTCGCGCCTCGTTGGCATTACCGACCACTCCTTGTCCAACCAAACGAAACGTGTACCCATGGATGTGAAAAGGATGCGTGTTCTCCATTAAATTGGCCACCACCATTTCAATATGTCTATATGCTGGAAAACGAATCACCTGGGTACACTCACAGACCTCCCTTTCGCAATTACGACCCTCTCGAGCCAGGGAGCTTTTGTTGCAAAAATAACCATCGTCCTGGAAGAGATGCCGACCTTGCAACAGCGATATTCCCGGAGAGTTATACGAGATGTCATTGATTTGGAAGAGCGTTTCTCCATTGGGTGCCGTTCGCGATCCAAAGGTAGAGTAATAGGTCAGGAAATTTGTATAGCGGGACCAGGAAACTGGTTGAACGGAACGCAGAGCCACCGTACCTACATTGTTGTCCTTATCCAGTGATTGGCGCAGTGAGGATTTATCGGTTGAATTTGCCAACTGGTGCCGGATGTCGTTGACCCAAATGCGATCTTCATCTTTAGAGCGGCTGTTCCGATTCTCCAGGACACTGCCCTGTGGCAGTTCGGTTCGAGCAGATCCACGATAGCTTAGCACTGCTCCCTGGTAGAGATTTCTGCTCTCACACTGCTCGTATCCACGCACCCTGATCCAATAGTTCTTGGCATATTGATTGGCCTCCAAAATGAAGTCGAATCTTTCGGCGGACGTCAGGAAAAATCCATCCGCCAGGACAGGCTCGATATCATTCCCATCGGTGCTGATAATTAAGAGCTTGTGCTGCTCTATGGAAAACTCCACTGGACAGTTGGCAATTCCATTAAGGACAATTCGCATTCTGTAGCGGTACCCTGGAGTAACCCGCACCCTTTCGTACCGATGCCGATTGTCATTATCCGGAAGCTGGCTAAGATGATTACGTCCTTTTCCATTTATCAGGATGTTGCGAACATCCTGCAGGTTATTGTTATAGAAGATATCCTGTATCATTAGGGTGTGTTCCCCCAGGTCGTAATCATAGAGTTGGGCATGCACGTTCTCCTGCCGCGTTTGCCGGACAATAAGGGCACCAGCTACTCCAAAACCCCTCTGCCAGCCCACATGACTGTGATACCAGAGCAATCCACTACGATCTACTTGGAACTCATATCGCTGCACCTCGCCTGGTTGCAAAGGATACTGGGTGACATAAGGTACACCATCCATTTCGGGTGTACGCAGCATATGGACACCGTGCCAGTGCATGGAAGTGGATTCACTCAGATAATTTAGTACATCAACCACTACTGTATCATTTTCGCACAATTCGATGGCAGGTCCTGGGATCATTCGGTTTACCGCCATCACCGGAGAGGCTACCCCGTCGCCGAAAATGCAATGTTCCGCTGCACAGGCCCTTTCATCTTGCTGACACCTCTGACACTCTGGGCCCAATCTCTGATAGTTGTGAACCACCAATTGGTAATAGCAATTCTGGGATTGACCCTGCTGGCAAACTCTTCTGCATGGGTGGCGGTCAAAGTCCCCAAAGTTGGCCAACTCTATTTGGCTATAATCGTTTTTCAGATCCAAATCGTTGCCGGACGAGGGAGTGATTTTGTTGGTTTTATTGCGCATCCAAGGCAACGAAGGCCACTCGAATTTGGCCTGCTGGACACCCTCGTTCAGGATCTCGGCCTGGATCTGGGCTAAGCCGAATATCAGAAGCAGTATCAGCCCTTGGCTGGGAAAACTTTTACTTTTGCGTTTGGACATGACGAACCGCGACGGTCAACTGGCCAATTCGATTGTGGGAAGACGGCGAAGAAAGTTTTGGCCAAGTGGGCGACCCAGACTTTTGGGCATGCGCCGCACGTATTAGCCATTAAAGCTGAGCTGAATTTGATAGGGTCGAAATTACTAAATAATTTGGGGACATACTGAAGATTGGAGCACGAGATCAGCGAAAAATATAGCTATATTTGCATTACTTAATAACTCTATTAATATTAAAGAAAAGAGAAACTATAATGTTTTAAAGAGTTTTCAGAAAATATATGAACAGTTTCTGAATGGTTTTCATAAAGCTACTTTTTTAGACTTCAATATTACTAATATAAATTGCCAAGGCCCTTGAACTTTAGCTTCGGTTAAAGGTAAAAAGAATATTTATTTATAGTATTAAGGTATTAAGGCAAAGCTTGGAAGATTGACAAAATCAAGCCTCTGGGGCTGCTGCAGCGGTTGGAGCAGTTGTCATGCCACCTGAGCTAACTACAGTGCTCATCAGACTAATCACACCGCAGGCAATCGGGGGACCCAACGAGTTCTCCTCGTTCTGGTAGGCCAAGGCATTGGGCATAGGCTGGAGTGAGGACGAAAACACTTCCGCATTTAGTGCTGTATTCAGATCAATGGCCTTGCTGTGGATCACTATGGATCGGCCCACAATGCCATTAAAGCCAAACAACTGCAAATATATGCTTTGAAAGACCGCAGAAATGCTGCCATCGTCCTTGGTGTCCACGTTTCCTAGCTAAAAGTATAAAGTCATGGATCTCAGTTAACTAAAAGACTTCGAAGATGTATTGCCTAGGAAATACATACAAAGTTATTTGGAAATTGGCCTCCAGTCGATTTGCAACCATCGCTGACATCCCCGAAGGTATGGATGTGCAGCGCGTGTTTTCCAGGTGTCAATCCTGTCACATTAATGGTCACCTTGATATCGGAACTATATGGTAGTTGCTGGAACGAGATCATTCCAGCTACACCCGCCGCCTCACCATCGCCCATTAATTTGGCACCAGCTTGCCATTGTGGCACCAACTGCTAGGAAATAAATTTAATGATAATAAATAAATAATAAATAAATTGATAAACTAGAAATAAAAAAAAAATCAAATCAAGAAATTAGATATAATAATAAATATATAGATATAATTTTATAGTTAATTTACCCATCACTTATTTAGTTAAATTTAAATTTCATTAAATATGTTTGGTTAAATCGGGTGTTAATTCTATTGAAACCAAGCGAATTTAATTCCAATTAAGTTTGAAATTACAGTTCAATTAAATAGTCAGAAAACGAGAAAATTACCGTGTGAAAGAAACACTTTTTAGATTTCGTGAAACAATACATTACTTTTGGCAAAATTTTCCATATCACTTACATATGTATATCCCAAATATGCTGGCTGTGGAGGTAGGAGCGGGCCAAGAAGTCCAGCTGCCCCAGGAATTCCCGGAGGTCCACCCAGTGGCACCGTCAACCGTTCGTACCGCTTGACTTTGGTGCCGGAAACCACTTTGATTCCGTCATCCATTCGAGTCATATTCACCGGTCGCAGGCGATCCAATAAATTTTGTGCGCAGCCGGGCGAGAAAATGCCACCATATCCAATTACCAACGCCAGAATTAGTTTAACAAGCATTCTAATAATACTCGAAAAATAACTTGTACAATTCAAATATGGGAAAAATGTCAACCTTTCAGACCTGAGGTTTCGGATGAACTGATCGCAGTGTCTAGCTCGGCCCATCCATGATGACTTCGACATGGTTTTCATGCCGATTGACCAAGTTAATTGCCGGCATCGGAATGGATTTGGCCAGTTGTGGTGGCAATAGTGGCTGTATAGCCGGCACATTTGATGACTAGATTGGACGCCAATGGCAATTGAGTGTCGCGTGTATTTGATGCTTGGTTACTTGTCCCAGGCAGGGGCTGGGGTTTTATTCAATTAGCTATTTATTTGAAATCTTATTCATGTTCTGCACAACCAAGCCTATGTTCTTATATTATGAACCTCATTTGATTCAATAATCAAACTATATTATTTAAAGCCTACTTAATGTGCCAAACTATTACCAAGCTTAATAATCAACATTGAAATAATTATCTGAAAAGTATCTAGAATGTACAAAAGTTTTTGCAAAAACTTAGATGGAACACTTAGATAGCTATAGTTTCAGACGAATAAATCGGCATATCAAAATTTATTTATAAATCCATCAGTTTAACAGAAAATGGGTCGTTGGCATATTGAAAGCGAAAACTTCTAACCCCAATTCCAGAAAGCGCAATCGACACGCGAGATTTGCTGGCAAAGCGATGACATAGATAGTTTATTTTTTAAATGGGCAACCATTTGCAATTACAAACATATTTGTCTGATTTGGCAATAAATTAAACTGGGTTATATCAATCAAGTTGGTAATAGTAATAATAAAAGGATCAGTCGTTTTAGTTGGCGTTTCTATTGGTAACTGGTTAATATCCACATTGGTATCGAGATTATCGATAGCCGCCGCGATGACCACCGCCTCCTCCACCACGGCCACCTCCGGCTCCGCCACCGCCTCCGCCTCCGCCACCTCGTCCACCGCCGCGTCCTCCGTGCGAATTCCAGCCGGTGCCCTGCACACGTCCGCTGCCGCTGATCCATTGTTGATCTTGATTTCTATCACGACCGGGATCCCGTTGATGTTGAGGTTGTTGCTGAGGTTGCTGCCAATTTCCGCCGCCGCCGCCGCCTCCTCCTCCTCTTCCACCTCCTCCTCGACCTCCACGGAAGTTGCCTCCTCCACCACGTCCACCTCCAGGGGGTCCGCTGGCCCTTTGCTGCTGCCAAGAAGGCATTTCCGGTGGTGGCGGTGCGTGTTCATTAGCCCGACCTCCCCTATCGGGAACGCTGCCTATCACATGCTTCTGTATCTTTGACGCTGTGTTTTTCCTCACATTAGCTGAGCTAGTCTTCTCGATTATGGCCAAATCCGTTCGCGCAGCCAGCAGAGCCACCAAGTCGGTCTGCTCTCCGCCCACTTTGAACTGCTCCAGTTCCCTCATCTTACGATGAAAACGATCCATTATCTCGTTCTCACGATGGCGCATGGTATCCGACCACTTGAAACTCTGGACAGTGGCCTCCAGGCGAGTACTCATCATCTGGCGACGCAGATTGTATTCGGCCTCTAGGTCCCTGTGCATTGACTCCAGCACCCGCCACTGGGCATCGTTGAGAGGCTTTTTAAGATTAAGCAAAGGTTCGCTGACCACCTGGCGATTGGTTTGCTTTAGGGACTGTTCCAAGCGAGGAATTAACATCTCAAACAGCAGCTTGGTATTGATGTTCTTTGGGATCTCGCCAAGCTGCAGATCCTTGGTTAATTGCTCCACGGCCTGCTGAGCATTTGACTCGGTTTTGGAACGCTTGCAAGGAGGTCCCACGGGCTGAGATTTCAGAGACATCTTGGTGGCCATTAACTCGGAAGTGAGGTATTCTAGCAGTTGCACCAGGGACTCCCTGGTTTGGAAACGCTCCTCCATTGGGCACGCAACGAGCTTTCGATATGGGCAACCCAGCTCGGTGAGCAAAAGGGAAAGCTCGAATGTAAACTCATCGTGGTCTCCGCTGCCGGAACTGACGTGCTCGTCCGTTTTTCGGAGCACATGAAGCTCCTGGGCCAACCAGTGGATCACCAAACGCAACGCCGGACTTCCAATGCCAGCATCCAGTGCCCTGCTTAGGTTCTCCTGCTGCAGACAAGGTCCATCATAGGCCAGAGCCTGAAGCGAGTCCACCACATCCAGTTCGAGTTCCATTCCTTGTTGTTCGGATGCCGGATTTTTCGTAACAGTGTTGTTATTGGATAAATGGCAATTATTTGACTATTTTTTAACACTGCTATTTATTGTAGTGGTTCCCAACACTGTCGTTTATTGACCATTCACAATCTCAAAGTGTAACCTTAACAAATAAATACCAAAAGTGGCGCGATTTGAATAATTTTAAATTTAAATCTTGAACTGTTTCTTATTATTTTACGTTTTTAAGCCATATTTTGTGCTAACTTTAATAAAGACTAACAGTGTAAGCGTTGTTTTATTGCATCCATTGTATAGTCAAAAAATAGCACCCCCTTGTTCCGATTTCTGCGGAATTATCTCAATAAATTTAAGTTGTTTTCAAAAGCCTGGGAGAAAAACTTTATTCAGTTTTTTAACCAGAAACCACAAGTTTGACCAAAAAAACACCACAAAATTTTTCCCAGAACCAATATTTATAAGTATAGTATATATGTATGTATTTTCTGTTTTGTAAAGCAGGAAGTTTTAGGATTCGCATGAGTCGCACCTTTGGTGCCACAAACATCTTAAATTTCTTTTTACTCTTCTATACATACAACATTGATGTACTTAAAATGAACACACACATTTAGCTATATAATATATATACGTAATAATATTCAGTTACTTCATGTCTTCCAAAAGAGGTACTTAAATAATTAAGAAACATTTAATAAAAATGGCAAAGAAAGCATAAGGATAGGACAGACTACATTCTGTAATGCAAAACACAAATTTCTTCATTTTCATTTCCCATTAAGACAATTAAAATGGCACAAAAATAAATTCCGCAAGGAAAACTAAAACCACAATCCCCGGATGGGGGTGGCCAGAACTTAGGTGAAGCTATACTGGTTGTCGACAGCCCGTCCAGTGCATTCGGCACCCGAGCCGGAGCCCGCTGCCCCGGATACCCCGCCGCTGGCGCTGTTGTTGCCACTGTCGCTGGGATGCCGTGATTGTCCTGCCGGATAATGGTGGGCCGCCGCCTGCAGGGAGGCGTTCGAGGCCCGTAGGTGCGGTTGATCCAGGAAACTCTGAGCGGCCGGTGGCGATCCATGCACTGTTAGAGATGTGGGATCCAAATGGAAATAGACTTGCTCCGGAAAATAGACGTGTGTTGACTCCTGTGGCAGATCAATTTCATTTGTCTTTAGGCGAACACTAAGATTCATGGTGATCACTTCGTTGCACTGCAAATATATCGAAAACATTATTGTTTTTTTAATTTAATGGCATTAAATGGGATACACGGGGGTGTCTGATGAAACAATGAGCATGCAACAAAGAAGTCAAGCATTTCAACTAAACACGAAAACTAACTAAAAACGTAATATAATCTTTAAAATAATTCACAAAAATATAGCTAAAACTTGAATTTAGTTCAAAAGACTCTTATTTTTGGATTATTAATTCGTAACTTAAATAACTGATGTATAAAATATTCTATTCTCCTTTTAAACAAATAAAATATTTGTTAATATTTAAAAGTAATAGGAAATGATAAATAATATCTAATAAAAGCTTTCTAATTATGTATCCGAGCCTGGAAAACCTATTAATATTAATCTATCAATTTTTTTTTTTACAAATATTTAGTTCCTATGAAATGAAATGATAAGAAATTAATAGAAAATAAAGTAAAATAAAAAACCATCACTGACACTGAATTGACTCCAAAATTTTGGCTATCTCACATGTCTCGGCGACGAATGACCCCCGCCAGTTGCTCCCGCTCCAGATCCAGTTGCTCCCGACGATGTCGTTCCATTCACATTCCCGTTCCCGTTCCCGTTCCCATTCCCATTCCCATTGGACGATAGATCATTGAGCTGTCCCGAATCGTGGCCTGCTCCTCCTACGGCCGCTGCCGACAAATCGTTGATCCTGCTATTGTTGAGGACCCAGTCGGTGAGTGTCACATCCGAAGTGCCACCCGATTCCAAGGGTATCGGATTGTGGCGGAAGTGCTCGAGCATCTCCTGGATCGAGGGGAACCACAGGTGCTGCACCCGACACTGCCCCTTCTCGGAGATAGTGAGGCGGAGGTGCTTGGCCCGTCCTTGGAAGTTGAACGTCAGCACAAACTCCCCGCGACGCGTTTCGCTTTGTCTGACTAAAAAGTATCCATGTCCGGCCGCCTCCGATTGCAGGACCATTCGTGCCGCTTCCGAGCGAGTGAGTGTTCCGTGAAACCAAGGGAAGGAACTCATCTCAGCCGTCAGATCAGCCACATTTATGTCCGCATCTTCGCCGAGCTCCACACCATCAAAATTACTGGAAGCCGACAAACGTTGCTCGCCTCGATGCGGTCTTATGGGTATGTCCGGAGGACCCGAGGGCGGTGTTGTGCCCAGTTCGTTGATGGCATTCAGATCATTGGCAGATGTGGCACCGCCCTGTCCCAGAGCACTGTCCGCGGACAGAGAAGAGGCCAGTGTGGCTCCTCCGCCGACAATATTTCCGTTGGAGCCCCCCTGTTGGTGGTACTGTGGATTCTGGATGCCTCCAATGGGATTGGGATTTGGGTTGGTCGGGGAAGTTTGCATCGCAGCCGCCATCACACCGTCGGATTCAATGAGAGGCTGTTGGGTGGGTGGCGTTCGCATACAGTAGCGAATAGTGGCCAGCCAGCTGCGCATTTCTTCGGCGTTTTCCGCCTCGATTACGTACTCCATATTGTTGTCCGCCTTAAGGACGAATGTGTTCAGCCTGTCTGGCATCTCTAAGATCGTTGTTTCCCGCGCCTCAGAGATGAGGAAACAAAAGAGTCCACTTCGCGGCTTCGTCGACTTGTTTGGATAGAACTCCAGCATGTAACCGCCCACGGCTTTGACCAAAACCAATTTGCATCGCTCCCACTTCTGTGAACCCGTTGGCTGGTCCAGGCTTTCCGGGGTCAGGTTGTTCACCCAGCCCTCCTTGCGGCACTCGACCGTGATCTTGGCCAGCTTTGTCTTGCTCTGCTTGCTGCTTCCGCTGCCATCCACATCGTCTGAGTTCTTGTGGAAGAAAGCCTGCAGCACAGAGAACTTGGAAAGTTACAAAAAAGTGGAATAAATATAGCCGAAGTCTCCGACTATTACTAACTTTTTAAATTCATTTCCAATTAACTTTCATTACTTTCAAAATTTTTCAAGCAATTGAAATAACAAAGACTCACCTTGCCCTTTCGCAGTCCTTTAAAGGAGAGTCGCCTGAGGAGGGATTTGGAAAGCAGACGCGGCACTTCATGCTCCTCATCAAATTCCACCGATCCCACGCCCGATTTCAGGGTGCTCCGCCTACGAAAGAACTCGGTATCGTAGTGGGTCGAAAAGGACTCGACGAATTTCTGGGCAAAGCTGCGATGCTGGATGTTGCGCGCCTCCTCCGGCGGCAGATTCCCGTTTATGTAGGTGATGCAGGCTTTGGCAAAGTCGGAGGCGGCCACCCTGGCATGCCGTTCGCAGAACTCCTCCCAACCCGTGCCCCCATATGCGTAGGAGGACACTCCCATGGCATTTCCGGTACCGATTGGTGCGGGTATGAGATCACTACCGCCGGCAACCGCCGCCGCCGCTGCTGCCGCCGAGCTGCCGCCCAAATTGTTGTGGCTGCTGGCGGAGGTCGGTCCAATGTATCCGCCCGCGCTAAAGGCGTTCGAGTTGGCACCCGTGCTGTTGCCACCCATCTGGCCGAGGCCGAGGCCGAGCCCTTGCCGCTGCTGCTCCTGCTCCCGCTCCTGTTCCCGCTCCTGCTCCTGCTCCTGCTCCTGCCCCTGACGCTGGCTGTTGGAGTTCAGTTTGCTGCACAAATTACCCAGCTGAAGTCCTTTTCTAGACGCGCTGCAAAAGTGGTCGTAATTTTTTTATTTTTCTAATTTTCTTTTCTAATTTTGGAAGTAGACTTGGTTTAAGACTTTCGAAATATCAATTATATATTTGCAGCATTATTAATGTTGCGTAATGTTGACCTGGGCGACCCTATGGTGGGGATTGGCTTATTTCAAATTATGATAAAGTGCTGCAGGATTCATGATTTTATTAGAAATGGGATATTCTGGGAGATTCTTTTGTGTCTTCAAAATGGATGAAACAAGAAGCACCTTACCATAGATTATTACTAGAGAAGGTACATTCAAGGAATCCAAAACTACAAAATATCCATGCATTTTTTATTCAATTTTGACTGAAATTCGAGTCTTGTTTTTCGTGAAAAATCCCCCCCTTTCAACCACCCACCCCTTAATGGACTAAAAAAAAGATAAATTTACGATGCAAGCGAAACAATGTTTATATGAACATGTGCATCTGTACGCCTCTTTTTTGGCAAACAAACAAACAAACATATGCACTAAAATTTCTGTCTGTACATTACCGGATGTACGTATGTGTACATCAGAAACACGCATTTTGATGCCACTCTCGCACACACACACATACGCCCACTATTGCACACAGGAATTTCCACGCCTACGAACCGCGACCCGAGTGTCCAGGGGCCGTGTCTCCAAAAACCTTGAGGGGACGCCTGCCACACAAGCACCGTACCTAGCAGCACCTACCGATGACCAATAATCACACTTTTTTTCGCCCGGTTTGTTTATGCAACGGTTTGTTTTTTTGTTTTATGCAAAATAACGCATTTACGCAGCACTTGTAGAGGTGGAGATATATCGATATTCTGGCTAAACATCGATGCATCGATAATACCAATGGTACGTAAATCACTAGTGGCTATTTCGGTCTCTTTCTCTCCGAATCGGTTATAAACGGGTAAGACCAGTGCTGCCAAATCTGGTTATTTTTGAATGTAACGCGGCCTGCATTTTTAAAATATATTACTTAATCGCTCCATTTTATATCCTTACTTGAATTTCATTCGTTTTCGTGCTAAAATATTGTGCTAGTCTCACTATCGTTGTTTGCTTCAAAGGAATCGATGTCTAGGATAATTTTTTAAAAGTGAAACTAGTGAAATTTCAATAATTTTGATATTAATAGTCGTCGACTGATAATTTTAAACTCAATTATCAATTATTTTAAAACTCTCTACTCGATATACAATATGTAAGAAATATAAATTTTTTTTAAAATAAAAGTTGTTATTTAAAATTATAAATAAGGATATAATCTCTCTTCGTTGTTTTACGGACGTATTCTAATAGACGTTAAAATAGAATCTAAATTCCAAGAAAAAAGCTTTTTGATTCTACACAATATTAATTGGATATTAATATTTATATTTCTGTTACTCTCAAGACATCTAAGATCGCTTCCAAATTATTTTTTATTATTATTGCATCTTGTAAAACAATGCTAGCTTTGGTTTCTTATGGTAGAGGTCCTTCGTGGGTGTCGATTCAAAACAAAGCTTTCAAAAGCGGGGATTAAAATCTACCACCCCATAAGTTTATATTAGGAATTAAATTTTTTTCAATCATTTCAAATAATCCGACGAGAAATTAAAACAAAATAAAATGTCTTTTTCACTAGCTCTTTATAAGCTTTTGCTCTTTTACAACTTAAATATGTTTCATTGTTAAGTATTTCAGGTTTAACGTTTAGATCGTCCTTTTGCCAGTTCAGAAATTAGAGAATTTAATTTACGACTTTAATGCAGCTTGTGTTTTCCGGGAGATCACACATGCCCTTGGCACCGTTGAAGTATTTGTCACCACAGCTGACCTTCAGGGCGCGTTGGTGGCGACAGATGTAGTAGTCATTGCAGCTCTTCGGCGACGCCATCAGGAATCCATCGGGCTTGCCGATGCAGGATACTGTCAGGACAGCGCTGGAATCGGTCGAGGAGAGTCCTGCGAAATGAGCGACTTCCCACAGGAGCTTGCTAAGAGGATTTCTGCGAACGGGGTTGCGGTTCGACTGGGTAGCTGCCATCGCCTTCGACTTCGACTTTGAATCCGCGGATGAAGCGCAAGTGGTTGTTGTTTCAGCGCAAGCGGTAGTAGTTGTGGATGGGGAACAAGTAGTGGTTGTCGTGATGGGGTTTTCTACCGCAGAACAAGTTGTTGTTGTCGGGGCACAAGTGGTTGTTGTGGTGGTAGTAGTTGTTGTCGGGGCACAAGTGGTTGTTGTGGTGGTAGTAGTTGTTGTCGGGGCACAAGTTGTCGTAGTTGTTGCTGTGGTCGTTGTAGTAGTGGTAGTTGTTGTAGGAGCGCAAGTTGTTGTGGTTGTGGTCGTTGTAGTAGTTGTGGTGGTGGTTGTTGTAGGGGCGCAAGTTGTTGTTGTAGTAGTAGTGGTTGTTGTAGTAGTAGTAGTTGTTGTCGGGGCGCAAGTTGTCGTCGTAGTTGTTGTAGTAGTAGTGGTTGTAGTTGTTGTCGTTGTGGTGCTTGTAGTTGTAGGTGCGCAAGTTGTCGTTGTTGTTGTGGTCGTTGTTGTGGTTGTTGTAGTAGTTGTTGTTGGGGCACAAGTTGTTGTAGTTGTTGTTGTGGTCGTTGTGGTAGTAGTGGTTGTTGTTGTGGTCGTTGTAGTAGAAGTGGTTGTTGTAGTAGATGTTGTTGTTGGGGCACAAGTTGTCGTAGTTGTTGTTGTGGTCGTTGTAGTAGTAGTGGTTGTTGTAGTGGTAGTTGTTGCCGGGGCTGATGTTGTTGTGGTTGTTGTAGTAGTTGTTGTTGGGGCACAAGTTGTCGTAGTTGTTGTTGTGGTCGTTGTGGTAGTAGTGGTTGTTGTGGTCGTTGTAGTAGAAGTGGTTGTTGTAGTAGATGTTGTTGTTGGGGCACAAGTTGTCGTAGTTGTTGTTGTGGTCGTTGTAGTAGTAGTGGTTGTTGTAGTGGTAGTTGTTGCCGGGGCTGATGTTGTTGTGGTTGTTGTAGTAGTTGTTGTTGGGGCACAAGTTGTCGTAGTTGTTGTTGTGGTCGTTGTGGTAGTAGTGGTTGTTGTTGTGGTCGTTGTAGTAGAAGTGGTTGTTGTAGTAGATGTTGTTGTTGGGGCACAAGTTGTCGTAGTTGTTGTTGTGGTCGTTGTAGTAGTAGTGGTTGTTGTTGTGGTAGTTGTAGTAGTGGTGGTTGTTGTAGTAGTGGTTGTTGTAGTAGTAGTGGTTGTTGTGGTAGATGTTGTTGTCGGGGCACAAGTTGTCGTAGTTGTTGTTGTGGTCGTTGTAGTAGTAGTGGTTGTTGTAGTAGTGGTTGTTGTAGTAGTGGTTGTTGTAGTGGTAGTTGTTGTCGGGGCGGAAGTTGTTGTGGTTGTTGAAGTAGTTGTTGTTGGGGCACAAGTTGTCGTAGTTGTTGTTGTGGTCGTTGTAGTAGTAGTGGTTGTTGTTGTGGTCGTTGTAGTAGTGGTGGTTGTTGTTGTAGTGGTTGTTGTAGTAGTAGTGGTTGTTGTGGTAGATTTTGTTGTCGGGGCACAAGTTGTCGTAGTTGTTGTTGTGGTCGTTGTAGTAGTAGTGGTTGTTGTAGTAGTGGTTGTTGTAGTAGTGGTTGTTGTAGAGGTAGTTGTTGTCGGGGCGGAAGTTGTTGTGGATGTTGTAGTAGTTGTTGTTGGGGCACAAGTTGTCGTAGTTGTTGTTGTGGTCGTTGTAGTAGTAGTGGTTGTTGTTGTGGTCGTTGTAGTAGAAGTAGTTGTTGTAGTAGATGTTGTTGTTGGGGCACAAGTTGTCGTTGTAGTAGTAGTGGTTGTTGTAGTAGTGGTTGTCGTAGTAGTGGTTGTTGTAGTAGTGGTTGTTGTAGTGGTAGTTGTTGTGGGGGTGGAAGTTGTTGTGGTTGTTGTAGTAGTTGTTGTTGGGGCACAAGTTGTCGTTGTGGTCGTTGTTGTAGTAGTAGTTGATGTAGTAGTGGTTGTTGTAGTGGTAGTTGTTGTCGGGGCAGAAGTTGTGGTCGTTGTAGTAGTAGTGGTTGTTGTAGTTGTGGTAGTAGTGGTTGTTGTAGTGGTAGTTGTTGTGGTAGTAGTTGTTGTTGTCGGGGCACAAGTTGTCGTTGTGGTCGTTGTTGTAGTAGTAGTTGATGTAGTAGTGGTTGTTGTAGTGGTAGTTGTTGTCGGGGCAGAAGTTGTGGTTGTTGTAGTAGTAGTGGTTGTCGTGGTTGTTGTGGTTGTTGTGGTTGTGGGGGCGCAAGGGGTTGTAGTTGTTGTTGTAGTCGTTGTTGCCGGTGAGGGAGTTGTTGTCGTGACCTTGTTACATGCTGGTGTTGTTGTTGTGGCCTTGGAGCAGGGTGGGGTGGGTGTCGTAGCACCGTTGCATGGCGTAACGGTATCCCTGACTACCAGTTTGGCCTGAGACTGCGACACTGACACGACTGCATCCTCCGTGCAGCCGGGATTGTACGATACACAGCTTCGGGTCTTGAAATCATAGAATTTGGGGCATGCGTATTCGGTGGCAACACCATTGTGGCATTCGTAGAATCTGGAGCAGCTGCCAGGGACCACGGAACGAATTCCGTTGGCCTTGTTGCGGCAGATCAGCTCGCCAGGCTGACTAGAAACGCTGGCACCGAAGGCAGTGCTTGCAGCGACTGCGACGAGCAGTAGAGCAAAAGCTGTGGACAAGACTCATTAGTATCCTTTCAAGGCTAGGTTTTTGGCGGCCTATTACCGTATACGTTCCTCATGTCTGCCGATGATAAAGTTCACGATTCTCAGACTGTGAGGCTACTGTGACAACCGCAATTGCAGGCATCCAATATTTATACCTCGCCAAATTGTCAAAATAGTCATTAACTAATTGGCCATAAAAAGTTTGCACAAAATGACACGAATTACAAAAAATTTCGGAAGGTCTGGAATCTCCGTTATCAAAATTGAGTTGCAATTTTACTTTTTTTTGTACATAATACACTATTGATTTCATTGATGGAATGAAATCTGATAACTACTAGTTACTGGTACTAGAAGGCATCTAATATTAAATCTAATCAAATTTCTTTGGAAATTTATCTAATCATGGAAGGCCGTTTCTTGTAAAACAAGTCTAGGTTATTTTTAGCAGCATTAAGACTTGTTAAAGACATTAAAATAGCACAAGGTATCTTTTAAATCTCACATTTTTATTGTTTCTATACGTTACGAAATTGCATTTACTTATAACTAATATGTAACTGTCGTTTCCATATTCATACATTATTATTTATAAACGTAAAAAAATTCAAATCTTGAAACATAATTTTTGTAAAACATACGCAGTGCCACATTTGTTTTTTATTTATTGTATTTTTATTTGCTGATTTATTGTTTGCAACGAACACATGCATTTGGCAAAAACATCATTTTGATATTAGGGGGAAAAATGAGGCGCGGGATAAGAAGGAAGGACGGAAATGGGCATGTGATACGGAAACAGAAACGGAAACGGATATGGAGATTTAAAGAAAGTGTGAAGGCGAGCTTACTAACTATTATTTGTTGCATGGTGGTTCGTTATCAATACGCATACGTACATGTTTATAATTATGCATAAAGTAACTTAAGTATTTACAGAACATACTGCCCAGAACAGATTGTAATTGGATGTGGATGTGGATGTGGATGCTGTCGAAATTCGAATCTCAAGTTGTCTCTTGTCTCCTGCTATCGTTTTGCATATACGAATGCTTACTGATATAGTAGTAATACGCTTGTAATAATCTCTATGAATTGTAACTAATATTTCGATCTTGATCTTTATTCTAGCCGCTAAGAAATTGCATGATTGAAGACTTTAAAGCCATTTTATATGAACTTCCGGATGTAGTATTTGTAGTATATGCATATATAAAACGTTATGCTTACACTAGAAACTATAATTACTCGGTTGTGGTTTTATTTCACTATGAAAACGAGGATCATCTAACTTAAAAAGAAACTTAGTTAAGTTGAGTTAAAAAATACAACATTCATGCTCAATGTGTAGTTAAAGAGACAAATGATTACATTAGATCTTATTTGTTTTTTGTGTGTGTTTTTTTGTAAAATAAACTTTTGCATATTTTGTTTGTTTTTCTTCCCTTTAAGAAAGAGCACACTCAGACTTCCAGTTGTTTTGATGGTGGTTGCGCGATGAACGGTTCGCTCCACATTCGACGCAGGTCTCCCTGTAAAAAATTCGGTTTAAGAAATTGTTTAAATTAAGCAGAAACTTGTGATACAACCTTTAGATAGGCCATTAGTAAGAGCGGCAATAACGTAAAAGGCACCAAGTATAGTAGTGCCGGCTGAGCCGCCTTGAAGACCTCAGAGCTCACCGTAGCCGTTAGCAGACCCAAAAAGTAACTGCAAAGATGCTTTTAATATGACATTTTTTAGGAAATGAAGGTTTTAAAAATCGATACTTACCCCAATAAGGAACAGTGAAAATATGTTAGCCGAGAGCCAACTCCACGGGGCGGTGAGAGAGTAGGATCCGAGGTTACGCCTTGCGACTTTTTGTACGCATCATAACGCAGGACAAAGCAGAGCAGCAAGCCAGGCATCACCACATCGCCAAGGCCCAGCATGGAAAAGTGTCCCGAGTTGTGAATACTGGGAAAGACCAGCTTTCCGGGCAAATTGAGTTTAGGCGTGTCCCGCACGATGCCTCCCAGATTGAATTTTCGCGCCACGATGCCAACGGGATTCTCGGCTGGTCGCGTGGCCACCTTGACCATTACGTTCGTGCTGAAGATATAGGAGGAGAGGAAAACCCAAAAGACGTCGTAGATAAGCAGGCCGGTCAACAGCAGCGTGGACACCTTTAAGCTTGGCAAACGAACGAACGCGATGAATGCCACACACAGGCCCATACCCATTGCTGAAAAAGACATTCAAATGAATATTATTTACCAATATTTGAGCTAAAAACTCACCGTCCATTAGTAGCCAGTGCCCGGTTAGCACCCAGATGCACACAATCGATACGGACAGCGTAAAGCTGAAGAGTTCCGCTGCCGTAAAACGGCCGCAAACGCCGAAGGAAAACCGCTTCCCGTCCGTGCACGGCCGGATAATGTACTGGCACATGGGCAGTAGCAAGAAGGCCAGTGCCACAGTGGCAATAACTGGGAAAATATACATCAAGAACATGGTTTTCCTCCAATTACAGTAACAACTTACTGGCTGTGCATACGGCGAAGAGCAGCTGCATCGAATCGAAGAAGAAAAACATAATCAGCAGCGATATGGATGCGCCGAGGGGCAAGCAAAGGGCGTGCATCGTGTCCAGAGTGGCAAATTTGTCAGCTACACAAACTTAACATAATTAATTTAAAGATATTTGAAAGGTCTCAATGCAGAAATTACTTGGCTCCTTCTCCACGTGCTCGCCGGTCAAGAGATTGGTCATCGATTCGTTTCGCTTCTTTTGCTCCCGCTCCCGAGCCTCCTGCTCTATGTTGAGGCTGCGAAAGCTGCCGTAAACAATCAGCAGCATCGATATTAGGCAGGTGGAGACGCGCGACGAGTCCATTACACTCGATACTGTCCAGTGGAGTTCGCGGTACTCTCCACCGCCTGCACCGCCGCCACCTGCTGCTGCCGCTGCTGCTGCTGCCGCCGCTGCTGCTGCTGCCGCTGCACCGCCACCAAGGTTGCCGGTTTGCACTCCCAGACCGCCGCTGTCGCCGGCGCCGCCGTGCGACATGCTCCCTCCGGCTCCTCCGAATGCGGGTTCCTCGCTTGGTTGTCTTTGCTTTTCTCCGTTTCTACACTGGAAAAACAATTTTTTTGATAATTTTTTATTGATTTTCTAACATCTTATTTTGTATAAAGAAAAGGTAGATGCGTACCTGGATGAGTTCGGCGATAACGTCTCCGCTTATCTGTGCAACTGGCTCGGGTCTTATCGCGTTTTATGATAGTGCGCCGCTTCAATCTAAACAAATGGAAAGTGAAATTTGTTTTGGTTTATTGATTCAATGATAAATTCTGTGTTTATTGACCTTATCATCGGTAACCCCCAGCTGATCTACGTTTTACCTTCCCAAATTTTGTCTTTGAACAGCTGCGGTTCTAAGTAAACACTCCACAAGGTTTATTTTCCCCAACCTTGGGGTCAACTTTCGTATTAACTTTCATGAAGTTATTGAGACAAACGAAACGCTATATAAAAGTAAAGATTTGAAACCACAAAAACTTTGTGCTTCAGCCGGAAAACTAACATTTTAAAACAAATTGTTTATTTAAACAGTTTCGAATTAGCAGAAACCATGGAAGTGCAGTCAGGCATGAAATGCATTAAAAATTATATAAACAAACAAATATATAGACTATATATAAACACTGGATCTATATATAGAAATTGAATTTTATTTCTCATTCCTGGAAGAAGAAAATCAAAACAGTTACATTTGTTTGAAATTAATTGCATTTCCAGGTTAAAAACTACCTTCCCCTAAAGGCAGGTAAATAATAGAATTATTTATAAAAGCTTTACCCAGTTTCCTGTAAAGTTTGGGCCATTGTTATGGCCAAAAATTCGGTTGTAAGTTCACAAACACACACACACCCACGCAGGGTTGTTGCACTTGGAAAATGGAAATGTTAAGGTGCTCTGTTAATGTTAAGGTGCTCTGTTAATGTTAAGGTGCTCTGTTAACCCGCTAATGATAATAAAGATACCCAAGAAAGAGATAGTTGCCAACTTCCCTGGTGGCTATTGTTGTTGTTGTTGCTACTACTACCAGTATGTGTGTGTGTGTGTGTTGCCAAGTGCCGTTGCTTGAACTAATTTATGTTGGCTAATACCGTATTTTACACGCATTTGTAATTGTATGGAATGCAAATTATTCAAACTTATTAACAGTAGTAGTTGAGCTTTTAACAGAAACTGATTGAATTATAAATATTTCAAATATGAATAAACGAATTATTAAAAGCTAATTATAATGAATATTCTCTGATAAAATTATTTAAATTTATAAATGAATTTTTATTGCAAAAAAAACTCGTATTTTTCATAAATTTTTGTATTTTTTAATAGACAATCTTATTGCTTGCACCCCATCTGTAATTGTGTTGATATTTGTCCCCGTTTTCTGTTGCCATCTCTCTCTCTGGATGCAACAATTAAGGTTCCCACACACCGGCAGTTCCAAAGCGAGGGGGGTGGGGCAGCGAATTGTTAACAAGCATTAATTAGAATTGCATTCTGTGAGGGTTCTTTTTTGGAAACAGACTAAAAAGGTTACAAAACATAGACTCACAACACTCACATGTATCTATTTACGGCAACACTTTCTAATTCAAAACTCCCCGAAGAAGTGGCAAGCAATTGGTTTTGCAGAAACTGCCCGCAACGAATGTGAAAGTGAAATTGGCTAAGACACAAGGGCGTTGGAGGGAGAAGGGGGAAAGAGTGGAACCGATAGAAATACAGGAAAAAATCTGAACAAAACACCAGATAAAGTAACTGTAGATAAAGTATCTTCAATATTGGATAATAATAAGCTTTATTTTATGTATTATTGATTTAGTCACATTTATACCTTTTCGTTTATTATTTTCCGTAAACTAAACTCAGATTGTGTTTCTTCGTGTGCACTGAAACCTAAACAAGTGCGTTAACTGAGCGAAAAGTGTCTTATTATGCAAAAACGGGGCGGTGGGGGCAACGGACTGGATTGCAGCGTTCGAGATATGTAGCCTGGCCTGCGCTTTAAGTTTTTTTTCTGTTTTCCCGTTTTTCCGTTTTCGTTTCGTGTTTGGTTACACTCCACTTCATTCCACAACATTAACAACAAAAACTAAATCAACTCCAACTCCGCTCCGCTGCGTAACAAAATTTCAAGACACTAGAGTGGGGAGTGGGGGTTGTCTTTAATTACACGAAAAAATAAAGAAACAACAACCGTGCCGCATATATTGCAATCTTTACTCCAAACTCGGGGAGACCTTTCGCTTACTTTGCCTTCACATTTACATTCGCGTTTGGCTGTGTATTTGTTTTGTTTTTCCTTTGCACCGATTTTCTTGTTGGCGAGAAAAGGGTCTGTGTTGGACGCCTACAACATTTTCTCCTTTTCAGCTGCGAGCCATTTCGATGCACTTTGCCACACGATTCACGGTGCTGTTCGCCAGCGTTAGACAGCCCATTTAAACATTTTAAACGTATTTCTAATAGTTTAATGTTTTCACCAGTGTTGGTGTTTTTCAGTTTGAGGGAGCCCCCAAGCACTTTGCCAATGGTGGTATTTTTATTCACAGCGCAGACAGTCTCTCTAAATTATCGATTGCGGTTTCCTATCGATATTTGTAACCGTTTCAAGTTTCGAAAATATACTAAAATCGAATTTGAAAAACAAAAAACTACATAACATTTTTATTGTCTGTATTCATAATTTATAAATCTCTATCTCAAAAAGAGAAAACTGCAGCGTTTGTAGAAACCGGAACCGGGTAAGGAGTAAATTGCGAGCATGATTGAATGATTGTTAAAAAGTATCTTTTTCTATTTAATTCTTAACTCGTCAAAATATAGTCAGATAAATTATTATAAAAAAAATAGAGATTTATCGTTCTTTCGATATTTTGGTATGAAGGTATACAAGTATCGCGATATAATTATATCATTTTAGTACTAGAAGAAGAATATCGATGTATTGATATATTATCGGAATTAACAGAACGGACGCTTGGTGCGGCTCAATGTCCAAATAAAGTTTTAAAAAATTCGGTAGCAACGGAAAATTGCGCCAACGCTTGCTCAAAGAAAAGTGTTGAAAAAAATAAATAAATTCACGTTTCGCATAGGTTTTCAAGCTTGTTGAAAAGTGCAACGGAAATTGCCCGCAGGTTGCAGTTAAATACGATTTTGCTGCAACCAAATCCAGTGTCGGAAAGAAGCATCTAAACCGCGCTGACAAAACCAGTTAAATCCAACCCACTTTCCGAGTTTCCGAGAGAAAATTAAAGTTAAAGCTGAAAATCCACAATGGGTCTCAACGGCTGCTGTTCGTGCGTTAAATATCTTATGGTCCTTATAAACATTTTGTTCTGGGTAAGCGACAACATAAATCCGAGATTCTTTTCTCCCTCTCTCATCACAACAACAACAACAACTGGAACAGGGACCTAAATCTGTGCGTGTGGGTGTGTGAGTGTGTGTATTCCCGACGCCCCTTGGCGTGGGTGGAGGGGCTGGGCAGCTCGCGCACGCTCTCTTGGAGCTCCTTTTGGAGCCCTCCTCTCTTAGGTTCCATCGGTGCTCAAAAAGGTGCACAAAAAAAAACGACTCAAACGCTTACTGATAAGAGAAGAAATTAATCTTAAAATATATAGAAACGAAAATTTATTTAATATTTCAAATGTTATTTATTTTATGCCTAAAAGTTTTCATAATCTTTCACGTTTTCTTCGAAAAAGTTATTGATAAGCGACTCCATTGATGCATTATTTTCCGTTTGCTGTCACTGCTCCGCCCACTAACTTCACCCACCCACTACGCCTTCTACGCCCACCCTCCTCCCACTATAACGGACAGACAGACAGACTTTTCTTTTCCCTCTTTTTTTTTTTTTCTTTTCCCTTTCCCTTCTTTCCCCGTCGGTTTAGATGTTTTTTTTTTTATTCTTTTTTCTTTAGTTTTGTTTGTTTTTTTCATGATTTTTTTCCTGCTTTTTTTTTTAGTTTTGTTTGTTTTATAACGAAAATGAACGTTTCCTCGTTTTATCCGTTTTATCCGGAAAAGGGACTTTAATTTGGGGATGCCACACAGCAACCTTTACGCAACTTTCGATTTACATCTTGGATTGAATTGCTTCATCAAACTTTTATCATACTCTTTGCAACACACAGAGGAATACACTTTTTTGTGGCAAGAAGCAAGCAGCAAGAAGCAAGCAGCATGAAGCATGTTGCATCTTATCTATAAGCTTTCGAAATATTTCTCGCTTTTCGTTGAGGCATCAAAATGATGCTGGTTGTTTTCATTATTTTTTTTTTTCTCGTCTTGTTGATTGTGATTGTGGGTGCCTTTTTCGATTTTTGTCTATAGTATTTATTAGTCAAAAAGCTATTTTCGAATACGGGCGCAAAACAACAACAACAATAGCAACAAAAACACATGCGTCCGTGTCCGTGTCCGTTTCAAGACGTCTAAGTTTTTAGTCGTTATTTTGTGGTGCACACTGGTGTGTTTTAATATTTATCTAAAGGCGAAATATCTAAAAAATATTGAAATTGTGCTGCACTAAACGCTGGCACTATTTTTAGACAAAGTACGTCAAACAAGCATTGGCATTGTTTTATGAAGAGCAAGATTCTTTATATAGAAACTATATATAGGCTTGACTAATTTTATATTGTTATTGTTTCAACTTTAAGAAGAAAGTTTTAATTAATATTTCCTTTTTTCTTCCCACTGTGCATCGGTTTCCAAACATTTCCATTTTCATCGTCGCTGTGGGGCATCGTGATCAAACGCCACGATCTGCGATCTGTGAGGACGCTGTGAGTTTCCGACGCTGCCATGGATCCCAGATTCAAGGGGGGAATGATTGCCGGGTTGCCAGCTAAAAACTGAAAAATGTCGTCATTGAAGTTGACAGTGACCAAAAAAAGCCAAAAACTTGGCCAACCAACCCAAACACCCACAAAAAAAGGCCTTGTAGTTGCGATTTCAATTTGTAAAACTAATACTTGCTATGGAAATATTTTTTATAACATTTAAACCCCTTTATTTATTTTCTTCTCAATTATTCATCAGTCGAGTTCATAATTCTAGTCTGCGATACAATTTCTGTGATGCCATTGCAGTCTCTTCAATCGATGCGGTTAATTGTGGCACAAAATAGCGACTGGATGTGAATGTGTATTACATATTCCCACACCCGAAGCTCCATCGTGATTCCTACTTGGTCTACGGTCTTCTGGTTTCCACGCCTCGGCACTCGAAAGTGGGTCAACGAAGGACCTGCACATTTATTAGCCCCTTCGGCAGACTTTTTGTTTCCCTTTTTTTTTTTGCCATGGACACGCGACATGGTGGAAGTGTTACGGGAAAATGTCCTACCAAAAAAATCTAGGATTAAATAAATAGATACATGAAAAGGGGAATTTATTGAAAACACGGATTGATTGAAAACTGCGATTGATTAAACAGGCGTGTTTGAAAATAGTTTGGTAACTTTATTGCAGATTTTTTAGTTTTAAAATACAATTTTTAGTCTCTTACTTCGAAGCCAAGACTGTTATTTTTTAGGTTTACCAAGAAAAGTGCCGCTTGCGGTGCAACAATGTTGTATTACTTTTCCTTGAGGCTAGAGGCATGCCTTTGAATGAGCTTTTGGGGCAGAATCATGTGTACCAGGTGTTGGGCTTCTTTTAGGGGGTTTCTTCTTATTCAGAGTCTCCTTCTATTCTTATTAATTAACCATTGCGAGGTGATAAATAATAATTAAAATTATAATGAATAACTACTTTTTGTTTAACAAGAATTATATAAATATAATCAAGCATTGTTACAGTTTTTTCCTGTGTTTCAGGGTTGTGCAAGGTCTACTGCGTAATCTTATCTAGAAGCCGAAATGCTAGATGCTCCAGATGCTAGATGCTTTTAATCACACAACTTTATGTACATAAATGAATTAATTGTGATTAAATAGAAAGATCTCTTTAGAGTGCTTCTGAGAGGCTCTCACTTGTCTATTTTCCATAGATTATTCCCTACACGGTGTAGATCGCGAACTCAATATTTCTGTGATGAATAATTTACGTGAATAATTTGCCTGAATAATTAATAAATATTCTCACATACTATGAGAATCTTAAGGTGTACCTGTTCAGTCATTAGCTCTTATTAGATTTTCTTATTCACATTCTACGTATATGAATAATACATTTTTCTTGGGATATTTTTATAAAAAAATAGATAAAGAAATCAAGAAATAAGAAAAAAACATAAATACATCTTTTAAAAAATGATTAAAATTTTCTCAAATCAAACCTTAAAACAAAAACTCTACTCACTTTTACTCTTTTAATTAAATTAAAAGAAACTAATAGAATTTGTCACTTTCAGCTGTGGCTGACATCATAGGTTACGCAGCAGGGAAAATGGGAGGTCTGGGGAGTGCTAGGGAGGTAAGGGCGTGGCGAGACTCCCACTTTAATTGCCGCCCCAACCAGATGGCGTCACTGACGCGTGTTTCCAGTATGATGAATGCACTCGAAAAAACCTATAAAAAAAAAACGTAAAAAACTCTCTAATAATTCTCCTTACAGGTCATTGGATTGACTTTCGTCATAACGGCCGTGTGGATGCTGACAGATCCCACCTTTGTCTTGTCCATGACCCAGTCCTACCAGCATTACCAGATAGCCCTCTACGTTCTGCTAGGCATTGGAATACTGATCACTCTGGGGGCATTCTTTGGGTGTTGGGGCGTTTGCCGAGAGTCGCAATGTTTTCTCGTTTCGGTAAGTAAAAATCGGAGTAAACGGAGTTAATTATATGCGAATTCCAATCGAAATGAATGCAGTTCCGTGGCCTACGCTGCTCCATTCATGCAATTGACTTGGAAGCTCGCCCACATTGCAGTGCCAAGTCTGCGAATTTGTGGATATATCATTTTGGGATCTCCGAGAGTTTATTTACTCAACGCCTACGGAGTCTCAACAGACTATGCCATTCATAAATTTCAAATTATCTTCCAGTTCTTCTGCGTTATACTTGTGGTTATGGTGGCACAAATTGCGGCGGGGGCCTGGGCCTTCCACAATCAAGACAAACTCGATGACATCGTGCGGGCGGCTGTCAAGTCTACGGTTCAACAGGAGTACGGACAATCCACCATGAGTTCACAGACCGTGACCTTTGATGCCTTGCAAAAGAATGTAAATATTATTTCGATATATTTCGAGATCAAGTTGAAAATAAACAGATTTATTGAATTTCTCTTTCCATTTTGTTTAGTTGAAATGCTGTGGCGCTGATGGTCCTGGGGATTGGGCCACAAGTCGTTTTAATAATGTGGATCGCACAAATATTGTGGAGATCGCCGTCTCGTCCATGAATGTCTTCTACAACATACCTGAGTCCTGCTGCAAGGAAGATCTCAAGGATAACGAATGCGAACTGTCACGTCGACTAAAGTTTGGCGGTCCCTTAAACCAAGCCATTTATCAAACGGTATTTGTTTCTTTTCTAGAATTCAGGTTCTATTGACTCTTCGATTATCGAATAACCCAAAAACCCATTAAAAGTCAATTGTTAGAGGTGTGTCCGACTCATAAGTTCTGGGATGAGCGATCATTATCGCCGGTTTCTGGTCATAAAAGTTAATATTCCTTTTATGCTTTTGCCGTTTCTTTGGCCTGCCTTGGCTAGACGCCTATAAAAACAAAATTCGCGCCGACGCCGACGCCGACTCCCTAAGACGATAAAAAAATGCTTTAATTAATATTTATATTCAAGTCGCATATCAATTTTCGATCTGTTTATACAGACAGACAAACTCTGTAAGAAGGGGCCCATCGAATGCGTGTCGCAAGCCAATTGAAGGAAATTTCAAATGCCTTTTGTATACATCAAGAAAATAATATGGATAAATTTCTGTGTTTATTGCAGGGTTGTGTTGATAAAATGATTGAATGCGTAACTGAGAACTGGATACCGATATTTGCGGTCACCGTTTCCGTCATATTTTTGGAGCTGTTGTCTCTGACCTTCGCCCTGAGCCTGTGCTGTGCCGTGAGGAACAAACACTACAAGGCCTGAGAATTACAGAACTCCCATAGGGAAATCACAGACGATGAGAAGTACTAACAAACCAAAACGAAGCGGATGCCTACCGAGGGTTACTACTGAAGCTAAGCAATAAAGGAAATGCATTTAGCAATGGAAAGGCTATAAGGCTGGCGCTATAATGTCCGAGGCCCTCGTCAATACTTTAACAACACACAACCGACAACCGACAACAACCGAAAACACAATTTTGTAGTACTTTTAACAACACAAGGAAGCTGAGCAATTGTATTTGAGAAACGAATCGTTTTGAAATTTGTGAACATTTTTAAAACACAAACAACAGCAACAGGTCAGAATTCGAATTGTCGAAATCGACCTTACTTGAGGCGAACGATAACAAAAAAAAAAACACACACACTTTTCTAAAAATAAATATTTCTACAAAAAAAAAAAACACACAAACAGTAAACTCCGTATATGTATGAACAACTTAAGCAGCTCCATAATATTTAGCATAGCGAAACAGTTTCGAATTCATAGATACATACTATATATGAAATATATAGAGAAAAGCATAAGCACAAAAGAATATTGTTAATTGCCAAAAAAAAAAACCAGAAAAAAATGTAAACAAAACGAAAAGCAATCAAATTTTGTTGCATATTAGTTTTCCCTGTAGTAAGACTCTTGATTACATATTAAGTTTTTGTGGCCATTTTTATGCTAACACAATGCCAAATGAAATATGAGTACATCCACAATATACATACGTATGTAACATATAACAGCATTCCACATGAATGAAAATGATTGACGAATTTTTGTTCTGGATAAAACGCATTGCCATCCAAAGACCCAGCCCAAAATATTTTTCAAATCATTTTATTACCTTTGTGTAAAATGTTGTGCTAAAAACAAACAAAAAACGAAATAACTGAATTCGTAGAGCTTCTCGAAATTAAATGCCAAATATTTTATATATTTTACAAAATTGTAAATTATTTCATCATAACTTATTTATTTGAGCATAAGCCGACAAAGAGTTAGAACAAAATTATATTAATAACTAAGCAAATGTTGAGTAATCTGTTAATGAAATTTTGCTTTACCCTCAACTGACATTTGGCCAAGATAAATGAATTTTTTAAAACCAATATTGGTCCAAGTGTTTATACTAATTATGTCGAATTCACCCTACTTAGGCATCCTTGTGTATCGTAAGTACAATTCTTTTTGTACGAATCAATAAGAAATGCACAAAATGTTAAACGGAAAGTACACATAGTACATACTTGTATGTAACAAAAAATCTCTATATTTACATTGTATTTTTACCATACACCTTAATCGAATTAAAACAAATATATATTTTTTGTAACATTTTCATTTTATTGTTGTTATATGTGAATTTTGTTGTTAATTAAGCGTATCCTGAACGTCACACTGTGTACCCCTTCACAATGTTTAAGTAAATTAAATCTACAAAAACCAATCCAAGGACAAAATTATATTAAATTTACAAACTAAAAAAAAAACAAAATCTAAACTAAATATATATTTAATTAAAATGTAAACATTAAAGAAAATTATTTATTTTAAAATTGTTTAGTCTATAGTTAAGTGAACAATTTCAAGGAGTTAAATCAAATAAACTGATTAAAGATTTAGATTAAGCAATCAATCACTTACAAATACAGTTCACGATCATATAAAATATTTATAGAATAAAGTCTTCACATTAAAATGTTTTAAAATAAAATGTAATGAATTTAGAAGAAAAATCAAGCATGAAATTTCATCAAGCATTTCAAATCAAAAAAAAACTCATGTACTTACTCATGTATGGTATGTACGAATAAAAAATTAATGCATCCCAAAAACGCAATCAACTCATCATCTCCATTATTTATGGAAAACGACATAATTTTCATAAACTTTGCCCATTTAGCGACACAACTAAAAAAGTTAAGCAATAAAAAACCGCTCAAGATTTGTATGAAAACAACAAAACACTAAACAGAGGCACAGATTAAAACATGATGTTTGTGAAAAACAAATTTAGAGAACAAAAGCATACAAAACTGATATTTCAAAATAAATAATCGTACTTTAAAAACAAAAACTATCTTGTTCGTTATTCTTGGTGGAAAATCCTGGCTGGGATAATCTTAAAAGATTATTATTATTATATCAAGGTATGTATCCTTTAGTAATCACCACCAATAAAAACTCTTAAAATGTACATAATTAAATAGTTATTTTTATTAAAATTTTTTATTCTTTACCAATTTTGTTATTGGCAATGCATTTTGTTGTTTTCAATCTTTAATTTTATTTTTATATTAAGTGGCATAAGAATTGTTTTTATATTGTTTATTTCTTATTTATTACTTTGGTTTATGTTTTTTACCAAAAACTTAATGGAAACAGAAAAGGAATGGAAGTGTTTAGAACCTAAGCAGTGACATTCATAAGACTCACTAAAACTAACATTTAGTATTTTGTTGTTAGTCCACATTATTTAACAGAGTTTTTAATATTCTTTTAAGTTTTTAATTCATTTAGGTTTGTATGTTTTAAAGACAAAACAAACATAAAGGTCCTTCAGTTTTACATCGATAATGAAGCTGGAATAATTAAGTTTTAGATGGTAAAAAGGTATTCAGAGGACTATTCAGAAGACAATTAAATTAAGATAATTATAATGTTAATGGCTTTGTCGTATAGTATGATAGAAGTATTATTACTGGAATGAGATTGACTATCGTGTACTTATGTATAATCGATCCAAATCACTAACCACGTTTCCTCTTGTTAATTTTGTTTTGTTTTATAATATTTGTTAGGGATAAAATAAAGTGAGTATATTAACTTAGAAGGTAACATGCGAGATAGTTTAATGATAGCGTTGAATTTATCGAATATTGGATTTTTCTTAAAAATCACCTAGCTTGAAAAATTATTATCGTAATTTACATTTACTATAGGTACATTTTGATTCAATTTAGATACAACTAAATTTGATGTTAGGGTAATGCTAAAAATAATTATATTCTCTACCTCATAGTTACACATAGTGAAGTCTGACATCCATTTCCAATTGACTATGCATATTTAAGTTTGGAAATAGCATAGAATTTTCGTTTGACAGCGAATAGCAGCTAAAACTGATATTTTTATGTTAGTTTCCAATTATTTTGGGTTTTTAAAAGAGATTTAACTTTAGGTTTAAGCGTTTCGATTTCATAATTTATTATTTTGACTAGTTAGACATTTAGCATTCTCATTTTTAATGATAAGTTTCAACTATCAATTAGTTTTCCGTTTATAATTCTTGGACAGTGTACGTTGGTATTTCATAGATCATTTCTTAATGCATAAAAATTGTGGGTTGTTTATCAAGTAGGTCGCATAGATACTTTTTAAACGAAAGTTACTTTTAACACTTTAGCTAACGTTTAGATTTTTTGGTAATGATTGCATATGAAATGGCTTTGCCGGTTGATGGGAGTAGTTTTGTGGGATGATTCTATGAGACATTTCTGGGAATAGTTAAGAAAGAAAATGTCTTCCAAATGTAGAAGAATATTTATTTAGTATATACTTGTATTTATTACTTAACCCTGCTGAAGCTCAGATTTATCTTAAACAAATTAAGATAAAATCTCTGTTAAACATCTAAATTTATTAATAACTCCTCGACATGTTTTCAAATCCAACATTTAAATATTTCGCTCCATATAAGCAACCTGCTCTTTTTAGACTATTTTGTTGGCCAATTCAAACATATATCGTACATACATAAATAGGTTTATTCTCTAGATCCATTGTTTAAATTTCTTTTCGCATCTTTAAGGCTTCTGCATAATTTGTTTACAGAATTCGAATATTTTATTTAATTAAAGCAACCATGGAAGAACAATGTGTACAACTTAAAGAGGAAATATGAAAATATCAAACCACATTGATTGTCCTGTCTTGTCCGTGCACAGTAAAGCATTCAATGTTTGTGAGTTTCATAGAAAGATAATATTTCTCTCAAATGGTGCCACTTTCTATTTTTTCAACAATTTTTCTCCAGCTTTTTGTGCAGAAAGCCTCGAGTTTTTTTTTTTGAGGGGATGTGTATGCTTACGGTTGGTAAATGACATGTTATGGCATATTTAATTGAATAAAACTGTGATTTAATTGAAAAGTCGTGTTATGAATTTCAGTTTACATTAAAAAATCAACACGACCTTGTATAAATATTAAATAAACTGTAATTGTCATGTGCTATTTTTAAATATCGGTGGTTGGTTGGGTACAAAAAACCCAGGCATATTTTATTCATGCATGTTTATTGAACATATTTTGCCATTTTAAACCAATGTTGTAGCAGACATTTTATGGGGAAAATTGCAAATTCAATTAGTCGATCAAAAGTTAATGCGTTGTACAAGTCGAAAATGATTATAGATGGGATTTGCAAATAGCTTTAATTAAATTTTAAAATATTCATGTGCCGAAGTTAAGTTTTAATTGAAAAGGCGCTGAAAACGGTTATCAACTTTGAAAAACGAAATAAGCCAAACTGAGAACAGAATATATTGCACACCTATATTTTTTGTTGATATTCTATCATTGCTAATTCATTATAAATTCATAATATGGTTCATATTGTTTATTTATATTTATAGTAAAGTAAATCGTGTTGAGAGCTCGATTTCTCTTGTTGTCGGTATACCAATTCCTTTCTTGAATCAAACATTCGGTTTGGTGGTTTAGTTAGTTTTGTTCTTTAAATGAAGTTCATTTGCATTTTTCATAATACAATATATGTCATACATATACATACATACATATATATAGTAAATACATAAAAGACCAATTCGCTTTTTACGGCAGGAATAAATTCATATGCTCAAAAAATTACATATTCTTCATAATCATCAATCCGATCAATCTTAGTCGATCTCATCGTTAGTTATATAATAACACACTCATAAAGTTTAAAGTTTGGTTTTCAAATGTTTACCTAAGCTAATGTTAATTACTAATACGTTTCACTTCCTTTTTTGCAATCAATTTCACTGGTGTTATTTATTTGTTACGGATTTTCTTTTCTTTTCTTGTATTTTTTTTGTAAATTTTTCAATTTTTACGTTTGTTTTCCAACGCTTATTTCATTTAAAGATCTATAAGCGATATTATAGTCCTGGAATGGCGTAGCTCGGGCTCATTCTCTTGTCATCAGAGGTCATTGTCGAACATTTGCAGTGATCGCGTTACTAAATCGTCCTTCAGACACGCCTCCAAGAACTCCTCTATCGTTATAATCCCATCTTGATTCAAGTCCAATTTGCGAAAAACACGATCCACCTAGATCATGAAAAACAAGATAAGGTTGTTGTAAATGACAAAAAATCGTTATTTATCTCGATTTAAATACATATTCCTTAGCTGGAAAATAAATATCCTTCAATTAAATCTTTTATTTCGATTTCAGAATCTCTCTGTTGGCGTTTTCGGTATTATCAAAGGGGGAAACGTAAAGCCTTCATTATTATGTAAAATATCCGCTACTGCTTCCGCACATGAAAGCTTCCGTTTCCCCCCACCCTCAAGTTCTGCTGCCAATGCATTTTCAATTCCCATTCAACGAATACAGAACACCCACTCCACCCGTTCACGGTCTCCCAGTGTTCGCAATTAAAATTACTCATACGCACCGTGCGCCCGGCTAACGTCAGCGGATGTTGCACGATATTCCAAGAGCGGATTTTGCATACAAAATGAAGCATACAATATGGCGCAACGGGATATCGGACAGATGGAGATTTCAGTAACAAAGCCTACGTTATGTCACCTGTTCTAGATAAATAAGGACTTGGCATTTGTCGACATTTCGATGAGGTTTTTCGCATCCTACATTCAGTTGCATAACACAAGAGTCTTTTGTTCGCCTACCTAATACTTATATGCTAGTAAATATTATTTACCTGATCTCTCGCCTTGCGATCGTCCTCAGGCTGGTGCGGTCTCCTACCCATAAGCTCGTGTATGGCCAGTATTATTTCGCTCAACTCGCCGCGACTTATCCGACCGTCTCCGTTCAAGTCGTAGAGCTTGAAGGTCCAACGCAGGCGCTCGTAGACGGAGCCGCGCAGCAATGTCGATAAGGTGACCAGTAAATCCTAATAATCATTAAAATTTATAAATAGGCATGGCCGCATGGCAGAAGATTGTGCAAACGTTATTATTATATAATGAGAAATAATTACCCGAAAACTAATGGCGCCATTGCAATTAACATCGAACGCTTTGAACACATAATGAGCATATAAACTCGAATCTATATAAATAGAATAAGCAAAGGAGAGGGGTACAATTAAGGGCGTGTGAGAGTGATTCTTTTTTTTTTCTTTTTTCTTCCGTTTTCTGGTTATTTGAGTATTTTGGCATTTCGGGGGCCCAGCTGCTGCAAGGACGAAATGTTCGCTTAAATGGCGCTTTATGACGCGCAACTATAAAAAGGAAAAGCATAAGACCTCAGCGACAGCATTGAAATGCGGCAAGCACTCCCGCACTCACACAGACACTGAAAAGGGACATTTATATTCGCGCACACATACACAAATACTTACTGCCATGTGGAAAGAATTTGGCGTAAATATCCTTAAAACAATCCTCGTGCACCACGCCCTCGGGGCATTCCTGCGAAAGAAGAAACCGCCAGTGGCAGTGTTTGCTCGGTTAATAAGGAAATAGCCAAATGTAATGAATTCGGGTTTAAAAAGGGCAAGGAATCAGGCATAAAATATTCAAGATTTTGATTACCATGGAAATAATAAGATTCTTTGGTGAAAAATTAAGCAAAATCAAGTGTACACTGTTACCAAGAAGCTAAATAATAACGTTTTACTGACTAAAAATTTCAGTTGGACAAAGAGAAAGAGAACAAATAAAACCTAGAATAGGGCAAACTATCAATGGTCCTGTCAAACTATCAATTGGACAAACTCTAAGTGATCCAAAACTATCCCCTGGTTCAAACTATTCATTTACTTGACCCCGAGCTCATCTCTCATTGACCCACATTGTCGTATTGAAAGTTTTTTTTGTTGAGTTAGCGAGTTTTCCGCACTTACATCAAAAGTGCTTGGACACACATATTCGCTTACAAAGAGCGAATTCATTTGCAATGAAATTCAAAACGCGTGTGCATTAAAGTGACAGCCATTTATGGCAGGCTCTCTTTCACATCCGGCCAGTTTTCTGGCAGGATAATAAAGTTGTCATCTTTATATATGGTGTACAATAAAAAAAAATATTTCATGGGAGGGGTTGTTAGAAAGCCTTTGGTATATGTGTGTAAATCGTAATGAATGTCTAAAGATTTTGGTTATAATGTTGGAAAACCCATAGCGAAAATAATAGAAAAATTACGTAAGAGCAGGACTTTTATATGCAGAGATTTTCTGTAGAAAAAAAGGATTGTTTGACAATTACCGTTTTGAAGCCTCGGTACATGACCCGAATTTCCTGTTTTGTAAACTTGGTCTGGCGGCAGAGATCCTCCAGGGCAACGGGAATGGGCTTAGGCACGCGTGTGTGTTCCAACTCATAGACCACCTCCTCGATGGGACTCTCCGGTGGTGAGGCCATGGTTGCTTATTAATTATTGTTGACTCTTTTTCCTGTTTAATTAATTTGCCGTGCTGATTATGATTTGTAGCTTAATATCAATTTGCATTTAAGGTGCTCGCTTTTAAAAGCATGAGAACGAAGTCATTATGCTCAAATTCGCTATAAGTATTCAATTTCTTTGTCCTTTTTTTATGTGTTCGCCTCCTTCTAGCGGACGCGCTGCTTTTAATCCCTTTCAGTATATCCTTCTTATTTTTTGGTGGTTTCTGGTTTCTTTTCTACGTTTTCCCGTACGCCATTCCGCTAAGTCGCTAATGAGGCTATCCTTGCTGTAACGGAAAAGAAAGCACAAAATTGAGAGAGGTGATGAAAGCAGGTGACACTGTTAAAAAAACTTTACAACTGCTCGTGAAAATCCTTGAATTAAATACTAATATAAATTATGTCAGTGAGCTTAAATCAAAGTTCTGTGCCAGGACAAGGACACTTTCGGCTTTCAGCTTTCAGCTTTCGGCTGCCGGAAGTGAAACTCGTAACCGCAGCTACCTTTTGCGCGCACACATTTACATTTACAGTTTTACATAACCACGTCGAGTATACGCCCTGTTGACTGCCTCAGGTTGTGGTCCCTTGGATCCAGGCGGGCCAGGTAACATGCAAATGCAGATTATTATTGCGTACCATAAATCAAAGGCGAATCGAGTTATGCGCGGTCTTTGGCGTAGTTGCAGCACCTTCACTGCACTTGCCGCTGGCAAAAGGAGGTTGTGGGAGGAGGATTTTGTGGGAAGTGGACGGGCTGTTGCCCAGATAAAATTAATGAGCACCTTGCATGCTAATGAATTGATTTCATACTGGCTTCGGATAAAAAGGTTTCAATTCGACAAATTGTTTTATTCTATATTATCTACCATCTTCAATACTCATTTCCCATTCATCATAATAAACTCAATCCATAAATTCTATTCTCCTAAATCCGCAAATTCAATTTCCTTGGCAATGATTCGCTTGCACCAGCTCAAATCAAATTTTCAGAGATTTCTACCCGCTTTTCACCCTGAGAAATTTCAACAGCACTTCAATATTTATCAGCGAAAAGTCAAAAAGTGTGTGCTGCTACTATTTCCACTCTATTTCCATTCCGTACTTTCATTTTATTTGCTCCTACACAAGGTTAGGAGGTGGATGGAGGATGTGAGTGGAGGTCCTTTCATTTCCGACGTCACGGTTATTTTTCAGTTGGAATTGATTTAGCGGGAGATAGACCAAAATGGGGTCACTTCGAAACGGAAATAGCTTTGACAGTCTCAATCCGAAAAAGGTATTTATATTCCTTTAGACTACGTTTGGAATCATCTACTCAGACTGGTTTGATTTAAGTAACTCGGTAGATGTTGTAGCAGAAACACTTTTTATTTACTATATACTGTAGCTATAAATAATAAAAATGAATACAAATACCCCGAGCAAATGGCCCACAAACAATACTAAATTGTAATCTATACTCTTAACACTCACAAAACCCTGAAAATGTGCTGGGTGAGCTCTTTAAACCACAAGAAACTGTTAAATGCTGGCTGCCATTAGCATAAATAGCATTAAAAGCAGAGGGAGCCATAAAACCGAATACAATGTCATACTTAGCTGCTCGAGCTGCAGCCAACTAATTTCATGACTCTATTTTGCACAAATCAGTGTGGCACAGTCTGTGGGGAAAATGGAAAATGGAAAAAGGCGAGAAAGGCGAGAAAGGGGGATGGCCCAGGGAGGGAAATGCTTGCATTTTACAACATTTGTGACCATGCTGGTGCTACGCCTGTGGCATGGTCAGGATCTGCGTTTGTACACAAGGAAAAATAGAAGGATTTCTTTATCTTTTCAAGCTTTATATTTGGTAGCTGAAAAACTATTTTAATTTGCTTTTATAACTTGATTGAATTAAACTGTTTATGCTGGAATATTTTATTTCTGAAACTCATGTTTTTTTATGTCTAGTGTACATTGTTGGAGCTCTCCTCCCACACACGCATTTAACTTTCAAATGCATTTTTGGCCAGGCCTGTGTTCGTGGGTGTGCATGTGTGCATGTAACTGTTTGTCAAATATCACGTATACGACATGTGCTTCCGGCGGGAAGCGCACGAACGCCCTCGCATAGTCGTCCAACCGACCGAGTCGAGTCGAAGCCATTCATTGCGAGGGCAGCAAAGCTAATTAAATGTTGAACCAGGTCAGTGTGTAAACATTATAATGCTAAAATCCTTATTAGCCGATTCTCAATTGCGAGACACTCGACTCTGGCAAAATATTTTCACACATCCGCAGACACAGAAATGCACTTACGAAAGCGGGCTGGGATTGGATATGCAAATTTTCTGGCAAGGCAATGCCAAGAACTGTATGTTTATTCATTTGTCTAATTGTGTTGTTCTTGCTGTTGTCGCTTTTGGGTTGACAGGGATGGGGAGATCGGGGCTTTTGTGGTATGCCAGGACTTAAACTTATAAATGGTAACGACAAGAGCAGCAAAAGTAAAAGCAAGGGCAAGGCTTGTCCAGGCCCGGCCCAGCCCGGCTCGCATGCAGTCATGCAATGCTACTCGATTGGAAAAAAAGCTAAAACTAAAACTAAACAAGAACGCACGCCAGGCTTCCTCTTTCACGCTCTCCGCTTACTTCTAACAGAAATTGTCAACAGTGGTTTGCCTCTAAAGTATACCAAACAATATTTGACATCGTTGATGGGGCAAGAAGCTTCTCGCAGGCTAGTGTCTATATAAATTGGAATTATAGCACAGAACTGTGAGAGTTTTGATTGATGGAATGACAGTGTATGTGCAATTAGGAAATTAGATTTACCAGATAAGATTGGAGCAAAGTTTTCACCGAAGTTTATGTGTTTTTTGTTGATTATTTAAACCATTTTTCACCCTGTCCTTTAGCGCCACACTGTGCTAGTCTCATTGTCATTGTTGTGCTGTTTTCATGCCACTTTCATGGACAGCAGAGACAGCCTGGCACATTGTAAGGAGTGCCATGCTCGAAAAGCAACGAAACGAAACCGGCAATATCTAAATAAAGACTTTCAGCGTGATCCAACACGCAACCGCAAAAACCACAGTCCTACTTCAATTTTGAGAGCATTATTAAATTGCGGATATAGCCCTGGCATATCTATATACCTATGTGTGTATGTAGATCGTTTTGGGCCAACAATTGAATTTTTTGCCTAAGCTTTTCTTGGCACTCGCCCACGAGGTCGTGGGCAAATCTCGTTGCGCCTACCAAAGACAATAAATCAACGCCAATTATGTACTTTTTTGGGACTTTTTTGTGGTTGTCCGACCAGATATCGCTTCGGCCAAGGCAAGCGATGACGACACATAAAGTACGGGTTTCAACACTTTTCAATCCGGCTTTTGGCCAGGCCTAAGCCCAATCAGGCCACGCTGGCAGGTTGGGGGTGGAAATGGGAAAATAATGAACAAATGGAGCTGGCAGGACGTTAAGCCAACAAATCCCCTGAGAAGTACATGCGGATATCACAATCCGAATCCGAATTCAAATGGAGAATGGAAATGCATTTGCATTAGCCTCTCAGTCCATCTCGAGTTTCCAGTGATTAGCTTATAGACTGATTGTGTGCAGTTTGCTGTTGACACAAGCCTTCTGGGATTTTAGATAATGGACTGACATCCGATAAATGTTGACTTATTAATAATAATTACAGTCCAAAGCGATGACATGCAATTAGGTTGATAATCTAGTTGCCAAAGCTACATTTCATCGGACTGCAACCTTTCAAAATTGCAGTCAATAACTGCAAATGATTTTATAATTTTTCAAAGTTTTATGTTTTTTCTATACATATATTTATAATTGCTTAGTAATTGCTGCCATTTATCCCATCCTTGGGAACTGACAGCATGACGCATAATTAGAGTTGTAAAGTTTGCCAAAACAATTTCTGCCAATTGCCAAGAAATGCAAGATATGAAAAGAAGTTGGACCTAAGCCAATAAGAAAATAAATAGCCTATCACAGAGTTAGGAGATAGTCAGAGGATGTGAATTTGTGAGATAAATACTCAATAAAGTTAGTTTAGTCGTAATTGTCTTGGTTGCTGTGGAACACAGCGATGCACAATAATTCTTTTAAATTTGTCATTTGGCATTTACTTTGAGACCGGGCAGGAGCTTTGGGAAATCAAGCTAAAAGTGTTGATGAAAATCCCCCGCTTGTAGTTAGTTTTCGGTTATGAATGGCAAAATGTGCATTAATTTAGGATAGTATTTGCCAGCTCGCCACAATGGGCTGCAGATAAGCCAAAGGAAGGATCCTGGCATTGCTGCCACCAGGCACCGAGCACCAAGCACCAACGACAAACGACTCCCCAGAGCCACGAGAAGCCGTGTGTGGCATATGGTCTTAGCAGTCAGTTTGCAATAATTTTTTAGAACAACATAAGAGGAAAAAGCAATTTTGGCGGAGGATATCTTAAGTCAACAAAGGAGCGAACCAAGCCCCTGGCCATTATTAGTCGCTACTGATGCTCTAATCGCATTTCTGGCACGCGACAAGTAATTGCCGACACCAGGATATCCCAAGGGGGTAGTATTTTATACATACTTTGAACTGGATGGTTGAATGGGTTTCTCAGTATATCTTTTGAATAAGATCTAGAATGGATACTTACTTTTAAAGCCTTTTAAAGTTGTCATACGGGTTTAATGTATTAAAAAGGCTATTTATTTGAGTCAAATGGCAAAGTGCACAAACAGGAAAACTGCAACTCGAGTGGCTCATCCAAAATGAAGTAGCTATCGTGGATGAGCAGTTCCTGCCCTTGACAATCTCAACTCTGGGATGTATACATTTCAAGTGGTCGGGCCACTTGGAGGCAGTCAAGCATCAGACGGCAATCAGCTCGATTTACACATGAGACGATTTCAAAGAACGAATAAGCTGTGATTGGGGAAGCCTGTTACTGCCAATCTATGGCACAATCAGAGTTTCTAGCAAAATGGAATTCATTAATTTGGCAATCGTTAGGACTCACTAAAATTGCAATCTATGGAAACTAATGGCCAAAAGGAAATTCAGAGACTTCGTTCTATGCAAAAGCCAAGGGAACAATGAAAAAGTTTCCACTGCACTTCCGGGCCAGGGAAAAGTTTTAGTAACTCCCTCGTCCAGAAAATGCAGTTATTTTTGGCAACGGCCAACAAGAAACTGACTTCATTGTTGGCCAAGCCGAGCCAACAAAAAGCGTTACAAGGAAACTGCCAAAATAGTTGCAACTACTTCAAATGGGTGGGGTCTTAGGCGATTGGGTGTAGATGGAATTAGTGGGATCTGTTGGGAAAGTTTGCTGGCCGGGTTCAAATTTCACATTCAACTGTACGAAATTTTCAACAATAAAACGCCATTGAAGCTCGTCCTACTGGCTCCGGCTCCGACTCCGACTCCGACTGCGAACCCCATGTACGAATTTATTTATATACGTATTAAAGTCCATGAAATATATATGTAAGTATACCCACCCACTGGTCTTGATGAGCCCGGAACTTCCGGTTGGGCGATATGCGCCAACTTTTAGACAATCATTCTGGCAGTGCGCCTTCTTGGCCAAAAGGCAAAAGCTTAGCGAATTTTTGGCCAGAGCTATAAATATGTGGAGATATGTGCCATTGCGTGGGTATGCGAGCCAAAAAACTTGACTGGACAACAATTTTTTGCTTGAATTGATTTAATTTATGAGCTGACTTAATTTATTTCCGCTGAGAAAAACTATTGTATGTTACATGAATGCCAAATCCAGCCAAGTTTAATTGGCTTATAAGATAGCCTTGCCAATAATTTGTCCATTTATATTATTTTTCCCATTAATATTTGTATGAGCTTTCAATAGTAAGTATTTTAAAAGAGAGAGTATGGGTTGATTAGGTGGTTCTATGATTGATTTTCTTACCAATTTTGGTTGTACAAAAATTCTTGGTTTTGTTAAATCTCGAAAACCAATTACATGAGTTCGTATTTGTTTCCTCCACTTAATTCTTCTCGCTGGAAAATCAACTACAAAACTAACTTTTTGTTTTTGTTGAACATTTGTTTTTGCTTGGCTTACTTTTATGTTCACAAAGAATATCAACATCTACAAGAACAATAAACAGACCAAATAATAAAAAATTTAACAAAAATAAAACAAAAGCCAGCAAAAACACCAAAAACAATAACAGCCATAGGAATGGCAATAAAAAGAAACATTCCACTCTCGCAACTCATACAACTTGTCAGAGTGCGGGACGAGCCGAAATTGTTCAGAAAAAAAAACCCAAAAAAGTATGCAATATTTTTTGTAGAATTGCCTCCCGCTGTTGGTCCTTCAACTTTTGGTGGCTCGTTGCTGACTTGGCAGGCCCGACACAGTAATTAATGCTCGTAAATGCTGCGTGCTAGTGGGTGAACATATTGTAGATGTTACTGTGTTTCCAAAAGTACAGATGAGCTTTAGTATGTTGGACAGAGTATTACCATTTCGGTGTTGGGTTCGTAGGAAATAATCTAAAATTTCCTAAAAGCAGTAATACCGGATTCTGTATTTTATTTTACAAAGAAGTCAACATTCTAGTCTTTAGAGCAAGACAAATATTATATATTTTTAATCCACTCAAAGCAAAACTCTCTTAGTAATGCTTTAACTTTCCTATCTTTCCAATAATTTAAGGACATTGTGTTAGTAGTTCAATCAGTTTTTTGAAGGGTATCCACAGTTTCTTGTTCTCTGTTTTTTTTTCATTTCACATCTCGGACTTGGATTGTTAATTGCATGTTGCCAACATATGTTCGCTTGTAGCTGTGGATTTCCCCAGCCCTCGAGTGGGGCAATTAAAAAATGTTGCTAAATCCTTGGTAGCAAAGGCATTATACTTTTTGGAAATTGCAGCTACTCTTCGCTTTCTTGTTTTCTTTAATTTTTGGCTTTCTGGAACATATGGCGTATGCGTGTTGTGTTTCTGAAGGCGCCAAGTTTCGGACAAACTTTGTTCTTATCAGCTGGAGAAAAATACCTAAAGAGAAAACCTCAGGAAAATATATGACTTTGGGATGGATGTGAATGTGCAAGTTTTATAGACACATCTGGCGGTTGGCTATATAAATTTCCAGTTTGTTGTTGTTCGAAAGTTAAACGTTCCTGTTCCCTATTTGTTGCATATGTATACGTATTTTTTTCTACACATGAAAATGCTTAATGGCCTCACCCATGGGAAAAGAAATGGCTTTTTTCTTCCCTGATACGTTGACCATTAATGGTCGCCAAATGCTGGCAAATTTATGTTCATGTATAGGGAAAGCTTTAACTGGTTTTTTTTTATTTTTAGTAACTTTATAGGAATAGGAATTCCCTCAAGAATGACCAACATTTTGGCTGCTTTAAGTTTACTTAAATATCTGAAAAGTTCACAAGTGCCGTCACAATTGTCCAGTCTTAATTATTCATTGAAAGTCCTGGCCTTATGTTGATAGTCACGCCCTATTCTCTTGGCCACTATCCAGGATAATGGCATTCGATTGGGCCTGTAATTACCTGTGTCATTTGATAGCCCCACGCACCTAACACCTTAAGTGATTAGGCACTTTATAACCGAAAACCGTTGAATCATTTTGCACGTCCCAGCTGTGGTTGGCGTTTCGTTTTAGTTTGCGTGTCGTGAACTTTGCGGGCCAGTGTATTCCCTTTGACCAAGGTTAGAGAGCTCTGACCTTACTCCAAAGACCTGGCTGATTAATGAAATAGTGCTAAAACAATTTGGTCTATTTGTCTTTAAGCATGAGCTGCAAAATTTTCCAATTCGAGTGTACTTTGACCTTATCTGGGCCACCTCACAATCTAAATTCTGGCCACCTTGACTTTTTATAGTCGCTTTGCCCCGATGTTATTTATAAAATTTCTATTTGCAGTTTCGCGTTGCATACATCTAGGCGTTGGTCCTCCCCCACTCGCCAACTTCGCCCACTTACAGAACAACAGCAGCCACTTTTGTATAGGCTCTTTGGGTGTTTGTGTCGGTCCGTGTGAGTGACTGAAACTAGAGCGCACCTTGATGCTATTTTTAAACGCCACACAAAACAGCACAAACAACAATTGTCGCTTAGTTGCGCGTTAAGTGTTTTTCATCCAGCATCACCCTCGAATTCCACCCACCCATCCCATCGTATCGCATCCTTCCTTCCACCCTCCTACCACTATCAGTCAAGTTCATTTCATTGTTGCCGCTGGTGCTGGTGCTGGGGCAGGTGCAGCTCTTGTTGGCTAAAAGCACTTAAAATAGTTGGTAAAATAGCATCAAGTATTATATAAATAGACGATGGCAGGTGGGGCATTTGAAAGTTTCTAACTGATTTAACCTAAAACCCAAGCCAATCAACATATCGAATTATCACAACAACAACAGATGCATATAGTTAGTTGACCATATAATCGGCTTAGGCATCTAAATGGAAAAGGCAGTTGGTTTATTGTTATAATTTTATGGTTGAAATGCACGAAATGCGGTTACAACTTATCAGTTGTTGCGCGTTTTTCTTTCTTAAAGGCTTTTCGAAGATCAAATCACTTGGAAAATCAACAGCTATAAATATTGATATCTAAATTTGTTAAAAGATCTAAAATATTGATCATATAAGTTATAGAATCAAAGATTTCTTCTAACAAGCTGCCAGTTTCGGAAGACAGGAAAGTCCTTGATAAAATCCATCAAATCATGTGAATTCAATAATTTCTCAGATAATAAACAAATGGCCAAGGTGTTGGCAGTCGTTTTTGAATTTCTAACCAGGATATGACGCGTGTTCATGTGTGTGTTAACGTCTATATAAATTATTTTATATGTGAATGTGCGCTGCTTTTGGCGCCTAGTCAAATAAATCGCATGCGATTAAAATTTTATACAAATAGCTTTTGAAGCGTGCGTTTCGCTTTCGTTTGTTGTGTTTCATTTGGTTTGCTCGCCCATACTTTTCACCTTTTCTAGTCTTTTTCCAGTCTTTCCGAGCTTTGTTGCTTTTTTATGGGGCATGGCGTCAGTTAAATGAGTTGTTGTTTATAGTTCCTATAGCATGTGTGTTGGTGTGCAGGTGAATGCGAAAAATTTGCATTTGTAGCGTTTCGCTTTTGTTTACTTTGTAGGTTAGTTTGTTTGCCCATCGGTGGGTATTGTATGTATTGCTCCGGAGTCCGGAGACCGGAGACCGGAGTCCGGACGGGCATACCTATATTTACCTTTGATGCCTTTTGACGGTGACGAAAGCGGCGCTGCCGTTGTGAAGAGCGGGTGGAGCCGGTGGAGGGGAAGCGAAGAGATGGCCAAGACGGGGAGAAAGTGGGGTGCTGGCTGGGTGGGTGGTATTAACCTCAAAGCATTCCAGCAAACAGCTCCTTGAAGCACTTGACTTGTGTTACTTTTCGTGTATAGTTTGCTCTCCGCTTACGGATATAAAGGATATTTCGCTCGGCCTTGCGTGTCTCGTTTTAATTTGTTAATGACTTTGGCTTATTAATTTATTTGCATACTGGGTGCTTACATTTTTGCTAGCTGGTTGGATGTTAAATTCCTTCGTTAATTTCACATCAAAATAGCGATTGATGTTGCTATTGCTGTTGTTATTTTTTTTGCTGCTTCCGTTGGGATTAACAAAAAATACCAAGCAGCCTGCACAACTCAAGGAGCAGCAAAAAAGGAAAAAAGAAGAAAAACTGTATCTTTTAGATCCGGGCATATCCTTTATCTCGGACACAGCGACAGCGCTGCTACAGCGACGCTAACTGAGACAGCAGCGGCAGCAGCAGCTGTAGCCGTAGCTGGAAAATTTCCCACAACTTGTTCCTCTTGGTCTTTCGTGCGAAATATATTTAAGGCCGTCTAATTATTTTTCTAAGGTATTTTTTTTTTAAGCTAATTTTTTCGTTCGGCTATCAAAAAATCAACAACAGCAGCAGCAACAATCGTTACCATTAATTCTAGAGATTCAGGAGCAGCAGAAACCGCGCAGCGCTTTCACCATTTCCCTTTCCCGTTTTCCGTTTACCGTTAAGGCTCATACACACACTCGCACACACACACACCTTCACTTCGCAAAACTTGGCCAGAAACCGTTCGACGCGCGCACGCGAGTGTCCTATACACAACTGATTACAGGACTGCGAAAAAGGAAAATATTTGCCAGCAGCGGGGCTTCGGTTTGATTCGCTTCGCCTCGCCTTCCCTCCGCTTCGGGTTCGTCCGCTTCGGCAACGTCGGAAAATGTCCTGCTAGCCAGGCTTCTGTTACCGAAATTTGACTAAGCACAGCTTTGTCGCAGAATCCGCCGCCTCGCTGCTGCCATGGTGCCGCTTTCTCTCACGCAAAGCAGTACATCCGGAGAGAGCGAGCCGGAGACGGAGAACCGGAGCCACTCCATCGGAGAGGAATTATATATAGAGCTACCGGACGACAGCAGCTGGAGCTGGAGCTGCAAGTGGGTGCGCACTCACATGGGTGCGGGTGGGATATATCATGGGTCCTCTGTGGAATGGCAGCTAAGTTGGTTACAGTGGAAATGGCCAGATCTGATGGATGATAATTTCGCTCCAGCTATGACAGGACCACATTGCGTATGAGTGATATTTGTGGAGTATTTGGAGTTCAAACCTTATAGTTTGTTTTTAGAATCAGAAATATAAGCTTAAATTCTCATAATCTATAGTTTTTATAGTTCAAATTGGAATTGGCCAGATCTGATGGATGATAATTTCCCGGCAGCCATGACAGGACCACACTGCGTATGTGTGATAAGTGTGCGAATCATTAGGTGTTGAAACTTTTTAGTTTGTTTTTAGAATGGTAACTATAAGCTTACAGTTTTTTAATCTATAGGTTGAATAGTTAAAATATTCGGATGATTTGCTATGAGAGACCTAAAAATGTCTATTCAATAATCTTTTAAAATGAAAACGGTGTAGTAAGAAACACCATTATATAATTATTAATTACACATTATATACAAAAAAATCTTAAAAATTCAATTCGATTAAATAAATTATGTATTCCATACTAAAAATTCCATTATCGTGAATCTCTCCCATTGTCCTTGCCACTGTCATATCCTTCATTCATCTTGCTCAACCCGCACAATTGGCTGCCAAAAATATTGCCACACTTCGCAGTCTCCCATCGTCGGCGTCTTCGTCTCTTAACACCTAGAGTCAAGCAGTCTGGCAGCCTTTACAGTTTAGTCCCAAATGTTACATTACTGTTATCCTGCATACTGGTGGGGTCCTGAAAAAGGACACTAAATAGGTTTGGAATGAATACGATGCTCACCCACAAGGTCCCTTTTCCCTAGTTGCTCTTTCGCATATGCTCGTGTTTTGGACATTTGCACTGTTTTCCGCCAACGAATGGACACGGAAGGTTTCACGCCCAAAAGACAAGAGCTTAATGTTTTGCATACGAGGATATGTGTGCACTGGAAAAAGTACTTTTTACTGACTTATTAATTAAGGTTTTAAAAATCTTAAAGTATGCAACAGAAGGCAAATTCCTTTGAAGTCCTTATCGAACTTTTGAACTCCTTTTTGGTTCACCCTAAACAAACTATATAACACCCAATTTCTTCCAGTATGGTATTTAGATGCTTGCTTTCCCATTTTCATTTTTCAAGTTGCAAATAGGCAACTTAAGGCGGGTGGCGCGGGAAGTGTTGGCAGCACTTGGCGCACGCTTGCGCGGCTTTCAAATTTAGCGTATTAACTCATTAAATGTTCAAAAGCTCATTGCCTGCGAAATGTGCACACATTTTGTGCGATTGTGTGAGTGCCACGGCACTTGGGTGTGAGGGTGTGAAATATGCATATGTGTCACCCGCTGACTTTGTTGTTGTTTTCCTGCCACTTGGTGGCTGTGGCGAGAATTTTTAATACCGCTTAACGGGCAATCAGCAAGGATGGAACGGAGCAAGCTTCCCGTAAAACGTACTTTAATTAAATTTTCAAACCATCGTGTTTTTAATTAAATAAAAATAATTTAAGGGGTTTTCTGCTGAAGTCCTTAAGTTACGAGTTTTTATTATATCAAGAAACGCTTTTATTGTCCTATTTTAATGACTGAAAAATATCTCAAATAAATACTGGTTGTCTTTTAAGTTTTAAGGTAAATGTGGTTTAAAAGTTTTAATAACATTTCTCTGCCGTATTAATTTAAGCCTTTTTCTCATCCCCATTCCGTTATGAAATTTAAATTAATTTATGTAATTATTTTAGCGGCTTCATTTCAACACCCCCCTAACCACTTACACACTCACAACCGCCGCTTGACCAGTACCAACACTGGATGTTACGCATACGCCACGTTGCATGCGTCTTGAATATTTTATGGGGGAAATCTGGGGCCTCAGCAAAAATGACAGCTGCGTGTTGAAAATAATTAAGGCGCAATTATTATGACCCTGGCCACGAACCGCTGGCATTCACCACTCACTCGCACCCACCACCCAACACCCACAACCCACCATTGCAATGTGTTGCATGCAACGCTAGACACTTTGGCGGCGCTAACAATGACGAAAGCCATTCATGGCCATCGAGCTTGTGCGATATCTTGTGGAAAATGCATACAAAATGTCGGTCACTTTTAAGATGGTTTCCGAAGGTTTTCTGAAGCAGTTTATCAGAAGAGAACATTTCTTTACTGAATTTTAAAGATAACCCTTCGATTTTTAATGTTAAACGGTTTACTTATCGAATCGATTAATAATTTTAAGAGGTAATACGAAACAATTCTCATATTTGCGATAAACACGCTTTAATCAATTTGTTGTTCAGCAGGACACGACCTCAAATAAATATAATATACAAAATACAATAAATAACTAGTACAAAAATTCTGTTTGATGTTCATGATTATAATTGATGACAATTTTCAGTTGAGACATTAATGACACAAAATGCGTTCAAGGGAAGGCGAAGCACTTCCGTCCGTTCCGTTTTCAGACGGAAGTATTCGCAGTAAAACGAGTAAACTTTATTCCGCATTAGCGTCGATGAGGGCAGGCACTTCGGATATGTCAAACGGAGTCGCAGAGTCGGTGGCTTCGTTTAAGATTGCCTCAGATTGTGGCACAGTCTGAACGGTTTGCTCCTGGGTCTCTTTAACAATGCTCGCCTCACTAGCTGCCTGCGGCTCCGATGTGGGTTCTTCTTGGGCACCATTAATTTGCTCCTCTGAAGTGGAGGATGCGGCTGCTGCTGCCGCTGCAGCTGCTGCCTTCGCCTTGGACTTCTTTTCCTTTTTACGAATGTTCTTCTTGGCATTGTTTGCCTGTCGTTGTTCTTCTGCCGCCCTGTTTTTCTCCTCAAGAGCTGTTTTGGATTCGGTGGCCGTGAGCAGTTTCATTTGATTTTGGAGATTCGCTAAAGTTTGCTTTAACTCAGCACAGTTGCGAGACATCAGCTCCATTTTCACATTGTCTTGAGTTGGTTTTTCAGCCACAGGCTCTGGTTCCGGCGGCAGCTGTGGCAGAGCCGGAATTTCAATTTTATTATCCCTCAAGCTCTTATGCAAAGTGGTTCTTTCTTGCTGCAAAGCTCTGAGTAATTTCTGCAATTGCTGAATTTGCTTTTGAAGGCGTTCCGTATGCTGGGAAGAGAGTTGCTTCTCTGTCGCAAGATCAATCACCATCGCATTAGCCTTTTCGTACTTCTGTCGCCAGGATAAAGCCTCCTTCTCTATCTTTTTTGTGTGCTTGGCCATTTTCTCTAACTCAATCTTGTAGCTTCCAAATACTTCATTCGACTTTTGCAAGGATTTCTGGAAGTCGTCGTACTTGGCCGTGTAAATATTTAACTGTTCCTTCAATTGATGCTCTCTTTCTGTTAGATCCTTAATGGCTCTCTGGGCCTGCAGTAGCTTCTCCAGGCCGATTTGGTTTTCTCTGAAAAGGTGAATAAGGTTAGACCAATGCATAATGTTAGGTCAAGGTCTATTTAAAAGGCTTTTGTCGCCCATTAAGTGCGATTAAAATTTATTGTTTTTCTTAATTTTACTTCCAAAAGAAACCAAATATAAATACTATATGAAAAAAGCCTTTCAATTAGACATTACCAGCAGATGTTCTACAAACTTTGAGAGTATCTCCTTTTCCATGGCAGCCTCCACCTGTACCTTGTTGAGCCTGGCCTGGTGCAGCTGTGCCTCGAGCTGCACCTGCTCGTTCACCTTCTCTAGGTGCTGCTCCCTGGTCTGGTACTGCTCCGCCAAGAGTTTTAACCTAAAACAGAGGCCAGATGGTTAACGCAAAGCATGCGATGGTGGTGTGTGCAGTGTCTATATTTAGACATTTCGGTGGGGCAAGTTGCGGCCGCTTACTTTTTGGTCATTTCGATGTTGTAATCGCGCAGCTTGATGTTTTCCTCGTTGTTCTTGGCCAGGGACTTCTGAACTTCGTTGAGTGATGACTGGAACTTTGTCTGGCTCTCCTTGCGGCGCTCCTCCTCGACCTTTATCTGGAGCAGGCTTTCGTTTTTCACCGATTTTATTATCCTCTGTTGTTCGCGGCACACCTCTTGCAGCTTGTCGCGCATGAGAACGCTCTTATTGAGATCCCGCTGCACCTGCTCCTTCTCCCGCTGCTGCGACTCCATGTGACGCTGGAGCACCCGCAATTCACCGTTCAGCCGGCTCACATTTTTCTCGCTCTCCACATGCCGCTGAAGCAGTAGCTTCACCTTGTCCTCGGGAGTGGTGCATTCCTCAAGGGATTTTAACACCTAGGGTGAAAAAAACGTGAATTTAGCCGGTTTATTTATAACCGTTTCCATTGCAACGGGTGCCGGGTGCGGTCGAAGCCGATATCATGATTGCCGAAATAAAAACCCACCAGATCCTCGAGTTTCTGTTCCTTTTGCTTTTCCTCGCGTGCCGCCTTTGCCTTCGCCTTGCCTAGCTTCTCCATTTCGCTGAAAGTCGGTGCTATATTTAACTTGTATTCTTTCGAATTTTGACTATATTTGTTGTGTCGCTAGTAGGGTTGTCAAACTTCCAAAACCGTCGGCCGGTGGATGTTACCAGATGGTACACAACTAACAGCTGTACCAGATGGCCTTAACAGAAAAGTTTCTGCACTGCACTGACTGTTAACAATGCTAGCGGGAGATTTAAACTCAATTTGCATGAAATAAGTCTTAAAATGAAACATAACTGATTGAAAATTCGATTGAAAATTATATCTAAACATATTTTTTTTTATAAGTATTATTTAAATAATTATTTACATAAGAAAAACAGCCTATGCTAGATTTTTTTTGTCGCTTCTTCTTTTCTAGTCCCAAGACGACAGTTTATTTTATTATTAATTATTATAGTTTTATCTTATTATTAAATTTAATGTATTTATTTATTAAATATACAAATCAAGATTTATTAAACTTTCACTAGTGCTGTGAAAGTCACGTTAATACAGGTGCGCTTATCAACACGCAAGGAAATTACAACCTGCAGTTCCGATTTCTACCAATAGGGGCGCTCTATTGGGTTTACAGTTATTCGCGCCATTGAATTTTTTTTGCACGTCGCTTTTATTTTTTCTGATTAATCGGATTTAAATTGTTACTTTCTAAAATGTCGGTGCAGGAAGATGAATACATGGACTATCTTAACGAAAAGGGTATTCTGCCCCGACTACTGGATATATTGAAGCAACTTGTGCGTATTGAACCCCCACCAATAGATCCCCTAATGTACATCATGCATGTGCTGGGATGCCCACTAATCCCACAGGTATGTTTTGCGTATAATAAGAATGAAAACCGTTTATGTCGGCTAATAATTATCAATTACAGGCCCAAATGAAGGCTTTGGAGCGAAAAGTTTCAAGAGCCCACAACGAATTGCGTTACTTAAGGCGTCTTATCATTGATTTAAACGGCGGCGATCGACTTTACGAGAGCGAAAGCGACTTGGAGGAGTACATGGGCGATGTGCAAAGCACCAGCGACTCGCAAAGTGAATTCTCCATTGAATTCCAAACAGCGCAAGGCCCGATTTGTCAGTCACAATATATGGTTGGGGCTTCTGCGGTTATGGCTCCCATGGGTAACGCCGAGTCATCCCAACAACACGCTTCGGAATCCTTCAAAAATCACTCCGAGCCGCACATGCGCACTTAATTTGATATTTTACGTACTGCGCTTTTATGTACTGCGTACATATTTTATTATCAACTGCATGCACGTAGTTTTCTTCAATTTTGTTAAACCATTGCATTTTGCTATCGAACCAACGCTGGGACGTTTCCTGTTACATATACATGTATCATTATTGGGCCTAAACAGCAATCAATTGTGTTTCAGTAAAATTATTTTATAGAGTAGAGTAATTCAGATATTTCCGAAGAGCAATACAAATTTAATGACAGTTTGAACTTATATCGCAATAGCCCCAACATATATAAATATAATTAAGAATGACTCTCCCAGATTCACAACAAAAAAAGATCTTATAAGACCCTATATTATGAAAGCTATGTTGTCTTGACAGATAATTAAATGTAATGAAATGCAAGAAACTGTTGAATTTGATGTGTACTCTTTTTATTCCTTTAGAAATTTTTCGAAATGCCTGGCGAAAATCATCGCTTTAGCTTGTTTTTATCTACCTCTCGGATCCATTTCCGATTTATTGGTATCAAACACATTTTAGCCTATGGGAAATCAATAACTAATATGTGGTTATGTTAGCTGGCAATATCTAGGGTGAAATATAACAACAAATCAATTAACTGTAACAAGCTGGACGTGTAGTTTCATTTCGGCTGCGAAACGAGGAATTTCATTTGCCTTCAAAGCTAGAATTATTGCTGTTGATGTGAGGTGCGGGTGGGGCACAGGATGCGTGAAACATGGACTCGATTGAATGCAATTGCGGGTCAGGGACTAAGCTAATTCATCGTTATTGAGCTGTGTGGATAAGCTGCAGCTAATTAAGACTTTCCCTGCGAAATGCATGGAATTCATTTTGAGTTTGACAGTCTAGCTGCAGGCGATTAAAAAAACGAATTAAAATGTAGAATTACTCAAAACGAATTACTAATTCAAGCAGAAGTGTGTTCAAAATTATAATTAGGTCTCGGGCGTTTGGCATGTTGTTTAATAAAGTTCTGGTAAAATTTGCAATGAATTATAAACGAATTTTTACAGAAATGAGTTGCTTACGTATATTTTTGGAAAAATAGAAAGCAGAAACCAGAGACTGAACTATAGACTGAAACTTTCTGTTTAATTTCTTTTTAAATCATAGATATCACATGCTTTTGCACATATTAATAATTTTTATTTGCAGTAAATTTTGCACTAAGCAGACGAAGGGCTGCAAAAGTTGGCAACCGAATGATTTACGTTATATATTTGTCACAGTGCGATAAATCCATCTAATCCCCGGCAGGACCAACGACATCTGCATGTCCGGCTTGACAAATAAACTGCAGCAGAGCTTACATAAATATTTTTCCGAAAAAAGAAAACATATTTTGCCACATAAAATAAACATGTAGCTTGGGCAATAGGGGCGGATATAGGGCGTGGCAGGGCAGCAGCTGGTTTTAATTGCTTTTGCTGGTTTTTCAAACTGTTTTGCAACTTTTTAGTTGACACTGAATAATCGCTGCGGATATCGTCGCTTAACGGGAAATTGTGGTAAAAGCGGAGAGGAACCAACTTGATAATTGATTGGAGCTCTTTAAAATCGTTTGTTTTTTAAGTGTCCTTTTTTCCTATGTGACCGCTGCCGCAGGCTATCCTTTTTTGTATCCTGCTTAATCGGTGCACGCGTTTCGACTGCACTGTGCCATGGTTGCGACCTGGCTAGAAGTTTTCCTCTTTTTTTGACCAAAGCTGCTTTTGATGTCAATATTTCACCACTATTCAAAGATCGTACATTTTATTTATCTGCTCCAAATTGGCTGGGATAAATTTAGGAATTTTTATTTAACATTTTAGATTTTTAAACTTTCCATTTTGTACCACCCACTTGAATTATGATTGAATGTTATTGATAAAGAATCGATTCACAAATCGTTAAAGGTATTCCGCTTAGGAATCGGATGATTATTGGTAAAGATATATCCTTCGCAGGGGCCCATATTGGCCTTTCTATTGATTTCTTAACATTTTGAAATCCATTAGGATCCATTAGAAAATTCGACAAAAAATCTAAAAATTTATGAGATCGAATATTTCGATGCATATTGATAGAGAATCGATTCACAAATCATTTAAGCTATTCCGCTGAAGAATCGAATGATTATTGGCAAAGATATAGCCTTCACAGGGGTCCATTTTGTCCCTCCCATCATCTATTTATGTTACAGTTTCCATATATGTATGTTTATAGATTGTGAAGCAATAAGATATTGATTAATTAATTCCAACTCTGATGCTCCCAATACGAATTAATGGTTAACGAACGTTTTTACAATTTGATTTTCCGTTTATTTCTTGAACGATATTAATATTTATTGATATTTCTCCGATATTTCAGCTGGGAATGCAGTTGCGAAAGCTGATGGAATCGACTTTTGAAAGCCAAAGGGCCAACTCTTCAACCCACACATATTTGAGGAGAGTGCAGCCAAAAATGAATGAATTTCCACAACCTCACAACCTAAAATGGGTTTTCTGGGGTCTGGAACGCAGAAGGAATGGCAAAGCGCAGCAGTGCGCCGCTTCAATTTCATGTCGAGTAAATTTTAATTTACTGCTCTTTTGTGACCGCATGCGAGCCAACAAAACTTTGGGCTCTGGTCTTTTTTTTTTATCCTTTTTACTGGCTTGGTGTGTAAGAGTGGGTGAGTGTGTGTGCTTGTTTGTTTGGCTTGTTGGTCAAATGATATATCCGGCTGGGCGCTTCATTCGGCCCGGGGGCGAGTGTGGAATTTTTAAAGCCAGAGAGCCACCGAGCTGCCATTAGTTGTAATGACCGCAAAAAGCAACACACAAAAAATAAAACACCAAACCAACGAAAGGCAAATGCTTAAAAAACAAAGCTGAAAACCGAAACCCGAAAGCTGAGAGCGGAATAAAAATTCAGCCATTGCTGGCAGGCTAATTGAAGTCTGTCTGAGTGGAGGCGTGGCAAGTCTCGAAACTATGCTTCATTAGCCAAGCTGCAAACTGTATTTGCCTAATGGGGCGAAACCCACGAAAAAACGAGCACCAAGTGAAGAAATGTGGTCCATAAAACGTGCCAGGCTTAAAAAATAAACTTAAAAAATACACAAATTTTGCCTCCAATTGAAAATTCCAAACACAACAATTAAAAAGCAATTAACTATGCAAATTTCCACGCTGTTAATGAGCCAGAAAGTGGGTGTAGCAATCCCCTAATATATTTCTTACGCATTTGCTGGGTCTTTCTTTCGGCGGAGTTATCCCTCTGGCGTCTGACCCAAATACATCAATGTCTTGAAAATTTTGTTGTACCAACTGCTAAACCACACACACCCCCACGCACCAAAACATTTTATCATTTGTTGTCATTTTTCATGCCACGAATGGGCGAGTAGCAAAAAAGGGTTAAATAATTTTTATGTGTCAACAAGAATAATTTCTGTCACTAACACGAGTATGATACGGAGTGAGTTGGCTCAAATTCCAAAATTTGGACAGAGTTGGAAAAAACCGAACCTCTGAATGTTAATAATGGACACGGAAAAGGAAGAACGAAACAAACTGGGACATCTAACAAGGCAACACAACTTTGTCACGTTGTTTCCTTATGGCGGTGCCAACAAAAGAACCGCTGAAACACACACCAAAGAGCAGTTTGGAAATTAATATGCTCTTCCAGCTTCCATGAGGTGTAAAGCAGCCAACCAGTTCTATTCTCGTCTACGTGCTTCTATTTGCTACGGGTTACCATGCCGCACCATTATGGTGTGTTTGCTTGCCACATAGGAAAAGGACAGGATACTCTGATGGTGTCTGTGAACGAATAGTGAAAAATGGTGAAGTTTGTTTGAACAGGATTATTTTTATTTCGAAATTAATATGAGGGATTGCGATATTTGGATTCACAAAAAAATAGTCTCATAGGGGTAAATTACTATCGTTAGTTATACCTAAAACGAAAGTTGTGAATACATCAGTGCGTATACGTAATATTGAGGAGAAACAGGAGAAGGCAATTAAATGAACTATTTAACTCAAAATTCGGCATTATTTCTGTTTCTCATTATAATTCTAAAAAGGATCTTCTCTATTGTTTACAATTTAATGAACTATTAGCCAATGCAATTCCTATGTAGTATGCCTTGTGGTAATGAATTTCAAGTACAAATTGCACCGTTCTAGAGCCCTGATAGTAATTAACCTTTACTTAATCCCTCTCCCTTAAAGGCAGATGTTAAGTTCAGCAAATAAATAAGCAATTTTACTCTTCAAACTTGAGAGACTTGCAAAGTAAAACAAAGCAAGCGGGAAAATAAGATGGGGAAAGCTTAAAAAGAAGAAAATGAAGCAAATATGCTGTGAGCTATAAAATTACAGTAAATGGGTGCTTGCAACGCTTATCAAAGCATTCTTACTGCTGAGCATGCCAATGCCAAAACAAAACTACTTAGCGATGACCTTCACCGATGCTCCTTGGTGCCACCGAAGACCACCCACCATTAAGCTCATTTTCAGTGTTCCGAGGAGCAGTCAACCTTCTGGCAGGTTGCGCGGCAACAGCTTGCCATGGTCCAGAGCCATTATTAATACCAATTAAATCGGCTTAAGGCCGCTTTGTGTGCCCAATCATTGAATGCTTATTATGCATACGCCGCGTGGGTCACAGGAAGAAAAAAATTTAAGAAAATGGAAGCTCGATAAGTTTCATCAATAATTGTACGGAAAACAAAAGAACCGATATTTTTTTATACACCAGAAAAGTTTAAAAATTATTGAAAAAATAAGATTTAAATACCTTATTTAAAATGTTCTTTATTAGGATAAAAATGATTTCTTTTAATAACTATTGAATTTTAAAAAAAATTTCATTTCCAGTGCAATAAAATCCGGAAATTTATTGCGTAACCGTGACAAAGGAAAAACTTTTTAATTGAAAAAAGTGAGTGGAAAAATTGGCAACTAGATAAGCCAGCGGCAGGACGCAATGCCTTCTCTAATTATTCGGCATAACGCTTCATTAGAAAAACCACGAACGGAACGGGAACAAGAAAATGCCCCCTTATTTTAACTTGGTCTCGGCTAAAGCAGCCGCCTGATGAATGACTTAATCACCCAGAAAAGCGCCACACAAATCAACGAGCCTAACAGGGTCCCGGCTCTTGTCACAGAACTTTCCCGGGGCCAAAACTCCGCTTCGCTCAAAATTAATGGAGCAAATCAAACGAGCAAAAAGCAGACACCAGACCTCTATGTCCACTTCCCTTTGAGGTTGAGTTGGAGTCACAGAATATAGCCTGGCCGGACTGTAATAATGACAAGATTTGTGTGGGCCGCATACAAAATTAGCGGAAAGTCGCCGCCACATTGTAGCGTTTCAAAAATTTAACTTCCAAGGCCGGAGCTCATTTATTTTACTCTCGACGAACATTCGTGGCTCGGTAGTTGGTACTTTTGTTCCCATTTGGATACTCGTACTCGTAGGGACCAAGGATTCTTTCTGGTTCTATAGTTAAAGATATTTTAAGGGTATTCTTAGTTCTCAATTGTTATGATATTTTCTCATATTTAAAAGGATAGTGAGTTTAAATCGGAAAAATATGAACTTCCTGTGCAGCCAAAAACAAAAAAAATACGAACCTGGATATCAAGATCTTGGACTTACTTTTGTGGCGCATTTTAAATTTATAGTTTACCATGGCGAAGCGGAACCTTAAGACTGCCTTTAATTAAGTTCCACCAACGTTAAGATCCACCCACTTTTTGACAATACGGGGTTTCTGGGCTGGGTTCATCTGCAGGAGCAGACAATGCACATGGAAAATTCGTTGAATTGGCATAAAATGTAATAATAATTTCGCAGCATCTTTGGGAGGCCGGGTGGGATCGGGTCAGAAGTTGTCTGTGTAAAGGAAACAGCTGTTTCCGCCAACAAGACCGGATGGCGTTGGATAGGTTAAGGGGTTTCCTCGGGTGGTTTAGGCGGGTATGGGTATGGGGCGAAAGGCTTTGTGGCAGCACTGCGCGAGGCATTTGCCACAATTTGGTATTCATTTGAATTTTCAGCTGGCTCTGTTGTTCGGTCGTTTTGGTGCTTGTTTGCCACTGCCGCCATCGCTCGACCATAAAATGCAGGAGATTATGAAAAGTGCGCTTTTGGCCACTTCCTTGTGCAGCCACAAAAATATTTGGCTTTATATTTTCCGTTGCCACCGTTCGCCGGCGCTTTCTTCTCCTGCTGCAAGAGAGTGTGGTCTCTGCAACAATAATAATCATAATGCAAGAACGTGCTGCATTCCGGCGCACTCATTCGTAAAATTTCAATGTGCCACGGCATTCATTTCGGTGTGAAATCATTTCTGAAATTTAATCAAGTATCTTTGTTGTTTCATTTGAATTCTATATCCAGGTGTTGTCTTTATTAAACGCGCATTTTCATTGAAATGGAAAACAATTTGAAAGGTAAATGCGGTTTTGTTATGGAAATATTTTGTGACTTAATTTTCATGTTTTCCCAATTGTCCTCTTATTTTGAAGATTATTTCGGAATTGAAAAGCCACTAATTCAACAATTTAATTAGTATTTTCCTAAATTTTGATTAAATTTAAAATTCTTAAATTCAATACCAGCCTGAGGTGTCATTGAGGTTACTTTTTGTTTGAGTTTTATTAAACAACCAGTTGCATTTTATATTCACAGTATTTACAATTTCCTTGGCACAATGTCTTCCCTGTAATCCTCTTTCCGGGTATTTTGCTTTGTGTCATCCTTTTCAACCGAGTCCTGCTTACAGGCTCTGGAATTGTGGCCGAGAGCGAGTCGGTCTTATCTTTCATACTATTACCAGTGCTTAGATAAAGCCAAAGGATTTCAGCTTTGAGAGCTTTTCTTGGACATTTATACTTTGGTTACTGCCAAGTCAAACCGAAACTGTTTCAGTAATTTTTTATATTTATTTATGAGCTGACTAGAGAGCTTAATAATAAAAACAGTTCTATAAAAGATATTGAAACGAGGAATAGTGTTCAGTTTAAGGAAGCCTTGATGGAAGTTCACAGAGCATTAGTTTTTGTTTTGACCTTGGAAGGGAGTCAAGTCACGCGGCAGACTTTGTGTATCCGAAAATTACGTATCTCCCGATGGGATTCCCAAAGTCTAACGAGCGTGACAAATGCAAATGGAAGCAGAAACTCCGAATTTCATCTGACCCAGTGGACATGACATAACAAAAATTCCAATGTGGAGCTGGCAAAGATAACGGGGCGAATCTCATCAAGTGTTTTGATTGGATTAGAATTTGTTATGAATGCTGGGGAAAAAATTAGATTTTATGAAACTATCGATTGCTTAGAGAGTATCTTCAATCTAAATTATATATTTAAATCCAATTCTTACTTTAACGAATAGCAGCTCCGGCTTAAAGTTGTCTCGCTTCATTATCCAGTTTCCCTATGAAACATTTCCAATTTCGCACATGCCAATTTTTTTTTGAGTTTGGCTTACGTGAAGCCCAGGGGTCCGATGCAGTTGCAAGTTCTTGAAATTACATTTTCGCATTAATAAAAATGAAATAAAAATAAAAACTTAACTCGTGCCACCGTTGCCGCTGCGACTTCTGTGAACGAAATATGCAAATGCGCCGCGTGCAGCACAGCAGATAAAACTGAGCAGGAGACACATGTGTGTGCTTTAGTCCTTTTGCAGGACTTTTTTTTTCCTTATAGGGAGAAGTTTTGCAGGGTGCCACATAATATGTAGCAGCTGTTGCAGGCAGTGCCAAAAGTCACAATAAATTCGGGCATTAGTTCCACCAAGGCGGGGCTGTAGATCAAGAGCTGGCTGAAGGGAAAGTCACTGGACTTTCTCTGTGGCCTTTTAAGTTCTTGTCCTTAAAATATAAATAGATGCATGGCAATTTCCAAAATAGCGTTTTGCATAAACAAAACACTGCCACGCCTTGTACCTAATGATGGCAAAATATTTATACAAAACTTAAAAGCGCTTCGGGATGTTTTATAAAATTTTAATAATGCCCAAGCAGGCAAATTGCTTTTGGCCATTTACTTTGGCTTTATTTGGTAAGAATTAATTAGTTCTTTATTGCGTCGTGATAACAAAGAAACGAGGACCAAATGGCAGAGCTATTGGAATTTATTATGAATATTTTAGCAGAAAATAATTTCGTCCCATGAGGAATCAAAAGTATAATTTGGTTTTAAAATGGAAGCTGATTGGTTCTTCAATTGACTTTTAAGTTGATTTTAAAACTTATTTATTTTAATTATAGTCAACTAAGAAAATTGTTTGTTCAGTTAATATTAATTAGATATAGCTTATAACTAAAAGTTTATCCTAGAGATCGTAGGGGTTCTAGATATAGACTCCCGCAGTTTCAAACGTCCTGGGGCAGTGAACGTTTGCATATTTCGTATACGCAGTTTTGTCCCGAGTCCTCAACTTTTGGTATTTCGAGAATTTGTTCCACACGTGAATTACATAGGAGTCGGCAGTGGCTTTCATGGTTTTATTCATTGAACTGGACCTAAAGAAGTCTTTCCACTTTCTCCAGGGAATGGCGTAGAAGGCCTTTGGGTCGAACACCCTGAAGTCTTTGCAACGGTTGGGTTTGTCGATCATCGTTGGAATGTGGGTGGTATTGCAGATTTTCTTGGCCACCCGGGTTATCACTGCTGGTCCATTACTCCCCCAGTTGTTCGCATTGAAGTGGGCTTGTAGGTCCTGCAGACACGAGGTGGCTATTTGCTGGCCCACACCCAAGTTGGACATTTTCATGACACCACAGGCCAGGGATTTGGTTGTCTCAGCTCCCGTAAAGTTTGGCGGCATTTTTTCCAAGCTACGCAGAACCACCACATCGAGGTCCAGATATATGCCGCCATATCTATACAGGGTGAGATAACGCAGCAAATCGGAGACATGGGGAAACAAGTATTTCGATTTAAAAATCTTGCCCAGCTTGAGCCACTTTTCGATGGGAGTACCTGCCGCATAGCGCCACAGATTTAAACGCCTTAAGCGTATATTCTTGTAGAAGTTGAGGGTTTTTATCCAGGGATCCCCACTGTACACTCGGTGTGTGGCGCCGGCGAAGAGCACAAACACAGTGAGGCTTGGATTGTGGCGGGCAGCAGACTCAATGGCACATGCCTCTCGGGCCGTCAACTTGACCAGACGTGTGGTGTTCTCTTTCCGAAAACCAGTGGTCTCCAGGAAAAATATACTTTTTCCCGGTTTGGGTTGATTCCTTGCCGTCAAAATATCTAGCAGCGAGAGATAGGATTTGCCAGTTAGGTTTATGTTATTATCTTTTTGAAAGTCGACTCCTGGTGGTTTTTTGGCAAAGGGTTTCTTCACCTTTCGATGCTTTCCGGTAACTGTTGGTTTCAGTCTTTGCTTTGGATGTGGCTTGGATGTCCTCTTCATAAAAGGCTTTAAGGTTGGGTGCTTTTTGTGAGCCGTGCCGGACATTCTGGTGCTGATACTGCGACTTATTAACCAGTTGACGGTCATAATAACTCCACAAACCAGGAGCAGAGAACCCCCAAGGGCTAGCACTCGTGGCACTTTCATTACGGCAAGGTCAACTGCAATTTCCACGTAATTGTGATCACCTTTGAGTCTAATTTGTTTCGCTTATGGGGTTAAACTGATTTTTTTTGCTTATTTAAAATGGTTCCCAATACTTTTCCACGAATATGTTTCCCTAAAATTGTAATGTCATTTTTAACTTATTAAATTTAATATGCAAATATTAAAGTGCATCTTCACGCAAACTATTTTAACCAATGAGGCGTATCTTTGACTAATCAAGCTAATCCTATGATTCGACATACTCTCCGCACCCTTATATAAAAGCAAGTTAGTGAGGATTTTGCTTTCACGACGACTTCTCTTGGAAAATATGAAGTACCTTTCAGTCTTTGTTACCATGCTCCTGGCCGCGGCCGTTGCCAGTGCGCAAAACGACAACACCAATGTAAACAAAATCAGTGTAGGAAAGCCAGCTGAGGCTCCTGCCTCCAAATAGAAAAAATTAAATGAATAATTTGTAAATGAATTATGAAAATTATGATTGAATAAAAAAAAACTTGTTCAACAGAAACTAATGTTTAATGTTTTTATAAAAAATACTGAAGTTCACTGAAGTTTAACGACGTTCTGCAGTGTTTCAGATGCTATGGCTTCCTTGAATTTCGCTGCGTAAAATGTGGTGGTCCTCACGACTCCCGATCATGCACCAAGAAAGACGACGAGAAAGCATGCTCCTTACATTGCCAAGGTCTTCTGAAGGACGCAAAGGCACAGCAAGCTCCCAAAGCCAGACCCATTGCGAGTAGCCACCTTCCATCCAGATACCATCACCAATGGTATGAGTTACAGGGACGCACTCAAAGAAACCAAGCGACACAGCCAAAGAAACCACAACAAACCCAAAGAAAAGAAAGAAAGAAAGAGTAGAAGCTTTTTCTGACAATCTAAACAGTGCATTCTCCCCTTTTAAAAGATTCACTGATGAAAAGCGTGCTGCCACCATAAGGTTCGTAGACAGCCCAAGTGCCTGGTCAGCCTGGTCCGCCAATACAGCCCGTCGCACCAGAGAAGATTGCGCTGAAGATCGCTTCCCTAAAAAATGGCAAGTCACCAGGTCCGAATCAAACCGATCAGCACTAAAAATGTTCCCCCTACTCTGTTCCTAGAGCCTGGCTAACATCTTTAATAACTGCCTCCGGCTAGGGTACTTCCTGAAAGAGTGTAAGCTCGGTGAAGTTATTGTCCTTCTCAACCATGGAAACCCGAAGTCAATCTAGCCTCCTGTCGTCCGATTAGTTTGCGGGCATTCCTTTCCAAAATACTTGAAAGAGTATTTTTGCACACACTACTTCCAGTACTGAACGAGGCGGGCCTGATCCCTAATCACCAGTTTGGTTGCAGACGCTCCCATCGAACACCTAAGCAATGCCATCGGCTTGTTGAGAGCATACTGGGGCCTTCGAAAAGAAGGAGTACATAACCTTGGAATTCCATGGGTAGCAGAGAAGATATACCGTCTCAGCGAAAGGACAACAAAAAGACTGGACCACCACCCCAACCACCTGGCCATCAACCTCCTAGACAATAGCCAATCCCTAAGACGCGTGAGAGGAAAGACCCGCTTGACGTCCTCGATCAGAAGACAACTAAGTTAACTCCGTTAAAAATATATTCCATGTACCTCATTTATGTCAATGTCACCCCAAACCATTTAATGATTTTAAATTAAAAAAAAAACGTTACAACAAAAAAATACTGATGATATGTAGAAAGGTTACATATTTGACTTTTAACCAAAGACCTTTAAAATAACATTTAAAAAGCTGTTTTCTAATAGAATGCGTTACGTTATCCGTGACAAGTGCATTTAATGTGTTATTTACTTACTTATGCAACACTCGTCTTATAAATGACGGTAATTCTGCTTTTGACATCAAACCTCATCTGAACAAGCAGACATGAAGTTCTATCTGTGCCTTTTTTCCGTGCTGGTAGCTTTGGCTTTGACAAATGCTCAGGATGCACCAGCTTCAGGAGGAAACAAGAACTCAAACACGAACGATATTAACATTGCTGGTTAACTCTGATCAAAGATTATCGAAACGATTCCGTTAAATTGCGGGCCATGATAATAAAAGAACAGTTTTAAAAAGGATATCGATTGTATGTTTTATTTTTGGGGTAGAGGCAATATAGCTTAATGGAGGATAGCTTTTCTCGGTCCCAATGAGCAATTCTTTAAAAATTTTTGGATTTCTTATAGAATCTGCAGGATTCTTTAAAAATTCTTGGATTTCTTGTAGAATCTGCAGGATTCTTTAAAAATTCTTGGATTTATTGTAGAATCTGCAGGATTCTTTAAAAATTCTTGGATTTCTTGTATAATCTGCAGAATGCTTCCTTTCTCATAAGACCACACATTTGGTGAATGTGTTATTACATTAGTTGATTTTATGAAACTTCATAAATAATAAATAATAAAATGTTCATTAATATAAAATAAATACATTAATTTTCAAAATTATTATCACGATAAAACACCCTACCTAGAGATCATTACATTTTCATTACTATTGCTGTGGTTTTTTAATTATTCCTCGACTTCACCTTTAAGAAAAGCCTTATAACATCCGTTTATTAGAAAAAGAATTGATGTTATTATTAGCATAAAATCTTTGAAATTTTCATGTCATGCTTCACGGACTTTTAAATACAAATCAGTCACGTAAATAGAGCTATATAGCTTTGTGAAATAATTCCTTCTCATATAATCTTATTCCTTCCTACAGAAAATATGAAGTTTTTCATTGGATTTGTTTTTCTGGTGGTCGCTATCCAATTGGCTATAGCTGCTCCACAGAATAAAAATTCGTTTAAATTTTCTTATAAGCCGTTATAAGTTTATAACATCGTTTTAAGGAGGGTCATCAAAATAAAAATGTAAAAAGTATATTATCTTAATCCTTAAAATAGTTTGGGTGTTTATTTATTTAAATTTAGTTTAAGTGAACCTCAGGGAACAATACTTGTTATTATGGAACCATTTTTAATCCGCATTTGCGATGGATTTAAGATAATGAGGCGTGGCCTAATCTGAAATTTGCTAAAACTTGATACTTGTGAATTTTGTGGTCTGCTACTATTTATTAAAGATGGCTTTAAAAAGTTCACTCAAATGGCTTATTCTTAGTGCAATTGTTTCGGTTGCTTTTGGTAATATATTGACTTTTAGAATTCAATTCATAGAAAGCTCTATTTAAAAATAGGCCAGGCAAATCGTTATTTGAGCAATGTCGAAGTAGACGTCCACAATTTTTTTCTCTGCGTTAAACAAAAGGAAAGCGAAATGACAGATGGACCCCTTCTAAGCCATCCGCCATCTTGTGACACCTTTTTGGACAGACTTGCTTACACCTGGAGCTTGAAGAGGCAGTCCCGAGAACAAAACAAACGGCAAGCAACAACTGCCAGCCCAAGAGGATAACATATTTAAAAAAAAATAATAAAGTTCGAAGAGTAACACAAATATTATATTTATTAATGTTTATGTAATGCTTTGGAGCAATTTTCAAGTAGGATTCAAATGTCAGAAAACAAAGAACTTGTGACTTTATTATGTAAATGAAACTAATCAATTGACTTAAAAGGCAAGTGTTAAAAGGAGTTTTTCTGTCCAAGATTCTGTTAATGCATTCCCTTGGTATAAGGAAAAGGTTTGATTTTGTGGTTTATTGATTTTGTTCGAGCCTCTTTTTAACAATTGGTAAGGATATTTTTCATACTATCCTGTATTATAAAGTTTCCAATACGATCAGTATCTAAAGACTAGTCAAAATGGCTGAGGGTTCTGCTGCATCTTTGTATCAGGTTGGAAAGGATTTGGACAAATACCTGAACTGCCTAAATGAATTCCAAAATGGATTGAAACCCCCTCCATTGAATCTATCCCCAGGATGTATACTATTTATTGATATATTATCACTAAAAGGACCAAAATCTGACCAAAATGATGACCAACAAGTATCCAGAAATATCAATCAGAACTTTATAAGGAAAGATAAATGAATAAATTAACTAAGTTGCAAGAGACTTAGTACTCAAACATATCTATCTAAAGGCGACTTTATTAAAGTGCAGTAGCAATGCAAAGTAAATCATAAAATCTTTTGGCATCTCCATTAAAATCCAAACCTTTGGTACATTTCATATTTTATGGTGTTACCTCCTTTTTATGCGGGAACGGGGACTTGTCCACATAGAAGGGTATCTGGCTTTTTCTGTTTTCAGCAAAGTTTTTATTGTTGTTTCAAGTGGCATTGTTGTTCCAGTGGCAGCCATAGATAAGTACGTGCTAAGAAACATATAGCAAACTATACAGACATATCTATACATTATATACCCGTGCGGGGAGCTATAGAGATTCATGGGGAAGACACTCGGTCGAAAGCAGCCAGACAATAGCTGGCGCCCACGTCCCCATGGACACATTCTAATAAAAAGCAGGGGAATGAGATTCTCTGTGCTGCCGTTTTTTACATTGTTTCCTCAGTTTCTTCGCCTTCCTGTCATACTTCGTTATAGTTTGGAAAAGAGATTTTCGCTGAAGGTCGTTGTTTGCACTAAAAATTCGCTAAAGCTGATGATAATATAGAAATCAAAAGCTCGTATAAGAAAAGTATTATATAGTTATTATTAATAAGGATTTCCTCACATGTATTTGCTCATCACTATCTTTTTTCTGAGTTCCTTGCAAATCCTTTGCCTGCCTCTCCGCTCCTCTAGAGCTCTTAGGCTTTTTGTTACTTGGGAAACATTTGAGTTATAAATGCCGCACTACTTGAATGAATCTCTTGGGCGTAATAGTTTTCAAATGGCTCTCCGCATGTGTCTGCCTCCAGAATCCAGAATCCAGTAACCAGTCCCTCCTTCTCCTTCCCCATGGCAATCTACCGTCCTGCCAGTGATTCTGTTTCTGTTGCAAAAGTATCGCTCACAAGTGGCCTGCTTAAAAAAAAAAGGAGAAAAAATGCTGGCCAATGCAAAAATAAGAGAAGTGTGGGTTGCCAACAAATTTTCCGTTTTGTGCTATTGAGAGGCCTAAGCCCTTGAGGAGCATAAATAATTAAAGTTGTTACTTATTTCGGATTTAATCCCAATGCAAATAATTCACTCAAACAGATTATTTTTGTATTTTATAAGAAAATAACAGAAAGTGTCAGATTCATGTGTCAGTTTGTACACGTGACGTATGAGTAATTTTTCATTGTCAAGTTTTGCAAGTACGTAATTTGTCGCAACTGGCTTTAAAAAAGCCATTTAATTGAGAGTAATATTGGTTATTTTTTTAAAATTGCTTACAAATTACTTGGCTTGGCATTTAATGATGGCCAGGATTAGTGTAATCGCTTTCCAATCCACCGTTTTGGCATCGCAACTGGTTTTATCCCAGCGATTATCGTAATGATGAGAGCGTCACGGCCTTGAGCCTTGAGCAAATAAATCAATTTTTCTCATTTCCGGTCAATTAGAAGCGCCTTCCCCAGAACAGCAAACTCTTCAGTCTAATCGGTTTGGCGAAGGTCGAGGAGTTAAAGCTTAAGGAAGTTAAACAAACAAACAAACAAAAACTGTGAGACTGAAAAATGTTTACATTAAGCAGATTTTCTTTCAACTTGATGCAATTTCCACTCTCTCTCTCTGTGATAAAAGGTTTTTTTATTCAGCTGGTCATTTTCTGGGGAAAGGTAATCTTTCATGCATATTAGGACTTTAATAATCCAGGCCTTATGGCTCGTATTAAATGCTAATTCTTATGCGGCCCAGATGGAACAGGACTTCAGCTCACTAGCTGAAGCTCCTTTCTTCTTTCCATTTTTTTTTTGACGGAGGACACGGCCACGCTACATGACATTTACAAGTTATTATTATGCAAAGGACACGCTACGGCTGTTGGGGAGTCCTTTGGCGTGCTCTCTCTAACCCGCATACCACTCGTCGCCTAGTTGCGTTCTCATATGTTGCAAAATCTGCTGTGGCGTTGGAAAATTTGCATTTATTCATGGCATAAATAAAGCATCCGCAGCATCCGAGCAGCGAGTGCCCAAAAAATGGATACGAGTATATTTAATCGGGTGGCCTCTCCGGAAACGGCACAGTCGTGTGTCGTAGGGCTTTCTGAGCAAAATCATGACAGCGTTTCGTGTTGATGTCGATGCGTTTTATATATAATTTATTTCCTGGAAAGTGCACCATACACCAAGCGGTTTAGAGGGGGACCCAGAGCAAGCCGCTAACAGGTGCTGGCAGGTGCAGCCACAAAAGTGACGTAGATTCCGTTTGTCCGGCACTCTACCATGTATTAAATGCATGATTATAAAATTTGGTTTCGGTTGGGAAATTCGCGGTTGATTTCCACAGTTGGTTGTGAAATAAACATAATATAGTTTTTACATTTGTAAATAAAAAAAACAGTTTATTATTTATTTGCTAAATTCTATTTAAAAACATTTATTTCATTGCATTTTTTAATCAATTCTTTATCCATATTTATCTTACATAGTTCTGTGGCAACAATTGCCACAAACATGTCCTGTTGACTAATTTATTTTGTTTGTAATCACCGCCACCTAATGGAAACCTTCATTACTGGTTGCCCAAATCATGACCAAGACAACAGGTTCAAATGGAATATTTTATTTGGCCGCAAACCCCAAAATACACAAGGGCAGCTGCTTCCCAAAAAGCATCAACATAATAATCTCATAATGCGGAATTAGAGGAGCGTAAAATTAGCACCGAAACCGGAACATGTGTGGGTGGGTTTGGTTCCTTATGCATGCACAACAAAATCCACACTAAGCACAACGGGAACTGGGAACAAAGTTAAGGCCAAACCAACACAATATATATCAAATCAAAGTACTGAAAAATATCCCGCCGGCGGCAGGAATATGCATATGAATCAAATGGATGGCGCCAGGTGGGTATAATGTAGTCGTCGTACCTGGCAAAGGTGGGACCTGAAAAAACTCATTTTGTTTTTCGCCGAATATTTGCACTTTGCCATTTACCCATTGTCATTAATTTTTTTCATCGCGTGGCAGTGATATTTGAACTCTTTTCCTCCAACCCGATTCAGCGTTTAACCTTTTGTTCAGAGTCTTTCTCGATTCCGGTATTTGCTTCTTTGGAATCGTTTATATCCGAGGACGCCCCTTCTCCGAGTAAGGCCACCGATTCCTTTTCCATTAGCACTTTAATATTTAATGACTTCTGTTTATCGCACATAATTGAATTCTCCTGCGGTACAGCAGAGGTCCTGCGCGGGCCTCAAGGCTTTTCCGAAGATAGCCTTTATTATTTGCCTTTGGCTTATTGCTCATTATATTATTATCTTTTGTTTGTAATATCCGCAATATTGTTTAAGCCTTGGCATTTTTATGAGGCTTCATTATTTGGTTTTTATTCTTATAAATAATGCAAAGGGAAATCTCTTCGCCACGTTATTTCCTTTTTTCGCCTGTCTGGTCTTTGTTTCTTTGGCATTATTCTCAATCAGAATTCAGACACACATGGGCGGGCAGGATTTTCCTTATGGGTCCTTCGTTTCTCAGGCTATTTCCCGGTTGATTTCTGAGTCCCGGTTGTGCCCACATTCGTAAGTATAAGTTACACCCTGGCGCCTTTTTCAGTTTCCTCCGGGACGGAGTAGGGTGTATGGAAAATTTAATTAATGTATTTTCTTCGTGTTTTCGCATATTCATTCTTCTAAAATTGGATGCATGTGTGGCACGTTTTCCTCATTAGCCATTTAGGTGGTATAAATATGCATTAAAGCATCTCTAGAAATCCCTCCCATCCACACTGCCCTCCAAGGCGTTAGTTACAATTTATAACCAAGACATGAAATGGACAAAAAGATGGCCCGATTTGGAGAGCCAGGCCCGTGCAAACTCATGAGAGTATTCAAGTGCAAGGCAAACTGAAGGACCCCAAGGGGGCCAAGGACAGTTGCCTTTTGTCCTAATGAAAAGACAACAAAATGCTAAGGATAAACGGCTGGGGGAAAGCTCCCAGCTCGGAACTCGGAACGCGGAGGCTTCCTTCTGCCAATTTAAAGCTTGGTCCAAAAGCTCGCCAGTACGCAATTGTCGGAATGTATATTTGACAGCCTCATAATTGCCCTTAAACATGGGCTCATTCCTGGGAAAATTTTTGCAAATTTAACCTGCATAAATTATACGGAAAAACCCGTTGAGTCAAAACGTAAAAGAACGGAGAAGAAATCATGTACAGTTATTTATTATGCGGTGACCTAAAAGGAAATACAAAAAGTAAAGGAAGAGTTTTGTTGAAAGCTAAAAACAGAGCGAAAAAAAGGTATGTGCCGCCCTTAGCCATAATTCAAATTTGTATATAAATTTTGTATTTTTTTCTAGAGTCGAGAGAAAACCACAAAATGGCCAGCGACATGCCGCCCCAGTTAACTTTCCCTTCAAACATCATTTGTCAAGGCAAATACACATTCACACACATAAGCGGGGAAAATAGGGAAAATGGCCCAAAGGTAGAAATATATTTTCCATATACTCGTATTTGAACGTAGCAGAGCAAAAGCGAATTTTCACGGCTCTTTAAGCGGCGGCTGGTGCACAAAAATTCGATACAAAAGTAGCGACGTGTGCATTGCTTATTAGACGAACCAGGCAACCCTGGCAATCCATCAGACGGGCAACAACTCTAAAAACATGCCTGACGTTGATTGCCACCCCATCATCCCCATCCTAACTCGTAGTTCCTGGCTCCCTCGTTTGGATAAAGTAAAAGATCACACCATAGCAATCTAATCCGGTGCCGAGCAAATTGTCCAATGCTTTTTGTATTCTGTCTTGTGGTTGACAGGCGGGCGGGCGAGCTTTTTGACAGGTTCCAACCAGAAAAAATAAAAAAAAATTGAGTGGGGCAGGAAGCGGCCTGGGATGCAGCTTGTTTATAAATTTGAAATGTGGACTGGCTTGCCTGGTAGCAGACATCCAAGCCTGCTGTTTTTTTTGGCGACCAATTATATTGTTCTAGTTAGGTTGATTCTAGAGTTATTTTTCGACTAATGCAGTGCAATATCATTCTAGTAGTTGGTCCAAAAATATGATCAATTTCGGACATATTTTAAAATTTAACAAAAACTGACTTTAAAACCTTTATTCAATTGTCACTCATAGTGGGTTGTTGCTTGAACAAATTGAATCTGGAAAAGTAAGTTTTTGTTTGTTATTGACCAATTAAATTAATTTCTCAATGTTTTTCTTTAATTTGGTTCAATAAATTTAGATCGGAGGTTATATTTCACAACTGGGGCATGAAGTGTCAAATATTTTCCAAAAATTTCTTAAAGTATTCAATTAAACTTAATTGAAAAAAAATTTTTCATCTTATAATGGTTGCCATTGGTGAGGAAGATTTCCAAACCAGAAACTGCTCTGCATTCTGCTCTGCATTCTGCTCTCTTTTTTTATATATTTTTTATATTCGACATAATCAAATGCAATACTTGGCTATCGTTTTTGCTGAGCTCCATAATATGCACACGTGGCTGGGTGGGTGGAGAAAGTTTTACTTGGCACTGCCACAGCTCAAAAAATCCTTGACATGTTTAGCATAAATTTGCTGGTGACCTCGATTCCGGCTTTAAGGATAAACGATAATATTTTGCTTATCCGGGCAGATCCTTTTCTAGCCATTAACTGAAAGAAAATAAGTCTCGGAATTTTCGTATTTCTACGGATTTTTCATTAAAATGATTAAAACATATTTGCCAGCTGACAGCTCAATTTATGACCTTTGCTCAGAGGCATTTTCCATAAGGCTGACCTCTCCCTGTGCCATTTCAGCAGCTCTTAATTTGACCCTGGGGCGACTCGGAGTTGGTGGCCGTTGGCCGGTGCCTGGTGGCATTCGGGCGCCATAAATAAGCCCCAGACCCATGCAATTATGCGCTTGGACTGTCATTGCAGGACCCTGCTCGTTGGTGTGAAAATTGCATATTGGCATAAATTAATCAGCAGCGACAACGCTGGCAAGTGCAATAGCGATTGCGAGGCCATCAGCTGGCCATGATTGTACTGGCCAAGTGTCCAATTGACCATCTGTCGTCGCCGTCCAATTGCCCAACCGTCTGACGGCCCGAATGCCTGGAGGCTGCACTGGAATTAATTTATGTACGTTTATAGGTATGTGAGGAGTGGAGATCAGAAATTTTCAGAAACCGAGCTTGATTGGGGACAGATTGAGTTGTGTTTGATTTGAATCTATCAATGAATTAATCACGCCCATAGCTTTGGCTTTGACACTTACCCGTTGAACAAACTGAATATCCGATTGAAACAATTCGGTTTGTCCATGATTGTGGGGAGAGTCAGAAATAGGCTGTCAATGGGCTTGACTGGCTGTAATTACAAATTTATATATTCTGCTTTGCTCTATTAAACTACTCAGTAACATTTTATTATAAATAATTTTAAGAGACATAAATAAATAAAAACATGGAAACAGGTTTTAGCGACAAAAACTTCATCAATAAAGAGGATTTGTTCAAATAGTTTAATGATGCAAAATATGTAAATAAGCTTATAAAAACAGGTTTTTAATAACCAATATCACTATATATATTATAAATTTAAGAAATTTCTTTGTAAAAAAGGCCAAAATGCTTACGTTATGTTTTCATTAATTATTAGAGGCATTTTAAGTCAGAATTTACATGGAAACTTCTCAGACAGATTGGAAAACTGTCATTTTCAAATTTCAATTGCCAGACCGACGACACTTAGAGTTCGGCAACTAAATTGTTCTTCAATTTGTGGTTGGCTCAGCTTAATTGATTCGCTTTAAAGCTGCTTGCAAAAAACTAGTCGAAGTAGGCAAAAACAAAACTTTTTCCAGCTGGCTAAAAAGAAAGGAAAACTGCAGACAATTAAGCCAGGACTGGCATGCTAGGAGGCGCCTTTCCGGTAGGAAAAGGGAAAATCGAGAACTGCAGCAATTACTTACTCGAAATCTGTTGGCGGTTCTTTGGGGGAGTGAGTGTCTCGAGTCTCGAGGCTCGGGGCTCGATCCTTGTGGCTGCGGCGTGAAAGTGAAACACTCTCCCAAGGACTTTGTCATTGTTGCGGTTTGACTGTTTCTGCTGTTGTTTTTAAAAAGATTCAGCAATCTTCGGTTCCCAGTCCTCATCCAAAACTGACTTTCATCCAGAACTGTGTCAAGCATTTGCCTTCGTTTTGATTTGCGTTTTTAATGTGGTTCCTTGTTCAGTGGTTCTTCCGCAGCATCCGGTCGTTGCGGGCCGTAGCGCGTAGGCCGCAATATGTGTCCGAATGAGATTTATAATTATGCAACAATGCCGATAAAAGTGGCCTGCTGGCCACTTGAACTCTTTTTGCCAACATTCTGCCCAAACCAAAACCCAGCTCGAAATGCACATCGAATTAACAATTTTAAACGGAGAGCGGAAATTGCATTGGTTAAGTACGAGTACATATAGAGGGGAAAAAATGGAAAAATCACTTTAAAATGTGTGAGCTTTTAATTGCAATTGCAACCCGAATTGGATAACCACAAATAAAATATCGGAACGGTCAATTTTTTGTGTGGTAAAAGCAGAAAAAGTACAATACCCGGAAAAAAATCATATCTACGAGCTGAATTGCATTTCATTGTTGTTACTTTGATGATATTTGCTGTATGAGAAGAGTGATTTTCAATATCAATAGACTTTTGCATAAAAAGACTATGTGCCTTTTATGGTTGGCAATTCATTTTACATAGTTTTTAGAATGCTTTCCGCGCAACAGGACACCTGTCTGGCAATAAAGGTAATTTGCACAGCCCTAGTTTATTCAAACTATTTCGAATTGATTTTACCACAGATATTTTTTAAATGGCCCGATAGGTTCCGATGGCATTCCGCCAAAGAGTGGCTGTCAAGCCAAGTTGTTGTCTCCTTGAAGCGCCTCCCGTGCAATCACTCAAAGTTGTCCGCATTTGCATAAACACTTCTAATCCTAATGCCATGCAAGCTGCATCAGCTCGAGCTGGGCAGAGAGTCCTTTGCCTAGTCCTACATCCTGCTCCAGCCTTTGCTCCTGGCTACTTACAGTCAATTGCCCCAGTCCTTGCCCCAGCCGAGGTTGAAGTGACAACGCTAAACTGACAGACAGTAAACCAAGTGGCTTCTTTCCTTTCCCCCCAAGCTCATCAATTGAAGTTGGGATTGGTAGAGATGGTTGAAAAATCAAAAGGTTATTAAGTAGATGCAAGATAAAAAATAATTTAAAAAACTAATCGACCATCTCTCAATAATTTTTTTTTGTTCTTCTTAATTTATAAAAAGTTTTAAGTTTTAGGAAGGTGCCATATTAGGTTAATAAGCGTACATCTCTAGCCTGCGGTGGAGAAAATGTTGCGTGCCAGGACATCGTTTCCTTTGTCCTTCTCAGCTAGCTCTCAGCTACGATTTCGTCAAACAAACGTCGAGTGGGTCGAATGGATCACGCACACAACGGACTTGCATGTCATTCATTGGGAGCCGGACGGAAAGCCTGGTATTCGTACCCAGCTGAAGCAGGCGAGCCAGCAGGATGTCCTGGCCAAGGAGCCAAGGAAGCGCTTAGGCTGCCAGTCAGCATGTCAGTTGTGTGGCATTTCATTGGTTTTGGCTTTTGGCCCGGCCCGCTGTGATGGCTCCCAAACCAAAAGTTGCGGACAATTGACAGCTTGGCCGGTCCCTTTCAGAAAGTGTCCTAGAAGTGTCTTTAATTTTTCTCCCACTGCTGGCTGAGTTGTCTTAAAGGGCGAAACTAGCCAGACTTTTGGTCATTAGCTGGCTTTCAGTTGCAGCTGCTGCTATTGCAGCTATTTGTTGGCAACTTGATCCTTATTAAAAGTTTGGAGGAGCAAAAAATGTTGATTATGTTGACAAAATTGGGGTGAAGCTCCATTTAGATTCTCTCGTATCTTGTATCTTTTCAAAAAGCTTATTTAAAGAGTCTCGTAAAAAATTGTATACAAAAAGTTGATTGCGTTTTAAATTCAAAGCTTCAAGATAAATATAATAATGTCTATAAGTATGTATTGGAGTCACAGTTCGATTACGCTTCCCATATTTTTTAAATTTCTGTGTAAAAGAGGAAAAATCCTTTCAAATTGGAATGGAAAAACTCGAAAGGTCGGGGAATCGGTTTGAGAATTGCTGGCAGTTCCGAAGTACTTGTCCCCTAAACTGGCGCACTTTGCATAAATTTTCACTTGAAGCATTGCACTTACTTGACACATTCAGCCACCCACCTGCCGGCGACCTCCTCACCTCATTCAACTTTGTTGTTGTTCATTTGGAAAAAGAAAGTTTTGTCTTTTGTCTTGCTCTCGCAACAATTTACCCTTAAAAGCTCAACATTGTTACACTGGTTTTTCACTTTTCACTAAGTACCGGGTTTGTGTTACACATAAAAAAAACGGGAACGCTGGAAATATAGCCACAAGCTGTAGGGGGCAGGTGGCGGATGACGGTTGGCTGGTGGCAAGGGGGCGTTGAGTAATCTGCTCAAGTTTTCCCACCGTCTTTTGTGCAACGTGCGAAGTTTGTCACGCCGTCAGTGAAATTGCAAAAGCAACATTGCAGCAACAAACCCAGCAATCCTGCAACACAGCAACCCAGCCACACCCACACTTTGTCTATGTGTGCAGTGCATCCGTCTGGTAATCCACTTGCACGAAGAGACATCAGCAAACACCTGGCGGAGGAGCTCAGGTGATCCACCCGGTGGGTGCTCTTGGGTGGGGCAGTTGTCGTGTCAACACAAGTTTTGCATTTGGCGATGTGTTTTTGTTCTGGGTCCCTTTTTTTTGTCCCTTTGAAGTTCTTAAATGAGTTTTCATAGTTTTTTTTTCGGCGAGGGCGGATGCGGGAAAGCCCAGCCTGAGTGTTGTGGAAAATTAATATTTTCCCTTAACCCATTATATAAACTTTGTAGTGCCACTGGGGTGCATTTGCTTAGCGGAAAAGTTTTATTTTCTGGCGGATTTTTTAATAAAATCCTCGACAAAGTAATATTTTCGGCAGGAAACTTTCCTAGCCAAGAGGAAGTTGTAGATGCCAAGGGACTGGAGACATTTTATTGAGGAATATACAATGATATGAAGAGAATAAGATTGTATTTGGCAAATGGGTTTAATGGGTTCGAAAAAAAAAGAAGAACTACTAAATAAACTAAACTTTGCTATCAATGGTCCAGCAATTAATCAATATTCATAACCTTTAATCAAGCTAATAGCCTCAACCTGAAGAACAACAAACATACGGAACCATTATCCTCATCGGTAGCATCATTGGCCATAATTAATCAGTGGAAATATAATAACCATCATTAAACTAAACAAACACATTTCGCCATACAGAGTCAGAGTCCGCCATTCGCATAAATTTCAATACGCAGTCGAGAACCGAGAGCCTTACATTTAACCCATGATCACCCCAAGGACCACCCACCTGAATACATTTCCAATTAACTGGGGGACGGATTCTGGCACTCTCGTGTCTCTGGGACTTTGGTAAATAATAATACTCCGGAAAATGTTTAATGATATGAAATTAATGCGCAAATATCAGCGGCTTCCCTGCCATAAAAGTGAATAGTAATGGGATCTGAATCCTGCGGATGGGACCTTGGAGAGTGTTCATAGGTGTGGGTGGTGGAGCCACCAGGTAAAAATGTAAATGATATGCGATGATATCTGCCTCCAGGTGAACGGAATAAATTGACTCTTCGACTAGCCGGCAGACAGAGAATCGAGGCTATATGGCACTGTCATTGACAGCTCGGCAGAATCTGGCCGGAGTTGCAACATTTGTGTACTTCTTTGAAAGTTGGTTTAAGACCAAAAAATTTATGCCAATACCGATTTTCATTTGCATGCCAGTCACACAAACACAATACATTCCCAAACAACAAAATCGAGAGAATACATTGGGGGTGGCACAGAATGGGGCAAATGAAGAAAACTTCCACAAATTATGTTGTTGCCAGAGATTTTTATAGCCATGGGCCTGGCCGGGCACAAACACAAATTTAACGCCCATATTCTGGTAACACCCGCACACCCCTTAGACAATCCCGTACACCACAACCATGAATACAATATTTCCCGCAACTTTTGGGGCAAACAGCAACAGATTTGATTTTACTCAGTTTCGGTTTCGATTTCAGGCCGAAAATTTTTATTGTCCAGTAGGAGGAAAAAGCGACGAAATACGCATGAAATTTGATTTGCTTCATTGAATTGATTTCATTTCATTTCATTTGTTTTGATTTGTTTCCCCAAAATACGCAGAAACGTAAATTGGAAACCGGACTCGAGCTGAGAACCGGACCCAGGATAACAAAAACTCCCTCGTATTCGCATTTGAGTGTTGAAATGAATACATTTTGGTTCAGTATGGGGCGTGTCGAGTGGGGCGGTGACCGGGATTGTGAATTGGGGATTGGGAGGCGTGGCATTGTGGTTTATGCTGATGCCGTTGAGTGACATTGCCGGCCACAGATGCTTGGTTTTCCTCGTCCTGGTGCTGGTCCTAGTCCTGGTGCTGTTTCTGTTTCTGTTTCTGGGCCTGACTTTTAGTAGTAGTTTATTTAGTTGTCGTAGCGATCAACACTTGCCAGATTGCTTTGGCATTAAAGTGTCAGCAAATATTCGGGATGGCTGTGGATTGGAGTGGAATGCCATGCAATGGCATCTGGCAGCTGAATGCCCGGAATGGCGAAAGCCGAATGGCTGTGTTCCGGCTTAATGCGCCCCAAAGAGCCGCAGTTTCCTTTCCACAGGAAAAAAACCGTAATGGCTCTTAAACCAAATAAATCCTCTAGTTCGGCAAACTTTCTTCGAGTGTAAAACTAGGGTAGGCTTTGTAGGTGAAAGCCGTACTAAAAATGAAACAAAAGTCGACTCCCCATCTAAACCCTTTTTGTCTGTCAACAGCGGATACCAAGAGCTCTTAAAACATGGTCCACCAATAAATTGGGTTGTTGTTTGGACACATTTTTGTATCTTATAGATACATACCACATCATAAAGCAAACTGGCAATAGTTTCCGTTGATTGTTGTCTGATTCCTGATAACTTCCCCCGAAAGTGCCAATCGATTGTATTGTTTTTGTTGAATATCCTTATCGCTTGGCTAACTTCTCCCCGGTGAGTCCTCTAGCTCCGAGGAAATCCGTACGGCCTGCAACTGATGTCCCAATTAATACGCTGACAACCGAAATATATTTATTGCCATTTGGCGAAGGAGAGCTCTTTGGGGAACCCGTAAAACTTTAAACTTTATGTCTTCGATTATCCTTTGTTAATTCCCCGATGGGACACCCGAAACTAATCATTATTGAAAACGTGTGCTGAAAAGTTTTGTAATGCCGTCCTATTGTGTCACGCCCAGATCCATTGTTACCCGAAAGAGAAAGCCGAAAACCGAAAACAGAAAATGGGGGAAATGGGAAAAGAAAATACAAAACTCAAAAGTTATAACGAAATAGCTTTGGTCAAATTGTTTTACAAGCCAATTGGGTTTCGTGTCCTTTTTTGGCCTTACCATGCGTTGCCTTCCCAAAGTCCTGTGGCTCCCAGCGGTTAGATTGCCGCAGAAAATTCCCAAGGCGCTTCACCGAGAAAGTGTCAATGTGCCACAGGATTCTATTTGAACAGGGTTTTGGGTTTGATAAACTTTAAAATCTGCTGTGGGAACGGTGAGACTTCTGATATTTGAATTTACATTTATTAATAGAAACTATCGGTTTATTATAAAAGAAAAAAAGAGTTTTCAGTTAGAAAATATAGCTTTTCCCTGTTCGTTGCTCTCCCACTGCTGTGGTTCCCGGTGGATCTGCTCCTGCAAGCCACAGGCCTTCTGGCCTTTATCCCCTAAGGATCTGCGATCCCTGTCCACCTTCTGCCTCGCTTCGGACGCCGCACACGCCGCACTATAGGCTGCCTTTTTTGTGTTCGTGTAGTCCAATTTGGCGGCTCGCAAGTGCTGGACTAGGATCTCGGCCCGGTTGCGAGCCGCTTCGGCTAATTGTGTTTTCTCAATCAACTCCTGCTTGGCTCCCATAGCCGCTGCTTGGGCATTGCAAAGTGCTTCCTGAGCGATTTTAATGGTGGTCTTAAGTGTTTCCAGAAGCAGTTCTGCCTGTTTCGCTGAGGTGGCAGCGGCATTCAGATTTGCCTGTAAATTTACTTTAAACCTGAAAAATTAAATCCCTGAACTGGAAACCATACCTGTGAGGTCACCACGGAGGCGCTTTCTTCCTGGGCGACAATATCTGCCTCGTGGACTTCGTCCTGAAGCTGCTCCACTATCTGCTGTTTTCCAGCCAGGGCTGCCTCCGCGGCCTTGGCTGCCTGGATGGCCTTATCAGCCAATTGGACCCTCACCTCGTGGGCGGCGGCCAGGGCGGCCGGTTGCTGGGAATCCGAGGCCTGCTTAGCCTCCTGGGCGGCCTTTTGGGCTATGATACTGGCCGCCATCTTGGAGTTGGAGCGGTGTCTGCCAATACCCATGTCCTCGCAGGAATCTATGTCCTGGCCGTAAGGTGGGCGGTGACGAGGGTAAGGGGCACTGGCAGCGACTGAGACAAGCAGCAGGTGGCAGACGACTAGAAGGAGGTGACCCACGGCTGGAGGAGACCGTGGTGCAAGGCGCATAATTATGTGAGCCTTCAAAGTTGCTGCAAGTTTGCCTTTTTAGCTCTGGCTGGAACATTTTTACATTTTCAAGTAGTTTCTAGCTAAGCCAACGTGCCCAGAGTTCTGTGGAATAAAATGTTTAGCAAAGTTTTTTTGTTACAAAAAATGGGGCGGAAAAAAACTTTGAACTGGCAGGCGCACAGGGCTGCATAACTTTTCCGCGCAATTTAACTTAACATTCACGAGTTTCCCATTTTTATTTTCTTTTGTACTTTATTCACTTAGTTTTTTAGCCTGCTTTTCCTTGACATCCTTCAAGAGTAGACCAACAATGCATGTGGCAACAATTTATTTTTTTGTTCGCCGCTAGCTGCTCTTGTCGTTGAACAGGAATTAATTGGGTCGTCAAAGTCCTTCAACCCCGACAAGCCTTCGTCCTTATCGAAATGGCTGCCGAGGAGTCAAAAAAAAAGAGCAGAAAAGGGAGTGGGAAATAGAAAAACCCAAGACGGTTGCTTGGGTCATTTGTGCGTTGATCTGTTAATCCGGAAAGGGTTTGTCGGAGACCCAAAACGAAAGCCTCGGGTTTTCCCTCCATTTGATTGAGAGACCGAAGAGTGAAGACCTCCTTTAAGCGGCTAAGTTTGTTACGACCGCAAAAAGGCTTATTGGCCGCAGACTTTCTCGGTTTACGGCTCCACTAGGCGTATGCGTAATAAAATCGCAAACTCTAGTCCAAGCCCCACACACGAGCACATTTCTCTCCCAATTAGAGTTAAAAGATAACTTGAACAGTTTAAACTGTGAATGTGGCCAACATGGCTGTCGCATCAGACTCTCCTGGCCAGGACACTTTCGTCCTTGTCCATGAACCTCCACAATTCCATGCGCCTTTTTGGGCATTCAAGTGCCTGTGCGAAGTGTCCCATCCTCCGAGTTCGACCCTCCCCAAAATGACACTATGAGTATGAAACGAGGGCGGCAAGCCGCAAAAAAGCATCCTCCTAGAAAAATTTGAAGTGCATGGAAATTTGACCAGGCAAATGATTTTTTTGACACACTTGGCAAAATGGGTTTAAGTTTATTTAGGATAGTGAACAGAACATTGAAACCAGAACCTTAAAAATGTTTTGTACCTACTTAATGGCAGCGCATCTCCAATCCTTTCATGCAAAGGCTTTTTTGAGTATTTCAGAGCATTGCTAGGGGAAAGAAATATATCAATCCAAGGTATCAAAGAAAATCGATCTGATCTTGCCTGTTTTTGATTTTCTTGCCACTTCAATATCCTGGCTCTATGTTGCAGTGTCCCCGGTTCATGGGTTCTTTGCCACCCCGATGGCCCCAATGTGACGTCGGTGCTCCTTCCCACAAATTAAATTTTCTTTGCAGCCAGGACATCGAACATGTCCTGTGCCCTGCTAACTGACTCAACGTCCTTCGCGTCGTCTATGTGGTGAGTTGGCGATGTGCCGATGTCATTGGGTGTTGGGATTCCGTATAGACACATATGTATATTTGCACGTACGACTATATATAATATTTATGCCACTGTAAGTGCTTATTGATGTCAGATCTGAAATTGGAATCTGCTCCGGCTCCGGCTTTTGTTCTTATTTCATGTGAATGCACATTGCAGTTAAGGTCTCGTTTTGGGTTTCAATGTTTTTGTGGACTCTCAATTAAGCAAGTTGGCATTTTGACATGTCTGAGCTGCGGCCGAAACCGAAACCGAAACTTTTACTCCGAAAAATTGGAAATATACACATACGAGTATGCATGGATGGTGGGGCGGTATCCTCGTTCTATATGCACACGAAATATTTATAAAGTCTGACACAAGGCTCTCGATCCCCTGGAGATGCCAACGGGTCTCGTTTGCGAGTCCTGAAACGAGAACGGAGTACGAACTGGGGCCGTTGAGGCCACAGTAAAATTTAATTTTAATGCATAAGCAAATTGAATTTAAGCAACAGGAAAATTGTTCGTCTGGCCACAAAGGTGCCGTATGCGGGTGGAAGGAGCATTGCTCCGGAAAGGGGACGGCAGACTAAACCACTCGGAGTGCTTCATGTTAGTAGTTTTCACCTGAGAGAAAGCGGTAAGGCGGTAAGGGACGGAAAAATTCTCAAAGCAACCACAATAACCGGAATATGAAAATTTTATTCAAAAATTTGAAGTGGAGGATACTTAAAAAAAATCTCATTCTCGGAAATTAGGTAAAAAGATTTCATTTGCAAAAACAAGTCTTGAAAATACAAGGGAATAAATAGGGACTTTAATTTGCATGGTATATAATTTATTAAAGTAAAGTAGTCGAAGCACATACTATATATCCTGATTTAATAACCGGTTTTAGATAAGTAACCAATAATTTAACAATAACCTTGTATAAGTTTTATTTTGTTGATAATTCAAAAAATTGAGCCTCTACTTCTGACCAATCATCCATACGAACTCCTCGTAGTTGATCATGCCATCGCCGTCGAAGTCGGCCTCGCGGATCATCTCATCGATCTCCTCGTCCGTGATCTTCTCACCCAGATTGATCATCACGAATCGGAGCTCGGCCGGCGAGATGAATCCGTCGCCATCTCGGTCGAAGATCTTGAAGGCTTCGCGCATCTCCTCCTCGGTGTCCGTTTCGCGCAGTTGCTTAGCCATAATTGTGCAGAACTCGTTGAAGTCGAGCATGCCATTGGGGTCATTGTCCACCTCAGCGATCATGTCCTGAAGCTCGGTCTCGGTGGGATTCTGGCCCAGGGTGCGCATGACGGCCCCCAGCTCCCGGGTGGGGATCTTGCCGGTGCCCTCCTTGTCGACCTGGCTGAAGGCTTCCTTGAAATCGGCCACCTGCTCCTCCGTTAACTCGCTCATGACTAAAATATATTTGTAAAATATATTTCCCAGGCGAATTCGAAGCTCACAGCAGGTAGAGAGAGATCAGGAGAGTGTTTTGAATTTACGAAGGCAATTGGGCCGAAAAGGTTTTAAGACTGAAACGTCCAGATTCCCAGCCCCCTAAAGCGAAGCCTGCTAAGGGCTCCTCATGTCTCGGACATCATGTTGACAAAACGAACGTAGTCGATGTTACCCTGAGTGTCGGAGTCCGCGTCCCGAATGATTTCCTCAATCTCGTCCTCGGTCAGCTTCTCGCCCAGATTCACCATAATGTGGCGGAACTCCGTTTCGTGGATAAACCCTGTTCCTTCCTTATCGAAGACCCTGAAAGCCGCAATGACCTCGTCCTCAGGGGTCATGTTCGCGTATTTCGCCGACATGATGTACAGGAAATCGCTGAGGTACAGCTCTCCCAGACCTTCAGGATCGATTTCGTTGGTGATGTCTTGCAGTTCCAGGTCTGTGGGGTGGAAGGCCACACTACGCATAAGGGGTCTAAGTTCTTTAAAGGGGATAACCTGATTGTCTTCGTGGTCGAACAGCGAGAAAGCCGTTGTTAGGTCTTTCAGCTGCTCGTCGGTGAGGTTGTGAGTGCGGATTATCCGCTCCTCAGGCGGCGGAGTCATAAACTCCGAAAAGTCCATGACAAGGCTTAGGGGGCGGGACCTGACAAATTTTGACACTGAAGGCTTACTTTAGATTTGGAACTAATTTTTATTTTGACATTTTTTCTTTGAGCTAAAAAGCCAAGCTACGAATTATCCCATTTCATATAAATTCTCAATTAATAAAGAGTACTAATAATTTTTATTTATAATATCCAGTATCTTAAAATAATTAATTTTAATTTTAAGTAATAAAAATAGCATCCAATTACCTACAATCCTTTTGAAAACCAAAGAGGATTGTGGTTTGTCGAGTTCATCAGCATTTCCCTGCAAAACAAAAGCTTATTGATATTTTTCCAACAATTGTACTTAGCTATTTACCTTCTTCCGTTTAATAGGCATTCCTATCCAGCTCTAAGTCTCCATCATCATTGTCACAAACTTGACATAGTCAATGTTCATTTCGGTGTTAGCGTCTGCGTCGCGAATCATTTCCTCTATTTCGTCCTCGTCCATCTCCTCCCCCATATTGGTTATAATCTGACGGAACTCGGTCTCAGGAATAAAGCCCGTATCTTCTTTGTCGAACACCTTGAACGCAAGTATGACCTCGTCCTCGGGGGTCGAGTTCTCGTACCTCTTTGACATGATGTAGAGGAAGTCGCTGAGATATAGCTCGCCGGAGTTGTCAGTGTCGATTTCGGCAATGTAGTCCTGCAGCTCGTTCTCGGGGGGATTGTGGGCAACGGCCCGCAGGCAGTCCTTCAGGTGCTTAATGGAAATTACACTGGTGTTGTTATCGTCGAAAAGGGCGAATGCCTTCTCGAGATCTTTCACCTGCTCATCGTTCAAAGTGTGGGTGTGAATGACTCGCACCTCAGGCGGGGGTGTGCTGAAATCAAAATCATCCATGGCGAATTTAAAATATTTGTGGAGCTAAAAGTTTACTTTTTTAAATTTTGATTGTTTATCGTTAAAATTTTGTCTCAGACTGAAAATTTGGAAACATATTCATTTGGACTTTGACTTAAAGGCCTGCTGAGATAAAAGATGAAATTTTGTTTGTACAAGAAAGTTTATTAATTTTGAATTTCGCCTTCGAAAAAAAACCACAAGATTGAAAAGATATTGTTATTTAAATTAAGGGCATTAACGGCTTTAGAGACTACCATTTTCCTGGGGGTATTCTGAGGATTTGTTTATCATGGACATGAATTGGTCGCAGCTTATCCGGCCATCTTCTTCACAGTTGAGAAGCTGTCTGATGGTCATTATATCGTTGGACAGGTCCGTGTGCTTCAAAAGCTGCAGCAGATCCTCTTCGGTTATATACCCGTCGCCGTCCTTGTCAAACATCTTGAATACCTGCAGGTTCTCGTTCTGCTCTTCCTGATCGAAAAGCGCCATTACGTAGCAGAACTCCTTAAAATCAATCTCGCCGTTTCCGTCTACGTCTGATGCCTTGAATAGGTCTTCCAGCTCCTCGTCCGTAGCGTCTTGGCCCATGGATCTAATCATGGAGCCCAGCTCCTTTACCGTCACCACACCACGTTGGTTTTTGTGCAGTTGGTCGAAGCTGTGCTTGTAATTCTCTAGCTGCTGGACATTCAACTCGTTCATGGCCAGGTAGAGCGCCTTCTCCACATCCGGTAAATCTTCCATGGTCGCACAAATGTTCAACTTGCTCCAATTTTCAAAGAAATTTAGAAAAATTTACAAAATTTTAGGAAAATTTTCACATCGAAATGATATCTAAAACAGCCTATGAAATAATGAGAATTTGGAAATTTTTATTTGTGTCAAAGATAAAGTTAAAAGAAATGTAAGTCATTCAGAGTTAAAAAAAGAAGAAAATTTAAATGATTTATTGGTTTGGCAGGGCCCTCCAACCTGTCGAATATTTGACCAAATGGAAACATGATTCAACAATTAAATTCTAGAATTTGCCGGAAAATGCTTTTACAGCCTTTGGCCCTGGCTTCAATTGCGGCTGAAGCAGGAAAGCATGGGTAATTACATTTTTAATTAAATGAAACGCAATTTGTTTCTTTTTTTATTTTGGTTTTATTTTTATTTATTTTTGGTTTTTTTTTTTTTTGAGCATTTATACAACTGTTTTGTTGGCCAGCCATTTCGTGGCCCCGTTGGTGCTCTCGGGCATTAAGTGTGCTTTTATATTGAGCTTTACGTGCTAATAGGAAAATTATCCAATGCGAAATTTCAAGTAATTTGCATAATTCCGGAGAGGATGATGGTATTACATACAGCCGTATCCTTGACCATCCTTTCTCACACGTGCCCCCAACAATAGAAGTTGGCAGCTAATGAGGAGCCAAGGCCGGTACTGAGGCTGGGGGATCCGGGTCAGAGCTTAGCCACATAACACTGTGACATAGGATTGCAAAGGAGTTTCCCTGGACATTTCGGCCAACAGATACCGGAATATATGCATACGAATGTATGGGAAATGCAGCTTGGAATGTGCTTGTTGTTTGACTTTGATCAGGCATAAAACGGGTGAAAGGCAACAATCGGAATGGCAACAGACCTTCGGGGGATTAGAATAATTTGCATTTCTGTAGCAAACTGGGACAATCCAACGGATGGGTTTGCGAGTTCAAATCTCCCAATGTGTAAGCTAGGGCGATGACTCCACACGATAATGCGCATACGCCGAGTGGCTGCTCTTTGGCCTCAAAAGGCTCTGCCACTTTGCATATTACGATTTTAAGTTGATGGGTTACAATTTAAAAGTAAGGATTAAATGGAATTAAAAAGTGCAACATACACTTTTGTATATATATATATATATATATATATATATATATAATTTGTATCACAAAGGTTTTGAGTAATTTGTATTTAAAACGTTAGAATTTGGTCTTGCTCGCACATTCAATTAAGGATTTGACGGCAGATTCGGGCTAACCAGAGCACACACGGAATCCAATTGAGTGGCCTGGGCACTGGGCAGTGAATGGCGGACAGTGGCAGACAGGCAATCGTCCCGCAGCCAGAAATCGAATCAGAACCGCTCAGCCGCCGGTCCGATGTTGCAAAGTAATGTCATTCAATCAAGTTGGACTGCATTCAAGGGCTTGGACAGGGCCTGAACGGGCGTAGATTTGTCTATGCCAAATCGTTTTCAATATGTGAGGTCCAGTCGGTCCATGCCATGCCATGCCATGCAGTACCAGATGGGAATCCGAGCTGGATTCGGACTCGGACTCAGATCCGGAATCGGTCACAAGTGCAGCTACGGAAATGAATTATAGCCAATGGCAATCAGTTGTGGCCCACAATGAGAACAGGCATTTGTTAGAAATGAAATGGTGAGCCTTCAGAGATTTCTTTTGTTTTCACATTCAATCTCCTCCTCCGATGCAGCTGTCACTTTTCATTAATGGCCGACTGTCTTCTTGGGCCTGGACTGAGGGCTCAATGGAGTTGCTTTTGCATATCAGATACCCATGCTGCTTTGACCCTAGCTGGAATACACAGAAAGAATCGATAGTTAGTGAACATTTTCAAAATTAATAAAAGTAAGCCATATCCTTGTGTTTTTTCTCCGTGCACTGTTCTACAGTCAATGTGCTAGACACAACGAACTTAAGCCAGATGGCAAAGAAAGAAGTGCAGGACTCTTGCTTCCTTGGCTTCTAGTGGCGTTTTTGTTTGTTTCTATTCCAGTTCGATGGCACGTGCGTGGAGTGTTCTCGGCCCAGGTGAGGTGGTGGTACTAGGTGTCTGGAGATGACTGGTTGATTCGCCAGAAGTGGAAAAGCAAATATCCAAGTCAATGGCAGTATGTTACTCCGAGGAAATGTGTCGGCCGAGGGTACAAATAAAAGCTATGGGGAAATGTTATGCAAAAATATCTTTAAGACGTCTTATAATTTAAGCTTAATACTATTGAAATAGTTAAATATAAACATAAAATTCCGTTTAAAGACAAAAACTTAAGGCAGATTTTAAAGAAATAGATGCTAGGACACACTTTAAGGATTATGTGAATACTCATGCTTTTCCCACTCACATTATTTTAAAAGCACTTTGTGAACGGCAACAAATCCAAATCTTAAAATCCAATCTGGGATATAACTTTGTTTGACTTTTGTTTGCCTCTTTGTATTTTCTCCCATTTTCCTAAGATTTTCCCTGTTTGTTTTGTGGCGAAAATTGCATTCTGTGGGTGTCAACAAAACGCAGCTCTTCGGATAGCCTTTGCCTGGTCATGAGAGCATGAAACATGATTAAATTACTCATACGCCCCGTGTGTGTGCGCTTGGACAACAAACTTTTGTGGCGTTATTGTTATTGCTTTTGTTTTTTCTTGTCTCATTTAGTTAATTAAGTTTTACAACAGCTTGCCACTAGCCCCACATCAGCCCCAGTCTTTCGCTTTAATTAGTTTTTAATTATTTCAGAGTTTTTCGTTGAACGTTTTCCAAAAATTTCCGGTGCGCTTTTCGGTCGAGAGTTTTGGTTTCGTGCCTTTGGCCTGCGTTCGACTTACGCCATTGGCCGACATTGCTTTGAGCTTGAGTTTTACTTAATTTTGTTTGTATTTGGCGAGTATTTGCACACCCCTGCAAAAAAAAAGGACTCAACCTAGAGCTTTTGTTCATTTAGCACATTATTTCTACACGCTTTGTTTTTACTGCAGTTGGTTTGTTTGTTTGCCAGTTTGTTCTCAGCCGGCTAAGTTTTATGCTAGCCCATTAGCCTAATAGCCCAAACAGCAGTCGCCCTGCTTTATTTAGTATAATTAACTTTTGTTTTAGACAAATGTGGCTAGGAAATAGTCAAGTTTTCGAACTAGGCCTGCTTAGTCCAACTACAAAGTGCAAGATTTAAAATTATTTCCATGGGTATTAAAAGAGCTTAATCTGTTTAAAAGTGTTTTTATTAAGTTGTACCATTTGCTTGGGCAATAATAGTTTATTCATTTTTCTGAACCATTAACTATGCCGGTAAATGCTGAACTCTTGTGTGCAAATTGATGATAATTATCCTTTATTTCTTATTGGGTTTTTTGGTTTTTCTGTAGTTGGTCATCAGCATGGCATAGCAAAAATATCCTTTGTCAACTTGGCTGCTTTTAAATGAATCCTTGTTGGAATTGTTGATTCAGGAAGAGGATGGGGATGGGAACACGACTCGCCCAGAACAAATATTTACACGGCTTGGTGTGCGGCTTTGCCGTAAACTACCATTAAACAATAATATTCGCAATAAACCAAATGGAAAGCGGAAACCGCCGGTTCATGTGAAATGCATGCATAGCAAAAACGCAAACAAAAGCCACAACAGAGCACGATTCGACAACAAAGCCAAACGAAGCGTTCTCATAACTCAAATTGCAAAATGCAACCAAAGAGGGCTGCATCGAGACATGCAGAAAAGTGAAAAAAACATTATACTCCCTCAAATAAACACAAAGCCGATGGAACAATGACTAAGATGGATTCAGCTTCCTATCATTCTGATACCCTTCATGCCCGAAAACGAGCTTTGATGTTTTTGTTTATTTCGAACCAAAATACCAGTTTATTAGCTGCCATACAATTAAGGCCCATTTAGCAATGGTATCCAGGAAAGATGGACGAACTTCTGTTTTAGTGATTGTTGGAAAAGCTTCGCCAGCCTCTTCAGGATTTACTTTTCCCGATCTAGCTGCTCCGTTCTCAGGAGCTTCCGTGCGGCGACTACAAGTTTCTTCATCGCCATCGTTATCATCTTTCCAAAAGTCGTGAGTTGTGTCCTTACAATCAGCTATGAGCCAAATAATTGATTTGTTAAATTGAGAAAATAAAAATGCACTTAATGAAGGACAAGTAACGATTTTTTGCAATACTATCTTTATTTCTTACATTTAATAATAAAGTAGAATAAATTGGAAAACGATTAACTTACCCTGTGTCTGATGTTGGCCCATAAGGCCGCAACCGAGAACCGTCAGCACCACCAATGTTTGTAAAGACAAAGCCATCGTATAGAAACTGACTGTTCCAACTAGTATAAAATAACATTTTATGCCAGGCAAATTCGTTTCATTCACGCTTCAATAAAAAAAAACTTTAGTGACATTTCCTGGTCGTATGATATTGTGTGGAAAAGTTTGCCAAGTGGCCGTGAAGTGCATAATCTTGTTAGTCTTTTGCTTGGCAACTCTATTTCTAGGTGCTCATCTTGCTGCTGATTTATCTGTAATCCAACTTGCGTTTCAGCCACTTAAGGCCACAATCTGCCTTTTGGCACTTTTGCCACTTCTGTGACCTCTTTCGACCCACCTGTAACAAAGTTGGTTCAATAAAGTTTGCCCTCAGCTTTTGGCTTGCCTTTGATCATCGCCTCACATGCGTCTAAAGTGGCTTTCTTTTTCTGCAAATGCTTTTAAAGTCAAAAGCCCCTATGCCGTCAATGCGGCCAAGGAAAAAACATACATATTCCGGCTAAGCCACTTTTCATGGCAATCTCTTTGAAGTGGGCTTTTATTTGGCCTCCAAACTCCCACCCATCGAAAGGTTCGACTGTATCAGCTGTTTATATTTAGGTCCGTTAATTTATTGCCTGTCAGGATGCTGGTCAGTCCGTTTGATAAACGGCTTAAGCCCTTGGCCGAAATGTTTCTCTTTAATTTCACTGCCTCTTCTGCTTTCGATAATTTGTTTTTGCTTACGAAGTCACTGTAAAAAAATTGTTTCACCCTTAAGCCTTTTTGTTTTTCTTCTTTAACATATTTTTGTAAAACTTTAAAGGAAATATTTTGGTTACACCTTGCTTGCTTAATGCTTTTATTTGCCTAAAGAGGATGCACTTTTTCAGTGTGTCCTTGTGTCGTATGAATTTTGCTTGTTGCTGCAAAATTAAAGCCCCTCTACCAACTGTAGGAAGTTGTTAGTTGCTGCCAACACGAAAAACAGCAACAGCAGCAGTTACAGAAACAGCAACAGGAGCGGCAATTGCAACATCCAACTTGTAGTGGAATTTTTGTTGCTGTTGTTGAGTGCACGGCGCCGTATGCAATTATCACCTGAAAAAAACTACCGGGCCAAGAGTGCTTCTCCTGGACACACAAAAAAATGAAGGAAAAAACACAACGAGTAGTAGCAAATTCTCCCTACATTATGTGCTCAAAATGTAAATGTCATTTGTGTGTCGAGCATGAAGCAGTTGCCTAGGCCAAGTGTTGCAACATTTGAGAAATGTGTTGCCAGTGTTGCCAGTGAAGTGGCACCAGGACGACCAGAACTACCAGGACTACCGGGACACTGAATGAATAAATGTTAAAACACAATCGAGAGCCGTAAATTCTGAGCAGTCATCAGCTGAAATAGGTGTAAGAAGAGCCAAAGGAAAAACCAGGAATAAGGAAAACAATGGAAAAGAATGAAGAATAAAGGAAGCGAACGAATTCTGTCCGATGGGAACAATGGACCGGGGAATGTCTGTCATGAGGCATGAGCCCGAAACAATGCAAAGGAGAAAACTCTAATTGGTATAATAAAATGTCATAAAACGAAAGAGCAATGCAGCAGGAGCAGGAGCCGGAGCAGGAGCAGGGGATCCAATGATTGGTTGGAGTCAAAGATGCAGACTCGCCAGGGACAATGGAAATAACTATATTGATGATGTCCCCTGACGAGCAATTCCAATTGATTGCAGAAGCTATGCAAGGAAGGCATTTTGATTTGCTTCGATTAGACAGTCCAAGTAATTTTCGCATTCAAACAAAGGCATTTCGATTCTCACAAAGTTCATTAAAGATTATAATTGAAATTTATTTCAATTCACCTTAATTATAGTCAACTAAAAACAGTCTCAAGGTTAGATTAATTTCAATGATTGCAGTCACTCCTCTTCGCAAATATCGCATTGATACATATACCACACGGAATGTATCTCTTTGAGCACCGGATACATCCGTGAGCGAGACAGAATAGATTTCTCTAAACTGGCAGCAGCTACTAAAACGCTAAGCCACGCCCCTATCCGCCCATATATCAACTGTCAATGGCTATAAAGCTCTGCATCTGGTGGTGCTCCATTCCACCGCCTCCTCCGCGATTGTACAATCAACAAAATTAGTTTCATTTGGGCAAATGGCATGGCTTGGCAGTTGGAGCTTTTCGACCCACATACCGGACTCGGCTTAGATAAAAATTGAGGGGGTCAGGTCAGGGTGAGAAATGACAGGGTGGCAGAGAAGGAGGAGATGGTAGGTGTTCCGTTCGTGCTCTATTTATCCCTGCTTTTGATGACTAGCTTGCCTTCGCTTTTGATCTTTTCCAACGGCTGATAAATGATAAGGCGCCGGTGCTGAATGAAAAATACTGCAAAGTGTAGGAAATTACGCCGCAGGTGTCTGGCCATCCACCACCAGAGTAACCTGCAAAGTAACTTCAAGGCCTCCGCAAAGCAAATAATTAAAAATTACTCAAACTGCTACGTGCGGTGCGAAGACAGTGAAGGAAAAAAAACTCCGGTTGTATTTGACCCTCACCCTAAACAAAACTTGGTCATTGCCAATTAGGAGAAAAAATATTCCATTTACTCTGGTTGAAAGGAAATGTTTCTTTTTTCCAACCTGTTAGCTTTCGCGAAAGGGGATGATAAGATAAATATAAAGCTGATGGGGAAACTGTCTGTCAACTTGTAGCAATAAATAATGGCCAGCAGCTGGCAATTTATGAATCTCCGTTTATGGAAACATCCTCCACCGCGAGATTATAATTTATGCATCTATAGTCTACTTACGCCTTTTTTAAACCAGCTAATGAGCATCAAATGACAGTTCAGCCGAGTTTCAAGACACAGTATTTAAATTTAAAACAAACAAGACAAGAGCGTTAAAAAAATTGCGCATACGTCGTGTGGTCTCTGTGTTTTCGACTAAAAATTACGTATACGCCCAATTGACATGATATTGTCCTTTTTCACAGTTGGCTTGAGACCGCTGCTGTGTTTACGTAAAGGTTCGTTTTGGTCAGCTGACTGTCAATATTTTATTGCCTGGCATGTCGCTTTTTATATTGCACTCTGCGTTTTCGCATATATATATATTTAAATAAATGTGTATATTTACCGTAGTACAAAAAGAGAGAAGATACAAATTTACAAATATATGGGTATATGGGTATATGGGTGTATAAAACGCACTGAAATGAATATTCGCGGGGTCAAGTAAATGCGCAATTTAATTTATATCCTGGGAAAAAAGAGAAAATTGAAATCAAGAAACGAAAAAGGGAAAATGTTGTTCGGCGATGCAATATATTTCATGACTAATTTCATCATTGGAATACCTGTGTTCTGCGATTTCTTCAGATTTTTATAGTTCTGGAAATATTTTGAGATTCAAATTACACAACTGCCCGGGAATTTTGCACATCAGAACTAACTCGATAAAGCTAAAGTTAAATGAAAACATGAACCCATCATCTAAAAAATAAGTTGAAGTTTTCCCATTCGTTTTTATTTACATTTTCCTCTTAATTTTGTCGCTATTGGCTCGAGTTTGCTCTCTAATTTGGTATTTTTTCTGTGTTTTATTTTAATTAAACGTACACTTGTCTCAGTTCCATTTTCCCTCCAGTTTAACCCAATTCTTTACGAGACGGGGTCCTCTTTCGGTTGGAACTCCTTCACAAATTTGCCCGCTTTCTTTCGGTTTTGAATTATCTTTCAACCATTCTATCCTCTCGGCAAGTGCATTGCCACTTCGATGCCCCTCGTTTCCGGATGCCGGATGGTGGATTCCGTCGTCCTTCGTCCTTCGTCCTGCTTTCCATCAACACGCTCATCATTTCTTTTGTTTGGCGTTTTTTTGTTTTTAGTCATGTCATTCAGTAGGGTTATTCTTACTCACCCGCCCATCCCCTGCACCCGTACATTTTTTATGTCCTTTCTTTGTCTTTTTTGGATGGTTAACGGGGTCGGTGTGAAGGAGGAACGTACTCGAGCACTTTTATGTGATGGTACCCCGGTTGCAGCTTCTGTTTTACATTGGCATACATATTTGCATTTTTTTCGACTGCCTTACAGCCCTTTTACCCTCCTCTCATGCCACCCTTGCACCCACGCCACCCATTCCATTACTGACGTATTTTTTACTGATACGGGCACTCGTTTTAATTTCGTTTCCCAGCGTTTTGTTCTTCCTTTCCTGCTTTTTTCATTCATTTGTTGGTCCTGGAATTGGACTAACGGGCGGGCAGGGGATTTTGACGACAGCTCCACGGAATTGCAACTTCGTTTTGGCCATCCAGCCCATGGAAGTTGCATTTCAATTGAATTGTCAGCGTTTTGTCCGGTAAAATGTGCCATAAAAAGTAAACTCTTTGAGGTTTTTTTTAAAACACAGTTGCTGATTAAACATTTGAACGGACTTTATAAAAATATTCACAATGACAAGTCCACTAATTCTTAATTTTCCAACCGTTTTTTGGCTAATTTCCCAATTAAACCATTAATAAATTATTTGTTCAAAAGTAAAAAACTGTTTGAAATCTATTTGTCGCCATTTTTTTGCGTGTTGTTATATTTGTTCCGATGCACTCAATGCTCAATTAATTAATTATTTAAATGCACATTATGCGGCTTAATTATGCCTATTATAGAGTCATCGCCTGCATTGTTCGGCGCCTGTCATGAAAGTTTGTCGGATTGGTGTTACAGCAGAAATAATTAATGTTTTCATTGCCTTTCAAAAGCGCAGGAGATAGGGCCGGGCGTGGATTTATCTACGGCCCCGCATTCGCCTGTCAGTTATTGGCCAACTTTTGTGGGTGGCCAGATAGCGGGCGAAACTTTGAGCAATTGAACTGGGGAACTAGGAAAAAAAAACTTTCCAAAAATCCGCTGCCAAAGTGCAGCTGTCAAAAATCGACAGCAGATATTCTAGCTGGCAAGAAAGTGCAAAAAAAGAAGCAGCCAAGTGACAAGTTGAAATAAACTTTAGGAGGGACTTGACATATTGCTAGTTGTTCACTTCCAGCTCACAACATAATTTTCTATTAGTTGGATAACTAGCAAAGTACAAGGAGACGAGCCAAGCTGGTAGCTGACATTCGGTGGTTTCTACAGCCTTGGCTTGTGGTGGTACATAAATAAGTTAATAACTAGCAGCTGAAATATGGTTCTGGTGATGGCCAGGTGGCGCCAAGTTGGCTAAGAGATGTGGACAAGGCGAGATAACTAATCAGGTGGAGGCGTGGTATTCTTGCTGAATTGTTATTTTCCTGCCATCCAATTTTAGGTTCATGAATTAAAGATAATATTGCAGCTGCAAATTGATGAATATCCAAGGAGTAGTTGGCTTTAACTGCTGCATTTTGAAAATTGAGAAATAATTAATTTTAATAATAAAATTCCAGGACAAAGGACGCGAAGGAAGTCTGTTGAAATTGTTACAAAATTACTTAGTTTGGCTTACTAAGCCGAACTTTAAGTGCTGTGTGTCTGTTATTCATTTGGAAACTTTTAAGTTGAAACAATTGTCAAATGCAAAACAGTTACTGAAGCATACCATTCGACCCCCACCCACACACGCACTCTCTCACATCCTCACATACATAAATCACGCCAGTATTTGTGCATTTCCGGTCAGCGCACGGATGTTCCGGTGATCAATTTTCAAATGCGCTGTGTCAGTTGAGCCACCAGTTTTGGATTCGTATTCACATTCGGAGTAGAGCCCTGTCCCGGTCAGTTGTGTCCGTTGCAAGGACGACGGGCCACCGGGTAGCCGGAACGCCAGGACACCCAGACTGTCCGGGCAGGATAACTGCTCAACCTGTCGGTGGCTCTTCTCGTCCACTTGGTTACGTTTTTGCGGCTTCCCGCTCCCAAAGTTGTGCGCTTGCAGAAATTGAAATACAAATTCACAGTTTTTGCATATTTGCCTGTTGTCTGTCCAGCCGGCCAGGTTCTGGCTCCTAACTAACCCCCCTCTGCTGTTTTTTTAGCCTGCATGTTACGTAGCTTTTATTTTGTGAATTTTAAGCACTGTTTTGTTTTTTTATCCCTCTCTGCTTCATCGATATCAGGCATTTTTTATTTCGGCATCATTCAATGGCTTGCAATTTGTACGCTCCGTAGATTACTTTTTATTCCTCCTTTAACTCCTTGACTGTGCTATTTGTATCCATCGACTACGGATTCGGCAAGCCGCAGAAATTACAACTGCGGCCGGAATTTAAAAATTAATGGCATTTCGCGTAATGGAAATTTAAGGCAAATAATTAAAGAATCAAAATTCATTTGGCATTTATTGAGCGAATGAATTATGTAACCAGTTTTGCCATCAAATCGGTCACAATAAGTCAGGAAGCAAGTCAGGAACACTCGAAAAAATATATGAAAAGAATTGAGTTTTATCTGGAATAAAAATCGAATTAATCCAATCCGTTAATGAGATGAGTCTTGTCTTGGATTTTGTTCGAACAGTTTCTGTCAGTGTGAATTGGCCATCCACAAAATTTGTGAGGACTTCCGTTCGTTGCTGTCGGAAAGTTTGCCATACTAATTGCGATGCCACCACCCAACTTCCCAACATCCCAACCTTCCACCCTCTTAGCCGCTTCCTGCCTTGTCTAATAATGAAATTAATTAACGGTTAATCAAATTGGCAACTAAAGAGAGTTGGCCAAATGCCGTTCAAGCCTGCCTGTCGTTGGCAAATTGTTTAGCTGAACTTAATTACACTCATTTTAGCCATTTTAGCCAATAGATGCTTTTAGTTGCTTTTAAAATATTTGCCAACGTCTTTGGCAAGAATGTGTGTGGAGATGCCGGAATGCCGGTAATTTTTCGGTAGCTAGGCCTCGGGTTCCTTGGAGAGCCTGCGGCTGGCATTTCCCATATCACCTTTTGTCATTGGGCCAAATGATGCTTTTGTTTGGCACTGCAAGAAGTTGCAACAATTTGCTCGGCAATCGTTTAATTATGCAGAACAAACATTAAGCAAAGTGCAGGTGCAAAAAGTGAAGGCCCCAAAAAGTGGAGAGTCAGCGAGAGCTGGAAGTGAACTTTGCATTCCCCAAGTTTCCCCGAGGCATTTGCCAACAAAGAGAAAAGGTAAATAACACTTTTGGCTGGCCTCCGGCGAGACACAGATGCAGACGACAAGGCATTCCTCATTCCGTCAACGCTTCTGGTCCCCAGCCTTATAAATGTGTACTGCACTGCACTTTGCACCGGCCAAGAAGAAAACTTTGCACTAAGAAACTCTCGCAGATTTATTTCAATGCTTCCCATGCCCAAGGCAACGACGGCAACCAAAGACTTTGAGTCGAAAACCGGGGAATGAAGATAAATGACAGAGGAGATGAGGATTATGGATACCCTGTAAGTGCCAAATAATTCGATTTAAATATTCCTCAACATTTATCTCTTTCTAGGCCTCTTTTTGATGTAGTATGAGATAATATACGATTATAGTACTATCCCCATGTGGTATCTTACTCTTTGTTCTGGAATCCTTTGTGAGTACCGATTACCAAGTGGCTGGGGGAAAACTATGTCAGTCAGCTGCCTGGCTTTGCCCCTTTGTTGCACATTCTTCATTTTCTTCTTCCTACTCGCATTTACTTTCCAAGTCCTTTCATTCAGGCTAAGCGCAAAGAAAAACACATAATAAGTAAAGTGTTCGAGGGAAGGAAGCGGAAATTTATGTTATTTCACCAAGTGGTTGCATACAAAAAGGAAAGCTAAATAAAAGCAAGCTATAAGGACATAAAATAATACACTTACCCTCCCACCAAGGACATTAGAACGAAGGTCATTAGAATACTGTTGAAAGTATCGTAAATATATGGTTGAATATGGTTGAATATATGGTATTGAAAATTGAAAGCTTTAAATGTCTGGGATGTCCTTAAAGCTCTATTATGCAAAGATATTATAAATAAAACAGAGATATTGATAATTCTTGACTGTCCTTTCAAAGGGCATAGGAAAGTATCCCCTCGTATTGGCGGTAGAGCCAAGATTTTTATGCAGCTAAAAATTGACTTAAAGTTGCATTCGTTGTTGACTGTTGGGGTGCTCCTGTGCCTGGCAAGCATTCAATCAACAGGAGCTGCGGCACGATATCCGCCAGTCCCTTGGCTTTCGTTCAACTCATTTGCATGCAACATGACAACAAAATTGAGTCGCTATGACGGCTGCTTATAAATTATGCTCTTTGGCATCGCCATCCCACAGGATCAGAATCCCGAAATTTAATTCTTCTCCCCTCCAGATCCGCTACAAAATTTGCATCTGCAGTTGATGTGAACATTTTTCGCTGATTTTTGTTGTTCCTATTTTATGATGGTTCCTTTTTTTTGGGAGGGTATGGCGGTAGACAAAGGAATTGACTTTTAATTAGGCAACTGTCAACAGTTTCGAGGCAGCTGCCTCAAAAAGTTCTATAAAAATCTCATTAGCACAACGCGTGGCACGAGACCACAAAATGGCTTCTATGTGCGTTTGTTTGAGTTTTCCATTGGGGTGTTACCAGTGGGTGTGTGGATAAGTGGGTAGGTTAGGAGTGGGTGCATTGGTTCTCTGTTTCCTATGGCTTCCGTTTCGCTGTGTGTATTTGTTTGGCCCAAAAATTTGACTACCCCCGAAACCGGGAAACCAGAGAGCCAGAAAATTTTGGGAAAAAAGTTTCGTATAATTAGTTTGCCAGTCATGTTATTGTTTCACCTTTTTCCCTATTTTTCCTATGCACATTACACTCGCCTGTAATTCTGCATCTAATTGCATTAGCCAAAGAGCACAAAGTTCGACCAGGTGCCAGTCCCAGGCGCATGGCGACTCATTCACCCAATCCGCATATCAAGTTCGCTCTCAAATATTTCCATGTTTTCCTCCTGTTGATTTTGGTGTTGCACTGGTTTCCAGTGGCAGGTTGTAAATTTGGTTTGGTCGAAATCGAAGCTCCGTAATTAATCCTTATTCCGTCGGAAAATAATCTGGTTCGGAAGAGAAGCAAACTACCGGATATCAAAAACTCACAAACTGATATTACTTTTCAGCAGATATTAATTTGGAGTTGAAGGTTTCCTCAATTTTCGGACACAATTGAAATTGATGATTCAAAATCTCAAATAACTTAGCTTAGATGTACACCTCCAATTGCCTTAAAAATATGTAAAGTTTTTTATTATGCGCAACGAAATTAAAAATTAAATTTACGGTTCGCGTGCTGATTTTGATCTCTTTTGGGAAACTCTGTTGTCCTTGCGGCTTGCAAAGCCTAAATGCGGCTGTAACAACAATCAGAATTTAAGGGAAGTTGGTCTGCAGAGCCAGGGTCAGGGAGCCAGGAGCTCATGAGGTCAGGGGCTGGGGGACGCATCCCCTAGGGCCATGCGGCACTGGGAATAGCGCAATTTGTGAGCCGCAAAATGTCTAAGGTAATCACTAGCCGCAAATGGTTGTTGTTTCTTTTGGCCGCTCCTGTTGTTGTATTATTATTGTGCATTATACGAAATTTGACAATGAAATTTGCCCATTGTTGTTGCTTCTGCTGGCTGGAAAATGGCAATAAAGAAAACAGGCAAAAGGCAACAGAAAACTCAACTTCGAATGCCGCTTGAGAATTTAATAAAAGAATAAAAAGAACCAAGGGCAAAGGCAAAGAGGAGCTGGAAACGAGAAAGACAGCCAGGAAGAACTTGGAATTGTTGTGCACAAGTGCCGGTTAAATATTTTAGGCAAATGCCTTAACCCCTGGCTCCATAGCTACCAAGAAGTCTGCCCCATTTTCCAATTCCCTTTGCCCAACATGCTGACGAGTTGCTAGGGTAAAAATAAATCAGCTGGGGCGTAGGCACTTGGGTTGATTTATGGCAATGACTGGAGGAGGCGGCATCTTCATGGCATTTCGTGGTAGAAGCATCAGGTAGGGCTGAGGCTCTTCCACTTCTGCAAATTTTAAATTGCCTTGAGCTCAGCTCGGAAGATTCCCCCGGAATTGACAATGGCTCTTGTCAAGGGAAGGCCGAAAGCATTTCAACCTGTTTTGAAGTTTGAGTCCCCGTTGCGAAAAAAACAGCTCAACGACTTTGGAAACTGAGACGCCAAGATCTCGCCTCTCAACTGCAGTTCATCAGTCAGTCAGTGAGTCAGTCAGTCCTGTAGTCAGTCAGTCGGCATGACAGTCATTCAAAAAGTCAGTTTGTCATTCAGCTCCAGCGACATTTCGTCAACCTGAGGCTCTTGTCCTCTTTGCCACTTGAAGCCTAAAATTGTCTTTGATATTTTGAAGACATTTTTCCATTGGCTTCGTTTTGCACCTTCAAGTTTTTGTTTTTTTTAGCATTTCGCAATCTTGCTCTCCAGTTCGAAGTGTTTGTCTGTCCGCATTTTAATTACATGACATTAAAACAAAATAATGTTTGTTCCTAGAAGGGAGGGAGAAGGGTTAGTTAAAAGGATGTTGGCACGTGGACTAGCTTGAACTCGAAACAAATTGAAGAAAGTTAGATTAAACACAAAATCTTTGATACTCTTTGATGTAGAACTAATCTTTTACATAAATTTCTAAAATCGTTTTACAGATACAATTTTATTGTTTATAAGAAAATTAAAAAGAAGGATTTTTTTTTATTAATACATTATTTTCTTGATTGTAAAGATATATTTTCTTTTTTATATTTGAATCCAATATCAAAAACTAAAACAAAAATTCTATGAAAGCTAACCCTCCAGAATACCCCTAAAGAAACCTGACATTATATTTATGGTAGCAATTTAAATTAAATGTTTTTCGTGGGCCCCCAGAAAATAGACAGGACATTTTAATGAGCCTTGAGGCCTAGAAGACAGAGCCAAGTCGAAAGTAATTAAAACAGAGCTGGTCGGGGGCTAATTTGGAGTCCGGATGGGTGGAAGGTTGTTGGGTATTGGCTCTCACCTTAAACGTTTATGGGACGGAATAATGACCAACCAGGTGGGCCGCAGATATCATTTTAGTGTTAATAGCAAGATGCGAACAAGGACAGTCATGTCTTGTAAGCCACTGCAAACTGAGAACAGAAAAAAAGTTTCATTAGACTAATGTGTTGCATGTCAAATCAATGTCAGAGGGTGCAGCGTGAAAGCCGTGTATATGTGGCAAATGCGAAAATCCTAAACAAGCTGAATGCAGATGGTCAGGACATCCGTGAGCCAAGGATCTGGGACGGGGCGAGTGTCGTCTCGTTGGATGGCTGTCGCTTGCCCGGATTCTCCCCAGCTAGTTGTCACAGCAACATGGGTAGCACAGCCAACAACAGGCACTTTCTCCCGGATACTTCACCTACTTTCCCTCCCAGTTTCTTTTCGTCCCCGTCTGAACCTATTTCTTTACAACCATACATCTTCGTCATTTCATTGCAGCTGTCAGGGCAACAATGCAATGCAAAATGCCACAACCTCCCACCTCTGACAGAGTGATACATCGTTGCGCTATATTTTTTTTTGTACCCTAAGATGTTAGGAATAGTGCTACAAATGGTGTATTCTTTGGCAAGTAATAAGAATGATTAAAAAAGACTTTTATAAAATCGAAGTGTGATCTTTATAAAATCATTTGCAACATCGCCCATGCGACTACGTGTTCTTTTCTCGTCCCCTAGGTTTAGGTTTTAAGGAAAACGTTTAAAAGAGATACGTTTTTTGGATAGTACTCAAAGAAACAAATTCGGGAAGGTATATTTTTCGCCGATTGGAGGTCAACAAACCAAGTTATGGCCAATTCGGTGAAACTTATCGAAATTCAAAATGACGTATAAGCCTGAATGTCATTTTCTCATAATTTTTTCGGAATGGTATAACTTTCACCGAGTGGAGGTAAACAAACCAAGTTATGGCCCTTTTGATAGATAAATGAAATTGTTTTACGAAAAGTTAATGTGTCAAAAGCTCACTTTTTTAACAATTTGATAGCGTATATATTATTCGATTTCGAACCGATTTTAAAACAAAATACCACTTATAAATCAGGGCTTTAGTCTGCTTCGATCTGCGTTAAAAAATCCGAGAAACTAAATAAAAAAAATTGTACCGATTTTTCAAAATTTTGAAAGGGGTACCATCATGATTTTTCAAAAATCGACAAAATTTTTTTTGTTTGATTTCTTGGATCTTTGGATGCTGGCTAAAGGAGATTGAAGCCCTGATTTAAATATGGCATTTCGTTTTAAAATCGGTTGCGAATTAGCTTAAATATTCAAATAAAACTGTTCCAAAATATTGAAATTTCAGATTTTCAAAATACAGGAAGTGGACATTTGACAAAAACTCATTTTCTTATCTTTTGCTTAAGTTTTAAAGGATATTTTTGCCATTTTGTATCCGATTTTGCACCAAGATACCATTTCGGAATCGAAATTTCATTTTTTGTCTATTTTAATCAGAGACTTCTTATTAATCGAAGTGGAAACTTCCTAAAATCGTTTCAAAAGTCGCCTGTACGCCAGTATGTCTTTTTCTTGCCCCCTAACTTAAGTTTTTAAAAAATACGCAAAATAAATATACAATAATTAGATAGTACTCGAAGATAAAAATTCTGGAAGGTATAACTTTCGCTGATTGGACATGAACAAACAAAGTTATCGCTAATTCGGCTAAAGTTATCCAAATTCCAAATCACGCATAAGCCAGAATGCCCTTTTCTTATCCTTTCGCTTAATTTTTAAGGATATTTTTGCCGTTTTGTATCCGATTTTGGGCCAAGATACCATTTTAAAATCAGACATTCATTTTCTGTCTATCGTAATCAGAGACTTCTTATTAATCGAAGTGGAAACTTAATAAAATCATTCCAAACATCGCCTATACGCCTGTATGTCCTTTTCTCGCCCCATAACTTAAGTTTTAAAAGAATACGCATTATAAATATATGTTAGCTAGATAGTACTCGAAGATACCAATTTGGGAAGATATAATTTTCGCCGATTGGAGATGAATAAATCAGTTATTGGCATTTCGATAGATAAATTGAATTGTAAAATATGGAAAGGTGATATTTGTCAAGAGCTCACTTTTTTAACCATTTGATACCGTTTATTTTATTCGATTTCGAACCGATTTCAAAACAAAATACCATTCATGAATCAGGGCATCAGTCTTCTTCCATCTGCATTAAAGAATCCGAGAAAGTAAACAAAAAAAATTAAGCCGATTTTTCAAAATTTTGAAAGGGGTACCATCATGATTTTTCAAAAATCGCCAAAATTTTTTTTGTTTGATTTCTTGGATCTTTGTATGCTGGCTAAAGGAGATTGAAGCCCTGATTTAAATATGGCATTTCGTTTTAAAATCGGTTGCGAATTAGCTTAAATATTCAAATAAAACTGTTCCAAAATATTGAAATTTCAGATTTTCAAAATACAGGAAGTGGACATTTGACAAAAACTCATTTTCTTATCTTTTGCTTAAGTTTTAAAGGATATTTTTGCCATTTTGTATCCGATTTTGCACCAAGATACCATTTCGGAATCGAAACTTCATTTTTTGTCTATTTTAATCAGAGACTTCTTATTAATCGAAGTGGAAACTTCCTAAAATCGTTTCAAAAGTCGCCTGTACGCCAGTATGTCTTTTTCTTGCCCCCTAACTTAAGTTTTTAAAAAATACGCAAAATAAATATACAATAATTAGATAGTACTCGAAGAAACAAATTCTGGAAGGTATAACTTTCGCTAATTGGACATGAACAAACAAAGTTATCGCTAATTCGGCTAAAGTTATCCAAATTCCAAATCACGCATAAGCCAGAATGCCCTTTTCTTATCCTTTCGCTTAATTTTTAAGGATATTTTTTCCATTTTGTATCCGATTTTGGGCCAAGATACCATTTTGAAATCAGACATTCATTTTCTGTCTATCGTAATCAGAGACTTCTTATTAATCGAAGTGGAAACTTACTAAAATCGTTTCAAACATCGCCTATACGCCTGTATGTCTTTTTCTCGCCCCATAACTTAAGTTTTAAAAGAATACGCTTTATAGATATACGATAACTAGATAGTACTCGAAGATACCAATTTGGGAAGGTATAATTTTCGCCGATTGGAGATGAATAAATCAGTTATGGGCATTTCGATAGATAAATTGAATTGTAAAATATGGAAAGGTGATATTTGTCAAGAGCTCACTTTTTTAACCATTTGATAGCGTATATTTTATTCGATTTCGAACCGATTTCAAAACAAAATACCATTCATGAATCAGGGCTTCAGTCTTCTTCCATCTGCATTAAAGAATCCGAGAAAGTAAACAAAAAAAATTAAGCCGATTTTTCAAAATTTTGAAAGGGGTACCATCATGATTTTTCAAAAATCGACAAAATTTTTTTTGTTTGATTTCTTGGATCTTTGGATGCTGGCTAAAGGAGATTGAAGCCCTGATTTAAATATGGCATTTCGTTTTAAAATCGGTTGCGAATTAGCTTAAATATTCAAATAAAACTGTTCCAAAATATTGAAATTTCAGATTTTCAAAATACAGGAAGTGGACATTTGACAAAAACTCATTTTCTTATCTTTTGCTTAAGTTTTAAAGGATATTTTTGCCATTTTGTATCCGATTTTGCACCAAGATACCATTTCGGAATCGAAACTTCATTTTTTGTCTATTTTAATCAGAGACTTCTTATTAATCGAAGTGGAAACTTCCTAAAATCGTTTCAAAAGTCGCCTGTACGCCAGTATGTCTTTTTCTTGCCCCCTAACTTAAGTTTTTAAAAAATACGCAAAATAAATATACAATAATTAGATAGTACTCGAAGATAAAAATTCTGGAAGGTATAACTTTCGCTGATTGGACATGAACAAACAAAGTTATCGCTAATTCGGCTAAAGTTATCCAAATTCCAAATCACGCATAAGCCAGAATGCCCTTTTCTTATCCTTTCGCTTAATTTTTAAGGATATTTTTGCCGTTTTGTATCCGATTTTGGGCCAAGATACCATTTTAAAATCAGACATTCATTTTCTGTCTATCGTAATCAGAGACTTCTTATTAATCGAAGTGGAAACTTAATAAAATCATTCCAAACATCCCCTATACGCCTGTATGTCCTTTTCTCGCCCCATAACTTAAGTTTTAAAAGAATACGCATTATAAATATATGTTAGCTAGATAGTACTCGAAGATACCAATTTGGGAAGATATAATTTTCGCCGATTGGAGATGAATAAATCAGTTATTGGCATTTCGATAGATAAATTGAATTGTAAAATATGGAAAGGTGATATTTGTCAAGAGCTCACTTTTTTAACCATTTGATACCGTTTATTTTATTCGATTTCGAACCGATTTCAAAACAAAATACCATTCATGAATCAGGGCATCAGTCTTCTTCCATCTGCATTAAAGAATCCGAGAAAGTAAACAAAAAAAATTAAGCCGATTTTTCAAAATTTTGAAAGGGGTACCATCATGATTTTTCAAAAATCGCCAAAATTTTTTTTGTTTGATTTCTTGGATCTTTGGATGCTGGCTAAAGGAGATTGAAGCCCTGATTTAAATATGGCATTTCGTTTTAAAATCGGTTGCGAATTAGCTTAAATATTCAAATAAAACTTTTCCAAAATATTGAAATTTCAGATTTTCAAAATACAGGAAGTGGACATTTGACAAAAACTCATTTTCTTATCTATTGCTTAAGTTTTAAAGGATATTTTTGCCATTTTGTATCCGATTTTGCACCAAGATACCATTTCGGAATCGAAACTTCATTTTTTGTCTATTTTAATCAGAGACTTCTTATTAATCGAAGTGGAAACTTCCTAAAATCGTTTCAAAAGTCGCCTGTACGCCAGTATGTCTTTTTCTTGCCCCCTAACTTAAGTTTTTAAAAAATACGCAAAATAAATATACAATAATTAGATAGTACTCGAAGATACAAATTCTGGAAGGTATAACTTTCGCTAATTGGACATGAACAAACAAAGTTATCGCTAATTCGGCTAAAGTTATCCAAATTCCAAATCACGCATAAGCCAGAATGCCCTTTTCTTATCCTTTCGCTTAATTTTTAAGGATATTTTTGCCGTTTTGTATCCGATTTTGGGCCAAGATACCATTTTAAAATCAGACATTCATTTTCTGTCTATCGTAATCAGAGACTTCTTATTAATCGAAGTGAAAACTTACTAAAATCGTTTCAAACATCGCCTATACGCCTGTATGTCTTTTTCTCGCCCCATAACTTAAGTTTTAAAAGAATACGCATTATAAATATATGTTAGCTAGATAGTACTCGAAGATACCAATTTGGGAAGATATAATTTTCGCCGATTGGAGATGAATAAATCAGTTATGGGCATTTCGATAGATAAATTGAATTGTAAAATATGGAAAGGTGATATTTGTCAAGAGCTCACTTTTTTAACCATTTGATACCGTTTATTTTATTCGATTTCGAACCGATTTCAAAACAAAATACCATTCATGAATCAGGGCATCAGTCTTCTTCCATCTGCATTAAAGAATCCGAGAAAGTAAACAAAAAAAATTAAGCCGATTTTTCAAAATTTTGAAAGGGGTACCATCATGATTTTTCAAAAATCGACTAAATTTTTTTTGTTTTATTTTTTGGATGTTTGAATGCAGGTTAACGGAGATTGAAGCATTGATTCAAACAAGGCATTTCGTTTCAAAATCGGTTGCGAATTAGCTCAGATATTCGAATAAAACGGTTCTAATAATGAAAAATTAATAATAAAGAAGAAGAAATTCGGGAAGGAGTTGAACAAAGCTATTGTTTATATTTCATGTACTGTTTTCCATTAATGGTAATATGCAAGTGATGTTTTTATTTTTTAATATCCTTTAATGAGAGACATCGATGGAGGAGACTCTGCTGCGGAAAGAACTACCGCCAGTACAAGAATGGAATGGAATGGAAATCCTCAGGTGCCTGTTCATCCTGAATGGAATGTTATTGATTAACTAGAATGTCGCAGCTAGTTTCTGAAAGTATACAAAATTCCATGACACATTGAATTGAAAACACTAAATGTGGATTCAAATGGTACAAAAGGAAAACTGTAGTTGCAATAATGAAAGGTGTTTAGGTAAAACTCCCAATCATTTGATGGTTTACGTGTGGCTATAACCATGACGAAAGTATGGCCAAAACCTATTGGAGCTCAACGTAAACCAAAATCTAACCGTGGCCGCCAAAACTAAAATAAAAACTCTGGACTTCCCAGCGGTTGGTGTTTTGATTTGGGAATGGAGGATACAGAATGGAGTATGGAGGTCAGAGGTTCCAGCTTCGAGGTTGGAGGCAGTTCGGGGTCTTTATAGAGGCACGCGCTCGTTTTTCTGGCAGGCAGTGGCCCATTGGACCCAGCTCAGTGCTCACTGGCCAGGAAATTCATGGCCACTTAAATGCTGTAAAATGAAGCAAGCTGCCGGCACTAAAAAGCAAAAGTTGCTCGTCCCACCAAAAGTTTAGTTTAGATATCCTGCCCACCCACACACTCCCAAACAGACACCTGAATAAACTCATACAAAGGCACACCTCGACCGCCTTTATGGCTCATCATTTTTTCCTCCTGTGCTCGGCCATTTTTTCAGTTTGGGTCAGTCATAAAAAGTTAAAGTTGAACTTTTTCTAACCGAACGGGTGGCCACTGGCCAGCGGTAAATCAGTTTTTATTGTGCATAAATTAAAAATGTTCAATTAAAAGTAAAAGAATCAAGTTCTTCGTCCTTCGGCAAACTTTGCTAAAATATCTTTTGCTGGCAGCTTAATTTTAGTAAAAGTTTCCCTCGTCCATTCCACCTAAAAGGATGTGTTTAAAATAACATGGAAGTTCGACTGAGTCCCTGAAATCGTATTACATTTTGAACAATTTAGTTATGAAAACAAGCTTCCAGGTTGTCGAAATTTGATCATGAAATTGTACGGAAACCGATATCGAAAAACATATGCCATTTATATTCTCATTTCGTATGTGGAATATTCAATGCACAAACGATTGTCAAAGCTATTATTTATACATTTGTTCCGCATTAATGCATAATGCATTGTCAATAATTAAGACAATGAAACAACAATGATTCCTGCAACGAATTACAATTTTTGTTGCTTTTTTATCGCTTTCAGGGGCATTTGCATAATCAGTTGCAAACACATGATGCTTTTTATTCTGTTTATTATTAATGATTCTGAATCTCCTGCCTCCTTCTGAAACCCTTGTTTCACACTTGCGTCTGTTTACTCTCTTATTTATTCCAATTAACAAAATTGTATACGTTAAGCACAAAAATGGATGCCATTTGGTTTATTAATAAATTACCAGCTCAATCGCTTAATTATATTTTGTAATGGATGCAAGGACACCGTTCAATTGTTGAAGTCAGGGGCAGGAGATACAAAAACTTCATTAAGAATTGCCATTGATATTAAAACAAGCTGAATAAATTGGGAAATAAATTCAAAAGTTCACACAATTTTCTGAGAATGGGCTCAAAACTAGGAAAATTTGAACTTCAAGTTGGATGTCTGTCAACTTGAATGCCAAACGCATGTCCCTAGGCGGTAAAAATCAATTTGCAATGCTGCAAAAAAAAATAGAAAATCACAAGGAAAAAATATTCAGAGACACATGCCGATGTGCTCACAGCTTTTGCCTCTGAATCTGGAGCTGCATCTGAATTTGAATCTAAATCGGATTCGAAGGGAATCAGGGAGCAGAAATCAGCGAGCAGAAGGAATTCCAAGCAATGCAAATAGCTTTAAATGCATTTGACGACACTGTGATTTGATTTCGATATCTTGCTGGCTTCTACCGCGCACTTCTTTGGCGTGTTGACTTTCAATTTCGCTACACAGAGAGAAAACATTATTAAAATATAGTAATAATTGAGTTGGCTGGACATTTTATATCTATATTTTTAGATAAATACTAATATATGCTTTTAGTTTTATCAAAATATTCTCTCTGTGGCTTTTATCCAACTTGATTATAATTTGAGAACAGCGTCTTCTGGTTTTCGTAAAAGTTGTCGCTCAAAACTTGGAAATTCGAACTGTTGAACTGCCGGGGCTTCCGTTTAATCATTTTCAGCCCTGTTGTTATGCCGTGGGGCTGATTGTTGGAGCTCACTTAGCTGATTGCAGTAGCTATCAAAAATTCGCAACGACATCGAATACGACAACGAAAACGTTGAGGAGGAGGACGAGGACAAGGACAACGTTTCGTATGCGTGATATTATGTTAGGTCGCACTCATTCGCACTTCTCTCGACTTCCTAGCTTGTTTGCTGGCATCTTCATTCATATTGTCAGATGGCTGGCAGGCAGGTGGGGACAAAAACAGGGCAATCCAAAGGGGCTGCCGCCAGTGGTGGAAAAACTTTGTTAATTTTGAGCAGCTCACGCAATAAAGCAAACGCAGACAGCGCATCACGTGCGCATTTAAGTTGCAAGTTACAGCGGCAACGTGCCGCATGCCGTATGCCGCATACCTCACTCTGCTCTCCGCTCAGCTCCAGTTACAGATACACTCTAGGACACACACTGGCATAAATACATGACTAGTTAGCTCGTGTCAGTGTAAATTTTACACACAACGAAACCTGATGCCGCATACAGCAAGCCGGGAGGAAGTGCCTCGCTATCGCGCCTCACCTTTTGCGGTTTATTTTCACGCGCGTGTGCAATAAAAGATATACCTAGCCGGCAAAACGGAAGTCGAGTCAAGTTTTGGCATCCATGGAGGCAGGTTTGTACGCTTCTCTGGGACGATCCAACGGAAGCGGATACCGTAGGAGCATCCTTGGCGGGCTGCGCTGCATAATCAGGCAGAGGCGACGTCGACAACGACAACATTTATCAAATGAAATGCACGTGCCAAGCGTTTTCCCGCCTCTTCCATCTTCCGTCCACCCTTTTGGCTTTGCCCGGGATATGGAAAACGGAATATGGTTCTCCGAGGTGCCAGAGCCCGGGCCAACTTGTGCGCGAGGGTTGCCAAGGAAGTCGTCCAAGTTCCTATGCAAGGATTGTCGATTTCCACTAATACAACACGACAACACAATTGATAAAAAGGGAAATACTATCATTCAGAATCAGACAATTGTAACAACCAAGCGGAGTATTATGTTTCTCACCAGAGACTAATATAAAATTTTACAAAAATTCAATCGAAGAGTATGTCTGGTTGCGAATAAAAAGTGATACAAAATTCATAATCCTATTAAATATATTAAAATGAAACAGACAAACGTTTCAATATTTAATCTCAAATGCTAATCAAATATGCATTATTTTCCAAAACAAAAAACCTGCACAGTGCGCCAAAAAACTATTTTTTCCTCAGTTCTTTTAGCTATTTTAACATTAAAAAAATAATCATTACAAAGTTGAGAGCCTTTACACCTATTTATCTGCCCTCGGGCAGGAATTATGCACCATTTCGTGGTATGTATATGTGGGGAAAAGTAAGTTATATATGTATCCGGCTTGTATGAGAGTAAAGTCAGCTTCAGGTTGCACTGAATCCGCGTAATTATAATGAGCAAAGTTTCTGGCATTGGTTTCTTTTTCAATGAATTAGTACCCCTCGAATTGGGCTATTTGCAAGTGGGCCCTAGACAGAACCGAGGGTTATAGAAAGCTGAATGAATGGCTGTTGAGCTGGCTCTGACTGATTACACAAATTCGCTACCAGGAAAGGTGCTTCAATGCTTCAAACAATCTGCGGAAGCTGCAGAAGCTACCCCACTCTTGGCAGATTGAGCCACCCGCCATAAAATTGCATTCTGCTGTCGTAGAAGTTTCCGCACCTTGCAACCAAGTAGCTGCCACTGGAGCTGCCGCCTTTGCTGTCACTCCTCCAGCTGCTTAAGTGCCATGCATTGAGATTGAGTTGTTTTCCTTGTTGGCCCCGCTTCCCTTCCTCAGGGCGGGAGGCATTCCACTTGAGAAAATCGATGATGTCTTGGGTGCTTTTGTTTTTGCAGCCGCACTCCGACTTGAAAATGTTTTGATAAACTAGCGCTCTGGCAATGCAAAGAAGGGAAAAAAAATAAAGAAGAAGGAAAAACCAAGAGTGGCATGAGAAACTTTAAGCTGCAACAAATGCACCAACAGTGGCACTTGAACCAACAACTCACCACAGTTCTGATGGCGAAAGGAAAAATAGAGGGGAAGTGAGGTTGCAAAGTTTTGGCCAACTGTCGAAAAACAAGCGAAATGAAATTGGTAAAACAATTGTCAATGCGTCAATTTGAATGGATTTCAGTTGCGGAAACAGCAGCAGAAGTAACTCCGGCAGATAAAAACATCAACAAGAACAAGTGTCGAAAGTTCCACAAAAGAAACTTCTAATCCCAGTTAGTATAGAGCTGTAGTAGTCCTTGCCACAAAGAGCTGAATAAAAAATTGAAGTAACAAAATGTAAAGCTTCAAAACAGAGCGAGTTATTGAACGAGCAACAAGGGAAAATATGAACTGGAAATATCTTATTTTCTTCCTGCTCGTCCTCTCTTTCGGTAAGTGGCTTGGACTACCAACTGAATATGTGCCGAGTACAAGTTCCAAATCGTTGTAGCTATTGCGATTGAGGCCAGCTGTCTGCGGGGCACACGCCACATGTGGCAGCCAAAGCCCACACCCACCGGCGGTCACGGTGCTGCAACCAGCTGCAACCGTCCGCCATCATTATTGCCACCCGGCAATGCAACAGCAGCAGCAAAGCCAAAAATGGATATCCTTGCCAGGGAGGATGCGGATTCTGAGGCTGCCCGCCATCCTGCGGTATTGCTAGCCAACTACGTCTATCAGTGTGCCACCAGGCGCCCCACAAGCATCGACAGCATCGGCAGCGGCAGTTGCAAAAAGCAGTCGGGCTCTGAATCGAATCGGGAATTGGTAGCAGACTTGCCCATGACCTCTGGCTCTGAAACTGCCTCTGGCTCTGGCCATGGCCCTGGTGCTGGCACTGGTTCTGGCAGCCAGCGAGCTGGAAATGACTAGACCAATCAGTGGGAGAAAATGCACATTGGATGAGACTAATCCAGCTTGTATGCCGAATGATATAAGCTAGTTATGTGGTTTTTATATATTTCATAAACGAATAAAGAAATTCAAACAAATGTTTTATCTCTAAGGTAGCTGATAATCATGGAAAATAGGTGGGGGGTCAGAAATAGTTACTACTCTTTACTTGTTTATATATTGAGCAATGGAAAGTACTACAATTAACTATAGAATGTGTCATCTCAAGGAATGTAACTTACAAAAATATATAAGCAGATCAACTGTATTCGTATGATATTTCCTTATCAGCCAAAAGCTACCTGATAACAATTTTTAATTCCATCTCGACTACTGCGATAATTTTAGAATAAGATTTCAGCCCGTTTAGTTCAGTCATGGAAATCGCTGGACCCGCTTGGCTAACAAAGAAGTATCTGGAAGCTGCACTGTGTCAGTACTACGGAGACCCCAAGCTTAGGGTCAAGTCAGCGGATTTAAAGCCAGCCCTAAAGAAGGGGGAGAACTATGGAGCCATTTTGACGAGAATCAAACTACTTTATACGCTTGAAGGGGGCACGGAAATGGAGGATCATCTGATGGTCAAGACCGCATTGGAAGACGAGGATTCGGAAACCAAGGTGAGGAAGGCCCCCTACGATATTTACAACCGGGAGTTGGAGCTCTACGAGGAGGTGCTTCCCGAGTTGCAGAAACTGGCCGGCGAGCAACTCTGCCCCAAGGTGTGGTATACCGATCGCCAGCATGGAGCTCTTCTGATGGAGGACTTGACGCATAAAGGATACAAGATGGCTCCGCGACTGCAAAAACTGGATGAGCTCCATGTCCGATTGGTACTTAAAAAACTAGCCAAAATGCAGGCTGCCTCGGCAGTTTTGGAAGCAAATTGCAGAGACCAAAAAAGTTCGCTAAAAAAATACGACCGTGGTTTTTTTAACCGCTACACAGAAAGCTTTAGTGCCTATTTTTTAGGCTGCCTTAAGTCCTGCGCCAACTATCTGAAAACTGAGCCAGGCTTTAAGAAACAAACCCAACTGTTAGAGGAACTTGTCCCCCACTATATGGGATTGGGATTACGCTGTTTCCAGCCCGAGGCGGAACACATTAACGTTTTGACTCACGGCGATGCCTGGACAAACAACATGATGTTCAAGTACGAGGCGGGCGTTCCAACGGATGCCCTCCTCATCGACTTTCAGTACGCCTTCTGGGGGTCGCCCACCCTGGACATCCATCACCTGGTCAACACGTCTGCGGTGGAACAGGTGCGAAGTGACCTTCAGGTGGAAATGAGGTGCGTGTTCCACGATGTGTTTGTGAAGGAACTTCGGCGACTGGGGTTCAAAGGTCAGATGCTGCCCAGCCGGAAGCAGTTCCACTTACAATCGGAGCAGAAGCGCTTTTACGGTAGGTAGTACTGTATGAGCTCTGTAATTAAAGGACCATATATAGGGAAAAAGGCAGGAAGAATTCTCTTCCTTCCAAATTACCTAATAAATATATTTGTTTGTACACATAAAAGCGGTTGTATGTCTGCATTTTAGCAAATGAATATTATAATGGATTCCTACCCTTTGTCCTTCCAGCTGTGCACTGCGGCCTGCTCCTCCAGCCTGTGCTGCTGAACACCGATGAAACGGATGCGGATTTCGCAGCGCTGCTCTCTGACCAACCCCGTGGAATGAACATGAAAAGACGTTTATATCTGGACGCTGGCATTCAGGACTCCATCAGGCGGCTGGTGGTGCAGTTCGAGCGCGAAGGACTCCTGGACCCGAGGCAGTTTGAGGGCATCCAAGCCAAATGAAGCGGGAATGCGACCCTGCACAGCCCTTTCATAGAGTCCATTATTTCGCATTTCAATTAGACGGGCTAATAAACATAAAACATGGCTGCCACAGACGTTGGCGTTTTAAACTCAGCCGACAGAAGCTTTTTGAATTATGAGCCATGCCATGGGTGGGGAAAACGCCAAAGAATATGTAAATTCCGAAGCGAAAACACACTCAGTAGACAAAAGCGCAACACATTTGGTGGCTAAGCGGAAAAAAAGGCGGGGCGACGAGCTGGAATAGTTACACACATTTTTTGAATTCTTTAGCATTTTTGAATCGGCCCGAATGAATGAGGGTCTGAATGGACACCCAGCCGAGCTGTGAGTGCGTGTCTGCCACAGAGAGTGAAGGAAAAACAAATGAAAAAAATGAAAAAGCCAAAATGCCAAAGCAAAAAAATGAAAGAGCGTAAAAGCGAAGGGTTATGGAAATTAAAGAATCCTGCACGTGACTCTGGACGGGGCTTAATTAAAACTTTAGTGCGAAATGCCATCCAAACTGTTGGAAAATTACCCAAATTATGATGTGTCTGCCTGTGGCGTGGCAGCTCTCAAAACTGCATTAAAGCCGAGTGCAATTAGGCTAAACTTTCCCATTTAGCCCGTCCGATGTCTGAAACTAGGCAACAATTCAGCAGATGGCAAACTGAGAGTGCAAAAAACATAAACGGTGGCGGTTTCAGCGCCACAAACAGTTTCGAAAATTCCCCCTAAACCTAATGCATGTCTCTTAGCGATTGTCTTTGCCGGATCTGCCTGTGTGCCTGTATCTGTGAGTGTAGCTTCCTTTTTATGGGCTTGGCGGTGTCCTCGATGCGACAGACACGTCTCATCCATCAGTTCCCGCTGCCAACTTGTCTTTTGTATCCCGTTTTCGTACCTTGCCTCATCCCTACCTAGTTTTGTTCTCTTTGAGGATACATAGGTGACTTTCAAGACAAATATGTATGTATGTAAAGCCACTTTTTATTGTATTTTTCAATCTAATTAATTTATTAACAATCAAAGGAACAAGTTACTCTTTAATTTTACAAATGACTTTGCAAACTGCATGGATTCTTTGTAGAAAAATTATGTTTTTGCTGCAATGACAAGCACAGGTTGCAAAACTCTCTCTCTGGTCCTGTAAGCTAAAGTTTGATTTAAGCCATTTCATAGATTAAAACTTTGCTGTTTTCCCCAAAACAAAGCAGCAAATGGGAGGGGAAAAAATGAGAACAAAATCAGAACAGAATCAAAGTTTGGCTTCTGGGTGCGGAGTAAAATATTAAAATTGCTGTCGGACCAGGGCCAGGATTTATTTTCTTAATCCAAATAATGTCAAAAAGCCACAAACAAGCGACAGCCACATAAAACAACTTAGCAAATGAGCAGACACACACCACACACACTCACAGTGGGTGGGGCAGAAGGAAAACCGAAGAAAAATGTAATTTATTGTTATTACGAAAATAAATAAGAAAGGCAGGACACAGCAAAGGCGCAAAAGAGGACTGGACCACGCCCACCCGGCTATACACACACAAACATACACACATGGCACTGCAGTAACTGAAATTGTGGCAAATAAAAGCAGAGGAATTAAGCAACTGACCGCCGGCAAATAAACCGAAAAAGCGAACACACACTCCTTGGCCAACAAAGAGCAAAGAAGGAATGGCAACGGCAGCCATTTTATATGTCGTTACATTGTAAATAAAGTATTGTTTATTCGCATATGTGTGTGAGCTCTGTGAGCCTCGTCCTGTTTCTGTGTCTGTGTCTGCTTAGTGAACTATAACAAGTGAGTTTATGTGAAGGCAAAGTTGTGCCAGTCCCACATTTACCTAATAACCAGGCAGCCTGGCATCCTGGCTGCTGGAAGACCAGGTCAGAAGTTTTATTTGTCACAAGGGAGGGGGAGTGACCAGTTTCCGGCCCAACGACCCACCGTCCCACCGGTACATTAGCCCATTGGCCCACTGGCATTATCGCTCAGTGGCCAACACTTAATCAGAACCGGAATGAGAAACAGTCGGCCTCTAATCTAATCAACTCGAGCCCCATAAATCCGCCCTGAGGTGGGGCAAATTGTTAGAGCTCCACAGCCGCTCGACTTCATCAATTGCAATCGAAGGTTGCGATAATTTCGTTGCATAGTTGTCCGGCTTTTTGGAGCGGACTCGCACTTCCAAACCAAAAATTTCAATTTATCTGCAGCCAGCTGAGCCACTGAATTGATTTCGGGTCAAAACTGCATGCCCCAAAAGCCTTCGGTTCAAGTGTGAGTAATTACCGCAGTTAGGCGGAGCCAAGCCAGCCCGCAAGGAACCGAACCCGGACTAGGCAAATGATTTTTCCCCAAACCCAGATCAAGCTTTAAAAATAGCTACCTCAAGGGTACTCGTCCTGTTTTTGTTCAGTATGTGATGGTGTTGTGTTTTTTTTTTTTTGTGTGTGTGGTGTATGGGTGTGTGTGCTTGTGTAGGAGGTCAGGCAACACTTGACTAAACATTTTCATTTTGGCCTGGCTAAGGTTGACTAGAAGTCAATGAATTTTGCCACATGGCGTATACTTGATATTGCGTGTTCTGTTTTTCCAGCGCTAAATGATTTCATTAAGTGCGAACTCAAACACTTTAGCTATTGATTGGCTTTAGTCGAGGAAGGAAATTAGGAAAATAGGCGCCAGCGTCCTGACTTTGCATTTTAATTAGCAAAAGGCATTTAACTTTCTCATTCCTGCTTTAATTATAATTTAATATTGATAATGCCGGACCACGGAAGGGAAATGGAAGAAGGAGTCATGACCTTTCCCGGACCAGTGGGTGTCAATGACACATGGCATGCGAATTACAAGCCGAGCAAAAATGTAATTTATTCAGTGGCGGGACGAAGACGGAGCAGAAACAAAGGCATTGCCTTTTAATGGAAGGCAAACAAAGCATTCTTTTAGGCGCCGCTGCAGCTGTGACATGTGTTTGTGGGTGTGGCAATGTCTGTGTGTTGGTGTCGGTGTCGATGCCGGTCAAAGTTCAAAGAACGAGGCGCAAAAATTAAAACGGATTAGTTGAGCAACGAACCACACAGCCGAGAACCAGTCGTCGATCCATCACCAGGGCGCCAAAAGGGTTAGGACCTTAATTGCATTAGCCATGTGCAATCATCCGGGCCACTGAGATAAATCCCATCTATCCTGGCCCAGACAGTTATTGAAAACATATTAGTCTGAAGGCCTGCGAGGCCTTGTTTTGATTTCCAGCAGGAGCCTTATTTACTTTAAGCAAATTGAAGCAAGTTTCTGTGATAGCAAATTGTCAATCGAGTGGAAGCTGGAAAAATATTATATTACACTGCCTAAGTGAGGAGAATCTGAACTTAATTGAATTACCGTAGTTGGGCCAGATTTCTATATTTATCCTATAAACAGTTTAACATGAAAGGAAGTAAAACCTAGAGAAGTTCTAAGAGCACAGGACATGAAATGAAAGGACTTGAAGAGCGCACAGTTCTCTCTTTCTCTAAAGTACTCTCTACTCTTGGTGTCCTCTCACTGCAAAAAAGCTTTGCCTTCGCAGCTTTGGTCTCTCCCAGACTCTTTCTCTCAAACTAGGATGCTGTGGCAAAAATACTCAAAGCTCGTGCTCAGGAAAAACGAGTCCTGACATTGAGTGTCTATTGAGTCAAGTGATTTTCACACTTTATATCCTTATTGTGTGTGTCTGCAAATATGTGTGCGTGTGTTGGTGCAATTCCACTTGACTTAAATTTCATTTTCCTATGTCCATAGCATTAGCCAGCACATTCCATTCACAGACGACCCTTATTTTTTTGCCCACAACTCCGTTTTTGTTGCCACTTCATTTTGGCCCAAAAGAGGCGGAAAGACTGAAAAACGGTCTTGCCAACCCGCTTCTGTTTTTATCATCTGTTTGCCCTTCCTCGGCTTGCCTGTTTGCCAGTTTGCAGCCTGATGCTTCTTATCTTTGCCTTTTTTTTTGCTCTGGCTTCGGATTTTGCCTGTTTTTGTTTTTATTGAACAGCGCTTTCATTGTTTGATTTTTGTCAACGGTCCTTCGGTGCTGTTTCCCCGACTAGCTTACATAAGAGGCTGCCCGGCAGCCTAACTGCCCGACGAAGAGCCTGCCATTTGTTTCAGCATCTTGCGTGTTTGATTTTTATTTGGCTTACCCACTGGCCATTGTTCATTTCTCGGTTAGTTGGTCTTTTAATCGCCTTGCTTAGTTATCCGTTTGCGTCTGCTCTTTCTACTCTCCCATTTAAAGGACTTTAGTCGTCTTAATCGGGCTTTCAATTTCAATTAGTAGGAGCGTTGCTTAAAGTACTGTCCTGCTCCCAGTTCCCAGTTAATCCCAGTTGTTGGAGAAGTCTGAGTTATTAGGTAAATATTTAATTGACGTTTACGGAGATCAAAGTTGGATGCCATCCGAAACACCTGACAACCGGCTATCTCTAATTTGTATTGGGTAATTCTTACCTTGGCTTTGCTGGCTTTTGTTATAAATATTATTGATACGCTAATTACACGCGAAAATTTATCAAACACACGCACACCGAAAAAAAGCCACCAGGACACGTAATGTGGCACGTAATGTTCGCTGCTAAAAATTCAGCTGCAGTGGCAAAAATTGCTACTTAATTATCCCTTCCTTTGTCCTTACCTTGTTCCCGACATCAATGTCACGACTGCATAGCCACCCGCCTTCCAGTTCCCTTCTTTTTCGCATCAAATGGGGTAACTTTACAATTAACTACTAATTGCTCATACGCCACGTTGCCCGGATGGAAGAAACTCTGGCAGCCAGGCAGTCAGGTGTGCGTGGCGGCTGCAGCTACCCACCTCCACCTCCAGGTCCAACTCCAGCTTCAATCTCCTTCTTTGCTTGCCTTTTGCCCTAATTATCCGCGTTGTCACCCACGTGACAGTTGTTGTTGTTGTCTGGCATTTACTGAATTAAGTTTTAAATTTTTATTAAATGCCTTTGCGCATTTTTGCTCTCCCCGTCGTCGGCTGCTCTTAGCTACTGTAATTAGTTTTTAATTGCTTTTCGGGCAGCATAACTATGCGAGTCCTGGATAGTTCACTTCGCATCTTATTTAAGTAACGAAAACCTAAAGATTCTCCATTCTCCATTTTCCGTTTCAAACTTTATGGCGGCCCAGCTGAGGAAAAGTCAATCAGTAATTGGGTCTGCGCTACGTCAACTGGGTGCGCTGAAAATGGCACGAACAATACGCTAAAAAATAAGAGAAAAACGCAAAAAGAGGCTGCTGACGGAAAAAAGGAAAGTAATCAGAAAACTTTCGCAATAAATCTATGAAAATAATGAAAAATCCAGAGTGCTTCCCGCCATTCTGGATTACTATTACAATTTCAATATTTCACACATATAGGAGGATGTCAATATGGAAATGGATGGGTCGCTCGAAAGACCAGAGCGGCCATAAAATACACTCCATAATTTACAAAAGAGAAATGTATTAAATAGCAAATCATTTGCCTTTGATTGGAATTCGAAGTGTAGGAAAATATATTTGCTGTCCAACAAACCCAGTCAAGGAAAATGTTTGGTATTTATTTCAAATTATTTAAATGTAAAGCCTCACAAGGAAAAGCTTTTTTATTTTAAATAACTAAACTTAATTTAATTTTTATTAAATTTCTCAAAAGATATACATAAATATCTTTAAGGCTTGGATCTATTACTTTATTCAATAAAAACATATTCTAACCTGACAGCTCTTGACAATCGAAGGCTGCCTTAATCAAATAAGGCAAATACCTTACTCCCCGCACGGTATTAATTTGGCAAGCATTGTTTACAAAAGGACCCCGTGGACCCAGCCCCATGCAAAGACCCGCCAGGGTTCGTTCCCATTTTTGCAATCGCACACACGGCACAGCATCCAATGGCCTCCTTACACACTCACCTCATGCAAATTGCAAACACATGTCGAAGGCGCAAAACATTGTCAAACAAAATGAAAAATTTATGAAAACGAAAATGAAACAAGAGCAAAAACAAAAGCAGTAGCCGTAGCTGACAACAAAAATGTCGTCCGGCTACAAAAAGAAGCATGTAAAAAAAATAAATCATGTTTTGCAACGTACGAAAGGACAAAAAATGAAAATTTCGTTTCGTTTACGTAAAACTTCCAACTCATTTCGCCCAAATGACAAGCCATTTTGTGTGCCAAGTGCCAAATATTTTACATGCCAGCCAGCCAAACATATTTTGGCCCGAAACAGCACACCAAGTAGAGAAAATCTTTACGAGAAATCCAATACAACAGAAAAGCGGTAAGAACGGTAAGAACTCCGGCAGCTGGCTCGCCTTGCAAAATCACTCATACGCAACGTGGGCCCCGAGCATTGAACAGTTTCAATTGCCGTTTGATGGTTCATTAAAATTTTGCTTGCTGCATTGGCTCAGAGCAGCCAAGCACAATAAATCGGGGCCAGGTGTCGACCGAGCATTCAAAGGAACGATGCAATTCCCAGCTCAATAACAGGTGGGAGCCAAGCGAAATTAATGTTTTGCCGCCAGCTTAGATAAATAGCAGAATAAATTAAAGTGTGCTCTTGGTCCAAAGCCCTCAACCTGGTCTGCACCTAAATTGCAGGGCAGACCAGAGCGGAGCAGAGTCGAGGCTTGCCGAGAGGGCCTTAACCCAAAAAAGAAAACACGTGTATGCATTTGGTGTAATAATATTTATAGCACACCCAGCAGGCATGTGTCGGAGTATTTAGAATCTTTCTTTTCCCCGAAATTATAAGCATAAAATTAAGTACTGGGAAGTGAATGTAATATGGTTGTGATACCCAAGACTCTGCAACCCAAGTAGAAATAATGTTTCGCTCCTAAGGGCCTTTAGGGTTGAAACGGGGTTTCCCTTTCTATCATTCTCAAGTTTTAAATATAAATACTACCACTAATTGGTTTAATCTTAACTACCATTTTTCATAACATTTAGGTGTTCCTGAAAAGGCATCTAATTAGTTTTAATTTAAATGAATCTCAAGCTAACCTAAGATGGAGTATTTGGCTGTCGAGTGGTTGAAGGTAAATAAACTCTCACCAGGTATTTCGTGCGTGTTAAGCCACACACGCAGTTGCTCTCAGTCTGGCCTGGGCCACACATATCTAATTTTAAACATTTTTCAAACTCAATTACATTCCGAGGAGACGTACCGTGGAAGATGGTAGCTCCCAGATCTGATGTATGTGGGCGTGGCCCCAGTCAGGTAATTGCTTGCAAATTACACAGTTACACACCGGGCACAACCCTGGGATATAAAACAGAATAGGGACAAAGACTGCGGACGGCGGACTGCGAAAACTTTTCAACACAGCTGGCTCAAGTTGAGAGTCTCCTTGTAATGAAATCAAACAAAGACACCAACTTGGTACTGAGAACAGGGAACTGTGATCTGGGAACTGGCAACTGGAAGGCAGTGGGGAAAATCATCTTAAATTAGCAGCAAAACTCGGCAATTATGCGAGAAGTTGGCCAAAAAGCAGTTGCCAACTTGGCATTCCATTCTCCTCGCACTTTTTTTTTAGCTTTTTTGTGTGTCTTCTTTGAGCAAATGCTAATGACTTGAAGTGCCCGCACAAAGTCAAAGAGAAAGCGAAACAGGACTGGGAGAAAGTCATGCCACAGGTTGACTGACAAACACATTGACAGCGCGTCGGGTAGGAGGCGACGCTGGTCCGGAAATGGCTGCGCCGCTCAGCACAAAATGGCTGTTTGTTTGCTTCCGGTCTGGGCCAAAGACGGCAAACACATTTAGCCACGAAGTGAGTAAAGTCTTTCCCGCCTTTGTACATATTTTATGCAAACTAAAAGCAGAGTTCCACTCCAGTCTATGTCCACCCCCTTAGAAGTCGAACACTCCTGCCCCACAAACACAGAATGGAAACCGCGACTTTTCCACCTTCTACTGGCGGACTGGCAGGTGGGCTTACCACATTCAAAATGCTTAGTTCATATTAATAATTCATAAAAATTTATGCGAAATAGACAACATTTGTGCCCGCTCCGGCAGTCGGTGTTGCGGTCTAAACCTGGCTGACAGCTGCCATTTTGCGGTTGGTGGGGCCAATGAAGTCGACTCTACCAGCTGGTTTATAAATTTGATATGCATTCCCTGTTTTGATACCCTTGTCGAGGGTATTATAAAATTGTTTACAATTATGCAATGCAGTAAAGAAGACATCTTCGACCCTATAATATCGGAAAGACCATAACTTTGGTATTTTTGGGAGAAGAAGTTTGAAACTAAGTAAGTATTTCCAATTGAAACCGCCATTTAAATGCAAGTGTATTTAACTCCGGTTTCGCCCGAAGTTAGCTTTATTTTCTTGTTATTTTTCATTTTGCTCCTTTGTTTACATAACATACAGCTGCTGCAAAATCATCATTTTTGCGGCCTTGATGTACCTAGAATCCCCCTTTTTTTAATCACATGTAAAATGTGCACTTTTTTATAAACATTTTCATGTTAAAATGAGTTCCTATACATACTTTATAAATTATGGATATAGAGTTTCATTTTGCTTCGTAAAACGATGGGATGAAAAAAGTGTTTTCCGACTTTCTAAAGAAAAACTGTCGTATTTTCGTGGGGCAGTATCCAATTTCCTTTTTAAAACTAAATAAATATAAACAGTATTGCAGTTTCATCGCGTTATTAAAGATTTAAATTTGTTAAAGGAACTGCGTTCATTAATTTTTAGTCCACTTGAATGCTTTTCTAATTTGATTTCTTTTCCCCACGCACATGTGCCTTTTCTAATTTGTCTGCTAAGATTTGTCCAATCCTCTTTAGCAATTATAAATGTAATTTCATTCTAATCCGATTAAAAACGAAAAGAAATTGAATTTGGCAACCCACCCAGAAGGTCAGCTCAATGTTAGATTTTTTTCAACCGAATGGCTGAGACGATTAAGTCTCTTTTACGCACATTTCCTTGGAACTTTATTTGCTAATCGTTTTAGTTCAAGCTTTTAATGTCTTTATCAAATTGTAGAAAGTCTGTTTCGAAAAAAGATTTAGATTCCAAAAAGTTAAAAGAAGTAAGTCCGTTCGAATGAAGGTAAGGACTCGATGGCCTGGTAGATCCAGATTCCGCACGACCCTCAGGATGCTTCGCCGGGCGTGGGAGAGGATCAGTATTTTCTTCGCAAGATACAAGTGGCTATTTGCGGCCATACTCCATATCAGTTCAGTTGTGGTCCTCCTCGGCATGACGGCTTGCCTATGTTTCTTTGACATGTGGTATGTCCTCCCGGATATGTTCGATCCCAACGGCCTCGTCTATAGCTTCCACTGGCTCTTGGCCGCATATATTGTGTTCAATATTTTGGGCAACCTTTGGGCTTGCTTCGACGTCGACAACTCGGTGGAGAGTCTGCCAAAAAGTCGGCAGCAGCCGGCGGAGGGCGAAGCTCACCTCTGGCACTTTTGCTCCACCTGCCAGCTGCAAGTGCCTCCGCGGTCGTGGCACTGCAGGGTGTGCAATTGTTGTATCTTGAAGCGCGACCACCACTGCACCTTTGCTGGAAACTGCGTGGGTCACAATAATCATCGGTACTTTCTAGGTTTTGTGTTCTATCTGTGTTTTGGTAGCGGTCTGGCGCTTATCTATAATGGGATATATACCTGGAAAACCAAGGCTTTTCTAGTGGCGGAGCCTTTACTTCTGATAGGTAGATATGCCGACACTATTCACCAGCCCGACGATGAAGATGTCACATGGAAGTACCTGGTGGTCTCCATTTTTAAGATGAATCTGTTCTCCTTTGTGGTGGCACTTTTCATGTTTGTCTTTCAAATGTTTCTGACATATCGGAATAGCACCTGCTACAAGATACTGGATCGCACCTACGATCGGGGCTGGCGGCGAAACTTTTATGTTGTTCTGGGAAAACGACTCTTTTGGATCTTCCTATGGCCCACTATTCGAAGTCCTTTGCCTCACGACGGCTCCCAGTGGCAAATAGATGAATATGTCTGAACCATTATTATTATTTCTCATATACATTATAAAGCAATTAAGATTTTAAACTTAGGATTAAATTTGTAGTGTATTTTAAGCTAAACAATTTTATGACATTAAATAGGTATGATTTAAAAAAAAAATATTGCGTAGAGAAGGTCTTGAAACACTTATCATTACCAATAAATTGATGCTTTGACATTTATTTCAAATTGAAAGTCTAAACACTATTAGAAATGTGCATATTATCAGATGTATTCCAATACTACGCCAAAAAGGAGCCCAAAAAGTTTATCAAATATGGCCATCCGCTTTCGATAGGTTTTCTGTTCGCAAGCACCATATTTCTGTTCACCTGGAGGGTGTTCTATTTGTTGCCCGACCTCATCGGAACAGAAGGCTGGTTTTACAAGGTCAACTGGATGTTGGACTTGTTTGTAGCCTATAATGTTTGGGCCAATATGCTGGCCTGCTACCGGACGGACTGCTTTGTGGCGAGCCTTCCCAAGGAGCGTCTGATTCCGGATGCGGTCGAATGGCACTTGTGGCACCACTGTGAGAGCTGCCAGCAAATGGTGCCACCGAGATCGTGGCACTGTAAATTCTGCAACCGCTGTATCCTGAAACGGGACCATCACTGCACCTTCACGGCCAATTGCATTGGACACCAGAATCATCGCTACTTTTGGTGGTTCACTTTCTATGTGACCTTGGGAACTGCCATTGGTCTGGCCACCCACGTGGCATTCATGTTTAAATATGATATTTTCCTCTACGTGCCAGCCTGGATCTATAATAATTACCTTCAAATTTTCGGATCAAATGCTTCTCCAATGGTTTGCAATTTGAAGCAGAACGTTGTCTTCTCATTCAATGTGTTCACTGTGGCATCTTCCGGCATGATGTTGCTGTCCCAAGTTCGCATCCTGTACCGTAACGCCTCCTACTACCAGAGAGACGCAAGATACAATCTTGGGTGGCGGGAAAACATCCGTCTTATAATGGGTCAAGCTGGGCTGTGGACTTTTCTTTCGCCTGCCATAAAAAGCCCTTTGCCCCACGATGGTGTCCAGTGGCAAGTAAGACAGAACTTTAAATAAAATGAAAAAAAAATGTAAATTTAAAATCACATTTACACTAAGATTAAGTAAATGTTATATTTTTATTTATAATGTAACATTTGACATGATTTTAATAAGTTTACGCTTTGATTAAATATAGGTATTTCATAAAAATTCAAAACGTATGAAGTCCCGATTCATTATTGGCGTTCCGTTTCGAAATCGGATGTGAAATGGCTTAAATATTCGCTTAAAACCTAAGGAAGAGGACGAAAAAGGACATTCGGATTTGAAAGTGATTTTGGAAATGATTTATTTCGACAAATTTTAGGGAATATGCCATAACTTTGTTAATAAACCTCCGATCATCGAATATTATACCTTCCTGATCTTGTATCTTCGAGTACTTTCAGTTCCAATCAAAATCTGGAAAACCAAAATCTGACCCGATTTTCGCAATTTTTAAAAGGGGTACCATCATGATTTTTTGCGAAAAATGGACCAAATTTTTTTTGTTCTAAATTTTTAAAGTTTGAATGCAGATTGAAGGGGATTGAAGTTCTTATTCATAATTGGTATTCCGTTTCGAAATAGGATGCGAAACGGCAAAATGTTTCCTAAAAATCTAACGAAATAGACGATAAAAGGACATTCGGGCTTATACGTGATTTCTAAAATGATTTTATTTCGATAAATTTAAAGAATTTAGCCACAACTTGGTTAATATAACATATTGGGTACGACGTTTTCAAATCTAAACCGAAATAAGACAAATTATGTCCTAGAAACCTGATAAAAGGACCAAAAAGAATATTCTTGGGTATGCATAATGATTTTAGAATATGCGCCTTGATAAAATTCAAGGAAATTCTTATATTTTCGGCCAATTATGTTCCCTTGCCACCACCCCCCCTTTTTTTTTAAACACAAATTCAATTTATTTTGTTCATATTTATTGCAATACCATACAGAGAATGTTCCTTAAATTTAGTAGATAAATTAAATTAATGTCTAACACTATTATATAACTTTTAATTTATACTCATATTTGATATTAACAAATTTTGTATCCATAGGACTGCCAAGGACCGTCACCGGGTACTGCTACTCCCTGCGTCGTTCTGCTTCGTTCTGAATCGCTCTGCATCGTTCTGCATCGTTCCTGGGCCTTAACTGGCGTGAACCTTCAGCCGCTAGACAAATTCTACTTCCAGAGGAACCAGTATTCTTTGAATCGCCGTCTGATCATCGCCAACTTGTCCTGTTTTCTCGACGATCCGTAACTGCAAACTGGCCGTGTTTCCGGGGAGGGACATTAGCTGGACAGCACTCCTAGCCAAGGATAAGCATACCAATTAAGGTGACTTCTTGTCCTGTAAATAATTGAATAAATAAAAATAAATTTATGTTTTAAAAAGGATAAACTGTGTGTTTCTGGGGGAGTTTGGTGGGGTTTTTTAGTTCAGAATAATTTCAGGTGTTAACTGACTGCTGATTTGGAATTGCGGCTATCGGGAATTCTTTTTGTAAACATGTCTACGCCGATTCGAGACAGATCTATGAATGTTATATATTCCACATCCTAATTCAAATAAAATCTGTCAAAACAAAAAGGACATTCGGATTTGTAAGAGATTTTGGAAATGCTTTTATTTCGACAAATTTTAGGGAATTTGCCATAACTTTGTTAATACACCTCCGATCATCGAATATTATACCTTCCTGATCTTGTATCTTTGAGTACTTTCATTTCCAATCAAAACCTGGAAAACCAAAATCTGACCCGATTTTCGCAATTTTGAATGCAGATTAAACTTTGAATGCAGATTAAACGGGCATGAAGTTCTTATTCATAAATGGTATTCCGTTTCGAATTCGGATGTGAAATGGCTAAAATATTCGCCTAAAACCTAAGGAAAAGGACGAAAAAGGACATTCTTGCTTAAAATGAATGTTTGAAACGCTATTTTATCGATAAATTTTGGGGAATCAGCCATAACTTGGTTAAAACACCTGCAATCGTCAAAAGATATACCATTTTGGTCTTATATCTTCGAGTACTATCATATTATTATATATTTTAAGAAAACATTTCTATCAAACTGAAGTTAAGGGGCGAGAAAGGAGTGTTTGGGTTCAAATGCGATATTTGACAAGATTTAAATAAGTTTACGCTCTGATTAAATATAGGTATGTCATAAAAATTAAAAATGTAAGAAGTCCCGATTCATTATTGGTGTTCCGTTTCGAAATCGGATGTGAAATGGCTTAAATATTCGCTTAAAACCTAAGGAAGAGGACGAAAAAGGACATTCGGATTTGAAAGTGATTTTGGAAATGATTTTGTTTTGACAAATTTTAGGGAATTTGCCATAACTTTGTTAATAAACCTCCGATCATCGAATATTATACCTTCCTGATCTTGTATCTTCGAGTACTTTCAGTTCCAATCAAAATCTGGAAAACCAAAATCTGACCCGATTTTCGCAGTTTTTAAAAGGGGTACCATCATGATTTTTTGCGAAAAATGGACCAAATTTTTTTTGTTCTAATTTTTTAAACTTTGAATGCAGATTAAACGGGCATGAAGTTCTTATTCATAAATGGTATTCCGTTTCGAATTCGAATGTGAAATGGCCAAAATATTTGCCTAAAACCTAAGGAAGAGGACGAAAAAGGACATTCTTGCTTAAAATGAATGTTTGAAACGCTATTTTATCGATAAATTTTTGGGAATCAGCCATAACTTGGTTAATACACCTGCAATCGTCAAAAGATATACCATTTTGGTCTTATATCTTCGAGTACTATCATATTATTATATATTTTTAGAAAACATTTCTTTCAAACTAAAGTTAAGGGGCGAGAAAGGAGTGTTTGGGTTCAAATGTGACATTTGACAAGATTTAAATAAGTTTACGCTTCTATTAAATATAGGTATGTCATAAAAATTAAAAATGTATGAAGTCCCGATTCATTATTGGTGTTCCGTTTCGAAATCGGATGTGAAATGGCTTAAATATTCGCTTAAAACCTAAGGAAGAGGACGAAAAAGGACATTCGGATTTGAAAGTGATTTTGGAAATGATTTTGTTTTGACAAATTGTAGGGAATTTGCCATAACTTTGTTAATAAACCTCCGATCATCGAATATTATACCTTCCTGATCTTGTATCTTCGAGTACTTTCAGTTCCAATCAAAATCTGGAAAACCAAAATCTGACCCGATTTTCGCAATTTTTAAAAGGGGTACCATCATGATTTTTTGCGAAAAATGGACCAAATTTTTTTTGTTCTAATTTTTTAAACTTTAAATGCAGATTAAACGGGCATGAAGTTCTTATTCATAAATGGTATTCCGTTTCGAATTCGGATGTGAAATGGCTAAAATATTCGCCTAAACCTTAGGAAGAGGACGAAAAAGGACATTCTTGCTTAAAATGAATGTTTGAAGCGCTATTTTATCGATAAATTTTTGGGAATCAGCCATAACTTGGTTAATACACCTGCAATCGTCAAAAGATATACCATTTTGGTCTTATATCTTCGAGTACTATCATATTATTATATATTTTTAGAAAACATTTCTTTCAAACTGAAGTTAAGGGGCGAGAAAGGAGTGTTTGGGTTCAAATGTGACATTTGACAAGATTTAAATAAGTTTACGCTTCTATTAAATATAGGTATGTCATAAAAATTAAAAATGTATGAAGTCCCGATTCATTATTGGTGTTCCGTTTCAAAATCGGATCTGAAATGGCTTCAATATTCGCTTTAAACCTAAGGAAGAGGACGAAAAAGGACATTCTTGCTTAAAATGAATGTTTGAAACGCTATTTTATCGATAAATTTTGGGGAATCAGCCATAACTTGGTTAAAACACCTGCAATCGTCAAAAGATATACCATTTTGGTCTTATATCTTCGAGTACTATCATATTATTATATATTTTAAGAAAACATTTCTTTCAAACTGAAGTTAAGGGGCGAGAAAGGAGTGTTTGGGTTCAAATGCGATATTTGACAAGATTTAAATAAGTTTACGCTCTGATAAAATATAGGTATGTCATAAAAATTAAAAATGTATGAAGTCCCGATTCATTATTGGTGTTCCGTTTCAAAATCGGATCTGAAATGGCTTAAATATTCGCTTGAAACCTAAGGAAGAGGACGAAAAAGGACATTCTTGCTTAAAATGAATGTTTGAAACGCTATTTTATCGATAAATTGTGGGGAATCAGCCATAACTTGGTTAATACACCTGCAATCGTCAAAAGATATACCATTTTGGTCTTATATCTTCGAGTACTATCATATTATTATATATTTTTAGAAAACATTTCTTTCAAACTGAAGTTAAGGGGCGAGAAAGGAGTGTTTGGGTTCAAATGTGACATTTGACAAGATTTAAATAAGTTTACGCTTCTATTAAATATAGGTATGTCATAAAAATTAAAAATGTATGAAGACCCGATTCATTATTGGTGTTCCGTTTCAAAATCGGATCTGAAATGGCTTCAATATTCGCTTTAAACCTAAGGAAGAGGACGAAAAAGGACATTCTTGCTTAAAATGAATGTTTGAAACGCTATTTTATCGATAAATTTTGGGGAATCAGCCATAACTTGGTTAAAACACCTGCAATCGTCAAAAGATATACCATTTTGGTCTTATATCTTCGAGTACTATCATATTATTATATATTTTAAGAAAACATTTCTTTCAAACTGAAGTTAAGGGGCGAGAAAGGAGTGTTTGGGTTCAAATGTGACATTTGACAAGATTTAAATAAGTTTACGCTTCTATTAAATATAGGTATGTCATAAAAATTAAAAATGTATGAAGTCCCGATTCATTATTGGTGTTCCGTTTCAAAATCGGATCTGAAATGGCTTCAATATTCGCTTAAAACCTAAGGAAGAGGACGAAAAAGGACATTCGGATTTGTAAGAGATTTTGGAAATGCTTTTATTTCGACAAATATTAGGGAATTTGCCATAACTTTGTTAATACACCTCCGATCATCGAATATTATACCTTCCTGATCTTGTATCTTTGAGTACTTTCATTTCCAATCAAAACCTGGAAAACCAAAATCTGACCCGATTTTCGCAATTTTTAAAAGGGGTACCATCATGATTTTTTGCGAAAAATGGACCAAATTTTTTTTGTTCTAATTTTTTAAACTTTGAATGCAGATTAAACGGCCATGAAGTTCTTATTCATAAATGGTATTCCGTTTCGAATTCGGATGTGAAATGGCTAAAATATTTGCCTAAAACCTAAGGAAGAGGACGAAAAAGGACATTCTTGCTTAAAATGAATGTTTGAAACGCTATTTTATCGATAAATTTTGGGGAATCAGCCATAACTTGGTTAATACACCTGCAATCGTCAAAAGATATACCATTTTGGTCTTATATCTTCGAGTACTATCATATTATTATATATTTTTAAAAAACATTTCTTTCAAACTGAAGTTAAGGGGCGAGAAAGGAGTGTTTGGGTTCAAATGTGACATTTGACAAGATTTAAATAAGTTTACGCTTCTATTAAATATAGGTATGTCATAAAAATTAAAAATGTATGAAGTCCCGATATATTATTGGTGTTCCGTTTCAAAATCGGATCTGAAATGGCTTAAATATTCGCTTGAAACCTAAGGAAGAGGACGAAAAAGGACATTCTTGCTTAAAATGAATGTTTGAAACGCTATTTTATCGATAAATTTTGGGGAATCAGCCATAACTTGGTTAATACACCTGCAATCGTCAAAAGATATACCATTTTGGTCTTATATCTTCGAGTACTATCATATTATTATATATTTTTAAAAAACATTTCTTTCAAACTGAAGTTAAGGGGCGAGAAAGGAGTGTTTGGGTTCAAATGTGACATTTGACAAGATTTAAATAAGTTTACGCTTCTATTAAATATAGGTATGTCATAAAAATTAAAAATGTATGAAGTCCCGATTCATTATTGGTGTTCCGTTTCAAAATCGTATCTGAAATGGCTTAAATATTCGCTTTAAACCTAAGGAAGAGGACGAAAAAGGACATTCTTGCTTAAAATGAATGTTTAAAACGCTATTTTATCGATAAATTTTGGGGAATCAGCCATAACTTGGTTAAAACACCTGCAATCGTCAAAAGATATACCATTTTGGTCTTATATCTTCGAGTGCTATCATATTATTATATATTTTAAGAAAACATTTCCTTCAAACTGAAGTTAAGGGGCGAGAAAGGAGTGTTTGGGTTCAAATGCGATATTTGACAAGATTTAAATAAGTTTACGCTCTGATAAAATATAGGTATGTCATAAAAATTAAAAATGTAAGAAGTCCCGATTCATTATTGGTGTTTCGTTTCGAAATCGGATGTGAAATGGCTTAAATATTCGCTTAAAACCTAAGGAAGAGGACGAAAAAGGACATTCGGATTTGTAAGAGATTTTGGAAATGCTTTTATTTCGACAAATTTTAGGGAATTTGCCATAACTTTGTTAATCCACCTCCGATCATCGAATATTATACCTTCCTGATCTTGTATCTTTGAGTACTATCATTTCCAATCAAAACCTGGAAAACCAAAATCTGACCCGATTTTCGCAATTTTTAAAAGGGGTACCATCATGATTTTTTGCGAAAAATGGACCAAATTTTTTTTGTTCTAATTTTTTAAACTTTGAATGCAGATTAAACGGGCATGAAGTTCTTATTCATAAATGGTATTCCGTTTCGAATTCGGATGTGAAATGGCTTAAATATTCGCCTAAAACCTAAGGAAGAGGACGAAAAAGGACATTCTTGCTTAAAATGAATGTTTGAAACGCTATTTTATCGATAAATTTTGGGGAATCAGCCATAACTTGGTTAAAACACCTGCAATCGTGAAAAGATATACCATTTTGGTCTTATATCTTCGAGTACTATCATATTATTATATATTTTAAGAAAACATTTCTTTCAAACTGAAGTTAAGGGGCGAGAAAGGAGTGTTTGGGTTCAAATGCGATATTTGACAAGATTTAAATAAGTCTACGCTCTGATTAAATATAGGTATGTCATAAAAATTAAAAATGTAAGAAGTCCCGATTCATTATTGGTGTTCCGTTTCGAAATCGGATGTGAAATGGCTTAAATATTCGCTTAAAACCTAAGGAAGAGGGCGAAAAAGGACATTCTTGCTTAAAATGAATGTTTGAAACGCTATTTTATCGATAAATTTTGGGGAATCAGCCATAACTTGGTTAATACACCTGCAATCGTCAAAAGATATACCATTTTGGTCTTATATCTTCGAGTACTATCATATTATTATATATTTTTAGAAAACATTTCTTTCAAACTGAAGTTAAGGGGCGAGAAAGGAGTGTTTGGGTTCAAATGTGACATTTGACAAGATTTAAATAAGTTTACGCTTCTATTAAATATAGGTATGTCATAAAAATTAAAAATGTATGAAGTCCCGATTCATTATTGGTATTCCGTTTCGAATTCGGATGTGAAATGGCTAAAATATTCGCCTAAAACCTAAGGAAGAGGACGAAAAAGGACATTCTTGCTTAAAATGAATGTTTGAAACGCTATTTTATCGATAAATTTTGGGGAATCAGCCATAACTTGGTTAAAACACCTGCAATCGTCAAAAGATATACCATTTTGGTCTTATATCTTCGAGTACTATCATATTATTATATATTTTAAGAAAACATTTCTTTCAAACTGAAGTTAAGGGGCGAGAAAGGAGTGTTTGGGTTCAAATGCGATATTTGACAAGATTTAAATAAGTTTACGCTCTGATTAAATATAGGTATGTCATAAAAATTAAAAATGTAAGAAGTCCCGATTCATTATTGGTGTTCCGTTTCGAAATCGGATGTGAAATGGCTTAAATATTCGCTTAAAACCTAAGGAAGAGGACGAAAAAGGACATTCGGATTTGTAAGAGATTTTGGAAATGATTTTGTTTTGACAAATTTTAGGGAATTTGCCATAACTTTGTTAATAAACCTCCGATCATCGAATATTATACCTTCCTGATCTTGTATCTTCGAGTACTTTCAGTTCCAATCAAAATCTGGAAAACCAAAATCTGACCCGATTTTCGCAATTTTTAAAAGGGGTACCATCATGATTTTTTGCGAAAAATGGACCAAATTTTTTTTGTTCTAATTTTTTAAACTTTGAATGCAGATTAAACGGGCATGAAGTTCTTATTCATAAATGGTATTCCGTTTCGAATTCGGATGTGAAATGGCTTAAATATTCGCCTAAAACCTAAGGAAGAGGACGAAAAAGGACATTCTTGCTTAAAATGAATGTTTGAAACGCTATTTTATCGATAAATTTTGGGGAATCAGCCATAACTTGGTTAAAACACCTGCAATCGTCAAAAGATATACCATTTTGGTCTTATATCTTCGAGTACTATCATATTATTATATATTTTAAGAAAACATTTCTTTCAAACTGAAGTTAAGGGGCGAGAAAGGAGTGTTTGGGTTCAAATGCGATATTTGACAAGATTTAAATAAGTTTACGCTCTGATTAAATATAGGTATGTCATAAAAATTAAAAATGTAAGAAGTCCCGATTCATTATTGGTGTTCCGTTTCGAAATCGGATGTGAAATGGCTTAAATATTCGCTTAAAACCTAAGGAAGAGGACGAAAAAGGACATTCTTGCTTAAAATGAATGTTTGAAACGCTATTTTATCGATAAATTTTGGGGAATCAGCCATAACTTGGTTAATACACCTGCAATCGTCAAAAGATATACCATTTTGGTCTTATATCTTCGAGTACTATCATATTATTATATATTTTTAGAAAACATTTCTTTCAAACTGAAGTTAAGGGGCGAGAAAGGAGTGTTTGGGTTCAAATGTGACATTTGACAAGATTTAAATAAGTTTACGCTTCTATTAAATATAGGTATGTCATAAAAATTAAAAATGTATGAAGTCCCGATTCATTATTGGTGTTCCGTTTCAAAATCGGATCTGAAATGGCTTAAATATTCGCTTGAAACCTAAGGAAGAGGACGAAAAAGGACATTCTTGCTTAAAATGAATGTTTGAAACGCTATTTTATCGATAAATTTTGGGGAATCAGCCATAACTTGGTTAAAACACCTGCAATCGTCAAAAGATATACCATTTTGGTCTTATATCTTCGAGTACTATCATACTATTATATATTTTTGGAAAACATTTATTTCAAACTGAAGTTAAGGGGCGAGAAAGGAGTGTTTGGGTTTGGGTGACATTTGACAAGATTTAAATAAGTTTACGCTTTGATTAAATATATTGTATGTCATAAAAATTAAAAATGTATGAAGTCCCGATTCATTATTGGTGTTCCGTTTCAAAATCGGATCTGAAATGGCTTAAATATTCGCTTGAAACCTAAGGAAGAGGACGAAAAAGGACATTCTTGCTTAAAATGAATGTTTGAAACGCTATTTTATCGATAAATTTTGGGGAATCAGCCATAACTTGGTTAAAACACCTGCAATCGTCAAAAGATATACCATTTTGGTCTTATATCTTCGAGTACCATCATACTATTATATATTTTTGGAAAACATTTATTTCAAACTGAAGTTAAGGGGCGAGAAAGGAGTGTTTGGGTTCAAATGTGACATTTGACAAGATTTAAATAAGTTTACGCTTTGATTAAATATAGGTATGTCATAAAAATTAAAAATGTATGAAGTCCCGATTCATTATTGGTGTTCCGTTTCAAAATCGGATCTGAAATGGCTTCAATATTCGCTTTAAACCTAAGGAAGAGGACGAAAAAGCACATTCTTGCTTAAAATGAATGTTTGAAACGCTATTTTATCGATGAATTTTGGGGAATCAGCCATAACTTGGTTAAAACACCTGCAATCGTCAAAAGATATACCATTTTGGTCTTATATCTTCGAGTACTATCATACTATTATATATTTTTGGAAAACATTTATTTCAAACTGAAGTTAAGGGGCGAGAAAGGAGTGTTTGGGTTTGGGTGACATTTGACAAGATTTAAATAAGTTTACGCTTTGATTAAATATATTGTATGTCATAAAAATTAAAAATGTATGAAGTCCCGATTCATTATTGGTGTTCCGTTTCAAAATCGGATCTGAAATGGCTTCAATATTCGCTTTAAACTTAAGGAAGAGGACGAAAAAGGACATTCTTGCTTAAAATGAATGTTTGAAACGCTATTTTATCGATAAATTTTGGGGAATCAGCCATAACTTGGTTAAAACACCTGCAATCGTCAAAAGATATACCATTTTGGTCTTATATCTTCGAGAACTATCATATTATTATATATTTTTAGAAAACATTGCTTTCAAACTGAAGTTAAGGGGCGAGAAAGGAGTGTTTGGGTTCAAATGTGACATTTGACAAGATTTAAATAAGTTTACGCTTCGATTAAATAAAGGTATGTCATAAAAATTAAAAATGTATGAAGTCCCGATTCATTATTGGTGTTCCGTTTCAAAATCGGATCTGAAATGGCTTCAATATTCGCTTTAAACCTAAGGAAGAGGACGAAAAAGGACATTCTTGCTTAAAATGAATGTTTGAAACGCTATTTTATCGATAAATTTTGGGGAATCAGCCATAACTTGGTTAAAACACCTGCAATCGTCAAACGATATACCATTTTGGTCTTATATCTTCGAGTACTATCATACTATTATATATTTTTGGAAAACATTTATTTCAAACTGAAGTTAAGGGGCGAGAAAGGAGTGTTTGGGTTCAAATGTGACAATTGACAAGATTTAAATAAGTTTACGCTTTGATTAAATATAGGTATGTCATTAAAATTAAAAATGTATGAAGTCCCGATTCATTATTGGTGTTCCGTTTCAAAATCGGATCTGAAATGGCTTAAATATTCGCTTGAAACCTAAGGAAGAGGACGAAAAAGGACATTCTTGCTTAAAATGAATGTTTGAAACGCTATTTTATCGATAAATTTAGGGGAATCAGCCATAACTTGATTAAAACACCTGCAATCGTCAAAAGATATACCAGTTTGGTCTTATATCTTCGAGTACTATCATACTATTATATATTTTTGGAAAACATTTATTTCAAACTGAAGTTAAGGGGCGAGAAAGGAGTGTTTGGGTTTGGGTGACATTTGACAAGATTTAAATAAGTTTACGCTTTGATTAAATATATTGTATGTCATAAAAATTAAAAATGTATGAAGTCCCGATTCATTATTGGTGTTCCGTTTCAAAATCGGATCTGAAATGGCTTCAATATTCGCTTTAAACCTAAGGAAGAGGACGAAAAAGGACATTCTTGCTTAAAATGAATGTTTGAAACGCTATTTTATCGATAAATTTTGGGGAATCAGCCATAACTTGGTTAAAACACCTGCAATCGTCAAACGATATACCATTTTGGTCTTATATCTTCGAGTACTATCATACTATTATATATTTTTGGAAAACATTTATTTCAAACTGAAGTTAAGGGGCGAGAAAGGAGTGTTTGGGTTCAAATGTGACAATTGACAAGATTTAAATAAGTTTACGCTTTGATTAAATATAGGTATGTCATTAAAATTAAAAATGTATGAAGTCCCGATTCATTATTGGTGTTCCGTTTCAAAATCGGATCTGAAATGGCTTAAATATTCGCTTGAAACCTAAGGAAGAGGACGAAAAAGGACATTCTTGCTTAAAATGAATGTTTGAAACGCTATTTTATCGATAAATTTTGGGGAATCAGCCATAACTTGGTTAAAACACCTGCAAGCGTCAAAAGATATACCATTTTGGTCTTATATCTTCGAGTACTATCATACTATTATATATTTTTGGAAAACATTTATTTCAAACTGAAGTTAAGGGGCGAGAAAGGAGTGTTTGGGTTCAAATGTGACAATTGACAAGATTTAAATAAGTTTACGCTTTGATTAAATATAGGTATGTCATTAAAATTAAAAATGTATGAAGTCCCGATTCATTATTGGTGTTCCGTTTCAAAATCGGATCTGAAATGGCTTAAATATTCGCTTGAAACCTAAGGAAGAGGACGAAAAAGGACATTCTTGCTTAAAATGAATGTTTGAAACGCTATTTTATCGATAAATTTAGGGGAATCAGCCATAACTTGGTTAAAACACCTGCAATCGTCAAAAGATATACCATTTTGGTGTTATATCTTCGAGTACTATCATACTATTATATATTTTTGGAAAACATTTATTTCAAACTGAAGTTAAGGGGCGAGAAAGGAGTGTTTGGGTTCAAATGTGACAATTGACAAGATTTAAATAAGTTTACGCTTTTATTAAATATAGGTATGTCATTAAAATTAAAAATGTATGAAGTCCCGATTCATTATTGGTGTTCCGTTTCAAAATCGGATCTGAAATGGCTTCAATATTCGCTTTAAACCTAAGGAAGAGGACGAAAAAGGACATTCTTGCTTAAAATGAATGTTTGAAACGCTATTTTATCGATAAATTTTGGGGAATCAGCCATAACTTGGTTAAAACACCTGCAATCGTCAAACGATATACCATTTTGGTCTTATATCTTCGAGTACTATCATACTATTATATATTTTTGGAAAACATTTATTTCAAACTGAAGTTAAGGGGCGAGAAAGGAGTGTTTGGGTTCAAATGTGACAATTGACAAGATTTAAATAAGTTTACGCTTTGATTAAATATAGGTATGTCATTAAAATTAAAAATGTATGAAGTCCCGATTCATTATTGGTGTTCCGTTTCAAAATCGGATCTGAAATGGCTTAAATATTCGCTTGAAACCTAAGGAAGAGGACGAAAAAGGACATTCTTGCTTAAAATGAATGTTTGAAACGCTATTTTATCGATAAATTTAGGGGAATCAGCCATAACTTGATTAAAACACCTGCAATCGTCAAAAGATATACCAGTTTGGTCTTATATCTTCGAGTACTATCATACTATTATATATTTTTGGAAAACATTTATTTCAAACTGAAGTTAAGGGGCGAGAAAGGAGTGTTTGGGTTTGGGTGACATTTGACAAGATTTAAATAAGTTTACGCTTTGATTAAATATATTGTATGTCATAAAAATTAAAAATGTATGAAGTCCCGATTCATTATTGGTGTTCCGTTTCAAAATCGGATCTGAAATGGCTTAAATATTCGCTTTAAACCTAAGGAAGAGGACGAAAAAGGACATTCTTGCTTAAAATGAATGTTTGAAACGCTATTTTATCGATAAATTTTGGGGAATCAGTCATAACTTGGTTAAAACACCTGCAAGCGTCAAAAGATATACCATTTTGGTCTTATATCTTCGAGTACTATCATACTATTATATATTTTTGGAAAACATTTATTTCAAACTGAAGTTAAGGGGCGAGAAAGGAGTGTTTGGGTTCAAATGTGACAATTGACAAGATTTAAATAAGTTTACGCTTTGATTAAATATAGGTATGTCATTAAAATTAAAAATGTATGAAGTCCCGATTCATTATTGGTGTTCCGTTTCAAAATCGGATCTGAAATGGCTTAAATATTCGCTTGAAACCTAAGGAAGAGGACGAAAAAGGACATTCTTGCTTAAAATGAATGTTTGAAACGCTATTTTATCGATGAATTTTGGGGAATCAGCCATAACTTGGTTAAAACACCTGCAATCGTCAAAAGATATACCATTTTGGTCTTATATCTTCGAGTACTATCATACTATTATATATTTTTGGAAAACATTTATTTCAAACTGAAGTTAAGGGGCGAGAAAGGAGTGTTTGGGTTTGGGTGACATTTGACAAGATTTAAATAAGTTTACGCTTTGATTAAATATATTGTATGTCATAAAAATTAAAAATGTATGAAGTCCCGATTCATTATTGGTGTTCCGTTTCAAAATCGGATCTGAAATGGCTTCAATATTCGCTTTAAACTTAAGGAAGAGGACGAAAAAGGACATTCTTGCTTAAAATGAATGTTTGAAACGCTATTTTATCGATAAATTTTGGGGAATCAGCCATAACTTGGTTAAAACACCTGCAATCGTCAAAAGATATACCATTTTGGTCTTATATCTTCGAGAACTATCATATTATTATATATTTTTAGAAAACATTGCTTTCAAACTGAAGTTAAGGGGCGAGAAAGGAGTGTTTGGGTTCAAATGTGACATTTGACAAGATTTAAATAAGTTTACGCTTCGATTAAATAAAGGTATGTCATAAAAATTAAAAATGTATGAAGTCCCGATTCATTATTGGTGTTCCGTTTCAAAATCGGATCTGAAATGGCTTCAATATTCGCTTTAAACCTAAGGAAGAGGACGAAAAAGGACATTCTTGCTTAAAATGAATGTTTGAAACGCTATTTTATCGATAAATTTTGGGGAATCAGCCATAACTTGGTTAAAACACCTGCAATCGTCAAACGATATACCATTTTGGTCTTATATCTTCGAGTACTATCATACTATTATATATTTTTGGAAAACATTTATTTCAAACTGAAGTTAAGGGGCGAGAAAGGAGTGTTTGGGTTCAAATGTGACAATTGACAAGATTTAAATAAGTTTACGCTTTGATTAAATATAGGTATGTCATTAAAATTAAAAATGTATGAAGTCCCGATTCATTATTGGTGTTCCGTTTCAAAATCGGATCTGAAATGGCTTAAATATTCGCTTGAAACCTAAGGAAGAGGACGAAAAAGGACATTCTTGCTTAAAATGAATGTTTGAAACGCTATTTTATCGATAAATTTAGGGGAATCAGCCATAACTTGATTAAAACACCTGCAATCGTCAAAAGATATACCAGTTTGGTCTTATATCTTCGAGTACTATCATACTATTATATATTTTTGGAAAACATTTATTTCAAACTGAAGTTAAGGGGCGAGAAAGGAGTGTTTGGGTTTGGGTGACATTTGACAAGATTTAAATAAGTTTACGCTTTGATTAAATATATTGTATGTCATAAAAATTAAAAATGTATGAAGTCCCGATTCATTATTGGTGTTCCGTTTCAAAATCGGATCTGAAATGGCTTAAATATTCGCTTTAAACCTAAGGAAGAGGACGAAAAAGGACATTCTTGCTTAAAATGAATGTTTGAAACGCTATTTTATCGATAAATTTTGGGGAATCAGCCATAACTTGGTTAAAACACCTGCAAGCGTCAAAAGATATACCATTTTGGTCTTATATCTTCGAGTACTATCATACTATTATATATTTTTGGAAAACATTTATTTCAAACTGAAGTTAAGGGGCGAGAAAGGAGTGTTTGGGTTCAAATGTGACAATTGACAAGATTTAAATAAGTTTACGCTTTGATTAAATATAGGTATGTCATTAAAATTAAAAATGTATGAAGTCCCGATTCATTATTGGTGTTCCGTTTCAAAATCGGATCTGAAATGGCTTAAATATTCGCTTGAAACCTAAGGAAGAGGACGAAAAAGGACATTCTTGCTTAAAATGAATGTTTGAAACGCTATTTTATCGATAAATTTAGGGGAATCAGCCATAACTTGGTTAAAACACCTGCAATCGTCAAAAGATATACCATTTTGGTGTTATATCTTCGAGTACTATCATACTATTATATATTTTTGGAAAACATTTATTTCAAACTGAAGTTAAGGGGCGAGAAAGGAGTGTTTGGGTTCAAATGTGACAATTGACAAGATTTAAATAAGTTTACGCTTTTATTAAATATAGGTATGTCATTAAAATTAAAAATGTATGAAGTCCCGATTCATTATTGGTGTTCCGTTTCAAAATCGGATCTGAAATGGCTTCAATATTCGCTTTAAACCTAAGGAAGAGGACGAAAAAGGACATTCTTGCTTAAAATGAATGTTTGAAACGCTATTTTATCGATAAATTTTGGGGAATCAGCCATAACTTGGTTAAAACACCTGCAATCGTCAAACGATATACCATTTTGGTCTTATATCTTCGAGTACTATCATACTATTATATATTTTTGGAAAACATTTATTTCAAACTGAAGTTAAGGGGCGAGAAAGGAGTGTTTGGGTTCAAATGTGACAATTGACAAGATTTAAATAAGTTTACGCTTTGATTAAATATAGGTATGTCATTAAAATTAAAAATGTATGAAGTCCCGATTCATTATTGGTGTTCCGTTTCAAAATCGGATCTGAAATGGCATTCTTGCTTAAAATGAATGTTTGAAACGCTATTTTATCGATAAATTTAGGGGAATCAGCCATAACTTGGTTAAAACACCTGCAATCGTCAAAAGATATACCATTTTGGTCTTATATCTTCGAGTACCATCATACTATTATATATTTTTGGAAAACATTTATTTCAAACTGAAGTTAAGGGGCGAGAAAGGAGTGTTTGGGTTCAAATGCGATATTTGACAAGATTTAAATAAGTTTACGCTCTGATTAAATATAGGTATGTCATAAAAATTAAAAATGTATGAAGTCCCGATTCATTATTGGTGTTCCGTTTCAAAATCGGATCTGAAATGGCTTAAATATTCGCTTGAAACCTAAGGAAGAGGACGAAAAAGGACATTCTTGCTTAAAATGAATGTTTGAAACGCTATTTTATCGATAAATTTAGGGGAATCAGCCATAACTTGGTTAAAACACCTGCAATCGTCAAAAGATATACCATTTTGGTCTTATATCTTCGAGTACTATCATACTATTATATATTTTTGGAAAACATTTATTTCAAACTGAAGTTAAGGGGCGAGAAAGGAGTGTTTGGGTTCAAATGTGACAATTGACAAGATTTAAATAAGTTTACGCTTTTATTAAATATAGGTATGTCATTAAAATTAAAAATGTATGAAGTCCCGATTCATTATTGGTGTTCCGTTTCAAAATCGGATCTGAAATGGCTTAAATATTCGCTTAAAACCTAAGGAAGAGGACGAAAAAGGACATTCGGATTTGTAAGAGATTTTGGAAATGCTTTTATTTCGACAAATTTTAGGGAATTTGCCATAACTTTGTTAATACACCTCCGATCATCGAATATTATACCTTCCTGATCTTGTATCTTTGAGTACTTTCATTTCCAATCAAAACCTGGAAAACCAAAATCTGACCCGATTTTCGCAATTTTTAAAAGGGGTACCATCATGATTTTTTGCGAAAAATGGACCGAATTTTTTTTGTTCTAATTTTTTAAACTTTGAATGCAGATTAAACGGGCATGAAGTTCTTATTCATAAATGGTATTCCGTTTCGAATTCGGATGTGAAATGGCTAAAATATTTGCCTAAAACCTAAGGAAGAGGACGAAAAAGGACATTCTTGCTTAAAATGAATGTTTGAAACGCTTTTTTATCGATAAATTTTGGGGAATCAGCCATAACTTGGTTAAAACACCTGCAATCGTCAAAAGATATACCATTTTGGTCTTATATCTTCGAGTACTATCATATTATTATATATTTTAAGAAAACATTTCTTTCAAACTGAAGTTAAGGGGCGAGAAAGGAGTGTTTGGGTTCAAATGCGATATTTGACAAGATTTAAATAAGTTTACGCTCTGATTAAATATAGGTATGTCATAAAAATTAAAAATGTATGAAGTCCCGATTCATTATTGGTGTTCCGTTTCAAAATCGGATCTGAAATGGCTTCAATATTCGCTTTAAACCTAAGGAAGAGGACGAAAAAGGACATTCTTGCTTAAAATGAATGTTTGAAACGCTTTTTTATCGATAAATTTTGGGGAATCAGTCATAACTTGGTTAAAACACCTGCAAGCGTCAAAAGATATACCATTTTGGTCTTATATCTTCGAGTACTATCATACTATTATATATTTTTGGAAAACATTTATTTCAAACTGAAGTTAAGGGGCGAGAAAGGAGTGTTTGGGTTCAAATGTGACAATTGACAAGATTTAAATAAGTTTACGCTTTGATTAAATATAGGTATGTCATTAAAATTAAAAATGTATGAAGTCCCGATTCATTATTGGTGTTCCGTTTCAAAATCGGATCTGAAATGGCTTAAATATTCGCTTGAAACCTAAGGAAGAGGACGAAAAAGGACATTCTTGCTTAAAATGAATGTTTGAAACGCTATTTTATCGATAAATTTAGGGGAATCAGCCATAACTTGGTTAAAACACCTGCAATCGTCAAAAGATATACCATTTTGGTCTTATATCTTCGAGTACCATCATACTATTATATATTTTTGGAAAACATTTATTTCAAACTGAAGTTAAGGGGCGAGAAAGGAGTGTTTGGGTTCAAATGCGATATTTGACAAGATTTAAATAAGTTTACGCTCTGATTAAATATAGGTATGTCATAAAAATTAAAAATGTAAGAAGTCCTGATTCATTATTGGTGTTCCGTTTCGAAATCGGATGTGAAATGGCTTAAATATTCGCTTAAAACCTAAGGAAGAGGACGAAAAAGGACATTCGGATTTGTAAGAGATTTTGGAAATGCTTTTATTTCGACAAAGTTTAGGGAATTTGCCATAACTTTGTTAATACACCTCCGATCATCGAATATTATACCTTCCTGATCTTGTATCTTTGAGTACTTTCATTTCCAATCAAAACCTGGAAAACCAAAATCTGACCCGATTTTCGCAATTTTTAAAAGGGGTACCATCATGATTTTTTTCGAAAAATGGACCAAATTTTTTTTGTTCTAATTTTTTAAACTTTGAATGCAGATTAAACGGGCATGAAGTTCTTATTCATAAATGGTATTCCGTTTCGAATTCGGATGTGAAATGGCTAAAATATTTGCCTAAAACCTAAGGAAGAGGACGAAAAAGGACATTCTTGCTTAAAATGAATGTTTGAAACGCTATTTTATCGATAAATTTTGGGGAATCAGCCATAACTTGGTTAATACACCTGCAATCGTCAAAAGATATACCATTTTGGTCTTATATCTTCGAGTACTATCATATTATTATATATTTTTAGAAAACATTTCTTTCAAACTGAAGTTAAGGGGCGAGAAAGGAGTGTTTGGGTTCAAATGTGACATTTGACAAGATTTAAATAAGTTTACGCTTCTATTAAATATAGGTATGTCATAAAAATTAAAAATGTATGAAGTCCCGATTCATTATTGGTGTTCCGTTGCAAAATCGGATCTGAAATGGCTTAAATATTCGCTTGAAACCTAAGGAAGAGGACGAAAAAGGACATTCTTGCTTAAAATGAATGTTTGAAACGCTATTTTATCGATAAATTTTGGGGAATCAGCCATAACTTGGTTAAAACACCTGCAATCGTCAAAAGATATACCATTTTGGTCTTATATCTTCGAGTACTATCATACTATTATATATTTTTGGAAAACATTTATTTCAAACTGAAGTTAAGGGGCGAGAAAGGAGTGTTTGGGTTTGGGTGACATTTGACAAGATTTAAATAAGTTTACGCTTTGATTAAATATATTGTATGTCATAAAAATTAAAAATGTATGAAGTCCCGATTCATTATTGGTGTTCCGTTTCAAAATCGGATCTGAAATGGCTTCAATATTCGCTTTAAACCTAAGGAAGAGGACGAAAAAGGACATTCTTGCTTAAAATGAATGTTTGAAACGCTATTTTATCGATAAATTTTGGGGAATCAGCCATAACTTGGTTAAAACACCTGCAATCGTCAAAAGATATACCATTTTGGTCTTATATCTTCGAGTACTATCATACTATTATATATTTTTGGAAAACATTTATTTCAAACTGAAGTTAAGGGGCGAGAAAGGAGTGTTTGGGTTTGGGTGACATTTGACAAGATTTAAATAAGTTTACGCTTTGATTAAATATAGGTATGTCATAAAAATTAAAAATGTATGAAGTCCCGATTCATTATTGGTGTTCCGTTTCAAAATCGGATGTGAAATGGCTTAAATATTCGCTTAAAACCTAAGGAAGAGGACGAAAAAGGACATTCGGATTTGAAAGTGATTTTGGAAATGATTTTGTTTTGACAAATTTTAGGGAATTTGCCATAACTTTGTTAATAAACCTCCGATCATCGAATATTATACCTTCCTGATCTTCTATCTTCGAGTACTTTCAGTTCCAATCAAAATCTGGAAAACCAAAATCTGACCCGATTTTCGCAATTCTTAAAAGGGGTACCATCATGATTTTTTGCGAAAAATGGACCAAATTTTTTTTGCTCTAATTTTTTAAACTTTGAATGCAGATTGAAGGGGAATGAAGTTCTTATTCATAAATGGTATTCCGTTTCGAATTCGGATGTGAAATGGCTTAAATATTCGCTTGAAACCTAAGGAAGAGGACGAAAAAGGACATTCTTGCTTAAAATGAATGTTTGAAACGCTATTTTATCGATAAAATTTGGGGAATCAGCCATAACTTGGTTAAAACACCTGCAATCGTCAAAAGATATACCATTTTGGTCTTATATCTTCGAGTACTATCATATTATTATATATTTTTAGAAAACATTTCTTTCAAACTGAAGTTAAGGGGCGAGAAAGGAGTGTTTGGGTTCAAATGTGACATTTGACAAGATTTAAATAAGTTTACGCTTCGATTAAATATAGGTATGTCATAAAAATTAAAAATGTATGAAGTCCCGATTCATTATTGGTGTTCCGTTTCAAAATCGGATCTGAAATGGCTTAAATATTCGCTTGAAACCTAAGGAAGAGGACGAAAAAGGACATTCTTGCTTAAAATGAATGTTTGAAACGCTATTTTATCGATAAATTTAGGGGAATCAGCCATAACTTGGTTAAAACACCTGCTATCGTAAAAAAAAATACCATTTTGGTCTTATATCTTCGAGTACTATCATACTATTATATATTTTTGGAAAACATTTATTTCAAACTGAAGTTAAGGGGCGAGAAAGGAGTGTTTGGGTTCAAATGTGACAATTGACAAGATTTAAATAAGTTTACGCTTTGATTAAATATAGGTATGTCATTAAAATTAAAAATGTATGAAGTCCCGATTCATTATTGGTGTTCCGTTTCAAAATCGGATCTGAAATGGCTTAAATATTCGCTTGAAACCTAAGGAAGAGGACGAAAAAGGACATTCTTGCTTAAAATGAATGTTTGAAACGCTATTTTATCGATAAATTTAGGGGAATCAGCCATAACTTGGTTAAAACACCTGCAATCGTCAAAAGATATACCATTTTGGTCTTATATCTTCGAGTACTATCATTCTATTATATATTTTTGGAAAACATTTATTTCAAACTGAAGTTAAGGGGCGAGAAAGGAGTTTTTGGGTTCAAATGTGACATTTGACAAGATTTAAATAAGTTTACGCTTTGATTAAATATAGGTATGTCATAAAAATTAAAAATGTATGAAGTCCCGATTCATTATTGGTGTTCCGTTTCAAAATCGGATCTGAAATGGCTTCAATATTCGCTTTAAACCTAAGGAAGAGGACGAAAAAGCACATTCTTGCTTAAAATGAATGTTTGAAACGCTAATTTATCGATGAATTTTGGGGAATCAGCCATAACTTGGTTAAAACACCTGCAATCGTCAAAAGATATACCATTTTGGTCTTATATCTTCGAGTACCATCATACTATTATATATTTTTGGAAAACATTTATTTCAAACTGAAGTTAAGGGGCGAGAAAGGAGTGTTTGGGTTCAAATGTGACATTTGACAAGATTTAAATAAGTTTACGCTTTGATTAAATATAGGTATGTCATAAAAATTAAAAATGTATGAAGTCCCGATTCATTATTGGTGTTCCGTTTCAAAATCGGATCTGAAATGGCTTCAATATTCGCTTTAAACCTAAGGAAGAGGACGAAAAAGCACATTCTTGCTTAAAATGAATGTTTGAAACGCTAATTTATCGATGAATTTTGGGGAATCAGCCATAACTTGGTTAAAACACCTGCAATCGTCAAAAGATATACCATTTTGGTCTTATATCTTCGAGTACTATCATACTATTATATATTTTTGGAAAACATTTATTTCAAACTGAAGTTAAGGGGCGAGAAAGGAGTGTTTGGGTTTGGGTGACATTTGACAAGATTTAAATAAGTTTACGCTTTGATTAAATATAGGTATGTCATAAAAATTAAAAATGTATGAAGTCCCGATTCATTATTGGTGTTCCGTTTCAAAATCGGATGTGAAATGGCTTAAATATTCGCTTAAAACCTAAGGAAGAGGACGAAAAAGGACATTCGGATTTGAAAGTGATTTTGGAAATGATTTTGTTTTGACAAATTTTAGGGAATTTGCCATAACTTTGTTAATAAACCTCCGATCATCGAATATTATACCTTCCTGATCTTGTATCTTCGAGTACTTTCAGTTCCAATCAAAATCTGGAAAACCAAAATCTGACCCGATTTTCGCAATTCTTAAAAGGGGTACCATCATGATTTTTTGCGAAAAATGGACCAAATTTTTTTTGCTCTAATTTTTTAAACTTTGAATGCAGATTGAAGGGGAATGAAGTTCTTATTCATAAATGGTATTCCGTTTCGAATTCGGATGTGAAATGGCTAAAATATTCGCTTGAAACCTAAGGAAGAGGACGAAAAAGGACATTCTTGCTTAAAATGAATGTTTGAAACGCTATTTTATCGATAAAATTTGGGGAATCAGCCATAACTTGGTTAAAACACCTGCAATCGTCAAAAGATATACCATTTTGGTCTTATATCTTCGAGTACTATCATATTATTATATATTTTTAGAAAACATTTCTTTCAAACTGAAGTTAAGGGGCGAGAAAGGAGTGTTTGGGTTCAAATGTGACATTTGACAAGATTTAAATAAGTTTACGCTTCGATTAAATATAGGTATGTCATAAAAATTAAAAATGTATGAAGTCCCGATTCATTATTGGTGTTCCGTTTCAAAATCGGATCTGAAATGGCTTAAATATTCGCTTGAAACCTAAGGAAGAGGACGAAAAAGGACATTCTTGCTTAAAATGAATGTTTGAAACGCTATTTTATCGATAAATTTAGGGGAATCAGCCATAACTTGGTTAAAACACCTGCAATCGTCAAACGATATACCATTTTGGTCTTATATCTTCGAGTACTATCATACTATTATATATTTTTGGAAATCATTTATTTCAAACTGAAGTTAAGGGGCGAGAAAGGAGTGTTTGGGTTCAAATGTGACAATTGACAAGATTTAAATAAGTTTACGCTTTGATTAAATATAGGTATGTCATTAAAATTAAAAATGTATGAAGTCCCGATTCATTATTGGTGTTCCGTTTCAAAATCGGATCTGAAATGGCTTAAATATTCGCTTGAAACCTAAGGAAGAGGACGAAAAAGGACATTCTTGCTTAAAATGAATGTTTGAAACGCTATTTTATCGATAAATTTAGGGGAATCAGCCATAACTTGGTTAAAACACCTGCAATCGTCAAAAGATATACCATTTTGGTCTTATATCTTCGAGTACTATCATTCTATTATATATTTTTGGAAAACATTTATTTCAAACTGAAGTTAAGGGGCGAGAAAGGAGTTTTTGGGTTCAAATGTGACATTTGACAAGATTTAAATAAGTTTACGCTTTGATTAAATATAGGTATGTCATAAAAATTAAAAATGTATGAAGTCCCGATTCATTAATGGTGTTCCGTTTCAAAATCGGATCTGAAATGGCTTCAATATTCGCTTTAAACCTAAGGAAGAGGACGAAAAAGGACATTCTTGCTTAAAATGAATGTTTGAAACGCTATTTTATCGATAAATTTTGGGGAATCAGCCATAACTTGGTTAAAACACCTGCAATCGTCAAAAGATATACCATTTTGGTCTTATATCTTCGAGTACTATCATACTATTATATATTTTTGGAAAACATTTATTTCAAACTGAGAAAGGAGTGTTTGGGTTCAAATGTGACATTTGACAAGATTTAAATAAGTTTACGCTTCGATTAAATATAGGTATGTCATAAAAATTAAAAATGTATGAAGTCCCGATTCATTATTGGTGTTCCGTTTCAAAATCGGATCTGAAATGGCTTAAATATTCGCTTGAAACCTAAGGAAGAGGACGAAAAAGGACATTCTTGCTTAAAATGAATGTTTGAATCGCTGTTTTATCGATAAATTTTGGGGAATCAGCCATAACTTGGTTAAAACACCTGCAATCGTCAAAAGATATACCATTTTGGTCTTATATCTTCGAGTACTATCATACTATTATATATTTTTGGAAAACATTTATTTCAAACTGAAGTTAAGGGGCGAGAAAGGAGTGTTTGGGTTCAAATGTGACATTTGACAAGATTTAAATAAGTTTACGCTTTGATTAAATATAGGTATGTCATAGAAATTAAAAATGTATGAAGTCCCGATTCATTATTGGTGTTCCGTTTCAAAATCAGATCTGAAATGGCTTAAATATTCGCTTGAAACCTAAGGAAGAGGACGAAAAAGGACATTCTTGCTTAAAATGAATGTTTGAAACGCTATTTTATCGATAAATTTAGGGGAATCAGCCATAACTTGGTTAAAACACCTGCTATCGTCAAAAAAAATACCATTTTGGTCTTATATCTTCGAGTACTATCATACTATTATATATTTTTGGAAAACATTTATTTCAAACTGAAGTTAAGGGGCGAGAAAGGAGTGTTTGGGTTTGGGTGACATTTGACAAGATTTAAATAAGTTTACGCTTTGATTAAATATAGGTATGTCATAAAAATTAAAAATGTATGAAGTCCCGATTCATTATTGGTGTTCCGTTTCAAAATCGGATCTGAAATGGCTTAAATATTCGCTTTAAACCTAAGGAAGAGGACGAAAAAGGACATTCTTGCTTAAAATGAATGTTTGAAACGCTATTTTATCGATAAATTTTGGGGAATCAGCCATAACTTGGTTAAAACACCTGCAAGCGTCAAAAGATATACCATTTTGGTCTTATATCTTCGAGTCCATATCATATTACTATCATATTATTATTTATATTTAGAAAACATTTCTTTCAAACTGAAGTTAAGGGGCGAGAAAGGAGTGTTTGGGTTCAAATGTGACATTTGACAAGATTTAAATAAGTTTACGCTTTGATTAAATATAGGTATGTCAAAAAAATTAAAAATGTATGAAGTCCTGATTCATTATTGGTGTTCCGTTTCAAAATCGGATCTGAAATGGCTTCAATATTCGCTTGAAACCTAAGGAAGAGGACGAAAAAGGACATTCTTGCTTAAAATGAATGTTTGAAACGCTATTTTATCGATAAAATTTGGGGAATCAGCCATAACTTGGTTAAAACACCTGCAATCGTCAAAAGATATACCATTTTGGTCTTATATCTTCGAGTACTATCATACTATTATATATTTTTAGAAAACATTTATTTCAAACTGAAGTTAAGGGGCGAGAAAGGAGTGTTTGGGTTTGGGTGACATTTGACAAGATTTAAATAAGTTTACGCTTTGATTAAATATATTGTTTGTCATAAAAATTAAAAATGTATGAAGTCCCTATTCATTATTGGTGTTCCGTTTCAAAATCGGATCTGAAATGGCTTAAATATTCGCTTGAAACCTAAGGAAGAGGACGAAAAAGGACATTCTTGCTTAAAATGAATGTTTGAAACGCTATTTTATCGATAAATTTTGGGGAATCAGCCATAACTTGGTTAAAACACCTGCAATCGTCAAAAGATATACCATTTTGGTCTTATATCTTCGAGTACTATCAGACTATTATATATTTTTGGAAAACATTTATTTCAAACTGAGAAAGGAGTGTTTGGGTTCAAATGTGACATTTGACAAGATTTAAATAAGTTTACGCTTCGATTAAATATAGGTATGTCATAAAAATTAAAAATGTATGAAGTCCCGATTCATTATTGGTGTTCCGTTTCAAAATCGGATCTGAAATGGCTTAAATATTCGCTTGAAACCTAAGGAAGAGGACGAAAAAGGACATTCTTGCTTAAAATGAATGTTTGAATCGCTGTTTTATCGATAAATTTTGGGGAATCAGCCATAACTTGGTTAAAACACCTGCAATCGTCAAAAGATATACCATTTTGGTCTTATATCTTCGAGTACTATCATACTATTATATATTTTTGGAAAACATTTATTTCAAACTGAAGTTAAGGGGCGAGAAAGGAGTGTTTGGGTTCAAATGTGACATTTGACAAGATTTAAATAAGTTTACGCTTTGATTAAATATAGGTATGTCATAGAAATTAAAAATGTATGAAGTCCCGATTCATTATTGGTGTTCCGTTTCAAAATCAGATCTGAAATGGCTTAAATATTCGCTTGAAACCTAAGGAAGAGGACGAAAAAGGACATTCTTGCTTAAAATGAATGTTTGAAACGCTATTTTATCGATAAATTTAGGGGAATCAGCCATAACTTGGTTAAAACACCTGCTATCGTCAAAAAAAATACCATTTTGGTCTTATATCTTCGAGTACTATCATACTATTATATATTTTTGGAAAACATTTATTTCAAACTGAAGTTAAGGGGCGAGAAAGGAGTGTTTGGGTTTGGGTGACATTTGACAAGATTTAAATAAGTTTACGCTTTGATTAAATATAGGTATGTCATAAAAATTAAAAATGTATGAAGTCCCGATTCATTATTGGTGTTCCGTTTCAAAATCGGATCTGAAATGGCTTAAATATTCGCTTTAAACCTAAGGAAGAGGACGAAAAAGGACATTCTTGCTTAAAATGAATGTTTGAAACGCTATTTTATCGATAAATTTTGGGGAATCAGCCATAACTTGGTTAAAACACCTGCAAGCGTCAAAAGATATACCATTTTGGTCTTATATCTTCGAGTCCATATCATATTACTATCATATTATTATTTATATTTAGAAAACATTTCTTTCAAACTGAAGTTAAGGGGCGAGAAAGGAGTGTTTGGGTTCAAATGTGACATTTGACAAGATTTAAATAAGTTTACGCTTTGATTAAATATAGGTATGTCAAAAAAATTAAAAATGTATGAAGTCCTGATTCATTATTGGTGTTCCGTTTCAAAATCGGATCTGAAATGGCTTCAATATTCGCTTGAAACCTAAGGAAGAGGACGAAAAAGGACATTCTTGCTTAAAATGAATGTTTGAAACGCTATTTTATCGATAAAATTTGGGGAATCAGCCATAACTTGGTTAAAACACCTGCAATCGTCAAAAGATATACCATTTTGGTCTTATATCTTCGAGTACTATCATACTATTATATATTTTTGGAAAACATTTATTTCAAACTGAAGTTAAGGGGCGAGAAAGGAGTGTTTGGGTTTGGGTGACATTTGACAAGATTTAAATAAGTTTACGCTTTGATTAAATATATTGTTTGTCATAAAAATTAAAAATGTATGAAGTCCCTATTCATTATTGGTGTTCCGTTTCAAAATCGGATCTGAAATGGCTTAAATATTCGCTTGAAACCTAAGGAAGAGGACGAAAAAGGACATTCTTGCTTAAAATGAATGTTTGAAACGCTATTTTATCGATAAATTTTGGGGAATCAGCCATAACTTGGTTAAAACACCTGCAATCGTCAAAAGATATACCATTTTGGTCTTATATCTTCGAGTACTATCATATTATTATATATTTTAAGAAAACATTTCTTTCAAACTGAGAAAGGAGTGTTTGGGTTCAAATGTGACATTTGACAAGATTTAAATAAGTTTACGCTTCGATTAAATATAGGTATGTCATATAAATTAAAAATGTATGAAGTCCCGATTCATTATTGGTGTTCCGTTTCAAAATCAGATCTGAAATGGCTTAAATATTCGCTTGAAACCTAAGGAAGAGGACGAAAAAGGACATTCTTGCTTAAAATGAATGTTTGAAACGCTATTTTATCGATAAATTTTGGGGAATCAGCCATAACTTGGTTAATACACCTGCAATCGTCAAAAGATATACCATTTTGGTCTTATATCTTCGAGTACTATCATATTATTATATATTTTTAGAAAACATTTCTTTCAAACTGAAGTTAAGGGGCGAGAAAGGAGTGTTTGGGTTCAAATGTGACATTTGACAAGATTTAAATAAGTTTACGCTTTGATTAAATATAGGTATGTCAAAAAAATTAAAAATGTATGAAGTCCCGATTCATTATTGGTGTTCCGTTTCAAAATCGGATCTGAAATGGCTTCAATATTCGCTTGAAACCTAAGGAAGAGGACGAAAAAGGACATTCTTGCTTAAAATGAATGTTTGAAACGCTATTTTATCGATAAAATTTGGGGAATCAGCCATAACTTGGTTAAAACACCTGCAATCGTCAAAAGATATACCATTTTGGTCTTATATCTTCGAGTACTATCATACTATTATATATTTTTGGAAAACATTTATTTCAAACTGAAGTTAAGGGGCGAGAAAGGAGTGTTTGGGTTTGGGTGACATTTGACAAGATTTAAATAAGTTTACGCTTTGATTAAATATATTGTTTGTCATAAAAATTAAAAATGTATGAAGTCCCTATTCATTATTGGTGTTCCGTTTCAAAATCGGATCTGAAATGGCTTAAATATTCGCTTGAAACCTAAGGAAGAGGACGAAAAAGGACATTCTTGCTTAAAATGAATGTTTGAAACGCTATTTTATCGATAAATTTTGGGGAATCAGCCATAACTTGGTTAAAACACCTGCAATCGTCAAAAGATATACCATTTTGGTCTTATATCTTCGAGTACTATCATATTATTATATATTTTAAGAAAACATTTCTTTCAAACTGAGAAAGGAGTGTTTGGGTTCAAATGTGACATTTGACAAGATTTAAATAAGTTTACGCTTCGATTAAATATAGGTATGTCATAAAAATTAAAAATGTATGAAGTCCCGATTCATTATTGGTGTTCCGTTTCAAAATCGGATCTGAAATGGCTTAAATATTCGCCTAAAACCTAAGGAAGAGGACGAAAAAGGACATTCTTGCTTAAAATGAATGTTTGAAACGCTATTTTGTCGATAAATTTTGGGGAATCAGCCATAACTTGGTTAAAACACCTGCAATCGTCAAAAGATATACCATTTTGGTCTTATATCTTCGAGAACTATCATATTATTATATATTTTTAGAAAACATTGCTTTCAAACTGAAGTTAAGGGGCGAGAAAGGAGTGTTTGGGTTCAAATGTGACATTTGACAAGATTTAAATAAGTTTACGCTTCGATTAAATAAAGGTATGTCATAAAAATTAAAAATGTATGAAGTCCCGATTCATTATTGGTGTTCCGTTTCAAAATCGGATCTGAAATGGCTTCAATATTCGCTTTAAACCTAAGGAAGAGGACGAAAAAGGACATTCTTGCTTAAAATGAATGTTTGAAACGCTATTTTATCGATAAATTTTGGGGAATCAGCCATAACTTGGTTAAAACACCTGCAATCGTCAAACGATATACCATTTTGGTCTTAAATCTTCGAGTACTATCATACTATTATATATTTTTGGAAAACATTTATTTCAAACTGAAGTTAAGGGGCGAGAAAGGAGTGTTTGGGTTTGGGTGACATTTAACAAGATTTAAATAAGTTTACGCTTTGATTAAATATATTGTATGTCATAAAAATTAAAAATGTATGAAGTCCCGATTCATTATTGGTGTTCCGTTTCAAAATCGGATCTGAAATGGCTTCAATATTCGCTTTAAACCTAAGGAAGAGGACGAAAAAGGACATTCTTGTTTAAAATGAATGTTTGAAACGCTATTTTGTCGATAAATTTTGGGGAATCAGCCATAACTTGGTTAATACACCTGCAATCGTCAAAAGATATACCATTTTGGTCTTATATCTTCGAGTACTATCATATTATTATATATTTTAAGAAAACATTTCTTTCAAACTGAAGTTAAGGGGCGAGAAAGGAGTGTTTGGGTTCAAATGTGACATTTGACAATATTTAAATAAGTTAACGCTTCGATTAAATATAGGTATGTCATATAAATTAAAAATGTATGAAGTCCCGATTCATTATTGGTGTTCCGTTTCAAAATCAGATCTGAAATGGCTTAAATATTCGCTTGAAACCTAAGGAAGAGGACGAAAAAGGACATTCTTGCTTAAAATGAATGTTTGAAACGCTATTTTATCGATAAATTTAGGGGAATCAGCCATAACTTGGTTAAAACACCTGCTATCGTAAAAAAAAATACCATTTTGGTCTTATATCTTCGAGTACTATCATACTATTATATATTTTTGGAAAACATTTATTTCAAACTGAAGTTAAGGGGCGAGAAAGGAGTGTTTGGGTTTGGGTGACATTTGACAAGATTTAAATAAGTTTACGCTTTGATTAAATATATTGTATGTCATAAAAATTAAAAATGTATGAAGTCCCGATTCATTATTGGTGTTCCGTTTCAAAATCGGATCTGAAATGGCTTAAATATTCGCTTTAAACCTAAGGAAGAGGACGAAAAAGGACATTCTTGCTTAAAATGAATGTTTGAAACGCTATTTTATCGATAAATTTTGGGGAATCAGCCATAACTTGGTTAAAACACCTGCAAGCGTCAAAAGATATACCATTTTGGTCTTATATCTTCGAGTCCATATCATATTACTATCATATTATTATTTATATTTAGAAAACATTTCTTTCAAACTGAAGTTAAGGGGCGAGAAAGGAGTGTTTGGGTTCAAATGTGACATTTGACAAGATTTAAATAAGTTTACGCTTTGATTAAATATAGGTATGTCAAAAAAATTAAAAATGTATGAAGTCCCGATTCATTATTGGTATTCCGTTTCAAAATCGGATCTGAAATGGCTTCAATATTCGCTTGAAACCTAAGGAAGAGGACGAAAAAGGACATTCTTGCTTAAAATGAATGTTTGAAACGCTATTTTATCGATAAAATTTGGGGAATCAGCCATAACTTGGTTAAAACACCTGCAATCGTCAAAAGATATACCATTTTGGTCTTATATCTTCGAGTACTATCATACTATTATATATTTTTGGAAAACATTTATTTCAAACTGAAGTTAAGGGGCGAGAAAGGAGTGTTTGGGTTTGGGTGACATTTGACAAGATTTAAATAAGTTTACGCTTTGATTAAATATATTGTTTGTCATAAAAATTAAAAATGTATGAAGTCCCTATTCATTATTGGTGTTCCGTTTCAAAATCGGATCTGAAATGGCTTAAATATTCGCTTGAAACCTAAGGAAGAGGACGAAAAAGGACATTCTTGCTTAAAATGAATGTTTGAAACGCTATTTTATCGATAAATTTTGGGGAATCAGCCATAACTTGGTTAAAACACCTGCAATCGTCAAAAGATATACCATTTTGGTCTTATATCTTCGAGTACTATCATATTATTATATATTTTAAGAAAACATTTCTTTCAAACTGAGAAAGGAGTGTTTGGGTTCAAATGTGACATTTGACAAGATTTAAATAAGTTTACGCTTCGATTAAATATAGGTATGTCATATAAATTAAAAATGTATGAAGTCCCGATTCATTATTGGTGTTCCGTTTCAAAATCAGATCTGAAATGGCTTAAATATTCGCTTGAAACCTAAGGAAGAGGACGAAAAAGGACATTCTTGCTTAAAATGAATGTTTGAAACGCTATTTTATCGATAAATTTTGGGGAATCAGCCATAACTTGGTTAATACACCTGCAATCGTCAAAAGATATACCATTTTGGTCTTATATCTTCGAGTACTATCATATTATTATATATTTTTAGAAAACATTTCTTTCAAACTGAAGTTAAGGGGCGAGAAAGGAGTGTTTGGGTTCAAATGTGACATTTGACAAGATTTAAATAAGTTTACGCTTTGATTAAATATAGGTATGTCAAAAAAATTAAAAATGTATGAAGTCCCGATTCATTATTGGTATTCCGTTTCAAAATCGGATCTGAAATGGCTTCAATATTCGCTTGAAACCTAAGGAAGAGGACGAAAAAGGACATTCTTGCTTAAAATGAATGTTTGAAACGCTATTTTATCGATAAAATTTGGGGAATCAGCCATAACTTGGTTAAAACACCTGCAATCGTCAAAAGATATACCATTTTGGTCTTATATCTTCGAGTACTATCATACTATTATATATTTTTGGAAAACATTTATTTCAAACTGAAGTTAAGGGGCGAGAAAGGAGTGTTTGGGTTTGGGTGACATTTGACAAGATTTAAATAAGTTTACGCTTTGATTAAATATATTGTATGTCATAAAAATTAAAAATGTATGAAGTCCCTATTCATTATTGGTGTTCCGTTTCAAAATCGGATCTGAAATGGCTTAAATATTCGCTTGAAACCTAAGGAAGAGGACGAAAAAGGACATTCTTGCTTAAAATGAATGTTTGAAACGCTATTTTATCGATAAATTTTGGGGAATCAGCCATAACTTGGTTAAAACACCTGCAATCGTCAAAAGATATACCATTTTGGTCTTATATCTTCGAGTACTATCATATTATTATATATTTTAAGAAAACATTTCTTTCAAACTGAGAAAGGAGTGTTTGGGTTCAAATGTGACAATTGACAAGATTTAAATAAGTTTACGCTTCGATTAAATATAGGTATGTCATAAAAATTAAAAATGTATGAAGTCCCGATTCATTATTGGTGTTCCGTTTCAAAATCGGATCTGAAATGGCTTAAATATTCGCCTAAAACCTAAGGAAGAGGACGAAAAAGGACATTCTTGCTTAAAATGAATGTTTGAAACGCTATTTTATCGATAAATTTTGGGGAATCAGCCATAACTTGGTTAATACACCTGCAATCGTCAAAAGATATACCATTTTGGTCTTATATCTTCGAGTACTATCATATTATTATATATTTTTAGAAAACATTTCTTTCAAACTGAAGTTAAGGGGCGAGAAAGGAGTGTTTGGGTTCAAATATGACATTTGACAAGATTTAAATAAGTTTACGCTTCGATTAAATATAGGTATGTCAAAAAAATTAAAAATGTATGAAGTCCCGATTCATTATTGGTGTTCCGTTTCAAAATCGGATCTGAAATGGCTTAAATATTCGCTTGAAACCTAAGGAAGAGGACGAAAAAGGACATTCTTGCTTAAAATGTATGTTTGAAACGCTATTTTATCGATAAATTTTGGGGAATCAGCCATAACTTGGTTAAAACACCTGCAATCGTCAAAAGATATACCATTTTGGTCTTATATCTTCGAGTCCATATCATATTACTATCATATTATTATTTATATTTAGAAAACATTTCTTTCAAACTGAAGTTAAGGGGCGAGAAAGGAGTGTTTGGGTTCAAATGTGACATTTGACAAGATTTAAATAAGTTTACGCTTTGATTAAATATAGGTATGTCAAAAAAATTAAAAATGTATGAAGTCCCGATTCATTATTGGTGTTCCGTTTCAAAATCGGATCTGAAATGGCTTCAATATTCGCTTGAAACCTAAGGAAGAGGACGAAAAAGGACATTCTTGCTTAAAATGAATGTTTAAAACGCTATTTTATCGATAAAATTTGGGGAATCAGCCATAACTTGGTTAAAACACCTGCAATCGTCAAAAGATATACCATTTTGGTCTTATATCTTCGAGTACTATCATACTATTATATATTTTTAGAAAACATTTCTTTCAAACTGAAGTTAAGGGGCGAGAAAGGAGTGTTTGGGTTCAAATGTGACATTTGACAAGATTTAGATAAGTTTACGCTTTGATTAAATATAGGTATGTCATAAAAATTAAAAATGTATGAAGTCCCGATTCATTATTGGTGTTCCGTTTCAAAATCGGATCTGAAATGGCTTCAATATTCGCTTTAAACCTAAGGAAGAGGACGAAAAAGGACATTCTTGCTTAAAATGAATGTTTGAAACGCTATTTTATCGATAAATTTTGAGGAATCAGCCATAACTTGGTTAAAACACCTGCAATCGTCAAAAGATATACCATTTTGGTCTTATATCTTCGAGTACTATCATACTATTATATATTTTTGGAAAACATTTATTTCAAACTGAAGTTAAGGGGCGAGAAAGGAGTGTTTGGGTTTGGGTGACATTTGACAAGATTTAAATAAGATTTTGCTTTGATTAAATATAGGTATGTCATAAAAATTAAAAATGTATGAAGTCCCGATTCATTATTGGTGTTCCGTTTCAAAATCGGATCTGTAATGGCTTCAATATTCGCTTGAAACCTAAGGAAGAGGACGAAAAAGGACATTCTTGCTTAAAATGAATGTTTGAAACGCTATTTTATCGATAAATTTTGGGGAATCAGCCATAACTTGGTTAAAACACCTGCAATCGTCAAAAGATATACCATTTTGGTCTTATATCTTCGAGTACTATCATACTATTATATATTTTTAGAAAACATTTATTTCAAACTGAAGTTAAGGGGCGAGAAAGGAGTGTTTGGGTTCAAATGTGACATTTGACAAGATTTAAATAAGTTTACGCTTCGATTAAATATAGGTATGTCATAAAAATTAAAAATGTATGAAGTCCCGATTCATTATTGGTGTTCCGTTTCAAAATCGGATCTGAAATGGCTTAAATATTCGCCTAAAACCTAAGGAAGAGGACGAAAAAGGACATTCTTGCTTAAAATGAATGTTTGAAACGCTATTTTATCGATAAATTTTGGGGAATCAGCCATAACTTGGTTAAAACACCTGCAATCGTCAAAAGATATACCATTTTGGTCTTATATCTTCGAGTACTATCATATTATTATATATTTTTAGAAAACATTTATTTAAAACTGAAGTTAAGGGGCGAGAAAGGAGTGTTTGGGTTCAAATGTGACATTTGACAAGATTTAAATAAGTTTACGCTTTGATTAAATATAGGTATGTCATAAAAATTAAAAATGTATGAAGTCCCGATTCAATATTGGTATTCCGTTTCAAAATCGTATGTGAAATGGCTTAAATATTCGCTTGAAACCTAAGGAAGAGGACGAAAAAGGACATTTTTGCCTAAAATGAATGTTTGAAACGCTATTTTATCGATAAATTTAGGGGAATCAGCCATAACTTGGTTAAAACACCTGCAATCGTCAAAAGATATACCATTTTGGTCTTATATCTTCGAGTACTATCATACTATTATATATTTTTGGAAAACATTTATTTCAAACTGAAGTTAAGAGGCGAGAAAGGAGTGTTTGGGTTCGAATGTGACATTTGACAAGATTTAAATAAGTTTACGCTTCTATTAAATATAGGTATGTCATAAAAATTAAAAATGGATGAAGTCCCGATTCATTATTGGTGTTTCGTTTCAAAATCGGATCTGAAATGGCTTCAATATTCGCTTGAAACCTAAGGAAGAGGACGAAAAAGGACATTCTTGCTTAAAATGAATGTTTGAAACGCTATTTCATCGATAAATTTTGGGGAATCAGCCATAACTTGGTTAAGACACCTGCAATCGTCAAAAGATATACCATTTTGGTCTTATATCTTCGAGTACTATCATACTATTATATATTTTTAGAAAACATTTATTTCAAACTGAAGTTAAGGGGCGAGAAAGGAGTGTTTGGGTTCAAATGTGACATTTGACAAGATTTAAATAAGTTTACGCTTTGATTAAATATAGGTATGTCAAAAAAATTAAAAATGTAAGAAGTCCCGATTCATTATTGGTGTTCCGTTTCAAAATCGGATGTCAAATGGCTTAAATATTCGCCCAAAACCTAAGGAAGAGGACGAAAAAGGACATTCTTGCTTAAAATGAATGTTTGAAACGCTATTTTATCGATAAATTTTGGGGAATCAGCCATAACTTGGTTAATACACCGGCAATCGTCATAAGATATACCATTTTGGTCTTATATCTTCGAGTACTATCATATTATTATATATTTTTAGAAAACATTTCTTTCAAACTGAAGTTAAGGGGCGAGAAAGGAGTGTTTGGGTTCAAATGTGACATTTGACAAAATTTAAATAAGTTTACGCTTTGATTAAATATAGGTATGTCATAAAAATTAAAAATGTATGAAGTCCCGATTCATTATTGGTGTTCCGTTTCAAAATCGGATGTCAAATGGCTTAAATATTCGCCTAAAACCTAAGGAAGAGGACGAAAAAGGACATTCTTGCTTAAAATGAATGTTTGAAACGCTATTTTATCGATAAATTTTGGGGAATCAGCCATAACTTGGTTAATACACCTGCAATCGTCATAAGATATACCATTTTGGTCTTATATCTTCGAGTACTATCATATTATTATATATTTTTAGAAAACATTTCTTTCAAACTGAAGTTAAGGGGCGAGAAAGGAGTGTTTGGGTTCAAATGTGACATTTGACAAAATTTAAATAAGTTTACGCTTTGATTAAATATAGGTATGTCATAAAAATTAAAAATGTATGAAGTCCCGATTCATTATTGGTGTTCCGTTTCAAAATCGGATGTGAAATGGCTTAAATATTCGCTTGAAACCTAAGGAAGAGGACGAAAAAGGACATTCTTGCTTAAAATGAATGTTTGAAACGCTATTTTATCGATAAATTTTGGGGAATCAGCCATAACTTGGTTAATACACCTGCAATCGTCAAAAGATATACCATTTTGGTCTTATATCTTCGAGTACTATCATACTATTATATATTTTTGGAAAACATTTCTTTCAAACTGAAGTTAAGAGGCGAGAAAGGAGTGTTTGGGTCCGAATGTGACATTTGACAAGATTTAAATAAGTTTACGCTTCTATTAAATATAGGTATGTCATAAAAATTAAAAATGGATGAAGTCCCGATTCATTATTGGTGTTCCGTTTCAAAATCGGATCTGAAATGGCTTCAATATTCGCTTTAAACCTAAGGAAGAGGACGAAAAAGGACATTCTTGCTTAAAATGAATGTTTGAAACGCTATTTCATCGATAAATTTTGGGGAATCAGCCATAACTTGGTTAAGACACCTGCAATCGTCAAAAGATATACCATTTTGGTCTTATATCTTCGAGTACTATCATACTATTATATATTTTTAGAAAACATTTATTTCAAACTGAAGTTAAGGGGCGAGAAAGGAGTGTTTGGGTTCAAATGTGACATTTGACAAGATTTAGATAAGTTTAAGCTTTGATTAAATATAGGTATGTCATAAAAATTAAAAATGTATGAAGTCCCGATTCATTATTGGTGTTCCGTTTCAAAATCGGATGTCAAATGGCTTAAATATTCGCCCAAAACCTAAGGAAGAGGACGAAAAAGGACATTCTTGCTTAAAATGAATGTTTGAAACGCTATTTTATCGATAAATTTTGGGGAATCAGCCATAACTTGGTTAATACACCGGCAATCGTCATAAGATATACCATTTTGGTCTTATATCTTCGAGTACTATCATATTATTATATATTTTTAGAAAACATTTCTTTCAAACTGAAGTTAAGGGGCGAGAAAGGAGTGTTTGGGTTCAAATGTGACATTTGACAAAATTTAAATAAGTTTACGCTTTGATTAAATATAGGTATGTCATAAAAATTAAAAATGTATGAAGTCCCGATTCATTATTGGTGTTCCGTTTCAAAATCGGATCTGAAATGGCTTCAATATTCGCTTTAAACCTAAGGAAGAGGACGAAAAAGGACATTCTTGCTTAAAATGAATGTTTGAAACGCTATTTTATCGATAAATTTTGGGGAATCAGCCATAACTTGGTTAAAACACCTGCAATCGTCAAAAGATATACCATTTTGGTCTTATATCTTCGAGTACTATCATATTATTATATATTTTTAGAAAACATTTCTTTCAAACTGAAGTTAAGGGGCGAGAAAGGAGTGTTTGGGTTCAAATGTGACATTTGACAAAATTTAAATAAGTTTACGCTTTGATTAAATATAGGTATGTCATAAAAATTAAAAATGTATGAAGTCCCGATTCATTATTGGTGTTCCGTTTCAAAATCGGATGTGAAATGGCTTAAATATTCGCTTGAAACCTAAGGAAGAGGACGAAAAAGGACATTCTTGCTTAAAATGAATGTTTGAAACGCTATTTTATCGATAAATTTTGGGGAATCAGCCATAACTTGGTTAATACACCTGCAATCGTCAAAAGATATACCATTTTGGTCTTATATCTTCGAGTACTATCATACTATTATATATTTTTGGAAAACATTTCTTTCAAACTGAAGTTAAGAGGCGAGAAAGGAGTGTTTGGGTCCGAATGTGACATTTGACAAGATTTAAATAAGTTTACGCTTCTATTAAATATAGGTATGTCATAAAAATTAAAAATGGATGAAGTCCCGATTCATTATTGGTGTTCCGTTTCAAAATCGGATCTGAAATGGCTTCAATATTCGCTTTAAACCTAAGGAAGAGGACGAAAAAGGACATTCTTGCTTAAAATGAATGTTTGAAACGCTATTTCATCGATAAATTTTGGGGAATCAGCCATAACTTGGTTAAGACACCTGCAATCGTCAAAAGATATACCATTTTGGTCTTATATCTTTGAGTACTATCATACTATTATATACTTTTAGAAAACATTTCTTTCAAACTGAAGTTAAGGGGCGAGAAAGGAGTGTTTGGGTTCAAATGTGACATTTGACAAGATTTAAATAAGTTTACGCTTTGATTAAATATGGGTATGTCATAAAAATTAAAAATGTATGAAGTCCCGATTCAATATTGGTGTTCCGTTTCAAAATCGGATCTGAAATGGCTTAAATATTCGCCTAAAACCTAAGGAAGAGGACGAGAAAGGACATTCTTGCTTAAAATGAATGTTTGAAACGCTATTTTATCGATAAATTTTGGGGAATCAGCCATAACTTGGTTAAAACACCTGCAATCGTCAAAAGATATACCATTTTGGTCTTATATCTTCGAGTACTATCATATTATTATATATTTTTAGAAAACATTTATTTCAAACTGATGTTAAGGGGCGAGAAAGGAGTGTTTGGGTTCAAATGTGACATTTGACAAGATTTAAATAAGTTTACGCTTTGATTAAATATAGGTATGTCATAAAAATTAAAAATGTATGAAGTCCCGATTCAATATTGGTATTCCGTTTCAAAATCGTATGTGAAATGGCTTAAATATTCGCCCAAAACCTAAGGAAGAGGACGAAAAAGGACATTTTTGCTTAAAATGAATGTTTGAAACGCTTTTTATCGATAAATTTAGGGGAATCAGCCATAACTTGGTTAAAACACCTGCAATCGTCAAAAGATATACCATTTTGGTCTTATATCTTCGAGTACTATCATACTATTATATATTTTTGGAAAACATTTATTTCAAACTGAAGTTAAGAGGCGAGAAAGGAGTGTTTGGGTTCGAATGTGACATTTGACAAGATTTAAATAAGTTTACGCTTCTATTAAATATAGGTATGTCATAAAAATTAAAAATGGATGAAGTCCCGATTCATTATTGGTGTTCCGTTTCAAAATCGGATCTGAAATGGCTTCAATATTCGCTTGAAACCTAAGGAAGAGGACGAAAAAGGACATTCTTGCTTAAAATGAATGTTTGAAACGCTATTTCATCGATAAATTTTGGGGAATCAGCCATAACTTGGTTAAGACACCTGCAATCGTCAAAAGATATACCATTTTGGTCTTATATCTTCGAGTACTATCATACTATTATATATTTTTAGAAAACATTTATTTCAAACTGAAGTTAAGGGGCGAGAAAGGAGTGTTTGGGTTCAAATGTGACATTTGACAAGATTTAGATAAGTTTAAGCTTTGATTAAATATAGGTATGTCATAAAAATTAAAAATGTATGAAGTCCCGATTCATTATTGGTGTTCCGTTTCAAAATCGGATGTCAAATGGCTTAAATATTCGCCTAAAACCTAAGGAAGAGGACGAAAAAGGACATTCTTGCTTAAAATGAATGTTTGAAACGCTATTTTATCGATAAATTTTGGGGAATCAGCCATAACTTGGTTAATACACCTGCAATCGTCAAAAGATATACCATTTTGGTCTTATATCTTCGAGTACTATCATATTATTATATAGTTTTAGAAAACATTTCTTTCAAACTGAAGTTAAGGGGCGAGAAAGGAGTGTTTGGGTTCAAATGTGACATTTGACAAAATTTAAATAAGTTTACGCTTTGATTAAATATAGGTATGTCATAAAAATTAAAAATGTATGAAGTCCCGATTCATTATTGGTGTTCCGTTTCAAAATCGGATGTCAAATGGCTTAAATATTCGCCCAAAACCTAAGGAAGAGGACGAAAAAGGACATTCTTGCTTAAAATGAATGTTTGAAACGCTATTTTATCGATAAATTTTGGGGAATCAGCCATAACTTGGTTAATACACCTGCAATCGTCAAAAGATATACCATTTTGGTCTTATATCTTCGAGTACTATCATACTATTATATATTTTCGGAAAATATTTCTTTCAAACTGAAGTTAAGAGGCGAGAAAGGAGTGTTTGGGTCCGAATGTGACATTTGACAAGATTTAAATAAGTTTACGCTTCTATTAAATATAGGTATGTCATAAAAATTAAAAATGGATGAAGTCCCGATTCATTATTGGTGTTCCGTTTCAAAATCGGATCTGAAATGGCTTCAATATTCGCTTTAAACCTAAGGAAGAGGACGAAAAAGGACATTCTTGCTTAAAATGAATGTTTGAAACGCTATTTCATCGATAAATTTTGGGGAATCAGCCATAACTTGGTTAAGACACCTGCAATCGTCAAAAGATATACCATTTTGGTCTTATATCTTCGAGTACTATCATACTATTATATATTTTTAGAAAACATTTATTTCAAACTGAAGTTAAGGGGCGAGAAAGGAGTGTTTGGGTTCAAATGTGACATTTGACAAGATTTAGATAAGTTTAAGCTTCTATTAAATATAGGTATGTCATAAAAATTAAAAATGTATGAAGTCCCGATTCATTATTGGTGTTCCGTTTCAAAATCGGATGTCAAATGGCTTAAATATTCGCCCAAAACCTAAGGAAGAGGACGAAAAAGGACATTCTTGCTTAAAATGAATGTTTGAAACGCTATTTTATCGATAAATTTTGGGGAATCAGCCATAACTTGGTTAATACACCGGCAATCGTCATAAGATATACCATTTTGGTCTTATATCTTCGAGTACTATCATATTATTATATATTTTTAGAAAACATTTCTTTCAAACTGAAGTTAAGGGGCGAGAAAGGAGTGTTTGGGTTCAAATGTGACATTTGACAAAATTTAAATAAGTTTACGCTTTGATTAAATATAGGTATGTCATAAAAATTAAAAATGTATGAAGTCCCGATTCATTATTGGTGTTCCGTTTCAAAATCGGATGTGAAATGGCTTAAATATTCGCTTGAAACCTAAGGAAGAGGACGAAAAAGGACATTCTTGCTTAAAATGAATGTTTGAAACGCTATTTTATCGATAAATTTTGGGGAATCAGCCATAACTTGGTTAATACACCTGCAATCGTCATAAGATATACCATTTTGGTCTTATATCTTCGAGTACTATCATATTATTATATATTTTTAGAAAACATTTCTTTCAAACTGAAGTTAAGGGGCGAGAAAGGAGTGTTTGGGTTCAAATGTGACATTTGACAAGATTTAAATAAGTTTACGCTTTGATTAAATATGGGTATGTCATAAAAATTAAAAATGTATGAAGTCCCGATTCATTATTGGTGTTCCGTTTCAAAATCGGATGTGAAATGGCTAAATATTCGCTTGAAACCTAAGGAAGAGGACGAAAAAGGACATTCTTGCTTAAAATGAATGTTTGAAACGCTATTTTATCGATAAATTTTGGGGAATCAGCCATAACTTGGTTAATACACCTGCAATCATCATAAGATATACCATTTTGGTCTTATATCTTCGAGTACTATCATATTATTATATATTTTTAGAAAACATTTCTTTCAAACTGAAGTTAAGGGGCGAGAAAGGAGTGTTTGGGTTCAAATGTGACATTTGACAAGATTTAAATAAGTTTACGCTTTGATTAAATATAGGTATGTCATAAAAATTAAAAATGTATGAAGTCCCGATTCATTATTGGTGTTCCGTTTCAAAATCGGATGTGAAATGGCTTAAATATTCGCTTAAAACCTAAGGAAGAGGACGAAAAAGGACATACGGATTTGAAAGTGATTTTGGAAATGATTTTGTTTTGACAAATTTTAGGGAATTTGCCATAACTTTGTTAATAATCCTCCGATCATCGAATATTATACCTTCCTGATCTTGTATCTTCGAGTACTTTCAGTTCCAATTAAAATCTGGAAAACCAAAATCTGACCCGATTTTCGCAATTTTTAAAAGGGGTACCATCATGATTTTTTGCGAAAAATGGACCAAATTTTTTTTGTTCTAATTTTTTAAACTTTGAATGCAGATTGAAGGGGAATAAAGTTTTTATTCATAAATGGTATTCCGTTTCGAAATCGGATGCGAAATGACTTATATATTCGCTTGAAACCTAAGGAAGAGGACGAAAAAGGACATTCTTGCTTAAAATGAATGTTTGAAACGCTATTTTATCGATAAATTTTGGGGAATCAGCCATAACTTGGTTAAAACACCTGCAATCGTCAAAAGATATACCATTTTGGTCTTATATCTTCGAGTACTATCATACTATTATATATTTTTGGAAAACATTTATTTCAAACTGAAGTTAAGGGGCGAGAAAGGAGTGTTTGGGTTCAAATGTGACATTTGACAAGATTTAAATAAGTTTACGCTTTGATTAAATATAGGTATGTCAAAAAAATTAAAAATGTATAAATTCCCGATTCATTATTGATGTTCCGTTTCAAAATCGGATGTGAAATGGCTTAAATATTCGCATGAAACCTAAGGAAGAGGACGAAAAAGGACATTCTTGCTTAAAATGAATGTTTGAAACGCTATTTTATCGATAAATTTTGGGGAATCAGCCATAACTTGGTTAAAACACCTGCAATCGTCAAAAGATATACCATTTTGGTCTTATATCTTCGAGTACTATCATACTATTATATATTTTTAGAAAACATTTATTTCAAACTGAAGTTAAGGGGCGAGAAAGGAGTGTTTGGGTTCAAATGTGACATTTGACAAGATTTAAATAAGTTTACGCTTTGATTAAATATAGGTATGTCATAAAAATTAAAAATGTATGAAGTCCCGATTCATTATTGGTGTTCCGTTTCGAAATCGGATGTGAAATGGCTTAAATATTCGCCTAAAACCTAAGAAGGAGAACAAAAAAGGACATTCGGATTTGAAAGTGATTTTGGAAATGATTTTATTTCGACAAATTTAAGGGAATATGCCATAACTTTGTTAATACACCTCCGATCATCGAATATTATACCTTCCTGATCTTGTATCTTTGAGTACTTTCATTTCCAATCAGAACCCGGAAAACTAAAATCTGACCCGATTTTCGCAATTTTTAAAAGGGGTACCATCATGATTTTTTGCGAAACATGGACCAAATTTTTTTTGTTCTAAATTTTTAAAGTTTGAATGCAGATTAAAGGGGAATGAAGTTTTTATTCATAAATGGTATTCCGTTTCGAATTCGGATGTGAAATGGCTTAAATATTCGCTTAAAACCTAAGGAAGAGGACGAAAAAGGACATTCTTGCTTAAAATGAATGTTTGAAACGCTATTTTATCGATAAATTTTGGGGAATCAGCCATAACTTGGTTAATACACCTGCAATCGTCAAAAGATATACCATTTTGGTCTTATATCTTCGAGTACTATCATACTATTATATATTTTTAGAAAACATTTCTTTCAAACTGAAGTTAAGGGGCGAGAAAGGAGTGTTTGTGTTTAAATGTGACATTTGACAAGATTTAAATAAGTTTACGCTTTGATTAAATATAGGTATGTCATAAAAATTAAAAATGTATGAAGTCCCGATTCATTATTGGTGTTCCGTTCCAAAATCGGATGTGAAATTGCTTAAATATTCGCTTGAAACCTAAGGAAGAGGACGAAAAAGGACATTCTTGCTTAAAATGAATGTTTGAAACGCTATTTTATCGATAAATTTTGGGATAAATTTTCAGCCATAACTTGGTTAATACACCTGCAATCGTCAAAAGATATACCATTTTGGTCTTATATCTTCGAGTACTATCATACTATTATATATTTTTAGAAAACATTTCTTTCAAACTGAAGTTAAGGGGCGAGAAAGGAGTGTTTGGGTTTAAATGTGGCATTTGACAAGATTTAAATAAGTTTACGCTTTGATTAAATATAGGTATGTCAAAAAAATTAAAAATGTATGAAGTCCCGATTCATTATTGGTGATCCGTTTCAAAATCGGATCTGAAATGGCTTCAATATTCGCTTGAAACCTAAGGAAACCTCCGATCATCGAATATTATACCTTCCTGATCTTGTATCTTCGAGTACTTTCAGTTCCAATCAAAATCTGGAAAACCAAAATCTGACCCGATTTTCGCAATTTTTAAAAGGGGTACCATCATGATTTTTTGCGAAAAATGGACCAAATTTTTTTTGTTCTAATTTTTTAAACTTTGAATGCAGATTGAAGGGGAATAAAGTTTTTATTCATAAATGGTATTCCGTTTCGAAATCGGATGCGAAACGGAAAAATGTTCCCTAAAAATCTAACGAAATGGACGATAAAAGGACATTCGGGCTTATACGTGATTTCGAAAATGATTTTATTTTGATAAATTTAAAGAATTTAGCCACAACTTGGTTAACTTGGTCAAAACTTTTGGTGGTTCACTTTCTATGTGTCTTCTCATTCAACGTGTTCACTGTGGCATCTTCCGGCATGATGTTGCTGTCCCAAGTTCGCATCATCTATAAGATCATGATAAGATTTAAAAAACTTTCCAAAAATTCACAATCCCGTCATTGATGTACTTAGTTGAGGACCCTGATAGCCTCCGCGCCTGGGTTTCGAAGGGTCAACAGACTTGTAACTCGCCTGATCGCTTCCTGCAAGACCCCATGCCCACTTTGGAGTCGCTCTCCATAGCTGCGATAGTCTTCCTGACCACCTTCTTTTATATATACGATGTGTTAATTGTGCTGCCATCCTTAATGGGTACCTTTGGGCAGACAATCCACGGATTTCTGGGTGCGTGGATCGCATACAACGTCCTGGGAAACTTGTGGGCCTGCAACAAGACCAAGAACTGGGTGGATAGCCTGCCAACAGAGGCGTTGCAACCGCAAAAGGGGGAAGAGCACAAGTGGAGTCCTTGCAAACCGTGCAACTTGTTGATGCCTCCCAGATTGTAGCACTGCAAGATATGCAATCGCTGTATTCTGAAGCGGGATCACCACTGCAACTTCACGGGGTGCTGCATTGGCAACAATAACCATCGTTACTTCATTTGGCTGATGTTCCATATAAGTCTCGGCAGCGGACTGGCCCTAGTGTACAATTCTATTTATTCCTGGAAGCACCGAATTCTCGAAATTATACTCGGTCTTGGCAAGGAGGAGATGCAGCGCAGTTATTTAATATTCGTAATCTACTACATCAACATCCTGGTTTTTGTGGTGCCGGCACTTCCGTTTTTCGAAATAATGCGAAATAATACTGTCTGTTTCCGTAGATCCGATAGAAACTACGACCGTGGATTCTGGAGAAATGTTAATGAGGTTCTGGGTAGTCCTGGGTTCTGGACTGTACTTTCGCCCACAATTAAAAGTCATCTGACCCACAACGGAACTCAATGGCTAACGAAGCAGTATGTGTGAGTCTGTTTGTCGACAAGTATTTTTCGCTGGTTTCATTCGAAATTGATGACCCATAAATTTAGTTGAATTAAAAAGTAAACTTAAACTATTCACAGGTTGCCGTGGTTATTAAAATTTAGTTCAGAACTGGTTTGATTTGGTTTCTGAAGCATAATGTATATAAAATCAATATTATATTTGGGCCAAAATTTAATCCGGCTATCACTAACGTTTCATCGGTGACAGACCGTCTGTCCTGGGAAATTATACACACCCTTTCCTCATGCAATCCAGACAATCGAGTTTTTCGCTCCATTTAATGCCTCAGTCAATGTGCTAATTACCATTGCAAATCGGCGCGGATATAAGGAGGTCGCGTCCCCCTCCCCGTGGAAAAGTTCAGGATGTGGAAGTAGCACGTGCCAGTTTTGTGCGATTGCCATTTGCGATTGCAAATTAAAGCCATGTCTAGGTCCAGGCATTTCGATAGAACTATAAGAAAAAAAGTTGAAGCAAATGTTAAATTAAGAAAAAGGATATCCATTCATTCTCACCAAATTTCAAAGCTAACAAACGAAAGCAAATACTTAAACAATATTATTAAGGATATAGCTCTGTGGGTAGATTTATTGACTCTAGCCCACAAATTTGCATAAAGCACCGCCCACAAAATAAAAATGAAAGAAACGATTTGTGACAGATTTTAGGCCGTGGCAGAATCACCTCAGATCTGTCTATTGCCCGTGACACCTTCTGCCGCAAGTCGAAAACACTTGTCAAGTGTCGGAAAAAGCCAAAAACCGTTTGAAAAATGAAAGTGGCTATAACAGGGATGCGGATAGACCAGGCTAGAAAAAAAGATAGCGCTGAGGAGGGCGGCGGTGGGAGAATTAATGACGGCACATGCCAGTGACAAGCCTCGAAACATGAAATCAAAGTCCATTGGGCGTTGCGCGTTGGGCGTTGGACGTTGGAGGTTGGGTGTTCGGTGCATGAAAAATGTTCGAGGTGCGAAATCTGTTGTGAGGTCTAAACAACATAATTGCCAAATAAAAAAGTCGCCGCCGGCTTAGAGCGGCTGACCATTAATCAAAACTGGTGCTCAGCCGTTCTGAAAAATGAGCGCACTCGGGAAACTCGGGACAGCTGCCTCCGGGTGAAGGCACGAGTCCTCCTCCGGTCTGCTGAGAAATGGCATTGTCAACACTTTTTGGCCAATCGGAAGACGGGGATCCCCTCCGGATTCAGCCAGCGACATTTGTTCCGGCCATGCCTTATTGCGATGGCCATCCGCCATCCGCCCCCCGACGACTGATGGCTGATGATGACCTCCGATACGGGATGCGATTCCTGATTCCTGATTGCAGGGCGTTCAATGTTCAATTGGTCTACTTCCGTTGGCCGAAAGCTGGCCAACTGCTGCCATATTTATGTGCTTTAAAACAGGGACAAGATTTTAGCAAAAGACAATGCAAGACCACAAACTCTTCTCCAATTAACAATCGAATAATCAGGAGCAGACTGGAGGAGCTGTCTCGGTATCTGTTTGAATGAGCCAGGTTCATGGCAAATGATGGCATATCAGGGTGTGGAAGTGAAAATACGAAAAGGGAACATTAACCTGCGGGTTTTAAGGTACAGATGAGCCTTAGGAATTCCCTGACTCAAAAGACAGGCAGAACACTCTGTGAGATGGTTGGTAGTTTCTCAGAAACCGCACCCTGCGATTGTTCAAAGGACAACAGTTGGGGGTGTAGAGGTGCAGCTACACAGGAATGATGGTGCAGATCATAGGGGTCGTTGCAGTCTTAACGATGGAATCAAAACAAGTAAGCTTAGTCATATTCATAAAATAACAAAAACAAGGTGCTTGGGACATAATGTCCCAGAAATTGGAAATAATTGTATAATTGAAGAACCTTCTCAGCACCCAATCCCAGTTCTCATTTACGCATCCCTTTTTGGCAGGATAACAATGGTAAATCGCTGGCGCTGCTTCTGTTTTCTCCAAAGACTTTCCTCTGCCTGCTGCGGCGCCGACCGCTCAGCCACTGCGCTGCCACAGCGCTGTCTGTCCTCTGCTTATCCTTGTGATTTTCCTGTTTTTCTCTGTTTTTCCTCTGCTCTGGAATTGGGATGATGGACAAATGGCATCGCCAAAAGAGCAACTAAGCAGCGACAGTTTTTATGATTTTTCCGTCGCAGCCAGTTGGTCTTTTGTTTGTTTTGCAATTATTTCCCCTGCCGGAGACTGTGTGGACTGCAATGTTAATGTTGCTGTCCCTTTTCGGAAGGTTTCTGTTATTGTAGTGTCCTTTCATTCACCCCTAATGGCTCATCTTCAATTCCAAAGCCTCCAGACTCTGCCTCGATTGTGGCACTTTGTTTTTGAAATTATTCTTTGAAATTTGATACCTTGTTTATATTTTGCAACATTTGCATACATTTCATATGAGTTGCACTTAGACACAAATTTACACCAAAAAACAAGTTCAGATCGCTGTAACCTTTTCTTTTTAGCTTAAAATGTAATTTTCTACCCTTTCTTTCATACAAAGAAGTGACAATGTTTTTCTGTCTTTGGATAATTTTATTTGTTCACCGTTGCTTACCTCGTGTGTGGAAACATCTCCTCCTGTTCCAATTTGATTCTTCCTTTATTTGCATTCATCGGGGTCCTTCCACCCATTTTATTTTCTGGGCACTTTGCACGCCGCCACTTTCCCATTCGCACCTCCCACTCCTTTACACACTCACACATGCACACATTCCGCTTTCTTCCACCACACTTTCTACTTACTCTCCCCTCGCTCGTTTCTTTGCGGTCATTTAACTGATGTTTCTATCTCTTCCAGGACCTTCCATCTTCTTTCCCTTACCATCTACCCCACTCGCTCTATCGCTGGACCTGGCTCTGGCTCTCGCTCTGGCCTTCTCTTATCCTGCTGCCTTTTCCGGCCAGCAAACGGCAAATGCTGAAATCGTGCGAAAAATTAAATAAATGACCATCTCGATTTTCCCATTCCCATTTGGATTGGGTTCGCTTTTATTTCCACCTTATTTATGGCTTTAATGTGCTATAATTTTGCATTGATTTCCATTTACCTTTTAAATTGATGGTTTGGGGATGCTGATTAAAGTTAGCCACTTAAGTAGCCGGCATTTTTTCAAACGTATCAATCAGGTATTTTATTTAGGCTTAACAAAGGTAACCACTCCTATTTTATGTTAAAAAATATTAAGAACACCAATATTAGTACCTTTCTTTAATTTAATTCTATTTTAAGGAAATAATGGAACCACTTTTGATTAAAAAATTACTTTAACGTTTAAAATTGTACCCTGTTTCCGTCAAAGATGATAGATTTTAATTTTAAATTTTGTTGACACTTCAAATGGAAAGACTTTTCTTGGCCAATATTTTTTGTACAGCGTTTCATTACAGCATCGCATCCTTGCATCCATTCGCTTGCATTCTGTAACAAATTGGCCAACGGCGTGGCAGCTTGTTGCCCGAAATTGCCTTTCATAGCGTCAATTCCATCAGCAATTTCCGCGCCAATTAAAAAATTGTTGCAACCGGCCGCTTTTGCTTCTGGCCCTTGGCATTCGCCACTTTTGCATGCCCAGCACGCACTCACGAGGGGGTAGGATGGGTGAATGTGTGGCAGGGGGTGGTGGCTGCGTGCAAGAAGGGGGTGCAAAGTGGCAAGCCGGCCGTGGAATTACGAATGAGGTTCAACTTTCGCTGCTGCTGACACCCACCCACCCCGTCCCTTTATTTTTGTTGTTCATCATAAATAAATACTGTTAATTTTTCAATTGTTCTCCTGGCCGCTTAACGGCCTGCGTGTCCTGCGTGTCCAGCACTGCACCCCCTTGCCTTGACATCCGTGGCACGTGCAACGCCTGGACATAATGGAGGCGCCTCTGGAAAATTGCTCCACTAAAGCGAGGGCTGCAGATTCTGGACCATATGCTGGAGTTAAAATATGATCTGGCCGGAAGTTTTGCGATACGTGATGACAACGATTTACAGACTAGACAGTTTACACTCATCAAATTAATAGATTTTTAAAAAGGTTATTAGAAAATACTTTCATCATTTCACAGGGAATAGACTTGAGGATTTAGAAATATTCTTGATTCAAGTATTGAAAGGAATATTTAAATTTATTCAAAAAAACATCAAGTTCTCTGTGTGACCAATAAGGTTGACAGCTTTCCATCTGACGAAACGTGACAGCTCCTAAGCAGGGAGAGGGGCTAAGGACTCAACCGAGCGAGGGCCAAGGACCGGGTTCTGGCGGACACGCTGTGTCGTCTGGACGACGGCGGCAAAGTTGGAACCGGCGCCGCCACCGGATATCAAACAGTTTGGCTGTTTGCCGGAATCCTTATCCTAATATCCAAATATCGCACACATGGACTCATCCGCCCGAAACAGCTGTCACAGCTTTCGCAGAATGAAAACGGCTCCTCTGTCCTGGCACAGGACTCGATGAGCAAAAGCCATTTTAATTTCACTCGCTCCGCGTCTTGACTTTCTATAAATCTGTCAGCAATGACAAGGCGCATATGTCCCTGCCACACACAGACACCCCAGCCACCATCCCGGGCAATGGGATTCCTAATCGAAGTAAATTGAATCACATAAACGCGCCCATCGGGTCCCAAAAACAATGACTGGAGCAGCGACCGTATCAAGTGTGTCATGTGGGTATGGAAAGTGAAAACTGTCAGAAGGAGCACACAGATCCCAGCGGGACATTAATCTGACTTCGGCTGAAGTGACAGGATCCAATAAAGCAAAGGGAGGGAGATATCCACTTCCCCGAATATTAAACACTTCCGAAACAATTCACAAGCTCAGTTTAGATACAATAAATATTTATTTAATTCTAAAATGCTAAGCTCTTTATAAAAAATGTATACAATTAAAGTAGAAAAGTGAATATTAATATATATTTTGTAATGACATTTTTTCCTTGTTTAAATAATAATCCCTTTGCAGTTTAGGTGAAACCTTTTTGGAACCACGATTTAAATACAAATAAATAAATATGGGTTCAATTACATTGCAATAATAAATTAAGGGGTCTTAATCGAATCCAATCATTGAATTGTAAAACCTGTCCCGGAATTCATACGAAAACCATTTAAATTATTTGATACTCAGTCTGGTAATCCGCAAATGAAAATTAGCTCTAACCAAAAAAAAATTCGATTTGCATATTAAACAAACAAAATTATCAAATAAAATAATCGAATCGCAAACATGTGAACAATTTCTGTGTTTTTTTTTAAGGTATTTAAGGTATTTTGTTTTGTAATTTTGTGGCAATTTCGTGTTTTTACTTTGGCGCACTACAAATTCGGTTTCAGTTTCGGTTTCGCTTGGAGAGGTAATTAATGAGTTGCCGCTGAGCTGCCGCTGGTCCGAGCTTTTTGACCTTTGGCGGAGGTCGTGTCTTGAGCAGAGACGCCCTGACACTGGTATTCGGAAGGCGCCCCCACCAAACACACCCAAACAAATTGTATCTGCTTGCCAGGAGAGCTGGAGAAATTAATTTACGAGGTGAAACTTATTTGCGAAACCCTTTTTGCGCTCTAACGGTCAGGGGGAAGGTAGTGTGCGGCGGGAGTGGCAGGACCCCGGAAGAGTGGGAAGGGGCGGCAGTCCATTGAAGCGTTTAAATTGCTGTCAACAAAAGGCAAACAAATAAATAAAAGCCAACATCCAAAGGCGACGTGGGCGTCGGTGGACGGAAAAGTGACAAAGTGGGCGGACCGCACAACAAATATGTCCACAAATGGTCGACGACGAAGGACATGGAAGTTGGGGAGTTATCCAAGGATATCCAGGAGGAGGGATACAAATTAAGAATAGGGGAGCCCTGGGTAGACCCTCGAGTGACCCAAGCCAAGACGGAACGTGCGCCAAGTGGAATGATTAACACATTGTGAAAAGAGGTTTGGGTTTTGGGGAAGGGTCGGTAAGTGATGCGCTTGCGAGTCAAGGTCCTGGCGGCTTGGGCGTGGCTGAGCTGGTTAAGATAACACGGAAAATATGCAAACCACTAACCGCAGTAGGGAGAAGGTTTAATTATGAGCTTGTCAAAGTGCGGTATGGGAGATTCCCTCGGCATAGACTATGGAAAATCTGAGAGTGGCATCCGAACAGGACACATGGAATGCACTGTACTCCTGGCCGGCCGACGTGGCAGGCACACAAATGGCCAACAAGCAGGGCACGAGGAACGGCTAAAGGACGAATAATTGAAGGTGGAAGGGGTATGTGGCACAGGACAAAAAGTGCGGAGGACGAAAGGCACGTGCCTGCTACTCGAAAAAAGAAATAACAAAGGTTAACCGTATTGGAATTATCCCGATCGGATCTGATATTAGACTTCGTGAAATACTCTTCAGAGTGTATATTTTCGATCAATAAGCCGAAAGTAATTTTGGAAATGTTTCTATTTTAGTTTACAAATGCAATCAAAAGTAGTCTTATTAAGGAAAAAAGGAAAGGGTATTTGAAAAACTCGTCTGTATTTATGAAAATAACAATTCTCATCAAAACAACTTCGCTTGGTATTCCAATGTACCCGTTCAACTTTTGGCAACTCAAATAATATGAACGGAAAAACAGAAAAATGGAAATCAGCACGAAAATGGCAAACATGTGGCAAGGCCAAGCAGGTGGGTTGACTGTGGGCGATGCGTGGGCAAAGCATTTCGGCCAAGGTCCCGGAATCGAGTTAACCGGAGAGGGACTATAAATAGCCAAGCGTCAAGCATGCATGCAAATGGCCCCCGAGAAGAGGACGAGCGCTAAAAACGGATTCCACTCATCAATAATGCATTTCGCATTGGATCGGATACAAGCGCAGATTGAGATACAGATACAAGTGAGTTGAGTGGCAAATGCGGAAGAGGGTGAGGAACAGATGCCTTCGATGGCGAAATGGTAACCGACATTGATATGTCAACTAATCCTCAGTCACTTTCGATTGGGACCTCAGTTCACATCACTTCTCACTTCCCAGCAAACCTGGCATCACCCCGGACCTAGCTTTCTTTTCCGACGGATGCCAGCAGGACATAATCGCTTGTTGATCCTTTATAAATACCAAGCAGGACACCAGCTGCTGCTGAAAGTGACTGACTACTGAGTCGAGTGTCGGGCCAGTGGGTGACATAATCAAATCAATAATTTATGAGTCCACTTCGCTGTAAGCGGATTTACATTGGGCAACACTTGGAGTGGCTCCCTCGGGAGATCAGAAACTTTTTGGGTCCGGATTCCGGAATCAGAAACTGATATCAATTAGGTGGAAAGTGATAAGTTCCTTGGCTGTTTGTTTGCCTATTTGAGCAAACTTTTGACTGTTTTGCGGGAGTTGGACGGCGGACAGAGGGCGGAGGTGCGCACACTCTGTTCGAGTGTGGATGATAATGTCCGCGACTAATGCACGGAAAGTGGCCAGTCAGTACCAGGAAGGGATAACAGGACAACCACTCAGCATGGGGAAAGTCAGGGGAAATAATTGCAAAACAAACACTGGGAATGTGCCAGCTGAAACCGAAAGAATCAAAAAAACTGTCGCTGCTTTCTGGCTCGCCATCCTTGCCGTTTGTCCATCATCCCTGGGCAGAGGAAAATCCAGGGGAAATCCTGGAGGAAAGGCAGAGATGCGACCGAGCAGCAGCAGCGCAGCCAGCGTAAGAAATTCTTGAGGAGGAAAAGCCTCTCTTCACTCGATTGCTTTTGTTAGCCTGCCAAAAGCGATGGAAATTCTAAAGTAGAACGGGGTTAGGATATTGGTATTGCTTATTCCACAAGTACATTATGCATTAAGCACCCTGTTTTGGCCATTATACGATTTGACTAATTTGGCGCCTTTTCAGCGTACTTTTTGTCCCGTTTGAGGAAGAGACACGTTATGATTACAATGACCCCTATGATCCCGACCAGCAGTCCTTTTTTCTGTCAGCCCCAGTTCCAGACCCACTCCCGGTACCAGCTCCAGCCTTGTGATTTTCCCTTATCCTGCCTTCTGACTGTTTGCGTTGTCCTTTGAACAGTCGCACGTTGTTGGCAAATGCTTAGCGGTAAATTTTGTCCTGCACACACAGGAGTCAGGATGAGGATGGGGCCTGAGGGACTGTCAACCAGCCAGCTCCAGCTAGTAGTCCTGACTGCTGCCAGTGGTTGCTATCTCTGCCGGAGGACGCATTCCTCTCGCTCCTCCTTCCACAAGGGAGCCCGCAGTTTAAGGTTCCCTTCACCCGTTACCCGTTTCCAGTCACATTTTCATTTCCACTCCCTGATATGCCAACATTTTCCATGGACCTTGTTGATGGCACATTCAAATATCCACAACAGATGCTGTGACAGGTCCTCCCGGCCTTTCATTCCACCAATCTCTGGGCCCACGACAATGCGGCGTATGATTATTCGACTGCTAATGTGAGGGAAGCTGCTGCTTTTCGGCTGGTTTGTGGCTTGGCCAGACTAGAGCCTTTGTGCCCCCGTGTGGCAGCCACAGCACACAGCTCTGATGCGGCTTACTTTAAAATAAAAATGCTGGCTAAGCACACGTACCAGTTGTTGCCGATTCGTTTCCTCGTTTACTGGTAAGCGGAAGTGGACCAATTGAGTGCGATGCAATCAGAAATCAAAGTGCACCTTTTTTACAGCAATAAAATGAAGACAAAAAATAGCAAGTGGAAAGTGGAAAGGGAATAAAAGGATAAGGGCATACGGGGAAAGGAACAAGGATAACCCTTCAAAGGCTTCCAGAATATAACATTCATTGTTACTAAATCTACTTTAAAATCTGAACTACATGAACATTTTCCAGATTCCCCAAACCCATTCAACTATTATCTATAATCAACTAACATTCACTAAACTGATCTGCCAGACAAAAGAATTCATCATACGCCACGTTAGCCGCAACCCTTTCGCACGGCTGCCGGCGAGGCATGTTACGTATGTGGGGCAGACACCAAATGCATGCCACAAATTCCGCCGGGGGAGGCATGCTAACAGTGAATAATAGGATGTGTGAAACTACTTCAGTTAAATTAAATCTGAATTTAAGACAAATTACTGTGTTAAGGAATATTTTATTTTCTTAGTTTATCAGTTAAGAAGGAAATTCCTTGCCTTTAAAATAAGCTTGATAATTCTGTTTTCTTTATCGAATCATTACTATGCATTGCCATATTTATTTTAGCGATTTATCGCACAAAATATTTTCCTCTGCTTATTGAAATTCAAACAGGATAAACGGAGGCTCCTTTTTGCCTCCTTCATGGCTTGCCGTTACCCTATCCCCTCTGGCGCAACTACAAATAGTTGGGTGACTGGAAAGTAGCAGAAGCGACCAAGTTGCCGTTGGCCAAACCAAATACCAACATATACAACAGCTAACAAATACATATAAAACACGGCACTTGGCCAGAACGGTTACTTCTAATGCTACACAACAAATAAAGTTTTAGATTCCATTTATTGTTAAAATAATTCAAGAGCTTTGACTGTATTTGAAATTTTTGGATTCCATATTATACAAAAGATGTATTTATATCTTTAAAACAATTTAATTCATCCAAATATTGATATATTAAATGATTTTTTTTAATGAAATTGCGATTTTTAGAAACCCCTCAAAGTATGCAACATTTTTTTTATCAAAAAGTATAAAAGCGAGGGAGAGCGTGGAGGAGCGTTGACTTTTAACTTTATTAACCTGCATCGATTTTGTTTATCTTGATGCCAAGAAGGAAGTGCGTCCTTTTAAATACATTTATTTATATTTTTTCTGGTGTACAGACTCCACTGCTTTGGCTGCTGCCCTGCAGCGACCGCAACGCCTCCTGCCGCAACTTTTGATGCCACACTATAAATACAACATTAATTTTTATGCTTTCATATTTAGCAACGCTTCGCTGGGCACTCACACTCGTGCACACACACTCACACCCATGGACTCATACCCTTAAGCAGTCGCACACATAAAGATATGGCCATTGAATGACGTTTATGAGCGATATCGCTAACGCCGACGCTGCGCAACATGCACTGTTAGTTCGTGACAGATAGTTAACAGTGGCTTTACAGCAGCATCCACAATTGTTAGTGCGGAAAATCTCTTGAAATGATTCGCGGTTGCCGCGACTGCGACGCCAACTGAGGCAGCAGCGTCAGCAGAAGGACGAACAGCAACAGCGGCAGCTTCTATTGTCATTTGGCACATGTGAAATTTACCGTTACATCTTGGCCGACGCTTCGTTCATTCATTCGCTGTTTACATCCCGTTTCGAAGACTTTTCCAATTCGAGCGCGACTTTCGATAACAATTTCCGTTTGAAGCTCAATAGTCTATCGGTTTAGTTTCTGTGGAAAATCTTATTTTTCTTAAGCAGAAAGATCGTAAAAATGTATACAAATTATGCAAAATGTTCAGTGTAATATGTAAGAGATAAGAAAATAAAAATGTAAAGGAAATTTTCAAATAAAACAAGAATAAATCTTAAAAAAATAATATCAACTACAACCATAACACTTTTTTAAAAAAGTTACATCATAATCTTGAAAGAAATAATTAAAGAAACTTATTTAAAAGGCCATAATTGCAATTACGTTAAGTGAATAATAATTTAAAGTACTTACAAATATAAAGATACTTTGTAATATAAAAAATGGTCTTATATTCTCAAGAACAGTTCAAACAATCCAACAAGACTTCAGAGTAAATAATTATAGCGAAATGTAGTTCCAATGAAGACCTACCTCAAATGCGTAATAAGGGCGAAACCTGAGATCGGTATCTACAATTCCTCGAAATAACCATAACAGTCCTTGACTCGAAGTCTTTCTGAAATATTATATTATTCACTCGAGTCATGTAATTACCTTTTTGAACCCACCGTCTCATACTTGTCGCTAATTAAATAGTACATTCAAGTTGTGTTCAAGTTGCATTAGCTTTTGTCAAACTTATGATTTATATTTTATAAATTAGTCATACTTTCTTCTTTGTTTAGGAGTATTTTTATTTGATGCTTTATCTATTGGGGATTTTAACCGCAAACTTTAGTTTTGAAAATCCAAAAATAACGATTACACTCAGACTACTTAGCTGCGATCATTATCTGTGCTTGGTATGTCCAAGTATGACCAATTATTAGATTGGCCAACAATGGATGAGCGAGGCCCTTCACGCCTGCCAAAAACACAAAAGGCACTACGGATATATGTAATCTATATACATTCTATATATGTGCGGATTCCTGTACCCACACTCGACACAACTTGAACACACGACTGACTCGGGGCTCTATGGCGATAAAATGCAGTGTCAATTGAAGTGCTTGATTAGGCGATTTGCCACGATTTGCCTGTGATTGCGAATGTCTGCAATTAGAAACGGCGGACCAAGCTCAGGGCGCGGTTTGGTCCTTTACGGGGGTGGACGGGTTGCAACTGTCAGACACAAATATCGCGGGGGTGGTGCTTGAAAAATGATTTACACGCGTAAATCATAAATTATGCCCATTTCAAGTGGAAGCTGCTGCGACAAATGCAGATGCCAATGCAAACCGATGACGATGATGGTGACGGCGATTGTGATGTTTGAACGGCGATTTTGATTGGAATGATGCTAATGCCACGCATTGTTGTTAAGATGAGCTGTTAACGGCTGACGCCTGATTTCGACGATCCGACCCCATTGTTGATCGGCTGCAATTTTTCGTTTCAAGTTTCCGGCTGATTTTTTTTTTTTGACCAGCTCTTATCAGTCAAACAGTCGCTAGTCATCGACGTCAGTCAAATCAATTCAACTCAAATCAAAATCAACTCTACTCAATCCGAACCCATTCCACTTTCCACACTTTGAATGGTAATTCAAATGAGTCCAATATTTCCCTTCCATTGGCCCATGGCGATTTAGTTGGCGTCCGTCTTTGCTGGGCATCGCACCGTGGAAACCTCCGGCTCTGGAAAAAGCACTACACCTATACATATTTTTGTATATTTTAATCGACTTTTTTACACCTGGATATAGTTTCGGGTTGTGTGTGTGTGTTGTGTGTATGCCCATGCAAGACGTCACGTTCATCGTACGATTATCGCGCCATTTCCACGTCCGGTTGTCCGACTCCGTCCGGCTTAATTAAAAAATATCTTTTTTTGCGCACCGATAAAACGCGATCTATTCGCGCTGGTAACGCCAAAAACCCCAAAAGGAAGTCGCACGCCTCAGATACAATACTGGTTCTGGCTGAAAACGATGTTCGAATTTCGTCTTTGTAAGCAATTGCTGATCGTGATTCCTTTGGCGTTGTCCTTTTATCAAGGTTGGTACAGTAGATTATCATTTCTTGTGAATTTAGTTTTTATAATTTTATGTCACGTGGTTTGCACTTCAACTCGTCCCCCCAGCAGGGGAACTACACAGAGTTCTTTGCAAACTTTTCAAAAATATTACGTATACGTAACGTGGGACACTTATGAGGGGCTTTTCAGATCCATACAAAATATTATTTTATTTCAGTTATTTTAAATAATTTATTTTGTATATGCAAATTAGTTGTGTTTTAAAGAAAGATTTGAAGTGTTTGGTAAAAAGTCAAATCCTTTTGATACCAAAGCATGTAAACTTGAATCTCATTTCTTTTAAGAGAGGGAATTGTTTACCGATCAACAGGTTTCCCCGAGAACAAATGAAAAGATGATCTAAAAAGAGTATATTCTGCAGCATCGTGGAGCTGCGAGATAGCCGACTTCTCTTAGCGTTATCTCTTCGACGGGGCCAGGTTGTATTCTTGTCAGTTTATGTTGATAAGGCCACCTTGAGGTGGCGCAAAAACAAACACAAACGCAGAAAAAACCGCTCTCAGCCCCAGGCAGCGATCGGTCGGTCGCTCGAATCAAAATCGTTGCCAATTCGCTTAAATTCGCGAGCCAATTCTCGAAACGAATTTAGTTGAAAAAGGCGCGTTGTACGAACAGGGGCAGCAGCGTTTTTTGCGGCTTATGTTTATAAAATCAACTTACAAACTTTACACAGAAATAGCAAACTGTATGTAATTGAAATAGGCGGAAATTGTAAAATTTAAGGATATAAAAATAGATGCAAAATAAAATCATTGTGCACGTGCTGCCTTGTCGCAGATACCTTGAAAAAAGCGCAAACAATATCGAAACCAAAATAAACTGATAAGGCGGCTTTTATCAGAGCTGAGGAACGCGTGCCAACTGTGAAATATCCACGAAAACAATATTTAATTAATTAGTGTGCGCGATCAGAGGGGCGTGTCGCGCCCTGTTAATTGAAATTCAAATTCAAATACAAATTCTACTTCAACTTTTATAATTGGCAACGTCAACAAAAGTGTTTGGCTTTTACTTTACGCTTATATTTGTGCGTTTCTCGTTTCGTTGTTTTCGTATTTATTGTTCGATATTTTTGATACATTTTTCATTCGTGGATTTTCGGCTTTTCGGTGTTTCGGTTTTTCGATTTTTTGTTTTTTTGTTTTTTTTTTTTTTTTGGCAACATCTCGTTTTTCGGCCGTGTTTTTGCTGTGTCGCACGATTTTAACCAGTTTGTTCAGCCACCGCATCGGCCATCTCGAGAAATGCGAAGAGAGAGCACCGGCCAAGTATCGAGAAAGAGAATTAGCCAGATCGTCTGTTATTTGTATTATTTTTTTTGGCAAGCGATTTATCAATGCTTTCTGCGGAGATTCTCGATTCTTGAGTTTATTTTTACGTTCTGGCCATTTCTCTGATTAGATAATCTCAGGCAAAGATCTCACGCTTCCTGCTTAGATAATCTTATGTCCACCACGGCCATGCCACGACATACCCTTAAACCCGCCTATCTCTTCGTATCCCCCAAATAGTGAAATAACTCTGAAAGATCAATGCAAAAAGTGCTTAAACAAATAGACTAAGAAAAGCCTAGACAAGTGAAGAGCAAAACGACTGAAAAGCAAAATAACATACCATGGCCATAGTGTCACGCTCTATGAGCACTGCAAGTGATATCAGAATCTCAACGACAGTTAATAAGGCTTCAACGTCAACAACGTCAACTGCCACATTCAACAATCTCAACAACAACCACTGCCACAGCCACAGATACAACAACGAGATCAGCAAGCGGCGGCCGGAACAGCTGTTCAGTCGCGCCTGCGCCGGCTTCAATCTGTTGCTGCTGACACTGATGCTCGGCTTTGGCAAGTGCTGCACAGCCACGCCCACGCCCACGCCACCCACTATTGCCACTACAGTTAGCCAACAACCGCTGGAGGAGGGCGGCTCACTGAGCAGGCTGCTCGATGGCAAGGCCTTCATCAACATGGGCTTCAAGTTTCTGAACGTATCCGGAAAGATTGGCACACCACTCGGCATAGGTGAGATCCCTCAAATATTTGGCAAAGTTGATCCCAAATCGTAGACAATACCCCTCTTATATTTAAATTTTTATATCAAATGTATTCACTCTCAATGTACTCTAGACTGTGGACATGCAGATTTGATTTCAAAAATTTAACCAGGTATCCAAGTCGCTAATTTATTCCACTATTTCTTTAATGAAAGTGCAGCTGGCTTAAATTTAAATTCAAACAAAGCCAATGGGGTCTGCTAAATGCATGCAAAATATGTAAAAAAAAAGTAATTTGAATATTTAAATTTTGAAAAGGGTCGCTATCAATACTTTTAAAGTTAAAAGATTAAAAATATTCAACACTATTAATACATTTTAAATAAAAAGAGGAACAAAAATCAACTTCACAGAGTTAAAACTTATTTCAGTTAAAAGATACAAAAACAAACTCAGAGATACAGATACAAGATTGCAAAGGCACCGGCCGGTGATCTGCCACTTGTTGCACTCTAACCGTGGTACCAGAGTAGATAAAAAACAGAAGAAAATCGCTTAATCTATACCATATATTTCCGTATTGATATCCGCTTAGGGGTTTGTCGAATCTTTATCTTATTTCGGTCATTTGATAACCAAAAGACACTCGTCGCCTGACTGTGACGTAGTTGGCGCGGGCCATTCCAATCATAAATCTAACTTTAAATCTAGGCACCTGTTCTGGCCAAAGGGATTTGCGCATGACTAGTCCTGAACTGGAGGATTATCTTATCGTTCGATTGATAATTATACGATTTGTTTTTATGCATTTTTTTAAGGCCCTGCCAATTCGCAATTCCGCGTCGAGTGGCACTACCAAGGTTGGTCAGACAATAGAAACTTCCCAGTATAAATCAAAAATTGAATATAAAGATAGGAAAATGATTTCAGAAATGCGAGCTGGAAGCCCTTCAAAAGTTCTTCACTTAGAAAATCATTATGATTACGAAGAAATATAATTCTGATACCTTAGAAGAAAATGTTTCTAAAGGCATGTTTATTTTTAGAATTTAAAAAATAGCCCAGAGACACTTCTATTAATGGATAAAAAATAAACAAATTACTTGCATTTTGTACTTTGCCCTTGAGTCTATTGGACTTTGCTCGAAATAAATGAAATTGTTGACACAAACAATGATCCTCCCGCACAAAAAACACGGCGCATTTCTGAGATGCTTTACCACAAATTGACGTAGTCCAGAGAAATGTCGCCGATTGGGTTAAAATTAAACATATTTTCGAGCTATTCGCGGGTATGTTGGGAATACATATATTATATATATAGACCCAGTCGAGCCCCTATTTCTCTGCCCATTTGCGATGTAAAGTCTGGCATTACAAGTCATTACCTCTCTGGCGTCTTGAGTTCTCTTTGTTGATTTATTGCTGATTCGATTTGATTTTCCTGAGAGATACTGTCAGATAAACGAACATATGCCAGAAGCGATATATAAACGATATTTTTTTACTTATACCTGGTCTATGCAATGCGGCAAGGTCGCCGAAGAGAGAAAACACACAGAACTTGATTTAATTTTTATTGTGCGGCCCATTTGAGTTTTCGTGCCATTTCGTTTGCTATTTCATTTAAGATTTTAATTTATTCGCTGTGCCAACAGATTTCTCTAGCATATAGTAAACTAGTTTGTGCCAGTATCCGCAAAAAGAAAAAAAAACAAAAAAACGAACAATTGATAGTGGGCGGGTTCGTCTTACACAAATTGTTCGATGTTGATGCAGTTTAATTGTTTTGTTTGTTTGTTTACAGTAAACATGTTTTGATTGATTCAATTCTGGGTAAATTGCTGATGCATCATACGATGTACGATGCCCAAATCAACGGTATCACGTGTTATGTCATATGTCGATTATAAAAATGAATTATCAGTTCTAATCCATTAACCTTCGACTCGACGTAATCGCCGGGCAGTGCTTATCAATACTGGCATTCACATGTGAATTAACATCAATTTGCTGAATTGCAATCTCTTGCCTGATTGAATCATTTTCCCACCAGACATTCTTATCGATCCCCCTACCTATGCTCGTTTCTCGCACAATTATGATTGATTAATTGTTTGCCCAATTTATTATGACCCTCAGACAATACAATTAGTTTTTATATATTTTAGAAGTAGAAAAAGTCAAAAACATCGCATGAAGATTTTATTGGGTTAAGCCAACCGGATTTTGTGTGGACTTGTTTTCGCCTTTGCTATTATCAAAATCATTAGATATGCTAAGCAGTTTTATTTTCAATATTCCGATATTTGTTTATATTTATTTATTCATGGTCTGCCACAAAGTCTGAGGCTTTCAACTGGCAGACGGTGTTGAACTGGTTCTATGGCCTGATGGCCTGCTGTGGGTTGTGGGGTGTGTCCAGGTTATCACGGAAAGCCTAATCGATAATTATATTCAACTAGTTTAATTAAGTTAATCTCAGTTTTGATAAGTACCCACCTCAATTTAGAGGGGACTATGAGCAAATGGAATTAATAATAATCAATTTTAAATTCAACTTTTATCCATTTATCCGCGTATCCATGAGGCAAAGAAACCCATTTATGTCGTCACCCAGCATGACGTCACTCGAATGGCAAAAATCCACACGGACTTATCTTGTATCTGTCCCGCATATACATGCATGCATTTGGCTGAATTATAATTCGACATTTTGTCGACTGTCATCATACATAATTGAAAACAATTCTCGGGCAGCCAGGACAGACGGGTAGACGGGCAGACGGGCAGCCGGGCAGCCAGGACAGCCTGCATGGCGACACCAGCGCGCACAAAATCGAATTGATTTGACCTTATTGATTGACGGCCACAATCGGAGATGGCCCTTTGTTTATTTTGCCACACGCACTCGATGTCGCAGCGAACTCCAATTACGGCAATTAACAAGTTGATGCATATGCGAGTGGGAAAATATTGGGATATTGAATATATGTATTCAAGCTCCTCCTGATGGATCGAGGGTTCGACCCGCTGTGGGGTCGTGTGAATGGGTCAAGCGTCCGGCTGTCAGCGGCAGTCCGCCTGCCTGGAGGACCCTTTTCAAAATCGGTTCCACTTCAGGATTCTCCCTGCTATACTGTTTGCTGAATGGCAATCTATTACATTCATTTTTTTTATTTCCTTTGTGAAGGCCTGTCACATTTTCTATTAGGTCCCTAAGACTGTTGACATTCTTAGCAGGACATCCTGCTGCTGGCTGTGTGATGGCTTGTTTTGTTTCAAATATGTTTATTGCACAATTTCGAGGTCAATGCGGAGGATATGGAACACAAAAAAAGTAGGGGAGTAAGGGAGGAGGCCAAAAAGTTTGTGATCCATTTTGTTGGGGGCTTTTCTGTTGATTAAAAGCCCCATTCAGCCGCTCATGCCTCTTGTTTATCGTTTAGTATGCAAATTACTTGTCCCACTCTCCCACTCCCACGCCCACTCACACTCACACATATGTATGCAAGGAGCCAGATTCGAGATTCGAGGATATGTAGATGTGTATACAGACAGCATGGCCTGGTGATTGTTTTAGAAGTTTTTTAGCCCTAATCAATTTGAGCTTTTGTTATTTTTCCTTTAATGAGAAAACTTTCTGGGAGCGAGTGGCCCCAAGCCCTTAAGTCGGTAACTCGGAGTCGTTATAATTAGCTTTAAACATTTGTTTGCCCATCTACATCCCGTATCCCGGCTCTGTTTGTATTCCAGGACAATCTCTGGAGGCCAAGTGCGGTGAGAAGCAGTTCCAATGCCGGAGCGGCGCTTGCATTCCCATTCGGTTTGTCTGCGACGGCGACGCCGATTGCAAGGATCACAGCGATGAGCAGATCAACGAGTGCAAATTTTTAGGTAAGACACACTTTTATACTTTGGCTAATTATCCCTAAAATTAATTATGTTTTAGTTCCTTTTTTTTTACTAAAATACTAATTGAGTCCAATTATTAATCAATTATTAAGCATTTGAAACATTCCCTACTCTCCTTTTCCCTCTATGTATATCCTTTTATTTTGGAAATTTATTATTTGATTGGATTTTTTGTTGAAGGACAAACGAATTGATGTTTGTTTTTTTTATTATCCAACTATTTTATTTACAAATCGTTTTTGTTATTTACTATAATTACCATAAATAAATTAGATTCAGTTCATAAAATCCAATGTCTGTCAATAAGTAAATTATTATTTATTGTTTGTGATTTTTTATGATATTAACATAAAAAACGAATCAAAAAATGATTACAACAAAATATAAATTAAGTTATGAAGTCCAGCTTACAATTTACAAAAAAGTGAAGCATACTTGCCGGCAGCCGCTGGAATAGAACCGCAACAGTAGCGTCCGGCTTATGAGGCATGGTGGTCACTTTGAGAGGCATTCATTGGTTTTCCTTTTGTTTGAAAAGCAAACCTGAAACTGAAATCGAAAACCGAAACCGAAACTAGTTTGCAACATTTACGCATCGCAATTGTCGCTGACTGCTGACCAAAAACTGTGCCATGGCAGTTCCCTTGCCGCCCCTATCATTGAATCTCCCAGCCCGGCCTGGCTCGGCGAGCCCGCTCCAAATTGCAACGCATTTAGCTGAGCCGACTGCAACATGCCCCCGATGTTGCATCAGCAATTCAATGCGCTTTTTTCTGTTTTTCTGCCGCTTTATCATTTGCGTCGCACGAGACTTCTGCGACTTACGCGGTCCACTCGTACTCGTTAAAAAGGAAACCATGTGAGGTCGTCTGCTTTGGCATTATCACACAGCAAGTGCCAGACACCAAACAGAAACCGAACAATCGAGTGCATCCCTTTTTTGGGTTTCTTGCGGCTCGTATCGCAATTTGGTTTATGTAACCCAGAGCTGAAGGAATTAATTGCAGTTGAAGTGAAATTGATAATGAGGCATGATGGGAGCATAAAAGAAGAGTTAATGGTACTTGAACTTGGGGGAATTTTATAATGGGGCTGGGATTTGTACAAGATAGCTTGAAAATTGTCTCAACTCAATTCTAATAATGAAAATAGCGAATTTATCTGACAAATAAAGGGGATTCGGGTTTAGATTTTGTCTCACAGTTATCCTTTCTGCACTCAGGACTTTAGAACTCACTAAAAACTGCAAATACTCACAATACTCTCCACTCATCGAAAAAACACTCGACTCGTGAAAATCCATCTCAAGCAGAGTCGGGTTTTTGCACTCGACTCGCTTTTTGGCTCTGGGGCGAGCTTTCAGCCGAGTCTCTCGGCTGCTGTGGAGGCTGCAAACGACTTTGGGCGGAATTGTTTTTAAGGATAGCCGCTCTGAAGCCAGAGACTCAGAAACACGCGAAACTCTCAAGCAATCGGACCACCACGAGCCACCAGTTAGCGCGTCGAGTGTGAAAGGACTGCCATCCACTTAAAAGGAATTTACATATAGACGGGGAAAGCCCCCAAACTCGAGCAAAAAAAGGAAAAAAAAAAACAAAACCCGAAACGAAACCGAAAACGAAAGAAACGTGCAAAATGTAAGCCAGTAAAAGTGTGCCACAAAAAGTGTTTCCGTGTGTCCTGAAACCTTATAAATCCTGCAAAGAATAAACAAATCTTAAAGACTAATCAGACTGCGAGCAGCCAGCCATTGCCAAGACTTGCCTAATCTTTGACAAACCGCCAACAGCAGCAGGACATGAAAGTTCTGAGGGCCACGTGGCCAAGGATACTTTGAGGAAGTGCCTCTTCGCCCTCCGTCCTTCTGTCGGGGCCCTTTGCCCAGCTATTCTTAAAGTCAATCGGAGACGTTTGATGGGGTTGACTTCCACCCCCAGGAGCAATCTGGCCATTTATCATTTAGTGGAACATTAAATGAGTTTCCGCAATTTCCCGAGGCACCTCCCACTTCCGCGCTGACCCCAGAAATGGAGTATTATGTTTACAATTTATACGTATATTCTGTCTGTCCGCCGTCGTCCACTGCCGTCATAATGAACTTGAAAATGTCCTGGCCCTGTCCTGGTCCCGAGGGCAGTTGTTGTTTGCGGAAATTATGCAATCAATTTGTGCAAGTTGGCTGAACTCCTCGAATATGTCACTTGAACGCTCCGACATTGATGGCATTGATGTCTTTGTGATGGAAATTGTGCGGTGTTTGTGTCATTTATAATTCATAAACCAGAACTTTGACCCGACTGAAATATTCATCACTTAATCTTCTTAAACTACTTCAAGAAAACGTGAACGCCGCGGCATTATTCGCTGTCATCGCCACAAAATGGGTCGCATTTGGTCTCTACTGTTTGTGACCAGCCTCCTCCATACCCAGAGCCACAGTTTTCGGGCTCTGGCCATAAACGGTATGAAAAACAGCTTTTTGGGGCTTACCTTCTCTTTAATATATATTTAATCGAGTAAAGTGTTTTAAAGATTAAGCAAATATTTAGTTGGATTCCTACACTTTTTATTTCTTATTTTCGAATATATATAATTCATGATAAAAAAACCTTTTCCGATAAATAATGAAACGGATCTGAAACTCTAAACTTTATTCTGGACTTTTACACAAGTCCCAAGAGCCTGATGTCCTGACGTTTACTCTGTCACCTGTTTAGCTAGCGAACTCGAAGGAATCTTGGGAAAGTTTTAGGTTCTTTTTACGACTTTAAAATGCGGTAGTATCATAGCCCTTTTATCAGTCCTTGGGGGGGGTTACAAGGTAAACTCGAAACACGGCGAAACATTCGGTTGAACTAGTCGGAGTTGCGGAAACTTTTAACTATTATCAGGTCGGAAAGTTTTCAACACCTTTTAACTTAAATTAAACATGCCAAAATCCCAATCATCTGGATTTACAAAAATCCAGACGCCCCCCTACGCCGACTCTTTAGCCTTTCCGTTTCGGGCTTTCCGTTTTCCGGGTTACCGAGTTTCCGGTTTTCCGCCCGGAGTCTTTATCCAGCCTCTGCCTGTGCCAGCGATGGCTTGTATGCAACAGAATATTTTTGCCAGCGCCGCTTAACATTTGCATACAAATTGGCAGGAGGCATGCAACGAGCGAGATAGCAAGCGTGCCGGGACGGAGACATGCACGGAAACAACTGCTGCCAAAGGCCAAAGTTTTTTAATCAACTGAAAAGCCGTTTAAACTAAGTTAAAAAAATAAATTATGCTGCAAAATACTGCATGACAGCGGAACTTTTATCATTTTTTTCATGTTTATTATTTTTATTTTTTAATTTTTTCGGGACAGCATAAACGCAATCAATAAAAGTTTCCCCTTTGTCGTGACATGATGCAAAAACTGGTGTAATTTGATTGTTAATTGGGGAACGAGGCGACATCAAATTTTAACAAGTGTCCAGCGATGGAAATTTCCCATTTGTCCTTTGGGCGCCATAGCCCCAAATAATGTCACATATTAGCAAAAACGGAACACAAACAGGGAAAAAGTAACATAAAATCGAATCGACAATAATTGTACAAATGTAGGGCCGGGCCTGAAAATGGTATTTGCACCACCCACCGATTTTTTACGTATATAATTTTTTTGCCTGCCCGGGTCACATATGTAGCCAATTTTTTATTGTTCATTGAATTTGTATTTATATTTGCCTTTTTGTTTTTCCTCTCTCATTTTTTTTTTTTTTGCTGGCAAATATTGGCCCACATCAAAGTTTTGTTGGGTGCAAGTTTCTCCTACGCACACATTTTTTGTTCATGCCACATTTCATTGCCGTCCACAAAAAGTTTAGAAAAGTAATCATATAAAATGTTATTGATATGGCAGGCACTGGGCCCCGGCCCCGGCCCCGGCCCGACAAGCATAAAAATTGATTAAAAATTTTAGAGTATTGGCATTTTCCTTGGCCGCGTCAAAGATTTGCATAATCAACAGCAATTTGTTCTGGCCACAGGCCATGTTCCGATCATTTACACCGAAATACCTCGAATTCTATTTTATGAAGGTCTTCAAAATTGCTGCAAACTGCCCCAAAGAATGTGTCAAAGTTGTGCCTAGTCAGGCATTAAAATTCCCACTTTAGTGTAATTGCCGCGACTGCCTCGAAAAGTATGCTACAGAAATTTTGGCGACCATCTGCCTTTAAAGGACGAACAAATAATTTCACAGCAACAAGTCAGCGGCGGATCCAAACAAATGACTAATCCTATTACAAACCAAAACCATATCTATATATACGCGGAACGCTTTGGGAACAAAAAATGACACATTTTTCGTGCCCCTTGAAGTGGCATTGAAAAACCATTGCAACGTTACGTTCCTTTTTGTTTGTTTATGGTGTATTTTCCCTGCTCAGCACGTGCTCAAGTGCGTGTAAATAACTATGTATATATATATATATATGTGTGTGTGTGGGTACAGTTAGGCGGGTGGGTGTGGCCGCAAACACACACACACACGCAGACATTCATAAAGCCGAGCATATTGCCAAGTGCCCCCAGTTTCCTTTGGTATTTGTTTGGCTTTTGTTTTTGATACGGGTCGCTGGCAGAGTTCAAAAGCCATTCCGAGGGGTGTACTATAATATAATATATACTCGTATACTCGTACTCGTATATTGTAGAACCTCTACTGCCGCACAATTTAACTTGAATTTTGTTGCTCTTTGCAGAGGCCACTTGCGCCACGGATCAGTTCCGCTGCACCAACGGCAACTGCATCCCCAACAAATGGCGCTGCGATCAGGAAAGGGACTGTGCCGATGGCTCCGATGAGTCCAAGGACTTGTGCAGTAAGTAAATACAATAAAACCAGACACTTTATAGCTTCAAAGGATATATAAAGAGATAAGACATAAGGTTACCAGTAGAGACTTTAAAACCATCTTACGTTTCCCTTGTTTAGTGGATGCCTGTCCCAACAATGAGTTCAAATGCCACGCGGTCGATCAGTGCATTCCTCGCAGCTGGCTCTGTGATGGCAGCCCCGACTGCCGCGACAAATCCGATGAGGCCCACTGCAGTAAGCGAATCAGAATCAAAATCAAAATCAAAATTTACATCAAAATCAACAGCAACATCTATGCATTCCAAAAAGCTCTCCAGCACCGAAGCACTTGCCGTGTAATCGCTTTTGCTAACCAACTTGCCGCATAACTCATACGCACCCTTAATGGAGTGGCCCTTGCATAATTTTCGCAACAATTTCCCCTCCCACAAATCCTCCCTACTTGTGCTTAGAAGTTTAATCAAGTCATTGAGAGCGAGAGTCGCTTGTGTTTGTTGCAGCGTTGTGGGTGGCTGGGTGCCTTGTGTGCATGTTTATGATTGTGTTTTCAAACAACCAAGTGTTTGTGTGTGCGAAAGCATTGTGTTCTCATTCATGGCGGTCCTTGACAACAAGTATACGACGCGTTGTCGGTGTCGCCTGGCAACGTATCGCGAAATTCGCTTAATCCCGCTGATTCTACAATATTCTCTGCAAACCACAGGTTTACTTCGCAAACGGAAACCAAAAAACTTTAATTTCCCAAAAATATTAACATAAATTATGCATTTAAAATCGTTGAAGCTATGGATTAGAAATTAGATTGAGTGGTTAGGAAATTTAAGTCCGACTGAAGCCTTTCTTTTAAGGATATTCGATTCTATTCAAGGGTGTAGCCTTAGGAGTGCAGCCATAAATGTATCTGATGGCAGGGAAAATCTTGTGTATTAAATGAAATTTTCGTTGTCAACTTGATACCTTAATGTTCCTCGTGTCTCCCTTTCATATTTCTCTTGAAATGCACATCAACTTTGATAGAGGCCCGTACCTGTTCACCGGATGAATACGCCTGCAAAAGTGGCGAAGGACAATGTGTTCCTTTGGCCTGGATGTGCGACCAGAGCAAGGACTGCAGCGACGGCTCCGATGAGCACAACTGCAGTAAGGACTTTCTGTCAATCAATTGCAACTTTTAATTAGACAACAGTTTTTTGAATATTTATGAGTTTTTTTCATATTACTTTTTTTTTCTTAGACTTCATAATATATTTTCTTTTGCATTCAAAAGCTATAAGTATTTTTTTTGAGCTTAAACCTTAACCTTTCTCCCGACTGGGTTCCTTTGATCTTTTGCAAATAAGGTTTGCTTTTGTTTCCGTTGAGTTGTGGGAAATTGGTTTCAGTTTAGTTAAGAATCCTGTTATTTGGTTTTAATTTGTACCCAAGTTCCAAGCTCATCCTTTCAAATTCATTGATAATCATTTGTTTCCATTGAGCAACCGCATTACATTTGGCTTTTCATTTCCAGTTTGCTTTCAATTTGTGGCAAACATTCCGACTGCTTCTATTTAAATGGGAATCAATTCTTTATTAAAAACTGGACTGGGAAATTATATTAAAGACTACATCAGTTTACATGTTAAGAGCTTAAAAAAAACATTTATCTTTCGATTCCATTTATTTACAATTGCATTTAAATAACTTCCAAAAACACATGTTTTCCATTTAAACTTTTAAGCTTTTATGGATTATTTTTTTCACACGGAAAGTTAACTTACTTTACAACTAACAACTCCATCCAAGTTAATTTGCTTTTGGTTCATTTTGGTTCATTTTTGTAAACTCCCATTCTGTGGCGAACAGTCCCTGAATATTTTCGATAAATTCCCAGACCAGACCTGTCGCTCCGACGAGTTCACCTGCGGCAACGGCCGCTGCATCCAGAAGCGGTGGGTGTGCGATCACGACGACGACTGCGGCGACGGCTCCGACGAGCGGGAGTGCCCGGTGGTACCCTGCGACTCCGTGGCGGAGCACACCTGCACCAATGGAGCCTGCATCGCCAAGCGGTGGGTGTGCGACGGCGATCCGGACTGTTCCGATGCCTCCGATGAGCGGGTGAGTTGAATAATGCCCGCCATAAATTTCCATTTTGAAGGAGCCAAAAAAAAAGGTTGGCTTTGCTGCCCCAAGCCGGGCATTCTTTAGATTTTTCTGTTTCTCATTTTTTTCGGGCGTGTTTGGTTTAAGCCACGTAAATTATGACCAAGTTGGGCATAACTCAGCGCCCTGCCAGCTTTGGCAGCTTTTGTTGTCAACGCACGGCACGCATAAAATTGCATTTTTGCATGCTTAGAGGGGCTGCATAATTTCCACTGTTCCCCAAGGGCAAACTTTTCCCACAGAGAGCAAGAAACTTTGTCCGGCTTCTCAGCCTAACCCTCTTTTGGGACTTCACACAATTACGAATTTGGGTGAATAACTTTTAGTTTGACTTTTAGTTTAATTTTTAAAGCGTCCATATGGGATGACCCTTTTGCATTTAAGTAAATCATTAAACTAGACTTTCCTTAAAAACTATATTCCTTAGTCCTGTGCGAACGTAACCAAGACAACCACGCCCTGTTTGCCACACGAGTATCAGTGCAAGGACAGAATCACCTGCCTGCACCACAGCTGGCTTTGTGACGGAGATCGCGACTGCCCGGACGGCGATGATGAGCACACGGCCAATTGCAAAAATGTCACCTGTCGGGCGGACCAGTTCCAGTGCGGCGATCGCAGCTGCATTCCAGGACATCTCACCTGCAACGGCGACAAGGACTGCGCGGATGGCAGCGACGAAAAGGACTGTGGCCTAAGTTTCAGCCTGGGCTCCGCCAAAGGAGTCTGCAACTCTACCACGGAATTCGACTGCGGCGGAGGCCAGTGCATCCCCCTTTCAAAGGTGTGCGACAAGCGGAAGGACTGTCCGGACGGCGAGGACGAGCCTGCCGGAAAGTGTGCCGTGAACGAGTGCTCCTCCAAAAACGGAGGCTGCATGCACAAGTGCGTAGACCTGGCGGTGGGTCATCATTGCGAGTGCCACGAAGGCTACAAGTTATCCTCTGACAAGCGCAACTGCCAGGACATTGACGAGTGCGAAACACCAGGAAAATGCTCACAGGTTTGCGTCAACGAAATCGGAGGATACAAATGCGAGTGTGAGGCGGGCTACATGCGAGATCCCCGAAATCATACTAGATGCAAGGCCAGCGAAGGACATGCCTCCCTGCTCTTGGCTCGGCGTCACGATATTCGAAAGATCGCCCTGGACCACATGGAGATGACGTCGATTGTGAACAGCACCAAGGCGGCCACAGCTCTGGACTTTGTCTTCCGCACGGGCATGATCTTCTGGAGCGACGTGACCACCCAGAGTATCTACAAGGCACCCATTGACGAAGGCAACGAGAAGACAGTGGTGTTGAAACAGAGCTCGGTGACCTCGGACGGACTGGCCGTGGACTGGATCTACAACCACGTCTACTACACGGACACCCACAAGTGCACCATCGAGCTGACCAACTTCGAGGGAAGCATGGGCAAAGTGCTCATCCAAGACGCTCTGGACATTCCGCGCTCTATCGCCCTGGACCCCATCGAAGGCTGGATGTACTGGTCCGACTGGGGCGCCTCCCCCCGCATCGAGAGGGCCGGCATGGACGGCTCCCACCGCACCACTATCATCAGCTACGACGTCAAGTGGCCGAATGGCATCACCCTGGACCTGGTGATGAAGCGGCTCTACTGGGTGGACGGCAAGCTGAACATCATCTCGTCGGCCAACTATGACGGCACCCAGCGGCGCCAGGTGCTCTACTCCAGCGAATACCTGCGACACCCCTTTTCCATCACCACGTTCGAGGACCACGTCTACTGGACCGACTGGGACAAGCAGGCCGTCTTCAAGGCCAACAAGTTCACGGGGGAGGACGTGGAAGCCGTAACAGCGGTTCATATGGTAAGTTCACATCTTTACTTATGTTTTTATTTAATGAATTCTAGCTTTTTAAATATTATCCGGGTAAGACCACGACTTAAAATAGGTAACGGGTGGTATACGTAATATATATTATAAAATATACATATATATTTCAAAGTGATTCCCAAAAAAATCTTCGCTTTGGGCGGTTTGTGCTTCCAAAGCACTTTTTCATTTTCCATTGTCCTCTTCCACGTCCACGTCCTAGTCCTCGGCCGCATCCTTGCCCTCGCCCTCGCACACGTTCATGGCCAATAAAGATTACGAATCGGATTCTTTCTGGTCTCGGTTCCCACATCGCCAGCGGCGTGGTCTTTATAAAAGGATCCGGACGGGAAAGGAGGCGGCTTCGCGAGGCAAACGGGATTCGATCCCGGTCCGGTTGCCTCGCGAAGCCGCCTCCGTCCGGATCCCGGACCGGGATCGAATCCCGAATCCACAACAGAATGCTGATCGGAATCCGAAACCGATTAGGATTCTTAATTGGCCATGAACGATGGCAAAGGCGAGGACGCGGCCGAGGACGAGGACGTGGACGTAGACCAGGACAAGTCTGTCAACGGCGCCAAAACAGAAATCGCGTAAAAGCTTCGCAAAGGTTATTTTAAAAAAAATAATAAATATTAAAAAAAATATTAAAAAATATAGTGCCCTCCTCCTCGATTCTCATTCATTGCACTTAACAAAACGTAAAATTTAATTCTAAAATGTTTAATAACAGCGCACTTAACAGAATTTAACTTTAATTTCTATGTTAACTTCAATTTTAATGTTAAATAACAGTGCCCTCCTCCTCGATTCTCATTCGTTGCACTTAACAAAACTTACCATTTAATTCTAAACTGTTAAATAACAGCGCACTGAACAGAATTTGACTTTAATTCTAATGTTAACTTTAATTCTAATGTTAACTTTAATTCTAAGGTTAAATAACAGTGCCCTCCTCCTCGATTCTCATTCATTGCACTTAACAAAAATTACCATTTAATTCGAAACTGTTAAATAACAGCGCACTTAACAGAATTTAACTGTAATTTCTATGTTAACTTCAATTTTAATGTTAAATAACAGTGTCCTCCTCCTCGATTCTCAATCATTGCACTTTACAAAACGTAAAATTTAATTCTAAAAAGTTAAATAACAGCGCACTTAACAGAATTTAACTTTAATTCTAAGGTCGATAGAGAATCGATATAGAAATCTTTTAAGATATTAGGATGAGAATCGGATGAGAATTGTCCATGATATAGCCTTCGTTTTGTGCCATATGGGCTTTTCAGGGATTTCTGAATTTTTCCTGGGAGTCTCCACGGAGATATAATATAACAAAAAACTACACTAATTAAATACGCTTTTGATTAAATTATCATTCTGTGACAGACAACTAATATTTTCATTATTTAAGCTATCGTGTTGAAAGACAACAGTGCGTATGCGTAATTTTTGTGTCTATATTAAGTAAATAAAAAAAGGTGCCATAATTATTAAAACTTTGAAAGCCAAGGAAGTAAATAAAATGAATATACCTAAAACTTTAAAATGCGTAACAATTCTCATTTCCAAACATCCCATAAATAAAGTTTTCAACCTATTTTAGCTTCAACATCCCATGGTGGTGCATGTCTACCACCCGTACCGCCAACCCGATGGGGTCAACCACTGCCAGTCGGTGAACGGACACTGTTCCCACCTCTGCCTGCCAGCTCCGAGGATTAACGAGCGCAGTCCTCGCATATCCTGCGCCTGCCCCACGGGCCTGAAACTGATGCCCGACGGCCTGATGTGTGTCGAGGATCGTAAGTATTACAGAACATTCAGTCACGCTTCTGCTTTTGATTTAACCCGCATGGCTTAACTTTTGATTTTTTGATTACTAACCCGAAAACCTTGATTCCCTGACCCGGCATGACTTGCACGTGCATGCAGCTCTTTACATAGCACCCAGAACGAAGCCACCGCGGGCTTTCAAAACGAGACCCAGGTCGTCCTACGTACAACAGCGACTGCCATCCGGCATCCATGTGGGACACGCTGACATCCGGATTGAAGTGAACCAACAGGTTCATCTGAATAGCAGACTGCCAATCTCCAAAGCAGCTTTTGGTAGGATTGGAAAACCATTCTTCTCTGTTTTTTTCTGTGTGGATATGGACCAATTGTGTTGTCCAACCTAAAGTCTAAAGTTGTTACCTCATAATACATATGTCTGTGTTTCATTATAAAGCTTATCATCATCGGATAGAAAGGAAACTTTATGAGATGTCAACGTAAATTTTGATTAATATGCTTTAGGGGAAAGCTTCGATATTTGTCCTCCTGAATGGGTTGACAACCATGCTAGTTATTCTCAATTTATAAGTTCAACATCTCTCTCGGAGCTTGTGTCACGAAGTTTTTCTTCCTTTCGGACTGTTCATAAACACTTTTGTGAGATTCAGATTTATTGGGAGGAAATTAATCAAAATGTTCGCAAAAGAGACTCGCTCTCAGCTGAAACCCTTTTGTGGCAGCAACTTGGCATCCATCCACCCACCGGCACCTACCCGCAACATTTGCTTTGTCATGCCCCATATTAATCATCGTCATGGCAGGGGTAAGAGCACATCCCCATACTTGACAGTTTCATAAACGCCATCCGAACTGAGTTGCAAGTGGCAACGTCACAGCCGCACCGCAAGTAGGCAGGCAATGGGCCAATGCTGCAATTGAAACCGCCTCGCGTCGCCTCGCCATCCAATAACCCTCCACCGGCGGTGGCGCCCGCCACCATTGTGCCACAAATATCCAACCGCAAAGTATGAGGTTAATCGCCAGCGCCTCCGGCATTGCCTCTTGTGTTGGCTTTAAAGTGAGGCTCAACTTAATGTTGATAACTTTTAGTGTTTTGACTAGAAGAAAACATCCCCCGATGGCTGACAAAATCGCATTAAATGCGCTGCGTTAACGATGTCATTACGTTTCCATTTCCATTCCCATTCCCAATCTAAATTGGTGGCGGCCCACTCCCAGCTCGTATAAAAGTTTGCGCCATCAAAGGCGCGAGCGCGTTTAAGTGTTTATTTGCGCCTAAATGCGCACTTTGAGCGATTTGATTGAAAATTCCTTCGCATCTCCTCCGCCGGCGGGTGGCACGAAAACTGAGTCTGGGGTGGGTGGTGATCCCTTCGAATAGGGACTTGCCGGTCGTAAGCCGCTTGGATTTTGATGTTGATTCCCTTCTTCGTTTTGCTCTTTTATTGCAATGATTTCCGTTTTCTTTTCATACAGTTTCTCCCTTTGTTTATCATTGCCGAAGGTAAAGCCGAATTTAAGCCTCGTCACTGTGCGAAGAAAAATAAAATCACCTTAAAGGGGTAGGACAGGCTTAAGGCTTAACGGCAGAAAAAGTCCTTAAAAATAGATTTAAAAACATTAAAAAATATCATTCAAATGGTTTGTGGATTACTTTATTTTAATTTATTCATACTCGTATAGTGTTTAATGTTGGGAAGCATTTAATTCACTCAAACTGATTTAATTTATGGCTCATTTGTCACTTGTTTTTTATGTTGCATAAAATATATTGCATGTATTTTCAGCGGGGAATTCTCTCTCTAAATTTGAATCTATTTTTGTTCACAGTTGCCGACCATCGTCCAGTGAAAAACCAGACCCAAATCGAACAGACCACAGCGCCCAGTCCCCAACCGGACTCTGGCTTTATTGCGCTGGTGGTCATTGCCAGTCTCAGTGGCTTTGCAGTCCTACTCTCGGTGGTAAGTCCGGCATCAGGCATCCATTCGGCCAAATTGTCGCAGTTTCCTCACCAATTCTTTCCACAAACAACAAACAGCTCCTGCTCATTGGCTATCGCTACTGCAGCAAGCGACGCATCAACTCGATCAACTTCGAGAATCCCATTTACCGCAAAACCACCACCACAGAGGATCATTTCAGTCTGCGGAAGAACCTGCCGGCACGGATCTATGATCACACCAGTGTCATGGATGAGGAGGTACCATAATTCGAGGCACTAAATGAAATAAAAACATGAAATTATACGAACTAATGGTTTTCTTACAGTACTCACCCGTTATAGGCATATCCTCGTATTAGATTGATTCCTTTGGAATCGCATGAGATGTGAATTGGTTGATTCTTTCGCTTGGTCACTGGAAAAGTTAAGACCAAAGCTGACACGGAACCCGCCTGGCAGAAAAAAAAACACACGCCTGAAGACTGAGCAACTCTGTGTATTGTGTAAATTAATTATTTTAAAATTTTAAGTGACGGCAAGGATGGCTGGATGGCTGGATGGCCGGATTGAGGGCGCATCCTTAAAGGATGCTGTACAAAATACTATGTCGCAGAGTTCTATCACACGAAGAGAAGCAAGTTAAGAAAAACGTAAAGCAGACAACAAATGTTTAAGGAAATTATAATTACTAATTATAAATTACATAGTTCCAAACTGTATATAGCTGTAAGTGTGCATTATTTTTAAAACAAAGCTAATTAAAATAACTGTACGTATTATGACAAAAAAGATCGTAACGATTGTGGTCTTCTACTAAAGAAAGTTGAGAAATTATATTTCTGTTTTCGCAAAACAGAGCCGTTTTATTATACATAATATATTACTAAATACATACGTATTAGCCTTTTGTTAAATATATTTGTTAAGTGTACATACATATGTATATGTTTCCCCATTAAACAATTAATAATAAACTCAGACATACTTATGTGTAGCATAATCCCAGCGTTTGCGTTTTTTGACTCAAAATTTTGGGGGTTTTATTTTCAGAGAAGAAATGGCGGTCTTCAGAATGTGAAATTTTAATATCAATGTGGTAGGTATTCATAATATAGGTAAATTTTATTCCGTATTTGATGTTTCAGAAATGCAGGCAAATATTTTCGATTTAAATCTAAAGTTCTCTCACAATCGAACAAGAAATGACAGATAGAAAAGGCTTAAATATTTGATCAGGCAATTTCCATTAATTAGGGTACTTGTTGCATTTATTTTGGAAATTGCAAAAGTTTGGGTAGTCGTTGAATTTTGCAAAAAATGCGCATATATTTTCCAAACCCTCACCTTGAAAGACCTTCAGCTCCAACGCACAGAAGCCTTTAGTACCTTTAAACGCTTAAAAAGTTAAGCTTTTTTAGTATTATCAATAAAAAATAATAAGTAATTCGAAAAAATAGGTTTATTTTTAAAGCATTATGAATAGCAAGGCAAAAGGTTCAAAAAAAATGATAAGAAAAATCGTCTTTTTAAGATAAATAATCTCTGGTCATTGGTAAGGAATACTTCTTAAATTTCATAATTTTCAAATTCTTAGTACAATTTATCGGGGCTGTGGTTCAAATTTTTTCAAGGTCTAAATGGTAAACAAAGATTGCCCTGACAAATTACTATAACTAAGGTATTCAGTGGTTGCCGTGGCCTTTCGACCTATGCCAACATACAATTAAGAGCTATAATTTCACAAATTGCCTATCAAAATCGATATGACACTCCTCCAAAGCTAAATTGATTGTTACACCGGTTGATCAAAAGAGAGGGACTGATAGTAAAGAGACGATCCGAAGAAACACCTGCTCGCTCCTATAGCAGCTTTTTCAATGTCACAGCATTCAGCATTCTCTGTGGCCCCCAATCTCTTAGCTTTATCGTGCTCTTAGGACGGGCCCAATGATGACGTCGGCAGCTGTCGGCCCCACGTAGTGGAGCCCCATGTGCTACAGTGCTCTTTGATTCCATCAGCACGATGGGGAATTTTACAAGACTTTAATGAAATATATTATGGTAATATATACAACATGGGGATTCTACTTGCATTTTAGAGTCCCACCTTTTTGCTTTGTATAAAAGATGTTGTTTTAAAATTAGACTTTTATTTTGTTGAGATCTTAACATCCATCGATCGAATGGGTACTGGAAATAATGGAATAGCCCCATAGTGCACAGGTGAGATCGTTCGGTAAGTGCGGCTTAACGCGTGGCGATCGTCGGTTCGTCGGCACCCGAATGGGGCCGAGTGGGGCCAAAAAACGAGCCCACGTTCGGCCAACGGTGAACTGACAGTTCGATTGGCCGCAGTCGTTTATCGTCGGGTCGACCATTTGCACGCCATTACGCGGACGATATTCTACAGTTAACCGCTCTTCTTCGTACGCGAAAAAGTTTCGGAAAGCAAAAGTTCAAACAAAATAAAAATTCAAGCTTAAGTTTCAAAGCCAGCTCATCGCGCAGCCTTAACTGATCATTTCCAGGCCAAAAGTGTTAATTGAAGAAAAAAAGTGTAGGCATCTATTTTAGCCACTCGTTACGTCAATACATCATGTGAAACCGCAGCATAAATTTACGTAGCGCATGTGTTTTGCCAAAAAAAAAAATAAAATAACAGAAAGAAAACGATTGTTTTCGGGGTTTCGGAGTGCTCCACATGACTTTTACCAATCTTAAGTGGCAGAAGCCCACCTGGACTTATCGTCTTTTACATTAATGATAAGCGAGACACTACCAGCCCGTAACTGATTCATTTTGAAACCAACCAAAACCAACATAAAAAAGCCCACACGCGGCATGAGCTGGCCCTAAACCGGCAGCTTGAAGGGGAAATAAAACTAACCCTCGCTTGACCAAAGTCGTCGCCCTTAGTTTGCACTTTTCAGTGTGTTTTTTAGTGTTTTTTCAGCCTTATGCTCTTGCTTCGTGCTATTTGCAACATCGTATGATGTTTCTTTTTTTAGTCGTGGCTTTTTCACCATGTTTATCGTGCGTTTGCCTGCCACTCTCTTTCGATACATCGTCGAACATTCTTTCTTTCTCTTGTTTTTTTTTTTCGTAAAATTCGTGAAATTTTTTGGCAAACGTTGCGTGTATTTCCTCGGTCATGTTATTAAATAAAACTATAATATGGCCAGAAATAGATATTGCCAAAAAGAATTAGAGTGAAAAGTGTGTCTGACCCACTGAAGCTTTTTTTTACCAAACTCTTCCAGTGACCGGAAACGAGGATATACGGAAACGGATATAGTTGTAAAATGGCAACAGCCTGCCTTTCCGGGTTGACGGAACGCTTTCAAGCCCCCGAGAAACATTCGGAATCAGATGAGGACTCCGATGGCAGCACCACAGAACCACCGTCCAAAACAAATGGATTATTCTTCAGCGCCAGCACCAACTACCAGAGCAAAGTGCAGCAGCTAATCAGCTTTAGCTTCACCTCCTCGTTCCACCTGCTCTTCATCACCTGCATCCTGAGCATCAGTAAGTTCTGCAATGCGGCGGCGGTGAATGCCGCCCAGGTGACAGCCGCCACGCCCAGTCGCAGCGAAATTATGCAGAACCTAAGCGGATCGGGGCTGCTGGAGAAGCTCAAAGCCAGCACCTTGGGCCCGCCTTTGGACAGACTCAAGCACTTGGCCCCGGCGGCCGCCAACAGTTTGAATCCCGGCTTTGGCATCGGATCGGGAATGGGTATCGGGATGGGAAACTTTGGCAACTCCATCAATTCTGTATTAAACGGAAACCCCTTCAAGTTCCTAAACGTGTCGGGAAAAGTCGGAACATCTCTGGATATTTGTAAGTATTAAACTTTATTTATTTCCAATTTATTTGCGATCATAAAGAATACATTGTGTTGGAGGATTGTCAAGAGGATTCTGTAATTGAAAGCAAATATCGTATTATAGCTTAGTAAACAGATTACTCGAAACGATTCGCCTATTAAAGTTACAAATTAAGTTGCTAATCTCGAGAATCGAATATTTGAGTTTAGAATAAATGAAACCCAGACTGTTTATTTAACTTGCCTCACTCGCATCTCGCATTTCAACGCAAGCAACGATCATGCCACCAAACTCGACTCCGATTTTAACTCCAAGCTGACGGGGCTCAAGTTTTATTTATGTGAATATTGTGGCAGCCGAAAGCCGGAGCGTCTGGAGGTGCCAGTCAACTCCAGTTCCATTTCCAAGCCGGAATACCAGAGTCAGAGTCATACGATTTTTTTTGAGTTTGCTGAGCTGAGCCCTCATCCCCGCCCCTTAGGCTCCAACTCCTTTGGAGTTTTTTCCCCCTTTTACTTTTCTCTAAACTACACAGGAAAAAAATACTATAAGCTCACGCCAAGTGGAAAAACAAGATAATATTCATAATTGTTCAAGTTTAACTTTAAAACATTTTAATGAATTTTTTTTTAATTTAGTAAATTTTGTAAACTTGATTTTTTAATTCCAAATAATGATGTAAGAATTTCTTTTGATGTATGCTCTCTCTGCTTGTCTTGTTTCCCCCTTTTGTAATTATTCTGTTTTATGCTTTTTTTTTTGTTGTACCGGCCGGCTTCTCCAAGCTCCATCCGAGCTCCATCGTGTGGAGCGCCACTTCAAGTCTTTGCCATGACAAGAGAAGAGAAGACAAGGCAGAGAGCAGGAAAGACTCCAAAAAAGACCCCAAGAAAGAGAACAAAAGGAGCAACAAGTGTCTGATTCTTCGTGGAGTTTGCACATTGGTCAGATACAGATTGAAAACTAACTCCAGCACGTGTCGTCTAAACCGATAAAAAAAAATGCATTAAATTCCGGAAAGCCAACAATACGTTATGAATACCGAAGGTTTATTGTTTCCAGAGCTTGCCTAATCCAAACATTTAACAAAACTAATAAAGTTGAATGATTGGCAACTAAGTAGGGGAACCACAAATCGATGGACCTTAAGCTTAAACCTCATTTAAAAGTTTTTAATGAAACCTTCAGCTTCAGCTCGCAAAAAAATCAGCACTGCCGACGAATGTCAAAGTTAAAATACAAAACGAATACCGCTGGGTCATGAATATACCTTAAAGTTTAAAGGTTACCTGACTAGAAACCGTTGCATTACTAACCCGTTATCCGTTTTGAATACAAAAAGGACGATTCTAAATAGTCGCAAATGTATTTTCGGTGTAGTTCTGACAGCTGGGTCGAGCTGTGTCGAGCTGTGTCTTTAAATAAACTATTGGACAGGTTTCAATCCAGGATATAGGTCAAAGCAATTTCAAATGAGAAACTGTGACAAAATTATTGCTACCGAGTTCTAAGTTTAGAACACGATAAATCTGCAATTTCCCGCCAACACAAAATCAGAGTTAAAATTGGCATTTCTCATCCTGGCAAGCAAGTCGTGGGCACGTCCTTGACAGCTTTAATGACCGCCTCAGACATCGGCAGCAGGAAGTAGGACCTTAAACGGTCATAGCTGGTCTGTTGATTTATTTTGAAATCGAATTTAAAACAAGTTTTGCTCAGACGCCAGACTCCCATCCCGGCTTCGGACTTTTATAATTAACTTGGCTAATTATGCCTGGAACTGTGCACGTGCTCTGGATTCGTTAGCCCATTGCCAGGCTGCCTTAATTACACAAGCATTTGCCTTTATGTATAATTATGGGACAACGCACTAAAATATGTGCTTGGTTTTTTGTTCCGATGTCATCCGAAAACTGGTTTCCATCCCCAAAGGAAGCCAACCAAGTGCGATGCTGACAAACCACTGCAATTGTTCGTGCTCGAGTGACAGATTTCATAAGCAAATGGAAGCTGTTAGCTGCATGTTGCTAACTGTATTTCAATACATCTCTAATGAATGCTGGCAATGATGGTCAAAACACTCTTAACCTTCGTCCCGTTCCCGTTCCCACACATCATTGGGAATTTCTCTTTTTTAATTGGATTTTTTTTCTTGCTGTTCAGCCTTTGCTTGCAATTACGATAATACGCATACGCAGTGTGGGCCAGCCAAAACAAAAAAATGTGGCGTGATGTTTGCTGGCAAATTGTGTGACAAAATCGTGTGACTATCGAGTTGAATAGAATTTGGTTGAAATTCATTAGAAATTCCTTAGATTTGATGACGTTGGCGAACATCAGAGTCATTATTAGCACTGAGTCACTGTTAATTCGATTAATACCGCCCATACAGCATTGCCAAACAGATGTATGAGTAATTGTTATTGTTTTTTAGTTGCTTTTTGCTTTGAAGTGTGACGTTAGCGATCAGGCCACCTTTTTCCCAGTAAGCCATAAAAAGATGGAAGCTCTTACAGTAAATTAAGAGCATCGGCAAGTTTCTCTTAAATATTATAACAAGCGTAAACAGTTTCTCATAAAGTAAAGTAAAGGTTTAATGGCAACATACCCAACGATTCGTTCCAACGTGTCCCACCTGTACGAATCCATGTCCAAACGGCGGTGTTCACATTATTATACAATTATTCGTTGACACTTTTTTATCTTAATTGCTAAACCAGCCACTTTTATCAACCACTTTTTATCGCATAAAAATATTATAATTATTTGATAAAATTTTGGTGGCATGATTTCTGATAAAAATCCCTTGGCGAAATATTAGTTCTACCGAACTGAAAAAGCGATTACTACTTTACCTTGTTGAAAAGATTTTTATTGGGTAGTACTTGGTAGTACTTGATAGTACTTGATAGTACCGAGATAAGCAGAATTTATTTAGCTTCCGTCTGGGCCCGAAAATCAATTTATGACTCTGCCGAAATCCGTTTTAGCTATTCATGCTAATTCTGGCCACGAAATTACGCGTAGTACGCACTTATCAGATACGAAATAAAAATAATCGCCCGATTTCCAGCCACCAATTTATGACTAAGCTCGATCCTACAAAAACTATAAAGCTCTTACGAAAGGTAACCAAACATTGCGTATAATTGATAAGGTTTGCGAAATCATAAAGCGATAAGGATACTATAATTGGCGCCAGCAAGGTATGTTTACGTGTTCATTATAAATGAAATTTTTAACTTTTTGTTATCCTAGAAATGAAAAGTATTCCCGATAAATCGAAACATTCTTATCACAACTCCTGATACTCCAAAGACCGCCTGATAAGTGCAAAGTTCGCGAATATTCTTTATCAATATTTGGGACAGTTTTCCTTGCCGTGTTATTGCCGTGTACTCGAACTCGCACTTGTAGTTGACCATAATAAGCCAATCAATGATTAATCACCAACTATTAATAGGATTGTAGACGTAATCAAATCGGAGGGCAAGGAACAACATCGGCCATCGGGCATCGGGCATCGACAACCTTTCAAGCTATTAATAAGGCATTTATATTGATTTGAACTCTGATTGACTTTTGCGCTGATTTCTGTTTATTATTTCGCCCTCTTGGCTAACCGCCCGACTCCTTCTCCTGTCATTGAATTAATGGTGCGAAATTTTCATGTGAAATACTCTTGACCAGCCGCCCGCCGAAGAGGGTCTTTCGCATAGGCCAGGATGCGGTGATTGATTTCTGAATAAAGTAAAATAAAACTGTTCAATGAACTTCGCATTAAGCATTTAATTGGCCGGTTGCCGGTTGCCGGTTGCCTGCCTGGTTCTGGTCAGACATTTGTGATTCTGTCAATCAAGTTGGCGGCTGCCGGCGATTCTGGGGCTGCGGTTTGTGCGGTTCTCGTCACAAATTGTTGCTCTACTGATTTAATTTGTATTATACCATATAGCCCTTATAGATTGGGGCCATAAGACTGTGAGGAAATGCCTGAAGGGAAAACGATAAGAACGATAACAGAATAACTGAACAATTAATTGAATTTCAAAGAAAAAAAAAAACCGATATAAACCAAAAATTCATTGGAAAATCAACTTTGTTTTCTTTTGCAACTCTTCTAGTAATTATATGGAAGGGAAATACTATACCTTTGTTTCTGTTTAAGTTCTAAGCAGTTATTATTTCATCCTAAACGTTGTTGCAACTTTGTTTAAATATTGTCTGAGATTGTTTAACGAAATATCAATAAAAATTATTTAAGACTTGCACGTCAAGCTCTGTTTAGCTATGACGGAGTTCAACAATAATAATTTGTACATGTCCATTAACCAATTTCCGTCTATGAAATATATATTTGGAAACAGAAATGGAAATGGAAATGAATACGAATATAAATTTGAATAAATTTGGTTTGGTAGAGCTTGGCATGCATCTCGACTAATCTAAACATTGCCAAATGGATCGGACGGGTCAGTTTCTTTTAATATTTATTTCAATTAAGCGACTAAACGACTCACTTTAAATGCAAATTGCATAGCATCGCCCATTTACATACAGATTTGTCTACAAAAGCAATTGCAATTGCAATATTTGAGCTCCAAACAAGTGGATGCCCAAGCACCCGTTTAGTCAACGAATGTAATTTAAGGTACGAGCAAACAAAACTCTTTTCATAAATTCAAAATACCTGCGCACATTTTTAATAATTTACCGAGACTAATAAAAAATTTCCATCCTCCTCTGGAATGAAAAGCAAAGTACAGAGCGGGACCAGGACTCGTGGACAAAATGTGTGTATTTTTTTTTTTGAGCAAAGAAATGCATTTCCATGAATAAACAAAATGTTGAGTGCAACAGCAGCCAAGAATCAGAATCGCAATCAACGAAAAATTCCAAGCTTCTCGTATGTGCAGGAAAAGTTAACCTCGCATGCACCGAATTTTCGCCACCATAATGAAGAACTCTTGAAATGCGTGTCATGGGGGGGTGCTTCTTGGGTGGGCTTGATGGGGGTTTGCGTGTTGAGGGCAGTGCATGACAAGTCGGATTTTGTAATTAAATACGAAGGCTAGAGGGTGGACCTATTAGGAAACTAAGTCTGACAACGAGCAGCTTTGCAATTCAATAAATTCTCTGTTAAGTCTCTGTTAAAAATCAATCATACGACACGTAGGCCAGACATAAAGTTTATGTCAGAATCAGTAAAAATTATAAAATAGGAATAAATTATAAAGAAAAGACAGGTTTTATTATTTTTAAATGAGCATAAAAGGCATAGTTTTCGGTTTTTTTAAGTTCCAATAATTTTTCTGTTAACTCTCTGTTAAAAAATTAATCATACGCCACGTAGGCCAGGCATAAAGTGTAGTAATCAGTAGAAATTATAAAATGAGAAGAAATTCTAAGGAAAATCTAATGTTTATAAATCTTTGGATAATGATAAAAGGTTAGTTTTCGGTTCTATAAGTTTTTAGGAACAATCGCTGACTATAAATTCTTGAAACGCTGTAAATCGATAATGCTTAATCTACAAAAGTATAAAGATTAGCAGAATTCATGGAATGGAATAAAAGAAAGTGGATGGAATCAGTTGGATTACAGCACGTGTGGCTTGTAAAAATATTTCCCCAGTATTTGTCAAGTAATTTATGGTCTTAAATATCTTTTCAAATAATAATATAACCAAAAGCAGTACTCACTTTGGAAGAAGAAAGTGTTGAATAATACTCCAACTAGGAGTCTCCTAGATAGTAGAGTAATCCCAGGTAGTAGAACTCAACTATGTCCACCCTAGGATTGGGTTACGAGTGTGGTGCGTGGCAGCAATTGTCAATTTGTGTTAAATGCGCACAATTAAACGGTAAATGACGCACGGATAGGCTTCACGCACACATCCACACATGCTCCATGCACAGCGGAGACACTTTAAGCATAATCGCGCCACATTAACCAGAATCGGTGTGCTTTAGCTTCAGCTTTCGCTTTAGCATGCTATATATGTACATATGCAGATATGCTAATCGAGAGACATAGAAAAGGAAAGACGGGTGAAATGTCAAGTTGGCCGTAAAACGATTGATGAAGCCATCCAATGCGGGGCTCCCCAGCCATCGCATACTTTGCTTATTAATTTCCCCCCCAAAAACTTTCAGCATTTCATTTGGGTCCTTTTGCGGTAAACCACAAACCATCCCCGCCCACACACTCTCCTCTCTAAAAACCTCTAATACGTACATGTGTTAGCCCCGCCTCTCGGCTGGATTTCATTATTTACAAGTTTTTGTTTATTGTCAAGTTTCGGCTTTCATTAAAAAGGGTTTTGAGGCTTGTCAACAAACGCCTTCCCAGACTTTTACGCCTCCACAGGACCTCACTCTCTTTCCTTCTCTTTTGGTCTCACTTTTCCAGTGTGTGCTTAACGAGGCAAAGTTTTCAACTTAAATTTTAGTTATGAATTTTATTAGGCCCACCCTGGGGGGAGGGACCGGTCTCCGGTCTCCTGTTCATGTTTAATTATAGTCTGCGGCTAACCCGAGGATTTCAACTTAATTAATTAATATGCATTTGATTTTGCAGCTCAAAGCCTGTCGAAAGACTGCGATGCCAAGCAGTTCCAGTGCTCCCCCGGCGTCTGTATTCCCATACGGTTCGTCTGCGACGGCGACTCCGACTGCCCGGATCACAGTGACGAGCGACTGGAGGAGTGCAAGTTCAAAGGTGAGTTCACACGTGCAGAAGCTTTCTGTTTACTAAATTCGATATATCCATCATTTCTTTGAATCTGTTCTGTTTCTTTAATAAATAACCCGAAACTCTAAACAGTACTGGCCTTGCTTTCCATTTCTTACAAGTTTTATCCTTCCGGCTTTGATTAGGACTTGACTTCAACTCTTGTCTTATTCAAATAGACTCGAAATGTTGCACAAAACCACACACACACACTTGAAGGAAATCAACAGCAAAAGCCGCAAAATGTGTGTTCCAGGACTTTTTCTGTGTATTTGCCGAAGCCTTTTAAGGCTGAATTGTGCTAACGCCAATTTTTGCTACTCCTTGCTGGTGTTCTTCCCGTTTTTTGTACATTTTTTATGTTTGGCCATGGCCAGGACTCCTCTGGAATTGGACTCAGTATTGGGATTTACGGCGCAGCCAATGCCAGCTCTGAGTTCCCAGCTGTTGCCTGGCGAACTACGTGCGCCCTGGCCCTAATCTTTTGTCAGTCATTTGTAGTTTTTCAATTTAGAAATGTCACAGAACTAACCATTTACTTCGTCCTCCGCCCTGCGTATCCTGTTTGCTTTCGTATCGGTTTTGGTGTTTGGTGTCGGTGTTGGAGGTTTTTCTATTTGTTTGGCTTCGTTGTTGAGTAAGTAACAACTGGCTGTTTATTTAGTGTCATGTAGGCAGTACCCGAAATCCTCTGGTCCCGTCAATCCATCAATCCGTCAATACGCCAGACTTTCAATTCTGTAGCTGAATTTATTTTCATTTAATTTTTACACACTCGGCCAGTGTGTGAGACTGGCTGTGTGCGTTTTTTATTAGCCCTGCATTTAATTTAAGTTTGGTTAGCAGACCAGTCTGCTTTTTGGTTCGTTGGTTTCGTTTGGCTCGGCTTTGCCTACTTTCAGGCATCTGCGCTTAGAACACTGACAGTCGTAAATATTGGGCATGGCTGCCACTGAGGCTTTGACTCAACGAACCCACAATTACTACATATATATATAGCCATGTGTCTGTCTGCTCAGATAGAAGGTCTTAAGTCCGCTCAGGCCTGGTAAATTAGCAAAAACCCAGTTCGAGTCGAGTTGGGGCTCATTTGGAGGCATTGCAAGTCAAGTGCAATCCAACTAAGCCATTGCATCATGCTAACTTGGCTCTCACCAACGAAGAACGGAGTTATTTTGGCCAAACTTGTTTTGGCAAAACTTAAGCTCATTGGCTTTAGACACTCGAGGAATTAAAGCTTACAGGGCTCTAACTAAAAGAATCTGTCTTGAAACAGTATATTTTTTTTGGTTATTATTGTAAAAGGAAAGGGCTTAGAGATAGAACTATATAGGGCATATTTTAGAAGTAGACTTGAAGCCAAGGTAACTAAATCTATGCGACCTTTATCCCCCACAAAGGAACGCAGTTAAACGATAAAAAAAAAAGATTGGTATTGGCTTTAATTGCGTTTCACTCACTGAGGAAATCCGCTTCAAACTTGACCTACAACAGACCTGATAGAGGAAAAATAGCCAAGAATAGAAGAAAAAAGATGCAGCCGGAACTCTGACGATTAATTTATGTGGGATTTTTTTCAAAGTGGGTGCCTTATCAGGGGGACAAGTCGCCGCTTCGATTAATTAGACGCCACTTATAACACTCGAGATTAGCTACCACTAAATAGTCTAGGGTCATTTGGGCTGCGGGTGTGTAGCTTGTTTTGACAAATCACAATCTAATTGCGTCTCTCAACAGTGTATGGATTTGGCCAGATTGCTGCGAGTGGAAAACCAAAACTCACTCGTCCGAGTCCGAGTTCAGAACCTCCACTGAGTGTGCGTTCTGAGTGGAATCTTTATCGTTTTGAGTGCAAGCTCCGGCTAGGGGGATTGGTGGACGAGCATCCCCGGTTGGGGGACGTGGATGCCAGCACATCTTGGCAGATGAATCGAGGAACAAATAGAACTCAGAGCTAAACGAACTCTGCAAAGCAAAGGACGTGCGCGCTTCGGCAGGCTAGTTTCATTCTAGGATTTCGTGACGGCAACAAAAATTAACGTTGTTTAAGTGCTACACCAGTGAGAAATTAAATAAAAATAAATTCAATATTTATGACTAAATAAAGGATTATTAAACTTTATTGATAAAAAAAAAAGGTGAAAAAAGAAATGTTAATCTCACAGCTGTTGTTGGGCAGCAAAAATCAATGGCAAGGCCAAGTTTTGGCAGATCAGAACGGAAAACGGTTTTCTGGCGTCTCTTTGGCGGCAATTCAAATGTGGTATTAGCCTCCTGAGGCAACAGTCAAAGCAACAGCAGCTTTTCCTTCCAAACGGAAGCTTTTCTGTGCGTTTTTCCTCCTCCTTCCGCTAGCCTTTTTTTCACGCTTCTGCGCGCCACTTTTTTATGGAGTTTTCTCTTCTCTTAGAAGCGCTCTTTATGGGATGGCATAATTTGGTTGAGATTTGCAAAACGCTTGGCTTTTGTTTTGGATTGGATTACATGAACTTGACACCGAATGCAAGTCAAAGCCACTTGAGGAGCGCCTAAACTGCGTTCTCGATTTCCAAACAAATCATACTTAATAAACGCAATTAGGCCCTCCCTTGATCCTTGATCCTTGATAATTCTTATTGTACGAATATTCATTTTCATTAATAACTCCCCGAGCGTGCTTAAGTTTGTCAGCGTCATAATTCCTGTCGGCAAAGTGCAAAATTGCAATTAAATGTAAACACTTAACACGGCTTAACTTCTGCACACATCCCCTTCTCTTATCGCAAGGACATAAAAAAATAATTTTCAATGAGAGGATTATGTGAAGTTCAGAAAAAGCGAGCACATATATAATTATAAATATAAAGCTGACAGGCAGACACGAAAAAATGGCTTAATTAAAGCATTAAACGTTAAAAATATCGAAACAAAGAAATATTTCAACAATGTAGGCGATAAATTAAACATAATATACCATTAATGTCCATAAAAACGTTGTTCCAATGCAATGAAATGAATCTTCAAACAAAATGTATTTTAAAATCACATAAATCTAAAGTGATATGCCCCAGAGACATACTTTAAACAAAATCCTTTAAAAGTTTTGCAAAAAATACCATTTTTGAGGCCTTGCCATAATTTCCTTTGTTTATGACGAAAACTGTTGCCTACTTTTGAGCTAAAAAGTGCTGCCTGCCGCCATTTTGCTGGCCAACCACTTGACTGCCATTTAAAATAATTATGATTACATATTTGGAACAGAGAGAGCCCAGTGCAAGCATTCCCGCGACAACAAACCTGGATAAAGAGCAATTTATTTTAATAATTCAGTCAAGCACTTAGGCTAGAACATTATCACTTTGCCATAGAGGAGCATACGCCAACGAGGAGCTGACATGGGACCAATACGGAGCTTCCTGGGATGCTCCTGCTTCCTGCTGCTCATCATGGGATTAGTGCCGCGACAGGCACACAGCAGCCAGGATTCGGGTAAGGCTGGGGAATGGGGAAAAAATTGGATTGCGCTGTGGGAGGATAATTCCAGAAACCAGATTAATAACTAAATGCGATAAGAAATCCTCTTAGATCTATTTATTCGCTTAGTAAGTTTGGTTTGAGCAATCTCTAACTAGCTTAAACCGACTAAAACCGGATCTTAATCGGCTTTAATTTAAAACTTTTTGTGGAGAAAATTGAGGAGAATTCTTCTGAAATTCAAGTTCATAAATGTTTTGATAAACATTAAATTCTTTATTTATCTTTTCTTTATTTATATTCATTTCATTCATTCATTATTTTTATCTGTACAGTTATTGTAGTAAACAAGGCTACAGTTTTCTAAGACATTTCTGGGTAACCCCGCAAACGCAAAGATAACAAAGCCCGGATACGTTAACCGCTTCAAGTAAAGTTCAATTTACTGTTATTATAGTCCTATAATATATCTATATATTGTATATCTCCACCCAAGAGGGTATTATCCATGATGCAGGGGCGCGGCCATTCCCCAATCCTAATACCAGCTAGTGAGATGACAAAAATGAATGTACATCGGCGGGTGGATGCGCAGAAGTCAGTAAATAAATAAATAACTTATAGGCAACTAAACTGAGTAGGGCCATTAACAACAGATCCGATCCGAGGCATCAAGTCCCTAAATAAATGACGCTTTAAGTTTCCAATACGCCGCGTAAACAACAGGATACGCGGAGACGAAGGACACTGGGACGCTGTTAGAGTTTTAAGCAGCTTTTACGCCATGTGGCGATGGCGATGGTGATGGTGATGGCTCTTGTCCTTATGTACTCGGGCAGCCGAATATATAATGGTCATATGTGTGTTGGCGTTCGATATCGAGCGTATAAATATTCATGCAACGCATTTGGAAAAAATCAGACAGCTGATAAGCTTGCCAGCTTTTGCCAGCCTCCGCCAGCCAAGAATGTGGAAACTCTAAAAAAGAAAACCATTTCCCAGTGAAGCCTAACAGCCCATATACTTATAGGGAATACACAAGTATTTTCTGGATTTTGCGCTCTGACTGCAGACCTTAGATAACTCGAGTCACACATCCTTGGCCTTGTCGCGCTACCGTTACCATTCCCATTCCCATTCCCGGTCCCGTTCCTGATCCTTGTCCTTGTCCTTACTTAAGAGCCATAAATTATGTATGCCGCACATTTTTAAGCGCAGCAATCCATCGAAATTGCTCGATCCTTAGCTCGCTTGGAATTCACAGAAATGGGAATTACTTTTCAAATATTTTAGGGGCCCGGCCTTCTTTTTCTACTTTCCGTTTACGCGCTGGAATCAATTTGTTTGCTTCGCTTCGCTCAAACAAGTTTATTTAACATATAAATTGCCAAGCATTTCGAGTGTAATTTAAATCGACTTTTCGCGACCATTTGTTGCATTGCTCAGCTTTGTTCAGCAACAGTTTCTGTTCCATATGGAAAAAAGTTACATAAAACTTTGCCTCATTAGAGTGACTCTCCATCTCTGGCTCTGGTTCTGGTCGCCTGTCCGCCGGCCGCCCGGCCGCCTTTCCAAATGATTTATGATGCATGGCATTGTCCCATGTACCCGGGACAGCAACAAAACCCTTGGTCGCCTGCCTTTTTTTTATTGAAATACTTGAGGCAGAGTACAACTTCAATAAAGTGGAAAAAGGTGCCATAAACAACAAGCGGCGGGCCTTTTATGATACAACCCGCTGTGTGCGGAAGCAGATACTTCTCTAAACAACGGGAGGACTAAAAAAAAAAAACAAAAATAAATAAAAATACAAAATACAAAAACGGGAATGAGCAGAAAAGAAAAACAATTGTAAACACTGGAAAAGGGAAATCCCCTTAGCTGCGGCACAAATTTTTCATTTATTTATTGAGACGAGACAGGAAGACAGCAGCATTTAAAGAGAGGGAAGCTACCCGATGAGGGTCAGGTGGTGTGGGGTCCATCCTCCGGAGTCCTTCCTCTGGTCCATCGTGGAGCAAAATTCTCGTTCGCATTCTCCTTGCTCCATTTTTTATGTTTTGCTTCTTTCCGCCGTTTAAATGAATCGGACAATTCAATTTATGCTCTGCCAGACAGACAAACTTCATTAGGATATCTTTCGCCCGAACCCCTCAAAAAATGAAAATAAAATAAAATAAAAACAACTTAAAGAGCAATCTTTCATGTTGTCTTATTTTTCTCGGCCAAAGCTATGGGGATTTGTGTGAGGTTAAAAGTCTATTTAATAATTTGAAATAGCTTTCAATGCGTTTTTTTTTTGTGTTAAAACAAAATACGTCAGGTTTCTGGTAGAAACCAGCAATCAAGAGGTCATAATATAGTTTATTTATTAGATTCATTGTTGTTTTCATATTTTTCTACATCTAAATTTTTAATTCTTGACCAGAAACTATCTTAATTGTGCATTAATTTTAGACTGGAGCAAATATTTCAAAGTAAGAGAAAGTGAAGATTGGAAAACGGCAAATATCAGAAAAGTTTTAATGCGCCAAATCGATGAATGACCGCAAAACTTTTCCTCTTTTCCCCTTGGACACTTCCTAAGAACAAGCCAACTTTTTCTATCACTAAGCTTTCGGCCTGTAAATGAGCTCGGGGACTTTTCCGGTGGAAAAACGGAAAAGCGGGGCCGGAGCAAGGGCCGAGCTGCATTGTTAGCAAACTTTGTTGAGGTTAGTTCGGAGGGTCTGCATGGAAAGTTTTCGATGTATTTGCTTTGGCTTAAGCCCACTGACTTTGTCACTTTTGTTGCCGTCAGTTTTGGAAATAGTAGCATCAATTTGTGTGATAGCCCTCAAATCAAGGCAGTGCTCTGAAAGTTTTCTAAATTTCTAAATGCACAAAACGAGTATACTTATATGCAGATTTTTGTACTCTAGACATCAGGTGTGCCATTCATTATTTGGCGGGAAAAGGTGCTCCGGGGCGTCGAGAGATTTTCACCCCTCGGCAGGGAAAGCACTTTAAATGAATTGCATAATCTGCACGGGGTTTTCCCCCATATCCCGCCCACCTGGGCTAACGCGAATTAAGAGTCTGTCTCCCAACACCACCACCCACACTCGTCATGCCATAAAATACACACCTTTTGCTCCTCCATGTTGTCGCGACGCGGCAGACTGTAAATAATGAAGTTTGCGTCTGTGTGGCACAAGTGGCAAGCAGCTGCGAAAAATGCTCCTAGGCACAAGAACAAAAACCGAGTATTTTCTAAAAGGACGGAGGATAAAAACGCACTCACCAGATAAGAGCTGCGACGTTTATAAGATTTAAATCAAACGAATGATGTTAGACATTTTCATATTCAGTTTAATATCAATTATATTTCGTGAAAAATTCTCAACCTAAAACCGATTTAATTAAATGTGTTTTATGCACTTTCCTTGTCGGACTTCCGGCGATGCTGTTGCTCATTAAGCGCAAAATCAAAAGCAAACCCGAACGGATAAACTTGCACAGACTAATCCCCCCCAGATTCGGGCCATTTTAATGTGTTTTTTTTGGTCGCTAAATGCCGCTGTCTAGGTAAATACGTCGTGGAACGTTTTCGCATTCAGGATTTCATTTTCCCCGACTTCGTCCCCTGGACGCCTAAAACACAAAACGCAGAACGTGATGCGCATTTTTCGCACTGCGGCGGCTGAGAGTCTGAATCCCATGGGATTGGCTTTGGATGCGGCCACGACTTTGGCGCTAGCTGGGACTCCAGTGTTTCGGGTGCCAGGGGTTCGCGGCGAACTGCCACAAAAGTTGCGCTTAAGTTTATGGCAAACGACTCGCAGTCTGGCGAGGTGGGAAAACTTCTCCCAGAGGAGGGACACGAAGCCTCTTAAAGTCCTGTCGAACGAAATGCAGATGTCTTTCAGAGGAATGCCCCTGAAAAGGCGCTCGCTATTTTATGCATTTAGAGTTCTCAGAATTTATTGTTTAATATTTAAATCATTTAAGAGGCCTTTTGTGTCTGTCAATTAATAAATCCCAATGTTGAAACCAGTAGCTCTCAGAAGCATCTGCTGTCAATCGATTCACATACCAGGCTTGACTTTATCAATAATTCTCTGTTTCTTTTAATTGCATTTCCATCATTCAATCAATTACGATTTATTTGGCTTGTCAGCACAAGCAAAATAATAAAATAATAAAACGAACCAAAACATTCGGAGAATTTGTTGGCCTTTTAAACAAAGTTTCTGGTGAGTTTCTGAAAGAGAGAAAAGCCATAAACCAAAGTAACCATAAAATGGCTCAAACACTATTTCCACTAAAGCATAATCATAAAACAAAGAAAATATCGGAGCGAGTCGATAGCGAAAGCCACAGGAACATAAAAATCACATTTAATTTTGACACACTTAACCATTGAAGCATTAAAAATTGAAAGCCCTGCTGGAGCTGCTGGGACAGGGACTCATGCATATATATATAGTTTTATGGGAATATTCTATCGAAGCCATTATTCCGAAGCAGTTATGTAAAATTGATTCCCAACGTTTGCCTTTTGCAGAATCGACTTGCGGCACCAACCAATTCCGCTGTGCATCCGGCAAATGCATTTCCCAGGGCTGGGTCTGCGATCGGGAGAACGACTGCGCCGATGGAAGCGACGAGATAGCGTCCCTCTGCGGTAAGTTTTAGTCATTACTTTGGACAATACCAAGATAGTCCATGGATAGGTGTCGGTTATATGCAGTGGCATTTAATTCAACGATTTTGGGATTGGGTTTAGTGGGCCGATGCAGCGCTACGATGGTAATGTGTAAAAATGGCGAGCAGTGTGTCCATCGCGACTTCCTCTGCGACGGGGACTGGGACTGTCGCGACGGCTCCGACGAGATGAATTGTGGCAGTAAGCAAACATTAAACTGAATTAAATTTCCTCATACATTTACATACTAACTGTACGATGTCACGGCCCCATCACTAAAACCGTCTAAGGACAGCAGAAGGAAGAGCAGAGTCACTTAATCGAAATTTAAATGCATGCCTCATGAAAGTAATCCGAACCATAGAGCATCGCCAGGACTTTACGACTTGGCTCGGTAAGGAAGGGAATGACCAGACCAGGCCATAAATTAATGTCACTCCTTGCGGACAATATCGCGACGTGACCATCGGCGGAACTAATTTTTATTTATGCATTAGGCTGGTGGATGCTTTCATTTTTGGAGCTCCGACTCCGACTTGATGTAGTTTCCGCTTTTCATTTTATTCGTGGCATTTCTTTCCTGGCAACTTGTTTGCCAGTTTATTGTCTGTGACACATTTGCCCAACTACTACACTTTTGTATTAAAACTCGTATAAAACAGGGCGAGAGCCATGGGTGGGCAAATATTTTTTATACTCGTATACTCGAGGAATTTCGGCGTAGTAATTGAAAAAATGATGCGATTTTTATGAGGTTATACTTGATGAAAATAAAAAAGACGGTAATCAAAAAGTGAACGCAGCGCCAAATTGAGCTTGTGGTTTATATCCTGGGACTGGAACTGGGACACGGTGGGCGGCTAACGGGATTTCAGGATATACTCGTACGTATGGCGTTCCTTTTATGACTTGTATACGCTTTAAAATTGTCGTCAAACCTTGTTGACATTTCTGCTTTCATTCGGTTACCCTTGAGAATCTTAATTTAACTTGGTTTACCGGAAACCGGGAAACCCGGAAACGGGTTGAGGAAAAAGTTGAACACACTACCAGGGATTACGAAGGATTGCAGTTTTCAGTTATGTCCCCGGTCCGTTATTTAATTTCATTTAACACTCCACTCGGACTCTTCATAACTGTGTTTACCATTACGGGGGGAAACCTATCCTTGAAGCAGGACAATGGAGACCGGAGGGGAGGCGGCTGGGCAATAAACAAAACGCAAACTGCCCCACAAAGGCATTAAGCTTCATTGGCTTTCAAGTGGCATTGGCAGAGCGGCGGAGATGGGGGAGATAGTTGCACTCTGCCAGGACATGGTCTAAAAAGCATTTTAAATCAAATTAAAATCAAATTGCAAGTATATACTCTTTGGCGTTAGATAACAAGAAAATGCTATTGAATACAATGCCTGTGTTGGCCCACTGGCCAGAAAGCTGACTCGTATAGAAGACTCGTGGAACGGCTTGAAGGAGCGAAGGACTACCAGTGTGACTGCCACCCCCAACAGCAAATTGATTCTGTTCTGCCGCAGCTAACAAAAGCCGAAGTAGAAGCCGGCACTGAAGCCGGAGCTGGGCAGCACCAAATAAGGATGTCCCCATGGCCACACGACATCGAAACGCCCATTCAGCCAAGTAGTTGCCTTCGAACGGATAAAATGAAAAATAAAAATTTCCCCGGGGTATGTTTTCCTCACTTACCGATGGAAAATTTAATGAAGCCATAAATTATGGCCGACAAAATGATATTGGATAATTGAAAATGAAATCGGACACAAGATTGAACGTAATACACGAAAGGAATGCTCGAAATGCTTTAAAGATGAAAATAAAATTAAATACAATAAATATGAAAACTATGAAAATAAGCTTTAATAAAGGTGAATTTTTGGCATCGTTTATCCTGAAATTCGACGAGGAATTGAACCAAAGAGAACCCAAAATAAATTCAGAAAGCTGGTCCCAGTAAATTCCAATTAAAGGCATATCACGCATACGACGCGTTGTACATGCTAAGCAACCGCCGAAAATTTGCGAATGCCAAGAGGAAAATAATAATAAATTATTTTATTTGCAGCGATGTCAGAAATTTCCGCAGCGCCATGCACGTGTAAACGGTAAACAAATAGACGGGATGCAGGACGAGTGGGTGGTAGGGCAAAGTAACGGTAAAGTTGGAGCCGGAGGATGGGTTGGCGGGTGGAATGGCGGAATGGCGGAAAAGGTAGACAAAACGCCAAAAAGCATATTCAAATATGTGCCCGTCCCGGCCGTAAGATTTTATTGCTTACACGCACATGGACAGGCGGAACGGAAGCCAAAGGAAGCGAAAGGAAGCGAAGCGGCGGGATGTTCTACATGTACATAATAATATCAAGGAGAATCAAGCGTCGAGAATCTCCACACACACACACACACAAGCAAACAAAGGACCTTCATTCGCATCGGGGGGTAGGCAATGAAAGACAAAAAGAAGCCGGAGAAAGAAAGCACGAAAGGGAAACCCGAAAGAACTGGCATACTAATACGCATTAAGGGTTAAACACAAGCGTTTTTATGCCAATTCCTGGCAGTCTGGCTGTCTGTGTGTGGGAGTGTTGTCAGCTTTGTTTAATGTCCTGCTCCTCCGGCAGGATAACTTCAATGAAACTTTCAGGCAGGCACACACACGAGGCAGGGGTGTGTGCGATAATTGCTTTAATGCATACGCATGTGTGCGTTTTAACTTTATGGAGTGTTGGCTGATAATGTCTTAATTACTGCCTAGATAAAATGCCAACTGTTTAGTCCCGAATGGCGCTACACACACACACACACACACACACACACACACACGTATGTGTAGGTTGGCATGACAACTATGTTTATTACTGGCAGCGTAGTTGCTGCTGCCCCGCCCCTTTGGCAGCTGCTTATAAACTTAATTACAGGACGAAGCCAGCATTCGCGACGGTCGTTTCCTATCTCAAGGAACGCCATTATCCAGGCCGTTAGTGGACTATTTGAGGGGCCACAGATAAGGTTTCTCCTTAAGGATTCTTTCAACTTTTCAGAAAACATTCAGAACACCTAACCCCAAAAATCTCCATCTTTCTCTCTATTTCAGGTAGCCCGACCTGCTCGCCCGAGCAGTTCGCCTGTAAGTCGGGAGAGTGTATCCCGCTGGCCTGGATGTGCGATCAGCACAAAGATTGCCGCGACGGAAGCGATGAGGCCCAGTGCAGTAAGCCACAGCGAATCTTTTCTTAGCGACTTATCTGCTTTTATTTTGTTTTTTTCTGGTGTTTTGTTGGTGTTGGCTATTATCCTGTACTATACTCGTATCTATATCATACATTCTATGCTTTATCCTTATATCCCGGCTGCACTCTCGAGAGTGCCAGGCACACATTTCCCGGGAAATTGTGTAATGCCGTGCTTAAGGATATTACATTATAAAGTACAAATATTTGCAAACACACAAACATATACTTGCGAGCCGGAGAAAGTTTAGTTTGCTGTGTTTTTCTCTCATGTTTTTGTCGTCACTTTCACCCGATTCTTTGCTTCTCTGCTTATTTTCCCCTTTCTTTTGTTTGCTGGCAATTTTTCTAATGGTGTTGGTCTTGCAAAGCACATACTCCCGCTCCAGAGCCTTGTAGTAAACGTAGTTAGAATCTAACCTCAAGCTCCCAACTCATCCACTCACTAGCACGAAAAGTAACAAGTATTTAGGATCTCTGACTAATCGGACGTCTACATTTTCGCAGACAAAACCTGCCGCTCGGACGAGTTCACCTGCGGCAATGGCCGCTGCATCCAGAATCGCTTCAAATGCGACGAGGACGATGACTGCGGCGATGGCAGCGACGAGAGGAACTGCAACACTGAGAAAAAGTGTGCGGTCGGTACCTTTACCTGCACCAGTGGCGCCTGCATCCCCAACCTATGGGTCTGCGATGGGGACGTTGACTGTCACGACGGCAGCGATGAGAGGGTGAGTCCTTAGACTAAGACTGGGGAAAAACTATTCCAAAGGCATGACCCATTTTTAGAATCGCTTGTCGCTTCTTCACCTTCAACTTGCAATGAAAATTGATAGGAACACATTAGAAAGCCACACACATCCACCACAAGTTGTTTAACAGCCCTCGCATATAAATATGTATATCTATGTGGAGCAAGCCAGGAAGCATAAATTATGCAAGACGCGAGCATTATTCAAAACTGGCAACGACGACGAGGACCATGTCGGCAACTGTTTCCCCATAAACATTTATATGTATGACGCATGGCTTTTGTTGTCAGTAGGGTGGTGGCCAAAAATTGCACAGCTCCCTCCGAATAGCAATAAAAACAAAAGGGAAACTATTCAAACAAGCCGCATATTTTATGCACTTTGTGCCATATTTTGTTGCCATATTTTCTATGCTTCGCTGAAACAGTCATATTAATTTTAAACTAGCCAAGGAAATTAATTAAAAAAACTTTTAATATTAAAATGCTATTGAAACGAGAATATTTTGCAAATTATTTTTAGATTTGTTTCATTAAATTTTGTAAACACTATCGGAAAAGAGTTTCTCAGCTGATAACAGTCGTTGCCCGAAAGAGTATAAAATGTGGAAAATCTTTCTAGCAGCTCGTAAAAGTGTGCAACACAAAAAATTCCTGAAGGGCCAAAGGGATATATTCACATACGATATATGGTATATGGTATATGGTTCCTGGTAGTACAATATGTGTGTTTGTAAACCGGGCTTAGCTGCCTGAATATTTGGCTGGCACTCAACAGAGAAAGCAAAGCGTTGTTTCCACACTTAAGTTAACTTTTATTATCCCCGCCACTCGCCGAGATTCATTTTTATAGGAGGACGCCCATGAATCTTCACCAGAAATGGCATTTCGTTCAGAAATTCTAATTCTTTTATCCCTTTGTGTTTTCTTTAGCAAAACTGCAGCATCGCCATGCCAGGGAGTTTGGGAATCTGTCAACGGGATGAGTTCCAATGCGACGATCGCATCACTTGCCTGGACAAGAGCTGGATGTGCGACGGCGACAAGGACTGCCCCGGTGGCGAGGACGAGTCTCTCGAGATGTGTACGATCGTGAGCTGCCGGCCAGACCAGTTCCAGTGCCGCGATCGCAGCTGCATTGCCGGACACTTGACCTGCAACGGGGCGAGGGACTGTTCGGATGGCAGTGACGAGCTCAATTGCAACCTCACAGCTACCCGGAAGTCCTGCAACATCACCAGCGAATTTGACTGCGGCGGTGGTCAGTGCATCCCCCTGACCAAGGTCTGTGACCGTCGGAAAGACTGTCCCAACGGCGAGGACGAGCCCGCAGGACAGTGCTCGGTTAATGAATGCCTCACCTCCAACGGCGGTTGCATGCACACCTGTGTCGACATGGCCGTGGGCCACCGCTGCGAATGCCAAGCCGGCTACAAGTTATCCTCGGACAACCGCAGCTGTCTGGACATCGACGAGTGCGAGACCCCCGGCGTCTGCTCCCAGGTGTGCGTCAACGAGATCGGATCCTTCAAATGCGAATGCGAGGCGGGCTACATGAGGGTCCTGCAGAATCACACGCGCTGCAAAGCCAGTGAGGGACATGCCTCCCTGCTCCTGGCCCGTCGTCACGACATCCGAAAATTAGCCCTCGACCGTCCCGAAATGACGTCCATTGTAAACAGCACCAAGGGAGCCACCGCTCTGGACTTTGTCTTCCGCACCGGCATGATCTTCTGGAGCGACGTCAGCACCCAAAGCATTTACAAGTCACCGATTGACGAGGGCAACGAGAAGACGGTGGTGTTGAAACAGAGCTCGGTGACCTCGGACGGATTGGCCGTGGACTGGATCTACAACCACGTCTACTACACGGACACCCACAAGTGCACCATCGAGCTGACCAACTTCGAGGGCAGCATGGGCAAAGTGCTCATCGAGGACGCCCTAGACATTCCACGCTCCATCGCCCTGGACCCCATCGACGGCTGGATGTACTGGTCCGACTGGGGCGCCTCCCCTCGTATCGAGAGGGCCGGCATGGACGGCTCCCACCGCACCACCATCATCAGCTACGACGTCAAGTGGCCGAATGGCATCACCCTGGACCTGGTGATGAAGCGGCTCTACTGGGTGGACGGCAAGCTGAACATCATCTCGTCGGCCAACTATGACGGCACCCAGCGGCGCCAGGTGCTCTACTCCAGCGAATACCTGCGACACCCCTTCTCCATCACCACGTTCGAGGACCACGTCTACTGGTCCGACTGGGACAAGCAGGCCGTCTTCAAGGCCAACAAGTTCACAGGGGAGGATGTCAAGGCCGTTACGGCGACGCATATGGTAAGCTTACTATTCTTTTCATATCACTCATACGCCATGTGTGACCCTGATAATACTTTAAGCGAGAAATTAAGTCCTTAATCGAAAACTTATAATACTTGTTCTTGCAGCTTGAACATCCCATGGTGGTGCATGTGTACCATCCGTACCGCCAGCCCGATGGCGTCAACCACTGCCAGTCGGTGAACGGACACTGTTCCCACCTCTGCCTGCCAGCGCCCAGGCTTAACGAGCGCAGTCCTCGCATATCCTGCGCCTGCCCCACTGGCCTCAAACTGATGCCAGACGGCCTGATGTGTGTCGAAGATCGTAAGTAGCCATGTCGCTGTGTTGTTTGGGTGTTTTACGAGGGGATTTCGTAGTGGGATTTGATGCGCCGGACATCGAACTGTCCACTTGAACTGATGCATTTTGTGGCAATGCTCCACGCAACGCTTTCCTGTTGCGGTTGCGGCCAATTAAGTGGCCATCTGCACTGCGCATTGCCGCCAGTATGTAATTATCGCATTTTAATGAAATTGTTTTTTCTTTAGTGCGTGTTCCAAGTGTGTATACCAAAAAACCGAGCCACAAGGCGACAGGCAAGTCGCCAGTCCCAACCACAGAACTACCTCTAATTACGCACAGCGAAGTGCCGGGTATGAGATCCTTTCTTTCTTATTATGGTGGCGGTATTTTTAGGGACTAACAATTAGTTAGCAAGGGCCTTGTGTGTGTTGTCCTTAAAACCTTAAGTAATAACGCCAATAACCGGTGCTGGAATATTTAATATTTAATTGTTTCATGTTTTATTTACATAACGTTGCCGCATTGGTTGTGGTGAATATTGTATTTTCACCTGTTCTTCTCGGTGTTTTAATTTCGTCACATTTTTACGATTTGCCGGTCCAACATCATCGTCATCGTCATCATCATAAATCAACATCAATGATATCGACGTAATCACTGAAAATGCACAGACCACCACACCCGAAACTTTAGCTCACCGAGCAGGCACTCATACAAAATGCGAACGAGCTGAGCTTTGGGTCTGGGAACGTAAAACATAAATATCGGGTTCACACACAGCACAAAAACCACAAAAGGGGAGCATTGGTGACATGTTTAATGGCAACGAAGCACCATCCCGATTCCCATAGAGCGGGAGTGCTGCTCCGCTTGCTTAACTTAAGCGGGTTCTCGTCCTCGATGTGTGGTGTGCCCATCACCACCCCACCACTTACCCGGGCAAATTTCTCCGTGCAATTTGCGAACTGCTCTGTGACAGAATGACAACGTTGTGGAGGATGTGAATGTGAATCCGGCTGGGAATGGGAATGATGAACGGCTGACAACCGCAACGGCGGCCAGAGCAACGAGGGCACCAGCCTGGGCAACAGTTCAACCAGCTGACATATCTGCGACAGGCTGGCAGAGTCGTCGCCAAATCGCCATGAAATTAAATTGTACACAAGCCACACCAAAAGATACACCAACTCCAACACACTAACAAATGGGTGAATCCTAAACTGATAGGAATGATAGGGAGCGTGGCAAATAGTTTAACCAGATATTCGTCATCGCCATCGCCATCGTCATCGTCAGCATCATGATCCTACAGCAAATTGGCACTGTCAACACCTCGAAACTGTCGACGTTCGGGAGAGAAATATTTACACTGGCTATGTGGCAAAATAAATTACCCCTATCTGGCCGGTGGTTTATCCCTAAAAATTTGCAACACCACAACCCATAACTCGCCATTTATACGCAATTGTGTCCTTGTACGATAAAAACATGTGTGTGCACTTGTACGTTTTGTCCCATCATATTTTTGCTCCTTTTATTATTGATTCAAAAACGAATTTTATGTGCACCACCTAAATGGGGCATCATTATTTTTAATAAACACAAATTTGGCTGACAGCCGGCGCACCCGCTTTGATCACTTGGAATTGAAAATTGCAAAGTCCTTCATTGTTGGAAACGAACACGAACGCCAGATATTTTACTGTGGCAACCAAATCTTCTATGGAATAAATAAGGCCAATAAAGGGTATTCGTTTGGATTCCTAGAACCAAACAAAAATACTTCAATTGTTCAGCAGTAGGAACAATGCCTTCTTAGCAAGCCTCGAGGTGTATTTTGATGCTTTTCTCGGAACAAGCACCTTGTTAAAACCTTTAAAATGAATTTAATTCCGCAAAATAATTCTTAAGATCCCACGAAGAATTAATTTTTTAATTTAGAGTATAGCGGTTTTATCTGTTTTTATCTGAAATGAGCAAACTTCCGAGGACTTGGGAGGTTGTTATGCCAACTTGGCGGGAAAGCTTAGAGGGAAGCCCACACAATTGTGCGTAATTACGACAATTTAAAGAAGTCGTAGTTACAATATTTACCAAGGTCGAGAGGCGGTAGGACACTAATCAGCTCAGGACTTGAACTGGGATAAAGAAAACCGAAAGACATTTGTGAGAGGGAAAGAATAATGACGACAACGAAGGCTCAAGAAAAATTAAGTAAGACGAAAGCCGGCAGAAAAAGTTTGCAGAAGCGCAGGCGAGTAAATAACTATAAACTAGTTAAGGACTATTTCAATTAGATGGCCTTGCCATGCCAATGATGATGACGCCGCTGCCGTCCGGCATAACTGCAATTTCAATTAGCGGTTTGTGCTACTTTTTCTATGGCCATCTCTCTGCCCACTTCAAATTGCTTAATTAAGCGCAGGCAAAGTTCTGCAAATACCCGAGAGACACGGACATAGAGACACTAGGCCAGGACCAGGGGGAGGACAAGGACCAGCACCAGAACCAGGACCAAGACCCGAGCCCAGTAACCATAAACTTTGAGCCGTCGAAGTAGCGACTACGTTTTTAATAGCCAACCACATAAAATCGAGCTCACTCCGCCGGATGTGGCGAAAAGTGGGTGAACAGCTGCTGCCTTCGCTCGTGTTCCTTGCTCCTTGCAGAATTTTATGACTTTCATTTGCCTGCATTTCGGTCAGTCCGGCAATTGTTATTGTCAGTCTCTAACTTTACTGCATATTGCCCAAAAAAAAAAAAAACAAAACAATTCCACAAACATGGCTGCCCAGCCGCCATTTTCCTGCATTACGACTTTCGACTTCCCCATTCTATTTTGAAATTATTATTTTTTTCATACAACTTTTAAACTTTTTGTGTGTTGGTTTATCTAATCTGTTTAGACGCCCTCGTCTCCTCGCCAACAAAAATAACCTAAAACAGGTGACGGACATATTTTATGCGTTTTTATTTCATTTGGGAAGGAAATTTGTGGCATGGGCATGGCATCCATTTTGTCGTACTTTTTATGGCACTTCCGTTTGCCAGTAAAGCCAGGGAAACATGGGTAGGGAGGCCACGCACCTGCCATATATTATCCCGAGTCGGAGTTATGAAATAAATAGGAAAACACATGTGCAGGCTTATACAAATGGGCGATGAGGCATAACTCTCTGTTACATGTTTCAGCGTTTTGAGTGCGTGTGTGGAGTGGCGGACTCGGAAATTGCATTTTCTATAGATTAGGAGAGCGTCATAATATAGCACGACATTTATAGGCGAACATAAAACTTGATGCCATAGAAGAGTAAATGCAAATGTACTTCAATACACTTGGTCGAAATCTGTTTGTATCCATTTCAGGAGAGTCCAAATTTTGGTTTCATGAAGAAAAGCTTTTTCATTTACAAACATCAAACAAAAGTGGCAGCTTTAAAAAAGATTAAAATGGCTTGTAAAGTATTTATTTAACGGCCAAAAAAAAAACCAACATCTGGCATTTCCCATTGCCTATTTTATTTCTCCGCCCCCTTAAAAAGCACACACTCAAACCAGAGGAATTCGTGCAATTAATATGCCACAGAAACGTGCCACTTTTCAACTGTTGGCCCACTGCCTGCCACTTGACTGTCTGTTAATGCCGCCAAAATAAATTTGCAGCATCTTAACGCGCCCACGCCTAAATTCCCCATAATCGATGCGCCACAGCTGCTGCCGCTATCAACTTTTAATGATAATTCCCTGCCATACGCCTCATCTGGACACTCATAGGGCAAGAATTAATAGGAACAACAAAAGCGGGAATACTTTCGGAAGGGTCGGAGAGCAGGATCCGCAGTGAGGGAAAGGCACATCCTTTGCCAGACGAACACGCGCCTCCTGCGTTTAACTTTCGACTTTTTCCTGCTGTTGAACAAATTCTAAACGGAAAAATGCGAAAACGAATTATGATGACAGCGGAAAAATCCTACAACTTCCTGGCCCCAAAAAAACAGAACAGAAAAGAGCGCCGAAGTCGACAGTAAAACCAGGAAAACCCCAAAAGCGGAAACATTCGCCACGGGATGTAGTCGTCGTCGACGGATTTGCTTCTTTTCCTATTTTTTCCGACCCAAAAGACAACATTTTAATTATAGTTGGGAAACGCGAAAAATCTATAAACGCAGCATATTATTAAATATTCTTTTGGGTGTATTTCACTTTACTAAAAAATTAAACAAATTCGAAATGCACTCTGTACGAGTATGTACATATATTTTTCAAAATGGGACTCTGGTGTGGAAATGATTAAATGTATAAATGTTTTGTTAGTTGCAAAAATAAAATCGATTGTATTTTTATTATTAAACCCTGTTTATTTGATTGTTTCTCCAACAGTTGAAAGCAAGACTGGAAACAATAGCACGCATAAAAACAATAACAACGAAAGCACAGAGAAGTTACAGGAGAAGGACTACGGCCAAATAGGCTTGATTGTGATAGGCAGTTTGGTAGCAGTTGGTTTGCTTTCTTTAGTAAGTAATGCTTTTTTTTTCTAACAGAATGGATCTTAATTTGCCGCATTTATTACGCTTTCAGGCATTCATTGTGTATAGACGGTGCACGCGAGCGGTAAACTCCATGAACTTTGAGAATCCATCGTACCACAAGACCACGGAGGATCACTTCAGCCTGGAGAAGAACGTGACGCCGCACATGTACACCACTGCACCGCACATGGAAGAGGAGGTAAGCGGGTCCGTCCCACCGATGGCGACCAATACGAACGACTTTAGCTATGTGAGGTTCTAAGGGGGTTGTTCTAGGAGCTAAGTTAATGTTGTATATAGACGGCTAAGTGTGCGTATCATAGTTTTATTTAGAATTAAGAGAGAAGATCCAACTAGTTAATAATCGCCTAGGACGTAAGGCCAACGGAGTCCTGGATATTGTTGTGAAATTTTTAGCTTATTATTAGAAAGTCCCAGGTTTTAACATTTATTCAAATAACGTTGCCACTTAAAGTAAAACCGTATTCCAATTTGAAAATATTTTATTCGAAATGCTGCGAGCCATGAACTTTTAAGCGTGGAAACCACAGTCGAAATTATCTATTGAAAACGGTAAGTTGCGGTCACAAAATACACATTAGAACATTATTGGTATATTATATTACTTAATTGTTGGCCCGTGTGTACAATTTAATTATCATTTTATTACTATATGATTTAATTCATAATCCAACCGAGGTTGCCCACTTTTTGCTCTGCCAATTCCCAAATCGACCCGGTCACATCACCGGCGGGGTCCGCTAATTGCAGTTCTGCCAATGCAATCAAAACATGCATATCAATTGACCAATTAACTAAAAGGCCAATTAAACGGCGTCAGTGGAGCGTCAAAATATCCACTAACCAGACAGATGCCGCATTAAGCCATAAAAGCAACTCAGAAAGAACGAATAAATTAGCGAATATTTCGCTTAAATTGCGTTTACCTTCCCATATTATATTAGTGCTTCGTTGCCAATTTCAATTAAAGCGCTTAATTAATAACAAAAAAAAAAAAAATATAACAAAAGTGAAAATTCCTTCGGTAGCCGAGATGACAAAGGCTGGTGATAATAACGCAAAATTAAACAAAATAGCATTAAGTGGGATTTTCTATATGCCTGCGGCAAACAATAATTAAAAATGTAATTTTTATTCAAGTAAGCTAACTCAATTGACCGAATTTCGTGCCACAAGCTTAGTGGTTGCCTGATTTAATTAAATGTTTAAATAATCAGATTATCCAGGCCAGACATGTATAAGTTTTGATAGGAATTTGATGGTGTTTTATTATCCTACCCGATTTGGTTTTTAGTAATCTTTGAATTGTTATTATTGTATTATTTACCCCGCCTTAATAAGCTCTTAAACTTACTTATAAAATGGAATTAATTAAACTCTTCTCTAATCCCAAACTAGTCTGCTAACCCTCTGTTTCAACCGGGCACCGAATGTGTCTGAGCCACCGCCAAAGACTCACTTGTATGCATATCCAACGAATACCGGAGACCAGCAGAAGGCATCTCCTACTATAAATTCCTTTAGACCAAGGCCCCAAAAAACTCAACTAAATAAAATGAAAGTTCAAAAAGTGAAATACTAAGAGGAAAATAAGAAACTTTCATTAGCAGTAAGAAAAGAAGAATGCCAAAAACAAAATAGAAAAGACAAGAGCTAAACAACAAGCATGGGGGAGAAGAAAATACTCAACAAATTCAATTTGTTGCCTAGTTTAAAATTTAATTTAAATGTTAAAATACTAAACCCAGACACACACACTCACACATATACTCGCCCTACACACACACACACACATACACTCACACATATACTCGCCCCACACACACACACACACATACACTCATAAACTAATAACAACGCAAACTTTTTTTAGGCGCAACGTTTTGACATCAACTAACGGCGTCGCACATCCATACCCGCACGCATACACCCTCACCCGCACACATACCCACACACATACACGCATATACAAAAAAGCCCTCAAGAACTCAAAGAAGGACGAGCCAGGATGCCATTCAGACCCAGAACTCCAACTTTCCTTTCACGTCCTTGAAATCAATTGTAAAAAGTTAAGACATTTTGTTGAAGTTTGGTAGAAAATGAAACATTTTGTGAAATCAAAAACAAAACATAAAAAAATGGTAATGAATAAACTGAAACTGTTCATAGACATAGATACCATTGTGACTAGTTGTAGCGTACTCGTATATGTATACATATTTTGCTTTCAAAGAAATCAAAGTTTAATAAATCAGAGTTATTATCTTGAATGGTTAAATCGGAATTCTAGCACCAAGGTTGATTCATTTTTAGCAAAGTTTTTCAACACAACATCTCTGTAAATACCTAGAAAATACAAATTAAAATAAACTATTAATTGAAATGTTTAGGAAAAATGTACAACAAGAAGAGAATAAAAACATTTTTTGAAATGGTTCAAATTACGATTAACTGAATTAGCTGATTATTTTAACTTTGGTCGTTTTCGTTCTTGGGTATTAAACACAATTTGCTGTGATCAGTTTAAAAGCATTAAAGATACATTAAAGCATCTTTTCTGTAGTACGTTTAATAATCTTCTCATTTATTTAGTGTGTAAACAAGCTTTCAAATATTATTAATTTATTTTACAAAGAAGAAAAAAAAACAACCTACAACTTTATGTGTATTGGCCGACGTGTTTCCTGTGAAATGTATTTTAATTTTAGACATGAAAAGTATTTGTTTAAATGCTTTTTGTAACCAAAATATTAGATAACTGTAATTGGTACATGTGAAGAGTTAATAATAAATATTGTAAATTGAAATTTATTCGGAAAAATAAAATGGGATTTTAAAACATGAACCAAAAACCTGTTTTCAATTATTAATTGTGGTAAAAGATAATCAAGATTATGCTCCCTGACAGGCAAGAACAATGCCTCTTCCTTGAAGGCATTAAATATAAAAGGTTATCAATCAACTAGGCAGCTCAGCATTATTATCCATCAGCTGCATATGTTAAGTTCACCTGAATTATCATTGCATCGATAACCACTCACTCATCAGGCATTGTTGGTCGGCTCATCCAAGGCAAAATCGAGAAGCTAATAGGGTTTGCACATTGTGCCTGATTGCTTGATCTTAATGGCCTCAACGCCAACACTGGTTTGACTTTTGTTGGCTCACATGGACACGGAGAATGCCGAACACACCCGCACACTGGCACAGCCGCACAGCCGAGCAGCGTGATAGAAGGATAGACATGCATCCATGAATTATTAAATGCTAATGGACAACTACGCCAATTATTTCACATGAGAGGGCATCAATACGTAATGAGCATCGTCCGATGAACATTTCTGGCAAAGTTTGAGGTGCCTGGTGAATGGATTGAACAGTCACTAATGGCCACCAGATCAGTGGCTTAGTTCGGATTTGCCAACGGGATCCTTTTTACACTAAAGCATGTATCAAAAATTGATGATTTGCTGTTGAATAATAAATGATAAGAATTTTTCTGAATCCTTGCCATATCCCTTATACCGATCCCTTTACAGACGCCTCTGTTTCAATGGACAAACAAAATCGAAGGGCTTCATTTTAGGGTGGGGCTCCACACCGACTAAGCATCAGCAGATTTTAATTTCATCCTAGCCCGGTTAGTGAGCCCTCTCTATTTAACGGGCACCAACTTTTGTCTGGTTTATTTATGGCTGGGAATTATCCGGGAATAGTCATTGATGGAGAAAGTCCGACGCAGCGATTTTGCCGAATAAATGCGATTTTATGCCTATCGGTGTCTTTAATGTTATAATTTATGTAGCGCGCCTGGAAGCAGGCTACATTATTTTTGTTTATTGCCTGCCGGACAGCCGGCTGTCAACGACACGTCGACGTCGGGCGGCAGAAGACAAAAGCGGATTTTGGGCTCCCTTTCGATTTGAATCGATTATCCGGCATGGCACACGTTTGCCATGAAAATAAAATGTAAATAAAAGGCGACACATTTGACACACGGCATCGCTTCAGGAACTTTTTCAATTTAGATATGATCCGAGAGTATGCTAGGGAACTGCCCGGATAATCCCCAACCGATGTCAGGTGAGTCGTTGTGTATGTGTGTGTGCCGCTCCTTTCCATTAGCAATATGCGACCAAATGGCAAAACATTGTTCCTTAGCGTCCTGCTCATCCCTGTGAGCTAAGTGAAAGTCAGGAACATTTCCACCAAAGGAAGCCCCCAGTGATGCCAAAACTTCAAACAGGAAGTGTGGAAAATAGTTTTCTAAATATCAAAGAAACTTTCCAACTAACAATAAGCTTCCATTAGCTTTATTAAAAATGTTCAAATACAGATAAGTAGAAACACAAAGAAATGTCTATCAAAATGTTTAGTAAACCTAAATAAAATAGAAAATAAATACGAAGAACATGCTTTGTAAAAAAAACCTTAAACTTAGGCCATGGCCAAAATGGCCAAAACGACAACTCAGTTGCACATAAAGGCAGAGGGAATAAGCAACTGTTTGCCAGCGATGTGTGTAAGGTTCTGAGGATGAAAATCTGCAATTCAGCCGGAACAGAGCATACATTTTGTCGTTTTGCCAGCCGCAGGCGGCCACCAAACAGAAACCCCCCATGTACCGGAGTGGCCAAAAGCCAATGAGACGTAGCAGCTGGCCAAAAGAAATGGGACAGGGAAATATGGCCAGAATCGGGTGTGGCTCGAAGGGGGATATGGGATATGAAAGCGAAAGGGGCGGAGGGAGCTGGCAGAGAGGGAAGAGACTTCAGTGCATCCGAACGAGTACTCTGTGCGACTCCTGAGGCGGGAAACATGGCTAACCGCCATGGTGGCTGCGTTGCTGTAACATACTTTGTTAGCGTCGCCCAACCAACGATAACTTTGGCCAAAAATATCTTTGGTTTTCACTTTTTTTGCCTAGGCTGCGGGCTCTTGGATTTTGTCAAAGGACTCATCGAAAACGATTGTTTTGCAGGGCTTAAAGTTGATCGTTCAAAGACTTAAAGATTCAGAAGTAAAATTGGTTTGCTATTTTTTCGAAGTTTTTGTAGTTTTAATTCTACTAACTCTGGTAAAAAATAATTTCAAATATTGATCGTTAATTGAAATTAGTTAGCTCTTGAAATAATATTATTTTATTCCGTCTTCTCCTTTTAAATAGAATTATGCTTTTAATTTGATGGTAGAAATGAAAATTATTATTCTTATTAAACAGTTTTAATTCAAGAGTTAATTAAAAAAATCTTTACCTTTTCAGAGTGCTTTCTCGTCCTGCATTTGAGAAAGGTGTGCTTTCCAAATACCAGACCCTACTTGACTGTGGTGTGTCGGAACTGGAGAACTTTAATTACAAGCTGCCCCATTGGCCTCCTCACCTCACTACATGGCAGCCATGTTAGCACATCCTTGCAGTTTCAGTGCGTCGTTGCTGTTGTTTAAGTAGTCGAGGTTGTTGTTGGTATTGTGGCCTATCCTGGGGGCAATTGCATGGCACATGCACAAGCAAGGTTAGTAGGCAAGTTCACTTGCCAAATATGCCGTGCGTACGCCATGGAATTTCTGCGTTGCACTGGGCTCGGACGGGGGATTGGAGGCGGATTGACCAGAAGGCGGAGTCGCTGTGCCCACTGCGTCTTACACGCAGACGGACGTTGTTGGCTTGTCGGTCGAGTTGTTTGCACCACGTTCTGAATAATGGAAACGTTTCGTGCCACATTGAATGCCCAGCAGTAAGTGACATTGCCCTACTCCGGCTCTGTCTTTTTGCAGGGGTACTGCGCCAGCCCGTATGTGGCGGTATGTTTTCGGAATGGTTAATGTAATTACGCCTGAGAGCCCAATGTTGCCACCTTTTGGGGGAAGGCCAATCAAAGCCAAAGTCGATAAGCATGTGAGAATTTAAAATGCAGCTCGGCAATTTGCCTAATTGCCGTGTAGACTAATCAAGTGACGAGTTTTTCAGTGCTCATCCCTCTTCGGACACATCGTTTCCGCTCCCACTCCGCCAAAAGTTTGTGGCCTTTGTGCTAAGCACAAAAATAAAATAACTTTTCAGACAGACATTGAGCGTGAGAGAAATTCATCAACTTCAAGCCGAAACAATTCAAACCAACAAACAGAAGAGGGCATTGTTGGAGGTGACTGTAAGCTGCTTCTGTTTGCCATGATAAAATGGTTACAAAATGGCGGCATCTGACTTAATGGTGTGTGTTTGTATGTCAGTGTGTGTGAGGGAGTGCGGCCTTGGCGCAAACTGTCGTCTGTCTTCTGCTCTGCGTGTGTGGCTTAAATTTCGCTTTTTATGTGGTGTGCTGGAGAAACTTTTGCGATTTCACCGTGGCCTTGTGCTCTGTAAAATTACCCTCGCAAAAAGGTTGCCGTTCACTGCAGGGAACGAAGTAAATGATGCAGCAATTTTTTAGTGAGAAATGCTGGAAAAAATCCAAGGAACAAAGAAAAACCAAACATCAAAACTACATTTAATATTTAATGGTGTTATTTATATTTATTAGTATATTAAATACATTATACATATTTTTGTTTTGGGCTTCTGTCTGTGACAATTTTTATTTCATTAAGAAAATACGAATGTAGGGTATTTATGGTACATTAGCCCTTGAAGGCATCTTTTCATAATTTCTATTATATAATTTTTGGTTTTTTAATAATCATGGGAACCAAGATTAAGCTTCAAGCTGGAACATTTCATTTCTGTACGCCTCTCGGCTTGTTTGCAAGATTTTCAACTTGAAACGCCACCGCCAGATGTCCTCCGAACACAGAGGGCAGGATTTCTTTTCACTTTTCCATTACTTGAAGCGAAAGCAAAGGAAAACGAAAAGTTCACATTGCGGTTGGCAGTAGATTGCAGTCGTTCTCGCTCCGCATGTGTGCAATGAGTGTGGACGCCATTTTGTTAACATGTTAACTAGTGTGCGTGACATGATATGCAACGGCGCGCAATGGATGTGACAAAAAAGTGGTCTCATGCATGTGTAAAAAAATGTGTTGCTTTATTACATTAACGCGAGTAAGTGCGAATATTTATAAAATAAACAAAAACGAATTAATTTAGTCTTGAAAAGATAATTGGTTTTACCTTTTTCTGTGGCTTTCTGTACAATAAATCAAATTAGCTTTCCAATTGAATGACTTAAGTTGGTTAGTTTGAAAGGTTATAGTTTCATACAAAAACTATCTGAACTTTCACAATAAAAGGAGGGATGATGTTTATAAGAATATAATCGCATTTATCTGCAACAAATAACAGAAAATTAAACACAAGGCGCAAAAATAAATCTGCTTTTGATTTATTTAATTAAAGTTCAATTTGTGCCACCACCGATTAGTTGAGTATATAACGATAAACAGTTTTGTTTTGGCCAACCAGTTAATGGGAAACAAACAAATCTGAAAGCTATTTGGGGGAAAATCCGAATCGCTTGGTTATCCTGCGAAATTAATTATATTTAATCAAATGCCAGTGGTCTGTCAACATTCGATGGACAAAATTATTGAAGGACCTTTAGCGAGCGCAGAAGCCAATGTTTTTGTGGCCTTCTAACCTTTTTAGAGGTACATTAAATTTATGAAAAGGTCGATAAGATGTGATAGGATAACACTATACAGGCATAATTTTAGGTATTCACCCCCAATGACACCCTAATTTGTTGTTGAAAATATATTTAAGCAAACTAAAAATTGAGTATCTCAAAGTCGGATAACCTTCAAGTGATTTCAAGCTGTTGTTCCTGCTTCTCAGTGTGCTTGTGGCAACCTTTCCAAACAGTGAAAACAGGCCAAGTCCAGCTTGCGAATGACAGTCAGACAGACGAAGGGAGGACGTGAGAAGGAGGCGGAAACGCCAGGTGAATTGGCAGCCAGCAAGTTTAATACCAAAATTGACATTAAATTGCTTGTGACCTGCATTCTCCACCGCCGGTTCTGTTATCGACTTTTACGACAATTCCAATAAAGAAACATTGCAGACGTTGTCCTGATGCCCCTGCTGCTTTGGCTGATTTTGACATGGCGCTGGGCGATGGCAGCTGTAGTGAGATATGCTTTTTGTCATGTACTCGACACAAAGTGAATTTCCTGCGAATTTATGAAGGATTTGTGAGACTACGCAGTTGCGAGCAACAAAATCAACAAGGCAGCCAAGGTAGATATTCAAACAGAAAATCAATGCGATTATGAAATTATATTTTCTCAACTATTTTCTTAACTACATTGTAGTTCAAGAAATTAATATAAAATATAAATTAAAAAGCCGTTTTTTCATTTTACAAGAGGTCTCCCCAGAATTATATGATAAAAATCTAAAAATTTAATTGTGATCATTTTTTGATTTAGGTCGATAGAGAAACGATTCAGAAATCTTTTAAGATATTCCGCTTGAGAATCGGATGAGAATTGGCCATGATATAGCCTTCGCTTTAAGCCTTTTGTGCTTTCAAAGCATTTTTTCATTTTGTCATATTTCTCCTTAGAAAAATATGACAAAAAATCTAAAATGCTATTTGTGATCAGTTTTTGATTCAGGTTGATAGAGAATCGATTCAGAAATCTTTTAAGATATTCCGCTTGAGAATCGGATGAGTATTGGCCATGATATAGCCTTCGCCTTGAGCCTTTTGTGCTTTCAAAGCACTTTTTCATTTTGTCATATTTCTCCCCAGACAAATATGAAAAAAAATCTAAAATTCTATTTGTGATCAGTTTTTGATTCAGGTTGATAGAGAATCGATTCAGAAATCTTTTAAGATATTCCGCTTGAGAATCGGATGAGAATTGGCTATGATATAGCCTTCGCTTTGAGCCTTTTGTGCTTTCAAAGCACTTTTTCATTTTGTCATATTTCTCCCCAGACAAATATGAAAAAAAATCTAAAATTCTATTTGTGATCAGTTTTTGATTCAGGTTGATAGAGAATCGATTCAGAAATCTTTTAAGATATTCCGCTTGAGAATCGGATGAGAATTGGCTATGATATAGCCTTCGCTTTGAGCCTTTTGTGCTTTCAAAGCACTTTTTCATTTTGTCATATTTCTCCCCAGAAAAATATGACAAAAAATCTAAAATGCTTTTTGTGATCAGTTTTTGATTCAGGTTGATAGAGAATCGATTCAGAAATCTTTTAAGATATTCCGCTTGAGAATCGGATGAGAATTGGCCATGATATAGCCTTCGCTTTAAGCCTTTTGTGCTTTCAAAGCATTTTTTCATTTTGTCATATTTCTCCTTAGAAAAATATGACAAAAAATCTAAAATGCTATTTGTGATCAGTTTTTGATTCAGGTTGATAGAGAATCGATTCAGAAATCTTTTAAGATATTCCGCTTGAGAATCGGATGAGAATTGGCCATGATATAGCCTTCGCTTTAAGCCTTTTGTGCTTTCAAAGCATTTTTTCATTTTGTCATATTTCTTCCCAGAAAAATATGAAAAAAAATCTAAAAATTTATTTATGATCATTTTTTGATTCAGGTTGATAGAGAGCCTTTTTGTGCTTTCAAAGCACTCTTTAATTTTGTCATATTTCTCCGTACAAATGAATTTAAAATTAATATATTTATAAATATTCTTTTTCAAAAAAACTTGATTCCATATTGCTTATTTGTTGCCAAAACACCTTAAGAAACAGACACTTTTATTTTTTCTGTAGACGTGCTGAAGGGGGGAACAGGCACAAGTTGTCAACAATTGGAGGGGGGACTCTTCAGTGTGCAGCCCCAACCACCAAGTCGTGGAGCTATTCCCAGGGATATTGGCTGGCATTTTCCCCGAATGAAGTTGTTGATTATGTCGAATGCTGTTACACGTGGCTCAGGCGAAATACGTTGCCAGCAGTGGGGGTGTGTGAGAGCACAATGACATGACAACAAGGACTTTCGCAGGCAATCGACGCTGGGCATGAGTCGGCGCTTCTTTATGTTTTTTCAGTTTGGAAAGTCCAATTGGAAGGCTGCATGATTCTGGGATTTGGTCGATGGTGCTGCTCACTTACGTGACGCAAATGTCTAACGTAATTGTCATAATGGTGGCTCCGGGACCACAAGGCGGGAGTGTTTCTGTTTCAACCCTCCCACGGTTGGCAAGTCCCACGGCAAACATTGTTAAAGATCCCAGCATGGGATAAATAGAAAACACACACTGGATATCCAAAGATGCAAAAAAATAAACATGTAGAAGCAAAAGTAAAACTTATTCAAAATGACCTTCGCCATGTGGGCCAGTCTGTATAAAAGTCCGGCCATGTAGCAATGTACAATATGCCTCCCCAGACGTGTGGGTCGTTTTTCCGGCCGAAAAATACTTAACATTGTTGGGTATAGCGAGGTTAACCAGAAAAGTTTGTAGGAAACCTTAATTAAGAAGTGCAAACAAAGTGTTTGGGCAACGGTGCGTATGCGCAATATTTTTTTAACTGAAAGTTCTTTCAGCTTAATGGTTAATGATTTAATTATATATGTGAAAATCCAATTAATATCTTTTTGTAGTGCACTGACGACCCTCTGTGAGAACCCACGCGCATTTCTATTGCCTACTTTTGCGTTTTCTGGCCAGTGGCAACAGGGACTGCAGTGCACCAATTCCCATTCATAGTTCAGTGCCTCTCTGGGAACGGTGCCTGCGGCAGAGAGTGAAACAACAAACGGCATCGCCTCAATCCTGGCTTTAAGACTCATCCAGCTGCCTTTTCCATTTTTCATCATTTTGTGTTTCTCATTTTGGGTCGGGATGTGGCCCGGAGCCAGCGGAGTGACCAGCACGGAGTGCGCCCACATTTAATGCCCTCCGACCACCCGTGGACCGAGTCCTTGCCCACTTTTTTTACTTGTTCTATAATTTTTCCTGTTATTCGCCATCCTTTCCTACTCTGCTTTCCTAGCCATCAGCGTGCTTTGCTTTGCTCTGCTTTGCTTTGCTTAGCTGCTTTTTGCCATGCTGGCTTTAGTTATATTTTCCGCATCTTTTTCGTGGCTTGCTTTTGCTTTTGCTATTTTAGTTTTTTAAGCAACAAAACAAATTGAATCACGTTCGCCTGGGAGAAACGTGAGTATTTTATTTTTTTCGTTAAACATTTTCATTTTTCTGCTAAAAAAAAGGCCACAATTGGTGGGTTTAAGACAAGCCGAAGAAAGAAATACCCTAAGGATGTGAGTATGAACAACAATTATGCAGACATTTATTAATATTTTGGTTATAAAACTAAATAACTTTTTTCTTACCTATTTAGTCCATTTTCAATCTATTAGGTAGAGTGTAAAAACAACATTTGATGAGCAGAAAGCCAAACCCAACAGGGTCCAAAGCAATGCAGGACGCTTCTCCCCGATAATGACGCCGTTGAGCCATCACATTTTGTTGTTCTAACTCTGGTCCCGTTGAGTGTTAGCCAGTGGAGCATGCCACACACAATCACTTTGTTGTGGCCGTAGCCGTGGTCGTGAGGCCACATTGTTTTGTTTATTAAAAAGAGATTGGAGTGCAGAAAGATTCCCAGTTTTGTCATGACCGCTGCCACTTGGGCCTACCGGCCTCCCAGCAACCATTCATCATCATTCCGGACTGATGATTTTATTTTGATTCCGAAACGTTTGGGGATTACCAGCCTAATGATTTTATTATAGTTTTTTCATACGCCATTTCTCGAAAATTTGATTGATGGTCCTGCCTTCGACCGTGGTCGCACAGTTCCAGATTCCGGTCTCATTGTCTTGACATTTAAGCGGCTTCATTATATTAAAAGCGAATTAATGTTGTCGCCATGGAGATGGCCCTCTTTCCGCTTTCAAATTGAAACAAAATGTCTCTTCCTTTCATCTGGAGAAATTTTATTTATAAGTGCCAACAGGCGCCATGAAAAGTTTCGTTCTTGTATTTATTTGAAAAATTGAATTGGGACTAGACAAGCTTTGAATGGGATTTAGAAAATGTGTCTTAAATAGAGTAAAGTATCTTAAGGAAGAATATACTTTAAAATATTAATTCTACAACAGAGAGAAAATACTTAGCTACAAAGTGAAATAAAATATAATTAGACAAGAAAATTTTAAACATAAAATAATTTACTTTGATCTACTTTTTTCAACACTTTAAATTAAAGTTTTCGAATCTTAACATATAATAATTGAATTAATTTCCCATTTTACGCAGCCCCAAAATATGTGAAAACCAAAAACCTTTGAACTCTCCTTATCCTGCAGATTGGCCCTTTGTTTTCCTGTGACTTGACGCACATTTGTTAATTGATGTGCGGTTTCCGAGATCTGCGGCCAACACCTAGCGGTCTGAGGAAGGTTGCCCGCATGTTTAAAGCAGAATGTCCTTCCCCTCTCAAAACTTGGGGTATAGGATAAAGCGAAGCTCTCAGCGTAACTGACAGACATCGAGAACCCACCCACAGGATACCAGCACATTGTTATAATTACGCGTAACTTTCGACAAGTGTCGCCTGGAAGTCGCCAAACGTTCTCATTTCAAGTGTCGTTGTCCAGGCAAAGTTATCCCTCTCTTATTTAGGACACTGGAGGGGAATCCCCCAGCATCTGTGGTTTAATCTTCTTTTAAGTTGTGCCCCGCCCCCTTATTTCAGGGGAGTGAAAGCTAGAAAAAAGATGGCGACACCGTAAAGCAAAAGTTTGCCGCCACTTGTGGGTTGATAACTTAGAACAAAGCAAGCTGAGGGATTTGGGCTAGAAGTGGTAGGTAGGTGGGGATTTCAAAAAGGAGAGCAATCCTTTGCACAGCTTGAAAATAGTTGGAGTTTGTGAAAAGTCATTGTTACACTGCTGAAGAGCTGCCTTTGGTTTTCTCATCCTGCTCTCTAATTAGTCGTCATTGGCTTGTGATTTGTGGGCGGACTTTCGGGTACTTTCGAAATTGCGGAACCGAACAGTCTGCCCGAGCCTTGGCAATCTGAATGGGCTGTTCAACTTTAGCTGCCACAAATTCAACTTGTAATTTGGGGCAAATTTTGATTTACCTGAGAGTGCCACTGCACTGGCGACACAAATAAATGTGTTTTCGAACTTTTAAAGCAATTTCTGTAGTATAAGTAGTAGAAATAAATGATTTAAAATATATGAAACTTATAAAAGATAAACTTATACATTGAGATTAACGATTTTATAAAATAGAAATGAACTACAATTTGTAGTAACTTATTGGAATGCTCAGTGTCCGATGTCCTTATCCACGATAAATCTTGAACCACACCTGCTAGAAAATACACACTTCCACAGAGAGCTTCTCTCTCATTAGTCGAACCAATTGCCAGTTCATGTATATATGGTTTATTCGGGCCACAAGCGTTAGAACTGGCCGCAAATGATTTAAACCTAAATGAGCTCGCCACAATTTATGCTGACCACATTAACCATTCGAGGCAGAGAGCAAAAGTCCGAGAAAGTATTTAATTAAATTAAGCACAAAGGAAAACACCAAAGTCCGAGCACAGAACACAGCAAACAGCACACCAAAAAACGAGCACCGAGCACCGGGCGGTCAGATGAAGTTGGCTTCTGCTTTTATGGTTTGGCCTTTAAAGAAGTCGTAAATCATTTAAGAAAATGGCCACGATGGGTGTGCGAGGGGACTGCCGAGATATATAGAGAGATGGCCGCTAATGGCCAGCGGTTCTTCATTGTCCGAGCCGATCACGCCCGCCAACCACTCGAAGCGCATTAAAATAGACTAAAATGTTCAGCGTTTGGCGGCTTTTATGGCCACTTAATGTAAAACAGTTAATTAGCCCCACTCACACTCATACACATGCAGGGCGCAAAAATAAGGGAAATGTCCCGGCTTAATGCAAAATGGCCGCCATCATTTTGTTTTCGTTTTTTTTTTTTACCGCCATTTCCTTTCTCTCTTCTTCTGCTGTTGCTGACGTCCGCCATCTTCACTAGGCCAGGTACAAATGAGGGGGGCTGGTGCAGGTGAAGGGAGCGGGTGTTTACGGGAAACGTGAATGCTGTGAAAGGCGGAAAATTACTTTTGATTAATGAAGCGCAATGAGGTGGACAAAAAATCAAATAAAAATTATTATATATACATTTATATGTATAGTAAAAAAGAAGAAAGCAGAAATCGAGCATCAAAATTAAACTCCCTATTTGAAGGTTATAAAAATCCATATAGATATTTATAAAAACATTTCAGTTAGCTTAAGACAGATGATAAAATTGATTCAACTATTAATTTCACAAATTTTTTTAATCTTTCTCATTAACATTTTCAATGTAGTTCCATAAATTTGATAAGCAAAATTTCGCTTTTAGCTCAAACTGCTTAAATTATTCAAAATGATAGGACATCTTTAATTGATTGATGTTTTAAAATAAACTTCTTAATAAGACGTTGAAAAGTCAGTACCAAACGATTATCCAACCAATCCCAATACCCTGAAAAGGGTATTACAAAAAGTCAATTTCATCGCTGCCGCTCATTTCTCGATGATGGACTTTCCTTTTTATGGCGGGAAGCTACTGAGTAGCCTTGAGTGCTATTAAAAAAGGAAAAAGGAAACGAGGCTCCTGAAAATTAACAATCAGAATGACAGCGGACACACCATAAATATTGTTGGACCTTCAAGTGCATTATTATTAATGTTGATGCACGGTTTCGGTCTCTGGGAATATTTCGACTTACTTTTCCCATGTAATTTACTGTCTTTTGATTAAATCTTTGAGTAAGATATGGATTTTAAGCCTGGATTTTTATTAATAATTTGCTATAATATAAGTAGGCCTAGGCTATTAACAAATCTTTTCAGGGCAAAATTGACCAACCAAAGTAGAATTTCAATAAAGAAGCTGCATGGCCATAATTGCGGTCATTAAACGAGGAACAGATTTTTCGTAGCAACTTTCAGGGAAATTCATTATCTAAACGATAAGGTCAGGTCATGGCCGAGGCTTTGCCAAAGTTTATATTAAGTAATAAACGGTTACCGCGACTTAATTTGCATATCCAAGACGGCAGACGGCGGAAAATATACTAGCGTCCGCCTTGGTTAAGTGGCAGCGTAATTAAATTTAATCCAATTAAAAGACTGACAAGTCCCGAGCAGCTTGCGGTGAGGCTTATTAATGGTGGTTTCGTTAAATATGTGCCGCGCTAGCCTTAACAAAGCTTTATTCGATTTTTAAACAGTAGCTAGTGCAAAATAAAAGGATGTCCATAGACTTGGAGCTTTATCTTGGAGGTTGACGAATTTAGCAAGCTTGCTAAATTAAATTAATGTCGTCAAGCATTAAAAATTAGAGATTCCACAGTAACTTTTTGTAAAGCTAAATATTTTTCAAATACAATTTTTTTATGCTTAGAGTTATAAAAACTAAGTGGGATCTATTTTATTTGTATTTAAACCCCAAAATATCGTTTATTTCGTATCTATAAAAATTTGTGAAGACCGTCTTCCGTTTAATTATTTTACATATTTGGAATTCAAAAGCTTGATCCTGCGAAACCGCCACATAAATCCTTATATATTCATAACATATATGGCAACGCCATGCAGCGTGGGATTTCCCTGCCGCTCTGCTGCGGTCACACTGGAAGCCGACTTGTGTAATAAAAACAAAATTTTGGTAAATGTAGATTGATTTGATTACTGATTGAAGCACAATCAGAGTTCGTACTGCTTACGAGTGTAAGCTGCAACAGAGGAGGCCAAACCAATGGTATGTCTGACACCGATAGCCGACTGATAACAACAGTCTTTGACCGATCTCTGCATACGACACATGTAGGTGGATCTCAAGGCCAAAGATCAAAATAAATTTGCTCTAAATTCTGGGATTTTTGTTTTCGACAGAACCCACGGAAAGTAAAGCTGTTGAACAAAGTCCAAACCAGCTGCCAACCGAGGATCTAAGACTGAACAATTGACAATCGAATCTGCTATGCTGCCCGCCATCGTTTTCCGACAGGTGCAGAGGCCGCTGCATCACGGAGCCGCTACCTTGGAGCACGTCCTGGGCGTGGGTGGCAGCAGTTTCGTCAACTGCCTTAACCGGTATGCTGCTGCCACCGGATTTATACGCATATCCTTCCTGGACATCAAGCGGCGCCGCAATTGGGAGCTGGCGCGGCTTCGTCTGTACGCCGATGCCAAGAAGCAGTCTCTACATTTGCGCACCCAGCAAGGCCGCCACTTGCTGCAGGGCGTCATCGACAGGCAACGCGCTGAATTCATCGAGCGCAAGAACTTTCTGGTGGACGACATCCGAGAGGCTCGCCACAAGGTCCAAGAGCGAGTGCGCGAGAAGATCGATGAGATCCGCGAGGAGCGCGAGAATATTATGACCATACCAAATATGCTAACCATCAGTAGGGCCATTCTCTCGCCATACATCGGCTACGTGATCGTCCAGGGTGACTTTACCCTGGGCATGAACCTATTGGTCATCGCCGGGATCACGGATCTGGTATGTTGAATGCAAAGTTCTCCCTGATGGCTAATCCTATAACAAATACAATTTATTCTACAGTTGGATGGACAGATTGCCCGCCGATGGCCTTCGCAGGCGAGTAAGGCGGGATCCTTTTTGGACCCAATGGCTGATAAATTGCTGATGGGCTCGCTAGTAATTTCCCTTTGCTACACCGACCTCCTGCCCATTTGGCTCACCGCCGTTGTTGTTTTTCGTGATGTTTTTCTCCTAGGAGCTGGATTTGTTATACGCTACATAAGTCTGCCACCGCCGGTAAGAAAATAAAATATAAAAACGCATTAATTCTAATTTAAATATCGAAATTCCTTACTTTCAATAGAAAACCTTTTCGCGGTACTTCGATGCCACACACGTAACCGCTCAATTGGAGCCAACACTGCTTAGCAAGATTAATACGGGTGTACAACTGGCTACCATTGGCTTTAGTTTGGGTGCTCCTATTTGGGATTATATTGGTAAAAGAGCCATTCTCATTCTGCATAAGAATAAGCAAATAATTCTGATCTTAAATCTTGTCTTTATTAGATCATCCCGCCCTTCAGGGTCTTTGGTATCTGACTGGACTGACTACAGCTGCCACTGCTCTCAGCTACGTCCTGAATCGACATAACACGTTTAAAATAATTGAGAAAAAGGCGTAGGACTGGCATTTCCACCACATTTCAAACAACTAATGGGGTAATTCTCCATTCGCAATAATTAGTATGTATTGTGTTTTCTATATGAGTACCAACTAAAATTAAATAAATCTATTTTGTTAACGATTGATATAAATCATATTTATTTTGTCAATATTACAAAAAGACATCCCGTTTTTGCCAAGTGTATTGGATTTGCCTGAAAATCTGGTCCCTCTTGAACAATTTCAAACCTTAACAGCTACATGTAGCGTTTATCACCACGCTGTAACGTTTAACAGCACGCTGTAATGTTTAACAGCGAGCTGTTAACGCAACATTCGGCTATTCTAGGTTCATTGTGTTCGTGTGTTACAGCCACACTTTTTTCTTTCTTTTAACCTCTCGTTTCCGGCAAGGTATGCACGAAAATGTGTTCCACGTGTTTTTTCTATTTAATTTGTTTAGAATTTACCATTTAAAAGCGGGAATTTGTTAGAAATCGTTATGAGTGACTATCAGTTGAACGTGGTTTTGTTTGTTTTGTGGAAAAACGCAAAAATCTTGACGAAAACCCATCGAACGCATGGATTGGGAGCGCGCAGCCATGCTATAGCTTAACCGCAGCATTAAATAATTGTTTATTTGCTATGCTGGAGGGATATGTAGTTTCAAATATGGAATCGCCTATAAATATAGCCTGAAGTAGACAAGAAATCGATTGGATATTAGTAACTTAAGTAAATGGTTTCGAGTTTAATCTCTTACTGATGGTTCCCCTCTTACATTTTCATGACAACAGAAGTAACGAGTCAAAGCCGCCAAAATGAGGAAAATTATGAAACAGGGCAAGATCGTGATCGTCCTTAGCGGACGTTACGCCGGCCGCAAGGCCATCATCGTCAAGACCTCCGACGATGGCACCCCGGAGAAGCCCTTCGGACATGCCCTGGTCGCTGGAATCGATCGTTACCCCCGCAAGGTTACCAAGAAGATGGGCAAGAACAAGCTGAAGAAGAAGTCCAAGGTCAAGCCCTTCCTGAAGAGCTTGAACTACAACCATCTGATGCCCACTCGCTACACCGCGCACGACATCAGCTTCGAGAAGCTGTCGCCCAAGGACCTTAAGGACCCCGTCAAGCGCAAGACTCACCGTTTCCAGACCCGTGTCAAGTTCGAGTCTGTCTACAAGGAGGGCAAGAACAAGTGGTTCTTCCAGAAGCTGCGTTTCTAAGCCAAAGCTTGTTATTGCTGCCACTGGATGGATGAATGTCGTCGCTTTTTTTAAGGTTTAATAAACAAAGAAGTAATTCTGATAAAAATGACCGAAGTGAAATGTGCCTTATTTCTGTGTCTGTGCGGCCAATTTGGTCACCGTTTGTATATAAAGGAAACTACTAACTATATTGTATAAATTTTATAGAAATCAGTCTTTCTAGCTACTCCACATTGACCCATCTTGGCGGGAACTCTGTTTAACACTCCAAGAAGAATGAGCTACCATTTAGCAGTATCTATTTTAAACAAGTCTTGTTTATGTTTTCCGTGTATAAAAGTGAATTAGTTCCTTTGATTAAATACGAAAGTCCATGTAGAAGAGAGGTGTTGTTGAGGGAATCCAAAAGTAGGCTTCGTATGAAAAGTTATTAGAAAAGAATTTCCTTATCCAGACCCAGACAAAACACTTTAATCAATTACAGAGTTTTCTTTGTTTACTTTTCTCATTTACTAATAAATATTCGAAGAGAATAATACATTTTATTTGAATTGGTTTATGAATTTTACAATTTCTGAAGAATTAAAATACAAATTAATATCGCTTCGGTCGAATTTTGTTGGGGAAAATATTTGTTCCGACTGTATTCTTTCTGCTATATCGTATGTAAACTTTTAACTTAGGATATTACAATGAAATAGGGAACGAAGAAATGGCGCTCAGTAAGTAAAAAAAAGTCAGTGTGCATAAAATTAGAGCAGGACCGGCAAGTAGATCTGTGAAGTACAATAAGAAATAAATTAGCATATTGAAATAGCTCTGATTGGTTTAAAACTGAAAAGTAATTCGATTGTTTCATTACCTGAGTTATCACACTTTGACATCGAATGAACACACAATGGACAAATAGCCGGGATACAATTGGATTGGGTTAATCAGCGGAATAATTCGACCTTAACTTTATTACACCGATTCGTTTGGGGCATCACATTAACGCTGAATGCATTGCATTGGCTTGGGAACAAGATTTCTCAAATTGGCTTAGTTGTGGGGTTAATATAATTTTGATTGGTTTGGTATTGGTATATTATGCTTAGTTCGATTTGGTTTATCTTGCTGATTTTAGTTAGCAGTAGGTTGAGTTTCGGTAGTACGGTAGTATTGCCTAAAATTGGCTAAAATAATTTCCATGTGGCCTGCGGAGCGGGTAAGCATTTTCGATTGTTTTTTTGGGAGAAGGAAAAAAAAGAATTTTGTTTGATTAGATCTGCACAGGACTATTTGGTTATACGTTCAAAACGAAAACTACATACGTTTGTGTTCTGGAGAGTGTGTGTGTGATTGGTGTGTTCTAAAGGTGCACTACTTATGAATTATACAAATTAACAGAAGAAAAGTCGAAACAAGCAGCTACAAAAGTAGGATGGGTAGCTTTGCTGAGATAGATTCAAGTTAAAAGGCGGTTTCATAATTTCATAAACCTATCTTAACAAAGAAAACCCACAAGAGTAAACAAAATTATGAAGTAAATCGTTAGTAGTTAGGTGTAGTCTGTGTTGTGCTGGTTGGTTAGACACAGTTAGGCCATAGAGGCAATAACACTTACAGTTCATTGAAGTAATCAAACTTAAAGTAATACAGAAACAGAGCATGAAATTATAATACATAAACAGGGCCTGCATCAACAGGACCTATAGCAACAGTGAAGTAAAGGGGGACAAGCAATAAATGTGTTCTCATTGAAGGACTTCGTAAAATATATACGGCACTTCTGAGACAGCGACAGCGCGATAGAAGAACATATAAACTACTACTTTAAATGCAAGCGAATATTTTACCAATTCACGCGCTTAGCACTCAGGATCTTGAGTATGTTCTCAACAACGTCAGTGCTTGAGTGATTGCCACCCAGATCTGTAAAATTATATATAAGGCGTTATAAATGTGGTTTAATGTGTGAATGCAATATTTACCAGGTGTGCGAATGGCATCGTCAACGATGGTCTGGTAGGTGGCATCGTAAATAACCTTGGCGTGCTCCTTGTGGCCGAGATGGTTCAGCATGTCAACACTGGCATTGATCATGGCTACGGGATTTGCGATATTCTTTCCAGCGATGGCGGTGCCTGTGTTTCGGGTACCAGGCTCGAAGATGGCGTACTACACACAACAATAAGTTTAAAAATCAACAGCTAACAGATATGATTACAATAACACTTACATGATCGCCGTAATTCCTGCCAGAAATGAGACCAGCTCCGCCGATCAGGCCACAGATGACGTTTGAAACAATGGTGCCGTACAGGTTGGTCATGTTCATCACATCGAACTGATGGGGATTGGATACGGCCTGCATGCAGGTGTTGTCGATAATCATGTTGTTGTGCTCCAGCTCGGGATAGTCCTTATGAACGCGGTTTGCCACTTCGAGGAAGAGACCGTCGGAAAGCTTCATGATGTTGGCCTTGTGAATTGTGGTCACCCTCTTGCGGTTATTTTGCCTGGCGTATTCAAAGGCATAGCGAGCCACACGCTCCGCGTTCTCCACGGTCACCACCTTCATGCTCTCCACGACACCCTTCACGGATTCGTGCTCCAGCATGGCGTACTCGCCGTCAGTATTCTGGCGAATGAGCACAATGTCAATGTTTTGGTGGCGTGCAGGAATACCGGGATACGATTTGCAGTGCACGACGTTAACGTAAAGATCGAGCTCATTACGGATTGCTACGTTGCGGGACACTTCGCTTAAGGTCTGGGACTTGGTCTCGATGTTACCCTTGAGCGCCACGCCGTTCCTCTTGATGGAAGTGATGGCATATTCCAAATCGTCGTTGCCTTCAGTTGAGGGATCGATATCGATCACCTCGAAATCAATGGGGGCACCGCAGTAGCGGAAGATCTCCCGCACATAGGTCATTAGTTCCGGACCAATGCCACCGCCTGGAAGCATAGTGACGCCATGACGACCGCCATACTGAGCCGAGGGAATATCAGTGCCCTGTTTTTAAAGATTAAGGGAAACTATAACCTCAATTATAAGGATACTAATGGTTTCTACTGACAGTGAGCTTCTTTTGCAGTGCCGATTTCGTGTGGGCCACATCCTCGGTCTTCTCCTTGGTCACCAGCAAGGGATAGCCCTGAAATAGATAAATATACAAAGCGTATTCGTGAAATATTCCAATCTCGCATTATGTAATTGCCAATAGTTGGCAAATTTTCCGGCAGTGAAAACTTACGCGGGTAAGGAACGGAGTCTGCGTCTGCAGCAACCTCTGAGTCAAGCGAAGGGCCATGATTTAGGTTTGTGAAATTATTGGTTTCAAGCAGCTGCAGACAAGTGTTTTCTTTATCGCTAAAATCACGGCCAATTCCGCTTTATTCTTCTTGGCCAAAATTGACTAGCTCTTCTTCTTTCAAGAACAGCTGAAGTCAGCTGATTGGCCAGGGATGACAGGCTGCCAAGTATTTATATCCGAAATATATTGATAAATCGGAAACAATTTCATGATTGGCTTATAAAGTTTTAAAAGTAAGACAACGCATAAATTTATTGCATAATTATTACGTTTAAGTACAAATAATTTAAATGTGGCTATAATTTTATCAGTCTGGCAATACCCAACCGTCAAACAGTTGTTACGTTAACAACCGCGTTGAAAACGTTTGTTTATTATTATAATTGTTTGAATGCCCCTCCGGCATGACTTAAAGTAGGTGTGTGGATAGAGCTTCAAGGATATGTCAGCCGACTTAGCTCAGGAGGCGGCCGGTGGCTCTCTACAGCTTCACGTGCAGGATGCGGTGCCAAAATTTACATTTCTCCATGCCCTCGTCGTAAGTCGTCGTCGTATTAAGTGATTAAATAATATATAAAGGTATTAAATAAATCATTTCAGGCTGGCGGCGTAGCTGGTGTGGTAGTGGACATAGCCCTATTTCCAATAGATACTGTTAAGACGAGGCTACAAAGCGAGCTGGGCTTTTGGCGGGCTGGAGGATTCCGGGGAATTTATAAAGGACTGGCCCCTGCGGCTGCTGGAAGTGCTCCTACTGCCGCTCTTTTCTTCTGTGCCTATGAATGTGGCAAGCAGATTCTCAGCTCGGCCACGAATTCCAAAGATTCACCATATGTCCACATGGCGGCAGCCTCCGCAGCGGAAGTTGTAAGACGTTCATTCACTTTTCAGATTATAAATAGTCCTAACGAGAAGCATTCTTTATTCCATCTCTTAGTTGGCTTGTTTAATCCGTGTTCCCGTGGAGATAGCCAAACAACGCTCTCAAACACTGCTGGGTCACAAGCAGCAATTATCGGCCTTTCAAATCCTACTTCGTGCTTATCGCACTGAGGGACTGCGTCGTGGTCTATATCGCGGCTTTGGTTCGACCATAATGCGGGAGATACCCTTTAGCCTTATACAGTTTCCCCTTTGGGAGTACTTTAAGCTTCAATGGACTCCAGTGACGGGCTACGAGTCCACTCCGCTCTCTGTGGCGCTTTGTGGGGCAGTTGCTGGTGGAATATCAGCGGGCCTGACAACACCACTAGATGTGGTCAAAACTCGCATTATGCTAGCGGAGAAAGAAAGTATAATCCGCAGACGAAACGCTCGCAGTATACTGCATGGCATTTATATGGAAAGAGGCTTTAGCGGGTAAATATTAAACTTTAAATCCATAAAATGTATAAACTAACAGAGAAAGTGCAATTTGAAATTGCTTCACCCAAGCTTATAAGACTTGTTTAGTAATATCGAAAATAACACTTTAATAACGATAACTACATATTTATACACATATCTATATAACATATATTTTATGTTTCATATTTTTCAGTCTGTTTGCTGGTTTTGTGCCTCGAGTGCTTTGGATCACGCTAGGCGGTGCATTCTTCTTTGGGTTTTACGATTTGACGACGCGACTCCTAGGCGGCGCAAATACTAATAAATAAAATAGGCCGATTTTCGTTGTAGAGTTTAAATGTAGTTGAGGCATGTAGTTTTTATAGTAAACCGATGACAACCACCTGGATCACAACGTGGACAATAAAGTTTATTGAAGTCTTGAAAGGAATGTATTGTTTTCTATGTATTGGGCTTGTCATCTCGCCGCTGTTTAAATATATAAGTGAATTATAAATTTAAGAAGACATTTTGTCGCTTGTACTTACATCCTCTATGTGCAAACGTCCTTGTATTAGACCTTCTCCAAACTCATCTCCGCAAGCCATTGGCACATCCGAATCCTCTTCGTCCACATTAAGGTATCCACTTCTTGGAGGCGCCCTGCGCTTCAGACACGTCCAGGAACACCGACAGCCACTACGTGACATGGCGTAGACCTGCAATATTGGCCAAGTGAATAAATTAAGCTAACCCAATGTAAATTCACTTGAATAAATAGACGGCGATAAGAAAAGTAACGCACCAAAGCTGCCAGAATAAAGATGCCAACAAGCACTGAAATCGGCACCCATATATACTGGGCATCGTCAGGGTGAAGGATATCCGCGCTAGGATCAGCTGTGGTCATCTCCACCTTATAGTACATATCTGCCTGCTGCTGGAAAACTCTGACAAAGTAAAGCAAGTGCAATAGTAAATTTTCTTCTTGGAAAATTTAAAAGTATGTCACAGTAGCGGCAATTTTCTACAGAGGAACATTGAAATGTGAAACATGAACCTTCTTTAGGTGTTTTTGACAAAAGTATCCTTGCGTAAAGTTCCTTGATTAATTACTAATAAAATTGGCCTTTTCTTTGTTCCCTTATCTTAATTTTGAGTTTAACTTGCTATTTTAATAGCTTTTAACTAAAAAATAAAAGCGCGCCACATCTTTGAATTTTACTTTTCCGATTTTGCGCAAAGCAGACGACGATAACTTGAATTCCAGCTGTGTTTATTTTGCTTTGCCTTTTCAAAATAAACATTCAGTTATAAAAAGGATTTAATAAAGATTTAATAAATATGGAAAGGCAAAATCCTAAACGGGGTGCAGAATGCACTTTTAAGATTCTTAACCAGGTTAAGCAAACTGAGGCGGTTATTGCCCCTTCTGAAAATGGGTCTAGAGAAGTCTTATTCGGAAACTGTTCTGTGTTGGATCTGCAAAATAACTGCCGCCTGTGTCTTAAGGAACCCAATCCTAGCCTTATGTTGGACATGTCTGCCTGCTATGACCAGGAGGCAGGCTTGAGTTACTACGACTGCTATGAAATTTGCAGCAAGGAGGATCTCCGCCGAAGGCCCAGCCATGAGCCCAAAACCCTTTGTAAACGATGTGCTGTGGAACTTCAGTGGGCCTACGATTTCCATAAAAAAGTGGCTCTGGCTAATCAGCAGTTGGTAGAGATATTCGAGGCTTCCAATATCCTTCAGGACTCCGAAGAACAGGAATTGGAAGACGTTGAGTCGGATGATATTAGCGAGGAGTTCATGTTGGAGGAAGAGGACAACGAAGACGATGAAAGAAAGGAGGAGGCAAATGACCAGGAATCGCAGCAAGGAAATCAGAGCAAGGACCTATTGCCTTCAGCAAATATTAGCTGCAAATACTGCCACAAGGTATTCAAAAATCGCTCCCGCATGGCCAAGCACGAGATAATTCACCTATCCGACCGTCCCCGATTCCAGTGCAGTCAATGCCAAAGGGTCTACCTCACCAAACAGGCTCTCAAAGTCCACGTGGACGCGAAGCATCAGCAGTCTGGTGTTACATGTAACATATGCGGCAAAGTCTTTGCCATTGCCAAGGCTTTGGTGATCCACAAACGATATCACTTAAGGGATTTCCCCTTCGCCTGTGATCTCTGTGATCGCAAATTTGCCCAGCGCTCCCACCTGACTGTCCACCAAAAAGTAAAGCACAGTGGAGCTCGGTTTATTTGCGAATATGCAGACTGTAATAAGTCATTCACGTCTTCTTCATCGCTCCGGTGTCATGAATACACCCATTCGACTATGCCGTTCGAGTGCATACACTGCCAGGAAACCTTTCCAGCTCGCACAAAGTACGTAATTATGTTTTCTTAATACACATAGATTAATGTTTTGTTTGTTTCAGACTGAGGCTGCACCTTAAACGGAAACACAACAGACTAGTGGAGATTGAGGAGCTCGAGGAGATGAGAAAATTTCGTGTATCTCGCTCAAAGTTGATTTTGACAAATGTTGATGCTAATCAATAGTTAAAAGTTAAAATTTATAATAAAATAAATGTGATATAAGTACTTCCTTTGTAGTAATATTAAGATTAGTTAAGTAAACATAACTAAGAACCGAATTAAAACCACGTTTCTCATTACATATTCTTACAAATATCACATACAGTTTATTTTACGCTTTGCTTTGGTTAACTTATACGGATAGGATAGATATACACATATAAACGGATAGATTTTCGATATAGACAAAATAAATGCTGCTACATCTGATTAGTATACTGATCGATTTGCCTACCAAACGAGCACTTTAATTCGCTAACGTAAGTGTCAATGGCATGGCCTTGGCCAGAGCCGTGGAGTCGTCTGGGTGGGAGGATCCGGTAGCGGTGCCAGTCGTGGTGGTGGCCACATTGCCGTTTCCAGCTTCAGCCCGCTTTCTTGAGGTAATCTTTTTCCAGCCGCGCAGGAAGACCTGGTTGCGGTACTTGGGCGTGGTAAAGGTATATAGAATCGGATTGACAGCCGAGTTTAAGGGAATCACAAAGACAACCAGCCAGGCGTAGATGTCGTCGGGAATGTTGTAGTTAAAAAACACCCAAATCTTCATCACGATGATGGGCACCCAACAAAGTACGTCGGTCAGGACGATAAAGAAGAACCTCACCGCAAACTCGCAGTCTAGGAGAGTCAGTGGAGTGGCACTTCGAGTCCGCCATATCGAGATAAGCAAGGCCGTATATAACATGGCGATCATCACTAGGAGCAGCAAATTAACGCCCAAGAAAACGAATGCCGAGTACAGCCAGCCCAGAGGAAAAGGTTCGTGAATGTGTAGGGGAAAGCAGGTCCCAGAATAGGATCCGTAGTAGGGCAGGCTGCTGGAGCGCCAAAAAAGCACTGGTGCGACCGCCAATCCTACGCCGGTAAGCCAAATGCAGAGCAATGATAGCCACATGACTCGACTTCCGATGCTGCGATGGCCCCGAAAAGGGTCGGCGATCAACAGGAAACGCTCCAGCGACATAAAAGCCAGGATTAACATGGAAACTTCAGAGGAACTCACAGCCAGAGTTCCAATAACCGTGCACTGCCAAGAAGTTATCCAGTCTAAAACCACTCTGCAAAATAAAGTATAGTAGCCATAATTAGATATTTTAAGTAAATAGTTATATATTTATAAACGTACTTGTAATAGTTATTCCGATAGCGATAGTCCTGCACTCCAATTGTGACCAAATAGAAACCCATTAGCATGTCGGCCAGGGCTAAGTTTCGAATGACCATCGTTACCGCCATGTTCTCGTCCCGATATATAAAACGTCCCCAAAGCACCAGTACATTTCCAGCTATCGTCAGGGTGGCCATTACCCATGTAGAGTATCTGAGCACTGGCTTGCTCAACAAGTCCTGAAAGGAGCTAACCCCATCGGTGGAAGGTTTGCACAACTTCACCCTCGGCGTCATTGAGCAGTAGAAGAACCGATCGAAGACAATGTACGTCAGGTTTCGCATTGAATTGATTGCCTGAAAGTCGATGTGATCATATCGGATTCCTGTTAGATTCAAAAAGGAAATATTCAGGGGCTCCAAAAGAGAGCGATGGATGTGAAGGGGCATTTGAGCCAGAGAGCTGGAAAGCAGGAAAATCATTGATTAAAAGAATTTAAGCCAAAACGTTTTAAATTTGAATGTTGAAAAGCAAATTTCGCTTATACCTACAGTGCTTCCAATCTTGAATTGTGCAGAAATGTTTCTCCAGATAACTCCTTAATGGGATTACCAACAAGGCGGCTGTAAAACGAAACACACGTCTCCGAATTATTTCGTAGATATCAAGTTACTTATACGCCTCGTAGGCTGCTTAAAATGGCCCGCATGCCGCTCTGATAAAGTCAGCAGACGTTAATGCTTTAAAACTGCCGAAAATATATACCCTCCTTGGTGTGTATTAAAGCCAAAGCCACAGCCACGGGCAGCTGGAGCTAGGGCCTTTAAAAGTCACATAATAAAACCTCGCATGGGAGCATAATAACGAAAATTCTTATTTAATAGCTGGCTGTGTGTAAATCACGGACAAACATTGTCTATCAATGGCGGGGTAACAGAGATGCAACTGGCTATGGCTGAATGTGTTGGCAGGAAGGAGCGCATCATTCATGGCAGACAGGATGTGCCACAGTGGTTGCAAAGCCACTTGAAAGGACTTCTCATATGTGCAACGTTTATCACTAATGTTTGCACTCCGGGATTGGGATGCTTCGGTTCCACCGTGTCACGTCCCTGGGAACTGCTGCAGCTGGAGCAGAAGTTGGGGGCTGGAATTGAATCTGACGTTAGGTTCTTTGCTGAAGCTCCATTGCTTGCACTTGTCTGGTCAATCAATGCTCAAGCGCCAACTGTTAACAGTTTGTTTTTATGGATTGTCGCACAAAGACAATGGACACGCCCTCCGGTTTCGGCCCCCTTAGTCCATAACAACATTCACAGATTGCTGGTAATTGCTGGATGGCTATAAAGTTGCAGGGCAATCTCTTGTGTTTTGTATTCTGGGGAAAAGCTTAAACTAAATATTTAACTCGGCCGAAAATTGAGACACCAAAAGTGGGTCCGGCCAGGCGTTCAAATTTGCTTGGTATTATGTAAATTTCTAATTAATTATTGAGGGGCAGGCCTCTCGGAGCGGCTGCCCTCATTACTTTTCCTGCGGCTTCTGGTCGCATAAATACCGAACTTAATAACTTCATAAATATCCTGCGCTGCCAGACAGCGACGAAAACGAGGACACGACGCACGAGTACAATAAAAATATTTCTCAGCCAGGGCAACAAGTTGCTGTCCCTCAATGGGCACCCAAATAAGCTCAAAATAATGCCCATTGCTCATGGCCGAGCACATCCAGTGCCCGCACACACACGTGGCCCACAAAAGTAGGCAATGCAAAGTGCGTCACAAGCAAAAGGACAACGGGCCAAAGGATGGCAATGCCTGGCGAATGGGGTGGCCGGTAACGGTCGATCCGCAGTTAAGAATATGACAAATAATTACATTTAGTGGTATTAGTACGCTACGTGCAAAAAGCAAAAAATTATAGTGGACATAATGCAAATGTAACGCTTAGTTTAAATGTCAAACAGGCCTTTGAATGCTCTGCTTATGGGAAAGGGTTCAGGATATTTGAACTGGGAAAACTACTTTAATTACTTTTTTACCACAATTACGGAGATTGAAAATCAGTCTCTTTGCTGACGACTGTCTAATGAAAAACTATCCCCACATAATTTCAATTACATTACTTTTCAATGTACCCCGTTTCACGTGGAGAGCATATTAACCAAATGATACCATTTACGCTTTTCCTTCAAATGACACGTTTCAATTGTGAATTCTTTCGGGGCAATGTGCCCTACGGATGTCCAGCGGCATTTGCTGTGTAGTCCGTCCGGACTCTGGAGGCGGAGAGGAGCTTATGGTGACCATAATTAACGTCACAGCCACGATGAGTGGACATTGCGCAGAGACTTGAAGGTCTTTAAAACCAATTCTTTGTAGGAGAATCTCTGTAATGACCTGTCAGTGGCTCACTGGCTTGACACGAGGAATCAAATTAGTGCAGCGATTTCTCAAATATTTTCGTTTGTTTTATGTCCAGCGTGAAGCTACCACCCAAACCCCGAGGGATACCGAAAACAAAACAAATCAGCAGAAACTGCTGGAGGAAGACAGCTACATGAGCAGCATTTAGATGCGTATCTGATAGATACAAATACACAGACACACTCACATGCCAAAGGAATTTCTCTGCACTTTTTTCCCCGCTCTGTGGCCATAAAAGTCTTACACTTGCCATACGAGCTGTTCGGAATGCTGAGAAATTCCTCGCACGCCAGCCAGCAAAGGGCAAATTATTTGCATGGATCTAATGGGATGAGGAGCACTCGAGGGGACAGAACGGCTACCAAGGTGCTGGGGAGGTGGCAGTTGATAGGTAGGAGGTGTCATCAACAGGCGTAAAGGATTTACTGTGTTCGGGTGTAGGGTGGTGATGAAGTCCGATCTAATGAAGCAATGACGATTGGGGGATACCGCCCCGAGTCGATTTCAATAAACTCCTTCATTATTGGCCAACAACTTGGCCCAGAGTCGGTTACAGTTACTGCTTACTGGCCAAGGCTTTGGCGAAATTGTTTTCACATAAAATACAAATTTATTTGCATTTTTATTTGGTCATAATAATGTTTGTTTATTTGTATCTCTGGCTGCTTTGGCTGCTCTGGCCAGAAGTCAAAGGCATATCATGTTGTCCCAAAAGATATACAATGCTCCGCCAGAAATTCGTTTTGGTTTTTCTTTTAGTTCGAATGTATTGAACACCGAATCTGGTCAAGCCGGAGTGTGTGGGTTTGTGTGAAGGAGTGTGTTATCATCCTTGATATGCTGATGTATATGGTGGCTGGTTTGTAAATTTATTAAGGCCACAGCTTGATGCTAGACGATGGATGTTGGGATGGCGGAGACATTTATTGAATATGCCATTGATATATGGTTATGAAAGCCAGAAAGCAACATCAAATTCTTATTTCTGACACACAGCTTAAAGCGATCAAGCAAATGCATAAATATTTTTCTGTTTATTATTAAACACACCCGGTTGTTTGGAGGCTCATCAAGTATCTTCCTAAAAGCGTTAAATAATTTGTTTCATTTTTCTTTTACGACTTTTGTTTATAGATTGCTTTAGAGTTTACCATAAACTGTGACTATAAAGGTTAGATTAGTTGCCTGAGGACAGGAAAACATTCTTATAATGTGGGCGTATTCCAGTTCATAAAACCCCTTCCCATCCTTGTCTTTGAAAGTAATAAACTCTCTTCGAGAGGAACCTAAAGTTGACTTATTTTTTCCTCTAACTCTTATTTATTTGTCTGGGGGCGAAAAAGTTTTTAACTTCAGTTTTTCATGAACTGCGACGAATACGTAATTGTGCATTAATGAACTGAAATTATTTTTATTGAATATGGTTTGGAATCACAAAGCAATTCACTTCGGGGCGTCGAATAGTTGAAATCCTTTGCCAAATTATTATTTTCTTATCCTGCCGCTTTGTTCTGCAGGGATTTTTTGACCACAACCGGGGTTCATTTACTTCTGTCCCGGCATTATTCGTATTATTATGCTAATTAGCTTGGTGTCGCCATAATTCATGCTTAGTGTCGGTGTCGTTGTAAAAGTTTTACCCATTCTCAATCTGAATGAAATACAACCAAAATTCAGTTCTATACTTACATGTCTCGCAGATTCGTTAAATTTTCAAAGGCCAATCCATGGATGTGGGTGATGATATTGTGTTGCAGGTCCCTATAATTCAAAAGCATAGGATTATTTAATAATTTAAAGAAAATGTTAAGCTATTTCCTGAACAAACTTCGGATCAAATTTGATGGGACAAATACTGCGTTACAATTTATCCCATCTGAAATTCATCGCTCCCATTCATTTCCAATCACTGTAAAGGTTAACACATTTATTTACGTTGTGCAATTTGGCTAACTGATTTATTTTCAGTTAGCAGCAAGCCGTCGGGTACCCAGACGACCCATTGACTTATATTGTCAGCTATTGATGCATAAATTAATGATTATGTACGCTTCGACATGACAACACCATGTGGGGAGGCCTCTGATAAATGCCTTCAAATTGTCTTAGAGTCAGGCGATTTTGTTTATTCAATATTCTTGAAAGTATTACTTAAATTTACCCGAAAACATACTTAATTTGAATAGGTTGCACCCGGATTATGGACAATAAGAGATATTATTAATAAGTAATAGAGTCATAGAGTATAGAGTATCATAAAGTCATAGAGTATTTTTGCATTCGATATTGAAAGGTGTTTCTTTTTTGTGTCTTTGTGTCTACCCATCTTTAAATATCTGTTTAGCATATGTTTTTGCGTAAACAATAAAAGTGCCAATTTATGCGTATTGGAGCATAAATTCGGTTGTTTCTTTTTATGCCGGAAAAAGGTGTCGATGTATCGGAATTGTTTTCAATGTCATTTGAACACTGCGAATGGGCAAGACTTCTTCTCATCCTTAAAGCTGCCTACTCTTGTTTTTACTGTCTCGGCAACAATGTAACCCATATAAATCTTTCAAAGTAAACAAGTAGACGAAAAAAAGAACTGCCGAATCGAAAGCGAAATGCAGCGAAGAGTAAAAATTACGCATACGCCCCATAAAATCTAAGTACAGCATATTTCAATAGATTTTGCGACACTTGCTGCCATCTTTTTTGTCTTTTTTTTTTGTTATTTAAGATGAAAGTTGATTGTTTTACTTACAGCAAATGTAAATTATCCAATTGGGAAAAAGTTTCCTCGCCAATATATTCAATTCGATTGAAATCCAAATAACTGTAAGAAGTAAAAATAAATTTATGAAGGCAGGCAGGGCGGATAAAGAAAAATCTAGCTAAGCTGTAGGCCTAATTTGGTTTATACTTAAATATTTTTTGCCATAGTCTGCCTTAAGCTTCTTTCTATGCTTGTGTGGACAAGTGATGAATGTTGTTTCATTAGATGCAAGATAGACAAAATACATAGACACTGTCAAAAAAATGGCCAAGTGACGAAGAAACAATATTAAATGAAATAAATTATTCGTAATTTAATCTTTCTAGCGGATCCGATTTCAAAATATGTAAAAATATACAGGACTATATGGCCCCAAGCCTTTTTATTAGTGAATATACATCTGATTCTCAATCGGATTCTTATCTAAAACAGCATTTAACGTACTTTAAATTTTAAGTTCACAGTTTAATCAAGCGCCACTTTTTCCGTCAAACTAAACATTGTACTAGTCTTTAACTAAATCACCTTACAGTAGTGAGCTTATGGCACAACATTGTGGAACCTCGCCAATCCATCAGGACACCCAATATGCGACTCACCCAATGAGATGGGTGTTACCGCTTTTAACAATGGCAGACAGTGTAAAGCATTTTACGCTTGAATACATCAGCAGAACATCCTGGGACCAGCTCCCTTTTTAGGATTTAATCTCACAAATAGGAGAAAAGCTCCCCCGCCAGTATTACGACCCAATGCGATTTACTCACACTTCGTAAAGCGACGAGATTTTCGGCAGCTGCACGTTGCGCAATGTGAGGCGATTCCGGCTAAGGACGAGCCACTCCAGCCGGCGTAGGGACCTGAGCTGCTCCATGGGAAAGTGATGCAGATGGTTGTTCACCAGGAACAGCCACTGGAGACTGTGCAGGCCGTGGAACACGCCGTGCGGCAGGTGGCTGATATTGTTGTGGCTGACATCGAGCCGCTCCAGATGTTCGAGGCCGCTGAAGCTGCCCATTGGAACATGTGATATGTTGTTGTACTTGAGAGTCCTGTGAATCAGAAAAACGGGTAAGCAACAAATTATCTTAATAAATCAATGTGTTCGTGAGTCTCTTTTAAATAATGAGAGATAAAATTAGAGTTTATTTTGGCTTTTTTTAGGTTTCACTTACAGTTTTTGTAGACGCGTAATGTTAACAAACAAATTGTCCTTCAGAGTTATATTGTTACGGATTATGATCAAATTGGTAACCTCCGGACTGATGCGGGGAAATCGACGCAATTTGGCAAAGCGACCGCAGTAGAGGATAGTTCCCTGACCGCATTTGCAGAATCGGGGATATGTGACGATATCTTAAAAGAGTTAGAATTACCAACATATTTTTCCTTCCAGATATCAAGTAGTATTATGATATTTTACGTCGAGGGTTCAAAGGTTTTTCCCAGTGTAATTGATTCTTTCACTTACCACAAGTCTGGTTTAAAATTTGGCTTTGATTACTTTGCACTACTCGCGGGGATAAATCCAGGTTGCTTGCATTGGAGCCAGACAGGTTTAGGCGTTGCTTCTTTTCAATGGCATTACGCACAATCTTGTCGGCCATCTCCTTGCTGCCGTAAAGCAATCCGCATTCCACCGGATGCTCATCGCTACTGTCGGAGCAGTCCGGCCGACTGTCGCATATCTGTCGCTGTGGAACGCACACCGTGCCATTGTCGCAGGAGTAACTTCCAGTAGGACAGGGTCCTAAAAAAACCATAATTAGAAAATCCAAACTAGTCTAAGCATATTGAAGCATATTTAAAAAGCAATTTTAAAAGCTTTAGAATTAAATTTGGGCTTATCGGCACTCAAGTCCGTATATTCATAGGGGCAACGCGGCGTATGAGTTATTATTGTAATCGCTGAAAGACAAACTTTAAACTCAAGATGTCAACAAAGAACTTTGCTTTATTGTTTCGTTGCTTTTTCCACGACATGGCAATTAAACTTAATGTCCAAAAAGTTTTCTCAATCTTTTCGTTTATTTCTGAGAGGTTTGCTTTGTTAACAATATGTTTTTCGAGTATCCAAGTACATGATTCAATTGGTTTGGATGGAATTAATAAGACAAACGAACTAATTTATCAACGAAAAGTTTTAGACATATTTTACAGTCGCTTCTCAACAATGCTTAGAGAAATATTTAATTTAACAGAGATTTCTTATTGTTAGATTTAATTCTTTCAAGGAATATTTTCTGCCTGAATGCCTAAAACTTTTTGAGCAATTGTCGTAAAATGAAACGACAATTTGTTTTTAGCATTTTATCATTTTTACGATTTGTTTGGGTGGCCCTCGCTGATATTGGACAATTCAAATGTAGAGATTATGAAATATAGTTCATTAGACAAATGAGCGAGTAAAAGCCGTGCAACTTAAGGAGGTTTTAATTCAATTGAAGCAATTGCGTCAACAGGAAAATAGTGTTCGATTTTGGTTAACTACGAAAACAGGAGCATAAAAAGATGTTTTGATTGAAAAGGTTTAGGTACGTAAATTTGTTTCTCAATAATGTTGATTAGTGCCTTCTTCCAAACGAAAAACTAATAAGCAAAGTGAGTTTCTTATTTATTCGGTTAACTATTGTTTCTCCTAGCAACCTTAAGCTGAACATTATGTTGAAAACGTTCTCGGAAATATTTATGCATTTCCTCTTCCCCAGTACTATATCCTGTGGACATACGCTGCATACGCATACTTTTTCATCCCATTTCCGTCACATATAAATTGGAAACTTCATTAGTAGGAAGGCAGGACCTTCGCACACACGTTCAACCTCATTGTGCATTAAGTAAGAGTTTCAATTTCATTGTCTCTATGACAGAGACACATAAAAAACACAAATCATAGCGCTTCTGTCTTTGTTCGCCCAGCTTTCCTTATAATCCTGTATTCTTGGGATGATTTAAACCTAAGCAGGAAAACTGTTCTCTGGCAGATAAATAATTTCTGGTTTTTGCTTGGGTGATGCATGTACTTTGAATCCGAGGCGACGAAATGGCATAAATCAAACATGTTTTGCCTATATCATGCCCTGTATGGCAAATCAATACGCAAATTGGCATAAAAAGCGTAATATTGTAGCAGCAAAAAGCGGCGCAAATTTCTCGATATTGATACTCGTAAAACAAGATAAAAGCCTGGAACAAGGAACCACAACATACCAAGGAGCAGAGGCCAAAATATATACACAATATGGATGTGCGAAAATTGTTTTTCGCTCAAGACAAAGTTTTCCCTTCTCGTCGTACTTGTATTTATTTTTTATGGTCAGGCTTTTTTGGTTTTTGTTGCTTGTTGTTTTTGCTACTGTATTTTTTATCGTATTATACAACAAATTACTTTCAAATACTTTTGAGTATAAAATTTATGGGTATTCTGCAGTTAGGAATTTGATTTGGATTTTGTTTGGCCATCGAAGGGAGCCTTTCTGTTGTCCGGGGTTGTGTGATTGATAAATGCGAAAATCATAAACTTTGCAACTTAAATTTGTAATAAATACAAAATATCTGAAATTTAACGTTACTAATCTAAATAAAATGTAACTTTTTCGTTGATTCCCTTGTTTTTATAAATTTTTGATAGAAAAACATGCGCTATCTATCATGAAATTGTCATCCTTTCTAATGATTTTATTAAAACAGCAGTTGTTGATCACTTACCGAGACTCAAATAATATATCAGAGCGGCCAGTAGCAGGACGATAGTCATCAGGGAGATGCCCTCGGCGATGCTCCTTCCGTAGACCATCGCGATTTATCGGTTTGGTTAAATTCGTCCTGTTTTCGAAAGCTCGCTTATCTAATTAGTTGGCCAGCGTGGCTGCACTGGCTCCTTGACCGAGTTCATCATTAGCAGGATAGCACAATTCCCTCTCCGGCCACGCCTCCCCTCGCCCACATCAACAATAGCAACAACACCAACCGCAGACACCAGCAATGCCGTGCTGACTCATTGGGTTTTTATATTATTATTTCTTATATCGCTTCGTCTTTTTTTGTTAATTTCTTGTCACTTCATTTGGCTAATGTTCCCAGCTCGTTTAGAAGAGTTTTAAGTACCAGGATTACACAGCAGATGGAGCGGAAGGAGCCTGAGGAGTGGGAAGGACGGATTCAAAATTAATATTTCGTATGGTAAGTGCTTTCCACTCGGAGGGCTTCGATTTCAGCGCTCAAAAAATTAATTTTATGCGATAAAAGTGTCATTTAGAATGGACAGAATTGAAATTTGAAGTTATGAAATGAAGTTTGAAGACGAAGGATAAGCCCTGTGTCCTGAAGATGTCATAAAAAACAACACCGGTAACAGCTAAAATGCCAATTACACTGCAACTATTTAAAACAAAATTCTATCCTTTATGGAATCCTTTATAATGAACGTTAAACTCATTCTACTGGGACTAAATTATTTTTATAGCAGAATTGGAAATAATTGGCAAAATAAATCTTGCTGAGTTTGTAAAATCACAATAAATAATTTCCCATGCGAGCCGTGCAAAAACCCATTAAGGATTCCATCATATGCTTCTATTTTTAAAGAGCCGCTTTTATTTCCTAATTTATGCAACACATTAAGTCAAACTCAAGGTTATAAAGTTGCCGAATATAATAAAATACAAAATGGAAGTGCAATATGTGACCGGCATTTACAGGCCCTTTTTTCTGAGACTTTGCTTCTCTGACTGATTAAATTTCGCTTAATTGAGTCCGAGATGAGGGTCCCAGGACCCCCAGGGATGGCTCAAGGTCAGCCGGAGACAAATCATAATTTCCGCAAAAGGTCATCGAGTAGCAAGCCCGGTACATTGTTGGGGCATGCATGATCCCAAAAGACGAAACAGGGACACTCATTATCGCAATCATCGCAATTGAACAGCATTTGGTGTGGAAAAGTGCCATAAAAACGGAACCGTTTTGTTCCTTTTTCTTCTTCACGGCTACTCAATGCTCCCTTGACCACTTTGAAGATTGTGTCATGGCGATAGGACCCGAAGAACAGACCATTTAAATGTGTACTCCTTCCTCCCTTTATTTCCTTAAGGCCATACCCACTGCCCTCTTAAGTAGGCTATACCCTTTACTTTCAAAACTGAAACTTATATTGAAACCGTGTGAGACGCGCGCGTTGCCAAAAAAAGAAGCGTTTGAAGCACTCTTCAGAAGTACAACCAAACACTTTCGCGGACATCGACGAACTGAATCTGGTGACAGCATTTGTTGCTGATTTTGTTTTGCTCTGCAGAAGAAAAGCGGCAGAGCGGCAGCAGCGCTGCTGGTCCTTCGGGTGTCCCTCCGAGGATTCGGCTGGTCGCCATGGAAGGCTCTGTTGAGCTTCTGCGGCTTGCAATCCCTTCCGGATATTTTTAGCCGCGGAAAACCCTGATGGTGCATCTCCCAGTGGCGAAAGTTAGATTGTTTCTTAATATCTGAATAATACATCAAAATATATTTTATTTCGAACTACATACTTACATCAATAAACTATTTTGATATATAGACCCCCAAAGGAAAGACACTTTCTTTTCTTTAAGATTTAAAGGAAAATTATAAAATGTATTTATTAGCTAATTAATAATTCAATTAGAATTTTGCCTACACATTTTTAATTGTTTAACGTTTAGAGTAAAATGTAATAATTATTAAATTGCATTTCCGTTGGTGTTATTGATATTCGTTTCAATCAATCGTTTTTTTTTGTAATATTGCTATTAAAAATCATAATACAGTGAAGCTAATCTGAGTTCTTGTTATAATGAGTTTAATTCTAAAAAATATGTATTGTATATTAATGCATTGTTTTATTCAGTGGCTAAGGCTACGCACTTTAAAAGTGAAAATTTTAACAAAGCATTGCTAATTTTTAATTTTTTACTAAAGCTGCGCTAATTGCTAAGTATCATACGATTTTGTGTGTAATTCGAATTGAGAATTCTTTAATGAATTATTTGTGGGAGACAAATCACTAAGTGCACTACTTAAATGTTATAAAGGCGGTATAAGTTTCGTTACTTTCGAATTATTGCAACAATTAAAGATTCCCCTTAATTAACAACTAATGGCGAATTGTAAAGTTTGGAAAGGGTTTTTGTTTACATTTAGACTAGCAACAAAAGTTAAATAAGAGTATAGCACATAAAATTAAAATTAGGGGAATGTTTTTTTTTTTAATTTTTTAACTACATTAAAGTAAAGAATACAAAAAGGTGTACGATTCGTTTTCGTGCATTTAAAAATGGTGTCAAAACTTTTATCATTACTTTCAGAGATCCATAGTGTGGTTGGAAAATAAGTATACTAAAACAATTCTCGAGCACATTGAATATTGTAGATTTGTGAAGATTGTATAAAATTGTGATATTCATAAGGAATACGGTTTGTGCCAACTCCATTATGCATTTACGATATGTTCCAAAATGTTGTTCCCAAACAATGTTGTTTTCAAGAAGGAATACGATTAGAAAAATATTCTCGCTTTCTAAAGCTCCTTTCAATTTTAAACCCAAACTCCATGAGGGTTTTTACTGGTGGGAACAGCCGTTTCAAGCTGCCTAGGCGAGCCTATGATGCGACGACTGCTGCCTTGCTTGTTCGGTCCCTCTAACAAGTGTTTGATCTCCTCCGTGGTGGTTACGGTTAGACTCTGAAGATTGACTTCCTTCATCTCGTTAACCAACTGTTCCACCTGCCTTTTCTTCTCGGCTATGGCATGTTCAATCATAAGCAATTCCTTTTTCAGACTATCGGCGTTTTTGTTTGAGGAATCGGTGTTGTGTAAAGCCTGATCGATTTCACTTTGTATCCGTTCCATTTCCATCAAAAAGTCTCGCTCCACAGTTTGTCTATAACAAAACAAAAGAGTATTAATATCTTTGAAACTGCAAAAAGAACTGACTTTAACTCACCGGTTACTTTGCTGTTGTTGCTGCTGCTCCATTTCTATATCGTCCATCAGCATTCGCATTTTATTCTTGCACTGAAGTAATTCCGTCTCACAGTTAGCTAACTTAGAACGGAGTAGAGCAATTTCTGATTTGAGGGTCTTTTCTTGTTGCTTGACCAGCTCGTTTTCTTCCTCAACATACTGCAAAGTTTGAAGCTGTTCGCTGCCCTGCCGAAAGATTTGGTCTGCCTTCGAGATTTCTCGTGATATTAATTCCAACTCATGGGAATGGTCGCGTTCTTTGCTTTCCAAGAAAACTATTTCCGTATCGAACTGTAAAAGAAAATATATATTTTAGGATCTAGAATCTAAATGATAGTCTCAAATCTTACTTTCTGCAATTCCATCTGCTGGGTTGTAATCTTTTCCCGCTGAAACTTTATCAACTGTAACAAATCGTTATATTGCGTGGCCTGAAACATGTTTTCTCCCTCATCCATTGCCTGACTGCTAGTGTTGATATTATTGTTTAGGTTGTGGTTGTTTTGAGTGCTGTGCTGATCATAGTCGCTCATAAACGGATTCGTCGAAGAGGAGGCATTCGACATGGTTTCGGCATTACTGCTGGCCATGCGTTGACCCTGGCACATGGGGCTGTTCCTCGGTGGTGGCGGATCACGATAAGGAGGTGGTACCAGAGCTCCATTGGCTGAAATAGTTGGTGTCTGCTTGTACAGCTCAGGAGAATTATTATTATTATTATTGTTAAGGTTGACATTCGTGTTGTTATTGTAGTACATCTCATTGGGGCTGGCTCGTCGCAGCTCATTGCTTGATTTGCTCAACTGGCTGTAGATATGCTGGTTTCCATTGTTATTATTGTAGAAATCATTGTAGCCTGTTGTGGCTATCGACGGATTGCTGCCTGTGCTGGTCATATCCAACGGGTTTGATAAAGATTTCTCATGCTTTGGCACAAGCGGTGCCAGGTTATTGTTATCTTGTGATGGCAACTGCTCTGTAGGAACCACTGGCGAAGAGCTGGCAGGAGGCTTTGAGGTTGTTACTGGTGGCTGCTGTTGGGGAATGCCTCTGACTATTCCAATATTGTCAAACTGTTTTGCATCGTAACCCCTGAAAATACGCAATATTAGTTGCAAAATTATCAATTTCGATGCTCAATTCCATTCAAAAGTATAACTGCATTCCATTGGAAGACTTTAAAAGCTTTATGTTCAAACAAAACAAATTAAAATGTATTTCAACAAGGTTAGTAACACACCCAAAACTCTTTTTCAATTCCTTTGAACGGTAGCTGAGCTCGACGTTCGATTTTTGCTTTTGCAATGTGGGCGCTGGCTTGCTATTATTGGGACCCAGCGGTTTTTTTGTTGCGTTCACAGTATAGTTGTTATTATTGTTGTTTTGCTGTTGTTGTTGGGTCGTCGTCTGCTGCTGGGTTTTGTTCTCCGATCGCTGCAATATGAACTGAACATCGTTTGCATACTCGCCCCATTTGAGCAGCAGCTTCATGGGATTCTCATTGGGTGCCAAGTGGCGCTCGTTATTCCGCCAACGCTCGATCAGAGTGAAGCGTCCTACTTTGCCCGTGGCATGTGCCAAGGCAAACACCACATCCTACGGCAATGGAGATGATACAAGCGTCATTATTATCGGTAATGAGGAGGAAAATCAATACCAATTACATACCTGGCATGTTGTATTCACTGTCACTCCACACACTATCCGCTGTATGCCCTCAACCCAAACTTTCAGCTCCATTTCGGCTAATTGTCTCTCGCTGCCTGTGCTGTCTGTGGAAGAACAATTATTGCTATTTCTTGAATGCCGCCGCTACCAGAAAATTGCTTTCTTGTGCCGCTCCAGCTGAATTGCTGTCCAGGGTCGTGGTTGGCGGAGAAAACGGATGGGGGGGCCGCCTCTACTAATGATTTTGGATGCCACAGCGTTGACGCTCGACTGGCGTTCTGATGTCGCGCACCCAGCCAAGCGTTGCAACTATTAGGGGCTGCTGATGCACTTTTCCACTTTACTCCGCTCTGCTTCCCTTTCTTTTGCTAGATTTCCCGATTTTCCGATTTCAGCTTCTGCTTCACTTGCACTTATTTACAACAACACAACTGGTTTCGTGCTGGAGCTTGTGTGTGTGTGCTGGAAAAATTCTGATTCACTTTTTTGTTAAATGCGAATTTGATGCGTCCGGCATTAGCACTTCGTGGATATTTACTTGCTCACGTGCAGGCCTATTTTATGTTGTGGCTGCGACACTATGTTTCCGTTTTTATGGACTTTTTAAAGAATAAAAACGGAAAACAAACGCACGCATTGTTGTTGGCATGCACTTGTACTCGATGGTGCTGCCAGACAGCAGGTGGGAAATACCTTTGGTATTTTTTCAGGTGTACTTTATTTCAAATAATTTAAATATAAATACTGATAAGGTTATTTGATTTTATTGTAAGTTAACAAGTTAAGTAGATAAATCTAAAGGTTTAAATCACTTTATAATTGTATTATTCCACAGTCAAAAAATATTGAACTAATATTGAACGGATTTTTTTTTAAACTTAAGTTCTTCTCAAAAATTTTCATTTATTGGTTAAAAAGGATAATCAAATTCCTAATAACTTAAATGTAAAGAATATAACCACCACATTAGTTTAAATATCCAAATACAATAAATTAAATATAAGAAACAGTGCTGCCAACTTCTTCGGATAAAACAGTGCTGCCAGAATTTAAATAAACAGCTCGAATTAATGTTATACTTTTTTAAAAAAATTGATTATTTTTGGAGATATAAACGTCGTGGCCAAGAAATACAATTCTAATAATATCCTTGCTATTCACTTTTCACAGCACAGAGCGAGTTGTGCTGCCAACTAGAATTCAGAAGAGACGTTGCCAGATATTGAAAAAATAGCTAGATTTTCAGCTACAAAATTGTATAGCTAAAATGGTAAACAATGCAAGACTCTCGGGCTCCAACTGCGGAGGTGTGTGAATTAATTGGAAAATAATAACCGTGTACCGTGGCAGCAGTGCTTGGAGGCCATAGTGCAGCCAAGAAGTCCGGGAGTCGACCCGAACGCATCCGCGTACCAAACCTCAAACAGTGTCCGCTCGCGAACTCTGGAAACGACAAGTGACGCCCCAAAAATCGTATTGATTTTGGGTTGCAATTGTGCATTAAATATTAAGTGAAAAACGAGGGTTGGGCGCGTGGCAGGCCGTTGCAAATTGTTGCTCCTGTTTCCGTACACCAACCTACCTACGCACTGCCCCCCAACCGACGATCTCTTCAGAAATGCAAGACACCAAGTGGAGCAAAAGGAGGAAGTGAAGCGGATTGGAGGCTGCTGCGAAAAAAGAAGCAATCGCTATTGGTGGCGTCCCCCTGGTTTTTTTTGGGGCTCAGTGTGCGTGTGAACGAGCGAGTTAACAAAATAACAAACAGATTCTACCGAAATGGCCAACAACAGTCGCAGTCGCGCCATACTGAGCGTTAATCTCGATTCGGTCATGGCCAACGATCCGCTGCGTGAGCTCTTCGAGGCCTGCAAGACGGGAGAGATAGCCAAGGTGAAGAAGCTGATAACGCCGCAGACCGTGAACGCCCGGGACACAGCTGGACGCAAGTCCACGCCTCTGCATTTTGCTGCAGGTAAGCCAATCCCCAAGATGTTCCAGTAAGGATATAGGAAAGAAAGTCAGAGATGTCTCAGAATCCACTATTCAAGTCTTCTTATAAAAGTCCTTTATTGATTCCCTTTCTCTTCAAATTTCCCATTTAAAATGTTTCCAATTAGAAATTGAATTATCCTTTAATTAAAATAAGGATTAATCTCCTAATTCCTAAAAGAATACGGAATAGCAAACGAAAAATAGGATAGTTTGTTTTCTGTGATTTGTTTTAATGACTGTTTCAGTGGCACCTCAACATATCCCTCCCATCGGGCAGTCGGGCAATCGGGCAATCGGGAACCCCCCTCCGAAAGGTTGAAGGACACCCCACAATAGCACTGCGAGCTCCTCTTCTGTGGACTGGCCTTGAGCTAGTTGCGCCTGGGTGTGACGGGCGTCATTGTCGCACTCGGTCGGACACTCGCCTGCTCCAATGGCGTCGAGAGTTGACCTAGTTTCCACTCCTCCATTCAGCTCGGCTTTGCCTCTGTGCTCGACTGTGCTTTCAGTTCTGTTCTGTTCAGTATGTTCAGGCTGTTTCCGGAACTCTCTCTCTATCTCTCTCTGTTGTTGCCCCATGCATGTTGCATTTTAATATTTTCTATTTTCGAAAAGAAAATATGCACACAGCGCAGGTGAAAACGATAGCTCGACACTTACCTGTTACTGGTGGTTGGTTGGTGATTTTTTTTAACAAGCTTTCACATATCAGATATGGACAAAAATATACTTCACTTCCCTAGAATTTTAACCTTAATCTAGAAGAGAAATAATACAATATATCTATTACCTGTTTAATGGCTGTTCGATCTTTGTTTATATTTCATTTCAACAAAATTGGATTCATTTCTTTCAAGCTTATAACGAAATGTGTTGTAAGCTAAAGGGTTGTAAGTAATTTTCCTGAAAAAATGTCATAGAAACATGTTCAAGATTTCAGACATGATAATTCTGGCTGACATAGTGCATATATTTGTTTGACAAAAAGGATGACAATGTCAGTGGGTGGTTTGGGGACAACTTGTTGTGGCTGATGCAGGCCAGGATGCTGACGTCTTTGGCTTAATATTTTTTCGTCTTTTGTTGTGACTTTGGCCTAGTTAACATTTATGCATTCCGATTTATTTTGTCAGTCGGCAAAGCAGCCGTATACCGACATTGTGGAAGCTTTTTACCACTTTTATTCGACTTTTTATTTATTTTCTAAACCGTTTCCTAACAACGCCCCTTGCATATCAATGTCGCCTTTGGCAGCCAGTGACTTCTTTTTAAATTGAGCGCTTTTTTTTTATTATCTTGTGGTCTATGATTCACTCGGCGGGTCTTTCTTTCCATAAACTGGTTTTCCATTATTATTTTCGTCAGTCTTTTTGTCACGTTCTGTGAACAAAAAGTGAGACTTTCAAGGGGTCGCTTATTGTCTGTTTGACGTATTTTCGAGGCTTGTTTTCACCTTGTTGAATGTACGAATTTTTCAGATTTCAGATTTGAGGTTTGAAATTTTACAATACTTGTTGCCGCAACAGCTAAGGAGAAGCTCACGTTTCTTCCTTAATAATTTAATTATTTGCTGAGTTATTATCAGCTTTTTGACATTGTACTCGTTATCTTAAATAAAGATAATAAGTCGATACACCCGGCCGACCCTTCCCCTCATATCTTGGCCGCTTTTAAGACACTAAAACTTGTTTTCATTGTCTGAACAAAGTTAGGCAAACTAACCTTCGGCCAAGTAATTGCAAATGATACCGAATGCTATGCCGAATATCACAAGTTTATGTCCCACCCAAGGATCACAATTGACCCCTTTTGCGGCAACAAGTGCAGCTCTGTTGGAATTAACTTTTCCATTCTATTAATTTTTAATGCAAAACTTTCGTAATTGTTTGCCCACGAAAAAGTGAACGGCGCAAACGCCGTTTCGGTTTCGCAAACCAAATTTTGTGGGTGGCTCGAGCTTTTGTTTGCCCAGATTTGTAATTGGCTCCGGTTCTCCTTTGAGTTCATTAAAAACCTTGCCATAGATCTTACTCTAAATATTTAACCCGATAATCGTTTTGGGTGACTAATGCAGTTGCCAAAATGGAGATGACTCAGGGATCTCTGATAGCCGATTGCTTAATCAGTAGTTGGGAAGGTTCACGTACTTACTGATGTAATGCTGCTGGTTTTCTTTCCGCTTTTGATATAAAGATATCAGATTCCCTTCCTTTACATTTTCTTGGTTTTATTAATTGCAAGACTTGGGATAGCGCTTCACTCTTCTCTTTGTGCCACCAAAAGGTCGGAAAAGCCCAAGAAAATTCGACCATGACAAGACCTTTCCGCCTCACTTTTACGGCTTGCCACAGACTAATTCATTTCGTGTTATTGATCTTCAGGTTATGGACGCCGGGAAGTGGTGGAATTTCTTCTGAACAGTGGCGCCTCTATCCAGGCCTGCGACGAGGGCGGTCTGCATCCGCTGCACAACTGCTGCTCCTTCGGACACGCGGAGGTTGTGCGGTTGCTGCTGAAAGCCGGAGCCAGCCCGAATACCACCGACAACTGGAACTACACGCCACTGCATGAAGCCGCCAGCAAGGGAAAGGTGGACGTGTGTCTCGCCCTATTGCAGCACGGCGCCAATCACACGATACGGAATTCGGAGCAAAAGACGCCCCTGGAGCTGGCTGACGAGGCTACACGTCCTGTGCTAACCGGGGAGTACCGCAAGGACGAGCTTCTGGAGGCGGCTCGCTCCGGTGCGGAGGATCGGCTGCTGGCATTACTCACTCCCCTCAATGTCAACTGCCACGCCAGCGATGGCAGACGTTCCACTCCCCTTCACCTGGCAGCTGGCTACAATAGAATTGGAATCGTTGAGATCCTCTTGGCCAACGGAGCCGATGTGCATGCCAAGGACAAGGGCGGCCTGGTGCCCCTGCATAATGCCTGTTCGTACGGTCACTTCGACGTCACCAAACTGCTCATCCAGGCGGGCGCCAATGTGAATGCAAATGATCTCTGGGCTTTCACTCCGCTCCACGAGGCCGCCTCCAAGAGCCGTGTCGAAGTCTGCAGTCTCCTGCTGAGCCGTGGCGCTGATCCAACTCTCCTCAACTGCCACAGCAAGTCGGCCATCGATGCAGCTCCTACTAGGGAGCTCCGTGAACGGATTGCCTGTGAGTGTTTACTTTTGTATCTATATTTTTATAGAATTATAGAGAAATACTACCTTGATCAAAAAGTTCCCGGAATTTATTCATTTTTATTTTTATTATTCATTATTATTCAAAATCGATATTGTCCCCTTCAAAGTACTCCCCATCGACTGCAACGCACTTATGCCAGCGCTTGATCCAATCCTTGAAACATTTTTCATATTCAATTTGCGGTATGGCCATCAAAGCCATCTTCGATTTTTCCATGATTTCATCCCGGGTGCTGAAACGTGTTCCACGGAGCGGTTTCTTGAGTCGACCGAATAGGAAAAAGTCGCAGGGAGCCAAGTCAGGAGAATTCGGTGGTTGTTGAATGGTATTCGTTCCGTTTTTAGCCAAATGTTCACGGATAATGATGGCATTGTGCGACGGTGCGTTATCGTGGTGCACAATCGTAGATGTACTCAATACGGCGTCACTTTTACAAATGTCACACTATCAAGCTGAAAATTTTATAGAATGTCAATGAGGGTTGTGCCAACCTAAAAAAAAACTAGAGAAAAAAGAGAACTAAAATCGGGTGACTGAAAGCGCCACACGTGATTCCGGGAACTTTTTGATCAAGGTGGTAATATCTGCATAATCTTTGCAAGTTTATCAATTTAAAAAAAGAGTTTTAAATCGCTTGGTAAAAAATAAGCCTAGCCAAACTTAAAGTTTCTTTATCTAATCTGTTAGAAAATAAATATATAAGAATCTAATGATAAATATTCTATCTGAATCCATTTCCAGTTGAGTATAAAGGCCACTGTCTGCTAGACGCCTGTCGCAAATGCGATGCGTCGCGTGCCAAAAAACTGATCTGTGCGGAAATCGTGAACTTTGTGCATCCATACACAGGAGACACTCCGCTCCACCTGGCCGTGGTTTGTCCGGACGGAAAGCGGAAGCAGTTGTTGGAGTTGCTTACCCGAAAGGGAGCTCTGCTAAACGAGAAGAACAAGGCATTCCTTACGCCTCTGCACCTGGCCGCTGAGTTGCTCCACTACGATGCTATGGAAGTGCTGCTGAAACAGGGAGCTAAAGTGAACGCATTGGACAGTCTGGGCCAGACTCCGCTCCATAGATGTGCCCGCGATGAGCAGGCGGTGCGACTGCTGCTCTCCTATGTTGCAGACACGAATATCGTGTCCTTAGAGGGACTCAGCGCCTCGCAACTTGCCTCCGACAATGTGCTGAAGTTGCTCAAAAATCCACCAGACAGTGAGACCCATCTCCTGGAAGCGGCCAAGGCTGGCGACCTGGACACAGTGCGTCGTATTGTGCTCAACAACCCGCACACCGTCAATTGCCGGGATCTGGATGGCAGACATTCCACTCCTCTTCATTTCGCTGCTGGTTTTAACCGAGTTCCCGTGGTTCAGTTCCTGCTGGAACACGGCGCCGAGGTCTATGCGGCAGACAAGGGAGGCCTTGTGCCCCTTCATAATGCCTGCTCGTATGGCCACTACGAAGTAACCGAACTGCTAGTCAAGCACGGAGCCAATGTAAATGTCTCGGATTTGTGGAAGTTTACCCCGTTACATGAAGCTGCTGCCAAGGGAAAGTATGATATTTGCAAATTGCTGCTTAAACACGGAGCTGATCCTATGAAGAAAAACCGCGATGGGGCCACCCCTGCGGATTTAGTCAAGGAATCAGATCATGATGTGGCAGAACTATTGAGAGGACCCTCAGCCCTGTTGGATGCCGCGAAGAAGGGCAACTTGGCCCGGGTACAGCGCTTGGTTACACCAGAAACGATAAATTGCAGAGATGCTCAGGGCAGGAATTCGACGCCGCTCCATTTAGCTGCAGGTTATAATAATTACGAGTGCGCTGAGTATCTATTGGAGCACGGGGCGGACGTGAATGCCCAGGACAAAGGTGGTCTTATTCCCCTCCACAATGCCAGTAGCTACGGTCATTTGGACATTGCAGCTCTGTTGATCAAGCACAAGACGGTGGTGAATGCCACTGACAAATGGGGATTTACCCCGCTTCATGAGGCAGCCCAGAAGGGTCGTACCCAGTTGTGTTCGCTTCTTCTGGCCCATGGAGCGGATGCCTATATGAAGAATCAAGAAGGCCAGACGCCCATTGAGCTGGCCACGGCTGACGATGTCAAGTGTCTTCTGCAAGATGCGATGGCCACGTCCCTGAGTCAACAGGCACTGAGCGCTTCCACACAGTCGCTGAGCAGTAGTTCTCCAGCCCCAGATGCGGCTGCATCGGCTGCCGGAACAACATCGTCCTCTTCCTCCACGATGCTATCCCCTACGACGGAAACGGTCCTCCTCCCCACAGGGGCCTCTATGACCCTCAGTGTTCCCGTCCCCTTGCCTTTGTCTAGTTCAACTCGCATCAGTCCCGCCCAGGGTGCTGAAGCTCACGGCGCAGAGGCTTCCACCTCGGATGATTTGCTCCCTGATGCCGAATCCATCACGAATGTATCTGGGTTCTTGAGTAGCCAGCAGCTGCACCATCTCATCGAGTTGTTCGAACGAGAGCAAATCACCCTGGACATCCTGGCCGAAATGGGTCACGACGATCTCAAGCAAGTGGGCGTCTCTGCCTACGGCTTCCGCCACAAGATCCTGAAGGGTATTGCCCAGCTCAGGGCCACCACAGGTATTTTTTTTTATAGACCTTTTGAAAAACTCATATTCAAATGTATATTTTGTTCATCTTTAGGCATTGGTAACAATGTAAATTTGTGCACTTTGTTGGTGGACTTGCTGCCTGATGACAAGGAGTTTGTGGCAGTCGAAGAGGAGATGCAGGCCACCATCCGTGAGCATCGAGACAACGGTCAGGCCGGAGGATATTTCACCCGCTACAATATTATTCGGGTAAGTGACTTTTTGATGTTTTTCAACTTCAAAATACCAAAGGTTGATTCTTCTCTTGTAGGTTCAAAAGGTGCAGAATAGAAAGCTATGGGAACGGTACGCCCATCGCCGCCAGGAGATCGCCGAGGAGAACTATGTGCAGTCCAACGAGCGGATGCTTTTCCACGGCAGTCCCTTTATCAATGCAATTGTGCAGCGCGGATTTGATGAGCGTCACGCCTATATCGGTGGCATGTTCGGAGCGGGAATTTACTTCGCGGAGCATAGCTCTAAGAGCAACCAGTATGTGTACGGAATTGGCGGCGGCATCGGGTGTCCATCACACAAGGATAAGTCCTGCTACGTGTGTCCCAGGTGAGTGGCATTAAAGCAATATAATTTAAAGAATTATGAAAATGGTTTATAAAAAAAAACAAATAATCGCATTCACAGGCAACTTCTCCTGTGCCGAGTGGCTTTGGGCAAATCCTTCTTGCAATATAGCGCCATGAAAATGGCCCACGCACCACCTGGCCACCACTCGGTTGTGGGGCGTCCGTCAGCGGGAGGACTTCATTTCGCAGAATATGTTGTATATCGGGGCGAACAGGTAGGAGTTCAGAATCATTTTTGTTTAATGATTTTCTAATGTTTTTTTTTTATGTTAAAGTCTTATCCAGAGTACTTGATAACATACCAGATCGTGAAACCCGATGACAGCAGTAGCGGGACGGAAGATACAAGATGATGGATGCCCTCTGTCGGCTCCACGCCCACAACCACATCGCCAGCGTTGCAGCACCAGCAGCAACAACCACAACCACAACAACAGCAGCAGCAGCAGCAGCCAATTATGCAACAACCGCAGCAGCAGCAGCAGCAGCAAATACAACAACAGCAGCAGCAGCCACAGCAACCACAACAACAACCTCGATCGCTGCCGTTACCCTTACCGTTGCCAGCACCACCACAACAGCAGACCTCAGCTCCAGTTGCCAAGAAGCGGCATGCCAAGCTAACGAAGCCGCCGCTGCAGTTGCAGTACCAGCAATATCAGCCCCAGCAGCAGCAAAATCACCACCATCACCATCAACCGCAGCACCACCATACGGTTGTCACCACCACCCAACCTGCGCCAGCTGGCGTTTTTGCGCACAATAATGCGAACAATAATAACTCGAGTTCTGCCAACACAAGCGGCGGCAATGCTAACAATAATAACAATGACCTGTCGCCGGTGTCAAATAGTAATAGCTACTCATCGGTGGACACCAATCAGACGCTGCTGAACTCTCTAGCCAACCAGCAGCGCAACAATCGACAGCAACAGCAGCAGCAACACCAGCGACCAAGTCGAAGCCAGAAGTATAGTCAATTTATGATCATCACACCCGCCGTATCCATAGATCGAGACTTTGAATACGAGTCGCACTTGGACTTTGAAGACTTTGCCAATGCGGCTCACAACAACGGGAATCTTTTTCGGTTGGGACTGCGCCGCAGCGATAGCAGCAGTGACGACAGCGGCCACAGCAGCGACAGCGGAAGTTTCCGATCGAATTATAATCCCTACTTGCACCACAGCCGTCAGCATTTGCTGTCGAAGGGAAATGTCGATGGTGGCGGAGCAAGTCGTCACTTTTACACCTTTACCTCGTCGTGGCGATGGTGCAGTTTATTGTGCGCCGCAATGCGGTGTTTTGGAGCCGGCGGAGCCGGACACGGGAATGCTCCATACAGCAGCTCCCTGCAGCACCACCGCTTGAGGAGATGCTCGTCCTACAACGCAGAGAATGCGTACGAACATTTTGCAGCTCCGTTTAAGGCGCGGAAAATGCGCGATCACATGAACAACATCACCTACGAGTTGTGACGGTGGTGCCACGTGTTGGTGGTTATTGATCTCTTTGTCTCCGTTGGCCTCCCGACTCTTTTATTACAATTACTAGCTATAGATGTCGTGTCCTGTGTGTCTCTTTATCTTTCTACTCTCTCGTTGTTTATTATTACTCTGCCAGAATATATATCGCGGAAGGGCGACCAGACGAGATTGGTTTGAATTGGATTGCATTGGGTTAGGTTAATCAAATGAGAAGGACGGTTTTTGAGTGATTTTAATTCGAAATACAGATTACAGAACAAGCGATTATACGAGCTACAAAAATTCTATAACGATAAATGCATTACATTACATTATATTGCGCTCGCGCGTTTAAGTGTTTAAGCTTAGTTAATTTAAAAAAGAATTAAAACTCCAATTAAATTTAAATATACATATACATATACATCTGACAAAACCAAAAAAATGCGTTTTTATAAAGTTTATTTTTTGTACCGTTTGGATCTTATTTAGTTTGTTTATAAAAACCTTTTATTTGGGAGGTTCTTGTTAAACTGAATTCGTTCTTAATGGGCTTAGAAAATTACTTGAAACACATATTTAGATTATAAGGAATAGTTTTGAAACGGATAAGGAAAAAATGATCTAAACTTTGCAAAGCTTTCCATTTAAATTTAGCGGGCAATGATTTGCGACCATTTCCAGCACTGAAGTCACAGTTTACAGACTCGACGGTCACACTGCTCTCACTGTTATTGTGGGGAGCACAATAAATAGTAGTGCGCATTAAAATAATAATTTAACATAAATAAAACACAAAATGGATACAGTAAAGGAGTTGGTGCAATTTATGCAACCCAATCAACGATTGGATCTCAAGGCGGTGGCTCTAACGCATGTTTTAGGTGAGTTTAGGGAAAAACTAACTTTGTGCGCCCAACACGTGCGTTTGTTATTGGTGAACAGTGGCGTCCCAAAGCGGCAAACTGAATGTATTTTGTATAATTCTTAGGATTAACTGGCAGTACAGAAGGAAAAGAGGTCATTCTCTCCCTGGATGATATGCTGTTGGCCATTTTCGGGTTAACATATGATGACAACCACACAGTGGCAAAGGATGCAGTTTTGAGCCTGATAAATTTAACGGCCGAGGAGCAAGGAGCTGTTCAAGTTTTTCAGTTGGCCAAGAAAGTGCAACCGGTGGGTTTAGTTTTAAATTAATATAATCAATGGAAAAAAATATATAAAATACTATTCTTTTCGTTCTAGACCTTCGAAATCGTTATGGTCGCTGCAAAGCAAATCAGCGATGATCAATCGGAATTAGCTGATCCTTGGAGCATGGTCCTTAGCAATCTTACACGCGTAGAGTCACTGGTCCATGAGATTCTGGCTATACTGGAAAACAGTGAGCAGACACTTCCTCGTCTGGCCAAAGCATTCGCCCAACTGGATTACAATAAGAAGAAATCAAAACTGCACTACCTGGCGCCAATATTTTGTAACCTTACACAAGTGCCACGAGGTCGGGAACTGTGCTGCCAGGCCCGCTATCATCTGCTGGAGAAACTGTTGCCATTTGCATCCTTTGAGAGCAGTGTGGTACGACGCGGTGGTACTATCGGCATCCTAAAAAACGTCTGTTTCGATGCAGTCTACCACGATGTTATTCTCAATGAACAGGACAGCATCCTGGTGGCGATTCTGCAGCCGCTATGCGGACCGGAGGAATTCAGTGATGAGGACAATGACAAGTTGCCTATCGAGCTACAGGTGAGAACTTTGAGATCTTTATACTTCCAGTATATTCTATAAAAATATATATTTTGTAGTATCTGCCTGAGAGTAAAACGCGAGAAGAGGATCCAGATCTGCGGAAGATGTTGCTTGAGTGCCTTCTTCAGTTATGTTCCACGCGCCGCAGTCGGGAGATCCTGCGGGCCAAGGGTGTCTACGAGATCCTACGGGAGTACCACAAGTGGGAGGCCAAAGTGGGCAGGGACAGTGATTGTCTCCTAGCTTGTGAGAACGTAGTAGACATTTTAATCAAGTAAGTATTATAAATAGTCGGTTTCAAACAAGTTTCAAACGTTTTCTTTGTTTTTAGAAAAGAGGAGGAGATTGGACTAGATAATTACAAAACCGAAGTGGATGTGCCCGACGATCAGGCCGAAAAATTTGTCCAAGAAGACGCTGCCTATGTGAAGACCCTGCTAGATTAAATTGTATTATACCCAGAACCATCCTTGTTTGTACATATGTGTAGTGTTAGTAAAACTCATAGACTATATCGAAATTTCAATATATGTATGTGGTTTTTATTCAGAAATGCTGATAGTTCATTTAGTAATGCTTCCATTGCTCAAAAATGTTGCATTAGAAAAAGTTGTACGCACGCATTTAAATGCAAGAGAAACAATTTAAATTTTCAATTTAATTTGGTTAGTTCAATTAGCGTCGTTATCTAGATTATCTAATTATCGTTAATCCACCTCGCTGCGCTTCGATTGTATATGTATAAAGTTCTCCTTATGTGCTAAAAACATTTGCATTCAAAAATGTTTAGCAATTGCCTTGCCATGAAACGTTCAATGTACTTTTGTGTTATTTTTACAAACTTTGCTTGGTCGTTCATTTAGTGTAAGAGAGAGTTGAGAAATGACTCCATCGGAGTCCTGATATCCAATAAGGTGCCTTTTATGTTACTTTTGATTAGTTTGCATTGAGTTGTGTTGCAAGCAAGCGATTTCAGCAGAGGAAAAATTGGGATTATCTGATTTTGTATGTTGCTTGTTTGCTCCTGAGCAAAAACCATTGTGATCTATCAAAAACTTCTCCACTTGTTTATACATAGTTGTTGATTTTTAATTTGCGGAAACCATTGCAAGCTCGCTTAGTCCGTAAAAATTAAAAGTAAATACGAACAGTTTAAAATGAAAACCGATGCAAGTACCTACGAGTAACTCGCCCTTGCCATTATCAAATGGTATTTTGACTTCGGTTCCCTAGACTTGCTCTAGTATTTGATTTGCTTTTGTTTAGTTTGGTCCTATTGGTTCTCATTCTCCATCTCAAAACGTAGTTAGACTTTAAAACTAAGTATTTAGGATACGTGTCATATCGAGTTTAGAACATAGTCATGAATGAGTGTTATTACTTTAATGTATTACTTGATTTTGTTAACTTAGAACTGTTTCCTGCATAAAGGGGCGAAAAGCGAAAACTGCAAGCTCAAAGTAAGTTTTCATTTAATATGTTCTACTAAAGCAGGAAAACTAAAGTTTGCCAACCTATTGATGACGTGACAGTCAAAACCATAAAAGTAGAAATAAATAAGTAAGATAATAAGTAAGTAAGAAATAAATAAGATAAGGTCGTGGAAATTTATGACCATCTATAAAAAGATTAAACCAACTAGAACTTCTACAAAAAGACGCTGAGTTTATTAGTGGTTAACAGGCAAAAAGGGGAGCACTTATCGTGCCTCCCGGAGACGCGACAGAACTTCGTAGGCAAAGATCTTTACCTCCTCGGAGTCGTACGGAATGTAAAGGCAGCCGTGGGATGGGTGCACTTTGCCGACAGTGAGACTGCCGGCGTGGTAGCCTCTTCCGGCGTAGAGGGCTTCGCCGTCGACGTTCTGGCCCACCTTGACGGCTCCGGGAGGAACCTCGCCGTTCTCAGCCGGCAGCCACTCGTAGTTGGATCCGTTCAGCACCTCGTAGTTCTCCAGCTCCACCTCCTGGTTGGCGTAGGCCACGTAGGCCTTGCCCTTGTTGGGAATAATCTTAGCCGGCAACAAGTCGTTGCAGTAGAATGCACGGCCGATGAAGATGGTGTCGCCGTCAGAATCATGACCAGCCACAACGGCTGCCTGGGGAATGGCCCCGTGGCTGAAGTGAAGCCAATTGTGTCCTAAAAAGGTGGTGTGATGCTTAAACCCTTCTCTTTAGAGCAATGCCGTCCTGCTTACCGTCCATGTTGTTCGAATTGTTAGAATGTACTGAGAAGCTCTAATCGGAAGCGGTGTTTCTTGGGTGGTACCATTGCTTCATCTTATCGGGTTATCCGGCAATGGGCAGATAGCCAATCAGCTGGTGAATCAACTGATCAGACCGGCGGTAACTAATAGTAGACCCATGTCTGAATTCAGAAGTCTATAAAGTGCCAAATTGTGTCGTTTATGGCTGGCATTTATGACTTGATTTAAAGGCTTAAGCAGGGCCGGAATTTGGTGTATTTTTGGTTTATCAGAAACAATTTCCTTGGAAGAAAATTGTTAGACAGGAAACCACTTCAGAAAACTAGTTGGCTTATTTTGGTTTAATCTTTCTGGTGATTCAGACGACTCATTGAAAATTAAAGGAAAAATAAAATATAAAATCATTTTCTTTGTTCCATTTAAATAAACAGCGATTGCACTTATTGTAAAAATCGTAAAATAAAAGACAATAATAACTTTCTTGGCTCGCAGTTTCCGTTTGCTAATTTTACATACTAATTCATTTATACATAATTATTTTATAAATTTATAATTTGCCCAAAATTCAGCATTCATATAACAAATAGTTAAATATTTCTTTTGTATATGTACAATACTCCAATACTCATATAGAGAGGCAAAAATTCATACTTATATCCAAGGTAAGGTAAAACGGATCGTATATAAATCGTAAAACAATTTGCTTTCGTTAATTTATAATATTGTTCCATTGAAACTTAGCAGCGACAGCATTTAAAGTCTAGGTTCGTTTCTTAGAATCTAAAAATAATTGCAGCTAGAATTTGAATTTAGTTTGCATTGTGTTCCTTTGATTTTCGACTCTCGAATGCTTAGCATCTAAATAGTTTCCGTTCGTGTTCATCAATTATTGTTAGATAGTTGTTAAGTATTCATTTATAAATCACATAATTGCTTGATGAATTCCATAATGTTGAGTGTGTTTTTGGTTTAGAGTGTGGAGTAGAGTGTGTGTGTTGTGTCCGCGTGTCCTTGCTGCTTTTGAAGTTGCTCATGTGCTTTGTTGTGGGTGCAATCTTAGACACTGAAAGAGATTCGTAGAGTGGAGAGAGGCCTAAAGAAAAGATATTCATGCCCGCAGCCGACCTTAACTAAATGCTTTTCACGCTGCCTCACTTCGTTTTCCGCATTTCTCTGCTCTTGCGAGAAATTCCGCGGCAACTGCTCCGCCCTCCTGACTTACTGATACTGCTACCTTGCGATGGCCAAGAAAAGCACAGCCAGGCTGAGCAGGTGCCGCATGAGCGACTCCAGGTCCGCGGCATGGTGTCCATGCCTCCTGGCCGAGTTGCAGGCATCCGCGTCGCTGCAGCTCTGCAGACATCCGTGGACGTACCTGTGGGGGAGGACCAAGAAAAAAGTTGCATAAACTTATTAAAATAACACTGGAAATAATTTATAACTCAAGCTTGTTATTTCAGCAAGAGCTACTCCAAATACTCAAATGAAATCTAATCGAAATCTGGCATTATCCAATAAAAAAATTCCAACTTAAAATAATAATAAAAATGAGGAATAATTTTTTTTAGTGCAATGACTAAACTAATGGGCATCCTCACTTATCATCGTAGTAGAACTTTCCGCAATGCGACATTCGTATTATTTCGGTGTCGGTGGTCAGGGTGCCGCTGTCCAGGGCGCAACCCCTCACCGTTATCGTCTCCCCGGTTTCATCTGCGGGTGAATGAGTAGAGGGTATACCGTAAGGCACTTTCTCATCCATCAGTTGGTGGCTTCACTTACCGTAATAGCCGGCGATCTTGATGCAGGCGGTGGCCGGAAATAGGCCATCGCGGCCTTTTCGTCCTCCCATGCAGGGCGATTCGAGGATGGCCGTGGAGTAGTTGTTGTGGAAGGGATCGTCGCATGCTTTATTCGCTCCATTATAGGACACGCACTTGAAGCAGTCTATGCAGTAGCCTATATGTGGAAGAAATAGCAATACCAATAAGTTAAAAAATCACAAATACAACAGGTATTGAGGTATTTGAACACTAAATGAAAACTTAAACTCCACGGATTCTGTAAATGGTTCCGGCTTTCAGTTAAAACCACTATCATACTCACCACTCCGGATGAAAACGCCAAGGAGCAGCGACAAAATGGCGACGGTTTCCATAATTGAGCTGGACGCCGCCATGCTTTAATCTACCAACACTCACGCAGGACCAGGACTCAGAGGACTCAGATTCGCAGGTTGACCGATTTCGGTCATTCCTCGGGCTTCAATTCACACTGGCTCCAGCAGGGTCCTGAAAAGGAGAGAGCGATTCAAAGGGATTAAAATTAACAAGCGAATTGAAGCCTCTTAAAAGTTTTTCGATTTTCCGCTGAGATCTCTGGATCAGCGGTGGAGAGGTCATAAAAAGTTGAAGCCAAACGTAAAGCATAAACGAAGGCGATGGCCATAAAAATTATATCCACAATCCGCAAAAATGCAATTCCAGAAAATGACAAAGAGGGAACCGAAAGACAGTCAGCCAAGAAAAATTAAAGGTAATAAATTGCACAACAGAATTCTTGACACATTTCATTCCCACACTCCCAGTTGCCCGTTTCGTTTTTTGTTCCATATTTTTATTGCCGAAGTGTAAATAATTGGTTTTCAGTCGATTTTCGTGTCGAATGTTCGCCATGTGCTCTCAGAATATTCCCACCATCCTCCCGATGCCAGAAATTTTTGCTGGCTGGTTGTTGTTGCCACTTTTAATGGCCACTTCGATGGCCCAAGGTGTTGTTGGGTCAACTTTCGGGGTAGTGTTTTTCCTTTGTTTCTTGTTTTTTGGTTTTTTGTTTTATTTGGGGTTCGTTCCTGGGGGCAGCTCGAATTATGACAAATGATTCTGACTTACGGGCTGAAACTGTAGCTAAGCTTTTAAAACTTAATTTATGGGGCCAGAGCGTGCGGCTTAAAGCAAACTTGGGCGTGACCTATTGTGGCTTTAAAGCATAAAAAGTGGCAAAGTCAAAACCGACAATCGATTTTTTTGACAGCTTAAACGACCATGGAAATTGCTTCAATAATTTCATCAAAACTTCTTTTTATTTACCAGCCACTGGCAATCAATTCAAACGAATCTGTCATCATGACAGATAAATATTATCGTTCGAGAAACTGCAGCATTGCTCTTGGCTATGACCAGAACAAATAGATATAGCCATCTATCAGTTGTGGCAGCTGTGGATCAATATTTATTGAAAATTATGCCACAGCCACACACTTTCGGTGTGGCCCACGGGGCGTATGTGCAACAACACGGAACAGCCCAAAATAGCCGCAAGTGCTGTGCATTAATTATGCGATTTTGAGTGTTTCTGAGTGGGTGTCGGGTGTTGGGTGTGTGTGAATCGCCAACTGAGATTTGTGGTTGAGCCGGTCGAATTCTGTCATTTGTATGTGATCCAATAATGTAATTAAGTCTCCTCATTAAATGAACTGAGGTAATTCCTGGGAAAACACATTAAACAAGAAAGGCACATTAAGGTGAGTAACAAGGCCAATAAACTTGGTCCGCAAAGAAATTTATAATTAAATCCCAAGACTTCCCAATCAGACTCGACTCGGCTGCCATTGCTATAAATGTGTGGCGCATTTTCATCTATTTGCAAATTAGCCACTAAGCAGTCGAACGAGCTGCCAAACACATTGTCCTCCTCCTAGCCAATTTCCCTTTGGCTGGAAGCCAAGTTGGCCGGAAACGGCATTCGCTGCCAGTGTTGACGGAAACGGAAGCTGCCTCCACCCCAACACCTCCTTCCAAACCCCCTTATCTTGACTTGTCTTCTGCCAAATGAAGTTTACCTTTTGTTCATTGTGTTTGCCAGCTTTCAATATGCATCACTATACTTCTGGTCTCTGTGGCCCAAACACAAATACACGGTAAGAAACTAAGCAATTTTATCTGTTTTATATCAGTACGTTGTAAAAATTATATCTTATATATATTATCATATCGATTTATCTATTCCATTGGACTTTAAAACTCAAACCCTTTTTGAATAATATAACATTTTTCAGAGGTTTCAGAAGTGACCTAATGAAGAATGCTATTAATTTATTAGTACTATTGAGCAAAACATTTATATTGCAATTATAATTATTTGTTTGTTTGAGAAATCTTTGGTTTAATGAAATGAATTTATTTTCCCTGTACTGACATTGTCTTTCATTTCCTGCCAGGAGTCGAAGTGCCCATTGTCCCCGTTTAATGACCTTCGGTGTATGCCTAGAGGAGCAAGACCAGCCCTTGTGGCCTTTGCTCCTTTGTCGTACTTACTTAATTTTGTCGCTCCGAGTTGGCCACAATCGAATCAGCCACGAAGGCAGCCAAGCGGACAGCCGTCAACTTCCTTTGGCAGCTGCTGGCAGAAAACTTTTATGACAAAGCCGAAGGCAGCCAATAAAGAGCCAGGACCGAGTAGATTTACTACATAGGAGTATATGTTCAAGCTGGCAAACAATTAAAAGCCTTCAACGTTGCCATTCTCCTTTGGCAGGACGTTAAATTAGGCTGACCTGCGAAATTGAAATCACCCCGACTCGCATTTTTGGAATTTTTAATAAAGTTTTGGCAACCTAATCGCGTATTCATGGACCCGAGTTTGCCCGTGGCGAACATTAAAAATGAAAAATGAAGGGAAAGTTATCGCCAAATCTTCTTTCCTTGACAAAGTAGCCCGCTCAATTGTAGGCCATTAATTTCTTAATCTGCCTGTAAATGGCAGCCCAGGATAGATTGGAGTGGGGTCTCATTAGGCTCGGGGTCAGCTTTGATTGAGCGACAAACACCTAGAGGAACCATTTTTTTGGGTGCGCATTCTGCATGGTCCATTTGAAGTCGAAACTCGAAATGATTTATTATGAGTTTTTGTTTTTTAGGATGGGTTCGAGGTTTCCTATGCCATTAGGTTACAATCAATCGATGTAGGGGACTAACACGTTTCGCCTCCTGTCTTTGACTGATGAGGGATTGTACAGAGGATGGTCCGAATTTGTACAGTTTATGGTAAGTCATGGAATCAGTTAAAAAGTAAGCCATCATTTTGGGGTTTTTTCCGAAGGCGTTTTGCAAAATTTCCCTTGTCTCTGATAAGTAATTGACCTTCTTTTGGCGTTTTTTTACTATAGGGGATGTTTTATTTTTACTTTTTGCTAAAATGTTTTTTTTATTGCTTTATTTCATTCGAATTTCGAATTAATCTCTTGAAACGGACTTTGGGAATTGTAGTTGAGCGCTTTATGGCGCCAGAGACACACCTAAATGCACAGCTAAATGGCAGCTCACCTTTTATTATGGTTGCACCAGGTGCTCTCGAGGGAGAAATTAATTTCACGCATCGTCCCCGCATACACACAGCACACACTATATTCTGCACACACCACTGCAGTCGCACACAAAGTCTCATTTGAGTTGAATTTGCATAACTGCAGTGTTAGAGCAATTTTCGCGGGGATGGAAAACTGCGAATTGCGTTTGCAATTTGCAGTTGCAGTTGCTGTAGTTGGAATTGTGCAGTAGCAGTGCACCGCGTTATCATAACCATAAAGCAATAATCTGCAGTTGGTAATCTAAAAAACTGTTCTTGAAGGACCTTCTGTTTAATCTAATTTAAGAATTAATAACAATCAAGAGAAAAGCTAACCTTCTAATGCCATAATCCGCATGTATGTTTTGCAGAAAATTTGATTTTCCGTTTAGATTCGATAGCCGAAAAATAAAAATCATTTGAGGAAAAATTCTGTTCACGCTGCCTTATAAAATTTAATACAAAATGTTAACTTTTTTGGCTAATCATGTTTGCGCTTTTTAATAGCCAAACCGAGAAACTACTCAAAATGCAAATAGAATCAATTAAGTGGGAAAATATTTGTAAGCGTCTCCCAAGATGATGGCAGCGTTTAAGTTTTATGCAGCTTGTAATTCATAATTCCTGGGCCTTGTGCTTTCAAGGCCAATTAACTTCTAACGACCTTCACTATTTATGGGCCATGCTCTTTTTCGGGGAACCTTTTAACAGTCCTCAGCTGGGTCGAAATGTTTGGGACTCACGCAATGCAGGCAATGGCAAATTGGTCACCGGAATGAAAGTCGATTTATGTCCGGGTCAGCCAAAGAGCTTACATTGATATGGGTCCCATATGCGTGACAGAATCTGTAAGTGGGATCCGGGGCTTCGGAGGACATTCGAGACATTTTCGTTTGGGCTTAGTGCCATGCTTACCATCAGTTAAGTGTTGAAGCATTTTTGTTTTAAGCTTTTCAATCAATGAAACTTTCGGTCGGGCCAATTTAAATATTTTTTTATCGAAGTCATGACATTAAATCATGTAATCCTCTTAGTCGAAAGCCCAAACATTGATTCTGAAAAAAAATGTGTAAGAAAAAATTGCCACAAATGCGGATGGAATCAATTACCAAAGGGATGCACGTAATAAACCATGTAACAAATTAAATTTCATTTTTAAAGGTAAAGCTGAATTTTTATAAAAGCCTCATCTTTTCATTCCACTATACTATAGTATATTCTCCCAATTTTACGTCGTACTTCCGAATAGACCCTTCAATGGAATGACTAAAGATAAAACCAAAAGACCAGAAAGACTGCATTGAAGTGCTTTTTCCTCGGGATTGTGAACTTTTTTACATTCATGCAAACTAGCTCAGTTCGAATCTAATACACTGTACAGTGAACACCCATTCTTTTGTGTTTCCCTGGCTGGATAGTTGGCAACAAGGGGCTGGCGTCGGGATTCAATGTGCCACCTCCACAGCCATTGACATCGATTTGAGATACTCCAAGTGTGTGTCTATGCGGTGTTCAATGACACTCGACCGCAATTGGTTGATGCTCCTTCCAACTGCCAGATGTTCATTCCCGATGCGTGGGCCACTTTTTATAAGCTAGATTGCGATGCTCACACGCTTGAGCGGTCAAAGGGCGCAGTCAACAGGTAAAAGACACCGCTCCCCACTTTTGTTCAGAGTTTTGCTTCACTTGGATTCAGACTTGGATTAAGTTAATTGTTATTTAGTTCCACTTACGGCTACGCAATTCCCTTCTTGAGCTCGAGCTTATAACTTACAAGACAATCTAAATTTTTAAGCAATTCCATGAATAACAAAACAGCAATCAACGCTTTGTTCAAAAACATACCAAGGCCACAAGGAAAAGTTTTATATCTTGGCTTTTTCCTTGTCTGTTGCCAACTTTTGCTCCAGACCAAGAAAGTCAATTTAAAGTTGAGTTTGGGCATGTGTCCTAGCATGACTGAATGACACATTAAATAACTGAGTAGGTTGTCTCCAAAAAAACCAACAAAAAGGAAAACTTTTAGAGCGAAAAACCGAAAGTAATTCATTCCAACCAGGCAGACACCTCTGGGGCCATGTCCTGTGGGATATCCACGTACCATAGTGCTAAGTTCGGTTAATTAATGCCCTTCTAACAGAAAACAAAAACCATTTCGCAATTGGGTAAATTTAAATTCTACACTAGACATAAGACTAGTTTGAATAACTGCTGTGGGCGTGGCATTGTTGTGGCTTGGGGTTCAGTAAGTGGCTCATCCTTAGGCCTTTTTGAAACCACATAACTTTAGGAATTTGTTTAGCACACTATGTCTGGTTTAGAGGGGTTTTCTGTGGGTGATAGTTCTTCTTAATTATAATTAACACCTTATCCGAAGTTGGTTAAGTCAAAATTTGGGGTTGGTTGGAGTCTTCTGGGGGTAAAAGTTCTTTTTAATTATAATTAATACCTTATTCGAAGCTGATAAAGCTAAAACAAGGGGTAAAACAAGAATATCGGCTTAAAGGCATAAAAATCCGAGTTTAAAAGAGTTTATTTCAAGTTAAAAAACTAACTTGGTTTTGTTAAGTTTATTAATTTAAGCAATTGACTTGCCATTTTATCCAACTGCAAAATCTAGAAGTCATGCTATCGCTGAAAGGTTCCTTGGCAATTACCAAGGAAAAGCTTTATAATTGCTCATATTTAATTCATGGACTGAATGTAAGAATGTAAATGCACATGGTGAGGGGAAAATGAGAAAAAAAAAGTGGAATAGTTCTTAGGGAAGAAAACTTTAGAGGGAGTTTTCTCATCAAACTGAAAGCATTCAGACAAACTAACAACTATAAACTATAAAACCAGCAACGGGCTAACCGCAAAGTAAGCCGTGAAGTATCCTTTTTTGTTGTCTGTTTTTTTTTTTATTTTATTTTAGATTCCTTATTTTTCCACTCACTTATTGCAAACAAACTTCGGGGAACGCCGCAAACTAGGCAACTGGAAACTGTGAATAGTTGCGAATTCTCATCGTCAAAGTGGAAAATACTTCGCCGGAGTCGGGAATAGCCTTTTCAAGCTTGGAGCCTAATGAAAAGCGCCTTTCGGTCTGGTCCAACTTTTCCATTTTTCCAAAGTGATAAAAAGTTTCTTCTTTTGTGGGAATATTTTCCAGAAAAACAGCATTTCCTTTCGTCAAACAGAAGCTAAAACCAGTAGTGGAATCAGCATAAAACTATGTCGCTACAAAACCATATCTTCAAAATTTTGTTGAGTTTTCAAGACGAAAGAAGCAAGGAAACTAATTATTCGTATTTATTATTCAAATTCTTAACTCTTACTTTCGAAACAGGAAACTCCTGTCTCGGCAATCCGGCAATTAGTCATAAGTCACGAAATGAAGAAAATTCAATTCGCCCGGCGCTAAAATAATTAAGACTTGTAAAGAAATAATAAACTCGCGGAACATTTTTCTTTATGCTTCTTCCAGGCGCCAAATGAAAATAGCATGAAATTATAAAATGACGTTGAAAAATGCAAAAGTTCTTGCCGTTTAAGAGAAACTTTAGCCTCAAGAAGTTGTGGCAAAGTTTTTCAATAAGCGGTCATGCCAAAAACAAGTCAGCAGGACTTCCGTAAAATGCATGATGAATCGAAAGGACTGCACACCTTGAGCTTCAAAAAAAAAAGACGTCCAACAAGCCCAACGCCAGTAATCAGGAGAACTGGCTATCAAGGCCACAATACGTTATAGCTTAAGTCAATAAATATAATTGAAAATCAACAGCAACATGAACGGAACTTGGAGTAATGAACCCAACCAAGTCGACGTCCTCTTCCTAATGGAAAAATACGAAAAGCAAGCGCCTTCACCGATTGCAAGCCCCGAAATCGAAATAAAATCGAAGCCACCGCAAACAAAGGTATGGGCCTGAAGTTTATTGACGGATTGACGGCACGCAATATAAAACCACCAAAGAAATAAAAAAAAATGGGCGGAAAGAGCCAGAGAAACCGGAAGCTGTTGGTGACGGAAACTGAGGCCTGTAGCTGTTCGAAAGGTTTGAAATAAATAAAACATCATTTGACGTTCTCGCCTCTGCGGGCGAGATAAAAATAAGTATTTTACGAGCGATTGATGTTTGACTTTTGATGCTCAAAGGGTTAATCCAGCGAATTTGTTTTTCCACAGTCTTAAGTTATGTGGCTGAAGTCAGATATGGTGTCCTATCCGAAATTTTTCAATCATTTAAGAAAATGAGTCCTGTGTTTTACTTAAAAAAAAACTGCCATCTTTGTTAACAAATATCATCAAATTTTCATACACAATGCGATCATATAATTTCAATAAACCGCACTGAATACTAATGTACATAAAAAGCGAGTTCAACAAAAGTAGCATATTCATATTTTTTCCTCCTCTTATGTATGCAAAAACCATTGGAGGAACAAACACACTTAATGAAAAACCACCACTGGTGGCATTTAATTTTCTTTACACAATGTGAACAAAAACCAAAAAGGAAGAGGGCCATCAGATGATTGGCATTGTTGTTAACGGCACCATGAAAACATGGCTTTAATCGTCGGGTAGCTGCTTAGTTCACTTTGCTCCCAAATTGGCCTGACCCGTTGTCATTTTTGGCTGACGCGGCACTTTTTTAACTCTCAGGTCTTCGTCACGGACAGGCAACTTGTGGCAGCAACAGCAGGAAGCGAAAAACAGACTCCACAAATTTTGATTTGGAGGCAAGTAAACAAAGCAGCTTAGGTTGCAACAAATCCTAAGTGCACTTTGAGATTTTCCTTGTTGAAGTTTGATATTGCTCATTTTTACAAATCTATACTTGTAGAACTCACTTTTATTTTTCCAAGCGTGCTTCTTGACCTTTAACTTATTGACGTAAAAGAAAATTCAGGCAGCCTATCTCATTAAATATTTTTTCTTTGCTCAGAGGTAAAAAAAATAAACTATGTATCTTTCACCATGATGATTTAAGGTTGAGAGTTCAAGGAGGGAGTTATCTTCGTCACCCTTTTCTGGCCTAATTTATTCGTACTCTCCTATTTACCTTCCATTTAATTTGCATAATGCTTTTCACAGGACAGGTATATATTTCAAGACGTAGGCTCTTCCTGAAAAGGCACTTGATTTCACTGCTAACTCGTCATTTGTCAACAATTTTTCATCTTTAATGGGTCACTTCCTTGGCCACACGCGTGTGACTCTTTGAGCAGCCCAGGAGGAAGAATGGCGACAAATAAATGTCAAATACTTTTTTTAAAAACGGTGCTGGAGGGGGTAGAGCTACATTAATGTTCGCAACTTAAGTCCCCATTTTTCATTGTCCTAGAAAAATTTACATATTAAATGAAAGGGCAGTGGAAGGAAATGAAATAAAGTTGTAAGAACAAAGTAAGAAAGACATTTCAAAGGTAAACGACGTCTTTGGGCATTCCCACTAACATGAAATACATTTGAAATGTTTGGCTTAATGCAACTGAAAGAGATTTGCATTATTTAAAGCTGGCACATTTGCGACTAAGACGTTGATTGAATGCAACGCAAACATGATTATCCTCCAAGAGGAGCTATCAGAGGCAGTAACAGAAGCCGTAGAGGGATCAGACTGGCAATAAAAGGGTCTGAAATTGTCGATTGGGTCGCACTTGTTGTCATTGATTGGGTGAAAATCGATACCATTATATGGATAGAAAGTGGGTCGCCGATGGTTGAACGGAAGCGCCACCCGGCACCCAATCCGTAATGAAAAAGCTTATACCACATTCTCAATATTCAATTACCAGTGTCCTGTTAAAGGTCTTCCAACCCGTGCAGAAGCCATACAGAAGATGGCCAATTGCGGTGCGGGGGCTGCCAGTTCTAGGACCAAAGGAAATAAAGGGATATAGCCTGTCCGTGTCTGGTCTCTTTGTTGTCGCCGGCACGCACAATTACGCGGGCAAAGAGCGCATCAGCACCAGCACGGAGTGGGCAGAAAAGAGGATAACAAAGTATTTCGCCGCCGCCGGGCAAACACCATTGCGTATACGTGATGTTTGGTTTGGGTGCCCCGAAGCGGGGTAAAGGATTTGCAGATGAGAGCTTTATCGGCTGCAGGTCAGCCATTGAACGTCCGGGAATTTCGTGGCTCTAACTGATTTTTAAGCACATACACTGAGCCTGGCATTCTCATTAAAGGGTGAGAAAAGATCTAAATAAACAGGAAACCCAAACAAAGCTTGAAAACTACTTATGATTTGTTCGGAACAGACAAAAAACTATTGGAATGCTTTTTAAAAGAATGTAAAAAATCATTACTATATCAAAACCCAAAATACTGACAAAAAAGTCACGAAAATTCTTTCATACGGATCATGCCAGATGCATCATTAATAATGGCAATGTGCCAGATGGGCTTCTGCCACTCCAATGGTTGATGTCTGGTGTCCGATGTCTGCTTATATCACGTGCCGCAATGTATCTAACGAGAGGACATGGACTCCTGCTTTAGTATGCGTGTGCGTCCTTTTGAGTAATGGCCGACCCTTATGCCAAGAGATGTTCTGGCTTGAATATACCCAGAGAGGAAAGAATGCCAAATAAACTGACCACCAGCTTTGGTTTAGGCCGGGCTTTGTTTAGCTTGGAGTTTTTTGTTACAGTGTTGAAGTGAAAACGTGATTTGCATTGTTTACAAGGCGGAAATATTTATAAATATATTACACTATTATTATTTTAATAGTGCTTTTTAATTGTTACTGTCAACGTTACTGTCTTGCCCTTTTTTCGCATGTAGCTAGAAATGGCACTTTAACGATAGAAATAAAGCCTCAGTGGCACAAACTCATAAAAGTACTGTGTGAAACAAACTGTGACTTTTATTACAATTCGTGATTATTGTCGCAGCTGGTGGAAAACCACATTGGAAGAAATAAGGACAAAAAGGGCAATTGAAGCAAGGATAGCCGACTCCAAGAATGAAAAAAGTGAAGCTCGGATGGGAAGGGATTTTGGAGCTTCACCTTGGTGCTCAAAAGTAGTTGTGGGTTCTTCGTTCTACCTTTCACCGTTTAAATATTTAAAATATAATTCACTGTTGAGAGAAAACGACAAAGTAAATGCATAATTTAGGCAAGACAATACTACGTCAGAACCTGTTAAAGCTTTAAAGCCAGATAAGTCAGACACTCGGTTTGATATGTAAATTGAAGTTAAGACGAGTAGAATTTAATTCGCTGTCAGATTTTTGCTTTTCTTTGCTAAATTAAAGCCATTGAAAACATTTTCATCAAAAGGAATATTCGGTTGTATGAGTTTGTTGCGCATACGTCGCGTGTTCCCAAGGACAACATAAGCCGCCAACTCCAGCGTCTCGTGCATGTTTTGTGTGAAACCAATAGCCATAAATTTTCCTAGCCAAGCACGAAATTCCTATTTGCTTTCTCCAAAGAGCAGGAGAAGGATAACATGCCCAAAAAACTGGGAAGGCAACACACACCGACCACATTTCCCGGCTTGTGTTTGTTTTTTGTTTGCTTTTATGAAATTCAAATTTTATTACGAGCGAGATGAAAACTTGAATTGAGTTCCAGAACGAAATTCAAGGAAACAAAATTATATGCATGACTTTTTTTTTTGAATGCAAAATAAGTTAAATGCTTAGCCGTCGGCCTTTTAAAAATGGCTTTTGCAGATTTATAAAGCTACGGAAATAATGTAAGCAACAAAAGTTTGCCTTTACTTGAGTATAAAAACTCGTGTTTTATTCATTTCAAGATTCATTTCCATTCATGGCAGTATTCTTTACGTTACGTTACAATATTGATCAATGAAGTGACTTTCCTGAGAAGCGGAAACAAGGTGAAAATCGAAACTTCTATTAAAAAAAAAGACAGGCAAAGTATCGTACTTTGTTACATTTGATTTCCACATACATACGTGTATATTTCGAAGTCTTTTTTAGACATTTCTTATGATGGATAGTTTAATAAAAGTCAATTTCGAATTAAAAATCATGTGTTAAATTGCATGTTTCGAATTAAGACATTTCTTGTTTTGGCAAATGGCAGAGCCCAGAAACTGAAATGAGGGCTGACATTCAAATTCAAGCGACTTGTGGATCGGGAAAATAAACAAAATGTTGTAAATGTTTTGTGCTGTCATTTCGCTTGAACATTTCAACAAATTTGGTTTTTATGACAGCCAAATGTGTGTGTAATTATTCCTGTCGAATGTCGGAATGGACGCGAAGGGACCTTGGGTGGACGTGGCAGGAAAATTGCCCCAAACAATTATTATGATGGTTGATAAGCCCCACACACACATGTACAGAGTATACACGTTTGTAGCGAATGTGTGGAGTTGGAATTTGCTTTGCTACGTGACTGTCGGTAATTTTCGTGCACACTGCGTATACGTAATGTGACGCCGGTCCCAACTAAATGGCCCTGCCGCAGCACTAACGCACGACATTTGCAATGACTCTGGTGGCGCTTCCAGCGCGTCTTTCTGCCCCCCTTTCGGTACCGCCCATTGTCGCCTTTGCCCTCGTTATTTCGCCATTTATGCGGTTCCCCCCCTCGCCAGTGGTACGATAATGTTGCCTGCTTTTCCAGGCCATTTTGTTGAGTCTTTCGGGCTTCTTTATTGTTTTATTTTTATTGTTTATTGCCGCCTTATTACTTTTTTTCGTGTGCGTTCATGCACTTCCTTTTGTGTTTTTGTGTTTGGCCCAAATGCACTGCCAAAGGTAAACAAACCTGAGGAATTCGCCGATGAATTGCCAGCTAATTAAATATGCGCCTTTGAGGGAGAGCCAAGGTTGAAAGACAGCATTCATGGAATTCGGAAGAGTACATTTTAATGGGGTTCTCTAACAATGTTTCAACGTCTTTCTAATTAAATTTTTCTTAATACGAAACTTTGGGCAATTAAGTTATTCTCGACACGTCCTAAATGCCAATCAATTTTATTTAATCACACCCTGTCTGTGCCATCTTAAGCTGGATTTTCTTAGTTCGAATCGAATCAATACTCACATTAATCATTCAATTTGTGTGATTTAATCTCTTAATTTGAATGAAATCCTTTGGATAGTGTACTCATATGTAGTTTAATGCACTCGAAGACCGTCGCTGCGAAAATAGTTAAGGGAAAGCGTTGATTATAATTGGAGAGCAGCTATCTGACTGGTTTCTATTCCGTTTTTGGAAATTTTAAAAATATTTTCACCACGAATCTGGGTTAAATTAAAGCACGCGCGTAATTGTGGGCTTAAATAAAATAATAAAATAAAATAAACTTTTTCGTGTGCGTAAAGGCATGAGCAACTTAATTGCTCTTAACTAAAAAAATGGGGAGTCCTGCAGGACTCCCAATGGTAGCGTAAATTCTAGTTGTTAGTTTTGGTACTCCTTGGTACACCTTTCATGACCACAAACACACTTACACCAATGGAGCTGCTACTTTCACTTTCTATTTTTACGAACATTTATTAGTATTTCACTGCCTATTGTATTTTGCGATTGTAATTGTAATGGCGATGGTTAGCCTTTGTTTTTTTTACACCCACGTGTCGGATTTGAGTCCTTTACGTATTTCAGGGGTAATTCACTCGCATATAGCCCGTTCCGGTCGGGTCGGTTGCGTTGCTGGTCCGAAGGAAGCCGCATGAGAACTGAAATTCCATCGATGGAGCACAACGACCGCTGCGTCGACCGAGGCAGCGACCGGAGCAGCTACGCTGCGGCTCTGTCGGAAAATTCGGAAAATCGCAGAGTCTGCGCACGGAAAACGCCGAGTGAATGAAAACAAAATTAACCCGTAAGGCAGCAACAGTGGTTTTAATGGCCCATAAAGTAGTAGATCTTACTTTTTAAAACAAAAATTAAGACAAACTAACTAAAAATAAATTAAGCGTAGAAACATACTTTAATAAAGACTTAACAATTTTAGATAATATCGTTGTTCATCACTTTCCGACGATTGTAAAGAAGTTTATATCAAATCAGTTTTCCGGCACTTATCAAAATAGATCCATGACTAACCTCACCCGTAAATTCCATGGTTTGGTCTATGTTCTGGAACTTAATTGAGTGAATTGTTTAAATTTGTACTTTCCTTGCATTGTTTAGCTTGGAATTCAGCTTTCAGTTTGCTTTGTTTTCGCTTCTCTATTTTTAATTTTTGGCTGTTTACATTGTGGTGAGTCAATCAAGAACTACAAAACAAAAGATACTTTTATTCACTTTTCTTCAATACAAATCCATTGTATATAATTCACTTCTTTGTTGTAAACTGCTTTAATTTTTCAATTAATATTAAAGGAAAACATTTATGTTAAAGGGTGTAAAATCCATTTTTAGAGTGCTTTTAAGCTTAAAGATGTTAATATTTAATTTTTTTTTATTTTTATGTAAATAAAGAATCTAACAGGATTAACTTTGGATTCAAATGCTAACTCCTTTAGCTTTTTGTATTGTCCTGTGAATTATTTAACTCTTGCTCTGTACTGTACTTGCTCTCTGACTTTGTACTTTTAACAAACCACAAAACCCTTAAACTCGTATGGACATACTTGAGTATATTTATGACTCAGCGAAAAATGTTTATGTTTGTAATCAAGGACTAAATAAGCTAAAGTAGACGGAGCAAACATTTAATTATACATATGGGAAAGTAATTAACCCGTATAATTGGTGGAATCAATATTAATCTATTTCACGTTTTCATTAGTTTAAATTTTGATAAATTTTACCGAATTGACCTTAGTTTGCCTTGGCCTTGGTTTGTTTACCTCCAATCGGCGAAAGTTATACCTTCCCGAATTTGTTTTTTCGAGTACTATCTGAATATCGTATATCTATCAAGCGTATTCCCTAAAAACCTAAAATAGGCGGCGAGAAAACGACATATGAACGGATAGGCGATGTTTGATACGATTTTAAAAAGTTTACACTTCGATTTAATAGATTTCTTTGATTATTTTGTAAAGCAAATGAAGTCCAGATTCTTAAATGGCATCTTGGTGCGAAATCGGATACAAAATGGCAAAAATATCCTTAAAAACTTAAGCAAAAGGAAGAGAAAATGAGTTTTTGACAAATGTCTTCTTCCCATATTTTGTAAATCTAAAATATACACTTTTAGAACAGTTTTATTCGAATATCTAAGCTAATTCGCAACCGATTTTGAAATGAAATGTCATTTTTTAATTAGGGCTTCAAGCTCCTTTAACCTGCATCCAAAGATCCAAAGATCAAACAAAATAAATATAGTCGATTTTTGAAAAAATCATGATGGTACCCCTTTCAAAATTTTGAAAAATCGGCTGAAAATTTTTTGTTTAGTTTCTTAGGTTTTTTAATGCAGATCGAAGCAGACTGAAGCCCTGATTCATGAACAGTATTTCGTTTTGAAATCGGTTCAAAATCAAATAAAATATACGCAATCAAATGGTTAGAAAAGTGAACTTTCGACAAATATCAACTTTCCGCATTTTACAATTCAAAAACAATACCATTTATCAATCAAAAGGGTTGTAACTTCGTTTTTTACTTCCAATCGGCAAAAGGTACACCTTCCCGAATTTGTATCTTTGAGTACTATCTGAATATTGTAAATCTATCCAGTGTATTCCTTAAAAACCTAAAATAGGGAGCGATAAAAGGACATATGCGCGCAAAGACGATGTTTGAAACGATTTTATGACGCTTACACCTCGGTTTAATAGAAATCTTTGATTATTATGGACACCAAATAAAGTCACGATTCTTAAATGGTATCTTGGTGCGAAATCGGGTACAAAATGGCAAAAATATCATTAAAAACTTAAGAAAAAGGATTCAAAAATGATTTTTTGACAAATGTTTACTTCACGTATTTTGTAAATCTAAATTGAACATTTTTAGAACAGTTTTATTCGAATATCAGAGCTAATTCGCAACCGATTTTGAAACAAAATGCCATTTTCGAATCAGTGCTTCAATCTGCTTTAACCTGCATCCAAAGATCCAAAAGATCAAACAAAAAAAATATAGTCGATTTTTGAAAAAATCATGATGGTACCCCTTTCAAAATTTTGAAAAATCGGCTGAATTTTTTTTGTTTACTTTCTCGGATTCCTTAATGCAGATGGAAGCAGACTGAAGCTCTGATTCATGAATGGTATTTTGTTTTAAAATCGGTTTGAAATCGATTAAAATATACGCTATCAAATGGTTGAAAAAGTGAGCTTTTGAGATATATCCCTTTTCCGTGTTTTACAATTCAAAAACAATTCTATTTATCTATCAAAAGGGCCAGTACTTGGTGTGATCACCTCCAATCGGCGAAACTTATACCTTCCCGAATTTGTATCTTCGAGTACTATCTGGTTATTATATATCTATCAAGCGTATTCCCTAAAAACCTAAGTTAGAGGGCGAGAAAAGGACATATGGGCGTATAGGCGATGTTTGAAACGATTTTATAAAGTTTACACTTCGATTAAATAGAAATCTTTGTTTATAATAGGCAGTAAATGAAGTCCTGATTCTTAAATGGTATCTTGGTGCGAAATCGGATACAAAATGGCAAAAATATCATTAAAAACTTCAGCAAAAGGCTGAGAAAATGAGTTTTTTTCAAATGTCTACTTCCCGTATTTTGAAAATGTAAAATTTCCCCTTTTACAACAGTTTTTTTTTAATATTTGAGCTAATTCGCAACCGATTTTGAAACGAAATGCCATTTTAAAATCAGCACTTCAATCTTCATTAAATTGCATCCAAAGTTCCAAAAAATCGATCAAAAAAAATTTAGTCGATTTTTGAAAAAATCATGATGGTACCCCTTTCAAAATTTTGAAAAATCGGTAAAATTTTTTTTGTTTAGTTTCTCAGATTTTTTAATGCAGATCGATGCAGACTGAAGCCCTGATTCATGAGTGATATTTTGTTTTAAAATCGGTTTGAAATCGATTAAAATATACGCTATCAAATGGTTAAAAAAGTGAGCTTTTTACACATATTAACTTTTTCGTATTTTACAAATCAAAAACAATTTCATTTATCTATCAAAAGGGCCATAACTTGGTTGTTTGACCTCTAAATGGCGAAAGGTATACCTCCCTCAAAAAATCCTTAAAAACTTAAGCAAAAGGATGAGAAAAGAACATTCGGGGTTAGACGGTTTATGTGCGTTACTTTCTGTTTGATGATTCTATTTTTTCTGTATCATACATTTAATTATGCTTTTAGGAAACATACCCAACTATGTTGGCTAAAGCGGTTGGCCAAGTAAATTAATTTTGCTCAACCGGAGATGAATAATGAGGTTGGTTTTTGGGACAGCTCACAATAGCTCACATACTTGGTGGTCGAGTCGGAAATCTGCATTTTAAGCCTCAACAAGCTGGCCGGCTGACCACACAGGCACATAAAAGGGGCAGGACATTTTAAGTTGCTTCTGTTGTCCTGGTCGCCTGAGTCTGATTGCTGTCTTATGGCGTTCACTTCTCTTTTTTGTTGGTTGTTGCATCAAACTAAAAGCAAACTGTTCGAATTTTTCATTTTAACTTGTCTGTTCGTATCCTTTTATTCTTCTCTCCTTCTGTTCTGCTTGTCTCCTGCCAATTACAAAAGTTGGCAAATTGTTGTCGCTTTCGTTTTTGTTGTTTGTTTGTTTATGTCCTTTAGTGAATTTGGAAATTTTTTTGCCGCCGGGTCCTGGTCCATATTTGCTTTCGTTTTGATGTTTAATTTTTCCGTATGCCAGACGGAGGGCGAGTTTTACCTTTTAGGTCAATAGTGTCTTGTCAGGTTCTAATAATTATAATGGTTTCGTATAAAATTCCTGTGCTGCCAAATCAACAGTTTTCTTATTTTCTCTAATCAAATAGATCCGGAATTTTTTTTGTTTTCTTTTTTTATGAAAGCATTGAAAACACACAGGAAGTAGTATTTCTTTCCCAAAAAAGTATACTTAATTAAATTTACTTTCAAAATATGCAATCTCCTGAACTTTTGAACATATTTTTCGCCTTGATGAAACTCAGAAAGTATTTTACTTTTACAAAGGCAGACTTTTTTAGGGACTTTCAGGATCCAAATGCTCAATACACCAATAATTATTTTCTTTATTTAACAGTCAGTGAGAGGAAAGCCTGAAGAAATGAGAAAAATATGTCAACGAGCTTTATTCCTTGTGGTCTTTTGATGCGGAGAACCTGGGAATAAGTGTCGGATGCAGACTGGCAAGGATTACTCATCAAACCAAGTGCTGTCGGCAACATCAAGGAAACCACAGAAAAAACCCACACTGGAGACCTGCATTTTACCTTTTATTTCTCCAAAAGCACATTTATTTCCATTTTATTTCATTCAAGTGTCTGGAGAATATGTAGTTTTAATAAAGACAAAAAAATTAAGTTTGATTAAGAGGTAGCGATTCGGTATATTTAAAAATAAAAGAGAGTGGGGATTTTCTAACAATTCAGTTTTATAATGGGTAGATAATATATACTTGTAGGGAGTGCAAAATCATGTTCTATTTTATAAAAGGTTTTAAATTTTGTTTAATGCATTATTTTATTAAAAGTTTAATGCATTCCGGACATGCGTAGGTGGTCAGTCCCAGTGGTTGTTGAACATTTCAACTTCGGCCACAAAATGTGCGAATTTCGACAAAAAGCACATGTTGGAACATATGGAAACTGTTCGAGAACTATTAGTATTAATTTAGTATTATTATATTAGTATATATATAGTATAGTATTATATAATTAGTATTAACTATAAGTATTAATTTTATAAAAGTCTTTAAACCCAGTTTTCCAAACTCGACGTATACGTGAGACGATTAACCTAATTAGATAAGCCCCTAAGCCCCACGCAAATAAAAACAAGACAAACCACATCGCTTGAAACAACTCTTGTCAGATAAGCTGGGAGGAAGCGTGTGTCAGGGATTTCCGCAATTCTTAAATATTTGCACAATGAAAATGATGCCGCCAGAAAGCAGGCATCCCGCAGGCACATCATCCAACACCGCCCACCTTAACCCTTGAAAAATCCCACAGGTGACAGAAGGAAAACTTTGTCTTAGAAGCCACACATCAGGTTGAACACCGACGCCGAAACATTAGCATTAACTTTTGGTGTTGGTTTTCCCCTCGGCCACTTAAACACCTACTTAAGTGCTAAGCAAAATTTTCGCACATTCTCTGTAAAATTTTAATTTCCTCACACGCACCTGCACTGAATTTTTAAATAAGAGATTTAATGGGTTCAACACGGGGGCTTTCTTGTCAGGCAGGAAATGTTTTTAAGAAAATAAGGAAAACAAATATTATATAAATTTTGGAAATAGAAAATATGTTTCGACAACTAAACTCAAGTTCAATATTTTATCCATACTTCGATACTTTCCGCAAAATAAAAACACAAAAAACAGAAAATCGCTGTTTTATTTAATAATATAAAAATGTTTAATAATAAACATTTCGATCAAGTCGTTTTAATGTTTGATTGAAGTTAGTTCTTGAAAAGCTGTTTGTGCTTTTTTTTTTAAACGTAGAAAACAAAACTTTAAGTGGTTGAGTTTTGGAAAATCCAAAGTTTATTTACTGATAACTTATTAATCTTAATAACAGAACTAATATATAATATTTGTTATTGTGTAATAAACGGTTATCTTCCATTAAAGTAGAGCTAAAAATAAGTCTATTATTTCAAATTATGCAAAAGCTTGACAAAAAAGGAAAAAAACATGGCACGACCCCACTAAAAGGCAAATAGGAGCTATAAGTAACATTTATTCGATTTTTAGAATATTTTCATGCAGATAAACAAATATTGAAGCACTGGTTCCTACACGGTATTCCCTTTCCTAAACTAATAAAACATGGCTATAATATGGCTAAAAAGTGTCTCAAAAGTTTTAGATTTAGAAAGATTTTATTACATAATATTATCCATAACTTGGCTAATAATTGTCAGATCCCAAAATGTTATACCTTTCCGATCTTAGATCTTCGAGTACTGTCATTCCCAATCAAAATTTATCAAACTAAAATCTTTCCCGATTTTCGCTGGTTTTCAAAGGGGTACTATCACGATATTTTGGAAAATTGGAAAAAAATGTTTTCTTTGTTTTTCCAGATGAATTGATGTAAACAAACAAAAATTGGTTGGGAATTAGCTGAGATATTCGCTATTAATTGTATAAAAAGCTTTCGGCACAATACAATTTGCTCTATCCACCCAGTTAACGTTAGCCAGGACGAAGGACTTTTTTTGTGAAATGCGGGTATATTGGCCGAGATATTTGCTAAAAACCTCCATACCTGAAATGTTTTCAAATAAAATATGCCCCAAATTAAAAACACACTGTATTTTTTTAAAAAAATAGATATATATTTATTTATTTATTTTTTTTTTTTTGATTACAGGATTGATACAAGCCGCCGGAATTGGTGTAACTATCCTTGAGTTGGAGCTGCCGTCCCAGTGATGTCTTGTCACGGCAGATCATTAAGGAAACGGTGTGTCCAGCGGAAGTTAATCAGCGGCTTCACGGCGAATCAAGGCGATATCCAGGATGGAGGCCCCTTGTAATAGCCACAATGAAGCAGCAAGCTCCGTGACTCATTTGATATCCTTCGCCGTTGTCCTGGGATTAGAATTCAAGGATTAGTAAAATTACATAATTCTATATTATATCATATCCAAATTAACATATAACATAGATAGACATATAGTTTATAAATATACAATATAAGATAGACATTAATTAGAATTGATAAGAAAAAACCACTGTATGTAACCATAATAAAACTGAAAAAAAGAATACAATTGGTGTTTTTATTTTTTACTTAGGGAAACAGAAAAATATTGGTTTATCAAAATTTGTTTTATAAAATCGCATGAGATATTTAACAAATTAAGTTTTCGGTAAAATCCGATCTGAATGTCATAAATGAGACGGATAAAATATGATTTGTCAATTTTTTAAAAAATAATGATGATAATTTTTTCGTTTAGTTTCTCGGTTTTTTAATGCAGATGGAAGCAGACTGAAGCCCTGATTCAGAATGGTACTTTGTTTTAAAATTAGTTTGAAATCGATTAAAATATACTCTATCAAATGGCTAAAAAAGTGAGCTTTTGACACATATTAACTTTTCGTATTTTACAAATCAAAAACAATTTCATTTATCTATCAAAAGGTAGATAACTTGGTTTGTTTACCTCCAATCGGCGAAAGTTATACCTTCCCGAATTTGTATCATTGATTACTATCGGAATATCGTATATCTACTAAGTGTATTTCCCAAAAACCTAAAATAGGTTGTTTCAAACGATTTTATGAAGTTTACACTTCGATTTAATAGATTTCTTTGATTATTATGTAAAGCAAATGAAGTCCTGATTTTTTCTATTTTCCATAACTTTCTTAATACGCCTCCGATCAGCGAATGTTATACCTTCCTAAACTTGGATCTTGGATTACTATTATATTATTAGATTAATATCAAAAATATTCCTTTTACACTTAAGTTAAAGGGCGGGAAAAAGACACTCGGATGCCTGCGTGATATTTGAAACGATTTTATTAGGTTTTTGCATTTATTTAACGTTAAACTTTGATAAAGACTGAATACAAATGAAGTACAGATTTATAAATGCTATTCTGTTTTGAAATCGAATACAAAATAGCGAAATTATTCCCAAAAAACCGAACTAAAGACGAAAAAGGACATGGGCCTTTAAAGTCACATTTAAGGCGATTTTATTGTCGATTTATTTTGGAAAAAATCCCACAATTTCCCTAATACGCCTCCGATTTGTCAATGTCATACCTTCCCGATCTTGTATCTTCGAGTACTATTATTTGTAATCAAAATGTAACAAACTAAAATTTGACCCATTTTTCGTAAATTTTGAAAGGGGTACCATCACGATTTTTTCAAAAAATGTCAAAATTTTTTTTGATTCCGTTTTCCAATCTTTTAATGCAGATTGATGGGGAATTTAGTTCTGATTTATTAATGGTATTCCGTTGCGAAATCGAATGCCAAATGGCAATAATATTCCCTAAAAGCCGAACTAAAAGGACGAAAAAGAACATGGGCACTAAAAAGTACTATTTGTAGCGATTTTATTATCGATTTATTTAAAAAAAATACCCATAACTTTCTTAATACGCCTCCGATCAGCGAATGTTATACCTTCCTGAACTTGGATCTTGGAGTACTGTTATATTATTAGATTAATATTAAAAATATTCCGTTTACACTTAAGTAAAAGGGCGGGAAAAGGACACTCGGATGCCTGCGTGATATTTGAAACGATTTTATTAATTTTTTGCATTTATTTAACGTTAATCTTTGATAAAGACTGATTACAAATGAAGTACAGATTCCTAAATGGTATTCTGTTGTGAAATCGAATACAAAATAGCGAAATTATTCCCAAAAAACCGAACTAAAAGGACGAAAAAGAACATGGGCACTAAAAAGTACTATTTGTAGCGTTTTTATTATCGATTTATTTAAAAAAATACCCATAACTTTCTTAATACGCCTCCGATCAGCGAATGTTATACCTTCCTGAACTTGGATCTTAAAGTACTGTTATATTATTAGATAAATATCAAAAATATTCCTTTTACACTTAAGTAAAAGGGCGGGAAAAGGACACTCGGATGCCTGCGTGATATTTGAAACCATTTTATTAAGTTTTTGCATTCCTTTAACGTTAATCTTTGATAAAGACTTAATACAAATGAAGTACAGATTCCTAAATGGTATTCTGTTTTGAAATCGAATACAAAATAGCGAAATTATTCCCAAAAAACCGAACTTAAAGGACGAAAAAGAACATGGCCACTAAAAAGTACTATTTGTAGCGTTTTTATTATCGATTTATTTAAAAAAATACCCATAACTTTCTTTATACGCATCCGATCAGCGAATGTTATACCTTCCTGAACTTGGATCTTGGAGTACTGTTATATTATTTGATTAATATTAAAAATATTCCTTTTACACTTAAGTAAAAGGGCGGGAAAAAGACACTCGGATGCCTGCGTGATATTTGAAACGATTTTATTAAGTCTTTGCATTTATTTAACGTTAATCATTGATAAAGACTGATTTCAAATGAAGTACAGATTCTTAAATGGTATTCTGTTTTGAAATCGAATAAAAAATAGCGAAATTATTCCCAAAAAACCGAACTCAAAGGACGAAAAAGAACATGGCCACTAAAAAGTACTATTTGTAGCGTTTTTATTATCGATTTATTTAAAAAAATACCCATAACTTTCTTAATACGCATTCGATCAGCGAATGTTATACCTTCCTGATCTTGGATCTTGGAGTACTATTATATTATTTGATTAATATCAAAAATATTCCTTTTACACTTAAGTTAAAGGGCGGGAAAAGGACACTCGGATGCCTGCGTGATATTTGAAACGATTTTTTTAAGTTTTTGCATTTATTTAACGTTAATCTTTGATAAAGACTGATTACAAATGAAGTACAGATTCCTAAATGGTATTCTGTTTTGAAATCGAATACAAAATAACGAAATTATTCCCAAAAAACCGAACTCAAAGGACGAAAAAGAACATGGCCACTAAAAAGTACTATTTGTAGCGTTTTTATTATCGATTTATTTAAAAAAATACCCATAACTTTCTTAATACGCATCCGATCAGCGAATGTTATACCTTCCTGATCTTGGATCTTGGAGTACTATTATATTATTAGATTAATATCAAAAATATTCCTTTTACACTTAAGTTAAAGGGCGGGAAAAGGACACTCGGATGCCTGCGTGATATTTGAAACGATTTTATTAAGTTTTTGCATTTATTTAACGTTAATCTTTGATAAAGACTGATTACAAATGAAGTACAGATTCCTAAATGGTATTCTGTTTTGAAATCGAATACACAATAGCGAAATTATTCCCAAAAAACCGAACTAAAAGGACGAAAAAGGACATGGGCCTTTAAAGTCACATTTGAGGCGATTTTATTGTCGATTTATTTTGAAAAAATCCAAAAATTTCCCTAATACGCCTCCGATTTGCGAATGTCATACCTTCCCGATCTTGTATCTTCGAGTACTATCATTTATAATCAAAATCTAACAAACTAAAATTTGACCCATTTTTCGTAAATTTTGAAAGGGGTACCATCACGATTTTTTCAAAAAATGTCAAAATTTTTTTTGATTCCGTTTTCCAATCTTTTAATGCAGATTGATGGGGAATTTAGTTCTGATTTATTAATGGTATTCCGTTCCGAAATCGAATGCCAAATGGCAATAATATTCCCTACAAACCGAACTAAAAGGACGAAAAAGAAGATGGGCACTAAAAAGTACCATTTGTAGCGTTTTTATTATCGATTTATTTAAAAAAATACCCATAACTTTCTTAATACGCCTCCGATCAGCGAATGTTATACCTTCCTGAACTTGGATCTTGGAGTACTATTATATTATTAGATTAATATTAAAAATATTCCGTTTACACTTAAGTAAAAGGGCGGGAAAAGGACACTCGGATGCCTGCGTGATATTTGAAACGATTTTATTAAGTTTTTGCATTCATTTAACGTTAATCTTTGATAAAGACTAAATAAAACTGAAGTACAGATTCTTAAATGGTATTCTGTTGTGAAATCGAATACAAAATAGCGAATTTATTCCCAAAAAACCGAACTAAAAGGACGAAAAAGAACATGGGCACTAAAAAGTACTATTTGTAGCGTTTTTATTATCGATTTATTTAAAAAAAATACCCATAACTTTCTTAATAGGCCTCCGATCAGCGAATGTTATACCTTCCTGAACTTGGATCTTAAAGTTATGTTTTATTATTAGCTTAATAATAAAAATATTCCTTTTACACTTAAGTAAAAGGGCGGGAAAAAGACACTCGGATGCCTGCGTGATATTTGAAACCATTTTATTAAGTTTTTGCATTCCTTTAACGTTAATTTTTGATAAAGACTGAATACAAATGAAGTACAGATTCCTAAATGGTATTCTGTTTTGAAATCGAATACAAAATAGCGAAATTATTCCCAAAAAACCGAACTAAAAGGACGAAAAAGGACATGGGCACTAAAAACTACTATTTGTAGCGTTTTTATTATCGATTTATTTAAAAAAAAATACCCATAACTTTCTTAATACGCCTCCGATCAGCGAATGTTATACCTTCCTGAACTTGGATCTTAAAGTACTGTTATATTATTAGATTAATATCAAAAATATTCCTTTTACGCTTAAGTAAAAGGGCGGGAAAAGGACACTCGGATGCCTGCGTGATATTTGAAACGATTTTATTAAGTTTTTGCATTTATTTAACGTTAATCTTTGATAAAGACTGATTACAAATGAAGTACAGATTCCTAAATGGTATTCTGTTTTGAAATCGAATACACAATAGCGAAATTATTCCCAAAAAACCGAACTAAAAGGACGAAAAAGGACATGGGCCTTTAAAGTCACATTTGAGGCGATTTTATTGTCGATTTATTTTGAAAAAATTCAAAAATTTCCCTAATACGCCTCCGATTTGCGAATGTCATACCTTCCCGATCTTGTATCTTCGAGTACTATCATTTATAATCAAAATCTAACAAACTAAAATTTGACCCATTTTTCGTAAATTTTGAAAGGGGTACCATCACGATTTTTTCAAAAAATGTCAAAATTTTTTTTGATTCCGTTTTCCAATCTTTTAATGCAGATTGATGGGGAATTTAGTTCTGATTTATTAATGGTATTCCGTTCCGAAATCGAATGCCAAATGGCAATAATATTCCCTACAAACCGAACTAAAAGGACGAAAAAGAACATGGCCACTAATAAGTACTATTTGTAGCGTTTTTATTATCGATTTATTTAAAAAAATACCCATAACTTTCTTAATACGCATCCGATCAGCGAATGTTATACCTTCCTGAACTTGGATCTTGGAGTACTGTTATATTTTTAGATTAATATTAAAAATATTCCTTTTACACTTAAGTTAAAGGGCGGGAAAAGGACACTCGGATGCCTGCGTGATATTTGAAACGATTTTATTAAGTTTTTTGCATTTATTTAACGTTAATCTTTGATAAAGACTAAATACAACTGAAGTACAGATTCCTAAATGGTATTCTGTTTTGAAATCGAATACAAAATAGCGAAATTATTCCCAAAAAACTGAAATAAAAGGACGAAAAAGAACATGGCCACTAAAAAGTACTATTTGTAGCGATTTTATTATCGATTTATTTAAAAAAAAATACCCATAACTTTCTTAATACGCCTCCGATCAGCGAATGTTATACCTTCCTGAACTTGGATCTTGGAGTACTGTTATATTATTAGATTAATATTAAAAATATTCCTTTTACACTTAAGTTTAAGGGCGGGAAAAGGACACTCGGATGCCTGCGTGATATTTGAAACGATTTTATTAAGTTTTTGCATTTATTTAACGTTAATCTTTGATAAAGACTGATTACAAATGAAGTACAGATTCCTAAATGGTATTCTGTTTTGAAATCGAATACAAAATAACGAAATTATTCCCAAAAAACCGAACTCAAAGGACGAAAAAGAACATGGCCACTAAAAAGTACTATTTGTAGCGTTTTTATTATCGATTTATTTAAAAAAAATACCCATAACTTTCTTAATACGCATCCGATCAGCGAATGTTATACCTTCCTGATCTTGGATCTTGGAGTACTATTATATTATTAGATTAATGTCAAAAATATTCCTTTTACACTTAAGTAAAAGGGCGGAATAAGGACACTCGGATGCCTGCGTGATATTTGAAACGATTTTATTAAGTTTTTGCATTTATTTAACGTTACTCTTTGTTAAAGACTGATTACAAATGAAGTACAGATTCCTAAATGGTATTCTGTTTTGAAATCGAATACACAATAGCGAAATTATTCCCAAAAAACCGAACTAAAAGGACGAAAAAGGACATGGGCCTTTAAGGTCACATTTAAGGCGATTTTATTGTCGATTTATTTTGAAAAAATCCAAAAATTACCCTAATACGCCTCCGATTTGCGAATGTCATACCTTCCCGATCTTGTATCTTCGAGTACTATCATTTCTAATCAAAATCTAACAAACTAAAATTTGACCCATTTTTCGTAAATTTTGAAAGGAGTACCATCACGATTTTTTCAAAAAATGTCAAAATTTTTTTTGATTCCGTTTTCCAATCTTTTAATGCAAATTGATGGGGAATTTAGTTCTGATTTATTAATGGTATTCCGTTGCGAAATCGAATGCCAAGTGGCAATAATATTCCTTAAAAACCGAACTAAAAGGACGAAAAAGAACATGGGCACTAAAAAGTACTATTTGTAGCGTTTTTATTATCGATTTATTTAAAAAAATACCCATAACTTTCTTAATACGCCTCCGATCAGCGTATGTTATACCTTCCTGAACTTGGATCTTAAAGTACTGTTTTATTATTAGCTTAATATTAAAAATATTCCTTTTACACTTAAGTAAAAGGGCAGGAAAAGGACACTCGGATGCCTGCGTGATATTTGAAACCATTTTATTAAGTTTTTGCATTTATTTAACGTTAATCTTTGATAAAGACTGATTACAAATGAAGTACAGATTCCTAAATGGTATTCTGTTTTGAAATCGAATACAAAATAACGAAATTATTCCCAAAAAACCGAACTAAAAGGACGAAAAAGGACATGGCTTCTAAAAAGTACTATTTGTAGCGTTTTTATTATCGATTTAGTGACAAAAAATACCCACAACTTTCTTAATACGCCTCCGATCAGCGAATGTTATACCTTCCTGAACTTGGATCTTGGAGTACTGTTATATTATTAGATTAGTATTAAAAATATTCCTTTTACACTTAAGTTAAAGGGCGGGAAAAGGACACTCGGATGCCTGCGTGATATTTGAAACGATTTTATTAAGTTTTTTGCATTTATTTAACGTTAATCTTTGATAAAGTCTAAATACAACTGAAATACAGATTCCTAAATGGTATTCTGTTTTGAAATCGAATACAAAATAGCGAAATTATTCCCAAAAAACCGAACTAAAGACGAAAAAGGACATGTGCCTTTAAAGTCACATTTAAGGCGATTTTATTGTCGATTTATTTTGAAAAAATCCAAAAATTTCCCTAATACGCCTCCGATTTGCGAATGTCATACCTTCCCGATCTTGTATCTTCGAGTACTATCATTTCTAATCAAAATCTAACAAACTAAAATTTGACCCATTTTTCGTAAATTTTGAAAGGGGTACCATCACGATTTTTTCAAAAAATGTCAAAATTTTTTTTGATTCCGTTTTCCAATCTTTTAATGCAGATTGATGGGGAATTTAGTTCTGATTTATGAATGGTATTCCGTTGCGAAATCGAATGCCAAGTGGCAATAATATTCCCTAAAAACCGAACTAAAAGGACGAAAAAGAACATGGCCACTAAAAAGTACTATTTGTAGCGATTTTATTATCGATTTATTTAAAAAAAATACCCATAACTTTCTTAGTACGCCTCCGATCAGCGAATGTTATACCTTCCTGAACTTGGATCTTGGAGTACTGTTATATTATTAGATTAATATTAAAAATATTCCTTTTACACTTAAGTTTAAGGGCGGGAAAAGGACACTCGGATGCCTGCGTGATATTTGAAACGATTTTATTAAGTTTTTGCATTTATTTAACGTTAATCTTTGATAAAGACTGATTACAAATGAAGTACAGATTCCTAAATGGTATTCTGTTTTGAAATCGAATACACATCAGCGAAATTATTCCCAAAAAACGGAACTCAAAGGACGAAAAAGAACATGGCCACTAAAAAGTACTATTTGTAGCGTTTTTATTATCGATTTATTTAAAAAAAATACCCATAACTTTCTTAATACGCATCCGATCAGCGAATGTTATACCTTCCTGATCTTGGATCTTGGAGTACTATTATATTATAAGATTAATGTCAAAAATATTCCTTTTACACTTAAGTAAAAGTGCGGAAAAAGGACACTCGGATGCCTCCGTGATATTTGAAACGATTTTATTAAGTTTTTGCATTTATTTAACGTTAGTCTTTGATAAAGACTGATTAAGAATGAAGTACAGATTCCTAAATGGTATTCTGTTTTGAAATCGAATACAAAATAACGAAATTATTCCCAAAAAACCGAACTAAAAGGACGAAAAAGGACATGGCTTCTAAAAAGTGCTATTTGTAGCGTTTTTATTATCGATTTAGTGACAAAAAATACCCACAACTTTCTTAATACGCCTCCGATCAGCGAATGTTATACCTTCCTGAACTTGGATCTTGGAGTACTGTTATATTATTAGATTAATATTAAAAATATTCCTTTTACACTTAAGTTAAAGGGCGGGAAAAGGACACTCGGATGCCTGCGTGATATTTGAAACGATTTTATTAAGTTTTTTGCATTTATTTAACGTTAATCTTTGATAAAGTCTAAATACAACTGAAATACAGATTCCTAAATGGTATTCTGTTTTGAAATCGAATACAAAATAGCGAAATTATTCCCAAAAAACCGAACTAAAGACGAAAAAGGACATGGGCCTTTAAAGTCACATTTAAGGCGATTTTATTGTCGATTTATTTTGAAAAAATCCAAAAATTTCCCTAATACGCCTCCGATTTGCGAATGTCATACCTTCCCGATCTTGTATCTTCGAGTACTATCATTTCTAATCAAAATCTAACAAACTAAAATTTGACCCATTTTTCGTAAATTTTGAAAGGGGTATCACGATTTTTTCAAAAAATGTCAAAATTTTTTTTGATTCCGTTTTCCAATCTTTTAATGTAGATTGATGGGGAATTTAGTTCTGATTTATTAATGGTATTCCGTTGCGAAATCGAATGCCAAGTGGCAATAATATTCCCTAAAAACCGAACTAAAAGGACGAAAAAGAACATGGGCACTAAAAAGTACTATTTGTAGCGATTTTATTATCGATTTATTTAAAAAAAATACCCATAACTTTCTTAGTACGCCTCCGATCAGCGAATGTTATACCTTCCTGAACTTGAATCTTAAAATAATGTTTTATTATTAGCTTAATATTAAAAATATTCCTTTTACACTTAAGTTTAAGGGCGGGAAAAGGACACTCGGAAGCCTGCGTGATATTTGAAACGATTTTATTAAGTCTTTGCATTTATTTAACGTTAATCTTTGATAAAGACTGATTACACATGAAGTACAGATTCCTAAATGGTATTCTGTTTTGAAATCGAATACAAAATAGCGAAATTATTCCCAAAAAACGGAACTCAAAGGACGAAAAAGAACATGGCCACTAAAAAGTACTATTTGTAGCGTTTTTATTATCGATTTATTTAAAAAAATACCCATAACTTTCTTAATACGCATCCGATCAGCGAATGTTATACCTTCCTGATCTTGGATCTTGGAGTACTATTATATTATAAGATTAATGTCAAAAATATTCCTTTTACACTTAAGTAAAAGGGCGGGAAAAGGACACTCGGATGCCTGCGTGATATTTGAAACGATTTTATTAAGTTTTTGCATTTATTTAACGTTAATCTTTGATAAAGACTGATTACAAATGAAGTACAGATTCCTAAACGGTATTCTGTTTTGAAATCGAATACAAAATAGCGAAATTATTCCCAAAAAACCGAACTAAAAGGACGAAAAAGAACATGGGCACTAAAAGTACTATTTGTAGCGATTTTATTATCGATTTATTTCAAAAAAATACCCTTTTTAAGTTAGTAGGCGGTAAAGTAAAAGGGCGGGAAAAGGACACTCGGATGCCTGCGTGATATTTGAAACGATTTTATTAAGTTTTTGCATTTATTTAACGTTAATCTTTGATAAAGACTGATTACAAATGAAGTACAGATTCCTAAATGGTATTCTGTTTTGAAATCGAATACAAAATAACGAAATTATTCCCAAAAAACCGAACTAAAAGGACGAAAAAGGACATGGCTTCTAAAAAGTACTATTTGTAGCGTTTTTATTATCGATTTAGTGACAAAAAATACCCACAACTTTCTTAATACGCCTCCGATCAGCGAATGTTATACCTTCCTGAACTTGGATCTTGGAGTACTGTTATATTATTAGATTAATATTAAAAATATTCCTTTTACACTTAAGTTAAAGGGCGGGAAAAGGACACTCGGATGCCTGCGTGATATTTGAAACGATTTTATTAAGTCTTTGCATTTATTTAACGTTAATCTTTGATAAAGACTGATTACACATGAAGTACAGATTCCTAAATGGTATTCTGTTTTGAAATCGAATACAAAATAGCGAAATTATTCCCAAAAAACGGAACTCAAAGGACGAAAAAGAACATGGCCACTAAAAAGTACTATTTGTAGCGTTTTTATTATCGATTTATTTAAAAAAATACCCATAACTTTCTTAATACGCATCCGCTCAGCGAATGTTATACCTTCCTGATCTTGGATCTTGGAGTACTATTATATTATAAGATTAATGTCAAAAATATTCCTTTTACACTTAAGTAAAAGGGCGGGAAAAGGACACTCGGATGCCTGCGTGATATTTGAAACGATTTTATTAAGTTTTTGCATTTATTTAACGTTAATCTTTGATAAAGACTGATTACAAATGAAGTACAGATTCCTAAATGGTATTCTGTTTTGAAATCGAATACACAATAGCGAAATTATTCCCAAAAAACCGAACTAAAAGGACGAAAAAGGACATGGGCACTAAAAAGTACTATTTGTAGCGATATTATTATCGATTTATTTAAAAAAATACCCATAACTTTCTTTATTCGCCTCCGATCAGCGAATGTTATACCTTCCTGAACTTGAATCTTAAAATAATGTTTTATTATTAGCTTAATATTAAAAATATTCCTTTTACACTTAAGTTAAAGGGCGGGAAAAGGACACTCGGATGCTTGCGTGATATTTGAAACGATTTTATTAAGTTTTTGCATTTATTTAACGTTAATCTTTGATAAAGACTGATTACAAATGAAGTACAGATTCCTAAACGGTATTCTGTTTTGAAATCGAATACAAAATAGCGAAATTATTCCCAAAAAACCGAACTAAAAGGACGAAAAAGAACATGGGCACTAAAAAGTACTATTTGTAGCGATTTTATTATCGATTTATTTCAAAAAAATACCCTTTTTAAGTTAGTAGGCGGTAAAGTAAAAGGGCGGGAAAAGGACACTCGGATGCCTGCGTGATATTTGAAACGATTTTATTAGGTTTTTGCATTTATTTAACGTTAATCTTTGATAAAGACTGATTACAAATGAAGTACAGATTCCTAAATGGTATTCTGTTTTGAAATCGAATACACAATAGCGAAATTATTCCCAAAAAACGGAACTCAAAGGACGAAAAAGAACATGGCCACTAAAAAGTACTATTTGTAGCGTTTTTATTATCGATTTATTTAAAAAAAATACCCATAACTTTCTTAATACGCATCCGATCAGCGAATGTTATACCTTCCTGATCTTGGATCTTGGAGTACTATTATATTATAGGATTAATGTCAAAAATATTCCTTTTACACTTAAGTAAAAGTGCGGGAAAAGGACACTCGGATGCCTGCGTGATATTTGAAACGATTTTATTAAGTTTTTGCATTTATTTAACGTTAGTCTTTGATAAAGACTGATTACAAATGAAGTACAGATTCCTAAATGGTATTCTGTTTTGAAATCGAATACAAAATAACGAAATTATTCCCAAAAAACCGAACTAAAAGGACGAAAAAGGACATGGCTTCTAAAAAATACTATTTGTAGCGTTTTTATTATCGATTCAGTGACAAAAAATACCCACAACTTTCTTAATACGCCTCCGATCAGCGAATGTTATACCTTCCTGAACTTGGATCTTGGAGTACTGTTATATTATTAGATTAATATTAAAAATATTCCTTTTACACTTAAGTTAAAGGGCGGGAAAAGGACACTCGGATGCCTGCGTGATATTTGAAACGATTTTATTAAGTTTTTTGCATTTATTTAACGTTAATCTTTGATAAAGTCTAAATACAACTGAAATACAGATTCCTAAATGGTATTCTGTTTTGAAATCGAATACAAAATAGCGAAATTATTCCCAAAAAACCGAACTAAAGACGAAAAAGGACATGGGCCTTTAAAGTCACATTTAAGGCGATTTTATTGTCGATTTATTTTGAAAAAATCCAAAAATTTCCCTAATACGCCTCCGATTTGCGAATGTCATACCTTCCCGATCTTGTATCTTCGAGTACTATCATTTCTAATCAAAATCTAACAAACTAAAATTTGACCCATTTTTCGTAAATTTTGAAAGGGGTACCATCACGATTTTTTCAAAAAATGTCAAAATTTTTTTTGATTCCGTTTTCCAATCTTTTAATGCAGATTGATGGGGAATTTAGTTCTGATTTATTAATGGTATTCCGTTGCGAAATCGAATGCCAAGTGGCAATAATATTCCCTAAAAACCGAACTAAAAGGACGAAAAAGAACATGGCCACTAAAAAGTACTATTTGTAGCGATTTTATTATCGATTTATTTAAAAAAAATACCCATAACTTTCTTAGTACGCCTCCGATCAGCGAATGTTATACCTTCCTGAACTTGGATCTTGGAGTACTGTTATATTATTAGATTAATATTAAAAATATTCCTTTTACACTTAAGTTTAAGGGCGGGAAAAGGACACTCGGATGCCTGCGTGATATTTGAAACGATTTTATTAAGTCTTTGCATTTATTTAACGTTAATCTTTGATAAAGACTGATTACACATGAAGTACAGATTCCTAAATGGTATTCTGTTTTGAAATCGAATACAAAATAGCGAAATTATTCCCAAAAAACGGAACTCAAAGGACGAAAAAGAACATGGCCACTAAAAAGTACTATTTGTAGCGTTTTTATTATCGATTTATTTAAAAAAAATACCCATAACTTTCTTAATACGCATCCGATCAGCGAATGTTATACCTTCCTGATCTTGGATCTTGGAGTACTATTATATTATAAGATTAATGTCAAAAATATTCCTTTTACACTTAAGTAAAAGTGCGGGAAAAGGACACTCGGATGCCTGCGTGATATTTGAAACGATTTTATTAAGTTTTTGCATTTATTTAACGTTAGTCTTTGATAAAGACTGATTACAAATGAAGTACAGATTCCTAAATGGTATTCTGTTTTGAAATCGAATACAAAATAACGAAATTATTCCCAAAAAACCGAAATAAAAGGACGAAAAAGGACATGGCTTCTAAAAAGTACTATTTGTAGCGTTTTCATTATCGATTCAGTGACAAAAAATACCCACAACTTTCTTAATACGCCTCCGATCAGCGAATGTTATACCTTCCTGAACTTGGATCTTGGAGTACTGTTATATTATTAGATTAATATTAAAAATATTCCTTTTACACTTAAGTTAAAGGGCGGGAAAAGGACACTCGGATGCCTGCGTGATATTTGAAACGATTTTATTAAGTCTTTGCATTTATTTAACGTTAATCTTTGATAAAGACTGATTACACATGAAGTACAGATTCCTAAATGGTATTCTGTTTTGAAATCGAATACAAAATAGCGAAATTATTCCCAAAAAACGGAACTCAAAGGACGAAAAAGAACATGGCCACTAAAAAGTACTATTTGTAGCGTTTTTATTATCGATTTATTTAAAAAAATACCCATAACTTTCTTAATACGCATCCGATCAGCGAATGTTATACCTTCCTGATCTTGGATCTTGGAGTACTATTATATTATAAGATTAATGTCAAAAATATTCCTTTTACACTTAAGTAAAAGGGCGGGAAAAGGACACTCGGATGCCTGCGTGATATTTGAAACGATTTTATTAAGTTTTTGCATTTATTTAACGTTAATCTTTGATAAAGACTGATTACAAATGAAGTACAGATTCCTAAATGGTATTCTGTTTTGAAATCGAATACACAATAGCGAAATTATTCCCAAAAAACCGAACTAAAAGGACGAAAAAGGACATGGGCACTAAAAAGTACTATTTGTAGCGATATTATTATCGATTTATTTAAAAAAATACCCATAACTTTCTTTATACGCCTCCGATCAGCGAATGTTATACCTTCCTGAACTTGAATCTTAAAATAATGTTTTATTATTAGCTTAATATTAAAAATATTCCTTTTACACTTAAGTTAAAGGGCGGGAAAAGGACACTCGGATGCCTGCGTGATATTTAAAACGATTTTATTAAGTTTTTGCATTTATTTAACGTTAATCTTTGATAAAGACTGATTACAAATGAAGTACAGATTCCTAAATGGTATTCTGTTTTGAAATCGAATACAAATAACGAAATTATTCCCAAAAAACCGAACTCAAAGGACGAAAAAGAACATGGCCACTAAAAAGTACTATTTGTAGCGTTTTTATTATCGATTTATTTAAAAAAATACCCATAACTTTCTTAATACGCCTCCGATCAGCGAATGTTATACCTTCCTGAACTTGGATCTTAAAGTACTGTTATATTATTAGATTAATATTAAAAATATTCCTTTTACACTTAAGTTTAAGGGCGGGAAAAGGACACTCGGATGCCTGCGTGATATTTGAAACCATTTTATTAAGTCTTTGCATTTATTTAACGTTAATCTTTGATAAAGACTGATTACACATGAAGTACAGATTCCTAAATGGTATTCTGTTTTGAAATCGAATACAAAATAACGAAATTATTCCCAAAAAACCGAACTCAAAGGACGAAAAAGAACATGGCCACTAAAAAGTAGCGTTTTTATTATCAATTTATTTAAAAAAATACTCATAACTTTCTTAATACGCATCCGATCAGCGAATGTTATACCTTCCTGATCTTGGATCTTGGAGTACTATTATATTATAAGATTAATGTCAAAAATATTCCTTTTACACTTAAGTAAAAGTGCGGGAAAAGGACACTCGGATGCCTGCGTGATATTTGAAACGATTTTATTAAGTTTTTGCATTTATTTAACGTTAGTCTTTGATAAAGACTGATTACAAATGAAGTACAGATTCCTAAATGGTATTCTGTTTTGAAATCGAATACAAAATAACGAAATTATTCCCAAAAAACCGAACTAAAAGGACGAAAAAGGACATGGCTTCTAAAAAGTACTATTTGTAGCGTTTTCATTATCGATTCAGTGACAAAAAATACCCACAACTTTCTTAATACGCCTCCGATCAGCGAATGTTATACCTTCCTGAACTTGGATCTTGGAGTACTGTTATATTATTAGATTAATATTAAAAATATTCCTTTTACACTTAAGTTAAAGGGCGGGAAAAGGACACTCGGATGCCTGCGTGATATTTGAAACGATTTTATTAAGTCTTTGCATTTATTTAACGTTAATCTTTGATAAAGACTGATTACACATGAAGTACAGATTCCTAAATGGTATTCTGTTTTGAAATCGAATACAAAATAGCGAAATTATTCCCAAAAAACGGAACTCAAAGGACGAAAAAGAACATGGCCACTAAAAAGTACTATTTGTAGCGTTTTTATTATCGATTTATTTAAAAAAATACCCATAACTTTCTTAATACGCATCCGATCAGCGAATGTTATACCTTCCTGATCTTGGATCTTGGAGTACTATTATATTATAAGATTAATGTCAAAAATATTCCTTTTACACTTAAGTAAAAGGGCGGGAAAAGGACACTCGGATGCCTGCGTGATATTTGAAACGATTTTATTAAGTTTTTGCATTTATTTAACGTTAATCTTTGATAAAGACTGATTACAAATGAAGTACAGATTCCTAAATGGTATTCTGTTTTGAAATCGAATACACAATAGCGAAATTATTCCCAAAAAACCGAACTAAAAGGACGAAAAAGGACATGGGCACTAAAAAGTACTATTTGTAGCGATATTATTATCGATTTATTTAAAAAAATACCCATAACTTTCTTTATACGCCTCCGATCAGCGAATGTTATACCTTCCTGAACTTGAATCTTAAAATAATGTTTTATTATTAGCTTAATATTAAAAATATTCCTTTTACACTTAAGTTAAAGGGCGGGAAAAGGACACTCGGATGCCTGCGTGATATTTGAAACGATTTTATTAAGTTTTTGCATTTATTTAACGTTAATCTTTGATAAAGACTGATTACAAATGAAGTACAGATTCCTAAATGGTATTCTGTTTTGAAATCGAATACAAATAACGAAATTATTCCCAAAAAACCGAACTCAAAGGACGAAAAAGAACATGGCCACTAAAAAGTACTATTTGTAGCGTTTTTATTATCGATTTATTTAAAAAAATACCCATAACTTTCTTAATACGCCTCCGATCAGCGAATGTTATACCTTCCTGAACTTGGATCTTAAAGTACTGTTATATTATTAGATTAATATTAAAAATATTCCTTTTACACTTAAGTTTAAGGGCGGGAAAAGGACACTCGGATGCCTGCGTGATATTTGAAACCATTTTATTAAGTCTTTGCATTTATTTAACGTGAATCTTTGATAAAGACTGATTACACATGAAGTACAGATTCCTAAATGGTATTCTGTTTTGAAATCGAATACAAAATAACGAAATTATTCCCAAAAAACCGAACTCAAAGGACGAAAAAGAACATGGCCACTAAAAAGTAGCGTTTTTATTATCAATTTATTTAAAAAAATACTCATAACTTTCTTAATACGCATCCGATCAGCGAATGTTATACCTTCCTGATCTTGGATCTTGGAGTACTATTATATTATTAGATTAATGTCAAAAATATTCCTTTTACACTTAAGTAAAAGGGCGGGAAAAGGACACTCGGATGCCTGCGTGATATTTGAAACGATTTTATTAAGTTTTTGCATTTATTTAACGTTAATCTTTGATAAAGACTGATTACAAATGAAGTACAGATTCCTAAATGGTATTCTGTTTTGAAATCGAATACAAAATAACGAAATTATTCCCAAAAAACCGAACTCAAAGGACGAAAAAGAACATGGCCACTAAAAAGTACTATTTGTAGCGTTTTTATTATCGATTTATTTAAAAAAATACCCATAACTTTCTTAATACGCATCCGATCAGCGAATGTTATACCTTCCTGATCTTGGATCTTGGAGTACTATTATATTATTAGATTAATGTCAAAAATGTTCCTTTTACACTTAAGTAAAAGGGCGGGATAAGGACACTCGGATGCCTGCGTGATATTTGAAACGATTTTATTAAGTTTTTGCATTTATTTAACGTTAATCTTTGATAAAGACTGATTACAAATGAAGTACAGATTCCTAAATGGTATTCTGTTTTGAAATCGAATACACATCAGCGAAATTATTCCCAAAAAACCGAACTCAAAGGACGAAAAAGAACATGGCCACTAAAAAGTACTATTTGTAGCGTTTTTATTATCAATTTATTTAAAAAAATACCCATAACTTTCTTAATACGCATCCGATCAGCGAATGTTATAGCTTCCTGATCTTGGATCTTGGAGTACTATTATATTATTAGATTAATGTCAAAAATATTCCTTTTACACTTAAGTAAAAGGGCGGGAAAAGGACACTCGGATGCCTGCGTGATATTTGAAACGATTTTATTAAGTTTTTGCATTTATTTAACGTTAATCTTTGATAAAGACTGATTACAAATGAAGTACAGATTCCTAAATGGTATTCTGTTTTGAAATCGAATACAAAATAACGAAATTATTCCCAAAAAACCGAACTCAAAGGACGAAAAAGAACATGGCCACTAAAAAGTACTATTTGTAGCGTTTTTATTATCAATTTATTTAAAAAAATACCCATAACTTTCTTAATACGCATCCGATCAGCGAATGTTATACCTTCCTGATCTTGGATCTTGGAGTACTATTATATTATTAGATTAATGTCAAAAATATTCCTTTTACACTTAAGTAAAAGGGCGGGAAAAGGACACTCGGATGCCTGCGTGATATTTGAAACGATTTTATTAAGTTTTTGCATTTATTTAACGTTAATCTTTGATAAAGACTGATTACAAATGAAGTACAGATTCCTAAATGGTATTCTGTTTTGAAATCGAATACAAAATAACGAAATTATTCCCAAAAAACCGAACTCAAAGGACGAAAAAGAACATGGCCACTAAAAAGTACTATTTGTAGCGTTTTTATTATCGATTTATTTAAAAAAATACCCATAACTTTCTTAATACGCATCCGATCAGCGAATGTTATACCTTCCTGATCTTGGATCTTGGAGTACTATTATATTATTAGATTAATTTGAAAAATGTTCCTTTTACACTTAAGTAAAAGGGCGGGATAAGGACACTCGGATGCCTGCGTGATATTTGAAACGATTTTATTAAGTTTTTGCATTTATTTAACGTTAATCTTTGATAAAGACTGATTACAAATGAAGTACAGATTCCTAAATGGTATTCTGTTTTGAAATCGAATACACATCAGCGAAATTATTCCCAAAAAACCGAACTCAAAGGACGAAAAAGAACATGGCCACTAAAAAGTACTATTTGTAGCGTTTTTATTATCAATTTATTTAAAAAAATACCCATAACTTTCTTAATACGCATCCGATCAGCGAATGTTATACCTTCCTGATCTTGGATCTTGGAGTACTATTATATTATTAGATTAATGTCAAAAATATTCCTTTTACACTTAAGTAAAAGGGCGGGAAAAGAACACTCGGATGCCTGCGTGATATTTGAAACGATTTTATTAAGTTTTTGCATTTATTTAACGTTAATCTTTGATAAAGACTGATTACAAATGAAGTACAGATTCCTAAATGGTATTCTGTTTTGAAATCGAATACACATCAGCGAAATTATTCCCAAAAAACCGAACTCAAAGGACGAAAAAGAACATGGCCACTAAAAAGTACTATTTGTAGCGTTTTTATTATCAATTTATTTAAAAAAATACCCATAACTTTCTTAATACGCATCCGATCAGCGAATGTTATAGCTTCCTGATCTTGGATCTTGGAGTACTATTATATTATTAGATTAATGTCAAAAATATTCCTTTTACACTTAAGTAAAAGGGCGGGAAAAGGACACTCGGATGCCTGCGTGATATTTGAAACGATTTTATTAAGTTTTTGCATTTATTTAACGTTAATCTTTGATAAAGACTGATACAAATGAAGTACAGATTCCTAAATGGTATTCTGTTTTGAAATCGAATACAAAATAACGAAATTATTCCCAAAAAACCGAACTCAAAGGACGAAAAAGAACATGGCCACTAAAAAGTACTATTTGTAGCGTTTTTATTATCAATTTATTTAAAAAAATACCCATAACTTTCTTAATACGCATCCGATCAGCGAATGTTATACCTTCCTGATCTTGGATCTTGGAGTACTATTATATTATTAGATTAATGTCAAAAATATTCCTTTTACACTTAAGTAAAAGGGCGGGAAAAGGACACTCGGATGCCTGCGTGATATTTGAAACGATTTTATTAAGTTTTTGCATTTATTTAACGTTAATCTTTGATAAAGACTGATTACAAATGAAGTACAGATTCCTAAATGGTATTCTGTTTTGAAATCGAATACACATCAGCGAAATTATTCCCAAAAAACCGAACTCAAAGGACGAAAAAGAACATGGCCACTAAAAAGTACTATTTGTAGCGTTTTTATTATCAATTTATTTAAAAAAATACCCATAACTTTCTTAATACGCATCCGATCAGCGAATGTTATAGCTTCCTGATCTTGGATCTTGGAGTACTATTATATTATTAGATTAATGTCAAAAATATTCCTTTTACACTTAAGTAAAAGGGCGGGAAAAGGACACTCGGATGCCTGCGTGATATTTGAAACGATTTTATTAAGTTTTTGCATTTATTTAACGTTAATCTTTGATAAAGACTGATACAAATGAAGTACAGATTCCTAAATGGTATTCTGTTTTGAAATCGAATACAAAATAACGAAATTATTCCCAAAAAACCGAACTCAAAGGACGAAAAAGAACATGGCCACTAAAAAGTACTATTTGTAGCGTTTTTATTATCGATTTATTTAAAAAAATACCCATAACTTTCTTAATACGCATCCGATCAGCGAATGTTATACCTTCCTGATCTTGGATCTTGGAGTACTATTATATTATTAGATTAATGTCAAAAATGTTCCTTTTACACTTAAGTAAAAGGGCGGGATAAGGACACTCGGATGCCTGCGTGATATTTGAAACGATTTTATTAAGTTTTTGCATTTATTTAACGTTAATCTTTGATAAAGACTGATTACAAATGAAGTACAGATTCCTAAATGGTATTCTGTTTTGAAATCGAATACACATCAGCGAAATTATTCCCAAAAAACCGAACTCAAAGGACGAAAAAGAACATGGCCACTAAAAAGTACTATTTGTAGCGTTTTTATTATCAATTTATTTAAAAAAATACCCATAACTTTCTTAATACGCATCCGATCAGCGAATGTTATACCTTCCTGATCTTGGATCTTGGAGAACTATTATATTATTAGATTAATGTCAAAAATATTCCTTTTACACTTAAGTAAAAGGGCGGGAAAAGGACACTCGGATGCCTGCGTGATATTTGAAACGATTTTATTAAGTTTTTGCATTTATTTAACGTTAATCTTTGATAAAGACTGATTACAAATGAAGTACAGATTCCTAAATGGTATTCTGTTTTGAAATCGAATACACATCAGCGAAATTATTCCCAAAAAACCGAACTCAAAGGACGAAAAAGAACATGGCCACTAAAAAGTACTATTTGTAGCGTTTTTATTATCAATTTATTTAAAAAAATACCCATAACTTTCTTAATACGCATCCGATCAGCGAATGTTATAGCTTCCTGATCTTGGATCTTGGAGTACTATTATATTATTAGATTAATGTCAAAAATATTCCTTTTACACTTAAGTAAAAGGGCGGGAAAAGGACACTCGGATGCCTGCGTGATATTTGAAACGATTTTATTAAGTTTTTGCATTTATTTAACGTTAATCTTTGATAAAGACTGATTACAAATGAAGTACAGATTCCTAAATGGTATTCTGTTTTGAAATCGAATACAAAATAACGAAATTATTCCCAAAAAACCGAACTCAAAGGACGAAAAAGAACATGGCCACTAAAAAGTACTATTTGTAGCGTTTTTATTATCAATTTATTTAAAAAAATACCCATAACTTTCTTAATACGCATCCGATCAGCGAATGTTATACCTTCCTGATCTTGGATCTTGGAGTACTATTATATTATTAGATTAATGTCAAAAATATTCCTTTTACACTTAAGTAAAAGGGCGGGAAAAGGACACTCGGATGCCTGCGTGATATTTGAAACGATTTTATTAAGTTTTTGCATTTATTTAACGTTAATCTTTGATAAAGACTGATTACAAATGAAGTACAGATTCCTAAATGGTATTCTGTTTTGAAATCGAATACACATCAGCGAAATTATTCCCAAAAAACCGAACTCAAAGGACGAAAAAGAACATGGCCACTAAAAAGTACTATTTGTAGCGTTTTTATTATCAATTTATTTAAAAAAATACCCATAACTTTCTTAATACGCATCCGATCAGCGAATGTTATAGCTTCCTGATCTTGGATCTTGGAGTACTATTATATTATTAGATTAATGTCAAAAATATTCCTTTTACACTTAAGTAAAAGGGCGGGAAAAGGACACTCGGATGCCTGCGTGATATTTGAAACGATTTTATTAAGTTTTTGCATTTATTTAACGTTAATCTTTGATAAAGAATGATACAAATGAAGTACAGATTCCTAAATGGTATTCTGTTTTGAAATCGAATACAAAATAACGAAATTATTCCCAAAAAACCGAACTCAAAGGACGAAAAAGAACATGGCCACTAAAAAGTACTATTTGTAGCGTTTTTATTATCGATTTATTTAAAAAAATACCCATAACTTTCTTAATACGCATCCGATCAGCGAATGTTATACCTTCCTGATCTTGGATCTTGGAGTACTATTATATTATTAGATTAATGTCAAAAATGTTCCTTTTACACTTAAGTAAAAGGGCGGGATAAGGACACTCGGATGCCTGCGTGATATTTGAAACGATTTTATTAAGTTTTTGCATTTATTTAACGTTAATCTTTGATAAAGACTGATTACAAATGAAGTACAGATTCCTAAATGGTATTCTGTTTTGAAATCGAATACACATCAGCGAAATTATTCCCAAAAAACCGAACTCAAAGGACGAAAAAGAACATGGCCACTAAAAAGTACTATTTGTAGCGTTTTTATTATCAATTTATTTAAAAAAATACCCATAACTTTCTTAATACGCATCCGATCAGCGAATGTTATACCTTCCTGATCTTGGATCTTGGAGAACTATTATATTATTAGATTAATGTCAAAAATATTCCTTTTACACTTAAGTAAAAGGGCGGGAAAAGGACACTCGGATGCCTGCGTGATATTTGAAACGATTTTATTAAGTTTTTGCATTTATTTAACGTTAATCTTTGATAAAGACTGATTACAAATGAAGTACAGATTCCTAAATGGTATTCTGTTTTGAAATCGAATACACATCAGCGAAATTATTCCCAAAAAACCGAACTCAAAGGACGAAAAAGAACATGGCCACTAAAAAGTACTATTTGTAGCGTTTTTATTATCAATTTATTTAAAAAAATACCCATAACTTTCTTAATACGCATCCGATCAGCGAATGTTATAGCTTCCTGATCTTGGATCTTGGAGTACTATTATATTATTAGATTAATGTCAAAAATATTCCTTTTACACTTAAGTAAAAGGGCGGGAAAAGGACACTCGGATGCCTGCGTGATATTTGAAACGATTTTATTAAGTTTTTGCATTTATTTAACGTTAATCTTTGATAAAGACTGATTACAAATGAAGTACAGATTCCTAAATGGTATTCTGTTTTGAAATCGAATACAAAATAACGAAATTATTCCCAAAAAACCGAACTCAAAGGACGAAAAAGAACATGGCCACTAAAAAGTACTATTTGTAGCGTTTTTATTATCAATTTATTTAAAAAAATACCCATAACTTTCTTAATACGCATCCGATCAGCGAATGTTATACCTTCCTGATCTTGGATCTTGGAGTACTATTATATTATTAGATTAATGTCAAAAATATTCCTTTTACACTTAAGTAAAAGGGCGGGAAAAGGACACTCGGATGCCTGCGTGATATTTGAAACGATTTTATTAAGTTTTTGCATTTATTTAACGTTAATCTTTGATAAAGACTGATTACAAATGAAGTACAGATTCCTAAATGGTATTCTGTTTTGAAATCGAATACACATCAGCGAAATTATTCCCAAAAAACCGAACTCAAAGGACGAAAAAGAACATGGCCACTAAAAAGTACTATTTGTAGCGTTTTTATTATCAATTTATTTAAAAAAATACCCATAACTTTCTTAATACGCATCCGATCAGCGAATGTTATACCTTCCTGATCTTGGATCTTGGAGTACTATTATATTATTAGATTAATGTCAAAAATATTCCTTTTACACTTAAGTAAAAGGGCGGGAAAAGGACACTCGGATGCCTGCGTGATATTTGAAACGATTTTATTAAGTTTTTGCATTTATTTAACGTTAATCTTTGATAAAGACTGATTATAAATGAAGTACAGATTCCTAAATGGTATTCTGTTTTGAAATCGAATACACATCAGCGAAATTATTCCCAAAAAACCGAACTCAAAGGACGAAAAAGAACATGGCCACTAAAAAGTACTATTTGTAGCGTTTTTATTATCAATTTATTTAAAAAAATACCCATAACTTTCTTAATACGCATCCGATCAGCGAATGTTATACCTTCCTGATCTTGGATCTTGGAGTACTATTATATTATTAGATTAATGTCAAAAATATTCCTTTTACACTTAAGTAAAAGGGCGGGAAAAGGACACTCGGATGCCTGCGTGATATTTGAAACGATTTTATTAAGTTTTTGCATTTATTTAACGTTAATCTTTGATAAAGACTGATTACAAATGAAGTACAGATTCCTAAATGGTATTCTGTTTTGAAATCGAATACAAAATAACGAAATTATTCCCAAAAAACCGAACTCAAAGGACGAAAAAGAACATGGCCACTAAAAAGTACTATTTGTAGCGTTTTTATTATCGATTTATTTAAAAAAATACCCATAACTTTCTTAATACGCATCCGATCAGCGAATGTTATACCTTCCTGATCTTGGATCTTGGAGTACTATTATATTATTAGATTAATGTGAAAAATGTTCCTTTTACACTTAAGTAAAAGGGCGGGATAAGGACACTCGGATGCCTGCGTGATATTTGAAACGATTTTATTAAGTTTTTGCATTTATTTAACGTTAATCTTTGATAAAGACTGATTACAAATGAAGTACAGATTCCTAAATGGTATTCTGTTTTGAAATCGAATACACATCAGCGAAATTATTCCCAAAAAACCGAACTCAAAGGACGAAAAAGAACATGGCCACTAAAAAGTACTATTTGTAGCGTTTTTATTATCAATTTATTTAAAAAAATACCCATAACTTTCTTAATACGCATCCGATCAGCGAATGTTATACCTTCCTGATCTTGGATCTTGGAGTACTATTATATTATTAGATTAATGTCAAAAATATTCCTTTTACACTTAAGTAAAAGGGCGGGAAAAGGACACTCGGATGCCTGCGTGATATTTGAAACGATTTTATTAAGTTTTTGCATTTATTTAACGTTAATCTTTGATAAAGACTGATTACAAATGAAGTACAGATTCCTAAATGGTATTCTGTTTTGAAATCGAATACAAAATAACGAAATTATTCCCAAAAAACCGAACTCAAAGGACGAAAAAGAACATGGCCACTAAAAAGTACTATTTGTAGCGTTTTTATTATCGATTTATTTAAAAAAAATACCCATAACTTTCTTAATACGCATCCGATCAGCGAATGTTATACCTTCCTGATCTTGGATCTTGGAGTACTATTATATTATTAGATTAATGTCAAAAATGTTCCTTTTACACTTAAGTAAAAGGGCGGGAAAAGGACACTCGGATGCCTGCGTGATATTTGAAACGATTTTATTAAGTTTTTGCATTTATTTAACGTTAATCTTTGATAAAGACTGATTACAAATGAAGTACAGATTCCTAAATGGTATTCTGTTTTGAAATCGAATACACATCAGCGAAATTATTCCCATAAAACCGAACTCAAAGGACGAAAAAGAACATGGCCACTAAAAAGTACTATTTGTAGCGTTTTTATTATCAATTTATTTAAAAAAATACCCATAACTTTCTTAATACGCATCCGATCAGCGAATGTTATAGCTTCCTGATCTTGGATCTTGGAGTACTATTATATTATTAGATTAATGTCAAAAATATTCCTTTTACACTTAAGTAAAAGGGCGGGAAAAGGACACTCGGATGCCTGCGTGATATTTGAAACGATTTTATTAAGTTTTTGCATTTATTTAACGTTAATCTTTGATAAAGACTGATTACAAATGAAGTACAGATTCCTAAATGGTATTCTGTTTTGAAATCGAATACAAAATAACGAAATTATTCCCAAAAAACCGAACTCAAAGGACGAAAAAGAACATGGCCACTAAAAAGTACTATTTGTAGCGTTTTTATTATCGATTTATTTAAAAAAATACCCATAACTTTCTTAATACGCATCCGATCAGCGAATGTTATACCTTCCTGATCTTGGATCTTGGAGTACTATTATATTATTAGATTAATGTCAAAAATATTCCTTTTACACTTAAGTAAAAGGGCGGGAAAAGGACACTCGGATGCCTGCGTGATATTTGAAACGATTTTATTAAGTTTTTGCATTTATTTAACGTTAATCTTTGATAAAGACTGATTACAAATGAAGTACAGATTCCTAAATGGTATTCTGTTTTGAAATCGAATACAAAATAACGAAATTATTCCCAAAAAACCGAACTCAAAGGACGAAAAAGAACATGGCCACTAAAAAGTACTATTTGTAGTGTTTTTATTATCGATTTATTTAAAAAAATACCCATAACTTTCTTAATACGCATCCGATCAGCGAATGTTATACCTTCCTGATCTTGGATCTTGGAGTACTATTATATTATTAGATTAATGTCAAAAATGTTCCTTTTACACTTAAGTAAAAGGGCGGGATAAGGACACTCGGATGCCTGCGTGATATTTGAAACGATTTTATTAAGTTTTTGCATTTATTTAACGTTAATCTTTGATAAAGACTGATTACAAATGAAGTACAGATTCCTAAATGGTATTCTGTTTTGAAATCGAATACACAATAGCGAAATTATTGCCAAAAAACCGAACTAAAAGGACGAAAAAGGACATGGGCCTTTAAAGTCACATTTAAGGCGATTTTATTGTCGATTTATTTTGAAAAAATCCAAAAATTTCTCTACTACGCCTCCGATTTGCGAATGTCATACCTTCCCGATCTTGTATCTTCGAGTACTATCATTTCTAATCAAAATCTAACAAACTAAAATTTGACCCATTTTTCGTAAATTTTGAAAGGGGTACGATTCAAAATTTCATCACGATTTTTTCAAAAAATGTCAAAATTTTTTTGATTCCGTTTTCCAATCTTTTAATGCAGATTGATGGGGAATTTAGTTCTGATTTATTAATGGTATTCCGTTGCGAAATCGAATGCCAAATGGCAATAATATTCCCTAAAAACCGAACTAAAAGGACGAAAAAGAAGATGGGCACTAAAAAGTACCATTTGTAGCGTTTTTATTATCGATTTATTTAAAAAAATACCCATAACTTTCTTAATACGCCTCCGATCAGCGAATGTTATACCTTCCTGAACTTGGATCTTGGAGTACTATTATATTATTAGATTAATATTAAAAATATTCCGTTTACACTTAAGTAAAAGGGCGGGAAAAGGACACTCGGATGCCTGCGTGATATTTGAAACGATTTTATTAAGGTTTTGCATTTATTTAACGTTAATCTTTGATAAAGACTGATTACAAATGAAGTACAGATTCCTAAATGGTATTCTGTTTTGAAATCGAATACAAAATAACGAAATTATTCCCAAAAAACCGAACTCAAAGGACGAAAAAGAACATGGCCACTAAAAAGTACTATTTGTAGCGTTTTTATTATCGATTTATTTAAAAAAATACCCATAACTTTCTTAATACGCATCCGATCAGCGAATGTTATAGCTTCCTGATCTTGGATCTTGGAGTACTATTATATTATTAGATTAATGTCAAAAATATTCCTTTTACACTTAAGTAAAAGGGCGGGAAAAGGACACTCGGATGCCTGCGTGATATTTGAAACCATTTTATTAAGTTTTTGCATTCCTTTAACGTTAATCTTTGAAAAAGACTGAATACAAATGAAGTAAAGATTCCTAAATGGTATTCTGTTTTGAAATCGAATACAAAATAACGAAATTATTCCCAAAAAACCGAACTCAAAGGACGAAAAAGAACATGGCCACTAAAAAGTACTATTTGTAGTGTTTTTATTATCGATTTATTTAAAAAAATACCCATAACTTTCTTAATACGCATCCGATCAGCGAATGTTATACCTTCCTGATCTTGGATCTTGGAGTACTATTATATTATTAGATTAATGTCAAAAATGTTCCTTTTACACTTAAGTAAAAGGGCGGGATAAGGACACTCGGATGCCTGCGTGATATTTGAAACGATTTTATTAAGTTTTTTGCATTTATTTAACGTTAATCTTTGATAAAGTCTAAATACAACTGAAGTACAGATTCCTAAATGGTATTCTGTTTTGAAATCGAATACAAAATAGCGAAATTATTCCCAAAAAACCGAACTAAAGACGAAAAAGGACATGGGCCTTTAAAGTCACATTTAAGGCGATTTTAATGTCGATTTATTTTGAAAAAATCCAAAAATTTCCCTAATACGCCTCCGATTTGCGAATGTCATACCTTCCCGATCTTGTATCTTCGAGTACTATCATTTCTAATCAAAATCTAACAAACTAAAATTTGACCCATTTTTCGTAAATTTTGAAAGGAGTACGATTCAAAATTTCATCACGATTTTTTCAAAAAATGTCAAAATTTTTTTTGATTCCGTTTTCCAATCTTTTAATGCAGATTGATGGGGAATTTAGTTCTGATTTATTAATGGTATTCCGTTGCGAAATCGAATGCCAAATGGCAATAATATTCCCTAAAAACCGAACTAAAAGGACGAAAAAGAAGATGGGCACTAAAAAGTACCATTTGTAGCGTTTTTATTATCGATTTATTTAAAAAAATACCCATAACTTTCTTAATACGCCTCCGATCAGCGAATGTTATACCTTCCTGAACTTGGATCTTGGAGTACTATTATATTATTAGATTAATATTAAAAATATTCCGTTTACACTTAAGTAAAAGGGCGGGAAAAGGACACTCGGATGCCTGCGTGATATTTGAAACGATTTTATTAAGGTTTTGCATTTATTTAACGTTAATCTTTGATAAAGACTGATTACAAATGAAGTACAGATTCCTAAATGGTATTCTGTTTTGAAATCGAATACAAAATAACGAAATTATTCCCAAAAAACCGAACTCAAAGGACGAAAAAGAACATGGCCACTAAAAAGTACTATTTGTAGCGTTTTTATTATCGATTTATTTAAAAAAATACCCATAACTTTCTTAATACGCATCCGATCAGCGAATGTTATACCTTCCTGATCTTGGATCTTGGAGTACTATTATATTATAAGATTAATGTCAATAATATTCCTTTTACACTTAAGTAAAAGGGCGGGAAAAGGACACTCGGATGCCTGCGTGATATTTGAAACCATTTTATTAAGTTTTTGCATTCCTTTAACGTTAATCTTTGAAAAAGACTGAATACAAATGAAGTAAAGATTCCTAAATGGTATTCTGTTTTGAAATCGAATACAAAATAACGAAATTATTCCCAAAAAACCGAACTCAAAGGACGAAAAAGAACATGGCCACTAAAAAGTACTATTTGTAGTGTTTTTATTATCGATTTATTTAAAAAAATACCCATAACTTTCTTAATACGCATCCGATCAGCGAATGTTATACCTTCCTGATCTTGGATCTTGGAGTACTATTATATTATTAGATTAATGTCAAAAATGTTCCTTTTACACTTAAGTAAAAGGGCGGGATAAGGACACTCGGATGCCTGCGTGATATTTGAAACGATTTTATTAAGTTTTTTGCATTTATTTAACGTTAATCTTTGATAAAGTCTAAATACAACTGAAGTACAGATTCCTAAATGGTATTCTGTTTTGAAATCGAATACAAAATAGCGAAATTATTCCCAAAAAACCGAACTAAAGACGAAAAAGGACATGGGCCTTTAAAGTCACATTTAAGGCGATTTTAATGTCGATTTATTTTGAAAAAATCCAAAAATTTCCCTAATACGCCTCCGATTTGCGAATGTCATACCTTCCCGATCTTGTATCTTCGAGTACTATCATTTCTAATCAAAATCTAACAAACTAAAATTTGACCCATTTTTCGTAAATTTTGAAAGGGGTACGATTCAAAATTTCATCACGATTTTTTCAAAAAATGTCAAAATTTTTTTTGATTCCGTTTTCCAATCTTTTAATGCAGATTGATGGGGAATTTAGTTCTGATTTATTAATGGTATTCCGTTGCGAAATCGAATGCCAAATGGCAATAATATTCCCTAAAAACCGAACTAAAAGGACGAAAAAGAAGATGGGCACTAAAAAGTACTATTTGTAGCGATTTTATTATCGATTTATTTAAAAAAAATACCCATAACTTTCTTAATACGCCTCCGATCACCGAATGTTATACCTTCCTGAACTTGGATCTTGGAGTACTGTTATATTATTAGATTAATATTAAAAATATTCCTTTTACACTTAAGTTAAAGGGCGGGAAAAGGACACTCGGATGCCGGCGTGATATTTGAAACGTTTTTATTAAGTTTTTGCATTTATTTAACGTTAATCTTTGATAAAGACTGATTACAAATGAAGTACAGATTCCTAAATGGTATTCTGTTTTGAAATCGAATACAAAATAACGAAATTATTCCCAAAAAACCGAACTCAAAGGACGAAAAAGAACATGGCCACTAAAAAGTACTATTTGTAGCGTTTTTATTATCAATTTATTTAAAAAAATACCCATAACTTTCTTAATACGCATCCGATCAGCGAATGTTATAGCTTCCTGATCTTGGATCTTGGAGTACTATTATATTATTAGATTAATGTCAAAAATATTCCTTTTACACTTAAGTAAAAGGGCGGGAAAAGGACACTCGGATGCCTGCGTGATATTTGAAACGATTTTATTAAGTTTTTGCATTTATTTAACGTTAATCTTTGATAAAGACTGATTACAAATGAAGTACAGATTCCTAAATGGTATTCTGTTTTGAAATCGAATACAAAATAACGAAATTATTCCCAAAAAACCGAACTCAAAGGACGAAAAAGAACATGGCCACTAAAAAGTACTATTTGTAGTGTTTTTATTATCGATTTATTTAAAAAAATACCCATAACTTTCTTAATACGCATCCGATCAGCGAATGTTATACCTTCCTGATCTTGGATCTTGGAGTACTATTATATTATTAGATTAATGTCAAAAATGTTCCTTTTACACTTAAGTAAAAGGGCGGGATAAGGACACTCGGATGCCTGCGTGATATTTGAAACGATTTTATTAAGTTTTTGCATTTATTTAACGTTAATCTTTGATAAAGACTGATTACAAATGAAGTACAGATTCCTAAATGGTATTCTGTTTTGAAATCGAATACACAATAGCGAAATTATTGCCAAAAAACCGAACTAAAAGGACGAAAAAGGACATGGGCCTTTAAAGTCACATTTAAGGCGATTTTATTGTCGATTTATTTTGAAAAAATCCAAAAATTTCCCTACTACGCCTCCGATTTGCGAATGTCATACCTTCCCGATCTTGTATCTTCGAGTACTATCATTTCTAATCAAAATCTAACAAACTAAAATTTGACCCATTTTTCGTAAATTTTGAAAGGGGTACCATCACGATTTTTTCAAAAAATGTCAAAATTTTTTTTGATTCCGTTTTCCAATCTTTTAATGCAGATTGATGGGGAATTTAGTTCTGATTTATTAATGGTATTCCGTTGCGAAATCGAATGCCAAATGGCAATAATATTCCCTAAAAACCGAACTAAAAGGACGAAAAAGAAGATGGGCACTAAAAAGTACTATTTGTAGCGATTTTATTATCGATTTATTTAAAAAAAATACCCATAACTTTCTTAATACGCCTCCGATCAGCGAATGTTATACCTTCCTGAACTTGGATCTTGGAGTACTGTTATATTATTAGATTAATATTAAAAATATTCCGTTTACACTTAAGTTAAAGGGCGGGAAAAGGACACTCGGATGCCTGCGTGATATTTGAAACGATTTTATTAATTTTTTGCATTTATTTAACGTTAATCTTTGATAAAGACTGATTACAAATGAAGTACAGATTCCTAAATGGTATTCTGTTTTGAAATCGAATACAAAATAGCGAAACTATTCCCAAAAAACCGAACTGAAAGGACGAAAAAGAACATGCACTAAAAAGCCCGACATTCGGGCTTATACGCGATTTTGAATTTTGATATATTTTACCGAATTGGGCATAACTTGGTTTGTTTACCTCCAATCGGCGAAAGGTATGCCTCCTCGAATTCGTATTTTTGAGTTCTATCTGAATTTATATATCGTATATCCAATAAGCGTTTTTCTTAAAAACCTAAAATAGGCGGCGAGATAAGAACATATGATGTTTGGAACGATTTTATAAAGTTTACACTTCAATTTAATAGATTCTTTTGATTATTATGTAAAGCAAATGAAGTCCTGATTCTTTAATGGTATCTTGGTACGAAATCGGATACAAAATGGCAAAAATATCCTTAAAAACATAAGCAAAATGATGAGAAAATGACATTCGGCCTTATACGTGATTTTGAATTTTGATAAATTTTACCGAATTGGCTATAACTTTGTTTGTTTACCTCCAATCGGCGAAAGAGAGAGTACTATATGAAAATGGTATATCTAATAAGCGTATTGCTCAAAAACGGTCTTCTTTAACCTGCATCCAAAAATCCAAAAAGTCGAAAGAAAAAATGTCGATTTTTGGCCAAAACGTAATGTAACCCTTTTAAAATTTTTCCGAAAATCAGATCAGATTTTAGATTTCTAGATTTTGAAATAATAGTACTCGAAGATCTAAGAGCGGAAAGGTATATCATTTTGGGATCTGCGGAGTAGTAGCCGAGTTGTAAGTAATTTTCTGGCATATATGCGCAACAAATAATTCCTTAACTGCAAGAATATATGGCTGGGAAATTAAAAGCAAATATGTGAGATTTCAAAAACTATTTGCATATGCAACTTTTGTTTTAATATTTCAACCCATGGGCTTTCCATACTAGCCTCAGTGAGTGGCAAGTTTATGGCCATAGAGATACGTTTTTTTTCCATCACCTATTGCCTCCTATGACATTTCAGCTGACCACACGGAAATGAGGGGGAGTTTAGTAGCACAGAATTGTCCCAGCAATTATTAAAATGGCCAACAATAGTCGCCCATATGCACACAGAAAAGGACTAGCGAGGATACACACTCGTAAGCACTCTCTCAGCTGTATGAAATGAGGAGGGTTGAATTTACTTTTGCTACGTGACTATTCGTAATTTTTTGTGTTCACGCTGCGTATACGTAACGCGGATGAACTAACCCGTGGCATTTGCAACTGCCTTGGCCCCTTGGTTCCTCCAGTTACTACCCCATGCCCGTGTCCATCGACCCCTCGTCCTCGTGCTTCCCTTCATTGTCATTCCTTGTATGCTAATGTGGTCCGTCGGTCTTGGGACTTTTTTCGCATTTTCGTATTCATTATTACGCTTTTTATGATTTCTTTGTTTGTGTGCTTTCAACCATATATTTTATTCCCAGAGGAATTAACCGTTGAAAGTAACATGTGACAGCGCTTCTAGGAATCCCCATATTGGCCCAAAACATGTGGCAACTGATATTCGGGTAAATTGAATTCATAAGAATTTGTATGATAATTTAAGGAAATTTCAATTCAAGATTTTATCCAATCAATAGTTATTAAAAAACTAAATCAAAGTGCAGCATTTTCCACCCCACTCTTCATTTATTATTTTTGTGAGGTAATAAATCGACTTTATTGCCCTGTGTCGTATTAAGTATAGAAACCTTTCAAAGTAGTCTCCAATTGAATTGTATTATAGCTGTATTCGTTTTGTGTGATTTCCTTTATCCTTCCTCCTTTCAATCCAATGATAAGCAATATTTGCTCTTTGGTGTTTGACAGATGGGCTTTGTGATTCGCTGCGGGCTTTATACAATAATATGAAATAGCTTTTCAATGGGTTCAGTTGAGCCAACAGGTTGGGCTTGGGACCCTGGGCTTTACATCTTTTTAAGACTTCAATGAAAGAAAGAGCTTATATTGAATTTCAGTCTAACGTTCTAATCAGTGAAAAATAGATTCTTTTCACTGCTCTGAAGCTATTCCAACCACAGAATAATATGTTGAACAAAAGGCAAAAGGAGCAAACTCGAGTGCATGTTTTTCAGCGATAAACTCTTCATGCATCTTGGAAAAATACTTGAAAACTAAATGGCGTGCAAAGTTGCAAGTTTGTCTTTGAAATGACACGCCGAACTAAATCTAATTGACCAAATCTGGTGCATGCTCAGTTTGTATATATTTTTCGGTATAGATAGACAATAATATATTCCTTCCCCTTTACTATTGCATGGGCACTGGAGACAATATGTTTGTGTTCCAAAGAAGTCATTTCCAAATACACTTCTGGACTAATTTTCTTTCCTCAGCGCCAATTTCCTTCGATAATCTGAAAAATGCTTGGAACGTGATTTTGAAGCATGCCATTGAATGGGATCCGATTCCCAACGAAATTGTTATACGCCGTGTGTCCCGGTCAGTCTGTTAGTGTGTTTGTTTGGCAGTCGGTCCATTTAGCCGTTTGTCAGTTTCCTCTGCTTTCGTCTATTGCAATTTCCCCATCCGGCGGGCCTTTCTGCCAGTTTCGTGATGCGCTTTTCGCCCACGTAATTGTGCGTGCCAACGACAACGGCTAAGCCCCGGTCTAAGTCGGAGCCGCCAAATGCACTGCCCTGGGCCGGTAAAATCATTCACATATCCCGACCTACCTAATTGCCTTCTGCCTGGTGGGGAAAGTGACATGCAAATGGGTCTTAGCCTTTTTAAAAACTGAGTCCAGGCTACTAATCAAAGAGGACACTTTTTCAACGATTATTTATTTGAAAAGGAAAACTGCACTAAGCTACTGGGGATGGGTATTTTTTAAGACAATAGAATATTTAAGTTTTGCAAACAAAATCTACAGTAGCCACTTTGACATTTATTTCGTGCTATTGATCAACTACCATATCCATCACACATCACTCACAGGATCCCACTTGATTGCTTTTCACTTCTCGTTTCACAAAAACCACGCTTATTCGACATCTCAGCGGCTTTGCAGGCACTACCACTCACCACTCAGTGCCAAAAGCCACGCACGTCCTGGCCATAAAGTGCAGCGTCCTCTTAGCCAATTTCAGATTGTGTATAATCGAAAGTGGCCCAATAACAAGCTTGGGAGATTTGAAATTTCAGGTTGTTTTTACTCTCGGTCAGATATTGTCATTGCATTTTATTGAATTTCTTGAATTGTTCTTGAAACTTCAACTTGAGAACTTATTTTTACACACAAAGAGTTGATTTCCCAAAAAAGTTTAACGAAATTAAAATAAATAACTAAATGGCTGAAAGATATTTATTAAAAATAATCACTATTGCTCTCAGTTCATAAATATTCAAGATTAATCTCAGATTCCAGTATTTAATTCAGTTAATCCGAATTGGATTTTGGGAATTTAAATTGTGCCTGTGGCTTTAATTATCTGACAATGTATCTATTTAAAGAATTTTGTGGGCTTTCTTTCTGTCTGATTGTTTATAAATTCTTTAACATTATTACTTAAAACAAGAATTAAAATTTTCAAAGTGGAGGACAGCATAATTTTTCAAAGTCCTCCGACAAATGCTTCTTCATTTACCTCGTTTTAGTATAATTTCCATTTACGTTCTTTGCCATGCCGCAATGCATCTGAAACTTTATGCCAAAAGTTTTTTGTACTTTCGCTATTTGTGGCAATATAATTATCGCGGCATGGAGAGCTTTTCGGAGGTTCCTGTAGCTGCAACTGCAATTTCCGAGCTACAATTTTCCACAAAAACTTACAACTTTGCACAAATTGGTTTTTCTCATTTATTTTTGTCGACTATCGAAGTGAATGCGACAGATTTCTTAAAGTTTTTAAAATGAATTAGTGCTTAGTAAGTGGTAACAAAATGTTTTATTAAATTTATTAAAATTTTTCCTAGAAATCATTTTGTTCGATTAGAGTCCCGGAAAATTAATTCCTGTATTTTAACGATGTTATTATTGACTAATGGACTTTTCTTATTTTATCTGCCAGCTGGACATGCGACGGGAATTAAATAAATGAAACAAAGTCTTTCCTCCTTTGAGAAGCAACAATTGTTGCGGTTGTGGGACCTTTTAATGTAATTAGTTTAATTAAATTCCACTCCTTGTTTCTAATAGGCTTTGAACATCAGACTAATCCTGGGAATGCAACAGGGGCCATTAAATACAAAGGTCAATTTGACATTTCTAGTAAAAATTGTAGAATTCCAAATAAAGAAACAACTTTTGGTTTCTTAAGTGAAAAAGAACAATTTAATTTGTCTAAGTACGTATTTGGTTTAAAATTTATGCTATTTGCAAAATTATTTTAAACTCGCTCATATTTTTACCCATCCCAGAAAGAAATCCTTGTAACGTAAGCGTGGAAAAAAATGCTGTTGAGAAAGTTGGTGCTATTAAGTAAAGCTTTCACCCTTAGACGCTGCACGGGGCTGGGATAAGAGAAAGTTTTTCAATAAGCGGCAGTGTCAAAAACAAGAGAAAGCGCATGAAGGGAGGGCGAAAGCACAAGTTGTAAAAATATTTGGAAGGGACTGGGATATGTCAGCCACTTATTCAGGACATTATAATTTATGACGAGCCAATAAAATAATTGCACACAAGCAAGCAATGTTATTGACGTTTTTATAATGAAACCAGTCTCTATAGACATTTTTATTGATCGCTCTGGGAAATCAAAAAGGCATCAGTCAAGATGAATGTTTTTTATATATTTTTGATGTTTTTGTTTTAAGTTTTTTTAAGGGTCTCATTTTATTGTTGCCACATCGTTAGAATTATTTGTAAAACTCTGAATTCTCATTTTCCATGTACCTTAAATTTATATTGCGTTGTAGCTTTAATGTCGGTTGTAAATTGTCTTTATTAAAGCCCCCAATTTATTACTTGTTAAGAGAAGTACAAATTCCTGTTTTGTCCTTTTTTCCAGGGTTTTATTCTCGCATTTTGACATACTTAAGGACAAGGTTGTTAAAGTTTTACACTTCTCCGGCCACTTGGCCACTTGAGTCTCATTTTCCCAACCACAAAAAGTGAAGCGCGTAAATTTTCACGGTTTTGCCATTTTGACGCTTTTTTGGTTAAAAATTTAAATGTCCAGCAAGACTACATTTAAAAGCCATTCATTGATGTTATCCGGTCGAGTCCTGGCAATACTATATTTCAACCACATAATCAAAAATGCGGCAAATTAATAAATTTCACGTAATTTCAATTTACACCGCTTTTGTGGCTGGCCATAAAATTGTTTAAAAATTGCAAACTCAACAAAAGCCGACAGCTTTTGTATTTTTTATCCTTTTGTGTATGCATAATGTAAAAGCCAACTGGGGCGAAAACATATTTTAGTTAATAAAGGCCACCAGTCGCAGCGTTTTATATTTTGATATGAATAAAGTGAACAAAAGCGCGAGATGATTGACATTGTATTAACGAGAATGCTTCACAAAAAAAAAACTCTTATTATTTATACTTGGTTTATTAAAAATTATCTGACTTGCGTTATTAATTTTAAATTTAAACTACGGAAATTAAGTTTATTTTTCTTAATGATATTGATTATCCGTTCTGTAAGATCCGTTTTTTCGGTGCAGCTTTTATAGCCCTAGAATTCACCTGACCTGCTGTCATTTTTAGCCGACTGTGCACTTTTCAGACATCGTGCACCTTTAGCCCGGGTCTGCGACTTGCGGCAGAAAGTTTGCGACCACAGCAAAAGTGAAACCTCCACCTTTCATCCCGGCTGTCTATCCCGGCTGTCTATCCGGGCTTTGGTGCCCGGCAAAGTTTGATTAAAAGGCCGACAACGGAGGAACTTGAGCTGCATCGAAACTCTGAACTCGACTGGCAGCCCGGAGAATACGGTTCGAGTGGCAAAATGGGTTTATTTTGGGCACGTAGCTGGATAAGGGAATTTGCAATTTGAGTGCAATGCCTGATACTGCAGGTGCAGGAGAATGGAATGCAAATGGGCTCAGCTCTGAAAGTTGGGCGACAGGTGGATAAGGCACTATGCGCATAGAAAGCCTTCAATAGTTTCATGTCAGCTACATATTTTGCAATATTGATATTCAGTCCTGCATTTTTCGTATTTGGGAGCCGAGCTTTATTTCCAAATTTGTATTGCACGTCGGTGACTCTTCACTTTTTTTAGTTGTTAAAAACCTCCCGGCTCTATCATTTATTTAATGGAATTTAACCACGAAACAAGTCCATACGTGTAGCTTTTCCAGTGGGCATGCAACATTTTTCGCACTCAGGGATAGGATAGTAAAAAAATAAGAAATGAAAGCTCACTTTGGGTAGAGCCGAAGTCTATATACCCTATATACCCTTCCCAATGCAGGATATTGATTTAACTACTTTTCTTAAATTTAAATAGGTACACTAGAAAAACGGAGACGATGGTACTACTTTTACTATTTAAGAGTACATTTAAATTGGACCACGTGATAGCCTTTCCAATTGTTCAGTGAGATCAGTTTTTCATAGAATGTATTCTGATATACCTTTTGGACAAAACTATAATACCCGCTGCAAGGGTAAAAAAGGTGATTGAATGAGAACGGGAGACTGTCAAGGGAAATCGCGTGGATATGTCACCCGTTGGGTAATTTCAACCTTTTGTTGAATTAATAAAATTGAATTAAACTTTTGTGAAAGCACCAAATAGGGGAAAATAATTCATCATGAAGTTTAAATCTTTATTGAGTCAGAAAGTAAAAAGAGAAGAAACAACAAGATTTGATGAAATATTTTGAAGCGCGCCGAGTGCTTGATATTGGGTGGCAGTTGGAACATTTTTCATTTGTGAATGAGGAGCGAAGTTTATGGCTGCCATGTGCGGAGTTAATCAAAATAATTTGTATGAACTACACAAAGGCGAAGGAACAAGGCAACAACTTCTTTACTTCCTCTTCCGGGTTTCATTTCAAATTTAGATTCTAAAAGCATAAAACACTTCTCTTAAAGGCTCAAAGATTAAAGACCATTTCATGTAATATTTTTGGACCTATTTTGGCATATTAAAGAGGTCTACTCACAGGGTTTAAGAGAACAAGCTAAGGCAGGTCGAGTGGAAAAACGAACGAGAACGCCAAAAAAATAAACCAAGCTGACCATAAAAACTTTCTGCTAAAGGCGAAACGAAACAAAACTGTGGCAAAAAATAAAATATAAGCAGAGGCATAAACAAACAGAGCGCAAAGGCATAAACGGAACAACTACAAAATTTCCAACTTTTGTAATCGAGACCCCTCGATGGTGACAGGACGAAAACGGCCAGATCCTGCTCCAGTTCTGGATGTAAAATAAAACCAAAATATAAATATTTTACTTGTAGTTCCTCAGAGCAAACAGCAGCAAACTAAGGCAAACTACCACAACAAGCAACAGCTGCCAAAATGGGAAGCAATCAAGCCCAGACCAGGGCCAGTAAAATTTCCTGTGAAATTGCTTTCCAGACACTTTCTCCAACAACCACCTCGTACCGACCGGCTGCCCTCCCGCTATGAGTATTATAGTTTTAGATGGAGACTCCCTTATATAGCCTCTCGTCTAGCATCATTATTCATTTTCGGTTGAGTAAAATTAATGAGCTGGCCAAGCTGCCACAAAGAACTAGAACTGGAGTGTCTGCTTATGTTGCTCGTTTTTGAAGTGGTCCGGGGAAATGAACTCGTCCAGTCCAGTCAGAGTTAGTCCAGTTAGTTGGCCAACAAAGAACTGGGATTAGTTTCTAAGCGACTGACAAAAGTCAGGACACCAGGGCAACACAGGGATAATTGAATGAAATGCAAACACGATTATAGCCATAACAGCTCCTCAACAATCGAATCAAAGGGGTCGAGCCTTTCCCATTGGCTCTTGTTGTTTCACTTGTTGTCGTTGATTGGAGGAAAATCGATACAAGCGGGAAATGGGTCAGCGAAGAGCAAAGGAACCAGAAGCTCCAGCAGTAAAAGGCAAGTTTATGCCACATTTTCCCCATTCAATTACCAAGGCCATTCAACTCCCCAAGCAGTCGTGCTTGGTGCAAATATGTACTATATTCTATATAATATAGGTTCTGTCTGGACCAACCCCCTTTGTTGTCGGCGACACGCCCGATTTCGCGAACAATAAACAAACCATCCAGTAAAAAGCGGAAAGGACAGCGAAGTATTACAATATATTTTAACACTTTCGTGGAGGCCTCTAGGAGCTGACATAAAAACTGTTGGATGAACTTTTGTTTCACGTTGAACCTTTCCAATAACCTGAAGCATACTATATAAATATTTTAAAGAATAAAAATCAACTAGGTTAAACAATTTAAAAGTACTAGTAGGGAAGAAATACATTTAAAATGCCCAACATATGCGAGTTTGCACACTTATGTATATATTATTTAAGCAACAATACAAGGAGCGTGAAAATGCTGCGCCCAACTGGAACGGCTGTGGATTTTCCGGGCTCTTGGCAAAACGCCGTCAAGAATGTAAATTGAAGTGCAGCTGGGCGGACTCGGGCAGTGAATGCTAATTTTGGTTCGCCCAAGAGCCCAAGTCCCCGCAAAGTATGCAAACGTTTTCATCAAACGGAGAATTCGCGTTTGTTGCGCATACGCCGCGTGTTCTCAAGGCCGACATAAGCCACCGACACCGACTTCGCTGTCTCATGCATGGTCTTGTGTGAGGCCAAAAGCCATAAATTTTCCTAGCCAAGCACGTCGAAATTCTAATTTACTTCCTCCGCAAAGAAGACGGTATGTGGAATCGAGGGAAAATATTAGCCTAAAAAGGATAAAAAACGCTGCAGAGGCACGAAGAAAAAACTCGGAAATCTTTATGCCTTGCCGCTGATTGTTGCCGTTTTGATGAAATTCAAATTTTTTACATGTGAACAAGGTAGAACTGGCTTGCAGAATGCGATATCTCAAAGTGAAATGATATGCATGAGTTTTTCGTCGCCGTTGGCGTTTTTGTGCGTTCTTCTGGAGGAACACAATTAAGTGACCTACGAAAACGTTTTAAATTGCATTAGGTGGATAGACTATAAGAAAATTCTTACAAACTATGCCCTTTTTCAACAGAATTTAATAAAAGTTGGAACTTATATATGTAGTAGTAATAAATATTTGACAAATTTTTTGTGATAAATTCATGAGGAAATGGCAGCCACGATTTCCTGCCATCATGACAGCCTGTCTGACAAAAATATACAATATTTCGTCAATTTAAATATTTCCCATTTTCTATAATCTGTTGTCAGCATTTTGTGGTGGTGATAGAGTAAATAAATAATTAGTCGCATGTAAAAACCATGAAAAACCAGGCTAGGGATTATATGACATATTTTTAAGCTCTCAGCTCATCACCCTAAGCGTACGTGTGACGATCAACATAATTGGATGAGTTTGAACCCTACCCAAAGCGATTCCAAGCATAGACAAAACTTCCCAAATAAACTGGGAAAATGAGCCAGGAACAGGGATACAAGACAGTACTTAAATAAATATGCAAAGCGAACACAGGAAACCTCATTCGGTGCCTCGCATCAGGCACAACTTTGTCGTAACACAGACAGTACCATCATACTCGTCACCCCCAGGGATATATGAACATTAACTTTCCAAGTTTTCCCCATTCTCTGGCTTAGCACCTGCTTAAGTGCTTAGATATAATTTTCGAAAATTCTCTGTGAAATTTTAATATCCGCACGCACACACGTGAAAAGGAATTTTTGAGGAGGCGCATTAATTAGCTTAAGTTTGTGACGAGCCGCAGGAATTCAGAAGCGGTGAGAACATAAAATTAATTGGCTGGGTTTGTTATTTATTTAAACACTTGGCTAAATCAGAGTTTTATTTGGAATATTTTCTACTCTATCAGGGGAGAATAATGTTGAAGGGACCATCCCTTTGAATTGATCCTTCAACTAAAATATTTTGGCTGACATAAAATAAAGACTTATACACCATATTTAATTGTCTGTCCCTGACTATTTAAAGAACAAAACAAAAGCCCCCTTGATGAAAGATTTTATTAGCGCATTTTCTGCTTTGTCATAGCCGTTGTCGTGACAATAGCTAAGGAAGGTTGACTTCCGCCGCGATTTCTTATCTAATAATAAAGCAGAGTCGGAAAATTAAATAAGTAGAACAGAAGTTCCACGACATAACAGGCCTTGACACGATAAAAAGATATCACCAAATAAAAGAGAAAATAAAGAAGAATGTAAACTTCATAGCCTGTCTACAGTTCCATTAAACTGTCATTGTTTTAATCTTTTTTTAACTACTTTGTTTACTATTTTAAAGCATATTTTAATGCATTTTTATATATTCATTCGCAGAACTTATAATTTGTGGGAATGGTGTATAAATTAAAGTGAACAAACTGCCCGCTTCTAAGGACAAACATTTACAGAACTGACACTTCCCCTTCAGTTTTGAATTTCCGCTGCGGGTCACGTCAAATTGCCAGACAAACGAAAGGATTTGCAAATTCGCGAAGAGTGAGTCCGAAGACCCACGGAGTCAACTGGGCGTATAATCAATATTCGGGTAAGATAGCAAAAAAACCTTGTAAGCATAAAAAAATATAAATATTTATATGGTTAATAAGGTTAAAACACAAACAATTCTGCTCTCACATATCCCTTAATACTTCTAAAAGGAATTTTGACACACAATTGTATCCTGTTTGCCATTTATCCCTCTGGCAGCAATTGAGTTTCCGCGTTTTCACCTCGACTCCGGTGCTGGTGCAGCAAATTGACAATATGGATCACTATCGTATTGAATATGAAATGCTTTCACTGCCGTCACATGTGAAATCATATTGCCTTCCGGTCCTTTTTCTTTTTTTTGTACGAATATTTCTGGTACATATTAAAGTCGGAGACTGGGACTCAGATGGGGTGCTTTGATTGGCTTTGTTGAAGGATGTGATGGATCAAGTATTCTCCGCGTGACAGAAATCTTGACAAGATTTCATTTTCTTGTTAATTTTTTTCCTCAAACAAATTACTTTTCCTGAGTTTAAAAGTACTTGGCTTTCCCACAACATGTTGCTGCGGCTTATGAAAAAAGTTACCGAGAAAATTGTGTCTAAATAGTACTTCGTCTTTTTTTCTTGCAATTTCATGAAGTTTTTCTTTGTGGCGATATTTTAAAACTAATTTCAAAGTACTGCAGAGACACGTTTGTGTGATTTTTCCTATTAATTTCTTGTAAATGTTTTAAAGTTTTATTCAATGAAGAAAGTTGTTTACTTAGCTAATTGCGACCCTCAATTATTTTTTGCCCTCCAATGTCTCCCCTTTGGCAACTTTTGCAATGCACATTTTCGCATGCCGCATTGCATCGAAAACTCAATGAGAAAACTTTTCCCAGCTCTTTTTATGAGAATTTAATTATCACTCAACGAACATGCTGCAACTCCTGTTGCAAGTGCAATTTCCGTTCTAAAGCAGATAAAGTTTTAGCCTTTTCGGGGATCTTTACTCGTTTTTATTTCACTTTCATTACATTATCATTAAAACTACAACTAAAAAAATGCAACGAAAGTCACTTAAGTTCCTAAAAGGTAACCCGCCACAAGGACACACCACAAGCCACACAATACCGAAGGATATTTCCTAATTCCTAATTCAAAGACCAGTTTCCCCTTGAATCCACGGATTAGAAAGCACACTTAATTGTTATGTTTTCCTGGGCGGTTTACTTTGCTCTTCTGCCAGTTGGTCAAGTGAATTAATAAATTAGCCACGCCCATTTTTGGTTGGTTGCCCCACCGACGGCGCGAGGTTGTTGTTTTTCCGCCCACATTCCTTTCTTGGCTTCTTCAGTGCGGTTTTCAGCTAATTTACAGAAAGTATAAAGCCAACGGTGAATGAGAATAATGAGGATGCCTTTGAAACTTTCGTTTTAATTAATTAAATTATTCTTGCAAACATTGGTACCTTCTGCCTGGGCCACTTTGTTTATTAAATAAGGCAGGCGGGGGAAAGTTGTGAAAGTTTTTTTGCAATTCAATAAGCTCATTGAAGACTTAGTAAGAATAACTTATGGAAATAAAAGCGAAATATTAAACAAAAAACAAACAAAGCCAATAATTGCAGCTGTCGGCAAAATGATTTTGCACGGCAAGCAAAAAGTAAAGTAATATTCAAAGCTTTACAGCCCTGTCCTGGTGCTTTTGGTGTTTAAATGAAAATCCAATAGTTACAAGCAGTCAGGCGAGCTAAATCCGGAGGACTAGAGCCCCAGAATGCTAGCAATTAAATGCTTTTCAGTAAGATATTCGAGGAGGCAGGACAGAAGGAATTTATGCTCGGCAAGAGGGACAATTTACGGCTCGGCTATAGTTCTCCTTCTAACAATATATTATATTAAGCAGACACAATGTTGCCAGGATCCACGGAGCGCTCTCGGGCTCCGATGAAGCAGAAAGCAGCTGCACTTCCGACCGAGATTGTGTGGCCAAAAGGCTGCACCCAGCAATTCCTGCCATCCCGATTGCCCGGCCATTTCCAGCTTAGCCATTTGCATTTTAAATAATTGCCAAGTAGATTTTGAGTCAGAAGTATCCGCAATTTACGGTCAGTTGGCTGTAAATCTTCAATTATACGCCTGTTGACTAAATTAATTCTATAAATGTTACGGTTTATTAAATTAGTAAGCCAACCAGTAAAAGCCCACCAGATAAAATATATTTCTGTAGTAAAATGCTTAACTCCGACTTTTTAAAAGTACTTTTCCACCGAAATCTTTTTCCATGTATTGGATAATTGTACAAATATTCCAAGAACGCAGATATTCAAAACAAAAATAATGAACAAACAATTTATCCAAATATTTACTTTGACTAAACAAGAACGCAAAACCATAAACAAAAATTTTCTTTAATGATATTTACCAAGGCTTTGATATACTTTTCGAGGCCAAGCAATCTCAAGTAAACAAACAAACAAATTTTTGAGGTACCTATTAGTCTTCCCCGGGTTCAGAAACAGCAATATATGATTTAAGCTTTTAACTTTTACCTAACAGACTTTTACCAAACAATGTTTTCAATCAAAATATCGGAATTAATTAAATCACTTTTTCACCTTTGAAAGCATTTTTTGTACACCTAAAATTTCCATTTAATTGGATCAGCCACTTTATTTATACTGAAAATCCAGGTGGAAAACAAACAAAAAAAGAATCCAAATTAGTGGGTTTAATAAAAACTAAACAAACGCTGACCATTTAGCATAATTATGCATGCAAATTTATATAAATACGAGTAGAGATTATGGTATTTGCTTTGAACTCGAAGCTATTCCATTTGAATCGGGTTGAAACCTTTTCAGAAAAAGCTCAGCGCGAAAGGATAATGGAAGTCCCAAACCTACAAGGCCCTCGAGCGTGTGTATTTATTACAGATGATACACAAAATCCATTCCCCTGCGGAAGCAATCTGCACAATGCAAATTTGTAAGTCAGCTTACCAACTTCCTTTTCCTGCTGCCATTTCCCAGACCTTTCACTTTTGCAGAAAATTGTGCAAAGGTAGTCACAATATTTCATCAAGACCTTTGTTCACTTACTTGAGGCAATTTAGTTCAGATGATTGCCAGAGACCACAGGTCGTCTCGTTTGCAAAACTCCCTATTTGTCAACAATTTTTTGCCTATAATGATTTTGCCTCTACACTCCATACACGCAAACGGGATGGAGAAAAGAAATGAATTATGAACAGGCACTTTATTAAATTGTCAGAATCCTTGAAAAGTCCACAAGATGGCTCACGGCCGTATTAATGTTGGTAATTTGAGCTTCCAGTTCACCTTGTCTACCCCAGCAAGTGCCAGTATAAAGCACAGAGAAGGAAATTAAGTTGTCACCAAGTCAAATCGCTTTATATCCGCTTTGGTGCAGAACCCCTTGGTAAAGCGACTTTTCCTGGCCTGGCTTTATTTTCTTTGCCTGCTCCTTCAATTTCAATTAGAAACACTCTGCCATTGGTTTAGTGACTTAAGCTTTATGACCAGAACGTGTCGGGAATTGGCAGCAAGCGAAAACGGCTGCTTGACAAACCTGGCAAAGAATAATAGGTCCAGCTAAATGGCAAAGTATACTTGAACTATCCAAAAATAATACAGAAACTAACTCAGAAATAAATTTGATAACTAGTTAAAGACCGTAAAATCTGAAAAAAGTCGGCTCATACAAAAATCCTCCGTCTTATTAAGTTTACTTCCTCAAGCGTCGCAAAAATCAACAAAGCCAAGCAAACACCTCGTCATGCACATGGAAAATGCAGGAACTCGCTATCCTTGCGCCAAATCTTTACTTTCCTCTTTTTCCGTATATTTTTCCGGCTTTTCCGCGTTTTCCGTATACGAGCATTTCCAGCGAGAAGGAAATAATAAGTTTGGAAAACGTCGCAACAACTTTAGCCTTCTTGGTATGTTTATGTTTGTTTTGCCCAAGTTAAGGTTTTTCAGGAAGGACAACATTGCAGCAGCTTCGACGCCGTTTTAATCCTGTTACACTTTCTGCGGGTCCTGCTAGCCCCGTAGCCTGAATAAGTGTTAACAGCATCACTTATCTAAGCTGCAGCTCATTTTCCACTTGCTTGTGTTTTTTCCCCTTTCCACACCTCCTTCGAAATTTATTACTTTGCTTGTTGTCCCACGTTCCATTTTGAGGTCCCTGTTTGTCCCCTGGTCGGACAAATTGAATTGATGTCCTGCCTGTAAAATTGTACACCCTCCGGCGAAGATTCGACCCAGAAAACGGTTCCACACCCAACAGATATGGGAAAGATAGAGGGGATTGCCTCGATGTATCTCGTTTTTGTGTAACAAATATTGACCAGACCGGCATTAGCATAACTCCATTCAGGTTTGGCCTTCTCCATTAGGAGGCTCTTAATAGGCACATGTGATCTTATTAGCCAAATCTTTTGGGGGACCATTACGCAAACACATTACAAAAGCAATCACAAATGACTAGTCCGGTGATACTCGTGGGTGGGGTATCTTGGGGGCAAACAATAGCCGGCAAAGGCAAACATCGATTAATCCGAGCAACACGTACTAAGTTTTTATTGAATTTGACGCACGAGAGGATAGTCGTTGGGTGACACAATGCCTTTAGGCCGAGATAGACAAAAGCGGGATAAAAACTATTACCAAAGTAAACAATGTTAAGGAAAAAGTTAAGGCACAAAACATCTCAGATAAAAAAATTGTCCAGCTTATTGCAACAGGACAAAATATTAGTTCTTGGCTCGTAGAAATTCCAAGCAAAGCTCCCACAAAAATAACATTTATTCCATTAGTTGAGATTACCAATGGAATTTCTCAACTTCTTTGAGATTCCCGTCCCCATTGACAAACGACTCTTAACTCTTAACTAGTTGCCTTCGAAGTGATGCCATATTTCTTGGCCAGTCCATGCAGGGCATGTCAATTGCATCATTAATAATGGCACTGCGCCAGATGCCCAGATGCCCCGATGGGCAGATGGTCAGATGGCCCTGTTCCACTTGATGGCCAGCATCTGGCATTCCGAGGCCTTGTGTCCGCTCATATATTACAATACGTGACGGACAGAAGACAAGATTCCGGGTTGTGTTCGGAGTGTCCAGGCCTTTGAGTAATGGCTTTAGCATATAGCCATACATCTTTAAGATCTGCTGACAATGAACTCCGACAGGAGGTTTTTGCCTTCGGGAAGTCCTGAATAGGTAAAAACCCTTTGTTGGACTTCTCGGTGTTTAATTTAAGACTTTAAAACTGGGAAATACTATTCAGCGATCCTATTAACATGGATCCTTTAAATATTTTAAATACCATTTACCACGAACCGAGTCTTCTGAATAATTCATCATGCGACAATAACAATAGGGACGATATGCCCAAGGTATCCCCACAGAAGTGCTTTGCATATTCCTTAAGTCTGTACTCCCAAGTCCCGTCTGCGAAACTAGGAGGATATCGAAGGATGCCGGCGTGAAAGTGATAAGCCGCAACCGGGATACAAAGAATTTATGCCAGGATCACTGTAGGGCTCCATCAAGTATGTAAATTAAAGTACAGCTGGGTGAATTCGGGCAGCAAATGCTAATTTTTGGTTCGCCCACGAGCTATGGGCGCCACTATGTATGCACACATTTTCATCAAACGGAAAATCGACAAAGTTGCGCATACGCCGCGTGTGCCCACACACCCACATAGTGTGTTTATGAAACTAGAAACCATAAAGTCCCACCTCCAAGCTCTAAGATTATGGTTTACTTGCTTTGCCAGAGCCAATGAAATACAATGAAGTCATAAGAGTGTGTACAAACAAATTCTAAAATCAAAACATTTGGTCAAAAAGAAGAAATAAGAGACAAAAAAGGCTCACTTTTCCCGAAATATAAATCCGCCAAAAATGAAATTGAAATGCTGAAAGGATAGAAACCACTTGAACTCCCATCAATACATTTCAATTTGTTATGCGGCTGCCTCGAAAGGCTTTCATATTCAATCTGACACCGATCAATGATGTCAATTTCTCACCTGAGTGGCGCAAACAATGTGGAAACATGGAAATCCAATTGCTGCCAAGGAATAAACTCGCACATTCAGCATGGAAATCCTTTTTGAAGCCAAAGGCAGAGAAAAAAAGGAATCCGTCAGCCTTCACCTGCCACTTGCCACATACGGAGCCTTGTTTTTGGTTCGCCTTTTCGTTTCAATTTCGAAATCTATTTTGTGGCATAAAGGTTGGGAAAGCGCTTGGAAATTGTTTTGCACTTTGAAACGTTTGCCCATCAATCCTCAAATTGCTGGCTGTTAAAATGATAAACACGTCTCTGGTCTAGTCGGGGAGTTGGATAGTCAGGTAACTGCCTGTGAAGGCAATTGTTGCAGCATTGGAATCGAAAATAGGATAGGTAAAGGTTTTTGTGGCGAGCCGGACTAAATGTATCTATTTTCAATGGAATTTGAGGATTAAATTAACCAACCTAATGGGAAAATCTAATTCGGTTTGATGCTTCATTAGAACATAGCAGTCGCTTGTAACAAAAACAGAAAAAAAACCAAATTGTAAAGGAAAATAATTTGTACAAATTCTATGAGGTTCCAAATTTCAGGTCTTAAATTTGTTTAGGATTTTGGGATTGAGGCTCCATCTGTTACTTCAGTCAAGTCATACACAAGGGCAACTCAAATCAGATGACGTGGCAAAACATGCAGGATGCGTGGAACAAATTTCAAAGCCTGGCCAAGAAAGATGGCAATGACAAACTGACGCAATGAGAGCAGCACAAAGCAACAAACGGTCTCTGCATTCCTCCAAGCCGTCTTGACACTGAGAAATGTGTGTTTGTACTTTTATATGTGCATGTCAAGGCCCAGTCCCCCTTCTTTTCTTGGGGCAGCAACATCATCATTATGGCCCAGACTCCAGCAGTAAGCAGCAGCTGTTACAGAAGCAAGATACCAAGCAGCCAGAAGGCAGGATCCAGGATCTAGAATCCAGGGTGCACTTGGATGGGTATTTTTTTGCGGGAGCGATTGAGCTGAAATGTGGCAAATCAGCGTTGTTCCCTGCCACACCTTTGTCTGGTTGCCGTTGTTAATGATGATGACGGCGAAAGGTAGGGGATGCTGATGCTAATGTAGGACTCGTTGTCGCCATCTTCTTGGCAATTTCTGCGCTATCAACTATCTTTTAGCATGTCACGAAGGCAAGAGGTCCTCAAGTCAGCAAGACACATGTTCCCTTCCATTTTCAACTACCTGCGTTATTTTCTGATTCTGAATACTTAAATTATTTGGTTACGAAATGTATTGTATAATACTACATATTCATTTATAAATTTATATCATTGAGACATTTTTTACCACTATTTTTCTCTGCAATGTTCTTCTGTGGTTTGTGCCAAGCGCATTTATACTTTTAATTGCATAAAATTTGCATGTTGTGTTTCTGAAAAAGGGTAAAGAAAAAATAATACAAATATAATGAGAAAAGGACATGGCTGTCTGCTTTTTGGACAAATTGAAATAACAGAAAACTGCAACTGATTTTGACAGAAAAACGTGAAAGCATTTGTTATGCTTTTGGATGTCATTTGTTGGACATTTAAAAAAAAATTACCAATTTTACAGACCTTTGTTTTCTGATATTATAACGATTTTGTCAAAACTAAATTTTGTGGTTCAACAATCTAATGTTTTTAACAGTACGTATACGTAATTTTTTTGAGATTCAAATAAACTACATAACATAAAAGTGATGTTGTTTATTTTTTGTAAAATATTATGCTTTAGGAATGTAAACAACAAAATAGTAAAATTTAAAAATGAAATAATTTTTTTTTAAATAACTTCTATTAACTTTGTTTTCGTAGAAGCTTTTCCGGCCTAATATCAAACATAATCCGAAAATCTTCCTCATTGTTTTTGTGGATACGTTGCCATTGAAAGCCGTAAAATAACTGAAGTTTCATCGGGTTTAAGGCTCTCCTTCGTGTCCTGCTCTGCCAACGTCAGCAGAGACGTAGACAGCGACGGAGCTGCGTTGTGAAAAGAGTCGGAAACGGAGTCTGCGCAGGATATACGGCGAATAAATAAAAACACCTTTAACCCGGTCATGGTGCAAGGTTCATAATTCATATTTTAATATATCCGAGTAAGGATATAAAATAAATGTTAATACTTTATTGCTTCTAAATTGGAAAGATCTTATGAATACATAATCTCTTCCCTCCTGGTAAATTATGAATCCAACAATTTTTTTTTAATTATGGTTGATTGTTGGCAAGTCCCAAAACTTCATAGCAATTGCTTTGATTTTTCCAAACTCCCAAGCTTTGTATTAAAATTAAATGCTTGGAATGGCCACATGAATATGTTACACCCGATCCGTGACAAGCCCGCTCCCGCTTCCACCGTCTCCGTATCCGGATTCCGTATGCCATGTGTGACTTGGCTTCGTAGTCACTCAAACTTTGGTTGACATATGTCTGTGGCGATATGACCACAGACAGTTGAGGACAAGGCGAGTGCTGAACATGTCAAGTGGATGGTGACAGGAGCACAAACCAACTTTCGTTGTCATCATTATTAACAACGGCCCGACAACTAGACAAAGGTGGGGCTGACTGGCAAAGCCACACTGATTTCAGCGATAATGCTCAAGAATTCCTATATACTCCCTCCAAAGCCCATTGGGAACAGGGAACAGCTGCTGCATTCCAAATGCCGCAGGACCCTGGTCCCACACCCAGGAGGACAATGTTCTTGTTTCTTGGCCTGACACTTGCTCGCACTGCACAGTGGCAAGAGGAATGCACATTGTCTAAGAAGAGAGCATCCTGCTGAGTCCACTGAGTCATTTGACGGTCTGTCAGAATGCATAATGGGTTCTGAAATTATATTTCAAGTACCTTATGTTGGATGTTTAACAAGTATTACTCTTAATTGTATTGATTTATTTCCAAGACAGAAACAAACCTGCAACGCTTTTGGTTTGGAACTGTAATTTAATGAAGTTCTGAATGGTGATCAATTTCGAATTGGGGTTTCAACAACCATTACATTACAGCTGAAAACCTATTATCCATCCAGGCTATTTTCCAAATCAACTCGCAATGCGTGTTTCCACTTCACTTGCCCTGCTCAGGTGAGAAATCGACATCATTGATCAGTGTCAGATTGAATATGAGAACCACACGGGTCTAACGCATAATAAATTGTACTTCACGTAAGCTTAAAGCCAGTCCTTGATGGCAGTCCTGTTAAGCTTTAATACCAATTTCTCTTGGGGGATGAAAAGTCCTGGCATTATCCACAATTAAGTGGCTCTAGATGTATATGGGTGATAATTTGAATAAGCGGAATAATCGGAGGAGTAAGTGAAATCTTAAGAGGATCAACGTCAGTCCATTAGAAATCAAAATTACAATGGCAAAAAATGACAGCTGGAGGGGGAAAATTGCTAAAAAAAAAACTCTATGGTATGGAATGTCCTTTGCTTTGGTTTTCTGTCAGGAGGTCTGGCGAGGCTTTTTGTCATTACCCTCGTGGGATTTAATGCCGTTTTCAACGAGCACGTCGCCTGGTCCTTGAGGTCAGGGACCTTAATTTGCTTTACGCTCTGCGGCAATCTCGAGATTGTTCTTCCTTTCGCGGAGGTTAACAACGTGAGAATTAATTTGACTTATTTTCATCTTGTTTTTGGTTGTCTCCCGGCTCCCAGGACTTTATTGTTGTCCCGGGACGCGGAGTACATAAATCGGATGAATAATTAATGAAGTTGCGATAAAATAATCTCTACTTAAATCAAAATACATTCATATTTCTTTGGATTGAAATTTATAAATTTTTTTAAGCTCTAAATTATGGTTAAACTTGAAAGTATCTTTGACTTGAAAGACTTTAGCTTTGGAATTTTATCGTATTTTGTTGTAGACTAAAGACATTTGGCTTTTGAGGCATCTTTGGTTATTCATATGAAATGTACTTAAGCTAACGAAATAGGTAGGGCGTTTCTATTTCCCAATTTTAAAATGCTGAATAATTTAGCGACATTCCCAACCCACTCCCAAAAGGTAAATGATATTTTAAATATTAAAATGGTTCAATGCTAGTTCCAGCCATAGCCCAACTATTCATGCCAGCTGGATCGAAGCCAAAAAACGACAGGGCATATTTCCACTTCCATTCAGTGGATTCCGGCACAATTACGGGTACATTGTGTGGCAGCCCTTAGCCAGATGTTGCCACAATCATTCGGGACAATAAAAGTCCCTGCCAGAATGTACTCGGCATAATGAGACATTACAATGGATTCCTTTTTGAGGGCTACGCCTTATTGGCTGCTAACAGGACATTTACTTAAGGACGCCGTTTGGCGCTTCATTTGTATTCTAGACAGCCAAAAGTTTGACAATTTCCCAGAAAATCATGTCCAAATTGTGTTCGCATCTGATTTAAATCAATGCGCATCTTCTTCTGTTGTAAAATATAATGAATATTCAATAAATATCAAGTATGCTCAAGTAAAAAACAAGTTTTATTTGAAAAAGAATTTAAAAAAAAGGTTTCTTAATTTGTGTTTCCAATTCGGTGGAATATTTAGGCTTTCATCTTTAGAAATAATGAAAAGAAACAGAGAAGATAGCTTGTTTGTTGTCTCAATGCTGTTCCTGAATGCACTTTCCCTAATGAACAATGACAGTCACCGGCAAGATGTGGAAAGACTCTTTCGCTCCCTCTACCCCGGAAAAACAGCAAGTCAGATCCAAATGCGCCGCAAAGGATAAACCGTAAAGGATAATTCCAGCTGACAGATATGCTTGTGTTCGTTCTGCTTCCGTAAATCCTTTGCGACGGCTTTAAACCTACTTCTTGGAATAATAATAGAAAGTTATTGGCGCTTTGGGGCGTAAATGTCCTCTTTGATTTAGAAGTGGTTTGTGTGCAGAACGAAGCTTTCCTTATGCGTGAAATAGATGTGACTTGGTAGTCAGATTTTTTCCTTGACTTCTTTAAAATCAGTAGCTAAAGCTTATTTTCTCTGCCCAGCAATGCCCATTAATGCGTCTTGGGCAATAGAGGCCTTGCTGCGAATTTGGCTATCCACCGATTTGGCCTTGATCCTGACATCGTGAACCCTTGTCAGGAAAGTGAGATGGCGATGGAAGCCATCTGATACCATCAATTGTTTAGTGCTTAATCATTGGGCTCCTTCGTTGGGGTGAAGTTCGGTATTATGTGCAGATTATCATTGTCTCAGTAAAAGTAGGTCCGACAATAAATCAATTGAGGAAAATGGGAGAGGCAAAAGGACTGTCTTCATTGGATTAAGGCATTTTTGATTGGACTCCTCAAAATAGTAATATTTGAATTATTTTACATTTTTTTTAATATTATATATTAAGTGAATAATGAATGGCTCGTAGTAGATCGAAAGCAATATTTAAAAAGATTCCAGCATTTATGCCATCAGAGATGAAAGGTCACCCCGTCTTAAAGTCCCACGTTCGCATTGCGCCAGTTGCCCAGATCTGGAGTCCCGGGCCTTCGGGGCTGTTGACAGCGGCGTCTGTTTGAACATCCAAGTGAAGTGGGCCAAACAACAGGCCATAAAGAATGTTGCTTTGCTTTTGGCCAGAGTTGAAAAAAATCAGAGAAAAAATAGTAAAGAAACAGAGTGAAAAGAGAAAAACTGTATAATTCGCGGCAGACAAACAAGCGGACGGAAAAGCCCTTCGAATTTGGGTCGGACTTGCCATCCTTGTATTCTTAAAGGCTGGATGGTGTAAGTATTTTATACCCTTTGTAAATATAGTTTTGGGTCACAAGTTTGAAGCTTACACGCTACTTAAAAAAGTTAATATAGCTACAGTTCCTAATCAATGAATAAACCAATGGAATTGACATTAAAGGTTGGAATTTCTCTGGCCTGGAAATGATGTCCGTCTCATCCTTAACTTATTCTGTGTACACTTTATGAATCGGATCAGTGGCTCTGTTGTTCTGGTTGCAGCTTGATGACTATCCAAATTTTAACAGCCCATGCAAACAGCCGGCAGCATCCGAAGGCAAATATTTGCCTTGCTGGCACATCTCTCCCAGCTTCAGTTTACGGATGCTGCAGCCTGCAGGCCACGTCAATTTGTTAGATAAACACACGAAGCCCTAGACACGCATCGGAGTTGGACTCCCTACATTTTCGAAGGGCCAACGGAGCGTATAATTAACTTATGTGTGCGATGCACCCAACCAAACTGGAAAATTAATAGTAATAATATTAACTAGCTGCCATTTATTAATTGTATTCCATTAAACGAATTCCCCTAAGAAGAGCTTACTGAAAAATTGTTTCCTTTAATGAATATGCTGGCTCACCTCACTGTTTCTTTAAATTTGTGGGCGAAATTAGCATTCACCGAATGGCTCTGCGATGCCTGGTTTAACTCAACTTTAATTTGCATATTTAATTGCCTTCGTGGGGTACATGTTTCCGATGAAACTTTAAACACTTTTAAGTACGAAATGCTTTCAGAGCAAAAGCAAGACGGTGTCAAGCCAGCTCAACTAATTCCGGCAAATTTGCATCCTACAGCGGATTCACTCTTATCCAGAGGCTTCTTCGCAGGATACGCAGACTTCATGTTACATATTCGCACCTCATTGGTATGCGAGGCGAGGGAAGTTTCATAATTTAACAGCACTTTGCTTTTACTTTCGCTGATTGGATGGCTGCGGGCAATCGTGCTCTTAACTGATTCGAGGCAGTTGTTGAGACACTTTTACTCATTGATTGTTAAGACTGTCTTACTCCTGGCATTAAATTGATTGTGAAAAAGTTGGGGAAAGTGAAACACCCTCTAAAATTTTCATATTTCTACTCGAAAGCTATCTCAAACTTTGAAAAAACTTCCGCAACATAATGTTAGACGAGAAATTCCGCCTCTAAGCCATCATCATTGTCATAAAGGAGGTGTAAGGACCTCGTTACCGTTTGGCATAAAATCTGTCAAATGCCGGGGCATTAATATGCAATTAGGATGCCAACACATACTCACAGTAGACTCTCCAAAATATTTATGGTTAATGCATGCTTGAAGCAGTCTCAAGGATACTCCACATGGAAGGTAAAATATATTTTTTTGTTGCTCGCAAAATATTTATGGCCGGAAGGCTTTCTTGGCATTACCTGTCCGAGGACGACTGCTGCTGACAGGCTAATTGACTAAATTAATTTTTGAATCGGTTAAATTATCCATAATTGAATCAGTAAATCATAAGCCATTAACAATGGTATAATGCCCATTATAATAATTCACAGAATATGCATGGATTAATTAATTTTATTCACTCTAGCCGGTGAATGAATGCGGGAAAACGTTAACTTAAATACACTTTCTAAGAAAGTGTTATGTAAATAAATCCAGGTATTTACGGCAATCCTACCTTTCGCTTTGCGAACTGTCAACAAAGGCACTCTGCCGATGAAAGGTGAAAAAGGTATGGATGTTGGTCCCATTTTAGGCAATGTACTCGCAACAAAAAACTCACAAAAAAACGCTGCATTTGCATCTGTAAATTAATGAAAAGGCGCCGGGCGACGAGTCAACAAAGGACCTACAAGGGTTACCGCCACCTGATCCCAAATGAGACCGGAACAGAATCGGGCACGTGTTGGTGGGTTGTGGTAAAAGTAAAACATGCAGCCGAATCCCTAATTTAAAATACGGCAAGCAAATATTTGCTTTGGACTCCCACGTCGGCAGCTGGAACTCTTGGGTAGAAAATGGTGAGAGGCTTTAAATGTTTTTTAAGCCTAAACTTTATCCCAGGTTGAATAATTAATCAAAATTAGGCAGGCAGACTGAAAAAAACTCAATATAAAATAATGAAAATTCCATTTCGTTTATGTTCAATGTTTGCGACAGATGCTCCGAAAAAGAATCCCCTCAAAACAATTTTGTTGGGCTTGATGTGATTGAATTATGGTCCAGACAGGAGCAAGCAGAAACAGGCTTCTCGCCTTAACACTGACATATCAAGCCCTGAATTAGACATAAATTATTTTCAACAGCCCCACTGGGTGGCCTGGCCAAAATGGCAACTGTCCAAAATTGCAAATATGGAATTAAAACAGGAAATTACCATTTAAACTGCATTAAGTCCACAACAGCGCCAGAAATCCCAGTGGACAACAAATTCGTTGATTTCCTCAGTGCCGGCCTGTGATATTGACCAATTTTCCGCTTGACGTTTACACGTCCGACTATTAATTCCGACAATGGTCTGCTAATTGGCCTAAACGAATGCGGCTCGAAGCACTGATAATCACACATAAATTCCTCAAGCAAATCATATGATTATTATTATGTGCCCAGTGGGTTTCGGCATTTATTGCACACCCACTGCCGCCATAAATAATTCAAAAAGTATCTCGGATTCGCATTTTTTACGAAGTTAATAAATTTGGCCATTAAGAGCTCCGAAAATAAATATGCTTGTGTGCTCGGGAGATGAGAATTTTGCTGAAAATCCCCCCAGAAGGGTGTGGAACAACGAAAAGGACTCCCGGGAGTCGCTGCATTAGCTCAGTTAAAACTCAACAATAAAATAAAGCAATATTCGCAAGGGATAACAAAATGTATGGGTTTTGATTTATGGACCGATCCCGCAATTTGCCAGCAAAGCTTAAACGTGATATTCTGAAAGCCTATTTTATTTTGTAAATTTTATATTTTGTTAAAGAGATGAAAGCCACGAGCTTAGCACATAATAGGTTACATCCTAAAAGGATTCGCCTCCATAAATAAGATTAAATTGTGCGGCATCCTTTTTTGGCTTCTTCCTAATTTTGCAAGCGATTTTAATTAGCTAATTGCTGTACTTGGAACTGGCTTTTTCATTTTCAGCCGAAAAAAGTTAAGCTGCCAACTTAAAGCCATCGTCCAATCTGAAAGTTTGTTTTAGCCAAACAATTCCTCGCTGGTTTCGGCCTTTCAATCAAACTTCTTTTGAAGCTTTGATGTGGCCAAACCGTCACCCCAGGACTCCAAATTGTTTCTCATTCCACTAGCCTCTTGTCAGGTGCCTGTCATCCTGACAATAAAAAAGGGTTAGGATGTGAATCCAAAAGAGTTTGGGAAAACCAAACAAGACATGTTATTTTTAAGAATTAGTTTCGTTAGGCTTTTGTTAATTAAATGCTTTCAAGAGTTTACGTTCTTCCAGCCTTAACTAATTTTTTCCCTCCTTTCCTTGAAAATGTGGTTCATCTCGAGTTCATCTCGAGGATATTTGATATCCAATCCAATCAATTTGTTTGTCTTGGAATATCAATTTCTGTACGTTATTTAAAATGGTGACGTTTATTTATACTCTAACATAATATATAATACCTATATATCAAGAGAATAGACTGAATTTTCTTTTAAAATGATTTCAAATTTTATTTTTACTTTTATTTAGTGGACACTCTTGTCAAAAGAAGAAAAAACTGTAATCACCATGTCGTTGAGGTTACTTTATTTGAAATCAATATGTACCCCAGTTTTCCGCATCTAATATTTTATTTATTTCAAACCTTTCACCCATCGCCGAGATGCAAGAAGGCCTCCTTCAACTTTGACTTGGTCTGCTCCTGCCACTGCCATCTTTCCTGCCTCTCAGCTGGTTCTCTGCTTTTTTATGGCTCCTTTTTTATTGCAAGCCATTACTTGAATATTCCGGTAGCCTGGTTAGTGGCAGCTCCGATTTCACTTCGATTCTCCGGCAGCGAGAAATCGATGAGGAGCCGGCGCGCCGTTAGAACGGCAACAGGACTACTCGCCTTTGTTTCAGCCAGACAAGGACATTTCTGAACAGTGGCACTGAGTTCATTGCTCGCTGATGTGAGTTGGCCATTAACCGCTGCCAGTCGCAGCCTGCGTGGCATTAATGCTTTTCAATTATTTTTATTGGCTTATCATAAATTATAACGCCCTTCTGGCCTAGGCTGCCATATTTTTCCTGCACTTACCGGCTTGACGTGTACTTTGCCAAATGACTTTAACTTGGATTGCCTCGTAAACTTGCGAAAATTCAGCATATGTTGAACCAATTTCCCCTAAATAGCGAAAATGTATTCTACTGCAGAAGGACAAACAGTTGTCTCTCTATTGCTCTAAAATAATTAGTGGCAGACCTTAATTGAGAAAGTTCGTAATAAATAAAAGATGGCATTCGGTAAACACCTTTTCTAACTATTTGAAAAGACAAAGAATCTTAAGCTGTTGAAGAGCTATTGAATTTATTTCAGTTGCAACTTGCAATTCTCTGGAACAATTTACATTCTGCATATTTCCAACTCGAGAGTTCACAACTTTCGACGCACTTTTCCCTTTGTTTCCCGCCCAGTTGTTTCGTAAGAAAAGTAGGAAAAGTTTTTCCTCTTTAGCAGAAACATTTTCTTTGCTGGGTTTTACTAAACCTGAACTTGTTTTTCTTTCATTAAGCTCTTGACCGGCTAGTGTTTCAGTCATCGTTGACCGCCTTTACATTTTTTCAACTCGGAAACTTTTCGCAATTTTTTGGAAACTATTTATTAAGCTGTATGGCTATGGAATGGGAAAGCTTGTACTTTCTGCTAAAAGATGTTGAAAGACTATACTGAAGGATTGGTTTTTCTAAAATAATAGAACCAAGGCAATGTGGTCCAAGAAGGTTCATTGTATCGTCTGGAAGCCACTGAAGCATGTTGGTTGCAAACACAGATAATGCTAAATGTTGCAAAGTTGCAAACTCGCCCCAGATTGCACAGTCGGTGGAGCACGGTAGTTGCTTTCTCACGTCATAAGATTCCTAATTAGATTAATCGGGGGCGGCAGATAGGGAACCGTCACTGAGCTGCCACTTTGCATGCGATGAGCAGACATTTCCGAAGCAGCTTTTCCCCCGCAACTTTCAAGTGGCGCATTTGGTCGCCTTATCTTTAAGAAGTTCTCTTTGCGGGGCATCCGTGTCATCCATTCCCCAAGACCACCCACTTGAAAAACCAACAGATAAAAACACATTTCGCATAGAATCTCTTTAAGGGAACCAGGTGGGAAAACAAAACATGGAAATTTATATTGCGTTCTGCACTTTTATGTCCAAAACTTTACCCGCTCAGCAACGTAAACACAAACACCGGCCATCATTCAGGTTCCATTTCATTGTTGCCCCAGTACGGGTATTTTTCAAAGCAATTAGCAGGAAAATTGCAGTGAACCGAGGGCGTAATTGGATTGTTTTGCGGCAGGCAGCATGAATTTGGAATCTGAGCCCCAAACTGTCGCATTGTTGAACCATGACCACCACCATAGGCATTGCCGTAATTTGAACGGACCACCCGCACGAATATTTCTCCAAAACATGCCCGCTCTAAGCTCCACGGGCTTTGAAAATTTTGGCTTTAAGTATCTGCCTACACTGACATTCGATAATTTCCGGTCATTTAGGGGGAGGAAATATTTACGCGGTATGGACAAGTCACTACCAAAGGCGGGCTCTTTCTTAGGAATCTCTTTGAATCTGTTTTTCAATAAATGCAAAATATTTCCGTTTGAAGGCTTATATTTTCATTAAAGCCAAAAAGGAGTAGAAGAAATTTAAAAAGAATTTTAAAAGAATATTCAGAAGTAAAAACTAGACAGACTGTCGAGTTTTATTAACAACAAAAGTCAAAAATTAGAATACCGTAACCCAGCGACAAGTTAAATTTAGTTAAACCCGCCACTCACGATTTGAATATTTAATTAAACTTATTGCTCATACGCCACGTGGCCAAGACCCTACATACGCTCTCCGGCCAGACAAAGTAGGTTAACTTTATTGCTGGGTTAAGGAACCTCTACAACGCAACGGTTGCTAGGCCAGGACTTTGTCTTTGCTCCGAGGGGAGAACAGCAATTACTGACGGGCGGCGGTCATTAAAAACAATCCCCAACAAAGCACGCAAAGCCATCGAGTCCCATGTGAAGCAAAATATGCCTGTGCGTGACATTGTTTTTCTATTTTGCCGAAAAAATAGTAGAGAAGCACTTACAGTTTTCGTGAAATAAAAGAAAAATGGAATTTGAATTTTTGGCAAGTGCAAGTCATTAGAATTCATTCCATTTTTACAGTAATCAACTTTGAAATAATATTTGTTTCTTGGCTGGTATATTTAGAAGAAAAGCCACTAAATATAGTTTTGTTTTAATTTAATTTAAATTTATGCTGCAATTATTACGAAAGTTTAAATATAGAAGCAGTTAAAAAACGCCCTTTTAAGCCATCTTCGACTTTCTTACAAAAGCCTGGTCACTTTATTCAAAAAGCTAAGTGCTAAGCCACAAAAGCTGACTGCTGCAACAGAGCTAACTTTTTATTTGGCGCCTTATTTAAAGTTTGGTAAGAAAACAATTGATGTTTGTAATAAAATTTTAATAACCTAAATTATGAATTTATTCACATTTAGTTTAAAGTATTTTATCTTACTACTTAGGGAGCACTCGTCACCTATCACAACATATAAATCAACTCATTTTAATGCAAAAATCTGCCACTCAGATCCCAAGTAAACCGTATTATGAAGTAACAACTAACGTAACGATCACATGAATGCCTACTCTAAAATCTTAATAGGTGACTAATAATAAATTAAAACTTAAACTTAGTTTTATGAGCCCAATGGAGCGGTCTTCATGCGCCACGCATTCTTAATCATATCCGAGGCCTTTTCGGCAATCATTATCACAATGGCATTTGTATGTCCTGCCGGAACATTCGGCATTACGGAGGCATCTACCACCCGAAGACCGCCAATGCCGTGGACCCTAAGCTGGGAATCCACCACGGAGGAGGGGTCCGTCGCGGATCCCATCCTGCAGGTGCCGGATTGGTGCTGCAAACTGGATCCGTAGCGACGCAGGCAGCACCTCCAGTACTCCTCTCCTCCGAACTTAAGATGCTCGCACCCTGGAAACGGGCGGGCATGAAACCGAGTTCCCATCTTAACCATGGGTTTCGATTTGGCCAGCTTCAGGATCTGCAATTATATCATTATTTTTAATTAAAAGAATCTTTAAAGTATTCAATCTGCATTTGATTACCATTTTTATGCCTTCGATCATAGCCCTCACATCGTCGGGATGCTGCATAAAATTGGGCTCCATTCGCGGCCAATGGAAGGGATTGCGACTCCGCAGAGAAATACGTCCGCGACTTTTAGGACGCAGGAGTACAGGCACCATCCCGAAGGTCTCCTTATTCTGCAAATCCCCAAACATTGTGTCGTAAAATTCATCCGTAATGCCCAAAAGGTTCCGCATGGTACCGAAGCGATCTCCGCTCAACGATCCTGCTCCCAATACCAGCTCCATATCTGGGTAGTCCTTGGCTGAAAAGTTATAATAATCCTGTTGGATGTTCAAATACCAATCATATCGATTTACTTACGAAAAGTAGAGCTGGGTGTCCGGACAAAGGCGAAGGCCTCGGCTCCTCCGGGTATCGTATAAGGTCCCTGACCCGCGATTATGTACCGAAAGATGTCCGAGGGATTCAGCAAACGGGCGTCGTTGACCGTGGAATCGTTTACCACGAAAACGAGACCATTCAGAGTTATGTGGTCCTGGAGATTATGTCCAACTGGAAGATCCTGCATAACAGAGATATTGAGCTCCCGCAAATGATCCGCAGGGCCGACTCCAGATAACATCAGCAGCTGAGGGCTGGCTATGGTTCCCGCGGAGAGGATCACCTCCTTACGCACACCCACCACGTAGCGTTGGCGCTGCTTAATGAACTCCACGCCTGTGGTGACTTTTGTTTTTGGATCGATGATCAGTTTGGTGACCCAACTCTTCATGGAGATGTGCAGATTCTTGCGATACACCACTGGCTGGATGAATGCCTTGCTGGTACTGCAGCGCCTTCCATTCCGGATTGTGGCCTGTGAACGGGAAAAGCCCATCAAGTGCTCCCCGTTCGGGTCTGTGATGTCGTAGCCAAGATCCCGGCCGGATTTTAAGAAGGCTTTCAGCAATTGCGATCTATAATCCGTATATTGCACATCCAGGGGTCCATTTCGGCCATGATAGGGCGACTTGTAGAGCTCTGGTATCCCAACCCTTTCCGATTTTCGGAAGTATGGCAGCACCTCATCATAGGACCAGCCCGTATTGTTGGCTGCCCACTCGTCGTAGTCCCGCCTATGACCCCGAGTGTAGAGCATAAAGTTGATCAAACTAGTGCCTCCCACACCACGTCCCTTGGGCCAGTTGCACACGCCCCCTTTGAGTCCTTGGCAGGCGTTTGGAGTGGGATCGGCCTTGTAGCCCCAATTGTATCGGGTCATTTGGGTGAGAGCCGCCGTAAGTGGAACATCGCTGATAAAAGTCTCCTGGTCACCTGCCTCCAGTAAGAGAACACTCGCCGAGGGAATCTCACTGAGTCGATTGGCCAGGACGCATCCTCCGCTGCCAGCCCCAATTATTATAAAATCGTATTCCGGCAGGAAGCGGGTTGTGTCCGGTATTCTGGTATTTAGCAAAGAAGTTTCGAAGTCCCGGACCCAGTCCACCAAGAGTTGGGCCCGGCAACTGTGCAAGAAACACAACCAAAGAACTATTCCTTCTAGCAATCGCATTTTTGCGGAAATTTATCTGAAAAAATTTGTTAATTTAATATAAAATTTATGATTTTAATATATATAAACAATCTTGAACTTCTATTAATGCTTTTTTACTCAAACAACTGTTGAAAAACAAGGAAAAAAATATATTTACTAAGATGCAAAAGTGTAGTTCTTGTTCGTAAGACGCCTTTGTTAATTGGAAACAAAAATAAAGTATGTATATGTTAAAGAATCCAGAATTCTAGATTAGCAGCTGCTTGCGAATTGCAACGACCTTGACGTTTTCACTTTCACCTCCTTTGTTCTGAGAGATATTGACGCCCCATCCCAGGCCATCTCGTCCCGATCGCGTTTTGAGCTCAAGTTCAACGGGTTTGGGGTTACAAGAAAATCGAAAATGCCGATAAAAATAATGACTTTGCAAAAGGAGCACAATAAAGTTAATGCTAGCCAACCGGTTTGGGATCAAAACAAAACCAAAGTGAAGAAGAAACCAAATCAAAGCAAACATTGCAAAAAACAGCAAAAATAACAAAATAATTCGATCGAGGAGACCGAGCAAATATTTAAGCGTTGACCCATAAACCGCACGCGGATGTCCATAAACCCAAAGAAGACACTTCCAAAAATATCCACAAAAAGTTGAAATTAAATTACTTTAAAGTTTAAACTTTATGCAGTGGGCGCCAAATGATTGTATATGCAAATTTGTTTAATTTGGAATTTTACGAATAGCGAATAAAATTGCACCAATGCCGATAAATCATTACAATTAACCTCAATAAAGCCGCATTTAGAGGTTGAAAAGTAAATCGAAAAACAATGGCTAGTGTGATTGAAAAAGACCTTAATGACGAGCTGATATCACTGTAACTTCTTCGCTTTAATTAGTTCTAGCCTTGGCCTTGCCTTTGGATTTAGTCGATTGGTTACGACTCTTTCAGAACCTCGTCATACTGGTTTCACTTTCAGGCCCGCCCTCCGAAGGGCGTTGTATTCATTAATGTTCTGGCTATCAAGACTGCGGCAATCAATGCGGGCCATTAAGCCACAATTAATTGGCCGAGACGTGCTGCCCGAAGATCTCGATAACTATAACACAAAGTTTGTAAGATCTGAAATCAAGTTTACTCGAGTCCATGCCCCAAGCTGTGACGAAAACAGTGGCTAACAAACGAGCTTAGCAAATTTTTGACTTGCTACTGAAAATTAGCATTTATCTTTATTAGATCATCAGCCTAATAAAGTTGATAACTTAAATTAGTGGTTTCAAAAACTTGGTAATACTTTTAGTTATTTGTTGGTGAATTTTATTAGGAAGAATATTAAAATTTAAACTTTAATATACAAGGATCTTTTTAATATGTTTAAGAGCTTTGCAATTTCAGCAATCTATTCATATATTTTAAAAGCTACTTTACAAAGAATTAATTTGAAACACTTAAATATTGCAATTTTATGTAAAATATATTTTGTAACAAACAAAGTAATTCACTGACAAACAACAGAAATGAGATACAAATTTCCAGTAAAAGGAATCCCCAATAGACCCAAATATAGTTCACTAATATGAGGCAAAGACTTTTTTGTTTTTTTGCTAAACAGCATTTTTGAAACCACGATTTCAACTTGTTCTCAAAAAGAGCCAGATTGTTGCATATTGGTTTGCGTCACACACACGATCACTTGATCACTGGATCTCTTGATTTTTCTGATCATAAATTCGCGGGAATTCTCTTGCGAAATTCTAAACACGTTTTCCAATGCAAAATCGATGCCAAAATAGTGCACTTACGAAGTGGGCGCGATTGATCTGAATAGAAACGGGCCACGATAATAGACACTAAAAATCACTTGTCAGATACTCCAGATCGATTCACCGAATTCCCTGTCGAATGCGCATGCGCGCCAGTTGATGTCCGGCGCTAAAATGATACGTCGCCGCCCGGCTTGCAACGTTGAAGCCTACGAGTATATGAGATAAAAAAAAAACCCAAGACTACAACAAATTCATAATCACAGGTAGCTGCGCCGGGCCATTCGGTCAACACGCTACGTTCGAGCGAGCACGGCAAATAGTCGCGCACGAATCTACAAGATAAAAGATACAAGACCCTAGATGCCTAGATACCAGATACAAAAATGTTTGCCTCTCTCACTGGACCATCTTTTTCAAGTTCATCGGGTGAACTTGCAAATTTTTGGCTGATCTCTTTTCGCGTAGATTAGCTTTTTATGGGCTATTTTTGGGGAATTTGATGCATATTGATTAGCACGCAAAATCGTTGTAAGCATAATCGAATCGAACAAGTCGATGATCGGCAATTTGTCGCTGACTTATTAGCGCAGATGTGCGAACGAATCAAAGTGTATCTGTGGGTGATCCGAAGTGCTTCCGCTATTGCCTATTGACCGATTATTTGCACTATAATGGATAAAGTCATTGGACTTCTGACGAAGTTCAATGTCAAGCACCGAACGCTGCTTTTCCGGGCTTCGCATTTGGTCGACCAAGCGATGGCCTTTACAAGATGGCTTTGGCTTACACGAGCCGGAGATCGTTAAGATGGCATTCAGCAGATTACAAATGGCCCGCTTGGTTTCTTCCAAATGCTTGACCCAGTCTCATTTGCATACGACTCACGTCCAAATCGTTTCATTAATAGCCAACTGAAAATGTTTCGGGCTCTAGCTCGCCCGATTTCGCAGATACTTTCATAATCAATTTTTTTTTCTTCCAATCTCTAATTTTTGGCAATTTCGGTGAATCGCTAAATATCTGACCTTGAGTACAGACATGATTTTGACTCTATTTCTTTTTATAGACACAAACCAAACAGATCGGTTTGAATGCACTTTGCACTGCCTCGCCGGAGTTGCTTTATTTGTCAGTCCGGAGCCAATATTTGCCCAGCTTTTATGCTTGTTCATCTGGCATGACTCGGCAACTATAAAATTGGCTAGGTTGGCTTGCCCCTTGGCTCCCCTGGGTTATGGGGTCCATTGAATTGGTCCATTCAGTTGGAGACCTGATAATTGATTAAAGATCAAATAGCTGACAATAATGGGCCTTGCTAATTAAAATTTAACTGCTAAACAAAGTCAAAAATGGATAATCGCTTGGGTGGTTTTACCCGCAAAGTGATAGTTGCCCCAAAGCGAGGAATGGAGCCGATATTGTCAGAAACGATAGGCTACATTTTTTCATTGACTCTAAAGAACCTTCTCCTAATTAGCAGAACTTGACCCATAAAAAATGTGTACATTTCGCGCACTTTAGTTGCAAATTAGCTAACTCGAGTTGTGGCCAATGTCAGTTAAAGCTAACAAATAATGCACTCGCATCATAACAACACCCGATGTCACCGGAATGTGATCTATAGGCCACTCCTAGTGAGTCACATCTAATAATACATCAAAACTTTAATCGCTGGACAAGCATTCCCCAAAGTAAGCGTTAAACGACCTTGCCAAGGTAACTCGCTCAGCGATCTAATTTCCCACACAAACGTTGACGACTTAACACTCTGCTGCCAAAGACAACAAACGGTGGCAGTTCAGACATAAATATCAAATAATACAAATTACCAAATAAAAATCGTGGCATCAACATAAACACAAATCAAGTTCACAGTTACTGTTTCGGTTTGGGCCGGGGTTTGGGCCACCTTTTGCCGGGGGGCGGGTAATAAACCACCTTCAGTGTCAAGTGGGTCTGGTACTAGCGTTAAATATACGTCCATCTGACATCCAAGTGGTGTGGCCATAAATCTCGGGTCTCAAACAGATGAAGACGTGACCGGAGTGCATAAAAACCCAATAAAACAATACAGTGCCTGCAAGAAAGCTATAATAATGGCTTTGTTGATGGAGCACCCACTAATTCGTGATCCCTACCCCATGATTGACCAACGCCAAATGCTTTTCTGCAAAGTTATGCTTACGGATCTGACTGGCCAAGAGCTGGAACTGAGCCAAGCACTCAGGGTGTCAAGTGTTTGGCCAAAAAGGTTGGCTGACGTGCGAAGAAGGGAGTACAACGATCACAAGAAAATATAAATGGAATTTTGGATTGATCTTCGACGGGCTGTAATAAATGAACTTGAAACAATTGCCGAATCACTTATTGGATATTGAATATGAGAGGTGTATTGTTAACAGCACTGAGAAGAGTATTCCTACAATATAATTCTGTAAGTATAAATACAATATACGGTATATGAAGAAGTTATGTTTAATGATTAATCATTTAAGTGATTATCAAGTGACTTAATAAATAGTTTATTTATGTAAGTTTATTCTTTGACAAATATTTATTAATTTTTTAGGTTTTAAGAGTCGGATTCTAGGTGAATTCTTTGAATACCAAGTCGGTCTCTGATCACTTTGGTTGCGTGTTGTTAATACGACTATGTATCTACGCACTTAGCCATGACTTGATTGCTTTATACTAAATTATACAAAACATAATTCAATAACATGGACATGGATCTAACGTTTTTTTTGTTTACAATTACAATGCGATTATATTTTTGGAATCACGTTTTACCATTCCAATTTTATTTAACGTTTTAATTGTAAAGTTAAAAACAATAAATACGTTTAAATTTCTATAGCTCAGATTTAAATAACCCTCCAAGCATGTTTAGAGTGACCAAATTTTAACAGTGTTCCAGGGCTACCGGAAATGCATACGTAAATACCGCATATACATATATACAAAATATCAACATGCCAATACAAAATATAAAAGAATCACAAAAATAAAGTTGGGCAAGCATGCTAAGTGTTTTGAGCTGTTTTACTCTCCTGTGAACATTTGTATAACATTCGGTTTCAACTATATTGGGGATGAATCGATGCTCGACAACCCTGCACCTCATAAGCACACACTACCAGTAGCACTTAGAAGCAGGAGCCAGGCGAAGAAAAATCTTCCACCACCGTTAGCGGATTAATGGAAGGAAGCTGCCAAGCGGCAGCAGGCACTGCTAGGAGCATGGAACCTATCGACATAGCCCGTCTCGAGGAAGCCGTCATCGCTTTCTACCGCATCAACTCCCAAGACCAGGCGATTACCCACGAATGGCTTACGGATGCAGAAGCCAGTCCCCAGGCCTGGCAATTTTCCTGGCAGCTAATGCAGCTGGGCAAGGTGAGGGCTGTGTACTATACATACTCTCTGCATCCCAACACCTCGCAGGACCTGCGCATCGTTGCACCAAATTAATCCGCTGTGTATACACATGCACCCACGCACCACCTCATGCCACCCCTTTTTAACCACCCCTCTTCGTTTTTTGTTCCCGCGCAGAGCCAGGAAGTGCAATTCTTCGGCGCAATTACGCTTCACTCCAAACTGATGAAGCACTGGCACGAAGTTCCGCCAGAGAACCGTGAGGAGCTGAAGCAGAAGATCCTCGAGACTATCGTCCAGTTTGCCGGAGGCCCCAAGATCGTACTTAACCGCTTGTGCATCGCTTTGGGCGCCTACATCGTCCACATGCTCGACGACTGGCCACGAGCCATTGAGGAGGTGATCGAAACTTTCCAGAATCAGCGCATGCCCAATGTCACCTCGGACATTCAGCTGTGGATCATGCTCGAGGTGCTGCAGGCTATTCCGGAGGAAGCCCAGATCATTCATACTTCAGTCAAAAGAGTCACCTTGCGAGCCGAGCTGGGCAAGCGGGTTCCATTAGTCCTGCAGACCAATGAGTCCTTCCTTAAGCAACAGATGAACAGGGTTTGGGATGCTGAAACCTATAGCAACATGATCAGGGCCGTCAAGTGCGTGGGTACATGGATCAAGTAAGTAAAACTCTATTATTACTTATTAATTTGTCTAAAAATTTAAAGACAAAGATCTTGGAATAAAAACTATTTTAAATACTTACTTAAACCAAAAACTACCATTTCCCAAAGAAACATTGGCTACTCCATTGAGGGCTGTGTGACTACAACAGCCGTGCTTCTGGAAGTCGTAAACAAATGCTATTGGCCCTGCATTCGCGCCGGTGACGGTTGTATGTCTGCTGACGAGAACGAACTCGCTGAGGCTTGCCTAAAGACATTAGTCAACATCATTATCCAACCGGATTGTCACAATTACCCCAAGACAGCATTCGTACTCATCAAGATGTTTTTGGATTCTCTGTGCGAAATTACCAAGATGGAATGGAAGAGGGACAACGACAATGAGGACATTATTGTACACATTTACATGCTCTTCGTTTCGGCCGTAGAACGTCATTCCACTCTTCTGCTTAGTGGCATCACATCGTCTGATCCGGAGCTTGCAGTGCTGGTTAACCGTATCGTACAGGAGATCCTTCATTGTACCGACAAGCCCGGGATCTACCCAGTCGAAGAGTCGTGTAGTACAATGGCCCTGGCCTTTTGGTATATGCTCCAGGACGAAGTCTTTGCCATACAGAACGAGGAGCAGAAACTTAAGTGCTGGGAGTATATAAAACCTCTGTACGCTCATCTCACAAGTATTTTGGTGCGCAAATCGGAGCAGCCTAATGAAATGTCTCTGGACAAGTGGAACTCTGACGATTTGGAGTGCTTTAGATGCTACAGGCAGGATATATCCGATACCTTTGTGAGTGCTTACCAAGTTTGTGTTTAGAAATACACTTTCCTAGTATCCAAACGTACATTCAAGTTGAATAACCAAATATTTTCATAGATGTACTGTTATGATGTCCTACACGACTACATCCTGGAGATCCTGGCAGCCATGCTGGACGAGGCTTTAGCCGAATTGCAAAGGCATCCCACTCACTGGACAAAGCTGGAGGCCTGCATCTATTCGTTCCAATCCGTGGCCGAGCACTTTGGTGGCGAGGAATCGCGCCAAATACCCAGGTTAATGCGAGTTCTGGCCGAGATTCCATACGAAAAGATGAATGTGAAGCTATTGGGAACTGCTCTGGAAACAGTCGGATCCTACTGCAACTGGTTAATGGAGAACCCGTCCTACATCCCGGCAGCTATTAACCTGCTGGTGCGCGGCTTGAACTCCTCAATGTCCGCCCAAGCCACACTGGGCCTCAAGGAGCTGTGCCGGGACTGCCAGCTGCAGTTGAAGCCATACGCTGAGCCGTTGCTGAATGCTTGTCATACTTCCCTTATCACGGGCCGCATGAAGAACTCTGACTCGGTTAGGTTAATGTTTAGCATTGGAAAGCTGATGAGTTTGCTACCACCGGATCAAATACCCAAATATTTAGATATCATCGTCAGTCCGTGCTTTGAAGAGCTTTCGGTCATCTGTGAGGCAAATACAGTATGTTTTTACCCGAACTGGGAAGTCAATAAAAGCTGAATTAATATTTCAATTGCAGAAAACTCCCGCTGCTAGGATTCGCACCATTTTCCGGCTCAATATGATCTCCACTTTGTTCTCTTCGCTAAACACAGATTTGGATGACGAGTCCAAGGAGCATGCAACTGTGCAGCCAGTTCTTCTCGTCATGCAGCGAACCATGCCCATTTTCAGGAGAATTGCCGAGATTTGGGTAGAGGAAATTGATGTTCTCGAGGTAAGTCACTTGTTAAGCTTGCCAAATACCTTTGCTTAAAAATTTTCCTTTATCAAATATTCTAGGCCGCTTGTAGTGCCATGAAGCACGCAATAATGAATCTTAGAAGCAGCTTTCAGCCCATGTTGCAAGATCTGTGCCTCTTCATTGTGGCAAGTTTCCAGACGCGGTGCTGCGCTCCAACAATGGAGATATCCAAAACGGTAAGTGCCAGATGACACAGATTTAGTTAGAAAACATATTTAATCCTCGAATTTTCTTATTTCAGGCCATCATCATGTTTTACAAGGACGAGCGCTGCAAGCCGCTAATGCAACAACTCTTAAGAGAGTTCATCCAGCACAGTTTCAAGGTGTTTGAGAACGTTCCACAGCAGAATTTCTCAAATATCTCCGACACCATGGAAACATTCTTCGGTTGTTCGTCGCAGATTGTTAAGAAGATACCGCAGTCTTTGGAAGACAAAACTATCGCTTACGATCGGCTGGTCTACTACGCTCAGCGGTGCATGACTTTGCCAGAGAGTGGAGCCATTCGTACTAGCATCCAGTTTATGACCCATTTTCTGATGCAGTCACGCAACCATCCGCACATCACTGAAGTCATTCTGGCCACCGGTGAACAGACTCTATACACGGTGATGACCTGCGTGGGATACTTGACGCCGCGGTCTCAAGTAGACAAGTTTGCCGATGTCTTTTTGGCCATGAACAAAAAGTACCCGGCTGAAATGGCTGTCTGGTTGAAGAGCGTTATGGCAACACCTAATTTCCCCACTGAACTAATCAGCGATGCCGAAAAGAGTCGCTATACTACATTAATAATCAAGTAAGTGATATATTATATATAGATACTTTTGCGACATCTTAATATATCCAATTATTTTGATCCCCAGGGAAAAAGTAAACAAGCGGTTGCTTCAACAACACCTATCGGAAATGGCCATAAAGACGCGTGGACTCACCGAGAAGTTCCAGTAAATACATCAAATAACAACACGATAAGAGGCCAAACTCCAATCTCTATCCACCTGGATTCCGATATAGTTTCTGTCCCTGTATTTAATTTGTATTTAGACTTTGTAAATGTTTCTTGATCTTAAGTTTTTGTCACCAGGCATAGGTTAACAAAATTTCCCTTTATGTACATTTGGCAAAAGTCCGGCAGTTCTCGACATGATAAACTTTTATTTATAATTTTACAAAATTACATGCTTCATTTACAATTTGCACATATATTTCTTTAAGGGTGTATAACTCATTTTATTTATTGTTTTCACATTTATTAATACATATATATATATATATTTTTTTTTATACCGATTTTTTTTTATAATAATTTTTATATTGAAAAGTTTGATTTTCACCGTCTCCTGTATGAAAAAATGTACCTTTCTGCAAATTATTTCCCTTTTACCATGCCATACAATTATTTTTTGCCAAAAAATATGTAAATACATTTCTATATAATATATATTTGTGTCTATAGCTAAACTGAAGCCTTTCGTTTTCTTGGCCTGTACAGCACTTGGTAGTGGTAGAAGAACTTTTAATCAGCTTCGGCGACTGCATCCTTATAGGTCATCTACAATATTTGAGAATAGCTGTGGAAATTTTCTTCTTAAGGATGCTGCCCCAAACAATTGGATGGCACGAATCCCACACAATATAAACATATAGATCATGATCTGTCCTTTGGGGTTTCTTTTAATATAAATATTTATAGGTAAGCTGCTAACGGCTAGGCTAAATCGCATATAAGATTTGTAAACTTTAGCTGCGGAGTAGTTAAATATTTATATATTTATGTGTATGTATATGATGGTGATGGTGTACATAGGTAACATAGCTATGTCGAAGTATGTGGCAGAAGTCGAGGGTCAGGTGGTAATCTCCTACGCCTTAAGTTAGACATTTCAAATTTCATTTCAACTGTACAATTTAAATTTCACGCTTTCACTGAAATGGTAAGAGCACAATAAGGATACCAATAATTATAGAAAATATGATCGGATCGGTAAAAGCTTTTGGCATTTAGCACTTGCAGCAACATGCAGAGGCAAAACATAATTTTAAGGAAATAATTCAAGTCTAAGCTTCACTGTAGTGACATGCATACAACGTAAAAAAAAGTAAACTTAAAATTTGCATTCCATTAAATCTAATTTATGCTTTCATTTGGGATTTTAGATCTTTATTCGTACTATGTTTGCTCAATAGAAATAGGGTATTTTATATGTTGATACAAATAAATCATTTTTAAACGTTGCCACGCTCTCTCGTCGGCGCAAATGCATCGTAATATATATATTTTTTATCTATTTTTTTATTCTGGATTTTTGTGGTTTAAAATGTTTTTTTTTTCTGTCTAGGGTTGGAGTGTTTTAAGCGTTGGGTATATTGTGAATTATATTTGAGGACCAGCTAGCTCCTAGCTCCTAGATGTTTCCATCTGGCGGCGGCGTGGTCAGGTACTCATCGGGTCGCTTGTGCTCGATAAGCGCCTTCACGGTCCCACTGTCCGATGGCAGGTCCGACTTGCGGCGCAGCAGAGGCTTATCCTTGTTCCGCTCGCCCCAAACCTGTTTGGAACGGGAAGCAATGTGGCAAATAGAAAATCGACTTGCTAAAGCCAAGTCTCAACACACTGGACGGGTGACGTTACGGTGACATGTGAGTTACGTTACGATATCGAAGTGCAGATTGAGAAGCTTTAGAATTAGTTGATGGGGAAGTTTGATCCCCATGTGAACACCCGATGGACATCGCTACTACGGTATGTACAACAGCCACCCCTCAAGGCATTCAATTGTACACAGACCCGATCAGAGGAGAAGTGTATGCCGGTGATTAAATTACTGATTTGTTAATAATTACATGCGTTAAATACAAGACAACAAGATATTTGTTTTTGCTGTTTTTAAATATTAAGACACTGACATGTCCAGCTGTTAGAAAGTTCATGGAAATTTGTATCGTTTTGTTAAATCACATTAAAAATGTTTCATATCCTGTTTGTTGTTTTATATTCCATTTTAATAATAATATAAAACTTATAAAAGTATACACTTTTTTGGAGAATATAATTTGAAAATCATGCTATTAGTTCAAATTGAACATAAAAACATTTAAAGGGATAATTTTTAAAAGAGTTCAGGGTAACTTGGCGCATCATCCATTTTCTAATTGCATTATTTAGAATATTTAATATAAAACTATAACAAAATATAAATGGACACAATATAGCGCCAAATCACCTCCTTCTCCTCATGAAGAATCTTTATAAATAAGTCGATAACGACAGCAATCAGTTAATAATTTTTAAGGGCAAATTAACATGAAGGTGAGTGCTCGAATAAAAGTACATATAAATCGTTGACACAGATATAGTTGTACGAGTATGTCTGGGGTCAAAAATTGTTGTTAGGTTTATAGTAGATTGGCGAACAATGAGAGGGAACCGATAAGTAATAAATAAATAGACAAAGTTAAAGATATACAAATATGTATTTTTTTAAATGACATGAGTGTGATTATTTTAACAGACATTCGTTCGATTAGAATTAGATTTGAGCCAGGGGTGGGCCTTGGCTGGGCACGCCGCACCACAGATCACGCACGGCGGATTAGTAGTTATTTAGTGTGGTTAGTGTGGCAAGTGCCTGTCTCACCTCTCGGGGCTCCTGCAGGGCCTGTTTCTGTAACGGAAGCGGGGGCGGCGGCTGGCGGGCCTGCTGCTCGTTCTGCTCGTAGGCCAGATCACAATTTTCATTGTATTGCTCGTACAGGTTTCGGCTGTCGTCCTGCGGCAGGCAGTCGTTGAAGCGACGCGCCTTTGACCACTCCGGATTCGTCTTGGCCAGGCTTTCCACCTGTTGCCAGAGTTCCTCGCGTTGCGACAATTTTTCGCGCTCCCTAAAAATACAATGGTATTTCAGAATACATAAAATTTATAGGATTATACCAATTTATTGTACGTATACTTTGGTAAAGCAGCCTTACATTTGCCTCTCCTGCTTGTAATTCTTGCTGCAATCGTCGAACAACCGCTGATTCATTTCCATGAAGAGCTTTAGCGCATTGTAGATTAATCCATGTATAGTCTTGTTCCAGTGTGTCTTAGAGTTGCGATTCAACGCTGGGAACATAATGGGTAATATCACGGCTGAGTTGTCCGCTATCAAGGACATAATGTACTCATTATTCCAATAGTAAAGCGCCCGTTCAGCCACCTGGAAGTGGGGTGAGGACACGCACTTGGCTATTTGGCGGAACAGGGGCACCATTACTTTTTGGAATTCAGCCGGTTCGATTACGTCAAGCAGTTCTTCCAACTCGTTTAAGAACATCACCTCTTTAGGGCTATGCGTCTTGGGCCAAAATTTAAGTAGGCTTCTGAAAAATGTCGCCATAAATTATAACTCTATGGGTACTTGTTTATATATTTCTTTGTACTCACTTGATAACCGCCTCGGATAAACTGGGATCCTTCTCGAGGAACTGCACCACGCAGTAGGTGAGCTGCGGATGGTAGACCGAGAGGCTCTTGGCTTTGTGCAATGGCAACAATACCTTAAGTAAAAATTGTTTATGCTCCTCTTTGAGCGGTAGAGCGAAGCCATTGATTATACTGCCCAGGATTTCCAACAATTCGGCTATGCCGTTATGATGCTCCGTTTCGTAAATAAATCTAAACAAGCTTATTAGTAATTAAATCTTATATGAAAGCCTCAAATCAAATCCCACCTGTAAAAGACATTGTTGATTTGCTTCCTAATAAATGCTCTCAAACCCAAGAATTTTCCGTAGATGCGATGTAAAACAGTCTTTAGGAAATCACGTTCACGTGGATCCTCTGAATCGAACAAATCCAATAGTTGTAATACAAATTGATGGTCGATAAATCGTTTTGCCATATTTGGTTGGAAGTCGGGTGACTCCAAGAAGCGCAAGAAGAGCTCATAGACCAGTTGGAGGTGAGGCCACGAGGACTCTAGCGTCGGCTCATCCTCCTCAGGATCAAATTCAGCGCCATTCGGGTTGGACGATGGCGGCAGAGTACGGAAAAGGTTGACAGCAAACTATAATTAATTTATAAGAAAATTAACATAAATATTTCAATATTCAATTAAGGATCACAAGATTTACCACTTACCATATTGATTGCCTCCGGGTAGATGATTTCGGTAATAACTCCATTTTGGTTTGTAAGAAAGTCGACCATCTCGTGGAGGGCTGCACGCTTTACTTCCTTCCATTTGAGGTCGCTCAGCGGCTCCGAAAAGTCGAAAAGTGTGCAGCATTGTCGAATCTTTTGGATGAAAAGCTCCTCCCGTTCGCCCGCCGTCGTTTCTGAGGAAGAGGCCAAGGAAAATCAAAAATAAAGACTAAAACTCCAGAAAGTCGAAATAACTAAATAACTATATAATAAACATAATAAAACATTGACCTCAAGAAACAAAGAATGAAGATTCATATATAACTAATCGACCAACAAAAGCGAGCAAGCGAAACTCAAAATGAAACCAATGTAGATCAGAAAGGTCCAAGCCCAAGGGCTCGACGGGAATGAATCCCCCCGATGCCGCTTGGGTTGGATGGATAGCAACCTCGCAGTGCAGGCAGCGCCAGGGCAACCGAAGCGGTGGGTGGCGTATGGAACAGATTCCGGTCACGAGCTCTTCCCGGACTGCCCGTCAGCTGTTGCAGCGTCTGGTGATGATGATCACCGTTCTGCTGTAGGATGGTTAAGCTCGATGCGCAGGACACCACGACAGCGGAGCTGGATGTGGCCACAACTGTTGCCGTCTGTGTGGCACTGCCATTGCGCTGGCCAATGCCCAGTGAGATGCTAATGCCGCCCACCAGATTTTGAGCCACCGTTGGGCGCAGCTCCTCTGCGGGCACCTCGACGTTTGTGGAAGCGGCTGGGGCGGTGGCTGAGGCTGAGGCTGAGGCTGAGGTGGTGGCGTTGGTGGTGTTGTTAGTTGTTGGGGCGGCTGGTGTGGAGGATGAGGATGATGAGGAGGTGGTGGCCGCCGCCGCTGCTGCTGCCGCCGCTGCAGCACTGGTGCCCACACTTTTCGTGGCATTTAGTATGTTCTTAATGGCCGCGGCCGCGCTCACAGGTGACTGAAGGATGAATTAGCGATGAAATGAGAGCAGAGTAGTTTATTTTGGTTTAACATTTTTAGGTTCTTTCGATTGCTGGGTAGTTTTGTGTAATTGAAGTCTTCTAAATGACATTGGCTGGTAGTATCAGTTGGATATATGACCAAAATTTACGCAATTTATATAAATTATTTTAAAATAAAAATTTAATTTAACAATTTAGTAATATTTACAAAAATAATGAATGATATCTTCCTCATAATGTCTTTATTAACATTTGTTTTCTCTATCTTTATCCTCAAAACGTAGCATATTACTTCCTAATTTCCTAAATTACGAAGGTAATTCCTTTTTTTATTTTGGCATTTTATGCATAATTAAACTTTGAATCTACTATAATTTTAAAACAATAATTTATTAAAACAATACCATGCAAAGTAAAATTATACAAATCTCGAATGGAAATATCTCACATATAGATAGAAGATTCCTGAATTGCGAAAAAACTTTGAGTCATTTTCCAGAATAAAAGATATTTTTGCATTTGGCAGAATGATAATTGTGGTGTTGGCGGTGGTGCAGGTGTGGTTGGTAGCGTTGGGTGTATGTAGGTATGTGGGTGTGTTTTGGACTAAACCAATCTGCAAACCTTGCTGGCGGCAATGGAGACGGATACGCTATTGGTGGCACTAGACGAAGACGAAGCAGCAGATGAGCCGGAAGCCGAAGAAGCAGCTGCAGCTGCCGCAGATGCAGCGGCCGAAGTGGCAGCCGAAAAGTGCTGCGCCAGAGTGGATACCAGCGAGCTTCCAGCGCTCGTTGAGCCGGACGTTGTTGTAGCTCCTGTTGCGCCTGGCTTCGGCATGCCGGCATTCGAGGAAAGTGACAGGGAGGAAGTGGAGGATTGGGATCCAAAGGGCGAGGAGGCTATTAGAGCGGCTGCAGCCGAATTGGCTCCTCCACCATAGGTTGCGGCAGAGGATGAGGCTGAGGAGTTGGCCGCCGCCGAGGCCAGCGAGGATGAGCCCGCCTGCGATAGCGAGGACAGAGCGGAGGCGGAGGAATTCGAGCTGGTAGACGAGGAAGAGGGTGAGGAAGATGCAGTTACTGCTGATCCAGTGGCTGCTTCGGGTGGCGAGAGGGGCGTCTTCCGCCCCTCAAACTTGGCCTTGAGCTCCTCCACGGTGCCGAACTTAAACTTGCTGCCGCCTTGTTCCTGTTCCTGATCCCGGTCCCGGTCCTGATTGCGGTCCTGGTCCTCCAACTCGTCGTCGGCCAGCTGGTCTAGTCCGCTGTGAAAAGATGGCGATTTGGGAATTCGAATGCCGAGGGCATAATACCCGGCTCCAGGGGGTTGTTGAGTATCTTGATCCTTATAGTTATTTCTGGAGGATTTGATTTCTGTCTTTTGTTGTTGCGGGTTTTCTTCCTTGGATTGTTGTTGCCGCTGCTGTTGCTGCTGGTGTTGCTGCTGTTGTTCCTGTTGCTTTTTTGGGCCGTTTAGGTTGCCCGTTAGCAGCATAGCACCGAAGACCATTTCATTAGTGCCGCCCTTGATTGAAATGTCACTCAGATGGCTCTAATCGAAGCGCAATCATTCAACTACCGACCAAAACGACGAAAACGCATACGGATACGGAGCCCGACGACGGTGACGACGCAATAAAAAAAAAACCGAATATTATTACACTAGAAATTCAATTTGAGCACGCTAAGCATGAAATTATAGGATCTGTAATGGAATTGCAATATAGATAATGGTTTAGATTAATGCCGAATGCGGTTGTGCTGTCAACACAAAACGTAGAAGTCCAAATGGGAATTCAAATAAAAAAAATGAAAAATGAAAATACTAATGTTAATGGCAACGCCTCTGGGAAAATTTTGTAATTGTCCAAATTGTGGCTGTAATTGACTTACTTATTTGTGGCGGGCAAAGGTGGAAGGTTGGCAATTAACGAACCCAAATTAAGAATAAAACAAGGAATTATTTCTCCCGGATATTAATATTGCGTCTTGCACTTATTCGACGGTGACTATTTTGTTGCTCCAACTGCTGCTACGGGCAATCGGAAAAATCGATACATTCGCGGAAAAAGAGAGCCGGAAAGCTTTGGTGAGGGAGAGCTGCTGCTGCTGCAGCAGCAACAACAACATCGAAGCTATCGCGAAAACAATAAAATTTCAACACGCAAAATTTGTTTAAGCTATTCTTATGTCAATATATACAGAAAACGTCAACAGCAATTAACAATAATAATATAATGGAATCAATAACTAATAATTTGATGACATTAAGAGCCCGTGGCTGGGTGCTGGATGAGGGTGCTGGGTGAAGAGAGTAAAGAGAAAGCGCATGATTCGGGATTCGGGAGAATGTGCCGTAAAATGAGCGCGGTTGTACGGGTTTTGCGGGTGTTTAGGTTTTGCGGGTGTCCGGGTATGTGCGCCGTAGTGCGTCAGTGTTGCCACCCACCTAATCAGACGGCAATCCCTTGACCTTTACCGTTCGTGATTAATAAATAATAAACAATTGCAACAGCTGAGCGAAATATTCAAGTTGAATAAGAACTAAAATGTTGCTTTCGATTAGCCGAAAGAAATTTGCATTCCAGATCTTCATTTTTTTTAACAATATTTTACATTTTTTAAGTTGCACTATAAGCTCTATTCATTCCTCCCGGGCAGATGCAACAAGGTCCTTTCGGGTGTTAAAAGCTTTACATTTTTTAGCTTTACAAAATTTTAATGGTCATAAATGTCATAAACCAAAGAGAGAACAAGCTTCAGAAGCTTAACTTTATTAAATAAATTAATTGTAACCATAACCAACAAAAAGTATGCTACAAGAACATAACATCCTGATCCTGAACGATCTGCAAGCTTATCCTTAAACAAACTAAACTTAAAACTTACTTTAATTCTTAATAGATACTCTTAATTTAACTCCGATTTGTACTCACTCTCGGTTAGAGGACTTAAAGCCGTCAGTTCGCAGTTTTTGGATGCATTGTAGCGGGCGCTGCTCTGGCGCTTCTCCTTGCGGACGATGGGTGTGCCGGTGAGGTTCAGCCCCTTGGTGATCGGCGTGGGCGGAGGTGCATCTCGGGGCGGTGTGTTGTCCTTGTCTTTGTTAGCCTGCAAATGGGCATATAAGTGGCATTTCTTGTGTATCTTCCCCATGGCATTCGAGTTATTTGAGGTTAGTTAAATGATAAACGGAAAACGTTTTAACAACAAAAGCAAAGCAAAAGCAACATTTACATTTAAAAGCATACTCAAAACTTGCAACTTGATAAATTAGATCAGAAAGGGTCGGTGGGTCGTTGGTCCTTCGGCGAGCCCCTTGCTTGGTTTTTTTTTTTTTTTTTTTTACCTTGCTTTGCGCGAATCCTTGCCGCCTAAGCCGCGTTGCCTGTGGGTGTGTTTTAGTTTGATTTTAGTAAGGCCAAAACATAGAGATGTGCACTGGGGCGAAGGAGTTTCGGATTTCGGATTTCAACAGGTTTTCCATACACTAGGGATAACTTTTTTGCTGCTATCTACCGGGTGGAAAGCAACATTCCTTCTATGTGTCTCTTTTTAGCCATTAAGCTGCAGCTTTTTAAAGCAATTAAAAAAATGGTTTTAACCAAAAAACAAAACAAAAAATAAGAAGGCCTTAAAAATAACATTTTGTCTCTCAAAATATTCCTTAGCTTAGCTCGAAAAATAAACATCATATTTGAAGCGGGAACAGGGATAAGGCTAAGTACTTGTTGGCTTGTTAGAGCTTTCGATACATTCATAATTTGATTTGTTATCCAAGCAACAACAATCACAATTGGCAACATTGAAAATCTAATTGGAGTTAAGGTGGTAAACAAACATCATTTGCGGCGATAAGATTAGATATTGTTAAAGCCTGCGATTTTTAGTACTAGGAAGTGTTGTGCTCTATAAAGTGGGTAATATTCACACACGAAATATTTTGTTAAATAGACGAGTAAGCATTACGGTGAATTATTTAATATGTATATATTTTCTTATATTTTTAAACATGCCATTGAAATGATTAAAATAAACTATACTTTTTAATCTTTATTAAATCATAAAAATTTATTTTTGTCAATTGAATCTTTTTTTTTCTTTAAAAAATAAAAAGCAGAGTTTCCATTGCCAAGAAAAGTGTTAGCACATGCGTAGGACGTAGGGCAACAGGTGAGTAAGAGACAGAGATAGGGGGACAGTGAGAGTGGAGATTTTGGGGGGTGGTGGGGGGATCAGATCATAGAACTCACCTCAGTGCTGATTGGAACGCCGCCGCTGGTCACCACAATCGGTATGGTGGTTGTTGTTGTGGCTGATGATGCTGGCGCTGCTAATGGTGCTGCTGTTGTTGTACTTAAGTTACTGTTACTCTCTTTGATACCGTTAGTGGCTATGACTATGCTACTGCCGCTCGTATTGCTGTTATTGTTGGTGGCCGCTTCGCTTTTGGATGACGATGGCGAGGCGGATGAAGATGATGTTGCTGGCGTTGCAACTGTTGCCGCTCCTGCTACGATTGATGTTGCTGTTGTTGTTGTTGTTGTAGTTGCTGCTGTTGCAACTGCCGCTGTTGCTGTTGTTGTTGCTTCTAACGCCTCGTTATCCATAATACGCAGTCAGCTCTCTGGGCCTATATTTTTTTTTTTTTGTTTTGTATACTTCTTTACCGCTCACACTTACGTTTACGCGAAAGCCCAGCAAAAAAAAACAAACAAACAAATAACAGCCGGCCGATTGCTACCTGAAAATTTATATTTGCACTGTGGGAGTGTCGAAAGAAAGAAATTAACATAGCAATAACTAAAAATAATAGAAAAAACACCATGCGATTACACAAACGAACAAACACACACTCGATCAAAAAAAATATAAACTGTGGAGAATTCATTGTTTCAATAATCTATTGTATAAAAATGATTTAGTCCACTGTTTTCACTGTTAGTTCCCATACTGTCTCTTCCAATGGGAAGCAGAGAAACCTTCAGTAATCCCAAGTGTTCCAATTGGAATTGTCTTAATGTCGGAAAACCGCTTCGAATCAGAATCCAAAGTTGTCACAAGAAGTCCCAACATGATTCTCTCTAGCAAGCCGAGCAAATCCGGTTCTAAACGGTACTAAAACACGTTCGAGCATCCACAACATGCAACGTTTAATGAATGCGTTAAGTTCTTATTGGACAGGTGGGGAGTATAGGGAGGCGTATTATCTGTTGACGATCAAACATTAAGAGCCATGGAATGTCTTTTTTTTCTTGTAACACTGAACTGACACTGAACGGAAACAATTAACAAAATTTGCCAAAATACACAGACAGAAAGAGACAGGGACAGAGACATAGACAGAGAAAGAGCGAGCAATGTGAGGGACGAGCAACAAGTTGCGACAACCCATGGCTAGGGTTGCCAGGCATTCCGTAGAAACGGGAAGAGCGCTTTTTGGGTGGTGTAGGTGCAAGGGGCAGGGATTGAGGAGTCTTGGGCATTCTTCAACACAAATATTGTTTAAGAAAAAAAGAGAAAATTCTCGGATGAGGATGAGGAGGAGAGCACAGAGACAGAGAGTAAAAATAAAATGTGTACTAGGCATAATTAATAGTTGTTGGTTGCACTTGCAGTCACAATAAATGTATAGAATTGAATAGTGGGATTATTCACGGATTTGAGAGGGGGCGAGGTCGGATTCGAGGATTTGTCAAAGGGATTCATTACCGCCAGAAGCTGCAAGAACTTGTTCAATTTTCCCCTGCTGCGATTTAGATTCGCCAACATCAAATTTACGGCTGATAAAAGCTGCTCTTTACGTAAAATGCGAATTCTAACAAAACGCACGCACCCACACTGAGACACTCGCTCGCTCACACTCACACACCCGCACGCACACCGCGTTAATTCACTCGAGGCTAGGTATTATTTGCGCTGCAATTTCTTCGATCGCTGCCGTGATTTTCGCTTGCGAATTTCACAAGACTAGCTCGCGAATTTCGCACTTTGCGTCTAAACGGGCTATCAGCACCAGGGTCAAGTTCACCTTCTGCTCGAGTATGCTCAACATCAACGGCTTGTGCAATTGTAAATAATAATTTATGTAAACTGTTTTATTCACGCAACGTTGTCGGGCCTGCTCAATAGAAACTAGAGTTGCCAGGGCTGCGGAAAGCTTAGAGAGTACCCAGGCTGTTGAAAGCTTCGATAGTTTGGCAAGTTTTTAGCTTCGAATGAGAATTGCAACGCATTAAAGGCTTGTTTTTGGAGAATTACTATATTTATTAACAAAAAAATTAATAATTTACTTAAAGAGACTGAAGAAATAAATAATAAACTGGTATCTTTTGACAGCTCTTTTTTTATTAAACCAGGTGGTAACACTCTAGCACAATTGTTTATATTGCTTGCGAGCCAAAAAACTTGCTTAATTTTACGGAAGTCAACCCATTTGCTATGCAGATCACAATTAAAGTGCTTAAGGGCCAGGACTGCGTGCTTGAAGTATGTAAATCACATTAATATTGAAATATTCCTAAGATAAATACTCTTATTAAGGTCTTGCCGACATCCACGATATTGGAAGTGAAACAACAAATAGAAGCGGAGCTCCAGATTTCGGCGGCAAATCAGAAACTCCTGCTTATGGGGCGTCCTTTAAACAATGATCAGACCATCGCCTCCTATCCTAGCATCAAGCAGGGAACGAAAATAAACCTGGTTGTGATGAAGCCCTGTCTAAGAGACAGTATACTCCGGGGATTCCGGAAACATTTCCCGGAACAGCAGGCGGAACGTTTGACCAACGAGTTTATGGCCGATTTCGAGAGGAAACTGAACGAACAGAGCCTGGACGATCTGGAGAGATTCGCAGATAGTATAGTCAGCAGAGTGACCACTTAGTTTATAGGCGATACGATACATCTTCCCAATCCTCACTGACTATGCAAATTTATTGTTTATACATATGTTCCCATGCGGTAGAAAAATATAAAACTTGACTGAGAACTTGAAATAGTATTTAAATATCTTAAAACTGTTTTTTTTTTGCAGACTTTACATAATTATTTTTAAATTTATAATTTTGATGACATGAAAAGGAAACCATTTTCAGGCAAAAAATTGAGTTCCCCTAAAGAAAACAAATGTATTTTAATTTCAGCTTTTATTAAATATACTTTTTCGAAATGATATGGCAGCTCTGCGACCAGATGCAGCGGCCATTGCGGCCAGGTGTGCAATTGTGTGTGTGAGAAGAGGAGAAAGAGAGGAGAATGCGTGTGCTGTCTTGCAAATTTATTGGCCGAGTTGCAAACTCCTTCCAACAAATCAATTCGGTGCGATCCCTTTCGAGAACAGCTCCAGCCATGGTGAAAGTAAGTTGGGTAACCAAAATAATCTCAGAATGGTCAGGAGAACCGTCTATGCCCATTACATAAGGCCCCGGTGCAAGCATTAATATTGATTGTGCCGGAAGAGACTTTGTAATACCCTCAAGGTTACACTCTCTGTAAATGTGTGTGGCTTTTAATTTTAGGTAGGTGATGCCCTGCCCTCGGTGGATCTCTTTGAGGATTCCCCGGCCAACAAAATAAACACCGGCGACCTGGTCAACGGAAAAAAAGTCATCATCTTTGGAGTGCCTGGTGCTTTTACTCCTGGCTGCTCAAAGGTAAATGATGTTGCAAAATAAGTACATAAAAATCCATTTATTATAGTTTATCACCTTATCAACGCTGTTTTATCTTTATCTACTCCCTTAGACCCACTTGCCCGGCTATGTGAGCTCAGCTGAGGAGCTCAAGTCCAAGCAAGGCGTGGACGAGATTGTCTGCGTTTCCGTCAACGATCCGTTTGTGATGTCTGCTTGGGGTAAGGAACACGGCGCCACTGGTAAGGTTCGGCTTCTGGCCGATCCAGCCGGAGGCTTTGCCAAGGCCCTGGACGTCACTATTGATCTGCCTCCACTTGGCGGAGTGCGCTCCAAGCGCTATTCCCTGGTGGTGGAGGGCGGCAAGGTTACCGAGCTGAATGTGGAGCCCGATGGCACCGGCCTCAGCTGCTCCCTTGCCAATAACATTGGCAAGAAGTAAAAGGTTATTCCAGTCAACGAAAACGCTTGAAACTCATAATGTTACACTAGGCCGCAATGATATCAATTATGTCTTGAAAAGAACTATGTATGTAGCCCGTAATTATATGCGATTAGAGATGTTATATCTAAAATGCGTGTTTTAATATCTAGTTATGAAGTTTAGTCTTTCTTCTTAGCTTAAAATTAGCGATTATCGGTGTTTGGAGCAATCTTTTGGGATAACAGTTTGCCGTAGCCGCCTCGTCCAGCATCGTAGTCTGTGCGGTATTCGTCACGAACCTGGCCGCCGGTTTTGCCGCGTCCATACTGCCTGCCCTCAATGAAGCCGGCATCCCAGTCCACACGAATCAGTCTGTCGTCCAAGCGGGTGCCATTAATAAACCTAAACAGTATACGTTTAATATAGCATTTGATTTGAAGGAATTTTAACACCTAATAAGGGTATCCCCTCACAACAACAAAAAACGCTTCTCACCTCATGGCTGCTTCGGCCTCGTCACGCGTGTAGTATTCCACAAAGCAGAAACCGCATGGTGTCTTCTTGTACTTGTCCAGTCCCATGACGATAACCCGGACATCGCCACATCTAGAAAATAGCTCATGGATTTGCTCCTCCGTTGTGTAGAAGCTCAGATTTCCCACGTAAAGTGTAGTCGAGTCCCGAAGTGATCTCTCTTGTTCCGAACGGGAGCCCTGAGTTGGGTTATTGATTTAAAAAGGGTTTGATCTTTTAAAGCTTTAACTCACCTTGAAATGCTGGTCCCGGTAAGAGCTTAAATCCACGGAAGTGCTCATATTTTTTGCTATAAACTATTAACTATTTTTCGAGCGTTTATTTTGAGGTGGCAATTGAGCGATACTTTCGATAACAATTGCGGATTTTCCCTTAGTCACCGTTTACGAACGATACATTTTTGTGTGTGAAATAAGTACCATTAAAATTGAAAACAAAGAAGTAAAACTTAGTTAATAAAGAGCTTTCGAAATTCTATAAAACTGTATTAAGATCTTACACAAAAGGAAATTAATTTAATTACACATCCTTTGACTTTTTGCAATACTATTTATCGATATACTTTCATTCCATTTGGTATTTTTTTTATGCGTTAGTTATTTTTCTCACAGTTACTGTTACTGCCCCCTGACACTTGGCTCATTGTTATTAAAATTTTGTATGGGGATACTTTGCACTAAATGAACACTTCAATCAACTCCGCGAGCAGCAAGCGCCAGCTGCGTTTTCGCGGCGACCTGACTACCAATAGCCGATTGGAAGATCTGCATCCGTTTCACCACGGAAACCAGGAGGAGATCAAGCAGAAGCACCAGCAACTACCAAAGCCGCTTGCCCAGGATGACGTTGCACCGATTCCCATGGAACAGCGAAAACAGAGCGGTATACACTCCAAGCTTTAAATAAAATATGACACTTATAACTCTAACCATTTTCTAGCCACCACCGAGACCTGCACAAATACCTTCTACGATTTCTTTAAAATTGAAATGACGCGAGGATATATGTTGGAGCACGATGAGGAGCGGTACTCGGCGCGGCGTCAGAAGATATACAGTTTCATGCGCATACCCCGCGACTTGGAGCGTTTCATGGTCTACGGGATAATGCAGTGCGCCGATTCTTTCCTCTACATTCACACCTTTCTGCCCGTTCGATTCCTGATGGCCATTTGGGCATTGGTCTCCAGGACGATGGCACGGATCTTCCGGCTTCGCAGTGCCGGCCAACGATTGCTGTCACCAGCGGAAATATGTGATCTGCTCAAGGGCGCCATTTGGGTGACGGTGACGCTCATTATGCTGCTTGTAGACACCAATCGGGTGTATCACATCATCAAGTCACAGTCCATCATAAAACTGTATATATTTTATAATATGCTGGAGGTGGGCGACCGGTTGCTCTCCGCCTTCGGCCAGGATACCATCGATGCTCTCTTTTGGACGGCCACCGAACCGAAGCACTCTAAGCGGGAGCATTTCGGCGTAATAACGCACATTCTTTTTACTCTGATCTATGTGTTTCTGCACAGTGGGTTAATAATGTTTCAGGTAAGCGAAGATCAACTCAACAATCACAGTGTTTCACAATAATTTTTTTCTGTAGGCCACTTGCTTAAACGTTGCTGTGAACTCCAACAACAAAGGCTTGCTCACGATTATGATATCGAACAACTTTGTGGAGCTCAAGGGATCCGTGTTTAAAAAGTTTGACAAGAACAACCTGTTCCAACTGACGTGCAGCGACGTGCGCGAGCGCTTCCACTTGTCGGTGTTGCTGTTTATTGTGGTCATCCAAACGATGAAGGAGTTTGACTGGAGCATCACCCAGTTTTGTGTGATGCTTCCCGACTGCTTCGCTGTTCTTTTTACCGAGATTCTCATTGATTGGGTGAAGCATGCTTTTATAACGCGGTTCAATGAGCTGCCGGAGAGCATTTATCGAGAGTATACGACCAGTTTGGCCTACGACATGACTCAGACACGTCAAAAGCATGCTTTTTCGGATCATTCGGACCTGGTGGCCCGCCGAATGGGTTTCATTCCATTTCCCTTAGCTGTGGTGTTGATCAAAGCCATTTATACGGCTGTTTCGTTCGAAAACCTGGCCGCCTGGCTGCTCTTTCTCTTGGCCTATTTGTTTGCAATGGGACTGCGCATTTGCCTGACCATCTGTGCTCTGGGAAAGGCCTGCAAGTTGATGAAGGAGCACCAGACTGAGAGGAATAGCTCCACGCCGAGCAGCATGACTAATGTGCCTGTAGTAGGGGCTCCCGCTCCCGTTGCTAGTTCTTCGCTGGCCGGAGGACAAAATAACCTTAACAATAATAACAACAACATTGGCTCTAAGCCTGCTCAAGGTGTACCGACGCTTTTGACCACACCAAGCGCCGGGAATTTAGATGTAAGTCACAATTTCTCACGTGCATCGCTTACATCGACATCGACGCCAAAGAAGGCGGTCAGCGAACAGGAATTGGATGTCACCAACTCCCTAGAATTGGGCGCCACGGCTCTCTTCTCTAATAGCGATGTTGACTTGGATGATGTGTGCCTCAACGAGCAGGTGACCAACACCAACGGAACCTCAGCCGTTCAGGAGATCTACCAGGAACAGGATCTGGTTCGCAGCCAGCCGGATCTGATGCTTCTCAACAATTCCGCTGGCGGAGAGGCTAGTCCTACCAAATCCAAGCAAGCGATTCATCGGCTGCCCAAACGAACTCACAAACGCTCGGAGTCGGAGCCGGGCATTCCTAGTTTGGCGGAGAAAGGAACAGCGCTTCCGTCCGGCAATCAAACGACACAACTGTAGCCATAAAGCGATGCTAATTTATTATATATTTGATTTTACTTTGTACGTAGTTGCGTTTTTTACATTCTGTTTATTGGTAATTTGAATAGAATATGTAAGTATAAGTAAGAATGCATAACGCGATTGTATTCTAGTTGATAGCTCAAGAATATTATTTTATTGTCCTCATTAGAAAATCGATGAGTGCCTGCAACTCCTTTAGATGGTTCTCTAAAAGGTAGTTCTGTAATAGTTGTAAATCAGTTTTGGCTAAAACAATACTTAAATCAACCATATGGACTGTTATTGAGCTCTTAAATAAATAAAATTAATTATAAACTCTGACTAAAAATTAAATATTTCAAATATGTAAATTAATATTGTATCTGTATTGAAATACAATATTTTTTTTTCCCCAAAATATAGTTAATGGTTTTAAATATGGTTTTAAAATATTCTGTCTTTTATTTTGATTCAACTGTCACTCGACACTACATTGGAGATTTCAAAAACCAAGTGCTTTTGGGCTTCAGAAATACTTTTTTACAATTTTCACAGGTTACACAGCATTATCTATTGTATTTTTTATTATAATGAACTTCAAGCCAACTTGGCCAATGGAATATACCTACAAATGCCTGCTGCTGGGAAATTCCGGAGTTGGCAAATCGACTTTCATACGTCTGCAGGCCACTGGGAATTTTATGGACGAGCATGTACCCACCAAAGGACTCCTTGTGCACACCTTATTGCTGGAAACTAACTACCAGCCGCTGGCTCTGGAGGTTTGGGATGTGGCTGGGACTTGTCAGCACGGTGGCTTGCATAATGGATACTTTTTCCATGCCCAGTGTGCCATCGTAATGTTCAACCTGAGCGATATATCCTCTGCGGCAAGTGTAGCGGAATGGGTGAATGAGCTGGAGGTGATTTGCGGCCCTGATCTTCCAGTGGTGATCTGCGGAAATAAGGCGGACCTAACGCCTATTCCTCGCGAACTGGTGCTTCGTCGTTGCCACAATTTCGACTACTGCGAAATCTCTTGCAAAGCCGCATGGAATCTAAATGAGCCCTTGGAAATCCTCTCTAGGCGGTTGCTGGAAAACAGCAAAGTGCGTCTGATATCCGAACCCACCATTAAGCCGGTCGACGGATGCGAGGTGGATGAGCAGAAGATGTTAAGGCGTGTTCAGGATATAAGGAAGAGGGCTCTTGAGGCGCAGAACGAAGAAAATTGTGGGATGAAGAAGATGGAGGAAAAAATATCTAAAAAGGTAGCCCAGCAGCAGTGCCTAGTTTTAAATTAATATCGTAGTTTTTTTATGGAAAAATATTGATAAAATATGAAAAAATTTTAAATTACCAATTCCACGAAATATAAGAAATCAAAGAACATCTTTAAAATTTTCAGTTAAAATCGATTCAATTTGTTTGACTCGTTGCGTTATATAATGTTAAGCTATAATGTGAGCATCCCAATAACCTTTCACATTTCTCTTTTAGATAAATGGCTCCTTTGTCCAAATGCCTCAGTCAACCAAGGAAAACCAAATGACTAAGTTCAACGAAAATTCCTAGGGGCTAAAAGTGCTTTCAGCTTAGCGAGAAATTGTTTTCTGGATTTGCTCCAAAAATGTTGCTGAGCCCCGGACTTTACCCCCTCGGGGGCCGAAAGCAGGCACAAAGTTGGTGTTTGGGTGGGGACGATCAGGAGTGTGCTGCCCCCCGGTTGGTTTTATGAATGAAATGGTTTCCCGCTTTTGTTTGTGTTTGCACGCGTAGAAAAATCAACAAGCTGCGCGTTTAACCCACATCCCTCCCATTAATTCCTGGCTCCAAATACGAGCCATCGAGCCACCCATCTTCGCACCCATCCACCCGGCACTCGACACCCCTCGGGAACTTACACGCGCGTGTACACACAAACACATATGCAAAAGAAACACAAGCCGCACCACAGGGCGTATGAGTTTTATGAATGAAATTTTACGCTGACCTTGGAACAGCGCATTGTGGTTGCGTCAGTGCCCTGAACAGGGGAAGTTTCGAAGTCAAGTCCAGAGCCACCTTGGCTCAGTCCGGGCGCATGCTCACCAAATGCCGAAAGATTCCCCTGTCAACTCGCTGGCCATTTTCCATTTTCATTCATGAAATTCCCTGCTAATTTCATGAATGGCTCTTTCCCTTTTCGATTTCAAGGACGCGGCACTCCCGCGGCATGGCGTCCTTATCGATTTTCCCTTTCGCATTTAAGTGTGTACATTTCACATTCGCTTTCTGCGTGGGCGAAAATCATTTATTTGCTCCGTTTTAAATTAATTCGCCAGGATTTGTTTCAGCTCTCTGGGCTATGCGTTAAAGGTTCGTTTGCACTTCCTTTCAATTCGTTCGTCACGTGTCTGAGAAATTAACCATAAAAAGACATTATGTGAATGAATGATTATATAATTATGCAATAAAAGCCTTATTTGTTGTTTTTGAATTACAAAAACTTTACTTTAATAAGGGTTTTGGGAGTTAATAAGAAAATGGAACTGGAATCTATGAACTTCCTAACATCTTTTCATATATTTACAGTGTAGAATTATGATTATTAAGTTGCTGGAATTTAAAACAAAACAATACATTTCATAATCAATATAATATTATGTTAATAAAGAACTAATGAAATATTTCAATTTAGAAATCTGAAAGATACAAAAAGTAAATACGATGGCTAACATTAGAGCCCAATCCAACCTTTTCAGCTTGACACAAAAATTCACGGATTCAAGGAGCAAAAAAAGCTCTTAAATATAGTCCTTTATTTATATTTTTCATTAAGGTCTTGCAAATCTTTTCATCAGCTGTGGGAAAAATTGGTTGTTTACTTTTCGGCTGACGCACTAATTGCATTGCAAATACATGGGGCATAGTTTATGGGCGCCGTACATTTGAACCCTTCACATCCGGCCGGCACCAGCTTGGACAGGGTTAAAAATAGCCTTGAGTGAGTCCGAAACACACTCATACTTGCCACATACCCGAACATCCAGCGGTTTTATGAATGAAAGTACCGCACCCAACACCCAAAACCCAAAACCCAACACCCCATGCCCATACCCGGTATCGACGGAGAAGATCCCAGGGCAATGCTTCACCTTGCTCTTGACTGCCGCTATGCCCCATAATTTATCGATTCGTTCCTCGGTCCTGCGCACTGTCTTCGCGTAGATAGAGGCACACAGCTCCATACATAGACAGAGAAATAGCTATAGCTGCGGCTCCAGCTGCTTATCGTTGACACATTGGCGTCAATGAGCTTTGCCCCGTTGCAGCCCGTAACTGTTGCTTTCCACTGACGTCATAAGAGCGTCGATGGGGAAGCTCCATTCTATTGGCCATAAAAAAAACATATGTCAATATTTTAGCCTGGTTAAGAATATTCTTTATGAATTTTTTAAGGTACATATACGAGTATTATGGAAAGTTTCGATTGAAAACCATTTTTGTATGAAAAGTAGGCAACAAAAATGGAGCAACTTTAGCCTGGCAAATGAAATCCATGTACTCCAGATTAAACTGTAGGATTTCTTTGGCTGGTAAAGTCCCGAAACCACTCAAATTTCTCCAGCCATTCTTGAATTCTTCCACCCAGCACGTAAAGGCGCACTGGCACGTAGTCGGTCTGGGCAACAAAATCGTCGGAAGGATCGGAGAAGCTTTCCAGCTCGCTGTCCGAATCCTCATTCGAGAGCAAGACATCGAGGGCGATGAGGCCGTGGAGTAGGTATATTACACTGCACACCAAAGTGGCAACCGCCTGGGCTCGCAGGTGTTTTAGATACGGATGGAGTGGCTCCTCTGGCAAATTCGGGTTATTTGTAAGCTTTTTAGAGTACATGATGTAATAGTCCACCTCGGCATCGCCCAATGTGAGCAAGGAACAGATCGTGTAGACTACGAATCCTGCCAGTGGGCGCAGCACCTCATCCAGGATCGAGGTTCTGTTGCCAGTGCACAGATTTACGCTGGCAAACATCGTCAGTACGGTGAAGACATAAAAGCACACCAGGTAGAAGTAATGCATCAGCTCATCGGCCAGCGGCAGGAAGTCCAGCTTCATAAAAATAAACCCAGTTAGATGGTAGTGCATCAGGAACATATTGATCAAGATCTCCACGAAATAAAATAGGAAAAGAACCGGTCGTATTTGGCACAGGTAGCTCCGCATTTTGAATTAAGTTTGTGTTTATTTTTCTAAAAATTCCACAATTAGAAAGGAACTGCTAGGTTGATTAAACGAATAAAGACTGTCTCTAAAAAAGGTTTTGAAAAGGTTTATTGATTTGTATTTCAATGAGGTTTACTTAGCTAATAAACTCAAGGAATTGGCAAGTATTTTAAACCATATATAGTGTATTAGATGGCCTAAACGCAAGCCAAAACCTGAGAAAAATGTATCTTTAAGTTAGTACCTAAAAATCTGTATCCAGATGCAGATATGTATAGGAACAAATACTTGTCATTGCCCACCACGACACGCTTTTGTTGTGGCTCCGGCCTCTCAGATGGAAAGTGCTGCTTGGGCTCGGCTCATCATAAAAAAAAAACCACTTCACATCTGCTGCTGGTGCTTCTGTTCCTTCTGCTGCTTCGTGGACTGGACGGACTGCGTCTGTCTCCCGGTTGCGCGGTTGTGCTGGAAACAGTAGCAACGTTTGCCTGCCAGTTTGATGCTGTTGACTGCTGTTGACGGCGATTACGTTGATGACGCGAGACCGCAACGAATTTACGCGCAATTCTCCACCGTGCTTCAGCTCAAGTGCGAGCGCTGGTAGCCGTAGTCGGCTACCATTTAAATAAATGTGGGTACACACGACCGGCAGTGCACAGGGCCAAAATGTTAGTAGTCATGGATTACCAATAAATTGGTAAATACAGGAACTATAATTTGGATTTGTGTTTCAACTTTCTTTCGTGCTAACAAGAGCCATTATTTCCGACTAAAGTTTAGTCACTCAACCAATAATTGCAAGAGCTATTACTAGTTACAATTGTCTGGGAAAGCTGCAAACTGCTCTCATTATAATAAGTGTTGACTAATTAGTTTAATTCCCAAGCTATTACCAAGCAGAATCTATATTATCACAAAACACATTAACATATAAGATATTTTTTAACCTAAAACCTTTTAAAAGCTTCAATGTCTTTTATATAATTCTAATACCTCAAACAGGGCTCAAACATTTTCGGTTTGGTGTATTTTAATTTGTTTTCTGGCCAAAAAGACAGAACAACAACGGCAAAAGCTTGCAGAAAAGAAGAGGAGGAAAAAGAAACAAATCAGTGGCCTCTATTGTTGTTGTAGCCACCGTATTACATGCAAGTAGGATGTGTGTGTGTTTGTTGTGTTTGTTAGCAAAGTAAAAGGGTTAATTCATTTGGCCATTTCGACTGCGTCATCTCTTGTGGCTTCTTAACATAAAAAAAAAGTGGAGACGACGCGTCGTCGGAGGAGGATCGGAAGGAAGGGGCCCGGTGGTGCAATTTTGACAAGCCAACACACCGCTTTAACACCGAGTTTAAGTGCAACAAAAGCGCGAATGTATTTTTAAGCCCCGCTCGAAATTCCAGGGATCGCACAGTAGTCAAGGCGGCATCATCCTCGACTCCTTTGTTTTGTGACTTCGTCAGCTCAAGTTCATCTTAAGCGCGTGTGCCCTGCCCAAAACTTAGGGCCTAGGCGGTTTATTTATTTATCAGTTTGCTTCTCTCCTTCGCTTGTCGTCTTCCGCTCTTCACGTCCGGCGGCCATCTTGAAATCCGCCCGTCCGCCTTTGAATGTGTGTGTGTGTGTGTGTGCGCGCGCTTTTTAATGGCTTCCATTCCATTCCAACATTTTTGAAGTGGTATTAGTTTAACTTCCCATTTTTTTATTTATAATTATGGAACAATAAAGGCAGGAAAGTTTCAAAAATCAGTGCCTGGATATTGATCATCATTGTATTCACTTCCCTCCACAATTAAGCCGGCCAAACGCTTATGTAATTCTGACCACTACTGGGGCAGTGCAAATTGCCAGCGATACGCCCATCCCAGGGGGCATGGCAGCCAGCCACATGCCATTACACGCGCCTAAATGCAAGTGCATAAATAACAATTACAGCCGCGGCTTCCATGGCGGAGCAAAGCGGGAACAATAATAGCAATAATAGGCAACTCCGCCGCTCAGGTGTCAATTGGGGGCCGCGGTGACCGGCGGCCATTTTTGCAAAAGCGCATTCTGCTGATCGCCATATATCGGCATATAATGCCCGTTGATTATTATGTTTACACTACGCGGACCATTGCCGGCCGAGATTGCTGGTCCCGGTAATGATCCCGGACTGAGCAAATCTCAATGCAAATCAACGGCAATTAATAATTCATCGCCCGCTGGGCCTCCTTCCATGGCGTCCGATGGCAATTATGCGCCACCCTGCGGCCTGGAGCATTACAGGAGGGGAGAGAGCAGCGCAATGAGATAGAAAATTGCATGTGCTGGTCAGTAAGAGGGTCGTACGGAAAAGTCCCCTTATAGGGAAAATTTTTTAAATTCCCATAACAAAAACAAATCTTATTTTTATAAAACGATTGCTATAAAAGTTAGTTATGCGAAAAGTGAATTAACTTTAAATTGACTATTAACTTAAGAAGATCGTACTATTTTTGTAAGAAATTTGACCTACAATATCATATGTTTTCATATGTCATAAGCTTTCGTTTGGCATAACTTTTAGATCCCTCCTCGCATATCTAACCAAATCTTTGTCTATATTCAATAAAATAAATTTAATATGCAAAACAGCCGGACAACTGGCGTTGTGGCAGCAGCAGCAGCAGCAGCAGAATAAGCAGCTCAGCAGTACAAACTGCTCCAGTGGCCGCCTGTCGTCCAATATCAGCAAATTTGCAATAAAATATTTGTCTGGCCGTCGCTTTCAGTCTCTGCAACTTGGCCATAATGTGAGTGTGAGTGCTAGTGTTAGTGTGGGGCAGGCCAACAGTGGGTCGTCGAGTGGCCAGCCGCCTGGCTACTGCAAATTATTTATTTGCACCTTTCGCCGCCATCGTCCGACTGGCCTCCTGCCACTTCCATACAGCTCTTTCTCCCGATCCGCATTTCCATTTGCTTATCAAATCGCCAGCAATCGCTGTAGAGTGAGAAATGCAGGGCAAATATAAATATTAGCCGCCTGGTCTGGCGATCTAAGACGTGGCGTAAGAAATTAGGCGCTGCCAATACGCCGCCAGCCATTTCGACCTGTCCGATGCATGAAAAGTGTGAAAACGAATTAGTGGCCGAGATCGGGAAACCAGAAAGAGTCCAACTCCAGTCTGAGCCTTCTGAAAAGATCGAGGGCTGAGGGCAGAAAGAGGTCGCAAAAGTTATTAAGCTCTCGAGGTTCCGTGATTTCTAATCGAGTTAGACGGATAAAATTTCCATTAAGTGGTAAGGAGTAAAGAATTTAATTCTCAATTCTTAACAGTTTCGAAAGTTATGTCGTTTCCTTTGGTCCAGATATTTTGGCTCTTAAAGTAAGCTTTTATTTACAAAAATGATGTAGGAATGCTTGGATCGGTCATTGGAAGAAGTCAAATTAATTTTGAATACACATAAATGTTAGAAGCTATTGTAATATCCATCAATAAGTATTGCAGAATATAGTTTTTTATATATCCTTGTTTGCAATTCCTCTTACCATAAGTATAACAGGCTGAAAACATTTGTCCTCAATGGACTATCAACACATGTAGCTTGTTTACTGTTTGGCATCGCCAGTCGATCGCCAGTGCTCCAAAAATGCCAAATGTGGAGAACCAGAGCTAAATTGTCACTTGCACATGGGCGCCCAATAATTATAACAATGGGTGGGCCGGCAGCCATGGAGCTGTAAACTGCGTCATGTTCACAAATTTGTTTGCATTCCACAACGGTGGTCGCCGCCGACAAAATGGCCCAAAGCCCCGCCGGAACGCACAAAGTTTGGGCGAAAATCGAGGGGAGTTAAGAAAAGCCAAGCCAACGCCGTTAACAAACCGTCCGGCTGGCCATCGTCACATATGACAAATTTTCTTGTTGAAAATCGTGTAGCTGTTGCGTGTGGCTTTGCCAATCGATGGTGCGTGGAGGAAGGCGGGAGTCGGGTAGGTTGGTAGGCGGGAAGCTAGGGACGGTGCCACATGCGTGGCGCATGCGTGGTGGAGTCGGTGACTATGACAAATCGCCACATGGCAGGCGGCCAATTAGCAAGAAGAGAAGTCCGTACAGACTGGTTCGATGGCACCTGATAGTCTTAAGATTAATTACAGCCCGAGCCTGGCTTAGCTTCTTTATGTGTGGAATATATGAATAGTCTATTAGATAGATTCCATCTCTATAATCCTTTGTATCTAGTTCCACCTAAGCAAAACCCATTGCTACTTTTTTTGGCATCGTTTATTTAATAAATATATCAGTTTACTTTCGAAATTCGGGATTACGTTTCTGGATTAAGTTTATGAAAGGTAAAATTAACATTACTTAAGGGGGCATAGTCCTCTTTTAGGTATTCGACTCTCAAAATGGATAATTTACGTGCCCAGTAGCTTCCCATCTAAAAAATAAAATAGTGGAATAAGAGAATAAGAATAAGAATAACATTTAAGCAACTGAAACTCACTTTCTTTTTATATGAATTCCAAAGATCTGGACAATCTGTGACTCTGAATACCAAAGAATGTTTATAATTCTCATGCCGCCTGACTCTCAAGACGTATTCCAATAATTCTCCCGTCAATCTTGGGCACTTCCCAAGTACAACTTCTTTTAAGTTCCGGCTACTTTTGATAAAGTCCAGTACTTGGAGATCGGTTAAGTCTGGACAATTGTAGAATGTGGCATAGTTTTGGGAAACGGGCAGGCCTAACTTCGTCATATCCTGATCCCCGAATTTACAATTTACCAGTTCTAATTCAAACAAGCTGAGGCAACGATTCAGTTTCAACTGTTTCAGCCACCAGCTATGGATTATGAAGGTGCAATTGAGCCTGAAGTTCTTTAAGAGAGTTCCTTTGCGCTTGATCACGAACAATAATGCGTTGAGTGTTTCCTCGTGGTCTGAGGCCTTATGAATTTTAATATCCAGCAAATTGGGTAGTTGCAGGATTTCTTCGCGACTGTTTTGAAATGTTTTCAGATTTAACAAAAGTTCCTCAAGTTGCGTGCAATTGGAAATGCCTCTAAGTATGTGCAGCTTTTCGCTCGAAAAATGCAGTTGCCACAGCGGAAGATCACTCGCCAGTATAGTCTCCAAGGCTGCTTTGGATATCCCATCGGTGATCTTAAGGGTCTCCAGATTCTTAAACTGATCAATGAAGCAAACTTGAACTGGAGCACACACCTCCAGGTTACGTAGATTCCTCAAAAGCTTTGGCAACGCGTAAAATGGCCATTGGAGGACCTTTTTCTTTGATCCCCAGGCCAGGTTTTGACCACGGAAAATCTCACAGGCTGTGACATGGGGTAACACCTCAATACCCGCCTGTTCCAGGATATTTAATTCGTCCTGCAACTGTTCGCTGCAAAAATGGACACTCTGGAAATGCTTTCGCATGGTTTGCAGAAACGATTGCATGTCCTCGCCCCTCAACTTCCATTGGAGTTGTCCCAATTCTAGGCACCTGTGTTCCTTCTTCCACAGGGATTTCAGGCCACACGCCACCTGTTTAAACTGCTGGGAGATGACGGATTGGTCCTGGACGGTCAGTTTCTTCAGAATGGTAGTCACCATTAGCTGGTCATACTTGCCAGCGTCCGAATCGCTGCTGTTTAACTCGATTTCCTCACGCCTTGACTTCCCCATTCTGTTCTTGACGCGATGTGTCGTATTTGAATTATAAAAATAAATCTAAATTTGTTACCTATTTATTCTAAACCAAAATCAGCAAAAATTCTGTGCCTACTGAGCGCTCACCTTGCCAGTATTTTCTTCTATTACATAACATTTTTCCTACCACTTTCCTAACAATCTTGCCAGCCACAAGCGTAGGAAAATACAATATTTTCATGCACCACTTTCCACATAACACTTGTGGCACTGCCACCACCACCCTGCTGGGATCGGATGCTAACGAGCCATGGATATGTTTTCATTTCAAACTGATTTTGTTTTATGGGCCCAGGCATGGTGCCGAGACCTGATCGACGGGGACACTCGGTCACTCCAATCATCCAATCCAGTTGAATTTTTCCTAATGCCTGGGGCGTCTGAGGTGTCTGAGGCGTCTGAAGCGTTTGGGGTTTTGGGGCGGCACTTCTTATGGCATCTCCCAGAGGCAGATGACCAAAACCCTCTGTTAATGAGCCGACGAGTTGTTGGGGAGCTTATTTATGGCACTTGCTTGCTCATATCTCGGCTTTTGTTTCCAAAACATTTTGCTTTGGCATCAATTAAGCGATTGCTAGACTCAATCCGGCGACACCAAACAAGTTCCAAAATCGAATCGAAATAGAAAACTGTGGAAAAACAGAGACAAACTCGTTGAAAGTGTGTGTGTCTGCGTTTGGCGGATGAAAATATGAAAATTGAAATGTTTTATTAATATTTTTCAACAGCTCGAATGCAAGTTAATTAAATTTGTTTCGATGTTTTTGTTTTGCAGTTTCTGGCTGTTGTCGACAGCCGCTGCAATTCTTGCAATTTCTGACACTTTGGACAGATTCGAGGAGGCGAACAAAAAATATCTTGCCGTTGGGTGGTTTTCCAACCCCACCTCAGATCTGGCTGTGATTAGGTTTAAGGAAGGCAGATGTATCCAGGCTACAAAGTTTTCCATTTTACTATCTTCCTGTATCTGTAATAGTTTTTTTAGAATGCAATTTTTGAAATTATTACTATGTTTGTTTACAGCTTAATAATGTCTAATGGTCAAGGCTTTTGAAACCAATACTATAAATACAAAAATCCACCGGAACTTAAACATTTTACGGCATTTATATATCTCAGTCCCCTGGGCCCAATCAGCGAGTGCTTAACATTTTATTTCTTCGTTCATTTACTAGTCTTAGCCTGGCTTGAATGGCAGAAACGTTTATGGCCTTGTCGGGTGGGCCCACAGGCAAAGATACAACTGTAGAGATACGTAGATACACAGATACAAATTGTGCCTGCCCGCATTTGGGGCGTTTACATTTGGTTTTGGCCGCAACCCGTTTAAATGCCTTGAAATTTGGTTTTTTGCCGTAGCACATACATATGCTGGAGTAAATATTTTAATTATTTTTGCTCAGCACCGCCCCTCAAACTAGATTTCTCCACATCCGATTCAGATCAGCCGTGAGATATCACCGAGATTTAAATGGCCTAAGTTGAGTTTGTCAGGTGCAATTCCCTTTGATCGGAGGGACCTGCAGCGATGCTTTCTCATTAGCGGCTCATTAGCCTGGCCAATTGACGCCTCCACGCCCCGAAACACCGGGAGCCGTCTTTAATGTGGCCCAGAGGGGGGCGAGGGGAGGCTGAAACATCTGATTACAATGCGCAACCCATCACCAAGACCGGGCACAGAGCGACTGCAATTATTTGCACGCGAATAAACAATTCAAAACATCTCTGGGCGTTTATCACTGCCTCTCGACTTGGCCGACTTGCCATTTTGCCGGCCTGTTGGCGTTTAATTTTACGGCTTTATTAGCAGGGCCATCGCTCGTTCGGCCAACGTTGGTAATAATGAAAGCCCCCAGGGCTCTGCCACCTGCATTCAGTCTCGGCTTGGCCATAAGCTTGAGCTACTGTCGGTCCCAAGAGATGTTCCTTGGCCAGTTGGACAAATGGGAGGTCTCTTATGTGCAGTGAATTTAATTTGCTTTCTGAATTCCATTGAATCTGGACTATCTGTGAAGTTTTCACATTTTACGAATATTTTTTTTCTTTCTTGTTAGTCTTTATTTTTCAAGTGACTAACTTTTTATCAATCACGTTAAATCTGTTGACTTAACCTCGAAATTTCTTTATACCACATCTTCCGTCCAGTTGTTGGTTTTGATTTATGAGACCCATTTATATTAAATAAAACACGTATTTATGCGGCAGGAACTTAAAAGAGGGTTACGGAATGTTATCCCAGATTATGAGCGCGAATTGAATCGGAAAATGCGACTGGACAAACATTTTGTTTGCCGGTTAACGATCAGTCATTCACTTGGTTAGTTTATGTTATTCACTAGCAACATTCAATAATTATAATAATAATGATAGCAACTGTAAGCGCATCGCTCTGCGATTTTATGGGTAAAAGTGCGGAAGAAGACAGGATGCCTAGGATGCCCGGGAATATTAAAAACCGGACTCGATCGGTCCCCAGCCAGCAGTTGGGATTGGCTGGGCGTGCGTGTGGCATTTACGTCGAACTGTCAGCCAAGATGACAGGCCTTAAGCCAGGTGACAATGTTGCCCTGGATGGCAGTCACGCCAACTCCAGTTCTCCCTTTCAATTTCCCCCCTTGAACCACGCTCATCAGGCTAATTGCCATTTACACCTTAAAACTGCAATCAAATTTATAACTATTTTTAAGCTAATTTGGGAGAAAAAGAAATGCGGGAGGAGTGGAATATAAAATAGGTTATGATGAGCTATAAATACCCTGGAATTATTAATAGAAATGGTCGGTTACGTATACTTAATATGAAATTATATTTCGGGTTATGAAAATTATAAAAAAGTTTTTATTTTAATGTTCTTATATATCTGGAAATATAGTACTCCAGGCTCCTTACAATATACCCCGCAGATACTCCTCACCTCGATTAGCTTGACAATTAAAATAAAGACATCGTCGAAATGGTCGAGATGCCTTTCGAAAATTTCATTGTGTAGCGTTTACATTTTGATGGTTCGAAGATTTTTATGGGCCATGTCCAAAGGTTTTTCAATACAGATGGATCGTTAATTACTTGTTCGGGGGATCTAGACAAAATACCAGAAAAACGATGTCGTGTCGCCGTCCCTCTATATACAATAGATCCATAAAAATAAAAATTCCGATTTTTAATATGCAAATTAGGAAATTAAGGTAATTCGCATAGGCATAAAATTAGTTTCTCCTGAAACTTCCTAGACAAAGGAAGTCACTTGGGGAAATTATAGGTTAGGCGCCACAATTAATAACTATTTTGCGATAATATCGATCAGTGATAGTAAACTTTATCGCTGGATTGTAAAAAATCAACGGCACGCTGGGTTATTGGATCAATTATTCAGGCCGGCTTCGAAGACTCAGGCCGGAGAAGGGCAGGGCTATCGTCTCTAATGAACACATTACATAAAATGTTGAGTTTTATGCCCCACTTTGAGAGCGGGCCATTTTTTTTCTTCATAAGCGACTGGGACTTTGACTGAGACTTGGACTTGGACTCGGTTTTAATGGCAATGGGCCAAGCCATGTCTGGGTTTTGGTTTTATTGTCTAGCTACTGATCTGTATCTGCTGTATGTATTACTCATATTACCGTCGAAGAACGGCAGAAGAAATGCGGCCCGGCCGCTCCTCATCAATCCGGTCATTACTTGATTAAGTTCATTTTGCGGCCCAGTTCGGAACAGTTGGTTCTGTTGGGGAAAACCGATATGGGTAAGCGATATCCCGATTTTCCGTAGCATGTTGAGCGAGCAAAGCTACACAAATCTGGCTAGATAATGCTGTCTTGCATTTCACCTGTTCGAAATGCTTCATAACTCAGGTCATTAATTGCATTCCAAAAAATACTTGACTTATACAGAAGTTATGAGCCATAACGATGAATCGGATATCCAAAACAAGCTTCAAATTTAACTAGGAAATCTTTCATCTCGATCGCGCGGAGGCTGCTGTCTCACCTCATCAATCAATGCTTGTGGACCGAAATCGAAAATCTAGTTTTGCTAATATCGCATAATCTTGATTACTCATTTCCGGCGCACATCTCAGCCGATATTGTCAAAGGCAATTGCAGAGTAAACTTCAGCTCCTGGATACCCTTAAGTTAAGTAAAATTCAAGTTAACCCGTTAGCCGATGGCTAAGACAAAAGAGTCTCAAGTAATGCGGCAGCGATACAAAAAATAAAATTGCGCCCAGTCATTAAGCCGAGGATAGACCTGGTTCAGAACCACAGACAAACGGAGACCCACGGACCGTCAAGTACTCAATAATTCACAAAAAATACGAAAGAAAAGAAACACGACGTCGAAATAAAATGATCAATACGGAGACGTTTGCACAAGAGGGGCCAGCACGGTCGCCCGACAAGCAAAAGAGCAAAACGCAACAACGAGAAATTGAAAAGCCACAAGTCATCTCAGCTGGTGGCTTAAAAGGCGCGTGCTAAGCCATTCATATTCATAAAAAGAGCCACAGCGAGGGACCCGGAGCCCCCAACTCGAGCCAAGACAACCCAAGACCAACAGAAGAAAAAATAACCCAAGAAAAAAGGATTGGCCGGACCAGGGCAGCCGGCGGGTGATCGAGGGTGCGAATGTGAGGCTGCAGCAATATCGGCAGCCTCCGCCAAGAGATCAGGCAAGAAACTGGACTGAAGAACCCAACGAAAGCAATCGGACCTCCACAGCCAGACGGCCAGACAGACGGAGAATCCGGGGGATTGGCGCTGAATTGGGGGTAAGAAAAGACCCACGACCGAAGACCCAAAGACTGAATGTCGGCTACAATTCCGCAATGTCGCCGGGCGACAGCATCAGCCTCAACTCAACATGCCTCTATATATATTTTATAGAAAGCAGTACTGGGGTACTGAAGAAATCAGAAAGGGAGGAAAATAGGGTATATAAAACTTATCTCCCTGTAAGAATATTCTTAATAACCCTTTCAAGGAGTCCTTTATGAATGCATTGATTGAATAATAATTTTGTGTTGTATCAAACAGAAGAGGTTCAATATGTTTATATGAATCTTGAAAGGCTAATGCTCAATAGTTTTAAATTCTTGATATATACGTTGTTGTTCAATAATACTTCTTTAACGTACTATAAACTTAGCCTAACTTGGGTTAGTTTTAAAATATATGCTTCTCGCGAAGTCTTCAATCAATCTATTATCTAGTTGCACTTCCCAAACATCTTTTGTGATTCCAAGAGACTACCTTTTGAAAATCACATTTTTAAAGCTTTGTAACATTAAGTCCATATTAAGGGTATTCAAGACTCAAGACTAATGTGACTTGTTCCCTTTCATATTTATTTCTGTTGCCTTTTTAGGGATGGGCATATCCGATTTTTGTTACAGCTAAAACTTTACGGACAGAATGGGTTTGTTGTTGGGATTGTTGTGATTGTTGTGGCTGTTGCCGTTGATGTTTTTATCTTGTAGTCAGTCAGTCACAGTTGTTGTTGTCATGGTTGTTCCCCGATGCTGCCCCTGCCTGTTGTTGTTCTTTGAGTTACCTTTGGTTGGGCTTTGGCTCTTGGCTTTTGGCTTTTGGCGTTTGGCGTTTGGAGTTTGTATTGACTGGCTGTGTGATTTACCAGTTTGATTGATTGGATTAGGTACTTATGTTATTAATTTACTTCTATTTATAAACAAGCACCGCGGACAAAGGCCTGTTTTGAGGGCTTGCTGACCCGCCCCCAACCCGCCATCCACCATTCCTCGGCTTTTCAATTTTCATTCAGAGACATTCGATGGCATCCATGAATGGTGAATAGATGCTCTCGGCCTGACAAATTGTGAACTGAACTGAGCCAAGCTGAGCCGAGTACAGTTGACTAGAGATCTCGGCGATTAATGATTCATTTCCGGCCAACAAGCCGCTCTCTCATGAGATCGACCGCAACCAATTTATTCCTATTTTCCGTGTCAAGTGTAAAGAAATTAATATTTCAGTCGGCTGGTCGCGCTTATCATCTGTCTATTAGGGGTCGTGGCATCTTCGTCGCCACTAAAACCAATCAAAGACCAATCAAACAATCAAACAATCAAATCGTTTTCAACACTTTAGCATAATTGTAAGTTATTCTGCCTGGGGCCCTTTGCATTTGCATTAATCGATTGGTTTTTCGGCATTTTTGCGATAAGCATCAGTTAAGAGACGTCGCGACTTGCTCCGAAGTTTTCATTTTCATTAATTGAATCGATTGGAACGGTAAAACTGGCCAACTGATCGGATCTCTGGAGATGTGCTCACAAAATCCAAGCTGATAACCATCGACGTGGAGGAGAGAAAAGCATCGAAAAAGAAATCAACAGATGATCGCACTCGGCTGGTGGTCCGTTCGCGGCGTGTACCTCTGGTTTTCGGCCTGGTCGAAATGTCACTTGGTCTTCTCCGGACCTGAAGGCCTCATTAGCGTGCCAAGTGTGGAGCAGTGTCAGGGCCCGATACCGACGCCTGGACAGGTGTAAATGTAAATAATCTCGGCCACGTTGCCGCTGAACTGGACTGCAGACTGCACCACATGAGGGCAGACGACGGTGCTATAAAATGTTGTATTTTTAATTAATTTTTGTTTGCCATGTTTCAAATGGTTATTTTTTAACAGCACTTATCTTTGCTCATTGATCTGACATAAAAAACGCTGATCTTCTAATCGATACGCAGAAGAACAATGTCCGGAATCAGGGGATCTCAAAAGTGTTGATTATAATTATATTTGTATCATACTTTACTTTCCCTCAGTCTTATGCCCTTGTAGATCTGTAAGAACGGAAAAAATACCATTTAATGCGTGTCAAGTCATGGCCATTGCCCTGGTTCGGTGTCTCCCACAAGTAACTTACTTTCGTTGCGCTATTAATGAACTCAGTCTGTCTGGCTGAAGGGCAAAAACGAGGTATGGCTGAAAACTGAAAAGGCAAAAAACTAAATAAATGAAAAAAAGAATGAAATACAAGCAGACGCATTGGAGCGTTGCAAATGCATTTTAGCCATTTTGTAGCCCGCTTTGGTGACGTGTCGGGATGTCCAACGCCGTAACATTGTACCCTCCTTCACCAGTCGCCCTCAGCCTGATGCCAGTTACTGCCTTTGGCGTTACTGCTTTAGGAACCAGAAGAGGAAACGACATCAGCATCAAAAAATCAACATCTCAGACTCGGTTGCTCCAGCAGCAACATGGCTGGCTTTCTGAGCCGGGCCAAACCCTTTTTCTATTTCCGCTTGGCCCGTTCCAGGTTCCAGAACCACTGCGAGATGGCAGGGAACAGCTTTTATCTGGGTGTTGTAATCGAAAACAGAAGACTTTTAGTCAAGAACGAGATCTGGGCTTAAAAGGAAGCCCAAGACAATCTCTGCATTTAATTTGGATTTCGAAATATTTTTAATCTTTTCAGAAATAAAGATCGATTATAAGGGTTCACTTGAAATGCCTTTAAAAAATCATTAAATTAGTTAGACATCCTTTGTTAACCCTGTCTGATTAACACAAAAATTTGTAAATGCGTGTCTAAAAAGGACATAAAATTAAAGAAACATCATTCCAAATAAGAGAACAAAAAAAATCAAGCGCACGGCAGTCGTAAAGTAAATGATCAGTTCGATGTATCAACTGAGACTTGATTCCAATGCCCCGGGAACCTGGGAGCAGACCCCTGGTCCCTGGCATGGTCAGTGCCATTGGTAGGCCTGAAAGCTGGACCTTTTTGCGTGTCTCGCTTTGGTGACATTCTGGTTGTTGAATTGTTGTTATGGCTTTTCGCTGTTCTTGTTGCTATTGGTGTTGGGCTGGTGTTGGTTGCCGCGTGTCATTTTCGAAATTATATGTCACACTTTTGGCGTTAAAACAGGCACACGACCGCCGACCAGAGAGTCCGACCCGTTTCAGAGTCCTGATTTTTATTGTCATGTTTTGATCTTTTCTTATTTTTTTCCTCCACTCAGCCATGGTTTTTTGCTCTTTTGTTTTATATGTTTTTTTGTATTTTGTCTTTTATTTTATTTACGTATTTTCCCTGCTGTTGCTTGTTGACGCTGGAATTGGAGTTGGAGTTGAACTTGAAGTCAAGGAATGCGCATAAAAGTTTTTATGTTGCCAGCCAAGTTAAGACGACCGTTTTTGGCCGATTTCGTTGTTATGCCCAGTTGGCCAAGGATGGTAAATACTCACTCATGGCACAACTCAATTGAACCGTTAAATATGGGTATATATATTCAGGGGAAATCCTTCTCGAAGACAATGGAATCATAAATTCTGACGTCCACTTGTTGCATTTATTTCGGAATTTCGGAATATTCTTCTGTTTGTATTTTTTCCCAGTGGCCAGTGAAGCGTTTAATTTGAAATTTGTCTCAAACGAAGGGCAGTTAATCAAAGTCTGTTAACCGAAAGGGAGTGGGTGGTCCGAGCTGCCTTTGTTTTGCCTCTTCAAGTTGTCCATCAATTTGCATCATTTTGTGGCTCACTATTTGACGTTTACATTAAAATCGCCCCCATATTTGAATTGGAAATAGGCTTTTTGGATTTCAGCTAGCAGGTTAGTTTATGCTGGTAGCTTTTGACCCAAAACATTTATATGTATATTCGGCAAAGAAATCTCTTTGATTTCGATTCGTGGCTGCCTTTGTCGACAACTCGTTAAAGTTGTCAATAAGTGCACCATTTTCGGCTTCTTATCAGCACAGGGCCAATAAATACACCCAGACCCCAAGAAATTTAAACCATGGCCTGTCTAAACTGAAAACCGAACTCCCAGCTCTCGACAATTTAAATGCTAATTTCCCGGAGAGGGAACTGCGTTTTGTTTTGGTATGTTGTGATAATTACCTCAAGTTATTTTTATTTATATTTCTTCAGATAATACCTTTCCAGGGAGGGAGAGTGAGTTTCCTTATCTACGGGCTCTTACATTAAATACCGTTGAGGAATTTGTAGGGAGATGCTAATTCCCCCACACACGTGTGTGGTCTCCACAAACTAATTGGTTTTGGTCGAATTAAAAATAAAAAAGATTCGAAAAAGACGGCCAAGAGCCGAAAATAAATTTCTGCCTAAATGGTAGATAAGTGTATGGTAAGTAGCCGGCTCTCAGACATTCAGGCAGCAAGGAGGAGAAAATGCCGGCCAGAAGCTGTTGGCGGCAGCCTAAGCAAGTTATTAGAATTCTTGTCACCTGGCCCAGGAACAAATTTACATGGCAACCAATAATTGAACAGCAATTTTCCATTTTCGCCACAAATTGCCAAGGACGTGAGGCAGTGGGCTAAAGTGGGGAGGTGCAGGTGGAAAATCTAAATTGATTTTTACACTTTAGGATTGTCGGAGTATTTGTGCACTTGAAAAAAGGTTTTTTTTAAGAGCTCCACCATAAAATTAGGAAAAGGTTTGGGTATATTAGGTATAGTTTACAAAACTTGGATATCAAAAAATGTTTAACAAATATTTGTTATTTGTATGAAAATGTTTTTAAAAAAGATTTTGTAGTGTATGGATTGCCTTGCCTAAGGACACACACCGAGTGTGTGGCTCGAGTTAAAGTCAAGCCAGATTAGCAGTGACCAACACATGTTGCTGCTGTTGCCGCTGCGGCAAGTAGTGTTGTTGCTGCTACTGCTGTTGATGTTGCTGCTGCTGCTGCTGCTCATCAAGGAACGACGCACGCAAGTTGTTGCTACAACATGGTACATGGTAGCATCCCAGCCAAAGGGACAGGGAGAAGGACTTCTCCACCAGCGGCCCGAATCGCATTCCCCAATGCTCTGTTCAACGGCATGTTGAAATTTTAATTGAACCAGCCATTAATTAATTTGAAAGCAAAGGCATTGCCACAGAGAAGTTGAGTAGGGCCAAAGTATGATTTTTGATAACCATTTTTATAGATTTATTTAGAGTTTCTATTTCCATTGATTGGGAACTAATGCAAATTAGATTTTGAAGTTAAATATGCTTATAAAAATAATTGCTTTTATAGTAAAATAACTTAATTATTTCCACATGAAGGTCGCATCAAATCCCAAACACTATTTTCGCTCTGACGTTGAATGCAAATCCATGGAGATATAGCGGCAATAATTTCATGATTGATGGCCGCGTAGTTCGGTTAACGGCGGCTGTTGATCGTCGATTGTAGATTGGGGATCGGAAATCGGGGATCGGAGATAGACGTGGCTCGATCCGGCGATTCAACGATCCGTGCGATCTGAGCGATCAACCGTTGGCAGGCTTTCGCATAAATAATAATAGACTTCTGGACCAGTTGTGCTAACATGGCTTGTGGTTAGCGTAATAATTCATCGGCTCTGGCAATGGGGGCCATTATTAGGCAGTCGAAGCGGCTACTGAATTTGTGATCGTTGTGGCCAAAAAAATGAAAAATCCAGCTGGTGGACTCTCATCATCAATATTTGGCCGATTAAGAAAGCATCAAGAGATGAAGATGAACAGCATTCTGTAAATTTGGGGCGTGTCATTGGATCCGATGGCGTGTCTGGTCTATGCAATCACGATAATCAACATTAATTGTGAATCAATAAATGCACGCCTTGCTCTGGCTAGCTCAGCTAGGCGGTGGGGGCGTGGTCCGAGCTCTGGTAATTGGCTCAAACGTGCGCAGAACGCGTTGCCAAGTTTGTTTAAAAGCCTATTAATTAGTGAGCATAATTGCCAGAGTCAGATTAAAGATTAATTGGAATATGAAGATATGAACAATTGTTGAGAAAGTCTGCCTTTAGAGATTGAAGTTTTATTAAATGTTTGACCCCGAAAAAAACAAAGTTAACTGCTTAAAATCTATACTTCTTAAGGTTTTTAAAATTTGAAATAATTCCAGAAGAGAAGTCTAAATCTTTTCCTTTAAAACAAGTAGCCTCTGTTCAATTCTCTGGCCTTCTTGGCCATCTCTAACGCCAGAAAATTGCATGGCAGGTATTGGTAATTGCCTGGAAAAAGACGAGGAGGAGGTGTCGTGAGGTAAGCAGAAGGCTGAAACCATAGACAAATTTAATTGATGTCTGCGACGCGAACTGCGATATGTCAGCTATCTATTTAATGCCTCGATTTTAATTCTGTGCCACTTCCTGTCACTTTGCCATAATTACCCAAAGGAGTATACAAAACCCAGAACGTAGATGAGAAATAAAAACAGAGAAGATCGGAGGAGAATGCACTAATATATATGTACACCTATGTTGGGCATTTCTTTTATGGGAAATTATTGCTATTTTTAATGCAAATGCGCTAATTACAAACACTGATAAGCCAGGGGGGACCCCAAGGAACGGCCAATGCATTAATTAGGAATTCCTGGGATCGCTCTGCTGCTGGACCATGCATTGGGTTGACGATCTAGCTTTTTTTCTAGCTAGTTTTGAATTGAAAATATGTGGTTTGAATAAACCAACTATAATCAGGGTTTAAGTTCTATTTAATGAAAAGATACTAAAGAAATATTTCTAAAATAACATCTAAGAAGGCTGAATCTTTGGCTTGCCAGCTCTGTTTGGGCGGTTCCAGCTTTCGTTTCCATGGGTCCCATGGTCCATTGGTCCAGTATCCAGTGTCCAGCGGCGCCTTTGGCCAAATGCAAAACGCCCGCGGCACAATGCTCTGTGACAAAGTGGCACGCTTCCGCAAAGTGTCTCCAAAGTGGATCGAACCCAGTCGAGTTCTACGGGGAATTGGCTCAAAAATGGATGTGTACGAGTATGGAGGAAAGAAAAATAAGAACCAAAAAAAACGAAAACAAATTAAATTGATCTAGTTTCTTTATGGCCAAGAAAGCTTCTGTGCATCGTCCGTCGACGCAAGTCCGAGTCTTTGGAGTCGCGGAAGAGACAACGACCGATGACAACGACGACGATGAAATATGTGGCCATAGATATGCAAACCGGGGAATAGTTTCGGTCCAGGTAGCTGCAGTTGGGGAAGATGGCCCCCAGTGCCTGGTGTCTATGCCTGGTGCCCTTATGCCGGAGAGGCTGCTAATGCATCGGCAGCACCCATGATGAATTAGTTTTGATTAGGCCAGATGCAGTTCCTCCGCTCTGGTCCCTGCCAACTTTCGCTGATTCGACCATAATATATCAGGGCTTTTCAATTAGTCAAATGTCGCTGGAAGAGCGATATGGCCGGGTTTATTAATAGCACTTGGCTACTGACCGCTGGGGGCCTTCAACCTTAGGGTTGCATATCTCCCAGAGGGCATGGCCTAAAATGAAGGGATTTCCTAGTACCTCTTCGGTTTTTAAAATAAAGAAAAGGACTTATGTTGGAATGGCTATTATTCCCACACTTTAAAGATCAAATTGTTATAAGGAGAATATTTAATAACTTACACTGTCACTTTGTTAGTTATGGTATTTGGTTATGAATTGACGGACCAAGATTCGTTTGGCCAGAGCCGGGGATATTTTGCTTTTGATTGGTTCAGTGTGTCAAGGGGGCTCGTGTCTGTGTCGTGTGTTGCATGCCGCATGCAAAGTTGAACTTGACTTAACTGCTGGCAATTCTATTTATTTACGAAATAAATCACTAACGGCAACTCATTAGCAGTTAAGCAAAGATATAAAGCAGAGCCAGTATAGAGATTGGCTGCATGACATTCCTCTGGTCCTTTCTGTGGCTGTGGAAAAGTAAAAATAAAAATAAAACCGAGTCCGGTTTAGATAGTTGATGTTGCCGGTTGTTGCTTGGTGTTTTGGTGTTGCCTTCGGATGCTGAGTGACTGTCCAGCGACACCTCGCTGGCAGATAGCTGGTCCACATCCCCATCCACATCCACTTCCCCATTCGGTTGCACCCCCACCTCCCACCTCTGCTGCAATCTCACGACTCTCACAATATTGTCGTCTGCTTTGGCTGGTATCTTGGCCACTGGGCGATAAGCCACATTGGTGTCCATATATTGAAGCTACCGAATGGCTAAGATGAAATGTGGCAGCTTATCAAATCGAAATCAATTTGGACCATATCAGGCATGCCATCTAAACACCTAAACATGTCAAGTAGGCGCACTTAAGACGACAACTACACATGTGCCTCCCCAGACCTCTGCCGACTGCCGACAGTTCATCACCTGCCGGTGAGTATCCATATAGAATTACTGCTCTTGGTCTTGGTCTGGATTCAGAATAATTTTGTTTGCGCCTGTCATAAGCCGAACAACTCAGCCTGTGTAACAACTGGCCATTGGTAGCCGCAGCTCGCGGCTCAAATTGTACCGCAAGCACACAAATCACAAGGCGAACCTCCAGCTCCAACTCTTGGTTCTGCTCCAGCTTCATCTCCATTCCCAACTTCATCTCCTCCTGCCGCTCTTGTTCGATGATGATTGCTGCGCAGACAAGAATTTCTAGTTTCAAATCCAAGCAGCGGGGCAGTCCGGAGAGACCCAAGACGTGGAAGCTGCAGCCGTGAAAGCATTTTGCATTTCGGTGCCCTACATGCATGGGGGATCCACATTTTTGTAGGTCTCACAAATACAATATATTTTTTAGGTTTTTAAGGGTGTATATTTTTCGAAATTCAATGAAGTCTGAAGTAGATTCAGACCAGACCAAAAGTTCAATAGATAAGGAAAGTAATAAGTCTTAAGTAAAAACAAACTTTCAGAGCATCCTTTAGTCATCCACCAAAAAATCATCTACCTTTCCTTTTTGCATTTTTACGAGAGAATTGCGCTCATAACTTTTGCCAAGTCCCCGCCGACATTGGCTGCTCGTCTTTGGCAAGCGGAAAACTGAAGAATTTTAGGCCCGACATGCGCCTGTCGCTCCTGGCAGCCCAGTCGGTTGTTGGGGCTCTTCCAAGCATCGGGTAAGAGCAACAGGTGGGCATGTGGGGCCAGGAGCGGCCGGCGATGACCGGCAAAATGGTGGAGCGAGGCATTTCTGGTCAATCGACTTTCGTGGCGCGCTTTTGCTGATGGCTGGTGGCTGCAATCGCTTTGGAGTTTGGAACATTTCATTAGTTTTGAGTGCTGGCATATATCGTCCGTGTCGTCGTCTTCTGCTGCTCCGCTTTGGCTATTATTTTCAATTTTATTGCGCTTTTTATTGGGGCTGCATTTCGCTATATATGGCCACGATATGGCTTATTGAAACGAATGCCTAACTAATTTATATGGCGAGAACGAAACCAATTCCCAGTCAATCTGTATTCCCCCATATCTAGTAAGTAACACAGTTAAATGTTGAATTTTAAATTTCGTTTGTTTAATTTGTTCAAAAAGTGGTTGCCAAATTTGCATATTATTCTTTTATATTAATGTGTATAATATGTAGTTCGAGTATTGTTAGTTTACATTGACATAAAATACAAACTTATATTTAGGGATATATGTTTTTAATGTTAGGTTTTTAGGAAAGAACTGATATAGTGAAGAGGTCCTTTGGCCTCTCTCCATTTGGAATGATAGAACCAATTTGATAGACTTAGCGATCTAAACACAAAGACAGTCTTTGAAACTAGAGATTAAGAACTGAGAGCGCTCTTAAAGTATCTGTTGGATGTTAGATGGTAATTAAGTACATAATGTGCACACAAAAAACATTAAGAAACATTAATTTTACTACGTATTTAACGCACAAGTAAATTACTTATTTTCTGCAATGCAACATCTAAAAAAACACACTGCAAGCTTCACCTTTTTGAGCATTATAATGTCTCTTGTTTGGTTTTTCGGATTTTTTTTGGGTTTCAATATGCTTAGCTACGAATAATTGTTGTCTAGCTAAGAATGCATCAATAAAATACATTTATTTGAGTGAATTTTATATTCATATATATGGTATGTATGGTATATGGAAGAAAAACTGTCCATAAGCAACTTGAGTTATAAACACATCTACTTATTTACACATTAAATACACCTAAGAATTAGTCGGCTTAAGCACTGCCTCTGGGATTTCTGATAAGTTTTCTTTTTGTTTTATTATTAATAATTAATAATTATTAACACTGAACCATGCATCAAGTGAACAATATAAATCACAACGTTTAAAATTTCAAAATCGTTTCTTTAAATATAATTCTCATCATTTTCTATTCATCATCTACCATATTTGTGTTTTTTAATAAGCTTCGTTTTTTTCTGATGGCACATACGTTTCGCACATTCCCCTCGATTTTGGATACTTTGTGACTTATTCTCAACATTAGACTAGCTAGGAAATGACAAATTTTCAATACAAATATAAACATTAATGTAGTTTCATTTTCAATGAAGCGGGAAGTGCTTTTATTTTATTAAATTTCCTTTTTTTGGCACCGCCCTTTACCTATTATAACCTATTTTTGTAAGATTTAACCTTTTTCCATCCTAATGCTAATTTGTGTCTCATTTTCGCGGCTATGCAAAATATATATCTCATTATTTTGCTCTAAAATAGATTTGGATTTAAATTTTAAAACATTTTCAAAGCATTCGTTACTTTTGAGTTTCAGCTATCGTTGATCGATCTCTCTGTATTGTATATATATTTCATCATACATTCAACAAATATACATATTTGTCGAGTGGCACAAGAGTTCCATTTCGATTTTTAAGAGCTTTTTGTTTTTCGTGTGTGTTTTCCCCTACACTTTCTACTTCGATTCAAGTTCGTTAGGCGATAATTTGTGAGGCGCCAGACTCATTCAGAATAAGCTGAACATCAAAATCCATTACTAGTTTTATATATTCTTATTTAAATAGTAGGTATACAGAGTCGTTCAAAGCCATATGAAAATATATATAGCTGGCCTACGGGTTTTGGGAAATAGTAAGTAAGGTCCTTTTTCGCCTTGAATGATATTCAAGATTCCAGATTCCTATTGTCTAACACGAAACCCACTTTTTAGCGATCCTTATTGCCACGATCTTCGCACCGAAACCATTCCATTACTTTGCACCTTAATATTCCATTTTTTTACTTATTTTTTTGTAATAAAATCAAATCAAATAAAATAAGACAAAAGAAATCTTTTTTAAAAATTGTTATGTATTTTCAAAAGTAAAATAAACTAATAATATAAAAATTAAACTTAAATAGAATTTAAAAATTAAGGAGAAATCAATTTCTACAGTAGATTGAACATAAACTTATTTTAATTAAATAAAACTAATTATTATTTTTCCGTTTTGATTTCAAATCAATTGAGGAAGTACAAGGGGCATTCAATAGTTTTAAGTTTTCACTTCTCGAAACAATTTACTCTTCTTTTTTTTGTTTTAATTAGCACACAAATATTCCGTTCTTGAATTAAAATTAATCTTTTGTTTTTAACTTACGCAATTCATAATGCTTAGAGGAAAAAAATGATATGCTAAGATTTGTGTGTGTACTTCTGCATGTTAAAACCTAAATCTAAACCTTTAAGACAATAAGTTAATAATTATAATAGATACAATATATTATATATATATATATATATAAATATATATTTTAAAATGCAATAAATTAGTGTGTGCGTGTGTGTGTGCTTGTGTTAGCATTTTTAAAAAATGAACATTAGCTAGGCAAAGGCGAAAGGATTATAATTTTTAAAATTATTTCTGGTTATTTGTAGTTATGTAAAGAAATTAAAATTAATAATTATTACACATGAGATCACAGTATTAGAGACATAAGTTAAATATTTTCCCATTTCATAACTATCGAATATTATTATTATTATTATTATTATTGATCAATTTGCTTTAGTTAGGCTTTCTATGGTTAGTAACTTTGTTTTGCTTTACTTTGCTTTGCGTGCTTCTTGGTAGACCCTCCGATTAGTAGTTTCTGTTTTTGTGATATTAACTAGGCTAATTGTAGCATATTGTGTTGCTCTTTATGATTTAATGTCTTGCATAGATTTTGCTTTGTTTTTGCTGGTAGCACAACCCCGTTTTACGATTATCGGTATCGGTATACTAATAGTGATTATTCAGCATCGGCGATTGATCGATTGCCTAGCGCCTTACTCTGGCGGTTACCCTTTAATTCTCCGATGCCCTGTCCTTGTAGAAGAAGGGCTGGCTGGAGTCCTGACCCACCAGCACGTAGTTAAACTGCACGGGACTGGTAAGGGGCGAGAGGGTGCCGTAGTCAGAGGTTAGCTCGAAGGGAAAGGCGCTCTCGTCGAGATCCAAGGCCACGGCAAGACTCATTTTGCGAATCTTCCCCTTGGCCTTGTTCTCGCCGGATGCTGAATTCGCTAGTCTCTACATGCTCGCACTCGACGTCACAATGGCCAGGTCGGCGGCCTGCAGGAGGTGATGATGGGAGTGCTGGTATTGCGGATGCTGCTGCTGTTGCTGGTGGTGATGTTGCTGCTGCTGCTGCTGGAGTTGCTGCTGCTGTTGATGTTGCTGCTGCTGCTGTTGCTGCTGCTGCTCGCCACGCACCTTCTCCTTCTTGATGCGCTGCTTCAAGTGCACCTTGGCGTGCCGCTTCTTCTCATCGGAACGGGCAAACTTGCGGCCACAAATGTCGCAGCTGAAGGGCTTTTCGCCGGTGTGGGTGCGGATGTGGGTGGTCAGGTGGTCGCTGCGGCTGAAGCTCCTCATGCAGATGCGGCACTGGAACGGCTTCTGACCCGTGTGGATGCGTATGTGGCGGGTGAGCTCGTCGGAACGGGAGAACCGGCGATCGCAGTTCTCCACCGGACAAGCGTAGGGTCGCTCGTGCACTGGCGTCTTGCTCGGTCGGTTGGGGTACTTCCTTGGCTTCACGGGCACCAACTTCAAGGGTACACTGCTCTGCTGGTAGACCTGCGACAGGATCTCGTGCCCCTTGCTGGTGGATGGGCTGTATTCCGCTAGTTGCACTGCAGCGGCTGCTGCTGCGGCGGCGGCTGCTGCTGCGGAAGAGCTGCCTCCGGATCCGGCCGAGTATCCTGTTCCATTCGAGTTGGGCTGCATGTCCGGGTAGCTCTCTTGCTTGGGTATAAGCACACCCAAGGCGGCATTGCTGGAACTCGCCGAAGAGGTGGGTCCCGGCAGCACCAGAGTCTGTTGTTGCTGCTGCTGCTGTTGCTGTTGCACCTGCTGTTGCTGCTGCTGCGCATAGTCCGCCGGGGAGTCCAACCACTGGTACTTCGGCTGCACTGTCCGGTTGTATTGCTGCTGCTGTTGCAACTGCTCGTGACTGCTCTGCAACTCTGCCAGGCTGGCGAATCCGGTGGATCCGGCGTAGGTCGGAGGCGGTTGCTTCAGCAAGAGCGGCGTGCAATCCATGGTCAAGCCCAGAAGTTCAGCGTGCTGGGCTGCTGCGGCAACTGCCGCCCTGCCATCGTCATAGGGCGAGGCCGATTGCTGCTGCTGATGTTGCTGTTGCTGCTGTTGTTGCTGCTGCATGGTTGTGGCATAGTGAGCGGGCAGACTAAACATGGGCGGCTGGAAGAGAGCCTTGTCCGGACTGGGTAGACCCCAGCTGTTACCCAAACTATTCGAGGGAGGAGACATTTGTCCAGGCAAAACACTCAGCTGCGGGGATGGAAGTTGCTGCTGTTGCTGCTGTTGCTGCTGCTGTTGCGCTGCTGCTGCTGCGGCTGCTGCGTTCATCGCGTTGCCTGTTGTGGTAAAAATGCCACGATATGAGATTTTGCTAGCCTGTTGTTGCTGTTGTTGTATGGCATGTTGATAGTGTTGTTGGTGTTGCTGCTGGTGTTGGAGTTGCTGTTGCTGTTGCTGGTGTAGCGTCTGTTGTTGGTGTTGCTGCTGTTGTGGATGTTGTTGTTGTTGGTGTTGTTGTTGGTGTTGTTGTAGCTGACTGTGATGATGGTGATGATGATGATGGTGGTGGTGGTGATGTGGCAATTGTTGTTGTTGTTGTTGCTGTTGGTGTAATATTTGGTGTTGTTGGTATTGATGTTGATGTTGCGGGGAGCTAATGTGTGGCTGTTGCTGCTGTTGCGGCTGGTGACTGTGGTGGCAATTCGCATTACTGCTGGTATTGTTGTTGTGATGCAGCTGTTGTTGTTGCTGCTGTTGGTGTGACTGTGTGTTGTTGTTGTTGTTGTTGTTTCCGGGCGAGCCAACTCCCTCTGTGTTGTTGTTGTTGCTTTCGCTAGTTGTCTGTTTGCTTGATGTTGTTGTTGTTGATGATGATGTTGTGTTGTTGTTGTTGTTGTGTTGGGGGTACATATTACAACTATTATTACTTGATTCTTCCTTGACAATGGCTAAAGCTGGCGGCGTGCTACGCTCCTCCTTCAAAGGACTGCAATGAGACAGCACAGGACTGCCAACGGATATAACTTGAGGCTCCAACGATAGATCCTCGGATTCAATGGATCCTGAAATTGGACGAGTAAAAGATATATGGTTTAATTTAAGTATATATTGATCGCATATATTTATTTATAATATATAGTAATTATATCCCATGAACCCCATGTAAATATGATTATTTCAGTGCTATCTGAAGCTAAAGCTGAAGTTAATATTTTCCCTGAGACCGGCTTATTCTGGTGGTGTTGCTGTTGCAGTTTCTGTTGCTGCTACTGCTGTTGCGGCAGGGTGCGATATCAATCACAGTTCGCTTGAATGGCATTGGCATTGGGCTACTGCAGCTGGGCGCGCTTTGATTTCGCGGAAATCGAACGACACGGGAGGTCGCATCATCGCTCATCGTGCCAGAAGTCCACAAGTCCGGCAGTCCAGCAGTGCATCAGTCCCGCGGTCCAGAAGACAGTTGCACTTGGGGGCCAGGCAAAAGTGTCGGCGAGAAGACTAATTACGCGGCTACCAGCCAGCCGAGAGAATCTCTTCCTTTTTTTTCTGTTTCTGTTCGCCTTTTTTTTACTGCTCACGATTGCCGTCATTAATGCCGCTGGGAGTTGAGCTTTGGTCTGGATATTGATTGAGTTGCATTGTGCCTAATGTGCTGCGACATCAATCTGGTTTTCAGCAGAAGAGGAAGGGCGCTACACAGGGCGATTCACAGAATACAAAGCGATATCGTTTCTATTCTCTTACTCGCATATATATTTGCAAGTCCCATTAATGCTGTCAGGGCAAATTATGTGGCCAAAACAAAAAATTATAAAAGGAAGACGACAACAAATTATGGTTCAGCTCTGACAGCCCAAAAGGAGACGCACTCTAGTCTGGCCAATATGGAGCCTCTGTCTATATATTACTATTTCCGAGCTCTAGACTTTGAGTGAGACATGGCCGGCAGATTTGCAAGCTTGCCAAGTTTGGCGATTAAAAGCCGCTCCATCATTGTCATGCAAATTGTTTAATGGATTTTCATTTGAAAATTGCCCATGTCTATGATTTTTGTTCTTCTTTCGCTTTTCGCTGGCCAAAGTTTTACTGCGTGGGCAGTGGGGCAGTGGCCAGGATTTATGAGTGACATTTTTTTGGCTTCTGGCTCAGCTATTTCTTTATATCTAACATACTTGCTTATGAAACATACAAGTATATGTTTTAGTCACCAATGCCTATTGCCTTTTTATGCATTTTCAATTGGCAGAGTCGCTATTTCGCTTTAGTGACCGAAAATGGCTTTGTTTCTTTTGGGGTAAGGAGAGCAATTAAACTCAATTGTTTTTGATAGCGGCAGAAAATCTAGTATACTTTATTTGCTTTGCCTTAATTCAATTAGAAATGCAGCTCCATATGTCCGTAGATACATGTGTATATATGTTCCTATATACATATAGTAAGTCTGATATGGCTTTCTGGGCATCCGCGTATCTTGAGACCGCTGCGAGTGAGAAAATTGCGCTCGAAACATTGACACTGAACGGAAATGTTTAATACATGCGCGGTTGTTGTTGCTTTTAGATTAATTAAGCGACGTTGTTGCTGCTTTTTTATTTATTATTTTCATTATGCAGTCTTAGAAATATGAGAGCGTTGCGTCGCGACTATTGCAAAATTCAATTTTATTTGACATTAATGAAAAGTGAGCGGAGAAACAAGATAAACAAAAATTCTACAAAATTTTTGTGGCATACATTTTATGAAGTCCATTGAGATGTCAGCGTTTTTATTAATTTATATTTATGTGGACATATTAAAAACAGAAACAGAATATTTATATATAGATGAAATGAATATGTGGGTTTTTGGCTGGAAATATCTTAAAATACCCCATAACTTAATAATAACAACGAAATTATTAAGACAATAAAAACACAAAACGAAAAGAAATCAAAATGAAAATCAACAAATCAAGCATAAAGACAGGCGAATACAAACAGAAAAATCTCGAAAATTGGTACTTCAATTTTTTCGAATGTTTATTCAAGATTTTGAACTTGTTATTCGGGGCAAAGCCTAAAAGAAAGAAAAGGGTGAAGGTGGAAGGTGGAAGTTGGAAGTACAGAGAAAGACAAAGTCAAGATATGTTGAAGTGGCAGGGAAGTAAGTCAAGATATCGGCTAACATAACGACAGTTTCTGCGGACTACTCCACTGAGGCTGATTTATGTTGAGACTTAGGACTGACAACGGATTAGTTGGGGTCTCCATAGCACGGACTGCAACCGGCGTTGCCACTGCCCCATGATGCAGCTGCAGTCCGCAAGCTGCATCCATTAGCAGCAGATAAAGAAACTACTCCACGGTGCGGGTTTCTTCCATCCCAACCAAACGAACGGCCACCAAAACCGAAGCTAAGCAAAACTCTATAAATGTTTTGAGCATTTTTTATCCAAGATTTATGGCAAGTATTATGAAAAGAAACTAAGGAACTAGCTTGACAATGCCCTGAATCTAAAATAATGTGAAATAAATAAGTTATGAATTTATTGTTCTAATCTTACTTCTTATTTGTACTTCTAGTAAGTTTTTTAAACCAAATTTTTACTCACCAGTGATTGGAGGTGGCTCCACGACTGTAGTGGGACCGAAGAACGATGGAATATCGCTGGACGTGGTCACCGGCGTGTTGAGGTCACCGGGCAGCGCCTCGATCAGCTGCTTGTGGGCCTCCACCTGATGCTCGACGGCCGCCGAGGAGGGGCTCTGCTGGCCGCTTGTGTTCAACAGGCTGAGGTGCGAGGCGGAGCTCCTGCCGCTGCTTGCGGTGGCACTGGCGCTCGGCTGCACCGCCACGTGTCCGGGACTGCCGCCTTGGGTGGGCGTGGCCGTTTGGTTACGGGCACGCAGAACGGAATTGTTGGCAGAGGCTGCAGCGGCTGCGGCAGCAGCGGCGGCCGCAGCAGTGGCGCTGGTGTAATGGAGCAGCGAGGACGAGGAGGAAGAGGCTCCGGAGGAAGTGCTTCCGCCGGGATTGCCGCCGAACTGGGCCGGGCTCAGGTAGGTGGCCGCCGCAGCAGTGGACGGGCTGCCGCTGCTCTGGGCCGCTGTGCTCGTCTTGAACAGACAGGTGTCGAAGCTCAGCACATTGAAATGGGCGGCCGCGGCCGACTCGGTGAGCAGGAATGCGTGATGCGTTGGCGCCACCAGGGTTTCAAGCCCTTCCATGATCATGGCCGCTGATGGAGTTCCAGGGGCTACGCCGCCTAAAATGGTAAGAAGAATAATTTGATGGTAAGTTATGGGTACAAAAAGTCCAATAGATTGTAACAGAAGGTCTTAGTTTTAGGAGTCGATCTCATCCTTGATCCAATTGACAAACAAACAAAAGTTGGTAACCATAAACCTAGTCATGCAAAATCATGATGCGAATGCCATGCTCTTGGCTTTTCAATTGATTTGCCACGACAGCTGTTCGATTGCATAACCAACGAGTCGGTCAGTCAGTCAGTAAGCGAGGGTCTGAGTAAGCCGGGTCATCAAGTGGTGAAATTACTTAACAATTTAATTTGCCATCGCCTTGTGTCTTGGTAACTGTCGCAGACTTTCGCCTCCTGCGCCCACGAGCGCCAGCAATTAAATTAAGATCGATTAAGCACTTAGAGCTTTGCCCTGAGAAGTAGAACAGGCGGTTTTCCCATGGTGGACATCCATGGATCACCCAGGTTTCGACGCTACCCGGGAAGTGGGTCAGGCGGTGACCTTACGCAATCTGCGGCGCAAACTTATGAAACTTGTTGCAATTAGAGCCTGATCCGCGGGCAGTGGCAAATATTTCTTAAACAAATGTCCCATAAACTTGGCTTATTATTTATTTTGTAGTTTTATCTGCCTGTTTATCACAGATAAACTAACCGAAATTGTGATTGCCATCTGCAACATGTTTCGGCATTCAGCCTCTGTGTCGTCTATCTTTTTCTGTCTCTTAATTTTTTGTGCCCCTCTCGATCTGCTCGTTGTGGCGTCATCAAAATCTGAAGTGTTGTTTTATTTTATTCCGCAGATACACACGGTTACACGGTGTGTATATATTTTGTTGTTGTGTGGCAAAGGCTTGACCGCGTTGATTTGCATTACAAGTGCACTCGTGTTGACAGGCAGCTATGCGCCAAAATAACTACCGTGCCACGGCGTATCCGACAGATGCGAGAAGAGTGGCAGAGTCAGTGGTGGTGCCGGTGGGGGGAGCGGCACAAAAAGTCCCGCTTTTGGCACTTTTGCTTTTTTATTTACATTTGATTTCACGCATAATTTCCATGGCAAAGTGCACTCGAGACGGGCAGCGAGTGAAATTACATTCGAAAGACCGAGTAGACTGAGCAGTCGGTCGGAGCATCGGATGCCACAGATTCAGATACAAGTCACCCAGAGGTAGACAACACACCCGCAGCCACAGCCACAGCCAAAGCCACAGAGATACAGATACATTTGTGTTGAGCCAGCGCGTGCTGGGTTTGTGTGCCTTTTGTCCGCTGTTCATTCATAAAATTATGCGCTCGAGTCAATAATTTTTACAGTCGATCAAAGATTTGTATCTGTTTTTTTTTTTACTGAATGCGCGACTTGCCACATGAATCATCCGCGGGCGGCCGAAATAAAAATCCAATACTTCGAACCTCTCAAAATCTGAAAACTGGTTGGAGAGCATCGAATCCACTTCCACTGCCTCCAACTCCTGCCTCGGCTGACTCTTTGGACTTCTTGGCCCGGTCTTTGTCTTCCCCTTGGTTCTTAATAACTTGGCTAACAATTGACACTCCCTTAAATAAAAAATAATAAAAAGAAAAACCAACAACGGTAAGCCAAGTCGTAGATGCTGTGTTAGTTTCTTATCTACAGTGGCAACTAGCTAAGGAGATCACCGAAAACTTGATATCCCCCCAGTGGGTATTCACAGCGGAGTATTTTCCCGGAAACAGTCTGCCCCAAAACGTTCACATTAGGCAATTGCCACTGTCCGTAGCGCTGTCTACGCTTATGTATGTACGAGTATATTGTAAATCTTGTCTCCGGCTCGGGTCTGGCTCCCCTGACTTCTTTCACTCTGCATATTTTTGCATAGCATTTTTCTTGATTTTGTTTTTAGTGTAGTAGGACAGACAGCAAAACACGTCAAGACCTCTTGCCATGAATGAATATTGGCAGTGTGGCAGCTGTGGGCCAGAGTGAGATGGATATCCGAAAGATACATTTAACGGCCCGATGAGGAAGAAGTATGGCAGAGCAGAAAAAAAAGCGCCAAGCATGAAAAAAAATTGTTATGTTGATATTATTTTAATTAAGTTTTGCCAAACCGGTTGCTGCCATTTCCATAGTTACTCCTCGGTTCTGTGCTTCTTTATCTTTTTTTTTGTTTTATTTTTCCTAGCAGCCGAGAGTGTTAACAATTCGATAGATGGGCGCCAATTTGTTTGCTTTGGCAAACGAGGCGGGCGGGCAGGCAGGAGACCTGGGGGGGAGACCTGACCCAGACCCGAACCCGAGGCTTTTGGCCAGAGCTGCTGTCTTGTTTTCATTGGCAGCATTGAAGACCTCATTGAGGATTAAATGTTGAGACGCGTCAAGCGACCTTTGGCTACTTAACGGCTCCAAAAATAAACTACAAGATTGTTGTCTTTACTTGTCCCACGAGATCTTATGTCTTGTGCAATCCTATCCGCACTCGTATAGATTTGCATTCCCAACCTTGACGAAATCAAAACGTATAGCTGGGTATAGCTCATAATGTATTTGTATTTCTCAATTAATAATAACAATAATAATGCAGGCTTTTTGCTTCCCGAACGCTGTTGTTTTCTTTCGGTTATTAATATGGAAAGAAATTGGAGAAACGTTTAAAGGAGAAGGGACGGCGATCATTAGTCAACGGTGCGAGGAGTGAGTGAGGAGTAAAAGTATCTTGCAGATACATAGATAGAAAACATGCAAGTTGCATGCGACACGGAGATGATGGAATGGCCGGGCGGCAACAAAGTCCATCATTCACACAGCGGGAGCAGATACATGCACCACCCCCTTTGGCACCGACCCCTCCCATCACCCTTACCCAGGAGTGTCCAACAAGTTAACATGGACAACGGCAAAAAAAAATGACAAAACAAAAACAACACACAGGCTGGGATGGTTTGGGGGGAAAATGTATCTTTTGCCGACGTCTTTTGCATGCGTAACACTTTGTCACACTTTTCATGCCAACAGCTCTTATTTTGTTGTTGTTGTTTTGTTGTTTTGTTGCTTCTGTTGCTGTTTTCCCTCATGAGAACAATTAATGAAAATAAACAGCCTCAGGCTAGACAACAACAACAACAACAGCAACAGCACTAGCAACATCAACCACACCGAATATGTATATTTTTATAACGATATTTTTCCTTGGTTTTTTGTTCGAAATCATTTTAGTGGGCACTTAAATGAAAATTTTCTTGTTTGACTTGGCAGCCACAACAACTCCCCACTCCTGACGGCAACTTCCAAGCAACTCTTGGCCATTTAAATAAGAAGGTGAGACGGGATGGCTGGCTAGTTGGGGGCGATGTCAAAGTGCCATTTGGCAACTGCAGCAAGTGTTAAATGAACTCTACGACCCGTCAACGCCGTCGGCGCTCTTTGTTTTGATCTCATAATTATTTTGTTAAATACCACAAAAAGCGAAAATTGACTAAAAAGGCATTGGAAAAACTCTAAAATTGATAAATGATCATCCGCCCAACGTATTTTTTGGCTTTCATATCTTGTATACTTTTATTTTCCTTTTTTGTCTTTGGTTATGGGAGGTTGCATGTAAATCACTTTGCTAATTGTTTTTCCATTTGGTGTTTGCCAGTAGGAAATGCATTAGTCTCACTAGCCGAAATTTGTTTTGGGGGGGCGGTGTGACACGGCTGGTCCGGAACGTAAATGCGCGGAATGCAGACGGACCAAAAATTTGCCATTAAATTGTAAACATCTGAAATAAGCAGATTGCTCTTTTAATTGAGCGCTAAATGTATGACAATAATTTAATTACAAAAACTGCAAATAGCTAATGCCGTTACACTAGTGCTCGGATTCAGATTCAGATTTAGATACGGATGCATAAATGTTCAGATACATAGTTGCAGTCGTAAATTTTGTGCCGTCCGTTTGGCTGTCTGCTCTCAGGTGCTATCTAAATAACGTGCAGAAATTTTTATTAAGCGTTAAATGAATTTTTATATCTTTCAACAAATTCTGTGAAAATAAACGCGGATTCACTGAACGGAGAGAGGGCAGTCCTCAGAGTTTCTATTCTAAAACTAACACCACAGAAAAAATTCGAACTTTTCTTGAAACCTATCATTATTAAATATTACACCTGGTTTTAAGTTTATTTAAATATTTTATGAGTGTTTAATGGAAAAAGATACTTTTGTATCTTAAAAGATTAGGATTTTTTCAAACAGATTTCACTTGTCAACCGTCAAGTTTCCAATTGGTCACAGAAAACACATAAATCAGCACAAAATGTATGCTTTTTTGACCATCTTATAAATTGAATTTTCTTGGCAATAACTCAAACAGATTCCGAGGAAAATGTTTAAATTTATTGAAAGAATAAATAGAATTTAATAAAATGTTCGTATATTATGTCTCAAAATAGACAGCACTGGCCACAAAAGTTAAGATTTGATTTTTTTATCGCCGTTCAACACCCACCTGGATCGCAATGGCACTTGCAGAAGAATTCAAAGGGATTTCCTTTGGTTTTGGCTCGCCTTCTCGGCTGTAAGTCTCTGGCGGGCTTAGATTGCGTTAAATTTCAGATTTCACTTTAGTGTTGCACGAAAGTATCTCGTTCTCACTGCGAGGCAAAAATCAATAGCAATAAAGCACCGCTCGTGTAGGCATCTTTCGGAGACGGGGGCTTTCATTCATGCCGTCGCCTGCTGGAATATCCTTTCACTTTTACTTTTGATTCAGTTTTGTAAGCAAATAATTATGCATGAGTTTATAACGCGAATTATTGATTTGATAACTTTTTCTATTTGCTTTTGGACTTTGGCACTGCGCACTGCACAAACGATTTGATAAAATATTTAGCTCTTGGGATTTTCCGACACGTAGGTATATATATTTTATATTTCGCGTTGAATATATATTTAATGTTTGCTGATGTTCACCGGAGACTGCTGGTATGATTTTTCTTGATTTCTTGCTAGCTTGCTGACTGGCTTGTTAGTCTATTCCGTCGCGTTGTTCGAAAACAACTGAGGCACGAGATGCGCACTCTTTCGGTTTTTATGAATGAAACTCAACAAAACAAGCATTGCCCCAACGTCCCAGCGGTACGGCACGCGCCCCAATATCGAGTTCGAAAAGTCAGCTCTCTGGTGGGGAAATCGGCTCGCTCGCCGACGTCACCACGGCACTCGCACGCACACACACGCAAATATCACGTAGCCGGCCGGTTTTCGATCCAATCGTAGGTCCGGTGCCTCCCTTCGCTGCAGCCATTTTCATCGCGCAGGCGCACTTCAGCCAATCAACAGTTTGCCAGGCCTTTCCGGCGTGGTGAGTATACCATCTTGGATCTCTTTTGCCGCTTGGCTGGCGCTCTCCCCCTCATTCGCTCTCGCTCTAGCTCTTGCTCGCTTCGAATTCGAATCTTGGGAGCCCGGCGAGCTAAAATAATACAACAGGTACCCCCCGTCAGCATATCTATGGCTATATCGATTCGTGCATTGGTGTGTGAGAGTTTTAGCGGCTGGCAAATGTTATGATTTCCCGAAATACGTCATCGGTGTGCGCGAAAATTGCGGCCCATTAGCCGTAGCCGTAGCGAAATTATAGCACCGTAGCAGCAATTTTTGCATCGACGTAAACACCGGGACCGGGATCCGTCCGTCCATCCATTGAATTGTTTGCATGAGCCAGCCGCCAGAAATGTGCCTGCCGATTCCTAAACAAAATGATTCACTTGACCATTTATGGACACTTTTTCGGGGCATTGTTTAGCGGATGATTTTCCGGGCGGCCGTCAAAGGTCAGGGTGGGCGGTTTGTTTGGCAAATAGTTCCCTGAATGTTTTTAAACTGTCTGTTGAGGTTAATTGAGACTTCAGAGAGGTATTGTTTGGGCGATTTTCAGGTAATTGAGATTGTTTTATTAAGTCTTTTGACTCAATTTAGATTGCTTTGCCAGTTGGAGAATTTATTAAAAGGTCAGGGTTCTCTTCCCGACGTCGTTTCAGGCTTCAATCAATTATTCAAAGGTGTCTTTGGAACTTTTCAAGGAATTTGCTTTGATCTTTGAGGTTCTAAAAGGTCTAAGTTGCAAGTTAGTGAAAGATAAAATATTTATGGGGAATATGGAAAGCAAATAAATATAATTAATTATCTTAATATCCAGTCTTAAACGATTTGTTTAAAAATAAAATTGTGTACCATATATAATCTCCAAAAACATTGCTTCCTCATTGTTCACGTTTCTGTCTGTTTTCCAAAAATGCATTGACAGCGTTTGGAATTTCGGCTCACATGTTTATCATTCGCTCACAATGTAAACCAAACAAAAGTTTCATGTGCTAAGGACAAGGTTGCACGTCGGTTGTGCAATGTGCATTCCGCATTGCTTTTACTGGGAAACATAAACAAAATTGCAGTCAAAATTAGTGCGAAAATCCTACATATATTGAAAAGATGCCAGAAATTTTACGAGACTCGGCATTTCCCAGCAGAGGCAGTAAGAAATATACTTATAGAAGTAGTTCGGCGATCAGGTGATACTATTAATGGTCACATCATAACATCATAACCCAGACATCGTTTTTTGTGATGATTGGAGCACACGCCATGCCCTAAAAATAACCCACCTGGGAAATGTTTTTCTTTTCTTTGCCTTTTTTTTGGTTTTTTGCCGGTAAAAAAGTTGAGAAGCAGACAACAACTGAGTACGTCAGATCTATCTAGCAGATACACAAGGGATACAGATAAAGATACAGATACATGCGCCCCCACCCAAAAATAGAACTTTGCCTCATTTGTGAAAGTTTTTGCCAAACAAAATAAATACAAATCGCATATGTTCCCGATTATTTTTAACCTTCACATGATTCTGACCGCCAGGATGGCCTATTCGGGAATTGAGAGTGTCGGGCGGCGGCATATTGGCTAAGATAAATGTAATTTAAAGGGACGGGCAGTGGTGGGTCGGCCACCTGTAGGCCAACGAACGCCAATAAAAACTTGTGAGATTTTCATCTAGTAAGAGGCAAAGAAAAGAAAAACTCATTACGCTAAATATAGCTAAATCTATTCACACAATTTCTAAAATTTTCTTCGCCGATTTCTAGTGACGTTGTTGAGCTTGTTGTTTGGCTTTTATTATCCGCGAGGATGGAGAGGTGTTGGTTGAGGAGAGAGGTGTTTTCGGCCCAGCCCCTGACAAAACACCCACGAAAATAGTTTGCACAATCTAAAAATACACTTTTGTGGCGATTGTTAATTATTTGCTGTCTGTCTGATTGCCATTCATCCAAAGATGGACATGGATGGTATTCTGGTGGAGGGGGCGTGCCACGTCTCTAAGCCATAAGCCCGGCTAAGCGCTCAGGTGATGACTGGAAGCTCAATGTACTGCACCTTTTCCTCAATTTGGTAGCAGTGCCAGGCATCACACCCAGGACAGGTGGGTTGTCTAATAAACGTGTTCCAAATGAAACAAAAAATCAAATAAATTTGCCAATATTCATTGAAGTTTTTTCCCCCTAACATTAGCCAACTAATTGATGTTTCTTTGATACTTCGGAGAATTGGAGTAAAAAGTGGTAATATATGTATTGAAATATGAATAAATTTGAAATATAGAATTAATTTGAAACCTTGTCAAGGAACTCCATTTTGGCCTGGGTTGGAGTATTAACCCTTTGGGTTTCCTACCTTTCCTGGACTTAATTCTTTAGCCTTCTTAGTATCCAACTTTTTATTGATATCTATATCTGTCTATATGCCAATTCTGTGGCTGTGTTTGTGGTTCGTGTATCGTGTGGGTTTTCTCAGCAGTGTTATCTCATTGAGAACGTTGCCGAGCGTGCGTGGGTCAATTGGGGAGACTCGAGTGCTGCGACTGTTGCCTCTTGATGAGGCAGAGGCGTTAGATAGTCGCAAGTCGCAAGCCAGATGACACATGGCACGCGCCCAGCGTAGAAACAGATACAGATACATTTGTATTCACATGCAAAGTCGCAGATACACGACGGATAGACAAACAAACAGACAGACAAAATAAACAAACATTGGCAGAGCGCATCAATGCCAAACCGAGCTTGTCTGTCTGAATGTTGTTTTTTTTATTCAGCTATATTTTTTTGTAATCCAAGGTCCGCGTTTTGCCGTAAATGGTGAAAAGTTTTGTTAGGGCAACTTTTGAGTTACATCTCGCGTAGGCTGTAATTAAAAGCATATTGACTGGCAATGCAACTCGTTAGCTGCCATCCCGCTTGCACTCGACTTGAATCTACGAGTACAAGTATCTATGAGATACACTTGAGTTAGCGGCGCTGCTTTTTTTCCATCTTTCTATTCACTTGTTATTGGTTGGAAAGACTTGGATTGCCCTCGGAACTGAAATTGTTTTGTTTTCGCCGTGTCGGCTGCCAATGGGGGCTTTGTAAAGTTTTTGGCCTGATTGAAACGCACTTGATTGCCGAGCAGCTGCTGTTGCGCAAGCCAACTTCATTTTGGTTTTCTCCATAGGTGAGAGCCATAAACCAATGGCCAAGTGGGCGTCGTCACCGTCGTCGTCGAAGTTTGGAATCGAGGTGTGAATAAAATTATATTTCATTTTATTTTGTATATATATATTTAAGATATATTCAGTTTGGATTTATGTTCGTTGCGACCGTTTTGATGGTGCTTAAAATTCAACTTTTGTAAATTGTCAGAACATAAAACAAAAATCAGACCGAAGACGAAAAGTTTAACATGGTGTTTTCTTTGTAAAATTCATAAATAAAATTTTGATTTTTTCTATATTTTATTTCATTTAATTTATGAGCATCATAATATGCTTTATGATCTTGGCATCTTGCCGTAAATTGCTGCAGTCAACAGCAAAAAAAACCAGAGGGTGATATTGGTGGTGGATATTGTTGTTCAGAGACACAAATTAGATATTTAAACATTTGGAAGCCCCAAAAAATACTCCATTGGCTAAACCATATTATAGACATGGAGTGGGCGATTTTTAGGGGGATTCGAGAGACATCTCCAGCGCCATTTTCCGACGCCGCTGAAAGGTTGGCCGAGAATGAGGTGAGAATTAAATTTAATTTTTCTGATTTTTGCTTTTTATTAGTTGTCAGTCTTTGAAAAGAAGTGCATAAAACTGATGAAATTAGTAGGGTAATTAGTGGTATTAAATATATTGTAGAATGTTATTGGTTGGACTTTAACTTGATTAGAAGGTGACGATTTATGGGCCACAAATTTTGAGACTAATATTCGTGTGGAAATTTTTGTTAAGGATTGACAACAATACATATCAAACATAGGCAACACTTTCTCCTTTCCAATTTTGGAAAATCCGACTGGCTGGCAATTGTCTAGCAGCTGCCCACTGTCCCTCCGACTGCTTATGTCTAATTGCAAACTATATGAGTTGTGCCACAAACCATGAATATTCATAAATAATTCATAATAACTCAACGCAATCCCAATTAGGAATAAGCTGCTCGGATCTCCTCCAATCGATGGAGCTCAGCCTGTTTGGCTGGGAGAAAGTGTGTCAAATAAAATGGCATCAAAAATAGATTGCACGAATGTGTTTGATAAGTACTCATGCTCTATTTTCTGTGGGATCTTTCACCCGAAACATGGCAATCATCTAAATATAAAACGCGTGCCTCACTCGAACTAATTTTGAAACGCTCGCCGATGAACATATTTAGCCAAAACAAAAATCAAAGCCAAAACAAATCAAAATCAGAAATCATTCGTAGAGAGGATTCTCACAGAGATAGACAGCAGATGCTGAGGGGTAAGACTGAAAATTGGCCATAATGCCCAATCAGCTGGCAAAAGAACAGAAAAAAAACTGGGAAGAGCAACCAAGATTTATGAGAGAAAGATGCTACAAATATATTCGTTTGCCGGACAGGAAAACAAGACCTAAATTGGCCAAAGTCAGCAGGGGGTCCCGCTGCTCTCTTGGCTAACATCTCTCTATCCGCTGGATACGTAAGTAAACAATTAACTGCAAAGATATTTAAATGGCAATTCCCCATCGATCTACCGATCCACCGATCTACCGATCCACCCATCCACGGATCCACAAAGATGACGTGAAAAGCACCGCGTGCAAATAGCAAAATAATTACAATATAAATTTTCCACGTCAAGTTCATAAATTCTGTGGCGCTTAATCAGCTTTGCCCGCTTTAGATGCTCACGTAGATCTCGTAGTTTTGGATTTGGATACGGATTTGTTTTTGTTCTGCCTATTTATAGATACTTTTTTATTTTGTACGCTCGGTCAAGGTAATTTTAGGCACACTACTCGATGGGAACTGAGAAATAGGAAAGACTGAAAATAGCCAACAATGATTGGCAAAACTCATTGGGTCGAAAAATAGATTTCAGTTGCAATTTTTGGCTTTTTGTTTTTCCTATCTCTTAGCTGGCTTTTGATGGATTGTGTGTATGCATTTTGCCGCTCGCTGAAAATTCGTTGAATTCCACTTTAATGGCTTTATTTATGGGGCGTGCATGGGCAACGAAACGCTTTTTTTCAGCTTTTTTCGCTTTTGGATATTTATGACACTGTGTCTCGGCCACAAAAAGTTAATCCCACTAAATGCCGTTGATAGTTTATATTACGATTTGTTGTGCTGGGGAGAATGAAAGATATTCCGGCATTTTAATTTTAGAATTGTGACAAATGCGCAACTTTTTACGGCTGCATATGCTGGAGTGAGCCTAGTTTTTCCTTATGATTAATTTTCATTGTTTTTTGAGACTTTAATATGGTTATTTTTCATATTCGAAATCTTGGTTTGGATTATACATTCTGATGCTACATTTTTCTATCCTTCCCAAAAGTGTTTTTTTTTCGGATCCCCTGATATGGCAAATATTTTTGGGGGCACCTTATCAATCACAATAGACGTCACAGGTTATAGTAAGCCGATATCAGATAAATGTGCGTACGTTTTCACAACTTTGAGATAAGTCGGGAAGCGTCATAGAACCCTCTCTCAGAAGCATTGTGCGTCAATCAACATAATATACATGGATATATGGATGTCACACGGCTAAATATAGTCATGGCATGCATATAGTATATGATATAGCTGGCAATATCGGGGATCGGGTATATATCCCGTCCGTTTGATTAAAAGCACAAAGGGGGCCCGGCAACCGGGCTGGCCAGGCCAGGCTAGACCAGGCCAAATGCGAACCAATTTCCAATATTGTCAGCTGCTAATGAGCAGATTCCTCGCCTTGCCACTGGCATAGTGAGGAAACATTTTTTCTTTCTGGGTTTCTTGCCGGGGCATCCGTGACACACTTTGCAGTTGCATCATTAATTTTCAGTTTTCAGTTTTCGTTTCGGCTTTTCCATCCATCTCGGCATCTGCCATTTGGTATGGAAGGCCCTCGCATCCGTATCTTTGGGCTAATGACGGAAAACTATCTGGCTCTCTGTGACAATGGGCCAAGGCACTCGCCACACGGCACACGGCTAGAAGCAAGAACAAATTTTGTCGTGTTTTCGCTGCTAGATTGCCATTAATTTTATATTTATATAGACATATCTCTGCCGAGAGGGGGAAGGTGGTTCAGGGGGCGACATTCCTGATATATCTTGTAATTTTTAATGTTCGCAGTGTTGTCGAGTGGAATTTTTGATTTGAACTGAAGTGTGCCACGGCGCTGTTGATGTTGGAAGTTTTTATTGATTTAGTGGCCCATTTCCGTCTTTCCTCTTTCCGAGATATATTTATAGAGCTTTCCTCCTTTCCTTCCAATGACGAACCAGAAATTGCAAGCCTATATTTAGCCCAATATTTAGATACAACATGTTTACTTCTTCCCCCACATTTTTGTGTGCTTGGATTTGTTTAGATGCTGGCTGGCTACGTCATAGTTGTATTTTGCCCGAGATATTCACTTTTCTCATGAACTTGACGTCGGCAAATAATTAGCTTCTTGTTCAATAATAATCAGCAGCTAATATTCGTTACGTGAAGCGATATAAATAGTTTGTGTGGGTTTATATTTAGCCTCAGATACGGACACCCATGGAATGGGCATTATATAGTTCAGATCTACCGGCAAAGCCAAACAAATGTGGTGAGTTGAGAGAAAAATGGAAAGTGTTGTTGGAATTTGTGCAAAGATATGTATATATATTTATTTTGGTGGGTGATTCTCCAACCCGCCAATCTACCAATCCTCTAAGTATATACTGTTTTGGTTTTATCTCTTGGCTTTCGTCATTTTTCATGCCGGAAAGTCCGGGGTGGATGTGTCGTTGTCTACAAGTCAGGCAGGTCTCATTGGGGCCACATAAATCCCTTCAAATGCCATGACATGTAAATATTTTCCAAGTCTTCTGGCTCAGTCACAGCAAAACCAAAAGAAAAAGCAACAGCAGAAGACAGAACAACTCTCTTGACTTGCGGAGCGCTTATAAAATATAATTTCATTCTATAAGAAAAATGCAAAGTGACAACATAATTCGCCAGTTTATCATAATCAAAATACGCCTACATTGTTCGCCTTACTTTTTGTAGTTGTAGTTCTATCTCTGCTTCTGCGGGGCAGAGCTGGCGGCATGCAACAATTTACAACAAAAACATCAGAAGCAGCAACAACAACTATGCCAAATGCAACACCAGGACAACAATGACACAGACGAGTGTCAGGCCAAGTTGCGCGAAAATAACTTCAAATAGTTTATTTGATTTTCAGTTTTCTTTCTTTTTTTGTTGAGGCATTACACGAAAATTCTTTTCGTAGCTTGACAACTTAAGTTTTTAAATGGTTTTAATACTTCCCTGGAAAAGGGGTAGCTTGATTCAGTAATAGGTCTTGTTGAGTCAAAAAAAGGCGTCATGAAGCCCAAGAAAATGCGAAATTTCTACCTTCAAAATCTATTACCTGAAGCCTCTATTATATAATTTCTTAATTATATTTTAAACTATCAATTAGAGTACATAAATCTCGGTTCTTGAATCTGCTGATTTCTACCTTTTTGATTTGAATTTGATTCTGGACACTAATGTGCGAGCTTCTGGTCTAATGTTAATAATCTCACAGCAAATTAATGCTGAACACGAAGTGGAAAAGTCTTAACATGCATCAAAATAAATCACTGTGAGTGTTGTTCTTAATTAAAACCGAATTGTTGCATGCACCCAGTGGTGAAGACAAGCGATATAAATACGTCCAAGATCTGTATTTCCAGTCTCAGTCACAGTCTTTTAAACTGACTAAAAACACGAAAACTTTTTAATGAAATGTCAGACACTTAAAGAAGTAATTTTATTTGGCACTCTTTAAGCCAAAGCCGAAAAACAGGTCAAGTAACAAAATGATTTTAATGCTCAGACAATGTACGAGCATATTATAAAAATTCATAAAAGTCTCCGCCAAATTTGGTCAAAAGTAGGCACCACAAATTTCGACTCTGCTCTGTTTTTTTCTTTATTTTTATTTAACCATCATCTTATCGTCGGCTGGCATTGTTGTTTTCGGTTGTTTTTGTTTGGCTCCCTTTGACTGGTCTTAACCAATTTTGGGCAAACTTTGTGATTTGTGCTTAATTGCGGTTTTGCGTTTCTCTCCCTCTCGACGGACCATTTATGGTAACATTTGTGTCGAGAGTCTCAAAAACAAGTTAATAATTTCATGGCTGGCTTAATCATCGTTAGCCACGTCAGGCTTCTCAACTGACTATTTTTAACGAAACATTTCACCCTGGAAACGTGCTGGGATTTCGTCTGTGGAGCTTCTGCTTTTGAATTTGCTCTTCACAGTTGTGGTTTTTAGTTTGCAAAACCCAAAATGAAAACTTTGCAAATTGGTTAATGTTTTGTAAATAACCTAATATTACCTCATAACGAAATAACACAATAAACCCGAATAAAGGATTTAGAAAACGATACAAAAGAGTTAAAAATGACTTTTAACCTTCAATCAAAACGCAAAAGTTTCCCTTGTTAATTAAAGTAACTATTTTTAGATACAGTGTCAACTGTACAGCGGAATAATGAAAATTTATGAGTCGCATTACGTCTAACGCTTTCCTCAAACTGCGTCAAGCGGGCTTCTGCGAAAGTGAAAACGACAAAAAAAAATGCCCAGCAGACACAGACATCCTTAAATTTCCACCTGTTGTGTGTGTGTGTGTGTGTGTGAGTGTGTGTGCGTGAAACTTTCCACAGTCAAGGACATCGCCGGGCCTTGCTTTCGTCATCGGCCACTTCCGCCATCACACGGACAGGCGCTCCCTCACACACACACCGATGCAGCAACGGCAACGCAAGCGCCCTGAAAAGTATGCTATAAATTGTCGTTTTCATTCATAAAATGGACCGGGCCCACAAATTGGGAGGGAATGCCAGTTGCTGGGAGCTCTTGGGGAACTCGAAGGAGAACAATGCCGGCAGTTTTTAGCTCTATCGATTTTCGAAATTCTCCGAGAAGAAAAGCCTCAGAGAGGAGGAGTGAATCGTATCTCCTTGACTTTGAACTAAGAAAACTGTATTCACACGTGGCACAAGGTTCAAAGTGCGCCAGCCGGTATTCCAGTGCCTGTATTTGTTTTGTTTCACTTGCATTTTTCTGTTTGTATCTCTTTTGAGGCAGCAAAACCGGTAAACATTTATCATCCCAGCCGTCTCTGTCGCTCAACCAACCCGATTCCAGTACGGAGGCCTTGCCAAGAAGGCGTTCAAAATTAAAAGTCTCTCAACTGCAAAAAAACCAAAAAAATAGCGCCAGCAAAAACAAAATGCATTGCGCAAATGCGAATGATATTAAAATGAAAAGTTTGCCAAGTAATAAACTGATAAAGAGGCGACGTCTGTGTCTGACGTCGACATATCGCACGAAGGTAACATATTTCAACAACATGGCGCTCGTTCTGTATACTCTATATGGACGAAACCCATGGCCTCACCTCCAGTTTCTTGCAGGGACATTTTGGTTTCGGCCATGGGAAAAGCTACTTTACCTTTCTGGTTAATAATATACACGCACTCATATTGCGATCCAGTTGTTGTTATTGGTGTGGCAGTATGACTGCCTCGTTGCAGCAGATAAATGTAAATTATTATGTCGTAAATTTGTTGACTGCCATGTTTGTGGCTGCAGCCTCACACTGACATGGCCAAAAGAAGCAAAATAATAAAAAAAAAAAATAAAGAAACCTCAGCCACCAACAATACCAGTCCACTTTGCCGGTGCAAATTAAAACCCCTGAAAATGCTTAATAAAATGACTTGATTGAGTCGCCGTTTGCATAATGCGCGAAAATAATAATAAAAAAAATAAAGGTAATAAGAAATATTGTGTAGAAATTCGCATATCGAGCCTGGGCGAACCGGATGCCTACGATAGGCAGAAACATGTTGATTTATTTGAGTCGGCACACGACTAGACGACAATGACATACGCATCCACGGGGGAAAAAAGTGCAAGTTTCTGGCGCAGAGCAGTACGTGGGCCAAAATGGCGAAGAGGCGTTCCAGATTGAAGCGTGCCAAAAACGCCTTCGTTTCTAGATACGAATATTTTGCTTTTTTGCACGAGCGTTGTGGCGTACGCCAAAAGGTTCAGGCCGCCCTTGAACTCATCGCGAACGCATTCGGACTCGCATTCTTATGACTGACCGACATTTGCCAGATTCGCCAGCTTTGCCAGATCAGTGGTTCAGGTGGGTGGATGTGAAAAAAGCAAACAAACAACCCCCGCACAAAAACCGGCCACAAACATTTTCGCGACCAGACATTACGACGTCACCCGTACGTTTCCTACACTTGTCGATGCCAAGATCGCACGCAGAATTTTCGCTTTTGTGTGGAGGTGGTGGTGGAGGAGTATCCCCACGTGATCTGCGATGTGGTCGAGAGTCGCGTGCCACATTGTCCTACACACTGCCACGGGTCACTCAACTGAACTTGCTCCATAAAAAGAAGGCGGCATATATGTATGAAAGCCAAAAAGAAACAATAACAAAACAAAACGTAACGTAAGATCTCCCGGAGAATGGAGGCGTTGCCCGGCTTGACTTTGCCAATTTGGTTTTGGCATGGAAAGTGGGTGCACTTAATATGCACACTCGCTTAGGCGCGATCAATTTTCGTCTAGTGGGGGTGTGGGAACTTTTGGCCGCCGCCTGCTGTTTTGTAAATTATTGCACATAAATTTCACACACAAAGTAGTTTTGGCTGGCGACTAAACTGCACCACCCACCCAACATAACAGGCCCAAGAACCCGGCACTGGCACCGGCACCGGCACTGAGACCCAAACGGACCGATCCCGGGGACCTGGGCGATCTGGTGATCGCCTTTAATTTAATTAGCTGCGCGTGCGAGAACGTCTTCCAATGGCCCGATCTTGTGGGATTGGATCTTCGGGGTGCTGGTTGCCAATGCCAGGTTCCATGCTTCAGTTGGAACGCCTTGTTATTTATGCGTCGCCTTCTTTATGGCTTCCCATATAAATTCTCATTTTGCTTGTCATCATTTTTTGTGCTGGGCGAAGGCAGCTGATGCGTTAAGTGCACGGGATTTTTGGTGCAAGCTGCTGAGAATTTGAGGAAATTATGTGATTTTCGGCTGATCAGTAAGGGGATGCAAGTGGTCAATTTCAACAATATTAATTTAACGTATGTTCTCACACATGTATAAATTACTAAGTAGTAAGTAAGACTCTTGAAAAAAGACATTAGATATGAGAAAAATATTTTAAAACATTAATTTTAACATAAATTATTAAAGAAAGTAAAAAAATATACAATGCGTCGGCCGGGAATCGAACCCGGGTCAACTGCTTGGAAGGCAACTATGCTAACCATTACACCACCGACGCCATGTTTTTGACGCTAATTTTCGAAGATCAAATTTTATGTTACCGAGGAAAAAAGATCTATAAATAGATTTCATAAATTTTAAAATTAGTTAAATATATTTTATAATAATATATTTTGATAATAAATAGCATAATTAAATGTATAACTATAACTGTATAAGAAAAGTGTCCATTTTGTGACGACACATGATTTTCTAGATTAAAATTTAAAGAAAAAACCAGTAGGCTTTAAAAATATATATTTTTAATGTAGTAATTAATATACAATAATATAAATAATATAAAAACTATGCTTTTGAAACAAAAAAGGTACTGCGTCGGCCGGGAATCGAACCCGGGTCAACTGCTTGGAAGGCAACTATGCTAACCATTACACCACCGACGCCACATAATCTTAAGAAACTATTCGCAACTGAAAAGGCTCAAACCAGTTTATAACTATGCTTTTAAAGAAAGGAATGGATTAAATCATATTTTTCCTTTCTATAAATCCAGTTGATTTATTGGAATCTTAGTGAAGTGACTGGCTTGCCTTGCCAATGTATAGATTAATTTCTTTTTCAATATTTTAATTGGTTCTGTTTAGCGTTTCTTTCACTTCGCGGCAACAGGAAACACTTAGTGTTACTATATTTCTTATGAATTTAATTAAAATGATTAAAATATAAAGTCGCTTAAGCTGAGTTGTCCACAAAGGCAACAGGCGGCTCCAAACAACATCGACTTCAACTTGACTTAAGTGTGTCTGCTTTTGCTTGTTTTTGCTGGTGTTTTTGTAATGGACGCCCACCCAGTAAATGTCTTTTGCTGTAACAATTTATTATCACATTTACGACTTGGCATCGGCAGCAATTAATATGAAAAGTAAATGGTGGAAACAGAAACAGCAAATAGAAAATTAAATGAATGAATCAACCGCGAACGACCAAAGAGGAAAAAAAACGAGTAAATCATCAATGAACAAAGCCAGGTTGTAGCCTAGCTCTATCCCCAATATCGATATCTATTCGTATCTGTATCTGATGCTGTATCTTTGTGTTGGCGTCCAAAACCGCAGAAACAACAATCGGCAGCTTTTGACTTGGCAAAGCGTTTGCCAATGCAGAAATCAAATTAGCCGCAACACAGTCGCAGCTAGCAGCTCGTAGTTTGTCTTGCGTATCTTACAGATACTTGTCGCTGTCGCTGTCGCTGTTGCTGTCTCAGTATCTGTGTCTGTTGTTGCTGCTGTCTTCGGTGTGTGGGTTGCCACTGTCCACCGTCCGATGTCCGCTGTCCGCTGTGCGTAGGTCGATAAAGTCGGCAGCACCCTGTATCTGCGGCGCAGAATAATAAAATTTAACAATTTATTGCATTTGTTGCTTTAATTTGTTGTTGTTATTTGGCCGAAACGAAACCAGAAAATACAGCAAATACAGCAACAAAATATTTTCATTCACAAAACGGCCGCCGTTGTATGCAAATTGATCGTTCCTCTAGATGTTGTTTGTCGATGTTAACTTTAGTTTTCTTTCAGTTGCAACTGCAAGTTGTTGTTGCTCTTGTTGTGCAGTAGCTGCTCTGCCAGCAGCAGCGTCGACACACTTGGCAAGCGATGTTCGATGATTGCAACAGCAACAGTAACACCAAAAACAACATAAACTGCAACTGAAACATGAATGAATTGGGTTTGTGCCTTGGGCCAGGGCATGTTTTGCGGTTGCCATTCCGCCTGGGCCAACGTGGCGGCTACGTGTTGGCATAAATTGTATATTAATGCACTCTGAATGGATCGTTTGAATGGTTATTCGATCGAGTAGGAGTGAGTTTTATTAAAAGCGATTTAAGGATACAAAAGTTTGGAAACCACAGAAGGAGAAATATTTGAATATTAATAAAGCGCCAGGAAAAGTGTGTTCGGAAACCACTTGCAGTTTGGGGCCAAATTTTGTTGTCTCCTTTTTTTGCATTCGGATGCACATTTTATTTATTTAAAGCATTAAACAAAGACACAGACATGTGTATGTACAACCATTGGTTTCTGGCCGCTCGTTGTTTGTGTTTCACTGGCGACATGCAACAAATGTTAGACATTCAATTTGTTGTTGACACTTCATTAGCAAACAAAAAATTAAGCGAGTGAGGAAACGGCAACGAAGCGGCCAAAAACTGGGTTAAATGTTGCTAAAATTAAGCGAGGCAAGCAGCCGCAAGATGCAACCAGAAGCGCATCGTTCGCCCCTCTTCGCCCAGTCGGGCTTAACCAAATAAAAGCATTGGCTCCGTGGAGTATTGAGTTACTTGGTTCAGGGCTGGCCACGCGTTGATAATGAAGAGTTTTTATGAATGAACGCATCGTAGTAAACTGCGCCCACATCGGGCCCGATGACGAAATCATGAATGGGAATCTTTGGGCCCAGCCAAACCAAACCGAACCAAACGTAAACCGAACCCCAGGTGCCAAAAGGGCACGCGAGTCGTAAATGTGGGCAGCAAATGCAAATTGATGGCCATGGCTAAGATGTTGATGGTAAGATGCTGTGCTTCGCTGTGCCTCTTGGCCATTAGCCAGGCACACCGGAACCGCATTAGCATGTCCGAGATCCGGGGCACCGGAAAATGCCGAAACTTTACTGTTTCTCCCCGGCTTTGTCAATGCAAACAAATTAACTGTCAAATGCTTCAACATTCATTCGAGATGCATTCAAATGAAAACATCTTTCGAAACGTCTCTTCTTCATTTCATTTTATATCTTTTCGTGAATGAAATGAAAATGTTTATTCAAAAGCTCAGTGGGTAGGAGACTAACTAATCGTCTAGAGAACGGTTTTGATCGGAACTATCATATTTCAGGCGATTGTCAACAGTTACCATTGTTCCATTTTTCTGGAATAGAATCATTTCTTCTATATTTATCGTTGCATTTTAAAAGAGAAAAAGAGGAGGAGTATCTTGTTAAATATGTGAGAAAATTCCCATTAAATGCAGCAGCCTATCTGAAAGTATCTCCGGCCGGCCGTAAAAGTATCTGAAAGTGGCAAAGTCTTGGCTAAAGGTTTTTCGTAATTAATTTGCACTTTTGCGCTATTCATTATGGGTCGCAAAATCTTATCCGCGAATGGCTTATTTCCCACTCCTCCGCTCGAGAGGCCATTACAATTTTACGACTTGCCACAGCTGCAATAACAGTAACAACACTACCATATCTGCTGCAGGAACGACGAAACACAAAAAAAACTGTTAACCAGATCCCATGGTCAGGCTGACGTCATAAATGCATAAATGCAAACGACGATGACATAAATTGCATTTGAATATTGGCCAACAGCAAGACCGAAAAAAAAGGAAACCCAAGCCATGGCTTGGTCTGCCTCCGAGTCCGGAGTTTGGCTTGAGCTTTGGTTTTGCCGCTTGTCACGATGTCTGACAGCTCTGGGGCACTGTTTGATTTTATTTGTCCTACACTTTGATATCTCAGACACTTGATTAATTATTGAAAACCAAATAATAACTTGCATTGCCTGAAAAGTATTACCAATTTACAGTTTGGAATGTAAGTTGTTGAAAATCAATAGGTTGTAAGAGAATAAGAATAACTTTTGAAACTTTAATTTGTCATAAACTGTTTTTAACTTTATTATACCTTCCGGCTTGGATGGTTCATAAACCGAAAACAAAGTCTTAAGCATAGTTAATTCAATAAAAAAAAAATTATTCAAAGGTGCACCAACAACCACTGCGACAGTAACAACATCAGCCACTTTAATATCGACGCGTGGGTTGCTCCATTCATAACGACCAAAATTTTCGCTGAATGAATTGCAGTTTCGTATCTTTGAGATACACATGCAGCAGGCACTGAGCTTGGGCCAAGTAACGGCATCGGAAAGCAGAAAATCAAAAAAAAAGTTAAAAAAACCGCTGCAAGGCTGGGAGGGACGCGGAGAAAGCTGCCATGAAGTGGTAGAGAGGATTAGGGAGTGGTGGGCGGTTGGAGCTGATGGTGGCTAAAGGGGCGTAACGGGGCACAAGCGGGAGCATTCAATACGCTGATTGGGAACCGAAAAACAACAACTACAACCACAACCACAACAGAGAAGTTAAATAAAACTCGTCGGCGATTTACATAAATCAGCTGCAAATTTGTTCCACTGTTCAAATGCAATGTCGCCTTCGTTGTGCCTGTAGTGGTGTTGTTGTCGCAGCTTTTTCTGCTTGTTGCTTGGGTGTGCGAGCGAGAGGTCCGAGGAAGTAGCTACAGCTTCCACAAACGGCGTACCCAGACGGACTGGGACTGGGACTCGGATTCGGATTTGGATTCGGATCTCCGAAGCTAAAGTCACTTCAGTGGCCCAAAGTCAACGCGTGTCGCTTTTTCCGAAAAGTTGCTTTTGGCGCAGTTTATTTTTTATTTTTATTTATTTTATATTAGTCTTTTTTTGCGGGGGCTTGCTAGTATGGAAGTTTAGGTTTCCAGAAAACAGTAGGGTAGGCCTTTGCTTTGGTAAATGTGGTTAGTTACCCACCACAAGTTTGACAAGACTCCTACAATATCCTTAATATTACATCAAAAGTTTACTTATTTAATTGATTAAGAATTAAAATATAGAGTATCTAATGGTGTATTGTGTTTATGTTATTAGATAAACAAAAACAAGAATTGAATAGAATCTGCACACACACCCCCACCCGCCCACTAATTAGCCCTCCTGTCCACTTTTCGCCTGGGCCACAAATTGTCGCATCTTTCAGCGTTTGACATGAAACCGAAAATGCCAGGGGACAGTTTTCGGCTTTTGTGCTAACGATATGTGTCCGTCCAAGGCGTCAGTTGGCACCATTTGCTCTGCTTTCCAAACCCATGGACAGGGGGCTGGCTGGGAAGCTGGGAAGGGGTGTGCCGGCGGATGGAGACGCATAAATCTTGATGCCATGCAGAGGAAAAGTGTATGTTTTTTTCGGAATTATTATATTTTTCCTTTAAAATATTTGGCCGTTCCGTAAGAGCCAAACAGCTTCGAACCATGGCGATCTGCGGCATGGCTGAGCTCATTAGAAAATATGCGCGTAATTTGTGAGTTTCGGGCTTCTGAAAATGGACCGGGGAAGAGCTATTTTCTGATTTGTCTGTTACCCTCCATTGAAATGTGTCAAGTGGCGTGAGCAGACCGCTTGATGATTTGTTTTTATGGAGAGGCAATGGGGAATGGACGCACTTGAAACTTGGCTGCCAGACATTGACCACCAATCGAATTACTTGTTGTCGTTTTGTGGACAAAAAAAAAAATTAAATACAAAATGCAAACCAAAAAGCGGCACTAAAAAAGGCAAAATTAGAGTGGGCAGCAAGGCGCGCGCGCTACGCCCACTAAGGCCAAGAAACAACTAGAAGAGCCATAACATAAAACTTCAAATCACGCAAACAGCAACAATAAAAGATATAGCGACAACAGTAACCAGCAAACCAACAAACAGAACAATAAAGAGCACAAGAGTTGATGTAAATTATTTGGCTACCATATTTAGTTGGAAATCTTGTGTGATCTGTGATCTCTGATCATGATGATGGCTGCCCCCGTTTATGAGTGGAGTACCCTTGAGGGGCTCGATGAAGGAGGAGGGCATGTTGCTGCCTGGAGAGCTTGATGTATTGAAAAAGATAAAATATGAATTGGGGGATTTTTTTTTGAATGGAATTATAAAAAGGCTTCTTTAAGTACCTTTAAAACTGGGTTAAGATTGCTTTTAACTCAAAACTTTATTATTAAAAGACTGAAATTTTTTGGCTTGAACATAACTTCTTTCTTTATTGTCTTTTACCATTTAAAAGGATATATATTTATTCATTCTCTCACTTCTTTATTTATTTTGGACTAAGAATTGCTAACTTTATTATCTTCGGTTTGTGAAAGTTTCTGGCATTGGAATGGATTTTTTTTATTTTTTTGGCAAAGATCGTTCTAAGAAAGGAAATATCGTTTCGAATTGTCGCCAAACCTGTTTAGGAGTCACTAAATGTCTTCTAAAATTTGAAATTCAAGGGCATTTGGTCTTCGTTCCGTCGCATTTAGTTGTGTGTTTTGGTCTAAACCATCTTGGGAGAGTCACGGTGGTAATGGCCGTTACTGCCTTACCGAAACACCAGTAAACCACCATCAGCAGCTCTGATGGGCTCTGAAGTGAAGCGGTTGGACAGAAGGTCCGACCGACAGTTGATGCCGGGATGTTGAGCGGTGACTGACATTTCGTTTCAAAATGTCAGATGGCCTGGAACTTGCTAGCCTAGCCGGCCAAGTACAACCATCCAGCCAGTGTGTTGCCTGGCTGGTGGCTGGCTGGTCGGGCATGACAGTTCAAATGTGGCCAAAAAACACGGCTTAGACGAGACCATTTTGTGTCGGACGCGCCATATTTGGGCCCAGCTGTGTGTGAATATCCATTGAGGTTGTCATGAGAGGACCCCCGCCGCCGAAAAAGAGCGTGATGAAGTGCAGCTGAGCTGTGAGCCTCAAGATTTTTATGAAAAATACTTTTATTTGGGCTTTCTGAAGTTTATTTGTGCTGCAAAACATTTGAAGCATCACGAGATGAGCGGGAGAGTGGATCATGGCATGGCCTGACTTTGGTCGTTAACCGGAAACCCCCAGCGACAGCCTATAATTTGCAAATTTAATTTGCAACACACGCCAACATGTGACCCCAAAACGGCAAAATGTTATAAATAATGTGCAGTTGCAGTTTTTCAGCTTGCTGGCTCAGGCAGTCGGCTTGCAGGCCGGATCGTATCGGATCGTAGGTGTCCAGTGTGGCTTACCTTAAACTAGAAATGTTCGGCTTATGAATGGAGCTGTGCCTCATGAATGAATTCAACTCCGGGGCTTGGTCCGGGGCTGCGGTCTTGGGCCGCGAGTCTTCGTCTGTCTGCCGCATGTTCGATTGCCTGCCTGGCACAGACAATTTTTTATGCAAATGAAAAACGCGTTTTGCGGTTTTTCATCGAAAATCCAACCAATTTCAACTGAACTCACAATCAGCTCAGCGTGATTTTTTTTCTAGCTCTATTCCGATTTTGCTATATTTAAATGATTGTGGTTTTGGATTGTGAGTTTGTTAGGTTTTATTTTTTGTTGGCCAAATGCGTGGGCTGCCACCGAGTTCCACCAAAAAGGCGCCAACAGGTTGACCCCCGAGGCGTGGGCGGGATTAAACCAAAATACAGAAGTTAATATCTACAGATTTGAGGAGATTGGGAGATCTTTATAGAGATTGGATTACATGATATCCATTCAATTTTTGGCTATATATTCTTATTCTAAAAAGGTTTGACAAGCTTTAGTTTTCTAAAGGTGAAACCAGTATTAAAAAGGAACAAAAAGCAAAAGTTTATAACGCAGTCTATCATATTATTTTTTAACATATTTACTAACCAAATAATAATTAAAAGTATACCTATTGAAAAAATGGTGCAATGCCTTTAAATGGCTTTTAAGAGCCTTTTAATTCGTTGATCTTTTTAGGCCTTCGGCTTCTGAGTTAAGTTTGTATTTTTAGACTCGTGATGGCAATTTATTCCTGCCTGAAAGTTGTCAAAAAGTATACACAAATTATAACTTAACTTGAATGGAAACCACAAAAACCAAATTTCAACCCACTCGCTGTGGTTTTCTACCCCTTCCAGCTTAGGCCGCGGCTTGTCACTTTTTTCGATATAAACATTTTAGAGTTCCAATCGATTTGATTTGATTTGGCCAGCGGCGCGGACATTTGGCGCCAAACTCCCAGACCGCGACGGCAGGTGACAATGCAAAAACAAATAATAATAATAATCAAGTTGACCTATTCGTAGCCATTTGTGGCACACTTTTCGACCCACACGTATTATGCTAATGACGTGGTCTTAACGCAACTTTTGATTTGGACCATTTTGGGGGCTTGATTATGGCTGGCCGCTATGACGAATTTCGGTTTAGCATATGCAAATAGCGGGAAGGTGGAGGGACTCGGTTCATATGCAATTCATCAGCTGCATTGTGCCACCAACAAAGTCTGGCCGGGAGCAATCACAAACCGTCTACCCGCCGCACCATCGCCTATCCAGGTCTAGGCTGGGTCCCATGTAAATGGCAATTAAGTTGCCGTCGTCCCAGTCGTGAACTTGTGAACCTATCCAAAGGCAAAAGGCATCATCATCATCAGCTAGACTGGCTGGGAGGAAGTTTGGTTCCATTTCCATGTCCACTGGTTCCTGCAATTAATCGCAACTCAAGTGGCTCACTGATTGCAATTAATCTTCATTAAGGCCACTGCTGCTGGTACTTCTACGGCTTTTTCTGTCGCTGCTGCCGGTTTCTCCGGAGATGTCCTTTGGCCCAGGCGTTTGACATAGGTCTTTTATTGGTCCCTCTGCCTCACCGAAGCTTATCCTTACAAACCAATTTGGTGATCGTGAGGTGTTGTTGTCGTTTGCCAAACAACAACATCACCACAACCCGCAGAACCAGCAGCAGCAACATCGCCAAGTGACCGCACAGCAATCACCTTAATTAAACATTAGGCAAGCCTCGCTGAGTGCCAAGCTTCTGGAGATTGTGTTTGAGCTTGGCTCGGTTTTCTTTGGCTCAGTTCGGATTGGTGTGGCTTGACTTGACTGCTGTGGTGTGGTCCATGTCAGCGATTTCCGTTCGGCACAAGGTAACAAAGGTTGAGCTGCCGCAGCACAGTGGTTTCACATAAGTAAATGTCAAAGAATATGGAATTGGATGCTTGTGAGCACCTGATTTCTAGTGATTTTAACATATAAATACTTTCCCTTCCTCAAAAATAAAATACGTGTTAATATTTATAAAATAAAGATATCTGAATACCATTTCCACTGTTTGAATTGTGTGTGAAGTGAGCCCGGTTAGCTGCCTTAATTTTCTTGCAGTTTTCTTGGCTGTTGGCTTTCATTCGGTCGCGTTCGTGTTTGTTGTCGACGATGTCAACGTCGCCTCTCGTTGACAAATGCTGAAAGGCTTTGTACGCCAAAGTGTGGCGGGGTGATTTTCATTGGAAAACGGGGATCGGAACGATCACCCAGGTTGATTTGACAAAAGGAGGCGAGAAGTGAGGTGAAATAAAGTAAACGGGTCACGTTATTAATTGGTTAACCCTTGCCAAGAGATTTATGAATATTGATTGCAAGTGAAGTGCAGCACGAGTGGCAATCGCAAATCGCCAAATGTGGCAGCCGCATTTGGCCCTGGTTTGTTGGTTTGCTGGGCTCTTGGACTGCTGCAATTCCCTCCAAGATTGAGTCAGCTTCCTGTCGATTAGGGTCAGTCAGCTGTGTGCGAGTGCCTTGAATGCTTCTCGGTCAGCCGGGGTCATTTCCTGGCTAATTAGTTGCCATGAGAGATTTGTTTTTCTTTTGCTACTGGTAGCTTTTGTTTTTTGCTGCTCTCCATCGGCAATTAAGCGCCGTCGCATATTTATGATATTAATTAATTAAGACAATTTGTGTGGCGTGTCTCTATCTGGGAAATACGAGCACTGCGATGGGCTTGTCTTCAATTTGCCATAAATGGCATTGGATCCCAGCAGAATGGAATTATGTATGTGCGATCTAACTCTGACAAATTTGTGACTGTCCAGAAATGATCTTGGGAAAATTGTCGAGATTATAGATAAAAATCGTTTATTTTGTTTTTGAGATGCTTTTAAAATTTGAACGTTTAAAGTTTACCACTTTGTTGACGAAGTAATCTAATTTTTTTTATTAGAACAATTGAATCATTAATTGCTTTCAAAACAAAGAAACCTTATTAAGTTCGAAACAAATAATTTTATACCATGATGAATTCTACTCAAAATTCGTTTTGACTGCATAGGTTTTTCAAAAAAAAAAGAAATGTAAGGGACTAGTTTGTGAAATCAGAAAATATCCAATCCCTTCCTTCCCTTCATGAATGACATTTCTCCGCGCCTTCGCTGCCAGGAAATTAATTGAATTCGAAGCGGAAATAGCACCGTTAGGCCTCGATCGAAACCACAAGACATATAATTTAATTTGTACGCACTACGGCGCGCTTCCCAGCCCAGGGCCAACATTGACACACTTTGGGTGGTCTTGGCGCGCTGACTTAATTTTGGCAAACCTAAAAGCATAATAAAAGCAAAAGCAAGCGAAAAAGCAAAAGTCGAACCGCGGCACTCACGTCGAATGTGAGGCGAGTAATCGATGAGACGTGCGATGGCGGTGCACACACCACCTGTTGAAAGGGCGCAGTCGGAGCAAGACTCCGAGTGCCGGACGATCCGACGCACTGCATCATTTGCAGCTGAATTTTCAATTTCAGGCTTTTGGCAGCATTTCAAAAGAGCAACTGACTGCCGCGACCAGGCCAACTCAACTTAACTCAATTCAACGCAACTCAAGTAGACGGCGGGCGCCAAGGCGCCAGCAAATTTTTTACCAGCGAGCGGCATTAAAGTGCGCGAAAATCTCATTTTATTTCTATTTTATTTATTGAGCCATTAGAGAGGGACCCAGCATGGTGGGGGACAACGCGGGAAGGGGGTACAGCTGTCAGCTCATTCACAGATTAATTTTGGCAATTTATAGCCGGCGAGATAGTTTTTGAGTAACTGCATCATGGACATATTTGCAACATGGAGTGCGGAGACTGTGAGTTATGCAAGCCTAAAGACGCCTGATCGCCAAAATAAAAATATTAAGCTGACTCCCATTTCGGCGACAGGCTAACAAAAATGTCACGGTACCATGGGAAAATGGGCTGATCGCTGATCGGTGTGAGTTATTTATTAATTCCACTAAATTGTAAACCATTAAAATTATTCAAGTTGATAGCCAATAGCTTAAATTACTGATTGACACCAACAAGTAAGGAAATTCTTTTCTAAACGAGTATCATGTAAGCTGTCAAACCAATAAATACTGCACTTTTAATGGACTAATGGCTTGCTTCCAATAAGTTTTTATTTATCAGGTCCCAAGAAAAATATAACAGGATCCAATATTAATTTAATTTGTATGAGAATCTTAGGTGACGACTCACCTGAGCCATTGCTGCCAAACCAAAGGGCCACTAGGTCCTCACTTGGCGGCGTATGGTGGTGATAAGGATTGCCGTACAAATAGGGATTCGAGTAATCAAGCAGGACACGACGCGAGCCAGGCGATGAGGACTCGGCTAAGAGGATAATGATTGCGAATAATGGTTGACCTTGTCGGATTCTAAAAACGTTCTGTTTGATGCCTTACCCTGAGCTAGTTGAGCCGCATACTCCGAAGCTTTTTGCAGATTTATTCGCGGTCGCGGTTTGGCAACAATTTGTTGTTGCAGAGGTTGCTGCGATGTGGATTGTTGTTGTTGTTGAGCTGCGGATGGTTCGTGCTGGGGCTGCTGCTCTGATGTTTGTAGATTGCTTACTGCTGCTGCTGCTGCTGCTGAAGAAGAGTCCAGGAGCAACTGTTGAACTTGCAATATGTCCACGTACTCGTCCAACTCCACGGGTGCCGATGGTGGTGCAGTTTCGGAGCTTGCAGCTGGAATGGGGTGAATGGGTGGAATGCCACTCTGGGCCTGGTAATACCCGAAAGCAGGCCCTGAAGCAGAAGCACTCGGAACGGCAATGGGTGGTGCAGGCGGTGGCGCAAACTGCAGTGGATTGCGACTGAGACCCAATAGGGGAGTCGTTGGCGTATTCAGAGAGTCCTGCTGCGGTGCTGTTGCCAATTCTGGTGGCACTAAGCTAAGACTTTGTCCTGATGGTGGTGGTGTGGCACTTGCTGCCGATTCTACGGTTACTACTGTTGCCACTGATGGATGCTGTTGGCTGCCTACGATCAGTTCATTTTGACGCCGCATTGTCAGCAACATTTTTGTGGTTGAACGCGTTGCACTTTGGCCGGTGGCAAAATAAAATAAAATTGACGAAAAACAAAAAATTGAAACACAAACTAATAAGCCGAGACTCCATTTGTTTGTTTGGCGATCACTTTTCTGTTAATTTAAATAGAGTTGACACATTTTAATATTTTTTTGTAACTTTGTTCACTTGCGGTTAGCTTTATTGGGTTCACTAATTGGTTTTGCGAGGTTTTTCTCTTTATTTGAATCCATATCAGTCTTTATGGGTTGTTTTGATTGTTAATTTGTTTGATTGAAGTAGAAGATATCTGAAAAATATATAAGGAAAAAATGTTTAAGCCTTTGCTAATAAGTATAAGAATTTATGATCTAGTATAGAATGATTACCTTATTAATTATTTGTTTTATTTAATATATTTTCACCTTTTCTAACACTTAAACACCAAAAATATTTATAAAAATTGATAAAAAGTTAAAACACTATAGTAGATATACATTCAGACATTAAAATCACAAAAAGACACTTAGAACTGTAGGACTTTGTGTTTGTAGACAAATTGACTATCAAAAATTCTGGCTTAAATGGATCTAAAAATCTTGATCAAAAATTCGATTATTATATTCACAGATTACCGACGGCAAATCGATTCATTTATATGTTTGATAAAATTTGAATTATTTCTTATAAAAGTGTCTTTTTTTTGGTAAGTTCGAGAAAAATTTTTAATTTTTCAATTGATTTTGATAATTCAGATTTGTCTTGGCACAACTGAAACGCGCGCGCTTTCTATAGTTTGTTTTTCTCGCGATTATTGGATAGATTAGCAAAGATTGCGAGACGAGCCGTTGAGCCGCCGAAACGCTACTGGCGCGAGCGGTGAAAATTGAAATTGAAAATGGGAAAATTCGGGCCATCGGTGAAAACATCATGAAAACAGCGGCAAATCGGCTGCGCTGTTACCGTTTGCGTCGGCGTTTGGCGTCGGAAGCTTCGGAAAATGCCTGAAATTGTTTTTGGTTTTGGCCTTTTAGCTTTGGCCGTCGTCATAAGCGGCAATATATTGCCACCCGAACCGAAAAGACTGCCTCTGTCTGGGTGTAACTTTGATTCTTATTTGCACTGAAGCATCTGTCTCTCGGCAGTCCTTGCCCACACACATATCTCCTTCTCTCACAATCTCTCTGTGGTTCGATTTTGCTCTGGCCGTGTGGGTGTCTCCGAGCGAGAGTGAAAGCCCGCATTTCCGATTCCGAATAGAGCAGAGAAAAGCCAACACTTGTGGGTGGCACTCGAGAGTGAGAGAATGGGACGTGATGAGCATGAAAGAGCAAAGGATAGAGCCGGAAAATTGTCACTGAACTTGCCAAAATCTACGCAATAGTTGTGCATTATTGCACAGGAATGATTCGCGGTTATCAGTCATGATAAGCTGGCACAATTTTCGCTTTCACTTTCCAGTCCCATTGGCGTCACAACGGAGCGTATGAGTAATTTTATGATATTACTCATACGCCTAGTTGTACCAGATTGAAGACTGATTATCTTTTTTTCCCAAATTTCAATTTAAATTATGTTGTTATCGTGTTCCGCTTTTATTTTAATTACATTAAAAAGTAGTTTCCAAATAATTTTTTGAAAAAATTACTCATACGCATAGTTGTAAACCCTTGTCAATCAAATTTGCTAAATTCGGCTTTTTATTGATTTTTAAAACGTAATTGCTGCTCTACTTTTAATTAAATAAAGAAAGTTAAAGGATATTCTGGGGAATAAGCAAAACTGGGAATATTAAGCGATTCAATATGTATCTGGCTATTTTCCTTTTTAATAAATCAAAATATTAACTTAATGATTTTTTTGGGAGGGTGGCAGGTGTTAATTTATGAGACTTCAGTTTTATCTAAAAGTCAAATCTTCCACCAGATGCCTTTTACTAAACAACTGACATTTGCTTAAAAATTTGAAAATTCCACGAAACACAAACACTCGAAGGACGAAAACAACGAGTTTTCATAAAGCTAACTAAACAGCCAGTAAGCAAAATGCTAAAACGCCAACGCTAGCTCCACGGCAGCAGCTCCAGTAAATGGCAATTAGAGTTGCACACAGGAAGCTCCGGCTCCGTCCCTGCGATGACATTTAAAGGTTAAAGGTTGCGAGCATCAATCAAAAGGCAGCTACCAAAGTGAAAGCCAAATGTTACGAATTCTCTCCCACTTCTTTGTATCCCATTCTGGTGAAAACAAAAGAGCAATAATAATAATAATAATCATGAAAGGACAGCGACTGGCAACTGGCAGGTGGAAAAATTGGCTCAGAAATATTACTCAAGAAGGCAGGAGGTGTGTTCAGCTCATTAAGATTACTCGTACTGGACCTGTTGATTGCCAGCCTTTCGACTTGCGCCTCACTTTCCTAGTGGAAACAAAATTCTCCACTGCGATGCCAATAGATGCGATTAAACGCCCACATTGTCAGATACCATCGACTGGAATGGGATGGAGGGTTAGTGTACTGAGCTGGTTCGAAAGTTATTGGTTCAATGCTTTCTAGGTATTAGACAAAATCTGAAAGAATTTACAACGAATACCTAGTTTCTGTTAAAAAAAACATAAATTTTTCAAGCTTTGAATACAATTTTAAATTGAAGCATAGAAAAGTATAATATATTTTCTTTGTGGATTCGATCCACTATGCGCGTATCTAGTAGCTACTCGAACTTTCCACTTGACAGGAGCTATGGGAGCATAGATACAGGATGCTGGTACTTTGCCCTTTTCCCTGTGACTTGCGGCACGTGTGTGGGCTGTCGCCGTGGCTCCTGTTTTTTTTTTATCATGTTGCCGCCGCTACCGATTCTGGTTCAGACTCTGTCACTGAGCCAGCAACAGGGGGCAGAAAATGGCGGCAAATGGCTGCCGAAACGCGCCCGGCCATATTCGAAAATTATATGAATGAGTGAAAAATGAATCGAGCTTATCAATGAAAAGCTCCCGTGACGTCATATAGGACATTACTTATTTCCCCTCCTCGACTGTAATGCCATTCATGGAAACGTCCGACAAAGAAAATAATACGTTGTCCAATCGAACTTTGACATTTAACGGGCTCCCGGGCCCAGCTCCTTTTTAGTCGTCCAGGATGGCTCTTCCGGCAGAGCTAAATGTCAGCCACGATTCCGTTTCAACCTCATAATTGTGCTCGGAGCTTTAACTGGAAGCTATTTAATTAGCCAAACAGTTTCAACTTGTTGCAGGTTGGTAATCTGCGGCAACTCCGATTGCCAGTTGACCTTTTCCAACAGGAGCCGCATATATGGATGTGGGTGGGTGTACACCTTTTAAATGTAGCCATGCTAATTGATTTGCTGTATGCACATGACAAGCTCCAGGATTACAACTCCTGTGGAGCGCGTTTAGGAGTTGGAGGTTTGCAGTTGCAATTTATGTATAAATTTTTTTTTTAAGTGGTAAAAGAAATTGATCTGGCTTTTTAAATTGAAAACTGTTAAGTTATATTAGTAAAGGAAATACTTTAACCAATTAGTAATGAACTGTTGTACAAGGATTATGCATTATATATGTACGATTAAAAGTACAAATATGTACAATGACTTAAATTTATGAATATGGTTAAATTACTTTCAGTCACAGTACGTATTAGTAGTAATGAATATAGTTTGCTATAACATATATATAAATAAAATAATCACAAAGTTTATGTGACCTGGATGAATCCTTTGATATGGTCGAATTTCCCCACCATCAATTTGGAAAAGCTCAATTTTATGCCCAATTAAGTGCCATTAGACGCCATAATCACCGACGCTCTTCCCCTTGCAACCTCAAGCTGCAAAATCCCAAGCTCAGCCAAACCATTAATATACTTGTTTAGATGTCGAAGACTAAGCCTGGGCAATATACCCCGAGTCAAGCTACTTACCAGCCATAAAAAGGCAATCAGATGTCGTCGATTTGGAGGAGAAAAGAGCCGGCGACAACGAGCACGCAAGCTTGTCGGGATAGTTGTTGGTCTATAACCCAAGGAATCAAGATTTGGCGCGTAAATGGGCAGGGCAGTGGCGGGTTGGGGGTTTTCCTAAGGAGATGCCGGCAAGAAGAGAAGCGCGCGATCTGCTGCGACTGCGTTTGTAATTAATTACGAGGCGGGCCAAAAGGCGAACGCACGCGCGACTAGCTGCTGCAACGGTGACTGCAACTGCAACTGCTGCGAGTGCAACGGCAGCTTCAGATGGCCAAGGAGCGATAAGACCTGGCCATAGAACGTGGCCAAGTCAAAGGAAGCGACCAAGGAGCTACTGCGATTACGCGAAAGATATCCACTGCCTTTAATCGCGATCTTGCCAACTTCGAAGCTCCGAAACTGCGAAACTCGGAAACTCGTTCCCGGATTGCAGATTATGCAATTTTGATTTGAAACACGCAATTTGATGGGCTGGCCAAGATATTCGGCTTATTCGCTTAACGATCTCATGCACAGGGCGCGTAAATCGGGCTATACATCGATGTATCTAGCTACCGAACTTTTTCGACGATAATTTCCTTCCGGTTGCGCTTTTTTTTGCGATTCGACTTGTTGTCGTCCGGCTGTCGGCGGTGTAAGAAACAGTTTGTGCTTTGGTTTGCAGCACTGTCTTGACTGTGCTGCCTCGGCTTCACTGTATCCGTATCCGTATCTGTGTAGATTCAGCATGTGTTTGAGTTTCAGCTAAAATCGTGGGCCGATCATCGCCTTACTTAGAGATCTGTCGCCCAGTTGAGATGCCTCGGTGTGGCATGGTGTTGGTTGTGCTTTTTGTTGCCGTGTGTGGGCACAACTGTACACACAGCCGAGCTCAGCCAGCCGTCCTTGTCGCACGCACGATTTGAGGATTGCTGGTGGGGTTCCTAACACCACACACCCCACACCCCACACCACACACCATACACACCAAGCCACACACACAACCCCCGCATCAGCATCTCAAAGTGCTTTTCTCTGTGGTTGAGCTTCTATCGCAGTAACACCTTTGGATTACTTTTTACTTTTTACCCGTTTTCTTACAGGTACACAGGAAATTCTTTCAATGATTAAATTCTTACAATTAGAAAATTCTCAGCCATTTATTAATACGAAAAATAGTAAATTAATTTGTAGGTGCAGATTTTTTATAATCTTCCTTTTAAGATCCTTTTTTAATATTTATACGTATGGCAACAGTTTTAAGTTGTCTTGCAAAATAATTTCCAAAATATTATTGTGGAAAAACTAAAATACTTATGCCTCACTTCCATTTTATTTGAGTGTATCTGAAAGTTATTGTGTGGGATTTCCTTTATGGCTAAAGCGAGTCCATAAACCTACTCATTTTGTGTGAACTGCTGATCTCAACCCCCAAAGCGCATTAAGAACCCCTCTACCTTTGGCTATTTTTAACCCTTTGGAGCAGGATTCGGTTTGCATTTGCGTCATTTTGTTGCACTTGCCAACCAGCCAGACCCAAATGCAGGCAATTGCAACAACCTTCCAGGGTTTTCTACGGAAATCAAGAACAATTAAAGTTCATCAATCAATCCTGAAAGCTTTTTGGCGAGCAGCACAAGAGCTTTGCATCTAAAAATAACACCAACGAAAGCTAAATGCTCTCCAAAAGCTTGGAGGCTCCACATCAAAGCTTTTCAAATCATCACCCACACAACCCAACACAATGACACAAAACTCACATAGATACAAAACACAAAGGTACCCAGTGCCGAGCCGTGGGTGGCTTCATTGATAAATTCGATTCTATCTCGCCCGCTCTCAGCTGACTGCAAATTCAATTGCAAAATATTGCAGCTGTGCCGCAGAGAAAAAGAAAGAGAAAAGGCGATTCGAGGGGTGGGTGGGAGTTGAAAAGGTGCAGGTTAAGAAAGGCAGAGGGAGCAAGACAGGGACTGGGACAGCCCCCCATTGCTGCTCCACTTTAAATGATGTGGGTGTGGATCAAGCTCGGCATTAGATTGTGAATGAAAGTGTGCTGTCGTTGGTCGGACAAGGACCGAGTAGCAAACGGAGCGAGACGGAACTCACCTAACAACGCCCACTAAGCTCTACTCACACACTCACCAATCAGTTTCTAATAATTTTCATATTTTCCCCCTTCAATCCCCCCCTTTCAATCGCAACGCGACTTCATTCACAAAATGGTTAAATATGGAAACTTGTCAATTAGTTCAAGTGCCGTGCCGTGTACACTGAACGAAACGTAAAGCCCGAGTCAAATTAATTATACTTAGCCGTGGCGCCCACACCCAGCTTTGACATTTGTAGCCTTATTAACTGTAATTGCTCATTCAGAGTGTAAGACGGCAAACAGAATACAAAAACCAGAAATATTAGCTCATACCTTTACAGCAAAAGCCTTTTTTTTAAATAAAAACAAAACAATGGCGAATTGTTACTATATAGAACAATGTTGGCCTGAATTTCTGCAAGACTTATTGTCCTAAGAAGCTTAGAATGAAGCTCTAAATGTTTATACTAGCAATTATCTTTGGTGTAAGATTAAAGAGCTTAAAAGTCCTTCATTTATTAAGCTTAAAACATCAAAAAACGATGAACTCCTGATATACCTTTGAGCATCCTCTCCCTTTCCCGGAAATTACCTCCTTCAACACTACTCCATGGGTGATGGTTGAGATAAAGTGAATGGACCATGAGGAATACAAACATTCTTTTCGAAAAGAATTCAGTTCTCCCCATCTTCAAATTCCACTTAAAATTCCAAGTCATAGAGGAAAATGGCTAAAAGGAAATAAAGATACTCTTATATAGTATCTTTTTAAAATGAATCTAAAATACCTAGTTGTGATTGCATTGGTGAATAATCTTTTATTTTTTAGACCTTACTTACAATTAAACAAGTCACTAAATCATTGAACTTTCAACCACATCATCATCATGGGAAATGAATTTGCGACTGATTGACCATGTTGAGTTATTTTTACGCCATTTTTAACACTATTTAATGAATTAATGAGACCCTCGAGTCCTCCGGTACCCGCTGTCCGAATATATTCTTCGCATCTTTTGGCCAAAGGCGACGACAACGTCTGCTGCTTCTGTTGCTGGTTGAATGGCTGAAAGGGGTTGCTCATTAAAGCCAACTCCTCTGCCATTTGGCTGTCAGTCACTCATTTAGTCACTTATTCATTCATTCCATCGCTTGGCAGACAATTTACAAAACGCGTTCCATTCATTAGCATTTGCTGAATAGTTGTTGCTGTTTGTGGGATTGTTACTCTGGACAACTCCTTGACGTGGACTCTTTGCTATTTTAAGCTGTCTATGGCCAGGCTTTGTTAATAAACGATGTAACTTTTAATTGAATTATTTGCTATAAAGGTCAGTGTACAAGCTTGAGGTTATAAATAAAGGTTGTGAATAAGCACAAGAAGTGTAAAATATGATAAAATGCATGTATTTATTCGAGTGAAAAGAGCTTAAAAAGGAAAAGAGATTTGGTAAACAGACACTATCCATGTGGACTATCAACTTACAAAATCATGCTGGTGGTCCGCTGATTCGATTTGATAATTTAATAGCCAAGAAAATATTCCTTTTCGAGTCGTAAATTTTCGAAAAACATTTCAATTGGTCTGTGGTCTGTGTGTGGCTCTGCGGCATTTGTTTTCATCATCATCAATATCGTCAACATCTTGGGTCTAGATACTTTTATACGTCTAATAAGTGGATATATATAAGGTGACACTTTTATTCGAACTGATTTGCCTGCTTTCCGTGGTGATTTACGATAACGCGTTCCATTAATTTTATGCAAATTTCATTTGTCGAAAATTTATTAGAAATATTTTTCTATCTTTTCCTTGGGCATTTTCTCGATTTATATTGTTTTATTGAAGAAGCCACACAGGTCGAGAGTCTTTGGTTACCGCTTTTCTTTATATTTCTTCGATCGCCGAATACCTTTCATAATAATCATAACCATCGCATCTTGGATTTACAGCTTATAATTCTTCAATTAATAAAAGTGACGCAGCCGTACCTTTTGGCTTCATAAATCTCATAACCGGCAGGGACAAAAGTTTCACACTAAACTAATCCGCATAAAAATTCTATCAATTTTCCAGAGCAGCCAACATTTGCAATTTCAATTAGTGCAACGCCCTCGAAATCGCGTTTGCATCACAAGGGAACTATGTCACATAAATCATAACCAACACAGACCTCTGTCTTCAGCTTCGGCTTCAGACTGGCGTCAGGTTTCGCAGTTCACTTCCTGTGCCAAAGTAATAAGAAAAACAAAATAAACCGAACCGAAAAATAGCAATTTAAATAAATAAATTGAGTTACCACCTCAAAATGCGCTTGTCAACAAGTTGAGCCTGGTATTTTGGTCTGTGGTGTAAAAGTAATTGCCAGTTTGGTTCCAATTACGAAAATTTCACCATTACCTCAATTGTTGGTTCTGCAAATGCAAATGGATTCTCTAGCGAATCTCTAAATAACTCTAGTCTTTGCATGGATGATTGCCCCTACGATTTCTCTATTAGCCATAACCAGGGTAAATAGGCAATTGACTTGAAATTGGCAATTATTTTTTGTCTGTTTCGGAGACAGGCAAAAGTTAAATGGTAAATAGCGATCCAGACAGACGTCCATATGTGAATGGTTGTCCCTCAGTCTTTCAGACTCTTTCCATTCTCTGCCCTGCTCCGAAGCTCCCCAATTCTTTGGCTTCAGCCTCGTGAAAAGCCCAAGTGCATTATGAATGAATAATGTATGAATGAAAATTGCATGCACGTGCCCTCAAGCTATTAAATGTTGCACTCTTTGCATTTTGTGCCTGATGCTGCGCAGACGAGGAACTTCTCTGGTATTGAACAGATAGAAAAGTTGTCTATAATTTTTGCTAACGAACCTGGCGCTGCTTTCGTTCAGCGTGAAAGTGTGTTGCTTTGTATTTTATTTAATTTTAGTTTGAAATTTTTAATTTAAAACTTCTTCCCATATCTAGAAGCTCCAAGTTATATGGGGTCTTTTTGACGATCTTTTCCAACCCACGGCTGAGTCGAGCCCAGCCCGCAGACGGGGTTCGTCAAGTTCGTCACCTAAGTCTTTTGTTTTGCAGCGCCTCCGTTGATGTCTCCATTAGCGACGTCCGTTGATAAGCATGTTTAATGCTGGAAATTTGTTTTTAATAACCCGAGCGATCGCTTTTAATTAATTGAGTGAAACTGAAAAAAAACCCGGCACACTAACTTCTTGTCACAAATCCCATCGGCGGTAGCCAAACGATTTAAATGCAAATCTGAGCTGCCAGTGAGTGCATCGGAACGTTATTTCACCCAAGAGAAATTCAATTTGAACACTTTGCCTCTTCTCAAAGCATTGTTAGATGCAGTTATTAAATTTGACAGTTTACAGTTGGCGATAGCTTTGAACCGGTGCCGCCCCGGCTACTAAATTAGCTCGAGTTGGAGCATTATCAGTAGCTTGTTTGATTTTCTGGTGCATTGACGGCAGCAGATGAAAGGCGGTGTAAAAAAGCGGTAAGGAAAAAGCGGTAAGGAAAAGCGATTTCAATTAGCATTTTGATGGCTCTACAAATGAGCGGATAGAACAAAAATCGCCGCCATTGATAGGCCATCGATAGCACATCATAAAACAACCGATCATTTGTCGTCTGAGCCGCTGTTCGGACTGCACTTTGAAAATTTATGCATATCTCTGGCTCAAGGATGTAAGCTTCATAAAAATTTTAAAACTTTAGATGTTTACTCGTATTTATTTAATATGTATCGAATACATTAATAATTATTCACGGAATAACTTTATTGAAAAGATTTTTTCTGTGCATGTACCGCTGCCACTTGAGAGGAGACTTGAGTTTGACTCGCTCACATTATTAAATCATTTGGAATTTATGATATGTCACGCGATTTTCGAAAGACTCAAGCCATCAAAGTGGCCTCCAACTGAGCCAGCTATGACAATCTTCGGGGTAATTAAGTTTTTACCAAGTGACAAATTAATCGAGCCGCAAAAATTGCCGCAATGACCGTCTAGGTCCGGCCCGCTTGGCATTAATCAATGAGATGTCAATTCAACTTCAACTCGAGGATGCAATTTTTGTTTTATTTTTGTTTTTCCTATATATTTCATTTGCTCTTTTGGTCTAAAACAAATGGCAGCCGGCAGAGAAACTTCAACCAGGCATTCACCAAACCAAACGGCGGCGACGACGACGACGCCGACAAGATGTCAAGTTTTTGGTTTAGCAATAAAATTGTAAGCATTTATCTTGGAGTTCGTTGGCGTGGTTGTTCGCCAGTTTCCGAGGTCTTTGTATTGTGCGTAGACCAAAAATAGGGTCTTACTTTTATCTTTTTGCATTACAAAAGTATTGAGTTACCGAACGATTTGTCAACGTTTAGCTAGTTATGCGCCGTGTGTTGTATTGAGGGGAAAAGCAGCACCGCATCCAAACATTTTGTTAGCTCGTTAAGATTTGTTGACACTCGTGTTAATGTTTTGTGTTATTTTCGTTTCTGTGATTTTTTCTCTGGCTCGATGGTCATGCAAATCAACTTGGCAGACCACCTGGAAAGCCAGCCCGCGGTGAAGGCTTTGCTGAAGAATACCAATTGATTGCCAATCAATGGCAGGAAGCGATAAATAATCTCAAAAATAAAATAAACGAAAAATAATGAAAAGTAAGTGTCTTTTCAAAAATCTTAAGAACTTGACGCCCTAATCGCCGTTCATTACAAGCTCTAATTTTACCCAAAGCGTGGAAATAACAGCCACTGCATTTCACAAGCCCCAAAAATCAATATCAAACACTTGCCGCATCGTCTTATCGCCGTATTTATGGTCAACGCAATCCAACTTATCCGACACAGTACACCACTTAAGGGTTAACAGCGTTTTTCGTGCATCTTTTATGTTTAATTTAATTATGGTAAGCGAGTCAGCTGCATTTCGTTTAATTCGATTCGATTCGATTCGATTTCATTAACAACGCCTTACTCTGCAAATCCATATGCTTATGTCGTTTTCAGATCGGAAAGTCCTAAGCTCCCAAGCTGTTCCAATTTCACCTACTAATTCGATGCACTTGCCGCAGATTGCAGCAGGTTAGTAACGTACCATGACGAATTGTGTGCCGGGCCGTGTCATGTTAAATAAAATTAATTGAGAAATTAGGCAAAGAGCGAGATTTGGTTTTGTGTGGCAAAGTGAGACAGCAAAGGCCCGCCTTTAATTGGGTCGCATTAGTTTTGGCCCTTAAGTGGTGCATTTGTCAGGGAGCTCCTGCCTCTGCAATTAGTCAATTAATGAAAACCCCATAAATATGCGGCTAAAATATAATATCGGTAGCCCCCAAAAAGGTCTCTGCTTGTCCACCGAAGACCTTTCGAAAATGGCAACTGCATCGATCGGTCGGCCGATCTCTGCTCCCTACCTCTTTGGCAATAAATTAATAGTCCATTATTTCTAAATTTTTGTCCACTTCAAACTGTCGTCGCCAAGTCGCCCAAAGCCAACTGACTGCCTTCGTTTGCATTTTAATCTTTCGATTGGGCGATGGGGGCCACAAATTAGTCCACAGCCGACTCTGTGTTGACTGGCCAGTGCGGCCAATAATTCAGGCCGACGGACAGCGTTTGGCTCACGTAATGCTGGAAAACGAAAGCCAAAATACAGTCTTGCTATGCCATATTTTTGTTTTGGGGAGAAAAGTTATGTAAATCATTTTGTGGCTGCACATTTTTCGGAAATGCTTAATTTCCTCCGCATGCAAGTACGCATGTACCGGAAAATCGAGGAATGGATGAATTGTAAATTCAAATAAGTAAAGAAAAATAATAAGGTAAATACATTTTCATTGCTCTAATTCTTCGAAATATGAGACTTTTATTTCGGACAAGCTGGTTGCGCAAGCGCTTTTTGGATCCAGAACTTGAGTTCAGTCTCCCTGACTTAAGCCAAAGTCAAATCACAACCAAAAACCAAACTTTACCTCGGTTCGGTTATTTGAAAAAAAAACTACGGATTCAAGGAGGGTGAGGGAGTTGCGCCGAACAGTCGGCAAAAAGCTCGGGGCACTTTGCGAACTCATTTTCCGACTCAATCAAATCAAATAATTTATGCCTCGCGAAATTAACTGGCCACGTGAGTGGAGGTCAGGCCATGTGTGAGGAGAGTCAAAGGAGCAGGAGGCTCGGGGCCCAGAGCACAGTTAAATCTCTTGGCTGGCCATAAACTGTGTTGATTTTTCCATTTGCCGGACCCTAAAGCGCTCAAATGCGAATAAATAAATGCATTTGGGGGAGCCAAGGAGGGAGGACTCTTGGAAAATTGCCTGAAATCGGGGAGTGTTTGAGAATGAAAATGTGCGTGGAGTTGTTTTGCCAGTGCGTTGAATTTATTTTAAAGTTTTTCTTAATATTTACAAACATAAAGTTGAAAGTTGAAATTTATAAATTTTTAAATTGTGTATTTACAATCTGCCGCGTCCAACCAAAACGGGCTACTCAAAATCGAACTCGAAGCCCTCCTCCTGGTATTCGTATTCGGAGTTGTCGCAGGTGACTTGGACATACTTATTGGCGAGCCAGTGGTGGTACTCGGCGGGTGTAAAGTTGGACCACATAAGTTCGCTGAACACTTCTAGTGGTGGGGGGTTCTTCTCCTGGTTGCGGATGTTCAACAGTTTGGTGAGCTTATCCCAGCTGCAGTGGTAGCCGTTCAGAGCCAAGTGCTGCAGTTGGGGACACTGGGCTACCATGTCGAGAAGCTGGTATTCGCGGACAATCTCCCAGCCGGTGAAGCTGAGCACCTCCATCTGGTGGCAGGGGATGTGCCGGCGGTCCAGGAAGAACTCATCGTGATACCAGTTCTCACACACCAGTTTCCTTAGCTTTGGCAGCTCCAAGACCAGGCTGTGTTGCCAGCGGCAGGGCAACTGCACCACCTCGTTGTTCAGGGCAATCCTGGTAATTTTTTCGCTTTTGGCTACCACGATTTGCTGGAAGATAGTCTCCTGATCCGCATTCAGCTGCCGCGAGTCGTCGAAACGCACTGCCAGCTTCTGTAGTTTGGGCAATTGCAGGACCTGGGATACGATGCACTCCACAGTGCTGAGGTTGATCTTCAGGACTTCCAGGTTAGGCAGCTTGATGTCCGTGAGACGCACTTGGCTGTCGAATTGATCGGTGATATCGAGTACTTTTAGTTGTGTCATGTTCAGGCAGATCTCCTGCATCCAGCGGCTCTCCAGTGGTATTGAGTGGTAGGTAGAGTTAAATATAAGTTCCTCTAGCTTTCTGAATCCCCGCATGAAGACGCCGGAGAGATTCATGCAGGTCATGAGGCGTTTTAGGTTCGGCAAGATGACTGTCAAGTCCCTTATATCCTCATTGACCACTGTGTCTGGGTTTCCGGACATGATGCAAGTCTCCACCAAGGGGAACCGGGTGATGTTGATGTCGCACAAATGCGTTATATAGTCGTAGAACTCGGCAAAGGAACCAACTCCATCTTCGTGGATATGGAACTCGGTAAAGATGTTGGCCATGTGCTCCATGAAGAATACATAGTCCTCGATGTCGAGGAGTCCCAGGAATGGGGTGTTTGGTCCCACGATGCAGTGCAGACGCTTCTGCCAGATTTTCAGAATCTGGGGAACGAACTGGGGGTAGGCTCGTGCCATCCTGACCTGGTCACTAAAGTCCTCGATGGCGTCGAAGATCTGCTCGAAGAAGATGATGTGCAGATTGTCGATGTAGTTCGGTTCTCGATCCTCCACAGCTGGCAAAGTAATTAGCTGGGCATCCAGGGCGCTCTTATAGAAGGCAACATTGTGCATTTGCGACATACTGGAAATTTTCTTTATTTTCACTGTTCTTTATGTATTTATTCTTAAAAAGTATTCTTTCGAATGCTCGTAATTTGCAAAATATGATTTGATGCTTCCTTGAAGGCTGCTGTCGGTTGAATGTGCTGCTGTTGACGCGATTCCTAGGTTTTATGCAAATTTAGGTAGCTGATTGGGGAGTGAGGCAGGTAGTTTGTAGGTGGCTTACCTTATCCTTATCCCAAAGTTGGGCAAACGCTAATCCTTCGTGGCCAGCTGTTGTCGCTTAATTTTTACAACTTGAGCAGGTCAGACCAGACTACCTGTGATCTACCTGGAGGATCGTGCCTGATTCCTCGGTCGGTCCTCATAAATCGCCCCTCGCAGCACTGCCTGTAATTTGTAAGCTGGCCTGTGTGTGTTTGCGGAAAATCCCTATCTGTACAGTTATCGCAAGAGGCTCGCTAGTTTGCATATTACACGGACCCAGACGTGTTCCCAACTCTATGCCTCTCGCCCAGCTCCGTCCAGACTTTGGGCCGGATGCGATGGACAAAACGTGGTCACCAGTCGGTTTGAGTATTCGAGCTGCTCTGGCTTCTCGGAAATGCTAACAACTCAGCCACTCTGCTTCTCCTGGAGAAAGAACACTCTGAGAATAGATTCTGTGACGAATCCCAGCAATCTAATAATCAAAGTTGTGTTTTTGTCTGGCAGCTTAGCAAGCGATTAGAGGAGTCATCAATGGAAGCACTGAGTTGGAGGTGCGCTGTAAAATAAGAATGAATCTTTTAGAGAAAAGCACATAATCAAAGTTTTTAAAGTGAAAGCATAATTTTTGTAAGTGTGCCCTGGAAGGTTCACACCATTCCTTGACCAATCTTGAGCAGTTTCCCTCCGATTCCCATTGATAAAATTTGGATACCCCGTCGTTGTCAATTGTCGTAGCGATGCCTTTTGTCAGGGACTAATGGCATTGTTGTCAGCCTTTCGTCTGTCTATGCCCTGTCAAAGCATTAAACTGGGAAACATACTGGGAGACAATACTGACAATCTTGGCCGGCAAGGCAACTTAATGTCTATATAATGCACATTTATGTTTTGGGCGGTTTGGTGAAAATATTTTCATTTGTTCATATTTTTCAACAAGTTGTTTGGTACTGTTCAGGCTCATATTCATAAATTCTCAGCGACTCTTTTTGTTTTGTCGGTTTGGCTTTTTGGGAAAATGTTGCTTCACACGCAGGTTCGTTGGATGCAAATGCACTTGTCTTGGCTGGGGTTTTCGGCTATAATATTTTTCTTGGTTTATTATTTGACTGTCTTATCTGAGATCAGTGTCGATCAAGGCAGCAGACGAATTGTGATTGTGAAACATGACATACGGGGATGGAGTCCAAAGCCTGGAGACCCGAGACTGTTTTAATAATTTTGACGTAATCACATCACAACAATCTTCCGTGGAGTCTGTGGCTTTTTCGACTTCCAATGTGGCTCCCAAGTGGACTTCGCTCTGCCTCTTTGATTTGTTCATTTAAATGAATTACAATATTTTATCTTTATACCGAGATCGTTGGAGCTTAAAATTTGTTTCCCTCTTGGCCGTCTTTTTTCAGGTAAATGAAATCAGGAGGTTTTGAAGAACTTGCCAGCAGCTGCCTGGAATTCCGATAGTCATAAAACCCAAAAAGTACAACAAGATCATGAGCAGCTGCTGTTTGAACAGGTAAAGCCCAGTTGACCAAATTACTTCGCACCTCCAAACACGATCGGTCGCAGTCCGAGCCTGAGCCAAGAGCAACAAAAAATAAGCGCACGTTTTTTAATTCATTTGTTCTAAAACTTAATCAGTCCCCGCGAAAAGAGGAAGACTGCGTTTTTTGGGGAGACAAGAAGTCGTGATTGCGCAACTCATAACTCACACAAACACAGGCCAACTTGAACTTGGCTTTGCTTGTTCGGCAGCAAACACTGCACTTCGCACCGATTTCAGGGACCCTGCCTCCTGCTTACATTGTTTAATTAAAAACGAAGCTGTTGTGTGCCCCACAGTGTTGCAGTTGCAGTTGCAACACGTACCAAGATGATGACAACGGCAGCAGCAGTAGCAAACGTACAAAAACACAGCACAACAAGACAGACTCTTGAGCTGAGGGGCAGCACTTCAAGTGGCTCAAAAGGACGACACGTTTTAGCTTCTGTGTAGAGCTGTTGTTAGCTGCGCTTGGAACTGCAAACTTGCCGCTTGGCTAGAGTGAAAAGGTGGAAATCTGCAAAGCTGAAAAGCAGTAGCAGCAACAGCAGCCACTAGAGCCGCACCACTTGCCACAATTACCGGGACGGGGATCCACTATAAAGAGTCCAGAGCCTGTCTGCGGCGGCTGCTTAATTTTGAGACAGCCTGCGATTATATTGCTCCAGAAATATACAAAAATATACACTTTTATTAAGAGCACGTTTAGCTAGAACACTTTTTAAGTTTTTAACGATTCGTTTTGGCTTTGAACACAAATTTAAACTACTATAACTAAACTCTTTTAATTTATATAGCTCTTTCTGATTCTTGATGCACGGCCTACTGAAGTTTACAAGTTTTGTATATACTTGCCATATTTTGCAAAAGAATTTTGCCATGTAATTATGTACAATGAAAAGCAGTTACGAAATAATCAAATTTAAATTGAATTTTTAAGATTACTTTTAAGGAAAAGGCAAGTCGATGAAAGGTAGTAGTCCTATCCTAATTCCTTGGACTTTTGGGGCACGTCTTTTTTGCGATTTTACTCTGTCATCGGGGATAACTCTTTTGAGTCTATTAGGAAATGACAAATTGAAGAGTATACTATATTCGGGGGTACGATTACTATTTTAGTTGGATCAGCGCGTGGTGTTTATAATTCGCGAATCATGTTGCATTGTTTGGGGCGTCTGCTTCAGCTACAGCTTCTGCTGATTTTGATTCTGTTTCTGTTTCGGTGGCGATGATGAGGAGCTTCACTTTTATGGGCCCCAGCCTGTATGGCCGGGTTGGTCGGGTGGATGGAATCCCTGGCATGATGGGGCACATTTGCCAGGGACTTGAACTTGGCTCCTGTGAGCTCGGCTTGCCTTTAACAATGACAATTGTTAGTAGCACAGTCGGCCGGTTGGCTCGGCTGCTGATTATTTTGACTTGATAACGAGCTAAACAATAAAAACAAGCATCAGCCCAAACAAACTGAATAAAACTTTTCGCCAGTCATGTTTATCAGAAGGCCTGAACAGGATTCATCCTCGGACCTCGTCGAAAAGCTGTATGTGAGTAATCAATTTGAATGCCTTGGGGTTTTTATTTTGCTCGAATTTAAGGTGTTTTTTCTCTGAGTTGTTGTGGTTTCTTAAGTTGTTGCAATTATGTACGGGCTGTGCTTAAAAGTGAAAACAAATTGGACAGCGTTGTGGAGTCCAAAACTATTGGAAAATTAACATGTCTTCGGGCTTGGAGTCGGTGCTACCCCTATTTGCTATTTTAATAGCTGGTAGCACTCTGTGTCATTCGACACTTCGGGTCGCGTTTCCTTCTTAGCAGTCGTAAATTGGCGATCCATAAACTGGCCAAACAATAAGCCACTAACAATCGCTAACAAAATGTGGACCGTATTTCCACCGTATGAAGGTGATCTCCTTTGTTGGCCTCCCCAAGGGGATTTGCATAAGAATGCGTCCAACCTGCCCGATGGTAGCTCGCCCATTTCCAGGTGCATTTAGTCACAAATGCTCCTCGGTCATAAAGTGTATCCCCTGACAAAAAATAGCCAGAGATAGAGGCAACCAAAATTATTACCAACACTTGATGTCACCCAAATGGACTCCAGATGAGGCGCATTGTCTTGGCCCCAAAGAGCGGATATCTATTGTCTGTTCTTCGGAACGAATCTGAATCTGATGCTGATGATGGAATGAAATTTATTTAAGTGCTGTTTTACTGCAAATTGTTTTGCTTCTGAATGTCTTAACTATCTTACCGATCTGACAATTCAATTCAATAGAGCTTTGATTGTAATGCTTCCGAATGTTTTAACTAGGCTTTGGAATCCATTGGGGACTTGGAATCATTTGGAAAAATACAAATAGTTTCTTAAGTGGTCTTTTCTTCTTCAGCTTCTTAAACAGAAATCTCAAAACAGATGGAAGTAAATATGTCTTGTAGTTGCTTTTGGTAGACTTATACGCTTGTTTTACTTTTTTTAAGAATTATATTCAGTTGGTTTATCGTGGGTGTGTAACTCTGTGCCTCATTCTACCTATTTATAACTAGAATAGTTCCCATAATAAAACCGCGTCTAAAAACCAAATTTTCCCCCTATCCAGTGGTCTTTCTCGATTACTCACCCACAAATTTCCCGGAGAGACCGCACAGACAGCCACGGTCTGGATATTCTGGGTTTCGCCTTCGTTTATCATTGTACACTTGACTTGACCTCCCGTTCCAATTCATAAATCAACAAATCATTAATTTTTCACTCCTCCGAACGATCTGGACGGTTGAGTACCTCAGCAAATGCCCGATGTGATCGGGTTGGATCGGTGAAAATCCATAGAGAGCCATGGAAAATGAAGAACACTTCGCAGTGGGAAATCTTGGCTCCCACAATTAATCAAAGTTGAATTTGGAGTGAAGGCAATGAAATGGAACAAGCACACCCCGATAATTTGTTTATTGATTCATTGTGTTGAGTTGTGGATATGTGAGAGTATAATTGAACATGCTAATTAAATGTGGGACTGGGGACTCTGGAGGGCGATCTGCTTCGTCATGGAAATCCATAAGCTGTGACCACCACTACTGAAAATGCGTATCCTGTCGGCCTTTAAGATCGCATACCTTCCTTTCTGTTTAATTTGTGTGTTTTTGTATTTTTTGCGATTCGAGTGCGGCATGCTAAGTAAGATCGCTTATCGTCGCTTCTTAATAAATATCAGTTGCAAGGCGATAGCACTCACACTATTTATTATACAAACATATTGTAGATTGTCCGCTTATCGTGGCTTATGATCAGGCCAGAATCCTGCCGCGGAATTGCGATCCGGGCAACGATCGAACATCGACGGTCGATCGACGATCGACAATCGCCGATCGTCGATTGATTGATAATAGCACGAGATGCTGTATTACTGACTGCCAGAACGACGGCCAGAACGGGTTGGCCAAGAGGAGGAAGAAGAGCAAACAGAAAACTCATTAACGCAATAATTAAGACGACAACAAGGTTTTTAAGATAACAGACAGGAGACAGAGACAACGACATGCTACACGCTCAGTATTTTCGGTATGCAATCACTGGAAAATAAGTTTAAGATCAAAGGATTACAGAAATCATATTAAATATTTGAAAAGTGAATGAATTGACTTTGTATTTGGATGTCTGGAAATCGTTAAAACAATAAATTCTCGTATTTCTTTCAGTGCACTACTGTAGACATTACGGATCTGGGGCAGACTCTCTGACGCTGACGGGCTGCTTAGGCATTTGTCCGGACCGGGACACGAGGCAGCTCTGTCACTGTCTCGTACCTGCCCTCGGGCCAGATGTGATAATGATAAAGGGCTGCTACATCAATCGCTGACAGTTGGGCTACCACACTTTCCATATGTCCCTCCGCCAAATTGTCCCGATTCTAGACTATCCATACCCATCCCCGATTCTCGATCCTCAATTCCCGATCCTAAGTACCTCTTCACGCTCTGCGATGCCTGGATGTGATAAGATATTCTGGTTTTCCTGGCCAGCCGCTGCGTCGAGAGATATTTATTGTGAAATTGATTTTTTATTACACTGTCACATTTGCAGAAGACGATCGCACATTCCTCTCGCTCTTCGCGGTTTCGAGTGTGTATTAAAAAAATGAAAAGACGATGGGGAAAATAACCGCATTCAAGACCAGCAGCAACGGGCAATTTTACGCTTCATTTAGCGTGACGTTTAATTGGAAGTTGCTCGATCTTCGTCCCATCGACTGCGACTCGTTTTCTTCATTGGTATCGGTATGGGGATCGGGATCAGGTGGAGTTACCGCGGATGGAGGTTCGGAACGATCACTATCTGGCACTCTCCACATTGATCGATTGTTGCTTTCGCCTTAATTGATTTTTTGTTTTGACTCACTTATGAATTTGGTTATTTATATAAAATTCATTCAGACGTGGTAGAACGGCATGACTAGCCAAAACTGGCCTAAACTGACCGAAAATAATCTGCACGTTCATGGCAATTAAAAGAACATGATCGCCGATCACAGCCCCAACAAAGGTGTTAGCCATAACTCAACAAGGGGTGATTTTTCGAGGGCCTCCTGGCGTTATTTAATTATGCCGCTGATAATATTCCGTCTAGATGGTAGCAATTATTCATCGGGAGGGCAGCAAACAAACCGCAGAACGGCAGCAGGCCGGGAAGGCTCCGGGCCTGGGTGGAACTGCGATCGCCTTGCAATAAATAAGCCAACATGATAAATGGGGCAACGCTTTTTTAAATGTATTTTAAATGCAATTCGAATGCGGCAATGGGTAGCAAGAGGCATCAAAAGCAGCAGCAACGGCGGCGCCTGTAGAGTCTCATTACGAGGATAATTTATGATGACCAAGACGGATGGCCAAGGACGACGGTGCCACTGGACCAAGTCAAGATGAGCGAACCTGTCGGCGGCAAAAACTTTAAGGTGAAATCAAAGCCTGGTTAAAATATTACAGATGCGCCTATAAAAACACAATAAAAAGGATAGTTTTGCCACCCTTTTAGTAGCAGATGCATGACATGATGTACATACGTCACATTTCATTTGGAACAACTTAATTAGAGTGCTAATAAGTCACCCAGTTATGGCTCTTGCTGAAACCTCCCAGGATAAGTTCCATTTCTCATGATCTTCCACTTGGCGCCATCGCTGACAAGTGCCTGGGTGGCAACAGAATAAGTTGCCAAAGGGTGCATTTTCTTCAGGGGCGGTCCCCTCGCATTTTGCACATGTTTATGGCTTGTAAATCGTGTAAGTGATTGAGGTGGCATTATTAGCTGGCAAAGGGTGAATATGAACACTAAAACCAGCGATAGGGGACCCTGCTTGAAGGAATCCTCACTAGAAATTAATTCGTCCCCATAAATGATGAGGCTTAATTGGCTTGGCTTATACTTTTTGGGATTCTCTGGAATCTAATCCAGCTACTTTCTTCAATATTTTGGAACATGCTGGGGTACGACTGAACATTTGTATATTAAATAGTGAAACAGTTTTTGTTAAATGACTGTGTATAGACACTATTAACAAAACATTTATGAAGCAACTTGAGGTCGGCTCTTGTTTGGCTTTGTTAACACCTGCTGTTTACATGCCGAAATCAACATCTAATTGTGAACTGCCCATATCCCGCCTCTGGCTTGGATGCATACCAAGTCTGGGGCTTAAATTAACATACGCTTTGCTCCAAATAAACTGACATAATTGCCGTTGAATTTATGGCGGCTGGAAGAGGAGTTTCGTCTCTAAGACAAAGCCAAAGTGTCAAAGCAAGTCATTTCGACCTGTTCGCTGCATTTTAAGGGAAAAAGGGAGGTCAATTAATTAGGTATTCGTATGCCCCTGTGTGTTGCTTTTGTTTCGTAGAAATTTTTCACTTTGTCGCCCAGAGATGCCGACTTTCCGATCGAGATAAAGAGATACAGCCACATATAAAAATGCGATAAAATCTGATCGAAAATATTCCTCTATACTCCTATTTTTATTTTGGTATTTTTTTTAACAGGCCTTTTAATTTTTGTTCCACTTTGCATTTTGAAGCGGATGGGGCGAACAGCTTAAACTAAAATAAATTGCCGTCTAATATATTATTTGATGGGATACGCGGACTCTGAGGCATGGAGGCTTAAATGAAAACCTTTTGGAGATTGTTTGCGGCAATTTTCCAAGCTAATTTGCCAATTTTGAGGCACGCCAAGTGAGATTGATCATAAAAATTGATTTTTGCTCAGCTTTTCGCAAGAGTCGTGCCGGCACCGGAATCGGCAACGAAGCCAATTGAATTCAATTGCCTCGTGGTTAGATCGGGTGGATAGAAGGTGTTGGTTTGGAACGCCTCGGGCTGGTGGAGTTATTTGCTTGTCATATAAATATGTTTGATTTCCCAGTTTCCACGGTGCTGGGCGATTTATGAGGTCTCTCGGAATGCCTAACTACGATAATGAGCCTGGCTTAAAGGGAATTAGAGCCTGGAGAGGCACAGCTTTATGACGGCCCAAAACTAGTTCCCGCAACAAAATAATTAAGAACTGCTCAACGAACGAGAATAGTCTAGGACAGTTCAAGATTAAAGAGCCCAATTCCAATATTCGGCATTCATTAGTCTTGAGGTAAGGGTTTTCCGTGAGGCTTAGATTGGAGCCCGCATGTTGGGACAATGTTAACAAGCCTGTTATAGTTTTCTAATGAAGTCATTCTGGCCGATTCCTAATGTAGGGAACTTTGGGCCTGTGGCTTCATCGAGCTCGCTTTCTAATTAATGAACGATGTTGTCATCGTCATCATCCTGGGTCCATCCAAAGCTATTTCTAGCATTTATATGCATTTATTGATTTGCTGCCTCGAAGCGTCTGCTGATATATTTTGAATTTTTATGGGAGTTTAACAAGCCAAACTTTGATGTGAGTTAATAACTTTATTAGCAGCACCGCAGCTTTCTTCGTCGTGTTGCGTGCTGTAATTTAATGGGACCCCGTTGAAATTTACAACTCTAAATGAGTCTGAACTATATTTTACAGTAGTTTGAGCGGGTTTTACGATCCCCATGTACCGTAACGCCGTAACTGAGTCTTCTCGTGGATCCTAGGCCCTCGAAGGCCAGCATCTCTCTTTCGGTTTGTAGTCAATAAAAAATCGTAACTGACATTTTTCGTTTACCAAAATGTCACAAATTCACAGCGGGACTGTTGCCAATACAAGTGATTTAAATTCAATAAATCATTGAAAACGCTGTCCCAGCCAAGCTTGGCGATCTCTGCATTGATGAGGCCAGGGCCCATTGGAAAGTCTTTGGTTTGTGTGGAAGTGTGAGTTGGGCTTGAAGATGGTCTCCTTCCCGTACCCGAATCGGAGAAAAGGTTGGTTGGATGTGCCACCAGGCCAAGTCCAAGTTCTTCTTGCCATTTAATTACAATTGCGGCTTTATCTCGTTTAAATTGCCTATTAAGCAAAGTGGGTGGGGAAACCAAAGAAATGGCAGGCATAATTTGAAGTATGATTTATCTTGTAGTTATGATCTATATCTACATCAAATACTGCAGTATGGTTTTCTGTTTTAGCCTTCATTTTAATGTTCTACTTCCTGAGAAAAATGCCCTTCTGGTTCCACTCCTTTGGCCCTGTGACCTGCCCATTTAATCGAATTGAACTCTTCTCCCTAATGAGAAAGTGGAATACGTCTTCGTTTCTCTTTTATTCAGTTTTTGTAAGACCGCACAGCATCAGCAAACTTTTGACTTTGACTCTTAACATATTTATGGGTTTTTCTGTTGCCGCGTGCCGTGTGCCAAGTCAACCTCGCAGATGCTTGGGCAGGGTAAGAGATTCCGCCGCAGACGCCCAGCCAGCCTGTGCGGATGGATGGCACAGGGAGTATGGGGAACTGGGAAGGGACCGCCTTTTTGGCATTCATAAATTTGTAACTTCACTTGGCGTGACAATTGCAACACATTCGTGTGTACATTAGCCCCTCGCTGGATTGTCTGGGCCGGTGTCGGGGTGTCCAGATGTGGCGATGTCGGGATATGTGGCGAAAATAGACATTTCATTGTCGCCTGGCCCTCGATCTGGCCCTGTCCCTCGATCTTGGCTCTTGGCTGTGGACTCTGGAGAGGGGTCTCTGGATCTGGGTCTGATCGCGATTCTTGAGCCAGCGCCGCTCTTATTTATCGGGGCCAGTGCACAGCGTGTCGAATGTGGGGGTCGCCGGAGATGGAGCGGAAGCCGGAGCAGAGGAGCAGAGAGGGGATTAGATGCAGCAGCAGGGACTATGGGCAGGAACAGGGGTTTGGGGACTTGGGCATGGGATTTGGGTGGGGCAGGGACAGGGACAGGATCATCGATCGCGCGTGTGGCTTTGTTTTTATTTTTGGATTCAGTTTTGGCCTGTCCATTATAATGTTGTTGCTCTCATTGTTGGCGTCGATAAGAGCCATGTTCTCTGTGGCCCAGACCGAGCCCTTTCATGTTCACAACATGTACCTTTAGCTAGTTTTACAAGATGTTTCCTGTCGTCGCAGAGGCATCGAATTGTGGTCAATATGCACTTGGAAAACAACGACTTTTATTTTATATTATTTGAATTTTAAAATAATTATTCATTTTTATTCGCAAGGTGCCGGCTGCAATCCTTTAGTTCAGATTAAATTTCAAAACACCAGTACTACTTTTTTTTAACTGTGTAAGCCTCCGAGAACAGATATATATCAGAAATAAGGTTCTCCGCATTATTTTTTTTTAATTTTTCTCTTTCAAGAACGTGGACATTCTTAATCATTGATTTAGACATCCGAAAATTGATTAGATGCAGACCCCCCATACCAAGAATAATATGAAAACGTTGCATGGGGAATTTATAGAGTTCGCCGTGATAAATAACAATTTGCGGGCCAGAAAGAGGTTCGATGATGAGCGGACGAGGACACTTTTATGGCCGAGGCTGCTGGCCGCTGGCCGCTTGGTTCCAATCCAAATCTCTCTCCCCCGGAGCTTTCGGCCTGATTGCAATGGCGATGGCAAAATCAGCGTTTCATAAATTCCAACCGCAAATGGCCAAGCAGTTGGCCCGGCAATTTATGCGCCTGTAATTGGGTTCGCTCCTTAGACCAGAAATAAAAACTCCAGATGTAGCTGCAGTTGTCGGCGGGGTCGCGACGCCTCGAGTAGAGGAAGTCGACCTCAGAGCGTTATCAATAAATTCAAATTGACACTTCACACTCGATATGTCACACGATACTCGCAGACCGACACTTTACGCCAAGAGGCGAAATGAGAAACGCAAAACACGAATAACTCCACGGACCCAACTCAAAAATGCAGAAATAAAGGAAAACCCTGCGACAGATATGGAAGGGAGCTGAAGCGATCCGATCTGAACCTGGAATACCCGGGGCCCGGCTACAGAGGAGGTGGAGATCGAAGAACCTGTGCCGGGCTGAAAAAAAATATGATTGCGATTGAACACTGCAGGTTCATGTAATCTCTTAGCCAGAACAAACTTATTAAATGAGTGCCAAAGCACCAAAAACCGGCCGATAACCGGCCGCCATCGAGGACAAAAAGATAAACGCGTATGATCATGTAAAAAAAATGCATTAACCGACCATCCTCGATCCGGGCGCCATGAGAACGGAGCTCCTCCAGCCTCCTTTCCTCCAGAGGAGGATCATTAAGACAATCTGCAGAGGAGCGCCGCCGTCAAATCAATGGACTCGGGTTAGGTTCTCCGAGAATATAGTATATGGGTTGTTGGCTTGTTGGGTTGGAGGAGCGGTTCACCAGCGGTTGACAGGCAGAATCCAGCGCAGCGATTGGCACTTATCGCTGAATTTTTGATGAGCTTTTGGGGTCTCACAAATGCCCTACCAAAACATGTTTGCTGTTTTATATATTAGCTGAAACTTAAAGAAAACCGAATCACTTTTCTGTTGAAAAATATTGTAAAAAAATCTAGAAAAGGCTTCTCTATCCTCTTTATTAGAAATGTACGGCTCCTACCAGAGTGGCTAAGCCAAACCCAGTGCAATTGCAATGCCGCGACTGATAAAGTTCACATTAAGAGTCTCGTTTTACAAAATGTAAACATGTTAAGGGCTAATAAACATAAATAATCTACGCTTATTAACGGGGCACCAAAGGGAATGCCATTCCCGGGGATCCAGGGCGTTGCGAGTTATCAGGGCTCGAGTGCATTTTGCAAAGGTGTTTTGGCCGGCTTTGATTGGCCCAAGTGGCAAGTAGCAGGGAGTGCAACCTGTACGGGCCGGATCCGTCACCCATCATGAAATATGTGCCGTAGATAGTGCTGCCAAAGTGACTTAATTAGCTGGGGAAAGCCGAGCCAGCTTTATCACCCTTTAATTAAGTTGCAGCCAATTTGTCAGACAATTAAAGGAATTCTTTTTCTTCGTGTATGTGAGTTTTTGCTTCTTAGCAAGTTAAGCTCACTTCTTGCGGCAGGTCGGCAGTCGGCTTAAAGTCCAAAAAATATGGTTATACCAAACAGGTAGTTTAACCAGCAAAGGAACCGGACTTGGACTTCGAGCTACCGCCAGACTACTGGCGACTAAGCCAAGTCAAAGCATTTAAACATCACCTTAGGCCTCATTAAAAACAAAATATTATGTAAATTTCATTAAATTACACACAAATCAATGCTGGGGGATAATGCGGAGTGGGATCGGGGGGATGTTCAGCAGGAGGCAGTGCCGGTCTGCGGAACGGCTGCTTGTTGAGCCAATGAGTATTCAAATGGACACTTGTCAAGCCATGCATGCGGCTACTAAATCATATTAAGACCAGACAAGGATTTCCAGACTGAAATTGGTGTAACATGTAAGCAGTTTGGGGGGAGCCTGTCCCGGGTAGTACAAGAGGCGGCGGTCCAAGTCCAAGAGGGGTTCCATACTGCTCTGAAGGGGAGAAACTGCGCTACGCATGATGTTCACTTGACACGCAAGGCGACAGGAGCAAAGCCGACGACGACGACTGGTAAGGTGGAAAAGATGGAAAAGGGAAGGCTCGACAAGATCGCTTTGGAAAAATATATATTTTCATTTAATTAAGTTGGGGATTTTATATATATTTTTTTGCGAGTAAATCTCTTTTTTATACCCTTAATGGGGGTCTCTTATGAAAGCGATGGATCTCGTAATTCTAAGAAAAATTTATTTAATCAATCAAAAATAATGCTCCTAAATAGTTTTAAAATATATTATTTAATTATTCCCTGCCTAATCGTAAATTCATTATTTTAGATACAATAAATGGTGCTACAATTTTAGGGAAACCTTGGCTTCGTTTTCTTTGACTGAAAGCTTTTCCTTCTTGTTTCATGGTATGACACCGACTGGCGACGGGGAAATGTAAACATATAAACTCCTGCACCGCTGTCCGGCGTTCCAGTGGCGGCCGACAGATCCTTGATGCTGACCTGACACCGCATCATCATCGCAGCTGGGGGAGCCGGGGAGAGATCTCTTCCAGCTTAAACTGACGTGCCCCTGTCGCAACATGGCAAAACTCTTGCGGCTAAAACACAACCCGCTCATTAATCACGATGGAAATGGATTGGGCTAGTGGATGGCCAGGGGACTTGGGGGCGTCGGATGAGAGTTGGGCTGCCGGTCAACTGGTTATGCAGTCAGCAATGGGTTTGGCCTTTTATGTCAATTTCAACTAGTCACAAGGCACAGGCATATTCGCATTTAGCAGGATTCACGCTGGGAGAAAGGTCCCTTTTATTTGAAAGAAATAGTTTAAAAATTTGTTTTCTGTTAATTGGTGAATTTAAAATTAATTAGTTTAGGAAGGTAACAGCTTTGGAAGTATTAACTTGAAGTTTAAAAGCTACAGTCCCTTATATGTTACAGATTAATACCTCTCATGGTATTAATCACCTTATATCCCTTAATTATAAATCAATAAATATGAAAAGCATAAAGTATTTCTCAGTGTATTGGCCTCCGGAAGTCTGAACCTACTGCTGCACCTGAGTCGCCAATTCCAGCCAAAAGTCCAGCCCCAGCTACATAAGAGCTCCATCTGAGTCTCGATCTCTTGGCTTTGCTTTGTCATTGCCGTTGGCTCGGATCTGATATGAGCCAGAAACATATGTTGGCCCCCGATCCGGCTGCTGCCCCTCTTTTTTATTTTCGGGAGGGTATCTGTATCGTCGAAGCCAGCGCCATTTGAGATTAAGTAACATGTTTTGGGGTCTGTCTGCGAGTCTGCAAGTCTGCGAGTCTACGAGGCTACGAAATCCCGGCTCAACCCATTTGGTTGGCCAATAAACGAGGGTTTATCTAAACAAAAAATCTTTAAATTGATCTAGCGAAACCTTTTAGCATATTTTGTGCGATTTGGCAGGCGATCAACGCACCGGCAGCCACATTACCGCTCTGGCCCAAAACCGAGCGCTGGATTTGAGGTCCAGTTTTTCCGGGACGTAAAAGAGTTGTTGTCTTAGCTGCATTGATTTGCCAAGTCTCGGGCCTCCCCTTCTCCGCGAACTATCCGAGCTACATTTGGGCAACATAGTCCGTATGGCGAACGCGGAGTCTTTCTGTACGACCGTAAGAGCGGACCCATTAAAAACTGCCTGGCCAGAGTCATAAACATCTGAGCTATCAAATTACAGAACGATTTGTTAGATGCCGACGATGCAAAAAGTCGGAACAGAGTGAGAGCCAAAAACGCACCGAGAAAGCCCCTGAGAAGAGTATCAGGGAGGGAAACAGCGCAGTTGCTAATGGATTGCCTGGACTGCCTGGTCCGCCTGGACTACAGCGGGTTCTCCAGGCCCTGACTTGGTTTCGCTGAACTCTAATAGCTCATAGCATGAGGTAAGACTAGACTGAGTCTCTGCACTGTAAATCGGGTGGTGAATTTTTCGAATATAAAACCTTTGCTAGCACTTTCCAAGTTGAATAATTTTTCTTCAGTGTACAGGGTCTCTTAGGAGAGGACACAGCGTGTCGGCTTTGCAGGCCGATATCTTTGTTATAAATCTGTGAACCGAGTTCAACATGGTCCGGGGGATCCATGCTGGGTTTGTTGGTGTGGCCCACGAGAAGAGTTTGGAGGCAGGAGGTCTGCATCTCGTAAAAAGCTCGTTTGTTGCCTTTTGGCACGCGCAGAGAGCAGCCAAAGGTTAAGCTGGACAGCTTAACCCAAAAAACAAAAAAAAAAAAAGGAAAAACTAAACAAACTCGAATGCAAAAGCTTTCCGTGGACTCGAGGTCCAAGTCCGAGCCCAAGTCGAAAATGCCATCATAAACGATTGATGGAGGCAATTTTACAACTTTATAACAGCGACCAAGCCCGGTTGACTGACGGACTACCCATAAATGTCTCGCCGAGCTGCCAAATGCCGTCCAATCTCCATGGCTGTCAACTCGCGTCGACTTCTTGGGGGAGAGCCTCCTGGCAAATGACATCATTTGCAAGCTACCAGAGCCGGACTCTGAAATGGAAAAAGCTGAAAACTCCGGTACGAGTAAGCCATTAACAGTGCTTTACAGCTGGGAGCTCCGTTTAATTGTTGTCCGCGTTTGGGCCAAAATCAATAGAGGTTTGTTCCGCCTGCTGCCAGCGAGCTTGACTCATAAATAAATTGTTTCCTACGTTGGCCTTTTCATTCCTCTGTGGCTTTAGTCTTGGTCGTGTGTTTTCCACACAGAAAGCTATTATTATGTTTTAAAAACAATGTATTTTTCATAAGGGAATGTAAGGGTGTATAAACCCATGCATTACTAGTTAAGTTTTTTAAATGAAACTTAATTTTAGCCCATAGTAAAGTCTTTTTAAGAAACGGGAATGCTTACAACTTTTTTGCAGTGCATTTTATGACTTAGACAAAAGCGACCGCTTCGAGATTTCTGACTTTTATGGCTACTGGTGGTACTTGGTCACTCAGGCGTCACTCTGGCCTCCATCCATCCGTCCACCGGCAGTCAAATGTCACCGCCTGGAAAAGATCTCAAGCCTGGTTTGACAGGGGAAATTTCTAAGCGAACGAGAGAGAGCTGCATTTCGAAATTCGAAAAGTGCAGCCGAAGTAGGGGAAATTATCGTTCAGAGAGAGAAAGAAACAGTGGTGAGTTTTTCAAGCTGCTGTGGTGATGAGAAGCGATGGACGTATTGGAAGATCGCAATTAAAATTCGAATCTGATGGGAATCCAATTCAAGTTTTTTTTGGTTATTCGAAATTTACTTATTGGAAATTTAAGCCAGGCAAGACCACACAACAATTTTTGTATGTAAAAAAATAAATATTTGCTCTGTCTAAGGCATAATTTTTAAACTTGGGCTTAAGTTTCATTTTTTGTTTAAAAAGATTAAAATTTATAAATTATTTGTTATCTTTTTTAAATAAAAGAATATTTACTTTATTAATGATATACCAACATGTATTTTTTCATTTAATTTGTTATAAAGTTCAGCAGACATCGGCAATTCACTTTCATTTAAACATCGAAGAGACGGCGCCGGCGCCATTTGTCAATGATTCTGTCTGCGAAATGTGATCGCGCATAATCAAGTCTAATCAGTGACTAACCCTAGCGTAGAACATGTATTTTCACGCCATTAAATTAGCCATGGAATGCGGAAAATCCAAAGCCGCGAGTAAGCAACCAGCAACTAGTTTGCAGTAGAAATACAAAACGTGAACGCCACTGCAGCAGCGACTGCAATTCACTTTGTTTAATGTGCACTCTTCGGTTTTTGAAGAAGTTTTGCCCTCAGCTACTTACAGACAATCAGCACGAATCCAGAATACAGAATCCAGAACTCAGAATCCAGAACCCCAGAACGGGGCTTCTGCAATAATTTCTCCGCTGTTATCCAGCATTAGAATTTGTCTCTGAGACTGCCGGCGGCTTTGCGCACGCGCCATGAACGAGAATTGAGTTGGGAAACAGGGAACGGGCACTGTATGGAAACTGAAATAAGACTGGACTATACCCGGTACCTAGCAGGGATAAAGTTTATTAAAAAAGATTACAGAAATCTAATAAATATTTCCAAACCGAACTTAGTATCCCATTGTACTTAGGGTAACGATTTCAATTATAATTTCTTTATAGAGGGAGCTTAGGACTTGAACCTAATGCTCGAGTACTCATTATCCAAGCAAGTTCCCAAATAAATATTCTTTCTAAACTGATTCTAAGGTACTTTAGGAGTCGCAATCCCACCAAATCGCATTTCACATGCTCTCATTCTGGAGGTATATTGCACCAGATGCAGGCAGCCGCATCCATTCAGCTGGACTGGCTGTTTGTTATGTGCACTCTGTCGCCGACGGGAGAATTATGCACAAAGTGTTAATCAGGAAATCGTTGCATGGGCATCCTCCCTCCTCTATGCGGAGCAAGAAGTGGTCAGTTAGGCTGGACCCTTATAATGCACTGCCAAACGGCCTAACGCCAAACGGCGTCAACTCGGCATTAACTTGCTGATTAGCGGCGACTAGAGGGAGCTACTTTCAATTGCCGCCGCAGTGAAAGTTGGGGATCGGAAAGGAGTCGTAAGCCCATTATCGGATTTATGGCCAGACGGCTACTGTTTTACAACGCCCACCTCCAGTCATAAAGCAGCAATAATGGTGCTGATCGTAAATCAGGATCACTACAGCCATGCTGCCCGGCTCGGCCTCATAATTGAGCCGAAGTCGGAGTCGGAGTGAGGGCAACATTTCAATTTGGATGACAGTTTTACAGCGACCGAAACAAAACCAAAACAAGCCAAAGGGTCAAAACAAAGGAGGCTGTAACCGCCGCACCCATGAATCTCCGATGATCGACACACTAAACTAGTTGAATTTCAATTAACAATAAAATTGAATCATAAATTGGACAAGGGCCACACGCAACCCGCACCATCCAGTGACGATTGTTATGATCGGCTGCTGTCCCCCCGGCCTGGAGGCCAAAATAATGATCGCTGGTGGTCCCCAGGAAAATTAAGTCAAGATAACAACAGGGGGAAACGTTAGAAGAAATTGAATTATCAATGGGACAAGGAAAGTGGTCGAAATCCAAGTCAAAGTCGATTCAAAGCTGTAACGATCGTTGGCAACGACACCTCAACAGCGCCGCACCACCATCTTCCTCTAACCACTGGTGGTTTGGTGGATCGGTGGATCAGATCACCGTCCAGCCATGTGTGTGGCATACTTTAAAATGTCACATAAACTTGAACGCTGATTAGCACAACAAAGTCGGTGCATGACGACCATCGGGAGGATTAAGGCCCAAAGCCAAGTCGGCTGGAATTCGTTCTCTCCTCCGATTTGCTATATAAATCAAAGGCCCGAAAGCTCGCCCTATTGTTTACACGTTGTGTGTCAAAGAAGTTTGGTGGCATTAACTCATTTGATTTAAGTAGCCGACCATCTCGCTGTTATGACAATGCCTTAGTCGCCCCAGCTTTGGGAGGTCCCCAGAATAAAGAAAGACCTCCCAACGAGGTGAAATTTCCAAGCGTTTGGTCTATTTTGAATTGGTAAATTAAAAAAGACCAAAGAATTAATACGTTTAGAGTTCTTGGTGGGTTAAAATATTCGAAAAACAATGTATTGTCTATTATTTGATTTAAATTTTGGCGACAGGTTGTCCGGAAAAACTTTTTTTATCTTGGCAAATCTAAAGCTTTAAACGAACAAAGTACTTGCATGGTCAACGAGGAAGCCTATTTCGAGCACCCAAAGCCAAACAATATTGGTATTAATTTTTAATTGATCAATTATGTTCTCTGCAACTCCCAAAGCTGCAGCAATAGTAGGAAACCCCAACTACAAGCCGTGGCCCAAAGTGGTACCGCTTAAGAAAAACATAACGATGTCGAGCGATGCCTGTTGCTGATCATAATCGGAACGATTTAAGTGATTGCCATTCGGGCGCCTTTGGATTGGGGGTTTGGACTGGAGTACACTCGGGGAAATACATTTTTTAACAGAATTACATTGCGATCATGACAAGTTATTTTAAGTTTAAAGTCTAAGATAAAAAATTTTAGGAAACCAATGTCCTACCAAGTTTTTGCAAAAGTGTTGGGTGCCTTGAAGTGGGTGGAGCCGGAGTCTTCGTCTGGCTAGACTTGAAAGCCAACGGTGAATGCAAAAACAAGCAATACTGAGAGCCAAAAGCAAGGAATGAAAACAATTTTCAACAAAAGATAGAAGAGAGACCGCAGATCGTGCCTGCACCTGTTGCACGGTTGCCGTTTTGTGAGGGTCGATGCCGATCGGTGGTGTGAAAAGGCATTTGTTGTTTTGGCCGCTAACGCCAATGCCCATGATGATGGTAATGGTAATGATGATGATGGTACCCATGATCACGATCTGTGGAGCGCTGAACGTAAATAGGCGGAGTTTTAATTTAATTAAAAGTTATTAGCGGGCTTCCAGTGGGGTTTCTCCCCCATTAATGGAAGACTGATCAGTTCAAAGCGAACATTTAGTAGCTGGCAATTGGCCATAGATATGGGATACGATTTGAGCTGAACAATTTTTTGGGGGTAATTGCAGCCCACCAATCGGCAGACCTTATTGATCACCGATCGGTAATCACCGATCGTCGTCTGATGATCTGAGCGACATGTGTTAGATCGTTGGACAACTCATTTGGCCGGACTTTGGCACTCTGTATGCCAGACACGTACCGGCCACGAACATGGCGATCAACACCAGTGGAACGATCATCGTGATCGCTCTGATCAGCATCTGGGGATATGGGGATCTGGAGATCTGGACGTCAACTGATTAATTTGTGGCGCTGCTGTTGTCGGCCGTGCTAGAAAATTGTTTCAATTAATTTAGTGATTAATCCCAGTACGTGACCGGTGTAACAAAGAGACGAGACCCATCCAACTGGGTCATAAAACGCAGATTAAGTGCATCCAAGTGACGTGGCTTATAGCTCATTCAAGCCAAGGAATCATAAACAAAATTACCCAACTATGAAGATGACGATGAAGATGAAGATGACCCAATTTCCTTTCGAGGTCTGACCATAAAATCAAACTTAATTTGGTGTTAATGCGGCTCGGTCACAAAAGGCGCTGATTTTGATTGCCCCCGGTCTGGCCATAAACGGACATTGAGGAAATTATAAACGCATAAACCGGGAAACGCAAAGAAAAGAGGAAAAGAGCTTCGCCTTCCAGGATCCAAACCAAACCAAGTCGCCGACGACCAACTTTTTTGCCAACTTTTGCCAACTCAGGTGCAGACGTTGTCATGCATATGCATTTGATTTATTAACCTTTCATAGCCATTCGTGTCGACAGGCTGCGATGCAAAATTAATGCGCATTGAAACGCCAAACATGCAAGGCCTAAGACCCGACCACATCCATATCCACAACCACATCCAGATGGAGATACTGATTCAGATTCTGCAGGCCATTCATGTGCCTCGACATGTGTTTAATGCCAAAAACAGCGGCGTTCGCCGAAAAAATCTGGGCCTGCTGCCGAGGAGCTGCGGTTCTGAAAGCCACAACCAGAGTCACCACTGAACCACATGAACCACTGAACCACACACCACGCAATCCTCCTCGGCGGTTGCCTGGATGGCAGGCTGGCTGGTGGTACAGTTATGTCAGCGATGTTTTTGGAAGGCCCGCTGCCCAAATGCCAGACAAACTGGCACTGGCACGCAGCTCCAAAAGCTCCAATTCCCACCCCCTTCCTGGTTTCCCCTAATTCCCGGCATTTTTTTGACACAGTCGGATAATTGCGGGGGCGGGGACCGGCCTGAGTTGGTGCCGGAGGGGTGGGGATTTAGACGGGGGAGAGCAAGATCAAATACGGTAGCCTTTTGCGGAACGGATCGCCAAACGGCGGTCCGACCGACAACCGACAACAATAAATTTGCGTGCCAACACTTTTTCGTACACTTTGTGCTGAGAAAGGGTAGGCGGCATGGCCTGATCCAAAAACTTGAAAAAAATAAGGATTACATTACAAAAGCTTTAGGAATTTTATACATAAATTTATATCAAGGAAATAGAAGGTATATCAAAAATCATTACAATAAAATAATACTTTTTTGAGGCATTTTTAATGACTGCTTTTTAATGGCTCTAATATCATTCCCCAAACTTATCCCATCTTTTCCATAACTTTGAAAGTCAATTTATAAGTTTCTTATAATAGTACTAACGGAAAGCGTATAAAAATGTCGCAGACAAGTTTACGGGGCGATTACCTTAACTGACTTATGGGAACGCATTTGCATTGTGTGTGTAACCTGCCCGACATTCGTGTATGGCTGTACGACTATGTAGCCATGGCTGGTGCTCCATGTAAGCGACATCGCGGCGTGTGTGGGAAATATTTGTTGAGCCATCGAACCGTCGGGCCATGGCCAGTAGCAGGCACTCAGATGGCAGTCCCAGGGATCCTTAGCCCCTCGCCAACGCCACCCCTTGGCTAACCCAGGTGCAGTTATGATTTATGCGATACTTCTTCTCCGCCTCCTGCTCAACGGTTTGAGGTGAGGCCTCAATGTTTCCAACGGCGTAAATTATATCGGGCTTAGCATAAATCGTCAATTACAGCACATGATTATTATTAGGGATTATGGGGACCAAGGAAGACAACAAAAAACAGGAACATACAAAAAGGCCACGCCCGCACGCCAAGCCCAATCCGGCCAGGAGTTTAAACGCACTTATAAGCGCCAGTTTTAGCCGCCTCATTCCGAGATCAACTTTTAAATTATGGCCTAGACCAGCATCGAATCGAGTCCGCGACTAAGTCCCATGGCCAGACCTGGATAAAGCCTTGGCATTGGACCTGGATGCAGTGAACAGTAGCTAAGAACAGGGAAGATCGTGTTGCCTTGGATATCTAATACAATTAATACACCTTTCATTAGATTCGCCGACTCCAATCGAGATTTCTGGCTATGTTTCGGTTGGTTTCGTTCCGCTTGGAGCGTGTTAAGAGCTCGATATCAACGGGTGTGCATCTTTCGGGCTGCTTAAGCTGATTTACCTTAGATACAAAGATACATCTACACAACACAATATAAATCAATCAAGAGCATACAAGTTCATTGACAGCTCGCACAGCTTGCCGAGCCCCAAGCCTATGGCCACATTTTCCAGCCGCACATGATCCATGATCCTCAGGTTAGTGTACATAGTGCATAGTATCTCTGCACTGGACTAGAAACTCGGGCTGCCAGCCAGCTATCCAACCATCGAGTACCAGCCAGCTAGCAAGCCAGCCAGCTAGCAACCCGCCTGTCAAATTGCCGGACCACATTGTAAGTTATGATTAGCTCACGCGCTTAAAGATTTAAGACCGGAAATGCTGGAGTTGGAGCTTGAGCCGAATCCGAAGTTGGAGGCAAGGTGGAGCCAATAATTCAAATTCAAATCTCCAATAGTTTTTGAGTGATTTGATATGTGATTTGAGTTTTGTTTTCCGTCTGTCTGGAGGGTTATTGCATTTTCATTTATTTATTTACTTCTCCGTCAAACGCAAAAACTATGGCAGCACAAGCACACCCGCATAATTTCGCCAGCAGCAACCCACTCGGCTCCAGAAGATGCCAAATTGCCACGCATGGTTTTTGCATAAATTACACAGGTCAACATGGTTTTCTATTTTTCAATTGAGGACTTTTCGGAGACTAACCACGGTCTCATTCTGAGATATGGTAACTCTTCTCAAAGTTTATAGCAAATATTATTGGCGTTTCACAAGCGATTTTAAAACGGAATACCCATTATTAATCAGGGCTTTAATCTTCTTCAGTATATATTCATTATCTATAAAAATTATACCGTTCTTCTTCAAATAAAACGTAGCCAAAATGAGCATTCCGATATGGTAACTCTTCTCACAGTTTATAGCAAATATTATAGGCGTTTTATAAGCGATTTTAAAACGGAATATCAACTTTTGTTCGGGGCTTCAATCTCCATCGAACTGCATCAAAAGATTTGGAATATTAAACAAAAAATTTTTTAGCGATTTTGAAAAAATCGTGATGTTACCCCTTTCAAAATTTTCGAAAATCGGGTCGGATTTTAGTTTTCTAGATTTTGATTGGTAATGATAGTACTCGAAGAAACAAGATCGGGAAGGTATAACATTCTCAGATCTGCCAGGTATTAGCCAAGTTATGGTTAATTTCCTGAAAAATCTCTTCTTTTTGTTTCAAAAAAAAAACTTGCTCAAGATGAAAATTGCTACTTGGCAGAAATGATAACTTTTGCACACTTTAGAGCAAATATTTTAGGCGTTTCACAACCGATTTTATAACGGAATACCTATTATTAATCAGGACTTCAATCTCCATCGAAATGGATTGAAATGTTTGGAATATTAAACAAAAAAATTTTTAGCGATTTTGAAAAAATCGTGATGTTACCCCTTTCAAAATTTTCGAAAATCGGGTCGGATTTTAGTTTTCTAGATTTTGATTGGCAATGATGGTACTCGAAGAAACAAGATCGGGAAGGTATAACATTCTCAGATCTGCCAAGTATTAGCCAAGTTATGGTTAATTTCCTGAAAAATAAGTGTGTTTTTCGTAAAAAAAACATGGCAAAGATGAAAAAGGCCATTTGGCGGAAATGGTAACTCTTCTCACAGTTTATAGAAAATATTTTAGGCGTTTCGCAAGCGATTCTAAAACGAAATACCCATTATTAATCAGGGCTTTAATCATCTTCAGCATATATTCCTTATCTATAAAATATGACCGTTTTTCTTCAAACAAAACCTAGCCAAAATGAGCATTCCGATTTGGTAACTCTTCTCACAGTTTATAGCAAATATTATAGGCGTTTCACAAGCGATTTTTAAACTGAACACCCATTATTAATCAGGGCTTTAATCTTCTTCAGTATATATTCATTATCTATAAAAATTATACCGTTCTTCTTCAAATAAAACGTAGCCAAAATGAGCATTCCGATATGGTAACTCTTCTCACAGTTTATAGCAAATATTATAGGCGTTTCATAAGCGATTTTAAAACGGAATATCAACTTTTGTTCGAGGCTTCAATCTCCATCGAAATGCATCAAAAAATTTGGAATATTAAACAAAAAAATTTTTAGCGATTTTTAAAATAACGTGATGTTACCCCTTTCAAAATTTTCGAAAATCGGGTCGGATTTTAGTTTTCTAGATTTTGATTGGCAATGATAGTACTCGAAGAAACAAGATCGGGAAGGTATAACATTCTCAGCTCTGCCAGGTATTAGCCAAGTTATGGTTAATTTCCTGAAAAATCTCTTCTTTTTTTTCAAAAAAAAAAACTGGCTCAAGATGAAAATGGCTAGTTGGCAGAAATGATAACTTTTGCACACTTTATAGCAAATAATTTAGGCGTTTCACAACCGATTTTATAACGAAATACCTATTATTAATCAGGACTTCAATCTCCATAAAAATGCATCAATAGATTTGGAATATTAAACAAAAAAATTTTTAGCGATTTTTAAAAAAACGTGATGTTACCCCTTTCAAAATTTTCGAAAATCGGGTCGGATTTTAGTTTTCTAGATTTTGATTGGCAATGATAGTACTCGAAGAAACAAGATTGGGAAGGTATAACATTCTCAGATCTGCCATGTATTAGCCAAGTTATGGTTAATTTCCTGAAAAATCTCTTATTTTTTTTAAAAAAAAAACTGGCTCAAGATGAAAATGGCTACTTGGCAGAAATGATAACTTTTGCACACTTTATAGCAAATATTTTAGGCGTTTCACAACCGATTTTATAACGGAATACCTATTATTAATCAGGACTTCAATCTCCATCGAAATGGATTTAAATGTTTGGAATACTAAACAAAAAAATTTTTAGCGATTTATAAAAAAACCTTTCAAAATTTTCGAAAATCGGGTCGGATTTTAGTTTTCTAGATTTTGATTGGTAATGATAGTACTCGAAGAAACAAGATCGGGAAGGTATAACATTCTTAGATCTGCCAGGTATTAGCCAAGTTATGGTTAATTTCCTGAAAAATTGCTTATTTTTCTCCAAAAAAAACTTGCTCAAGATGAAAATGCCTACTTGGCAGAAATGGTAACTTTTTGCACACTTTATAGCAAATATTTTAGGCGTTTAACGACCGATTTTATAACGGAATACCTATTATTAATTAGGACTTCAATCTCCATCGAAATGGATTGAAATGTTTGGAATATTAAACAAAAAAATTTTTAGTGATTTTTAAAAAAACGTGATGGTACCCCTTTCAAAATTTTCGAAAATCGGGTCGGATTTTAGTTTTCTAGATTTTGATTAGTAATGATAGTACTCGAAGAAACAAGACCGGGAAGGTATAACATTCGCCGGTACGCCAAGTTTTGGTCGAGTTATCGATAATTCAGTGAAATTTTCGATGCGTATACTTAATACAATGTAAGGGTTGTATGCAAATGTTAAGTAAACTCCCCTTTGTTTCATTTTTGTTAATTTTTAGGTTCCCCAATATTTTTTACAAAAAAAAAAAATAAAAGGACTTCAAGAGATTTAATTGCCTAGCGTTTCGGTACTCCAGTTTTTGGATAATATCCTACATTCTTTAAAAAGAAACTGCAATGGACCTATTTAAGGCCGTCTCCCCCCTTTTTTCCCCCAATTCCAATAAAACCAATTTTATTATTTCTATTCAAGTTTATTGTGGAATATAAAATCGGTTTACCTAAACAATTAAAATTCTTATTAAAATATTGATTACTATTAAATACTAATTCTTATATTCTATATCCACAGGAATGCAGCCAAGGATGTTACAACGTTACAACGCTTGCTTCTTCATTGTGCCACTTTCATCGGATACTGCATTATCCTGGAACACCGTGGATATCCCCTAGTATGCACTTCGAAGCAGCTGGACGCAGAATGCCTGTAATGGCTCCCTGACCCTCGCCTACTATTCCTGTTTCCTCGAAGATGCAACTGGCGTCGTCGCTTTTTCCCGAGACAGGATATCTTTGGAGCGGAAGCTCCCACCCAAACATGTAGACTCCAGTCAAGGCGGCATCTCCTCATCCTGTAAACAATAAAATAATAATTATATATAAATGTATTATACAAATTATAAGAAAATAAATACATATGTTTTTATAAAGATTCGTGTTTTATTGTGGGGGTATTTATTTTAAAATATATTTTTAGTTATAAAGGTCATTTTAATTCAATATCCGGCATATAAAAAACTACTTATCTCTTTTAAGTGATTTTAAATTTTTAATAAATATTAGTAATTTAGCCATAACTTGGTTTGTTCACCTCCAATCGGCGAAAGGTACACCTTCCCGAATTCGTATCTTCTAGTACTATCTAGTTCTACTATATCTATCAAGCGTATTCCTTAAACACCTAAGTTAGCGGGAAAGAAACGGACATTTGGGCGTATAGGCGATGTTTGAAACGATTTTATGAAGTTTACACTACGATTAATAGGAAATCTTTGATTGAGATGGACAGCAAATGAAGTTCCGATTTCCTAATGGTATCTTAGTGAAAATCGGATACGAAATGGCAAAAATATCCTTAAAAACTTATGCAAAGACTTAAAAAAAGGACGTTCGGGCTTATACGCGATTTTGAGTATCGATAAATTTTAACCATTACTTGGTATGTTCCCCTACAATCGTCAAAAGTTATAGCTATCCGAATTCGTATCTTTGAGTACTATCTGATTATCGTAGATCTTTTAAGCGTTTTCCATAAAAAACTATGTTAGGGGGCAATTAATGGGCTTATGAGCCTATAGGCGATGTTTGAAACGATTTTATAAAGTTTACTCTCCGATTAATAGGAAATAATCGATATCGATTGACCGAAAATGAAGTCCGGATGTCCTAATGGTATCTTGGTGTAAAATCGGATAAAAAATATCAAAAATATCCTTAAAAGTTTAAACAACAGGACTATAAAATGGTAATTTGACATTTAATTTGATGAATTGGAAATTTTTGATTTTAAAAATACGGGAAGTAGACATTCTACTTCCCGTATTTTGAAAATCAAAAATTTCCATTTTTAGAACAGTTTTATTGGATATCTGAGCTAATTCGCAACCGATTTTAAAACGAAATGGTAATTATTAATCAGGACTTCAATCTCCATCGAAATTCATCATAACATTAAGAATATTAAACAAAAATTTTTTTAGCGATTTTTTATTAAACAAAATAATTTTTAGCGATTTTTAAAAAAACGTGATGGTACCCCTTTCAAAATTTTCGAAAATCGGGTCGGATTTTAGTTTTCTAGATTTTGATTGGTAATGATAGTACTCGAAGAAACAAGATCGGGAAGGTATAACATTCTTAGATCTGCCAGGTATTAGCCAAGTTATGGTTAATTTCCTGAAAAATTGCTTATTTTTCTCCAAAAAAAACTTGCTCAAGATGAAAATGCCTACTTGGCAGAAATGGTAACTTTTTGCACACTTTATAGCAAATATTTTAGGCGTTTAACGACCGATTTTATAACGGAATACCTATTATTAATCAGGACTTCAATCTCCATCGAAATGGATTGAAATGTTTGGAATATTAAACAAAAAAATTTTTAGTGATTTTTAAAAAAACGTGATGGTACCCCTTTCAAAATTTTCGAAAATCGGGTCGGATTTTAGTTTTCTAGATTTTGATTGGTAATGATAGTACTCGAAGAAACAAGATCGGGAAGGTATAACATTCTCAGATCTGCCAGGTATTAGCCAAGTTATGGTTAATTTCCTGAAAAATCTCTTCTATTTAAAAAAAAAAAACTTGCTCAAGATGAAAATGGCTACTTGGCAGAAATGATAACTCTTTGTACACTTTATAGCAAATATTTTAGACGTTTCACAACCGATTTTATAACGGAATACCTATTATTAATCAGGACTTCAATCTCCATCGAAATGGATTGAAATGTTTGGAATACTAAACAAAAAAATTTTTAGCGATTTTTAAAAAAACGTGATGGTACCCCTTTCAAAATTTTCGAAAATGTGGTCAGATTTTAGTTAGCTAATTTTGAACTGGAAGTAAAAGTACAAAGATCTAAGATCGGGAGTATATAACATTTGCAGATCTGGCAAGTATTTTTCAAGTTTTGGCTAATTCCCTGAAAAACAAACCCGTTTTTTTTAACAAAACGTAGCTAGGTTTTGTCAAAAACGAAGCTATATAAATATAGCTATAAACAGACAGGAAATTTGTAAATATAATTGAAATATGAATTTACAATCCGTATCTTAAAACTTGAATGCTCTAAAATGATTTTCATCTATTACTCTTCAATAAGAGAAGCAGTTAAGTTCATCTTTTTTTGGATGTTTAATTTTCCAGTTGAAAAGTTTCTCATTGGCATATTTCGCATATAATTGGCCATAAAAATTCATGTTAATGTGCAATTAATCATATTAGCAATTAACTTTATGCTGTTTGGCTGCTCTGCACGAGATCACGGCGAGATCGTGTCGCCCAACTCGGTCCGCCAGATCGTGTCTCCAAAAGCCGGTCGGTACCCAATCCCATACCCATTCCCATTCTCATTCCAATTTCGCATTTCCCAGTACCAATACCATTCCCAGAGCCACAGCCATGGCCGAAGGCCTTAAGACTTTGAGCCAATTTTCCAATATTTATTTCTATGTTCGAAACGCTAACAACTTGCGTTTCGTTCTGGCCAAATTGAAAAGCCATACGGAAGCTGGGAATCTGCTGCCGGAGGAGCCGATGGTTGGAGTTAGGAGGTTTCCCCAGGAGTGCATAAAATTTAAGTATTATGACCATACACCGGCTACCCTGGCTACTCCAGCTGGCTGCTCCGACTTTACGAGATTGTTAACTGTTGAAACTATGCTAACCACTCATGGGGATCCTCCCATTCTGGGCCTCAGCATCAATTAATCAGTCAAGCGTAACGCCATTTGGCACAAAACGGGCTCCTCGGCCACAATTGATTGTCAATAATCGTTAATTGTTTTCGATTTTCGGCCAAAATCCCCTCGCAGCCCATTGTTTGTTCGACCAACCCTTTTAAGGTCTGCAACGTCACAAACGCTAAACGATGCCATTGTCTTTGGCGCACAGCGTGTGTGCTTTGATGGCTTTTTCTCCTCGAGTGTCATTCATTAGACAGGCTTTCTTCTATCTCCAGTCGGCTACTGGTTGTGCCACTGCTCTTGGCATTTACCATCGGTAGCTCATAATTAATAACTGCTAACTCACCTAGCGCTTCATTGTCCCGGCTAATGAATCCCATTCCGGATTTTCAACTGCAAACGAACCGTTACGAAGGTTTCGTTAAATTTGTTGGTTGGGTGAACGAAGATCAAAGAAATATCATGGCTATTTCTTTTAACGAATTATTAGTTGGATTTTAGAGACGGCAAATGTAAATATTTTCTTTAAGCAAGGTGAAAAATGATAATCCTTTAAAATAATTATTAGGTCTGCCTCAATCAATAAAGCCAAAGAGATAAAATATAACCTTTTTAAATTGAATTGTTTGCTAGTTTGTTCAACTATCTCTTAAGATACATAAAGAACTTGAGAAAAAGTTCTATATTTTATATTGTACTTTGTATTGATCTTGAGAGCTCTTTGGAAATTTTGACCCTCATAATTTCATGCATGACTTTTTTCTGGGCGCTCAAAAATATGCAACCTTTTTGTGGGAAAATGGAATGTTGAGGCCGTAATATTTGACTCAATTGAACGATTTTAGAACTCGCTGGGACCGCACTCAATTACATTTTACTTTCCAAGGGAAGGTCGCCATTCAGATAGACACATGCATCCCATATCCCCGTTTCGAGGCTCCCAGCATACACTGAAAAATAAAGCTGTTTTCGGAAAGAAAACTCAAAAACGAATCATTTTCGAAATCATATTTTTAAAAATTTTGAAAGACAGGATACAAATTATATATTTATGAATGGTTTCTACTCGAATATTAATAATATTTGGTATTTTTTCGGTGCATCCCTTCCCCTATATCTTTTTCTGGGGATTCTACAATGTGGCGGTTGTTCGGTTTTCGTGTTTTGTGTATTTGTTTATGCTGCTGCCGCAAAAACACATTGAAGAGACGTTGTATTCTCCAGCAAAATGGGGGAATTTGAATGTGAATTCGTTTCATTTGTTCCCTCTTTAATTGAAGAGATTTATTTTGCGGCGTTCGCCTGGTTTAGTTCGTCGGGCTCGACATGGTCGGCATGGATGCCTTTTCAGTTGCGATCGAACTGCGTGGCGTTGAAGTAGGAAAATCGGAGGAAATTGAGCGGTGAATAGAGACCAGATCTGCCAATAATTGCTCAATAATAATACGGCTTATATTTAATAGAAATTGCGCACTGTACAAACACATACTCGTCGTACTTGTGCCGATGGAACTAAAAACAAACGTCAAGATACAACCTAGAGCGGCAGAGTCAAGTGTGCAGTCGTTTCGGTTTCTGTTTTAGTGCCTAAGTGCCGCATAAATACGTACTAAAGTATTTCAGGAATTTTAAGTGGAAACATTCTCGAATTCTGTGAACTTTCTCAATTGTGTGTTTTGGTGAAACATTTACATTTAACCGAAGGCAAGAGAAATTCCTAGGCAGAGACAGTTTGGTTATTTGGATATTTGGATACTTGGTTGGGATACCCGGCGATTTGGCAAGAAGCTTTTTCGGTTTTCTTTTTTGGAGCAACACGCATGTGAGGTAAGTCTTTAAAAATATATATGGTTTCGTTACTATTCATCAGATAATATATGTTTGCGTATATGCAAGGCTTTGGTTTATTTTGACTTGCCATTTGCGTAATTGCGCAAATCATTTGTTTGGTCTACTTTTTGATTGACCGAGCACAGCAATTTGACTTTTCACCCAAAGGCCAAAATGTGTAAAATGTGTTGCAGTGGTTCCCTGCTCCCAGTTCCATGTTGGTCAACCAAAGCAATTTGTGTCGTTTATCTCGCTGTGTGTAGTCAATCGTTCAATTATCTGTGGTCCGGCTACCCCCAATACAAAAAAAAACATGAAATACGGCCACAATACGGATAGTTTTTGTGTTTTTTTACTATTCTGTTATGGTTCTTGCTCAAATTGAAAGCGCTTTTTTCCACAGGGTTCCCATCTAATTTATTTTATTTATTTGTTTTTGCAGCACATCAGGGCAGCACAGGGCAGCACAGGGCAGAGCCTAGAAAATATTTCATATTCATAATTTAGTTTTTGGTTTTCCCCATCCTCACCCGTTTGTTTATTAACTTACATATAGAATCGATTCTGGGCCCCGTTAGGGAGCATCCAATATTTTGTAGCCGTGTAAACAAACATTTCAACTTGTCTGCTCTTTGTCCGACTTGTTCTATATCTATATGTATGTATATAAGTCTCGATATTTGTGTATATTTATCTGGTATCTGTTGTGTCGATCGGCAAGCTTTACGATGCCATCTTCTCTCGGCTACTGTATCTTCTCTGATGCCTTTGGCAGTCACTCAATTTTCTCCGAGGCGATCCTCTCAAGCAGCCCCTTTTCCCACCCATCAGCGATCCTACTTTTTAAACTAAAATATCTTTAAGGTTGGATTTGTTTAGCTAATTGCTTGGTTGATTCCTGGTATTCTATGGCTGCAAAGTGTGATCATCCAGGTATATCGGAATAGTCTTTTGATCTTTAAACAAATTTCGAGACTAATTCAATCAAATTGATTTCCTTTCAAAGCCTAGAGATACTCCTTGTCCAGATATCCACTTATTCAGTATGCCTTTTTACTGAATTCATTTAAAATTGTACACTTTATGGAGAAATGTTGATGAAGTTGAAATCATATTATAAAGTCAGTCAGTTTTCAGATAACTAGAAATCATATTATAGATCCCAATATGACCTTACAAGTGCGTACTTTGTATGCGACTTTCCCCGAGAAACATTCAACCTTCGCGCTGTCACGTACTCTGTGGCATGTGGCGGATAGATGGACGGATGGATGGATGGATGGGTGAACCTCTGGATGGGTAGAACCTGCCGGCGAGCCGTGCAAAATTACAGACTCGTGCCGATTTTCACCACTTGGGATCGAAAATACAAACACCAAGAGGTGGAGGTTGGGGTTACCAAGTGCGTCACTTGGTTGAACCCGTGCGACGGATGGGGATGCGATCTGACCGCCAATAGGTGATGAATGCTGTGTGTATACTTTTGCAAATACTTTGCACTTTGTTTTATTTTCGGCATTTTCGGATGGGCCACACAGGAAATATACTAGAACATTTGTTTGCGTTTCTGATGGGGGTGAAGGTCACTCGGTCGAGGGGTGAGAAAGGAGAAGACTTTTTCGACAATTTCCGATTTGCATATACCTTCCTGGAAGTCGAATTTTTGTTTTGGATAACCCAACCCCTTTTTCGTGGTTTTCTCGCGGGAATCGGCTTTCAGTCGGTCTCGTTTTCCCCTAGCCGGCGAGGAGCAGCGACAATGTCTGTGCAACATATGTGGCACGATCTTAGGTAGATGTATCATCCGTACAAACATATTCCCTGGCCGATGCTGCGATGGTGTGCCCACATGTTGCAGTCAACAATAGAGCACCAAATGCAAACCGAAACAATATTTGCCCTTGTCTCCGTCTCCGAGTCCGAGTCCGACTCCGAGTCCGCCTCCGACTTCGACACCGTGAGTGGGCGTGCTCCGGGGCGGGCGGAAGGCCGGAGAACAGACAACAGTGTCTCTCCTCCGGACATTATTCTCGTTCCTGTTTTGTTGTTTTTAATTTCTTTAATTTTTTGTTCTGCGCCAGATGTGGGCTGAATTTGACTGGAAAGATCATCAGAGCAGCGACTGAGAGCAACTGTGTCTGTTTTAATTAAAGACGAGAGAGACACCCGGGGAAAAAGAGAAAAGTGAAAGGAGGGTGGTTAAGGGGCGGCAGCGGGCGAGCATATGTGAAAAATTAAGGCTGCCGTCGAAAGCGAAAAGATGCGGGACGCTGAAGGCAACGACCAACCAACAGAGCCAAAGGCAACAAAGCTACTTTTGTGTCGGATTGATCGAATTTTGTTCGACTATAAAGGTACCTTGGTTTTGGATCTACCATCTCTAAAGGTGGAAAAACGGTTTAATTATATAAATCTCATTCAAATTAGCCTTATAGATATTTGGAAATAGATAAGTTCGCCAAAGGACATCATTTGGGACAAGGTCTCATCCGTTTGTGGTCTCTATTTGGACCAGTGCAAGTCCAAGAACTTTCTCTTGCTGTTAAAGCATGGGATATGGGATTAAATGGCTTAATTCAGATTTTAATTTCGGCAAAAATCATTAAAGTTACATTGGAATTAAAAGAGCAGATCTATTTTGCCTTATTTTGATCGAATCATCATACCCTGCCTAGAGGGTATTGCAACCATCAAGCTGCAGGCATTGGAAGTATAATGGCAAGAGTGTAAGCAGCTCGAGGGCCCACTAAATTGAGTCGTTCTGTCCCGACGCCGGCGCAGTGAGTAGGACATCTCGTGTGGTAGGGGAAAGTGAGAGAAAGCGGGAGAAAGAGACCGTCGAGAGGAGAGAAAGAGCGAGGAGATCATGCCCGATCATTGGGAATTAAAATTGGCATTGGGCACAGTACGTCGGACTACGCAGCCCACTTTGGAACGTTTCTCGTCTGGCTCCGTAAAACGCGAAAAACGCAAAAATATCGGAGGAACCTACATATGTGTCTCGAGCCCCATCAAGGGAAACGACGCAGAGTTGTGCAAAAAATAGAATCGTACATAAAAGAGTAGTGCGTGCATTTGAGGGCGAAGTATATATTATATATAGAATCGCATCTTTACTTTGGGGCCAACAACAAGTTGGATAGAGTTGAATATTTTTCGTCGCAGCTCAAAAGGTAAACCCACAAACAGGTCGCCATTTAATGGGGTATAAAAAGTGTCAGCCGAAAATTTTTTATATGCCCCGTGGCTATAAAGCTATTTTGAAAATCAATAAAATATGCAACGCGTTCAAGATGAAAAACCTCAGCCGATTTTCCTTCGTCTTAAGCTTATTCCTCTGGACTCTACACAGTTTTTAATATATGGCACGCGCTGGAAAGCAATTACAAAAATCAGAGCGGGAGAGAGAAGGAGAATCGCTGAACAAGTTACCGGAAATGTGCGCGACATTTTAATTAAGCCCACCAAATGGAAATGGCCTTTAATCAAGTCAAGTCCAAAAGAATCTCGGCAATAATGCTTAAAATAAAAGCTTTCTGGTATTATAAACAAATCGAAAGGAAATTCATTGACTCTAAGACATCGGCGGATGTATCTTGTGGATACACATCCTTTTCCCTTTCCCTTTAATCGCTATTTGGCACTTGTTTTGGCCTGTTTAGTGGGTGGAAAGTTCTGTTTTCGGGGATGTGATACAACGGATGCAACGGATTTGATCATAAATCTAATCGTATGCATTCTTCCAGGTGTTGCTGTCACATCAAACACGATCCGAGGGAGCCACCCCAACCAACTCTGCCATCAAATGATCTATGGAATCACCGATCATCTACGCCCACGTTTGGAGCTCTTTTGGTGACAAGATGGCTGCCATAAATCCATCAACTCACTGAGTAAATCACACGCACGGCAACCGAAACAAATAATTAAAAGGCGGCGGCATTGTTTTTGGGGGAAAGTGTATTTCCGTTACACCCAAACGATAGCTGATCATCAAGAGGATCGTCTTCATCATCATTTCAACATCGGCATCCGATTGCAATCGTCGGTGGATTAAAGTGGGGGAGGATCACTTCAAAGGCACTACGAACTGCACTAAAGAGGCAACTGTTGTTTTTTCCATCATAAATTAGAAACTAGAAGAGATCGCTGATCTTCTTCCGCAGAGAGCGCAAGGGAAGGGCCATCATATCGAGCGGAGCACTCTAAAGTGGATTTCCGGTGAATAAAAAACCAACACAGCACATGCGACAAACTCCGACAAGGGAGTTGCTGTTGCTGTTGCACTGTTGCCGCTTGTACTCTTAGGGTGCTGCCCCTCTGGCAAGAGTTACAAAAATAAATATCCTAAAAATGGCTGCTGCCTGGAGTTGGCGAAGCAGTCACTCACAGATCACAATGTCGAATGGATCGTTGGCGTTGCTGCTGATGTTGCTGCTGTTTTTGTTGCAACCCCCATTGCAGGTTGCTGCCCGACGCCAGCTTGCCAATAGCCAAGAGCTGCTCAGGGACAACGATGGCAGTAGAAACCAAAGAAGCAAGAGTCCATCCAGCACGGTCAGCCCTGGAGTAGACGGTGCGCCCTCTCCTGCAAATCAAACTGTTGCGGATGCCGATGATGACATTGCAGACGACGATGACCACAGTCCTGATTTGCCGGAGAGTGCTAGGTCGAAACCCACCTGGCGGAATACCAAAAAGATGAGTTCCCTTTACACAGGACCTTCCGGATCCATGGTGTCGCTAAATTGTGACGCCTTTGGCAACCCCAAGCCAAATATCACCTGGTACCGCAACGGCACAAGCGACTGGACCCGCAGCTACCACAGCGTGAAGAGGAAGCGCTACTCTCTCACCATGGGCGACCTGATTCCCGACGACTCCGGTAACTACACCTGCAAGGTGTGCAACGACATGGGCTGCATTCGCTTCGAGACCCAAGTACTGGTGACCAACAGGGTTAACCACAAGCCCATTCTGACCCTAGCACCCACGAACCTAACGCTCTTGGTGAACAGCAGCGGGGAGATGGAGTGCAACTACCTGTCAGATTTGACGAGCACCAAGGCATGGATTTTCGTGCAGTGCAAGGCGATGACCAACTGCTCCGATCAGCGTAAGGTCATGAGCCTGGGCCAGGATAAGATGACATTCGTCAACGTCACCGAGGACGAAGAGGGCTGGTACTGGTGTGTTAATACCAACAGCTTGGGCCGTACGAACGCCTCTGCCTATTTGCGGGTGGTGCGCAGCTTACATCGATTCGAGGCAGGCATAATCAGTGGCACGGACCGCACCAACCTTATGTACTTCATAGTTTTCGTGGGACTCCTCTTTGTCATCATGTGCACCATGTTTGTGTTTTATGCGGTTCGAAAAGTGAAACACGAGAAGCTGTTGAAGCAACGCATCGAGACAGTGCATCAGTGGACCAAAAAGGTGATCATCTTCAAGCCGGAGGGAGGTGGCGATTCAAGCGGCTCCATGGACACCATGATAATGCCGGTGGTGAGGATCCAGAAGCAACGCACCACTGTCCTGCAAAGTGGTAACGAGCCGGCTCCCTTCAATGAGTACGAATTCCCGCTGGACTCGAACTGGGAGCTGCCAAGGAGCCAGCTCGTCTTGGGCGCCACCTTGGGAGAAGGCGCCTTCGGTCGCGTGGTAATGGCGGAGGTCAACAACGCCATTGTGGCAGTCAAAATGGTCAAGGAGGGCCACACGGACGACGACATAGCCAGCCTGGTGCGCGAAATGGAGGTGATGAAGATCATTGGCCGTCACATCAACATCATCAACCTCTTGGGCTGCTGCAGTCAAAACGGACCCCTCTACGTGATCGTCGAGTACGCACCGTACGGTAATCTCAAGGACTTTCTCTTCAACAACCGACCCTTTGGAAGGGATCAGGACAATTCACAGGCACCGCCTCCGCCGCCGGCTCACGTGATTACTGAGAAGGATTTGATCAAGTTTGCCCATCAAATCTCACGGGGAATGGACTACTTGGCCTCCCGACGCTGCATCCACCGCGATTTGGCAGCCAGAAATGTCCTTGTAACCGACGATTATGTGCTGAAAATAGCTGATTTCGGCTTGGCGAGGGACATCCAGAGCACGGACTACTACAGGAAGAATACCAACGGAAGACTGCCCATTAAATGGATGGCACCCGAATCCCTGCAGGAAAAATTCTACGATTCCAAGAGCGATGTCTGGTCTTACGGCATTCTCCTGTGGGAAATCATGACCTATGGAGCGCAGCCCTATCCCACAATTAATGCAGAGGAGCTCTATGGCTACTTGGTGTCTGGCCAGCGTATGGAGAAGCCAGCCAAGTGTTCCATGAACATCTACATTCTAATGCGACAGTGTTGGCACTTCAACGCCGACGATCGGCCACCTTTCACGGAAATCGTGGAGTATATGGATAAGTTGCTGCAGGCTAAGGAGGACTATCTGGACGTGGATATTGCCAACCTGGACACGCCGCCTTCGACAAGTGACGAGGAGGAGGATGAGACGGACAACTTGCAAAAATGGTACAATTAATAGCGATCAAGGCTCCCCGAAAAAATATCAAAACAATCCTCGAACGCTTATGTAGTTTCTGCTAACGACGAAAGTTCTCAAAAGATGTTAATGTACGAGATTTTAAAAGCTATCTCGGCGACGGGAAACTCTAATACACTCTTTGATATAACTTTTATGAAAAAATTTGTTGGGACGCATCATGAATTGTATATAAAGTTACTTCTTAAGTCTGTACATCCATTACATATATCCACCAAAGGCCGTAAACCAAAAATAATTAGCAACTCGAATTTATCGTTATATAAGACATAACTTTGGATAAGTATTTTAGATTGGACCTAAGCTAATATTACACATAATGCTAAGACTCGGTTGTATTTCTGTTGTATGTATTTCTTATTGTACTGATCTTTGTAGTATTCGCAGTTTTATACTCGCTTAATTATACTCGTAGCTCATAAAAAGAATGTTCTATTCTAGCATTAGTTGCATGCCCGCAGTGCCTTATGAAACAATAAATGTTGTACGTATTCATAAAAAAAGCATTATAACCATAACCCAGGGGAACTGAGAGTACCGACGAAGACGACGACGAGATCATGACGTCTCAATTTGGAAATCTGTGAAAAAAATAACACTCGATTGGAGGCGCACGAGGCACGCGCGTCACTAAACGAAAAATGATGAATGGAAAGGCCTGCGGTCCACTCTGTTGTTTTTATTTTATATTTTTTTTCTATGTTTCTTACTTTTTGTTTTTAGCCGAGGTGCGAGAGGATTAAGTAGTTGGGGGTGGTGGTGGGGATCTGGGGATCTGAGGGTTGGGGTCGCGGCGTTGGCAGCGTTGGCAGCGTTGGCGGCTCGTTTGTTGACGCGCTAAATGCCAAGAGCGTCGGCGATGCAATTAGACGATAATACAAGCCCCTCGATGGCACAAGAAAAATAAGTTTATAAAGTATTGTAATTGCGGGAGATTTGTGGAGTGTCCGATATTCAACCCAAGCCAGGTTCCAGGGGCAGGCTGGGGTATTTGCAATGAGTAGTTGCCAGCCAGGGGCCAAATGTTGGCCGACTTACAATTGTGGGATGTGGCCGGCCAGCGATCTAAGCGATCTTGCAACATTGTGTTTGATACTCGGGGAATATTCATTGAGGCGAATTTAAATTAAAAATTGTGTCTTGATTATGAGCCGGTCTATGTCAGAGATCAACGGTAATTGCTATGACTTAATGTGGGTGTGGAAACCAACAAAGTCTAAATATCATTTAAGTAGTTACTAAACAACCTGTTGGTCATTGAGGATTAAAATATCATTATGGTGTGGTAATTTTCATTCATTGATTGATGCCAATAAAAGACACCAATAAATATTATTTACTTTGGCTAATACTCGACCTTAATATCAAGAATATATATTTATTTTTATTGTCTTTCCAGTCCCAAAATCGATCTTATTATGAACACATCTATTTTCCTCATAAATTTTCCAAAGATTCCTCCACCGTATCAAATTGTCAAATGTTTTCCATTGGATATTCCGTCATGGGCTACTTCTGGCTTTTATTATTTTTGTTTTCCACTAACCCACTGGGTTATACGACCAAGTTTCCATCGCTTTCCATGCGTGGCATCATTAATTAGGCGGCATTACTGCAGAGGATCGCCAACGCAACAGATCGGATGATGGACCAATGATTAATCTCAATATCTTTTTGTCTAAGGCACACGCTAAACTGCATTTTCGATAATTTATCAATTCGAATGTTTTTCTCCATTGGATGGGCCCTAAAAATTGTATTGTCTGTTTATTAATTAGGACCCAAACCATCGAGGTAGAGGTGGTGGGCGTGGTGCGATGAGCGACCGTCTCCTCCTAATGATCGGAAGTTTGACACGTGTCTGCCGGGGATTACGGCGTGGGCCTCGATTTTTTGTTTTGTTTTTATTTTTTTATTTTTCTGACCACAGGCTACGTGGGCCGAGACCCCTGCAATTATTGCGTGAATATGTTAATTGAAATTTGTTCATGGAGCCATGAAAAACATTTCACCAACTTAACCGCGAGCTGGCTACCTCAGGAAGTCTGTGATCAGCTCTCGAACATGCGGGCACTTAGACTCCCCCCGAAATAATTCGCGGCGATCAGCCAACCATCGATCGATCGTCTGGCGGTCTGCCGTTCAGTCGATCTGTCCGTTTTGGCTGGTCTGCAATCTCTGCAATGTTGCCTGTCCCGAGTGATCAATTAATTTTTGGCCAAAGTTGGCTATTAATTTGCATGCGCTTTTCATACTCTTTCCAAGAGGTATGGTAAATAAGAACCTATAAATTGATCTATCGAATCTATAATTCCTTATCCTCTTAAGTTAACCAGTTTAAAGATTCTGAATATTAAAAATGCCACTTTTGATGGAACTTACCTTTGATTGAATCTAAAGAATAGCTAAAGGCAGGACTCATAGTATGTAAAGTAGGTTCCTGACAAGGGTATGAAATACCTCGATCTTTGGAAACAAAATTCCTTCATTGTAGTGTTTGTTGTGGTCAATCGCTTTTGGTGATCGGACAGCGCACAGGTTGTCTGGCCGAGTGCCTTTTGGCTGGACGGTGGGTTCCATTTGAAACTATTTTAAAAGTCTACAAATTGCCTGTCTAACGTCGATCGTCCAGATCGTGGCCGTCAGTCAGTCAGCCAGTTGGTCGATTGCATAGCTGGGGTTTGACCTCGTCTTTGGGGCATTTTGTTTGGAAAGGCGAGATGAAGGCAGACCAGACCAGAGTGATCGGGCCAGGTGAAGTATCATTTCGCCACCGACATAATTGCGGGTTTTTGCGGGGATAACTTATTGAGTGAAACAAACATACCGGTCGGGGGGAGAACATTGACAAGTGCTTAAAGCATTAGATACATTAACATTTCTATATGTGGCCGCATCCATTTATTATTATTTGTGTATCTGCTCGAGCTTGGCAGCGATTTAATTCGAGCGGCACCGGAAATAATAAATTAATAATAATTTACTTAGCTTATTTGAATAAGTGGAATTGTGTTGCGGCTGCAGAGATGAATCAGTTTGGCCCACCTGTCAGAGAAATGTTGATTCATAATAGAATCAGCCTTTTCCCGCAAACATCTATTGGCGGAACTGAACTGATCTTCGTTTGTAAGATCAGCGGGGCGTATGAGTAATATCGAGGGACACTTCACGTGTTTTAAATGCAAATTTCCCGCTCTTTCATTCATAAAATCACCAAAGCCGAAAAAAAGCCAAAATCCACAAACCGATACACTGAAGCAGAAACAGTTTCATAACCGGTAAACCGGTTTGGTAATTCTCGGCAAAGGCATTTTGAATGATCGAAAACAAGCACACAAAATCTTTAACGATCTTGTGTCTTTTTACTACAGCAGTCATGATTACCTGACTTGGCTTACGAACTATGCAAATCCAGCTAACAGACTGCTGCCATGTGGGCAGCAGTCGAACCGAAACTGTGACTGCGTCAGATTTTTATGAATGAAACTCGAAGTGGAGGTGACAACGCTGAATGAGTTGAGCAGCGGATGTGCCTAATTAACATTGCTGATTACATTTTGTGTGTTATTAATTAGAAATACTTCAATGCTCGTATATATGTATTGCATTTGCATTATAATGAGCGAAAGTCACCGATGAGCAGATTCAGTAATTCATTTGCACAGATCTGTCGGATTTGTTAATTCATTTTTGTGGATTTTTACAAAAGTTATTAAAAGGGAACTTTCATAGCGAAGTATTTGTTTAAGGTATATAAGGTTTAAATTCAGATTTTATCACTTTATTCAATCAAAGGATATAGCTTAAGTCTAGTCTTTCAAATTTTGTATCACTGAAGACTGCAGTTACCCAATTCGCTGGTCCCAGCCTTCAACGGTCTTGTATTGGCCTGACTTTTGTGGACCTTTTCTGCCGTTGCCTTTCTGCTACTGTTAAACGCAAAATTTATGAACAATTTTCAAAAGAAGTCACGCGTTAAATGTACGACACGAACTCACGCGACATTCCCAGGGGCAGAGCATCGAGAGGGATCCTCACCTGAGAGGGGCCGGAGGATGCGGCAGATGATTTCGTTAACGCATTTGGGTTTGAAAGCAACGCAAAACTGGCTGGCACACAGCCTGGTCCTGGCTGGCCTTTTGTATTGCGCCTTGTAATATATTTTATTAACAATAAAATGTTAAGTGCCACAAGGAGGGAATCGGGCATGGGGCGGGATCGGGGCTCTTCCTCGGATTTCAAGCCTTCATGCTGAGTCCAAGCTACTGTGCTGTTAAAATAAAAAGAAAAAACAGCTCAAAAATCGGAGAAAAAAGAAAAGAAGATAAACTGCGTGCGCACATATAATCGCGCCATGAATCAAAATCACACCAGTTGGCTATATATAGATATCCGGCTAGCTGCCCCAGCAACGTGCTGGGCTAACGAGGCCAAAGCTCGTAAGAGGACTTCGCCACTGCAGTCCTAGCTCCCGCCGGTGTCTCCATCCCAAGTGCCACCTGTGCGAACTTAGGACAGGACGGGGAGTTACAGAGTCCACCATGCAAATGCCACAAACGGCGGCATTAGATGAAAGCAACGAAGTAGAAATTACCCTTACTTAATACCCTCACTAATTGTTACTTTAAATATAATAAAATTGAATACATTTTGCCCCTTACGTTTTTAAAAACAATGTTTAAATATATAAAGGAGAGCTACCTTTCATGGTACTTAGGTACTCTGTGGTAAAGTAATTGCAAATAAAAGAATTTGAGCCTAAACCAGTTTTCAGTTTTTTTTGACATATGCAGAATGCCTTCACAAATCGAATTTGGTGGTGGCACACTGGTGGTGCTGAACTGCTTCTGTGGTGCTGCTGCCACCCACAATTGGTCAACAAATAGCGGTCACAATTAACCGTACGATGCAAATGCGTCTCGGGACATTGACAATGCCCAAAAAGGGTGAATGCAGACGACGATGATGATGATGCAAGGGGACAGACCCCGAATTCCAGGCGATTGCAGGGCGACTAGCTCTCTGTCAGCATCATCAGTGGGGCATTTATCTTGCACCCGCTACAAGAGCAAAGAGAAGGATCGGCCAGAGAATTGTAACCCAGGCCCAGGAGAAGCAACAGCAGGTGATCAGTTCTGCAAAGGAGACCACACAACATTTGCCATGTGCCTGGTCATTTATCTATTTCGGATTTATCATTGATTAATCTGCCTGCCGGCGGTAGTCGGTAGCCAGAAGTCAGACAATCCGATCCAGTAACCAGTCCCAGTCGAAGTTGAGGCCACCGTCTAGGCCTAATCGTCGGCATATTTGCATATGCCACTTTATATAGCAAATGGTCTAGTCAATGATCGTTAAGCCGACTTTTGACTTGTGATACTCTTTGAAAGGGGTTGCCGAAATATTGCCAAGGCTAATCAATACAAGAACTACTTATGTAGAAATGAAGGAGCCGCATTTTATAAAAAGCCAACAAAAAAAGTGAATACCTTGGAAAGTCTCTTCTCGTTGGCAATGCATTTTTTAGGGAACTTTTCTGTTCAACTACCAACTCTATTAATTTTCATGGACCGTGTTTTCGGGTCCTCCCTAAATGCATTTATGTTTGTCATAGATCCCAGCTCAATTAGCACACCCGAAGACATTCAGATGAAGCGACTGCACCTGTGTTCGTGCGGCTTATGGAGTGCATTCCATATGTCCAGAGGCAACAGCCAGAGCAGGAGCACGTGTTAAATGATCCGCTAATTGGGCACAGTGCCCGGCTTCTGGCCACATCATTCGCCATGGCCCGAAGGTCCACTTCAGCTGCCATCCCGATTTTGACTTGTGACCAATCAGTTTTCGTGCTGCCTGTCAGCGGCTTTTGGCTTTTGGCTTTTTGCCACGCTGCCTGCTGACCCTGTTCTCGCATAATCCTGTCAAGCTGTTAAATTAATTTCTGTGCCTTCGAGTGTGAGGATTCGAGGCAACATAGTATGCCATATGCATATATCCCATATACCATATGCGGAATGGCAATCGGCTATTGCCCTGCCCCCAAGTGCTGCCATTCCTGCAGCAGCTCGACTCATTCAATTTTCCCAGTCGAACGGTGGGACGGTCGGTCGGTCCAGTTTTTCTAGCCGCCGCCACTGGTTGGACCACTGGTGGACCAAAGTGTTATAATCCATCATCGTAATCAACGCAAAAAGTTGATAATTGTGGCTGCCCGGTCGGGCCGAGTTGCCTCACTCTCTGTTTAGGCCAAATAACTGTAACTAATGGAAATTGTAACACTTTGGCAATGTTTTTTTAAAAATGCAAAATTACAACCTCATTCGGCCTCGCACCATTGCCTCCTTCCTCGTCCCATCTTGTCTTAATCTTTGGGAAAACGTATTTATGACGCCTTGTGAGGCGTTCAAAATTGATTAGGATTAGAAACGGCTACCAAAGACAGTTATTATCCAAACGGACCTGGGGTTATTCATCGGAGAAGGTATATACATTTTCAAATATATTCGAGGAATTAAAAAAATATGGTCATTGGTGTACGTTTCTGAATCTGGGTCTGGAACTTATTAATATATATGCATTTTTTATTGAGATTACCGGGTATCTGACCGTCGGAATTAAAGTTAAAATAACATAAATTATTCAGCGATTACTTGTGGCCGTTGAGTGGACTTGGCCACGCATTTAAGCCAAATTATCAGGCCATATAATGCCCGGCTCGCCAATCGCGATATCCGGCCAGGCGATCCATCAAGATATCGACTTGGTCCGGGAGACACGTGACTCCATGCTGCCGCAAATTAGAGCTTGACAAACGCTCCGCCACAAACATTCTCACGCAACGGCAACTGGAGAGGCTTGGCTTTTGGCTTACAGACTTGGCCATAAGTGAGACATTAAGCACAGCTTGCGGTCGGCTTGAACTTCGACCCAGGCCATATTTGCGCAACAAGAGGGGGAGGGTAGACACACCGGCCACACTGGGGTTTAGAGTATATGACCACGGCATCATTAGGAGTGGAAAACATTTGGCCAGGCACGACCCAAGGCGCTTGATTAATTGCGTTTAGTGCAGAATTTGACTTTTTTGTTGCTCAAATTGCAATGCACTGCCGTCTCGTCCCAGGGGCTGAGACTTTTTAGCCAGAGTAATTACCATGCCAGCCCCGAACTCTATCCACAATAGACCCGACTCGGTTTCGCTGCTCGATTCTATTTCAAAATGCACTTAATATGGAATTTCAAGTTCAATCATGGCCTTTACATTTCGTTTACTATGCCAACTGATAGCCAATAAAGCATTTAGCCATTTAGCTATTTGGACCAGCTGTTAAAAATCTATTTGATCTAACCGTTTACTAGTCCGCCGGATGATGTCATCTGCCCGAGAGATTAAAGACTGTCAGATTGGCAAATCTTTGTACGAAATGTTATGCTGCCCGCTAATTTCAACTTTAACTAATTGAATTATTTATGTTCCAGCTTTGCCATTCACGACTCTTAGAAACACTGGGGAAAAGAAGCTGTTAGGATTTTGAATGCTTTCTCATTTTACATCAGCTTAGAATCTTTTGATGCGTCTTTTGACCCCTGAAATCAAAAGATTTTTAAGACTGAAAACCTTTCCGTGTATTTAGACCATAAAATCTATTTATTTTTCTCAAAGTGTATTTACAAAGTGGCTTAACGATTTGCACACCATTTTTGGCTGTGCGTCGTCTGCGTTTCACAGTCAATTTGCATATGTCGATTGTCGTTTTGTTTTTTTCGTTGCAAGTTCCACGTTGCAAGTTGCAAGTTGGCTGGCATTTTGCCTCAAATACGGCCTGCTGCTGCTGCTACAGCTGATATCCGATATTGGCAAGATCTGTAGCCAAATTATGTCGTTATTTGTGCCATTTTTGGCAAAAGCCTCCTCCGATCCATCGTCCATGATAAATTTCGTGCACTTAGAGCTCCTCTCAGTCCGACTGTCAAGGAGTATGTCAATTGCCTCGCTAATGGCTGCCAATGGAGTCGAGGCAGTAAAATCCTCTTAAAGTGTTGTAAACGATGCTCGAGCGACGGCTAACGAGCCGAGTCGGATTCGAATTTGAGTCGAAGCCGCTGAGATCGTGGCATTTATCATAAATTTCATGGCAGTCTTCTCATAACTGCAAAAAGACATTCCAGAGGGGTGAGCGATTCAGGGGAAGGCTTCATTGCCGTACCCCAAAGCAATAGGAAGCAGCAAAGTGCAACAATTGAATAGATAATAACTCACGCCCCACCTACCCACCCACCCATCGGTGCCAGCCCATCGTCCAAGCCAACATAATAACCAAAATACTTGCCACAAGCCACTGACCGTTGACCACAAAAGCAACAAGAGGCAAAAAGATTTTGATGTTGCATATTGGGAAACCACGAAATCAAATACCCTTTAGTTTAAATGTCTCTTTTAAGTCTAAAATGCTTTAAAATCTTTTAAAATTTACCTACTGCTTAGACTATCACCTCATAATTGTATTAATTTTTGATTGAAAGGAAGTCTTTTTCCTGCAGGTTCTAAAAAAGGTTAGGTTAAGCCAATAAATGAATCATACGACTTTAATATTAATTAAATAACAATAATACCTTATATATCATTTCCAGTTTAGAATATATGTATTAAAAACACTTTCCGAATGCTGCCAATAATAGTAATACCCTTTTCAGAAAGCTCCAACCAACAGCAACAACAAGGCCTGTTACTGTTTGGAGCCGGCGCTGTCATATTCAAATTGCTAATATGATTGGTGTTTACAGATTAGAAAACAAATATTTCACAAATATTACCACTAATAATTCTGCCATGTAAACATGACCAGAGGAGCACCAGAGCGGAGACCACGATCAGCGTCATTATCATCTCCGTGATGATCGCATGCCGCATGATGGGGCACTATAAATGCAGCAAGTGTGGCGATAACCTTTTGACTCTGGCCGGGGCATGTGGGGAGCTGGGCTAGTGGCAAGGGATCTCGGCCTGGACTGGCTTTCGTTTTGTGCTAGTGCAAAACTGACAAATTGAATGAATAAAAGAGCAACAAGTGGTCTGTGGCCGGCCCCGGCCATACCGAGTCTGGTTAAACATTTTGAATGAAAACGCCGAGGCCGCAGCCGAGTCTGCTGGGGCATGTGGCATGTACCCAGCTAGCTGTGGCGGTCGAGGCGCAAAAACATAAATCGAAACACTTGCTGCGTAGACTTACACCGTCTAAAAAAAGGTCTGAAACAAAATCTTACAACGAATATTGTATTTAAAACATATTGAAACTTGAAGAATTTTATAATATGCTTCATATAGAAAATAACAATTTTGAGACTTAATTTTTAATGTATTGCCCTGCTTTATTTTATTTTATATATTTTTTAGTGCACACACCTCTTCCCTTTGCACCTTGCCGCAGTTACAAGTTGCAACCGCCCACCGATGCCTTGGCGAACTGTGTTGGTTTGCCCATTTGCTGGCTGTGGTGCCTTGGTAGGTGTTGCCTCAAACTCAAAGTCCCCACGCCACACTCCCCTCCCGAAACAGAAAAATAAATAAAAAAACAAAATAAAACCCAATGCAGCCAAGGCGTTCAAAGCCTGGAAATGAAGTCGAAAATTGCAATTCCAAAATGTTTGCCCTCGGCGAAAAAATCGGGCAACAACAAAAGTGGAGTGCAGTACATTGGAGTGGTCAGTCATGTGGCATCTATTCATTCCGCGGATCCGTAAACGTAGCCGCACACATGTGGCCATATGGTCCTCGGAATAGAGCTCTTCCTGCCTTTCGGCCTGCCTGGATTCGTTGTAATGTTTTTCTGCGGAGTGTGTCGTTTAATGCGTGGCCGCCTCGCGAGGCGCTTTATTAATTCACTCGACGGTTGTTTAATATTTTCACCTCCTCGGTATACTCTATCCTTCCAGGTAATTTTATCTAAAATCGAAGCACCTTAAATATGTATTTATGTCAAGGGCCCAACAGGTTCTTAGTTAAAAACTCTTTAAGCATTCGAATTTAATTTCTTCAAACGATAAAGTTAGACTTTGGAACTCTTCATTCTCATAAGGATATTAAGTAATAACACATATCTTTCTGTATTGTTAAATGCAAATGTAAAACTCCCTATTTATAGGGCATTAATTTATCGACCTCTTATATACGTATTTCTAGTTTTTTTGTTGCATTTCTGTCTCTTTTGTTGCGGGTGCGGGTTTTTGCAATGGTTGTTGTTCTTTTTTTGGTTCGTTTCGTTTCGTTTATGGCATAAATCGGCCCCAGGTGTCTTGGCCAGCATTTCCCACGGATTAGTGCATAAATAAAGGAGGTCAGAGCGGCCCCAGAGTTAACTAGATATTTCAAATGTTGCGGTGCACAGAGGTCGTCCTACCTGCCTATCCTCCCAATACTCCCAATCCTTCCTGCCTTTTGTCTTTTAGTAGTTTCACCCCTCCGGTCGATGCACCTTTTGGCCATCTCGCAGAATTGCTTTATTAGTTCACGTCGATCGGTAGAACGTCTTCATTTCACTGGTTTTTGGCCCAAGGTGGTCCTTAGGCATTTCCTTTAGCTCATTAACACCCCCTGAAAAAGGAGGACAGAACCGTCTTCGGTGGAGCCACACGCAGCGGTTCTCACGCTGAAAAAAAACAAAAGCAACCGTCCGGAGTTTAATTTAAGATTAGCAACAGTTAACATACAAAGGAATTGGCAGAAAGGGTCCGAGGACCGGGATCTCATAATGATAATGCCTTTAATAACAGCGGTCAGCGGTCCTGCGAAAGGACCACACCAAAAGCTGATAAGATGGCCAAGTGAGCGGTCTGCGTGCTGGCCGAGATCCCTTAATCGATAATCGCGCATTAAGCAATAAGCGTGCGTAAGTCACGTCACACACAACGAATCTCGAACCGAGCACCAAGGGGTTAAGGGACCCCAGACTTCAGAAGATCTCTTACAAGGAGAATGAAGATCATCCGCAGATGCGGCATCGACGGATCGGCGGATTGGGAAGACCTTGCCCTGGGTGCGATCGCGATAAGCGCGACTTTTGCCTCGGTACGTGCTAAACCCTCGGGCTGCGATCATTTTAATTATACCCCATATCGGCCCAGCTGGCCACGCCCTGCGGCCCATCAGCCCGATACTACCCGCCTTCGTCGCGAACCCAACTGCCCTGGAGAGCCAGTACCGGGGTCAAGCAACGCAAATTACAGGCTGGGTCAATGTTTGTTTTCGCCAACCATAAATACTTAATTTGGCCAACGGTTTCAAGCTGACGAAAGCTTTGCAAAAAATTAAATAAATAAATAAAAAGAAAAGAGGAGAGATCTTCTCAGGTCGAAGCCCGAGGACTCTTTAGATTTAGTAAAGTAAACCTTACCTGATGCCTACTTTATTAATGTAAAGTGTATCCGACCCTTTCATCGAACTCTTTTTTACCTTGATAAAGTCATCGAGAGAAGAAATTGCACATCAATTACCGGAGCTTACACAAAAAGAAAATAATAATAAATAAAATCGGGCACAGGGAATTTACTTATTTTTCTCGAACGAAGACAAAAGATGCTCAAGGATGAAATGGCTTTAGTTAGGTAAGGACTACTAGTCGTTATCTCCTTCATCGCCGGAATCGCGATGGGAGGTAGGAGCGGAAGCATCCACCTCCAAATAGTCGTGGACCAGCTGGCAAATGTTCTCCGAGGCCTCGGCAAAGTTTCCTTCCTCGAGCCCCTCGCCCACATAGTGGTAGACGAATGCCCGCCGCTGATATAGTTTGTCGAATTTGTTCACCAGCCGGCACCAGGCTATCCGGATGTTCGTGTTGTTCGATATGGCCACGCAGGCGCGATTGGTGGGCGCCAGATCGCCGCCAGGAACATACACCGGCGGCATGCCGGAGACTCCGATTTTGAAGCCCGTGGGCGACCAGTCGACGAACCTGAACGACTTGTTCCGCTTAATGTTCTCCAGTGCCGTGTTGATCTCATTGGGTGCGATTTCGCCGCGATACAAAAGGACGCATGCCATGTACTTTCCGTGCGAAGGATTGCACCTGACCATTTGGTTGCTCATCTGGAAGCACTGCCCCGTCAGCTGGGCCGTAGACATGTTGACGAATTGGGAGTGGGAGATGGGCACCAGGGGCGCGTAGTTGATCAGCGGATAGTGGATACGGGGATATGGCACCAAGTTCGTCTGCAACTCCTGAAAGCTTACACTGGAGCCGCCGCCGAAGCGCAGAGATGATGTGAATCCGGAGACCACCTGCCCAATGATGCGGTTCAGGTTCGTATAGGTAGGAGCAGGGACATTCAGGGTATTAGCGCAGATATCGTAAAGGGCCTCATTGTCCACTATAAAGGAAACATCCGCGCAATCCATTGAAAAGTGAGCGGCTAGTAGGGCATTGTAAGGCTCCACAATCACAGGAGATATTCTGAGAAATGCATTTGTAATAGGAGGAAAAGCTTAAGTTTTTTATCAGATAAATAAACTGGATACATTTTACTGGAAAAAAATAGATTTATCACTCGAAAACAAGATATGATAACCCTTATCAGTATCTAATCACATATGTCTAGTGGAATTTTATCTTTTTTGGGGAAAAGCGATACAAAAAGGTTAACTTACGAGGGCGAAGGGTAGACCAGAAACTCTACAATGGTCATCTTTCTGCCAAAGTCATCCAAAAGTTTTTCCATTATCCGGGTGCCCAGACCGGAGCCCGATCCTCCGCCAATGGCTCGGAACACAAGGAAGCCTCTAAGATTCCTGCAGCGATCGGCCACCCGGCGAATCGCGTTCATAGAGCGATCCAGGAGCTCACTGGCCATCAAATTATAGCCCCTGGCAAAGTTGCTGCCACTGTCGTCCTTGCCGGTAATTAAGGTATCCGGATGGAAAAGATTCCTGTAGGCTCCAACACGGATTTCATCTGAAAGATATGTTTTAGATACCCAAAACAAAAGATGGGTCTCTAGGGGTTACCGATAACTGTGGGCTCAGTGTCGATCATGACAATTCGAGGCTGCACACACGTTCGGGCGCTGGTAAACTCGAAAAAAGTGAGGAATGCATCATCAACGGGCCCTTGCAACACTCTTCCATTGGCCAAGATGCCGTGCTCCAAGCAGTAAAGCTCCCAACAGGCGTTGGCTATCTGGACACCGGCCTGGCCGATGTGAATCTGGATGATCTCGCCCTTTCCAGCCATATATCATCTCCTAAACCTAACAGTTAATTTCGTAAAAAAACTTTATCCAAAATAGAAACAAATTGGTTATCCATTGACAAGGCAAGCTATGAAGACTCGGTCAAATAGTTTCAAGTACATAACATAGATTTATTGTCCGCGCGCGGAATAATCAGTTTTTAAAGCGTTAGATATATGTAGATACAATATAATCAGATATACAGATGCTTCTTAAAGTTAGTTAGGTAATTCCGTGCTCGAATACATAAGTGGACTGGTCCATGGCCGTTTTTTATTGGAATGTGAGAGATGACTTAGTGATTTGGTTATAGAGCTATATAGATCCACAAAAATGCCATCTGTAGGTATGTATAGTACAGATCTGTGTATAATACAAAAGCAGTCGCAAGATCGGGCTACGTAAGTAATTTACAAAACTAAAGAAAAAATATAATCGTATAAAAACAATACATTCTGGATTTGGGAGTACAAGGACTAGAGAATTTACGAATACTTTACAAACGTTCTGAAATAATTCAAAAAGTGCGTTTTATGACCACAATGGTAAAGTTTAAAATTGTGAGTTTCTATAATTTTTGACTAGAATTTATATGCACTTGACTCTACGAAGGAAGATCTTCTTATTTTAATTTTAAAGTTTCACGATTTGTGTATAAATTTTCAAAAATCTTTATAATGAGATGGTATAATCTTAAAACGCATTTTCTATTTCATGTTGTTTGTTCTCAAGCTTTAATTTAAGGCTTTATTTCCATGTGAACTTCTATAGAAGAGACTGTTCCAGGAGGATACGCTCAAAACCAGGCGGCGGACCGTGCGAAAAATTATCCAAGATGATGTCCAGAATGGCACCGTTTCCCACTAAAATAGATTTGATAGATTTGTTATTAAAATAAGTTTTGAAAATGAAAAAAACTCACCGTAGATGACGGGAAACAAGGCAGCTCCCCGTACATTTCTAAAAGGAACCTCCAAATTTTTTCCGTTGAAGTAGAAATTTAACTCCACATGATCGAAGGCTACGCCCACAATATCACCTTCGTCTGGATAATCCCGTTTTGGTGATGTAATCAATGTGTCGCCGATGCTGTCATCCGATGGAGCGACTCCAGTGGTCATCAGGAGGTCCTCCTGCTGCAGATCTTCGATGGCAATGAGTCCTGCAGCCCTGGCGGCACTGCTGTTGAGGATGCCATTGGATGTCTTTGATGGCTGGGAAGTGCAAGCGGTTGGAACCACCACGCGGCACTCCTCTTGGTCATTGTGGCGGGTGGCGTTGTCGGAGCACAAGCACCAAGACTCGCGATCCCCGCCTCCGCTTTTCCGACTGAGATCCGTTTGCCGAGTGGCCAATCCAACGGACCAGCTACCTCCCTGCTGGATTTTAACCTCGAAATAGGACTTTGACTGGACCAAGGGAGCCGTAGCCAGGACACCTCCAGTTCCTGTTACGCGCAGCTGGTGTGACAGCAGGATAACATCTGGTCCTGTAATGGAACAACAGGGTAAGTTATGACCATGGTAGGCTTAGTAAATAAGTAAAGACTTGGAACCTTAAAAATGCATATTCTTCCAAGGCATTAGGGAAACTATGGTTGACAGTAGGAAACGGAAATGACTCCATGTTGTCGAATTTTATGGAATTTTTTGTAACTATGGAGACTCGGGGAATGGCGACCTTATCGCCCCGGAAGAGCAATTACGCCACAATATTTGCATTTAAATATTTTATGATAAAAATCAATAAAATATAATAAAAATGAACACAATATGAAAATATATAGGACTATTGGAAACTTTAAAGATTTCTGCGAATGAAGAAGTGTATGCAATTTAATTTTGCGAAGGATAATCACACTGTCTAAACAATTTATGTCTGTTATCTTAAATACGCTAGCATTATATTTAAACTGTTGTTTTAAATATTAAAACTTACCCATATGCGCTGCGTCTAGATAGACTTCGGGTTCATGGCTCCTGGCAGCTGCCGCGGGTTTTCTTAAATGTCCGCCGTTTAGACAGGTGCGTAGGCAGCAGAACATCCCGAACGGCTTTAATTTTATTGAAGTATGCCGCGAATAAATTAGATTTTGCGGAGTGTTAATTTTTTGCCGTTTATGGCTTGGCTTTGTTTTTGTTTCAGACTCGCGTTGCCAAGATCTGAGGTGAAATAGCGCCCTCTACAAAAAAAAACAAGTTGGTAACACTACTCTCGCCAGTGCTGCCAATAAAAAGGGGAATTACGGTCACACGGTTCAAACACAACGTGAAACATAGGTGGCTGTGGAACATAGTCTTAAAAAATATCCCTATATTTTTAAAATAATTAAAAATAAAAAGAAATTCCCTTTTAAAAGGAGAAAAGCCAAATAGTTACCCAAAAACGCTATAATGTACCTGAATTTGTCACCTTACTATATATAGACATCTTTTATCCCTTATTTATATATCTCTAAACTTTAAAATATTTTTGGAATAACGTTACATAATTTTGTCCTATTTTTCAAATATTTTAGAAAAAGGGAATATATTTGTGGAATATTAGTTTTTATTCTGCTTTTAAAAAAATTTAGTTTGCTTAATTCATTGCTCTTCAGCGCACTTGTCCCAGTTAGCCACCAACTGGCGATACAGATTCGAGACACCGGCACTCTTGTGGCACACAGTTCCGCCACCGCGTTGCAGCTGCCCATGCTGGCGATTGATGTCGCCCACGCAGATCCAATCGCCTCCTCCCACGCGCCACTTGTAGATAAGGATGCCCGTGGGACGGGACACCGCCCACTTGGAGTGATCCTGAGTGGTCTTGAAGTTAACCGAGAGCTGCTCGCTGGATATGGCCTCCACATTGAGGATTTTGTCCTTCTTTTCGCAACTGTTGGGCAGATTGCCGGGCCCATCGCGCCATGCCTCCACAAAGAGGCTTACGTCCAGGACAGGGGCCACCACGTCAGCATAGAGCTCCACATTGGCACGTCCGCTCTTGCCGAACAGGTGGAACTTCTTGCCGTCCAAGCTGCGCACCTCCAAGTCCTTTTGGAAAGGAGACTCCGTGCGCCACTGGCCGTGCAGGGCGCGCTCCAAGCTCGGGAACAGTTCGTCGGATTTGGCGAAGAGCGGATTTCGTTGGTAGTAGAAGTGGGGCTCGTTGTAGACCAGCACCTGGCCCACCTTTTCCAGATCCTCCGCCTTAAGCGTGAGACAGAGCATGCTCTGAGCGTACTGCTCCCCCGTGGTGGGATACGAGTAGTCGGGTACGGTGGGAAATCCGGGCACCGAGTGCACCAGCCAGAAGGCTGTCTCCCCGTCACTGGCCACCACTCCCTTGGCGTGTCCTCCGCTGCTAAAAACCGTTCCGTTCGGCTGTTGGTCGCTGTAGGCGGCCAGCAGGGTGTGGTCGGGATCAGCATTCACGGGGTTCAGGGTCTGGCCTGTAAGGGATTGGGGGTCGTTGATCCGCTTGCCGGACAGCTGCCAAGTGCTGTAGCTCTGGCTAGTCAAGTACAAGTATCGTAGCCCAGAGGTGTCCTTGCCCAAGTCATTGTGCTGGAAGTGCTTCGGCAACTTGTACAAGTGCCACCTGAAGTAGAGAATCAAAAACAAAATATTATCATATTTCTATTGCAGAGGTTAAGAAAGTTCACTCGCAATCATGTTGATAGAAACTAAAAAAATTAATAACTTGATTGAAATAGTCGAACATCAATTGTTTGCTCATTTTGTAAGATTTTATAGTTGCATTTAAAACAATTTTCTTTTCAGTTAAACAAATAAATTGTTTATAGAGTGAGGTAATCACAAATCTCACTAATATTTATACGAAACTTTAGTTTAGAATGTAATAATCCATTTTTCTTCTAATCAGCCATTTCCCTTAAAAAATACTCACCAATCTACATCATTGCCTTGCTCGTCCTTGCAGGACACTTTCACTTTAGCTTCGCTGTGGCTGGAAACCCAAAAGAGCAGCAAGGCAAAGCAAAGAAACCTCATGTCGACCTTCTCGTCGCTCTGTTGAAATAAAACTGACTGGCTGGTAATTAGTCCACAGAAATACACAGCTCAGCTCATACAGGGTGTCTCATAAAATAAATAAATAATATTTTTAATAAGAATCCACAGGTAGAAAACGGGGAACAAAGGCTGAGTTCGTCATCTGTTCCCCATCCTTCATGTCCTGGCATAAAAACGACCTTTATCGGGGTTTTCCCCCTTAGATTATCAACTCATTGTTCGGTTCTGAACTAATTCTCAAAGATCATTGAGAAGCCACATATGGCGATAAGCAATTTATTTTAAACATCATGTAATTCGCTTTCAATTGATTTAAATGAAGAGTAAAAAGTTCGCTTTTGCGTGGAATCCGTAAATTATATATTGAAACATATAATCTATGCTGGAGTTCCACGATTGCGTGACTTCCCCAAGCCGGGATTCAACCATAGAATTACCAAAACCCTGCCCAACAGGGGACACAACAAAATCCATTTCTTTACAATTACACAAAACAATTGTTAAAGTTTTTATTTATTATTTGTATTATTATTATTTTTATAATTTGTCGCCGGCTACAAACTGCGATTTGTTGTTTCTCTTTCATTCGACACAGGGATGGATACGCGTATCTTTGTATCTTGTATCTTTGTGCTTACCCCGATCTTGATCGCTTCAAAATAATATCAATATTAATATCAAATTGTATAATCTGCTTCGCAGGATGGGCTTTCCCTTCTGCTATGTATTTTAAATAGAAATAAACTGCTTGGAAATTTTAATTGAATTCAATATTGTTTTGTTTAGCTTGCCAGCGATAAGCTGGCTGTTGTCTGTGAAAACTGGTTCACCTTTCTTTCGGTTCGGTTCTTCTGATCTATTCTGTTCTGTCAATCTGTTAATCTACCAAACTTTCAATCAACTTTCATTGCCAATCGGTTGGTATTGCCATATAGTTTTACATATAACTTAACTTTACCGATTTTTTGTGTCTTTGGTTTCGTATGCAACAATACATTTAAACTCACAATACAATATTTTCGCTAAATATTTTTTAAGTTTTTGTATTCATTTTTTTATAGTAGTTAATAATTTATTAATATTTTGTATGGTTTCTTGTTTTTTTTTATTTGTTTTATTTTCAAATATATATATATAAAGAACAAGGCTGATATTTATATTTATATTTATACGAGTTTTCCGCTTTATGTAAGTTTTATAATAATATTTAGCTATATATTTTTTGTTTCATTTGCTTTGAAAAATCAATTTGTTTTTTACAATATTAGCAAAAGATTTGTTCGATTGTTAAAAAGAAAGTCATATTTTGCTTTTGAAAAATTTTAAATAAATGAGCCTCAAAATAGACAATTATTTGCCATTGTTTGTAGTTTTCATATATTTTTTTAATAATATTAATCGTTATTTTCGTATTTTTTACTGATAAAATTGTACTCAACTTTGAGTTATGCAAATAAAAGAGTCATTTTCCGCTCAGTTTTTTGGTTTTATATATTATCAATTTTATTTTCTTATTTTTATTTTTTTTTTTTGTTTTTTTGTTTTTTTTCCCATCGAAAATTGCTGCGCATAATTTGTGGCTGCTTTTCGTTTAAATTGATGTATATAGTGTATATATATTGTGTATATATAGTTTTAATCGGGCACGAGTTTGATATGTTTTGACTTGTGTTATCTCCATTTATCTGCTGATGTTGCCATTTCTCTGCCATGATATTTTAAATATATAATATCAGTTGCGTTCCTACTTAACTCCCTATATATATAGCACTATACATATGTACGTCTGTATAGAGATATGCATAGTATTATGTGTTACAAATTTACAGCGAACTTTCTCAGCTCTGCCTATATCCAGTTGTAATTGAGTGTAATGCTCCTCTAGTGGGCTCTCCATCAAATGACCCAAAAACTTTAACTGGGAGGGAGAGAATCATATATGTATAGGTATGTAGTATAATATATGTAATTGTATAGTTGGTTTTAATTTTCTTTCAAAAATTTCACTAATTTAAAATTCGTTTCTTCAAAGGTTTCAAATGTTTTGGTTTATCTCGTATGCCTGACTTCGAATGAAACAATAATCAATTATTTAACGAACAAAATATAAATGTTTATTATGCATAATTAATACCGTCAATTGAAAAGTTCTAAGTTAAGGCTACACAAATCATATAAGCATATTCATATATTGGGGTTTATAATAGAGGTATACGATACATATACATATAAATTACTTAGAAATTAATATTGAATTGGTTTTAAATTTTAATTCATTTCATTAGGCAAACATAAGGCAATCAATTTGGGAAGGAAACTTAAATTAAAGAAGTAATTAAATACGTATTGAAAAACTTGGGAATTGACATGGGACACATAGCTATTACAATAAATACAAGAGAATAGAACATTATATTACTGATCTATCGTTATTTTACAGATTACTGTCTTTCTATTACTGCCTCCAAATGTGGAGATATGCCTTTACTATAAAGCATATAGCTAGCATATAGTAAGTAGGTCGATAATCTATAACTAAGCTTTCATTCAGTTATGCTTTTTTCCCCATTTTTTGGTAGCCGCTTTTCTGCCTTTTACGTTTACGTTTACAATATTTAAAAATTTAAAAACCACATCAAAACATATCGGTTTTGTTTTTCTTGTTTTATATCTTAATAATTTTTCTTGTAAAAGTTTCTCTCGATTTGTTCTTTATCCATTTGCTGATATGTATTTGTTATTTTTTCTTTCTTTGTAATTGTTGTTTAGTTTTTGTTTCAAAAATGTTTTTAATATATATGTGTGTGTATATATTCATATAATGTTCCCATAATTCATATTGTTTAGTTTAGTTTTTCTGTCATTCATTCATGTTATTCATGTTCATTCATTAGTTCTTATGTAAAACTAAAAACTAATTTTCCTCTTTTGCTTCGTCTATTGATGTTGAGATTTTTGTATTGAAATCTTGTTTCAATAGTTGCTTTCTCCAGATTTGCAAAATCTGCATAAACGTACGTAGCTATGAAATTTAGATTAAAGAATGTTTTGGAAATCAAGCCTCAAAATGGTTTTTGGGGGTGGGGACTGAACAATTTTGCCACCGCGCTGGTTCCGCCCTCTCCTTGCCATCATTCTTGAATGAAAATTGCACAAGTTTATCCTTAAGAAACACACACACATACACAATCTTTTCTCACACATTTCCATTTAAAAAGTATTTCCATTGCTTTTCTTGGTTGCATACTTTCGGGCGTAGTCGCCGCTTCTTACTTAGGATCTAAATATTAATTTCGAAAATATTTGTTTTATACATTAGCTTCCTATAACTTTTATTGTTATTATTATGCTTAGTTGTAGTTGTAAATATTTTTGTTTACCGTCCAGGGGTCTCTTCTCAATTTATTTTTAAAGGCGCAATTTTATGATATGCATTAGTACAATATAATTAAACATTTTCCCTGCTTATAGACTAAAACCTCAACTAATTTACTTGTCCTCTGTGTGAGTCTGTGTGTGTGTATGTGTGGTTGTTGTGTATGTGTGTGTATGTTAGGATTACAGACTTATAAGTAGACCTCTGTTCTAAGTTTCGAATTATGATTCTCGAACCAGCGCGATGCCGGCGAAAAGATGAAATTTTGGGCAAGAGGAAAGCAAGAAATGTAATTGGACGGAATATGCATTTTACATTCGACTAAAGTAAGAAAGAAAATTAAATAATTAATTATTTAAAGCAAAAAAATGTGTAGAGAAAGGCTAAAACTTTACCAATTAATTCGAGGTTTTCCTCACTTTCTTTTTTTATATTTTCTCTTAACAATTGTGTGTTTTTTTGTTTGTTTTTTTTTTTTAAATATGCCTTTGGTATGTCTAGTCACATTTACCCTAAACTAGATTTAAACATTTAAAATTAGCTGATTTACTCAAGGGTCTTTTAGTTTTTCGTTTTCGTTTGCAATTGTTTGTGTTTTTGTTTAACAAATTGTATGCGAAGTTGTAAACGTAAATTGTTAAATTAGTAAGGACAACTTTGGTAAAATGTAAATATTTTATCCATATATCTGTATATGTACTAAAAAATTGATTAAAACAAGACTGAACGAACTCTTAAACGAAATGTTAGAACGTTAACACGTAAAAAGCTGCTTATAAATTGTTTTCACATTTAACTATATTGTAGTTTGTTAGCCTTTAAGTTTGCTTTTTTAACAATAATATTACATAGTTGGTTTTTCTGTTGCTTGCCTTTAGTTACACTTCAATTTGTTTTGTTTGCTTGCTTTTTTTTGTAGGTATACATACTCGGTTAATGCTTGCTACGTAAGATGATATGCAATTGATTTTATCCTCTCGTCCTTGTCCTAACTGTCGTCCTTCATACTCTCCTACTGATCTCTCCTCCCCTTTCTTCGTTCCTGCCTTCATACCTTCCGCTTTCACTCCCCTCCCCCACTAAATCGATCGTTGGTTTATCAAGAAATGTGATTTGATTGTTCTAGCATTTCGAAATTTAGTTAGGAATATTACTTAGTTGGAGTCCTTTAAGTTGGGGGCCCTCTAGTAAAGTTCAAGTCTTTGTAAAGGGGGAACGCAGAAATTCGAAACAAAAAATGTCAAAAGAAAACATATTCTTTGGGCGGAAAGTTTAGAGTATCCTGTGCCAGTTTCTGTTATAGTTTCTGTTTGGTTAGCCTTTTAAGTAGGTTTGCTAAAAATTGTTTTCTCGTCGGGTCCTTGCTTCACTAGAGCGCACCTGCAACGTTCATCTCAAGTCATTGATAGGTCTTATCGAATAATTTCAATTTCAAATTCAAATTTACATTTAAATTTTGTTTTTCTTATGTTCTTCATTACGTCATTAACAAATAAATTTCGAAACCAGCTTTCAGTAATCCTCAATATAAATTTAAATATATACCATGACATCGACTACTCGTTGTTATCGTTGATGGTAAATTTTCTTGTTGAGTAACATTTTGAAAATTACAATACTAGTTATACAATTATTACATTAATGCATATATTTTAATTTTTTTTGGTTTTCGTTTCGTATTCTTCATAATTCTAGAAAGAGAGCTATTTAAAGGGCACATTCGGTTAAGCTATAATTATATATTTCCTTTTCCATTTACTTAATTTTCACTTTATATATAAATACTTTTTAATATTTTATTTTCTTCCGCGGTTCTCAGCTTCTTCTATCGGAAACTTGGAAATTCAGAGAAAAAAAGACAGAAAAAAATATGAATTCAATGTTTCGTTTCAATTCCATTTGTAATATTTGAGGATGAATGGATGGGGAAGCTTTACAACAGAAGAAACTCAAACATTTATGTCAGAACGAACTCGATTGTGAAAGCAGAAAAATATCAAACAGGTTTGAAGGATAACCAACAAATTGTAATCAGCTTTCTCTATATATATATTTATATATAGGATTATTTATGTATATGTATTCGTTAATAGGGGCATATCGGCTGTGACTAACTTGCAACTAACTTAGTTAAGTAGTTCGCTCAGCTTCCGTTCTATCGTGAATTGTATATTTTACTACAAGTTTTTCCCATTGTCTTATTTTTTTGGTTTCTACTACAATCTTTTGCGGTTGCCTGTCGAAAAATTTCACTAAACTGGGTTACGGGATCTGTTATTTTCATTCACATGTATAAATTAACATTCTTTTTTAATTTTTTTACTTTTTTTGTTTTTTTTGTATCTTTTTTTGTATAGTTTTTTCTTTTCTATAACTAAAGGTATAACTCCTCGCATGAATCCGTTGCATGCGGAGCGTTTCGCCCTATCCTGCGACTCAAACTCAAATGTGATCTCATTAGGCTGCTATGTGACTGACCGCGGGCAGCACGTACGAGTAGATGTGGTGGTGCGGCTGCATCGGCTGCGGCTGCTGCTGTTGGTGGTGCGGCTGGTGGTGCTGCAAGTGGTGGTGGTGATGCGGTGTCGCATAATGCTGGCTCGCACTGCCACCGGGTCAGGTTACTGTCGGCGTCATCAAGAACTGTTGCTGCTGATGATGGTGCTGATGATGGTGGCTCAGGTGGTGGCTCAGGTGCGTCTGCTGCTGTTGCTGTGTGGCGTTCTGGTGCTGCTGTTGCTGCTGCTGTTGGTGGTGATGGTGGCTATGGTGGTAATGCTGTTGCGCCGAAGCATGGTGATGTTGCTGCTGTTGGGGCTGGTGCGTCGAGTGGTGCACTTGCGTCTGCTGCTGCTGCATTTCGCGCTCTAGCTTTTTAGTGAGCAGATCATGCCGTGATTCCATACCCGCTCCTCTGAAAATGATTAAAAACGATTGTAAGATGGTTTTTAAAGTCCTAGCTAAGCTACGGGGTTTGATAGTGCTTCGGGCTACACATGCACATGGTTTGTTTTGTGACTAAGGGATTCTAAGCATACCTTTTAAGCTAGTTACTAATAATTATGGTTTCATAAATGTATGTATTTGCTTTCTTTAATTTAAATATGTGAATAAAATTAGTAAAGAATTGAAAAACTTTTTGCTAATTACACAAAGGCTGTTCCATTATTGGGCAAACCTTTTAGTTATTGTTAGAACTCTTATCCTTTCAACATTTTAATAAAAAAGTTCATGCCTTGGAAAAAATAGTTTTAAGCTTTAAATTCTTAAATTGTTTCTGTTTTTTGTTGCTGCTTATCCACTATAAGTTGTTGGGGCATACAAGTTGGCTGTGAGTGTGTGGCTACACGGGTGTGGCATGCTGCTGCTGCTTTTTCTTGCAGCAAATTGAAAAATAAATTTATGTGGTCTTTTAGCATTCGGAAAAAGTGAATAACTTTGCTCACACACACTCATGTGAAAGTGAGATATATTGGTGCTTAATGCAGAGTGTAGGACAGGAGCTCCAGCAACGGAAGATGGCCTAGGGGTGCTCCCTCCTAAGTTTTTTTTTTTGCTGAATTAAACTTCACCTCTAGAAGCACCTGTTCTATGGCCGCCTCGACTTGTGGTTGTGGTTGCTAACTTTTTTGTGTGTTATAATTTGTATTTAAATGCGGCTCCAATTGTTATGGCTATGACTGGGCCTGTATGTGTGCGGTCTAAACCCACTCACACATATGTGTGGAAATGGTTTTATTTATTTTGCGGGCATCCCCTAGGTATGTTCTTACTTGTTGTTGCTGATTGCTGCTTGGTTGTTGCTTGCTGCTCATGTTGCTGTTGTAGCTATTGTTGTTGTTGTGGTGGTAATGGTGTAGTTGTTGTTGGTGGTAATGTCGGTTTGCATGCAAAATAAACGAGCAGGCTTAACAATAACAATTTGCAAAATTTTATAAATAGTTAATGGGGTTCGTTTTTATACTTTTGGGTACTCTGGGCATGTAGGGTGGGAGAATATTTTTTGGGACGTGCATATGAAGGATTTTCGGGTCGAGGAAAACCTTTTTGCGGATTGAATGGCTTATTCTAATATTTATGGGCTAAAGAGTGTGTGCAGTTAGTGAAGCAACTAATGATAATGGAGGGCGGTCAGGCGGTGTGACAGTGGGATTTCATTTAGGGTTAGATTACTGTATGGTACACAGACTTAGAAGTAACTTGGTTCATTTGGTTCACCCAGAATAATACATACGTCTCTAAAGAGATGATTTTGGTGGTGCTGATTTGGATGATGAAGTTGGTGGTGCTGAAGTGAGTTAACAACAACGCTAGTGGTGGTGCTGTTGGTGGTGGTGCTTGCTGTGGTGCATGGTGCTGCCACTGTCAGTTGTAGTTGCTGTTGTTGCTGCTGCTGCTGCTGGTGGTGGTGAAGTTGCAATTGCTGTTGCAGTTGATGCATCTGAAGCTGCGACTGCGACGGTGGTGCAGCAACCAACAGTTGCTCAACCCCACCGCCCCCATTGAGGATGTACAAAGGTGCCGTTGGTGGTGGCGGTGGTGCAGTTGCTACTGAAGCAGTCACCACAGGCGGTGGCGGAGGTGGTGGCTTGTGGGTCATGTTCATGATGGTCACCTCGTTGATCATTTTGCTGCGGGCGAACTCGATGCGAATGGAGCCGCGGTCCGAGCTCAGCAGGTATTTTCCCTGCAACTGCTGCATGGCCTGAGATGCGCTCGGTGGATCCTTGAACTCGATGAAGGCCACCGGATGTTGAGGCGACGCACCGTTTGCACCGCTTCCGTTACTGGTGGAGCAGCTTGAGCCAGTTGCTGCTGCCATTGCTGCTGGCGATGACGGTTCAGGGGCATTTGTGGAGTAGGAAGTTGAAGTTGAAGGTTTTGAAGAGGTCAGAGTTGAAGACAAAGTCAGAGGCATAGAAGTTGTGAATGGGTGCGTACCTTTTGTGTGCATTCGTAGGCGACAAAAGCCAGGCATACTGTGCATATTATATATCGTATTTGGATATTATATATATAATTTTTTTAGATATATATGTCGGTTATCATGTATCATACAAGAAGAGTGATCGGGTGGGATGGTGGGCAACAAACGAACCAAGGAAGAGAACGCAAAAGTCTTTGGTTAGTATTTTTGGTTAAAAGAGTTTACAAAGTGCTATTAAGAGTGAATGTTTTAGTGGTTTTATTGCCTGTTGTGATTCAATGGTTTTTACTGGGAGTGGTGGTGGTTTTCTGTGATCTTGGTGCTGTTTTCATTGTGTGTCATCAATAAAAAAAAATACCATTTGTTTGCGTAAGTCATACTTATAGAAATTACCTAGAGAAGACCTCCTTCAACTCGTGCTCGGACACAAATTGTCCCAGGTTGGCCACGAACAGCGTAGAGCATGGAGCGTTGGCTGCGATCTGTGGGTTTGCCGGGTGACTGGCATTGTTAGTGGATCCAGCGGGGCTAGCCAGGGCCGGACTGGACAGAAAGTGGTGGTGCGAAGCGGCAGCAGCGGCGGCGGCAGCGGCAGCAGCCACATTACCCGCCGCGGTTGCAGCAGCGGTCTGGGGTGCGGCGGCAGCGGTGGCAGCTCCTCCTCCCCCTCCGGCCGCTACAGCTGCCGCAGTGGCAGCCATGTGAGCCATCGCAGCTCCTGGATGAATAGCAGTAGCAGTGGTCTGATGATGTGGTGGAATTGTCATTTGAGTCTGAAAATGGGTAATAATATTTTCAGTACTGCTTAGCAATCGATATTTTTTACGTTTTTAATGTATATATTTCTCATACGCCCCGTTGACAAGAATATTTTATTCATTTTGTTTTATGGTAAACTATATTAAGAATCTGAAAAGTTCACTCTACCAGACTCTACCAGATACATAATTCTTATTCTTAAACATTTGTATTAATATGTTCTTTATTATTTCATATACTCACTTGATGCATTGGCTGCTCCATTACTTTGTCTGTATTTAGTCAGAGATAGGAGCGCACTGGCACCTGCGGATGCAGGGCTGGATGCACTAGTGTGGCATGCTGCAGGGCAGCAGCTCCGGGCAACTCGGCTGCGGCGGCGGCCGAATATGCTAGCGGATGATGCCAAAGCTCTGGTCCGCCCGGAAAGAAAGGCCCACCCAAATCTGTGGGTCAACAAGAAAAGTATTTGTTTATGTCAAATGAAACAACTTCTAGATATATTTCCTTATTTGATTATAAATCACATGTTTTAGTTAACAAAAAACAAAGAGATAAGGAAACAAATGAAGGTTTTTTAAAACGAAAATTTTGGTACTCAAAAAAAAAGTTTGTTTTCTAAGTCTTTTGTTTTTTTGGCAATTGTATTAAAATTTAGAATTTGCCTTTGCTGGCTTTAATAATATATTATTCTGAAAAAATTAATTGTTTAAGTTGATTGAAATGATTAAAGTACACCGATATTTAAAGTTTCAGGAGTTGTGGCTTTTTTCACTTCGTATCTGGTATCCGTGTGTTTTGGAGCATTTGTGAGAATTGCACAGTGTGTTGGCAGTGATTAAAGTGCATTACATTATGTTTTATATAAATGTAGTATTGGTTGTTGCTGTTGCCTAGTTGGGAATGTATATACGAGTATTTTTAACTTGACAGCGATTTCAAGTTTACGAAGAAATCAATTCGGTATGGTAGATAAGGCATACAAAAGTATTTACGATATAATTTGTTGTGTGCATTTGAAGCAATTTTTGTTGGATTTTTTATTTCAATATTTAATATCTTCAACTGCTCAATTATAGTATAGATTGGTGTAGGGTGTGTGTGTGTTAATGTGTTGAAAGTTAGGAGGTGCTTAGCGTAATTTATAATAACGCCTTTGGTTAGGAGCTCTTGTACCTTTAAACATAGTTTTGGTTTTCATATAAAAATATCAACTACATACACAAAAAGAAAAATCAAACAAAATCATAGAAATTTGCAGCTGCTGGTTCTCATTTTGGTTTCATTTTCTTTTTTAGATTTTTTTTTACTTACGTCCAGTGAGTGGGTGCATCAATGCAGGATGTGAGGCTGTTGTCGCTGTATTGGGCTGTGGTTTGGGTTTGCTCACTTTCGTGTTACTCTTGGCGAATTCCAAGCGAATTGTTTGGGGCATATCGGGATCGAAGCGTACACCCTGCTGTAAATGATCAGATCAAAATACAGCGGTTTGTATTTTCTATTTGTTTTTTTATTTTTTGTTATGTTTTCATAATTTAGCAAAGTTTATCAAAAGTATCGGAGGGACTTTTCATGTAAATAGTTTTGTCAACTTTTTCATTTGCAACAATTCGCCAAAAATAATTTTGAATGTCGCGTGATGGTAAACGTTTAAGAAATTGTGGTACATTTCATATATTTTAGAATGATTTCTATTTTATTTGCCGGAGAGTGGGGGGCGGGAGACATTCAACGTTTATTGCTATGTTTTTGGTGCCTGCGCTGTAATCGTAGCTTAAGATTGGGATAGTGGGATGTAGTTTTAACTGTGTCCTTGGTATTTAAACAAAATCGATTAGGGGATCTATTGAAATTAAATAACGTCTCATCGAAATGAAGAGTAACAGGACACGGTAGATTCCCTAAACCGGAACCCAGGCTTGTAATCTATTTTCCTTTCGAAGGACTGAAATTAGTTTGTCTGGATAATAAAATTCTATTTTTGTTTAGTAACAACGCGACTTTCTAGGTGTTATGGAAAGCTCGAAGGATTTTAACTAGTCATTTCTAGGACGTTATGGTGCTCTTCCAGTGGGGCGGGGTGGCTTTTAGGGGCGTGGCAGAGGGGACATGCACCACAGGGCCTCAGACGTTGCTTTTCTTGTAGTTTTGTAGTTGTAGTTCTTGTTGGTGGTGCTCTTTGCTGTTGCCATTGCAGGTTTTCTTTTTATTGTTGCCAGAGATGGGGGTGTGGGAGTGTTGTTTGTGAGTGTGATGAGTGTTCCAGTTTACGAGTGTGTGTTTTTCGTGTTCTTCGCGTGTCAAAGAGTCTTGTAGAATGAGCAAATAATATGGACAGTAGATGCATATACGGGAAAAACGGAAAAACAAAAGGATAGTCAACTCTATAGGAGACAGAGATAGAGAGAGAGAAGGATATATAGAGAGAAAGAGATGGAGAGCGAGAGCTAGACAAAGAGGGAAACACTTAATGCGATTGGGTGGAATTTAAAGGTATTTTTTTTTGTTCAAATGCAAGCACGTGTCGTGTGGATCTTAGTTTTGTACGATTTTTTATTTGCCGTAGTTGTTGTAGTAGTTCATTTTTTTTTTCATTGTGAGGTGTTGCAATGAGCTTAAAGCTCCTTTTTGAGCAGCGGCATCTAAAAAAGGGGGACCTATCGGTATTTAAGCCAGGCGATACGAGTATACAAGTATTATGTTTTTTATATTGCCTTCGATATATTTTTTAGGTGCTTTACAATTTTGTATATCAAGAGTGTTGATTTTATTATGCAGTCGCTGAGAAAAGATTTTTTTTGGGATTTTTTGGTTGAATTGCACAAAAAATTGCTAAAATATATTTGGTTTGTGATCTTTCGATTATACAGTTTGGTAAAATACATAGTTTTATGCTGTGTAAATGAATTACCTGCAAATCCTGTTTGGCAGCCTCTGCTCCAGCTCTTGTATGGAATGTTACAAAGCCAACGGGCTAAAATAAATCATTAAATTATAAAATATTTGCATGACAGAGACGCTCTGTTACTTACCGATGCAGTTTTGCCATTTTTGCTAGTTACTTTTAAAAGAGATCCTTCGTAGCCCTGTCAAGGTGGAAAGAATTTACATAAAGAATATTCCAAGACAATTAATAAACTTACCTCATAGGCTCTAAATAACAAATACAGCTCACGCGGCTTGGCGTCCATCGGCAAACCGCTGACAAAAAGTGTGCGAACCTGCAAAACGGAAAGATACAGAGCGGATTTTTAGATGATTGCCAGTTCATAATACCCAATTTCCTATGATTACGTAATTAAGTTAAAACCATCACGTTGCTCTGCAAACGCAAATACAACCTTTCGGTCTCAATTTTCAACTTCAAATGTTGCTCCAACATGGTCGCCCTCCCCCCTTGGCTCTTCAACCAAAAAGTTCACGCACTAGAAGGGGCGGAAAGGGCGGAAAGAGCGGAAAGGGCAAATGGGGTTGTGGGGTCACATGTACATACTGATAATGAAACCAAATGGAATAAGCGCCATAAACGCTGAATTCATTATGACAACGCCGGAGACGTGACTCTACTGGGGGCGGGTGATGGAGCTGAAGCTGGCGTGGGTGGCGAATAAAAGGCAGAGGGATACATGTGGCGGATAAGGGGGGCCAGGTAATGGGGGACATGTGTGCTGCAGGGACTAAATGAGTCCCTAGTCCTGACAGCTTTTTATTTTTAACACCTAGTCGCAAAATGTTTGAGTTGAGGTGGCAAGAGTTACTTTTGAGCAATGTCTATTCTACCTTTTTCATTTTATTTTCTCGCTATTTTTTCGGGCGTGTATTATTATACGCTGAGAGCGTAAATTTACTTTGTTGCAGGTGTGGCAATGTTTAGGAGCCCTTCTAATCTTCATTAGCTCAAGGATAAAATAAAAATATTACCAAGCAGCTAAAATAGTGACAATATACTTTTCTACTGCAGCTGCTTATTATTTTAAAAATGTCTAAATGACTTTTTAGCTTTTTTCGAATATATAACCAAAACGTTTGGTAATAGACTTTTAAATTAGACAGCTGATTACCGTTTAACTAACTATTTATTGATTTTGAAAGTGGCATAATAGCCACACGGCTTAAAGCTTATTGCCTAATCATTTAATTTTGTATTTGGTCTGCCACACCTGTTTAATTTCGACAATATTTCTCTTTAAAAGTTGTAATTCCTGCTCATCCAAACAGTTTCATTTAGTTTGTACACAATTCCATTGAAAATTGAAGTAAATGCTTTTTTTACCATTTACCTTTGTATAATTTTTTGTCACCCTCCCAGCTCCCCCAGTAGAGCTCTGTCCTTCATGCTTTGTTCAAAATTAAAACGTGTTCTATCAATGCCATCTACCTTCTTTTTTGCCGCTGCTTACATAATCTACTGTAAACTCTGCCCTTGTGTGTTTTGAATTTGGTTGTATAAAAATAGCGATACAAGTTTGCAACATGCCACGCACGAACAAGGACATAGTAGGTGTCATATGGCACGGGAAAATCTCTTATTACTCGCAGGACTCGAGTGCAGCGGAAACTGGATAAGAAACATTGGCAAGAGCATCAACCATTTAAGAGCTACCCCATCAGACATTTTCGCAAATTAATTAGCAAAAGTCCTTTCCCGTAAACCCTTAAACTGCCCCGAAAAATAAGAAATAAATGTGAAAACGCGAAAAGTTAGAAGAAGCGAAGAAGGCCAGCCTGGGCTTGGGAAAGAGACTTGGCATGGTCAGTTAAATAGCAATTTAAATTAATTTTTATGCAGTAAGCGGTTTGTGCCACGCGGACTCGGCTAATTGAAGGCAATAATGAGTCTGCGGGTGTAAAAGGCAACCAGCCAACGAGGAAGCTAATTAGAGGAAGGAGCGCAAGACGGTGGCTTTGTTAAAAGGCTTTCCTGCTAATGGCAATTGGAATGCAATTATTAAATTCCCCAAAAAGTGTGAATAAACTCGAGGTGAGTGGGAAAAAAACGTTGAAGATTTAAGTTATCATTATCCTTTTTTCTTCAATAGTCAGGGTTTTTCATTTTCTGGTTTTCCCTCCTCATTCCAACCCCAAACAACATCCTTATCTTGGCCATGTCGTTGTGGGTGTGGAATTTGGCTTGTGTGCGCTTGTGGGCATTGCGGATAGACATTTAGTATTTTGGCAACTTCAACTGCAATTGCAACTTCAACTACGGCGGCCAACTTCCAACTTCAAATGCAAAGTTTGGCTTACACATGCAAGCGTCACAATAACCGAACACTAAGAGAAATCTTCCAGATACAAATGGATTTTAAAACAAACGAATTTCGAAATTTGATCAACTTGTTAGCTAGAAACATTAAAAATTAACTTTTATTATTATAACCTTGGACATATTTTTTGAATTTTTTCCCAGTGTCGATTGTTTTTGAAACTGATTTGGATGCCGTGGGTGTTCCATTGTATCTGTATCTGTATCTGGCTGTTTTTGTTGCTTCTGCTCTTTGCGGGCTTGTCTAACTTTGGTTGCCAAAATCCATTTAAATACAGCAAAATTGTTGTTGTGGAAGTGTTGTTGTTGGTCTTGTGTGTTGGTCAACCTTGCAACTTGGCTCTGATTTTGGCTTGCTAAACATGCAACATCCCCTCCCCTTCTTTTGTCTGACTCTCTGTGTGTTTGTGTTTGCTATTTGCGGTTTGCTGTTTGTTGCCAAGAAGTTAAAGTTCCCCCCCTCTGCTTCCTTAGCCCCTTGTGGCTCTTTCACCCTCTCATTTGCCGCAATGCCAGCAGGCCCCGACCTGCCTCCCTGCTGCCAGTTGATATTCCTTAGCCAAACTTTGTTTATAATTATGCTCGATTCCATTTGTTGTCCTTCCTGACTACCCGCAAATAAATGTGGCAACTCGGGTGATATACTCGAAGTGCATTTTCCAGACATTGCGTATACGCAGAGTAGGCCCATAGGGATTTTGTGGTCTCTGAAATGCCGGTGCAGTGAACAAGTTGACCTTGTCTTTCAACATTCAACTTGGGGTAGCATAAACAGTGCAAATAACAACGTTTATAAATCACTTGGCAGTCAAGTGTTGAGTTACAATAATTAAGCATGACAGCGATACAACCATATGCATTTACAAACATACATTTTTAAAGCCATTCAGCCAGCGACCCAGCCAGTCACTTACGCCCATTCACTTGTTATGTGGGCGTGGCAATGGCATATAAAACCAAACTATTTGCTTGGCCAAAAGTAGCCTCCAATCACTAGAACGTGTTTCGCAGTTAGCGCTAAAACTATTTAACCTTACAGAATCAAAATATTTCCATACTGCTTGCCCATAAATGCCAGAAGCTTTTGATCAACTTTTAAGCTGATTTGTTGCTGATTTTTATCGCTTGGCGGCATATTCACAAAGCTAACTGCAGCGATACAAACGATTTATATTTTCTATAAATAGTTGGCAATTAAACTGCAATTGATGTATGCAAATAGCTGATGGCGAATGTGGAAAGATTAAAAAAAAAACAGATTGATGGGCATTTGATGAATTGGAAATTTGTTTTTTAAGAGTTTTTTCGGCAATTGGCTTATTTATGTTTGGTTTTAATTATTTTTAATGCACTCAGCCTAAACGACCTTCTATGCAAATAGGTTCTATTGAAAATAGGGTCAGTCCAGACTGTAGATTCCCTTCAATAGTTGCAAGTAGATAATTCAATACCTTAGATTCTCTTTTTTCCCCCTTTATTTCTACCTTTTCTGTGCTACTCTCCACTGTTGGCCAATTAAGTCGAGCATTTAGTCAACTGAAATGCCAGCAGCTAAAAGTTTATGTTACATTTTGTTATTGTTGTGTTGCTGTTGCTGCTCTTGTTATTGTTGTCAGCTACTTGTGTTTGCTTAGCTTTTCTTTGCTTTCTCCGCTCCTTTCTTTGCTTTCGGCAGCGCCACAACAATAATAACAATAATGGTAGCAGCTACAACAGCATCCGAGGCAAATGTTGAAGTGTGCCGCAACAGTGACTGAAAAAAAAGTACGCTTGAAACAAAACGTGTTTCTTTTTCAGTATATAAATGATTTTTTTTATCACCGAATTGCTTGCCAACTTACAAATAAATTACTTTGAACAACTTTGAACTCGTTTCTCTCTCTGTAGTCTTAACTTACATTGTAGTCTCGAACATGGAGAAGAATGGCTCAATGAGAGAAAAGAACTGAAACTAAATGAGTAAACCAAATGAATGAATGCATGTGGCTTGACTTTTGTTGCCTTCAATGTAGCTGCTTCATTGTTGTTCCTATTCTTGGCCATTGATGTTGTTGCTTTGGCGCATTTTGCATTTTGCATACAAAATGTGAACAGAAGTCGGTGAAAGGACGAACAAGAATTTCAAATTATTCGCCATTTTCCATCTGTATCCCTATCTCTGTCACTGTGCTGCAATTCTTGGCGCCGCCACTGCATCAGAATGTTGAAAGCGTTTTGTTTTTCTTGCTTCTTTTTCCTTTCGACTGCCTGCCTTTCTGGCTTGGCATTTAGCTCACGCGTCTGGCAAACATCGCGTATACGCGATGTGGATGTGGATGTTCTCGGCCGCTGGACCACCTCCGCACTTGCCACCCTTCTGCTCCGCTCAATTAAGCCTGGTCGAGGTTTTAATCTCTTCACAGTCTTGCCGTTTTTTATTTTTGTTTTCTTGCTTCAGCCTTGGTTTGTTTTTGTTTTCTCTTGGCTTTGGCACAGCTTCCAGTCATTGTTTGAGCTTGTGTCTTGTCTCCTCCCCTCCACCCTCTGGCTTATTTATTTTCTTTGTACGATTTTCTTTTCTTTAACAAGACAATCGCGGGAGTACTGCGGATAATTAGCGCCTGTCGCCATTTCGCATTTAATTAAAGTTTATTTGTGTTGGCCAAATCTTCGCATAAGCGCCGCTCAAAACTAATATTTTAATTGCCAAGGAAACAAATTCGGGTCCACAAGCGATCCGCCGAGATTCGGAAAAGTTTGCTTGGCTCGTTTGCTCGACTCGGTTGCCTTTTGCAGCTTATTTTATAATGTTACTGGAAATTTGAGTGGCAAAAATGTGGAGCAGAGATAGGGGGCAAGATAAATAGATGGTGGCCACGCCCCCAAACCTGCGCACACACTCACTGCGGAATTTCGTATCCTGCAAGTTTTGATTGCAAATTATTTGAAACTTATATACGCACACAGACACCAAAAATTCATACACTTGCTGACAAAAGTTTGTTGCCAGCAGTAAAGTATACAGTGCTTGTTGTAGCCTAGCTGTTTGAAAACAACAAAAAATTTATAACAAGATAAGCCCAGGAAACCCATTTTATGGAAAGCCAAGTGCTTGCGACTGGGAATTATTGCAGCTTAGCAAAAGCACGCAAAGAGGCAATCCACCCATCCACCCACCATGGAAAATATAATATCTATAAATAAAGTCTTGATTCTCTTGAAAATGCAACACCAGGGGCAGTAACAATAGCAGCAACTTCAAATTTTAATAATTAAAACTCATTAACACTTTCACTTGCAGGGATTGAGTGGCGAAAAGGGTTAAGCAGGCCCGGACCCCGGGCCCCTTGGCCGGACAAGGATTAAATTACAAATGAGAGATGACTTCTCCTGGACGGATACATTGCACACTTTTTGAGGGAGGAGACGGTAAGGTGCTTGGGTGTTGCGTTAGTGTGCCAGCTTATTAATAAGGAACGAACGAGAGAGCAGCAGCTGCTATCCTAATTTATGAGACTTTTCGTAGCTGCAATGAATAAACTAGAATCTTGCCAAAGCTCGCCTTTTCACCAGAATATATATATCCCCAGTTAAACAGGACAAGGCCTTCAGCACGAGAGTATTCGTAAACAATTCAACGTTTAGGCCAAGGTAACCAAACAAAACAAATTGTTTCCGCTGCCGGAGCAGAAAGCAATGAAAATAAAAGGAAAGCACAAAGTGCAAAAACCAAAAGCGACAAATGACAAATCAAAAGCGCAAAACTATGGGTTTAGTAGCTAAGAAAAAGACTTTCATAGAACAAATTGCCAGGCCATTTAACAAAAAGCATTATTTAAAGTGAAACAAAAAGATTTCTTCTTAAAAGATTAAAATAAATAGCATTATTAAAATTAAAGACTATGCCTACCTACGTTTGTTACTCTTTTTCATAAATAGTCATTTTAGTTAGTAGTTTTCACAAATTTCATCCTTCAAAAGAAGGATAAGATAGATCTAATACTTTTCATATCTTTCCGGTGCGCGCCTGCATATGCGGCGTATACGTGATGTGTTGCCACAGCTACATTAGCAAGGATACAGGGGAACAGGGAGTAACGCTGGATAACTGTAAACTGCGTCGACATCAGTTAATTAAGATTGAAGTTGCCGCAGTGCCAAGGGGGTGAGGAGAGGAGGGGCCTAGGGGGGCGGCAGAAAAGGGCAAGAAGCAGCAGCGGCAGCAGCAACCGGAGAAGCTAATTTATTATGCCAAAAGTATGTTGTGGCATGCCACAGGGGTAAAATAGAGACAGCACACATATGTGCGGAAAAGAGACAGAGACAGGCGGAGGGAGAGAGATGGTAGATGGGAAAAGGGAAATGGGAAAACTGTGCTAAGCTGCACCGTAGCTGCGTCTGTGTGAGTGTTTTGCAGGTGTTAAAGTGAAGGTGTTAACTGGCAGGTTTAGAGCTGATTTTTAGCCACTGATAAATACACTTCTGCTCTTAAAACGTATAATTTAAGCGATATCTTCTTCTCGACCAATCCAGGAAAATCGAGTCTGAGAAAAAAAATAATTGAAAATTGTGTGTGGTCCAAAACTAAACGATGTTTGGAAATTTCCGTTTACATCCATTGTTCTGGTGCATTTCGCTCATTGAATTTTGGGCCAATTTGAAAGTTTGCCGTTGGGCATATTTTGTTTTCAATTTGCTGGAAAGCCTTTGAGGAAATTGTTTAAGCAGCAGGTTTGGTCGAAGCGCAGAACAGAGTGAAAAATCAAAACGAATCATCGCATTTTTGGGTCAATCACGGAGACAGCAGTAAAAAGAAAAATGAGGACATGGATTACGTGCCTAGTCTCTGCATCCCGACTCCGTCTCATCTATCTCTCTCTTCTGGCTTTCATAAGCCGTCTCTTTCCATTAGACTCTACCCACTGCTTGTGCCAGATTTGAGCCATCTTTTCGGTTATAGCCGGGCTAACGAGCTCTCGTCCTGCACTACTTTCGTTACTTTTCCGTCATGTCCTGTTCTGCTCCGATTGACCAAACAACAGGGTACGCATATTAAACACGCTATTGCTGTAAGACTCTCCCCCTCGCCGGTCACCTTAAATAAATAATGTTGACCTAAGCTGCGCTGCGGCTTTTCAATCAAAGTCGATAGACAGTCGAAAGCTTTGCTTCAAGTGCACCAGCAAAGTGGGGAAAATGAGAGAACGAAATAAAAAGTATATAATCATAAGAGAACTCATCCATCCTGTTTTCAGGGCTCTACTTCAATGCGGCGGATGTTTAATGATTCTTTTCAATTCGTTTCGTTGCATACTTATTTGCGCCACCCCGCAAAACATTTGCATATCCTTTACAAATCGATTTTGATGGTGTAGTTTGTGCCACTGCTACTGATTGTTTCGGGTAATTTGTTTTGTAGCTAAAATATAATATTTTTATTGTCAAAACTATTTGGATGATATACATTTTTAAGTTAGTCCCCAATGACATAATTTTGTATCCTTGTAGTAGTTCATTTCACATTTACCGCAAAATAACAATGAAATTTGAACTGAATTATTGAAAAGCTGACAATTATCCGGAGCCTATGGTATCCGCTTGTTCGGTTGTACTATATGGAAGTGCCAGCTTGACAATTAAACATTGTTGTCAAGTTGCTGTTTGGGAAAATGTTGCTCCACAAATATGTAATTAAATATTTATAAATGTTATTTACACATTCGGTTAGGTTAAGTGCAATGGGCTTGGGCTTGGGCTTGGGCGATGAATAAATGCGGCGGTTGGGGCATTTATTGTCAGTGGCCATTGTGGCCTGATCTATCTATAACTATTTGAATTGCTGATTTGATATGACGCAAAGCAAATATACGAGTATAAAACAAACACAATTTTATTAGGCAAACAACCAAGAAAAATTGTCAAAATCAATGGAAAGACTTTTTCTTTACATAACTTTAAAGAAGCGATGTTTTAGAGAAAGATAAATAAGAACAAGTGGACATTTTGTATTATTTTAACTATGTTGTTTTGTATTTTTTTACCAATTGGTAGAATTATTTGCCAAGATTATAGTCACTTTTTTTCTTTCCTTCTGTTAAGCACTTTCTATTCATTTTAGCAGCTTTTGGTTCTTCTAGCCTTTATTGCTACCGCAAATTAGGCAAAACTTATCCTTTCCCCCTGCCACCAATTGGTGGTGGAGCTTTATTAGCTGCTTGGCAGGTGGCCAGGCGGAAACAAAAGGAACATAAAACTTGCAACACAGGAATTGTTGCAGACGAATTTCTGCTAAATGTCCATGTTTCAAGCTGCTCCCACCAGCCATTGTGGCTTCTGCTTTTAGTGGCTATTTATAAAGAGATCTGAAGGGGCAGCAATTTTCACACTCGCTTGATGTGCACACGCATCTACAGTTGGATGCGGCCAGGATTAGTCTCCGTCTCTATGTCTATATCGCATTCTGGCCATCTCGCCCTCTCCTCTTGCCAGAGTGTCATTCACAATTAGCCGCTTGGCTAAAAATAAAAACAGCAGCTGGGGTATAGGACGACATAGTGCTTCAGAATGACTTGGGGCTAAAACGGGTTTGACAGCGTGTGACAATACAGAGGCACAAATACTACGACCACCCACTCAGCCACCCACACACTCAGACAATTCAGCTGGCAGTTGCTAGAGGGGGATGGCGATAGCCAGCGCTTAGCATATTTTTCCGAAGCTCCAGAGAAGGACAGAGACACTTGGACACAAGGATTCAAGTGTCCTTCAGTCTATTTGGATACTTTGCATTTTCTACCGTTTCTTTTTTCTCTCTTTTTCGCTGCTACTGTTGTTTGCTAAATGTGCTCCATTTTTGAGCCAAAGATAGAGAGGCGAAGCTCGGGGGCGAAAAGATGGTGCACATCCGCACACACACCCACACACACACTGACAATGCCACTTTGGCTAATGAAATGCAAACGCCAAGGCAAATCCAGCGATTGTAAAAGTGAGTGTGTGTATGTGGGAGTATGAATATTTATACGGATGTGTGCTTGTGTACGTGAAGCGGGAAAATAGCTGGAAAAACATTGGCAACACTAACAAGAAAATCTCCAGCTGCCACATTAATATTTATGCTCGGTTGAAGCTGAAACTTATACCCGATTCATAACTAAGGGACAAAACGCTGGCGTTTTAAATTTTTTGATCAAGCCAAAATCGGATACAAAATGGCAAAAATATCCTTAAAAACTTAAGGAAAAGAATGAGAAAATGAATTTTTGAAAAATATCCACCTTCCGTATTTTGAAAATCTAAAATATCCATTTTCAGAACAGTTTTATTCAAATATCTAAGCTAATTCGCAACCGATTTTGAAACGAAATGTCATTTATGAATCAGAGTTTCAAGCTTCTTTAACCTGCATCCAAAGATCCAAAAGATCAAACAAAAAAAATTTAGTCGATTTTTGAAAAAATCATGATGGTACCCCTTTCAAAATTTTGAAAAATAGGCTTAATTTTTTTTCCTTAGTTTCTCGGATTCTTTGATGCAGATCGAAGCAGACTGAAGCCCTGATTTATGAATGGTATCTCGTTTTGAAATCGGTTCGAAATCGAATAAAATATTCGCTGTCAAATGGTTAAAAAAGTGAACATTTGACAAATATTAACTTTCCGTATTTTATAATTCAAAAACAATTCCATTTATCCATCAAATGGGCCATTACTTGGTTTATTCACCTCAAATCGGTAAAATTTATACCCTCCCGAATTCGTATCTTCGAGTACTATCTGATTATCGTATATCTATCAAGCGTTTTCCTTAAAAACCTAAAAAAAGGCGGCGAGAAAAGGACATATGAGCGGATAGGCGATGTTTGGAACGATTTTATAAAGTTTACACTTTGATTGAATTGATTTCTTTGATTATTATGTATAGCAAATGAAGTCCTGATTCTTAAATGGTATCTTGGTGCGAAATCGGATACACAATGACAAAAATATCCTTAAAAACTTAAGGAAAAGAATGAGAAAATGCATTTTTGAAAAATGTGCACTTTCCGTATTTTGAAAATCTAAAATTTTAATTTTTGTAAGTTTTATTCGAATATCTGAGCTTCTTGATTGCAAAATGGTATTGCTGCAAAAGTGAATACAAAATGCCAAATTTAGGGTTTTAATGAAAGCAATATGTATCAAAAACGTAGTTATATCAAAATATGTATCATTATTAAAATAATTATAATTAAAGAGTTAACACTGTATAATTGTATAATTATTAACACTGATATAATTGGAATGTTTGGTTTTTATGTTATTTAATATAAATTCTGGATTAAATATAAATTAAAAGATAAACAAATTTCCGATTGAAACTACTATTAAAGTGAAAAGGTCAAATGCCCCGGCTTTTATTTCTGCCACTTGAAACAGCTTTGAATTTGATTTGCAAATTCGAAACTAAAGTCCTGAAGTTGGGCGGGGTAAATGATTTTAATTAGCCATTTGTCTGGGGAACAGGGTGAAGTGACAAGTTATTTCTCTGATTTATTCATAAACTGCAGCTTGAAGTAAATGTTTGCCAAGTCTGTAGAACAGTTGATTGAGTTCAAATAAAAAATTGAGAAGGAGAGGGACTGAATTTGAAATATTGTGTGTTTTCATTCATTTATTTATTTCCCGTTTTCTGCTTGACCATGCAAATTAATTGAAATTAATTACTACATTTGTTACTGCTTTTTGAAAATAGCCAGAAGCGCTGGAATTGTATTTTTTATGCATTTTAATGTTATTTGTTCCTTGCTGACTTGCAATTGAATTAAATTAAAATCCTCAACACGCACAAATATTTGACTTTAATTTTAATTTAATTTTACTTTCATTATTCCACTTATTTCTCGTAATTAAAAAATGTGGTCAGCCATCTGCGTTAAAGCTGTCAGCTTCAGTATTTTCTCATGTAACTTAAAATTTTTGTCAGGCTGAAACCAGGAGCGGGGATAATAAAAGTTCTATGCCAAATGGTCATCCAATTGAGTTTTTATTGCGCAAATATCGACACAAACAAGCGCGTAATTGAGTCTGCACTGCAGTCACACCCCTCGTCCGCCGCTTCTGCTTTTGGCCAGGTCAAATACCATGAAAATGCAGCAGGACAAACAAAAATTAAGCGTCTGGCCGAAAAATGTGTAAAGGTGTTGTGTGCTTTAAAAAAACCAACCAAAAATTGAGGGGTAACTATTTTGAGTCACGAAAAATTTGTGTGTATTAAAGATATAGTTTCGTAAAATATTTCACTTCAAAAAGGGTTCTTCATATTTCTAGAAATAATTTAGTCTAAGCCTCAGCTTAAACTTCCTGTTTAAAATTGGATAAAAAATATATATAAAATTTAGTAAAATATTATTGCGAAACGATTACTTTCTCTCTACTTTATTCTATTAGTGTATAAAATAACATTTTTTTTGGTGGGCCGACAATCGCGATGACAGCTAGTATCCTCTTGTCGTCCTGTTTCGCCCCCTCCGTTCTCAATCCCTTTTCGCTCAGTCAATAGACATCAAAAATGAAAATTGTAATGCGAACATTTCGACAAACCCAACCCTGACTCGTCCTGTTCCCGAAAATCGTCTGCTTCGTCAGGCTGTGTGGATATAACATGGCTGAGTGTATCCTGCAGGAAGCCCCGACCCGCCCGTTTGTTGTTTTTATGCACTTCACGCTCCTGCCATTTCGCCCTCCCTTAGCCCATCCTTTTCCAATTCCCTCCACGGGTAGTTGGCCATATTGACAGCGGCAAATTCATTAATGTCAGAGGAAAGGTATTGTTGGAGCTCCGACGGTCCTTCCAGAAACTCCCACACGCATCCCCCTATATACTCGGTGATCCAAGTTTATATTTCTGGACGCCATTGTTAAATGGTTTGCATGCACACCCGCCGAAAAGGATGGCGTTTTAAAGGATAAAGGGAGTAGCTACTGAGTGAGTTATCGGAGGGCCACGCTGGATGCCGGTCGCAGGGAAACACGCGTAATGAAGTGACAGCTTTATTGACAAATAAATTCTGTTTGACAACACTCAACGCAGCAGCCACCACAAAAAATCTAAAAGAAGACCCCAAATAAAAATCTATTGAAAAAGCTCTAGTGTACAAGTACGCTCTTCCACCGACTGACTGGTGGCCAATTGTGCAATTTGCTTTGATCTTTGGCTGTAAAATAAATTGCGTAAATATAACAAATGGCCAAAGGGAATCCCGGCGAGGCGAGTTGAGGAGAGCTTCATTTTAAATTCAAATCATCGGGGAGACGCTGGAGCTGGGCAGATTAGAAGTGCGAGGATAGTTTTATAGACGCTGTATCACTCAGCGAGCAGTCCACACAAACACCCAGGCCAAAAAACCGAAATAAACTACATTTCAGTGGTTGTTGTGGTGTTGCAGTGGCAGTGCAATTTCAGTTGCAGTTTGCGACGTATTGCCATGAATTATGCAACAAATGTGCAGATTAAACACAAAATGCCAAAGCTCTTAAAATGCCCCGAATAACTAATGCCACCAGAGTGAAAAGAGGAAGTAGGAGAGGAAAGCAGATCCTAGATCGTAGATTGGCATTCACCATTCGACTCAATAACAATGCCGGCGGGAATGAGTCCATCCTTCTGTTGTCATTAGGCGGCTGATGCGACGAATGACGACACTGCATTGTCCCAGGCAATTATAATTGCTTAAATTATTTAGTCAAATAATAAAATGCAAATGGGATCTATGGAATGGACAATGAACAGACGGCATTGAACAAATCCTCGGGCACAGAGCACCAAAGGGAAAACTTGTGCTGGATAAGAACAAAAGCCTGAGAGCTAAGGCATCTTTGAAAGTATGAAGATGACTTAGAAATATAATCACCGAAATATCTCTTCTAATCGCATAAGTTTCAATTTAATTATGTTTTCATTAGTAGGCGGCAGACAGGAAGTCAAGTAATGTACTTCCTTGCATAAGATCCTTATTTTATTGTGGCCTAAATGGGTTAAACGAAAAATGAATAAAAAGAAATGGCTAAATAATAATCCTAATGGCTACTAAATAAATTTTTTTCACTTTGATGTGAATTAAGCTTTCTCTCTATTTACCTTTTTGCAGCCTTAAAAAATAATATCTTCAAATCTTTCCCGCACCTGGCCTGGATGCGAATTTAGTGAAATTCCAGCTCAGCGTCGGAAAGATACGAAGTAAAGCATTGTTTGAGGCAACTATCAAAGTGAAAATCCACTTGAAGCTGGGGTAGCCGTAACCACATTCAACTGTTCCCCCCGACAATTGCAAAACTCAATCTCGATCCACAAGATGAAGACATTTTTCATCCGTGTATGTGCCGGAGTGTTGTCCTTTCATATGTATGTGTGTTGGTTGCCCTCAAGGATAAAGCGGCGAGGCTGTGATTTCTGTGGAATGTCGCCCTGCGCGTTTGTTTGCTGGTTTGTATGTTTGTTCCACTGACTGTCTGCCGCATTTTATCTTTTGCCATTTTATGGGTAGCCATTTTTTTTATCGCTTAACGTGGCTGAGTTGATAGACCACCAGCAGCCACCGCCCTATCCATCTGCTGGCTTATCGTCCCAGCGACGTTTTGTAACAATTTTTATTGTTTTTGTGCCGCCATCGCCTGAAGTTTTGGCTTTTGTGCAGATTTATCTGGCAGGGCCCCTCGGCTCTCGGCGAGAGGAGCAAAGGGACTAGGCTCACAGCTAGAGCTCTTTTCCCGGCGATAAGAGTCGAAAAGGAGCCTCCGGCTGGCCAAACACTGAACGATTTATTTTCTATTTGTTGCCTACAAAATGAACTCAAAATTAAATCAGGCACAGGAGCAGTGCTCTATCGAGGAACAGAGTTTTACGGCTGGCTCCGATCAGAGCGCTAAATTCGACCCATATTTTCAGGCTCGGCACGTTTGCTCAAGTAGGCGCAACTACTGCCACAACTGCTCCTCATTGTCCTGGCAAACAACTTGGAAATCCTTTTGCCCTGGAGACACAGTCGTGGCAAAATGCAGCAGTTCCTGCTTGATTTTTATGCGATTTCTGGCTTATTTCACGAATTTCGCGCACCAGGCACACCAGGCCCACGGATCAGTTGGGGAATCAGGTTGAGCACCCAGTCACGTTTCCCCAACTCAAGCCGCCTCATCAATATTATGGCCATTCATGACTTGGCTACCGCCTCCTGCGGGATATGGAATTATGATGCTGTAAATTTTATGCCAAAGCATTTTAAGCCCCAGTCCCGAGAGCACACAAATATACAAAATAAAGATTCAAACGGCAGCCAACGACATTGAGTGACAATGAAAATGCAGTCAAGAAGGCTCTACCAGAGGATGTCAGCTGCATGTCAAGCAGAGGACTGAGTGGTAAATCAAAGGGATTGGAAAAGCGGCTAAAGACTGGATTTCCCTGACGCCCGGCAGAAGAAAACAAAAGGAAAATGAAAGAAAATTTTTAAGAGCAAGCAGCAAAAACGCATCCCCAAGTGCAAACGTTCCCAAAAAAATTATGTTATGGTGAAACTAGCATTTATCACACTTTGGGTTTTGTCTTACGAAAAATGTACTTTCTTGCCAAGAAAGCCAAGCTGTGCGAAATGTGCAAGCTTCTTCGTGCGGGTTTTCCTTCCCCTAGCTTTATTGGTTTTAAGAAAGAAAGTGTCAAAAGAATTTCCCAAGTATAAGCTGGAAACTTTGCTTTACTTTACGTTCTTAGCTGCTGAGTGTTATATATTTTGGTAACCCAACAATGTCATATCTGGGCCCAGCACACTCTACTCTTAATCATTTGAAATCAATCAAAGACCATAACTATGCTCAGGTAGCTAATGGCAACGCCCATCGTACTTCGTCCTTCGCTGCCAAATAAATGGCGATTGTGCGTGTTCCACTCGAAGCCACTCGCCAGATGAGGAATTTAATCAAGTTTCTACGCTTTGCGATTGATGTGCGAATAAATCAACTAAATAACGGCCTGAAAAAGTGGCAATCATAAGCGGAAAACAGTGTGTCCAACGTTGCGTATGCGTGATATTCGTGGAGTGTATTAATATTTGAGTGTAATTCCATTGAAAGCGAAGTGTGTTATGAGCTTCCTGAAGCTAATAAAAATAGTTCTTAGAATCTTCTTTGAATTAGGCTCCCGACTCCCTAAGATTTTACATTTATGCCATGCTACTTAAGGCTGATATTTTTCTGATATTACGTATACGCCGTTGGTAGAAATTGGAGCCACAGAATTGGTTGTAGCGCCGAAGCCGAACTGAGCCACCGTCGAGTTGATGGCATTTCCCAATCAACGCCAATCAAATCAATGCCGACTAATGGCATTAACCCATCAACTTCAGTGTCAGGCTCCGGCTCCGGCAGGAGCCAGTTCCCATATGCATCCCTGATTTCGAATCGGCTCCTGCCAGCCTTTCCTGCCAGCCGTTCCTGCCTGGCTTCCTAGCTGCCTGAAGTTTTCCACTTTTGCACTTGGCGTTTTTCCCCCAATTCGTGCAACTCTTTTGCAAACTTTGCTTTGATTCGATCAGGAAATGTTTTGCGTTTTTTTTACGTCCTTTACCCTCCCAACCCTCGGAATATTCCCGTTTTTTTTTGCGGCCTGCAGTTTGTTGGTTGTTCTGTAATTTTGCCAACAGCCCACAGTGACCGAAGGGGCGTTGCAGGCATCGGAGCGAATACCAAATAGTATTGGGCCAAACGTCAGCGACAGAAGCGGGCAACGACATCTGCATTATTCAAAGCCTTTTTCGCCATATAGAAATTGCCCAGCTAACGGGTGGGAAAAACAAGGAAATCGACAGAAACTTGAAGGTGGCAACTTTAAGAAAAACTTTCGTCCAAGAATTTATTTATTTGAGTCCGATAAAATGTCGCAAGGAACGTGCCGCAATGCCAAATCACGTAACACCTCATTGAGCTCATTAAATGACCAAACTGGGGTTAATCCCAACGCCCTCCCATCTTTCCTTAAAGGCATGCGAAATTTTAAACCGCTCGGTGTCATAAAAGATGTTGACGGAAACTTAACGACTGGCAACGGCAGGATGACGCGTTTCCTCAACCCACTCAAGGCGCTCGGCGGCTCATGAAACATTAAACAAAAAACATCTTTCTAGGGGTGTTTGCCTGGCCTGCCTGTCATGTTATTGATGAAAAGTTGTCAGGCGATTTTTTGCTCGCCTGCTTTTATTTTGTATCCATGATGAGCGGAAAACTATGGCAACAACAAACAAAAGGTTCTGCCAGGCTCCAAAAAACACATCAAAATTTGTAGGGGGAAGCTTGGGAAGAGTTGCCCGGCAATTTGGTAGACACGAAAATTTAATAGCCTTCACACAACAACAGTAGCTCGATGGGCCAAAAAGTTGTGTAAAGAGGTGCCGCCTCTGTGGAGGGTGCATTAACAGTCAGTGGGTTGCGGGGGCGGTGCAACAAAATTTTCAACACTTGCCGAAACATGTCATGAATGCGAACATGAGGCGACGTGGCCGAAAAAAGACTAAAACGATCGGAACAAGAGTGGAGGCACATGAAGCTTTGAGCTCGAGGGTTTACCCGCAGGCTATAAAGTCGAGCACCCCACAAACTGAAACTCGTGACAGAAACCGGCTTCGTGAGCACAAAGTAGTTTGTCGTGAAACAACCAAAAAATAGTATCCTAGAACTTGCCGGGGCACTAAACAAACGATGAAGAAAGTATTAATATTATATAATTCTCGAGCATATTGTTGCATAACTTTTTGGCAATCCCGCAACAAAGACGAGTTCAACGAACTTGCCTTTAAACCAAAAGACCAAAGAGTGTAACTTGGCAGACCTTTGGCCTGAGTTGTACTTCTGTCGGCGATTGCTAATTCGATTTTTGGCAAACCAAGCGACAAAAATTTAATGCCAAACGTTGTGTGCAATTTTTAGCATCAAATTGCAATTAATCAGCAACCCCGTCAAGGGGCCAGCAAATCTTTCGCGAACTCTGTTCTGCTTTTCAGTCTTGGTTGCTGCATTTGCCACTTGTCTCCCTTCGCATATGCTTGTGCAACATTTTTGCACTTGTCGGCGCGGCGGAGGAACCGAAAATCGTTGACAGCGATAAATGTCCTCGCATTTATAATAATTTGCGACTAATTTATTGCCCGACACATTCCCTTCGCCGAGTTCGTTTCGGCTGATCGGCGGGGAATTATGTGCTTATATGCTTATAATGCATGATGTATTTTGGCGGACTTACAGATGGACGCAATAAATGAAATTTATGTTGTACATACCTAAAACGAGAAGAGAAAAAAGTGAACTTAGAAATTGTGTTTGGTAGTTTTATTGCTGAATTATAAGTGATTATGATATGAAAAATATTTGTGCAATGTAAAGCTGCTATGCACTTGAAGGCAGGCATTTCCCAAGGTAAAAACGACTAACAACTAAACATTTCAAAGTTTGACTTCCAAAGCCTCTTAAATCTTTCAGATCCACCTTCCTCAGGGTTCGCTGTACTTATGTACATTGTCGCATAAATCTTTTTCATATGCATTGAAATGTGTCTAATGGGAGTTAAAGTTGCCATAAATAAGCAGCAGTTCCAACTTGAACTCTGACTGTGTAGTACGGGCTTAAAGAGCCACTGGAAGGGGAAGGATAACCAGAGAAGGAGCGCTCAGGACCTGGTACGCACGTTCTCTGGACACATGCACAACAACCGCCGGGTAATAACTGTCCTCGTCGTTGTTGTAGCTTGTCCTGTTCGAGGGTGTCCTGCCACTCCTTCACCCACCCTCCTCAGTGCTACTCAGTTTCAGTGGCACAACATATTTTGTATTTTGTGCAATGCCACGCATAAAACTTTGTGCATAAACCTTGCCACGAAACAAACATCACTATGAGAAATATAAAGTTACATTTAAATAGAGTAATATGCTTTTATTTTCAAAAATAATAATATCCCATCAATCCTCTAAAAGTTCTAAACTGTGAATTTATTAGATAGTTTCTTACAATTCAGAGGAATTGTTTCCAGTGTGAGAGGCTTCATGGCTGACCACTGTGCTGGGTAACTCCCCCGGTTTATCCTGTCGACCCACTTCCACTACCCTGCCACTTTCAGAGCCTTTCCCTCCGTTCGGGAGTCCGTCAAGCAAGTGTCTCAACACATTTGGTGCGGTTCGTTGGGGGCGCGTGACATGTATATGAGAAATTATACCGTTGACTGCCCCTTTCGAGTTCCAAGGATGGATGCATGTGGCGCACGTTGCTGCTTTCATGCTTGACTGGCTCCCGAACAGGAAGCAGAAAAAATAAAATAAAGTGAAACTGACGATGGCGTTTTATTCGATTTTTCTCTGCCGGCTATGGCTTTGCACCTTTTTCGGCTGGGGAATAATTTATTATTGTTCTTGGACGTTGGGTGGGTGGATGGTTGGCTGGCTGGGCGCTTTCCCTGAGCGAATGCATAATTCTTACTTTTCGCCTGGCCACAAGGTTTTGCTCTCCTCCTCCGTTGGCCTTTCGCCGTTAGTCTCTTAATTCACTGCCGGATAGGTCCTTGCAATTAAATTATTTGTCAACGTAAATGATTTTTTCCACCATCCATGAACAGCTCTTAAAGTTGCACTTTCAGGGTTTCATGTGACATTTTTGTTTGATTTTCGTTGTTGGCCGTTCAAAATGAATATTTGATGATTTTAGTGGCACCAACCAAAATGTTACCCAAATAGGAGAATAATCTCTATGGAAAATCCTGCATTTCAACCCCTTCGTCCTTTAACGCACACACTCACAATCCATCACTTTAGGCATTAAAATATTAATAACTATTTTGTGATGCATATTTTCAGGCTGATGCGCTGCGAGTCAAAACAAAAACATTAAAAATATGAGTAGCAGCAGCGCAATAAATATGAAATAAATTGAAAAAATGCAAATCACTTGGAGGGAAAGCTAATTTTGCCGTGTATGAACTTTCAAAGAGGCAGATTCGATGGGCAAAAGGATTTTAAATTGAATAAACTGATAATTGGGTTTTAGTGATTGAGAGATTTAATTTATAGGCAGATTATATAATGTAATTTGGATTCCTTGCTGTGTTATATTATTTTTCAAAGCTTTGCCATATGCATTTTAAAGAAAATATCCCATATTTTTTTCTTTTTATACGAAGGTTGTGAAGTTGCAACATTCATAAGGCAATCAAAATTTTTGTACTGGTTGGAAAATACAATTCATGGCAGAACTACTTTGTATATAGATTAAAAATTATTGGATGTATTTTTAATTTATGGTAGAGTATCATTTTACAGATATAATGGACATAAGAAGGGAGAAGAGTAATCCTATAGTTAGTAGTTCTATCCGATATCAATTTCCGTGCCACTGATGTTGCCCCACATGACTTTTGAGCCGCATCAATTTGTGGAACATACAAAAAAGGCTTCCCTAGATTTGAATTTGAATTTTTGATGTTTAACATAAATGATTTTATGGTGCGCCAATTGAGTCCCCAGGGCCAGGGCACTCATCGGTGGCAAGCGATTAATTGCCGCCGATAGCAAATGGTAATGAGTCACGCCCCTTCCGTTTCGCCACTCCCTTCTTCTCCACCCTCATCTGGCATGCATTGTGAGCAGCTAATCACTGTGAAATCTGCCCAACGACGATCATTGGACCGAAACGTGACATAATTTGGCCTCCAAATTGGGTGGGGATTTCTAATTGATGTTGCAGTTGCTGCCGCTGCTGCTGCACCCTCGTAATTAAAGTCAGTAGAGCTGCGCCCATTTCTAAATGTTATCCAATTTATTTTAACTTCAAACTGGGCTATTGATTTAATCCATTTTTGTCCGCCCTACACTCTATATTTGTTCAAACATATAATACCTCATTGGTTTTTGTAGATATTTATTTGCTTTTACAGCAGTTATTGTGTGCCTGTTGTTCCCTAATAATTTTTTTTTTCGATTGAATATTAAATTTGGGACATAAATAATGGATTAAACAGGTAGCATTAAAGTTTCAAAAGAATAGCTAATAAATTAGCCTTTGAATTGTGGCCAAAAACCAAAAAGGAACCAAAACTAAAAAAGAGGAATATGCTTCTATGTAATTCATTAGACTTTTTCATTCCGTATCCTTACTGCAGGATTCAGGACTTTATAATTGTACCCAGGACTTCCTGGATGCGATAAGCATTTGATTGGTTTCCAGGGAAACAGGAGCCGAGGAACGGTGCCGTAGTGCTTTATTAAAAATTCCATTACAGTCACACAAAATACGACCAAAACTGACAAATCAAAATTAAAGTGAACTGCAGGACGGCAATGTTAATTGCAATTGTAATTGCACACACGGCAATGAAACAACCAATACACACAAAAGCACAAACCCTTGCAGAAACGAAAATCACAGCCAGCCAAGGAAATCAGCTTTTTGCCTTTTTGGCTTACCCTACCAACCCCTTTGGCGAGCCCTCTGCAGGTGAAATATGCGCTAATTAGTGTGCGCGCAGTGCAGAAAAGGAGTGTGTGTTGGGCTGAGATGAGGAGGGGGTTTAGGGCTCTGACAAAAATAGTTCTAGCCTGGTGCAGAAAGGAATGCAATTCACTTGCGAAATATGCGAAAGCAAACGGCAACAAATGTCTAGCAGGGACGACAACTGCAGCAGCAACAGCAGCATCGGGAGCACCGCCAGCAACTTCAATTGCAGCAGCAGCTATAGAACAAAAGTAGGAGAAGCAACACGAACGGCACAACCATCATCAGCTCGAGCAACAAACAAAAACCAATTACAATTATATCTGCGCTTGGTTAATCATGTGAGGCCGCCGGAGTTGCGAGTATTAACTGCTGTTGCCGTTGCCGCTGCTGTTCGCATTGCTGCTGCAGTTTGCACAGTGTTGCTTGTTGCTTGTGTGTTCCGCTTGGTGGCCATTGTTATCTGAATGTGACTGTGTTTATTCGGGAGTGGAAATCCAGAATGGTTGCAGGCAACTTCACAGTAGAACCTATCTGCAAAAGGGTGCCACCAATCCTAGTGGCAATTGCAGTGGTTAATGTCGTTGCTGCTTCTTAGTTAGAGTTCACTTCCGCTTAATTGTGCTTTAGCGCTATAGTTTGCTCTTTTGTCTATCTTTACACTCATCCGGTCTTACACGGAGAACATTTTGTGCTTTTTCCATTAAAAAATTAAGCAAAAGACAAACAAAATTGTTGACTCCTGCTTTTTTTCTTTAGTCAATATAAACCAAAAGCTAACAACAGTGGCTGCGTTTTTGAGATTTTATTTTCATATGCAATTTGCTGAATTCGTGGCTGCGGCACGTAAGATAAGCGCCAATTGGCATGGCGAATGCGAGTAGAAATGCCACAATTCAATAGAGCTTTTGCAGCACATGCTATTTTCATTCAGGTCCCCCAGCCACTGATATGCTGAAAAATGCCCGGGCACTACGCATACGCAACGTGTTGCGGCTGCTTTGGAGGAGATGCCACATCTAACACACTGATCACGTTGCCTAATCAGGTTGCCAAATCATTTAATGATGCATCACAGCATATCAGCGTACGTCCTCGTTCAGGACTATTTAAATATTCGGCCATGACTGATGGAAAACTGTACCGGATGTCATTGTTGAATGTCATGCGGGGAAGGTCCTGGGCAAATAACGGGCTGGAGGTTAACCCTGCCTGGTCATTCTGTTGGCAAATTGACGTTGACAGGCTGACGCAAGGACAATGGGAACAGGCGTAGTGGGATGGTCTGGCCGCAGCTGAAAACACAAGTTCCATTGATTTGTTAGTAGTTTTTGCCATTTGCCATTGGCAGTGTTTGGCCAAATAGTGTCAGATAATGAATTTGGGGAAACATTTGAAATACTAGCTATCAAAGTTCTTCAGTTTTACTATTGTAGTTTCGAAAAATAACAGTTTCATTTCAACAGCAACAAATATCGTTGTGAAATCAGAAATGTTGACTTTCATGACTTTTTAGTTAAATATTAAATTTTTGCCACATAATTTTTTCGCACAAAGTTAATCCTCATCCTTTCAAAGAAGCATTTATACCAAAGGTTAGCTGCTCTCCCACTAAATCTGCGGTTCAACCGCAATTCATGGTTCAACAATAAACTGGCGTCCTCAGGCAGGCGCTATGACCAGATTTTTGCAATTAATTTAATTAGCTTTAGGACATGAATACAAAAAAGATTTCATTTGAAAATGCACAAAACGCATGGCGGCAAAATGGAAACATTTTAATAATTAAACCGCAGAAAATGCTAAATTTTCTGTTTTTTTTTTGTTTCATTCGGAATTTTTATAAATATTTTTTCACTCGAAACGAAAACATGGAGTAAAGAGAAATAAAATATTTTCAAGCACTTAATTTGTCAGCCTGCCGTACAAAGCGGGGCATGGGAGGAAGTTGGGGGCAGCAACAAAAGGCTGTGGCAGGTCAGTCAGTCAGTTCTGGCTGCCAAGGGATCAGCGCCTTCCATAATTAGCATCCTACTGTAGCAACCTGCAAAAGTAGCAACAGAAATGGGGCGGCGAAAAACGTCCAAAAAGCTCATTAACATAATGTGCGGTTCCTCATCTTCAGGCCCCTCTGGCGGCCTTTTCGGGTGCATCTCGGCAATTGCAGCTCGGAGATTTTTTATTTGCCTGCTTAGAGACAAGCTTTATGGAAAGTCTGCGGTCCCCTTAATGGCCCACAAAAACTGCATAAATAGTTATAAAAAATGCAAGTGGTCACTGCCGGGATTTCGCAAATCCTTCTTTTTAACTCATAAGGGGAGGAAATAGTTTCAGTTTGATTTTGTTTATATAAATTGTTTCGCTCTTGAGGCCTCTGTAATAAAGAGATCTAATATGATCTAATATGTGAACTCATTTACCTGTTACAGTCTATTTATATGCTCCATCGTTCTCTGTAAACATGCCCTCTTTATGTGTGAGATTTTTTAGGGCATTCCTTTCTCGCTTTCAACATTTGCATATCATTGAACAAGGCTAAGTCCTGGAGGAACGTGCCTGGCATGTTGAGAATTCCCCGCAACACACTCAGACGTTTCCCTCTTGCGTAAAAACCTCATTCCCCTCACTGGCTGGAGCAGCACATCGCACATTTCACTTTGGTTTATGAAAAATTCATAACAAAACATTTTTGCCTGTCACGGGCCACGACACAACAAATTCCAAATGGAATTCGCCACCCACCGCCCACTCGCTTTTCTATTTAAATGTTAATGCAATTGAAGCACTGCCCTGCTCCTTCTCGCTTTTGTCTCTTCCCCCAGCCTGAATATCCTTGACGTCCCCCCTGCCATGCTTTTAATAAGCTCCTGGAACTGCCATCTGACATCGGTTGCAACTATCAAATGGCAGTAATTAAATAAAATGTTCTCGACAACACATGGGGAAAAGTCACTTGAAGTGGCTGGAATCATTAAAGTAACTTCTTTCAATCTGGAAAACCTTCAGCGCAGAGCAGCTTACGGATTCTGCTTCCTTTTTCTCATTTTTTTTTTCCTTTTTCTCCTGGCAATTGTCACATTTGTATTGCTAAACCAACAGCAATTCACAACGCCAAGTTGGCTTAAACGGTTCCACATAAATATGACAAGTGGGTGGCAGGGACAAGATCTAGAGAGAGAGAGAGAGGCGGAAGGGAAGCCAAGGATGATTCCCCTTTTTTCCACTAGCAGCAGAATCAGAAGCAGAGACTGCTCTGGAGACATCCTTGTCCTTGGCTAGGGAAAACATATCCTGCGACCGGGAGAAAAGCTCCTGGAGCTGCTGAAGTGGCGGGCGACGCTTATGAAAAGTCATGTGATGTATTTGCGGTCATTAAAGTGGCAAAATGGCTTCCACCCACACCACCACAAACCCCCACCACACACACACTTACACAGTTAAGCTATTTTAGGAGTGCGTGTGCTGAAATGAATATTTATGTTGGCTATGTGGCGTATACATAATATTTTCATGGCATTTATTAGTTTGTTTGCGGGAAGCGTAAAGTGGAAACCACTGGCAGATAAGCTTGGGAAACCTTTTAGTTAAATGTCAAGACCTGCGGACAGTTTTCATCTCCGTAAATCATTAATCAATTTACACAAATGTCATCGTCACCTGGTCAGGAAAGATGCAAAAAAAAAACCCCAGATGAAGGAAAATTATGATGTAGATGTGTGATTGTGGCCATGGCGATGATGATGATGGTTATGATATTTTCCAGGCGTTAATTAACAGTAAAACCAGACAAACAGACAACTTCCCGCTTGGCAGGCGTGACCCTGCAAATAAACTTTAACCCCGCTAACCAAGGCGTTGGTTTCTTTTACACAGAAAAAAACACAAATTCAATCAATTACAAAATTGGCCAATGAAACTTCTCTACAATATCATTCGATCTGCGTATCGGTTTTCTACTTAAGTTTTGCTATTCGATGCTATATTATTTTTAAGTAATACTTTAAATTTAATGACAATTTTGTTACTTTGTAAGTTGTCGATATTTTTCCCTGTACACCTTTATGCCCTGTCAACCATTTAACATTTTTCTGCCAACTGCACTCTTGCATACGTATATGAAAATGAATGTGGCAAATTCAGTTTTTTTCCTGGCTAACGTATATGTAGATTTTTATGGTCTGCTGACAAATTACGCGAACTTTCCATTAGTATGGCCATGGGAGAAAGGGCGGGACGAAATGGGGCGGGCTGTTAGAAAAAGACGGTCTCGTCCATGACTTGTCATAAATTTGTTGAACTTTAAAATGGAAAGACCGTAAAAAGTAATTCCCAGGCTCTGCTGCAATTGGCTTAAATTGCTTTTTAATTGTTATAAGAAAGAGGAAATTTCTTTCCCTAAAAACCTGAAAGACAGCCGAGTAAATATGGCATAGATACAACACCTGTCGACGACAAGATTAATCTGCTGGAGCTCATTAAAATGTCGGTTTTAATATACATATAGCAAACACAGAATCTTCCCTTTCTCGGCCCGGCCACCTCTAAATAATATGTCTACACAGCAAGTTCAAGGAACTGCCGTGGGAGGACGGGCCGTAAATCTGCGCCTTTGTTTCATCAGGGAGGGGTGGCAAAAAAAGGAGCTACAACCCGGGCCCTTGATATATGGTCCAGCATCCACCATGCATCATTTGCTGAGGCAGCAAGGCAGCAGGCTGGGGGAAGGTACTAATAAATTTATTACAGCCAACACGCATGCCGGGGGAGTGGAAAGACACATGCTAATGATGTAACCACATTTGGTTAGAAAATTATCTCCACATCAAAAAGGACCTCACGAACGAAGGAGTAGTCCGTGGCGGGCACTGAGGCGGCGAAAGCCGTATGTCGACATGATTTTAATGAGGACTTTTAGCGGTTTTCATCTGACTTAAAGTTTGCCTTTAAACCACCTAACAGTGTCGTCGACGGTGGCTTAAAAGTTTTACCCATAGACTGTTTTAGAATACCCCTTGTCTAGTAGCGAGAGACTCCTACCGCCTTGTTGACAAATTGGCTTAGTCAAAGTTGCTTAAGCAAAAGTTTGACTTTAATTTCGGCTTAGTCGGCTGCCTGCCATTAGGGAACAGCTGGCCATATCCCCCACTTGATACGTTTGCTACACTTCTGGCCCTGCTATTAACGGACCATTTACCGAAATGGTTTTCTGATTAGATGGCAAAGCGGCAAGGAAGCATGGAAAAATCTCTCTTATCAGGGGAAAACTACGGTTCTGGTTTATAGTTGCAACTGCCACTCAACTTTGCTCTCAGACGCTGCCTAGTCAGTCATGAGATGAAATTGCCGCGATAAACTTGATGGAAGTGTCTGCTGTGTCTGGTTGGAAAATTGGAGGGCAAGACCATTGGCAAGGCAAGGCAAGGAAAGGAACAGAGGGATGGCTGGGAAAAACTCAAACGGAGGAGAGATTTATCAAAACTGGGCAATCTGCCGGAGTCTGGGTCTCGCCTTCTGCCTTCTGCAGCGAGTGTGTAAAGTAATTTGTTTACCAAATGACAGCCTCCCCATTCCAAAAGGGCCACCAGATTTCAAATGAAATATTTAATTATGCGCCCCGCACAAACAACAACAGCCCAGCAACAAGTTTACAAGGGCAAGGAGCGGTGATGCCGAAATGTCCATGCAAATCCACTTTACACCATCTTACAAATGCCAAATGCGTTCAGAATTTTTGAGCAGCTCGTCACGAACTGGGCAGAGTGTGGAAATGTAGGCTATTTTAACGCACAAAACTTTAAACAAGAATTGTCTTGTTGCCAGCTCAGGAAGTTGGAATTTAATAAGGTTTTATTTGATTTTGATTGTGGTCTCCCAAAATCTGTTTGGCTTCTTTGTGCGGATCCAAAAAATGTATAAATTGCTTCATTCATGGCAAAACAATTGCACGCATTCGATTTGTGGTTGATTTTATTGAAATTGAAATGAAAATAAATCTACAATTTTTAGTTGCTAAAATTGTATTAGAAGCTTTTTGTTTTAGTTTTCCATTGAATTGATTTTATATAAAACGTTTTTGAATGCAGTTGTTTGCTTTTCGCAAGATTGCAAAATTGCAATTTTAAATGTTGTGCCAAAGGAAATGTTATATTTGTAATGTGGTTACTTTAATTGTTTGGCTGATTGATTGATGGCTTGTTCGCCGACTGTCATAAGCTGCTCAAACCGTTCAGGGCCACCTTCAATAATTCGTTTAATTGAACCTATACCAAACATCGTTGTCTCAATTGGCGAGATGAGTCGCTTCCCTCCAAGGCAATCCGGCTTTCGGGCCAAATCAGAGGCAGTCATTGAAACTCTGGCGCCTGATTAATATTTATTATTTCATTTACTCATTACACCACATGCAATTGTGGGTGGTGGAGAGTGGAGGGTCGGATTGTGGTTGGGCGTAATTTGAGCGTGAGGCCTAAGGCCTGGGCGTGGCCAGAAAGCTACGAGCGTGTAAGCTACGAAGTGGTAACTGGATAGGTTGGGCAATTCTTTTGGGGTAAGGTAACTTTTGCGGCAACTCGACTTACATAAGCAGCCTGTGTAATTTGAGCCAACACCCCGAGTCCCCTGGCACGACCGCATTTGAATGTAAACATTGCTTATTTCTTTTCCTCCTCGCATAAAAAGTTATTATTTTCATTTTCACTTTTGTACAACTTTTTGCCCTTTTTCGTTGTCTCTGGAAGCAGCAAAACGCCATTAGCTTCCTGTACTTGCTACTGCTAATTATTGTCGGTGCTGCCACCGTGGCGTGTGATGTTGTTGCTTCTAATTTGTCAAACATTAAACAGAGGGTCGTAAATAAAACAATCAGCTTGAGACATTTTAGACATTTTGCAATGAAATTTTCGTTACTTTTGGTCGTCGTTTGGATCGTTATTTTTCGTGATCGGCCAACCATGAAGGCCAAATGGTGGAGCAATCTGTATGGAGGCGGGTGTATCTGTCCCTGCGAAATTTGTGGGGCATTTTTTGTCACAGCGGATAGCTTAGGACGCAATAGAAATTTCTTGAAGTAGACTTCTGGCCTTATAAGAATAATTTTGTAATTTCAAAAGCCCTTTTATTGATTTTTCCGGAACAGACTCCAAGCAATCAACTCCAAAAATGAGCTGCCACATCTCCATCAACTAAAACGAGTGAAGCGCGTCTTTATGCTCGTTATTGTTGTTGGCGTCCTCATGACAATTGTCAACTGCAATGACGTCGCCCACGACGACGAGACACAAATTAGCATTAGTATGAGTAATTAACTTAAATACAATAGAACAATTTAGTTTTCGCGAAATTGCACACACAGCGACAACAACGAGGCATCATTAGGAGGGGCGACATTGTCCGCGCACAATTGAAAATTTTACATGCTAAATAAGGCTTGAGCGGATGTGAGAAGGGCTGGAAGGCAGTAGGACTGGCGTACTAGCGGGATGGGGTTCGTGGGGTTGCCGACATTTTGGACTGTAATTACGCGAGATCACGTCAACTGACCGCTTCAACGGGCAGAGAAACCTCCCCTGGAACCTCTGATACCCCTAACTTCCCCTGTTTTTAGCCAGCTTTGTGTTCCGTGCATATTTGATTTTCAGCAGGGATTATACATGTTCGTTGGCCATTGAATCGCTCGATATCGTGCTCTTAAAGCGGATGATGGGGGTGGCCGGAGCTGGTTGGGATCGGATCTGTATAATTTGTATGCGATTTTTTCCCCACTAAATGGACATTTCATGACCCAAATTTCTTCATCAGCTAATGAGCATTTAATTGACCATGTTTTTTCCTATAGATAGACCAATATTTCTCTTACTCCAAACGAAACAAAATTATATACTTTTTGTGTACTTGCGTGAGGTATGAGATAAGCTTTTTGAGATACACGAGAATAGATAATCCATATAATTTGCACATACCTGTAAAGATAAATAACATTAAAAATATATTAGTATCGCTATTAATGTATTTCGAATTTAAAACTAAAATGTGTATGTACTTTTACTTTATGAGGTATTTGTAAAATATTGAAAAATTCGCCACAACAATCCAATCAAATGCTGAATCAACAGCAAAACCCATGTTGACCTACGACATTTTTTATCACAGATTGCCAAAGGCTCTCGAAATGGGTTTCCCTCCATTCATGGACAACAATACCCATTCAAAATGCTCGATGATGTTTTCTATGTACAAGTATTCCAGCTGCCCACTCTACTCCATTCTCAAAGTGTGCTCCTCCACTCATTTTTCTTACCCCATCGACATTTTGGAATTAAGCGGCGATTCCTTTCTTATTTGCCGCCTTCCTGGCTCGCCTTTTGTGGCGTAAATAGGCGGAAAAGAAAATTATGTTTACGCAAAGGGTGCGGGCTGCAGGATAAGGAGCAGAAGGGCAGGAGAAGCACAATGTCACAGGGAGTTTCCTTAGGTCTCAGATTTCAAAAGACCTTCCCTTTGGTCGGACATACAGTGGGCCAAAGGACATTATTTGAGTTCCATTTTGGATAAAATCTCTACTTGATTCAACATTTTCTTTCTTAAATCATAAAAACGTATGCATTTTTGATTGTTTAAAACATACAGTAATTGTATTTACTTTTTTCAATCAATTTCTGTAAGCTTTTGTCTGTTAAGTAATCAGCTTAGTGGCTGAATGACATTCATTACCTTAGTTATCTACTCCAGTTTCGCCTTTTAGTTTCCTTCGAATACAAACGGATTTATCCTGAAAAGCTCTGCAATCGAATCAGTTCGATGGCTCCGAAGGACAACCACAGTGCATCCTGTTTAGCACCAGAGACTCACCCTGTGCCGGGCACGCAAATTAAATGAATTGCTTACCCCAGCTCCGTACCTCCTTTGGGCTAACCCCTCTTTTATGCTGCCATTAAAATCATGCTTCAATGGTTTTTGACCATTTTTACCCGCTTGTTTTTGCTGTTGGCATTCTGGCTTCAATAAAGTTTTTTTCAGCTTTTTGTTGCAACGCCAGATGAAGGCAGCGCACAAAAGTTCCAACTTCCAAGTGGCAAAAGGCAGCTAAAAGCGACTTTTATACCACACCCACCACCCACTACCCAAAGCCCCTTATTCATACTCCCATTTCTGTTCTAGGTAAATGAACCTGCGGAACACTTGCCTGCTAAATGATTTACGCACTTTGGAAAATTTAATGGAGCAATTTTCCCAGGCAGCTGGGGGAATCTTGAGAAATCGCCATGGGATGCGAACCAGTAAAGGGATTAAAGGGCGACTTTAATTTAAGCCGATAAAATGAATAAAAACATTTCCTATCAATGAATTTCTTTTTTTTCAGATCAGAGAATTTTCTAAATTTCATCCCGTATTACCAAAACCAAACTCTCTATTTATATTGTGGTTGAGTCGGTTTTCTTTTCAATTTTCAAGTGTTATTCTGGGGACTCGGTCTTTTCTATTTGTTTACTCACTGATGTCTGATGTCCTCGTCTGACAGCGATTCTCTTCGGCTTGCATAAAACATCAAAAGCTGTGTGAAAACAGAAACCCCCAGCTAAGAATCTGACACACCATTCTTTTTTCCCGGGTTGCATGCTAAAACAAATAAGAGCCATGGAGAGCCAAAACTTCAACAAAAAATATGAAAATATCCGAAAAAATGGCGATGGCGATGGCCCCCATAGTTGTGCTATGATTTTTTTTTGGGAATTGTTGGTTGTTTTAGTTTTTTTGTTAACTGTAGAGCGATGCTTGTTGTGTTTCTGTGGGTGGGAAGTGGTGGAAAAAATAGCATAAACAAAAGGCGCCCTAAAGTTGATTTCCGGTTTCCGCTCAAATGGCTGCCTCTGTTATAGCTCCGCTAGCTCTCCTTTCCCTATGCAGCTTCCCATTTAAAGTTTCGTGTGAGAATTCCGAACGAGATTGAGTGCAGCTGCAGGGTAATTGTGGCTATGTGTGTGTAGGCGTGTGTGGGTATTGGTGGGGGCGGCTGGGCGTGTCTATTCGGGTGTGTAAATTTCATATTTTATGATTGACTCCCCCCGTGCAGTTCACAAAAACTGAAAACAAACAAACGCAGTTGCATCCAACCGAACATCAAGCGAACTTTAAGTTTTGAAGGATGTCCGATGAATAACAAAAAAAAATATAGAAAGTAAATAAAATATTTGTATGGTATATTTTGTAATGGTTTTCTATATCACTAAATCAAAACAAATTTATTTTTACGATACCCGTGGAATATCCAATACACTTAAAAAGGAGCTGAAACTAAATTAGGAAAACAAACGAAATTTTTGCTTGAATGCCGATGGTAACAGCGAAGCCTGCGAAGGGGAACGATTCACATATTCCCCTGCAGCCTAATTATGATGGACGGCAAACACTTTTGGTGTTCTGCGCCCACTAATGAAGGCCTCCCAAGTGCAACAGATCATACACACAGCACGCGCCGTCCAAGAATTATTTCGACTCTCAAAGGAAGTCGAGCGGAAACCGAGCAAATAGTCAAAGAGTGGGATTGAGGGGCAAGAACACCAAGTCGGGCAAAACGGAGCGTGTGGCATGTGGCATTGTCATTTGTCTTTTGCCCAGCAGTCTGTGGAGGATGTTGGTCCCCTCCCGCACTAAATAGAAGGTTTTCCTGATTGCGTGTTGTCAGCACATTACCAGCAATATGTTCAACACATTAGCCATGGTGGGGGCGTGTTGGTGGTTTCTGGCCAAGATGGAGGCTAAGGGCCTTCTATTTATTTAGTACCAATGGCTCTTTTTTGGTGAATTCTGATGGAAATTTTGCAATTTGAGAGGAAACAAAGAATAGTTGAAAATCCAAAAAAAAAGCACAGCTTGTTCACTGGCAAAAATCCGCATTTCTTAAAATATTTCTGCATAAACTGTGACCATAAAACGAATAATGTGTATATTTCAAAAAACGAAATAAAATAACTTCCTTTTCTTTGATAGGGGCAACCCAAATGCACCGCTGCGTGTTAATTAAATTTTCTCCAGGGTAGAATGGTCGAGTTGCTTATAAATTTTCAATTGACAGGAATTTCCTTCATCCACTTTTGCACTCTTGCCACTTCGCACATATTTCCGAATTCTATTAATATTTAATTGAGCTATACCTTTTTCCCTCATCTTCGACCGCAACAACTTGAAGTTGAAGTTGTCCAACCGACTGTTTGTTCAACCCCGGAAAAGAGCCACAACAAAGGACAACTCAAATGAAACTTCAATTATTCCACGTAAAAAATAAGCAGCAGTAGGTGGCGATGGTCAAGGTAAAAAAGTTGGGTGGCAGGCCGATTTTTTTTGTTACCCTGACCATAAACTGTAAGTAAAACAAGAATACAAAAAAACAGAACGAACTTTTTTCACTTTGTTGTTTGGCCTCGTCACGATTTTCTGTTTACAAGGGTTTGGGGTCGGAAAGCCCACCTTCCGGCCGGGGGGTTGAAGCTTTTCATTTGCCGTAACGGCTACCTTTGTGCCGGCCATCCCCAAAATGCCCGTTCGCACTTATTTGTTTGGTGATTTGTTTGACTTGCGTGTCGATGATGACACAACACAAAACAGCAGTAACAGCAGTAGCAGCAGCAGAAGCAACAGTCACAGTCACAGTCACATCAACAAAAACGCTAAGTGAAATTTTCGCCACCCAAAAGGGGAAGCTTCCATCGTCACCCACGTCATTCCCAAAACGACAACAGAACAAAAAACGACGGACAAAACTTATAATAATCATAAAAAAGGCAGCAGACGGCAGATGTCGCATTGCATACAAAAAGGAGCAGGAGGTCCTGTTCGCAGTGAGGCAGGGACGAGTTGGTGGAGAGGGAAAGGGTGTGAAAACGTGCGAAGCGAAGGAAACAGCCAACTGACCGAAAGCGGAAATTGTTGCAAATGTCAGCAAAATTTTTTGTATATGCGTGTTTACACTCAACCTTATTTATTGATGGTCGGAAATAGGAAGGAGAAAATAAAAGCTCGTTGGTCAAAAAATGTTCATGGTCATAGCCGAGTTTATAGGAATTTTCACACAAAGATAGAAGACATTTGAAATGGAAAAGTTGTAAGCATTTTCTACTCAAAAGACTTGGCTTTCCCTGTTTAAATAATATATTTGGTATACTTCCTATTCACACGAGTATAAAAACCCATGAATACTTAAATCTCTAAATAAGAATCGCACACAAAAATTAAATCCTTAATCCCAAGAAAGTAACCCACTCTACGTCCAAGCCCCGAAATCCATTTTTATTATGGTTTAATTACTTGTTTTTCCTTGGCACCACAGCTTTTTGTTTGGTTTGCTCGGGTGATGGGGTATTCCCGTTTATGAGGCGTTTGCATGTTGTGTCGATTTGATGGCAACGCATAAACAAGAACACGAGACAGAGAAAGAGACAAGGAGTTATCCTTAGAGAGAGACAAAAGCAGCGACTAATGAGTTTTAAGAGGCCAGGAGATGTGGCTCCCGGGTGCCATATCCCGGATGTAATGAACGGGAAAACAAAAGGCAAAAACCAGCCACAAAATGGCCAAACCGAAAGGACTGAACAGAGCGCAGAGAAAAGGCGAATATTAACGATGATTCTGGGCTAGGCTGGGGGATTGGTGGAATGGTTGCAAATTCCCACTGAGAGGGCTCAACAAACGTGGCCAAGGAGACTTTTCCGTACTTTTCTGTCCCGCTGCAGGCCGAGTTTATAGCTGCACTTCTTTCTTACCTTTTATACACAACATTGTCTCGGCCCTTCTGCCCACGCATATAGAGGTAATTAAGAATTATGGCCTGGGAGTCGAGGCCGAACTGAACTTATTAATTTCTGCATTATTTAAGCGTGTAATTTATGTGTTCAGCTGGCATTTTTAATTGCATTACACGGCGGTGGGTTAATGCATGTTAAATGCATAATGAGCTCAAGGGACGGGACTGGAAGGGATGTGAAAATTCCGATAGAAAGGTAGCGGGGACATTGGAGTTAAGTGTCATACGGGGTGACGTTGCATGGCGTTTGTTTTATTAATTGAAGTTTAATCAGCGACAGCTGCCAGCAGTCACGTGCCATTTCCCATTTTCCACTGGCTGCGAAAAGGTCAAATCGACTGACAAGTTTGATAATAAAGCCACTTTAACTAACTCAGTATTTAAGCCACTACAAACTGCTTTAAACTATCCGAGATCTCAGTGCATGATGCTTGTGGAGTCCTTAGCTGCTACTTCATGCTGACGCCCTAAGTTTTACACAAATTATTTTCGATAACATCTTCAAAGACCTGACCTGGACCTTCTAATAATTTCATTTAGCGGGAAATTGTCTTAGCCAAATTGAATTAGGCCATCGCCCATTCGCGGGCAGCTAAGAGAGCAACCTTTTCTTTTCCTTTTTATTAAGGACAAATTTTTGCTACACTGTAAAAAGTTTAATTCCAGTAATCTAAATGAGTATTCATATCTCTTGGTATACAATTTCTCCTGATATAACTTTGGGAATTAAGAAATCATGTTAGTTTGTTTTCAGTGTTAAACGCTATCCCAAAGCTTGGCACTTAGCTTGGCCTAATGGCGTTCAAGATGCTTCAAGGACTTGGCCACAAAGTGGTCATTGTTAAGAAGGGGTGGAGGGTAGGGGGTGGTGCTACCTGATTGGAAATGGAATTTGAAATTGGCACAGACATTTGGCCCAAAACATTTGACCACGTAAAGCAATTTGCCAACTGCATTGATGTCAGCTTAAAAGCCTTGTCAAAATACAAGCCCGAAAAGAGCCAAAAAAAAATCAGGAAACTTAACTCTTTGGCATTTTATCGGGGTTAAGGGATGGCAAAGACCAAGGACAAACAAAATGCAAATGTAAATAAGTAAATAAAGTACATACGGCTGACATTTTGTTTTCAGGGGCGGAGTAAGCGTGTGAAGAGACAACCGCGGGGGCGTGGGAATTGTTTAGTGAAAATTCATTGGGACAAAAAGCTTTTGCTTTCCTTTCCGGCTCCTTTATTTATATTTTCGTTTGCTCTCCTGCTTCTCTCGATTATATGTTTGAGTAAATTCTTTTATTTTTAGCCGAGCAACAGTTGCCAACAGGGTAGCTAGAAACTTTGCCCTCTGTTTTTAGACAGGCTGACAGCCTGACGCGCGGCACCTAGTGGCCAAAAACTCAGAACTTTGATATTCTTTGGCCATTATTCTATTTGCAATTTTGCGCACAAACAACCCAGCAAATAAATAAGCAAATTGAAAAAATGCACAGAAAAATAATGCAAACAACTCTTAAACTGAAAACTGTCAGAGTCGGGGGGAAACTAACGTAAGGCTGCCATTTTGGCACATGGCAATTTCCGTAGAGTGCACATGACAAAAATTGGGAATGTGAATAAAAAGTGCCCCGGCAGAGGATGGCATCTCGGGGGAGGTGAGGGAGAATTCCTTTTGCAAACTAGCAAAAAGTTAAAAGTTTAATTGTGCGCAACTTTGGCCAGGATGTGATGTTAGCCCAGGCAACCGAGGCCAAAGGACATCTGTGACAACTTCTATTAAGTTTATTTTATATATTCTCGCATTTTGCATTTAAACAAAGCAGAACGTGCCACCACAAACTTGCTGCCAGAGAATGCGAGGCATCTGGAGGGACAGAGGTCACACGATTCCATCGCACACACTTTTATACGGCAGGTTGCGCCCACTTGACTGCTCGATGGTCCCGACAGTCCGCCACTTTGCATCATTTCCAGTACTCTTGGTCAGCACTCTCCTTTTCTTTCCCTTTCCAAAGGTAAACACTTCCCCTAAAAACCATTGAAGCACTGAACAAAATTAGTTAATTTTTAGCACCCCTTTAATATGGTTCTTTAATATCGGAATATTTTTCTAGTTTCCTTTAAAAAAGATAGAAATATAGAACTAGAGAGAGACTTTTCCCAGTGTGGCTTTGGGGAATTGGCTTTTCTGCGCATAAAACGTTTAAATGAAAGAAAAGCAATATGTTGCCGCCTGCAGATGACAGAAGCCCAGGAACAGGATGCATCGTCAAGGATCAGAGGCTAAAAACGGCTTGAGGTCTGTGTAAAATATTTACCAACCATCAGCCGCTGTCATACTTTTTTAATTGACTTATCAATAATTCATATGCCACAAACACACTCACATGAAAAACACGTTAAGGAGAAGAGTCAGGGAGGAGATGGGGCCCAGGATGAATACTCATAAATACAAATGAAGTCAGAATGCAGCATGCAACTGAATAGGAGAGGAGGCTGTAACGGGGGCAAAAGGTAAGAAGGCGTTGCATTTCATTTCCAACTCTTTTTCCAGGTCCAGGTCAACGACTCCCCTTGCATTCACCCTCGTATCTTGTATATTTTTTTTCCTCACAACCAGCAGATTGCCTTCGTTTACTTTTCGGCTTGTTATTTATTTTGATTAATTTAAGTCTTCTAGTTGGTAATATTTTTCATTTTCATGTGCAACTTTATCTTCCTTGTCTGTGAATCTTTCTATCCTTTTTACGGCAGTGAAAGCCAGGGAAAGGGGCATCTAGTACAGCCAAGTGATTGATGCATTTTTAATGCGCATTTCCGAAAGGAGAAATTCCAGGGGTGAGAGTTTAGTAGGTTGCAACACTCGAAACAATATCTTCATTTAATTTAAAGATTTTAAAGTTTGGTTTTTAACTTAAATGCAAATCCTTTCAAGGAAGCTTGCGCAAAATTATTGTTTGCTTTACCTGAGCTGTTAATGGAAGATTCTCTTTGGAAATTCCATCTGTGCCTCGAAGGCCTTGAATAAATTTCCGAAAAAAATCCATAATCGTAGTGGAAATGGGGAGAGGAAAACAAGAGTAAGAACATTTTTTTATCAAGGATAAAATCAAATTTAACGCATCGCTTGGAAGGGGTAGCCTTCGTTTTGTTTTTTTCTCGCCCCTCAAACATTTCTTTGTGTGCGTATAAGGCCACGTACCCACTTGACATGAAGGCGGTGCAGCGAAACGAACGATGGGTGGTCGGGATGGGTGTGGGAGTGAGTGTTTTAGGGGCACGTGCCGCGCGGATTAAGCGTGTGGCATGCTGCTGCGAGAAAATATGAAAGGAAGCAGCGTGAAATATGTGTAGCATAAGACAAGGCGCATAATCAAAATGTAAGCAACAGCAGCAGCACCACCAACAGTAGATGCACATGCCACTTATACTAGTGCAGAAGAACCACCGTGGCACCATCGTGCAACGCCCCCCTTACGCTTTTTTTGGCTTTATAAAGCGGCAGGCTCTTCCTGCCTCCCCGTGCTACTCTGCCCCAAAACCAAAGGGCATCGCAGAGAAATCTTACGCTCGAGCTGCCAGTTGATGTAGCGCACCATTATTTCAGAGGCTGAATAAAGAAGGGGGCTTTGGAGGGTCGATGGTGGGTGGCTTGAGGTTCTTGCATTGGGCCGACACTCGACATATCGATCATCGGTTGCATTGCAGCTCAAAAACAGGCGAAAGTCTTTAAGTAAATCAAATGAAAGGGAATCCCTGAAAAGGATTTAAATAAAGCCCCAAATACTAGAAGGTTTGAATGCATTCTGTAGGTCTTAAAGTTAAACATTTGAGTGAAAATTAACTCTTGAGTTTCACTTGAGATTGATTTGTGAATAAAAACTCAACGATTCTTTAAATTCAAACTCTGCTACATAGTCCCAGGCATAATTTGCATGGACTCTGTTTTATAAATAAATGCAAATTTTATCCCAAATTCTAGTACTCTACTTAGTTGGAGAAGCCCCAAAAAAAGTTTTCGCATCTTTTCCGGAATTTCTTGCCATATTTCAGTATGCAGGATTCCGTATTCCCAGAGCTGTCACTTTTGTCGCAATTCGCCAACTCTTTTTATATTTATTTTTCTACCATTTTGTTGGTTTATTTATTTTTTTATTTTTGAGGGGATTGAGAATTGGAATGGAAGCTGTCACTCACCTCTTCCTCATTGCTGGCCGTGTTCACGGAGTCCATGCTCTGCGAAAGTCCCAGCGGGACCAGGGCCATCTGGTTTTCCATTAAGTCCCTGCTGCTGCTGCTGTTGCTGCTGCTGCTATTGGTGTTGCTGTTGCTGTTGCTCAGGTTGTTGTTGCTATCGCTAACGGTTGCTGCCGATGTGGTAGCGGCTGTTGTTGCAGCTGTGGTGGCTGTTGTGGGGGCGCCGCTGGTGGAGCTGCCTGCCGGCGAGGGCGTGGTCGGTGCGGAGGCGGTCGCGGAGTTGGACTCGTGCGAGTGCGATTCGTGGGCAGGACTGTCCGGCAAGCTGTTGCCGCTCGTCGGCACAGCGACAACGGTGGCTGCTGCTACTGTCACAGGTGCTGCAGTTGCTGGTGTGCTTGTGTTGCTGCTTTGTTTACTGTTTCCGCTGCTGTTCAGCAGGATATGTTGCTGCTGATGTTGCTGCGACTGTTGCTGTGGCTGTGGTGCGTATCTGTAGTAGTGGGCCAAGGATTGCTGTTGCACTTGCTGAGCCTGAGCCTGTGCCTGAGCCTGGGCCTGGGCCTGAGCCTGAGCCTGTTGCTGCTGTTGCAAGTGCTGGTTGAGCAAGGCCGCTGCTGCCGCCTGATTAAACTGTGTCAGACGCTGCTGCTGTTGTTGCTGCTGCTGTAATTGCGGGGCTGTGGCCACCGCGTAGGCCACTTGTTGCTGCTGCTGCACTTGCTGTGCCTGCTGCTGCTGTTGCTGGTGGTGGGCGGCAACCGCTGCGGCAAACTGTGTGGGATGGGCAAAGCTCAGCGAGTGAGCGTGGTGCGGATGTGGATGGGAGATCGTGTGGTGCGCAATCGAGTGCGGATGCGAGTGCGGGTGGCCCTTGACTGTAACGGGCAGGGGTACGGTGACGGGCACGGTGAGTGGCACGGACACGGGCACGGGTACCGGAACGGTCACAGGCAGGACAGAGACTGCGGCGGCACACTGGCGCTTGGGCGACGGCGACAGAACCTGTGGGGCACTTGCTGGCGTCTGCGGCAGCGTCGGCCTGCGTTTAATCGCAATCGACGAAATGGTGATGGCTTTTTCAAACACCGCCTGTTGGTTGTTTTGGTTCTGATTCAGGCTGTGTGCGTGGCTTTGGATATTGCTGCTGATCGGATTGATCGGGCTTATCGGGCTGATGGGGCTTATCGGATGGCTAATGGCTGCTGGCGTCGTCGTCGCTGCTGGCAACAAGTGTTGCAGTTGCAGTTGCGGATCGGCGGCTGCTGCAGCGGCGGCGGCGGTGGCGGCTATGAGCAGTTGATGATGGCTGCCCAACAGGTCCTGGTAGTTTGCTATTTTGACGAATCAGTGTACCTGCAAGTAATCAAAAATAAATAAAACGATCAAAACCCTTACTTTAGCGTCAGGCAATCAATTTTAAGTGTAAAATAATATTGAGATAGAGTGAAAATAGGTTTTTGTTTATTCAACATAATGGAAATATTTAAACAACCACACTAGTAGAAACGGGGTCTTTGAATAATGCCTGGTTTTTTGGGGTACAAACCAGAGAGGGGAGACCCCAAACACTGTAAAAACTATCACTTGAGCTTCAAATTCCAATGGGATGAATATTCAGTTTATCTTTCAGATATTTTCATTAGATTTAGATGTCGCAAGCTGGCAAATATGCAAGGAATGAGTGAAATTGTTTTGTCTATCACTCAGAAGGCTTTTGTTTTTTTTTTTCTATCAGTGTAGCGCACATTTTCTTACGCTTATCACAGTGAGACATCAGCAACAAGAACAATAACAAGGCCAGCTGTTGGCAACTCCATTGCGTAGTTAAGAGCAAAAAAATTTGAATACACAGAGGCAGTGGCAGCGGCAGCGGAATGGGAATAACAGCAACCGCAAGGCAAACAAACAAACAAAAACATAGATACTCACGTATCTACATATGTACATCCGATATACAAACAAATATAGAGGAATATATGGAGAGGAGACTCTCAAGAATACTTTTCAATGCGAGAGTTTGGGGGATATGGGAAACAACTTGAAAATTGAGCTGACTACAAACCAAAAATTGTAATACAAACGCTCGCTCGAGCTGGCAAAAATATGCACATAACTAAAGCTCAGGGCTCAGAGCTCAGAGAATTGTTTGGGGTCTGGGTTTGGTTTGGGCTCCTGTACAAAGGTGGATCACAAACAACCTTTCCACACAAGGACAGAATCGAAGCCACCCCAGTTTCCAATACATATTCCTTTTGACTAACTTTGACGCCTGTGAATTGTATCTCGTAAATGTATCTATGCAAAAATATCTCGGTTAGATAAGACTCAGAAATACTTTGCATATGTCATATTATGCAAAGCATAAACGAAACTGAAACACCTAAGACTTAAACGGCTTCGAGAAGGAAGCTCGGCTGAGACCTAATACGAATTTAATTCGACCCCCAACAATCAACGGACAAACGATGATTAGAGGATGGCAGCTGTTTTAATCCCGTATGATTAATAATTGATAGAGAATACCAAATCACCAAAGTCGATCTGACCGCATCATGCATATATAATAGACAATATAATAGAAACATGGTTGGTGTTGTGTGTGGGCTTATGCACACACTACACACAACACAATACCCATCACTGTACAGGTTTATTTAAATGGGCTTCTCTGCCATCGAGTGGCGTGAGATTTATGGCCAAAAATTGCGGACACTTTGCGATTAATGAGCGGCCAACCAGGCGTATGCTTATTGACCACTGAACTGGGGGAAATATATCACGAAAAATAGAAATAACATATAGTATATAACATATAGTTATGGCACTTCATACACATATTTAGCGTTTATGGATTTAGTATGTGGGCTTATTGTACTTATTGGACAAATATAAATGAAATTGATCCGAACGATATGGCAATTAATTAATTTTCGGGACAACAAACAATAAGCACTTGTTGCAGCAATTTGTGAGATCATAGAAGGCGATATCCGAGTACGAGATTGGGTAATGAAAAGGCCTTTCCCCTAAGTCCGGGCCAGAGCAGTGGGCTCTTTTTGATTTTCTATTCTCTTTCTTTTGCTAAAATCTGAAAATCTGAAAATCTGAATTCTCAATGCACTTTTGCAGCAATAAATAAATGACTAACACCGACAATGTATTGTGCTTACATAAGCAGCAGCAATAGCGTTACAAATTCTAGAAAAAACACAATGGCAAGAGCAAAAGCTGCGGGGAAAAGGTAAAAGGTAAAAGGGGAGGCTCAATGGAAGCCCGAGAGTAACAATAATGACGCTTGCCATCTACCATTTTGTTGTAGTTGTTTTGGTTGTCTGTCTATTCCATTGCCATGGAAATTAGTCAGTCGAAATGGGAAAAAAGTAAAAAAAAAAAAAAGCAACAAAAAACGACAGTAACAATAACAACAAATAGTCATAAATATTGCTAATGAATTTCCCGCACGCTTTGCTGAGCTCGAAAACAACAAACACACGGGACCGGATCGAATCGAGTCTTTCGTTATTTTTTCTAACTATGCTCGAACGGAAGTTGGGAGCGGGAGCATTTGTTGTTGTTTTTGGCATAAAATAAATATAATTAAATGTAATTTTTATAATGACAAAGGCTCTGTTGTCGGCGCCGCTCCCTCACCGAAAGGGAAGTCTGTCTATCAGAGCAATTATGGCCACACAAAGGCAACAAAAACCCAAAAAAAAAAAGCGGCAATAAAACCGAAACGAATTCCAAATTTGTGTATTCAAAAAGCCGCAACGAAATCTAGAGCAGCATCAACAACTGAGCTCGATGGCTAAATTCACCAATCAGTTTTGGATGGCTGGAGAAAATTCAAAATAGAGCTCAGATCACGGAAAGCCGCTGGCAAAGTCGATTTAACTGCTGCTCGCTCGATTAGCTGGCAATTGGCTGGATCCCTACGATCCCCTCACCGTCTCCGTCGAGATTCATTGTAAGAGATACAGCCTCACACGCGGGCTAATAGATGCACGCCCACGACCCTCGGGGGCTCCATCTTGATGATGATGATCGGCTCGGAAACGAAAACGAGTTTCTCCATAAAAATAAAGATGATTTTGGCCAGATCACTTGTCAGCAGCTGGAATCACAATTAGCATTGCTAATGCGTGAGGATAGACGAAACTTTAAGTACGCTGCAAGTATCTGCAGCTCCCACGTGATCTGCCCCGTCGTAGATTGTTGCGCATTCCATTCATTTTCAGTGCTTGAGATACGAACTGTTACAGATACTCGTACTCGTTCATCTCGCGGAAGATGCAAATGTATCTTGTTTCGTGTCAAATGTCCAAATTTGTCAACAGTTTGCTCTGCCCATGATGATGACGACGATAATAACTATGGCTGTTATTATTAAACACGATCCAAGAACGACACTCGGATGAGCTGACACGCCCAGTGGCTGGTAGCACTAGAATAATAACTCGTCTCCTCCGGCCAAGTGGTTCTGGCCATAAAGCAAGGGAGAGTTATTCGCCCTGTCATTGTTATTGCTCTACACTCGCAATGCATAATTAATATTTAACAAGCCAAGTCAAGAGCATTGCCAAAAGTTTTCTCGAGTGAGATATTCTGTTTTCCGAGCTCGCCTTTACCCCGAGTTTATCCCAACTTTATCTGCTTGTTTCAATTCGCAAATTTAATATATGTACTCTACAAGTTTCAGGGGTTCCTTAGCTAGTAGATTATGGGAACTATTGACAGATTCTTTAAAGTCGAATACAGGATATACAAACTTAATTCTAATATTGATATCTATTACTTTTGGCCCCTCTAGACTTATTTTTGTAGTAATTGAGTATTAGAATTTTGATTTTAAACCTCTTAGCTTTTGTTTTCCAAGGTTCTAACCGCAGGGCATAAAAAGTTCAGCATACAATCCAAGTTTCCTTTCCAAAAATGTTTGTTTTTATTTGCAACTTTTTGCTACCGACTGAGACGGTCCGATAGAGACGGAAAGACCATAAGAGAAAGAGAGGGTGTCTCAGTTTTGGCTCGTTGGGATGCTTATGTGCCGCATATATTATGATGCTCGAGAAACATTTTTTATAACTTGGCATGCTCCAATTCTTTGCTGCAAGAGCTCGGCTCATGCCCCACGGCAGCGTGTCTCTATTTGCCGCAGGCGGAGGAGGGGGTGGTTGGTGGCAACTTGAGGATGAACCATTCCGTATATCCATCTGTACATATGTAAGAGTGCGCAAGATACTTGGTTTGCTAACTTTTTTTATTCTATTTTTCCCTGCCTTCAATTCGACTTATTATGTACTAGGATATATGGACTCGAACACAAAAAGTAGAGTGTTTCTCCTTCGTTTTTCAGAAAATTACAAAATCCATTAAGTTGCTTGCACGCAACTTAAACATAAATCCATCATACGCCATGTGGCACACACACACAAAGATGGAGAGCTAGACACAAGGACAAGTTTTCAGCGAGGGGGTGGGATGAGGTGCATAGCTATTGCATGCAATGCCACGCCCCCTGCCTCTGCTGATTCGGCTGCTTTGGCTGCTTTTATTATCCACGCTATATTTAATGCACAAACATTCAAGACACTCGAGTAGGTAAGTAGGTTGGGCTAAGTCTACATCCAATGTCTACATCTATATCCGTATCTGTATCTGTATCAGTGTCCAAAGTCATAGTTTGGTAGGTCGCTGAGTATGTGTGTATCTCTCCCACCGCCTGCAGGGCTTTCAATTTAATTTCCTTGCCATTTGACTGACGAACTTTGGCTGACGCTTTTCGATACTTTCGAATTTGCTTTCAATAAGCGAAGAACTGCCTCTCCGTCTCTGCCCCTTTGATGGGATGTGTATCTTTTAGATGATAGCTTGAGATACCATAAATCATAGAACCGATTACGGCAAATTGCAAACGTTAATGTAATAAAACCTCGGACCAAAAATTGCCGGCGCAGAGCTGAGAACAGGGGCGAGAGATGTGAGCAAAAGTAAAACTCACGTCTTGGGAGAATTGATGCAAAGCCGCACAATAGACAGCTTGTGTCTTCAGAAACTAGTTCAAAAGTTCAAGCGAACGAGCGGAGATTGAAAGAGAAGAGAAGACACGATCGCAGAGAAAGGGAGTCGCAATGGGACTTCTGTTTTGGTCCAAAATCTCAGGCCCACTTTTGGGAATTTGTAACGCAGTCCGGCTAACAATTTCCCCCGAAACCGAGTGGGCCTTTGCGGTTGTTTCTGTCTAGAATACTACAACCTTACCAACCTTCACAGCCTCTACAGCAGCAGAAAGCGTAGTAGCAACTATGTTGTCCGAGAAACCGCAAATCACACTCCAAGTTCATCAGTGATTTTTCGTGCTGTTGACAAGTGCTTTATGCCGTATTGATGTGCCATATCGATGGGCGACAATATGGCTTGATTAAGGTGGGAGAACTACCCTGCTCAAAGGCAATTTAAAACCGCATAGATGAACGAACCAAAAGCCGATGACAAATGCTGTGACGCCTGACAAATGCCATTGTCGTTTCCATCATCATCAATGTCAAGATGCCGCCCCATTTGCACCCAAACAGCCCAGCAGCCAACCAGCGGCTCTTTGTTGCGCCAATCTCAGCTCGTTCCATTAGCATTCGCAATTAATTTCCATCTGTGCTGAATTTTTTCAAATTTCTAAGCTAGCCCAGGGAAACGAATGGCAACACAAAACAACTAAATGCTGAACAAAATCCCTACACAAATCGCTGGGCAAAAATCTCTGAGCTCGGATATATAGCTTTATATGTCTCTCCATATACAGTTTTTTTTTATTATTTCAGCAACTGAGGATAATTAACATTAATTTTGCATAATTAAAGCGGCCAGCGAACAGGGACCGGAGCCAAAAACAATGGGGGCGTGGCATTCCCCATACATTCCCCATTGCCATCCTTAGATTGTCGGATTGTCTGTCAGTGGGTCAGTGTCAAGGGTTTCCCTGGAGCGGGGTACAAGGAAAAGCTTTCGGCCAATTCAATTTATATTAATTTTCATTGCCATGGTAGATAGATAAGCCCTCATTTGATTACTCAATTATTTTGCATAAATTAAGAGGACTTTCTTTGTCTTCTGATTGTCGGCTTTTCGTAAATCCTTGGCTAACCACAAACTTTGTGAAAGGCCAAGACGTTTGTGGTTAATTTTTTGTTGTTGCATGAGAGGTGAATGTGTGTGGACAGAGTGGCAGTGGTCACAAAACGAAAGGGATTTGTTTGGAAAATAGACAACAGTCTATCCTTTAATATGAGCAAATTGCTTTCTTTTAGAGTATCTAGATTAAAGAAGATTCTGTTTTTCTGATGAGTTTTCTGGAAGGCTTAGTGCATACACCAGATACAGGCTACTTCCGGTTGACAACTCAGCAGAACACTCTCCTTTTTTCTGTGCATTTCTGAAATTGCCTCGAATTAAGCGCAAAGTGCGTGTGCGTCTTCGTTGGTTTGTTGCTCTTTCGTTTTCATAAATTGCGCTTTGTTTATTGTGCTGACCCCCTTTGCGGGGCGGCCGGCTCGCTCATTGCTGACCCGGCTTGGGAATGATGTCATTAATTAATGTGAATGAGTTCAGTATGATGTCAATTAGCTGCGGAAAGCGTACTTGGAGGCAGCAGAAGCACCAGCTCAGCGGCAGGCAAAGTGCATTGGATAATTTGTTATTGGACGGAGTGCCGAGCCACCCACACTCTGTCAGTTCCAGATACAGATACATGGGCATCGCATTCAGATACAAACGCAGACAGACACACAGGCGACTTAAACAATTGCGGAAGCTCTTGAGCTACTCTTGCTTTTTTTGCTTCTGCTTTTTTTTCCCCCTACATTCCTCGATTATCATAAGCAGCTGCTCTGTGCTTAGGCAAAAGTTGAAAGCTTTATCTTTGGGAGGCAGGAAACTTTGGCCAAAAGTGCTTAACAATAGTTAAGACTCACTCTCATTCACAACGAAAAAGATGGGTGGAGCAATCATTAAAAGTCTGCTCCCAAAGGGAAAAGCAAGGCCTGCGAGCTGGTCTAACCAAAAAAAAAATAATAACACTAAGTAAATGCAATAAAATGAAAATCCAACTGGGGAAATTTCGCCATGATTTATTGTTGTTGCCGAACAATAGAAGCAGGGAAGAAAAGTAAAAGGCATTATGCAGATCAAACTTACTGGGGAACTTTTCTTCAGCCGTTTACTTACAAAAACAATGTTGTGTTCTTTTTTGATATAAGGACTTCACTTCGGTTTCAACTCACCTGCAAAGATAGAAGAAAGGAAATCAGGAATTTAAAAACTTTTCTTTCTTAAATCGATTAGTTAACTTAAGGAATAAATCAAATCAAACTTTTCTCTTAGAACGCATCAAAATATAATCTCTTTATTGGGGATAATAAAATGTAGATTTTATTTAAAAAACCTTTCAAGGCCATGTATGTAAGTTTGCAACTGAGCCTTTTAAATATTTAAAATTAAAATAATCTTTCAATATTCGTATGGCTGTAAATGAAAGTTTTCACCCAAGTCTTAAAAACAGCCAATTCACGGAGCTAAATTGCATGTTTAAGATATTGTTTTAGCCCGGTCATTGATTTTGGGCTTTGTTTTTGTTCCGTTGGCCAATTGTTGCTACAATTTGGGTATTGCAAAAAAGGCGAAAGGCAAAGTATCCGACCAACTCAGCCCCAATTCCAGTCTCAGTTTAGTTTGTGATTTTGCGGCTACGGGTTTGTGTATGTTTGCCAATGTGCAACGGAGGCGAAACAATTTTGTGGTCAAGAGCCTTTCACCAAGCCAGAAGAATAAAGTGTGGAGTAGGGTCCGAGTTCATAGCTCATGAACTCCCTTCCCAGAGCTTCTGTCTTTCCCCTGCCACTCTGCTTTGCTTTGGGGCTAGTCATGCTATCGCCCTCTTTTTGGCCAGGCTAAATCTGTAACTGAGCCCCTTTTCAGTTGTTGCTATTATTCTTGCCAATCCCCAATCCCCATTCGCCTGAGAAATTTGTTTATCAGCCCTGCTTCCCTTTAATACCCGTTTTAACAATGCCAGGTTCAGTTTTTACTTCCTCTGGCTTTGTTTATTCCTGGTGCTCCTTCCTGACTTTTTAGGGTTTCCCTGCAGTCGGAATGTGTAAAAAAAAACAGGAGGGAACTTGTGGAACTTTGAGTGAGACCTCCAATCGGCTTGCATTCTTTGTCAATGTGAAATCAGTCAGAGATACCGAAGTGTATCCATCAAGGGGAATTAGTTTCGCTCAGTCACTGCGATAGGTACTCCGAGTCCTTGGCTGTCTTGGCTAATGATGCGCCAATAACAAGGCGGGGAAATGGCTAACAAAAAATAGCGACTGTCAAGCGACAATTCGGTAGAGAGAAAAAGATAGAGAGACAAAAAGATAAGGTAAGATAGATGAATCATACCAAGCCGATTCTCGGCAATCTTTTCGGTTTTCGGGAACTTTGCCAACATCTGCATTCCTCAATTAGTTTCAGGAAAATAGAGAAAAAGAGCTCCCAAATCAACTAATAAACTCAGTGACAACCTTTCAACAACAACTAAAGTGTTATTTACTTATAAGAAAAATGACTTGTTCTCTGAATCCTTTTTATCCTGCCTGGTTTCCTTCTGTCTTAACAAGCTTACACAAAAATAACAAGTTCCACGTTTTGAATTAAAATATGAAATACTTTTCCTCAGCACAAGTGAAGGTTGTTTTCAACCCCTTAACCTTTCCAACTCGTTGTCTCTTTACTTTTGGATAAATTAAATTTTATCAGTTTTATTCGACACAGGTCCTTGATACTTTCCAGAATTCTGTTATAAATTTTTAATTAAAAAAACCAAGATCCGTATGAAGGTTTTTTTATGTGTGGCTACCTGTTCCGAGTCTTATGGGGTGGTAGATTTGCTTGATTGGGGGTGTCTGGACGGGTAAACACACATATATTCACACACCAAGTCTCGGATTACATGCTGGCAGCCCTTTTTTGATGGATGGATGGCTGGATGAATGGCTGGGCGCATTCTCTACCGCTTCCCTTTGCTTATTTACTTAAGCAGGAACACAGAAAACTGGTTGTCGCCGGCAGAGTAAAGAATCATGTGAAGTAACCAGACGGGGGAATGGGTTATTGGGCGGTTCGTGAAGGGAAGGGGCTACGAGTGACAGTTGGCACGGAAGTGGTTTTGATTTAATGCCGCTTGGCGCTGAATGACGCAAGATAAACAGATGCTACCCGGCAGAGAACAGGTGTCGACAGGTGGGGGAGCCAGCGGAGAAGCGCAAAAACGCGAAAAAAGAGCACTCAAAGGAAGACGAAACAAGTATCGATTAGGAGACTCAAATGTGTATCCCTCGTTAATTTAGTAACATAAATGAAGGGAATTTTAGAAATTTATTTATTAGTTTATCTAATCAACCGATTTATGGAGAACGGAAAACAGTTTTGTAATTAATAAAGTCATAAAACATAATTAGATTGAAGACCAATCAATTTCTTAGTGTGTAATGGCCTTCTTTATGTTTTTCCACCGAAAAGAAAAAAAGCATTCGGGATTATTGCTGTACGATCTAAATTGTAATTGTTGTCGAAAATGGAATTCGGATAGCGAAACCACAAAACATAATCAAGCGAGCGAATCAAGAGGGAAGTGATCCAGTATTATGGATAGGGATTCCACGGAAGTGGCAGAGACAAAATAAATCCCCCCACTGGGCATACTTGCGGCTTATTGCCAATCAAATTTGGAACAGAGCTCGTGTCCCAGCTAGGGAGAACCAACAGAACAATGGCAAGGGCGAGGATGGCAGACCAGACTGGAGTGTCGGCTGATTAGCATAATTGACTTTGTGTTAAATTTAGCATATAATTAATGTGGAAACAGGACAACAAAGCAAGAAGGTATAACACCGAAGGATTTCTAAGCAGCATCGATATCAATGGTAACCCAGAATTCGGGCAGAACCAGCCTCAAATGTTTTGCCATCGTTGGTGCTCAGTTTGGCAAACATATGTGCTCCAATTTCAAGCCCAAACTCTCCGACTGAGCCCAGGCACTTGAACAAAGCCTGGCCATAATTGACTTTTCCAGCAGCAGAAACAGAAGACTAAGGCGAGCCGTAGACGAAGACAAAGACGAAGACGGAGCGGAAGCAGAGGCCGACGGGCAAGCCACAACCACTTAACACCTCCCAACCACCCACGAAAAAAGAGGAGCAGAAGACGGTGGCGGAAGGCGATAGGCGGTGGCAGTGGGACTATGGAGGAATGGCGTTCTAGAAAACTTTAGGCCAAACCCTCGGCAAAGCACTTAACATGTTCATCAATTGCGCTCGCTTCCCAGACAACACACACCGACAAAGTGTCCCAGCTTACTGTGGAGCCGGGAAAAGGGAAATGGAAAATGGGCCAGGGTGGAATTCCGCCGGAGGAAGCAGCAAATCTGAGCAAGCCAAAACAATGCAACGCTCCGAAACCGGCGAAGTCAGGGGAGAACGCCGTGAAATTGTTTGGCGACAGGCGAGCACACAGGAAAAGTACCAAAGGAAAGTGGAGCAGTGTTGATCACTGCGAGAAACTATTTATAAAATGCTAAGTATTTTGGCAATAAAAAAAGGGATAGAAAATATATTAAAATTTGTGTAGTTTTTTGAATATTTCTTAGAGTGTAGCGTTGCGGGAGTTTGACCGACAGAAACCGCCTACGCCACAGTCACTGTAATTTGTTAGATGCGCCACGCCAAAAGCCAAAGCCAAGTCAAGGCCTCCAGATGTTGGGTTTGTAATTCAGGCAAAGCTTTCAACGAAAAAAACCCATCAAATGGCAACGGGATGGGGAAATGAAGAGGAGTCAACGATGTAGGCGATCAAAAATCTGGCAAGCCAACTTTGGTCAATGTCTAGACAAGAATCTAAGCTAATGAATGTCATATTGCCCAGAACTAGTTAAACCAGTTTAAGGAGCACTCGAAACTGGGAAAAGGCTGTGAAGAAGAGGTGCTGATGCCCTTTGGGCACTTCAAAGAATATCCATGGGCACTTCATTTCAATACACTTAATGAGGGTACATTCTTTTCACCGTACCCATGAAACTTGTTTTAAATTATGAGAAATGGGTTTCAAAAAGTTACTCCTAACCGACCAATGCCAATGTTGGAATTTAAAGTTTTTCAAACACTTTTGAAACCATTTCATAGAGTACATAGTAGTAGTTACCTCATAGCAGATTTTAGCCATATTTCTAAGCAAGATGAGCGTAACACAATGATTAATTCACCTTTTGGCCGCACACGCTGAGCGCAAAAGTGACAGAAAGCTGGAAGGTTTCCTCACTCAGCGCGATGTCAAAGTCGAATGGGACACAACTCAGGTTGATGAACATTTTGTGGAAGTTTATGCAAATGACCAGAGATGGAGGGGTATTGGGGGATGTTGGAGCGGCATAATTACCCATAATGAGTAGAAAATGGAAAGTATCCGACGAGTGGGTTAAGCAAATTGTAGTTGAACGGCGAGATTGAGTGGAGAGTGGAGCTTGTAGCGTGTAGCGTGTAGCTTGGAGCTTGGAGCTTGGAGTAAATAAACATTTTCCCATTGCCGGTCTTCGATTCAACGGGTTTCCACCGAACCGCGATATATGCTAGCATACATATATTTGTACCTGTACACATATTATCAACTTGAAGTGTAAACAGATACAGAACAAAGGAGGGGGATGGCTGTGAGGGTGTCGGGGTGGAGGTGGCAACAGTTGCGCAAATTTGCATGGCGTCAACAGGTGGCTCGCTGGCAAAACCGAAGCGTGAAATCTATTTATTTAGTTACACATTTTGCTTTGTTTTCCCCCTGCTTTCAACTTGAACCGACTCGAGAGCGTTTCAATTTTTCAACTTCAACTTAACTTCGGCAACTGTTTGCAGTTTGCACACTCTTTTTCTTGAGTTTTTGCATCTTTTTTGTAGCTCCGGGCAATGTCAGTTCACTCGGCTGCAGCTGACTGAAAATCACATCAACTGAAATGCAAATGATGCAACATGCAACAGCCAAGAGCCAACCTCAGCAGAAAAACCTAAGCAAAAGCTGGCAGCCAAAAGCAAACTCAACGTTTTTCTTCCAGTTCGATCTTCGATGGTTGGATCTTCGAGGTCTCGTTTTGTCGGGTCTCGGGCCTGGGGCCTCCGGCTTAAGGCAAAGGCAATGGCAAACAAAGCCGGGCCCGCGGCATCGGTTACTTTGTAATAATCCCCAACTAACAGTTCGAAACACTCGCAACACAGAGCTCTAAAATATCTCCATATGTAATGTGACTTGAGGGGGCAATGAATGGCTTTCTGATGATGATGATGGTGGTGATGAAGGCAGTCAGTCAATGCAGTTTATCTTTAGAGATGCTGCCGTGAAGTGGGGGAAACCTTTATAATATTTTAATATATTAATACTTCAAACAGCAACTATTCAGGAGATTGCAACAATAAGATACCGAACTTTGAGTATTCAATTAATTGAGCTTGATTGAATTGGTTCGTGATCATTATGCATACATTATTGGTTTTCCCAGAGTTTTCGCCGGCAAGCCGTTTTCCCCATTTCACGTTTCCATCTCCAGGGACAACCACACAGCACGTTTCTCTATGAGCTGGCCTCGCTTATTGGCATTCGCCATTTCCCGCTGATTTCTGTTGTTTTTCGTTGAAGCCATTGTCTTCGCTTGGAGTTGCATGTAACTTCCAGCTCGGATTCGTTTTGAGTTTCAGCTTTTCAGTATCATTTTTTTTGTGTTTGTTGCTTGTGGCGCGTCAGAAACTCGTGCATGGGGATCAATCTCTCCATTGGAGTCGTCATCGCTGCTTGGTTTGGTTGGATTTCTGCTGCCAGTCAGTCGGTTATTGCATTGTAAAGACAGAAGGCGACAGCCACAACGGCATGTAATGATGTTTGCGTCATGAGCGGCATTTCTAGCTCAAGAGTGTGGAGTGTCTGCTGCTGTGAATGTATCTCTATCCGTGTATCTGTGTACTGCTGTCGTGCACTTGTAGAGCTCCAACACTCCTATCCCCCTCAACCGTCACCCATCACCCATCACCCGTCGCTCATTCGTCTCGCATTTCGCATTTGCGGGCGAATATTATGTAATATTTGCATTGTTGTTGACCTGCCATATGTCCAATATCAAATATATACCACAAGCTCAACTGAAATCGAAACCGAAACCCTCGAAAAAAAAATAAACTCTCCACATATTGAGATAGATTGCTGCTTTACATTTGCATCTTTGCATAGTTTATCAATTTGAGGTGCCACTGAGGCTAAAGCAGTTTGATAAATTGCACGAAACGAAAGCAACGTTCAGCCCGAAGCTTTTGTATCTGTATCTATATCTGTATCGGTGACTCTATCTGTATCTTCGAGATCCACAAACACAAATACGAAACAGAGCAAATTCAACAATCAATCAGCGGAAGACGACACTCAATGCTAATTATTTATAAATATATTTTTGACATTTTCAGAGGAACAAACAACCCAAAAAGGTTGAAGGAACAAAAAGATTGTTTATAAAATAACAGGAAAACGAAAATTAATAAGAACTTTTATTATAAACAACCAAAAAAGAAATCTTTAATTGAAAAGCCTACAACTTTGTACTTTTCGTTTACGGAACTCTTGTCGGTTTTACTATAATTGAATATATCCTACTAATATTGTATATTTTGAGTGTAAAATTTATATTTTTTTTGAGTGTATAACTGTTCTAACTAAGCACGTGCGCCTACAATAAAATTTCGAAATTTATTGCCCGGTTCCACCGAGAACACAGGGCACCTTTTCGGCTACTTCCATCCCTCGGTGCCTGGTGCACCCCTAGCCCTTATTTGCCAGGATCCTTGACCCCGCTACCACCACAACAAGGCGTATGTGTCTGTATATGATTGTATTAATGTTGCATGTTCATTCGGCTTGCGTGCAGGTCTTTTCGCTGCTTTTGCTCCAGCTCATGCTGGTTGTAAATTACGGTGGCCGAGCCGAGCCACACCGAGTACGCGAACCCCTAACTCTGGTTGCAACCCTCGTAGTGCCAAAGTAGCCAGGACCTGGACTGGTTGCTGGTTCAGTGGGTTCTATTCCAGTTCCTGCTCGTGCTCCGACTCCTGCGATCCTTTTCGGCCCGCCCCTTACCAGCCCAGCGACAGCTGATGGCGACGGTTGTTTCCTCTCCTTCTGGCCCGCTCGGCAGTTGGTTTTATGGCCACCCAAAAGGCCACTGAACCGCACCTTAAAAAAAGGCGCTAAAGTAAACTGTGGCCAAGTCGCAGTTTGATTAAAACTATACACAGCACACAGACTGAGACAGATACACATGGCCACAGTAATAAATGGCCATACATGGACACATGGGAGCAGCCGCCTTAGGTCTTCAAACTCGGCTCACTGACGTCGTTTGTTACTACCCTTTCAATGGGTCGTACAGGCGTTGTACTTGGTAATATTAGATCGCATACTTAAAAGAAACAAACTAACAAATAAAGAGCTAATCAAATAAAACTCGAAACTCCTTCAAAAACCATTAGATGGGCTCAAAAACATAAAGAGTAGTCTAAACTTCAGTTACCAATATGGGGTTTTTTCTGGTTTCATTTGTACTCTTTTCGTTTTAATAGTCTTAGCTTGACCCCGTCACCGGTTCGCGTTTTGGCTCTGGGCCGCTCCCTTCCTGACCCGCCGCCTTCCACTTCCTGTGGCCCATCTGCTCTAGTCCTGTCCCGTTTGCACTCGCACTTCATTGGCTGTTCCTCTTACACCGACGGTTTTGTCATGTTTCATGTCGGAAGTGGAAATTATCCGCAGTGCACTTTGCCATTGCCATTGCCCTGGTGACTGACTGACTCCCCCACTCCTTCGCGCTAGCCATGGCTTCAGCTGTCTCTGTCTCCCTCTGGGCTTCCCTTTGGCTTTAACATTTTGGTTTCGTTTCGTTTTCATTACCCGCTATCGCAATCCCCAGGTAAGTCATTGACACACCTGTGTGGTGAGCATTATCAGGGGCGGGCTGGGATGGCCAGGCAGGAAGGGAAAGGTTAGGTTCCAAAGCACCGGGCTCTGTCTTCCCCTGTCGGGAGACTCGCACTCTCGGGAGAATTTTTGATCATTTGCAGGCTTTTTACCTCAGTTCGTTGCGTTGATGGTGGACTGGATAAATAATACTTGTTAATGAAAATGTACAAGCCAAAGGATCGTTAAATAGGTGCGAAGCTCAAAGGCAGCTTAAACGTATACGAGAGAATGGCTAAAAAAGTTCCAGTTAACTTAACTCAGCTCAGTTAATTTTAGCCCAGCTAGTATTTAGCGTAAATGCTAGCTTTCAATGAATTCAAGGTGCCTTTGCCATATCCATAACCTTTTCCTGATATCTAAACGGTTTCTCCCCTAAACGAAAAAAAAGTAATTTCCCAGAACAGAAATCCCCCTAATGAAAATAGAAACACACAAAAGTTCAAATAACACTTCCGAAAACCATTTGCGATGTTAGCGATAATTGTTTGTAACTAGTTACAAACCAGACCCGCACACCGACCCAACTCTCTATAAACCAAATGACCCTTATGAGAGTGGCAAACCTCATTACGACACTTGGAAATTTGCCACGCATTCCATGCCGCCACACCATCTCGGCCACCCATCGCAATCACAATCGAAGAACTTAATGATCATTCGATTCCATTCAGGCCTTGTCTGGGAGTTTTATGGCGGTCTGTAGCCCGGTCTATAGTGCCAGAAAGAAAGAGAGAATTTTCGACGTAAATTCAATTAGAATTTATTGATGATTGATTTCTTTTTTGGGATGGGGAGACGGGGAGCTCTGTTCTTCAGAGTGGAGGGGTCAGAGTTTCCTCGATCAGTGTGTGGCCAGTGTCCAGAGCTCTAGACCCGCTCCCTTCGGGACTAATTGTCTTTAATTCAATTAGGGCAGAACCAACACACACTTAGCTTCAATTGCTGTGACCTAACAAGCCTCCTCTCCAGCCTTCTTTTCTCTTAGCTGATTTCATCAGATACTCAAATTTATATCTCATGTGGCCGAATAGCATATAGATTTTATGGATGCGTTGTAATATTTCCGCTCTCGAACACCAACATACAGGCCCACAGATGGACAAACAATCTAAGTTTATTGATATAGTTTCCCGGCCCGTTTCCCCCTGATTTGCTGTCTCATTGGCGGTCCGTGTGTCATCCAGCAAATAAAATATATGAAAATATATTCATGCAATTGCCGGCTCACGTTATCAGCGACATGCATATATACCGAGATATGTATTTATATTTGTCCATACGTTTCGGTCCTTACATTTATCGATACAGTAAACAAACACCGTTTGGCCATCACCAATCGATATAGATAAGTTGGAGTTTTGGCTTTGGCTCTAGCTCTGGTTTGGGTCGCAAATGTTCACACCGACAACACGCCTCTCGCCCCAACAGCCCAACAGCCCAGCCCCTGGAGCAATAATCACCCCTCCCGCCATCGATCAGTGGGACTTATTGTGCGACTCGTTAGGCGACCCATGACGGATATTACGGGGAGGTCTGGGTCGCAGCTCAGGCATTCCGGGCGAGAGCAGGAAGGAATGATCCAATGCTCCCCAGCCAGCTGAGTGCACTGGAAGAAATCGATTAGATCTCAATGCATTTTATGCCACCTATGAATCCTAAAGTCTTTGAAACCATTTGAGCTAGCTCCAGAAGCTTTGCTAAAATGAATTTCTACCTTTGAAAAACATTTTTCCTGTGCATGAGCATGACTTGCCCAAAGTATGGACCTCTCTCCCACAAAACCAGCTATCTTATTCTCACATTTCTTTGGGTTTATTGTCTTAGTCGCCTTGCTCCGCTTCGTTTTGAGCAGCTGGCGATGTTGTCGGGTATTGTCTACATAGACAGAACGCGACTTATATAAAGTCACAGCAAACAGCAGAAAAAGCAAATACAACAACGCTCACAGTTCACTTTAATTGACATCGATAATTAAAAAACTATTTTGTTTTTGAATTTTTTTCCTGGCTCGACTCTGGCTGTGGCTCTTCGAGCTTCAAGCTGAGCTAAACAGCTTTGGGTAGGTACGCCTCCCAGACTTCCAGCGAAGGTTGACTATATTGTAGTTGGTTTACGATCTTTAACCTCTGTGTCTTTTGTGTGAGATACTTGGTCTACTTTCCCGGGTTTTTATTGTCTTGGTCTCAAACACACAAAGGTCGAGGTGCTAGTGGCTACTTGAGGCCAAAACCAAGTCAAGTGCCAAGATAAAAGTGGTCTGCCTTCCGCTTACATATTTCTCTGGCTGCCATAATTACTCAACAATTAATACAGTTAACCACTTTCGTTGTTTGATATCTACCTCATTCCCCAGTCAAGTGCGAGGTTCTGATTACGAATCACAGAAAATGTCCCGCCCATAAAATAAAGAATGTTATAAAAAGACTTGGAGTGGGTCTCCGTACACCGGTCCTACCGGCCTCTGCCACGCATAATGTAATCGCTTATTGGTATACCATATTGATAAACAAAAAAATATACTCGTATACGGAAAGAAACTAGAACTTTATAGCTTGGTAGCCATCAGCTGCACAAAGTTGGCTTTAGATAAGAAATGTTCTACAGTAGCGCTCAGCAATTTAATTGAATTTAATTGAAGGTAAGTTTCGTGGATTTAGGTCGAGATAACGCAGAACTTTACGCCAAAATTGTTTTCGAAAGTTTATTTCAGAAAGTTTTTCTATAAAATATCGTTAGAATAAATTTAATTAAGTATTTTGTCTTATTCCAGGAAGGACAAAATAAACATAATTTTCAATTCACCCCCCAGAAAGTTGTTACTACGAAATTATTTTATATTGCCAATTCCTTGCGTTGGTTAATTCTAAGAAATATTCTCAAGCTAAAGCTCAGTATTGGATAAGCCCTTTTTTATTGTAGGTTTACGAGAAACTTGAACCATACTTTGTACATAGACTTTTTATCGGCATGACGCGACTATAACACATTATATAATGGTATTGTTGTCCGCAACGCCAGTTCTAGTTTTCATTGCGAAGTTCCCCTGTGGGGTCCCCACTGAACTGAAGCGATAAGAGGTCTGGTCCCTAAGAATAATTTGTGGGTCAAGTACAGCGTGGTGGTTGAGCCGGAGTGGTGCAGAAATTATTCACCAGCCTGATCCGCTTTGCAATATCCAACTTTCTCGAATTCAAGTTTCATATTCCAGTAAATCGGTTTACAATAATACTTTTTTCCTATTGATTTAATAAAGACTTTATAGCTTTGTAGGGGTCTCCCATGGAATTATTATTCATATATATATAGATTTTTTTGTGTTACTTTTTTTTTGTGAACTCTTATAATTTCTTTGAACGGGCAACTCTTTGGCCGCGCTCTATGGGTATAGAAAATATTTTGTATTTTACCTTTTTGTAGTTATTATTTATTTATTTCCCTCTTGCCTGTTGCCTGTCACTTTTAACTGGTTTTTATGCCGTGCTTGGTTATTGGAGTTTTACTTTTCAGCTGCACTGTAATTGAAATTTTTGTAGCCGTTGTTGCCGTTGGTAGTTACTGTAGAGCATTTCAAATTGTTTTGCGCCGCCCACTTTGAATTATTTTCGCGTTTGATATAACGTATACTCGAATATATGCATGCACTGGGGGATTTCCACATGTATTTATACTATATCGCTGTACAGAGAAGGTTTTATGGTTTTTTCTGGTTCATTTATGTTTTGTAAATCAAATTTTTTTATCACAATATTTTTTTGGGTTGTGGTTCTTTGTTTGTTGTTTGTTTGAAAGGATCCTCACATTGATGCCTCTGTGGGTTTCATAATTGGAAGGTGGTTAAATCATCAGTTGCATAAAAGCCGGCCATTAGCGCTTTTGATTGTCTCTTTTGCAATTTCCGAAAAAAAAAAACAAATACGCGGACACACACACACTCGGGCACTCGCTGGAAGTTGAAAGTTCTTAGTTCTTGCACGCTGCGAGTTGGCCATAAACAAATAAACCTGTTAGCTGAACCGCGAACGCAGCAGCTGATTTATGCTGCTGCCTAGCTGAAAGATATATATACAAATATGTATATTTATGGGGGTAACGCTACACTGGTGAACCGGTTTGCGCCTGGGATTCTTGGCTCGTGAGCCAAAAGTCTTGGACTCGGCCAACAATTGATACAATTTGCGGGATAATTTTCAGTTGTTAGCTGGCCTGGCCTTCGGTGGGTGTACTCGTATGTGTGTGGGAAAGCCCCGCCGCCAGCAACCGGACCTCGAACCGGCGGGGCACTTGCATAATGAGTGCAGCGGTAAGAACGGTTCAAGTCAACGACTTTCACACGCCCAAAACCAAAAACAAAACCAAAGCCAAAACGAAACAAAAGTCAGTCGGCCTAATGAGAGTGCGAGAGTTGAAAGGTCATCGGCGCTGGGGCGATTCAGATTGAAGGGAAAATTATTTAAAAAAAATAGGGATAGCGTAATATTTTAAGAGTTAAGATAATGGTATAAATATATTCATCAAGTTTTAAGAGGAAAAAATAAAGAAAACAGTTTGCTTTATTTTCTAAAAATTTGAAAAAATACTGGGAAATTTTTCAAATGCCTCTCGATCAAGGAAACCTTTTCTCCCAGTGTTCGGGGTGACCAAGTCCAACTCCAGTCCGATCCCATGTCCGCATTGCTTCAGCGGAAATAATCGTAAAGTGAGGTACCACTGAGGGCACCAACAGACACATAAAGACAAAAGCCAGCTCTGGGCCAGGTTCAGATGGCTAAGAAGCTAGAGTAGAAGAAGAAGCGGCAGCTGGGCCTGGGAGAACCGGCGAAAGAAGAAGCCAAAGCCGTAGACTAAGGTGGTGGAGGGACTGGACGAAGGAAAAGAAGTAGCAAGCAATGGGCATAAAATAAAAGTTTAGCGCAAAGCGGAATTGAAATGGATGGCTGGCCAAGAACTAGACTCTCGACCGAGCCAAACTCGCCTCGACTGTTGACTGTTGTCGACTGCTGTTTGAACTTGGCTAAAATAAATAAAGCCATACAACCGACCAACTGGGAACAACTCCTCCGGCCTCCGGCTTCACTCCCGGCTGGGTGTCAGAAAAGTTTCGTTGCCGGCAAAGTTAACATTTCGCACCCCAAATGAAAATGAAATAGTTTTCTTTGCTCCCCCTACTTTACAGATATACTGCAGACACTGTTTCTGTATTTTTTGGGTGATGTATTGGATTCATAATTAAATTTGCCGCTAATTGTGAGGCGCTTCTAATGAAGACATAGAAGAACGACCGACTTCGCCCAAACCCATCTTGCAGCTTATTAAGGCTCCAATTAAATGGACTTTTGGTTAGCCGGAAGATGGCAGGAATTCCATCTTGCCACATTGCCACATTGCAATTGCGTGATGCAATTGGAGTGCAAAAAGGAAGCTAAATATGGGACGAGAGAGGGTTGGAGTCAAGCCAGTCGGTTGCCAAGGGCTTTGGATTTCAATTTGCGGTTGCAGCTGCTTTTCCCTTGCTTTGGCTAAATGGGGAAATATTTTGCGGTTCACGTGTAAGATTATGGGCCATGATTGCCAATACCTAACTAACTGGCTAACTAACAAAAGCTCTCGGGAACTGGAAAATTTCCATAACTGAAAACGGATCTGTGGCAGAAAAATTGAAGGTGACTTGGGGTGAGCCAGTTTCAAAAAGAAAAGCGACTAAGAGATACATTTTCACTAGTCTCGATCAGGATACTTTTTATTTCTAGCTTTTTTGTGATCAGGTTTTTAATGTTGACAGTAATTAAAAAAGATTGATATGGACTCCTATAATTTCTTCTTCACTACTTCTTCTTCGTCAACTCATCCGATCTTCAACATTTGCATAACTAAATATGTATTTAAATGTGTATTTATTTTTCAATTTTTGCGAATCTTAATGAATTGGCTTTCTGGATTCAACGAGTTCTTTTTTTTTTTTTTTAATTTATTGACTGCTTTGCATTTAACCCAAATAAATGGGCCAGCAAAAAGTTCCGAGTTTTGAGTTCTGGGTTTCATATCGAGCCGTATTTTTTCACTTTAGTGGGTTTTTGGAACGTGACTCATTTGTATCTAGTGACTACGACTGCGACTGCGACTGCGACGGATAGCTCAAAATTGCACACCATGCACACCTTAATTTGTTAATAAACAATTACAGTTCTATCCGTGTGTGTGGGCAATTAAGTGTTGAATTAAAGTTTGGTTTGTGAAATGGAGCCAAACACGATACGAAATGGCGAACGCCAAAATTCACGAATTACACATTCACGTTTCTATAATTGCCCACTGTTTCCGCTTTTCGAGTTTCGATTTACTTTTAATGATTTATGCGAATTGTTTCTAGTTTCGAGATAGGCCAACTCTTGGCACGGCTGTGTGAGTCCGTATTAGATTTGGTTTTTTATTTAGTTTCTGTTGCAACTTTGTCGCTGGGCTGGCGGCTTGTTAGTTTGATTTACAATTTTCGCTTGGCGACGATTTGTGTGCGGTGGTCGTAGATACCGGCAATTACAGTTACTGCAATTAACTCTTTATTTATTATAATATATTTAGTTGATTTTAATTTATGGTTGCTGGAATTTCCGCGAGAGACGAGCAGCCAACTGCGATTCTGACACTAGACTGAACCGGACCGAAAACATTTTTGAAAACATTGCTGGTGGCGCCCATGTCGGCTGTCGGCTATCGGCTATCGGGAGAGCTGAAAGATACGAAGTACTGAAAGATACGAAGCCCGAACCGAATCCAAAAGATACTCTGCTTCGGCTACAACGCCGGCGTCGACGCCGGCAGCACCAACAACGACTGGTTGCTGGGGAAAGCGCTCTCGCCCTCTCGTGACGGAAAATGGCCAGAGCGTCGTTCGGCGTTTTTCTCACATTTTCCTCACATTTGTTTTGCTTTTGCGGTTCGCGAGAAAGTGGGGAAGCCATTGTGGGGCCGAAGAGAAAAGTTGGATCCCAAGAGCGCCCCCCAGTGGATTGTGTCTAACTAAGAGCGAGAGTTAGTCACTGCTTGGGGGCAGTACCTTAGGTACTTCTAGCCCAAATGGTGTCCCTACCGGAAAATAAGGGTGTACTTGTACTCGAAGCCCAGGCAGGTGGGCGATGGGTCTGGCCACTCGAAACATGAAAGCGAAATGTCCTGAGAGTGTTCAAGCTCTGGAAATAGCAAGAAACACTGAAGACAATCGAATTTTTCCTTTAGAGTATCAATCTTTTGTTTTAAATCGATGGAAACCATTTCTTGAAGGAAATTACAACACAAATTATGAGTTCGGAAATGGTTTCCTAACACCTCTTTCTTTCCTTAGCCAGCAAGCCCTTCCGATTCTAATTAGACCTTTTTCCTCAGTGCAGCAATAGACCAAAATGGGCACACTGACAATAAATCACGTGCCATTTCCCTCAGGTGAGTCCTTGTTGTATGTGTGTGTGTAGGTGGGCGTCAGCTACTTTTCCAATCAAAAAGCAAAAGTCTCGTTAGGGGTGCTGCGAGTTCTGGGGGGAAGTTTGCAGTGTGTCATAGAAATGGTTAACAAATCATTTGCCATTTTTAGAAATCTACTTGACTTGCACTGACTGGCTCTGTCAGGGAGGGGGATTATGTAACAGGCAAGAAAACTCACTCGCTCACTAACTAACTAACCCATCGACCGTCCGCCTCCCTCCCAGCTCCACCACACCGCTGTTCTCTAAAAAATGTGCCACCAATGTGTGGCAAACTGGATCGCCGCAGACTGCTGCTGAAAAGGGGGTGGCAGTGCGGGGAGTGGGTGGTGTGTATGGTCTGGGAGTGTCGCCTAGACAGGCTTGCGGTTCAAATTGCCCGACCAGAGCCATGAACAACACTTAAAACTTCATTCGCTATCCCACTGCCACTTTGGCACTCCCCCCGACCGGGTTGCCTACTCCACGAGAGTCTCGTTTTTATCTCATTTCTTCTGCAATAGTTTCCTTTTTTCCGGGCGGTGTGGAACTTTGAAACTTGCACTTTTTTAGACCGTGCGTGGGAGGAGGGCTGAAGACAGGTTCGAAAAAGGGGTTTTTGCTGGCAATTTCGGCGCAGTAAGAGCACCATCCATGCCGGCATTCATTAATTGAACAGGACGCAAAGTGCAAAGCTATTGCTTCTCTAAGAGTAAAAAAAAATTTCTTATCCATAGATCCTGCAGAGTTTCCTACCTATTTTTGGTACTAAAAAAACCCCGGATACCATTTCTGTGTAAATGATTTCCTACTTCCTTGAATAATTAACGTTAAATGAAAGCTAATAAATACGAAGAGAATGAAAAACCCGTAGTGTATGTAAATGTAAATAAATATTTAATAATGCCCCATTAAAGTCTCCAACTTTCGTAAAAGAAATTAAGACTCTTTCCATTACAACTTTCCAACAATATTCAAGCCCCAATCATTTGCCAACACATTTTCCTTTGTTTTTCTTCGATAATTTGTCATAAAAATTGATCAAACAAGCTGGAATAATGACAAAATGCAATTTGCATGTCATGCGAGCCCGCCCCATTTCTCCCATTTCCGCCCCCAATATCATTTATCCTTGAAGACATTGCATGTGTGCCGTGGATAACAAAAAAAAAAGGAACCGAGAACCGAGGGCAGGCGACTTGTACACAACGACAGGCAGTCACGATAAACCATTTACAATATTTATTTATTCATAACTCACCAAGTGGAATTAACTTTACATACAAGATGGCTCGGTTCGGTGTAGTTCGGTAATAGTTGACTGGATTTAGTTTGGGGCTTTTCCGTTTAGTTTTCAGCCCTGTTTCATGTCAAGCCACGATTTTCCTGGATTTGCGTACACAAATTGAAAATTGTGGGGCGACAGGTGGACAGGACGGGGTCGTAGTACCTCGAAGTCCCTTACTCCCTACCCAAGACTCTGACGTGATTCGCAGTCATAACTTGGCCATGTTTATTGACTCTGTTTGGCCTAATCAGAAGGAGGAACTTTGCTGAAAATTCCTATTACCATTTCTTGTTTATGCATCGAAAACAAATTCAAAAATTGAATTTCCTCCTCTCTTTTGGGAATCGAAACAGCCCTGGCCAAGTATCTTTCCACCACCCTCTCCAACTCCAGCCTGCCTAAATATATATTTTTTCTGGCCTCTTCAAACAACATCCACATTGCCATCCATTGCTCTTAATGTTTGGCCAATTGTCCCAGGTAGACGGCGGACGACAAACGACAATCCGGCAAAACGACAGACGGCCAACATTCGACGACCGACAGTCGACAGTCGGCAGTCGGCAGTCGGCAGCCGGCTCCTTCCTTTTGGAAATGGCTCTGGCCAAGACGAGACAGGTGCACTACCACTCACCGCTCTAAAAACACTAGCAGAAAAACCTGTAATTAAAAATGGGGCTTCCAACATTACCCTCTAATCATTTTATTTAAATTAAATAACAAAATGAGTAGCACAAAACCTATCATAGGGTGACTAAAGCGCTTATAAAAATTGTTTAATATTTCATTGATTTAAATTGGGTAATTACGATTGCAGTGTAAGCCTTTGTTTTGGTTGTAATAAATTCAGGAAAAGGGAAGCCCACTTACAAACACATTGTGTTTTACAGGAACAACACGCGGCACAAAGTCAGGTGTTTCAGCCTCTGCCAAGGCATATGCTCTATGTACTCATATGGTGGTTTTTTTTTCGAGGGTTACTTTTGGGCAAGGTGAACGGACCGAGGCGAGTGTTTCGGAAACCAGTCCACCACAAGTCCAATCCGAACTGCAGCCCCAGTGCGCCAGTGCAATTGCAATTGCCAGAAGACAGAAGACAGAGGATGGAGGACAAAGTACAGAGGACATTGGACAGAAAACAATGACAATGGCTGTGGAGGCCCAGACAGAGACTCTATGAACGGAACAAATTCCAGCCAGTCAGGCCAGTCATTGCTGCACTTACTCGCCATGAGTTTGCTGCTTTTTTGGATTCCAGTCCAAGCAGACTAACCGGGCAATGGCAATGACCACCGACCGTCGGACCCATAATGCAATAAACAATCATAGAAATGCATAATGCATGTCAGATTAAGAAATTATTAGCCGCATACGAGCAGGGGTGAGGAGTTTGCAGTCGGATTTTAGTTTCGGCTCCAACTGGGGGTTTTCCTCAAACGACAATCGGAATTATAGGCAGTGGAGATTCTCTAACTGAATAGGCAATTATGTTCGGGACTAAAGAAGTTTCGTAAAAGAGGCGATCAGGAGAGTAAATGAATTATAGTTGACTCAGAAAATTCCCTACTACTTTTTACTGAAATGAAGAAACCTTCATGTACAATGCATTCAATTCAGACAAGGACCTGTTAAGAAAACTCTATCTTGGCCAATAAACATACGATTCATAATCGGAAGTCCCTATACGATTAATAGATCAATTCTTCATCACTCTGCATTAAAATGTATAAAGAAAATCTGCTTCCAAGCGAATGTTGTATTTTGGCCAATATATACCGATTCTTAATCGAAAGGAAGTTTCTTTATTAAAATAAAACTTCGAAATATCTATAACTCAATAGAACACTATCTGTCCAGACCCAAGCCATTCGTTCAATGCACTTTGACCGCCGGCTAGGGGTAACAAGATCTAATGGTTTTCCCCCGCGGATTTCCTGCTCCACTGATGCACTCTACTTGATGCACTCAGACCCCCCATTCTTTGCCCAAAGCATAATGCCACAAATGTCTGTCGTTCTGCTCCCGGCCACTAAGTTATGCAAGTCTGCTGTTTGAGTTGAGTTTTTGAGGACTGAACATATAATGCAAAACGACCAATAATAGTGGGTGGCCGAAGATAGATGGGCGGACAACGGCGAAAAGGGGCGGGGCTGATCAGGAAGGCGCACAGATGGGAGATGGGAGATGGGAGATGGGAGAGACAAATGTTGACGGCCATGCTTGAATGCGTGCGCAGCGGCGAATGCTTCCGTTTCCGTTCTTAATAGCTTTATTGTGATTTACTCGACAACAAACAGAGCAGAGTCGAGCCAACAATAACAACGCCGGCAATGAGGAAAAGCAAAAGCAATCAACGGAATTACAATAGCGTTAAAAAGACAACACTGTGGCTGCCGATAACTGATAAAAACAACATTCAGTGATTGAGAACAATCGAAGAGCGAAAAGTTAAGCCGCCCGAATAAAGGGAATACAAAATGTAAATGGCTGGAAACTACTTTAATAAGCACAGGTGATAAAGGGCGTGTCATGCAGAAGGGGTAGTAGTTGGCCCACGTACGCCTACATTCATAGCAAAATATATGTAAAAGTATATAGAAGGACTGACATTTCAAGGCTAACAAGCGACTAACAAACAGTTCAACAATCGTCCAGAAAAACAACCAACAAACACTTTTAAGGCCACTGGGTGAGCTACAACCCTTTTTTGCATAGCTTTTGGGAGGCCAGAGGGGCTGTGTTTTGACTGTCCATCAAGCCAAGTAGCGAAACCACCCGCTCATGCCTCTACAGCACTTAAAAAAACAATTTTTTTTTAACTTTAAGCTATGGTATATAAACCTTAAATGGTCTGGTTGTCCGGTTGTCTAGTTTTTTTATTAAAATTATGTTTCGAGTGCATCAGCCTTCCCTGCCAATGGCCAACGGTCTGCCACTTACGTCACACAAAACAAAGCCAAAAAAAAGTAAGGGCATAAAACGGAAACATCATCATCCAAAGCCGAAACTTTAGTTTTTTTGGTTTTGGTTCTGCGACTCACCTTATGCCATATGATGTGGCACAAATACCATACATAAAGCGGACAGGAACTCGGGTTATAGCCAGGCCGGGATATATTATATAGATAGGTCGGTGGTAGATGGTATATAGAAAAGTGGTTGCTTAGTATGGACTGCTTTGTTGCTTGGTTGCGTTTCAAATGCTCAGCCAGGTGAGACGCGTTTTTCTGCTTCTGTCTGAGCTACCATCCCTGTCCCTCCATACTGCCGGCCTCCTACCCTGTCGCTTTTTGTTGTTGTCTGAGCCGCCAACTCAGGTGTGACAAATAATTATATATACCTGTCTGTGTTCGCTGTACGCTGTACAGGTATGAGCACATACATAAATATAGTATATATATTCAGTCATGTTAAAAGAAGCGTCGGCAGCAAAAGTTCATTAAAAGGCGCACAATTTTCTCTGCCAAAAGAGCAAACGAGTTGTAGTTGCCACCCCCATTCCCCCTTTTTGTTGTGTTTTTGTACCATAAAACACCTTTCAGTTGGAGCTGAGCCGGGTTTCCGAGTTGTCAACCTTTGCCGACACTTTTCTGACTCATTAATGCCGTCGAGATTTTGAGGCGAAACATTTTCAATTAGAAGGAGGAACCTCCGCGCTTCTCCATACCCAGAATTCTCATTGGGATTGCCACACTTGAGTTTGATCTGAGAAATAGCGGCAAATGATTGAAAACTGGATCAAAAATCGCCAGCGGGGAGCTGCGAAAATGTGGCAAATGCGGCTGACCAGGGTCCATGGTCCACCGATGAACCAAATGTGTGTTCTGGGCAGCAGCTCAGCCAATTGTGCAAAATTTTGCAGCACTTACGCCGCAGGGAGGTGTTGTAAGAGTGTTTGCGTTTGGGTTGAGGGAATTGGGTCTCGGATTTGGGACTGCTATTTGGATTGGATGGGGATTGAGGAGATGGCCATGAGCTAAACTCCAGATTCCAGCTGAACACCAATCAATCTAAGCTGTTTGTTCTTAAGACACATACAGTTTCAGGTCCAGATCTGGGAGAATAACTTGGCACTCACAACTAATGCCTTTGATTATTTTTACAAATAAAACAGATAATTCCTAATGATGTATTCCATTAATACTCCAAAAGTTTATGTTAATCGTACCTTCTAAATCAATCAAAATTAAGTTTATCAATTGGTGGAAGCTTAAAACTGACTTTGTGGCTTTGCGACTTTCGATTATCCATCCATTTCTCATCGAACACTTATCTATTGCGAAATTATTACTTCCTTCACATTTGCATTCGAGATTAAGCTATCAAAAGGGGAAAAGCCGCATTGCCGCCTATAATTACAGCACATTCGATGCAAATGAATTTGCAATTGTTTTGATGGAGCTCAAAATGCGTTTCAATTAATTGATTGCCCCGGGTCTTTGCATGCATAATAACATAATATGGCTTATATGATTTACCACTAACCACTGAACTAGGCGGTAAGTTCACCATTATTCCAATTTAATCGAGTACTCACCTTGGCAAACAAAATTTATACAAACTGCTTGGCGCTTCTGTTAACAGCCCAATTAAAATCTGAAAAGAGTCCAGAAAAGAGGAGTTTTTGTAATGGGATAATCTATTTTAGATATAAACTTGAAACTCCCGCAAATAAAAGTAATTTAAAAGGCTCTTCAACTTCGCTAAGTTCACGATCCCAAATCCCGTTTCTGCTTCTTTTAGCCTTTAGATTTATTGCATTGCAATTGAAAAATGCTTTCGCTCGGACTCCAATTCAATTTATCTTTGATTTTTAGTGCACTCCACAAGAATCCACTCCGTTTCGCAACCACCACACCTCAGTCAGTTTGATTAATTTTGTATTTTTTTTTACCTGGCAGGAGGGCCAGGACGTGCAGCATCTTTTGCTGAATTTTATTTGCACAACTTTCGATACTTTGCTGGACTAATTGCGCTTTTTCCGCCTTTCTCCCAACCATTGTCCATTTGGTTTTAGCAAATTAAATTTGCAATTAGCGACTAGCGAAATCAATTTGCGTCCAGGACAATAATACTGCCCCCCACAGCTGCTGTGTATTTCTTTTGGATCCTCGTAAATTCCTTTGACACTGCCAACTGCATTTATGCAGCAAGTCCGGACTCTACCGCGGATGGGCCCACCCGAAATTGCAGCTAACAAAGGCAGTGGAGGCATTGCCGAAAAAAGCGAACCAGCAGGGACAACTACTGGAAGGGAGTCCCTAAAACAAAAAGGGAAAACATGAACCCTCGGCTTCTAAACTAATTTTATTACAGCACCACAGCCAAAGAGCCCCCACAGGAGTGGCATCCCCCGGTTTTCCCTACCCCCTATCCTTTAGCCAACACCGTATGAGAACAATGTCATTTTTACACTTGGTCATTTTGCTTTTTGGCCATGTGTCAGAACCTCTAGTTTCGGTTTTTGTTGTGCGCTCTCGGTGGAAATTTTAGCATATGTTGTTTAAATGTTTAATGAAATCCGCCGTTGTGCCAAACACAGAGTTGCATTTTAAAGTATCCAAAAAACCTTGTCCCTTTTTTCTACCCCTTACTCGGTGTTGGTCTCTGGGCAGGCTGGGAGGCTCAATTTCCTAAGCCAATTTTGTCGCACATCGCTGCCGACCAACAAGTCCAACCAGTCCAAACAAAAGCACAACATAAAATGGCCAGTAAAATCCAAGGGGGCCAATAGGGGTGTGCCGAGAAGGGGATTTCCAGGGGTTTCAGGAGCTGCAGTGTACTGCATGCAAAGTGAATCTAATAGAATAGTCAAAAGTTGTTGGCAAAGTGCTGCGAGCCGAGCGGCCTGTCAATGGCAATAGATTGTTACGGTTATTGTGTGGATCGAGGTGCTTTGGGGGTCGTCGGATTGGGGATACTTTCAGAGGCGGCTCAAAGATAATCCCAAAGTGTCAGTCAGATAAGGTGTGGGAATTTGTGCGGGCTATAAACCAGATGCTGGGGATCAGTAGAAAGTGCAGTTTTCTGATGGTTGATAAAGAAAATATCGTGCAATGCTGGCTTTACTCTTCCCTTTCGGAGAGATATTTGCAAACTAGAGTTTTAAGAACTTTTCACTAGGAGACACTATCTGCTAAGATACCCTTTTAAAGAACCTTCAATATCCAAGTTAGCTATCAGAGTTTTAAGCGTATTTGATAGCTACAAATTGTACCAAGAAAGTTAAAATTTCTATTTTTCTATATTTCTTGTCTAGCTTTAAGAATTTCTGAGAGGACTTTTTGGCCATCATTTACCATCTAAGTGGATGCTTGTGAGTCTGGAACGTCACAACACAAATCCAACCAGTTGGGGGAAAAACTCAACGGGTTTCGGTCTTTTCCGTATTTTTTCGGGACTTGGTTCAAAGCAACCAATCGACAGGCTGTCAATTAAAATGGAAATGTTTAAGTTTCGTTTGCAATAAAAAGGCTGGCTTGGCTCTTGGCCTAGTCCCGAGGAAAGTTAGACTGGGCCTGGTAAAATTTGGTTTGGTTCCATTGGGTTTCGTTCGGTTGGCTCATTCATCCAGAAAGAAAGGCAGGTTCTTCCTAAGGCTGGTGATTTTCAGTTTTTTCCTTCTCCATTTGAACTTTGACCCAATTTTCCTCTGCAGCGGTGTCATCCAGGATTGCCTCGCTATCCCAGTGCCACTCCAAGTCGAGGCAGCTCCTTGGGCCTGCCCGCTGATTGCACGTGGCAAACACTCGCATACTCACAAAGAGATATGGCACAGAGTGTGCTACAAATTGAAGTCTTCAGCAACGAGTCACGAAATCTAGAGTAGTAGTCTCCGGCTCTGAATATATGGAACATTGCAAGTTGGCGCCCTGGCACGTTGCACGTGTATTATATTTTCGTATTTCGTATTTCGCAGTTTGCTGTTCGCATTTCGTTTTCCCTTTGCTGCCGTTGAAAGGAAATTGTGTGATGTGCCTAGCTCCTAGTCCTGCCTAGTCCGCTCTCTGCGGTGCATGCACTGCAGCAAATTTTTAATGCTTCCATTATGTATATGAAAAGCATTTCCAATTGCAATCCAAAACCTGGTATCGCATTATATTTTATGATCGTAAAATACATTGATGTGAAAACACAAACGTTTGGGGGTCATAAAAATTTAACATATAAAAAGGATGAGAGAGCTTACTTTGCGCAAAGTCGAAGCTTACATACCTTTTCCTTTTTTATTTATTTACTCAAATACAAACGACTGATACCTATTAGACTCTCAATCGGGAGATATTTATCCACCATTTGAAGATTCTGATAGAAAACTTGAAGAGTGAAAAGGCGAGTCTTATTGGTAAATCTTAAGACCTCACTCAACATTTGGCTAGTCGGGAAAAACTTTCCGTGTATTCACACTGCTAATAGCCGGCAGCTTGTTTAAGCCGTCTGTAGCTTTTCACAGACAAACAGACATTCGGCCAAAACGAGAGGGATAGACGGACAGGACGAAAAAGCAGAAAAGTAGTAAAGTGCGAGAACTTGTCCCTACTGCAGAGTCGATTTTTATATGCAACTCTATAACAATTTCCCAGACGAAGACCGTTACGTGCATTTTCGCCTGGGAACGTACTCCTTGTCGGCACCGTAAGCCTCGCTTTAAATACAAAGATTCCAGCTTGCGATTGGGGGGTAGGAAAAAAGGTTAAAGGGTGGCGGAAGGACGCCACCCCGTGGAGGGTGCACCTTTCGCTAGCTTTTGCATTTCGTTTACTTTTATGAAAATGGCTTCCATGTGTTCTCCGAGCGAGGAGTATTTTTAAGGATTGCGCCAATGTGTAATGAACTGCAAGGAAAGTGAAGTGCAGTTCTTCTTTTTATTCTTCTACCTCGGTCTGCCCATTTTCCCCAGTCTCAGTCTCTGAGTTTTCCGCAGCCGTAGTTTCCCTCCCGACTCGGAGTCCAGTTTCAGTCAAGCTTTTGATGCCAGTCTCAGGCTTATTTGAGTGTGTTCGAGAGCTTCGTCATTCTTGAAAACTAATTTTATTTACAGGTAGACCGTTGCAATCGCCCCCGTATTCGCCTGCATTACTCTGTCGTTTTTTTTCCTCGGCCAGGCACTCGATTTATATTGAATAAATGCAAAAGGCGTGTTAATTGACAGACCATGAAGAAGAAAAATATTTTTGCACTTTTATAGCTACCTCCCTACCTTCCGCTGGTCTCCCCTCCATTATTTTTCCACAAAAAACAACTACAATGAAAAACAGTAGTGGAAAAGTAGTCAAAGCTTTTAACCTGCCTTCGTGCCAAGCTGCAAAATGGTCAGCCCAGTGAATGGGGTAAAAGCATGGTGATGGGCAGAGGAAAATTGGGGATTTCCCTTTACTGAGTTTATTATACTTTTTGCTTGGAGAACTACAAGAGCCCTAATAATTAGATTATTCAATATAGGCATATACTTTAACTGAAAAGATTTCTTAAATCTTAAAACAAAAACGATTTTAAGACTGAATTAAATAATCGATGAAGTATACGAGTTGTGGTAAGCACCTTTTTCAGACATTCTAACCACTACCTATAGTAAAATTATGGTAATTTGTAGTAGCTCCTTCATGGCCAGTTATTTTTTTTATTATTAATAAGAGTCTGCAGAGGAAAAAGCTAGTGAGTGGGATGGTTGGCGCCTATAAATCTGATGGCTAGCGGCGGGTATTTTTTACGACGCTCGGCTGACTGCGTCTTCGTTGCGTTCTTCTTTCTCCAATCGTCGAGCAGTTTTCCTCCAATTTCTTTTTGGTCAGTTTAAGTTGCGTGCGGCACTAAATCGCTCACATTTATCTATAATAAAGGCAATTTTGAGGCATTTCCCCCGCGCCGCGCCGCGTCCATTCCTCAGCACTCCTGGCCTGGCTTTCCTTCCGTTGCTCGAGGTACTGGCAGAAAAATCGATTAAACAAATCGAGTAAAGTGTTGCCAGTACCTGCCAGGCACGCCACATAGCAGTCAGTATATGGCACACATATACACGGTACATAAATACATGTATATATACGGCTTGTGGGCGGGGACTCGGATGGTCTATAATTATATGCCCGTACCCCCTTCGCCACAACTGTTTGTTGGGGCCAACATGCGTTGCCTTGGCTACGCGCCGCCAATAAGCCAAACTCACACACTCGCACATAGGGCAAGGATTCACAGGACATACACACACATACACACACACACACTTGGAATAACGACCACACACTCACAAGGGTACACAAGACAGATAGGACACTGAGCAGGATATGCAAATAATATTTATTTATTTTAACTGTCCACTTTGGCTTAAGGGAATAATTTAATGCAGAATAATAACTGTCACATCTTTGTAATTGAGAAGCGATTAATTGTTTTTTTTTACTCTTGACACTACTTTGAGTTTTTATTTACGCAATGAGTTTCCAACTGTTTTTGTCTTTAGTTCTTACAAACTTCTATTGGTTTTTTTTTCACAGAGTTTTTTAAAGCTTCTTATTTAATTTTCTTATTTGCTTCCTTTAGCGTTCTTTTTTTTTCTTTATTCTTGACTCTTAACATTTATATTATTGTATTGTTTCCATTCTCACCTCGCGTGTCCTGGCAGCGAGTCCTTGCGCAATTTCACCGCAAATTTCTGGCAAAACTTCTGCGTAAAACTCTTGATTTTGTAGATCTTCTGACCCAACGACATCGTACCACTCGATCTTATGTCACCATGTTCTTGTTCTTGTTTCCCCCTCGATTTATTATTGGTAATTTTATTGTTGTATTCGTTGGCAACTTGTGTAGGTTTTGGGTGCAACTGCTATTGGAAAGTTGGTGTTGCGCCTGCTGCCATTTTCCACTGAGTCCAACTGCCAACTGGCGTGCCAGGACAATGCGTGTTTTTGTTTTGGCCTCCCCCAGTTCGGGCTCGTATCCTAGCAATGGGCTGGAGCTTTGGAATTTTTGCGTGCCAGCCGCAGGTCCTTGGCTTGAAAGGCTAAGCTGGCAAGCTAAGCCGCAGGGCTAGCACCTCCTGGGTACGGCCTTCGTGGCTAGTCCTCGTTTCCAGCAGGAGAAACGGTGAGAGAATTGTCGAGAGAGACGTGCACTTAAAAAAATATTATTGAAGTAAAACATTTAAGGAAGAAATTTGCCTTTAATTGATGCAATGTACTAACACGCAGTATCTATAAATCTGAAAGTGTTATTACTAAGAAACTCTATGTACTAACGAGGACATCGATTTTATTCCCAGTGTGGAGAGAACTTTGCTCGTTGTTTGGGTACTACCAATAATAAGTCGTTAGGCCGTTGCCAAGGCAGCTACCAGCAACGTCCTACCACCCACCACCCATCGCCCACCAACCGACACCCTCAAATGGAGGCTTACTTAATTTGTATAAAAAATTTCCACTTCTCCAAAACGAAGATTTCAATTAAAGCAGACGCTTCAAGTGCCGCAATTGCGGTAATTAGAAGAGCAATCACAGTAACAGGACCTACGCATATCGATCTAATTATGGGATGGTGGGTGTTTGAATTAGTTTCTCTGAAATTGCGCCTTTTGCTAGATGGTGGGTAACGGGTGGCTAGATGGTTGGGTGGCTAGGTGGCTGGGTGGCTGGGGATGAGTGGCTTCATTGTTTCAGTGGCTCAGCTAGTTTAGGTCAGACTATGCAAATTTGCTTGGCATACATCGCCTTGTCCCTTCCGCTGTCTCTGTCTCTTTACTCATCCGGTCTCTAGCTTCCACACCACCCCCACCCATCTGGCTTTATCTCTTTCATCCTCAACGGTGTCCATCGTTTGGCATAAATAACGAGAGAAACCTGTTAATCGAGCTAATTGCATAAATTATAATGGATAATGGCCACGCATACCACTCCAACAAGGACGTTTTAGCCAGGATGTCACCAAAACACTGACACAGATTTCCACCAACCTAAATTTCGTTTCAAAAATTTAAGTAAATTTGTATGCCACTTTAAAAATTTCTATAAAAATTGTGCTTTTTTCATCCTTAGCTTCGCAGTGATATTATTTCAAGGCACAGTTGGCCTTTTTATTAAAGGCTTTTCGCGCTGTCAGCGGCAGGCAACTCAAGTGGTGGCAAACTTCAAAGTGAAAATCAATTTCTCTTTAAGCAATTTCCAATTGAATTGAATTTTCATTAGACAAGAGCGCAGCGGGAAAAGGGGAGTGGAAAAAAGGGACGGATGAAGGCGGTTGGTTGCCGGGAAACGGCAACTGGCGATTGAATTTCCATAAATCCCTCGCCGCGACCCCTTAACCCGTTTTCCCATTTACTGACACTTAAAGGATCTGCCGGGTCTCAAGTTAAACTTTTGTTTTGTTAGCTCGCGTTTCGAGGCGGAGTTTTGGCCATGAAAGTAGGAATTGCCTGACAACAAAAAAGGCAAAATGGGCTCGGGGCTTTTCGCTGGTTTTCGGGGGAGTTTGATTGACGTTTGAGCCGCTTGTCATTTGACAGGACCTGCTTCTGCCACTGACAGTTTTTCGCCTATAATAAAAGTCTCTGGCCTGAACAAGCTCTTGCATAAATAACATTTTGGAAATTGACAAATCGTAGTGGATAGAAATCACCAGATACATCCGAAATTGTTCGGAGTGTCCTGGCCGTCCTTTGCGACCACAAGTATGTCACAAATAATTTTAATTATTCAGTAAAATCAACAGAAGATAAAATTTGTGAACCCAGAGCGGAGGGCATGGGGCAGGGGCAACTATTCATCCTTTCACACAGCTTCCATTCTCCTGATGGTCGCTTTGTGGGCCTTGGAAAGCTTTTTACGGAAAGAGAAAACCAAATTTATTTTATGGCATTCAAAAGTTTCTCTCAGGACTTAACTCATCACAATAAATCAAATCAAAAGCTTTCTAGGACAAACGATGGGCAACTATTGTTCGGCTTGGCTTGTCTGCCACTCATCAATTTTTGAAAATTATTAAAAATTTAAATGGAATACCAAATACTTGAAATGCACTCTACACGAACCACTCACATACACATGGAAATCTGTTGCCTTTACCAAGGATATGGGATACGATCATAGGATGAGTTGTTGTCGTTATTTGTGTGTCAGGCTTGTCAAACATTTTCCCAACCCCCCACAACGATGCGAATGAAATTTTAATTTTAATTGTTCACCAAACGCACCGGACAAAATATGTTCACAGGGTTGGACACACACACACACACAAACACCCTTCCTCAAGCGAAAGGACACTCGTTTGTCGAGTGTACCATTCAATATATATTTACTGCCATTGGGCGCGAGGGTATCTTTTTTATATTTTATATATGACTGACATTTTAATGGTCGAAATGAAAAGCCTTTGACCGCCGTGCCGGCACGCTGATTTCCCTCAACGAAAATTTCACCGAAAAATAAAAATTGAAGAACAATTGTGGGCGGAGACGTCGCCTCCTTTGCGATGTAAAGCTCTTTTAATGACTGCCACTTTATTGACTTTCTTGCCGCAGTCGAAAAAGAATACGGAGTAGCAAGGGCAAGGACCCAAAGTGTCCATCATTAGCCAGCAATCCGGCCGAAAAAAAATCCATAATTATAATGCACCTTACATAACGCTTCATTAAGATAATGATAATGAATACGTGACCGCAGAGTGGGAGAGGAAACGGGAAAGAGGGCGGGAGACAGGCCGAGCCACTTCCTGCTAGGTAATGGCACGCATGAGAATGTGTGTCCTGTGTCTGTGCTTGTGTTTGTGGGTTATGAGTGAGTGAGAATGTGAGTGCGAGTGGACTCTGCATATCCTTCTCGTGTAAATGTAACCAGGTTCAGGACCAGCCCACAAATGGCCAGCGGGCCAGTGGTATGAACCACTTACCGCCCAATGGCAACGGCAAAGCCAGAAACATTTAAACTGAAAAAAATATAATATTTTAAAGAAATAACTGAACAAGAAAATAAAATAAACGTTCCCTTTTCAGAATTAACGCAAATTAACATTTTTTAAATTGAATAAAAGCTGGTTTTACACACAAGTACTTTTTTTAAGGTTTTTGTAATTCATTACAGTGCAGACGTGAGTCGCATGAATGCGGTCGATAATTTACATAAAAAGAAAAAGAACAAACGCAGAAAACAAACCATAAATGAAAATGAAATAATATTTTATCAGGTAATTGCGCCTATATATATATGAATCAAAAATACATATTTTAGAATCAATAAAAGTCTTCAAAGACTTTCAAGGATTTTAAACTTATTGGAATTGTTAAAACTCCAAAAATGTTTTCTTTTTTCGTCAACCACAAAATCAATAACTATTACATGAAAAAGACAATATTTTTTAACAAAAGTAGAAGCAGATAAGAGTACATAGGCGTGGCCAGGACATGAAAGAACATTGGAAAATGGAGTTTGCGGCTGAACTTTAACCTACTCAGTCATTGGACCCAAGGCCAGTCATCAATAAAAATTATAGAAGAAAGGTTACCAGAATATCCCATCGAGGTGGTGGTTTCCCAAATAGTTATCAAAGGCGGAGAAAGACTATTTGGGAAAGGATAGCAACGATAATTAATTCACTTGCATGATAATCGAAAAAGCATTTGATTAATGTCATGCCGAAGCTTACGCACAGCAAACACGTTGAATTTTGCCTAACTAAATATTGTTTTCATATTTAAAACGAGCCGGGCAAAGGGTTGTGGTGGAATGGGGAAGGAATGCGGCCCAAACCCCTGGAAAATGAGTTTTATGTTAAGAGCTAATTTGGGTTAATGCCGTAAAATGTGGCGCAGTTAAACAAATGCCAAAAGAGCTTGGATGAGGGGATGGAAGGGGCGTTTTTCAAGGGGTTTTGTTGGTGGCGAGTGAGAGGGTGGGACGGTGAGTGGGTTGAGAGCAAAATTTCATCTCGTTCTCATGCTGCCTTAGCTGGGTTTTACATGCTCCTCAAAGTATGCTACATAAAATTGCACAATATGCGCATAAGCCACAAGAATTGTTAGCTCGTGTGACTGTGTGTGTGACTGTGCTGCACGAGTGTGTGTGAAAGTGTGTTCATTAGTGTGCGTCTGAGTGTGTCTGCAAGAACTGTAGCATACTTTTGTGCGTTTGCCTTTCCAAAAGATTTCATTATGTATGGCCAACCGTATGCATGTGCGCCTGTGTGTGAGTGCCCCTCCCACTTCACGTTCGGCGTAGGCCCCCTTCCTCACTCCCCTTCATCTGCTTTTGCCGCCCCCAGGCTTTCATTTTAAATTAGTCAAAATGTCAACTTGACACAGATTTTTGGGGCCCCCCAGCAATAAAAGCGGTTTGTGGCTAAGACAGGGAATGGAGAAAACTTTCCTTAAAGTCCGCATCTTTGGGTCTTCCAATTAACTTCTGGCTAGAGCATCGCTTTTGGGCGAATAGAAGTCAACCTGCCAGGCTATCCTTTTGATTTTTTCTTAATGTAAAATAAGTTTCTCAAGCAAAAAAAAAAATAAAAGACATCATGTCGTATACGTAATGTCAATTATTTTCATAATTTATTTACAATCTTTCTGAATCTTTTCGGTATTTCTCGAGCGAGTTCTGTGTAATATTATAAAACTGCCAAAGTCTCGCTGGCTTTAAGGGACTCCGCTTATCTATTTGAACGACCAAAAAATTGTCGAAACTTTCACCTGACTGCGCCCCTTTCAGCTTCTCAGACAAATATTGACAAAACATTTGCCTTGCTCCTGCAGATTCTGATTCCAATTTCCCCGGTTGCTCCTGCTGATGCTCCATTTGCTTATCTTAAATTACAAATCAGTCAATATCAAATTGAATGCAAACAGAGACAGAGACACGAACTGCAAAAAAACGATGGGAGCTGCGAGAGAAGCTGGGGAGCAATTGGCATGCACTTGAGCTGGAAATCAGTTTCGGTTTCTCTTCCTGTCTTATTCCTTTGAGTGTCCCAGTGCAGTTTGGAATTTGAATTTACCTCTGCGCAGAAATATGAGCAGCCACTTAAGGACCTCCTGAGAAAGGAGTTTAACGTAAAAGTTACCGACGATAACGAGTTTGGGGAACCCCCCAATATGCATGCCAAATGAATTTGAACAATTTTAAACTCCTTACGAAAAGCTGGCAGCTGTCATTGTAATTACGGGTGGTCAGCGCTTGAGGGTTTACCTCAATTTATTTTTTTTATAGTTTCCCAACCAACATCTGTCCATATATGGAAGGAACTCTTAACTTTCCCACTGACACATTAAAAATTAAGTCAAATGGGACAATTAAAAGGGAAGAGTCTGGTTTAGGGCTTGGGAAAACCAGCTGTAGCCCCGACCACGCCCAATCCTTAGCCGCCAGCTGCCAATCAGCCGTCAAGCAGTCAGTCAGTCAATCAATTTTCCATGTATATGTAAAAGCAACTTTTTGTATATACGTCCGGGCTGTAATTTCATAAATATTTAATGTCTGCTTGGGTCTGCGCTAAAGTATATATGATATGATGCAAATACATATAGACAGGACGGACCGTAAGTGACAATTATCCATGTCCTTCACAACCCACCCCCATTTGGTTTGTTTTTCTTTTTCGAAGCGGCTCGGAAAATCCACTTGGACTTTCCTTCAATTCCAGCTTCTGCCTTCTTCTCGGCCAGGTTAACATTAAGTGTAATTTTTTGTTAGTGGCAAACATTTCATGAATTAAAAATGAGCCCCGGCACTGGGGACTGCGAGTGTAAATGTTTCTGTATGTGTATGAGAGAGGAATGGCGGAGGTGGAGGGTGGAAAAGTGCGTGGCGCCTCTGGCAGTTAGTCATCCAAAGTTTTTCCTGCCGCCGAAAAAATGAAATGTTCTACTACGTCATTGTCACACGTCTACGTAGGGTTTTAAGGACAAGGGAAGGTTTGCGGCCGAAGGGGCGTGTCATCTAATGTAATGAAGCGAGCAAAATGAATGGAATCGGTGGGTGAGAGGGGCAAAGGTTGCTTGGCTTTTTCCGCTTATTACCAAACCAGCACAAATTTTGTATGCCAACCAAGTTTTTTTTTCGTCCCGCCCGCTTATGATATATTTGTGCGGATGTCATGCGGCGTGTGAGGTCCCTAAAACGTAGGTTATTTAAATGATTGCTCCGGGCCACACACTTTCACAATTTAACACTGCAAGAAACTTTCTCTCTATTAAGAGATAAGAAATTGTCCGCAAGTGGACAACAAATCTATTGAAACCACATAAAAACGTAAGAATAAAACCTAGTCTTTCACATAAATGCGCGGTTTTTATCAGTGTACCTAAAACTCTTACATAAACCCATATAAGAAACAGCTCAGCCTAATTGCATTTGCCGTATTCAGGCAGATGTGGGATGGTATGCTACATGAATTTTGATTAATTCTTGGAGGCAGCGATTAAGCTAGCTTGTCCACCTGTAGGAGGTACTACTAGCAAATCCACTTTTGCAGCCCAGACAAAGATGACATCATCTGCTTGCCAATCAACCTGCGTGAGCTTTCAGAAATCCCATAAAATATGCTCTGACGAATAGACGACTACACGTATGCCGCCTAAAGTTACTTTCCCGACTTTCCTACTGCGGTCCAATCTATTCCGACTAAAGATATAGAAATAAATTTAAAAAACGAAACAAAAAATACCTTCACGAAACAAGGTTCTAAATCTGCGGAAAAGAAAAGACGATTTACATGAAATGTCGACACGACTACGTGGAAAATTACCTTCACCCACTTTGGCGAAAAGTTTTGACGTTGTTTCTTTTTGCCATAGCCTCGCTTGCGGCACTTTAACTTGGCCCAAAATTGGTAGCACATAACGGGAAGGAATTACTTTAAATCTGATATTTTTCTTTGGATCTGCATAATGGCCAGGGCCAGAAATGATTCAAGAAAATACGATTATTTCAAAGGTACTGTTTTGACAATATTTTACTTGTGAATACGTTAAGGACAACGCTTTCAAAAATGTGGCGACCTGCAACTTGTGACAGATACCTATTCCTATGCCAATTAGAAAGGTAATCAATATCTCGAAGGTGTAACAAACATTAGATACAACGAAGAATTTATGGCACTCCATTTACAAGTAATTACATTAACTTTAAAGCACAAAGTTGTAACAAAGTTTCCCTGGAAACTTAAAGTGATTACATAATAAGCAAGGGTATTTAACGACAGCGTCTTTCATGTTGCAACTTGCAACTTCATTTTTTGATGCTGCTACGGTGGAGGACTTCCCGAAGCTCATTTCTGGACTCATTAGGAAATGGCTCCTGAAAGTAACCAGCGGAAACTGACCAGGAGAAAAAGCCAAGAAGCGAGGCGAAAAGCGAGCAGCTGCTGTTGCACGCCGGTTGATGGAGATGATGAATTTTTGATGCCGCAAATTGGGGCAGCTGCAGTGGTGGCGGCTTTAAAGTGACCACCTCTCTAATGGCCCAAAGCCAAGCCACAATTTGTCAGTTGGAGGTTCTAGGAACATATTTTTTATCGCCCCGCAATTCCGCCCAGGGTGCAATTTTTGCAAGGGTGAACCCGAACGATTGCCAACCGCTGTAATTGAAAATTAAATTTAATTTTACGGCCAAAGTTAAACATTTGCTCAGTGAACACACACACACAAGCACACGCATTAGAAGCCTTCCTGGCTGCTTTCCTGCGTCATCGTAGGTGTCCTCGCGACCCACCTAGCCCGCGGCTTGTGCCCTTCGACCTGGAGCGGACCTTTTGCTTCGTGAGAACCCGCACAATTGTTGCGGATTTTCGCAAACGATAATCATAAAAATGAAAATTTTAATAGCGCGCGTGGCGACACCAACGAAACTCCCATTCCCCCATCTTGGCGTGTGTGTTGGCTGCCATTTCTAGCTGTTTGCACACACACACCCCCCAATCCCCACCCCTCACACACACACTCTCTTCCGCATATTGATTTTGTTTCCAGTTTGTTTGGGTGTACCCAGCTGAGTGTTTTCGCATATTTGAAGCCCGCTCCTGGCCGCTGCAGCAACAAATTTCGCTTCGACAGGCTCATTACGGTTTAGAGCAATCGGGGAGCAGCAACGAGCCGAGGGGGTGGCCCGAGGGAGGCCCCTCTAGGCCCATTGGCGCATAAAATGTTGGTAACTCGGCCGCCTTTATTTTTGGCTGTTTTATGGATTAGCCATGCTCCCATGCTTTTAGCCAAACTTTATGATTGGTTTTCGGAAAGCGGTTTCAAAACACAAAACGAACTTAAGTTATTGATAATTTTCAACAAATAATTGGTAGAATTAGAAACTTGGTAGAAACTTACCAGTTAGAAAATTGATGTATTCTTCTGCGTTGTCTGTAATTGAGTCTTATCGGGTTTTTTGTTTGGTCCACTTAATAAAGTAAATCAATTTATCGTAATACCTTACGTAGTCCAATATTTTTAGTTGGTTTTTAGTTTAGTTTTGGGTTTCACTGTTTTTTAACTTTGTGAGGCTTCCTCGATGATATGTGGCGATACTTTTGTATATATTTTGTTTTAGTTGTTAACTGATGTAAAACTTCTAACAAAAATTTTTATCTTAGGAGTTAGTCTTTAAGCAATCTTAATACAATACAATACTATATATATATATATATATATATATTTGATCTCTTGTAAATTTAATGTCTAACGCTTTCGATTAAATTAGGGTTTACTCTTTGCAAGAGTGTTGATATGTATGCGATATTTTGCACAATTTTCCTTAAACTAGTTCATTAAGATTGGTTTTTATTTTTCGTTCACAGAATAAATAGCTTGGTTAATAATTCAGCAAGCTTTCGTGGCGTTATTACATGATATGTATTGGTTTGCTTTATCTGTTCATTTAATTTAATTACTTTCTTATTATATAGTTTATTTTTATTTAAATTTCATTGAAATTTTGTATATTTTGGAGATATGAAGTATCGCTTCTAACTCCTTGCAATATTTTCTTTATTCGGTAGTTATAGTTAATTAATTTTTCTTCATATGACGCTGATGTGTCCTTCTTTGTTTTATATTTTATTTTATTTAGATTTATATTTTGTTATTCATCGAATTAATCATCCTTTTCTCTTTTCCTTTCTTGTGGACTCCAAGTTTTGTTTATAATTTTTTCATCAACGGAAAACGAGTTCCACAAACTTTTTTCCCACTTTCCTTTGAGGGTACTCTTTGGGGCGCTCTCTCTCTTTTGGCTTTCGCAGTAATGGCCGCTCTCTTGTTTCCGTTTCTCGGCCCTTTCTCCAACTCCGCGACCACCTCCGCTCGTCTCTCTCCTTTCGCCGTTTTCCGCTCTCCTTTCTCCACCCCCTCTCTTTCACTGGACTTTCTTTTACAGGCGGCAACGGCAACGGCAACGGCAGCGGCAAGTTCTCTATGTATTCTTTTTTCTGGCTTTTGTATTTCAGTAACTTTTTCCGATTCCGCTTTGTGGCCAAATTCGCACCGAAAAACCGTAGGCGCACAAACAACAACAAATCGTACTCAAATTATTTATTCAACTCAATTAAGTTTTCATGTCGGATTTTTGTGGAATTTTCGCTGATTATCTCCTGCGGAGATTCATGGGTTTATCGTGGATATATCCTGGTAGGATTTACAATACAACTATTTGGCCGCTGCCGTTGGGTTCCCACACCCGCAACAATTATACAATCACTCGCAGGATTTGGACACTGTAAGCGTAAAAAGGATGTATTTTCGGGACACTCGCGTTTTCCAAATTTCGTTATGATATTGGATTTCTAATTTTAAATTAGCAGACTGCGCACTGCGATGGACAGCGATTTGTTTATTGCACAATTCGAATGTCTCAGAGTTGGGTTTTTGGGCTCTTTTTTATTCTGGCCTGTGTTCGCTGCGTGCGGCAGAGTCGGAGTGTTTTCGTTTACTCAGGAGCCAGTGCAGGCTGCTGCGACGCCAGACCATGAATTTTTCATCAAGCATCCTTATTAGAGATTTTCGCCCCATCTCGTCGAGATTTCTGCGCAAGCATCCGCTCGAGAGATAGAGAGAAAGAGCATGAGAGCGGGAAAGGGTCCTGCAAGAGAGAGTCCAAAGCATTTCCTTTTAAAGGGATGCCGTGGGATGGGTGCATCTCCTCTAATGTGTCCTCCAAAAATTAATAAACCATATTTGTTTCCCTACCATATGCATTTATCGCTGTGGTATTATTCAGAATTTTTCCAGCACCTTTTGGAGGGTTGTTCGCTTATCAGGTGGGCGGTGGATTGGCTTGGGGTCGTGTCAAAAGGCTGGGGGCATCCATTTGGGGGTGGCTTTATCTGTTTGTTGTTCGCTCTCCACAAGCTTGCAGCTTTTCTATTGTCAGCACAGGCTTGTCACTTTGACATTTCCCATTTCCTGAGAAATTGAGAGAAAGTTCTTCATCCGGCGCACGCGTTGAACAGTATAAGACATTGAAGGGTTCCAACACCGACTATAACTTTCTCCTAGCCAGTTTTAGAACCAAGTCGCCATTTTGTTATCTTACATGTAACTTAATACATTTACAAGGTCAAATTTTCAGTCAAAAATTAAGTTTTAATTTATTTGAAATACTTTTTTTAAGGACTCTTAATTATATAATAATTATGCATAATAAATATATACCACACCTTTAATATTTTCTTTTTAGTTTTATACAGTTTTTATTTCAATTAATTTCATGTGTTTACATTTATTTCTATTAAAATTGACCAAGAGTACAATAAATTAAATTACTAATTCAATCAGTTTAAAAATAATATATTTAAAACTGTTTTATTTTGAACTTATTGTATATATTTTTTAATTGCGGGTCAGAACCATTAATACAAGTCAAAAACCTCATAGAAGCGCCCTCAAAAATATCTTCCTCTAATTGCGCGTTTCTTGCCCCACGTCTGGCATCTGTTGGCCCGCCAGCGCCAAGAGTTTCTTCTCCTTCTTGGCTAGTACTTTTTTCGGTTAAAATGAAAATCAATAAAAAGCTCAATGACGTCAGCCGTCCGGCACACACACACACACACACCCCCACTTACTCCTACAATATGAAACGTAAAATGCTGCTGGCGAATGGCCATAAGTCCAGGCTCTCCCAGACTCCGGCTGCCACATCCACATCCCTAGCCCTCGCCACAGGCTCACGAAGAATTCTCTCATCTCCGCCGGATATCCAAGTGCTCCTTTTTTTGAATTTGTGAGTGTGTGTGTGGGTTGTTTTGGTAGCTTGCGGGTGTGTGGGTGTGTGGAGCTGAAAACTCTGCACGTGAGCTGGCCATCAGCAAAAGAACAACATTTCGGGAGCCAAAAAAATCGTTTATCTCGCGGTATTTTTTCTCTTTTCTTAAAATATAACAAAACTAATAAAAACTTGATAAAAAGAAATCAAATTAGTCCTAGTTGTTGTCTTCTATTTCTTTAAAAAAAAAAATTGTACATTGTTAATTAAGTAATTTTAACATTTTCAAATATTTTTAAATTAAAGAATCCTTTTTTTCGAATTATTTCTTCCTCTGTAGCATGGAGGAAATGCACTGGGACTAAGATTGAGCGATAGGCTGCTGGGGGCAAGCAACGCACAAGTGGCTTTGACAATTTACGCCAAATTCCGTGATGGCTGCGATAAGTCGCAGGATAAAACCGTAGCCCAGCAACGACAGCTCAAGCCAATGGCGAAATATGCAACAGAAGTGAACAAATTGTATAGGCTTTGGGTGCTTGGGTTTCTCGATATTTTTGACAAGCACGTGATGTGTTAAGTTCAGGCTATGTGATGCTCAAAATAAAATTTCCAAAGAGATTTTTGACCTTTTTTAAAGAATGGCGTTTGGTTTCCTTCGCCTCGCTGGTTCGCCCACAAAAGTATGCTACGAAAACGGATTCGTTTTTTGGCAACCGCCAAGGAAAATACCAACACACAGGCAATCTCCCCCCCAAATACGAGCTGAGTTTTATGAATATGCAACACGATGTTGTTTCTTAATGTTTGCCCAAAACAACTATATGAGCGTGAAATGCCCTAAGGGGCGGATCGCGGCCGGAATCGGAGTCGCACACACACACACTCACACATGAACATTTATTAGAGCAGTTAGTTTGTAGTAGGTGTTAAAATTGCACATGAAATATGAAAAGCCACTCATAACAGCACACACACACACACACACAGGCAAGCAGGTCGCAGGCAAAGGAACATGTGCTCCCACTTGCCTGGTTAACAACTCCCCGGTCAATTCACCACGAAAGAGATAGCCGCCCGCCAAAGGAGGCCCGCGAAAGAGACGGATAGCAGCGGGGCGATAAAGGCAGGAATAGCGAGAGAGAAATTCCTGAACTGCTGACGACAATCGAAGCGAATTCCTGATGTAGGTGGGCTCTGCTCCAGCTGCGAGTCCCGTTTTCATTTTCAGTTTCAGTTTTAGTCGTTGTCGTGTCGTCGTGATGTGCACATCTTGAAAAGATTGCGGTGCTTCTGGGCGCAGCTGTCGGTTACAATGGAAAATAATTCATTTCATATATATAATTTCAAAACTCATTGAATAATGTAAACAAAACAAAGATAAACGCGAGGGTTTCGGGTTTCGCTGCCAGTGCTGGCTATCAATTAGATAGAAAACGTTCAAAAAACGATAATAACGACTGCCGCATCGAGAAATTGTTGGAATATAGCTGTTCTATACATGAAAAAAATGCTCCATACGTTCCAACAATTTTTGTCAGGTTGGCACACGCGCTGATAACTTGGCCAGGACTCTACGGCTATAATTAATTTGCTTATTTTCTTGCTTGTTTGGCTCTTTCTCGGTTGCATGCAACATCAGCAACATTAAACAGCAACAGCAACAGCAACAGCATCAGGCATTCACCGTCAACAAAAGTTTAACAAAACCAAGAACATGAGTTCGCCAAACAGAAAATTAATTCGCGCATATGGAATGCTGCACACATAGATATATATATATATATATATATATATATATATATAGCAGTATATACTTGTATATGTATACGTTTGCCTATGTTATACACACACAAATCTAAATATAATCTAAGTGCAAACCAATTGTGATTTAAGCTAATGACCACAACCGATAAAACCGAAAAAAAACCCAGCTATACCTATAAGTGTACAAAAAATGTAAGCAGTTGATCCAATTTTAATTTTCTTCATTAGTGAAATTTTTCAACGCTTTTTTTCCATCATTTCTGTGCTGGTTGCTTTTTTCTGTACACACAACGCCACGCAATCCCACCCAAAACTCTCTCCTCTCTGCGCTCTCTCTTCTCGGGGCCTCCCCACCTCGACTTTCACCCGACGGACGGCCTGCCTGCCTGCCTGCCTTTCTCTCCTTTGTTGTGTTGGCCGTGATCCCGCCTTGCTCTCTCTTGCTCCCACTTCCTTTTGGCGGATGAACGCATTAAAAATGCAGAAAAATAAACCAGCACTCACACACACACACACACACATACACAGGCACACTTACGGGTTACGGGTAACGGTTAACTGCTTTCTTCTTTACCCTTGAGCATAAAGAAAATTCAAATCAGCAAATGTCTGACTGAGAGTTTCCATTTTGTAGCCCACTAACCTGCCAGGAAATGTCAGAAATTAACCCAAGCTCTGGAAAGCATAGAATAAGCATTAAGGATGTAGCTAAAGCTCACCAATAATACAGTTAACAACGAAATAATAAAACAAGAACAAAGAGCAAAGTATATTTTTTTTGGTACAACAGTGCGTATGATTAACTTATTTTACGTTAGCCTTTTTGCGTGGAAACCCAGCATGGGTAGAATAATATCCCAGTATTTCCTTGCTCGCTGTCAGCTGCAGTGTCCTTTCGCTCAGCCGCTCTCTCTCTCTCTCACGTCCTGCTCTCAGCTCCGCAAGTGTGCCTCTGTGTGTGTGTGTGTGTGTGTGTGTTACAACAAAAGAGCCAGCAGCCAGCAGCCAGCAGCCAGCAGTATGCAACATAATTACAACTCAACTTCAACTTTACACTTAAACGACAGACGAAGCTCGCTAGAGGAACAACAAATACGAGAGCCGCAAACGCGTGTTTACTAAAAAAAAAAAAAGAGTGTACCATATATATGTATATTTTTCTTCGCAGCAGTTTTCAAAATTTATTCAAATCAACACATACTCGTATGCAAACCAACAAACAACTCGTATGCCTTGTAAATAGCAAAAAATTAACTGAATAATAGAAACTCGATAACGTTTTTTTATGCTAATAAAAGAAACCTAAGATTCTAAATAAAAAAAAAAAACCCTCATATACAAACAACGAATGAACAAACAACGGAGTTTACACAACAACAACTTGGTAGAAAAGTGCATGTAAGTTGAAAGACGGGAAAAAACGGGGAAAACCCATAAGACCTGTTTATACATTTCTATTTTGGAATCAAAGGACAGAAAATAACGTCAACAGTTGACTTAAACAATGATGAACAATAGCCGAGAAATTGACACAAATTTCGCCCATTCTCTGCCCTTTCTTTTGTTGCTTTTTCGCTGTTGACTGGGTCTTGGATGGGATGAGTGGGTGGTGGGTTTGTCCGCCCATCGATGGGCGTTAAATTTAATTAAAAGGTAAACTAGTTACGGCAACAACAGCGACAGCGACAGCGACAGTAGTGGTAGTATCTTTGGCTGTGCCAGCAGCAACAGGCAGCCAGTTGGAATCGATTTTCCCTTTGACTTGTGTCAGTTGGCAAATGGCAAACGTCACTAGGCAACCGAAAAGGAGTGGGAGTGGGATGAGTCGCTTTCGCTATGGACAAATGATAGTAATGACGACATAAGCACCCACATTCAAATAAACACACTCGCCAAGTGAACCGAATGGACGTCATAAATGTTTGACAATGCACACGAGGCGTATGAGTAATGGCGAATGGCCCACAGTAGAAAATGGCCCTTTGTTTTGTGGGTGTAAGCGAGTACATGGGTGTGTTTGGGTGTGTGGGTGGGTGCCTCTGGGTCTATGGACACCATTGAAACAACTATCCATTGGCACGAGACCCCCTCTTTCGCTGTTCCATCCGCTTTTTGTGAGGGTCAATGGGTGCATAAAATTGCTTTTATGCTTCGATGTCAATGCTCGCCTCTTTTGCCCTTTTTCGTCCCTCGAATGAAGCATATTCAGTTGCTCTTGTTGGGCCAACTTTTAGCATCGACAACTTTTTGCCAGTGTTTTGTCGCTCGCATTTGTCTGCCGTTAATTGCATGGAAATTGTAAGCGCAATTGAAAAAGTTAAACAAGAAAACCGGGAAACCGGGAACAGAGGCATTGTCCCAGCTTCCTATTTTCGATATAAAAACGGGGGAAAAAAAAACAGAATAGAATATGTAAATGAGTGCAGTCATTGACTTCCCAGAGACGAGCCAACTATGAATAAATAATTGAAATTATAGGCCGTGTTCAGCTACGACTGCCTGCTGGTCATTAGTCAGGCTGTGGGGAGAGCCCGTCTACATCCTTTTTGGCAAGCAAACCGCAAAGAGTCGCCAAGTCATTGCCTCGTTTATAGTTTTCGGGTTGCCTGCAACAACAAACGGCAACTTGGCCACGCTTTCTTTTATGGCTCTATTCGAGTGTTCGCGTGTGTGTCCGAGCACAACTCCAAGTCCATTGCACTCGCCAGCTGAAAAATGGCTGACGCCTCGACTGGGGAAAACTTAGCTCTGTAATTCAGTTAAATGGAAACGTCTTTGGCGATCGCAGCAGGAGGAGGAGTAGCGTCACAGAACCAGCAATATATAGCCAGATAGAGCACCCCGTTGACAGGTGATGTCAGTTCATAGATGACCCACTTCCTGGCCAAGCAACCAGTTGATACTTTGTCCTTTTGGCCTGATAAAACTGAGTGAAAACTTACCAAACCGAAACGGTGAGAGATTAAAAATTAATTCCTAGGGGGCAAGAGGTGGCTCTAAACATTTCGTAATTGAAATTTCGCTGAAAAAAAGATTACTGATCTTTAGAAAATATTTCAGCTCAAGCTTTAAGAAATATTATTAAAATCTGCTAATATAGATCGATATTCGATATTAGATAACAAACAACTTTAGGTAAACCTTAATAATTATTTCATGCTCATATTTATTATAGAATCTTGACCTTTAGCTCAATCGTATTTTAGTTTTTTTCTCGATTTTTGCTCAATTTGAAGCATTTGAAATGCATTTTCTTGTCTGTGGAAAAATTGCCCTGGTGGCTGCTGTTGTTGCCACTTCTGCTGGTGATTGGGATGGCTAATTGAAAGTGTCAATTATCAGTTGGATATTGGCAGTGGCAGTAGCAGTAGCAGTGGCAGTGGCAGTGGCAGCTAACCGTTGGCAGTGAACTTTAACATTTGAGCCCGACGTGCATTTTTGCAATGCGCTATTTGTGAGGCATCCATTCCTTTTAGTTCCTCCGGGGGCTACGGGGCGTATGCGTAATGTGAAATAACCTTGGACAACGTGGGCGGGCGACAGGCGGCTTCCTCTTCCTCTTCCTCTGCTTTCTCTGCTGTCCACCACTCCCCAGAATTTTTCATTATTATTATAATTCATCCTTGTGCCTGATAAGTTTCTCCCCCCTCGCCACCCACTGCGCTTTTTAGTTGCTTTTTGCCTTCTTCCTTTGTTGTTGAGTTCGCGCGGTCAGCGCATGAAATTTTTTAACTACAGCGAAGCAGGTGACAGGGAAATTATCAGGGGGAAATTTATGGAAAATTTCCCCCCGAACACGCTCTCTGTGATTTAACCGTTAGCCCCGCCAGCGCACTGCAACGCACGCGCAGGTCCGTGGTGAAAAGATAGTAGCCTTTCTCCCTCGTACTTGCTTAGTTCAACTCTCCCGCAGTTAATAAGCTGACACCGAGTTTCTGTGGCTTTATTGTTGGAGAAAGTTTCCGCAGAAGTGCGCTTTCGGAAACACTCTTAAAAGGCGACACAGCATCAGACAACCTAATCAATTGATTGAAGACCTAAAAGATTAATTCCTGCCCCATAAACCCAAAACAAAACCCACACTCTAAGCTCCTTTTATAGGGCCACCCAACCTTCCGATTTAAAGGCACATAAAGCTGCCCCATAACCAAGCTGCCACACACATCCACCCAACGCAACCATCAATTTTGCATGGGGTGTTGGTGCTGTTGTTGCAGGTTCTGCTGCATCTGCTGCATTATCAATTCATGAGCTCGCGCCGAGAAACACAAGATACAAGTCCTCGTACGGGATACAAGCCATCGCATCGCATCGCCCTGCCATCGCCATCGCCATCGCCTGAGGACCTCTGTGAATGGCAGCATAAAGCAGGCCCATAAACACCATGGTAGCTGGATTTTATCTGGCTGGAACTACATAAGTTATAGGCCAAGAGGGGGTTGCCAGTCCACGGAACAAAAATTAAATAAGCTCTGCGAAAATTCTAAATTTATCAAAATTTATCAGATCGTTTTTATGCACAGACGTTGCACAGAAATCTTTTGAAAAGTGTCAAAGAAATTGACTCCACTTTAACTTTTTTCTCTCCCTGTATTTGTGCGAAGTCGCATATATTTGCGTACAAGCCCCAAGCCCCAAGGATGTGACATCGACAGCAACGCCATAAACCAGCAATAAATACACATACAGAAGAGAAATCAATCGCTGGTAGTTGACCCTTTGACTTGGTTTTAATGTCTTCCTGAATCAATTTAATTAAGCGTGGGTCGGGCCAATCTTTCATAAATGTTTGGCAAATTGTTCGCAGTGGGTCTGAGGTCATAACGAATTCCCAGTTAGCTCGGATATCTGTGACCCGACCTGATGCTGCTGTAAAATTCATGCAATTGAAGCTACAGCTGCTGCAATATGTTGCCGAGGGGGCATGGGATCCTAATGCGGATGCTGCTGCAGATGCTTCTTGCTAAATCTCGGTCTTAGCTCCAAGCTGCTTGCTGCTTTTAAATAGGATTAGAGGTCGATATCCTGGCAACGTCGCCGTCCTGTTGGACCTCTAGCCCACTTAACTACTTGCGCCAAGTGCTTGATGGCTTTTAATTACGATGATTCAGATTGCTTCCTGGCCATTGGATGCTAATTTCTAACGCCATTCACCAGAAGGAAATGAGGCGCATGAAAGCGTCTTGGCCCAGCCCAGCCAGTAGTGTCTTCTTCCGGTTCCATTCTGTCGTCCTCCAATGGGCTTGGACGAGTAATCCCCTCTTTATGCGTAAAAGTAGGCGAATCCACAGAGAAAAAATATTCAAAGCTTTTTGCATAACAAGATTTTCTACATTCATATTGGATAGAAACTTCTTAAGATCTATTTCGAACATTTTAGCAGCATAATTTCTACCAGCAGAGTGTTTTAAAATGTGTGTTTTCCATCGTTATATTTCTGCGTGTAGCAGAGCATGGCCTCGTACATAGTTTCGCATTTTGTACGTGCGTCACCGTGTCAACCGCAAAGAACTGCAACCCTTTTGCCCCTGTCCCTACTAAGGGACCTGACTGGTTTTTGTGGATGGCTGTTTGCTCCGGCACGTTGATGGCCATAAATACAGTCACACATGTTTACATTGCGGTCAGATAGTGACCAGCCCCTGGCCCCACCTACCCTTCGCACATCTCGTTAAAATTCTTATTTCCTGCTGGTTTACTTTTGTTTACTTTTCAAATTTGGCATTGCATTTGGTTTACGAGATTTAATTAAGTATTTATTTCGTTGGAAATTACAGAATGTTGCCCCATTTGGGGTATAAATTAATTAGTTCACATGTGCAATAGCGTTTTATTGACGGTTTAATGAAATTTTTAGCGACAGAAATAGCTGACCAAATATTTTATTAAAAAAATAATACATTCCACTATGTTTTTGATTAAAAGTACTTTTCATCTTGTTTCGCTTAATTACAGTATTAAAAAGTTGAGGCATAGCAAGTCTCTTGACACCGCGTTGCAATTTGGAAGAATCGCAACGCAAAAATGGCGCCGCAACGCGCAAGGCAACCTTTCCAACAACAAAGGACCCAACAAGTACAATTTACTTGGCAAAGGAAGCAGAATCAGCCATTAGAAGCCACCACAACAACAACAATGGCCCGGCAACGATATAGAGTGGTGGGAAAATGAAACAAAAACCAGAAACGAATTTTCCACTCAAATTTGCATTCAGCCAAAGATATACAAAAGTCTAAACAAAGAGGAAGGAAACAACACACAACCGTGCACAAAGAATCCAAAAAGAAAAGGGGTCAGAGGGCACGCACACACACGGACACGGACACGGTCAGGACACAGGAACCACAACTCAAATACACCTAAAAGGAGCACATATAACTCTGAGGACACACACAGATACAAAAAAAGGACGTCGAGTGCATAGTGAATAATTTTCAACGAATTTCCAAAAGTCTACAAAACAAATTTAACAAAAGTTTATTACAAATAATAAAGGAAACCATAAAAGTTTTGAAATTTGCTCTGTGATTTTCTATCAGAACGGTTTACTAACCCAATAATAATATAATATTTAAAATAAAAATATATATTTATAAATATTGCTACATAGCATTACAAGCCAATACACCAAACAAAAATACAAAGTTATCGAATCATTATTGAAAAGCTTTAAATCCAACCGAAAAAAGAAACCAACAATGTTTATAAATACAAGAAGCAACAATTTAATATATTGCAACTAAATAGAGCCGCAGCAGCTACACAACTCGCGACAAGCGTCAACGAACTCAATCGATTAGGAAAAATCGCCATTAGAGAAAAAAAGAAAACCAGTCGCCATGGACGAAATGCCGGACCTGTCGCACCTGACGCCCCACGAGCGCATGCAGATCGAGAATGTCCTTATGCGGCAAAAGCAGGAGGAGGAGAAACAGAATGAGATCATGCGGTAAGTCTTGTCTTGATAAAAGGAATCAGGTTTTATAGCAATTTCTTTTTTAATCACAAGAATATTTCAAATCAATTTCCAATATTAAAATTGAGCTATTTCCTGAATCACATTACAGACGCAAACAGGATGAGGTGGTTACGCTGGAAATGCAAATCAGACAACGTTCCGAGCAGCAAAAGAAGGCCGGCGTGGAGCTGGATGCCACCTGTCACATTTGCCTTAAGACCAAATTCGCCGACGGTGTTGGCCACATTTGCCACTACTGCAACATTAGGTGCTGCGCCCGATGCGGCGGCAAAGTAACTCTTCGTAGCAATAAGGTGAGTTCCATCTATCCAGCTATCCAATTTAATGAAACCGACAGCTCTCTTGGATTTACAACTCTGACACTGCCACTGCCACTGCCACTGACATCGACACTTTTTGAAGAGCGCGTGTGACAGTGGAAAAATGGTTTTTAAAGGGTGCTGAGCTCATTTTCCGCTTATTGGCAAAAAGGACAGAGCTACTGACAAACTGTGTGACGCCAATATTGCTGGCGTCCGGACTGTCGCTTGACTAAGCAGCCATCACTCATACGCCCCATTGCCACATTGGCATGGTCATAGCCATCGCTTGTTGCCAACTGTCCCCAGTGACGCGTAGAAGGAATAAATAAGTGCCATTGTCGCCTCGTAGTCCGCCGTCGGGAGAAGGATAATTGGCGAGTGACGTCTCCACATTCCATATTTTCCGCCTCCTTTCAATTTATAGTTTCAAGCGATGTCCATACTCAAGGATGTGCCATAATTTATTGTAACAGCAATTTCCCATTCATTTTATCTAATTGAAATATTATATTACAAAAAATCGAAAAATTTATTCGTGATCTGTTTATTATTCAGATTGATAAAGAATCGATTGAGAAATCTTTTAAGATATTCCGCTTGAGAATCGGATGAGAATTGGCGATTATATAGCCTTAGCTTTGGACCGTTTGTGCTTCCAAAGCACTTTTTCATTTTGTCATATTTCTCCCCAGAAAAATATGACAAAAAATCTGAAATTTTATTTGGGATCATTTTTTGATTCAGGTTCATAGAGAATCGATTGAGAAATCTTTTAAGATATTCCGCTTGAGAATCGGATGAGAATTGGCCGAAATATAGGCTTCGCTTTAGGCCGTTTGTGCTTCCAAAGCACTTTTTCATTTTGTCATATTTCTCCCCAGAAAAATATGATTAAAAATCAAAAAATGTATATGTGATCAGGTTTTGATTCAGATTGATAGAGAATCGATCGAGAAATCTTTTAAAATATTCCGCTTGAGAATCGGATAAGAATTGGCCATGATATAGCCTTCGCTTTGGACCGTTTGTGCTTTCAAAGCACTTTTTCATTTTGTCATATTTCTCCCCAGAAAAATATGACAAAAAAACTGAAATTTTATTTGGGATCATTTTTTGATTCAGGTTCATAGAGAATCGATTGAGAAATCTTTTAAGATATTCCGCTTGAGAATCGGATGAGAATTGGCCGAAATATAGGCTTCGCTTTAGGCCGTTTGTGCTTCCAAAGCACTTTTTCATTTTGTCATATTTCTCCCCAGAAAAATATGATTAAAAATCAAAAAATGTATATGTGATCAGGTTTTGATTCAGATTGATAGAGAATCGATCGAGAAATCTTTTAAAATATTCCGCTTGAGAATCGGATGAGAATTGGCCATGATATAGCCTTCGATTTGGACCGTTTGTGCTTCCAAAGCACTTTTTCATTTTGTCATATTTCTCCCCAGAAAAATATGACAAAAAAACTGAAATTTTATTTGGGATCATTTTTTGATTCAGGTTCATAGAGAATCGATTGAGAAATCTTTTAAGATATTCCGCTTGAGAATCGGATGAGAATTGGCCGAAATATAGGCTTCGCTTTAGGCCGTTTGTGCTTCCAAAGCACTTTTTCATTTTGTCATATTTCTCCCCAGAAAAATATGATTAAAAATCAAAAAATGTATATGTGATCAGGTTTTGATTCAGATTGATAGAGAATCGATCGAGAAATCTTTTAAGATATTCCGCTTGAGAATCGGATGAGAATTGGCCAAAATATAGCCTTTGCTTTAGGCCGTTTGTGCTTCCAAAGCACTTTTTCATTTTGTCATATTTCTCCCCAGAAAAATATGCCAAAAATCTGATCTGGGATCATTTTTTGATTTAGGTTGATAGAGAACAGATCGAGATATCTTTTAAAATATCCGCTTGAGAATCGGATGAGAATTGGCCATGATGTGGCTTTCGCTTTGGGCCTTATTGGGCTTTCAAAGCAAAATACACTTTTAATAGATTAAATACACTTTTGATAGATTTATCATTCTCTAATAGAAATATACTGCTTCCGTTATTTTGGCTCTGGGCTATCTCCTTGAGGCTACCGTGAGATAGCCTTGATAGCAGGATATCGATTGCTGGCATTGAAAGACCCTTCATGCCGTTTTTTAATCCACAAAATTATTCCCAGCCCTCCCAAACCTCCCAAACCTCCCAAACCTCCCATATACTTCAAAGTGCATTGCATTTCAATTAAACTTTTTTCAATTTTTATTTGACTCAGTGAACCGTTTCCTTTGGAGTTCCCCGGGTTATTTCTTTTCTCTCTGCGCGGGCTTATCATTTTCTGGCGGTGCTGCCAAACGTTTTTTTTCTTGAACCGCTGCCAAAATGTCGCACATATATATGCCAGAGGTGTTCTTCGGATATAGACTCGAAGAGAAGAAATTGTTTGAGCCAATAACAGCAGCAATACCAAACGAAATTCAAATGGAATTTCAATTTGGCTGTGACACGATGTCCTGAGCTTTTTATTTGTTTTAAAAAATATTTTTTTGTTATCCAAGTGGAACCCGCGGACACCGCGAAGGTCGAGCGCGGTAAGTGAGCGACAGGTGGATCCATCGCAACGAAGTTAAAATGAGCATATTGCTAAACCCGGCAAAGTACTCGTTTCCTTCACGCTCCACGAAGGTGGTTAGAATAATGCTCCCGCGCAGCACCTCGTACAGTTTGCTAAAAACAAAAAGTACTCTGTAACGCCTCCTTCTTGCACCTCCGCCCTCGTGTACGTTTCCGATTCCGACTTGGACTCGGCCTTCAATGCGACCATCATTCTCGCTGTCTTCTAAGGCATTACGGCGGTTTTGTATATCGCTGACACTCAGATTTAGGGCTTCGTCCATTATGTGACGCGTCTATAAACTATGAAATATATAAACTATGAATGTTTACGGACTGAAAAGCCACAGCCTCTTGGTTTTGAAAGGTCATTGAAAAAATATTTATACATAACTTCCTGATATTCCTGATATTTCTCTTTCAGGTTATTTGGGTATGCATATTGTGCCGCAAGAAGCAGGAACTATTGTCGAAAACTGGCCAGTGGATCAACAAGACGGCGGGTCACCAAGACGGATTTATCCGGCGCATTGAGCCAGATGGCAGTAGTGTAAGTATTTACTTTTTTTTTAGCCATTTTAGTGGCTCAGAATATACTATTCGCTGCAGGACATCTCGCAGCAGACCATCGTGGATCCGCACGACCAAACGGATAAGCGCCCCAAACTGGAACGAACTCGCAGCGCCGCCGAAAAGGAGAACCTGCCCATGCAGCGAGCGGGGAGCATGCTCCGGCGTCAGTACTCCCAGCAGGAGCAGCCCACGAACCGAAGGCTCTCGGTGTCGGACAGCGGAATGGATCCCATGATGAGTCCCGGACAGCAGCAACAAATGCAGCTCCACCAACAGCAGATGCAGCAGCAACGCTCCCGCATGCAACCGATGAACCCACAGCAGGCGCAGCAGGCCTATGGAATGCAACAGCAGCAGCAACAGCAGAGATCCGGTGGTGCTTGTCCCGAGGATGATCCACGGTTTTACCAGGTAATTGGCCATAAAGCATTCCGTTGCCTCTTTCAAAGAGCCAAAACTGTAAGAATAGCAATCTCACTATTAAAATTATATTGTTTTATTTGTAGGGCGAACTAGATGGTCTGATGAGGCAACATCCCCACCTGGCGCATCCCAGCCAGGTGCAACAGCAACACCAGCCACAGTCGCAACATCAGCAGCAGGCGCAACACCATCCACAGCAACAGCAGCAACACCTCATGCCCCAGCAGCAACGTCAATCGCTGCAGCAACACGTGCAACAGCAGCAGCAGCCACACCAGCAGCAATTCGCGGGAAGACAGCAGCAGCATCAGGTGCAACAATCCTACCAGGCGCAGATACACCAGCAGCCAGCAGCACACCAGTCAATGCAGCAACACCACGGCCAGCAGGCCATGTCCCAGATGGGGGGCTACCAGAAGCCTCCGCCTTTGACCCGCAACCTTACAATTTCGGGAGGCCATGCGATGGACACCACCTCGTACAGCCAGCAGCAGCAACAACAGCAGCAGCGCCGGGCTCTGGCAGGATCGCAGTACGCCTCGCAGCAGCAGCGATCTTTCAGCAGCTCCGAGGAGGAGTTCCAGCATCAGCTGATGCAGGCCCAGGCCCAGGCCAGCGGGGGTATGGCCAGCGTTGTTACCGCCGGATCGGACTACGACGGTAAGTTGAGACGTTTTGTCCAATTTGCATCCAGCTCCTTGTCTCTATCTCTGCTCTATCCTCCTCCGATTGCTCGGGCGATCCTTTGTCTCTCTATCTCTTAACCTGTCTATCACTATCGTTTCCATTTCTACCGCTCTGAATGTCCTGAAATACGTACCCGATATTTCAATTAACATTTTCTGTTCCGATAACCCTTCCAATAATTTCTATCTCTCTCTCTCTGTATTCGTAAAATCTCTTTGACTCGCTCGCTCAAAAAAAAAAAAAAATATAATCCTTAAAAAAAGAATTCTTTCAAAACTTTAGCACACTCTTGTCTCATATTGGTGCGTTGTCTTTTTCTTTGGCTCGTTTTTAACGATCAGTACTTAATGTTTTTTTTCCCAAAGTCTTCTTGTACTTTCTCATACATTTTCCTCATATTTCTCTGTTACATATATCGGTGTATATTGATTTATTTGTTTAAACTTCATTATATGTCTTTAAAATTCACAAATTAAGTTTGCCCTAAGTATAGCCTTAAGGTGTAAGTGTAATTTAAGCGGGAAAAGGGGAAATCGCATTTGAAGAGTTTCAGACTTTCACGTCGAAAAAGTTTAAGCCAAAAATACTTTCTTCCTTGCATGTCGGGGCTAAAAATAGAAACTCCACTCATCCACACACCCACTCATATACAGAGTAGTTTGCAAATTTTTCACATACTTTTACACGTGCAACGAAGGGTCGCAGGAAAAAATCGAAAAGAAAAAGGAAAGTCGAATGGCGAATGGCGAGGAATGTTTTGTAGCGGAAACATTTCGATGCGCTTATCTCGGGGGCACTTGACTCGAATGGGAAAGAAACCTGGGAAAACCTGCGGAAAAGCGCAGAAAACAGAAGAGGAAAAACGTTAAGGTACCGAGGCAGCGGCAGCGAGGAAGCGGCGAAAATAAAAATAAATTGTTTACAAAGGCCAAAAGAGCCAACGAGACAAGTGCACACTTCTGGACGCTGCATACTTTCAGGCGCGCCATTGCCGCTCTTTTTGCTGTAATTGTAATTGTTGTTGCTGTTGCTATCGGTTCTTGGTGCAACTTTCGTTGTTGCTTGTACCCCGTTGGCCGTTAAATGCAATCAGCATAAATTATATGCCAGTGCCAGGCTAGCGAGCATGGAAGGTTGCACAGCTGACCCGAAAACACATTTTCCAACTGGGCAGCAGGGAAACGCGGCCCCAAGAAAAAAATCGAAATTAAAATAAAAATAAAAAGTCGAACATGGAGGCAGGACAAGCAGCTTTCCTTTTTCTTTTTTGGCTGTTTTTGGCTGCCACCACAAAACATCAAGAAGTTGGCCAAGCAGCTGCACTCGCCTGATGAGGTAGGTGGGCGGTGGGTGGGTTTGCCTTGGGAGGGCCGCTCGGATGGGGTGAGAATCTAGGGTTTCCTTCTGCTCTTCATGTTTTGAAAGATGCCGGGCGACGTTGTCAAGTACGATGCTGGCAAATTTATTATCCTAATTAGAAAGTTTCTTGTTGGCACTTGCTGCAGTTCTGCCACCCTTGTTCATGCCACCATTTCACACGACAATCTTAAATGCACACAAAAAATATACATTCATACGAAATCGAGGAAGGATTTTGGTTATTGAAAAAGTCATAAATATATTTACAATTGTTTCAAAAATATATATATTAATGCTATATATTTTTTAATGAGAATTATAAGGTTATTATATTTGGTTCTATTAGAAATACTCTGTAGTAATTTTTTCAAGTGAATATTTCGGGAGCTGTGCAACATGCCGCTCTCGGTTATTCGAATTTTTTATTGCTGCACATTAGTGCATAACTTTCTGGCAAGCATGTTGCACTTGCAGTGCCCACCCAGCCACCCAGCCACCCCCTGCTCCGTTCAACTCCTCTGTCATTTTCAATTTTCCAACAAACTAGCATATAATAATTATTGATTTCAACTTTGGCCCCAGGCTCACAGTATCAGCTTGCCAACGTGTGTGTGTTTGCCACAGAAAGTGGCATAAAATTAGGCTCTCAAAAGTTACAACCACCCACAACCCCGCCCACTAGATCTGGTCTGCCAGCAGGCTGATAAGCAATTGGCCAAACTTGTATTTCCTTTTCGCAGGTGAAATGCTAGATGTAGGCAAGTGGTAGTGGGAAAGCCAAAGTGTAACTAAAGCAGGTGAAAGTTTACGAGGCAGGTGGCTTGGGGAAGGGAATGGAGCCATGTGGAATCTATTCCGGTGCATCTGAACCGAAAACCCACCACAGCCGAGCCACTGAAAGTCACCAAAGCTGTTGCCAGTTCACAATAGTCGCATCCTCGACCAAACGCCATGCGTTGGAATTTGCCATCCAGCGACTCGCCTGGAAAATTCCCACACACCAACGTGCCACCGCAGGACGCATGCGCTGCAGTTTCCACGTGTGTCCTCCCCCGTCTTCTCTTTAGTCTTTACATCATTCCATTGCTGTGGGCGGAAAATGGGAGCCAGAGAAACCATAAGCAGCTGATGACGAGAAGCGCGCGTAAACCCTCAATAAGTTAACCCACGATTAAGGATGCTGTGAAAAACAAACTATTATGTTCGAAATACAAAAAATACAGTGGATTTTTTAATATTTCTTCAAAAATTTGGCTAATTGACAAATGTTTGCAGAAAAAGTCTGATAAGTGGTGAAGCCTTGACACTTTATTTTTCTGTTAGACCTAGTTCATATCTAAAATATAAATATTTATTATTTACTGCCATAAGCCTGAGTTTTGCGTCACGTCTGCTGATTTGGCTCCTTTGTCCTGCGCTGTCTGCAAATCGACTCCACTTCCCTATCAGTTTTTACCCGCAGCGACGTCATTTCATTCAGTGCATTTCAGTTGGGGGTTTGTGCAGCGTCATGGTCCTTACTACGTGCAACAACAACATCAACTGATGCACTTGCAACAGAAACAGAAGCAGAATCAGAAGCAGAAACAGAAGCAGCGATGGCCGTGTGGCACTGTCACTGCCAACCATCCATCGCCGCAGTTAGTCGCTTTTCCGCATCCAGCACGCGCACAAAAACCTACCGCCCACCGCCCACCGCCCTCATTCCATCCACCGTCCGCCACCCACCCAGAATTTTCCGCCTGCTGGAAGGCAAAGACAAACACATTGACTTTGCAGAAGATTCGCCTTGAAGGTGCAAACACAAACACTAACACACATGGGGAAAATAATTTATTTTAATTCTGAAATTTATTTTAATATTTAAATTTAATTTCAAATTTAATTCTACATTCCTTTCTTTTGGATTATAGTTTTTTTGGGCAGTTGTGGGTAGACAAGGGAGCTTTAAGCCTGTTTTTGTAGACTTTTTGCCGAGTGTAGGAGTGTAGTAGAATATGAAACTTAAGCCGGAGGATCAGGAGGGGTGCGGGTAACCCGCTGACCCCAAAGTGGGCAGCAGCAGCTGTCAATGTTATCGCTGCTGGCTGTTCTGCTACTGCTCTGTCACTGCTCTGCTGCTGCGCTGCAACTGCGCAGCTAGCAGAGCTGTTGGCCACGCGCTTAACTTTATTTTTAGTTCGGCACTGGAAGCGCTTGCTTGCCACGGGAAAGTGGCAACAACAACCCGCCGTGTAACATTGTTATTGGAAACGTTGTAGGCTCCAACGGCACAACAACAACAAAAACAACCAGAGAACGAGAGTAGGCGCAAGGGAAAGCGAATGGCAGCGTAAAGCGAAAATTCCATTGAGATTTTTTATGAAATCGAAACGAAATTAGTTTTCGATGAACTTTAAAGGCGAGTAAACAGCCGCAGCGGTCCTTCTTCAATTCTCGCACGTGTGTGGCAGGCAAAATACAATATATAAAAATATAGAAAATATTTCCATAACATATTCTGCTATCCGAGAGAGAAAATACTGAAACGTGTAAAAATCGGGAAATCCCAGCAATCGAAATAAAAGTGAAAAGGGCAAAGAGCCCACAAATGAGTGAAATCCAAGCCCGAGTGGGTGAAAAGGAAAGTCAAACCTTGTGAAATGTGAATGTCGAGTTAAAAATAACCTTGTTGGGAAATTGTACAATCCGAGGAGAGGTTGAGGCTAAGGAAAATCCTTAACTGTGGCTGTCGTGCGGAGAGAGTGAAAAAGCTAAAAAAGCTGAAAAAGTAAAGAAAGTGAAAGCGTCGGTTCTACATATTTAACTTGATTGGCCCTGAATCTCAATGATAATTGAAAGCTTGGCATTGAGCAGCCGCCAAGGATAATTGAGTTTCATTCACAACTGAAGAGTTAACAAAAGAAAAAAAACAAAGGCAAAGAAAAATATGGTTTAAAGTGTTCAAAGTGTAGAAAGTGCAAGTGCAAAAAGTTGTTCCGCTAAAAGGTAAACGCGACCTTGAAATGGCTTTAAAACTGCCTAATCGAGCGACAGCATTCCATCCCAACAGCCAAGCCAGGCCAGAAAAAAAAAGAAAATGCCAAACAAACTTGCTCTCAAATCAGTCAATCGACTAACAATACACTGCGCAAATTGTGGCGCCCATCGGGCGCTTTTGCATATGGCCAACCACCCGAGCCACTCAACCAGCCACCCACCCACACCCCCATACACAGCCACGACCCCCAGCCCGCAACCAACACGAGGCACTTGTTCAGGGGCGCCTAAGTCCTCCTCCCGACCACCCACCTACTCCGACACCCATCCACCACCGCTTCCACACCCAACCCAACAATGTTCTCTTGGAAAAGCCAAAGGCAGCAGCAACTTAATATTATTGTTTTATTTTATTTTTTTTTTTGCCATTTTCCTGTTGTGTAGCAGGTAGAAGAAAAACGCTCGATTTGTTTACTGTACTGCCACGCAATCTGTGTGAGGAGTGGGTGGTTGGGTGACAGGGTGGCTGGGTGGCTAGGTGGCAGAGGCAAGATAGTGCTTCTAGGTGCCACCTGAGCACAAGGGTGGCTTGCTAACATGCTCTGCAATTTGTACAGCAAATTAGGCACTGGCCCCAGCCAGAATTCAACAAAAACAAAACAGCTTAAGTGATTTGAAAAGAGGAAAAAGCCCAAAGAAACGGAAACTACTAATCAAAACTAATTCGTGTGGCATGAAGAATATAAGCCATTTTAAAATTTCATAGGCAAAGTTGAATTTAAGGTGAGTGTCAGCTGCAGTTGGAAGAAAAAAAGCTCCTCTCGAAAATGCACCCAACACAGCTTCAACAAAATACAGAAACAAAATCTACAAATGCCACACGCTCACTTCAACAACAAAAACAAAACAATTCACCAACCACAAACAAAATGCTTAGACAGCCAAAAAGTGAAATATTTAAATGCAAAATTCAAATAGATTAGCACCCATAGTATACAAAAATGCTTATCGTGTCCAAAAAAACAATGTCTGTCGAGTGCCAAAACAAGAAATCCAGCAACGGCAGCAATCATTTACAACAACAACCCAACAATGGCAACAAAAAAATGATTATCCAAGATCTAGATACACTTTGACATCCAATCTAGAACTGTCTTTATTATGGCCTTAAGAAAATATTTTGTTTAATTACACAAAACACGAGTATATTTAATTTTAAAAGCAGAGATTTCATTATCACTTAGTAATTTGTAGAATAGTGTAGTTTCTTACACTAGAACTTAGTAGCTTTGCCAGGACATTAATTAACCGGAAGAAAAGTTTATTAAGCAAAATGCAAACGGAAATGCTTTCTTTTGAATACCATGCTTTATTTGTAATTTACGTTTAAAAAGGCCACCTAAAAATCATGTGAAATTTGTGAAATAAATTACAATTTTCAATGAAACACACAAAATCAATAGGACAAAAATGGAGGAAGGGCCGGAAAGTAAAATGGCAACCGCAACATCAACGCGAAATGTGTGAATAAGTAAATATAGACCACACTTTTGAGTGGGTGGGTCAGGATATATATATAGATATATATATATTGGGATATAGCCCACAACCCATAGCCCATGCGAGCTGCTGTTTGGCCATTTCAAAATGCGACCATCAGAGAACCTTTGGGGAATGGGTTGAATTTAATTAAATCGTTGACCAACACCAGTTGACGTTGACGTAGCCAGCCATTTTGTTGCTATTTATGTTGCTCTTCTTGTTGCTGTTGTTGTTGTTGATGCTGCGTAGTGTTGTTGTTGTGTGTTTGCATGTGCAACTGTGCGTATGAGTGACATTAATGCGAACACTGAGGCTGGCCCACGCAGAAAGTGCGTGTGTAAGCCGCCCCCACTCCCCTACAATTTGTTTGTATTTGTACGCCTGTGTTTGTGGCCATTTTGTGTGCTATTTATGCGCCTGCGTGTGCGTGTGTTTGTGTTTTGTGTGCTAGCGCGTTGGTTTAAAAATAGCACAAGCTACGGCTGCTTCTCCCGATGCTCCCGATGCTCCCGCTTCTCCCGATGATGATGATGATGATGATTTTAGTGTCCTTTTGCCAGCCCAACGCCCATTACACCTACACCTTCCCTGCCCTTTCTCCCTCAGTGGCTGTCAACCAAACTGGCTTGAATTTATGGCCAAAAATATAAAACAGGAAGCAGCAGACACAAACACACTCACTCGTATAAACTTTGTTTGTTTGTGATTTTTTGTATTCTTTTTATGGTTGTTGTTGGTTTTGTTGGTGTTACCCGATTGCACAATTCGATGGTTATGCGCCATCTTCAAAGACACACACACACACACGCACCATAAACAGCAACCAATACCAACTTAATAAAAATCTGCTACAACCAAAAAAAAATAAATATCTAGACGAATATCAACAACAACAATAACAATAATAAGACGAAGTACAATAGGAAAGGTCGCCAAGGGACAGAAATGACCGTGTTTTTGTGTACAATATTGATTTTTGGTTTCTTTTCTTGGTCTTTTGCGCTGCCTTTCACTTGCCCCTTTCACTTCCTCACTTCCTGGTCCCGGGCCTTAAGCAACCGCCGCCTCCTCTTAAGCAACCTGCCTGCCCCGTGGCCACGGAATTGTGCGTGTGGTTTGCCACTCGCATCTCAAATAATTTACTTTACTTTGGCTTTGTTTTACTTTCGTGCTTTCTTTTGTTTACATTGTTATCGTCATGTTCTTGTTGTTGTTGACGCTGCCGTTTTTTTCCTTTAATTTTTTTCCATTCTTTTTGTTTTTCCTTTCCTTTCCTTGTTTTTTTTTTTATTTTTATTTCTCTTGGTTTTTGTTTTGTTTGTCGTCGGTTGTTGTTGTTGTTCTTGTTGCTGCCGCCCATTATGCGCACAATAAACGTTTCGTATCGTGACCAAAGTCAAATGAAAGTATGCCAGGGGTATGGCCCACAAACAGAGAGTGTATAGTATGTACGAGTGTGTGTGTGTTTGTCAGAAAACTAGTTCTTTTTCGCACCCAAGGCGATTGTCTGAGTGAGTGCTTGCCTGTGTGTGTGTGTGTGTGTGTGCGTGCGTTTGTTTTAAAGAAATTGTTCAAAATGCATTGCCTACTTTCAAGGGCAGAATGTAGGCTAACATTTTTATTGAGTACAAATGTATCAGTATTGCAAGTTTGAAAGCTTTTAGTTGCCTATAAGCACCGAAATCCATCAAATTTTACTAAAAATTAAGGTATATACTATAATTATATGTAAGAAGCTGTTTAATATCATTTAATTTCTGGTAAAAATAGTTGTAAGCTAAGTTAGTTGTATCGCTAAGTCATAATCTAAATCACGTTTACCACTCGAGCTCACTTTCGAAATATTTTTTTCATATATTTTTCTCACTTTTTCTCTCTCTACGGTCTACCCTAATAAATGTATCTCCAACCAACTTGCCCGCCACAAAACATTATGCCAAAAAACCAAAAAACCAAAAACCAAAAAAAAAACCACAAACCCCAAATAATGCCTAACCTATATATATAATAAAATCAAAAATAAACATCGAATAGCAGGTAATTTTGGCGGCGTTCAAGGTGTCCAAACAGTTCTCTCGCCCGGCGATCTACAGATTCATGCAAATGTAAGCAAAAAAAAGAATTAAATCAAGGCCCGAAGGCATTATGCAAAATTATTTGAATGTGTGTGTCTCTTCGATGTTATTGTTTATATTTTTTTTGTTATCAGTTCCCACACGTCACCAGCGAAAGCAAGGAATGTGCGATTTTCTTAGTTGTTCAATTTGTTTCCTTTTTTCGAGCACTTTCATCCAAAACTTACACTTTTCCAACACACACTTTCTTCGCCACTTTCTCCTCTACCTCATAGAGTTTACTTTCGATAATAGCCAATAAACTGGTGATGCAACCAAGCGTTTCTCACTACGTGTTTTTTTTTTGCTTCAGATACTGCTCTGTCTATCTTTCGATCCTCATTTAATTTTCTCATACACTTACCACACCCTATTACTCTGGCTGTGACACACTTTATTGTTACTTGACGAGATTTTCAAACACTTTGTCTTATATATTTGTTACTTTTCCGCCTTTTTTATGTATCTTCTACGTTTTTATCCCTACCTGTAAATGTGAACTCAACAAAAAAAACAAAAAAAAAAAGAAATTTCAAAAAGCAAAAAACTTGGTGAATAATTTGCATGGATATCGTAACGCTGTTTCCCATTTCCTCCTTACTTCAAATCGATTTTACACTGTCCAACACACACTCACATCCATTCCGAACATTCAACAGTTTTACACTGTCGCCCTGGGCTACCACCACCCCTGGAAACTTTCCGTGCCCTCCCAAAATATATAGCTTGTATGGTATACTTAATGCTCTTGCAACTTTTAGCCACAACAGATAAGTATTCGAATACCCCATATCTGTCAATGTCAATTCCCGAAAACTGGGCACTATACCTCTGAGTAATCTCTACCCGGACATGGCACCATTAGCCCCTACATTCGCAGGCACTCGTATCTCTAGTCTAGTAGGTCTATTATGATACTCGTACTACCCATACTTAGCTTACTCATACAACTTGTGGTCGACAAGAATTAGTGTCAGCACTGATTTCCAAATAGAAAGCATTAAAAATCATCAAATCAAATATTCAAATTACAATCTGTATTATGGAAAAATATATTTGAAAATCTTTGCTGATACTGCTCGTCATTAGCCACAGCTCGAAAAATATTATGGCTGGATCTGAATCTGAATCTGAATCTGAATTTCAAACCCATAACTAAGTCTTGTATCATACGTATTTATTTGCATTGAATTTTGCTTTCTCGACCAATCGATTACCATATTTTGTTTGTGTGCATTAGTTCAAACATCTGAAAAGGACAACAAACTATGGCAGGCAAGCGGCGTAGTCCCACCAACTAATCCGAGAATAATCCCTCCAATAATATACCCCTGAAACCCAGACCCACAGAAATACTCCCAAAATCATAGCCACACCCAATCAACATCTCCAACCCCTACAGGCGGGCGCCTCCAGGTGCGAACCTCTTTGGATCCGTGGCGCCAACAGCGAAGCCTTAACGAGCGGGACCTGCTCAGCTCCGGCGGTGACTTGCGCCACCTGTCGCAGACCAGTCACCGGCTGTACTCCTCCGCGGACCAGCGGGACCGTTACGAGCTGCAGCTGCAGCACCGCGACCGCCTGGAGCAGTATCCGCTGACCCGAACCGCGCGCCTCGACGTGCAGCAGCGCAACTCCCTCAATCGCAGCAACCACGAGCGGCAGTTCTCCACGGCTGGTGGAGCGGGAGCAGCGAGTGGTGCTGCTGGCGCCTACCGACGTGCCCCGCCCTTGGCCGCTGCCGGCGGCGGCGGCAGTAGCAGCAGCAGCACCACTAGCAGCAGCTACTACCCACAGACGAAGCCGCAGATTGTGATTGGTCCGGGCACAGGATCGGGATCGGGATCGGGATCGGGACCGGGACCGGTATCGTTATCGATGTCGGGCTCCTACGACCGCGGGGCGACCATGGCGGCAGAGGCGGCACGGGGCGGTGGCCACCGCGGCCTGCTGGGTGCCTCTAGGAGTGGCGGAGGTAGCAGCTCCGTCAGCTCCACGGAGGCGGCTTACTGGGACGAACCGGCTACCAGCTCCTCCTCGTCGGCGGCCCAGGACTCGCGTCGTTTCACCGAGCGCAGAATAAAGAAGACGGTGCGCTTCGACGCCCACGACGATGAGGCCGCCCTGCTGGCCGCTAATCAAGCCCTGCCCCCGGTGACTGCAATCCTGCCTTCGACGGCGGTGGATGTGGGAGCAGCGACGATTTTAAGCAGCGGGAAGGCCTTGGACGGCGACTGGTCGCGTTGGGAGTCGGAACGCCAGGGCAGCCAGGACTCAGCCACCAAGGACTCGGGCATCGATACCAGCAGCACGTTCACCAGCAGCGAGGACTCGAATCGCGGCGACGGGCCCAAGGTACAAGGAGTCAAGTTCAAGACGAACCAGATGGGCAAGAATGCATTGTGTCTGTGTAGAGTCTCTCTCTCTGTCTGTCTATCTTTGTCTCTTTCTCCCCGTTGGACCCTCAAACCCCCTTCTTCCGTTTGTCTGTGTGAAGAACCGTACGAACAAAAATGCTAACCCCAACATTTCCTGTTTGTTGTTCTTGTCGAAAACCAACCATAACCCAGACCATAATCAAGCAAAAATATCGTTTTTGGTCATCACTCCCAGCTCGCAACCAGCTCGCCTAAATTTCAGCTAAAATGACAAACATTTTGACAATTTCAGCATACAACTCACTGAATTCCAGAGAAAACGAAACTCCACCAGAACCAATACGTATTGCATGATCGTGTAAAAGTTTTTTCCCTTCACGTCTCTAAATGTTGTGCTTGCATGAATCTTAAACTATCAAACTATCTCTCCAGAAAATAACAAAAATATAGAACCTTAAAGCACGCCCTGCATGCTCTCTAAATGTTGTTAGCCCACATCCGTTCTAGCATTCGAAATTTACCCATAAATCGCCTGGAGTTGAGGAAACTCTTAAAACGTGTGTGTTCTCAAAAAAAAGTAGGAACAGAAACAAAACTTAACAAACAACTATGTATCTCTATCTATGCGCTATGCCAACTATCCGTAATTGAGTAGAACGTGTTTCTCTAGCCTGTAAGAAAACAAACAAAACAAACTAAAAAACAAAACAAAACCAAATGAATGTGAAAAAGTGTACAAAATGTTACATTCCACTGTTATACTATATATATTTTTGCTTACCAACTCTAATTGTAAGTTAAACGTAGACTGTAAGTTACATACCTGAGTTCTTTACCTAATTTCTGAGACCGGTGCAAACTGCTAACTAAAAACAATTCTACTTCCCGCAAACGATGGCTCCCAACTGACACCACATCCAACAACCAAAATCTATGCACGATCATCCGCAATCCGAATTGTAAACCACCAACCCCACCAAACAATCACTAAAAAAACCACCAACCAAACAACCACCCTTCCACACCCAATATCGATGCATATAGAATCCGGTGAATTGGCAAACATCCGCGGACAATACTCGCCTGATCGGGCATATGATATTGCGTAAATACTATGATGGGGAGGATATATTAGGCTTAAAGGTCAACGGCGGTCAGCCCCTCGGCTCGGGCTTAGGAGGCGGAGGCGGCGTAGCAGGCGGAGGAGGAGCAATAGGAGTTCCATGCGGTGCCATTGTGGAGAAGGTGAAACGCGGATCGGTGGCCGACCTCGAGGGCCGGATTCGACCAGGTAACACTCACCAGCATCCATTCCATTTTCCACTCATAACATACATTCTCTCTTTCTTCTCGTCTCTCTGTTTTCTCTCTATTTTTTCACCCGCCTATCTATGGTCAAACATCCATGATCCATCCAATATCCATTCATGATCCGATCATCGGCGGGAGCAGGCGACGAGATAATCGAGTGGAATGGCCGCAGCCTGCACAACAAAAGTGCCGACGAGGTGTACGACATCATCGACGAGAGTCGCTTGGACGCCCAGGTGGAACTGATTGTCAGCCGGCCGATCGGCAGTGGTGGAGGCAGTGGCGGCAGCAGCAGCAACGTCAGTCCCAGCAGTGCCTGTTCCGCTTCCGCGTCCGGCATATCCGGCGGTTCTGCCGGCAGCACCGCACCGCGCCGCTCTTCGGCCAATTTTCCGCACAGCGGACTGGCCAGCAGCATGGCCGGAAGTGCGGTGGTCAGCAGTGGCGGCAGATATCTCCAGCGCAAAGGTATTATTCTACATAAAATTAAATTGAAGTCCTTTTAGAAGGATTTTTCCACTCGTGCCTGTGTGTGTGAGACTGTTTGTTGGATAGGCATAGGAAATTAATCAAAGGGTGCGAATTAATTGAAAATTATTCTATAACAAAAATCTTAATTCAATCATAGCTTGGTTCAACAGAAAGATAAGGGATAATCAAGGGATAAAAGATATAATTTGACTAAATATCTATTTGAAATGTATAAAATAAATCAAATAATAAACTTAAAATCAATTTATTAACAAAGAAAAAGTAGTTTCAGGAGTTGAAGTTTTCCAAGACAGTCATTACACGACCATTAACTAACATAAAACTACGGATTAACCAAACACTCATTCTAGAGTTAATTATAGAATTCATAACATTAGCAATAATACCTATCTATCAAAATTGTACGTTATTTAAACACAGCTCCTGCGGTTGAGGCTATCGAAATCCATCGAGATAAGCCAAGTGTGCTGATTACCTCGCCCGGTTCACCGGACATCCATACCGGTGTTCCAGGATCAGGAGCTGGCGGAGGACTGCGGCAACGTGGCGGCGTCGCGCACCAATCGCAACGCCTGGGACCAAGTCACAGCAGCCACAGCCACAGCAGCAGTGGGAGTGGCAGCGGCAGCAGCACCAGTAGCGCCCACGCCGCCCCCTCCAACGCCGCCAACCTCACCTCCGCATCCGCCACCGGCTCCGCCTCGGGCGGTCTGCACGGCACAACGACGGCGGGCCATCATCACCACCATTGCCATCCGCATCCGCATCAGCACCAGCTCCAGCATCAAGGACTGCCCACCGCCCACCTGCACGGTCACGGGGTGGGCGGGGGCGTGGCCATGGGTAGCGGCTCAGGCACCACCACGCAACCGATTCCGATCGAAGGTCGGTTGCAGCTGAAGCTCGGCTACGACCAAAACACGCTGCAGCTGATTGTGACCCTGGTCTGCGCCACCGGCCTTTCCCTGCGCCAGAGCGGAGCAGGCCGCAACCCCTATGCTAAAGTAAGTGGCACTTAAGGTTAACGAACAAATCGCAAATATAACAATTAATGCATTGATTATTAACTGCTTTTCTAGGTGTTCCTTCTGCCCGATCGCAGCCACAAATCAAAGCGGCGAACAAAAACTGTGGGCACCACCTGTGAGCCCCGTTGGGGCCAAACCTTTCTCTACTCAGGTCTGAGACGCTGCGATCTCAATGGCCGGCTACTGGAGGTGATTTGTGACTTCTGTTTAAGGTTTTTCGATCGGATGCCTAATCGTCCTTTCCCATTAGGTGACGCTGTGGGATTATGTTCGCTACGGGGCAAACGACTTCATCGGCGAGGTGGTAATCGATCTGGCGCACCATATCCTGGACGATGAGGCGGAGTGGTACCAGCTGCAGCCTCATCAGGACACCTCCTACCTCGTATGTGTGGGACGGGGCTCTTTCAGTTCGTTCGCTTGGTTTCCATTTTGCGTTCGTTGGTTTCGGTTTCCGTTGATTCCTGCGTGTTCAAAAACTATTCATACATCCTAGGTGTTGGCAAGTGCCGCAAGATAAACGCAACACAAACGAGTTCAGGTTGAGTTCAGAAATGTTTTGATGAGCGAAAAAATTAACACAGAACTTTCAAATGAAAAATGGAAAATATTGTGGTTTTCTTTTATGTTCAATTTATGTTAAACCTTCCGTTGTTACGTGAAACTAGTTGTAAGAGCTGAGATCCGGGTTACACTTTTGGATATATATCATTGAATTGAAATTTTAATTGTTCTGCTCCTAAAGATTCTGTATAAATCTATTAAATTGAAAGTCGGATCCAGCTTGGTAATATTCCCTTGCCAACCATCCATTCCTGCAGCAGCTGCCTGGTTTGAACAAAATTATTAATTTAGCATTGTCATTATCTGGTTTTTTTCGTTGGTTTTTTGGTACTGCACCAACACGTTACCACCCAAAAACTTCACCACCCAATGCCACCACCACTTTCACCCACAAACAATAACAACAACAACCACACGTGCGATTTTCATACAACGAAATCAACAACATTGCCACGCTAAATTTATGACAACCAACAACAACTAAAACAGTTACGTGACGAGGGCAGCGATGTGGACGGCCTGATACTGACACCGACAGATCATTTATCACCGCCGAGCACCATGTCGCGTCTGAGCGACTCGGACACAACGTCCGACTGTGACATCGATGGAATGACCCCGGGGGCCAGCATCTCGTCGATGGGCAGCTCAGCGAGTCCGCCACCCCTGCTAGAGGTAACAACAACAACAACATCTATAAAAAAAATAAACAAAAAAACAAAAACAAAACCAGCAAAACTACACTGAGAGATATACACAAAACAGAAACAGGAGCAACAAAGTTTGAATTCAATATTTTGTTTCATCTGTATATAAATACACTTCCCAAAAATTAGCAACGGAAGAACTAAACAAAAACATAAAAGAACTGACAGCAACAAGATTAAGGACCCTAGACTCTCAAATACAATCACACACATGTACATTTTTCAATCGCAGCTTGCCACATTCTGTGGCACTCAGCGCCCTACACGATTACATGCCAACATGTGAACATTCCACTGTTGTCCTCTCTCTCTGTCTCTTCTCCCCTGTCTCTTTCATACAGCTACTCAAAAAGAAAAGCATTTGGCGCTACTTCTAAGCGTCAAAACAAAAACCAATTAATGTGGCTAACCTGCATGCTCTTGCCAATATATTTCTTAAATAAAATAAAAACTTGGAAAAGTTTTCATAACAATATATGAAAAATAATCTGAAGTAAAACTGCGCAAGGGTATCCAGATTTCGGTTGCCACAAAGCAAGTTTTTGATGCTTTCAATTATGCCTTTTCTAGTTTATATCTCTTTCTATATGTGTGCGTGCTTTTTTTCTAACTGTAACTCACATATCACATGCCATGGGCAGCAGCATTCACCATTCGCCATTCAGCATAAGCATTTCCATCAACATAAAGCAGCCGACCCGTTGGTCGACATCAAGCACAGCGAAAGCAGAAACGAGGAATAACTTATTCACATCATTCATGGCATTCAGGGCGACTCCATTTTCAGTTTCAATTCCAGTTCCGGTTCCTGTCAGCTATCAGCTATCAGTTTTCAGTTTGCATGCCACATTTTACAGGCAAACAGAAATTGGTTAAATGTCAGATTCAACACGTGTCACCACCTCCCAGCATACAAACAGATGTACAAAGTACTATATTTTTGTTTATCAAATGTTTTGAGTTCGTTTTACAAGTTACATTCAACTAATTGGTGTCGTTGTTTGGTTGTGCGTGTGTTAAATTTTTCTCTCTTTTTCTACCTTTCGATGGCCTTCTATTTCGGCCTTCGAGAACTGTCTACTAACTCTATGTTCTAAAATCTTTACCGAATCCAAGCGGGCCTTGGTCGCGTCTTTTCAGCTAACGATAACTATTGCATTTAAGAACTACTCTAGTCTAAGTCTCTTAAGTCGAATGTTTTAAGCTAAGAAACCGTGTAAACTTAAACTTGAGAACACATACTGCCCAAGGCGGTCTTTACAATACTATAACTCTCTCTATCGAAACCCATTCCGATCTGCCATTATTGACGCTATTGCATGCCTTTATAGTAACTCGCTTTCGGCCATCCACCAATCAACCGACCCACCCAACCAGCATCCTGCTTTCCTAGTGGCTTGATGTTGTAGCCTTAAGTGTGTAGCATTGCGTATACTTGTTGTAAGACCCTCAACAGACTTTTCAAAAGAAACACCTGACAAAGTGCAAAACCCCTAACCCAGAGATACTCCTACACAAACACAATGTATGAGGCCTCAAACTATATTTTTTACTGTATACTTAACACCTTAAAAACATCGTCTATCACACTCCTAGATCTTTGCTCATTTTGTTCATATGTAAATTTCTTTAATTTCTTATCCTTTTTCTCTCGATCTTTATCTCTTACTAATAAAACCCCCTAACACCCTCAACACACCCGAAATCCGTTGAAATACCTTCGTTCCATTCCGAATCCAACATCCAAAAACCGTAAACCCAAAAACGACGAATCAGCTCGATCTAAACGAGCGTCGCTCCAGGCGCGACATGTCTCCCCAGGGCCGCAAACGGGTGGCCGGAATGGTGGCCCGCGACTACCGCACTGTATCTGGCATCGGACAAAGTTACCATAATCAGGTTTGCACTAAAGCTAAATTAACGAACCACCCAACAGAATTGCATAAAAGGCACAACAAACAAAACAGAACAGTTCAGTAAACTCAACGAAGACACCCGCGCCTAAAATACCATAATAGGGATATGATCTTATTCTTGGGGGCAGAACAATAAAAACCAGATTTTGGATTCAGAATTTCCTGCAGATTAGCATTTCATGGCCATTTTCAAAACCCACCAATAGCTTGTTGAGTTAGAAGTTCTTCACCGCCAAACTACAGCACTTTCTATTCAGAGTTCATGCTAATCTTTTACTTAACCTAACTAACCAATTAACCCGCCAACACTGAGTTTGGCTCTATGTATTTTTTATTGATTTCGTTTCAAAAGTATAATCATATCCAACTTTTATGGCTCTCTATCTATTGCTCTCCTACGTATTACCATATTATTGAATTACTCGTTTCAATGTTCCAAGTAGAAGTTGCAGTAAAGTTAAACGAAAATAAACAAACACGAACACCCACACTTTTAATATGCCTGAATTGAGTTCAGAACCACTTAACCACTTAACCACTGAAATCACTCGACCACCCAGAACCACTCACATTCCTAGTTTTTAAGCTCCGATCCGAAAGTTTGTCAGAGTCCCTGGACCACAAGGGGATGCCTGATTGGTTCGGCTGAGAGGTGCACCACTCTAACCACACTCTACTTTCCATGCCACCACCTGACGCATTCGCAGGCCTCTGCCACCGGCTACTATCGTCGCGGAGGTGGTAATGGTGTTGGTTCTGCCATCGGTCCCGGTGGCATGAGCCTCAGTCAACGTAGTCACTCAGCGGCACCCAGTGACAGCTACCACAGTGGTGGTGGAGGAGGAGGCGGCGTGCCCTCTGGCGGAGTGGGCTACGGATATCGGAGTACCAGTCCGCGGCGCGGATCTCTTTCGCCTCCCGACGATCGCTACATAGACTATCCAGTTCTTCCAGTTCACGGCTCACCCAACGCCCCATCGGGATACCCGGGGCCGGGTGGCGCATCCTCTGCAGCGGCTGCCGCACAACAGCAGCGGTTCCAATCGCGATCGGCCACAGCCACGCCAACAGGATCGCCCAAGAAAAGGCAACTGCCACAGGTACATCTCGGACGATGAAGGAGTATAATTGTTCATATTAATATTCTGAATGGGTACATAATCAGTTCTAATGAATAAAAATTTCTTACCTTTTACAGGTGCCACAGACCTCGCGGAGTGCCATGTTGAGGGACCGCCTCGGGCAGGATTTCGACGAGAGAATGGCCTCTGGTGGCCGCTTTGGGCGGCACCGCACAAGGCAGCCCCACCACCAGGCTACCTACCGCAGCACTGGAATGGGCGGCTGGGAACGACACTATACGGGCCTGTCCGACAGCGACCTGCACTCGATGGACGCCAGGATGCGGCCGCGGCACTCCCTGTCGCCGGACAAGGACTTCATGGGCGAGTTCGGCGACTCCGATATGGAGTCGGTGGTCAGTGTGACCTCCAGCGCCTTCTCCACGCAGTCGGAGCGACCGCGTACCTCGCGCGGCCTCAGGTGAGTAGCTGACTGGACTGGGCCAAAAATTCGGAGGAAGGAAAGAGGAGGGAGTGCCAGTCAGGCTTTAAACGAGCCAAGCAAAGCTGTTAAAATTATCCTGAAATTCCGCTCCGAGCCACCCGCAATCGGCCGAATTCCGCTCTTTTTTCAAATATTTTTGTTCGGAGTAGTAGCTATGAGCGACAACCAAAATTTCCTTGAATTAGGCTCGGTATTCAAATGATCAGATTCAGAATCGGCGAGCTTACCGCCCAACTTTTTGACACTAACACACACAAGCACACACAAGGACACACAAGGACACAAAACGATAACGTGATACTGATAACACGCACACTGAAACCAAGGAAAACGTTAGCGAAAACATTAAGTTTCTTTTCTGCATTTATTTTTTGCGTTTGCCAAACCAACCGACAAATAACAAATCTCTATGAAAATCTCCACAACAATCAACAACAACAACTTGCCGCTCTTGCCGCGCCACGCCGCGCCGTGCGAACTCTGTTTGTGTTTGTGTTTGAATGCTTCTCTCGCGTGCTCACTCTGCCGTGCTCACCACACGCTTACACGCCGCCAACTCACTACAAAACACATACAAAAACATCACTCCACTGAAAAAAAAAACACAAAACACACCCACAAATCTCACCTGACCTTGGACGATGTTCGATCTTTTCCCTCCAATGTGCGCTGTCAATTCAACTCACACCCTTGCACCATAACCCAAACTCACCGCTCGCCGTGTCCTGGTTTCTGCATTTCCTTAACACACTTTTATGAAATGGGTTGGTCTTGTAACAACAACATTTTGCATGCCACAAAACCCGAAATGTTATCACCAAAAACCACCGCCGCTGCCACCGTTACCAAAAAATACACAATCCGTTACCGATGAAACGTAAATAACCATTAGCTTCCCCCGCAATTGGCGCAATCTCTTCGGCGTCCGCAACAGTTTCCTCAGCGGATCCGGAGGCGAGCCCATCACCGGACTGCGGCTGCATCACTCGGAGCCGGGCAGGGCCAACACCATCGAGGTGGATGACTGCGATTACCTGCCCGCCGGCGGTGCCCAGCAATTAGTTCTTCTCGAGCAGCTGGAGCAACTGCAGCATCTGGCCGCTCTGGCGGCTGCCGACTCACCGCCAATCTCCGCCAGAGTCGGAATGGGCATTGCACCGCACCAGGTCCTGGTGACGGATACCAACAGTGGCCAACTGGTGGAGCAGTTCTTCGTAGAACCAGGCACCGTGGCCGAGGAGGCTCTAATGCCGCTCGAGCCACTGGACCCACTCGATCCCCATGCGCATCTGCATCCACATTCCGCCTTCTACTCGCCCCATCTGCCCCCCACCATGCCCACATTCGACATTTTTCCACCAAGACGCTCGAACGGACTGAAACCAAACGTACAAGCCACCTCCGCCGCCTATCCGCTGCAACCGCTGCAACCACAACCGCTGCCGCTGCTGCCGAGCTTTGAGCAATTCAAGCGCATTACCTCGCCCATCACCAATCTCTTCCGCAGCTCCTCGCCAGCGTTGAGCCACGCCCACGCACATGCCCATGACCATGCAACGACTTCACCCAGTTCATTGGTGGGCTATGTGCGGGATCACCTGGACAAAAGCTGCAGCCACTGCCAGAACGGAAGCCAGCCGGTGGTGCTGTCCACGCACCACACACTGCAACTGATCGGCGCCTGCCAGGATCCCTGCTGTCTAGCGGATGCGCATCCCCATCCCCAACACCAGCCCATGGGATATCCGTATGGAGACGACCACCCGCCTCCCTCCTCTGATCCGGCCATGTGCGGCGAGTGTGTCGATCAGCATTTCCTTGGCGGATTAACGGGACCACAACTGAATCTCGGGGTTGTGCCAACCTATCACGTCCACACGCCTACACCAAACGCCCATCGAAGGGCCAGGGGGCAGATGAACACGCCGGCACCGCCACCGACCCAGTCGGTGCTGCGGCTATCCCGACAACTAAGCGAGGACGCACTGGTAGCGGCCGTACCCATTTCAGAGGCCAAAGCTCAGCCGACATCAATACTGAAAAAGCCGAAGCTGGAGCGCCGAAGACTTTTTCATGAGGGGCAGTCACGATCTCTGGACTACGATGACCTACACACCAAGAGCTGGGGTCGACGCCGAATTCGCTACGAGGACGAAGTAGCCCCCACAGACGATTACCCTTACCCGCATCCAAGCACCTACGCCCACTCGCCAACCTCGGCCATGTCCCGCAGATACGGATCCGAGACCAACATCCGACAGTCGTACATGGGCGCCAATGTGGATGCCAGCAATCCGTTGAGTCACTCGCACTTCCTGGTCACAGATGACAAGATTGTGACCATAACCTACGACTCTGATGTGGGTTGGACACGTCGTGGGGTAGCACCTTCCCTTTTTCGAGGGCCGCACCGCCAACGAGGCTTGACTGATGCACGACACCATATGTCTCTGGATCTGCAGCGGACCAACCAGCAAAAACTATACGGTCCGGCGGCTCCGTATTTAAAGCGAAGGCGGAACCTGCCGCATCCACCTAGTGCACAAAATGCGCACAACTTTTCGCCAATGGAGGGGGGAGCGGATCAAATGAATGCAGCTGTAGCGGGAGTGGACCAAATGGGCAACGGCGGAATGGGTAGCGGTGGTGGTGCACACAACACATATAGCAATACCGCCACCACACACAATAGCAACCACCAGAATAGCCTAGCGAGTAGTGTTAGCAATCAGCAATCAGCTAGGCAAAAAGGGAAAGAAGGCGGATCGATGATCGGAGCATCGGAGCAGCTGACGAAATCTAGTAGTGGGAGCGGTGGTGCAACATCTGCTGCCGCTGCTGGGCATCATGTCGTCGGTGGTACTAATGCTAATAATGCTTCTTCTTCCTCTTTTGCAAATCCCCAACCACCACCACAACAACAACAACAACAACTACATCATGGATCACCCAATAATAACAACAAACGTATCCTTTCATCAACGACTACAACAAATACACCACAACAATCACACACTGACGCCAATAACCTGACGCTTGACGCCACCCAACAACAAATTTTACAACAAACAACGCCAAATACATGCACAAATATCATAACAAACACCACAACAACAACAACATTATCAACAACCACAACAACAACCACACCATCGTCGAATGCAACGAATGCAACGAATGCGGCGACAACGACAACTACAACTGCAACAACAAATGCTACAACAACTGCCACAAATCCAACGACAACAACAACCAATAACACTAACAAACCAAACGCAACAACCAACGCGAATGCCGACCCGGATGCGGACCCGGATGCTCCGCTGGACGTCATCGACTGGGACGCCATCGACGCGATGCTGGACGATGACTTCAGCGAGTACGACAAGGACAAGAACGGTGCCGACGAAGCGGGCGGCTCCAAATCAGCAGAAGGAGCTGGAGCCGAAGGCGAAGAGAAAGTCGGTGAGTGTCCACATTTATAGGGATTTTGGTTGAGAATGTCTCTTGGTCTCTAGCCAATGCGTCTCATGCGTAAAATTACATTACGCATACACCAAGTGGTCATGGTTAGCTCCACTTTACCATTCAGCTGAATTGTATGCTATAAAAAATATATTACATAAAATATTACTAATACGCAGTGTGTTCTTAATAAAAACTTTTTAAATTCATAACAATAACAATGATAGATAATATAAGAGAAAGATGTTTTATTAACATTCATTAAAATTTGTAGTTACAAATACTATTCTGCCAACAATGCGTATGAGTGATAAAAAATTACTCATATGCAGTGTGTTCTTATTAAAGACTCTATAATTTCAAAATTTACAATATTTTTGTACTATAAATGATAAGTAGTATAGCTTTTGAGAAACAAATGACTTTCAAATTTTCCTGTCAGATGGGATCTTACCGAAAAAAATTACTCATACGCCATGTATGCTTCATTCAAAATACTGTATTGAAAACCGAAAATTAAAATAATATGAAATAATATGATAGATAATGCAAGCAAATGATATAATTTAATTCATGTGCCTTTTTGGTTAAAAATACCATTCTGCCAACAGTGCGTATGAGTGATAAAAAATTACTCATACGCAGTGTGTTTATACTAAAGACTCTCTTATTTCATAATTTACAATATTTTTATAGTATAAATGATAAGTAATATTCCTTTTGAGAAACATATGACTTTCAATACTTTTTCCTATCACATGGGTTTAAACCAAAAAAAAAATACTCATACGCCTTGTATGCTGCTTATAAAGTACTGCGTTGAAAACCTTAAATAAAAATAATAAAAATGATGGATTATACAAGCAAAAGATATTTTAATTGAAATTCATAAAATTGTGAGCCTAAATATATTGTTTTGGCTACCGAGCGTATGAGTAATATAAAAAATTACTCATACGCCATGTGTTCAAAATAATGAGTTATTATATGTAAAAGTAAAAATTACTTTAGTAGCAACAACTTAACAAATTTTTAACCAAGTTCTTGCATTTAATAATGACAGATGGAAGCCTCTCGGATACAGCAACGGACCGAAAGAAAGGCGGCGCCATTGACCAGGAACGGTCGCCCAAGGGCGGCAGCGGCATGGGCAAGAAGTCCAACTCCACCTCGCAGCTCTCGGCAACAGGTAGGCCATTTGTTCTGTTCTATGTTTGCGCTCGTTTACCGTTCTCGTTCTGTTACTTTGTTGCATAGTCAGCCAGTCAGTCAGATAATCAGTTATTTGTAACATTTTCGGCTCATTCCGGAAACTATGAAAAAATAAAAGCCCGGATGAAGCAGATATCTCGTCCTTTGTTGATCTCAAACTTTTGATTTTGTTCATGCTTTGCCATTCAATTTTATTTTGCCCGACTAACGATCATAACTGTTATCAGTACCATAACCATAAGCTAACCCACTTACTAGTAACCAATATATAGTACAACTAACCAAAAGAAAACAAAAAAACTAAAACTGTGTAAAATGCCGTACTCGAAGGTCGTAAAAGACGTATGGGCTTTGGAAAGAAGGGTAAGAACTCGTTTACGGTGCACCGCAGCGAAGAAGTGCTGCCCGGGGATATCACGCGCGAGTTGCGCATCAGCGGCGGCGCAGGCGTCGGCGGTGCCGGTAGTGCCAGTGGAGCGGGTGGCGGCGGCCTGTCCCGCGGCTCGTCCTCGGAGGCGGACGCCATCGAGCAGTTTTTCGGCGATGGCGCCGGCGGGGAAAGGTGCGCACAAGTCCAACTTTCTACTCTAGCTATTTTTCTTCTCTACTCTAATATACTTTGTACTTTTTACGTTATGCTATCAGTTCTTTTCGGTTCTTAATTATAATTTCCTGACTTTATTTGGATTTTATTTGCCCGTTGGGAAGAGGAATACAAAAATTAAATTGAGTAATGGAAATTCCAGTTGATTGAGATGATAAACATTAGTCGGCCCTAACAAAAAGTAAAGAATCATTTACTAGTAACAGTACACACACAGGATATCCATTTATCCTTAGTTATAAGAGCTTTTCATTCACGTTTCTCTCTTGCTCTTTAAACCTATGCGCGTGCTTTTTGCCAAAAGCTTCAGTCAAATAAAGCTCGTCCTCTTAAATGAAATTCGAACTGAAATCAAAACCAAACCAACAGCCTTCCCTCCGTTTATTTGGTTTATTATTTTGGACCCACCCGAAAGCGCAAGAGCGGCAAACAAAAAACAAACAAACAATAAGTAAAGCATAAGAAATAATACCAGTACCAGAACAACCAAAACCAGAACAGCCCAACTAAACCAAACCAAAACCAACAAACAATCCAAAGTCGATACGTATTTTTAGGCTTATAGGGGAGTCCTTTTATTCAAGGACTCTTCAAAACGAAGCGGGACACTCCAAAAGCTTTGCTTTCGCGCCAACGCTTGAACCAAAAAGCAAAGCTTTTGGCTGTGCGACAGCCCCATTTGCATTTTACTTTCTTAGCAGCATACCTAATATTATTACTACTAACCAGTAACCAGTAACCAGCAACCAGTAACCTAATCAATAACCAGTAACCAGTAAACCATAACCTATATCCCCTACCGATTGCTAATGCCATTTTTATAACCCACACAACATTTTATCCTAGCGTTCTGTTCGATTTGCATGCATTGAGTTTAAGCCAAAACCTATACCTACTTATATACTCGTAACCACTGTACTCGATACCAGCATACCAACAACTACCAATCTCTTGCAGCTTCTAAGAATATTGATATTGCAGCTTAGCTGCAGCTTGTTGTTGTAAGCGGTAAGCGGTAAGCGGTAAACCTGGAACTGATCCCTGCTGGGGAATGTTCCTTAAAAAAAAATATAACACCAAACACCGAGTTGGGAGTCTTCAACTCCTGTCAGCGAACTAATGTTTATCATCTGCCCGCTGCAAGGTTTTTCTCCACTTCCATTATGTTTTGCGCAATCGATTCCGATAACTAAGTATGCAAAAATATACGCAGGGAGCTCTGTCACAGAAAGTTAACAAAAAACAACATCAAATATAACAACAATCAACATAATAACACACAAGTAACAATACAGCTGTACAAAAAACAACAATCAGACTCATCTGAAAATTGGCCAATTGAAACAGAAACAAAATTAGCATTGCACACGATGTAGCGGAAGCAAACAAACAAAATGCAGTAAAAATATCACAGCAAAGTATAAAATAAACACTCTACAAAATTACAAGAACCCAAATAGTACACGGTATAGAAACCTATAAGGTTAATTGCAAATGCTATTTATTTAGCTGTAGCGTAAAAACAGCAATTGTTTCCGTTTAAGCCACTAATTTTGATGATTTTTCGCTGATATATAAATATATATATACATATAGTGTGTACTCCATGATCAGTGTTCTTATGGTTATTCAGTTATCGTTCTCGCTTGATTTTCCCCCTCAGTTTGTATATCGATTTCCGTTTCGCCTCTACTCTGTCTTGTCGCTCCTTTGGGGATCGGTTTCGGTCCCAGCATCGGTTTCCGGTTTTCGCGGTTTCCAAGAGCCCAGCGTCGAGAGTCCCCAGCCCAGATATCAGAATTCGCCTACGACGTCGCAATCACATCATATTTTGTAATGCACCTTCGCTTTTGAGTTTTTGAATTTTGTGAACAAAAATATCATATTTTGAATTTTGAAAATTAATATTTTTAGATAATAGAGGTGGGCCAGAAATTTAATGGGGCTTTGACGATTAATTTGCAGCATCTCAGAGTCATCCACCTGCCAATATTTTTAAATCAAACGTACACATTATATCATGATCCATGCCAAGCAAACCCTTTGTAAATACGCCCACACACTGTACATCTGTATAAATATGTATTGTTGTCTCCGGCAGAGCAAGAGCAATACCAGGCACAGTTCTCAGGCAGCTCGGCCAGTTCTGCTGGTCACCACCATATCACACTACCACCACCACATCCATACCACCAGCGGCAGTCGCGCGGCTCAGCGGGCAGCATCCAGCGGTCGGTGGAGGTGCCCCCGGTGCCTCCGGTGACCCGATATAGTGCCGGCAGCATTCACTCGATCTCTAGCTCCGAGGGCTCATCGTAAGTCTCCCGATCGCCTCGGTTAAAGTGCATTTCCACACCAGATGCTACCACCATCCATCAATCTATGCCTGTGCCTCCTGTCTCTGTCTCTGTTCCTGTCTCTCTCTGTCGACACTTCTCTATCTTTTTCTCTTTCTCTCTTTCTGTCTCTCTCTCTCTCTCTCTCTGACACTCCGATCTAATCTGTATAATCCATTGGCTTTTGTATATGATAATCTGTGTGGCGATCCCATTTCAAATTTCCAAAACTCTCATCCTGCAACCTTCTCTTTAATCGATGTCTGTGTGCCTTTGAAAGCGAGCCTGCATTTGCGTACATTTTTTCTCTAAGTGTTTTCCATCTATGCTACCTTGAGTTCCGTATATTTCCTCGAATATTTTGTGTATTCTTATGTCATGTAATGTGTACAAATTGTGTTTTTTTCTTTAGTTTATAATTCTCTATTATTTTCAGCTATCTATATATAGTATATATATATGTATATAAAAAAGTTAACCTCACTCTTGATGTGTGTGTAAAGGAAAATCGATTAAAATATAAAAAAAAAAATAAGCCTCATTTGCAATGATCGCCTAGAGACTCCGATAGATCCGAGCGACACCGATCGAAATTATGGTAGTCCTAGTAGCTTCTCTGCACTGTGCTCCTAGGAACGAAAGACACTGCATGCCACCATTGAACTGTGACCCCACATGTCTGTCCCCTTTCGCACCACCATCACCAGTATCAGCATCACCTTCACCACCCTTAATACACGAACCACCTCAGACCACCAACTGAAAACTACAACATTTACTGTCTTTCTACAACTCCCTGTGTATAAAGAGTTCTTTTTTCATTTCAAAAATTCCTTTCTTTCTCTGAACTATGAACTTTTATTTAAACTATCGATAGATTGGAGATAAAACATAAAAACCCAACTATGATGCTGTACTAAAATGCTTTCTTTAATGTACCCCAAAAACCCACGAACCCCAACACCGTTCCCACATGTAGATTCTCCCCCTCGTTGCGAAATGATGGTGCCCTCAATGAGTTCGTGGATGGCCTTGGACCAGGTCAACTGGTTGGTCGCCAGGTGCTGGGAGCGCCCTCGCTGGGTGATATCCAGCTATCGATGTGCCACCAGAAGGGCTTTCTGGAGGTGGAGGTCATTCGGGCCAGAGGATTGCAGGTGAGTCATCATTGAATAGGAAAACACTTACGAATAGAAAAATCATATTTCAATCGCTTAATAGCAAAAAGCCTCGTCGAAAATGTTGCCCGCTCCATATGTGAAGGTCTATTTGGTGTCGGGAAAACGCTGTGTGGACAAGATGAAGACCTCGACTGCCCGAAGAACCCTAGATCCTCTGTACCAGCAGCAGTTGGTATTTAAGCAATCATATTCCGGTTGCATTCTCCAGGTACGTAAATCACTATTTTTTTGAAGTTCACGATAATATTTTATAATTATATTTATTCCCTGTAGGTGACCGTTTGGGGCGACTATGGACGCATCGAGAAAAAAGTGTTTATGGGCGTGGCGCAGATAATGCTCGACGATCTGAACCTATCGAACATCGTGATCGGCTGGTACAAGCTCTTTGGCACCACCTCACTGGTCAGTTGTCCCACTAATATAGGCTTAGGCTCTAGGCGTTCATCCATAGCCTCACTCGACTCACTCAAACTATAGAACTACTTAACTAATCTAATCTGAACTCGACTCAAATCAGAATCTTTCAAACTCGATTCGAAACTCGATAAAATGAATCTAAACAAATCTAAATTTCAAAAATTGATTAAGAAACTCACTTGTATTATAATTACGTAATCTACCGACATGAGATACATTATATTTATATCTTAATTAGCTTTATATTTTGTTGACTACAAGTTACCGAGATCAAAAATTATATAACTTATTAGCGTAGTCTGTAAAACCTCTGTACAAATTCCCGAAACAAGAAGATTGGTTGGATCAGTTCAAGTTGAAAGATAAACTCTCATTATACCGTTAAAATAGTCAACATTTAAGCTATCGTTTTTAGTTATCGATTTACACAAAAGCACTCCTGTAAATGAAAAGCTTGTTAAACTCACACAATAAAAACATACTCACTACACCCATGAGGCAAAGTAGTAATTTGCATTCTACGCAATGAAAACTAGAATGGAAAGTTGATCAAACCAAACCAAAACCAAAAAAAAAAAAAAACAAAAACAAAAACAATCAAAATCAAAATGCAAACAAAATTTAAACGATAAACCTCTCGCAAGTCACCATAAGTCACCGTTAGCGTTACGTTATCGCTACTTCAACGTAGTTTTCACATAGACTCGTAAAATACTCATATAGGTATGTTTCTCTATCCCCAAAAACCCAATTAAAATCAATTAAATAGACTCGATTCACAACCAATTGTTTTTGCTTAGCATATCCTAGTGCATGCGTAGATGAGCATCCGTTTCGAATCCTTTTCATTTTTGATCCAAACCAGTAAAGGCAACCTCGGGTTTCAATCTCACATTATTTATTTGTCAACACAATAGTTTTTAAGTGAGTAAATATTAGATTTAAAATGGCAAACACTGGCTAGCTACCAAACATTCTAAAATAGAATACGCTTAGGCCTAGTAATTATAATCAATTCTTTCGGTACAAGAAACAAGAATTCCTAAGAATGCAACAAACTTTGAAACCATACCAGGGTCGTCCGATTGTTTGGGCCGGTGAATCAGTCATTATGGAGGAGCCGGGCGAATAACAATACCCAACACTCTCAACACCAAAACCAACAAACAACAACACAACAACGAAAACACTTTAAGCACCTAAGCACAATTCAAAATCAAGCGAACTCTAAAACTGAACTGGATTCAGTAAGTGCACCACGACTAATTAATAAATTTTAAATTAAATTAATTCAAGCTTAATATCTAGATCGCTAGTAGCACAAAATAATTCGCCACTTTGCCATTTTTTACACACGAAAATACACAACCAAAATACGAAAAATAAACCGCAAGGATCTAATTGACTCATGTATAAATTCAAAACCGCTACTAACCCACTTTTGCCCGTTTCCGAAACAAATAACAACACTTACCAGATGCATCCAGTTTTGAAAATGTTCTCTAATCCGTTTGTATCCTTGCAGTAACCCTTGCAAAGAGCTGCCAGCCAGGCAGCCAAATAGCAAAGGACCAAGGTCAGCCTGCAGAAGCGGATCCCAGAAAGCTGCCCGCTCCTCGTTCGACATGATGGTGGCCTAAGCATACGCCTAAGTCCAAATCTGTTTTTTTCTATTCTATCGCGGATTGAGGTTTGAAGAAAATACACAAAAAAAGTGAATAAAAAATTATAACTATTATAAAAAAAGGAGACATCTAATTTTTGTAAGTCATGAAAACAAATGCATTTATATGAATGAAAAACGGAACGCAAACGGCGTGGAGAAAGGAACGATACAAGATAGGTGTAAAGAGTATATATATATACGAGTATATATATACATATATACATGTATACATATATATAAAGGATAACATTTGACAAAGGATAATTGTAAATTATGCATATTTAAAATAATTTTTACTAAAAACCTAAGATCACTATTATTTTCGTAATACGATTACTACGATTATTATTATATTAAAACTATTATGGATAAAATTACAAAAACAAACAAAAATTACGAAAAAAAAATATAAAATCGGAGAAGGTGGATAAAGTTCAAGTGCTAATGTCAGTCATGCCTAAGCCTAAGCCCGAGCAGAGGCTCAGAGGATATAAATTGTTTAATGAGAAATTAGCTTAATCTAAATCAGTAAAGAGAGTTATAGATTTTCAGAGAGGGCGTTATTTAAGTATATTATATACATATATAAATCAAGATATATACATAAATATATTTACCGTTTAAGCAAGCAAAGAACCACTAACACTTAACTAAGCCTAACTTACGATAAAACCGGAACTTAAAGTTAAAGCTTAAGTTTAGGTAACCAAAAAAGAGGCATGCTATATGTATTAATCGAATAACAAAACAAAACCAAAAGAAAAAACAAAATATTTACCAAACGAGAGACGTGCAAGTTTAACTTAATAATGCGAAATCTGAACTTAAGCTGTATAAAGAATCCACCCACTCCACATACTTACATACCACACGTACATAACCGATTAACAATTACCAATTACCAATTACCAACTACCAACTACCGATTACCGCCTACGCTTTTCAGATTTTTGTTAGCTCTACGCCCCGCCAAAAACTCCGCAGCCACCCCAAAATGTATGAGTTTTTGCCGATGGCGATGAGGAAGCTTATTTTACGCAAATATTTGAGGCAGAAATTGTATAATTTTTTCATTCATAGCTAGCTTTACTTTACCTTGCTTCTAGAGTCGCGTTCCTCATAGAGAACCCCCCATTTTCGCCTCTGTTGCAAGCAACTCGCCTCGAAACGCATCAAGTACCTTCAACTAAATAGTGTGAGCTGTAAAAATTGTTACCTGCTTGCCAAAGACACACGTACACTAGCATAGATGGAAAATGATGAAATTTAAAATAAAATATCGAATATATATTTTGCATATTATTGCATTTATAATTTGACATGTTTTTGGCATTCTTTTGGGCAACATTTTGCAATGCATTACTGAGATGGAGCATACATATCATAGAACTGGCGGATGGACTGACCATGGATGGGAGCACTTACCTTTTATATATATATAATAAATGGTGATAAAATAATGATTTGTGTATATGAAAACCTAACAATTGTTCCTATCCAGTTTTCAAAGCTCGTTCCATTTGCTTTCACTCATTCGACTACGGATATTGAGTTAAACCTTGCCGTCCATTCATTCAGATACACATAGCTACTCGTATACGGACCCAGTGACCGCGAAAACTACTCAAAAATATAAAATTAAAGATTATATTGACATGGCATATCCATCCAAGCAGCAGATTCAGATCTTCAAATAACACGAGATACGTAAAGAAATGCCAAAGCTCGGGGATAATGCATTCAAAATGTTGCTCCAAAAAATAAACAAAAATCATTTGAATAGAACAAAATCCGAAGAAAGAATATTATTTGAGAAAAGTAAAACTACCAGCGAGGTTTCCAGAAACTAATTATACGATATATACTTCAGAGATACATCATACATCCATAGGCATACATTAGGGATAATCAGATTTACACTCCGCTCTTCATGATCCTCACTCGAACTTTTCTATGATAAAACTCTCTCTATCTCTATATATATTGTTTCCAGTGATCTCCTTCAGCAAACATTTAAAAGTGCTTTGATTATCCAACAAAACCAGATAAAGGAGATGGAGGACAAAAGTACATCAATTTCGGCCAATGCCGATTTTGAAATGCCCTCTTCTGAGCGAAACTTGAATACAAATTTTTTTCTTTTGAAACACAAATGAAATTCGTTCGAAACGGGTATTTCCCACTGTACTGGGTGTCATAAAAACAAAAATCTTATTAGGATTCCTATAGAATTCGATACATTTAAGACACACCAAAGACAAAGCATATAGAAAATGTTAATAAAGCAAAATGATATATTATGGCAAGTTATTTCAAAGGCTACTGATTCAAACCAAATGCTATTTACTAAGTTTAATCTGAATCTGACAGGCGACATAATTACACAGTACACGACAAGATCAACAACACAAGATTATATCATTTATTGAAAATGTTGAACAAAATTAATTAAAAGGCGAAGGTCAGCGCTCTCGCTGGGCGCCCTGACAACCTTATATTGTATTTTAATATCTCGACAACAATCGAAGGTCGAGAAACGACAATAAACTGTGAAATGAATATGTAAAAAAAAAAACAAAAAAGTAAAAACACAAAAACTAAAATTATATTAAAAAAATTGAGGTGAAGATCATTATTAATATTGATGAACACAAAAACTTAAACTAAACTAAAAACTAAAGAGAAACTTTAATGAAAAGCGAAATTTAAAAACCAAACAAAAATGAAATTCACTAAAAATTGTTTTCTAATAAAGTAAATAAAAACGAATTTTATTTGTTGTTATTATTAATAGGGGTAAAAGGTTTTTTCTACCGGCTTAGTGGATTCAATTATTTATTTAAAAATAGCATCTTCTTTTTTTTGTTTTTTTTTGACCTTGGCATCTATAAATACTGCCCGAAAGGCTCGCCGGCTAAGAGTGCTTAGCGTTACCATTATTACAAAATTTAAACTTACAAACTAAAAATTTTTACAAAACTTAAAAACAAAAAATATAAAAGAAAGAAAGACGATGGGGAGTATATCCCGACCCTTCCCCGATGTTGCACGATTTTCAAAGTTATTCCAATTTTCCGAATTTCCCTGAATTTTCCTGAATTTTCCCGAATTTTCCTGAGTTTCCTGGATTTTTCCAGAATTTTCCGGATTTTTTCTGAACTTTTTCCAAATTTATCCCTGCGGTTAAATTCAAAAACCAAATATCAGATGCCAAAATTTCAAATTCAAATTTTAACGGATTCCCGCTAAACATTAAAATTTTGGCATCCACCTTCTGCTGATTTCTGTTTTCTTGGTACTTCAGAAGTGGCGGAGGTCGATTTTTGGATTTTTAAAATTCTTAAACTTTAAAAGCTCAAAAAAGTATGCAACATTTAAATTTTTGCAAAGCTCAAAAGTGTATGCAAAATTTAAATTTTTGCAAAGCTCAAAATACAGCATTTTAATTTTTGCAAGGCTCAAAAAAGTATGCAACATTTTAATTTTACAAAGCTCAAAAAAGTATGCAACATTTTAATTTTGCAAAGCTCAAAAAAGTATGCAGCATTTTAATTTTTGCAAGGCTCAAAAAAATATGCAATATTTTAATTTTTGCAAAGCTCAAAAAAGTATGCAACATTTTAATTTTTGCGAAAGCTCTAAAAGTATGCAAAATTTTAATTTTGGCAAAAGCTCTAAAAGTATGCAACATTTTAATTTTTGCAAGGCTCAAAAAAGTATGCCACAATTTCAATTTTTACAAAGCTCAAAAAAGTATGCAACATTTTAATTTTTGCAAAGCTAAAAACAGCATGCAGCATTTTAATTTTTGCAAGGCTTAAAAAAGTATGCAACATTTTAATTTTGCATCCAAATTCTGCTAATTTCTGTTTGCCTGGTACTTCAGAAGTGGCGGAGGTCGATTTTTGGATTTTTAAAATTCTTAAATTTTCCGATTTTCCCCCAAATCTCCACGATTTTCAGAGTTTTTCCAATTTTCCGAATTTCCCTGAATTTTCCCGAATTTTCCTGAATTTTCTGGATTTTTCCGGAATTTTCCGGATTTTTCATGAATTTTTTCCGAATTTATCCCAGATGGCGGGTAAATTCAAAAACCAAATACCAGATGCCAAAATTTCAAATTCAAATTTTAACGGATTCCCGCCAAAAATTAAAATTTTGGCATCCACCTTTTGCTGATTTCTGTTCGCCTGGTACTTTAGAAGTGGCGGAGGTCGATTCTTGGATTTTTAAAATTCTTAAATTTAAAAAGCTTACAAAAGAATGCAACATTTTAATTTTTGCAAAGCTCAAAATTATGCTACATTTTAATTTTTTCAAAGCTCAAAAGTATGCAACATTTTAATTTTTGCAAAGCTCAAAAGTATGCAACAATTTAATTTTTGCAAAGCTCAAAAGTATGCAACATTTTAATTTTTGCAAAGCTCAAAAGTATGCTACATTCTAATTTTTGCAAAGCTCAAAAGTATGCTACTTTTTTTTTTTTGCATAGCTCAAAAGTATGCTACATTTTATTTTTTGCAAAGCTCAAAAAATTAAGCAACATATAAATTTTTGCAAAGCTCAAAAAAGTATGCAACATTTTATTTTTTGCAAGGCACAAAAAGAGTATGCAAAGCTCAAAAAAGTATGCAACATTTAAATTTTGGCAAAGCTCAAAAAAGTATGCCACATTTTAATTTTTGCAAAGCTCAAAAAAGTATGCAGCATTTTAATTTTTGCAAGGCTCAAAAAAGTATGCAACATTTTAATTTTGCATCAACCTTCTGCTGATTTCTGTTCGCCTGGTACTTCAGAAGTGGCGGAGGTCCATTTTTGGATTTTTAAAATTCTTAAATTTCCCGGCCTTCCATCAGTTTTCCATGGTTTTCAAAGTTTTTCCAATTTTCCGAATTTCCCTGAATTTTCCTGAATTTTCCCGAATTTTCCTGAATTTCCTGGATTTTTCCGGAATTTTCCGGATTTTTCATGAGCTTTTTCCAAATTTACCGCCCAGATGGCGGATAAATTCAAAAACCAAATACCAGATTCCAAAATTTCAAATTAAAAATTTTAACGGATTCCCGCCAAAAATTAAAATTTAGGCATCCACCTTCTGCTGATTTCTGTTCGCCTGGTACTTCAGAAGTGGCGGAGGTCGATTTTTGGATTTTTAAAATTCTTAAATTTCCCGACTTTCCATCAGTTTTCCATGGTTTTCAAAGTTTTTCCAATTTTCCGAATTTCCTTGAATTTTCCTGAATTTTCCCGAATTTTCCTGAATTTCTCGGATTTTTTCGGAATTTTCCTGATTAAAAAATGGAATTTCGTCCTTGTTCTAACGCCTATAGCCGCACCGCCACCCGGAGCCCAAATGCACGTCGCCACACTTCGCCTGGATGCGAGATTCCGTGACCTGCCTGCGCAATGGTTTCCGGCCTCGACCGCAAGGTCGGGGGCTCCCGGACCGAACGCACCTGGATCAGGCTCTTCTGGACAGCAGCAGGGCCCTGGCCCAGCAGGCCAAGTCCCTCTACCTCACCCTGTCCCTGCCCCGGTCCCGGTGCCAATTCGCGTCCAACTCGGAGCACCCGGAGTATCCGTTCCGGATACGCGCGAAAAGGAGCAAGGCGAGCGTAAGCTCTACTTTGCCGAAAATGACAAGCGGTGCCCCATTTGTTTGGAAGAAATGACGTCGTCGGGCAATCATCGAGCCATATCATTGCGATGTGGGCACATTTTGGGGGAATTCTGTCTTAAGAAGTGGTTGAGCTTCTATACCCGAATCAGTTGCCCCTCATGCCAGGCCTTCGCGACGCTCGACGATATTCGCCCCGTCGATAAAGATTTACTTTCAAAGATGTATGGCGAGAATGATAATAAGCAGTGTATGGTTGGGGATGAAGAAGTTCGGGTTGGAGAGTGCCAGCAGGACGCACAGGTGGAAGAAGTTCCAATGTTTCGAAACCGAAACTCCCTTGTCCTAGACATATTTCCGGCTGATGAGGAATTTGATGAGGGTCAGGAGATGGTACAGATGGAAGAAGTTCCAATGCCTCAAGAGACTGAACAGAACGTTGCTCCGGCTGTTGAGGAATCTAATGAGGAAGCTCCAGTTGCTGTTCCCACCCCGGAGGGCGATCGCCCTGAAGAAGACTAGTACGATGATCTCCAGCCGCAGCCATTTCTGCGCCCCATCTCCAGGACTAGTCCTGTCGAGCTTAAGATTCTGTCGCTCGAAGAGGACATTGAGTTTCCAGATTCTGTCTCTCGAAGAGGACATTGAGTCTCCAAATTCCGTTTAGTTTTTTGTTTATATTTTTGGCTTTATTTTTTCGAAACTTTTATAACAAAATTCTAAATTTGGGTTTTGTTTAATACATATTACATTATAACGTTAAATGTGTGTATTTTTTCGCATTTGGAATACAAGTTTTGACATTTCGCTTACTGGGATTCCATTTTTTTATCCAATCACTTGCTCAGACCTACGTGAACGCCGTGCGCCAGGGCGTCGAGGACCTCGAGGCCGTACTCTGCTCCCCGGAGAGCCAACGTCAGCTGGTGCCAGTGGGACCCCAGGTGGTGGCCAGCCGGAGCAAGTCCCGCAAGACCATCGACTCGGAAGACACGCAGAAGCGCTGCCTGGCCCAGGAGGACGGAACGCTTGTGACGGAGAGCCGATAGACCACCGCACACGAGCTTATCCTCGACGACGAACTGCCCCCCGGTGACCAAAGGCATGCTCAGTTGCCGGCTTCGGAACAGGAGCAGGTGACCACGACGGCGGCCAACCAGCGCTTTTTCCGGCAGCGGGACGAGCAGCATGTGGACCTGCTAGCCAACTGTCCACCGAGATGCGCTACGCCGCCGAGACGACCCAGATGGACAAGGACGGAGCCGAAGAGCTGGAGCGTCCGGGCGACTGGGACAGCCTCTCCGATCGGATGCGCAAGCTCCGTCGTTCCCAGCAGCAGCAGCAGAAGGGTAAGTGCGGCCTGGAAAGCGTCGAAAATCAAATAATCCTCCTATCCGAATCCTCTCCAGAAGTGGCTCTGCTGGCGGATCGAAAAGATGCCCTCACCAAGCGGCCGCTGGACTTTGACCGCGAGGAGGAGACCCGCAAGGGGGAGACCATGAAGTGGCTGGAGTCGCACTTCGGCAGCGAGTCCACCGCCTCCAACGTCTCCCGCGACGACGAGGTGGCTCCTGAGGGCGAGGTGGTGGAGCCCACCAAGAAGAGCTACTTCAACGTGACCATAAAGTCGCAGAGCCAACCCCAGCAGCAGCAGCAGCAGCCGCATCCCCATCCTCACCAGCATCCTCATGGTCATGCCCATGCCCATGTCCACACCCACGCCCACTCCCACGGCCACGGCCACGCCCATCCTCACCACCACCCACAGACGCTGCCTCGGAGTGTGGAGCGGGAGCGGGAGCGGGAACGCGAGAGGGAAAGGGACAGAGAACGAGAAAGGGAGCGAGAAAGGGAGACGGAGCGAGAACTGGAGAGACAGAGGGAACGGGAGCGGGTCAAGGTGGCCACCTTGGAAAGGAAGCCGCCACCCGGTGGCCTCCAGTCTGGCGGCAGCCGCTCCAAGTACTTCCACGGCATCTCCAACTGGTCGGACCGTAAGGATCCAGCTCCTGGTCCGCCCCCCGCCACAGCGGTCAACCACTTTTCTTCGCAGGCATTTCGAGATGATCTCCAGGAGACCATAAGACGCAAGAACCAAGTCTCCGGTCGGGATCCGGCCGGATCCTTCCTTGGCGAGCAGCCCAAGGATAGCTATGTGAGTCGCGAGGACATTCTGCAGCAGAAGCGTCAGAGCCTGTCTTCCCAGTTCCTGGCGCGTTCTCTGCGCGGATCTCGCGACGCCCTAGACGACCTGGAGGCCATACCGAGCCCGGGCCGCGGTCCGGGACCATTGCGGCCCGAAGAGCCCTCCCATAAGCGAGTGGCCTATGGACACCATCGCCGCACCAGCAATGGGGTGAATGGAGTTGCCCCAACGCCCTTGGTGAACGGTCGTGGAAAGATCTATGAACCAGCTCCTCCACCGCTGATCCCGCCAATGGACTTTGGCGGCAATGGGACTGGCAACGGCCTTGGAGAGAACCACTCAAGACCCACAGTCCCGCAGCGACGACGTGCCATCGAAAAGAAGCTGGTGGAGCACACCTCCAGTGCCGGACACCATGCCTCTGTGCATGCCCAGGCTCCGCTGATTCCAGTGCCGTCGGCGGTTACTGGTCCGATGCCTTCTGGCAGCCAACTGGATTTTTATTCGGAAAAAATAAATAAATTCGGAAAAAGTTCAGGAAAAATCAGGAAAATTCCGGAAAAATCCAGGAAATTTAGGAAAAATCGGAAAAATTCAGGGAAATTCGGAAAATTGGAAAAACTTTGAAAATCGTGCAACATCGGTGGAAAGTTGGGAAATTTAAGAATTTTAAAAATCAAAAAATCGACCTCCGCCACTTCTAAAGTACCAGGCGAACAGAAATCAGCAGAAGGCGGATGCCAAAATTTTAATTTTTGGCGGAAATCCGTTAAAATTTGAATTTGAAATTTAACCGTCATCTGGAATAAGTTCGGAAAGAGTTCAGAAAAAATCCGGAAAATTCCGGAAAAATCCAGGAAATTCAAGAAAATTTAGGGAAATTCGGAAAATTGGAAAAACTTTGAAAACCATGGAAAGCTGAAGGAAAGTCTGGAAATTTAAGAATTTAAAAAATTCAAAAAATTGCGAAAAATCCATGAAAAATATTTTCTTCTGGTTTTCAGATATTTTAATGAGGAATTTCGGCGAATCAAATTCTGATTCAAAAATGGGTTTCCATTCCAAAATCGGTTGCGAAATGGCCAAAAGATTCATCAAAATGTTGTTTTTTAGCGATTTTCGAAAAAAACGTGATGGTACCCCTTTCCAAAATTGCGAAAAATCGATGAAAAATTTTTTCTTCTGGTTTTCAGATATTTTAATGAGGAATTGCGGCGGTTCAAATTCTGATTCCAAAATGGTATTCCCTTCCAAAATCGGCTACGAAATTCAAAAAGATTCAAAAAAAAGTTGCTAGAAAACCGAAAATAAACTTTCTGCCGATTTCGCAAAAAAAATTCTGAATGCTCCCCTTTCTGAATTGCGAAAAATGTATTATAATGTTCAAATTCCTTAATTGCTTCGAGCCTTAAAAGAAAATTGTATCCCCGAGTCGCAATGCCTCAAGAGACTGAACAGAACGTTGCTCCGGCTGTTGAGGAATCTAATGAGGAAGCTCCAGTTGCTGTTCCCACCCCGGAGGGCGATCGCCCTGAAGAAGACTAGTACGATGATCTCCAGCCGCAGCCATTTCTGCGCCCCATCTCCAGGACTAGTCCTGTCGAGCTTAAGATTCTGTCGCTCGAAGAGGACATTGAGTTTCCAGATTCTGTCTCTCGAAGAGGACATTGAGTCTCCAAATTCCGTTTAGTTTTTTGTTTATATTTTTGGCTTTATTTTTTCGAAACTTTTATAACAAAATTCTAAATTTTGGTTTTGTTTAATACATATTACATTATAACGTTAAATGTGTGTATTTTTTCGCATTTGGAATACAAGTTTTGACATTTCGCTTACTGGGATTCCATTTTTTTATCAAATCACTTGCTCAGACCTACGTGAACGCCGTGCGCCAGGGCGTCGAGGACCTCGAGGCCGTACTCTGCTCCCCGGAGAGCCAACGTCAGCTGGTGCCAGTGGGACCCCAGGTGGTGGCCAGCCGGAGCAAGTCCCGCAAGACCATCGACTCGGAAGACACGCAGAAGCGCTGCCTGGCCCAGGAGGACGGAACGCTTGTGACGGAGAGCCGATAGACCACCGCACACGAGCTTATCCTCGACGACGAACTGCCCCCCGGTGACCAAAGGCATGCTCAGTTGCCGGCTTCGGAACAGGAGCAGGTGACCACGACGGCGGCCAACCAGCGCTTTTTCCGGCAGCGGGACGAGCAGCATGTGGACCTGCTAGCCAACTGTCCACCGAGATGCGCTACGCCGCCGAGACGACCCAGATGGACAAGGACGGAGCCGAAGAGCTGGAGCGTCCGGGCGACTGGGACAGCCTCTCCGATCGGATGCGCAAGCTCCGTCGTTCCCAGCAGCAGCAGCAGAAGGGTAAGTGCGGCCTGGAAAGCGTCGAAAATCAAATAATCCTCCTATCCGAATCCTCTCCAGAAGTGGCTCTGCTGGCGGATCGAAAAGATGCCCTCACCAAGCGGCCGCTGGACTTTGACCGCGAGGAGGAGACCCGCAAGGGGGAGACCATGAAGTGGCTGGAGTCGCACTTCGGCAGCGAGTCCACCGCCTCCAACGACTCCCGCGACGACGAGGTGGCTCCTGAGGGCGAGGTGGTGGAGCCCACCAAGAAGAGCTACTTCAACGTGACCATAAAGTCGCAGAGCCAACCCCAGCAGCAGCAGCAGCAGCCGCATCCCCATCCTCACCAGCATCCTCATGGTCATGCCCATGCCCATGTCCACACCCACGCCCACTCCCACGGCCACGGCCACGCCCATCCTCACCACCACCCACAGACGCTGCCTCGGAGTGTGGAGCGGGAGCGGGAGCGGGAACGCGAGAGGGAAAGGGACAGAGAACGAGAAAGGGAGCGAGAAAGGGAGACGGAGCGAGAACTGGAGAGACAGAGGGAACGGGAGCGGGTCAAGGTGGCCACCTTGGAAAGGAAGCCGCCACCCGGTGGCCTCCAGTCTGGCGGCAGCCGCTCCAAGTACTTCCACGGCATCTCCAACTGGTCGGACCGTAAGGATCCAGCTCCTGGTCCGCCCCCCGCCACAGCGGTCAACCACTTTTCTTCGCAGGCATTTCGAGATGATCTCCAGGAGACCATAAGACGCAAGAACCAAGTCTCCGGTCGGGATCCGGCCGGATCCTTCCTTGGCGAGCAGCCCAAGGATAGCTATGTGAGTCGCGAGGACATTCTGCAGCAGAAGCGTCAGAGCCTGTCTTCCCAGTTCCTGGCGCGTTCTCTGCGCGGATCTCGCGACGCCCTAGACGACCTGGAGGCCATACCGAGCCCGGGCCGCGGTCCGGGACCATTGCGGCCCGAAGAGCCCTCCCATAAGCGAGTGGCCTATGGACACCATCGCCGCACCAGCAATGGGGTGAATGGAGTTGCCCCAACGCCCTTGGTGAACGGTCGTGGAAAGATCTATGAACCAGCTCCTCCACCGCTGATCCCGCCAATGGACTTTGGCGGCAATGGGACTGGCAACGGCCTTGGAGAGAACCACTCAAGACCCACAGTCCCGCAGCGACGACGTGCCATCGAAAAGAAGCTGGTGGAGCACACCTCCAGTGCCGGACACCATGCCTCTGTGCATGCCCAGGCTCCGCTGATTCCAGTGCCGTCGGCGGTTACTGGTCCGATGCCTTCTGGCAGCCAACTGGATTTTTATTCGGAAAAAATAAATAAATTCGGAAAAAGTTCAGGAAAAATCAGGAAAATTCCGGAAAAATCCAGGAAATTTAGGAAAAATCGGAAAAATTCAGGGAAATTCGGAAAATTGGAAAAACTTTGAAAATCGTGCAACATCGGTGGAAAGTTGGGAAATTTAAGAATTTTAAAAATCAAAAAATCGACCTCCGCCACTTCTAAAGTACCAGGCGAACAGAAATCAGCAGAAGGCGGATGCCAAAATTTTAATTTTTGGCGGAAATCCGTTAAAATTTGAATTTGAAATTTAACCGTCATCTGGAATAAGTTCGGAAAGAGTTCAGAAAAATCCGGAAAATTCCGGAAAAATCCAGGAAATTCAAGAAAATTTAGGGAAATTCGGAAAATTGGAAAAACTTTGAAAACCATGGAAAGCTGAAGGAAAGTCTGGAAATTTAAGAATTTAAAAAATTCAAAAAATTGCGAAAAATCCATGAAAAATATTTTCTTCTGGTTTTCAGATATTTTAATGAGGAATTTCGGCGAATCAAATTCTGATTCAAAAATGGGTTTCCATTCCAAAATCGGTTGCGAAATGGCCAAAAGATTCATCAAAATGTTGTTTTTTAGCGATTTTCGAAAAAAACGTGATGGTACCCCTTTCCAAAATTGCGAAAAATCGATGAAAAATTTTTTCTTCTGGTTTTCAGATATTTTAATGAGGAATTGCGGCGGTTCAAATTCTGATTCCAAAATGGTATTCCCTTCCAAAATCGGCTACGAAATTCAAAAAGATTCAAAAAAAAGTTGCTAGAAAACCGAAAATAAACTTTCTGCCGATTTCGCAAAAAAAATTCTGAATGCTCCCCTTTCTGAATTGCGAAAAATGTATTATAATGTTCAAATTCCTTAATTGCTTCGAGCCTTAAAAGAAAATTGTATCCCCGAGTCGCAAAAAATGGATTGGATTTTAATATCGGTTGCGAAATGCCTAAGATATTTGTTAAAAATAGTTTCAGAATCTCGAATTTCAGAATCCTTATACGTAAGTAGTTTTAACCAACATAACCCCAGAATAAAACACATATTTTCCATTTAAAATTTATTAAATATTTATTCATTAATCTATATACAGGATAATGGAATGTTTTCGATGTGCATTTCCTGGGGATGAAGCTGCCGATTCAGGGATGTCCAGCTTCGGAAACGAGGACGTCGACGGCTAGATGTAGATCCTTGAGAAAAAACGACTTTTGGATAGCGGCTTTTGGATAGCAGCGATTTCTCCAAAGGCTTGAAGGTGCACACCAGGATAGCCACGATGATCGAAGAAAATGCAGCATTCGGGATTCTGAATCCTTCCCCTCTGTCCATGGAATAAAGAGTTTCTGGATTAGATATATAATTTATAACAATAAGTTAACGAATATGGTAAAAAATGTTTATTTATTTATAGAAACATTTTTTTAAACATTAATTTAGATTGTTTAAGGACATTTCTTGTATAATATTTGAATAAACTTGATAAAATTGTGATGAATTGGTGTTTTGAATCAGCTGTTAAGGGAAGAAAAGGGAAAAGGGTTGGAGAATGGTGATCGTTAGGATCGAGTTAGGGGCAACAAATGATTTCCGAAGCTTTCATTTTAGCGAAATGCCAATAGTTGTTTCTATTTCATAAAACTGGCATAAATCTAAAGTAAAATTAAAAAAGGTAGGCATTTGAAACTAATTAGGTTCTTGCCGAATTGGAATAATTTCCTGCAATTAACCGAGGCATATACGTAATATGAAATCTTTAAAAAACATCACGTATACGCAACATTGTCCACTTTTATCCTTGTGTGTTTGCCTTAACTTTAGCTTTCATTAAGTAATAATTATATATTGTACGCATTTTAGCCAATAATAACATTTTAGCATAAACGATAAGAAATTTATTTCATCCTAAGTCAAAGTAAACAAAAATTAATCAAGTTAATGTTATATAATGGCAAATGGACAAAACGGACATTTTGAAACACCTTTTAACAAATATCTTGATTAATTCCGCACCGATTTAAAAAAAAAATACCATTCATGAATCAGGGCTTCAGTCTGCTTCCATCTGCATTAAAGAATCCAAGAAAGTAAACAAAAAAAATTAAGCCGATTTTTCAAAATTTTGAAAGGGGTACCATCATGATTTTTCAAAAATCGACAAAATTTTTTTTGTTTGATTTCTTGGATCTTTGGATGCAGGCTAAAGGAGATTGAAGCCCTGATTTAAATATGGCATTTGGTTTTAAAATCGGTTGCGAATTAGCTTAAATATTCAAATAAATCTGTTCCAAAATATTGAAATTTCAGATTTTCAAAATACGGGTAGTGGACATTTGTCAAAAACTCATTTTCTCATTTTTTTGCTTAAGTTTTTAAGGCTATTTTTGCCATTTTGTATCCGATTTTGCACCAAGGTACCATTTCGAAATCGGAACTTCATTTGCTGTCTATTGTAATCAAAGACTTTTTAATAATCGAAGTGGAAACCTCCTAAAATCGTTTCAAAAATCGCCTGTACGCCAGTATTTCTTTTTCTTGCCCCCTAACTTAAATTTTTAAAGAATACGCATAATAAATATACAATAATTAGATAGTACTCGAAGGTACCAATTCTGGAAGGTATAACTTTCGCTGATTGGACATGAACAAACAAAGTTATCGCTAATTCGGCTAAAATTATCAAAATTCCAAATCACGCATAAGCCAGAAATCCCTTTTCTCATCCTTTTGTATCCGATTTTGGGCCAAGATACCATTTTGGAATCAGAACTTTATTTTCTGTCTATCGTAATCAAACACTTCTTATAAATCGATGTGGAAACTTACTAAAATCGTTTCAAACATCGCCTATACGCCTGTATGTCTTTTTCTTGCCCCCTAACTTAAGTTTTTAAAAAATATGCATAATGAATATACAATAATCAAATAGTACTCGAAAATACAAATTCTGGAAGGTATAACTTTCGCTGATTGGACATGAACAAACAAAGTTATCGCTAATTCGGCTAAAGTTATCAAAATTCCAAATCACGCATAAGCCAGAATGCCCATTTCTTATCCTTTTGCTTTATTTTTAAGTTTATTTTTGCCATTTTGTATCCGATTTTGGGCCAAGATACCATTTTGGAATCAGAACTTCATTTTCTGTCTATCGTAATCAAAGACTTCTTATTAATCGAAGTGGAAACTTACTAAAATCATTTTAAACATCGCCTATACGCCTGTATGTCCTTTTCTCGCCCCATAACTTAAGTTTTAAAAGAATACGCTTTATAAATATAAGATAACTAGTTACTACTCGAAGATACCAATTTGGGAAGGTATAATTTTTGCCGATTGCAGATGAATAAATCAGTTATGGGCATTTCGATAGATAAATTGAATTGTAAATTATGGAAAGGTGGTATTTGTCAAGAGCTCACTTTTTTAACCATTTGATAGCGTATATTTTATTCGATTTCGAACCGATTTCAAAACAAAATACCATTCATGAATCAGGGCTTCAGTTTGCTTCCATCTGCATTAATGAATCCGGGAAAGTAAACAAAAAAAATTAAGCCGATTTTTCAAAATTTTGAAAGGGGTACCATCATGATTTTTCAAAAATCGACAAAATTTTTTTTGTTTGATTTATTGGATCTTTGGATGCAGGCTAACGGAGATTGAAGCCCTGATTTAAATATGGCATTTGGTTTTAAAATCGGTTGCGAATTAGCTTAAATATTCAAGTAAATCTGTTCCAAAATATTGAAATTTCAGATTTTCAAAATACGGGTAGTGGACATTTGTCAAAAACTCATTTTCTCATTCTTTTGCTTAAGTTTTTAAGGATATTTTTGCCATTTTGTATCCGATTTTGCACTAAGGTACCATTTCGAAATCAGAACTTCATTTGCTGTCTATTGTAATCAAAGACTTTTTAATAATCGAAGTGGAAACCTCCTAAAATCGTTTCAAAAATCGCCTGTACGCCAGTATGTCTTTTTCTTGCCCCCTAACTTAAGTTTTTAAAGAATACGCATAATAAATATACAATAATTAGATAGTACTCGAAGATACAAATTCTGGAAGGTATAACTTTTGCTTATTGGACATGAACAAAAAAGTTATCGCTAATTCGGCTAAAGTTATTAAAATTCCAAATCACGCATAAGCCAGAAATCCCTTTTCTCATCCTTTTGCTCAATTTTTAAGGATATTTTTTCCATTTTGTATCCGATTTTGGGCCAAGATACCATTTTGGAATCAGAACTTCATTTTCTGTCTATCGTAATCAAACACTTCTTATAAATCGATGTGGAAACTTACTAAAATCGTTTCAAACATCGCCTATACGCCTGTATGTCTTTTTCTTGCCCCCTAACTTAAGTTTTTAAAAAATATGCATAATGAATATACAATAATCAAATAGTACTCGAAAATACAAATTCTGGAAGGTATAACTTTCGCTGATTGGACATGAACAAACAAAGTTATCGCTAATTCGGCTAAAGTTATCAAAATTCCAAATCACGCATAAGCCAGAAATCCCTTTTCTCATCCTTTTGCTCAATTTTTAAGGATATTTTTTCCATTTTGTGTCCGATTTTGGGCCAAGATACCATTTTGGAATCAGAACTTCATTTTCTGTCTATCGTAATCAAACACTTCTTATAAATCGATGTGGAAACTTACTAAAATCGTTTCAAACATCGCCTATACGCCTGTATGTCTTTTTCTTGCCCCCTAACTTAAGTTTTTAAAAAATATGCATAATAAATATACAATAATCAAATAGCACTCGAAAATACAAATTATGGAAGGTATAACTTTTGCTTATTGGACATGAACAAACAAAGTTATCGCTAATTCGGCTAAAGTTATCAAAATTCCAAATCACGCATAAGCCAGAATGCCCATTTCTTATCCTTTTGCTTAATTTTAAAGTTTATTTTTGCCATTTTGTATCCGATTTTGGGCCAAGATACCATTTTGGAATCAGAACTTCATTTTCTGTCTATCGTAATCAAAGACTTCTTATTAATCGAAGTGGAAACTTACTAAAATCATTTTAAACATCGCCTATACGCCTGTATGTCCTTTTCTCGCCCCATAACTTAAGTTTTAAAAGAATACGCCTTATAAATATAAGATAACTAGTTACTACTCGAAGATACCAATTTGGGAAGGTATAATTTTTGCCGATTGCAGATGAATAAATCAGTTATGGGCATTTCGATAGATAAATTGAATTGTAAATTATGGAAAGGTGGTATTTGTCAAGAGCTCACTTTTTTAACCATTTGATAGCGTATATTTTATTCGATTTCGAACCGATTTCAAAACAAAATACCATTCATGAATCAGGGCTTCAGTTTGCTTCCATCTGCATTAATGAATCCGGGAAAGTAAACAAAAAAAATTAAGCCGATTTTTCAAAATTTTGAAAGGGGTACCATCATGATTTTTCAAAAATCGACAAAATTTTTTTTGTTTGATTTATTGGATCTTTGGATGCAGGCTAACGGAGATTGAAGCCCTGATTTAAATATGGCATTTGGTTTTAAAATCGGTTGCGAATTAGCTTAAATATTCAAGTAAATCTGTTCCAAAATATTGAAATTTCAGATTTTCAAAATACGGGTAGTGGACATTTGTCAAAAACTCATTTTCTCATTCTTTTGCTTAAGTTTTTAAGGATATTTTTGCCATTTTGTATCCGATTTTGCACCAAGGTACCATTTCGAAATCGGAACTTCATTTGCTGTCTATTGTAACCAAAGACTTTTTAATAATCGAAGTGGAAACCTCCTAAAATCGTTTCAAAAATCGCCTGTACGCCAGTATGTCTTTTTCTTGCCCCCTAACTTAAGTTTTTAAAGAATACGCATAATAAATATACAATAATTAGATAGTACTCGAAGATACAAATTCTGGAAGGTATAACTTTTGCTTATTGGACATGAACAAAAAAGTTATCGCTAATTCGGCTAAAGTTATCAAAATTCCAAATCACGCATAAGCCAGAAATCCCTTTTCTCATCCTTTTGCTCAATTTTTAAGGATATTTTTTCCATTTTGTATCCGATTTTGGGCCAAGATACCATTTTGGAATCAGAACTTCATTTTCTGTCTATCGTAATCAAACACTTCTTATAAATCGATGTGGAAACTTACTAAAATCGTTTCAAACATCGCCTATACGCCTGTATGTCTTTTTCTTGCCCCCTAACTTAAGTTTTTAAAAAATATGCATAATGAATATACAATAAACAAATAGTACTCGAAAATACAAATTCTGGAAGGTATAACTTTTTCTTATTGGACATGAACAAACAAAGTTATCGCTAATTCGGCTAAAGTTATCAAAATTCCAAATCACGCATAAGCCAGAAATCCCTTTTCTCATCCTTTTGCTCAATTTTTAAGGATATTTTTTCCATTTTGTATCCGATTTTGGGCCAAGATACCATTTCGGAATCGAAATTTCATTTGCTGTCTATCGTAATCAAACACTTCTTATAAATCGATGTGGAAACTTACTAAAATCGTTTCAAGCATCGCCCATACGCCTGTATGTCTTTTTCTTGCCCCCTAACTTAAGTTTTTAAAAAATATGCATAATGAATATACAATAATCGAATAGTACTCGAAAATACAAATTCTGGAAGGTATAACTTTTGCTTATTGGACATGAACAAACAAAGTTATCGCTAATTCGGCTAAAGTTATCAAAATTCCAAATCACGCATAAGCCAGAAATCCCTTTTCTCATCCTTTTGCTCAATTTTTAAGGATATTTTTTCCATTTTGTATCCGATTTTGGGCCAAGATACCATTTTGGAATCAGAACTTCATTTTCTGTCTATCGTAATCAAACACTTCTTATAAATCGATATGGAAACTTACTAAAATCGTTTCAAACATCGCCTATACGCCTGTATGTCTTTTTCTTGCCCCCTAACTTAAGTTTTTAAAAAATATGCATAATGAATATACAATAATCAAATAGTACTCGAAAATACAAATTCTGGAATGTATATCTTTCGCTGATTGGACATGAACAAACAAAGTTATCGCTAATTCGGCTAAAGTTATCAAAATTCCAAATCACGCATAAGCCAGTATGCCCTTTTCTTATCCTTTTGCTTAATTTTTAAGTTTATTTTTGCCATTTTTTTACCGATTTTAGGCCAAGATACCATTTTGGAATCAGAACTTCATTTTCTGAATATCGTTATCAAACACTTCTTATAAATCGATGTGGAAACTTACTAAAATCGTTTCAAACATCGCCTATACGCCTGTATGTCTTTTTCTTGCCCCCTAACTTAAGTTTTTAAAGAATACGCATAATAAATATACAATAATCAAATAGTACTCGAAAATACAAATTCTGGAAGGTATAACTTTTGCTGATTGGACATGAACAAACAAAGTTATCGCTAATTCGGCTAAAGTTATCAAAATTCCAAATCACGCATAAGCCAGAATGCCCTTTTCTTATCCTTTTGCTAAATTTTTAAGTTTATTTTGGCCATTTTGTATCCGATTTTGGGCCAAGATACCATTTTGGAATCAGAACTTCATTTTCTGTCCATCGTAATCAAATACTTCTTAGTAATCGAAGTGGAAACTAACTAAAATCATTTTAAACATCGCCTATACGCCTGTATGTCCTTTTCTCGCCCCATAACTTAAGTTTTAAAGGAATACGCTTTATAGATATAAGATAACTAGTTACTACTCGAAGATACCAATTTGGGAAGGTATAATTTTTGCCGATTGGAGATGAATAAATCAGTTATGGGCATTTCGATAGATAAATTGAATTGTAAATTATGGAAAGGTGGTATTTGTCAAGAGCTCACTTTTTTAACCATTTGATAGCGTATATTTTATTCGATTTCGAACCGATTTCAAAACAAAATTCCATTCATGAATCAGGGCTTCAGTCTGCTTCCATCTGCATTAAAGAACCCGGGAAAGTAAACAAAAAAAATTTAGCCGATTTTTCAAAATTTTGAAAGGGGTACCATCATGATTTTTCAAAAATCGACAAAATTTTTTTTGTTTGATTTATTGGATCTTTGGATGCAGGCTAACGGAGATTGAAGCCCTGATTTAAATATGGCATTTGGTTTTAAAATCGGTTGCGAATTAGCTTAAATATTCAAGTAAATCTGTTCCAAAATATTGAAATTTCAGATTTTCAAAATACGGGTAGTGGACATTTGTCAAAAACTCATTTTCTCATTCTTTTGCTTAAGTTTTTAAGGATATTTTTGCCATTTTGTATCCGATTTTGCACCAAGGTACCATTTCGAAATCAGAACTTCATTTGCTGTCTATTGTAATCAAAGACTTTTTAATAATCGAAGTGGAAACCTCCTAAAATCGTTTCAAAAATCGCCTGTACGCCAGTATGTCTTTTTCTTGCCCCCTAACTTAAGTTTTTAAAGAATACGCATAATAAATATACAATAATTAGATAGTACTCGAAGATACAAATTCTGGAAGGTATAACTTTTGCTTATTGGACATTAACAAACAAAGTTATCGCTAATTCGGCTAAAGTTATCAAAATTCCAAATCACGCATAAGCCAGAATGCCTTTTTCTTATTCTTTTGCTTAATTTTTAAGTTTAGTTTTGCCATTTTGTATCCGATTTTGGGCCAAGATACCATTTTAGAATAAGAATTTCATTTTCTGTCTATCGTAATCAAACACTTCTTATAAATCGATGTGGAAACTTACTAAAATCGTTTCAAACATCGCCTATACGCCTGTATGTCTTTTTCTTGCCCCCTAACTTAAGTTTTTAAAAAATATGCATAATGAATATACAATAATCAAATAGTACTCGAAAATACAAATTCTGGAAGGTATAACTTTCGCTGATTGGACATGAACAAACAAAGCTATCGCTAATTCGGCTAAAGTTATCAAAATTCCAAATCACGCATAAGCCAGAATGCCCTTTTCTTATCCTTTTGCTTAATTTTTAAGTTTATTTTTGCCATTTTGTATCCGATTTTGGGCCAAGATACCATTTTGGAATCAGAACTTCATTTTCTGTCTATCGTAATCAAACACTTCTTATAAATCGATGTGGAAACTTACTAAAATCGTTTCAAACATCGCCTATACGCCTTTATGTCTTTTTCTTGCCCCCTAACTTAAGTTTTTAAAGAATACGCATAATAAATATACAATAATTAGATAGTACTCGAAGATACAAATTCTGGAAGGTATAACTTTTGCTTATTGGACATGAACAAACAAAGTTATCGCTAATTCGGCTAAAGTTATCAAAATTCCAAATCACGCATAAGAAAGAAATCCCTTTTCTCATCCTTTTGCTCAATTTTTAAGGACATTTTTTCCATTTTGTATCCGATTTTGGGCCAAGATACCATTTTGGAATCAGAACTTCATTTTCTGTCTATCGTAATCAAACACTTCTTATAAATCGATGTGGAAACTTACTAAAATCGTTTCAAACATCGCCTATACGCCTGTATGTCTTTTTCTTGCCCCCTAACTTAAGTTTTTAAAGAATACGCATAATAAATATACAATAATCAAATAGTACTCGAAAATACAAATTCTGGAAGGTATAACTTTTGCTGATTGGACATGAACAAACAAAGTTATCGCTAATTCGGCTAAAGTTATCAAAATTCCAAATCACGCATAAGCCAGAATGCCCTTTTCTTATCCTTTTGCTAAATTTTTAAGTTTATTTTGGCCATTTTGTATCCGATTTTGGGCCAAGATACCATTTTGGAATCAGAACTTCATTTTCTGTCTATCGTAATCAAAGACTTCTTATTAATCGAAGTGGAAACTTACTAAAATCATTTTAAACATCGCCTATACGCCTGTATGTCCTTTTCTCGCCCCATAAGTTAAGTTTTAAAGGAATACGCTTTATAGATATAAGATAACTAGTTACTACTCGAAGATACCAATTTGGGAAGGTATAATTTTTGCCGATTGCAGATGAATAAATCAGTTATGGGCATTTCGATAGATAAATTGAATTGTAAATTATGGAAAGGTGGTATTTGTCAAGAGCTCACTTTTTTAACCATTTGATAGCGTATATTTTATTCGATTTCGAACCGATTTCAAAACAAAATACCATTCATGAATCAGGGCTTCAGTCTGCTTCCATCTGCATTAAAGAATCCGGGAAAGTAAACAAAAAAAATTTAGCCGATTTTTCAAAATTTTGAAAGGGGTACCATCATGATTTTTCAAAAATCGACAAAATTTTTTTTGTTTGATTTATTGGATCTTTGGATGCAGGCTAACGGAGATTGAAGCCCTGATTTAAATATGGCATTTGGTTTTAAAATCGGTTGCGAATTAGCTTAAATATTCAAGTAAATCTGTTCCAAAATATTGAAATTTCAGATTTTCAAAATACGGGTAGTGGACATTTGTCAAAAACTCATTTTCTCATTCTTTTGCTTAAGTTTTTAAGGATATTTTTGCCATTTTGTATCCGATTTTGCACCAAGGTACCATTTCGAAATCAGAACTTCATTTGCTGTCTATTGTAATCAAAGACTTTTTAATAATCGAAGTGGAAACCTCCTAAAATCGTTTCAAAAATCGCCTGTACGCCAGTATGTCTTTTTCTTGCCCCCTAACTTAAGTTTTTAAAGAATACGCATAATAAATATACAATAATTAGATAGTACTCGAAGATACAAATTCTGGAAGGTATAACTTTTGCTTATTGGACATGAACAAAAAAGTTATCGCTAATTCGGCTAAAGTTATCAAAATTCCAAATCACGCATAAGCCAGAATGCCTTTTTCTTATTCTTTTGCTTAATTTTTAAATTTATTTTTGCCATTTTGTATCCGATTTTGGGCCAAGATACCATTTTGGAATCAGAACTTCATTTTCTGTCTATCGTAATCAAACACTTCTTATAAATCGATGTGGAAACTTACTAAAATCGTTTTAAACATCGCCTATACGCCTGTATGTCTTTTTCTTGCCCCCTAACTTAAGTTTTTAAAGAATACGCATAATAAATATACAATAATTAGATAGTACTCGAAGATACAAATTCTGGAAGGTATAACTTTCGCTGATTGGACATGAACAAACAAAGCTATCGCTAATTCGGCTAAAGTTATCAAAATTCCAAATCACGCATAAGCCAGAATGCCCTTTTCTTATCCTTTTGCTAAATTTTTAAGTTTATTTTGGCCATTTTGTATCCGATTTTGGGCCCAGATACCATTTTGGAATCAGAACTTCATTTTCTGTCTATCGTAATCAAACACTTCTTATAAATCGATGTGGAAACTTACTAAAATCGTTTCAAACATTGCCTATACGCCTGCATGTCTTTTTCTTGCCCCCTAATTTAAGTTTTTAAAAAATATGCATAATGAATATACAATAATCAAATAGTACTCGAAAATACAAATTCTGGAAGGTATAACTTTCGCTGATTGGACATGAACAAACAAAGTTATCGCTAATTCGGCTAAAGTTATCAAAATTCCAAATCACGCATAAGCCAGAATGCCCTTTTCTTATCCTTTTGCTTAATTTTTAAATTTATTTTTGCCATTTTGTATCCGATTTTGGGCCAAGATACCATTTTGGAATCAGAACTTCATTTTCTGTCTATCGTAATCAAACACTTCTTATAAATCGATGTGGAAACTTACTAAAATCGTTTTAAACATCGCCTATACGCCTGTATGTCTTTTTCTTGCCCCCTAACTTAAGTTTTTAAAGAATACGCATAATAAATATACAATAATTAGATAGTACTCGAAGATACAAATTCTGGGAGGTATAACTTTCGCTGATTGGACATGAACAAACAAAGCTATCGCTAATTCGGCTAAAGTTATCAAAATTCCAAATCACGCATAAGCCAGAATGCCCTTTTCTTATCCTTTTGCTAAATTTTTAAGTTTATTTTGGCCATTTTGTATCCGATTTTGGGCCAAGATACCATTTTGGAATCAGAACTTCATTTTCTGTCTATCGTAATCAAACACTTCTTATAAATCGATGTGGAAACTTACTAAAATCGTTTCAAACATCGCCTATACGCCTGTATGTCTTTTTCTTGCCCCCTAACTTAAGTTTTTAAAAAATATGCATAATGAATATACAATAAACAAATAGTACTCGAAAATACAAATTCTGGAATGTATAACTTTCTCTGATTGGACATGAACAAACAAAGTTATCGCTAATTCGGCTAAAGTTATCAAAATTCCAAATCACGCATAAGCCAGAATGCCCTTTTCTTATCCTTTTGCTTAATTTTTAAATTTATTTTTGCCATTTTGTATCCGATTTTGGGCCAAGATACCATATTGGAATCAGAACTTCATTTTCTGTCTATCGTAATCAAACACTTCTTATAAATCGATGTGGAAACTTACTAAAATCGTTTTAAACATCGCCTATACGCCTGTATGTCTTTTTCTTGCCCCCTAACTTAAGTTTTTAAAGAATACGCATAATAAATATACAATAATTAGATAGTACTCGAAGATACAAATTCTGGAAGGTATAACTTTTGCTTATTGGACATGAACAAAAAAGTTATCGCTAATTCGGCTAAAGTTATCAAAATTCCAAATCACGCATAAGCCAGAATGCCCTTTTCTTATCCTTTTGCTTAATTTTTAAATTTATTTTTGCCATTTTGTATCCGATTTTGGGCCAAGATACCATTTTAGAATAAGAACTTCATTTTCTGTCTATCGTAATCAAACATTTCTTATAAATCGATGTGGAAACTTACTAAAATCGTTTCAAACATTGCCTATACGCCTGCATGTCTTTTTCTTGCCCCCTAATTTAAGTTTTTAAAAAATATGCATAATGAATATACAATAATCAAATAGTACTCGAAAATACAAATTCTGGAAGGTATAACTTTCGCTGATTGGACATGAACAAAAAAGTTATCGCTAATTCGGCTAAAGTTATCAAAATTCCAAATCACGCATAAGTTTAGTTTTGCCACTTTGTATCCAATTTTTGGGCAAGATACCATTTTAGAATAAGAACTTCATTTTCTGTCTATCGTAATCAAACATTTCTTATAAATCGATGTGGAAACTTACTAAAATCGTTTCAAACATTGCCTATACGCCTGCATGTCTTTTTCTTGCCCCCTAATTTAAGTTTTTAAAAAATATGCATAATGAATATACAATAATCAAATAGTACTCGAAAATACAAATTCTGGAAGGTATAACTTTCGCTGATTGGACATGAACAAACAAAGTTATCGCTAATTCGGCTAAAGTTATCAAAATTCCAAATCACGCATAAGCCAGAATGCCCCTTTCTCATCCTTTTGCTCAATTTTTAAGGATATTTTTTCCATTTTGTATCCGATTTTGGGCCAAGATACTATTTTGGAATCAGAACTTCATTTTCTGTCTATCGTAATCAAACACTTCTTATAAATCGATGTGGAAACTTACTAAAATCGTTTTAAACATCGCCTATACGCCAGTATGTCTTTTTCTTGCCCCCTAACTTAAGTTTTTAAAGAATACGCATAATAAATATACAATAATTAGATAGTACTCGAATATACAAATTCTGGAAGGTATAACTTTCGCTGATTGGACATGAACAAACAAAGCTATCGCTAATTCGGCTAAAGTTATCAAAATTCCAAATCACGCATAAGAAAGAATTCCCTTTTCTCATCCTTTTGCTCAATTTTTAAGGATATTTTTGCCATTTTGTATCCGACTTTGGGCCAAGATACCATTTCGGAATCGAAATTTCATTTGCTGTCTATCGTAATCAAACACTTCTTATAAATCGATGTGGAAACTTACTAAAATCGTTTCAAACATCGCCTATACGCCTGTATGTCTTTTTCTTGCCCCCTAACTTAAGTTTTTAAAAAATATGCATAATGAATATACAATAATCAAATAGTACTCGAAAATACAAATTCTGGAATGTATAACTTTCGCTGATTGGACATGAACAAACAAAGTTATCGCTAATTCGGCTAAAGTTATCAAAATTCCAAATCACGCGTAAGCCAGAATGCCCTTTTCTTATCCTTTTGCTTAATTTTTAAGTTTATTTTTGCCATTTTGTATCCGATTTTGGGCCAAGATACCATTTTGGAATCAGAACTTCATTTTCTGTCTATCGTAATCAAACACTTCTTATAAATCGATGTGGAAACTTACTAAAATCATTTTAAACTTCGCCTATACGCCTGTATGTCCTTTTCTCGCCCCATAACTTAAGTTTTAAAAGAATACGCTTTATAAATATAAGATAACTAGTTACTACTCGAAGATACCAATTTGGAAAGGTATAATTTTTGCCGATTGCAGATGAATAAATCAGTTATGGGCATTTCGATAGATAAATTGAATTGTAAATTATGGAAAGGTGGTATTTGTCAAGAGCTCAGTTTTTTAACCATTTGATAGCGTATATTTTATTCGATTTCGAACCGATTTCAAAACAAAATACCATTCATGAATCAGGGCTTCAGTCTGCTTCAATCTGCATTAATGAATCCGGGAAAATAAACAAAAAAAATTAAGCCGATTTTTCAAAATTTTGAAAGGGGTACCATCATGATTTTTCAAAAATCGACAAAATTTTTTTTGTTTGATTTATTGGATCTTTGGATGCAGGCTAACGGAGATTAAAGCCCTGATTTAAATATAGCATTTGGTTTTAAAATCGGTTGCGAATTAGCTTAAATATTCAAGTAAATCTGTTCCAAAATATTGAAATTTCAGATTTTCAAAATACGGGTAGTGGACATTTGTCAAATACTCATTTTCTCATTCTTTTGCTTAAGTTTTTAAGGATATTTTTGCCATTTTGTATCCGATTTTGCACCAAGGTACCATTTCGAAATCGGAACTTCATTTGCTGTCTATTGTAATCAAAGACTTTTTAATAATCGAAGTGGAAACCTCCTAAAATCGTTTCAAAAATCGCCTGTACGCCAGTATGTCTTTTTCTTGCCCCCTAACTTAACTTTTTAAAGAATACGCATAATAAATATACAATATTAGATAGTACTCGAAGATACAAATTCTGGAAGGTATAACTTTTACTTATTGGACATGAACAAAAAAGTTATCGCTAATTCGGCTAAAGTTATCAAAATTCCAAATCACGCATAAGCCAGAATGCCTTTTTCTTATTCTTTTGCTTAATTTTTAAGTTTAGTTTTGCCATTTTGTATCCGATTTTGGGCCAAGATACCATTTTGGAATCAGAACTTCATTTTCTGTCTATCGTAATCAAACACTTCTTATAAATCGATGTGGAAACTTACTAAAATCGTTTCAAACATCGCCTATACGCCTGTATGTCTTTTTCTTGCCCCCTAACTTAAGTTTTTAAAGAATAAGCATAATAAATATACAATAATTAGATAGTACTCGAAGATACAAATTCTGGGAGGTATAACTTTCGCTGATTGGACATGAACAAACAAAGTTATCGCTAATTCGGCTAAAGATATCAAAATTCCAAATCACGCATAAAAAAGAAATCCCTTTTCTCATCCTTTTGCTCAATTTTTAAGGATATTTTTTCCATTTTGTATCCGATTTTGGGCCAAGATACCATTTTGGAATCAGAACTTCATTTTCTGTCTATCGTAATCAAACACTTCTTATAAATCGATGTGGAAACTTACTAAAATCGTTTCAAACATCGCCTATACGCCTGTATGTCTTTTTCTTGCCCCCTAACTTAAGTTTTTAAAAAATATGCATAATGAATATACAATAATCAAATAGTACTCGAAAATACAAATTCTGGAAGGTATAACTTTCGCTGATTGGACATGAACAAACAAAGTTATCGCTAATTCGGCTAAAGTTATCAAAATTCCAAATCACGCATAAGCCAGAAATCCCTTTTCTCATCCTTTTGCTCAATTTTTAAGGATATTTTTTCCATTTTGTATCCGATTTTGGGCCAAGATACCATTTTGGAATCAGAACTTCATTTTCTGTCTATCGTTATCAAACACTTCTTATAAATCGATGTGGAAACTTACTAAAATCGTTTCAAACATCGCCTATACGCCTGTATGTCTTTTTCTTGCCCCCTAACTTAAGTTTTTAAAAAATATGCATAATGAATATACAATAATCAAATAGTACTCGAAAATACAAATTCTGGAAGGTATAACTTTCGCTGATTGGACATGAACAAACAAAGTTATCGCTAATTCGGCTAAAGTTATCAAAATTCCAAATCACGCGTAAGCCAGAATGCCCTTTTCTTATCCTTTTGCTTAATTTTTAAGTTTATTTTTGCCATTTTGTATCCGATTTTGGGCCAAGATACCATTTTGGAATCAGAACTTCATTTCTGTCTATCGTAATCAAACACTTCTTATAAATCGATGTGGAAACTTACTAAAATCATTTTAAACTTCGCCTATACGCCTGTATGTCCTTTTCTCGCCCCATAACTTAAGTTTTAAAAGAATACGCTTTATAAATATAAGATAACTAGTTACTACTCGAAGATACCAATTTGGAAAGGTATAATTTTTGCCGATTGCAGATGAATAAATCAGTTATGGGCATTTCGATAGATAAATTGAATTGTAAATTATGGAAAGGTGGTATTTGTCAAGAGCTCAGTTTTTTAACCATTTGATAGCGTATATTTTATTCGATTTCGAACCGATTTCAAAACAAAATACCATTCATGAATCAGGGCTTCAGTCTGCTTCAATCTGCATTAATGAATCCGGGAAAATAAACAAAAAAAATTAAGCCGATTTTTCAAAATTTTGAAAGGGGTACCATCATGATTTTTCAAAAATCGACAAAATTTTTTTTGTTTGATTTATTGGATCTTTGGATGCAGGCTAACGGAGATTAAAGCCCTGATTTAAATATAGCATTTGGTTTTAAAATCGGTTGCGAATTAGCTTAAATATTCAAGTAAATCTGTTCCAAAATATTGAAATTTCAGATTTTCAAAATACGGGTAGTGGACATTTGTCAAATACTCATTTTCTCATTCTTTTGCTTAAGTTTTTAAGGATATTTTTGCCATTTTGTATCCGATTTTGCACCAAGGTACCATTTCGAAATCGGAACTTCATTTGCTGTCTATTGTAATCAAAGACTTTTTAATAATCGAAGTGGAAACCTCCTAAAATCGTTTCAAAAATCGCCTGTACGCCAGTATGTCTTTTTCTTGCCCCCTAACTTAACTTTTTAAAGAATACGCATAATAAATATACAATATTAGATAGTACTCGAAGATACAAATTCTGGAAGGTATAACTTTTACTTATTGGACATGAACAAAAAAGTTATCGCTAATTCGGCTAAAGTTATCAAAATTCCAAATCACGCATAAGCCAGAATGCCTTTTTCTTATTCTTTTGCTTAATTTTTAAGTTTAGTTTTGCCATTTTGTATCCGATTTTGGGCCAAGATACCATTTTGGAATCAGAACTTCATTTTCTGTCTATCGTAATCAAACACTTCTTATAAATCGATGTGGAAACTTACTAAAATCGTTTCAAACATCGCCTATACGCCTGTATGTCTTTTTCTTGCCCCCTAACTTAAGTTTTTAAAGAATAAGCATAATAAATATACAATAATTAGATAGTACTCGAAGATACAAATTCTGGGAGGTATAACTTTCGCTGATTGGACATGAACAAACAAAGTTATCGCTAATTCGGCTAAAGATATCAAAATTCCAAATCACGCATAAAAAAGAAATCCCTTTTCTCATCCTTTTGCTCAATTTTTAAGGATATTTTTTCCATTTTGTATCCGATTTTGGGCCAAGATACCATTTTGGAATCAGAACTTCATTTTCTGTCTATCGTAATCAAACACTTCTTATAAATCGATGTGGAAACTTACTAAAATCGTTTCAAACATCGCCTATACGCCTGTATGTCTTTTTCTTGCCCCCTAACTTAAGTTTTTAAAAAATATGCATAATGAATATACAATAATCAAATAGTACTCGAAAATACAAATTCTGGAAGGTATAACTTTCGCTGATTGGACATGAACAAACAAAGTTATCGCTAATTCGGCTAAAGTTATCAAAATTCCAAATCACGCATAAGCCAGAAATCCCTTTTCTCATCCTTTTGCTCAATTTTTAAGGATATTTTTTCCATTTTGTGTCCGATTTTGGGCCAAGATACCATTTTGGAATCAGAACTTCATTTTCTGTCTATCGTAATCAAACACTTCTTATAAATTGATGTGGCAACTTACTAAAATCGTTTCAAACATCGGCTATACGCCTGTATGTCTTTTTCTTGCCCCCTAACTTAAGTTTTTAAAAAATATGCATAATGAATATACAATAATCAAATAGTACTCGAAAATACAAATTCTGGAAGGTATAACTTTCGCTGATTGGACATGAACAAACAAAGTTATCGCTAATTCGGCTAAAGTTATCAAAATTCCAAATCACGCTCAAGCCAGAATGCCCTTTTCTTATCCTTTTGCTTAATTTTTAAGTTTATTTTTGCCATTTTGTATCCGATTTTGGGCCAAGATACCATTTTGGAATCAGAACTTTATTTTCTGTCTATCGTAATCAAAGACTTCTTATTAATCGAAGTGCAAACTTACTAAAATCATTTTAAACATCGCCTATACGCCTGTATGTCCTTTTCTCGCCCCATAACTTAAGTTTTAAAGGAATACGCTTTATATATAAGATAACTAGTAACTACTCGAAGATACCAATTTGGGAAGGTATAATTTTTGCCGATTGGAGATGAATAAATTAGTTATGGGCATTTCGATAGATAAATTGAATTGTAAATTATGGAAAGGTGGTATTTGTCAAGAGCTCACTTTTTTAACCATTTGATAGCGTATATTTTATTCGATTTCGAACCGATTTAAAAAAAAAATACCATTCATGAATCATGAATCAGTCTGCTTCCATCTGCATTAAAGAATCCGGGAAAGTAAACAAAAAAAATTAAGCCGATTTTTCAAAATTTTGAAAGGGGTACCATCATGATTTTTCAAAAATCGACAAAATTTTTATGTTTGATTTATTGGATCTTTGGATGCAGGCTAAAGGAGATTGAAGCCCTGATTTAAATATGGCATTTGGTTTTAAAATCGGTTGCGAATTAGCTTAAATATTCAAATAAATCTGTTCCAAAATATTGAAATTTCAGATTTTCAAAATACGGGTAGTGGACATTTGTCAAAAACCCATTTTCTCATTCTTTTGCTTAAGTTTTTAAGGATATTTTTGCCATTTTGTATCCGATTTTGCACCAAGGTACCATTTCGAAATCGGAACTTCATTTGCTGTCTATTGTAATCAAAGACTTTTTAATAATGGAAGTGGAAACCTCCTAAAATCGTTTCAAAAATCGCCTGTACGCCAGTATGTCTTTTTCTTGCCCCCTAACTTAAGTTTTTAAAGAATACGCATAATAAATATACAATAATTAGATAGTACTCGAAGATACAAATTCTGGAAGGTATAACTTTCGCTTATTGGACATGAACGAACAAAGTTATCGCTAATTCGGCTAAAGTTATCAAAATTCCAAATCACGCATAAGCCAGAAATCCCTTTTCTCATCCTTTTGCTCAATTTTTAAGGATATTTTTTCCATTTTGTATCCGATTTTGGGCCAAGATACCATTTTGGAATCAGAACTTCAATTTCTGTCTATCGTAATCAAACACTTCTTATAAATCGATGTGGAAACTTACTAAAATCGTTTCAAACATCGCCTATACGCCTGTATGTCTTTTTCTTGCCCCCTAACTTAAGTTTTTAAAAAATATGCATAATGAATATACAATAATCAAATAGTACTCGAAAATACAAATTCTGGAAGGTATAACTTTTGCTGATTGGACATGAACAAACAAAGTTATCGCTAATTCGGCTAAAGTTATCAAAATTCCAAATCACGCATAAGCCAGAATGCCCTTTTCTTATCCTTTTGCTAAATTTTTAAGTTTATTTTGGCCATTTTGTATCCGATTTTGGGCCAAGATACCATTTTGGAATCAGAACTTCATTTTCTGTCCATCGTAATCAAAGACTTCTTATTAATCGAAGTGGAAACTTACTAAAATCATTTTAAACATCGCCTATACGCCTGTATGTCCTTTTCTCGCCCCATAAGTTAAGTTTTAAAGGAATACGCTTTATAGATATAAGATAACTAGTTACTACTCGAAGATACCAATTTGGGAAGGTATAATTTTTGCCGATTGGAGATGAATAAATCAGTTATGGGCATTTCGATAGATAAATTGAATTGTAAATTATGGAAAGGTGGTATTTGTCAAGAGCTCACTTTTTTAACCATTTGATAGCGTATATTTTATTCGATTTCGAACCGATTTCAAAACAAAATTCCATTCATGAATCAGGGCTTCAGTCTGCTTCCATCTGCATTAAAGAATCCGGGAAAGTAAACAAAAAAATTTAGCCGATTTTTCAAAATTTTGAAAGGGGTACCATCATGATTTTTCAAAAATCGACAAAATTTTTTTGTTTGATTTATTGGATCTTTGGATGCAGGCTAACGGAGATTGAAGCCCTGATTTAAATATGGCATTTGGTTTTAAAATCGGTTGCGAATTAGCTTAAATATTCAAATAAATCTGTTCCAAAATATTGAAATTTCAGATTTTCAAAATACGGGTAGTGGACATTTGTCAAAAACCCATTTTCTCATTCTTTTGCTTAAGTTTTTAAGGATATTTTTGCCATTTTGTATCCGATTTTGCACCAAGGTACCATTTCGAAATCAGAACTTCATTTGCTGTCTATTGTAATCAAAGACTTTTTAATAATCGAAGTGGAAACCTCCTAAAATCGTTTCAAAAATCGCCTGTACGCCAGTATGTCTTTTTCTTGCCCCCTAACTTAAGTTTTTAAAGAATACGCATAATAAATATACAATAATTAGATAGTACTCGAAGATACAAATTCTGGAAGGTATAACTTTTGCTTATTGGACATGAACAAAAAAGTTATCGCTAATTCGGCTAAAGTTATCAAAATTCCAAATCACGCATAAGCCAGAATGCCTTTTTCTTATTCTTTTGCTTAATTTTTAAATTTAGTTTTGCCATTTTGAATCCAATTTTTGGGCAAGATACCATTTTAGAATAAGAACTTCATTTTCTGTCTATCGTAATCAAATATTTCTTATAAATCGATGTGGAAACTTACTAAAATCGTTTCAAACATTGCCTATACGCCTGCATGTCTTTTTCTTGCCCCCTAATTTAAGTTTTTAAAAAATATGCATAATGAATATACAATAATCAAATAGTACTCGAAAATACAAATTCTGGAATGTATAACTTTCGCTGATTGGACATGAACAAACAAAGTTATCGCTAATTCGGCTAAAGTTATCAAAATTCCAAATCACGCATAAGCCAGAAATCCCTTTTCTCATCCTTTTGCTCAATTTTTAAGGATATTTTTTCCATTTTGTATCCGATTTTGGGCCAAGATACCATTTTGGAATCAGAACTTCATTTTCTGTCTATCGTAATCAAACACTTCTTATAAATCGATGTGGAAACTTACTAAAATCGTTTCAAACATCGCCTATACGCCTGTATGTCTTTTTCTTGCCCCCTAACTTAAGTTTTTAAAAAATATGCATAATGAATATACAATAAACAAATAGTACTCGAAAATACAAATTCTGGAATGTATAACTTTCGCTGATTGGACATGAACAAACAAAGTTATCGCTAATTCGGCTAAAGTTATCAAAATTCCAAATCACGCATAAGCCAGAATGCCCTTTTCTTATCCTTTTGCTTAATTTTTAAATTTATTTTTGCCATTTTGTATCCGATTTTGGGCCAAGATACCATTTTGGAATCAGAACTTTATTTTCTGTCTATCGTAATCAAACACTTCTTATAAATCGATGTGGAAACTTACTAAAATCGTTTTAAACATCGCCTATACGCCTGTATGTCTTTCTCTTGCCCCCTAACTTAAGTTTTTAAAGAATACGCATAATAAATATACAATAATTAGATAGTACTCGAAGATACCAATTTGGGAAGGTATAATTTTTGCCGATTGGAGATGAATAAATTAGTTATGGGCATTTCGATAGATAAATTGAATTGTAAATTATGGAAAGATGGTATTTGTCAAGAGCTCACTTTTTTAACCATTTGATAGCGTATATTTTATTCGATTTCGAACCGATTTAAAAAAAAAATACCATTCATGAATCATGAATCAGTCTGCTTCCATCTGCATTAAAGAATCCGGGAAAGTAAACAAAAAAATTAAGCCGATTTTTCAAAATTTTGAAAGGGGTACCATCATGATTTTTCAAAAATCGACAAAATTTTTATGTTTGATTTATTGGATCTTTGGATGCAGGCTAAAGGAGATTGAAGACCTGATTTAAATATGGCATTTGGTTTTAAAATCGGTTGCGAATTAGCTTAAATATTCAAGTAAATCTGTTCCAAAATATTGAAATTTCAGATTTTCAAAATACGGGTAGTGGACATTTGTCAAAAACCCATTTTCTCATTCTTTTGCTTAAGTTTTTAAGGATATTTTTGCCATTTTGTATCCGATTTTGCACCAAGGTACCATTTCGAAATCGGAACTTCATTTGCTGTCTATTGTAATCAAAGACTTTTTAATAATGGAAGTGGAAACCTCCTAAAATCGTTTCAAAAATCGCCTGTACGCCTGTATGTCTTTTTCTTGCCCCCTAACTTAAGTTTTTAAAGAATACGCATAATAAATATACAATAATTAGATAGTACTCGAAGATACAAATTCTGGAAGGTATAACTTTCGCTTATTGGACATGAACGAACAAAGTTATCGCTAATTCGGCTAAAGTTATCAAAATTCCAAATCACGCATAAGCCAGAAATCCCTTTTCTCATCCTTTTGCTCAATTTTTAAGGATATTTTTTCCATTTTGTATCCGATTTTGGGCCAAGATACCATTTTGGAATCAGAACTTCAATTTCTGTCTATCGTAATCAAACACTTCTTATAAATCGATGTGGAAACTTACTAAAATCGTTTCAAACATCGCCTATACGCCTGTATGTCTTTTTCTTGCCCCCTAACTTAAGTTTTTAAAAAATATGCATAATGAATATACAATAATCAAATAGTACTCGAAAATACAAATTCTGGAAGGTATAACTTTCGCTGATTGGACATGAACAAACAAAGTTATCGCTAATTCGGCTAAAGTTATCAAAATTCCAAATCACGCATAAGAATGCCCAGAATGCCCTTTTCTTATCCTTTTGCTTAATTTTTAAGTTTATTTTTTCCATTTTGTATCCGATTTTGGGCCAAGATACCATTTTGGAATCAGAACTTCATTTTCTGTCTATCGTAATCAAGGACTTCTTATTAATCGAAGTGTAAACTTACTAAAATCATTTTAAACATGGCCTATACGCCTGTATGTCCTTTTCTCGCCCCATAACTTAAGTTTTAAAAGAATACGCTTTATAAATATAAGATAACTAGTTACTACTCGAAGATACCAATTTGGGAAGGTATAATTTTTGCCGATTGCAGATGAATAAATCAGTTATGGCCATTTCGATAGATAAATTGAATTGTAAATTATGGAAAGGTGGTATTTGTCAAGAGCTCACTTTTTTAACCATTTGATAGCGTATATTTTATTCGATTTCGAACCGATTTAAAAAAAAATACCATTCATGAATCATGAATCAGTCTGCTTCCATCTGCATTAAAGAATCCGGGAAAGTAAACAAAAAAATTAAGCCGATTTTTCAAAATTTTGAAAGGGGTACCATCATGATTTTTCAAAAATCGACAAAATTTTTATGTTTGATTTATTGGATCTTTGGATGCAGGCTAAAGGAGATTGAAGCCCTGATTTAAATATGGCATTTGGTTTTAAAATCGGTTGCGAATTAGCTTAAATATTCAAATAAATCTGTTCCAAAATATTGAAATTTCAGATTTTCAAAATACGGGTAGTGGACATTTGTCAAAAACCCATTTTCTCATTCTTTTGCTTAAGTTTTTAAGGATATTTTTGCCATTTTGTATCCGATTTTGCACCAAGGTACCATTTTGAAATCGGAACTTCATTTGCTGTCTATTGTAATCAAAGACTTTTTAATAATGGAAGTGGAAACCTCCTAAAATCGTTTCAAAAATCGCCTGTACGCCAGTATGTCTTTTTCGTGCCCCCTAACTTAAGTTTTTAAAGAATACGCATAATAAATATACAATAATTAGATAGTACTCGAAGATACAAATTCTGGAAGGTATAACTTTCGCTTATTGGACATGAACGAACAAAGTTATCGCTAATTCGGCTAAAGTTATCAAAATTCCAAATCACGCATAAGCCAGAAATCCCTTTTCTCATCCTTTTGCTCAATTTTTAAGGATATTTTTTCCATTTTGTGTCCGATTTTGGACCAAGATACCATTTTGGAATCAGAACTTCATTTTCTGTCTATCGTAATCAAACACTTCTTATAAATCGATGTGGAAACTTACTAAAATCGTTTCAAACATCGCCTATACGCCTGTATGTCTTTTTCTTGCCCCCTAACTTAAGTTTTTAAAGAATAAGCATAATAAATATACAATAATTAGATAGTACTCGAAGATACAAATTCTGGAAGGTATAACTTTCGCTGATTGGACATGAACAAACAAAGTTATCGCTAATTCGGCTAAAGATATCAAAATTCCAAATCACGCATAAGCCAGAATTCCCTTTTCTCATCCTTTTGCTCAATTTTTAAGGATATTTTTGCCATTTTGTATCCGACTTTGGGCCAAGATACCATTTCGGAATCGAAATTTCATTTGCTGTCTATCGTAATCAAACACTTCTTATAAATCGATGTGGAAACTTACTAAAATCGTTTCAAACATCGCCTATACGCCTGTATGTCTTTTTCTTGCCCCCTAACTTAAGTTTTTAAAGAATAAGCATAATAAATATACAATAATTAGATAGTACTCGAAGATACAAATTCTGGAAGGTATAACTTTCGCTGATTGGACATGAACAAACAAAGTTATCGCTAATTCGGCTAAAGATATCAAAATTCCAAATCACGCATAAAAAAGAAATCCCTTTTCTCATCCTTTTGCTCAATTTTTAAGGATATTTTTTCCATTTTGTATCCGATTTTGGGCCAATATACCATTTTGGAATCAGAACTTCATTTTCTGTCTATCGTAATCAAACACTTCTTATAAATCGATGTGGAAACTTACTAAAATCGTTTCAAACATCGCCTATACGCCTGTATGTCTTTTTCTTGACCCCTAACTTAAGTTTTTAAAAAATATGCATAATGAATATACAATAATCAAATAGTACTCGAAAATACAAATTCTGGAAGGTATAACTTTCGCTGATTGGACATGAACAAACAAAGTTATCGCTAATTCGGCTAAAGTTATCAAAATTCCAAATCACGCATAAGCCAGAAATCCCTTTTCTCATCCTTTTGCTCAATTTTTAAGGATATTTTTTCCATTTTGTGTCCGATTTTGGGCCAAGATACCATTTTGGAATCAGAACTTCATTTTCTGTCTATCGTAATCAAACACTTCTTATAAATTGATGTGGCAACTTACTAAAATCGTTTCAAACATCGGCTATACGCCTGTATGTCTTTTTCTTGCCCCCTAACTTAAGTTTTTTAAAAAATATGCATAATGAATATACAATAATCAAATAGTACTCGAAAATACAAATTCTGGAAGGTATAACTTTCGCTGATTGGACATGAACAAACAAAGTTATCGCTAATTCGGCTAAAGTTATCAAAATTCCAAATCACGCATAAGCCAGAATGCCCTTTTCTTATCCTTTTGCTTAATTTTTAAGTTTATTTTTGCCATTTTGTATCCGATTTTGGGCCAAGATACCATTTTGGAATCAGAACTTTATTTTCTGTCTATCGTAATCAAAGACTTCTTATTAATCGAAGTGCAAACTTACTAAAATCATTTTAAACATCGCCTATACGCCTGTATGTCCTTTTCTCGCCCCATAACTTAAGTTTTTAAAGGAATACGCATTATATATATACAGATAACTAGATAACTACTCGAAGATACCAATTTGGGAAGGTATAATTTTTGCCGATTGGAGATGAATAAATTAGTTATGGGCATTTCGATAGATAAATTGAATTGTAAATTATGGAAAGGTGGTATTTGTCAAGAGCTCACTTTTTTAACCATTTGATAGCGTATATTTTATTCGATTTCGAACCGATTTAAAAAAAAATACCATTCATGAATCATGAATCAGTCTGCTTCCATCTGCATTAAAGAATCCGGGAAAGTAAACAAAAAAATTAAGCCGATTTTTCAAAATTTTGAAAGGGGTGCCATCATGATTTTTCAAAAATCGACAAAATTTTTATAGTTTGATTTATTGGATCTTTGGATGCAAGCTAAAGGAGATTGAAGCCCTGATTTAAATATGGCATTTGGTTTTAAAATCGGTTGCGAATTAGCTTAAATATTCAAATAAATCTGTTCCAAAATATTGAAATTTCAGATTTTCAAAATACGGGTAGTGGACATTTGTCAAAAACCCATTTTCTCATTCTTTAGCTTAAGTTTTTAAGGATATTTTTGCCATTTTGTATCCGATTTTGCACCAAGGTACCATTTCGAAATCGGAACTTCATTTGCTGTCTATTGTAATCAAAGACTTTTTAATAATGGAAGTGGAAACCTCCTAAAATCGTTTCAAAAATCGCCTGTACGCCAGTATGTCTTTTTCTTGCCCCCTAACTTAAGTTTTTAAAGAATACGCATAATAAATATACAATAATTAGATAGTACTCGAAGATACAAATTCTGGAAGGTATAACTTTCGCTTATTGGACATGAACGAACAAAGTTATCGCTAATTCGGCTAAAGTTATCAAAATTCCAAATCACGCATAAGCCAGAAATCCCTTTTCTCATCCTTTTGCTCAATTTTTAAGGATATTTTTTCCATTTTGTATCCGATTTTGGGCCAAGATACCATTTTGGAATCAGAACTTCAATTTCTGTCTATCGTAATCAAACATTTCTTATAAATCGATGTGGAAACTTACTAAAATCGTTTCAAACATCGCCTATACGCCTGTATGTCTTTTTCTTGCCCCCTAACTTAAGTTTTTAAAAAATATGCATAATGAATATACAATAATCAAATAGTACTCGAAAATACAAATTCTGGAAGGTATAACTTTCGCTGATTGGACATGAACAAACAAAGTTATCGCTAATTCGGCTAAAGTTATCAAAATTCCAAATCACGCATAAGCCAGAATGCCCTTTTCTTATCCTTTTGCTTAATTTTTAAGTTTATTTTTTCCATTTTGTATCCGATTTTGGGCCAAGATACCATTTTGGAATCAGAACTTCATTTTCTGTCTATCGTAATCAAGGACTTCTTATTAATCGAAGTGTAAACTTACTAAAATCATTTTAAACATGGCCTATACGCCTGTATGTCCTTTTCTCGCCCCATAACTTAAGTTTTAAAAGAATACGCTTTATAAATATAAGATAACTAGTTACTACTCGAAGATACCAATTTGGGAAGGTATAATTTTTGCCGATTGCAGATGAATAAATCAGTTATGGCCATTTCGATAGATAAATTGAATTGTAAATTATGGAAAGGTGGTATTTGTCAAGAGCTCACTTTTTTAACCATTTGATAGCGTATATTTTATTCGATTTCGAACCGATTTAAAAAAAAAATACCATTCATGAATCATGAATCAGTCTGCTTCCATCTGCATTAAAGAATCCGGGAAAGTAAACAAAAAAAATTAAGCCGATTTTTCAAAATTTTGAAAGGGGTGCCATCATGATTTTTCAAAAATCGACAAAATTTTTATGTTTGATTTATTGGATCTTTGGATGCAGGCTAAAGGAGATTGAAGACCTGATTTAAATATGGCATATGGTTTTAAAATCGGTTGCGAATTAGCTTAAATATTCAAGTAAATCTGTTCCAAAATATTGAAATTTCAGATTTTCAAAATACGGGTAGTGGACATTTGTCAAAAACCCATTTTCTCATTCTTTTGCTTAAGTTTTTAAGGATATTTTTGCCATTTTGAATCCGATTTTGCACCAAGGTACCATTTTGAAATCGGAACTTCATTTGCTGTCTATTGTAATCAAAGACTTTTTAATAATGGAAGTGGAAACCTCCTAAAATCGTTTCAAAAATCGCCTGTACGCCCGTATGACTTTTTCTTGCCCCCTAACTTAAGTTTTTAAAGAATACGCATAATAAATATACAATAATTAGATAGTACTCGAAGATACAAATTCTGGAAGGTATAACTTTCGCTTATTGGACATGAACGAACAAAGTTATCGCTAATTCGGCTAAAGTTATCAAAATTCCAAATCACGCATAAGCCAGAAATCCCTTTTCTCATCCTTTTGCTCAATTTTTAAGGATATTTTTTCCATTTTGTGTCCGATTTTGGGCCAAGATACCATTTTGGAATCAGAACTTCATTTTCTGTCTATCGTAATCAAACACTTCTTATAAATCGATGTGGAAACTTACTAAAATCGTTTCAAACATCGCCTATACGCCTGTATGTCTTTTTCTTGCCCCCTAACTTAAGTTTTTAAAGAATAAGCATAATAAATATACAATAATTAGATAGTACTCGAAGATACAAATTCGGGAAGGTATAACTTTCGCTGATTGGACATGAACAAACAAAGTTATCGCTAATTCGGCTAAAGATATCAAAATTCCAAATCACGCATAAAAAAGAAATCCCTTTTCTCATCCTTTTGCTCAATTTTTAAGGATATTTTTTCCATTTTGTATCCGATTTTGGGCCAATATACCATTTTGGAATCAGAACTTCATTTTCTGTCTATCGTAATCAAACACTTCTTATAAATCGATGTGGAAACTTACTAAAATCGTTTCAAACATCGCCTATACGCCTGTATGTCTTTTTCTTGACCCCTAACTTAAGTTTTTAAAAAATATGCATAATGAATATACAATAATCAAATAGTACTCGAAAATACAAATTCTGGAAGGTATAACTTTCGCTGATTGGACATGAACAAACAAAGTTATCGCTAATTCGGCTAAAGTTATCAAAATTCCAAATCACGCATAAGCCAGAAATGCCCTTTTCTCATCCTTTTGCTCAATTTTTAAGGATATTTTTGCCATTTTGTGTCCGATTTTGAGCCAAGATACCATTTTGGAATCAGAACTTCATTTTCTGTCTATCGTAATCAAACACTTCTTATAAATTGATGTGGCAACTTACTAAAATCGTTTCAAACATCGGCTATACGCCTGTATGTCTTTTTCTTGCCCCCTAACTTAAGTTTTTAAAAAATATGCATAATGAATATACAATAATCAAATAGTACTCGAAAATACAAATTCTGGAAGGTATAACTTTCGCTGATTGGACATGAACAAACAAAGTTATCGCTAATTCGGCTAAAGTTATCAAAATTCCAAATCACGCATAAGCCAGAATGCCCTTTTCTTATCCTTTTGCTAAATTTTTAAGTTTATTTTGGCCATTTTGTATCCGATTTTGGGCCAAGATACCATTTTGGAATCAGAACTTCATTTTCTGTCTATCGTAATCAAGGACTTCTTATTAATCGAAGTGTAAACTTACTAAAATCATTTTAAACATGGCCTATACGCCTGTATGTCCTTTTCTCGCCCCATAACTTAAGTTTTAAAAGAATACGCTATATAGATATAAGATAACTAGTTACTACTCGAAGATACCAATTTGGGAAGGTATAATTTTTGCCGATTGGAGATGAACAAATCAGTTATGGGCATTTCGATAGATAAATTGAATTGTAAATTATGGAAAGGTGGTATTTGTCAAGAGCTCACTTTTTTAACCATTTGATAGCATATATTTTATTCGATTTCGAACCGATTTAAAAAAAAAATACCATTCATGAATCATGAATCAGTCTGCTTCCATCTGCATTAAAGAATCCGGGAAAGTAAACAAAAAAAATTAAGCCGATTTTTCAAAATTTTGAAAGGGTACCATCATGATTTTTCAAAAATCGACAAAATTTTTTTTGTTTGATTTCTTGGATCTTTGGATGCAAACTAAAGGAGATTGAAGCCCTGATTTAAATATGGCATTTGGTTTTAAAATCGGTTGCGAATTAGCTTAAATATTCAAATAAATCTGTTCCAAAATATTGAAATTTCAGATTTTCAAAATACGGGTAGTGGACATTTGTCAAAAACTCATTTTCTCATTCTTTTGCTTAAGTTTTTAAGGATATTTTTGCCATTTTGTATCCGATTTTGGGCCAAGGTACCATTTTGAAATCGGAACTTCATTTGCTGTCTATTGTAATCACACACTTTTTAATAATCGAAGTGAAAACCTCCTAAAATCGTTTCAAAAATCGCCTGTACGCCAGTATGTCTTTTTCTTGCCCCCTAACTTAAGTTTTTAAAGAATACGCATAATAAATATACAATAATTAGATAGTACTCGAAGATACAAATTCTGGAAGGTATAACTTTTGCTTATTGGACATTAACAAACAAAGTTATCGCTAATTCGGCTAAAGTTATCAAAATTCCAAATCACGCATAAGCCAGAATGCCCTTTTCTTATCCTTTTGCTTAATTTTTAAGTTTAGTTTTGCCATTTTGTATCCGATTTTGGGCCAAGATACCATTTTGGAATCAGAACTTCATTTTCTGTCTATTGTAATCAAAGACTTTTTAATAATCGATGTGGAAACTTACTAAAATCGTTTCAAACATCGCCTATACGCCTGTATGTCTTTTTCTTGCCCCCTAACTTAAGTTTTTAAAAAATATGCATAATAAATATACAATAATTAGATAGTACTTGAAGATACAAATTCTGGAAGGTATAACTTTCGCTGATTGGACATGAACAAACAAAGTTATCGCTAATTCGGCTAAAGTTATCAAAATTCCAAATCACGCATAAGCCAGAATGCCCTTTTCTTATCCTTTTGCTTAATTTTTAAGTTTATTTTTGCCATTTTGTATCCGATTTTGGGCCAAGATACCATTTTGGAATCAGAACTTCATTTTCTGTCTATCGTAATCAAACACTTCTTATAAATCGATGTGGAAACTTACTAAAATCGTTTCAAACATCGCCTATACGCCTGTATGTCTTTTTCTTGCCCCATAACTTAAGTTTTTAAAGAATACGCATAATAAATATACAATAATTAGATAGTACTTGAAGATACAAATTCTGGAAGGTATAACTTTCGCTGATTGGACATGAACAAACAAAGTTATCGCTAATTCGGCTAAAGTTATCAAAATTCCAAATCACGCATAAGCCAGAATTCCCTTTTCTCATCCTTTTGCTCAATTTTTAAGGATATTTTTGCCATTTTGTATCCGATTTTGGGCCAAGATACCATTTTGGAATCAAAACTTTATTTTCTCGCTATCGTAAGCAACGACTTCTTATAAATCGATGTGGAAACCTACTAAAATCGTTTCAAACATCGCCTATACGCCTGTATGTCTTTTTCTTGCCCCCTAACTTAAGTTTTTAAAGAATACGCATAATAAATATACAATAATTAGATAGTACTTGAAGATACAAATTCTGGAAGGTATAACTTTCGCTGATTGGACATGAACAAACAAAGTTATCGCTAATTCGGCTAAAGTTATCAAAATTCCAAATCACGCATAAGCCAGAATGCCCTTTTCTTATCCTTTTGCTTAATTTTTAAATTTATTTTTGCCATTTTGTATCCGATTTTGGGCCAAGATACCATTTTGGAATCAGAACTTCATTTTCTGTCTATCGTAATCAAACACTTCTTATAAATCGATGTGGAAACTTACTAAAATCGTTTCAAACATCGCCTATACGCCTGTATGTCTTTTTCTTGCCCCCTAACTTAAGTTTTTAAAGAATATGCATTATAAATATACAATAATTAGATAGTACTCGAAGATACAAATTCTGGAATGTATAACTTTCGCTGATTGGACATGAACAAACAAAGTTATCGCTAATTCGGCTAAAGTTATCAAAATTCCAAATCACGCATAAGCCAGAATGCCCTTTTCTCATCCTTTTGCTCAATGTTTAAGGATATTTTTGCCATTTTGTATCCGATTTTGGGCCAAGATACCATTTTGGAATCAAAACTTTATTTTCTCGCTATCGTAATCAAAGACTTCTTATAAATCGATGTGGAAACTTACTAACATCGTTTCAAACATCTTCTATACGCCTGTATGTCTTTTTCTTGCCCCATAACTTAAGTTTTTAAAGAATACGCATAATAAATATACAATAATTAGATAGTACTCGAAGATACAAATTCTGGAAGGTATAACTTTTGCAGATTGGACATGAACAAACAAAGTTATCGCTAATTCGGCTAAAGTTATCAAAACTCCAAATCACGCATAAGCCAGAAATCCATTTTCTCATCCTTTTGCTCAATTTTTAAGGATATTTTTGCCATTTTGTATCCGATTTTGGGCCAAGATACCATTTTGGAATCAGAACTTCATTTTCTGTCTATAGTAATCAAAGACTTCTTATTAATCGAAGTGGAAACTTACTAAAATCATTTTAAACATCGCCTATACGCCTGTATGTCTTTTTCTCGCCCCATAACTTAAGTTTTAAAAGAATACGCATATATAGATATACAGATAACTAGTTACTACTCGAAGATACCAATTTGGGAAGGTATAATTTTTGGCGATTGGAGATTAACAAATCAGTTATCGCCATTTCGATAGCTAAATTGAATTGCAAATTATGGAAAGGTGGTATTTGTCAAGAGCTCACTTTTTTAACCATTTGATAGCGTATATTTTATTCGATTTGAAACCGATTTCAAAGCAAAATACCATTCAGGAATCAGGGCTTCAGTCTGCTTCCATCTGCATTAAAGAATCCGGGAAAGTAAACAAAAAAAATTAGGCCGATTTTTCAAAATTTTGAAAGGGGTACCATCATGATTTTTCAAAAATCGACAAAATTTTTTTTGTTTTATTTCTTGGATCTTTGGATGCAAGCTAAAAGAAATTAGAAGCCCTGATTTAAATTATGGCATTTGGTTTTAAAATCGGTTGCGAATTAGCTTAAATATTCAAATAAATCTGTTCCAAAATATTGAAATTTCAGATTTTCAAAATACGGGTAGTGGACATTTGTCAAAAACTCATTTTCTCATTCTTTTGCTTAAGTTTTTAAGGATATTTTTGCCATTTTGTATCCGATTTTGCACCAAGATACCATTTTGGAATCAGAACTTCATTTGCTGTCTATTGTAATCACACACTTTTTAATAATCGATGTGGAAACCTACTAAAATCGTTTCAAAAATCGCCTGTACGCCAGTATGTCTTTTTCTTGCCCCCTAACTTAAGTTTTTAAAGAATACGCATAATAAATATACAATAATTAGATAGTACTCGAAGATACAAATTCTGGAAGGTATAACTTTTGCTTATTGGACATTAACAAACAAAGTTATCGCTAATTCGGCTAAAGTTATCAAAATTCCAAATCACGCATAAGCCAGAATGCCCTTTTCTCATCCTTTTGCTCAATGTTTAAGGATATTTTTGCCATTTTGTATCCGATTTTGGGCCAAGATACCATTTTGGAATCAAAACTTTATTTTCTCGCTATCGTAATCAAAGACTTCTTATAAATCGATGTGGAAACTTACTAACATCGTTTCAAACATCTTCTATACGCCTGTATGTCTTTTTCTTGCCCCATAACTTAAGTTTTTAAAGAATACGCATAATAAATATACAATAATTAGATAGTACTTGAAGATACAAATTCTGGAAGGTATAACTTTTGCTGATTGGACATGAACAAACAAAGTTATCGCTAATTCGGCTAAAGTTATCAAAACTCCAAATCACGCATAAGCCAGAAATGCCTTTTTCTCATCCTTTTGCTTAATTTTTAAGTTTATTTTTGCCATTTTGTATCCGATTTTGGACCAAGATACCATTTTGGAATCAGAACTTCATTTTCTGTCTATCGTAATCAAAGACTTCTTATTAATCGAAGTGGAAACTTACTAAAATCGTTTCAAACATCGCCTATACGCCTGTATGTCTTTTTCTTGCCCCATAACTTAAGTTTTTAAAAGAATACGCATATATAAATATACAGATAACTAGATAGTACTCGAAGATACCAATTCTGGAAGGTATAACTTTTGGCTGATTGGACATAAACAAATCAAAGTTATCGCCAATTCGGCTAAAGTTAATCAAAATTCCAAATCACGCATAAGGTGGAATTGCCAATTGCTCATCCTTTTGCTTAATTATTTGATAGCGTTTATTTTTGCCATTTTGTATCCGATTTTGGGCCAAGATACCATTTATGGAATCAGAACTTCATTTTCTGTCTATCTGTAATCAAACACTTCGTTAAAGTAAATCGATGTGAAAACTTACTAACCAATCGTTTCAAACATTTTGCATAGACGTACCTGTCATGTATTTTTCTTGACCTCTAACTTAAGTTTTTAAAGAATATGCATAATGAATATACAATAATTAGATAGTAGCTCGAAGATACAAATTCTGGAATGTATAACTTTCGACTGATTGCGACATTAACAAACATTCAAGTTAATCTGTTCCAATTCGGCTGAAAGTTATCAAAATTCCAAATCACGGGTAGTGGACATATGTCAGAATGCTCCTTTTCTCATCCTTTTGCTTAAGTTTTTAAGGATATTTTTGCCATTTTGTATCCGATTTTGGGCCAAGATACCATTTTGGAATCAGAACTTCATTTTCTGTCTATCGTAATCAAACACTTCTTAATAAATCGAAGTGGAAACTTACTAAAATCGTTTCAAACATCGCCTATACGCCTGTATGTCTTTTTCTTGCCCCTAACTTAAGTTTTTAAAGAATACGCATAATAAATATACAATAATTAGATAGTACTCGAAGATACAAATTCTGGAAGGTATAACTTTTGCTTATTGGACATTAACAAACAAAGTTATCGCTAATTCGGCTAAAGTTATCAAAATTCCAAATCACGCATAAGCCAGAATGCCCTTTTCTTATCCTTTTGCTTAATTTTTAAGTTTAGTTTTGCCATTTTGTATCCGATTTTGGGCCAAGATACCATTTTGGAATCAGAACTTCATTTTCTGTCTATTGTAATCAAAGACTTTTTAATAATCGATGTGGAAACTTACTAAAATCGTTTCAAACATCGCCTATACGCCTGTATGTCTTTTTCTTGCCCCCTAACTTAAGTTTTTAAAAAATATGCATAATGAATATACAATAATCAAATAGTACTCGAAAATACAAATTCTGGAAGGTATAACTTTCGCTGATTGGACATATACAAACAAAGTTATCGCTAATTCGGCTAAAGTTATCAAAATTCCAAATCACGCATAAGCCAGAATGCCCTTTTCTTATCCTTTTGCTTAATTTTTAAGTTTATTTTTGCCATTTTGTATCCGATTTTGGGCCAAGATACCATTTTGGAATCAGAACTTCATTTTCTGTCTATTGTAATCAAAGACTTTTTAATAATCGATGTGGAAACTTACTAAAATCGTTTCAAACATCGCCTATACGCCTGTATGTCTTTTTCTTGCCCCCTAACTTAAGTTTTTAAAGAATACGCATAATAAATATACAATAATTAGATAGTACTCGAAGATACAAATTCTGGAAGGTATAACTTTCGCTGATTGGACATGAACAAACAAAGTTATCGCTAATTCGGCTAAAGTTATCAAAATTCCAAATCACGCATAAGCCAGAATGCCCTTTTCTCATCCTTTTGCTCAATTTTTAAGGATATTTTTGCCATTTTGTATCCGATTTTGGGCCAAGATACCATTTTGGAATCAAAACTTTATTTTCTCGCTATCGTAATCAAAGACTTCTTATAAATCGATGTGGAAACTTACTAAAATCGTTTCAAACATCGCCTATACGCCTGTATGTCTTTTTCTTGCCCCCTAACTTAAGTTTTTAAAGAATACGCATAATAAATATACAATAATTAGATAGTACTTGAAGATACAAATTCTGGAAGGTATAACTTTCGCTGATTGGACATGAACAAACAAAGTTATCGCTAATTCGGCTAAAGTTATCAAAATTCCAAATCACGCATAAGCCAGAATGCCCTTTTCTTATCCTTTTGCTTAATTTTTAAGTTTATTTTTGCCATTTTGTATCCGATTTTGGGCCAAGATACCATTTTGGAATCAAAACTTTATTTTCTCGCTATCGTAATCAAAGACTTCTTATAAATCGATGTGGAAACTTACTAAAATCGTTTCAAACATCGCCTATACGCCTGTATGTCTTTTTCTTGCCCCCTAACTTAAGTTTTTAAAGAATACGCATAATAAATATACAATAATTAGATAGTACTCGAAGATACAAATTCTGGAAGGTATAACTTTTGCTTATTGGACATTAACAAACAAAGTTATCGCTAATTCGGCTAAAGTTATCAAAATTCCAAATCACGCATAAGCCAGAATGCCCTTTTCTTATCCTTTTGCTTAATTTTTAAGTTTATTTTTGCCATTTTGTATCCGATTTTGGGCCAAGATACCATTTTGGAATCAGAACTTCATTTTCTGTCTATCGTAATCAAACACTTCTTATAAATCGATGTGGAAACTTACTAAAATCGTTTCAAACATCGCCTATACGCCTGTATGTCTTTTTCTTGCCCCCTAACTTAAGTTTTTAAAGAATACGCATAATAAATATACAATAATTAGATAGTACTCGAAGATACAAATTCTGGAAGGTATAACTTTCGCTGATTGGACATTAACAAACAAAGTTATCGCTAATTCGGCTAAAGTTATCAAAATTCCAAATCACGCATAAGCCAGAATGCCCTTTTCTTATCCTTTTGCTTAATTTTTAAGTTTATTTTTGCCATTTTGTATCCGATTTTGGGCCAAGATACCATTTTGGAATCAGAACTTCATTTTCTGTCTATTGTAATCAAACACTTCTTATATAATCGATGTGGAAACTTACTAAAATCGTTTCAAACATCGCCTATACGCCTGTATGTCTTTTTCTTGCCCCCTAACTTAAGTTTTTAAAGAATACGCATAATGAATATACAATAATTAAATAGTACTCGAAGATACAAATTCTAGAAGGTATAACTTTCGCTGATTGGACATTAACAAACAAAGTTATCGCTAATTCGGCTAAAGTTATCAAAATTCCAAATCACGCATAAGCCAGAATGCCCTTTTCTCATCCTTTTGCTCAATGTTTAAGGATATTTTTGCCATTTTGTATCCGATTTTGGGCCAAGATACCATTTTGGAATCAAAACTTTATTTTCTCGCTATCGTAATCAAAGACTTCTTATAAATCGATGTGGAAACTTACTAACATCGTTTCAAACATCTTCTATACGCCTGTATGTCTTTTTCTTGCCCCATAACTTAAGTTTTTAAAGAATACGCATAATAAATATACAATAATTAGATAGTACTCGAAGATACAAATTCTGGAAGGTATAACTTTTGCTTATTGGACATTAACAAACAAAGTTATCGCTAATTCGGCTAAAGTTATCAAAATTCCAAATCACGCATAAGCCAGAATGCCCTTTTCTTATTCTTTTGCTTAATTTTTAAGTTTAGTTTTGCCATTTTGTATCCGATTTTGGGCAAGATACCATTTTGGAATCAGAACTTCATTTTCTGTCTATCGTAATCAAACACTTCTTATAAATCGAAGTGGAAACTTACTAAAATCGTTTCAAAAATCGCCTGTACGCCAGTATGTCTTTTTCTTGCCCCCTAACTTAAGTTTTTAAAGAATACGCATAATAAATATACAATAATTAGATAGTACTCGAAGATACAAATTCTGGAAGGTATAACTTTTGCTTATTGGACATTAACAAACAAAGTTATCGCTAATTCGGCTAAAGTTATCAAAATTCCAAATCACGCATAAGCCAGAATGCCCTTTTCTTATCCTTTTGCTTAATTTTTAAGTTTATTTTTGCCATTTTGTATCCGATTTTGGGCCAAGATACCATTTTGGAATCAGAACTTCATTTTCTGTCTATTGTAATCAAAGACTTTTTAATAATCGATGTGGAAACTTACTAAAATCGTTTCAAACATCGCCTATACGCATGTATGTCTTTTTCTTGCCCCCTAACTTAAGTTTTTTAAAAAATATGCATAATGAATATACAATAATCAAATAGTACTCGAAAATACAAATTCTAGAAGGTATAACTTTCGCTGATTGGACATTAACAAACAAAGTCTATCGCTAAATATTGGCTAAAGTTATCAAAATTCCAAATCACGCATAAGCCAGAATGCTCATTTTCTTATCCTTTTGCTTAATTTTTAAATTTATTTTTGCCATTTTGTATCCGATTTTGGGCCAAGATACCATTTTGGAATCAGAACTTCATTTTCTGTCTATCGTAATCAAACACTTCTTATAAATCGATGTGGAAACTTACTAAAATCGTTTCAAACATCGCCTATACGCCAGTATGTCTTTTTCTTGCCCCTAACTTAAGTTTTTAAAGAATACGCATAATAAATATACAATAATTAGATAGTACTCGAAGATACAAATTCTGGAAGGTATAACTTTTGCTTATTGGACATTAACAAACAAAGTTATCGCTAATTCGGCTAAAGTTATCAAAATTCCAAATCACGCATAAGCCAGAATGCCCTTTTCTTATCCTTTTGCTTAATTTTTAAGTTTATTTTTGCCATTTTGTATCCGATTTTGGGCCAAGATACCATTTTGGAATCAGAACTTCATTTTCTGTCTATTGTAATCAAAGACTTTTTAATAATCGATGTGGAAACTTACTAAAATCGTTTCAAACATCGCCTATACGCCTGTATGTCTTTTTCTTGCCCCCTAACTTAAGTTTTTAAAAAATATGCATAATGAATATACAATAATCAAATAGTACTCGAAAATACAAATTCTGGAAGGTATAACTTTCGCTGATTGGACATATACAAACAAAGTTATCGCTAATTCGGCTAAAGTTATCAAAATTCCAAATCACGCATAAGCCAGAATGCCCTTTTCTTATCCTTTTGCTTAATTTTTAAATTTATTTTTGCCATTTTGTATCCGATTTTGGGCCAAGATACCATTTTGGAATCAGAACTTCATTTTCTGTCTATCGTAATCAAACACTTCTTATAAATCGATGTGGAAACTTACTAAAATCGTTTCAAACATCGCCTATACGCCTGTATGTCTTTTTCTTGCCCCCTAACTTAAGTTTTTAAAGAATACGCATAATAAATATACAATAATTAGATAGTACTTGAAGATACAAATTCTGGAATGTATAACTTTCGCTGATTGGACATGAACAAACAAAGTTATCGCTAATTCGGCTAAAGTTATCAAAATTCCAAATCACGCATAAGCCAGAATTCCCTTTTCTCATCCTTTTGCTTAATTTTTAAGTTTATTTTTGCCATTTTGTATCCGATTTTGGGCCAAGATACCATTTTGGAATCAAAACTTTATTTTCTCGCTATCGTAATCAAAGACTTCTTATAAATCGATGTGGAAACTTACTAAAATCGTTTCAAACATCGCCTATACGCCTGTATGTCTTTTTCTTGCCCCCTAACTTAAGTTTTTTAAAGAATACGCATAATAAATATACAATAATTAGATAGTACTCGAAGATACAAATTCTGGAAGGTATAACTTTCGCTTATTGGACATTAACAAACAAAGTTATCGCTAATTCGGCTAAAGTTATCAAAATTCCAAATCACGCATAAGCCAGAATGCCCTTTTCTTATCCTTTTGCTTAATTTTTAAGGTTAGTTTTGCCATTTTGTATCCGATTTTGGGCCAAGATACCATTTTGGAATCAGAACTTCATTTTCTCGCTATCGTAATCAAACACTTCTTATAAATGGATGTGGAAACTTACTAAAATCGTTTCAAAAATCGCCTGTACGCCAGTATGTCTTTTTCTTGCCCCCTAACTTAAGTTTTTAAAGAATACGCATAATAAATATACAATAATTAGATAGTACTCGAAGATACAAATTCTGGAAGGTATAACTTTTGCTTATTGGACATTAACAAACAAAGTTATCGCTAATTCGGCTAAAGTTATCAAAATTCCAAATCACGCATAAGCCAGAATGCCCTTTTCTTATTCTTTTGCTTAATTTTTAAGTTTAGTTTTGCCATTTTGTATCCGATTTTGGGCAAGATACCATTTTGGAATCAGAACTTCATTTTCTGTCTATTGTAATCAAACACTTCTTATAAATGGATGTGGAAACTTACTAAAATCGTTTCAAACATCGCCTGTACGCCAGTATGTCTTTTTCTTGCCCCCTAACTTAAGTTTTTAAAGAATATGCATAATGAATATACAATAATTAAATAGTACTCGAAAATACAAATTCTGGAAGGTATAACTTTTGCTGATTGGACATTAACAAACAAAGTTATCGCTAATTCGGCTAAAGTTATCAAAATTCCAAATCACGCATAAGCCAGAATGCCCTTTTCTTATCCTTTTGCTTAATTTTTAAATTTATTTTTGCCATTTTGTATCCGATTTTGGGCCAAGATACCATTTTGGAATCAGAACTTCATTTTCTGTCTATTGTAATCAAACACTTTTTAAAAATCGATGTGGAAACTTACTAAAATCGTTTCAAACATCGCCTATACGCCTGTATGTCTTTTTCTTGCCCCCTAACTTAAGTTTTTAAAAAATACGCATAATAAATATACAATAATTAGATAGTACTTGAAGATACAAATTCTGGAAGGTATAACTTTCGCTGATTGGACATGAACAAACAAAGTTATCGCTTATTCGGCTAAAGTTATCAAAATTCCAAATCACGCATAAGCCAGAATGCCCTTTTCTTATCCTTTTGCTTAATTTTTAAGTTTATTTTTGCCATTTTGTATCCGATTTTGGGCCAAGATACCATTTTGGAATCAGAACTTCATTTTCTGTCTATTGTAATCAAAGACTTTTTAATAATCGATGTGGAAACTTACTAAAATCGTTTCAAACATCGCCTATACGCCTGTATGTCTTTTTCTTGCCCCTAACTTAAGTTTTTAAAAAATATGCATAATGAATATACAATAATAAAATAGTACTCGAAAATACAAATTCTGGAAGGTATAACTTTCGCTGATTGGACATATACAAACAAAGTTATCGCTAATTCGGCTAAAGTTATCAAAATTCCAAATCACGCATAAGCCAGAATGCCCTTTTCTTATCCTTTTGCTTAATTTTTAAATTTATTTTTGCCATTTTGTATCCGATTTTGGGCCAAGATACCATTTTGGAATCAGAACTTCATTTTCTGTCTATCGTAATCAAACACTTCTTATAAATCGATGTGGAAACCTACTAAAATCGTTTCAAACATCGCATATACGCCTGTATGTCTTTTTCTTGCCCCCTTACTTAAGTTTTTAAAGAATACGCATAATAAATATACAATAATTAGATAGTACTCGAAGATACAAATTCTGGAATGTATAACTTTCGCTGATTGGACATGAACAAACAAAGTTATCGCTAATTCGGCTAAAGTTATCAAAATTCCAAATCACGCATAAGCCAGAATGCCCTTTTCTCATCCTTTTGCTCAATGTTTAAGGATATTTTTGCCATTTTGTGTCCGATTTTGGGCCAAGATACCATTTTGGAATCAAAACTTTATTTTCTCGCTATCGTAATCAAAGACTTCTTATAAATCGATGTGGAAACTTACTAACATCGTTTCAAACATCTTCTATACGCCTGTATGTCTTTTTCTTGCCCCATAACTTAAGTTTTTAAAGAATACGCATAATAAATATACAATAATTAGATAGTACTCGAAGATACAAATTCTGGAAGGTATAACTTTTGCTTATTGGACATTAACAAACAAAGTTATCGCTAATTCGGCTAAAGTTATCAAAATTCCAAATCACGCATAAGCCAGAATGCCCTTTTCTTATTCTTTTGCTTAATTTTTAAGTTTAGTTTTGCCATTTTGTATCCGATTTTGGGCAAGATACCATTTTGGAATCAGAACTTCATTTTCTGTCTATCGTAATCAAACACTTCTTATAAATCGAAGTGGAAACTTACTAAAATCGTTTCAAAAATCGCCTGTACGCCAGTATGTCTTTTTCTTGCCCCCTAACTTAAGTTTTTAAAGAATACGCATAATAAATATACAATAATTAGATAGTACTCGAAGATACAAATTCTGGAAGGTATAACTTTTGCTTATTGGACATTAACAAACAAAGTTATCGCTAATTCGGCTAAAGTTATCAAAATTCCAAATCACGCATAAGCCAGAATGCCCTTTTCTTATCCTTTTGCTTAATTTTTAAGTTTATTTTTGCCATTTTGTATCTGATTTTGGGCCAAGATACCATTTTGGAATCAGAACTTCATTTTCTGTCTATTGTAATCAAAGACTTTTTAATAATCGATGTGGAAACTTACTAAAATCGTTTCAAACATCGCCTATACGCCTGTATGTCTTTTTCTTGCCCCCTAACTTAAGTTTTTAAAAAATATGCATAATGAATATACAATAATCAAATAGTACTCGAAAATACAAATTCTAGAAGGTATAACTTTCGCTGATTGGACATTAACAAACAAAGTTATCGCTAATTCGGCTAAAGTTATCAAAATTCCAAATCACGCATAAGCCAGAATGCCCTTTTCTTATCCTTTTGCTTAATTTTTAAATTTATTTTTGCCATTTTGTATCCGATTTTGGGCCAAGATACCATTTTGGAATCAGAACTTCATTTTCTGTCTATCGTAATCAAACACTTCTTATAAATCGATGTGGAAACTTACTAAAATCGTTTCAAACATCGCCTATACGCCTGTATGTCTTTTTCTTGCCCCCTAACTTAAGTTTTTAAAGAATACGCATAATAAATATACAATAATTAGATAGTACTTGAAGATACAAATTCTGGAAGGTATAACTTTCGCTGATTGGACATGAACAAACAAAGTTATCGCTAATTCGGCTAAAGTTATCAAAATTCCAAATCACGCATAAGCCAGAATTCCCTTTTCTCATCCTTTTGCTCAATTTTTAAGGATATTTTTGCCATTTTGTATCCGATTTTGGGCCAAGATACCATTTTGGAATCAAAACTTTATTTTCTCGCTATCGTAATCAAAGACTTCTTATAAATCGATGTGGAAACTTACTAACATCGTTTCAAACATCTTCTATACGCCTGTATGTCTTTTTCTTGCCCCATAACTTAAGTTTTTAAAGAATACGCATAATAAATATACAATAATTAGATAGTACTTGAAGATACAAATTCTGGAAGGTATAACTTTTGCAGATTGGACATGAACAAACAAAGTTATCGCTAATTCGGCTAAAGTTATCAAAACTCCAAATCACGCATAAGCCAGAAATCCTTTTTCTCATCCTTTTGCTCAATTTTTAAATTTATTTTTGCCATTTTGTATCCGATTTTGGGCCAAGATACCATTTTGGAATCAGAACTTCATTTTCTGTCTATCGTAATCAAAGACTTCTTATTAATCGAAGTGGAAACTTACTAAAATCATTTTAAACATGGCCTATACGCCTGCATGTCCTTTTCTCGCCCCATAACTTAAGTTTTAAAAGAATACGCTTTATAAATATAAGATAACTAGTTACTACTCGAAGATACCAATTTGGGAAGGTATAATTTTTGCCGATTGCAGATGAATAAATCAGTAATGGCCATTTCGATAGATAAATTGAATTGTAAATTATGGAAAGGTGGTATTTGTCAAGAGCTCACTTTTTTAACCATTTGATAGCGTATATTTTATTCGGTTTCGAACCGATTTCAAAACAAAATACCATTCATGAATCAGGGCTTCAGTCTGCTTCCATCTGCATTAAAGAATCCGGGAAAGTAAACAAAAAAAATTTAGCCGATTTTTCAAAATTTTGAAAGGGTCATGATTTTTCAAAAATCGACAAAATTTTTTTTGTTTGATTTCTTGGATCTTTGGATGCAGGCTAAAGGAGATTGAAGCCCTGATTTAAATATGGCATTTGGTTTTAAAATCGGTTGCGAATTAGCTTAAATATTCAAATAAATCTGTTCCAAAATATTGAAATTTCAGATTTTCAATATACGGGTAGTGGACATTTGTCAAAAACTCATTTTCTCATTCTTTTGCTTAAGTTTTTAAGGATATTTTTGCCATTTTGTATCCGATTTTGCACCAAGGTACCATTTCGAAATCGGAACTTCATTTGCTGTCTATTGTAATCAAAGACTTTTTAATAATCGAAGTGGAAACCTCCTAAAATCGTTTCAAAAATCGCCTGTACGCCAGTATGTCTTTTTCTTGCCCCCTAACTTAAGTTTTTAAAGAATACGCATAATAAATATACAATAATTAGATAGTACTCGAAGATACAAATTCTGGAAGGTATAACTTTTGCTTATTGGACATTAACAAACAAAGTTATCGCTAATTCGGCTAAAGTTATCAAAATTCCAAATCACGCATAAGCCAGAATGCCCTTTTCTTATCCTTTTGCTTAATTTTTAAGTTTATTTTTGCCATTTTGTATCCGATTTTGGGCCAAGATACCATTTTGGAATCAGAACTTCATTTGCTGTCTATTGTAATCAACGACTTTTTAATAATCGATGTGGAAACTTACTAAAATCGTTTCAAACATTGCCTATACGCCTGTATGTCTTTTTCTTGCCCCCTAACTTAAGTTTTTAAAAAATATGCATAATGAATATACAATAATCAAATAGTACTCGAAAATACAAATTCTGGAAGGTATAACTTTCGCTGATTGGACATGAACAAACAAAGTTATCGCTAATTCGGCTAAAGTTATCAAAATTCCAAATCACGCATAAGCCAGAATGCCTTTTTCTTATCCTTTTGCTTAATTTTTAAATTTATTTTTGCCATTTTGTATCCGATTTTGGGCCAAGATACCATTTTGGAATCAGAACTTCATTTTCTGTCTATCGTAATCAAACACTTCTTATAAATCGATGTGGAAACTTACTAAAATCGTTTCAAACATCGCCTATACGCCTGTATGTCTTTTTCTTGCCCCCTAACTTAAGTTTTTAAAGAATACGCATAATAAATATACAATAATTAGATAGTACTCGAAGATACAAATTCTGGAAGGTATAACTTTTGCTTATTGGACATTAACAAACAAAGTTATCGCTAATTCGGCTAAAGTTATCAAAATTCCAAATCGCGCATAAGCCAGAATGCCCTTTTCTTATCCTTTTGCTTAATTTTTAAGTTTATTTTTGCCATTTTGTATCCGATTTTGGGCCAAGATACCATTTTGGAATCAGAACTTCATTTGCTGTCTATTGTAATCAAACACTTCTTATAAATCGATGTGGAAACTTACTAAAATCGTTTCAAACATCGCCTATACGCCTGTATGTCTTTTTCTTGCCCCCTAACTTAAGTTTTTAAAGAATACGCATAATAAATATACAATAATTAGATAGTACTTGAAGATACAAATTCTGGAAGGTATAACTTTCACTGATTGGACATGAACAAACAAAGTTATCGCTAATTCGGCTAAAGTTATCAAAATTCCAAATCACGCATAAGCCAGAATGCCCTTTTCTCATCCTTTTGCTCAATTTTTAAGGATATTTTTGCCATTTTGTATCCGATTTTGGGCCAAGATACCATTTTGGAATCAAAACTTTATTTTCTCGCTATCGTAATCAAAGACTTCTTATAAATCGATGTGGAAACCTACTAAAATCGTTTCAAACATCGCCTATACGCCTGTATGTCTTTTTCTTGCCCCCTAACTTAAGTTTTTAAAGAATACGCATAATAAATATACAATAATTAGATAGTACTCGAAGATACAAATTCCGAAAGGTATAACTTTCGCTGATTGGACATGAACATACAAAGTTATCGCTAATTCGGCTAAAGTTATCAAAATTCCAACTCACGCATAAGCCAGAATGCCCTTTTCTCATCCTTTTGCTCAATGTTTAAGGATATTTTTGCCATTTTGTATCCGATTTTGGGCCAAGATACCATTTTGGAATCAAAACTTTATTTTCTCGCTATCGTAATCAAAGACTTCTTATAAATCGATGTGGAAACTTACTAACATCGTTTCAAACATCTTCTATACGCCTGTATGTCTTTTTCTTGCCCCCTAACTTAAGTTTTTAAAGAATACGCATAATAAATATACAATAATTAGATAGTACTCGAAGATACAAATTCTGGAAGGTATAACTTTCGCTGATTGGACATGAACAAACAAAGTTATCGCTAATTCGGCTAAAGTTATCAAAATTCCAAATCACGCATAAGCCAGAATGCCCTTTTCTCATCCTTTTGCTCAATTTTTAAGTTTATTTTTGCCATTTTGTATCCGATTTTGGGCCAAGATACCATTTTGGAATCAGAACTTCATTTGCTGTCTATTGTAATCAAAGACTTTTTAATAATCGATGTGGAAACTTGCTAAAATCGTTTCAAACATCGCCTATACGCCTGTATGTCTTTTTCTTGCCCCCTAACTTAAGTTTTTAAAGAATACGCATAATAAATATACAATAATTAGATAGTACTCGAAGATACAAATTCTGAAAGGTATAACTTTCGCTGATTGGACATGAACAAACAAAGTTATCGCTAATTCGGCTAAAGTTATCAAAATTCCAAATCACGCATAAGCCAGAATGCCCTTTTCTCATCCTTTTGCTCAATGTTTAAGGATATTTTTGCCATTTTGTATCCGATTTTGGGCCAAGATACCAATTTGGAATCAAAACTTTATTTTCTCGCTATCGTAATCAAAGACTTCTTATAAATCGATGTGGAAACTTACTAACATCGTTTCAAACATCTTCTATACGCCTGTATGTCTTTTTCTTGCCCCCTAACTTAAGTTTTTAAAGAATACGCATAATAAATATACAATAATTAGATAGTACTCGAAGATACAAATTCTGGAAGGTATAACTTTCGCTGATTGGACATGAACAAACAAAGTTATCGCTAATTCGGCTAAAGTTATCAAAATTCCAAATCACGCATAAGCCAGAATGCCCTTTTCTCATCCTTTTGCTCAATTTTTAAGTTTATTTTTGCCATTTTGTATCCGATTTTGGGCCAAGATACCATTTTGGAATCAGAACTTCATTTGCTGTCTATTGTAATCAAAGACTTTTTAATAATCGATGTGGAAACTTGCTAAAATCGTTTCAAACATCGCCTATACGCCTGTATGTCTTTTTCTTGCCCCCTAACTTAAGTTTTTAAAAAATATGCATAATGAATATACAATAATCAAATAGTACTCGAAAATACAAATTCTGGAAGGTATAACTTTCGCTGATTGGACATGAACAAACAAAGTTATCGCTAATTCGGCTAAAGTTATCAAAATTCCAAATCACGCATAAGCCAGAATGCCCTTTTCTTATCCTTTTGCTTAATTTTTAAATTTATTTTTGCCATTTTGTATCCGATTTTGGGCCAAGATACCATTTTGGAATCAGAACTTCGTTTTCTGTCTATCGTAATCAAACACTTCTTATAAATGGATGTGGAAACTTACTAAAATCGTTTCAAACATCGCCTATACGCCTGTATGTCTTTTTCTTGCCCCCTAACTTAAGTTTTTAAAGAATACGCATAATAAATATACAATAATTAGATAGTACTCGAAGATACAAATTCTGGAATGTATAACTTTCGCTGATTGGACATGAACAAACAAAGTTATCGCTAATTCGGCTAAAGTTATCAAAATTCCAAATCACGCATAAGCCAGAATGCCCTTTTCTCATCCTTTTGCTCAATTTTTAAGTTTATTTTTGCCATTTTGTATCCGATTTTGGGCCAAGATACCATTTTGGAATCAGAACTTCATTTGCTGTCTATTGTAATCAAAGACTTTTTAATAATCGATGTGGAAACTTGCTAAAATCGTTTCAAACATCGCCTATACGCCTGTATGTCTTTTTCTTGCCCCCTAACTTAAGTTTTTAAAGAATACGCATAATAAATATACAATAATTAGATAGTACTCGAAGATACAAATTCTGGAATGTATAACTTTCGCTGATTGGACATGAACAAACAAAGTTATCGCTAATTCGGCTAAAGTTATCAAAATTCCAAATCACGCATAAGCCAGAATGCCCTTTTCTCATCCTTTTGCTCAATGTTTAAGGATATTTTTGCCATTTTGTATCCGATTTTGGGCCAAGATACCATTTTAGAATCAAAACTTTATTTTCTCGCTATCGTAATCAAAGACTTCCTATAAATCGATGTGGAAACTTACTAACATCGTTTCAAACATCTTCTATACGCCTGTATGTCTTTTTCTTGCCCCATAACTTAAGTTTTTAAAGAATACGCATAATAAATATACAATAATTAGATAGTACTTGAAGATACAAATTCTGGAAGGTATAACTTTTGCAGATTGGACATGAACAAACAAAGTTATCGCTAATTCGGCTAAAGTTATCAAAACTCCAAATCACGCATAAGCCAGAAATCCTTTTTCTCATCCTTTTGCTCAATTTTTAAGGATGTTTTTGCCATTTTGTATCCGATTTTGGGCCAAGATACCATTTTGGAATCAGAACTTCATTTTCTGTCTATAGTAATCAAAGACTTCTTATTAATCGAAGTGGAAACTTACTAAAATCATTTTAAACATGGCCTATACGCCTGTATGTCCTTTTCTCGCCCCATAACTTAAGTTTTAAAAGAATACGCTTTATAAATATAAGATAACTAGTTACTACTCGAAGATACCAATTTGGGAAGGTATAATTTTTGCCGATTGGAGATGAATAAATCAGTAATGGGCATTTCGATAGATAAATTGAATTGTAAATTATGGAAAGGTGGTATTTGTCAAGAGCTCACTTTTTTAACCATTTGATAGCGTATATTTTATTCGATTTCGAACCGATTTCAAAACAAAATACCATTCATGAATCAGGGCTTTAGTCTGCTTTCATCTGCATTAAAGAATCCGAGAAAGTAAGCAAAAAAAATTAAGCCGATTTTTCAAAATTTTGAAAGGGGTACCATCATGATTTTTCAAAAATCGACCAAATTTTTTTTGTTTGATTTCTTGGATCTTTGGATGCAGGCTAAAGGAGATTGAAGCCCTGATTTAAATATGGCATTTCGTTTTAAAATCGGTTGCGAATTGGCCTCAATATTCTAATAAATCTGTTCCAAATGATAGAAATTTCAGATTTTCAAAATACGGGAAGTGGACATTTGTCAAAAACTCATTGTCTCATTCTTTTGCTTAAGTTTTTAAGGATATTTTTGCCATTTTGTAATCGATTTTTCACCAAGATACCATTTTGAAATCGAAACTTCAATTGCTGTCTATTGTAATCAAAGACTTTTTAATAATCGAAGTGGAAACCTCCTAAAATCGTTTCAAAAATCGGCTGTACGCCCGTATGACTTTTTCTTGCCCCCTAACTTAAGTTTTTAAAGAATACGCATAATAAATATACAATAATTAGATAGTACTCGAAGATACAAATTCTGGAAGGTATAACTTTCGCTGATTGGACATGAACAAACAAAGTTATCGCTAATTAATAAAGTAATAAAGTTATCAAAATTCCAAATCACGCATAAGCCAGAAGCAGCCGCAGCCACCCCAAAATGTATGAGTTTTTGCCGATGGCGATGAGGAAGCTTATTTTACGCGAATATATTTATGCAGAAATTGTATAATTTTTTCATCATAGCTAGCTTTACTTTACATTGCTTGTAGAATCGCGTCCCTCAGAGAGAACCCCCCATTTTCATTTTTTTTCTTTTCAAACACAAATGAAATTCGTTCGAAACGGGTATTTCCCACTGTACTGGGTGTCATACCAACAAAAATCTTATTAGGATTTATTAGTAAAAAAAAACAAAAAAGTAAAAACACAAAAACTAAAATTATATTAAAAAAATTGCGGTGAAGATCATTATTAATATTGACGAACACAAAAACTTAAATTGTGTAAAACTAAAAACTAAAGAGAAACTTTAATGAAAAGCGAAATTTAAAACCCAAACAAAAATGAAATTCACTAATAAAGTAAATAAAAACGAATTTTATTTGTTGTTATTATTAATAGGGTTAAAAGGTTTTTTCTACCGGCTTAGTAGATGCAATTATTTATTTAAAAATAGCATCTTCTAGCATCTGGAAAAATAGAACGGTTTTAGCCCCGAAGTCACCCTGCGCCTGAAAGTATGCAGCGAGAAAGGTGACAAGTCCCTTGACAAGGATTTTTAAAGGATTGCTTTATTACTGGTTTGAGGTTTTATCTTTTTATGTGGAACCAAAAAATAAAAAATGCAGTCGATTGGGGTTTTACATAAAGCGGTGGTATTTCTTTATTTACCATTGATAAACCATTTAATCCGTATATGGTATATATATAAATAATGTAAACATTTATTGATTTTAAATATAAATGTTTTTGTTGTATGTGCCTTTTTGGGAATTGGGTTTAACCTTATTTTCATTTACAGGTTTGGCTCGAGTGCGCAAAAAAAAACTGACCAAATTAGCCAACTAATTTTGGGAGAATTAATTATTTTGGACATACTTAGTACTTCGCTTGGATATTTTAATCGAATTAACCATTAATTAATTTGAAATTATCTTACAAAAGTTATCATTCTTAAATATTGATATATATCGTTTAGTTTAGTGCGTTTTTCAAAGGAACCAAGTTAATGAAGACGTACTAAACTATATTTATGGCTTATCCTCTATCGTATGAATTTCTCAAGTTGTCGGTCTCAAGTCGGGGTCGCTTCTATCAGTTGGGAGATGTGTGTGCCTTTTGAAATGTGTTATATTACTAATCAGTCTTTATAACGAAAATAAATACGATCGGACTACCGAATGCCCATGAGAGCAATCCGATATTGCCGTATAAAATAACAAAACTATTTATCTAAATGCGCGGCAGCACGATAAATAAAATTTGATAATGCAATGGTTTTTTTTTTTAGACATCGCAGCGTGCAGGAGTGGAAGTTTAAAGTGGAAAGTCTTGTGCAAGAGAGATATGTATGGGGCGTGGATAGTAATAATTTGTATCATACATTAGATAATATATTCATATTGTCGCTTTGTTACATTACATTTTACAATCATCTTATAGGGTAAGCATTGAGAGTCCATAGAAAATACGTATGCCAAAGCCTTGCGGGTGTCTACTATCTATGCCGACTAGCTGAAGCATTCTATATTGGCTAGATAGTGCCATAAAGTACGATTTACCATTTTACATTTAATCCTTACAATAAAAACCATAGAATTGCAGCTTAAATTCGTATGCCTTTTCTTCTTTTTGTTAGACTTTTTCGTATTTTTTTCGCTATTTTGCATCATTAAGAGAAATTGCTTAGGGAAAAATACTTTGAGTGCTTGCACATGATCGAGCTATGATATTTTATTCCTTTCAGATAATTAATATACGTTAGGGTCTTATTCTTAGCTATAGATATTCATTCATATATGATATGATAAACATTAGTTTACATTGATTACTTAAACACGATTAGCTTATTATCTTACACATTGTATACGAGCATAGCATGTAAAATATATATAGTATAAATATATATATTTAGATTTCGATTTAGATTTAGATTTAGATTTGGATTTAGATTTAAATCTAGCCATAGTTTTAGCCATAGTTTAGTTGTAGTTTAATGCTTATTTACTCCTTTGCCAGGATCATCGTTTGGGTAAGCAAATGAGAAGTAATTTAACCATTAGGATTCGGTAACCATCTGATCCATTGGAAGATTAGTGGATTTGGTATGGCTTCTCTTGCGGTCTAGAGCTGTACATAAATCGATAGAGACTAACTTAAACCAAGACGAGGGCTTACCATAAAGTCTTTTAGGACCTTTTCCCAGACTTTGCCCAGTCTTAAGATGATGCATTAGATTTAAACTTAATATAGAACTGGTTTTGTGATTGCAATATTTAATATTATAGTTTAAGCATCCTAGTGCAGTTGAGCCGTCACATAAAGTCCGCAGTCCTGGTCAGAGGCCATGGAATAGTTGGCCGAGTCGCGATCCTCCGGAATCGTGGGGTGCGCCTCGTGCGGCAGCTTGGCGAAGGCATGGTGTCCGGCCCCGTAGCCCAGGTGTCCGTACGGTGATTCCGCCGCCTTGGTCACGTGCGGCAGGCGGCGCAGGAAGTGCGGATTCGAGTACCGTACCCCGTTTGGCAATGTGGTGTGTGGTTGCTGCTGCTGACCTCCCATGGCGACAGCGGCATTAGCATAGTGCATGCTGGGTGTCTTAAAACTGGACAGCTGCGATGGCGGCAGAGGAGGCATGCCACCGCCCATGGAACTGGTCATCGCCGAGGTGGAGGCGTAGCCGGCGAGCTGCTGGCTGTGGCAGCCCACCGGCAACGGCATCGTGCTGCAGTGGGCCGTGTAATCGAATTTCTGCTCCGGCACGGATCTCTGCAGCGGGAGAGTGGCACTGTTGATGACCGTCGACATGGAAGAACTGGACCCGGAGGATCCTGACGACGGGTCCGCATTGAAGCTGGACATGCGCATGTTGGTGCACCGGCCGTACGGCTCCTCCTGAATAGGTGGCTGCGGAGGGCGTGGTGGTGGCTTGCCATTGGCCCGCGGCCGGATGATCACATCCAGTTCACGCTCCTCTCCCGAATGGACGCCACTGGACGACTCAGAGGGGGCGCGTTCTGGTGGCGATGTAGTGATGGTGCTCTCGGTGGTGGAGGTGGTGTCACTTCGGGGAGTCAGCGCCTCGTTGGGAACGCCGGAGTCGGCACGACGCAGGCAGCGGGGTGTGGAACTGGAGGCGATCTGGGTATTGGGGACAGACAAGAAAAGAGTGAAAGAGCGGGGAATCAGTGAAAGTCGAGGTTGGGAAAAGTCAAGGGGACCATATGGGATATTCATCTTTTTAGTTGGTCTCGGTCTGCAAGTGAAAACGAAATTAAATCAATTTGGAACGCCTATATCACATCGGTCTATGGTTCATCCATCAACTGAAGCACTAATTCGGACAGACGCCCAGTTCCCGCCCCGGACGAATTCCACATCCACTGTCTGACGCTGTCTGTCGCTGTCTGTGGCCCTGGCACTGATTTATGCTGTCTCATAACAGCATACATAAATCTGCTGCTCTTGCCGCAGCTAGAGTCCTGCTGCAGGGGCGTGACATGCTACACGCCCCTACATGGCAACGCATCACTTCCCCAAGAACCTTCTACTTGTATGCAAAACCAAAAACAAGAGCACAAAATTGTCCACACTGCACTATGCTAAAGGGGAATACTCTTAAAAAGCCTAGGACTGCACAAAAACCACATGTAATTCAGTCAATTTTTACTCTGTCTTTAAATCCAGATAGCAAAGAAAACTAATTGAATGTTTCTGCAAAGAAAAACACCAGTGTTTCTTTATTATAAAATTCAATTTTTGAATCCCTGATTTACTAGATAATATTTTAAAGTATTTCAAGATAGCGCATCCCGAAACCCCATTGCCAAACTTCGAATAAACTCAAACTTACATGTGCTTCGTTGGTGTGAACTGCGACCGTGACAGGAGCCAAAGGGCTGACTAGATGCTGATGCTGCGGCGGATTGCTTTGCTGTTGGAGAAGATGCGCCGGAGGCTGATGTATATGCTGGTGCTGCTGCTGGAGAGGATGCTGCTGGGAGGGCTGAAGTGGATTGTGAGTGGAGTGGTGTTCCGGTGAGAGTTGCATCATCTCGGGCATGGCTTGAGGGGCGCGTCCAAAGACTCCGGGATGTGGAAGCACCGCCGGCGGTTGGGGTATGGGCGCTCCCTTCATGGGCAACGGAGGTGGAGGTGGCGGAGGGGCAGCTTGAGCCGCCGGCTGCGGCGGCTCGAGATCCCTGGTAGAGGCGTAGGTAATGCTGTCATCACGCACGCAAGCCAGCAGCTTTCCCTCCTCGGAGATGTTGTCGTCACTGATCCCGCCCAATCCGCTGAGGTTCGCATAGTCGTGGGGATGTCCATGGGCAAATTGCTGGGGCTGCCGCTGTTTCTGGTGATGGTTGCCCGTTTGCGGTGGTAGCGGAAGTTCATCGTACTCGGAGAGGTGGAGCAGACTGACCCCCACCGAGGTGGTGCTGACCCCGCTCCTCATGCTGCCCATGGTGATGCCCACAACGGCCCCTGCGGTGGCTGCCCTTAGTGTCGCGTACTCGCCGTCGTCAACTTCCCCCGCAACACTGGTAAAACATATCGAGGCTCCACGGCTCGTATGGCTAAAGATTTATATGGAAATGTATTGGATTTGTTTAGTATTTTAAAAGGCATCTCAGCACAATTGTCGTCTTGTGTTGGTTGCTTTAACTTTTCAGGCTTGTTAAGAGATAGAACAATTTTACTTTTTAACAAGGGTTTTAAGGAAAACAAGCACTATCGTTTAACTTTAGTTAACTTAAGAGTCCAAAGATTTTACCTCTTAGAAGAATTTATTATTTAATTTATAAAAAGTATACAGAACTTAAGAATGCTTTGTGCTCCTTTTCATGTACAAAAATTGGTTGGGACTTATTTCATTTTTTCATCTTTTATAACAATAAGCATTCAGGCTTTTATTTCTAATAAATTTGTTCTATATCCTTGTGCTATGATTTAAAATCGATGTTAGTTTTTCAGTTACATAGTTAACAAATTAGCAAAGGCAACATCAACACCACGACAACGATAACAAAACACAAATTGTGCGAACGTTTGGTTTTAGTAGAGTTTAGTTTTGTTAATCAACATTCATTTCGCCCTCACTCAATTAGCTAGAGTTAGTAGTAATTAAGTTTCTAGTAAACTAAACAATTGGATAATGAAATAAAAAATCGTTTTTAAAAACAGGCGACAAGCGGAACAAAATAGTTTCTCATCATTATCATCCTACATCCTCTAATACATACATATATGTCTCTCTATTATGTATTATGTATTGTTATTGAACAGTCAATTGTTTTAATGGATAAACAAAACCAAAACATAAACCAAAATGACATAAGACAAAACATATAAATAGGTGAATTTCAGAAGCACGCACGAACTTGAACCGAAAACAGTGCTGGTAAATGTGGGAAAATTATGTGTGGCAATTCGCTGCTCTAATGACTAGTTTTGGACAATTAGTTTTCGATAATGGGGCATGCCCCAAAATGGAACGTGCAGAGGAAACACACCGATAAATTACAAATGAATGAGCTTAGCTGGCTAGAATAATGAAAACAAATGAACGAATGGAACTTCTGAAATTGAAAATTTGTGCTGGGAGTTTGTGGTTTACGCATGTGGTACGGTACGTGTGTTTCTGGGTGGTGCAGTGAGTGTGAAGTGTGTATATAAGAACTAAATAAAACTAGTTGCTAAGGTTAAGGTTACGAAAAAAACGGACAAATACGGAGCATCGAGAAGCCGCATTTCATTTTTTGTTTGGTTGGTTTGTTTGTTGTAGCTAAAAAACGATTTTTTACCGCTTGCCATCAGTTTGTTCTTGGTCACCAATTAGTAGGACATCATCAGACGTACTCGTAACTTCGTTGAAGGTGACCTTCAGCTTGGGTGAGCTGGGCGTCAGCTTTGGCCAGTAGATGTCCTCCTGGGCGGCCAGGCCCATGCCAGATCCGGTACCACCGCATCCGCCCCCATTACCGCCGGTAACCAGTCCCATTCCCAGATCCGTACTGGTGGCCGTACTCATCATGTCCGGCTTTGAGTCCGCCCCGTTGACAGTGGTGCTGGTGGAATTGCAGCCACTGCTGCTCGAATTACTGCCCGTCCTTTGGCCACTGGACATCAGAAGTGGCTGGGCACTCGCCTTGCCCAGCAAGCCGGCGTAGGAGCTGTCCAGAGGCGGCAGCTTGAAGTGCCAGCGCCGCTTTATAGTCAGACACAGCCAGATGACGATCCACAGCAGCAGGTGTGTTACTCCCACAAGAGCTGGAAAATCAAAAGAGGAGGAGATGCAGGTGAGCCGAACACAAGTGGAAACGTAAGACGGTTAAGGCAGGCGCATGACAGCTTAATTGGACCCAGTCTGCAGTTCGATTGTCTCGCTTCGCTTCGAATGGCACCCAATACCTCAGCACTCGGCTCTCGGCCTCTGTCATGTGCTCTCCGGGTGGTGGGATTACCAATCAGGCATTTATCGCCAGGACCACGAGCCACGGGACGGGAACGAGTCCAAACAACGCCGCTAATTGGCTTAGACCACAAAACCGGCCTCACGTAAATTTCAAGGTGTTGGACAAGTCTGCCATGTTATGACTGGGAATCCAATTGGATTAGGGAGCTTGGTAATTGGGCTTTCATGAAAATGATTTCAAAAAATGCTGGAGTTTTAAACAAATGAATAAAGTTTCAGAGCTTAGAAGGTTTAGCTTTTAATGAACTACTTTTAACGAAAATTTAACAATTTAATAAGTAGTATTTATTGAAAAGATGGTTACACCCTAAGAATATTAATATATAAAAGAGATATTAACTCACCAGCCAAAAAGGTGGGACAGTGGAGGTTATTCTTATAGGTGGCACTTAGATCATTGAGGAGCGGAGCCTTAACCACCGCCAGGGCAAGGACGAAGCACAAGGAGGCGCAGTGGGCGAAGTAGATCCAGGTCTGATTGCTCTTTAGCGTGATGATCGAGCGGTCCCGCATCCGAGTGGCCAGTCTTCCGTGTCCGTACAAGTACATGACCATGGAGGAGGCCACCACCAAGGCACTGGACAAGAGATAGAGTGCCAAGGTGACCACCGCATTCAGAATCAATCCGGGCTGATGGACTGGCATAGCCTCGGCGTAGATTTGCAGCTTGTACAGATTGGAGACACCCACATAGCCAAGAATAATATCCAAGGCAGCCACAACCATCTGGAGGCTGAAGACGCAGGAAAAGGCCTTGGAGGTGTTCCAAAATACAGCCGGATACCGTACAGACCAGACTAGGAGGGCACAAAGAAGATTCACAAATTCGGCACTGGGTGGTTGGGAGAATATGGCCACGTCAATGGGTTTGTCAATGCCGAAGAAAAGCTGCAGCATGCCAGCAAAACCGTCCAAGCGAACGTAATCTTGTCCAGACCCTTTGCTGGGTGGTGAAGAAGCTCCAGTAGAAGGGGTCAGAGCTGGCACTGCCTGGAAATCCCCTTCCTCCATTTCAAAGTCTTCGCTCTCCTCGGGTTCATCCTCATTGGACTTTGCAACAAATTCACTGGAATTGACGGTGGCATCGCCCAGTAAATATTCCGGCTCGATTTCTACTCCCGCAGCCCGTTTAGAGATTCGCCGCTTCTGGTTCTTTGGCTTGATGGCAATTATTTTGGAATTGGAGGCAGAAACGGGCGTCGAAGGAATCGGAATTTCGGGCAGGAACTCCGGTCGAACTCGGTGAATGCTGCTATCGCGAGTTGTAGTCTCCTCCTCTGGGAAGCTCTCGAGGATCGCCTGCTCGTGCGAGGCCACATGGTGGCGACGAGGCTGTTGTTGCCTTGGCTTGCTATGATGCTTGTGGTGCTTGCGGGTTTTACCATGATGGTGGTGCGGTAATCGGCTAGTTGTCATCACAATTGGTTGAGGTGTGGTTGTTGTGGTGCTCCTGCGAGTTGTCGACGCAGCAGTGGTGGTCGTCGTTGTTGACGTGGTCGTTGTGGTTCTGGTGGTTGACGCTGTCGTAGTGCTACTGGTTATTTTTGTCTGTTTCCCCATGGTTCCCAATTTCTGCCAATTTTCCACATTTAGCTTGTCAGCTTCTTCTCCATCGATGGTGGTTGAAGTGGTGCCTGTTCCAATTGTGGTTCCTGCCGGAAACTTATCGAAGTCGGGCATGATGACGGTTCCCTCTTCATCGAAATCGACATCGACATCCGCATCTCTATCTCCATTCCCATCCACGTTCTCAGCCCGCCTCACCTCCTCCAGCTCTTGGCGCTCTTCCTCGTCAATATCTTGATTAATTAAATCGGGCACTTCAAAATATTGGCCCTTGCCCGCATCCAACTTGGTAACGCCTGTTGTTCTCGTCGTTGCCGTTGTCTTGGCCGCCTTCCTGCCCGTTTCCTTATCGAGCCGCAGGTCGAACAAATTGTTATTGCCCCCCACCAATCCGGTCCCGGGTCCTCGGACAGCAGTGAACATGGTGTCGTTGTAGTAGTCCTCCTCGTCCTGCTCCAAACTGTTTGCGGTTATGTTTAGTCTGCCAGAAAGCGAGTGTTGTTGGTTCTTCAAATGTGGAGTGGGACCCACCACCGATAGGGCCATCAAATTGCGTCGATTGATCACAACAAAGTCCAACTCGGTGGCCCAAATTTGCTCTGCAATGGTAGTAGGAAGTAGATATAGATACAGGGGTGAGATTGATGGCTGCTCAAGTATATAGAATTAATTGCTTTGAACCCGGGTATCAGGCAAGATGCTTTCGCATCTAATTGGAATACATCACGCAGGATTACATGGTAAGCACCTGTAAGGACAAACACAAGCACACACTACACCCCTTAAATAAACATGAGCTCTGATAATGAGCAGTATAGAAGCCTCCCAAGCCATGTCCTCTTCCTATTAACATTCTGATCCACTAAAGTCCCTGTATCCGTTTGTTAGGCAATCGTTAATTAAATGAGGCGTTGATAGGAACAGCACTCGAATAATCCACGCCCAATTGGTTATTAAAGACGTATGTTGGTTGGATTGTGTTTGAGCGCCAGCTTGACTTCCTGTTCCTCGCAATAACAATGAATCCCAATCATCGAAGAAGAAAGCCCCAACCAATTGGAATGTTCAGCACAAAGAAGCATTATCTGGGTCCGCCCAAAAAAAGAAACAAGGCAAAGCCCGAAACTATTCCCTGAAAATGCTGTTTTCATTCGATTTGGCTCTGACGGCCAAACAATGGACCCACAACGCCTCCATTAGCAGACACACCCCACAGAAGTGAAGGTATAATTAGGCGCGCTTTTGCAAAACAGGATATGTACCTGATGTGGTCTTCCCTTTGGGCCTTTAAATATCTTCGGGAAACCTCCACTGCAGTGGCTTAACTCTTGCTCGGGACTAAACTTAATACCCATGTTTATTACGGTGAAGCTATCGCCGGACGATTTATTGAAGTGAGCTGGCATTTGGGGATTTTAGGATTGGCTTTGGGTCCACGTTGCTGTGATACCATACTGCCCCGTCGCCCCCCAAATCGCCTGGCCAAGCGGAATCGGAATCCTATCAGACAGAAAGATAAACAAGGCTATGATCTGAGCAATGTGTTGGAAACCAAGCGACAAATATGTATAAAACATAAAGGAGATTTCAGTTTGAAATCATAGGCAAAATATAAAGTAAAGTTATGTTTTAAGGAAAACACAAACACAATAATAGCTTCATTTGCATTGAAGTTTTCCAAAGTTGATAAATGCGAAGGATGCAGCTAAGCGTATTTAATTTCCACCGAAAGCCACAAAATTTGTTTGACTTAGCCCAGTTAAGAAGGCGCTGAGCTTTGTTAAAACTCCGTAAAGCTTTCTAATTAGTTTACTTTATGATGTCGTTGTGGCTGATGGTGGATATAGATGCTTTAGCACAAGTACTTTATATAGCCATAGAATGTCCTAGTTATTAACGAAACGGCAACAAAAAAAGAAGCGAAAATTTGCCAAGTTAACACTTTCATAAAATAATTTATTAGTCATGTTTCTTTAAAGAGATTTAGCCAGCGGGCGAGGTTGGAAATAAAAGAAACCCGCCGAAATGAGAATTGCCGAGGAAATATTTAAGACAATGGAATGGCCGAGAAACGAGAACGAAGACGGGAGAAACCATAAGACACGAGCCGAGGCGGGATTACAACAATGGCTGCCATAATAATATGTCGTCGTTGCTGTTGTCGTTGTCGTTGCCGCTTTCGTTCTTGTTATTGCCAAAGCCGCTGCTTGGGGAAGCGGCAAGTGGCTCGTAAAACCGACAACACCGAAAATCTGAAGATTAACCCGGAGGCGAAGTCGTCGGTTCAGAAAAGCCATCCAGCCTCTCTGCCTAGCACCGTGGCACCCTGCCACCCTCTTGATTATGCCAATGACAATAACACCAACAAGAATGAGCGCTCAGCGCCGCGGCTCTGGGGATAAAAGTAATGAAAATGCGCAAATCCAACTCGGGCCACGCCCACCATAGGCGAGGTTTTCCCGTTGCGGTAATAGTTGCGATAAGACAAGACCACTCCCCTTTCCGCCGCCCATCATAACATCCACGCCATCCACAGGCAATCGCTGCCCCATTCTGGAGCTCAAACTCGCGCTCGTTAAGTCTTTAGCATGAATAATGATAAGTTTTCGACTCGAATCACGAGAATCAGAACAATTGCGATCAGAAAAATAATAGTTAGTTGTCGAAAAAAAAAATCACGTATACGCACTGGTAGCAGCATGTTCGAAAATCACGTATACGCCATGTGAGCACAGCTCCAATAATGTATTTATTTCACAATAAAATATGTACTCTTTAAAGCTACTGTGTATTTTTAGGAAGTAAATATTAGATTAAATATTTAGTTCTATATCGTTGACCGCTGTTGTCAGCCAGCGACCGCTCCCCACGGACTGACCGGGGCCAAAGTCTTGAGCCACTTCCGGAGTCCGGGCCACCCGTCAAGAAACCAAGCCACCCACTCCTAATGCTCAACCACTCCCACCACCATCTCTGCCCCCCTCTTGTGTGGTAATCTGAGCGAGCCTGTTTAGCAGCCTTTTATGCGCTCAATATGGCGTAAGGATGGCAGGAGCCTACCGCTATCTGGCCACTCCTCCAGCCCTTCTCTGATGGCCGCCAACAGAATTTTCATTTGTTTCCTCGCCTGCGATGTCTGAATTAATTATTTATGAGTGCAGCAGCATGGCGTCTAAGTGATTTTGCCATAAAATTGTCCTCCAACTGATTTTTGTGTTATCTATTAATGAAATTAATTAATGAATTTCGGTCACTTCCCTGATTTCATATTTCTTTCACACTGAACTTTTCTTAGAATGTTAAGGAAAAGGGAGAAATCCATTATTTTCTTTTATATATATGGTAAATATGTTAAAAAGGTCCGTTTTTTATGCAAATTTAACAAATCCCGAAGAAAACACAATGTATGCCTTTAAAGTCGTTAAGATTCTTGAAAAGTTTAATGAAACATAATCAAGAAATGCATTTGCGTTTCACCCCCAGCTGCCCACCTCTTTGATGGGTCTTTATTGCAGCTTTTATGCGAGTTGAGGGAAACTTTTAAAAGCATTTTTTTATGATTTCGCTCGCCTAATTGCTTCATCTTTTTTGTGGTTCCGATTTTATGAAAATATAAAGTTAAGCCACCTTCCATTTATTAGTTTCCCTCGCTAATCATGGCCTGTCAATCGAAGCCCGAATGGAAAGAACTTGAAAAACTTTTCTAATTGCTTGCTGAAAATTATAATACTCAACTTACAGACATAAGCGCATCATGAACCCGCCTGACAAGCCAATCTTGGCCAGCTTAAGTCTTTAAGAATGTCAGACTCGTTGACAAATTGCACGGGACAAAAAGAGGTCCAGAAGGATGGGAGCCGACGGAAAAAATGGAGAAAAGCCAACCGGCGAAGCGTGAAAACGGCCAAAGGAGTCGCGCGACAAGGCATTGCACTTAGTTTGACCAGCTGGCCTCTGCTAGCCAAGTTAGTACTATTCCAGACAGAGAGAAAAACAAACCCCATAATATATATATTTATATAAATATTTTCCGTATACATTTTAGGGAATTTGTTAAACTATTTAAGAAAAATTTATAGTACAACGATCCTTCCCAGAATGAACTTATTTTCTCTGACTTGCACTCGTTTTTGCTTTTGGCCAAGTGCAACTTTGGCTTTGACTGCACATTTTTATTTGTGCCAATGATTTTCTAATTTAAGAGGGGAACTGAAAGCAGTAAAGAGTGGGTGGAAAAACAATTTCCCGCCCCTACCCAGCCTGGTTCCAACATCGCCCCACACAAAATGTCTGCCAGCGACGGCGACAAGAGATCGACTTTGTGGCAGCCAAGCGGCAAAAACAGGAGCAGCATCGAAAGCAGCGGAACGAACAAAAAAAATAACATCGAAATTAATTGAAAAATCACATAGAGCGGGAGGACACCCCATTGACTTGGTCAGTCAGTCAGCCAGTCAGCCAGGCAGTCAGCCAGGCAGTCAGCCAGTCAGTCAGTCATTCGGACAATCGACGAGGTTTTAAACTCATCTCGTCATGGTTTTTATGAGGCAACTGCAACCCAATGCCCTGCTGTCGATGCCACATTTTTAATTTACTCCACGCGATGCGGCGATGGCACAACCGTCGAAACGAATCCTTTGTCCTTTGTCTTTTCCCTCTTCGCCTCTGACTCCCAGTGGTTCAATAAACCCGCCGTACAATTCCCGGCCAGCTGCTGTCCGGGGACTGTTAACGTAACTCGGACCCGCTTTAAGTGTAGTTAATTTTGATTTGCCTGCCACTGCAGCAGAACCTGCAGCCATGCAACCTCTCATCTTTTTCGCCATTTTGCAAAACTTTTAAAGGGATAGGCGGCTTATGCACTTTGTAAAGCTATTCCGGATATTCAGGGAAAGTATAATCCGAACAATAATCGACTCAATATTGAAAAGTGGTATTGGCGAACACTCAAAAAATAAAAAAAATAAATAAAAGGGTATATTGTATCTTATTTTCTAATTAAAAATCTTGTTTTACCTTAATTTTTTCTTTTAATTAACTGTGGAATTAGTTTACTATGCTAGCTACCTATCCAACTAGACACACATACTGGAGGGATGATGCGCAAATATGGGGAAAAGGAGGCACAGGATCCGTACTCCCCATGTCCTGCTCACAGTTGGCCAACATTTGCACAGTTTTGGGTCGCTTGGCTTGCTCTCCGCCGCCTCCTTGTTAATAACATGGCTTATTGCTGGTCATAATGGGTGTACTTCGTTCCCTGTCAACCTGTTCTGTGCTCCTGTCTGCCGGGCATACACCCGCACACGTGCACACGGTTATGTGTGTGTCCTGTTTGTCCTGATGTTTGCTTCTGCGGTTGTTAGCCTGTGTGGCCGCTGGTTTGGTTGTGTTTTTGTTTGTCGAGCGGTCATGCATATACTTCCACACCGACATTCTCAGTGTGTATGTTTGGATAGCAGATTTCCCCAGCGGATGCCTCAAAAAGAGCCGACGGTTCTCGCCCCAGCTCTTGCTCCTGCTCCTGCTCCTTCGAGTTTTTTCCGTCTTCCTACACTATATTCCCTTAAGTTCACTTTGTTAAGCGTCCTTCCGAGCATCCTAAAACTTCTTCGTTAAACAGTTTTCCCGGGCTTCCTCCGTTTTTCCAAAATGTATTTAAATTGGCCAGCTCACCCATCCGGCCCGTATGTCTCCCAAAGGATGCGGAAATAGCCGACAATTTCGGTTCGTTTTAAGCGCAATAAATTGAATTAAAACACGGAATGTCGCACGCAATTGTTTGAATCGACAATGGAAAATTATGATTGATTTAAGCCCACCCCGATTTTTCCCCACCCATTCGGGACATGCTCGCTTAAAATAGTTGTCATCAGTGACAACACGAGTGTCATCGCTGTCGCCATCAATATGACAATGTACAACGCGGCTTTATCCTGACAACAATGAAAGTGGGGATAAATGGCATTCGTGCTCAGCAACACTGTGTACGGGTTATTTCTTCCGCATATGTATGTTCCTCCTCCCCCATTTTATTCAGGATGTCCATAATCGACATCGTCCATGTAATAAAAATGGCGGCGATGAAATTTTGATTACCCTTTCAACTGTTTTTAAAGAATCTTCTACAAACATGTTTATAAAGCGGCAGCTTAAATGTTATGATAACCTTAAAACAACTGAATTATTCATGAAACTGAATGCAAAAATACCACTATATTATATTTCATCTTTGAGTAAAAACAAAAGGGAGCCAAGTATTTATTTATTTTACACTTTAACAGTTTGAAATTGATAACAAAAATGAATTAATTCCAATGTAATTTTATATGCAAGCAAATAATCGGAGCCAGGCAGGCAAAAGAAAACAATATTTTTCGATACATATTTTACAATTTTGTACCTTCTGTTTCCATTTCCGTTCTTTAATCTGTGTATATTGTTCCTTAATTATGAAAACACTCACCTTTTGGTAACAATCCGTTCTCAATGATGCGAGCCTCGAGCAGCAATCGCGGCAGCAGCAGGCAGAGTGCAATCAGGATGTGGACAAAGGCTGCAGTGGGTCCTCCATGGGTCCAGAGCGCCCGTAGGGTACCGCCTCGAGACTCCTCCTCGAGGCCGTCCTGTGGGGAGAGCGTGCAGCGACGCTCCCTGGCACCGGTGGCCAGTTTTATGCCGTCGTTTGCCAAATTGCCAACCTGTCAAGAATTCCATAAAGCTCGAGATTATTAAAATGCTGCATGCCATCCACGTGGGGGGACAGACTTAGTGGGTTGGAAAGGGCCAACGGGAGAATTTAGCCAAAATTGTTCACATATGCAAATGATTTGCCATTTGGGGGATTAAATTACATGAAGGGGAGAAAGATGGGCTGAAAGGAAGCCGAGGACTTGGCAATAAATGCTCATTGTTTCGGCCTCGCTTTCGCTTTTGGCTCAAGAGCGGAAATTGAATATTTCCCAAGATGCACTCAACTTCCTGCCAAATGTGCATGCTTATGCAATTTAATTTTCAATGAATTTCGGTAAAATAAATTAGATCAGTTGAGCGAAAACATAATGAAACCACTCGGAACTTTGTCAATTAAGCCAATGAACTTAAATTGAGTTGATTTAAAGGTAGATTTCATTAATTTAACATTTAATAATGTAAACAATTGACAAGTGGCCTTTAGAAATATTAACACAATAGAAAAACGATTATTAACTCGTTTAAATTTATGCAATATACAAATAAAAGTCAATGTGTTGAATTTTATTCAGATAAACGAATAAAAAGCCACTTAAGGGTTAAAAAAAGCAATAGCTTTACTACAGAAAACGGATTACAAAAACTATAGAAAAGTAAAGGAACTTTTTTTAGAACTAAATCTGGAAAGTTATTATTCAGTGATTATCGATCTCCTCGATTGAGTTCTATTAATACCGAATTATATCTGATAAGATATCCAAAATAAACATAATACGCCAAATTTGAACATATTATTGATATGAAATGTATGAAATTACATGAATGTAAACATTTAATATCACATTTTCACATTATACCTTAATATTGCATTGAGTGAATAAATTACAAAGTTGGAAGAGGTGGCAGGCCACAGGGACTTTCAAAGGACATCCTAGGCAACCATCGAGGTTGACCACACACAAACGAAGCTGTCGGACAAACAACTTGGGGTCCTCCCTCAGGCAATTAATAAAAAATATGTGAATATAAAAATCACAACAAACTAAAAACAAAAGTGACAGAACCTCAATCGGACATGTGTAGAGTGTGTTGGGGAAAAAAAGTGGGGTTTTATGTAGGGTGTTTTAATGCATTTTTTATATGCACAAAATGGGAAACGCGAACACTTCGCGATTTGGGCGTTAGAGTGTGAGAAACCAAAGCATTGCGCATACGACGCGTTGCCGCATAAACAATAGCAGCAAAATAAAAGGAAACATTGCACGTGACAAATGGCAAAATGAAATATTTATATACACGCACACATGAAATATACATGCATCTATTATTTCCCATACAGCTCGCATTTATTTTTGCGGGCAGAGTGAGGAAAAACAGCGCATAAAAATCACGTGCACCACATACAGTACATATAAATAAATAAATGCGAGTTGTCGGGCTTTTAAATTAAAAACAAGCAGACATCAGCATGATGAAGGAGCAGTATCTGAAGCCAAAGCAATGGCATCGCGAGCAGAAAATGGAACTCGACTCTTCCTTTGGTTTTGTTCACTTCAGGTTTGGGTTTTCTTTGTTTCTTTCGCTTGGTTTAGTTTTGGTTTTGCATGAAAACTACAATGATTGCAATTTGAAAAGCGAAAATGCATTTAAAGTGCCAACAAGATGACGAATGGATGGCTTTGCTATCCGAGATGCAAAAACTTTTAATGGTTCCAGAGGATCACTTGCACGATTATCAAAAAAAATTGATACAAATTGATTCCTTGATTGTGGTTTTTAGGAATAGAAAGTAATCCATTTTCGATATTTGAAATGACTCTCTGAATTTTTGATCCACATCGGTCGATTCTTTCGTTTATTTTCGAATGCTGTGCAAATATTAGAGTAGAAAAGTTTTCGCAACTCCTTGTTATGGCTGTGACAGTTTTCCAGCCCTTCGCTTACCGCTTTTCCCACTTTCCAATTACCGAAAGCTCTATCGGTTGACACATAGCCCAATACCCCCTGGAACATACGTAAATGTGACTGCTCTTGTGTTTTGCTAACTAAAAACTAAGCAAAAACTATGAACTTCTGGCTCAGTCTGCACCGTGTCGTCCTTTTCCTGTTGCTCGTCTGTGATTTTGGGACTTTTGGGACTCTCTGGTCTGGCGCTGATAGCCACGCCTCAATGGTCAATGTTGGGATTTTAGTTTGCAACCAATTTCTGCTCGTTGCTCTTGTTGTTGCTGTTTCTGTGTCCTTTTATAAAATGTTTGGCGACGTGTGATGAGACTCGATCCCTTCCCTCGTTCCTCTCTCGGTATTGTCCTGTTTTCCCCGACCTGCCACTCTTTGCCTCGTTGGCGGTTTTTGCCAGTTTTTCCCTAGCCCTGTCCCCATGCTTTTCCAGAGTCTGGCCGCTGACTGATAGGCAGCTTTTGCAACCATTTCTTGACTACTCGTGATGATGTTGTTCGCTTTGTTTTTGCTGCCTGGTTGTGGTTGTCTGGCAGCGGTTAAAATGTATATTTGCATACAATTTGAATACCCTTTTGTAGCGGCAAAAAGTAGTGACTGAAATTTTTTTGACAAGACCATGAATAATCATTTTAAAATCAATTGATGCTGGAAAAACGTTGAATGACTTTAAAGCAAAGAATTGGAAGTCCATGAATTGAGTTCAATGTAATTGTTAATCCGCGTTGATATCCTTCTCTCTGTCTTATTCTGACCAGATTATACCCTAACAGAAGTATAATAAACTGATTGAAGGACAAGGCACACTCTTAATGGAATTACGTGTTTGGAAAAGAGGTGAGTGGACAGCAAAGAATACCCCTTGCAGCTTCACCGACTTCCAGCGACAGGATCTATGGTTAGCTTGCTGTCACATCCAATGCTCGCTCCATATATGTACTACAGCAACGCCATATAATGGTGCCGTCCTCCGTCATTCCAATCGAAATGTCCCACACCATATTTCCACAGCTTCCTTCCATTTCGCTTGTTTTAAAAACAAGCCAATTATTTGTGAAAACTTTCAGTGGCAACAAGGAGGGTAATGGTACAGACCAAGAGTGTCAGACAAGCACTGAAGAAGAAAACTATAAATACCTTTACTTTATTGATTTTAGCTCATTTTGGGGTAGTTTCTAATTATTATTTTACTATGAATGATTAAAAAACAAGCTAAGAATAAATTAAGATCATGGGTTTCCCTACAATGTCATTTGCATTTGTTTTCAGTGCATCGTGTGGCATATCCGGCGGTTCCCTTCTGTCCCTCTTCATTTCTGTCTTTCATTTTAAGTGGCTTTTAACAGAGACGGGACGGTGGTGGAGTAAATGCCGTTTGTCGGTGATTGTATTTTTCTATCGAGCTTTTTGCCATCATCGTCTTTTCCATACTCCATGGATAGCTGATATATAAAATACAAAAACTAAAAAATACATATGCGAGTATCCTATTCTATGTATTGTATGTGTGGTGAAAGGGAGTTGCAGGGAGGTGCAGAAGGTATTGCTTGGCCAGAGGGGAAATATGGATGGGGTGGCCAAAGCCATAATTGCATTTATTATGCTGATAAAAGCAGAGACACTGGAGTGGGGACTGCACACACAGGACACACAAATGGAGGACTCAACTACGTGCATGGAAAAGCATAACCAGCGCAATTGCCAGCCACACAACGACTGTCCTGGTGTGTCCGTGTGTGTGTGCGTGCCGTCAGCCATTTTGTGGATCCTTGGCAATGGACCCGCAGCGTATGCTTCTGGTCCTGCCACTGCTACTGTCCCTACTGAATCTGCTGCTGTTTTTGTTTGCAAATAAATTTAATAACGAGAATAATGCCACTAAAAATAATTCACACAAAGACAAAGAGCAGTTTGGGGTGATGGGGAGAGGGAGATGCGAGTATCTGGCAAAGTGAAGCTGCAGAGACAACCAAAAAATTTAATTATTGAGTGCAACCGAGCACACTGCAAACATACACACACGCAAACCCCGGCATTTGGGGCCAGACTGAGGACACTCTGGTACACAGTTAATTATTGCAGGAGCATGATCCCAGTTAAAAAACAATTTGAACAACCACTCACCTTAAAAACGGCCGAAGTGAAAAAGACCGGCAGCAGGATAAAGACCACTCCAGACAGTACAATCTGCAGATTCAGCTCGGCCACGGGTTCAATTTTCCAGGGTATCAGAGAGCATCCTGAAACGAGAAAATAAGCATAACATAAAATTTAAATTTTATATTTAATTATACAAATCATATATAAATATTACATTATCTTCATATTATCCCCAATTATACAAAGAACAATATCTAGATATTACAGTTCCTTCCGTATAACTTTCTTTGATAAAAACTAAACCCAATATGGCCCACGCCGATGTCTATATCTTTCCCAATTTCTATCAGGTCCGTAAGCGGAATACCTTAATCGAATTGTACATCGATTCCCTTCCATTCTGCATTAAAATATTGAACACCATTTTGGTTTTCATTTGTTGTCAATTTTTTTGACGGAAGTCCTTTGAGAAATTTGGAAAAGCGTGGATGCGCCGAATATGGCCCTCGCCGATGTCTATATCTTTGCCAATTTCTATCAGATCCTTTAGCGGAATACTTTAATCGAATTGTACATCGATTCCCTTTCATTCTGCATTAAAACCTTGAACCATATTTTGGTTTTCATTTTTTCTTATGGGACTCTGGAAGGTTTAATAATAAAACTTTTTGAAAGAAACTCACCCAAGAACCTGTAAGCTCCGTGCATGGCTAGGTAGCCCTGGAAGAGGGTGAGTAGTACCCCGTACCAGATGGACCAGAGGGAGTTGAGGTGCAGATAGCTGCTGGAATCGTGGCCAGGATGCTGGAGACTAGTGTAGCGGCTTTGGTGACGCTTCGACTTGATGTACTTGGCCTGGAGTTGTTGCTGCTGCTGGGTGATGCTGCTGCTTCCGGAGGTGGCGTTCGTCAATACCGAGGTGCAGAGGCTCGAGTTGAGGCTCCCACCACCCCCTCCACATACACCTCCGGATCCGGAGACGGAGCCAGAGCCAGCTCCGTGATGCTTTCCGCCCATCTTCGTCGGGGGATCGTCTTTGTTTGTCTTTCGACGCTACGCTTTGTTGCTCCTCCGATTATTGTTTTCGCCTCTACACGACAGCGAATAATGTTGACAATCAATTTCTGTCTATCTTCCCGCACTATTTATATTGATTTTGTATTGATTTTGCCCGTTGATTTTCTATTTACTCAAGTACTGCTGATGCTGATGATGATGATGCTGCTCATTGTTTTTCCCATTCCCAATTCGAGAGGACAATATTTGTTCGCTGATATGGCTCATTATAGCGTCCGACATTTCTATTTGCCGTCGCATATTTATGAAAATTCGTGATGCTTTCCCGCACCTTGATTAACATTGATTTGTTGCGGCTGTAATGGAAACAGAAAAAACATTGGTTATTAGTTTACATCCTCAGATAGAAAAAGTAGATTAATAACAAAGGTTATCCAGTATCATTTAATAATAATTACTTCTATTTTAGCCAATCGATTGTGGATTATTGATTAATTATTATTGATTATTGAAAACATTCAAATAAATCAGCCAAATGAACCGATAACAGTTTTATTGTCATTATTGTTTTTTTATTGAGTACAAGGTAATGTAATTAAGCTGGCAATTACCAATGCTTAAAGCAATTTAAAAATTAATTCAATCTAAAAACCGATTTCAGCAAATATAATTCGCAAATCTAAGCTGTACTATAATTAGTCACCCACGGGGTTGTTGGCCGTTCGCCAAATTGACGGGTTTAAATTGGCAACAATTTAAATAAGATTACAACTCCCAAATAGAGGATGGGAAACTATAAATCAATCCGCTGGGAGAACGGAGGCCCGGCTACAGTCCGTGCGGTGTCTGTAAACCAATTTAGCACATGAGTGTTGCAGACACAGTTTTTGTTGCTTTTGCTGTTGCTGTTGCTTTTGGGGCGTTGCAAGTTGGGTGTTGGATGTTGGCTGTTGGCTGTCGCATAATTAAGGCACCGTGCGTTGTGCCAGACAGACAAATGAGACGGCAGAGACGGTAGGGAGGGAGAGGAATATCCTCCCGGGAGGTGAGTCCTGCAGCCAGGCACCTCCTTTGTCTGGGCCCTTGTTTAATACGTCGCGTTTTGTAGTCTGCCTCATCGGAAGCAAAATAATTACAAGCCGTAAGCTCACCGAAACAAAATTTAAGCTTTAATCAAGGTATATTATTATAAGAAATTTAATTCTTATTAAATATACTTAAAACTCAGGTGCTTTTTCAAGTTTAAATTTATCATAATTTTATAATTTATCAAGTTTTCTTTCACTGCAACTATCAGGCAGTAGGCAGTAGGCAGGTAAACTATTTGCAGCTTTGCGTGTTGCAGTTGCATCTAACACATGTAGAGCCGTTAACATTTATGCCGCTTTTGTTAAGCCTTTCGGCAGAATGTTGCGTTTTGTTCAGCACTACCGCAAGCCTTGCCCCAAAGGGAAGTTGTATGTGGGAATTGCAGTTCCTTGCCACTCCTTTCCTGCAACTCCCTACAGTTTCAGTTCCACCCATTTGCCAAGTAAAAATAATAAACTGTTTCCAATTGGTTAGCGCCATTGTTATTTATAATTAAGCGTGTTTTTCAGCAACATAGGCATTTGCATTTCCCCTAATTTCGGCGTCAATTAATTGATAATAAATGTTGTTTACAACCAATTTTCAACGCCCCAAGGGGTGAGCTTATGGAAATAAAGTCCCTGTGAACTAATATTAACTTTTATTTTATTGTAAAGACATTACTTATAAGTAATTACTCAATAAACTCGACAAAGGTAGTCTCATGTAACATACTAACATTTCAATAGCTCTTCAAAGAAACAAACACCTCATCATGACAGCCCTTCAAGCCCAAATTTTAAGCTTCCTTATCCCTAAATTATAATACATTGCAGTTTGCCCACAATCTGCTTCTGTATTCACAGCAGGCCAAGTTGCAGGACGTCCTGTTCCATTTGCGTTTGCCTGTACCTCATGTTGATATTAATTTTATGTTAATTGCAATCTCCCCCAAGTAGACGCTGTTTGTCTGCCAGAGTTCCGCAACACGAAGAGTTCTATTTCATGTTTGTTGTCTGAAGAACGGTTAAGATCCGGGAGCCATGTGGCAACCTACTGGAGGGTGGTTAATGTGCTCACCCACTCCCACTCCCCGTCCCAGAACCCAGAACTCCCACAATCCCACACTCCCTGTACATCCCGACCCGACTGTTCTTACATACTTAACTTCAGATTAGCCAGCCGCAAAAGTCATAAATGCAGATGTTTACATTTCTTTTCGTACTCCCTTCCCTTAATTGTGCTTCCTCCTTTGGGGCATTTGGGGCATTCCTTTGTCTTTGGCATTGCAACACCAGAGGACAGCATGGCAGAGGGTGACATGGTGGTGCCGTTTTTGGGCGCCAGTCAAGAAAATAGACCCGGAACTCTGCTTCTGTCCTTGGGGTAATTTGTCGCGTTCGCACGACTTTATGGCCGTCTTAAGGTGTATTCCTACACAGAGAAAAATCATGAAGCCACATGAACTCTACTTGTACAAGTTGTGTTTCTTGATTTCTCTCATTCTTTTTCTATTTTTCTTAGTGCTTGAGTGTTTGTCCTTTGTGGGACTTGGCGTAAAATTAAAATACTTATGTCAGAGGGCTGGAAAAGATAGCAGCGCTCCCTCGGTTTGTTGCTAATGCAAATTAAAAACTTCACCCAACTGCATTTATTGTGTTAGCTCACTGTTCCATTTCCTTTCGCGACTTTCTCGGCACTTTCACATACTCCAACCGCCTCCAGTGAGTCATTCTTTCCGCGTTTTTCACATTCCCCCCTCACAGGGCGCAGACTCCACTTCATGTTGGCATTCCGCCCTCGAAAAACGCAGGAGGAGTACAACAAAATATGCTAAATGGCACTTGGCACCCACCCGCCTGCTCAACTCCCCTTTCTCATTTGGCAGTCCGCCCTCGCCCCTCTCGAATTCCAGACTCACACATTGCCTGTGGCATACTCAAGTGGGCCACTCCGGCTAATTTATATGGGGCCAGCAGCTTCTTTTCTACCCTCTTCAGCTTCATTTGTTTCTTTTCTTTTCTGACCAGTCTTCAAGGGCTCGGCAAAGAAAAGCAGTGGCAATTTTTATTTTCCTTGGTGCTTTTATATTTATTCGAGTTGGCATTGAGAAGGCTTTTCTGCATTCTGGATTCCATTTATTTAACATAACTTAAAATGTTGCATTTTCCTTGCCGCATCATTTACTCTCATCATTTTCTTTCTTTTCAAAATCAAATACAATGCAAACTTCCTTTCTTCTCAGCCTGTGTCTTGAGTCTTGGATTTGCCACTGGAAGCGTGACAAATGTTTACAGGACCTCCCCAATCTCCCTTTGCCTCTTCTTGCAGCATCGTGACTCACTTGTTAAATGTATTTCCAGCAAGAGTTGCCAAAATACAAAGAGGAGAAAAAATGTTTTTTTGCATTGGCTGGCAAAAGTTTTTGTCCTGGCCGAAGAAAGAGAGGAGAAATGGAGGTTGCACGTGGCATGTTTTGAATTGGATTTACACATGTGCCGAGTTAATACGTGTTGCACCCCGCTCCCTTTTCTCTCTCACTCTCTGATGACATTTTTTTCAATTTTAACTTTCCAGCAGCCAGTACGTGAGTTAGCTGAAAATGTGTTGCCTACTTTTTTGGACCTCCGAAAAATCCCCAAAACATTTCAACTCTACTGTAATGTTTTAGCTTAAAAATGGCAATTAATTTTGATTTATTACTGAGCTTGTATATTTTTGGAACGAAACTAGTAGTATTAGCAAAACTTGGCAACACATAACTCAAATAGTGGTATTACAATAAAAGCGCAGCCGATTTTTTTTGTAATTTGATTGTGAATAAAATGAAAGTGGGTCACAACAAACACCAAGGGAAACCCAAAAATCACCAAAAAATAAACAGCAACCAAACAAAAAGAAGGCCGCAGGAGAGTGGGATAGATTTATGACTGCAATTAAATTGCTACCGACGGGCATATAAAATTAAAATAAAGCATAATAAACTATATAAATTAGAATGAAAATCGCATAAAATGTGGTGCCAAATGAAAGCTGCGCGCGTTTTTAGCATGTAAATTATAGCACCGCGGGCACGTTTACCAACACTGCCATATACTGCCATAGAGGAACCCATCCATCTATCCAACCCCCCAAAAACCATCCAGAACCGAAGCAACAACAAATGGGCCACATGCCACCACTTGCAGACGGGCTAAGCCAAATATCGCGTTGAAATGTTACCAATTTTGAGAGCGTTTGAAATTGCGCTACACCGAGGTCCTGGCTTAACGGTGGGGGGGAAAGTAACAGTGAACAGTGAACAGAGAAGTGGGTGGAGGCGGGATGGTGCAGCAGTGGAAACCACCCCCCAGGGACATTCTGTCGCTTGCATTCCCATCGAGCATTTGCCCCCCAGTTTCGGGTCGTAAAAATACCGGGGAATTTATCGCATTCGAATGGATTTTTTCGAGGGTAGAACTCTGCTCCTGCTCCAACATACACTCTTCGAGGTGGCAAAGGGCAACCCGGGTCTCGGGGGTTGGTTACTCGGGAGCTACCTCTGTTGTTATTGTGCAATTGTTGTTGTGCACGAGTGCATGAGTGAGTTCGGCAGGTTCAAAAAATGTTCAAGCTGAAAACTCTTGCCGCTTAAGAAAATCGATGAATATACCCCAAACAAGCGATTTAACCACCACCGAGCTGCCCTGGAAACCAGCTCCACACCTACTGTTGAGTTGGGTGGAGAGCCCAGGACACGCCACATTAAGCGGCATTTTGTTTTGACATTTCCGCAGCGCCCCCAAACATTTTCCTTCAGGTTTCCTACTTTTGCGGCCACTCTATCGAAACCAAAAAAGAAAAGGTACAAAAAGGTAAAGGGTGGGCACAAACTTAAAGGGAAATGCTCAGAAAAGTGCGCACTTGGCGAAACAAAACCGAAAAGTAAGGCACGAAATAGGAAAGCGGCTTTTATCAAATGTTGCACAAGTGACACACAAAAGCCTAAACGGAAAGTCTCGCTTTTAACATGGTTTACACACGTTGGTACAACAAATGGTAGAAAAAATAGCCGAATATTATTGATTAACAAAAAAAAATAGTTCTTTCAAAGGAGTAAACTAAGGTCTTAAATTCAAATGTATTTTCTTGCTTCTACAAACACAAAAGCCATTGAATATGCTTCAAAATACTTTGCCATTGATTTGCGTTTGTTTATTTTGCATTCACATTGTTGCTTTGCAATTAAATGAGGTCAGACAGCATTGCTCCTGACAATCATTTCCTTTCAACTCCAGCAGCGGCTAAAATTGGTTTTTTAATTAAGCCGAACTAGAAATGGCCAGTCAACAATATTTCGCCATCGATGCTCCCACTCTCACTCCCTTTTGTTGATTTTTTTTGTTAATTTCGAAACCAGTTCAGTAGTGATATGTAACTCAAGCTAACCGACTGACCAACTGGCTACGAGCCGATGATGTGAGTGGCCAACAAACAAACAGAAGGGAAAACAAAACAAATATACATATTGGGAACATTGGGCCTCTGGGTAGAATCAGGAAAAAATGGAGAAAACAGTGAGTGGTGAGTATGGAAGGATTCAGAGAATCCGTGGATCATAATGATTGCATTGCAATTGAAATCGACTTTGGCATGTTGTTTGCCATCGTTCCGTCGTCCTTTCCATCGACAGGCGGAGTTTGGGCATAAAAACCACAGCACAACGGGGCGTATGTGCAATATTTATTCATAAACACATTTTGACACGTTAAATCACCATTTACCAGGGACCAGGCAAATTGCGTGTGTAACAAAATTGTGACTTGGCCAAAATTTAATTGATTTCGTATTGTGTGCGAAATTAGAAAATCTGTTGCAAGCATTTTCAACATACCCATCATCAGTAAGCTATTGAATAAATTATTCTCGGCATTTCTGCACATTTTAGCAATAAAGTGAAGCAATTTCGAGTTTGCAAGAGGCAACCGCACAAAAACAATTATTGATGCAGAGATTTGTATGACAAGTTTAATTATTTTTTGGAGTACAGAGAATTAGGGAAACAACAGGCTGGCAACAAAGTTATCACCAATCGGAAATTCGAGCTGAAAACATTTTGCTCGAGGCTCAAACCGCAGCAAAGCGAGACAGGGCAGAATAAGCTAAAGGACAAAACCGCACTACGGTGAAGGATCAAACTGGCCAAATAGCAGGACAAACGGGAGCAAAACTGAACCTGGCATCTCTGGTGGCAGCTATTAAAAATTGCACATTCCAGTAAAATTGAAGCTGAAACCAGAGTCGAGGCCGGAAGGTTTCAATTTCACTTAATAACAAAACCGCAAGAGCCAACGGCTAAAGAGAAGAACCAGCAACAAAGCGATACGAAGGATGAAGGACCTAGGAGCCGCAAAGGACCTAAGCAGGGATGGGGAATGACCACTGGACACATTCGAAAGGCAACAAAGTTGCTGCCGGAGTATGGAATACAAAACGGAAAAATGCACCACAGTTTGCAGCTGCTATTCCTAGTTCTCCACTTTGGTAAATATTCAACTTGCTGCTCCATTTGCAACTTCACTGAAAATAAAAATGATTTTTTCAAAAACGAAACCGTCTGAATCTTATTTTAATTCGTTTAGGAAACTATCGCTTAAAAGTCAACACTGACTTCGTGTTGTAGCAACTGGAAAAGTTTATTTATTATTCTTAAAGTTTAAACTCAAAGAGATAACCTTTTGTTTCCATCGGCTACCAAGGTAGTAGATTTTTCGTAGTGTGATAAAAGGAAACCCCGAGCAAAGTCAGCAAATCAAATGGCATGCAGATGCCGAGTGCGTTGGGATTGCAAAGAGGATTGGAATAGGGAAGCAAACTGGTTCAGCTGGTTGCCACATGAATGCCGATAGTTGTCAGAGATTATGACACGAGAATGCCACAAGCAGGACCCACCGACTGGCAGATAGACAGGCAGAGCAGGGGGATAGTTTGGAAAAACTTTCTAGCAATGAACACATTTGCGCATATTTGCATAAAACTCGCTGCAAGGATGAAAATGCCAAGCCCGAGGAGGCGGCAGGAAAGGTTGTGCCTGGCATGGCAAGGGCAAGGGGCATGGCAAGGAAATGCCAAAGCAACTCAAACACGGACATTAAAAATATGTTGCTCTCGACCTCACGAACCTCTAATGCACTCTCCCAAATGGAAATATCTGAAAGTGAGCAACGGAAATTGCTTATCGGAAATTCAGCCTAAATGACATTTCCCTGATCTCGACGATTTTCGCTGGAAACCCTTAGTTGAAGGGAAGGAACTTGTCAGGGAATGATTTTATTTCAAATTATATTTAAAACATAATATAATTTAAACCAAGATAGAAAACTTTACGATATATTTCTCTTACTATTAAATCATTAGATTTTATGTAATATTATTATTAAGCTTTAAATTTGCTGAAAACATTCGCTATCTACTAAATTTTAGAGCATCTGGGCAGTGAGAATCGATACTTTTGTGCCATGGGAAATATGCGCCCATAAAACTTGATCAACTTGTGTGAACATGCAGAAAAAGGACGAGCCAGGACGAATCAAAAGTGGGTTGGGGGTTGGAATCAAAGTGGGTGGATGACTGGGTACTTATTGGGAATTGTGGGAGTTCATGCTTGGAGAAAACTCATAAAAACTGCTGACAACAAACAAAATTACAAAAATGTATTCCCAGAATACTTTAGTGCTTAAAGTCTGTGTAAGGGAGTGCGTCCTTTGCCAACATATTTATCTCCACACACACACACACACTGGGAAACTTGCATAGATAGAGGTCTATAAGGTTCTAAGCTCCGATTATTAAAAATGGAAAATATTTTTTCACCAGGCACAGGATTTCCTTGGCAAAAGAAACCAAGCCAAAGAAAGGAAAGAAAAAGGATTTGGCTTTCATTTTTTACCCTCGTTTGATTGCAGTTTATGCATATGAATGAAGTTGTTTGGCATCTCAGTTGGCCGAAACAAAGATAAAAGCGATAGGCCAGCCAAAGACTAGTCCAAGGAAAAGTTGAAGCCAAAGAAGGGCTCGGACAATTTGCATTGAAATCGAATAGTGGGTCAGAAGGAATACCCCTTGGCCAGGATGAGACGCAATTAAGTTATAAAGACAACGAAAAAAAGGTTGGAGCCAGCTTAAGTTGCTGATTTGGTTAGTGGCTGGAAAAATAAAACTTTTGTCTTCCCGGGAAAAAAGTGCATGGCCAAACTTGGCTAAATTGTGGATAAAAATGCATTATTCATTTAGGACAAGAAGAGGGCGATGGAGATCACATCCTTGTTCACTTTCCCACCATTCTTTCTCTTTCTTTTTTATAGCCTCTCTCTTTCAGCGGTTCATCCCAGCCATTAGTCAAAGCGTCAAGCGTAAAATGCTAAACTGAAATTTTGTGTTCAACAAATGTTGACAGCTAACGCGGCAAACTCCTCTCCTTTGGGGACACTGGAGTCCCTGCCCCTACGCCTCCTTAACCTCCCTTTTCTTCATGTCCCACCACCACCCCCAGGACTGGGCAGCTCCATTAGGCGGAGCCTTGACAGCTGCTGGCAACGTCGGAATCGCTGCGACAAAGTGACGCAAAGTTTAATTGAAATTCTAAAAGGAATTTATACAAAACTCGTGCGGATAAGCAGGAAGCAGGAAAAAGAAGGAAGGCGGCGGCGGTAACACCAAAGGACTGACTTCCCGCAACTTCAAATTAGTTTTACATAATATTAGGTATATTGAAAGGAAAAGGAACAACTTTGTTTCGCGCTCCATATGGAAGGCACATTTTTTAAGCCTGCCTAATCAAAGTTAATTATGTTACATAAATTCTAAAAATAATCCAGCTAATTAAGAATTTTATATTTTCGTTTTTTCATTAAATTACCATTTATAATATAATATTTATAATTTTATTTTATATATAAATTAATTTTAATAATTAATTTTAAATATAATTTTATATTTATAATATAAGTTTGGAAACTCATTTTCAATGCAAGCTAACTGATTTAATTGAAAAACATGATACATGTTTGGAAATCTCTCTTAGCATTGTTTATCATCAAATAAACTTCAATATATTCTTGTAAAAATGCATTACAAAATATTCAATTTCTGTTTTCAAAACGATCTCGAGGACAACAAAAACTTCAAGTTAGGTAACTCAACAAATTTTATTGCTCCTCTCAAGCTGCAACATAAAAATTAAGCTAGAAAGTCAACTCGACTTCGCTTTGATTCTGAAGTGCCCGTTTTTTTTTTTGGTTTCTAGGTTGGTTAAGTTTCAGGTCGAAAGCCACTTGAAGATGAAGAATGAAATTTCCATTTGGCCTTATGAAAATTAAATGAAGCCAAATCCCTAAACCCAGAACCTACAATTCAAGAGCAGAATAAAGAGGAAATAAGGAGATCCGGGAATGGGAGGTTGCTTGGAGTGCTAAAATCAAGTGCCGCAAACGTTTTGGTTTCGGGAGTTAATTGGGCTTGCCTCTCTTATGGAGCAAGCTGTTCATAATTTGTGTCCCCGCCCATATGTACCGACCGAGCACCGAGAACAGAAGGGAAATATTTCAAATGTTTTTCGTTGTTTACTCGCCGCTGGCCTTGGCACTCCTCCTCCTTTTTTCCCTTTGAACTCTATTACAAGGACCTGTTTCTGGGCCAAACTTGAAGATTTTCAAATTGAAGCCGACAAATTTAACGTCGAGATAAGAAATTTTAAAAGTGACATCCACATACATCCACGCACCCCGCCAAAATTGGGGTTAGCAGGCAGTGTAAAAGGAAGCATGGAACAGCTTCTGGTAACATGAAACTTTTCTCTCCTTTTTCCAATTTTTTTTCAGATAGGATAGAGGTTTGGAATCACAGCTGGCAGTTGAAAATAACACTTATCGCCCGAGAGGCGTGGCGGCAAGTGGGAAGTGGGAAGTCGTGTGGGAGGCCTCCATAAAAGCGGGCTTATAGATATGCGATCTTTGCTTTTTATTGGCTTTCTTGGCTGTAAGGAAGCGGCAAGAAATGGGGGCGAAAACTCGCCTGTCGTTTGTAGTTTTCTCATTCAACTTAATCCTTTCTTATTGAAAACCAAAACGGGGCAAAAAGAGTTGCCCACCCTGTAAAGATAAATCTTTATGTGTCTGAATCGCTGCTTGTATTTCTATGTATGTATTCCTTAGCCGGCACGTGCGGCTGGAAAACAGTTTTCAGTTTCTTGTGGGGCTCGTTAGGTGGCCAAGCAAATGCCTGGCAACGCTTCAGACCAATTCACAGGCTGGCAAAATTTATGACTTGATTACAATACGCATACGCCCCCGTGGCCGGGGACAAAGACTTGGCAAATTAAGGGGAAAAGCGAACCGCCACCAACTTGTGTGTGCTTGTGCCAGTTGGTCTAAAGTAAATGGCAAATAATGTAATAATATGACAGAAGAAAAGAAGCCCGATAATGCAGAAAAAACAACAAAAAACGATGGGAAAAAAGCCAACAAAAGCAAGGCGGGCGTGGCTGTGTAAATTGCGGTGACAACAATTCAATTTAACGCCCCACTGAACCCTGGCAGCGATGGATTCTGGCCTTTGTTTTCGCTGCTCTTATACAGTACTTGCCTTTTTTGCGCTCTATTTTCTATTAAGTTTAAATTAAATTTAACTCAATTGATTACATTTCCTTTTGACTGGAGCTGATAATAGGATGGCTTAAACCAATTTAATGCCTGTTTTAAACAGCTGGAGAATAAACTTCAGAGCATAATATTTGATATTCCCGGTCCAGTATGGCTGACGTCCATTTTTAATAAGACAGTCGAGTGCGATTGATTGATTGATGGTTTGCTGGATTGAGGAACTGTCACTTCTGAAGTCATTTTTCGACCACTGAAAAAAATAACTTTAGATATAAAACCAAAACTTAAAGTATGATTTTTTTTAGGGCCTTCTGGTATGTTTTCTTCAACCTTTGACTAGCAGCTTTTTTTGTATATATCCCTAGAATGTTTTTTGGGGAATATAAAAAAATTGTGTCCTTGTCAAATGAAGAAATTTTTCATTCAATCGAATTACAATTCAATTGCCTTCAACGGCATGTGCTGTTCTGATTTAATTTTGTTAACTGAACTTCACTTCAATATCCGACACATACTCGAATAAGAAAAATGAACAAAAAAAAACAAGACAAACATACAAACGTACACGTAGAAGCTAAATCTAATAATCAGCTTTTCACCTAACGAATGTGAAAATGTTGTCGGTGGCAAGGATACCAGAAAATGGGGGAAAATGATACGGGAAAATTTCGCTGGCGGTGACATTTGAATTTTTGGCCATTTTAGCGCAAATTTCTTCATTTTTGGTTGCTTTTTGTTTTTTGTGCAACCCAACTCATGATTGTTTGGTTTTGGTTGGGTTTGGTTCGGTGGGGTTTTCCTTCGTTCTCTGCTCTTTTGCCAGAAAATAACGTGACATGCATAAATAATTGACTTTTCACAAAATACGGCATGGCAGCAGCAGCAACAAAACAAACAAGCTACAACACCAAGAAAATATCAACAATACAAAGAAAAAGCGGAAATGAAATATGGCGGAATGGTAAAAATGGAGAAATAGTGAATGCCAAAATGGCGGCCGCCATATTGTATTTGAAAGCATGAGCGAGCAAGACAAAGACACAGAGACAAAGAGAAAGAGAGAAAGAGAGAAAGCGAGTGCATACGAAATGCCATAAAAAATTTATTTGCAATGTGAAAGCAGCTGGCACATGGCTAAGGAAAGCCAGAAAAATGGCAAAGAAAGCAAACCAAATATAAAAGAAAGGCGCAGCAGGATTCAAATTATATAATTTTAAATCCGCCTATGGGCGATTTCCTTCCGATTGTTTATCGTCCTTTTAAAAGGGTCACACAATCCAAATATTGTTTGTGACTGACAATTAATCAACCAAATGGATCCGTTATTGGAAGCATCTAAATAACTAAAGTATTGGCACAGAAGGTACACAATAGCTATATATATTCTGTAAATATATATTTATATATATATATGTAAATGGATAAATCAATTTGGCAAAATGAAAGCCAAATAAAGTCAAAACATTGGCCAACAAAAGTGGAAAGGAATGTACAGACTGCGAAGTGAACTCCAACTAAAAGCATAAATATTTATAAAGAATCTATTTTACACAAATAAACCGCTCGACCAATTGTTGGCTAAGCTTTTACAACATTGTTGAGTCCCAAGCGAAAACCATAAAGCTGGGTATTATAGACAATGGGATTGGTAAGGATTTATATGGAATTATAATTAATTTAAACTCTTAACAATTAGTGAATACTTAATATTATATTAAACTTATGGTACATTACACAGACATTCTATAATCGATACATCGTTCATATTAATCAATGGGCAAGCAGCCAGTCTTTCACATGATGTGGAAAACCTTTTTTTTTGCCACACTTTGTCGCAAAGTTGTAGTATTTTTTTTGGTGGGAACTTTTTTCCTACCGGCTTCTGGTTTTTATGGCCAATTTATAAACTCAGCTCCGCTTGGAGAGTGGAAAGTGGAAAGTGGGCGAACAAATACTTTTATTCTTTTGCCCAATAATAATTTATAAGGCATTTTTACGAAACTGTTGCTACTAACATGGAGGGCTGGAGGACTCTCACTGAATGGTCAATTTGATGCCCAGGCATTCAGAATTATTAATGGCTTAGCTGTGTGCCGTTTGTTAAGTTTTCAACTCCCCTTTTTCGGCTAAAGTAAATTCAATTTTGGCCAAAAAGGTTTTCAATGTAGCTGTATGCCCCGAGTCCTGTAATTGCATATTTGGCATGGCGACATATGCCAAAAATGTGGCTGCAACTCAGCCAGGAAACGAGCAACGAGACACGAAACGAACATTTTTGGGGGACATTTTGTGCAGTCGACTGTGCCAGGACTTGAAACGTCTGTGTATTGTCCTTTATGCTCGTCTTGCTGCTTTTGTAGCAGTAGTAGTAGTAGTTTCTGTTGTGTGTACTTTATGACTTGTAGTCACTCGAGATGTCCTGCTCCGGCTCCCCTTCACTACTCCCACCTCCCACCTCTCATTTTATAGCATTTCAAAAGTTTTTGCAGTGAGATTGCAAGCAAACATTTTCAACATTCTATTGTATTTGTTGTTTTGGCTGCTGTTGCTGTTGTTGCTTTTGCTTTTTCTGCTATTTGGGTTTTTAGCATGTGACGCCATTTGTGGCACAATCTGCCGCAGTCCCATTTTAAAACCCAGCTCTTCCCCAGTGCTACCCACGTTGAAAGCAAAAGCAGTAGCAGGACCCCAAAAACTCAATAGCACTTTCTTCTTCGCACTCCCCCCAGACTCCCCCAGAAGTGGTACTAAAAAGGATCTAGAATTCTTGGCCAAAAAAACCACACCCACCCCATTTCTAGCCCTTCAATCCATCTCCGTGTGTGCGTAAGTTTTCAACAAGAGTTCAACAGGCATTGTTGATTCTATTGTTTCGAGAAAATACCCTACAGAATGCAATTCGGATACTATCAGAATTTTAAAAATTGATTAGATCTGGTTTGATTAGATTTTTCAATAAAGCAAAAAATCTATTTCTTTTAATCTTAGATTTAAACGGGTTCCTAAAACTCTAAATATTATCTAACTTAAAACCTTAAATTTCTAATCGCATAAAAAGTCGTTTTCAATTAAACGCTTCCAAGCAACATCCACCTACACTTTTTCCAGGGAATTTAACAGATCTCAGAGTCTTAGGACAAACCTTTCTCTACTTATTTGCTGAAGTCGCAGGCTTCCGTGCTGTTTTTCCTTCCCTCACTTGGACAACTCCTTCCATTAAGCCCTACCTTTTCGCCTAGTTTTTCTCAGGCCGAAGGAAAAAGGAAATTTTTTGCCCTCGCTTCACAGCTTTGTTTACGACCAAATCCAAAACAATGGCATTTTTGCACATGAGCGCATTTAAGCCAAGTTCTGCTGTTGTCGTCGATGCTGGCATTGTTGTTTCTGCTTCTACACTTAAAATAAACTTTTCAGCTGAGCTCTCGCCGTGCAAGTAAAAGTCTTCCTGGCCCGACATGGACTGCATATTTAATCCTTTCATCCTGCTTGCCTTTGGCCAGAAGTGAATTATTACGACCATCTTTCCGGTTCAAGCCGAAGGATATTAGGACCCAGGAGGCAGATCCTGGATGGAGGGAAAACAGTTCGCTCTTTGGGAATAGCAATTGCCCGAATCATTCGACTCATTGGCTTGCCATTTATTTTTTTTTCTCCTTTTTTTAACTCATTGCCTTTCCTTGCACTTTTCCCCAACTCATCTTTGTTTGCCATTCGCATTAGTAATACAAATTGCACAGAAAAAGTTCAACAAACTGAGTTAAAAATGGAGCAAATACCATGAGCTTCAAGACGAAGTTGTTTGATTGCGTCCAGCTTTTTATCGATTAAATGTTTAAACTTATTTCGAGCTCTTCTACTAAAAACTCTGATCTAATATGCACCAAGTAGAGAGACTCACTTGCCTACAGAAATATTTCATGCATTTTTTCATTCACAAAAAGAGCATAATGAAAGATAAATTTATATTTGAAATTGCAATAAACCGCTTAATTGAGTTGCTTGGAAATGCATTCCGCATATGTTTTTTATACATTCCATAAATTTAATTCTACGGAAATGCGTCAAAAAGAAAGCAAGAAAATATATACATACAGGCATAAAACCAACTTACCATCAATATTAATTGGCGGAACCGCAACGCACTTTTGGTCCGAAGTTGGTTCCGATTGGTTTGGTTCAATTTGTTATGGTTGAAGCTGAAAAAAACGAGACAGAAGCCAGAATGGAAATATAAATAAATTGATTTATGTCGGCAACAAGAAATCGATGAATCAAATGCTCGGTTAAGCAATAAAGCCTAAAAGCCGAAGCCATAATAAAAGTCTGAAAGGCTCTCTTCGATATGGGCTTAATGATGATTACCCACACACTAAATCATATTAAAAATATTTAATACATTTCATATGATGTTATTAAGAGATTTTCCCCTTAAACCGTTTTATTTTAATTGCCACTCCTGTCGTCTCAATATATAAGCCAGGACTCATATTTACCAAGACTATTTTATGTGTTTATTGACTTTATCGAGTGTCGAAAATAGCGTCATAATCAGCCGGGCCAATAAAAACATAAACGGAAAAAGAGCAAATAAAATGATCGAACCATACCGCACACGGAGAGTGAAAGCAATTTGAGGCACTAAATCAAAAAAAAAAAAAATAGAAAAGCAGACAGCGGACATTATGAAATCAACAAAATAGCTAGGACCCCAAGATGAAATGGGGAAAAAAGTTTCGCCCCAGCGTCGGGGGAACATTACTCCGAAGTATACTTATGTCATATTATTGACGATGATGGCAAATGAAGCAAACTTTGGTAAAGGAAGTGGCAGTGAAAGGAGGCAGGCGCTGGGCGAGTGCCTCCTCCCGATTGTCGGCAATTTCATCAGCTTAAACTGATGGCAGTTGAAAAATGTGCTTCCTTTTTCCTTTTTTTCCCTTGGCAGGGCTTTTTTTAAACCTAAAATGGCGGTTGACATTTGACAAGAGTAAAGAAAAGGACAAGAAATAATACACCTGGAAAATCTTTGAATTTAAACCAAATACATTGAAATTGAAAATGATATAAAATATGAGTTTTTTTGTAAAGGAAAAATTCAAAGGATTAATTCTGATTTCCCATCAGATATATGGGGTACTTTAATACATTCTGGGCTAATTTTTTTCCGTGTAACTTGTCGAGTGTTTCGTGATTGTCAAAACACGAAGCAGTAGTCAGAGGCAGCTGCTGACATTTCACAATGGCGCCACCTCTGCCTTATGCAAATGACATACCCCGCCTTTGAGCGCTCCATTTTTGATGAGACCTCAGAGCGACCTGCTGAAAATCAAATAGCAAATAGAAATCATGTGCCGCAGGTGGCCTGCCACAGTCAAACCGCCAAGTGTCGGCCATATCAAAGGATAAACGCTCAACAAACATTGTCTGGCCACATTCAAGCCAAAGCCCAGACCACACCTTAAGTGGCAAAGTTCTCTCCCAAGAAACTTCCACACGCCCGAACAAATTTGTTTCGATTCAGAGACAAATCTTTCGGCCAAAGTTGCTCTCTGCATAACAAATATGGCTTGTAATTTAATTAATCACCCACGAAGGTACAAAAGTTTGACCCCAACTATGGGATTACGCCAAACAAACTTCGTTAAGGCTTCAATTTAATAATATTTTTGTTTGAATATAGAACTTGTTTGAAATTTTCAATTATGAAATTCAACAAAAGCTATCCCCTATCCAGACTATATCCTTATTCCCGGAATATTAGGATATCAATTAAATTCGAAACTCAAACACAAAACCTAAACTTGTGAGGCAGGAACGAAAATCTATTAGGAAGTCAACCGAAAAGTTTTGCCAATTCAGGCACGCACTTTTGATTAATTTTAAGACAATAATCATAAAGGAGGCTCACGGAATCTATCCGTGTATTTCCAGTATCCAGTATATTGCTCTCCCTGTCTAGTGTCCATCGTCTGGCTCAGTCGCACTCGCTTTAATGCCATTACGTGCCTGCCAGCGTTTCTATAGCATACTTATCCGGGCTTTCGTTCATAGAAAACCTAGACACGTCCCTGGCTCTATCTTTCTTCTACCTTGCCGCTTGCTGCTTGCTGCTCTGTCTTTCTCTGTTTTCCGGGTTAGTTAATTTCGACGCCTTGCAGGCGGGAACTTTAAGTCGATGGAAAACTTAATCAAAGTTCTTCACGGTCCCGGTAGTTCCTGCTCCTGGAGTATGCTGCTGCTCCTGCTGCTGGAAAGTTTCTCTATCGGTTCAATTTGGTTGCGGCCAAATAAGTTTTGGGCACGCAACACTCCGGCCAATGGCTTCGTTAGGTCCTTGGAGCCAGCCTCTCCCCACCTTGATTTCCACCTGGCCGAACGGCTTGCGTGTTTGACTGTTATTTATAATATGCTAAGCTCACCGGTTGCCTTCTTCCTCGGGCTTGCCGGAAGCCTTAAACTTGACCAAGGATGCGGCCATAAGAAGAAAGGAAATATCCCCACTACTTCAAGTTTATACAGTTAAAAAAATTGATTGTTTTTAAAAGAGATTTAATTTAAATTCTATATTACTTAGATGGTAACTTTATTCTCAGTGCCTTTAAGCTTATCCTCTTAATTCACCTGACCTCTCCAAAGAGTGTTGCCTTTGTGGCGTTTAACTTTTAATTGGATTTCGGTTTTGGCTTATTCAATGGATAAATAAGTTCAGTATTCGCCGTCGCTGTTGTTCTAGTCGGTCTGTGCAAAATATTAGCGCGTAATTTCAACAATTACTTCCACTGGACTGACCACAGCCCAACACCCATTTCTCAGCCCCTTTGCTGCTTAATAATTTGCATATTTCATTAGAGCTGCAGCGTGAATAATTATTATAAAGTTGAATCAGGTTCAGGAGAAACTTCAACTAAATTTTGAAAATACAAATTTTCGCTTCGTCCTGGTTAATTTCTAAGAAAATTGAAGAGTCATCGAATCCTGTACCTCCATAAATTCCAAAGAATAATTTCCATATTAGGTTTATTCAAATGGGTTAAAAGGAAACCAGCAAGCAGCAAGGAGGCAAGGAGGTATCACATCTAGGAACCGAAAAAAACGAGAAATTCCTCACTCAGCTTTGGCAAAAATTTCTTAACAAGCGAAATACCAAATGCCACCAAGAGCCATGCCCCCGAAATCCAGATCTAACCTCTCGTCACCCCCAAAACATTCCAGCCTGCACCATCCATGTAAACACATTCAGCGCCATCAACAATTTATCACAGCAAACTGAACGAAATCTCATTTGCAAAAGAAGCTGATGGAGTGTGGGGAAAAAGTTTACTGATGTTTTCTGGGTGGAGAGAGGACTAGTGCTTTTTTGGCAGCAAGAAAAAAGGACCCGAAAAAAATAAAACATGACCAGACGGAAGCTGCGACAAAGCAAATTCATGCTTTCGGGCAACACAAAAGCCAGAGAGAAAAACAGTGCGGAAAGCGAAAGGAAATGCGTGCAAAAGGGTTCTGGGGAGTCTGGAAAGTTGAGGGAAATAAATAAGGAAATAATGTTTAACTTTCGCCGCCGTCGCCGCCGGAGCAAGGGGCAATCAAATCTACAAGCTGTGCCTGGGGAGAGTTTTCCATCTCCCGGATTTTCCCCTTTGCCTCATTTATCAAAATCAGCAAAAGAAATAAAGAAATATGAGCGCCGAGTCGGGCAATTTACAATGCTGATCCCAATATGATTGCCGAGTGGAAAGAAATAGAAAAAGTACGACAGAGCTAAGGTCCTTGCGTTCCCATTGTCCTTTGGCATTGAAAAATGAAAAATTTTCACCACCAATCCAATACGAAAAAAACAAAGACTCAGGCACTTGCTAGCTATTAGAAGAATGTGTCACCTAGCCCCCACCCGAAACCTCTATTTTGTGTAGCCATTCGACTTATGGCCCCGTCCTGCCATCCTTTTGGCCACTGGCGAAATTGTTGCAGGAAAATTTACGCCAACATTTGGCTCTAGCAATCTGAGCACTTTACGGCTGGTGCAGGAGGGTGACTCAACTTTGTCTGGGCAAAATGCGAGTATGTATGTTGATTCTTTGTCTCAGTCCTGGTTAATGGTGCACGAGGACTTTCAACTTTTTATTGTCATCTGCAAAGTTTTTGTCGACTCTTCGTTTATGTGTTGCGTTGTGTAAACTCGCAATTTTATTTTTAAATTATACAACCCAAAGAGTTAATTGGTTGAGATAAAATGCAAAGATATATAACAATGCTAATGTGTGCTTCAGATCGACTTTATTCTTTCTCAAATTTAATAACAATCTGAATACTTAAAAATCTTTTAATACAGTCCCCTCACAAAGTCGCATAACTCTGATAGAGTGTCACAGGACACTCCTTAATAGTGTATGCCAGGATTCTAGATACGAGCGCATTGCTGCAATGATAAATTTGCATTTTCAAGACGGACAAGCATGTTCTTCTTTGTTGTCTGGAGCTTGGCATTAAGTTTTTGGCAGCACAGATTGAGAACTTTGGTTAGATATGAAGGAAATAGAGGCGCCCAGTGTGGCATTTAAATACGGTGCAACACATGCAGACTTTGACGCTGCAGGGATTTCGCTCTCAAAGTTAACGAGCAGCTCTGATCCCTCGTCACTTATAATGAATGGCTATTTAAATGGCGGCTTAAAGGAGCCAGAAAGCATTTGACTAAGCCCCATCTCAACTTTTTGTTTGGCAATCTTTGTCAGGCAATTTGCCGAATAGGATTTCTCTATTTTCATCCATTTCCATTCGCACCTGGCCAGTGGGCTTGAAACAAATGGAACGGTTTCTATTTCAGACTTCATTAGCATTTCGTCCTGTCACGTGCCAAAAAAAAGTCTGTTCTGTTACTGCTCCCACATGGCACATCCGCTTCCTGCCATTAGGGCAGGCCTGTAAATCAAATTGCCGGCAACCCTTTTCGAGGGTCGAGACATTCTATTAGTTGGCCATTTTCACGCCCAAAGCGGGACCCTGAACCGGCCAAATGAACCTTTAAACTGGACCCGGAAAGGTGACCCCTCACATATCGACACCTTACAGGCGTATAGTCGTACACACGTACACACACCCTCCACCCACACCCACAGCTGCTACGCAGGACACACCCCCGCAGGACTCGCCACTCCCCTGCACTCCGGAATGCCTCCTGACTAGGCAAACGCATTCAAACATCAATAAATTAAAGGTACAAATGTAATTTCGTACCCTGACAACGCCGGGCGGAAAAATTCGGGATATAATATGAAAAAATAACAATAACAAAGCCGACTTTTAAATACTTTAAAAAGACATCTAATATTTATCAAACTATACTTTGGAACACTTCTGTAAGCTTACCAAAATCTGAATAAAAGTGAAGAGTTAAAAATATTATCTTCTAAGAAATACTGAAATAGAAAATAAAAACATAATCATTTCTAAAATAAAAGGACATCGAAGAGGTAGAAGAAAGAGTAGAAAAAATAAATAAATATATATTTCCTCCCCATTTTTTTCCAGACCATAGATTAGGGTGCTGCTGCCATGGCATCCCCTGAAACTGAAACTTCTGCCCCTCCGACCAGGTCACGTCTTAATGTCCTTCTCCACCTATCGATACCACCGGGTCTACCACCACCCCTCCAACGTGTCAGTTCCAGCCTTGGGCAATATTTTAGTCGTTTTATAACATGAATTCCTCATACGCCAGAGTAGAATCCGACCTTTCCAGCAAAACAAATAGCAATTCAGAGCCGAGAGTTGCGCAGCGAATGTTTATAATATGTGTTTTCCCCCACTGAGGAGTCCACAAAGTCTGCCATTTGGTTACCTTTACACTTCATCGACATCTGCCCATCATCATCATCATCGTCGGCTGGACACTGAGTCGTTGGGGAGTTGTCACACATTAAGGGAAGGTGTCGTTGCCAAAGAGAAATCTCCGCAGGTGAATGGATGGCAGGCAGGGTGTTACGGATTGGAGCCCCCATCGAAAGGGCAGCTGTAGAATGAGTGCCAAGTAATTCGAATTGAAGCACTCGCCTGACAACTCACGGACCCTTCGAAATCGCCTGCTTTTTATGCTATCCATTACCCCAGGCTTTCGCACTCTTTCGCCCCTTCAGAAGAGTGAAATTAATGGGTCGGAAAGTGTTGAGATTAATCATGGCCGACGTACTGGTCGCGGAAGTAGCTGTGTCCCCATTTATGTCCTTAAAACGCCAGTCCTGGAAATGCCCCCAGATGCACTGGCTCATTAAGATCCGACGCAATCTGGACGACTTTATCATGCAACCGAAAACTTAAAGCCCGAGCAAATGAGGCGCTGTTACTGGACCTAAATGGAAATGGAAATTGGGAACACAAACCGGGAGAACGTAGGAAGGCTGGGCACTTGGTAAAAGGATCTTTTAACAAAAACTGAAGCTCTTAATACCTGGATGTTGTATATTACGAACTTTTAATACTCTATCTTTAGAAATAAAACCCACTATCAGAACGGATTTTTAATAATTGTTTCTGAATAATCAGTTTTTTTAGTTACTTTTTCTTTAAGGACCTTTTTTTAAAGGGTATTAACAAAAATAAAAGAAAAGTCCATCAGAATGAGGGGCAAATGTGAAGGAGACAGGACACTCAGACCAACGAACTCGGCATAGAAACATAAATTAAGCAGAAATCTAAGGAGGTGTGGGCAGGAGCTGGACTAGAAGAGAAATTTGAAAAACTTCCTTGCGGGACAGAGGACGGAAATGTGGTTGGACTGCAACACGAAAATGTTTTAGGCAACTTCCAGCACGGCCACTCCGGCAATCTGAGCCAGAAAAGTCAGAGTTGTAGGCAAATGGAACCGAGAAATGAAGAGAGAAAGGTGGGAAAGTAAGCAGAGATAAAGAAATACTTTTCCCCCGACTTCATCATCAAGCAGAGCCGGAAAACCACCGTGATATGTGGGTGGGGAGAAAAGTAAATATCACACAGTCAGGAGAAACCCACAAACCAAACCAAGTGACACAAATAGATAAATTTACGTGTCTATAGGTAGAGAAATTTAGAGATAATAGTAGGGCCTGTAATTAGGTCGAAGAGAATTTTGTTGAATAATTAAAAGACCCCCAAAGGAATACCTTAACAATATTGATTCTAGCTTTTAACAACTTATCTGAAATCTGACTTCCGACCGAGTCGACACCCCGGAGGTCATTTTTAAGCCATTTTTCAATATTTTCCTTTGGAAAGAGTACTCTTCCTGGCTCCGTATCTTTGCACTGCATGTGTCCTCCTCGTTTGTCACTCACGACTAGGGTGTAAAATGATAAATATACAGAGACAGGGACAGAAGTTGGCCGAGCAGGTTACAGGACACGACTAAAGCCGAAACTTGGGCGACCCTAGATCTCCTTCAGCCACTCGACCGTCTTTTCTCATTTGCACTCGAGGCGATTCAAGTGACACACTGGCTGGCTCCACTTGGACTCCCGGGTCTTGACTCTCACATTCGGAGGGGTTTTTGTGTTTTATGGCCGGAGTCCTTGAAGTGATATTTCCTCAATTGATAGGCATGCAGCCACAGGGGGCAACGGAGCTGAGTCAATTCAGGAGGACACCGGCAGAATGCCTCAATGCGGTTATCAACAAAGATATTGAAGTTGGTTTAGAGTCCTACCTTGACAGCCGCCCCCTGTCTCAACAGACCACCCAGGCTAAACACGTACCTTTCAGCGTCTTTCGAACATAAATGAAGGCAAGGCAGAAGCACGAGCTACATCCGGAATAAAAATGGACAGGCCGAGATGCGATTGTGGTAGCTGAATCGATAGAATCCACTGTCAGGCGTCCCATTGATTGGCAAAATGACGTCTCTGCTGCTGTTCGTTGCTGTAAAAAGTTTTGACGCTTGAAACGTAATGGAAAACACTTGCAGTACCATTTATCTTACTTATTAGAAAATATTCCCATAACTTGGTTGATGCATTAACTTGATCGCTATTCACTATTTTCTGAAGGTTTGGAATTAAGTTTTGAATAATTTGAGTTTTTATAGAAGATATTTTATTTTTTATAATACTTTTTACTTTTCAATCATACCCCAGAAAGACACCGAAAAGTTTGTAGAGCGGCGGAATCCCTTGATGTTCTTCCGCCCGTAATTCTTATCGATTTTCGGTTTAGTTTGGTTTCGGTTTGTTTGGTCTCGAGCCCGCTCCTAAAATTTTCCTCTGTGCGAGTGGTGGAGAATAAAGTTTTTTTTTTTTTATCAGGTTTTCGGCTTTGTCGGGGGAGTTCTGCCAAAGTAGAGATAGAGCAGAGGGAGCTGAAGACAGAACTGTCAAACAATGCCACGGCGAATGGCGTTGGAATAACATTGGGAAATGCAGTTGGGACTTGGGGAGTGACTGGCAGTAGAGGAAGCAGTAACAGCGACAGTTCAAGTTGAAGTACCAGAAGAATACACAATTGTAATTTTCGTAAATCTGAACGAGAACGAGATGAACCCGGACCAACCGTCCACCAACTCCAACTCCACTTCAGTTTGTGCCTCCCCCTGAGGCAGAACGTTCTGAAGTTTAGTTTTTGGCCTTTATTCATTTTAATGAAGGAACTCTTTATTTGGTCAAGTGAAACTGAAGTGGAATCACTTCATCAGCAGTAGGGAAGAAATAAAAATGAGAGTAAAGGAAAAAAGTGACTCTTAAGACAGAGCAATTACAAATTGCACTTTGAAACCAGTTTTTTACTTAAATTAAAGTTCAGGAAATTAGCTGCATAACATATCAATCATAAAAAAAAGGGACCTTTTTGTTGAAATATTAAGAGAATATGTCAGAAACGCATTGGTTTGACACCTGAACGAAATTTCACGCACAAAACAAATCAACACATTCTTCAAGAGTTACATTTTTTGTTTCAAAGACGAAAGGTTGAACTTATTCGAGACAGTAGCAGGTAGTCGAATAATTTATGGCAATTATTGTGACACCGACAATGATGAGAGGTCGTTCCAGACCCATCCTCCATAAGCCTCAGATAATAATCTTCAAGAGTCCTGCACAGGATACCGACTTAAGCACTTTCGATTAACGCAGAGCACAACAACCAAAGCAAACGAATTGCGAAAAGACTATTATGGCGATAAAGGATCTGGCTGAGCTACCTGGCTGAGTCAGAGTTTAAAGGAAAGGTAGAAATATGTATATCCCGTAGAGGGACAAGAGCCAACAAGGACAGGACAGCAGGTGTGCCAGGCCAAAGGAAATCAGTTGAAACGGCGGACACAAAGGCTCAGAAAGACACAGAGAAAAATGGTTGTGGAATATTGTTGAAAAATATTGTTACAATTTATGAAAATATATAATAAGATTGTAACCAAAAAAACTTGTGTAATAGAAATAAATTGTTAAAAAAAGAAATCAGCTTGGGGATTGATTTAGAGAATGATTTTTCTTCAGTGTCCAGGGCCCTAAAGCCCTGCTAAGAATTTTGCACCTGCCGCAGATCAAATCAAAGGAGACAGCCCATGGGCTATGGCAGATCGCAGGTAACTCGATCGCGAACGTCGACATCTGTTGTTGTAGTTGTTGGCCTTTTGCCAAATTTTGGGGCCAAGGGAGTGGACCAGGGAGTGGAGGTCATTTCGCGAACCAGTCGCCAACCAAAAACCAGTTTCAGTTTACGTGTCCGAGAGGGTAACCCAAATTTTTTTTGCGGATACCGTTGGCCATATAATTTTCGGCATTAGCTTTGTTCAAATTAATGGTCAGTCATCCAGACAGTCGAAGGTTTCATCTGCGCTTAAAAGCAGCTGTTAGATTTTGGACAGGTAGATGAAACTTGTTTCCTGGATATTTTCCCAGCTACACTAAGCAACACAGCTCTGGGAAGCTCAATAAAGGCAATAACCATTTTAACCAAAAAAAAAAAACATATATATTTATTTCCAATAAAGGGCAACAAATTTAACAAGAAGGACCATTAAACACCAACAATTAAGCATTCCGCAATTGGCTTCATCGATCAAAGGACGTCTGTTTTTAATGTGATTGCAGTTTTAATGGCAATTTGCGCAGAAAATGTTAAGAACTTCTGCCACATTAACATCAGAACACGGTTTCAATTTTATATTAATTAAAACTTTTTTCCAAGCAGCCTGTCGGAATTCCGTCGGAATGCATCCGCATCCCCATCCCCATCCGCGGGGCTTAATCGATTTTTGATTTCTTGTCCGGAAACTATGCTGAACCGCCTTAATGGATATTATCGATTGGCGTCTATTTTTACTTTTATCAGGCAATTATTAGATCAATAGCGAGCTGCCCTGGGCCCGGGGCCGTAATTGAGTTGGTTATTACCATGAAAGCATGCCTTGAACTTGATTGCGGGGTGCGGTTGACCCAAAGGGTTGTTTCGAGGGTGGTTTCGCTGCTTTAGTTTGATTGGATTGAGTTACCTTTTGGGTTAGATACAAGTACTTGGTCTTGAATGTGGGCCAGTGGGGGTGACCCACATAGATGGGAAACAATAAAGGGAATTAAGTGATCAGGTCAGGAAGCGAACAGAAATTAGGTTTCAATTAGTACGGGCTAGAAATTCTCATTCTGAGCTGCCTTTCATCTGCATGTACACAAACTTAACCTCTTCGACTCCTTTTCGAGCAATAAAACAAAATCCCTCACATAAATTATGCTCCATTTAATAATGCGGGGATCCGACACTCAAAGGACAAAGTCGGAGGTAGCAATTCGCTGGAATTTATAATGCTCGACTATCAACAGGAAAGTACAAGATGCTGAAGATGATAATAATGATGATGATGACTCGCCAGCCGGTGATGGGAGAAAAAGTCACACAAAAGTCACGCAACTCTCGTTTGAGGACATCAATGCGGCGGAAAGGATCTTTGGCCAGGTTACCCGGCCCGCCCGATAAGTCCAAAGCCAAATGGCATATTTTTCCTCCTTTGGCTTACAGCCATATGTGACGTGACTGGCTTTACTTGCTTGTTTTTCCCATCCATCCAGCCAGGCATTTCCATCCCAGACCAATCTGCACTTCCATTTTATTTTTTATACTTTAAGCTTTAAGCGAGTAATTTGCATAAAATGCGCGACAGAAGGAGAAAAACCAACTCACGCCGAAAGCTAACAAGGATTAAGAAGAAAAAGAGCGGCAAGTCCACAAAAAAAAACGCGGGGAAGACAGAAACGGCCAGAGGGAAGTAGGAAAAAAATGACTACAGGATGCCATGTGGCGATGGCGAAAACTTACGAGCTGCACAAATGAAAATGAATTCGGGCCAGCAGAATAATAAGGAAAAAGTCGAATGCGGCTCCGACAGGGACTCTTATCCGTAACGAATAATTAAACAAAATTAAACTGCAAGCGAGCGGGTAAAGGGAAATGCCAGAGAAGGTCCTTTTCCTATTTCGACAACTTCATTTTCTGCAAGTGTACCTACTCCTGGCGAGAACCTGAAAACAACTACATGCTCTGTACAGTGGCAACAGCCGCAGAAATTTAATAAGTTTTAATACAAAAGTTCGTGATGCTTCATTATGGGAATGCAACCAACTACACAGCACAGCACAGCACAGCAGTTTCCTTCCCTGATCCTTTCCAGTCTGCATCCCTTTTTCTACTTAGTGTGTATTCCATCTACCGACGTATTATATACATCATTTTATATATACTTTACGACTCGGCACAAAGCATATACAGTGCGTTTTAGAATTGAAAGTCCATTCAAGGGAAACCATATCGAATTTCGTACTTAAGACTTAATTGAGAGTAATTTCGGATCTAGAAATAAAGATAAATTTGTTAGGGTGAGTAACAAACTAGTCTGGACTATTTTCCTTATGGTTTTGATACGCACTTCACCCGTACTTGGGTTCATGTCCTGCCACTACCCAGTTAAGTGTGAATGTTTCAAGCCCTGACTGCTGTAGCTATATTGTGGGTCCTGCAAGTCAACCACGTGCAAGTCCTGGCTTCGTTTTCTCTTCCCCAAGCCTCACCTTCAGCTGCTTTTTTTTTTGGGTGGTAAGCGGCGTCGCATTTCATGCAAATTAAGTTAACTTGCAAATGCAAATTAGTTTTGTTTGTCTGCATTTTAGATTTTACTGCGACTGTTTCCGCGACTGTTTTTCGCGCACCTTTAGATAATCTTTTGTATGCCATACCATAACTGATTTATGGCTAATGAATTAATTTTGAATTTGGATACAATTATCATGAAATTTTAAGCCTCTGTAGCGAAATCCCACCTAATCCTTTGGCACCCCCCCCACAAGGCTGACGAATCCTGCGGCGCACGTACCCACTCACAGACATAAATCAACGTTGTGTGGGCCAAATGCGATTAGCATTTTATACCATTTAAACACTGAAAGCACACACCGCCAGACACAAAACAATGCAAAGCAACAAGAAGGAGTAGGAAAAGCTGTGATAAAGCTGGTCGAGCTGGGGAGTTGGGAGTCCCCTTTCTTTTTCGCTGCCACAGAATGTGTGCATCTCCCTTCAAGCAGACCAAACACAATTACGTATACAATGTTAAATGTATGGGTTAGGGATTGGAAAGGGAACAAGCCGAACTGGGGGATACTCTTTGAAAGCCAGTTTTGGACGCATAGCGAAAAAAAAAATTTAAGAAAAAGGCTGCAGTATAGCCATTTTTCTCCTGACAATCGTATCGAAAAAAAACCCTAAACCTGAATATGCAAAATCGTTGGAAAAAAACAAATGTGCAGCAAAGCGAACAATTGTAATTTAACTGCAGTCAGAGTCTAGTTGGCAGCAACAACCACAACAACGACAACAGCAAAGGCATCAAATGGCAAATAGCAGAAAGCATCAGCCAGAATGGTGCGGGCCTCAAGTGTTGTATGTAAGCGGCTTTTGTTAGGCAATTGTTTGCTACCATGGCTTTTGCAGTGGTTTTGGGGCAAGATGGGGAAAGGCAGGGTAGAGCCGGGCAAATGAAATATCTCCTCTGTACCAAGGCACATACTAACATAATCCACTTTGCCTAGGCAGCATCCCCAGCCAAAAAATAACAAAAAAAAAAACCGACAATATCACAATAAAAACAAGCAAATCCGGAAGTTACACATACGCCCTAGAATCCCAAGCCTTTATCCTTTTTGCTTGTCACAATCCAGTTGAAAAATGTCCCAGGAATGACATTCAGACACACTGCAATCGAAATAATTGCAAAACTTTCCAAATAGTAATCTTAAGATGTGTTTTTTTTTTTGTAGATAAAGATGGGATTCCATTTTTTTTCGATACCTTTTTAAATTCATATTAATTTTAAATTATATATTGCTTATTCTGAGTGCATCCGCCACAAACAGACAAATGTAAAACAGCATAAAACACTCGTCGTCGGGACTAGTTGCATTTTCCCCTTGCCTCCATTACAATGTTCGTGAAAAACTTGACACTTAATTGTCTGTCCATGTCCATGTGCGTCATGTGTCCTCCTCATCTGTACCCCTGCCCAGCTCTCGTGCAGCAAACTCCCGTTTCTATCTATGGCATCTCGTCTGGCGCCTGTTTCTGTTGTCAATTGTTGCACATTTGCATGGCAATTGGATTGGAGTGCGAGTTGCGGATGGCTTGGAATGCATGGAGAGAGAGTCGGGACTTGGGCCAATGCCCGCTGTTCCATGAGGCGTCGAGTGAAATGAGCCGCCTCTTGGCTAAAAGCTAGTCATCATCCACTTTGCCTCCTTCTGGTATTCCCAGTTTCCTTTTTCAAGTAATCATAACAATAAACTGCAACAGAAGTAGTTCTTTTTTAACAAAAAAACTAAGAATAACTTCAAATAAACATTACTTCAATGATTCATGGAGAATCTCTACAAAATGTTAAAATTATGCTACAAAATAAAGTGCTTAAACCGGTTCATTCTATTCAAAAACTCCTGTAAAAATGTAAATATTTCAGCAATATTATAATCAACGAAAATTAATAGCAGCTACGCCCACAAGGTGCATAAAATTCCCGGCTCAGAGTTGCAGCGGATGGCACAGCTGCCACAATGCCGCGGGGCATTTGTTTTGGTTAGTGGTTCTGGTCTGGTTTGGGTTCGGGTGGTTCTGTGTCCTCCCTGCCGCTGCTCTAGCTGGTTTTAGTTTCGGTTTTGGCAGTAGTTCTGTCTGTTTCCGCATCCCCCAACTGGGGCCTGGTTAATGGTGGGTGGACCACGATTTCTGTCTGCATTTTGCACTCTACAGTGGCTCCACTAATGAAAATGAAGTCGTAAAGGGGTTTTGCCACGTGGCTGGGCGCAGTATCCGCTATGGCACCCTTCATCTCCCATCGCTGTTTGGCTTTTGCTTTGGAAATCCTTTAAGCGTCATTTAGTTTCAACGAGTCCTTAGCTTAATGAATACAATGAAAGCTATGAAAGCAGATAGAACTTCCAACTGTTGTGGAAAGTCTAATGGAAAATTTTAGGGACTTCCGGTATTTAGAGTCTTATGTTTTCACAATCCCATTGAAGAACATAATCAGATTTTAATAGCCCCCAAAAAGGACAACAACCATGTCGCATAGAGGAACAACTAAATATGCCATTAATGAAACGATGATGACGACGAAGAAAGTTTCGCACGACCCAAACACATAAAACAAAAATTCCCCAAAGTCAGAGCCGACAAAACAAAGACAAAATTGCGCAAGGAGACCGACAACAGGACGAGGACAACATGAAAAACAGGATTTGCACCGAAAAAAACTGTATAAGCTGTATAAACTATAAACGCAAGAAAATATCTCAATTATTCATTTAAGAATTGGTTTTATTCTGTTTATATAAAAAGCAAAGTACATTATTTAATTATAATTAAGAACACCAAACAAGTTGCTCTTTTTTTTAAGTATAAAAAACAGGACTCAGCTGAAAACGTGGAGGAGCAAAAACAAAACATAAAACAAAATGCCCAAAAAATTAACGACAAATTGCGCATCATTAAAAGTTAAGAGGGAGACGACTGCAATAGCGATGATAGGGACGGGAATATATAAGCTTTTCGACCCAGGAACAGGAGCAGAAAAAGCAGACAAGAGCCTGCCAAAAGCCAATAATGAAGGCAAACGCACACGTTAAGAGCAAAATAAGGGCCAGGGCCCGGCAACTGACAGGCAATGAAAGAAGCTTTAAAGGCGCCACAAGAAGCGCCCCTGCCCTCTAGAGAGGACCGAGTTTTAAGCCGGGGAGGGGGCTGGTGCGTAGGTGGGTTGGGGGCGTGTGTGCCTGCGGCAACACCTGGGCGCAGTCATTTGTTTGATTACAAGCCACGAGAAACGACAATGAACCCAAATTGAAGATGGCAAAGTGAAAAGGAGATTCGGGAGGGATGGGAGCCACAAAAAGCGGAACCGGAAACGAACATGGGCTCGAGGGGAGGAGACTCCGGGAACGTGGAATAGACCTGTCACATCCTGGCTCCTCGTCGCCTCCTAATGAAATATTTAAGCCATTAATTTAAACGACTTTACCTAATTAACACTGAAAACTTAAAGCGTTGCCTTAAAATAGAATAATCTCTAGTAAGGTATCGAAATGTTCATATTTTAAATAAGGATTCCTTCTAATTGCCTTTGGGAAAGATTTGCTCATCACCATTTGCAAAAAAGTCCTGACTGCTGGTCCTGGTTTTGGCCACAAACCCCGTTGGCACCATAATGACTCACTCAGCCTGCTGAGGACTCGGGTTTCACTGTCCTTTTGCCTGCAATCCTTTCACCCCTTTTTTTGGTGTGACAGCCACAGGCGCAGCTGATGGAAGCGTGTCCTGGCTCCCAGATCCGGTGTCCTGGCGAAAGTCCCTCATGTGAACACATGTAACTCGCTGTTCCTTTTTTTCGAGTGGGGGATAATTTTAATTGGTTTTCAAAGCTTAACATGAAAAATGGTTAATTTTGTGGCCAAGAAAAGGAAATTAATTTTGAAATGGATAACACAAGTCTTATTTAAATTAGTTTTAACTTAAATTCATTTTAAAACCTCATGTTTTGTGGCAAATTTTTAGTTATTTCTTAGGGAAATCATCTCTTTTATTACTGAAGGAAAAGAATAATATTTCAAGTAAATCAAACAGATAGCAGATAATAGAAAAATATTCGCACAGCTACGCGGGAATTTAAAATGATATTGCGATTATTTTTTAAGCCAAGTTGTTTCATCTGTCGCATGGGATTTGCTTTTTTAAGCCCAGTCTGAGCCTGGTCATTTTAATCAGAATTTTTCACTTAGCCGCATTTTTTTTTTGCCTTTCACTCCGATATCCTGTAAGTGACCGCCATGGTGGAAGCTATTTATCCACCCACTCACCCACTGGCCACCCATTTTTCTTTTCTCGACTCAGCTTTTGTACACACCGCACTTTGTTATGTTTTGTTTGCATTTGCTTTGGTCCACGGTGCTTGTGTTTTTCCTTCTACTGATTTTCCTGTCGCTGTGTGCACAGTTGTGTGTTTTCTTTTTGAGTTTGTTATTTTTTGCGGCGATGCTGTGGCTCAGTTTTTAATCAAAACATAATGTAAAAAGGATGCTAAATACACAAGAAAAGTGGCAGTCACTAACCCAACAGAGAGAGCGAGTCCTGCCTGGCCCTTATCCCTCGTTTGGTTTCTGTTCTAAAAAGTGTTTGCCTTGTTGCTCTTGCTCTTGTAGTTGTTTTTGTGTTGTCCATTATTCAAAGCATAATGTCACAATAAACGTAAAAGGTGCAAAATATGGCCCAGAGGCAACAAGCAAAAGCAAGTGCCAACAATGAGAGGAAGTGGCAGAAGGACTGGAAGGGTGCGGCGGCAACTACAACAAAAGTTTACAGTCTAACTTCAAAGCCTGAACTTTAAAAAACTAAATTGAAAGCCAGAAACTTTTGCCGCTACAAATAAATTGGTTTCAGAAGGTTTCAAACTCTTTGATTAAAAGTATTGCTAAAGAAGTAATAAAAATGTTGTCTAGACTCTGGAAATATGCTTTACCGAGACTCTACTGTACTCACGTAACAACGTTGGCAACAACAACTAAACTTAATAACACTTTTCCATTGTCGTCGCTTGAGGCGACTCCTCTTTCTGCCACCATTTAGACTGCATAAATTTGGAGAGAGAGCAGAACCCAGGAAGTGCAAAAGTTGATCACGTCCTTTCAGCTCACCTTTCTGCAGTCGTTGCGTGCCCCCCGGTCAGTCAGTCACTCAGTCACTCAGTCATTCAGTCAGTCAGTCACTCAGTCGGTCGGTCAGTCCTTCGCGTGTCCATGCGCTGGGATAAAAACGTCAACGGGAATTACCCGCTGCCAACTCGAACTTCGCACCTTTTTCTGACTTTTTCAAACCTTTCCAGTAACCAATATCCAAGTATGGTTTATCTGAATATTTTTCATGATTATGTGGCCCACTTTATGACGAAATCTTAACTTAGTCAAGCCAAACGTTTAGATTAAAAGACTCGAGACTTCGAGGTCTAGTCATTGACCTGTAGCGACTCTATTTCTTTACTTTGCAGCAATGTGCTACCTGAATTGGTCTACGTAATTTGCCTCTTTGATAGCCTCCAGTCCACCAGCTCAGTCGCAAGTTGTTCCACATGTTTGTCACGTGTATGGCAATTGAACTCATTCTGCCCTCCCATTTGATGCGGCAAGTACTTTACAAATTGAAGTTCCAGCCAAGAAATAGAAATAGAGAAAAGTGGAGAAAGAGAGCAACCACTTCCGCTGAAATTTTCCACAATTTATTTAAAGCAACATTTGTCGGATCCGATGTTCTCTTTGTCTTTATATGGAAAGTGTCAAAGACACTTGATGTCGATCATTGCCCAGCCAGAGATCTAGAGCTACACATTGAAAAATTGTAAGAACCTTAAATATAACTTTATTTTATAATAGATTTTCCTCAAATATTAAACAAGGATAATAACAGGACTCGTGTTTGGTATAATGATGATTTTTAGAGTTCATTTGGCGGAATTTTTACCTCTAGATGTGTTCAGTGCTCCACCGTAAATAAATAAAAATAGCAAAAGGGGCCGGGATGCGTTGCACTTGCTGCACTCCCATCGTCCCCTTCCATCTTCCCTCTGACATCTTGTTTTCTCTGCCTTAATTATAGCCACCTCTGAATCGCGGCGCCTCCTCCGTCGCGGCAAAGCGGAAGTTTGTTTAGGATATTTGGCATTGTGTGCTGGCATTTTACAAACTCATGCAGCTGCCTGCATGTGGCACAGTCTCTTCTGAAATAGGAAAAGCCATCTCCACCTCCCTACCATCCCTCACAAACGTACCAGCGTGCCAGGCATCCGAGAGTCCATGATGCGAATTATTCAAATAGCTCGCGCCTGCCTTTGGATCTGGCTGAATGCGGGCTTTAGACGTCTAAGATACGCCGTTGGCATACAAATTAGATGCAGCGATAATCGACTATTCAGGTTGACTGCTTCCAGTCCCTGACTCACCCACCCACTCTTCGAGACTCACATGAACCCGCAAAGAGACTTACCTGTCAAAGTTTTTGCCTTAACGTGAATCCTTCAGACAAAAATAATCCCTTCATTGATATGTCCTTGTCGGTGTAGCTGAAAAGAGCAAATTTTCAGATTCACCTTTTAGTTTGAAGCATTTCTTTTTATGAAATAAATATCATGAAATTAAATTAATTCTACGCAATATGAGAATATATCTAACATTTAAAAGAAAACAAGCATTTCCGTTGCATCCGTGGGTGTCTAGACCGAGGATGTCACAAACTTCCATAAGAAAAGGATAACAAGTGGAAGGACAACACCAGAGAGGAGACGAGAGCAAAAACTTCTGCAGCGCAATAATCAAAAATCAACACTGGGAAGCAACACTGGGATGCTGGCCAACCCCACGGGTCGGTCGCAGAATTCAAAACCATCCACCCACCGAAAACCACCCATCAGCCACCCACCCAGCCAGTGCAACCATCCCCCGCGAGATATGGCTCGAGGGTGGCTGACTACTGACTCTACTAGACGCCTGTTTGGCTATTTGCCTTTTGCGAAGGACACAGTACAGGAAGCAAAAGGACGACAGGCGAGGCATCATTGCGTCTGGATCAAAAATTGCAGACGCGCCTGATGGGATAAACTGCGTTGTAAGTCTAGAGAAACAAATCGATAAAATGGATCAATCAATATCAATCAATTAATGATTCAATTTTAAAATAAAAGTAAAACTTACTTAAAAAAAAATCAAATATTTTAAAACATTTTCTTAAGGTTTTCCCTCATGCATCCTATAATACAAAAAAACGTACAGTGTCGCTTGATAAATTCTACGATCGTAGAGAAATATTAGGAAAATAAAAATGCATAAATGGAAAATAAAACCGGCAGGATACGTACCAGCAGGATGTAGCAGGATACAAAAATTTGCATTTCTACTTCATCGAAATTCGAAGGCTGGAAATAACCCCACACACAGACAAGCGTCAGACATTCACCCACACATACGTACCAACACCCACGACAACAGACAGGCGCCAATTGGGGGGTGGAAACCCGGCTTGTTTTGCCGGCGAAAATGCGTAAAATAACGGTAGTCGTGAGGCAACTTACCGGCAATCCTGAAGCTTTCAGTTCAACGATAGCCATATAGTTTAGAGACAGTTTTTCTTCGTTTTTTTTTTGATTTTTCAACACTTTTTTTTCATTAATATATTTTATTAGTAATGCGGAATTTGTGGCTTAGATTATTGTATCCAAAATTTGTGGGTAATCACACACACTGATGCACACGCGCACTAGACAGACACACAAACAGATGGGGAGCAGAGATCCGCTATTATAAAAGGACACGATTTTTTTATAATAAGGAAAAATACTTTTGTTTTTATGTTGAGAGTATTTTGTTCAAAATAAATAATTAAACTCAATACGTAAATAATCCGTTGGCTGTTGTCTCTTGGCAACACACCGTTTGCCGTGACACACGTCCGTTGCTGTCGACCCGTTGAAAGTTTTTAAAGGCCCCGCGGAGTCGTCAGTTAATGGGAGCCCCCCAAAAATCGTATTATCGTATTTTTAGTTATGACGCTACTGGCCACACTGAATATTTCCAACCCCCTGATTGTCAAATTATAAGCACTGCTACCGACCGGCATTCTTATATCCATGAACTTTTATAGAATATACAAAAGTTTATTATATATTTTATTAGAATACGGCATTAAAGAAAGGCACTATTTTAAATCGAATAACAAATACAAAGTATTCATTTTATTTACAATCCTACCTTACATCTACCTTACATCTACTTTACATGGGCTTCTACAGTGTCAAATATTACTATTGTGACCTAATACAGGCGGTAAAAAGTTTTGTTTGAAATAGTAAAATCACAACTCCGTGGCATTATGGAAAATATCTTTATCCTTAATAGGAAAAAATAAAAACATTAATTAACTCATACAAAAATAAATATTCATTGGTTATTTAGTATTAAAATATGTATTTGTAAGTTGAATGCGTATGCTCTTTCTTCGTGCCAACTGGCCACACTGCTTTTTTGTCCACAAACAAAACGCGCAATTCTACCTGATTATTGATAAGCAAAAAATTTAACTACTTTGGGATGACGGAAGCGCCGCCCAAAAAGCGCCACGCCTGCGTCATCGTGCTGGGCGACATCGGGCGAAGTCCACGTATGCAATATCATGCACAGAGCCTGCTGGAGGACAACTACCACGTGGACGTCATCGGGTACGTGGAAACGCGTCCCATGGATGCACTTGCCCAGCATCCTTGCTGCAGGATCCATGAACTCACGCCGGTGCCCGTGACCAACCTCACTCCAAAGCTGCGACTCCTATTCAAGGCCTTCTGGCAGACACTCAGCCTCTTGATAGCTCTTATTTCTATAAGGCGGCCAAGTTTTCTACTCGTCCAAAATCCGCCCGGCATTCCCACACTTATCGTTTGTTACCTGTACTGCACTCTTGCCCGCACCAAGTTTGTGATCGATTGGCACAATTATACCTACACTGTTTTAGCTTTGGGAATGGCCAATGGAGAGCAGAGTCTCTTGATTCATTTGGTGCGGCGACTGGAACGCTACTTTGGCTCCAAGGCGCACACGCATTTCTGCGTCACGAAGGCTATGAAGGAAGATTTGCAGCAAAACTGGAAGATCGGGTAAATATTAGTGGGATTAAAAATGCCTAAAACCTAAATTTAAATCTGATTTAGTCCTGTAACTGTGCTGTACGATCGACCACCAGCACAGTTCCATCCAATAGATCTTGCTCAGAAGCACGAGCTCTTTCTAAAGCTGGCCGCCGATTACCCGCAATTTCAATCGAGGGATAGCAGTCAGTCGGATGTGTTGGAAGCCACCGCTATTACCCAAAAGCTTACCAACGGAAGCGTGCAATACAAACCCCAGCGACAGGCCATGCTGGTCTCGAGCACCAGTTGGACACCAGACGAAGATTTTGGTATCCTACTAAAGGCCTTGCAGGCGTACGAGGAAACTGCCTTGGCGGAACCTCTTGTGTATCCGCAGCTTTTGTGTGTAATAACAGGAAAGGGACCGCAAAAGGAGCATTACGCGGAGGAGATCTCCCGGTTGCAGTGGCAGAAAGTGTCGGTAATTACACCCTGGTTAGAGATTGAAGATTACCCTAGCGTTTTGGCAAGCGCCGACCTTGGCGTGTGCTTACATTGGAGTACTAGCGGCCTTGATCTTCCCATGAAAGTAGTTGACATGTTTGGCAGCGGCTTGCCCGTCTGTGCTTATAATTTTAAGTGGTGAGTAGAAAAAAGCCATCATTTAATTACCACAATGTTAAGCCTATCTAATTTTAGTTTGAACGAGCTGGTGAAACACGGTGAAAACGGATTTGTATTTGGGGATCACATCCAGCTGGCAGAGCAGCTGCGTATTTGGTTCGAGAACTTTCCAAAAAATCCAAGCATTCTAGAGACCCGCGCCGGCTTCCAACGCAGTCTTCAGCAGTTCCAGGAAGTTCGCTGGCGGGAAGCCTGGAACCTAACTACAGCGCCCATATTGGAGGCATTACTCTAAGGCATTTCACGTTGTTTATTTAACAAAACTTGTGACAAATATACGCTAAGACAGGCTTCATCTTATTGCTTTTTATACGTAGTTTTAAACGGGCTTGTGCCAATATCTATGCCTTTTCCTTGAAAGCGTACATATTTCTTTTACGGTGCATCCTTAAGCTTATGCTGCTTGACGGCATATTGGACAGACCTGTGCTTCACTAGCCCGAAACTGAATCATACACTCGGTGTGTTGCGCGTGCCCACATGCCAAGTACATCATACTGTCCTTGGTGAGTGGATCAAGGCATATGGGGCAGTTGTCGCCGGGTAGGCTTGGATTCACGACCTTATTGCACAACAGGCAGTGCCGGCGAAGATAGCGATACTCCCCGAAACAGGTTGGATGCAACGCATGACCGCACTCCATCATATGTAAATCTTCCCTTATCATCTCATCCATGCAAAATGGACACTTGTCGCCTGGCCGGCTGATGGGGAAAATTGTTTAAAGACGAGACGTAATATATCAAAAACAATATCCAAACTCACCTGGAGCGCACCTTCTGATTTCGGAAATGCCGTTGCGCCGTACTCTCTTCTTTGTTATCCTCCTCCTTCCGACGGGAAGTTCGCGGGTGAACGTGCGGCTGTTGGTAATTAGGCCGGTTAAAGAAAACCGTAGCCGCTACCACTAGAACGACGCCCAGGCCTATTGCTATGTTCCAATATACCATTTCGTGGTTCAGTCACAGGTCAAAACAATGCAATGCAATGCAATGCAATGCAACAGCTGATGAAGGAAATTAAAGAAATAAAAATGGACGCTGTCGATGTGACAGTATAATCCAGAAATATAGCCGTAATAAAATATATTCAAAATTTGTTGGTGCATTCAAAATATATATTTCTTAAAATAAAAAAAAGTTCTATTTCAATGTTTTAAATTTATAGCAAATAACCAACCCGAGGATTACAACCACTAACTTTAAATTAAATTGAAATTCTGGTTTCACTGCCATAATATTAAGAAAAAAATTTTTGGAAACTAACAACACTAAAAAATAAGAAGTAAAAATTAAATATCTAAAAAAAGAGGCAATCTTAAATATCCTTGACTTAAAAAAAATTGCCGGCGGATACCGAGTGTCGGCTAACCGTTGGCTCGTGGTAGGGCCACACTAATTTTCAGCAGCAAGGAACAGAGTTTTTTTTTAAGTTTGACCGAAACTTTACAAATTTGTTAGAGTAAAAGAACGCTAGCAAAACAACAAATTGGAGAGGAACGCTGGCGTCTTACATCAGCGAAGCGTGCATTATTGATTTTAACAAAGAAATTTCAACGCCCCGACAACACATCGACGCATACACGCACACCTACGGAAAACAATTTTCCAAAGGTAATTAAATAGAATCAAGAGGTGATAACAACCAATTTCAATGGCGGAACGCGAACGCAGCATTCACGAAATGCTGAAAGACGCGCCCTCCCTCAACGATAGCTGCGGGTCAGTTCACACGGGCACCGAAGGAGGGAGCATGGTCATCGGGAGTGCCAGTAGCCACAGTATTGGAGGGGGAGCCGGCGTAATCGGAGTTGGAGGCGGTCCCTTCATTCCACCCAACAGTTTGCCTTTAAGGAACCATTCTGGTGAGCTATCTATCATCTACATACATATTTATTGTAATCTTTATCATACAATCTGCAGCACCCACCACACCGATGTCACCCACAAGTCCATCGCCATCTGGGAATGGCATCCTGAGTCCTACGGACAGTGGCAGCCTCATACGCACGAGCGCCTCCAAGATCGACAGTATTAAAAACTGGAGCATATCCACGTACAAGTGCACCCGACAAATAATGCTCGAGAAGCTTGGAAAGTCACAGCGCACCGTTGACTCTGAGCTGGAGGCGCAAATCGAACAGTTGCGCGAGACGCAGCGCAAATATATGTCCATTTTGCGACTAACTCGTGCATTTAGCTCCCACTTTCAACATGTGGTCGTCACGCAGCATGCCTTGGCCGATTCTTTTGCGGACTTGGCCCAGAAGAATCCAGAGTTACAAAAGGAGTTTACCTGCAACTCGGAGACGCAACGAAATCTTACTAAGAACGGCGAGCTACTACTCAATGCGCTTAATTTTTTCATTTCGTCGGTGAATACACTGTGCAATAAGACGATCGACGACACCTTGCTGACGATACGGCAGTACGAAACAGCCAGGTAAATCGAATGACGTGAAAAACGAGAATATTTTTAAATCTTTCTTTATCACAAATTCGAACTACAAACCCACATTTATTTGTTTAGAATCGAATTTGATGCCTACCGTATGGACTTGGAAAATACGAAGCCAGAGCTGACGCCCTCAGCTGCCACTTTGGAGGAAACTCAACGCAGTTATGCGGAACATAAAGAGCAGTATGAAAAACTGCGTTCAGACGTGGCCGTCAAAATGCAATTTCTAGATGAGAATCGGGTGAGTTGTAGCCAAATAAAATACCTACCGCCGGTCTGCCACATTTATATCTATATCTATGTATCTATCCAGATTAAAGTGATGCACAAGCAATTGATTCTGCTCCACAATGCTATTGCTGCCTACTTTTCCGGCAATGCTATGGCACTAGAAAGCACTTTGAAGCAGTTCAATATCAAGGTAAGGTTGAAGTAGGAACAAAAATAACGAATAAGTAATTTATTTCTTGCTTAGCTTAAATCGCCGAATGCCGTCAGCGGATCCTGGCTGGAACAGTAGTAACTGAATTCAAAACTCGAAAAATGTTTCAGACGTTTATGTGCATCAAATAGGAGGAACTTACTCCCATCTACCACTTGCTGAACGAGCACGCTCTCTAAAAAAACTCCAATTCAGAGAAAATCCAAGCCCAATTGTATATCCAATTCATTTGACGAATCGTAACCATATTTACGTGCTAAGTTTAAGTATAATTCCTAACTCGTAAGCAGAAAGTGGTAACTGTCTTTTATGTATGTATGTTTTGTATAATTCTTTTCCCACTAAATGTATGTTACTTAATGCATTCTCGAATTTTCCGAAACTCTGTAAGCCAGTTCCTTATGTTTATGTTTTTCAATTTGAATACACCGCAATGTGAGCTTTTAAAACTCTTTAACCAAAAAGTGCAATTTATGTACTAGCACGGATTTCAGTTCTAGATATTGTAAGATATAAATTATTTCGAATTAACCTTAACGAAATCCATAATTGTATTGTTTACCAGAGCTTAAATAATTTCATTGTTTACTAGTCAACGTATTATTTACACTAAAAGGAAGTCTATATATAAAAATATATAAATAAAACTATTAAATTACACCAAAGAGTTTAGTTTTGTTATTAGTTCTTTTCCAGTTTAAGCTCCCCGAGCTTTTCGTTCAGAGCCGTTTCTTCGTCTTCCTCAGCCTTGAACATTTCCTGGAAAAAACAACTCCCTTATTTAGAGAATAACTTTATAAGTTATCTATGTATTTAGTTTACCGGGTCGTAAATGACCTTAATAATGAGCGAACAGCTTGGACATGTGGCCACCTCCTCGCCTTCTATTAGCTCTTCCTGTAACAAATATTTATTGTAACTTAGGGATGTCCAACAAAAATTACGTATACGCGATGTTGTTACCTTTGAGATCTGAAATCGATCGCCACAAGGGCAGGGATAGTAGTACATCTCCTCCTCCTCGTCGTACTCAAAGTCTTCGATTTCCACCTCGTCGTGATATATGCTCATGGTTGCCTCAGGGGTTTAACTTCATCCTAAACCGCGTTGATTACAGTGAATAGGAACGCTCGGCACGTTTAATTGTGGTGCTGCCAGCATGTTTTAAAGAACAGCTGATCGCGCATCAGATTACAAATACGCTTTTTTGTTTGTTTAAAACATAACAAGCTTTAATTTGCGTTTCCATATATATTTAGAATACAATGTTTTCAAATCATTCACATCCGAATTAAAAATATTTTTTAGAATTCGCAACTACGCCTCTGTGCAGCTTAGGGTGTAGAGCTGCTAACTTATTTTATAAAAACATATGATCGCGCGTCGTAGGGTAAACAATTAATTTAATTTCATTTTATTGTGCAGAGTGAAACTTTATTAAAGAAATCAGGAAAAATGGCCAGCAAAAAGTTTGGTGACATTAATTTGTACGAACTTCTGGGCATTGATATTGATGCAGAACAAAATGAAATTCGCAAGGCTTACCGAAAACGTGCCCTTGACTGCCATCCGGATAAGAATCCAGATAATCCTAAGGCGGCAGAGCGCTTCCATGAACTATCGAAGGCACTCGAGATCCTAACAGATGAATCAGCCAGGTCCGCCTATGACAAAATATTGAAGGCAAAGAAGGCAGCGGAGTTGAGAAGCCGGCAACTGGACAGCAAACGCCAGAAACTCAAGCAGGATTTGGAGGAACGGGAGCGAGCAGCTCTCCATAAACTGCAAAAGAGTCAGCCATATAGCACTGTCTCCAAAAGCGACGAAGAGCTTCTGCAGGAACAGATTGATCGCCTGAGGAAGGAGGGATCTCGCCTGCTAGAGGAGGAGCAACGGGCTATGCGGGAACAGCTTAAACGCAGCCATAACGAGCATCTTAAACTTCGACAACAACCCGCTAAGTTTGATTCAGCCCAGCATCGCATTAAGATTAAGTGGAAAGCGGATTCGGAACAAGATTACACGCAGGAGGAACTGCTTACCTATCTTAAGAAATACGGGGATGTAGTGGCCCTGGTACTTAACAGAAAGCGACGAGGACGTGCCATGGTGGAGCTAGGCAGCCGCGAGGCATGCGACATGGTACTGGCCTATGAGAAAGGTGATGCCGCCAAGCCACTACATTTCGAATGGGTAACGCCTCCTGCTTCGGAAGAGAAACAAAGAGGATCCGTTGCCGGAAGTAATGTATCCTCCAGAGACTATGAGGATCTGGTGATGCACAAACTGAGGCAGGCTGAGGAGCGCAAGCGGCTAATTGAACAAATAATGAAGGACGAAGAGAACGCCGATTGAATGTATATATATATATAGTAACTATTATTAAAATATAATTTATAAATATCCATAAGAAGCTAACAAATTAAAACAATTTTTGCATAAGTTCAAATATATAGTTTGTTTTGTTGAACTGAACAAAATTATTTATATTATTATAATACAATTATATTAAAAATCTTTATTACAAATTTTGGGAAAATTATTTAATAATATTTATTAAATATTTTTTATAAATTAAATGGGCAATTTTAGTAACAAATCAAACGCTGAAAGTTGGCAGGTCCGCTGTTAGAGATTGCCAGCTGATAAAAAAAAATTGTTAATTGATAGAAATGCGAAAATGCCACGAAATGAAATGAAATTGAGGATTTAGGATAAATAATTCCTAATTTCGCGCTATCACAACTTACAGCAATATGGAGAAACGACAAAGGGAGCTGGAGGCATTAGTTTCCTCCCAAAAGGAGCAACTGGGCCGCTATGAGAAACGGCTAAAAGGTAAACAAAAACTACACAGGGTTTCTGTTTTCAGAAAATAAATTATGCCACTTTCAGACGTTGTTACTGCCTACAAAGGACTGTTAAAGGAGAAGGAAGCCCTTGAGACGAGTTTGGCTGCTCATGCCGAGGCCACAGCAGCCGGGGAACCAGGATCGCCGGCCAAAGAATCTGTTTCCCCCAATAGCTCCGATGTCATCGATGCAGAAGCAGATGGTACAGCTGCTCCTCCGGTCGAGGGACAGCTTCAGACGCAAATAATTACGCTGATGAACTCTCTAGCCACACTCTCTGCAGAAAAATCTCGGATGGAGGCCTCTTTCCAGGCCGACAAAAAGCAACTGCGCAGCCAAATAGCTCTGAAAGAGCAAGTGATTCAAGACCTGCACACACGGGCCAAAGAACAAGCAGCGCGAGCCAAGAGCGATGTGGATGAGGTGAAGGCCAAGTGGATAATTGAGCGACAAGAGCGTGAGAAAGAGACGAGCAATCAGATGCTTATGATCCGCGAGTTGCAGAAGCTCTATGCTGACGAACGCCACCTCAAAGACAACATCGAGATGCAGCTGAACAACTTTAAGACGCAGTTTGCCAGCAATGAGGCTGAGAACAGTCGCCTCAGAGATCTCCAATCTCAATTAAAAGAGGCTCGATCCCAGCTTAAGCATTTGCAGCTCAAGGCAGAACCACCTGCAGCTAACACCCCCAGTGTAAACAGCAGTGCGCTGCTCAATCAGGTGCGCCAAGAGATGCAACAGCTTAAGGAGCAGCATGCTGTAGCCATTCGCCAGGAGCAACGGAGAGTCCTACGCGCAGAAGAGCAGAGCCGCAAACAGGCTGCACTTCACGAGGATCGGGTAGCCAGTTTGGAAGCACGCCTAGCCGAGCTTAGTACCACTGTAGGCAGCTACGATCGCCTGCGGCAACAGGACCAGGACAGCATCCATGCCTTAAAAGAACAATTGCAGAATTTACAGGAACGTCCCTCAACGGTCGTCAAATCGCTCAGTGAGGACATGGATGTGGCCACTTTAGTAGATGAGATGGTGCGGCTGAAAAAGCTTCTGACTGCAGCTAACAATCGTTCTGCTAATCCTCTGGATCTCGGGGAGATTCTTTCATTTGGTGGCCAAACAACCAGCACCCCGGAGAGTCATATACATTGCGAACAGCAACTTCAGGGCGTCCAGAAACTACTCGAAGCAGCAAAACAACAACGACAGCTTCTCGAACAAAAGGTCCAGCTGCAGCAGTCCCACATTCAGACGCTTCAGGAGAAGGTGCAAGTGCTTAATCGTAACATCGACGAGGCGGAAATGGAGCTAAAGCAGCAGGGCGAAAAATTAAGACTCGCCCTGAAAAGCGAGAGGACGAAGTGGCAGGAGGCCAAGGCAGAGCTTGAAAACGAGACTCGCTGTAAGCTTAACGAACTGGAGCAGTTGCTGCAAAAGCAGCGCCAGAGATCGCTGCAACTGCTTGACGAAAAGGAACAGGAGATCAAAACGTTACAGACATCCTTCGAGGTCTTTCATTCAGCCACCAATGTGGGCACTCCCCTAGCTTCCTCTGGGCATGAAGCGGCGGGAGGGGAATCCTTCGCTTACTCTTCGGATGCGGATAGCGTGGAAGGAGAGCAACGGGATCAGCGCGAAAGAACTCTGAAAGTGCGCTCGAAGAAAATGTCCCTGGGAGATAACTGCCACATGTTGCACTATGCCAACGAGCTGGCTCGCAAGGACATCGAAATTACCGCCCTCCGAAAAGCCAAGTATACTGCCGAATCTACTTTGCGAAAAGCGATCCAAGACAAAGTAACATCGCAGCAGGAGATGCATGAAAAGATCGAGTGCTTGGAGGAGCAGGTCGATAGGTAAGTACATGTAATTACAATTTTAAAATAAAACATCTTAAAATTGTTATGCGGATTTCAGATTGGAGCGCTGCAAGACCCGCGAAGGAGCCAACTTGGAGTATTTGAAAAACGTCATTATCAGTTACATTGTTACGCGGGACGCGGACGGCAAACGGCACATGCTGAATGCAATCTCCGCGGTACTCCAATTGACCGCAGCCGAGATGCAGGCGATCAATACGGCATTCCAGAAGAAATAGCATTCGGTTTTTGTTTAACATTCATGTCCAACATATTCAAATTATATTATTAAAATTAAAACTTGATTGTTTACTAGCTAAACCCGACCACCGGATATTTTTCCAAGTGGGGAGCCACAACACCGGGAAACATGGCCAAGAACTTAAAGCGCGTACCCATTTGCGCGGGATCAGTTAACATCTGGTAACCAGAGCGAATAATTTGCTGGTTTTCGGGCAAAGCGTGAGCCAGCAACTGCTCCAGACGAGCCTCGCCCTGCATTCGCTGCAGAAAGAGTCCCTGCTCCACTGGTCCGCAGCAGTGTATGTGGTTCCTCTTCTCGGCCGCGTGCCTAATCAGCTTGAAATCCACATCCGCTGTGAGATCAGCACTGCCCGGTTCCACCAACGGCTCATGAAGGGCATGGTTCTTAAAGGCTCTAAACGTATCGGTTTTTTCCCCAAAGTGACCGTAATCCATGATTAGAGCTATGCCACCGTCTCTTTCGAGGCGCTCTGCCAGAAGACCTACATGTCTCTCTGTCTCTAAGGAGTACTCCAAGCAAGAACGCTTTTCCCCGGGAATGGGCTGAAATACTCTGGAGACCGGAGTTTGCGAGCGTGACATAACATATCGGAAGCCAGGCTTGTCCTCATCCTTAGAAGCCACATCGACTAGCACCTCCTGCCACTGGCCATTTTCCCACTGCAGCTTATGCACTGGCAGAGCATCGAAGAATTCGTGGGCTAAAATTAGCGAGAATCCCTGGGGGACATCCTCTAGTCGTCGGTGCCAAAAGGCTTTAGTTCCAGAGGCCGTGGTGCCTGTTTGATAATGAGGCAACTGCTGGTCTTCTGGCAGTGTCTCATGTGTGTAGCAGAATCTCTGGGCTTGGACCTTGCTCAAGTACGGACTAACTTCTACCAGGTGCATGGATAACTCTGCGCCCAGTTTGAATTTTGTTAGCACTTTGAGCACATCTCTGGCAAGAGTTCCACGACCAGGTCCCAGTTCCACCAGTTGAAACGGTGACGGACTGCCCATTTTACGCCACTCGCTTACTAGCCATACCCCCACGAGCTGCAAAGAGAAGAGTTTATACCAAACCTTCGGCATTGTATGAACTAATGTACTTCTCCAAATATCTGAGATATTTCTGGCGAGGTTATGAAGTCGCCTTCGCGTCCAAAGACATCGCGCTCCATGTAGTATCCACCTTGCGGATTGGTCAGTACCTCACGCATGTATTCTGCCACCGAAATAGGACCAGTAGCTAAGATCTTTGCTCTTAGCTGTTTCGCTAAGCTGGAATTGTCATTTTTTGTGGAGGTTTCTGTACCCGCCGGCTCCTTTACCTTTTCCGCTTGCGGTGCACTGGTGGCAGCCAGATTGGGACGACGCACGGATTTATAGCTGTAGCAACGCCTGTTGGCGACCCTCAGTGCTTGTCGTAACATTTCCAACCGGCAGAAAGTTTCCTACAATCCCATATGGGCAAGGGCAAGTGAGTGAACGGCTTACTGATACCCATTATTTGGAGAGTGTACAGTGGACCCCTAATATTTTATTAAAGCAAATAAAATGTTTTTCTGTCAAAAATTACTTTTAAATATACAACTTAAAAATTGTATTACATAATAATACAAAATGGCGCTGGAACATGTGCTATACTATGATTACAATTATTTTTGAAGCTTTAAATATTTTAACCATTTGGTAATCAGTTATTTTATTTAATTTTTATTTAAATAAATCAATTTTTAAATTTTGTTTCACCGCAATATATTAATTTATATACCATTTTAGCAACGCATACAGGGTACAAGTTTCCTAAATGAGGCTGCCAACCTAATGCAAAACACCAAAATTCAACTTTAAACGGTTATTTAAATATCAGGAATTTATTCCATATTCATTTTTAATTAATTAGCTAATATTAATATTCAAACCGCTCAAATATTCCTTTTAGAATACCTTGATACCCTCGACGATCTTCTCGTTGTCATAGATCTCCTTGGCGTAGCACAGGTTAGGGTAGTCAAAGGCGGCTCCATAGCGGTTCTTGCACCCGGAGGTGGCCTTCTCGCCGGGAGTGTAGACGGGCTGGCCAACGATGTTCGAGGTGGCGAAGTTGCAGGTGAGTACAAAGTGGTTGTAGAAATCCTTGGAGAAGCGCACGGCAGCACAACCAATGTGAGTGTTCTTTTCGGCAACAGAGATCGTGAACTGGGCAACGTTCTTGTTGGGAAGCTCCTCCGGGAAGCTGGCCAAGATGTCGGGAGAGGCATTGGAACGCTCACCAAACCAGTTCTCGATCTGCTCCTTGATGATCTCAGCATCGGTGTACTCGGACTCGGCTCCGCTGTAGTGGAAGATGGCATTGTTCTGTCCGGCATAGGCGAATCTCTCCGTGCTGCGGCACTTGTCCGGCAGGGATTCACAGGTCTTTACGTTCAGCATGGCCAAATGGGAAAGCTCCTCGCACCAGGACATCTTCGCCATGCGAATAGCCTTGGGAAGGCCTTCAATGCCACCTCCTGCTACTTTATTACGGAGATCGTTAAAGAGGGTAAGGATCAATTTGTGGTGCGACTCGATTTTCACTTCGCGGACATCCTTGGGGCAGTTTTCACTAAAGTTCTGGGGGACAACCGGTGAGCTGGATACCGTATTGATTAACAATACTTACTCCCTTGTTATTGCAGCCAATGTGCTTGTCCAGGCAAGTGGGCAAGGCACAGTAGTCCACTGCTATGGAGGAGCCAAAGAGGGCTACTGCCACGACCAGGAGAGAGAAGTCAGTTGCTTTGAAAGAACCCATTTCTTTGTATGTTCCTAGCTTGATACTGACTTAATCGGATCAGGCCTTTGGCTTTTATAGCAAATCGGGGTCCACACAGTTTGGAACATGGCTTCTATTTCTAGTTAAAAGGTGTATACATGGCACATGGATTCTTCGAAAACAGCTGCCCATTTCTGCAGGTGGCGCTTTGTAATTCGAGAGGTATATCCGCAGGGTCCCTATAAATAGGAACGGCTTGGTTGGTGGAAGTCAGTTGGAAGCCAGCATCAGAATGAAGACATTCATTGTCCTAGTTGCCTTAGTCGGAGCTACCATTGCCGTTGACTACTGTGCCTTGCCCACTTGCCTGGACAAGCACATTGGCTGCAATAACAAAGGAGTAAGTATAGCTTAGTAAACCCGTAGGTATCTCACCGGTTCCCTCCCAGAACTTTAGTGAAAACTGCCCCAAGGATGTCCGCGAAGTGAAAATCGAATCGCACCACAAGCTAATCCTCACCCTCTTTAATGATCTCCGCAACAAAGTAGCAGGAGGTGGCATTGAAGGCCTTCCCAAGGCTATTCGGATGGCGAAGATGTCCTGGTGCGAGGAGCTTTCCCATTTGGCCATGCTGAACGTAAAGACCTGTGAATCCCTGCCGGACAAGTGCCGCAGCACGGAGAGATTCGCCTATGCCGGACAGAACAATGCCATCTTCCACTACAGCGGAGCCGAGTCCGAGTACACCGATGCTGAGATCATCAAGGAGCAGATCGAGAACTGGTTTGGTGAGCGTTCCAATGCCTCTCCCGACATCTTGGCCAGCTTTCCCGAGGAGCTTCCCAACAAGAACGTTGCCCAGTTCACGATCTCTGTTGCCGAAAAGAACACTCACATTGGTTGTGCTGCCGTGCGCTTCTCCAAGGATTTCTACAACCACTTTGTGCTCACCTGCAACTTCGCCACCTCGAACATCGTTGGCCAGCCCGTCTACACTCCCGGCGAGAAGGCCACCTCCGGGTGCAAGAACCGCTATGGAGCCGCCTTTGACTACCCTAACCTGTGCTACGCCAAGGAGATCTATGACAACGAGAAGATCGTCGAGGGTATCAAGGTATTCTAGGAGCACCGTGTTTATAGGACGTGTATTTTTTGTGACCCAAAATGTAAGGACTATTCATGATTGTAATAAAGAGCTTGGGCAGATATAAAGTGCTAAAACGTAAATTAGAGTTTTAAAGATCTTTTAGCAGAACTAGAAAGAATAAATTATGAAAACTTTTCGTAATTTACATTACTTTATTTTAGATTAACGTAGAAATATCACGCGCTCTTAAAACACAAATCCCTTATTTAAATAAATATGCATATGCAAAAGTAAAATGAATATCGATAACAAAGTAATTATTAAGGACAAAAAGCTCAGTCAGGTAAAAAAAATGTAATCAGTTACGCCCAAAAATAAATTAAAATCTTTAGTGGTTTAGCTTGTGCTAAATTTTTATTTAATGCTTTACCACAAATCGCGGTAGAAGCAAACTGACACCATTGAAGCATCTTAAGCGGTAGTGGCGGCGGCGGCAGCAGCGCTGGTGGTGGCAGCAGCCTCCTCCTTGAGACGATCCTTCTTGAGGGGACCCATGAAGGCCAGCTTGTCGGCAGGGGTCTGGAAGCGACCGTGACCCATTTTCGACGAGGTGTCGATGAACTTGAGCTTGATCTGTTCAAGAGCAGAGCGCTTGGTGTGCTTCAGCAGGGACTTGCGCAGGGTGATAATGCGCTTCTTGGAGCCGATGCAGCAGCCCTTGATCATGACAAAGTCGTTGTTGACCTCACCATAGTGGGGGAAGCCACCCATGGGGGTGATGCTCTTGTCAGTCAGATCGTACTCAGTGGAGGCGTTGTTCTTGATGACCTGCAAGAATGTTTTTCGATTATTAAACTTGAACTAATGAACTCTAGGAGAAGGAATTTGAAATTAATCTACTTTGGCCGAGGTCTAAGGTCAGTCCTATCATTGAAATATCACGGTTTATCAAGCTTTTTTAGTTCGATGTCGTTATTTTGGGTTATTTATCATCATAAATCTTAGACAACACAGACGGCCAAAGGAAATATCTCTCCAATAGTGAGAAGCGCTTACCTTGCCGTCCTTGGTGTGGATGCCAGCACCGATGCGGTAGATCTTCTTGTTGATCTCGGTACGGTGGTGGTAACCCTTCTGACCAGCACGAGCCACGGTGGTGGAGACGCGAGATGGATGCCAGGCACCAATACAGGCGACCTTGCGCAGACCCTTGTGGGTCTTGCGGGGCAGCTTCTTGGTGTGCCAACGCGAGGTGACACCCTTGAAACCCTTACCCTTGGTCACACCCACACAGTCGATCATCTCGTCCTGGCCGAACACGTTGCTGACCTGGATTGGCTTCTCCAGATGCTGACGGGCCCAGTTGACCTTGTCTTCGATGGAGCCGCCGTTCAGCTGGATCTCCATGACATGGGCCTTCTTTTGGCGCTGCTTGATCAGACGAATCTAAGAAATAAACAAAAAGAGACTAAGTTAGCTTTGATGATTTAATTAAATAAATTTAATTTAAATTAATGGAAGGACTGTGCGTAATATGGTTTAACCGAGCGATCATCGCCTGAGCGGCTTCGCACCGTTACTGGAATATATCAAGCTCCGCCACCCGAGGGGCAGTTTCTTCTACGATGTTGCACTCCTTAACCAGACACCAAGAGCCCAGCACGAGTGCTTTTTAGGCCAGGCGCACCAAAGGTGCCGAGCCCAAGGACCCAGCACCGATGGCGCAACAAGGCCAAGGACATCGCAAATACAAAGAGTTTAATTAATATTTAATAATTACCTGAGAGTGGGCAATCACACGGATGACCTTGCAGTAGCGCAGCATCTTGCGGAAGTCGTTCTCGATGCTCTTCTTACCGAGATCATCGGTCCACTTCTTGCTGGCCTTGGTGAAAGCCTTCTTCTTGCTCTTGTACCTGGTAGAGGTAGATCAAGGATGCGGAGGTCAGAAATGAACGCGGGGGTGCCATCCATTGGGGTGTCTCTCGCAACAACTCCAACTTCTTAGCTGCTGCTGTTTGTGTGGGGGCGAGATAGAACAGGAAGAGCACCTCATCGCAATCTCAAGGCGAGCGGAGATGACATCTTCCATGTCGTGCTCACTCAACAAGTTTTTATTCAGTTTGCGACAACCAAAGACTTGTTAGCTCACACAACTTTCAGCGATTTTAAAAGCTCTCTCAGCAAGCTGATCGAAGAACTTTATGGTTTGGATTTTACGTTAAGTTAAACGGTCTTTAAAATAACCAAATAAAAAAAAGGTGTAGCAGTTCACAAATAAAGAATTGAACTTTAAAACCAAGAATTATTTACAAGGCTGATCAGAAGGAAGGCAGCAGATGGTAGAAGGCTTTTCAACAGGAATTTGCTCATTCAGATACCATCGTATCATCATTCAAACTCAAGTAAAGAACACGTGGTTTGACTTTGACTGCACAACTGCTGCACCTTTCCAAAACAAAATGGCGGCGAGTGGAGGAAACCAAATTCTGGTGCCGCACGTGGACCACCGATAGATACATACCAGTTCTTGTAGAAGCGACGGCGGCACTCCTCAGACAGATGCTGGGCCCAGACATTGACCAGGGCGCGCAGACCGAATGGAGTCTCGATGTAGCCGACGGCACCAACAACAATCATGGGAGGAGTCTCCAGAACGGTGACGGCCTCGACGACCTCCTTCTTGTTTATCTCTGCAATAAAAGTTTGGTTAGACATGCAGCTTGAAATGCACTTAAGCCACCGACGAACGATAGATTTAATCAGTCCGCCCTAGTAGATTTAATCACGGTTATTCATTGTGTTCTAACCATATGATCTAGTTACTCATCATGGAAATGAATTTAACTATAAAAGTGCTACAGGGATAGATACTTACTGGAACCAGGACGGTCTGCCTCGCGCACAATGTGCGTCATGCCGGCTTTGTAGCCGAGGAAACAGGTCAGATGGACGGGCTTCTTGGCGTCATCCTTGGGGAAGGCCTTAACCTTGCCACGGTGGCGAGCTGAGCGCTTCTTGGGGTAGAAGGCCATGGAGCCATGACGAGGCGCGGAGAATTTGCGATGAGACTAGAAGAAGAAGAAAGTTTATTGGTTAGACCACATGGACACATTGAGGTTAGGTTGAACCCACAACTTAAAATCTACTAAATTTACGTTAAAAAAGTAGTTAATTGTGGCCCAATAAACATAAAACGGTATATTTATAAAAATATATGACCGAAATTTATAGAATTTTAAAATACCACGTGTAGAGTATAATTTTTTTCGAAAAACAAATTTTTAGTCAATATTTTAATCTCGTTGCATCGAAAGATGATGAGAAATGATAATTGATTGACGAATAGTAACTTTATTTATCAAACTTCAAGATGCTGATTGGCTGATTATATTTTTTATCCAGAGGAGAAAACTTACCATGACGTCTGTTCACTTCAGACGATGAAACAAAAAGAAAGGAAGTGAACGCCACTGGAGCTAACTTGGCTGCAGTTGGAGCAAAGTTTATCGAAACCTTATCGATAAGGTCCAGGGCTGGGTGGTGAGCTGCACTGTCGATAATTTTTTTATGCTTGGCAGCACTCAGCAATACGTTTATATATGATATATTTGTTGTATATCACAAAATACATTTGTAAGCGGAATCAGAATTCCTATCACTCAAAATAAACAAAATTAAAGAGAAAAGCTACACGTTTATATATATTAAAAATTTCTAATATTTGTTATTTACCAAAGCTACGGTCACACTACTCCATCGTTTTGGCGCATTTAGTGCTTGTATTTGTGGTAAATTTGCAAGAGTCTCACGATGTCTACTCTGGAGCTGTGCGAAAAGTTCTTTGGCACACGCGACGTTTACAAATTGATGAGCCTGGAGAAAACCGCCAGCGAGAAGGAGGTGAAAAAGGCGTATCACAAGCTGTCGCTTCTCGTTCATCCCGATCGGGTGCCAGAAGAACAAAAGGAGGAGTCTACCGAGAAATTCAAGGTACTCTCGAAGCTGCACCAGGTGCTGACCGATACCCAGAAGCGGGCTCTGTACGATGAGCAAGGGATCATCGACGACGACGACGAGGGGGAGTCTAATGTTTCATCCTGGCTGGAGCTATGGCGCAAGATATTTAAGCCCATCACCGAAGAGGAAATCAATACCTTCGAGAAGGAGTACGTCGGCTCCGAGCTGGAACGCACCGACATCAAGAAAGCCTATCTGGGAGGCAAGGGTTGCATCAACTACCTAATGAATGCCGTGCCGTTCATGAAGGTAGAGGATGAGCCGCGAATTCAACAAATTGTGGAAGGCTGGATTGCAGCAGGCGAGGTGCCCGAGTACAAGATCTTCACCGAGGAGCCAGCCGCTAAGCGGAAGAAGCGCCATCGGAAGTACGCCCGGGAGTCCAAGGAGGCCAAGGTCATCAAGGAGCGCATTCAGCGGCGTCAGAAGGAAAAGGACGAGCAAGACCTGGAGGCTAACGGTGGCGATCTGCAACAGATGATATTGGCTCGCCGTAATCAACGTGAGTCGAATTTCAACTCCATGATGGACCGGCTATTTTATAAGTACGGCGGTGAAGAATACGAGGAGGTCGTGGACTTCAGCGCCTTGGAGAAAAAGTCCAAGAAGAAGTCGGCGAAAAAACCCGCCCAGAAGTCACCTGCAAAGAAGATGCGTGGAGTCAAAGCTGGCCGGGTTGATAAGGGAAAGAACTAAACACACTTAAAATATTGCTATCTTACATTTTCCCTCCTTTAGCCTTAGTCATTTACGTACCCGTATTTTATTAATCGCAATTTCCCTAAGAAATAGAAAAGCGTGGTCAACCAAAATTTATAATTTTATAATCGTACATGTTAGTGTAAGTTATGCATTATACCGACTACATTACTGTATCTTCAGAAAATAGAAAAGAAAAATTTTAATTACTAGTACAGGTGGTTTCATTTTAAAACCAAAGTAAATATAGTTTCATAACATTAAATCGGCCTTGCTTGGTTTTCTTCGTTACCATTGTGGAATGTTTTAGAGGTCGCTGTAGGGCTGCCACCATATATCAATATTCCTCCAGCATCACAAACGGTCACTCCATTATTGCGCTAAATATAAACATTTATAAGAATTTTCTATAAAATTTTTTTACCAAAAATGAGATGTGTCGTGCCCAATTGCAGAAATGCTTTTGTAGGTAGGGCCAAGCGGGACCCGAATCAGCAGCATCCCATTGGATTCTTTAGTTTCCCAAAGTGCCCGGAAACATTCAAACTTTGGCTTGATTTTTGCGGTTACGAAAATGCTCCAAAAATTAAGAATCCATATATTTGCATCGAGCACTTCAAAGTGGGGGACATCGAGGGATCCCTTAAATTCGAAATGGGTGAGAAATAATTGTGTTTATTTGAATATATACCCGTAACAAATATGAAGCATAGGATTGGCCAAAAAACGAACTTTGCGTCCTGGTGCTGTTCCTTGCATAAAAAATAACGAGAGTCCCTCTGAAAGAGCACGCCAAGAAGGCATCCAGCGGCGCGAGAACCAACGACTGGTGAACGAACTCTTGGCGGAGGACGAGACCAAGAACGAAAGACTCAGCACAGGAATAGTTGCTGCTCCGGAGTTTGTTACGCCTCCACAAGATAAAGATGACATAAGTAAGGATGCTCCTTTGGAATATAATGCCCAGATCCATCAAAATAAGTGCCGCATCTGCTATGAGAACTTCAGTAACGCATCTTCAGCGAAAGATCTCTTTGATGAGGCCAACAGCATCCTGCTTTTTCACATTGAAGTCATAAGCGGTGTTTGGGTAGATTGTTGCCTCTTCTTTCTTTTATATATAAAAGATTTATAACCAATGTTTTTCTTAGATCAGCCAACTTAAAGGAGAACCTCATGTTATTTGCCAAGCATGCGAATCGGTACTCCATCAGGCAATCGAATTCCGAGAAATGTGCATAAACACGGAGCTAAAAATCACCCAGGCACTTACTACCAAGCAATGCACAATCGAAGTTAGGGCAAACGAACCCGACGAAGTGGATGAAGAAACCCCACCAGAGGTCGAATTTATCCCTGGGTTGGAAGATCTGGAACATGATGAAGAGGAGCCTCTGGAGGACGAACCTATAGTCACCGCCGATAGTCAGCTAAAGGAACAGCCTAAAGAGCAACCTACATGTATCTCTTCGCCAGATCCGCTTAGCGTAGATGTGGGAGCCATGGTCATGATCAAGGAACTACTTAATCAATACACGGGACAAGAGACAACGAGAAACAGAACAAAAACTGGAGAGCCATCTAACAAAAAGGAGAAACCCCTAGCCAAACCGCGAAAAAATGCAGTCCGCCAGCAAATGCCAAAGAGAAGGGGTAATCCGAAGACCAAGGAGGAGAGAAATCTCATCCGTCGCGCACAACTTCGTGCGAAGCCGCCAAATTTCGTGTGTGATCAATGCGGCCAGGCCTTCCGCATGTCACACAACCTTCGCATCCACCAATTGCGACACACCCGCACTAAGAACTACCAGTGCAGTGAATGTCCGATGACATTCTACGATGCCTATATGCGGAATATCCATGTCCGAGTCCGTCATAGAGGCGAAACTCCTTATGGGTGCCGTCACTGCACCGAAACCTTTGGATATGCGGGAGCACGTCAGAAACACGAAAGGTGAGGCTTAACTCCCATCAAGAAATTCGACAAGATTCTATAAATTGAACATTTACTTTTAGCGAAGTTCACGGAGCCCCGCCCCGCTTGATTGTACATCGCATTAATCCAAAGCCTATGCAACGCACCGATGTGCGGCACTACTGTAATCAGTGTCATAAAAGTTACGCCTCAAAATATGCCCTCCGCTGGCACTTGAAATCGCACACAGACCCACCGAGTTACAAATGCGAACAGTGCGGCAAGAGTTATAACGACCCAGCTAAGCTCAAACGCCATGAGATTATCCACGACAAGAGACCTCTGCAGTGCGATGTCTGCCTCAAGGGATTCTACCAGCGTACGCGGCTAAAGGAACACGAACTGATACACACTGGAGAGCGGCCTTACTGGTAACTATACATTTTAGACTAAAAACTTTACTTTACAAACTTTTCCCAAAATCAAAGCCATATTTTAATCGTATTATTTTCCCCTTTTAGGTGTGAAATCTGCAATGTTAACTTTCGGTACAAATACAACATGAAAACACACGCAAATACCAAAATGCACAAAGACAATCTGAAAAAAAAGGAATCCATTCATGAATTTGTCACTGAATAAAATGTTGTTGGTTGTTGTTTTTATATCTCAGTTGTTTTGTGTATTTGTTTCCGAGGATTGAATTGTTTTTGATTTTCGTTTTTTTCGACGTTCATTCTCTACGTGACTGGAGGAGTTGATGTGCTGAGTGAAGTTTCCGGCGCGCAAGAACCACAGATCGCAGACCTCGCAACTGTTGAAAAATTTAAAGTTTATTAATAAACAAGCAAAGCATAATGAAACTGTGAAACCGTACTGGAAAGTGCGCTCGCCCTTTTTGATGATTTCCCACTTGGATTGCGGCGCTCGACCCTTTTTACAAGCCTCTCTATAAAGATTAAAAGGTTTTTAAATAAAATTGTACTTGAAATTATGTCTAAATCCTACCTTTCATGCCTCACCCTCGAGCTGTTTGTGCTGTACTCCAAGCCACAGAAGGTACAGGCATAAGGACCCTCTGTGTGCTTAAGTTGGTGGCGCCGCAGCAGGTGCAAGGTGTAGCACTTTTGGTGACACTGCTCGCACTCGAAGGGCTTGGTGCCCGTGTGTCGGAGCAGGTGCACGTTGAGGTTGCTGGTATCCTTGAATTGCCGACCGCAATGCTCGCAGATGCAAGGCTTCGCTGTGGTGCTATTTCGGTCCACGATGCGCTTCGGTTGCTTGTCGTCGATAACTTTAACGTGAATAAGCTTGCGGCCCAGACGCATTGTTTTTTTATGCGACTTGTTCTTCATCTGCGGCCTTCGCTGACTAGTCTGACTAGTGGAGATCCCGGGCCGGGGTTCTGTATAGTCCTCAAGCAGAGGTGAAAAGCGCTCTTCAATATTCGCCCCCTCAAAAGAGTCGTCTATGGTCCCCGCATTCTCGTCGTATATGGAGTCTGGTTCCTGCTTGACCTCACCGGGTGCTATAAGCTCATCGATCCCCAAAGGATCTGTGATGGCCACTTGCTGAACTGGAGCCTGTAGTGCCGCAGTTGCAGGATCCTCTATCAAGCTGATTTTTACTTTCTTAGAAAGGTACTTCTCAATCTTTTCACATTTCCGCCGGAAGCGTAGCACACGTCTTAGCAAAATTTGGCAATCATTACACATATAGCAGGGAAAGTCAGGAGTGTTTTGTAACTATAAATAATTAAAGGCTTTGAAAACTTATATATTAGCAAAATATATTTTCAAAACTCACCCAGCAGTTTGTTATGGTTCTGAGACAGTGCAACAGCTGGCGGCCCTCAGGGGAAAAAATCTGCAGACAGTGCTCGGGGACAATGTGTCTACCGCAAGTTCGGCAGAACTCGTTCATGGTCCAAAATGTTTTGAATTGAGATGATTATTTAAATTTTTTTACGTTCCTGTTTTCATATTCTGTGTTACTTCCATTTGTCTGTCTCATTTTTTGTTTGTCGTTGTTCGGTCACTTTACCCAAACCGCAACACAAAAAAATACCAGAATGAGAACTATCGATAGGCATGCGTGCAACTCTTAACGGGCTGGTAACCCTGGCAGTTTCCGTCCTCCATCTTTCTGCATTGACTTTTCACGATGGTGAGTTCGTTCGCGACAATTTTTTACAAAAATAAAGGGTTTTTACTGTGAAAGTGGCTCCTAAAAGAAAGCAAACTACCGCTGAAATGTGGTTTACTGCGTGTGGCATAACGACATGTCTTCATTTCGTTTCTAACCCATAAAAACAGTTTTAAAAACAAGAGCATGCCTTAACCTCGAAAGCAGCAGGCTCCAAATAAAGTTTTAGTGTTTTTGATAGACTCTGTTTTTCATGTAAAATCTTTGCTTACCTTTCACTGAACTCTACAGCCGCCTAAGAAGGACGCAAAGTCGTCGGCCAAGCAGCCGCAAAAGACACAAAAGAAGAAGGAGGGATCCGGCGGCGGCAAGGCCAAGAAGAAGAAGTGGTCCAAGGGAAAAGTCAGGGACAAGCTTAACAACCAGGTGCTCTTCGACAAGGCTACCTACGAGAAGTTGTACAAGGAAGTGCCCGCCTACAAGCTCATCACCCCCTCGGTGGTCTCTGAGCGTCTCAAGATCCGCGGCTCCTTGGCCAAGCGTGCTCTGATTGAGCTGCGTGAGAAGGGTAAGTCCTTTCCTATTCCTTTCTTTAATGGGTTGATGCTAATTCTGTTGTTTTTCTTTCAGGTCTGATCAAGCAGGTCGTGCAGCATCATTCCCAGGTCATCTACACACGTGCCACCAAGGGTGATGAGGCGTAAATGTTTTACTACAAACGCATTTTTAGTCGCATTCATTTTACAATTGATTGTATCGAGAGCAACTAGGACGCCGTCGTGTGTAAAATGTTGAATAAACTTGCTTTCTTATTGTAAGGGACATTTGAGTGATTTTTATTGTGGAAAAGTGCTGAAGACCTAAATTGGCAGAAAGCAGAAATTCAACAAATGTTTTATATACAAATAAACAAAGCTTGGTTTGCAATACTGAGGATTTTATTCCTTAGAAAAGGGACGACAAATAATTTGTCTATTTTCAGAGAAGATTGCTCTTTTTTAGGAAAAAAGTAGATATAAAAATTAGTCCTTTTTTTGACTAGAAAGATTTAAACAATTTATGGTGTTAGAGAATGTCAAATTGCTTCTTCTTCATGAGCCGGCACTCACTAAATTCGCCTTCAATAATAGTGAATATTTTTATTTTATTCCAATAATATTTAACATAATATGATTATTATGTTATTCCTTAAATATTTAAATTTCATTTTAAAAATGTGCGTAAAGGACGTTCCTCCGCATGTTCATATTATACCCAGAAAACATTTAGTTGGCCGTTTGCTGGTACGACAGCCATTCACAGCGAACGTCGGCTTGAACGTACACTAAATGTTTACGTGGTTACGGTTATTTTGATGACAACACGGCAGATTGGTTCGGTTTTACTTTTCGGCTTCCTCCAAAAATGAATTAATCCAAAGCAATTCAACAATAAGCGACACTCAGCTGGCAACTGTGCAAACAAGATCAAGACGACCCGGTCGTAGCCGAGCAGGAAGCGTATGTTCTGTTCGAGTGTGCCGCACGCTCATCCCGTAACTCCGTCGCCGCTAAGAGTGTAGGTGAGATTCTTGCGGGCCTGGAATCGGGCCAGAATCTGAATTCGTAGCAGAATCAGCTGGAGCGGCGTTGCGGTTAAACCCCCTCGATTATACCACGTATGCAAACAAATTATTATCTTAGTGAGTACACTTACGTAGTGTCTGTCCCATTCAGGTGCAAGATGATTCCCCTGTCGCACAAGGACCGGAGTAGCTTCGGCTATCGGGTGCGAGAGAAGCTCAACAGCTGGAAGCGACTGATCTTTGCGGACCGCAACTCGCGAAACTTGTTCCTATTCCTCCTGCTCAACTTGAGTTTCGCCTTCGTAGAGCTCTTCTATGGAATCTGGACGAACAGCCTGGGTAAATAGTCACCCACCTCAGTTTATCTTATCCGGAGTTTACAACACCCTTGACGTTAACGTTAATCGCCAGGTCTGATCTCGGACTCGTTTCACATGTTCTTCGACTGCACCGGCCTCTTGGCGGGTTTGGCTGCCTCTGTAATCACCAAGTGGAAGGCCAATGACAAGTACTCCTATGGGTACGTGCGGGCCGAGGTCTTGGCTGGTTTTGTAAATAGCCTGTTCCTGCTGTTCATCGCCTTTTTCATCCTGTCGGAGGGCGTTGAGCGGCTGATTGAACCGCCTGAGGTCAAGCACGAACGGCTGTTTGTGGTCTCCGTCCTGGGATTGTTGGTCAATCTCGTCGGCATCTATGCATTCAATCATGGCGGACACGGGCATTCGCATGGCGGCGGTGGACATGGACACTCTCATGGCGGAGCGTCTGCAGGACACGGTCATAGCCACGGGCACTCGCATAACCACAACGACATTGGCAACCATGACCACCAGGCCATAACTTTGGATAATGGTAACAGTTACTCCATTTTTAGCTAATCATTTCTTAATCCAAGATACAAAATGATAAAAAGATAAAGTTTCTCACCTCGATTAGCATAAAATGAACTCTAAAAATCCTAAAAATGATGAGCGGCTTATCAAAAACTGATTACTAAAAAGTTAAAATTAAGCTATATGAGATTAGATTTTTATCGCCATGATCCAAGTGATTTAATTAGAGTTCTAAGAGTATATTTCCTACTGCAATAAGCTATATCTTGTTTACATTTTGTAGGTCACGGACATTCGCACGATCACGGAAGTCATGGACACTCCCACGACATGTCGGGCAGCAACTCTCAGATTATGCGCGGCGTCTTCCTGCACATCCTGGCCGATACTCTGGGCTCAGTGGGCGTGATTATCTCAGCGGTGTTGATGCAGATGTTCGGCTGGATGATCGCGGATCCAATATGCTCAATCTTCATTGCCCTTCTAATTGCACTGAGTGTGCTGGGCTTGATCAGGGAGTCCATTATGATTTTGATGCAGCGCCAGCCCTTGGACCTGGATCGATCGTTGCCGCAGTGCTATCAGAAGGTGACAGGACTGGCCGGCGTGTACGCGGTTCAGGAGCCCCACTTCTGGACTCTGTGCTCCGACGTTTACGTGGGAGCTCTGAAGCTAGAGGTGTCGAAAAACGTAGACCCCAAATACGTAGTCACGCACACGAGAATGATCTTCGAAGCTGTTGGCGTGAAACAGATTTATATACAGCTTGATTATGTGTAATGCTGATTAGGAACAATATCCGGTGTCCTTGTGAAACATGTGTATATTTATCAGTGTGTGTGATTGCTAGCTGAAGATGTCGATGTTGTCAACTTAATTTTGAAATTCTAGTTCCCTAGGACGCCACACCTCCATCACTTCCAAAATGAGAAAAAAAACAACCCCTCCAAAAGCTAAGCAAAACAAAAAGTGTAATCTTCAGATCTAGTAATATTGCGAATTTTGTTAAATATTTAATTTTTGTATTTGTTGCAATGCCATCGGCATTCATTCCATTCTATACAAACTGAAGGTGAGGTATTTAGAAGCATTAGTGTAATTGTAAGCTAAGCGAAAAAATTGTGCAAGAGTAAATATATATATTTAGAGTTTTTTTAAAATTCAGTATGAACAAACTTTAAAACATGCAAACCTACAAATAGCATCTTATCTGACTGACATTTCCAAGGACATTCCGCTATGCGGTGGAAGTCGTTGAAAGGACCGATTTTGCCACAGTTGAAGCATCAAAATTATGAACGAAATAAAATTTAATTTTGTTATTAGCATTTTTATACGTAAACCGAATAGAATAATCTTTTAATACGGTTGGGTGAGTGGTTTTTTGAAATTGCAATACAGAAGTTTTGATAAAAAATTTAGCACCATTGTCTGGTGGGTTATTTTTTATCAAAAAAAAACAATACTATTTTTAGGCTTTCTGTGACCTAAATAAACATTTTAATCATTTTCGTAATCTGATTTATTGAAACAAATGTTTTCGTTACCTCTTGTATCGTTAAATATCTTCAAGATATATTTACAAAGAGACCCCCACTCATTTATTTTTTCTTTTTTAATTCTTTTTAAAACCTCTTAAGGAAACTATTTAAATTAGTTTCTTTTTTTAGTAGTAATTTTATTGTTGCGCATATTTGCGAGTAAATGCTGTAGCCAGCACTCACGCGACGACGGCAACAGGTCCACACGTTTCGCCGAAACGATAACTGGCACTTGTGTTGGTGCGCCCCTCCCCGGCTGCCTGCTAAAAAAGCTAAAACGTAGGTTGGTAGAATTGGATTATAATATAGAATCGCACCTAGTGGTGCGAGAGCAGCGCATTTTGAGGCATTGATAAGCGGTGTGATTGAGGTTAGGGCGAATGCAACGTGCAAAACTGGGCCAAATGGGACTGCAGCGCCCAGAAAATAGTATTTCATACAAAAATTGGTATTGCGCATGACCCTGCCAATGTAGATATGTATGCGTGTTAATGTGTACGCCACTGTCAAAGGTCAATAACTCCTCTATTGCCAAAAAAGCAAAAAACGTCGGGAGTGACTCAGACGGCAGTGTCTCATATACAGCCCTCCTGCTTACACTCGCATGCCCCTATGGCAGCTGCAATGTAACGGCGTCTACCTGGGCTAAAATCCAAATAAAAGAAGTACAGGCGTGCGGATTTACAGTTGTTTAGTATATGGTTTCCGTTTAATTCAGTACTAGTTTCCATTTTCGGTATTTTCTTAGTATCAGTTTGTTTGAAACAAAGATGAAAAGGCGTACAAAGTTGTGTTGTTGCTATGAAAATATTCTTTTAATTACAATAGGCATAAAGTTGACTTAGCCACTGAATTCTGCTCTTTTATCTCTTTTGCCACAACCACAAAATTGGATGCTACATTATCTGCAGTTAGACAACAAACATTGAATTGAATTTATAAGACTTCTCTTTAACCAAAAATCAATCAAAATCGATGGACAGGGATCTGCTTGGTCAGCTTTGTTTAAACATAAATTTAAGACTTGCAAAATTGTAACTAAGTATCTGATAAATATTGAGAAGGTATGCGTGAGTATGTTGGCCTGAATGTGTGATGAACGATTCCTCCTGCCCTGTGGGTGATTGTGTCTCGGGGGTAGCCCTGGAACGAGGGAGGCACGTCCAAGCACGCCCTATCGGGTGATCCATCTAGCACTTCTCCTCATCAAGGCCGTGCTTGAAGAACATGAGCACGGGCACGCTGTCGCCGTTGATCTCGCGGTACTCCACAAGAGCCACCATGCCGTCGCAGTCCATGGACTCGCCAGTGAAGAACTGCAGCTCCTTGAAGCGGCCGAGGATGTCCTTCATCGCCTTGTTCATGTTGGTCTTGAAGATGTCGACCTGATCGGGAGACTTCTCCTCCAGCTTGGCCAGAACCTTCTTCATGTAGTCCTTCAGGTAGAGGGTGTAGGACTTCTTGTCGCCGAACGCAAAGCATTCCTGCAGACGGTGGTTCAACACCACATCGACGCCGCTCTCCGAAGTGATGTCGGTGCCCTCATCAGCCTCCTCGGCGGAGGCGTTAGCGCCTTCCAGTTTGATGTCGTCGCCTTGACGGGTGATCAGCTTGCCGTAGACCTCGTAGATCACGTCGTCCACCAGCTTCATCTTGTAGGTGTCGGCGAACATCTCGTCTCCGGTAATGATATCCTTGTAGATCTTCATGATGCTAACGTTGTTTCTGGTTGAAAATGGCGACAGGCGTCTATATCACTTGCGAATCTACACCGGGACGGAGCCGAAAACGACTTGCCACGCGCTCAATCGACAGGGAAAAGGTTGACAGATGGCGGCACACAAATTGCGGCTGTCTAGACGCTGGTATTTCTGCTCACTACACCAACGGTCTTCTTTTTCTAATATCTACTATTTTCCTGTTGGTATTTTTTCAATTAATGCAGATCTGAAGAAATGATTCGAAAGATGTTTGAACTGAGTTTTAAACAAGAGTCGATTAAATATTGACATACAATAATCACATGACATTTATTTTTAGGCCCCCTATTTTTTTATTTAAAAAAATCCCTTTAATGTACTCCCTTTGCACTATCGGGTTTTTAGCAACTGTCACACTGTTGGTATTTTTCTCGTCTCAGTATACAGTCCCACTATCTTCGGTTCCAGGTAAAAATAGAGGAATGTACGTAATTTTTGCAATAGAAAAACCACAATACTGAGTTTTAACAAATCCCGGCAGGTATGCACTATCTAGCACGCTCATCCGCTCCCCGGCGCTGCGTCAGGGGCTTCAAATGGCCGCTGCCAGCCGACAGGTTTCGCTGAAGGTGGTCTCTGTGGGATCCACCCAAAAGGAGGAGACGTATTTCGAAAAGAACGAACGCCTGGGCAGGGAGCTGTCGCCACATCTGACCATATACTCGCCCCAGCTGACCTCCATGCTGTCGATTATGCATCGCGGCACCGGCATGGCTCTAGGCGCTGGTGTTTGGGCTTTGGGTCTGGGTGCCCTGATCTCCTCGCACGACATCAACCATTATGCGACCATGGTGGAGGGCTTGCAGCTTAGCGGTGCCACACTGACAGCTCTCAAGTTCATTATCGCCTACCCGGTTGGATACCACACAGCCAACGGTATTCGCCATTTGCTGTGGGACACCGGACGATTCCTGAAGATCAAGGAGGTTTACTCGACTGGTTATGCAATGGTAGCCACCTCATTCGTGCTGACTGCTATCTTGGCTCTGCTCTAGGTTTTTTAGCCTAGTCGACGTATTAAAGTGTACTACGAAAATTGTTATATGCAAATATATGTAAAGTAAATATTTATATTTTGTTGTTACGCAACATCTTTAGATGCGTTTAAGGGTTTGCGTTTGTGATTTGTTTTCTCATATGGTATATCCAATCGGCATGTGTAATTGGGGGTTATTGTAAGGTAATTGATGGCAGTTTGGAATTATATTGTTGCTTTTGTAGGCATTTTACGATGTACCATCTGTAATGGCATTAAGTATACGCCATGGATTGCTCTGTTAAAATTAACAGAATGTTAAGAAATGCGCCTGAACGTATGCAAGCATTTTTTTGATTAACAACAACAGTTCACATTTTGTGGTTCTTTAAAAAGAAATTAAAAAGAAATAAGATAGTATTTTATTGAATCATGAACAGTTCTTACACATTTTTGGGTATATTTATTATATAGTTTTACCATCTGCAAGTAAATAGTTGGAGTCCGAGGTCGGCTTATGGGTGGTTAAAGGATGTCAAGCTGGAAAGACATTTTATCAAAGGAATTGGCTACAACTTGGTTCATGACAATTTACACAACTCAAAACAAGTTTCCTGGAATTAACCCCCACATAATATGTAAAAAGTACATAAAAAATATAATTTTATTACTTTCTTCCATCTTATTAAGTTTTATTATTGTGAATGTTTGGATTATTGTTTGTTAAAGCTGCAAAATGTAGTGCAACGTTTGTGTATGAGGTTAAAATGTATCTAACAACTAATATCACAATCGATGTAATTAAAACTCCTCGTCTAGTGAATCCTGTATCCGGGCGCTTCTATTGAATAGAGCCATGTTGGCTGTCTTCCGTTTTTGGTATCCTTTCGCTATCGCCATCGCTGTCGCTTTTCTCTCCATTTTCTGTGGATGGTAGCAACTCAAAATCACAGACCAGAGAAAAGTGATCCGACGGATACTGGTAGCTGGGTGTGCGGTTCTTGCCAATCTGCTCACCGGCCGGGAATTCCAGACAGTTCTTTATCTAAAAAGGACGACATTTTTAATATAAATTCCAATACAAACTGGCCATTAGATTTCCCCTTACCTTGAGGCGATTAGGTGTGTAGAAGACGTAGTCGATCGTGTGACACTCCTCCCCATCCTCGCGAATCTTCCAGGTGGTGTAAGGCGGTTCGCGCTTAATTGACTCCGAGACAAGTTCTGCCATATCCTCGCTGGGTTGCATTACTTGCTGAGGATCAAGCTTCACATCAGCATAGGCACTGCTTAGCCGGAGGAAATCGCAGCCGAGAACCGTGGCGTAGATAGGTTCTACTGGCTCTGCATTAAAATCGCCACATAAAAGAAGTGGCGTTTCACCAGCGAACTGTTTCACAAACCGGATCAGATCTCGACCCTGCTCATTTCGCAGCTTGGCCAAAAGGGCTCCAGTGCGGGCTTTTAAATGAGTGGTGCAGACGCAGAACTCGCGCCCATTGCCGCGCATGCGCAATCGAGCAGCGATGGCTACTTGGTTGCTCTGGACCCGCCAGACCTCTAGGATGCGGGTGTCATAGCCCAAGAGCTGCAACTTGTCCCGTTTGTAAAAAATTGCACAACCATCAGGTCCGTTATTCTGCTCGATGTACAAGCACGGAGAGTCCGGCTTCGGAAAGAATATACCTTCGTAGTTCTGAGTGCCTAGAACAGTTTGCAGGAACTTGAAATGGTCAACTTCCTAATTAGACAGAAATGTTACAGGTTAAAGCATTGCTGTTTCTCGGTTTGGGTAATTGGAGGTCGGTGATATTTACTTGCAAACAAATCACATCCGGTTGGTTTTGCAGGATCTCCTCGACAATCAGGTACTTGCGGTGGTCCCAGGTTAGCGCCTTTTCTGGACAACGTACAAAGCCATCGTTGTGTTGACCGAGAGCTGAAAGGAATAGTTTTAAAGTGAAAATAATAAAGTGAAATAATGTTTAAGTATTAACTTACTCTGCGAAAGTATGTTCCATTGCAGCAATCTAAGATTCTCAGATCCAGTTGGAGCACTGCAAACTGCAAAAACAGATTATAATTTCAGCTAGCTAATGCTCAGAGGACGGCCTACCCCTTGATATGGAATTAAGTTTGAGGCTCCTGAGTCCGTCTGTGACATCCTCGCCACCCAAAAGCGGCTTTAGGAACTTGCGAGTAAGGAGTGGAGGCTGTTCGATTCTTTCACACCTCAGCTTCTGAACGTGCTGGAGCAGGGCGAAGGTGCTCAATCCTTCAGGCAGTTCGAGACCATCGTCCTGGGAGTCGACGTTGTTGATCTTTGGTGCCGAGTTAAAAGAACCCATTCTGTAATTTAATATAATCCAATTATTACCTATATTACCTTTAAAGTAACTATGTTGTTTGATTATATGGCTTTAAAAATATAAGTATGTTTTTATTTGCATTTTAATCGAATCGAAAGTTATTAAAACATCTCGCAAACAAAACATCTTGCAGCAAACAACACCAACGAAAAAAAAATACAGCCAAAACACTAAAATGAAAATTATGGTTTTTCTGGTACTTACAACGCATCTGGTTTTCTATATAGAATTTTTCTCAGTATTATGCTGAAAATGAATAAGCTATGACTATGACGTTGACTCGTATAAAATTTTCCCATTTTTAATTTGCTGTAAAAGTGTTTTTGTGAGATTTAGTTTAGTGTTTGGGTGAGAAAGATATTGTTAAAAGTATTAGAATTTGGTTTTATTGAAACACTATTTTAAAAAAGAAAACAATGATTTAAAAGTTTTTGTTTAAAAACGTCAAAGTTTGTAAAAGCTATTTGATTGATGTTTGAGAAAAGGTACAATTTATAATCCAAATCTATCAAATTCTATTAAAAAAATGTACTTTTATTCTATGAAGAAAACTAACGAAACACCATTTCATGGGACTTGAACTGCGTTGAATTACTGATTTCTAGATCGCTTTTAGCCTTATGGTTCTGGAAAATATAACATCTGCTCCAATTTTTAAGAGACCCCAGAGAATTGGCTAAGAAAACAAAAGCCAGAGAAAAGAATCGAAAGAGGGAGGAAGATTATATTGGGAGATGTCCGCCCACGTAAGAATCCGACGAAACAAAAACAGAAGTGAAAAATGTCGCTCGGTCAATCGCTTCGCAGCTGTTGGTCTGGTTTGCTCCGAAAGAATCGAAACCAGTTCCCTGGCTGGGGTCCGAGAACGGATCGGATCGGATCGGATTGGATTGGATCGGGGACTGGATTTCGGAGCTGCCTGGAGCTGCTCGGCCGTAACTGCTCTTGTCAACACAATCAATCATCGCGGATCGCGGCGATTTAAGATCTCTGAACTCGGCTACAGCATCTCGCTCACCTGGTTAGCATCACCTTCTGGAGATAGGCCTTCCGGTCGTTCTTGCAGGGCGCCTTATTGGCCCGTTTCATTTGCAAGGCTTGCTCCATGGCTCAAAGGATGTTTCGTATTGATTATTGGATTATTGATTGGAAATAGAAGAATATTTTTTTGGGGAAGCCGAAATTTTGGTTGGAGAACGAGGTGCGCTTGCAAGCGACTTTGACGAAACTGAATGCCAAGTGAAGTGCGGCGTTTTATTAGAGAGATCATTGCCGGGGAGAGCTGCGAGTGAAAGAGAGAAAGAGCTAAGGTGCGAGCGGGAGAGGGAACGCACAAACGGGTATTGGGTATTGGGTATTTCGCATGCGAGATGTATCTGCAAGATACTCCAGAACGAGATCAATACGTTCGGCTCACGTGCGTGCGACGGCTGCGAGAGTTTGTTCGCGAAATGCTAAACAAAAGAACGACTCTGATTCTGAATTCGATTGTGACAGCTTGTTAAATATTTATGTATACTGGCCAAGTGGGGGGAATGGCTCCTGGGGGGTCAGATTAATGAAAACAAAAGTGTTCGCCCTGCTAAGATATGCTGCAAAAACAAAACTAAAACTAAACGCAACCCGGGGAAAAGAAATTGTCTGGCAACAGACAGCATCCTTCGCTAATGCCTCATTCGTGTTGTATGCCTAATGTAGAATCCCAAATGTTCTCAAATGCTAATGCCGCCAGACAAAAGATACAATTGTATCTGCATCTGGGCAATTGATATACAGCAACGCAGTTACATGCGTAATGAGTTCTGCGGCTGGCCAGCAGTCAGCAGTGGGAGAGATATTGTATCTGCATCTGGGGGATCGTTACCTGGGAATGGGCACGGCCACACGTCGAGCGAACGTTTTCGATTTTACGATCAGACGCGATGTTTTCATTAGAAACTCCATTTTGTCGAACTTTATTTCAGCTACTCGAATATCACTTTCGTTTTGATTTGTTTCTTTTTGGCTTTTCTGGGATTCTTTGATTAGTTTTGCGATCAAACTATTTTGTTATTTTGTTATATTAGGATAACTTGAAACGTTTTAGATTAATATTTAGTGTCAATATGGCAATGTCAAAGAGACGCGGCCTCATCTGTTTTTCCTGCAACGGCAGAATTAGTTTTGGGTTAGAATAAGGTCAATTAGATTGATATAAATTACTAAACGCCACTTGCAAAATGCCCAATAATCTTTTTTAACGGAATGTTTAATCATTAGGCACGTGCCAAAATAATTATGAAGCTTTTATCAGTCACGTTCGTGACCAAAAAGCAATTACAAATTAATTATTGATGTGATCTTTTTGTGCTATGTTAGGTTTGGATATGATTGTAATTAAAATATTTGTTCTATTAGGTTGATGTATTATATATTCACTCGATTGTTTGATAACCTTTTAAATATAAGTAAAAAATGGTAATACACCTACACCTGTAACCTATAACCTACACGAAAGTAAAGTGTTTGGATTTCTGGCTTTCTTACAATTCCAAAATAATACCATTTTTATTTCTATTAATGGTTCTTTTTCATAATATAAAAGCTATTAAATATATGGTTTTTTTCAAAAGTATGTTAGCTTTTACCGATGCAAAATCTTTGCGATAACCCTGCCATTTTTGTCATGATCACTTTCACGAAAATTGTGCAAGGTTAGTTTTTGTTGCTTTCATTAAAATCGCTGTTGTTGTTGCTTTATGATAGACACTAAGTGTATTCGAGACAATATGCCTGGCAATGCCTAAGAACACTTGACACGCTGCCAGACATGAACTTGATTTATAAGCACGGCAGCACCCCTCTCCCCATCTCACCTCACCAGATACAACAGCAAGTCGCGAGGCGGCTCAAACTCCGCGTTCGCGGTCGCGGTCGCGGTCGCGGTCGGCGGCAACTTGTCTCCAGCTGCAGCCGAACTCTGGCTGAGATCGAGATTGATATTTGGGCTGGCCACGCCCCCATCGACATCCACATGCACGTCCATTTCCTTCTCGATTTCCAGTTTGCGCACAGCAAGACGTTGCTTCATCTGAGCGGTGGAGGTCATGGCCGAGGTCTTGGCCACAGCTTCCGCGATTTCGTATTGCATGAGGAAATCCTGCCGCTTCTGGTTGCCACCGAGCGAGAGTCCTTGAGGCTGTCTGCACTGCGGACCACACAGGCTCTGGCACATCTCATTAATGGCCGGGCAGTGGTCAATCAGGTGATCCGGCACCAGTTGCAGGCAATTCAAGCAGGGCTTATCCATTCCGGAACCGGAATCTTCTTTTACTTCGTCTTCGGAATGGGGATTGGGTAAAGGTGCATCTCGATCTTCGGGTGATGGTGGCTCATCGGCCACACTAAAGAACTGCGGCGGACTGTCATCCTCTTCCTGGTGGTGGGTGCGCCTGTAATCCGTGGTGTTCGTATCCTTTAGTTGGAGATTCAAAAGAAGGGCTGTTACGGGCATGGCTTTTCCCAAGGCCGGTTGACGCCTATGTCCGTAGTTCTCCTGCAATCCTGAATTCTTTTTGCCATCCATTTCTTTTGACTTTTGATTTGATTTATATTTGTGGCACTTTTCATGGACCGTGGGGCGTATGCGTAATATTTTTTGCAATAGTCGAGTTATTACAGTCGAGTGTCGAGCGATTCAATTCTGGCCGTTTAGATCACAGACAACAATTAATACGCGCGTGCGTTGCCTTTCCTTATTTATATCTTTTCGGCCGACTCTAGCCGAGATCGAGGCAATCAAGTGCTCGGTTCCCGCTCTCATTTCTCATTAAATGAGCAAACAGACAGATGGCCGTAGGTAGGGTAATAATAATAATAATAAAAATGAAATTTTGCTCGCGCTCCCACCTCTCTCGATCGTTGATACGTTGGATCATTTAAAGGTAAACCACATTTTGTTTGATTACTTTCCAAAATGTCAACTTCACGATTAGCAAAATTAAGACTATGATTTAGTGCCTAAAAGTTACAAAGCGAATGCTTTCATCGACTTTAGCCTGACCCGATGAATCATATCTGATATCCGATCTTAAATCTCAACAAAGTTTGTTGCGATAAACGAACACGAATTCCCTTGAACTTGCACCTGTTTAAGGTTAAATCGAGACATAAATAATTGTTCTGGAATAATATTTCTGGCACTCTGTTTACAAATATTTATTTCTGATTTCAGGATATTTTGGAAAATAACTTGCATGTGCCAACGGAATTCCGTATTCCGCAAACAATCAATTACAGATAAATAAAGAACAATTTTCAATCAGCAGAGATTGATTAATTACGCTCTATGTCATCCGGCTGCCACTTGACGACGAACACTCAAACATAATTAATATTACGCCTCAGTTTGTTCCTTTCCAAGTGCCATCGAAATGGCAAGAGATGAGAGGCGGTGAGCCTCCACAGCTAATTTGCAGCAAATAAATTATTTTCCACTTTCATGATTTGCATTAATTCAAGAGCAAATTGATTGCACTTACTGTGGCTAATAAACTACACACAAACTAAACTAACTGAACGACTTTCGTTCATTTCCGCAGTCGTTATTTTGTTTGCATTTAAAATTCTATAATAGACCTACGACATTTCTATGAATATCTAAGAGAGTAAGTAAATCAATCAACCTTGCTTTATAAACAAAATAGATCTTCTTTTCCTAATCATTTTTTTTATATATTTTTAAAAAGTTTTGATTTAATATTTAGATCGGCTTCTGCCTAAAAGTAGGCTAGACTACTTGAGATCTGAATGTTATTTTGTGTAAAATCGAAAGTTTTGACTTTCTTAACCTTAAAATGTTTATTAAATTAGTCAAAACACAATTTTAAATGATCTTTTACCTTAAACGAATATAATATAATGATAAAAGTTTCTTTTTAATCTTCGTACATAGAAAAAACTTTTACTGTTTTGTTTTTGTTTATTTGTTCAGCTGTCAAACTTGGTCTACATTCTATATTTTTATTTGTACATACCCAGAATTCATTTACGTTGTAATGCTAATTGAAATTTATATAGATATACTTCCCCTTCCGCGACTGGGGCTTGTCTACAAACGTTTGAAAGGTAGCTGCCATTTTTTTGGCAATGCACTTCGGAAACTCGAGCGGAATCAACTCAACAAGAGCGCCGGCCGACATTGAATTTATTTATAAGGATATATGTACACGCTACGTGAGTGTCCAAATGCCAGAATCTTGAACTTGGCAACCAGCTCGCTCAATTTATGACAGGCCTATACCCCGTGCGAGAGATACGGAATATAGCTTCTATATATGAAATTCTATTAGGCGAAGCGATGTAACTTTGTTGCCAATACAGCCTACACCTGCTTCGGCTGGTTGGATCAGGTCATCAAAAGGTCGATCTACCGCAAACAAAAAACGAAGAAAAAGCTCAGACGCCACAAATTTGATAAACTTATCAGATATTTTGTGCACAATGTTGTGATTGCTCGACTATCAAGTGACCTGCATTTTCTTCATTGGGTAAACAAGAAACATAAATAAGTTGAAATCAAGACTTTGAAATCAATTGATCAAAATATGTTAAGATGTTCATCATTTCAATTAAAATTATTGTTAGAGTTATATTTTTTAACAAAGTTGTTGCTTTCAAATGTTTTTTACATTATTTCGACAATTAAAAAGTCTGAAATATGTACTCTATACCGTTTCATTAATTTAGTTGTACTCTTTAGGGCTTCACCCGTTAAATTTTACAGGGTATAGATGCATATTATACGCTTTGTTCTAGCAGTAGCTTTGAGATTATTTTTTAAACAACAGCATAGCGACAGATTGGGACACATAGCCGTACTACATTCGCGTATGTACAATATCGCAACGGCTGCGGCTTGGAAATAACTGGTTCTACTCCGGCAAAAGCTGATTCCAGCTGGACAGGAAAATAATAAATACGAACATTTGCTAGATTTTTCCCGAAAACGCGTTCCCCTCCTGCGGCAGGCATTTTGCAAGTGCTTCTATTTAGTAAATATTTACATCGCTGCAGACCGACGACTCACCATTTTGCAGGCTAAACTAGACATCACCGCACATGGTTAGGTGGCAATCGAAAGGAGTTCAAACTGCCCGTTCCGAACTAATTCGAACTTGTAACGCGCAAAATTAAATGGGTTCAAATGCTACGACGAGCTGCGAGCTGCAAAGAACTAAACTCGATGGTAGGTGCTTTGCGCCATTTATACCCATGCTCTCTGCTTGAAAAATGGGAAGCTGATAAGGATAATGCCAAGAGTACTCTCCCAGTTCCCAGTTCCCAGTCCCAGTCTGTTACGTCTGCCAGAGACCACATTGAACATTTTACGAGCAACCCAAACCCGCTCACAACCGCTCATCACCTCATTATCGTAATAAGTTCAATGGCTCGCTCTCATGGTCCGCAACACTATTCTAAATGTAAATTTCTATCTGCCCTACACGGCGTATGAGTAATAAAATACACTGAGTAGTACCTCTCTTTGTAGTAAGTTTTTCTACCTTTCAGAGCATTAAAATCAATCATAACAATACAAGACATTAATGGAATTAGTCACTCGCTGTACTTTGTGGGGATCTGAGTGGGTCAATCGTGAATAATTTGTAAATTCGCGATGATAACAATGCCAATGACACGCTCCTCGTGTCTGGTCTTGTGTCTGGCGTTGTAGGATATCTTATCGGAATGAAAGCCACTCGAAAGCGTTACTCCCAGCATAATTCCTTCGCTTGGTTGATTTATAATATAGGGAAATGCAGAAAAAAGTGGGGTTGCCTGGATCTAATTGGATTTAATTAGATCGGGGCAGTTGCACTTGCCTTGTTCTCACCCATTCCACTCCCAGACCAGCCTGGCAAGGTCACTTGCTTTTATACAACTATTTTGTTCACATATAGAGTATATAGTATTTTAATAGCTCACCAGCTAGTCAGTGGTCTAGGCATTGAGATTAGATAAGGATTTCGAGTGGACCCACCTCGGCCTTGTTTTAGTGCTGCGGGGTAAGGTCCACGCTTCAGTTTATCTTCTATATTATCTTCTTAATATTATAATATATTTTAGATATTTTAGAAAGTATTTTAAAGGAAGCTTAAGTGGGAGGTGCTTTCGCTTATCGCCATACGCGTGCCGTTTTCACACATTATCAAAATTTAAAAAAAGTAAAAAGAAAATACAATTTAAATAAAATTCGACTTTGAACGGATTTATTTACTGTCTTGCTGGATTTTATTATGACGTATATAAGGGTGTTTGTCAATATGAAAATAAAGGGAAAATAATAACAAGAATTGGCCATAAAATAGTCTTCGCCTTGGGCCGTTTGTGCTTCCAAAGCACTTTTTCATTTTTCCAATGGGTCTCCCCAGAAAAAAATGACAGAAAATCGACAAATTTATGTGTGATCAGGTTTTAAGTTAGGTTGATAGAGAATCGATTGAGAAATCTTTTAAGATATTCTGCTTCAAAATCGGATGAGAATTGGCGATGATATAGCCTTTGCTTTGGGCTGTTTGTGCTTTCGAAGCACTTTTCCATTTTGTCATATTTCTGCTAGAAAAATATGACAAAAAATCAAAAAATGTATTTGTGATTATTTTTTTAATCAGGTTGATAGAGAATCGATTGGGAAATCTTTTAAGATATTACGCTTGGGAATCGGATGACAATTGGCGATTATATAGCCTTCGCTTTGGGCCGTTTGTGCTTTCAAAGCACTTTTCCATTTTGTCATATTTCTGCCCAGAAAAATATGACAAAAAATCTAAAAATTTATTTGTAATCAGGCTTTGATTCAATTTGATAGAGAATCCTTCGAGAAACTTTTTAAGATATTCTGCTTCAAAATCGGATGAGAATTGGCGATGATATAGCCTTTGCTTTGGGCCGTTTGTGCTTTCAAAGCACTTTTCCATTTTTTCATATTTCTACCCAGAAAAATATGACAAAAAATCTAAAAATTTGTTTGTGATTATTTTTTGATTCAGGTTGATAGAGAATCGATATGGAAATCTTTTAAGATATTCCGCTTGAGAATCGGATGAGAATTGGCCATGATATAGCCTTCGCTTTGGGCCGTTTGTGCTTTCGAAGCCTGCCTAGAAAAATATGTAAAAAAATCTAAAAATTTATTTGTGATTATTTTTTGATTCAGGTTGATAGAGAATCGATTGAGAAATCTTTTAAGATATTCCGCTTGAGAATCGGATGAGAGTTTGCCAAGATATAGCCTTCATTGTGATCCTATTGTGCTTTCAAAGCACTTTTTCATTTTTTCATATTTCTCCCCAGAAAAATATGACAAAAAATCTAAAATGCTATTTGTGATCAGTTTTTGATGCAGGTCGATAGAGAATCGATATAGAAATCTTTTAAGATATTCCGCTTGAGGATCGGCTGAGAATTGGCAAATATATAGCATTCGCTTTGTGTCGTTTGTGCTTTCAAAGCACTTTTCCATTTTGTCATATTTCTCCCTAGAAAAATATGACAAAAAATCTAAAAATTTGTTTGTGATTATTTTTTGATTCAGGTTGATAGAGAATCGATTGAGAAATCTTTTAAGATATTCCGCTTGAGAATCGGATAAGAAATTCCTAAGATATAGCTTTCGTTTTGAGCCATATTGTCCTTTTTAGGGATTTCTCAGTTTTGCTTAGGGGTCTTAGGGGTCAGAAAAATATAACAAAAAATTCTTGAGATAACCTTGAGATAGCCTTGGGAGCAGGATTTCAATTGCTGGCATTGAAAGTCCCTTCATGCCGTTTTTTAATCCGTTTTATCATTGTTTTTAATTAATAATTAATGGGTCAGACGTTGAGAAGCTTTAATCAACTACAAAGGACTTGTCATTGCTTTTATCAAATTATATTCGGTCTTGTATCATTGTTGTCAACAAGTGGAATCTTTGTAAAAGGGAATTCCCATAAATTGCGATTAAATTACCCGCCAACAAGAGCCCATCACTTTAATCTGGACAGATCTTTTGTGCTTGTTGAAAATTGTGTATACAACGCCCTCAGAATACCGGAACCAACAAAGAACCCACAGTTATAGTAATTAAAAAACCATTTCTGTTCTGTCACCAGCAAACAAAACACACACATTCATATGCCACCCACAAGAAGAAACCACTTTAATAAATTACAGTGCAAATGGCACAGAGAAAACAAAAGAACTAAATTTGATTAATTTTATTTACTTTCCTTTGCAAATATATATATGTATATTTAAAGTTTATAAATATTAATTTAAAACTTATACATATTCATATTTATACTTTTAGCGATTAACTTAAAATATAAAGTAAGAAAAATATCTTGCAGTGCATATAAGACAAGACCCAGAGAAGGTGAGAGTTTTAAAGCTCTCACTCTCTAACGTTCACACTACAAACAAATATGTAAAAGCAAAATTTGTATTTTTTTTTAATAAACTGCAAAAACAAACACAAAACAATCAAAAATATTACAAAACCGAATAGCTGTAGGTACTAAGAAAAAAACTGAAAACAAAGACCGAGGAAGAAAAGCTGCACAAAGAAATAATATTTTATGAAAAAGAGCAGCAGACATTTTTGTTGCTGCTGCCAAAGTCTCCCCTTCTTCGGTGTTGTTGTTTTGTCAATAAGCCCGAAGATTTGTTTGGAGGGTAGACTTCAAGGTGAGAAAAGCACAAAAAAAAGGACAAAGGAGGCACGCCCAACTAAACAAGGCGCGGCTCATAAGCATATTAGATAATTTTTGGCCACTTACAGGAATTTCTTAAAGAACTTGTAGAAGGCAACCAATAGATAAACAAATGTTGAAATCAGCTTCATTTTACACTCAATAGTATTCGTTCCAGTATTTTGTTTAGATTTCTGTGTTTTTTTTTTTATTCTAATTTTGAGGTATGCCAAAAGGGCTTCAATTAAACATAACTTTTTTTAGAACCGAATTTTGAGATATTTCGTTTTGGGTTTGTTTTCTGGACAAAACTAAAACCTGTCTTTCGTAAATTTTGTCTGAAATTTCACTATCAATGTCATTTCCGCGAACACGTTTTCCTCACAAGGCGGGCAGCACATGAAAAAAACGCCGAGGAGATAACGCTTTCTGTGACGTACATATGCAAGTGAGAGGTATGCGCCGTGAAATTAAAGAGAGAGTTCTTGGAGAAAGGAAAAGCTAACTGAGCTGTCGGCAAAAGTTGGAGTAGGTGGGCTAGGCTGCAGTGACATTTGGGTGACCTATGTTCATTTATATGTATTACAAAGATGTATTTCATCCATTAAATAACCAGTTATATTTATGTTTATGCAAATTAAAAACTTTATTTACATTGTTAGTTAGTTTTGGCAGGTGTGTTAAAGTTACTTAAAAAATTTATTTTACAATCATATCAAAAAAACAAATATTATTTATTCATATAACCCCATTTCCTACCTTCCACAAAATATAAATACCCGAAAAGAAAGGTACAAAGTCACGTCCACTTGTTGTGAGCGGGGCAATAAACTTTTGTGTGGGCGTACTTAAGAGTTACCAGCCACTAATATTTTAAGAGAGCTCACAACACAAAACTTTTCAGAGTGATAAGCTTTATACTAAAAGCCCGCTAAAAATCTCCATCAGCTGATTTTTAGCTTTCATCGTTCATGTAAATACGTGTAAAAATAAAGCTTTTAATAAAAGCTTATAACAGGAATTTAAAAATAAGAGTAGGCGGTCAGCGTGGTCTTTTCAACCTTATGCTAAGTTAACAGCAGTGCTAAGAAATTCGAAATGGCTATCCTGGTGTCCTTTCACAAATCTGTCACAAATTGGAAGGCCTAAAGTCATAAGCAGGACCCATGCGAATTGATAGGTTGGCGTGCTCGTTTAAACGCTCCCTCATGATGCTGCAAAAAGATGTTTAAATTTATAAATTAGCATGTTAAATTCAATAAATATATTTATGTATGTGTATTTGATTTTTTTTATCTTATTTTGGAATAGATGGAAGGTTATCACTTTGATTAGAATCTATTTATTGGACCTAATAACTCCCAAGAGGATCTAATACAATAGCAAAGAAAACCCACATAAAATTGAAAGAGCAGCGTTTAACAAAGAATCTTTTTATTTATTAATTAAAAAATAAACAAATACTTAGCTTGTTTACAAAGATCCATGTTTAAAAACTCACAAAATTCAGCCATCATTCCTATCCAAAGATTTCTTAATTTCATCACGTATTCGCACCGTTTCTCATACTTTCAGAACAACTTATCTTGTTAGGCGCAAAACTTTGTAACATTTGATAATACGATTTTAGGCAGAAATTTTATATATTTATAGACTTCAAATGTGGTTAAAAGTGGATCTTGACGTGAACAAGTTTGGGATCACGCGGCGTATACGCGATATTCAGTGGAAAGTTTTTAGTTTAAGTGACACCTTTACAAAAATGTAACTAAATTTATTGAAAATATACTAAGGTCCGTACATAATCAAACTTGAAGTAAACAATAACAATGGGCTTATCTATTGCCTTTTATTCCTACCGTTTATCAGCCTCGCTCTCGCAACTTCGATAGCCTTTTCTTTTGGCTGATTTGTTCAGCCTCAACGATCGTCTCAGCTCTTTGGGAAGTGGTTTGTTGGTTTCGCGTTTCAGGAAACTACTGAATCTTTCGCACTTCTCCGCCAGACGATGCCACACCAGCAGGATAAATCGCTTATGGCGCGACGACGGACCTGCCGCTGATGTCCCGTTGGCATTGCAATCGTGCAGATCAAGGGTGGAGACAACCCACGACGACATGCTGACACTGACTGAATTGAGTGGGCCAGAAGAGCCGCCGGGCACTTGGCCGGACACTGATAAGATTGGCCAGTGGCAATCGAAAAATATCAATGATTCGGCAACGTCACAAAGCCCTAGGCGGATAATCTAAACTGGAAATTTGCAGCTGTGTTAATGTGTTATGAGTTAACATAAGTGCCGGCGAAAGAGGTCCTGTTTCTCGACTATATGATACTAAGTGCGCCTTTTATTCCATTTTTCTTCTTTTAAATTAAAGTTTGTATAATTAATTAGCCAGATTAAATAAAGGCAAGCCAAAGATAATTGTTCACCACAAAACGCCAAAGAAATCGGATTTCACTGCCTCACCTTGAGGGGGAATGTGACAGCTATTACATACATTTTTATCTGTGCAAGTTTTTGCAAACCATGACAAACAAAAATTCCCTCTAAATTCCATTTAAATACCAAAATACCATTGAGCCGAGGCAGCCATTTTGGTAATAAACATAACTCCAAATGCGTATATTGGCCATTGCTGCCTCGACTCTTTTAGTGATTCCAAGGCTGATGCTTTGATAGTAAATTGAAATGCAATAAAGGGAAATAGCATATTTATTCGTTTATTTCTTATTCCATTTAGTCTGCATCCATTGGAATTTGGCCCGATAATATCCTTGTTTCGGTAGGGTCAGAATGCTTGTAGATTGGACTTTATTCAATTTTCAATAAGCTACAAAGAGTTTACCTTTGTTTGTCTGCTTATTTGGTGAGGCAAGGGCTATTTGGCAATTTAAATATTTTCCATATTTTTTCAGTAATTCACTTCCCTTTACCCATTGTACAATCATATACTGCCAAAATGCAAATAAACTGCTGCACTTACTCGAATCAATCATTTTTCCCTCAGAACCCTGTTCGACCTTCTTTACGGTAGCCATTCGAGTTTCGAATCAATATGGAATCCAGTCTATCCACCCGCTTGACCATTACAAAAAAAAAAAACAAGACACGCTAACTTTGTAGGGGTAATGCCGAACGGATTATAGTTTTTATTTTGGAGTTGCTATTGGATCGCATATAAAGTTTTACAAAATGAGTTTGGCTGAGTTTTGTATAGGATTCAAAAACATTCTTTATTTCTTAAAAGTTCCACTAAGTCCTGTCAAATCCATCTAAATTTTTTAACTTCTGCCCTTGCTGATATTTTACCTTTAAAGACTAAGATTGTCTCAAAAATTTAAGCCACATCCTCAGGCCAACATCACATTACGAGGCCAACAACTGGTGGCCTGAGTCGTCGACAGTGGCCGAGATAAATGTATGCCCAATGCTGATGTGCATGCAAATCTACATTTTTGGACGATTGTCAAAGTCGAAAAGCGGATGGGTGGCGATGGGTGGCATTAGGGGGCGGTCCTGGTAGACAGATGTCAAGACATCAGGCTCGTTCCTATGTATTCGTGGGTTAACATATGCGTCCCATCTGAAAATGGGAGAAGCCCAAAAAATGTCGAGAAGAAAGGGAGACAGGGGAGTGTTACAACTACATGAGCGCATTACAAGCACTAACAACAACAAAAATGGGGGCAACAAATATGTGGAAACATCCACAAAAAAAAAAAAAAGAAAACAAAATAAAAACACCAAGAAAAACGAAGGAAAACAAATGAAAGTTTATGCTATAAAATGCCAAAGTGTGGTGGCACAATCTATTGGCGAAGAACAAAAAAAAACAACATCAATGAGTGGGGGTCGGTGCGGCGTGGTGCAGGCATAAAATAGCGTATATAAGATAAAGGATATATCCACCGCCCACTCGCCCAAACCCCTCATTTGGGTGTGGGTTGGAATGAAAATTGTAGCAAAAGTCAACATATGGCGTTAAAGATGCGAACGTGCAGCGAATCCTTGAAGTTTCTCTCAATTCCCTATTCGTTTCGTTTTCTGAGAAAAGAATTATTTAAATATTTTAAAACTTGAATTTAAACCTTTTAGCTGTTGGAGGCAAAAGAGTAATGTTTAAATTGTGAACAAGTTTATTGACAATTTTTAATATCAATAATACATAAAAAACTTTTTACGCCATTGGTTTGAACTTATAACCCACATAAAAGTGCAGTTTCCATCACTTTTAATTCCCTCATCTTGATATCGAAGCTGTCTTTTAGCAAGAAAGATATTCTTGCGGAAAGGCTTGTCAAATCTTCGGCTAACAAATCCCATTCGTTTTTGGTGGCCCCCTGCCACAGCATTGGAATGGCTTTTTTCCCCCAACATTTCCAAACCGTACAATCGACCTACCATTTGACTTAAATATTTTATGCAAATTTTCAATGTAATAAAAATTTTTTCTACCCATGCCGAGAATACACAAAGGCAAATAAAAATTGATGCCAATGCCGTTTGTCTTTCAATACGATGTTTCTCTTCAGCAGCCCTTATACATAGTTTGGTTTTTGTGTTTTTGGTCTTCTATATATACTTGCTATGTGCGCGCAACGATTTTCAATATGTCGCAACTCTCGGCCAAACTTGCGCTATCTGTCCACCCCCACAAGACCCCTCAACCCATGTCACCCCGGTCGGACTTTGCCTCAGAGCGGCTTGAAACAAATGCCGAGTTAATGCTTTGGCATACACGTCGCCATCGCCGATGTCGACAATGAATGCCGCATGGACATGACCTCAATTGCGTTGGATACATCCGCACACACTCTGGAATATCCTTGCGAAAGGAGCGAGATACCCGCACTCAGGCATGCACATATATTGGTTTGATCGACATCAATACGCAAGGGCCGTAATATGTGTTAACCCGCCAGGACCTCGCGTCCTTCTCTCTCTCTATCTCTCTTACCCTTTATTGCTTGTGCTTCTGTCTCTGTCTCTTCGTCTGCAGCCATCTCTTTTCCTGGGCAACACCGTGGCAAGAATAACACATTGGCAGCACTGTCATCTTTTAGGCTGACAAGTGCGAGTGCCGGCATTACGAAACTTTGATGTTGATATCGATAAGTGCAGTAGCATCAACACTGCGATAAAACTTTAGTTTTCTTGCAACATTTTGTATTGAAATTAACATTTCCGGCAAGGGATCATTTTACCAAAAATGACATTTAACTCAAATCCAATAAAAACACTATTTTGTTTTCAGTTCTTAAAAGCTTACCTTTGGCAACATTTGACTTTTTTAAGTGCAGCTTAACCCAAGTCATCTGACTCGTCACCTTCTGCCACCATTTGGTTTAACATATTGTCAGTTGGCTTACGTTTTCGTTACTTTTTTTGGTGGAGTTTCGATTCTTCCCAATCTGGTTTTTTTTTATGGTGGGATGTGGTGGGATGAAAATTGAGGCGTCGACACTTGGCGAACAGGTGACACGGCGGCAGTCCTCTTCATTTGCCCTTTTAATGGCTCTGATGGGTTCATTGTTTTGCTTTTATGATGCACTTTAATTTAATATTTAATTTTAATGTATTTTGCTAGAATTTTGTCAATACATCCCGCACCCCACAGAGGTCAACAGAATGGAGGTAAACGAACTATTTAGGCAGGCAAACCTTTTTTTGTATTAAAATATATGGTATGGCCGGTTTAAATGCTCATTTTAACAATTAACAATTTAAAAAAAAAACTTAAATTTCGATGTAGTAGTGTTTTTCGAAATATAAATTTGGAACATAATGACCGAAAAGGTAATTTATTGTTGGTGTGTCTGAGCCAAAATTGAGAAATTTTGAAGGAAACTCATGAACAATCAAACTCGAAACGAAGACGCCAGAAACAATACTTCAACTTGCTGCAATGATCGAGAATGTAGTCTCGGCTTTCGGGGTCCAAGTAAAGCTCGATCACGTCGTTCTCACAAAGCGTCGATACTAATTTTTCTTCGTAATCGTCACAACAAGGATCCAAAGTGTACCGATTAACGACAGTCCACTGGTGAGTTTGCAAACCACAATTCTGTATCTCGAGCTGATCGAAAATGGCGCATAGAAGTTTGTCCGGGACAATCGTTGGCAGTACAAATGAGGCGCGAATAAGCCCGAAGAATCTGATAAACGACATGCACAAATGTGGGGGGCATACACCTTCGATTGCACCTTTCATCCACGCGGCTGTTGAGTCGTCTTCACAAACAATGAGTAGATTCGAACAGAATTTGGCTGTCGAAGTACAATCTGAGAACCTCAGATCATCGGCTGCGCAATTTTCGAAAAGAACAAATAGATGTCCCATTATAGCGTCCATATCTACATCGTCTGCACATGGATCGGCATGGCTAATTACTAGGCCATACCGCCGTTTTTCAGGTAAGGTAACAGCGTAAGGGGGCCTGGGATCCGGTTTTCCGCACTTTGATGAATAACAACAGTCGCGTCGGATATCTGTGCACTTTGGTTGGCATTCAGACTCTGCATCATCATCATCATCCTCCTCCTCTTCAGTTTCGTCCTTTGCACACGAGGGTTCTTGTTTGCAGCAGCGTGCCATGGTTATGGCATCTTTAGCGATTAGGTCCTTCACTTTTGAATTAATATTAGCAGAGTTTCTCAAATAGGTTTTAGTGACTCTAGACGGTTTAGAAGCCGAGCTTGCTGTCATATGTAGGCTAAAGATGAAAGAGTTTGGTTACAAAATTGTTTCCACATAAATAATTATTTACTTACCGCTTCGACACTAAACTCTCGTCAACATCATGATGCCGCCTCGTTACCAGAGTCACATCCACACCAGATTCTAAACTGGTCGTGGGATAAAGTCTAGCAGATTGGGGCAGAGTGCCGCCTTCAGTTCGACTATAGAACTGGAGAAAGCCTAAGAACTCGCCTTGATTCAAGAAAGTTATGGATAGATCAGCATTGCTCGGGTCCTCCAAGTTACGGGGGCGCATTAGTTTCGAGAGCGATTCCTCATCTTCCCACTCACGCCAAGGGCACTTGATTTCTTGCTGATCTTTAGCAATATCCATAATGCGTTCTAATTCAGTTTTTAAATCTAAGACTGTAGCTGAATCGTTTAACTCTATAACGTTTTCATTCTTCTGGAATGAAAAGGAAATCCAAAATTCACACTTATGTGTATATAATTTTTTATGTCGTTCTTACCCTGATTGATTTTTCGATCTCGAGTTTAACTTTTACAAACATTTTTAAGAATTACTTCAGTTACCGAGAATTAAAAGTTCACCAGTTTCTTTCGGTAGAAAAATATATACGGTTGTTAACACGTTGAGATCTTTAGTAAAACTGATCTGTTTGGGGACGCTTGGCTCCAGCTCGGAAAATTCTGACACTGACATTTGGTCAGAGCACACTTCGATGCCTGATTTTTGAGCTAAATATTAAACAAAGTTGTAAAGTCGGCTATTTGAGGTAAATATCGATAACCGCTTTTGTTTAGTAATATCAATCAATATTAATATCTCCTCTGAGTGTAAAAAATGCAGAATATGCTCTAGCACTTCCAAATTAGAAACTGTGTAATTTTTACCAACTTTCCGCCGTTTTTAAGGGCCACGTGTGTGCTTTTATACATCAATTACCCGTCTGCTTTCCTTGGCCATTGTTTGCTCGGTTATACAACATAATTCCAATCAACAGCTTGCATCTATAAGTACATAACACTTATTCATTGATCCCTGGGAAACAGCGGAGGGTTAGCCCTAATGAGGGTCTCTGCTTAAGCTACCTGCCAGAAATGGCGAGGAGAATCGAGAAAAACGCCAACGAAAGAGGCTAACATAACTTTGAGTGTCTCGTAAAAATTTCAATTATCCTAAATGATTAACTTTGTTTATTACTGCCGAAAAAGTGTGTGAACCGAGGAGGGGCTGAAGGTAAGGGCTACCCCAAAGACGCCCACTCATCCGTATTCTCATGCTACTGCCGAAGATGGTGGCACATCATTTATCAGTTTATGACTTGATTCTATTATTTATTGGCACTCGAATGGAAGTCGTCGGCTCACGGCTGCGTCGTCGCAATTTCAATTATAATTATGTGAAAATCGTAAAAAAAACAAACGACGCAAGGATACTCCGCCCGCTATCCTTAGATAAAAATCACTTAGTGGAGAGGAGAGGGCCGCTCACACACCCACATAACACCCACACATACGCATGAAAAGTTTATAGCTAACAAAAATCGTTAATAAATTAAGCGGAAATATATTTTCCTGCCATGGCCTGAGGGTGGCATTGGCGATGGCGGTGGCGGTGGCTCACACCCACACATTGTAGCGCCCTGGGATCCTTTGGCTTCTGTTTGGCCTTGCCCGTGGTGCTTTGCTCCATTTGGCATTTTTAGAAAATAATGCTTTTTGGCTCTCGGTAATGGTTTTTTAATTTTAGTGTCGTTGAAATTATGGTCGAAACAATAATTTAATAAGTTAAGGTCTTCTGCTGCAAGCGAAAAAGAGCGCCACGGCCAGCGTAAACAATTTTCATTTTCGTTCGCGTTTTCTCCGCGACCTCCGACCCCTAATGCTTCGGAGCTCCCCATATTCAGTGGCTACATTGTTATTTATATGGTTGCTCTGTTGTTTTTGTTAATGTTGTTGTTGCGGCCAGCAGGTGGGAAAGTTGGTACATTTGGTGGGCGGGGAATCCTTGCCCAGAGGGTTGAAACGGTCGTTTGTATGCGGGAGGTCTGTTACTACAAATTGTTTTTCGCTTCCCTCTCCATCGTCCTTAAAACAGGGCACGCACCCACAGCCACAGCCACAGCCACAGCCAGCGGTTATTAGCAATTGAGCATACCTACAATTGACTTTCGCACAAAGGCAGAGGTCCTGCCACATATTCTCTAGATCTTAATAAATCAATTTTTCTCTTTTCTAAATGGCTGGGGGTCATGTTTGTTTGTTTGAACTTTAATTCTTTTAAAGTTCAGCTGAAAGGTTACTTACGGTCATGTCCGACTTTTTTTGAGAGATTTAAATTGTATCTTAGTCTTTACAGTAAAATATTACGTTAAATACACCTAATTATTTTGTAAATCAAATGCAATTGCCTCTAGTGGCCTTTTAAAAGCACTGAGAATGCAGAAAGCAACGATTTTAAAGCTTAATCCTTAAGGAACAGGACGAATATGATGCCGCAGCATCAAAGAGTGAGCCTTACGCAATGGCAAACAACTTTATGACTGGATTTTTTATTATATGTAATTTCATATTTTATGTTAGGCTATGCTGGCCTGGCCTGGCCAGAAGGCTAGCAAGCAATTTCTTGCATACATTTTTCAGCATTATGGTTTATGATTTTTTACGATTTTGTTTTTATTCGCTTTGGGGCTAAGCCAAAAAAATATGCACGAGTACGAGTACAGGGATGATAGAGAGGCAACTGAATGCCAACGAAACGATGACAAGCTCCACATGCCATGTATCCTGTCAAGGTATCCTGACATTTCAGGACATTTCGGGTTGTTAGAAAACCAAAAAATCAACAAAACCAACTTGAAGGCAGGACACAAAAGCGCCAGAAACAAAAACACACACATGGAGAGACATAACCAATTTGTGTCATCATAATTGTAATTCGTCGTTGGCACCGCCCACTTTTGCCCACAATCACAGTGTGCAATACGACGTGTAGGTGTCTCGCTCACAGCAGGAGATGGCTGTCAACTCTTTTCCCTGCCAGCACTCTGCTACTGCTGGCAACATTTTCAGCATATTTTACCTCGATCCTGAAACAAAACATATGCAAGCCACACTTTAAAGGATATTTTTATGGGTAATCGGGGAGGAGGCCGGAGGCCGGAGATGAGTCGGAATTGAAACGGTAACGGAAGCGAGGTAAGTAGACATGCCCGCCATTAATTTTGTAAAATTAATTTGGTTAAATGAAACTCGGCCGTAATCCTTGCGAAAAATGCCTGGCATTTACCTTTCGACTTGGAAAGTTGGTCTGGCAAAAGGTTAAAAAGAAAATAAACCCCAAAAAGGTGAAAGTATCAGTAGAAAGACCCTTGTGGGTAATCAGGTGGAAAATCGTCAATATACGCTTTCTAAATGTATACAAGGTAGGTCTTCCTCAAATGACATTTAATTAATTAAATTCTGTAGAAAAATATCTAATTAAGTTATTTTAAATAATAGTAATAAATGTAAAAAAAAATAAATAAACGAGAATATTTGCTTAGTTTTATATCAAGCTTTTTAGGTTCATTAAAAATATGGAAAAGGATCAATTATTCCGTTTTAGTTATCTTTGGAAAAGCCTTAATTGAGGAGAAATAATAAAAAATTTGCAATGCAGATAATAGACTGAAAATGTGGAAAAAATCCAATATAATTGCAATACTCTTCCCACTTTTTTTGTCTAGTTTTATTATTTTTAAATTTGTAAAGAACAGACATTGAAGTGTATTTTAAGGACAGACTAAAAAATCCCTACAATGACTTTCGACTTATGAAAAGTATTTCGCTTCTGGCATTGGCCAAACAATTGCTGATGCCACACAAAAGTATTTAAAAAGTAATAAAAACATCAGAACAATGTTTGATAAAGAGTTTGGTTGGTTCGGTTTGCAGTCAAAAGAAAATTAATAATAAAAAGGACAACTATGTGGCATTTGTAGAGAACCAAAGAAAAAAACGACCAAACGAAATCAAACACAAAAAGACCAAAAGAAAAAATTGGTAGCAATGGGGGAAATAGAGACAGAGTAAAAATACCGACCAAATAGCCAATAATGATGGCAAAATCAAGCTGCATGAAACAATCAGAGAGGCAGGATCCAGGGGTGGCCCCCTGGAGGAGCTTGGAAAGGAGAAGGGTGCGGACTGATGGCCAGAAACGAGTGAATGGAACTCATAGCCAAGCAATCAGCGCATAAGCACGCCCTGTAATCAAGCGTGGCGCCCCGGCGGGAACCCGTCCTTTCCCTTTCCGACCACCCCGGCAACACCCACGTTCCAATAGCCCAGCGTTGCGAAATGAAAAGTTTTGTAATTAAAATTGAAAAAAAGCTAGCAAAGAAAGGCAATGCGGAAGAAGAAGTAGGAGGCGGAGTGATTTGCTCCTTCTTAGTGGTATCCAATATGGGCGAATGTTTTATTTTGGTGTTTATTGTGGTTTCTATTAAAAAAAAGGAGCTGAACCCGAAAACCAGGTAGGCCATCAAGAATATGTAACATCAAAAGCAATTTTCTTAAATTTCAATTAAGATATTGGTAGAAACAAGTTTTCAAACTATTTACATGCTTGTTAAAGGAGAGTAATTTTTCTTACATTGTTCTTCATAAAATTTTAAAATTTACCTTTTAATTAAAGCAATTATTGGTAACTTACATGAATATTGCGGAACTATAAAATTCAAAAACCTTTGCATAAAATTTGGGTTCTCCAAGCAGAATGTTGTTGAGAGGAGGCATCTTAAGAATATCAATCATACGCCGTGATGCACTGTGATAAATTTTGGGTATTACCTCACAATTAACATTAATTTGCGTGATAAATACGTAAAATCAATTAATGGCCAAAACCATACAACCATTGATAGACGACACATATTAGCACTTATGCATCGGTCATTAAATATACATTTATTTCAATTATGTGTCAAGTACTAGTTAAGGTAGGTACAGATGTACTTTTGCCTGAGTGCTGGGAAAAATCTTTAAAGTTTCGCCGCAAGATATACACAGAAAGTTATTTTCATGCTAATTACAAGCGCCACACAGACAACAAATTCGCTACAGAAGACGAGTATGAGATAGTGGCACAAGATGGGATTTATGTCCTTATATGGCCACTTGTGAAACAGTTGAAGTTGCATCACTCAAGGGATTTAAATTTTCAAGTTTTAATGCAAACCATCTACGTGTATATGTGTGCATATCCTGACATGGCTGACACACATGCAAATGCACCCATGCATATATGAGACGCAAATTAACTTATGGAAACATCGTCTTTGCTTTCGTCTTCGTTTTCATCCTCATTGTTGTCGTTGGTTGCCGTTGACAACGCAGGATAATGCGCAAGGTATACACGAGACAGGTCCTAGGGCGTGGGGAGAGTTTTGGGCCGGTTCTGAAGTGACAGTTGTTGTATTCTTGTCTTGTCTTGACGAGGCTGCCAAAGCAGTAAAATACCAAAACTGTTGAATATGTTCAATGTTGCCAATTGGATGCTCTTACTGCAGTTTTCCGATGTGATCTGAATATATTATTTTCGATTTTGTGTTGTGTTGGGCCTTTCACGAAGACAAATATTCAATGATTGCCAGATTGGCCTTCAGATTATTCAAAACATTTGTCTATACTCTTTAAGAAACTTTCCATTTTTTCGCGTTTCATTTGGAACTTGTAATGCCCATAAATAGTGTGGATTAGGATGAAATGGTGGCAATTCCAGCAAGTGTACGCTCATGCAACTCACTTTTTGCCTTGTTTTCATTCTTAATTAATAATTAAGAAATAAGCACAAGGAGCGAGCCGGCAGAAGCCTGAAACCGAAAGCAGAAAACAGAAAAGAGGCAATTTCATTGTTACTCTTGTTTTTGAGTGTGGCATAACTTAAGGCGCACATTTCGCGTGGTTTAATTAGTCCGCTCCAAAAGGCCTTAAAGTTGAGTCAAGGCAATGGCAAGAGCAATTGCATTCCATCTTAATGGCAATGCCAACGGCTATCTAATTGCTGGCTAAGCCTTCATCAGAGAAACTTTGCATGCTTAGAACTGAATCATTTGTGGCTACCCATTCTTTTCCGGTTCCGCCTACACTTCAATTCAATTCAATAAAATGCAAAATAGTCAATGAGGCAGTTGTAGTGGCCACGGGTGAGAGAGAGCGAGGGGCAGAGCAATGAAATGCAGTGAAAAACCTCATAAAAATGTAAAAACCCCAGTTTTGCACAGCACTTAAAAATCAAACAGCACAGTGCCACAGGGTGTGAGGAAGGGATGCCAATACATAACCGATATGAAATCGAGTATAAGGCAGAAAGAGAAGGGAAGAGAGAGTGTGGCAAGAATGGTGGGGTGGGAATATTTCAGCCAACGCACTTCCGGTTTAATTAAACGGAAACTGATTTAATTGCATATTTGATGAGCTACGAAGCCGGCGACGCCAATCGTGGAATGTGCGAGGGAGCCCGGACTAGCGGTTCTCGTAATCCTCCCACCCGGACACCCTCCAATTTTTGTTGCCCCGGCGCACTTAGTTATGCAACAGAGTAGCAAGATACAAAACCCATCCAACCGACCAACCGCCCACTCGAAGTCATCCCATACCCACACCCACAGCTAGGTCGGAATGCGAAAAGATTCCGTCGCCTTCTCATAGGGAACTTGATGCTTTGAGAGCTTAGCATAAATTGTGATGAATACTAAAAAGGCATTTTATTTATGCCTCACTTAATTACACACACAAAGCGCAACAGAAAGAGAGCTCCCCATCCCAAGGAGGGATGGAGCTTTGGAAAGCGGAGCTGGCGAAATCTCCTCCAATGTCCTTGTCACCTAAGCGTAATAAATAAATAAAATGTTCTTGCTATTTTCACAGGCCAGCAAAGACGAAGCCACGGACATCTTGTTATGCAATCCGACAGTTTATACGTTGATGTTTTCCTCATTTCCCAAAATTAGCTTGTTCCGAAAATGTTTTGTTCAAAAAAATGTTTATTTGGCCCTTTAAAAAGGCAATTTTATTATGAAATTTAAACTCACTCACAAAAACAAATTCCATTCAAATGTGAGGATTATTTTATCATTATCCATCAGAAATAAACTTAAATAAAATAATTATTTAAACAATTGAAATTTTAATTTAAAAAAAAAAAAGCTTTAACATACTTTAAGACCACATATATCTTCTTAATAAACTCTAAAAGATATACATTTTAAGGTGTTGGGTGTTTCTCTGGTTCCTTTATTTAATTGCCTTTTTTTGGTTCCTTTTATTTAATTTAAATTTATTCGAATTAAAAACTTGAACCCATAAACGTAGTTTCCCGCCTCGATGGCCTCTCCTTACGTCTTTCTTCTTTTTTGTCCTGGTTAATTTTTATTATTTCCTCTTCGCACCGCAGTCACTGAAATTGGTTTTGGACTCGCCTCGTCCTTGATGATGTGGGGTTGCTCCTTCGCTCCCAGGCTCTTCATCCTTGGACCGCTTTTAATTTAATGTGCGCATTTTTATGAACATGTTAATTTGATATTCAATAAAGTTGGTTTGATTTTCGGCTTTTAATGGATTCCCGCGTTTAATGACATGGCGGTTGGGTGGCTCCCAGTTTTCTTTCTGCGACGCCGTGTCTTTCGCTTTTAATGCTTGTCACTTTCGCAACGCCTCGATGATCCTGGCCAGAGGACACTGGGAATCCTTGTTTCTCATTTCGCAGTCTTGAAGTGTGAATGGCTGCTCTGCTTGTTGGAATTCTGATTTGTCTGGCCTTGGATAAGGCTCCTCTGCGAACTAGTTAAAGGCCATATATATATTATATATATTTTTTATTTAATTTTAATATCAAATTTAAGCGGAACTGACCTGAATGCTAAGTGAATTCCGCAATTAAATCGAAACGTGAACTCAAAACTATACTTGAAACTATTTTACCTTCATTATTCCGGGGAAAATTGGAGAACTCTAGAGGGCCAGTTTCATGGTCATCATAAAGCGTGCCAGGATTAACAGCTTTTTGGAAGGTTCGAGTGGGCTAACGATTTTTACGATTTGAATGCACATTATCGGGTAATTATGCGGTATCAAAGGGTGAGTGCCCCTGAATAGCTGAAAACTCTACTCAGTATGCACTCGCTTATTTTATGAACACTCAAAAGCGCTAACACACAACGTTAACAGACTCATTAACTGCCGAACAAAGCAAATATAATTTGTAGACCAATAAACTCTGTCAGGCATGCGGAAGCCACAAAATACACAAAGAAGGAACCCGCTGCGAGACAAGGAAACGAACCAACTGAGTGTCTGAATGAACGAATGAATGAATGAGTGGAATGAATGGATGGTTGAACGAATGAAATGGAAGCAAATGGAAAGAATCCTTTTATTACTTTGGCGCGGCAACAGATTTCGAAGGCACAAAAATGAATTTAGCATAAATGAAACATTTTTACGAGCTGCTATTACGACCAAAGCAACATGACAACAATAAAAAACCAAAAATAAATAAGCTTGAAAAAGGACAAAAAGGAATGTTCTGAAATATTTAATACTCTTAAAACACGGAAACTATATATATTTTTGTATTTTTTAATAAATAAGAATCTAGTTAGAATTTCTATAAATACGTGTAGGACAATTATAAATATACTATGTAATCCTGCTTATATTTTTTCTTAAAGTGCTTTTACAAAGGGTACCAAAAGCTGATGGAAACCATATATGTAGACTATTGCGGAAACGAAAGAAGGCAAATAAATATTTGACTAGCCCTAAATATATAGAGCTGAGGAGCAGGTGGGCGGTGAATGGGGAGTGTCTGTGGAATGTAATGAACAAAATATGCCCAAAACAATTTGAAGTTTACATACATGTGCGTGTATTTCCTGATGAACATATATACGTAGGTATGTACATCGGATACATAACAATGTCACCAGCCCAGGCCAGATAGGTCTGGGCAATAAAAAACATCATCGAAGCCATTTGTCAAAAGACAACACGGCGGAGCCGGAGCCGGAGCTTGGCAATGGAGAAGAGAAATGCGGTGAAGGCGGCGAGCGAAAACGAGGACGGAGGCATTCGGCATTTCGTATTCATTGCCAAAAATCACAATAGCAATGTGGCAGTGCCCCCCTCGCCATCGCTCTGTTGCCATTTTATAGCACTTCAAGGGCTCACACCTCCGCCATTTTACCCTCGAAGGCCCCGCAACTCCCATATTGTAACAACGCCGCGAAGTAGGCAATGTCAGTGGACAGACTCCCTCGCTAACTTGTGTCCAAGCACGCGCGTCTACAAATGCGTTTTTGGCCCCGACCACGGGTTGCCACTATGGGCTATATAGTCTATATGTAGCACCGGAGTCGGGACTCGCGGAGTCCGTATTCCAGACTCCGGCCCCGGGCTCGCGATGATTTTAAAGCGTGCTTGCGACTGGGCAAGAAAAACGCATAAATAATCTTGTTGCTCACGGCTGTTGAAATGGCGTGAAATAATAAAAGAGACCTGAAAGCAATAGTCGGCAAGGGACAGCAGTGATGTCTGTAAAAAAGGCTAGAAAACTTGCTTCAAATATTATCGAAGCATTTAACATTAATTTTTAAGAATCTTCAAGATTAATTCTTGATATAGATGTTCATGTCTCAAATTTATTGCAATTTAATCATTTCTGTATTAACTTCCAGCTATTACGTGTCTAAAAGCTAGAGAAAGCTTGAATCTCTCGACCACTAAAATCAAATCAAGCATTTCATATGATTGAAAGTTTAAAATTTGATTGAAAGTTAAAAAGAATAGAAACGTAGACTTTTCCAGGCAAAAGCCAAATTCGCAGCACCATTAGCAGGGAGTAGGAATCGCAATCACAATCGCCACAGTAGAAAGTAGAAGGAATGGCCCAAAGCTGGATGAGTTTTGCTGGTATTGGTAGTACCATAGCTATACCGTAGCTATTGCCATGGCCGTAACAGTTACCGTTAGTGTCGTGCCGTGGGCTATTGTCGAGTGCCGGGTTCAAATCGCGATTTTTAGTGGGTTACAATCGAAGCGTTTGCGATTTTACTTTAGTGAATTAAGTGAGAGCTCGGATTGCGTATACGCAGTGTGTGTCTGAAAGGCTGCTGGGAAACTATCGCGAAAAAGTAGACCAAAAGTTGTTATCATTGCTTATGAAAAACTTGAAAAGGCTTTTATCTTGTCTCGTTTATATAAGCACTGTCAGCGAAAGCGTTTCATTTGATTTATTTACCACATTGCTTGGTGGTCACAAATCCATATAGATAAACGTGGCCCGATCTGGGAGCTCCGGGTGTATTAAAGCAATTTATAAAATCTCGGCTCAGGGGTAAAATGTAGCAAAGACTCTCACGACTGCCACAGCCACAAGCCATTCAATGTCCAACGGGATTAGAGACAAATTAAAATTGTAATATTTTATTTATGTGCGTTTGTTTGCCGTTGCCTGGCATTGGGACTGCTTACGACAAACAGGAATAAGCCCAACAAGCAACAACAACACAGTCGAAAGAATGGGGCAAATAACAACAACAATGAAATGGTAAAACCAAACTGAAATTGTGGCACGTTGTCCTTTTGGTCCTGGCTTGTCCTTGGGTATTACGGGTTAATTTGTGTGTTTATTGGAGTTGGCCAAGTTTGGCGCAGGGTTTTGTTGCTCGGACCATCTTTTGGGGAGAGAGCAGACACTTGAACGTATTTACACGCGATATGCCAACAAAAAGTATAACAAAACCGGCAACAAACACAACAAAAAACAACAACAACAACAACAACAACAACAAACAGTTGAGGAAACAACAAAAAAACGAAACAGTGATGGCAAATGGCAAATGCCAAACGGCAGGACGAAGTATTGTAGACTATTTAAAAAATTTATGTGCGGATGTTTTGCCGTCGGGATATTTCCGGTTTATGATGATTATGTTTTGTGAGCGCTTCCGCTGGCCTCTTTCTCCCTCATCCTGCCTCCATTTCCTTCCCCTTTCTTCGGCTTCTCCCCCGCCAATCTTCTATCCATCGCTTTTATTTTCGAGCTTCACTCGCTTTCTTTTTTTCTCACTTCTTCCAGCGTTTTGTTTGTTCCTTTCGGCTCTCCTCTGCTGGCCTTCGCCCATCCCATTTTTTCTCTCATTCATTCTGCATAATAATAAACATAATTTGGTTTATTCGTTATTTTTTATTCACTTTTTTATGTGTACATTTTCCTAGACCGAAAATTGTTGCGTGTGCATTTTAATTATCACTCACTCCTTCCATTGCGATTATTGGTTAAGCTTCGCCATTGTTTGATTTTCCTTAAACAATTCTTGAGTCCTTGAAAGCACAAACCTTTAAAGTTTTATATCGAAAAATAACAAATCAATCATAGATCATACATAGTTTCATTTTTAATACATTTTCTTTTGTCTTCTCTAACATACTGAAGGATTATCCAAAAATAACATAAGTATTACGTTTATGGATATAAATTTCAGTTCTTTTTGAAATTTGGTAACCCTTTACCTTTCTTATTTGATGGCAGCGTCAAAAGACACATAATGGTCAAAAGAAAAAAATGAAGCCAGGGAAATTAATTTGCCTGACAGCTACCCCGAAAAAGTAAAAATAAAATCAAAAAACAAGGAGCTGGAAGTAGCAATGCGAGATACCAATAACCAGGAGTTGGTATACAAAACCAACAAAGAACGGAGCGGATTGGGGAGCTGGGAATTATTTTTATTCCTTCGTACAAAAGGCGACATCGTCTGGCTTTTATTACGCTTGGTCATTTGATGTTGTTTTTGGTGTGGTACATAGTAGCCGTGGTGAAGCGGCATGGAGGAGGTCGTGGATATGGAGGTGGGTGTGTGTGTGGATGTGGTGGCAGGACCTGGTCAATGCCCAGCAGCCACAAAAAGTAATCTCTGAGCATAAACGCATATCCTGGACTGCAATTATGCCAAATGTTGAGCATAATGCTACCGCAATTTTCATTACCGCACACGACACGGCCAATGACCATATGTGACCCCTATCCCCTATTCCCTTTGACCCCTGATCATCCTGATTCTAACACAATTTACCCGTCCACCGAAAAATAAATGCTAAATTTTGATACACATTTTGTTGGCGGTGTTAAGCTCTGAAACGCTTATTAGGACCACAGGCCGACAGGACCCAAAAACAACAGGGCATTGCTGAGGAGGAAAAAAACAATAACCGGGCCTTAAACCAACAATGCCAGTGCTTTAGCCGCTGCTGCTGCTGCTCCAACTGCTGCATGTTCGCCTCATAAAAGTCTAATTAATTAAAATCGTGCCCGAGCAGCCAGCGGCGATCCCAAAGCCAATGTGGCAGTCAGCCTTAGCGGCGGCCTCAGCCTCGGCCTCGGCGTCAACGCTGCGTATGCGTAATGCGCTTTGGGACTTTGGCCAGGATAGCTGGCTGACTGGTTGGCAGTCGCTAATTAAAAGCCTACCGCATAACTTTTCTGACAAACGAAAAAAAGGAATCACATAAGAATGAAAATTACATTGACTTTATCATTGTGACGAATCGGATATGCCCTGTAATTGAAATTTTTGGCTTAAAGGCAGAAAAGCATTGAAATGGGTCGAGTGCTGAATAAGCTTAAATTGAAAATTTAGACTTTTGGTGATCAATATCCTTATTTATCTCTTTTCTATATATTTACATACGTTTGTGTTATGAAGTTTGTCATGCCTGGATATGTTAGTTATCCTCATTAGTTCCTGTTATCCCTGCCCGACTATTCCCGATCCTTGGGGATGTTGGCGGTAGTGATGAAAATCACTTTTAATAAACTTCTTTTCTACTATTGATGATTTTTATTGCGTGAAGGCTTTCAGCTGGGCCGGGGATGTTAATTAGATTTTATTATGCGTGCGTCTGTGCGTTTGTGCTTTGTGCGCTTATGACTGGGGCCAGATAATACCAGCGGGGATTATGGCTTATTAAAAGGCTTATGAAAGTCAAAAGAAAAGTTTACTTAATTTCAGTTAGTTAAGCGCCAATGAAAGCCGCCCACTTGAGTATTGGCCAAGTCCAGTGGCAGTGCCAGTGCTAGGGACTCCCACAATGCTGGGGCAAAGTTTCCCCCGACGCCGTTGCCGTTGCCGTTGCCAAATGGCCAATAAAAATGGGCTGACTTAGGTCAACTTCTCATCCCGCAGCCCCAAGAGGCTTTGGCAATTTTACAAGAATTTTTGGATTAGACTCGCCGCCAGTTTATGGCCGGCACATAAATTCAAATGTTGCAAACATAAAATCAAATAAAAATCTGCAATAAACATCAAATTGACAGAACGTTGAGTGCAATTTGGTTTCCGGGGAAATCTTTCGTCCTTTCATTTTAACTTATTAACATGCCAACATCTCATTTTATATTTTTCGTTTCGATTTATTTTTGGCATAAATAATTTTTCTTGTGGTTAGACTCTATGTTCCTAGACTTTTGTTTTCAATTACTGGTATATAGTTCAAAGGGATGAAAATAAATTTGACGAACTGGAAATACAGACAGCACTCAGCAGTTCTAGTTTGTAATTGATTGAAATTCTGTTATAAATTTTAATGGGAATGAAAAAGTCTATACTTTTAAATTTTAGTTTTTTATCAGGAAAAGCAAAGTAAATGTTGATATGAACCACATTTCAATTACACTATCTAATCAATGAACCGCTTCTGTTATAATCAGACCCAGATTGTTTATTTATTTATATTTTTTATTAATACGTTGTATAGAGTGATCACTGTAGGTGGTTCGTTACCTTGGCTATCGATGGACCGTCGTTGGCGTTACGCTTCAATGGTTTCAGTGGGGAAGACCCTCCTTAAGGAAGTCCCAATACCCTGGGTACATTTTCAGGGGTTCCACCACAAGTTCTTTGACCAGCCCACCTCTTCTGTCCATCCACGTCCCCCGGATATTTTACCCAGCAATTGTGGAAGCAATTGTGCGCACTTTTTTCCCTCAGCTTGCCCGACGCATTTTAATGTCCTCCTTTCTTCTAGTAGTCACTTTTTTCAATACCTTGGCCCTTTATTCGGTTTTTTTTTTTTGTTTTGTAAAGAAGAGTTGAAAACATGCTGGGCACGTGCTGATTGATGTAAAATGCGTAATGAGCGCGGTTATGTTTATGGGTAAAAAAAAAAAAATAAAAAGAGAAATAAAAGCGAAAAGGGTTCGGATAGATAACGACTAAAAGGGGAGTAATGTTTTTAATTAGAATATACATGGCAATTTCGGTTGAGTTGGCTTTCTTCTCTTTTCAATGCTTTTTGTGAGTCAATATTTTGGTGTTTAAATCATGCTCCGAAACAAATAGACATTTTAAACTTCAAATTTGATTGGGACCAAAGAAATATTTTATTTTCCTGCCACCAGTCACTGTGTTTATAGATTAGATAAAAAACTATTATAATTATTGATACGATTAAACAAAAACGTTTGTCTGGGGCTTATCAGGAAAGTTTAAGTTGGTGGAAGGTCGTGGTCGCTAAGTGATTAGCCTAAAATACATAAAAAATATTTTATTTTGATATCGTACATCTTTTTAAAACAAAAGTATATGCTTATTAAATATTAACGATTATTAAAATTTTGTTCATTTTTAGCGATTCTTTTAGTGAGAGAGTCTAGTTTACCTGACCATGGGCAGATTAAACCTGTACTCCAAGTTTCTGGTGGCCAGGGAGACCAGTTTCCACACCAGGAATATCACAATAAGTGCAGTAAAGCCGATGCGTCCGAAGAGCACAGAGATTATGTCCACATTGTAGTACTGCATGAGTGACATTTCCTTCTCGGCGATTCTCATGTGTTCAGCACCTTTGTGTCGCAGGACGTATTCCGTCCACCAAATGGCAGTGTCCATGGGGGACATGGGCTGGTCGTGAAACCTTTCGGCCAAGTCAAGAGCCCTCTGCTCGTAGGAGCTGTTGGTCAGCATACTCTCAATGGTCTGGACAACAACTTCTTTGGATAAATCTCCAAAGTCTAGACTCCGGGCCACTCCCAATTTCTCCATCCGTTTGGCGTTTTCAAATTGATCAAAGAATATTGGCAGAAAGAGTGTGGGAACTGCATAGTGGACGGCCTCGATTAAGCTCAGCAGACCCCCGTGGCTGATAAAGAGTTTGACGTTCGGATGGTTCAGTATTTCGCGCTGCGGAAATTGTCCCCTGACATACACATTCTGGACATTGTGGGCTACTGATTCATCATATCGTTTCCAAATGACACGCTGTTTTAGCTGTTTGAATGCTTCAATCATTACTTCGGCCAGTCCAGGCGGCAGCCATTTGTCCATCATTTGCAGACCCATTGAGAAATAAATGACTCCATGCTCCGCCTCCTCGATAAAGGTCCTTAGTTGATCGCTCAAGGGCTCCGTTGGCTCGGCCAGGTGCATTCCCGCCACTTCGACCAAGTTGGGCACATTGCTTCTCACCCGGCCCAGGCTGAAGTGCTGATTGATCAGGATTAGGGAGAACCTCCGCCGTATGTCGTACAAACTGGCACCTACGTCCGAAAAATGTTTTTTATACAGATCTATTTGCCCAGGAAGGTAAACAAAACGTTCCACCAAGCGCTCTTCTGTGATAAATATCAGATTGTACCACTTCTCTATCAGATTGAGTCCTGATGAGTAGCCCAGGGTTGACATTGGCTCGTAGACACTCGGCGCGGAGTTCCCAACCAAGAAGTCAATGTTCCAGGCCGAGCCAAACGCGGCAATACCCACCAGCGGGGCATTGAAATGCTGGGCAAATCCATAAAGGGCGTCTGTGTGGGAAGCCTCCAAAATAACCATCGAAAACTTAGCACTCTTATTGTGGAGCAGCTCCTGCACTCCAGGATTTTCTAGTATGAGCTTGGAGCAGTTGAAAAAATAGTTGGAGACAAACTGGGCCTCGGTCCACTTGCTCAGCTTAACATCATCATATTCGTATTTAAGGAGATCTAAGATGAATTCAAGAAATATTGCTTGAATATATGTAAAAAATAAGAAAATGATGGGTAAGTCAACCTTGCATTAGCTGATCAAGTCGTATAACGCGAATGTGGTGTGCCCCCTCGATGTGAGGCAAATGCGAGGCGGCCGAGATGATGGTCAGCTGGTGGCCCCGCTGGACTAGTTGTTCCAAAAATGGCTTAATCAGCAGGAAGGAGGAACCAAAAGTGTACGAGAATACTCCCAGTATATTTTCCGATTCGGCCATTCGAGGCTCCAGCAGACAAACGAGCAAAAGAGTCGGAACCAGCCAGACCAACTTCATAGACATTGCTAGATCGAAATGAACCGCACAAGCCGCTGCTCGCGTTGATACTGTTTTGTATATTTTTATTGGCTAAATAAACAGCTGGGTACAACACTCTCATTGGGGCAATCTAATCAGAACCGCGAATGTTCCACTCAATTTTAGCTCCCCTTGGCAGTCAGTTGAAAAATAGGCACTCGATTGAAATGTTTTCACCGGGACGTTGTCTGCTTTTTTGGCCAACGGCCTTAAATGTGATCTGCTGGATAGAAGCCGCTAAAATCCTGTTGATCGCTCCGTTTGATTCACCTTCCCAGTGCATTCTGATGACTCCTTATATCGAAGGACTTGCCGATCGCGGTCACCAGGTTACAGTGATTCGGGGCTTTGAGAATTGCACAGCCATGGAAAGTGTGACCTCCATTCGCATAAAGGATAACCAAAATATTATTTCAGGTACTCAAGCCTATATTTAAAGTAGCTTAAGTAACTTTCTGTCAATTTTTATTACGCCTAAGTGCTTTTATATATTTTTGTAATCTAACTTATCTCCTAATCAATTTTAGATTTTGAGGAAATCATTTTTGAATATGTAGTTGGTTCTTCCGGAGGGAAATGGGCAGAAATGCACTCCATGACAAATATCATGATCAAAGCTGGACTCAACATCCTTTTAAATTCGGAGGTTCAGACCCTGATGAAGGCAAATGTAACCTTTGATTTGGTGGTTGTAGAAGCGGCTTTTACCGACTTGCTCTTTGGCTTGGCTGCCCATTTTAACGCTTCTCTAGTTGGCATTTCGACCTGTGTGGCAGACTGGAATGTAAACCGCCTGCTGGATCATGGGGTATCGGTGGTGGAGGAACCATTGATGCCAATGGGAACTCTATCCTCGGGCAGCATCTGGGCGCGTCTTTACAATTGGTATATCAGTACAGAGGAATGGCTGCTAATGGAGTTGGTGTTCCTGCCGAAACTGGAAATGGTACACGACTACTTCTACGGTCACCTGGGGCAAACTTTTTCGGAAATTCGACATAGTTTTTGCCTAATTCTACTCAACCAGCATTTCAGTATGTTCCGAGCCAGGGCGAATGTTCCTGGGATGATTGAAGTGGCTGGGTTACATCTTCCAAGAGAGGTTCCAAAGCTTCCAAAGGATCTACAAACTTTCATCGACGAGGCAGAGCATGGCGTAATTTATTTCTCCATGGGAAACGAATTTAAGATCAATGATCTACCAGTGAAAATAGTGGAAACGCTCCTGGAGACCTTCAAGATAATGCCACAGCGTATTATCTGGAAGTGGGACAGGCAGCCTTTTAGAAACTGGACGGAAAATATTTATGTGTCGAAATTTCTGCCCCAACAAGCTATTCTGGCGCATCCGAATGTTAAGCTTTTTATTTCTCATGGCGGAATGCTGAGCCTTATTGAGGCGGTTTACCATGGCAAGCCTGTTCTGGGGTTTCCTATTTATTATGACCAATTTCGTAACTTTGAAGTTCTACAGGACGACGGCATGGCCCTGGTAATGAACATCAACAGTTTTACTAGCAAGGAGCTCAGAAGTTCGCTGGATCGCTTTATAAATAATTCAAGCTTTATAGAAAATGCCGGGGTTGTATCCCAACGGTTTAGAGATCGTCCTATACATCCTTTGGACAAGGCCCTTTACTGGACAGAGTATGTCTTGCGCCACAAAGGCGCCAAGCACATGCGGCTCAATAAATCTCACATTAAATTGGTAGAATATTACTCAATCGATAAATTTCTGCTATTGGGATTGCGATTCCTTGTGACAATTTATTTCGTTTATTTTGCGCTCTCTAAGTGGAGGTGTTACCTTAAACACTTGGTCAAATTTGGGAAATGCTTTTGGCCATAATGGACATAATAGATAATAGATGATTATTATTATGATTTAAAGCAGGGACAACGCGATATTTTTTGAAACAAATTCGAATTTGTATGTAATAGTATTAGACTGCGCAGCGGGAAAAATTTCATAGTTCTAGATAATTGTTAATAATTTTTTGTCATAGATTACACGAAAGACCATTAATGATAAGTTCCATTATAAAGTTCTCTTATCATAATTATTGTTTTGAGATTGTCGAAACTGTTACCAAGCATATTTTTTAAACGATTTTCAGTTCAAATTCATTTTTTATGTTTACGTTTATTTGTATAAACTCGATAGTAGTCTGTTTTAGTAAGATCTAAATACAATGGATAGTAAGTTTATGTAAGATATATGTAAGACTTTGTATTTACAATTTTTATAATAATGATTAAATAAAATATTTTTTTAAATGGTTGATTTGTTACATGGAATATTCTCTCAAAATTTGACATAAAACTGAAATAGCAAATTATTTTTGGATTATATAGCAACAATGGTAAAAATCTAAAACAAAGCTAAAGAGAAACTGAAAGTATTAAAAAATAACAGATAGCATTTCTCAGAGACTAAGAGTCCAACGCAAAATAAAGAGAATCAAATTTTTATATATAAATATATTCATACATATATAACTGGAATTTGTGTGTAAACAATAAACAAAGTATTTGTAGGCAAGCCGGTGACGCCGAAAAAAAAACTAGCTTGGAATCAAAGCTTTAAATGCGTAGAAAATATCAGAAGTCGTTGTATATAAAAACAATGCTACTGTCTCGCTTCAGTGAATTGTGATTAAATAGCGTGAGCGAAAAGCTCCCCTACAATTATGAGCAAAGTTTGCTAGCCGATTAGTTACTATTTTTCAGCGAATCACTTTGGTTGCCACCAAAATGCGAATTTCATGTTTTGGAGCTGGTATCGGTCTTTTGTTTGTGGGCCTGGTGCTTCTTTTGAGTGCAAATGCCGAGGACAAGGTTCAAAGTTCTCGCATTCTGGCCGTCTTTCCGTTTCCTGGTCGATCTCAGTACATTTTTGCCGAACAGTATCTCAAGGAGTTATCCCGACGAGGTCACGATGTCACCGTGATCAATACCTTCGGCAGCGATAAAAACGAGCCAAACTTTCGAGTGATTGGGGCGAAAAAGATACACGAGTTTATGGCAGGTAAAGACATATACATTTTCCGATATATGTACACTTTTATCATTATATCTTAAAGATATATACAATTCTACGATTTCGTGTCTATAAAATAAGCTCAAAGTATTTAATTTCATATAAAGAATTTTCATTTATTAATTGATCCTTCTGCAGCTTTTTCCAGTATTATGTACAACTCTCCTGCTAGTCAATGGAAAATGCTGACTATGACCACGGAGTTCATCAACCTTCTGACCACTTGCATACTGGATGATCCGATTGTGAAGGAACTGCTGGCCAGCGATGAAAAATTCGATTTGGTCATCTTCGAAACAGTTCAAAACGAGGCACTTTTTGGATTGGCCCAGCATTTTGGAGCCATGACCATGGGCATTTCATCGTATGGAACCGATCGACATATCGACGAACTGATGGGTAATATCTCGCCCCTGTCCTACAATCCCATGCTATTGTCATCGCGAACAGAGCGAATGAGTTTCGAGGACCGCTTATGGAATGTTTGGGACGCCTTGCTCCTTTGGGTGCACAAGCGAGTGGTCCACCTGCCAACTCAAAGGGAGCTTTTTAAAAAATACTTTCCAGAATCTAAACAGTCTCTGGAGCAGGTCATGGATAGCTTCTACATGGTGCTAATGGGTCAGCACTTTACTCTTGGCTATCCGCGTGCCTATCTGCCGAATATGATTGAAGTGGGGGGTCTCCATTTGCAGCAGAAACGTCAAGTGGAGGATCTGCCCCAGGAACTGTCTGAATTTGTTAACCAATCATCTGAAGGCGTAATATATTTCTCCATGGGCTCAAATATCAAAAGCAAGGATCTGCCGGTGCCTGTTCGGCAGGCCCTGATGGAAACCTTTGCCAGCTTGCCTCAACGTGTTCTTTGGAAATTCGAGGACGATCAGCTGGCGGATAAGCCTGCAAATGTTTTTATCAGCAAGTGGTTCCCACAGCCCGATATTCTGGCCCATCCGAACGTAAAGCTATTCATCACTCACGGCGGTTTATTGAGTACCATTGAAAGCATCTATTTTGGAAAACCAGTATTGGGTCTGCCAGTTTTTTACGATCAGCATTTGAATATCCAGAGGGCCAAGCAGGCGGGCTATGGTCTCAGTGCGGATTTATGGACTTCCAATGCCACAGTACTGGTTCCGTTGATACAGGAACTTCTGCGGAATCCCACTTATGCTAAAGCTGCTCAGACCAAGTCGAGGTTGTTCCGCGATCAAAAAGAGACAGCCCTGGAGCGCGCCATTTGGTGGACGGAATATGTTCTGCGAAATGAGGGTGCCACCCACATGAGGGCCGCCTCCCGGGATCTTAGTTTCGTCCAGCTCCACGGATTGGATACCTGGGGCCTACTCATTGTAGTCGCGCTGCTCGCGGTACTGAGCTTTGCAATTGTACTGCAGCTTCTATTCAGGGGTCTCTATTACGTAATAGTTAAACGCCGAGACCGTCCGAATAAAGTGAAGACCCAGTAAAGCCAATTAAGGTCATTAAGCAGACGAAAGTTCATGCCGCAATGAATGTTTTATTTTTGTTTTCTAACTTTAACATAGGATAAAAGGTTTGAGATTGTTTTTTTTGTTTTAACAATTTGTTTAATAACACCCACCAAATAAAATGGCATAAGTATGAAGAAATTATAGAATACTCCTAGCACATTTGTTTATCTCAAGTTTGTTTCGTTACAAAACCATGTCAACGAGATCTTTTATATTTGAAAGAAAATAAATATAACGGAAAGCTTTATTTTAACAATGATATGAATTATGATTTTGTATTTTTCATTTTAAAAAATTTTAATTTAGTGTTTAAATGGAAAATATGAACTGATTTTGAAGCTCTTAATTCTTTTTATCGCCAAAAATTGGTGCCAGGATACTCCGGCAAGTGCTTTTTTCTGTTTTGTTTGATAATTACCAGATTAATAAACGTATCTTAAAAACCTTAATACCAATTTTGTGTACACATAAACCCTAGATATCCAGTCGCGTTTCAAAAGCAACCACGTAATTTTACACTAAAGAAAATTTCTATCTATAGAGATCAAAGCTTAAAAATAAATCAATGAAAATGAATTTCTTTATAGGATATGAAGTACCCTTGAATGAAGTGAAGCATGAAGAGTTCAAATAAATGAAATGTTTAATAAAATTGTTTACTCTGAGGAGTATTTAGAGAAGTGATAGGGAGCGTCAAGTAAATGTGGATCGCCTACTAAATTATTGTAATCGCATCTGTCGAGAATTTTTTATAGCGTGCCTTCTTTATTGTCTTATCTAATCGTCGCTGAATCTCATGTTTTTTTTATTCATTTCATTGGTGGTGTTCGCTAAAAGTAGACGGCTGGCGGGATGTTGGCCCCAAAAGTGAGTGCAGTTTTCATTTTGCTTCTGCCTGGGTACCTGGAGGCAGCAAGGATACTGGCCGTGTTTCCATTCCCCGGACCATCACAATACATTAATGCGGTGCCCTATCTAAAGGAACTAGCCGCTCGGGGTCACGAGGTCACCTCGATTAATGCTTTCCCACAGAAGAAGCCTGTGAAAAACTTCCGGGATATTCCGATACCCGAAGTGTTCCACAACTACAATGGCAAGATAACTTACAGAAAGTAAAATGCTATAAAATTTATAACTTTATTTTGCTTGTAGAACTAATTAATGATTTAAATCAGCCGATGAACCTGTGGCAGGAGAATAACTTTGTAAACAAATTTTTTTTGAGTGTAACCCGCGCTGTTTTAACAAACAAGGAGGTGAAGGAGTCGCTCTTGCCGCCTGAAAAGGATCACTTTGATTTAATAATTGTAGAAGCTCTGCGATCAGATGCTTATTATGGATTCGCGTCTCATTTTAATGCCCCAATTATTGGCCTCTCGACCTTCGGAACCGACTGGAATGTTGACGAGCTCGTGGGCAATACATCCCCGATGTCGTACATTCCCCTGGTGACAGCGGGTCATACGGACCGTATGAGTTTTACGGAGCGTGTTGCCAATTTTGTGGATACTACAGTTGCCTGGTTGAACTATAAATATGTGCATATGCCGCTGCAGGAGGAGATGTATAAGGAATTCTTTCCCGAGGCCTCCAAGAGAGTTCCTTTGTCAGAATTAAATAAAAACTTCTCTCTTGTCCTGCTCAATCAGCACTTTACGCTGAGTTTCCCCCGTCCATACGTTCCGAATATGATTCAGGTTGGAGGTCTTCATATATCCCACAAGCCGGCCCCTTTGCCTCAAGACTTGGAAAATTTCATTCAGGGCGCCGGACAGGCAGGCGTGATCTACTTCTCGTTGGGATCGAATGTGAAAAGCAAGGACTTGCCTGCTGAAAGAAGAGAAATGATCCTGAAAACGTTTGCCAGTCTGCCGCAGCGAGTTCTTTGGAAATTTGAGGAGGATCAGTTGCCGGGTAAGCCGTCAAATGTTTTCATTAGCAAATGGTTTCCCCAGCCAGATATCCTGGCCCATCCCAACGTAAGGCTCTTCATCACACATGGAGGCTTACTGAGCACCATCGAGAGCATCCATCACGGCAAGCCAGTCCTGGGCCTGCCTTTCTTCTACGATCAATTCCTGAATGTCAAAAGGGCAACAATGGCTGGATTTGGTCTGGGACTCGATCATAAAACAATGACGCATCAGGAATTCAAGGAGACCATCGAAAGATTGGTAAAGGAGCCAAAGTTTGCGGAGACGGCCAAGAAAATGTCCGATCGCTATCGAGATCAACCGATGACTCCTCTGGAAACGGCTATTTGGTGGACGGAGTACGTCCTGAGGCATAAAGGAGCTCATCACATGCGAGTGGCTAGCCAGGATCTCGGCTTCTTTGCCTATCACAGCTTGGATGTCATCGGAACTCTTTTGGGAGGAGCTGTTTTGATCCTTTCTATTAGTTTGGTTTTAATTTGTAAATTAATTAAATTAGTTGGCTTTGGTGCCTCCTCTAAAAAGCAGAAAACACATTAACCTTTTTAAATATACTTGTTACATTTTTTTTTGTTAATTTCTTAATAAAATGGGATTGCAGTTTTAAGTTTAGTTTATTGAATTAGGCGTAAAGCTTAAAGAAAAATTATCTAAGAAATGATAATTATTTTCTTATTCTGATTGAAATGAAAGCAAGGAGAACAGCCAGAAAGGGCAAGATTTCAGATTTTCCATTATCTAATTTTTTCATAGCAAGATTTCACTTAAAATCATTCCTGAGAAGACAAACATTTCGTAAACTACACAAACCTATGTTAAGTTTATTTTTGATAAGGGAGAAATGAGTTTATTGATTTATAATACAATCTTGTTTGGTACTTTCCCTTTTAAGTCTGTTGGTTGAGCTAATCAATGTATGAAATTCTAAGATTTATTGTCGTCGGTTGTTCACCTTATCGGATTTTATTGTAGTTTAAGGGTTTCAGTCTGCAGTCAGAGCTCGGCTACAACGTTTGTGCGGAGAGAAATGGGCGGAAAAGGTTTGAGATGGTTCCTATTGGTAATGTGCATCTTTCCTGGTTTTCTGGAAGCGGCTCGAATCCTCGCTATATTTCCCATTCCTAGTCCCTCACATTACATATATGTTTTGCCGTACCTTAAAACTCTGGCTTCGTTGGGCCATGAGGTAACTTCTATCAACCCATTTCCTTTAAATGAACCCGTGAAGAATCTTCGAGATATTCCAATTCCTGAAGTATTGGATGGAGTTGAGGGTAACTATCATATAGAATATAAAAATTGTATTTCATTTAAATTATTATATTCCTTTCAGAAATTTTGAAAATACTAACTGAACCTTCTAGCCATTGGAAAGCTGCTGAAGTTTCAAATGAATATGGATTAAATCTCACCAAAAAGGTATTCAATAACGACGCCGTTCGGAGGGAAGTTCTTAAGCCAGGAAAAGCCCAGTTCGACCTCATAATAATGGATCTGTGGCGATCGGAGGCTCTCTACGGCTTGGCCGCCTACTTCGACGCCCCAATAATTGGAATAGCCTCTTATGGGACTGACTGGAGGATTGATGCACTGGTGGGCAATACTTCACCCCTATCCTACTTGCAATCTCCATCGCACAAATTCGTCCTACCTGACACTGAGACGTTCCGGGGGCGATTGTCAAATTTTGTGGAGCAATCAATTAGTTGGCTTAACTGGAAGTTGCTTTACGCCGCCAAACACGAAGCACTCTATCGAAAGTATTTTTCAAACATCGCTAATAGCCGTTCCTTATCGGAGGTGTCTAGAGATTTTTCTTTGATATTTGTCAATCAGCACTTCACTTTGGCTCCGCCGAGGCCGTATGTGCCTAATATGATCGAAGTGGCGGGACTCCATGTCCAGAAGGAGCCCCAGGCGCTGCCCTCGGCCTTGGAGGAGTTCATCCAAGGAGCTGGTGAGGAGGGTGTGATTTACTTTTCACTTGGCTCTAATATTAAGAGCACAAGTCTTTCTGAGGAACGTCTGAAAGTGATTCTTCAAGTTTTTTCAAGTCTGCCCCAGCGAATACTCTGGAAGTTTAATGAAGAAACTTTCCCGGATAAGCCCTCCAATGTTTTTTTTAGTCAATGGTTCCCCCAACAAGACATCTTGGCCCATCCCATGGTGAAACTGTTTATCACTCATGGAGGCTTGCTCAGTACCATTGAGAGCATCCATCATGCGACACCTATGCTGGGACTACCGTTTTTCTTTGACCAATTCCGTAACATGGAGTATGTGACTCGACAGGGTCTTGGTTTGGTGCTTAATTTTAAGGAATTAACAGCCGACGACCTCAAAACTACCATTCTTCGGTTGCTAACGGAGAAGACGTTCGAAGTGAAAGTTAGGAATACATCGTCCCGGTATAAGGACAAGCCCATGACTCCACTGGACACGGCTGTTTGGTGGACTCACTACGTTCTGCGGCACAAAGGAGCTCCTCACATGCGGGTCTCTGGCAGAGAATTGAATTTTTTCACCTATCACAGTCTGGATGTGTTGGGCACTTTAGTCGGTGGACTTTTTCTAGTTTTAGGAATTCTGTTATTTGTTATTATTAAGTGTGTGAAAAAGTACGTAAAGTCCGTGAAGGTTAATAAGAAGCATAAATTAAAAAAGCGTTAAACTTAATTTAAGAAAAGAGATTTAAATAAAATTAATGGTTTTGATTGACTATAATATTTGACTGCTTTACATCGAAATTGCTGTATGATTGAACTTTAAACTTGGCATTTGCGGCATCCCGCGTGTTTCAGTTTGTTTTTACCACAGAAGGTTGAACCAAAATATGGGATATTATGATGAGCACATTTACCATATAACGTAGCGTTCCTGGTCACAGACAAAGCTGCTCGATTGGCGTCCAGTGAATTATGGAATACGCATACAAATATTTGTGTGGCATTCGCTGCTTGTGCGTATTTATTAACCGCTGCCAATCAGTTGCACACGCTGCGTATGCGTAATATTAAATTGCATGGAGTCACTTCCGTTGGATTGGTTTGGTTTCGTTCATTGGCGTTCGGCTGCTTTTGGCCGCATTGCCAAATGCGTAATCAAAAATTCATGAGTTATATAAATGTGGTGTGGCTGGCGGTGCCATTAGTTCGGTGTGTTTTGTGTCGGTATGCAAATGTAGATAATTTCATGCGATTTAGGGTTGGATCTGCTGACCCGGGTGCATGAGTTCGTTTCCGATCCCTTTAAATGCCCGGAGTGGTCATTATGGAGAAGAAGCAATTTAATGATGTCCTGTTATGCGGTTCGACGCGTTTTTAATGACCTGATGATTATAACCGAAAATATTTATTTGCCGAAATACTCGATTCGTAATCACAATTTAATTGCCATCATAATACCCAACTCCAGTTTAGCCATTATTTACGCAATATCACAAAAAAGAATTTGGATTTTGCACTTCTTCAGACCAAATTCTAGTCGCAACTTGTTAAAGCAAATTTCTATTTTTACAAAAAATTTCCCAGGTAAAAAGTCGAATCACGTCGAGAGTCGAGTATATCCTAAATTGATAGAAATTGTTGAATTTATACTGGTTGACTGGATTCTAGTTATGCATTCAAGCATTTTGTCTCTTTGTTTGTTAATTTGTGTGAAAAGTGAGTTGAATGATATGATTTCAGAAAGGATTTGTTTGTTCTTTTCTAAGAATTTTGAGCTCGAGTGTTGAAATAATCAGATAAGTTTAAGTTTCGATTACCTTTTATAATGCGGAATATCTTTAACGATTTCTATATTGATTCTTTACCTAACGGCATAAAAAACTAGACACTTATTTATCTCTTGATACCTATTTACTTTGTTCAAGAATCATCTGTTTCTTCAGCGTAATATTATGTCGATTAAATTGTATTTATGTTTTGATTTTCAATAATAGTTCGATAGGGGAAACAACTCATCCCAAATGCGGAATCGTTGCTGATGGAAGCCACCGGTTTTAGGTGATAGCTCGGTATCGATTTCCAGGTATGCTTTATCCTTGCTGTTGTATAGAGGCCAGTGTAAGTACTTTAAATACTCATCGCTTGAGTTATGCGGATTTCTAAAATGCAATATGGGTTAAGTATAGTTTTAATTTTGAGTGTCTTGATTACTCACCCCTTTTCAGCAAATTCGAACCACATTCGAGTCATGCGCTCAATCATAAAACTCTCGGGGTCATCCCGCTTAAAAAGTGGACTTACTAGTCCCACATGGAATAAATATAAGAGCTCGTCATGATGTACTGGACCTAATAATAAATACAACAAAATTAGTGAAGTTTATAAATAATTGAAAATTGCTCACCTAGGGCTTCCTGGTTGTCTGGGTTTTTGAGGAAACTATATCTGCCCTTGTATCGGAAGAAATACGCGTAAATGGGAGTGTGGGGGGCCATTAACCGCAGAAAGCGATCTGTTGCCACATTAATTAGGGCATCGCTTACAAGCTCGCCGAATCCATTCAGAGACTTGGGATATTCCAGTTTATCTAGGCTTTCAGGCATGTATTTCTCACGAAAAACGCGGGTGGCATATCGCGAATGGTTCGTGTTTCGCTCGAGAAGCAGAGAGATTGAAGCATAGTATTCCCAGTCCCTGTTATAGTTGCTTATAATGCTCTCATTTCGAAGATCAACTATGAAAGGTACGATTCATACATTAGTTAGGTTAGTTGTATGTTTATTTGCCAACTTACAGAATGCTCCAGATAGGAATTCAAACTCGGTGATCCCAGTGATGAGTGGAACCTTATAGAAGTCGCCACTTCGGGCAGTTTTAAATGGATCCTCGATTAGATACCGCTCTTGACCGAAGTCCTCTTCAACTACAATTCTCCAGTTTAGAACCGGACTCCAGCCGAACTCGAACATACCATTGTAGGTGGTCACATAATCTAGAGCGGGTTTCTGTCGCATACATTTTACCATTTCCTCAATTGGTTCTTGGGGACATTGCAATAGTCTGGCCTGGCGCTTGGCCAGCTGAAGGTCATTGGTGTGGTATTTGGGCGGACCATAAGGTGAAGCACTCATGCAGATTCCTCGATGGAAAAGACCTCTAGACATGGGAGACAGCATATGCAATCCAATACTTAAACTTCCAGCGCTGTATCCTAGGAGGGTCACCTTCCCAGGATCGCCGCCGAACCGATGGATGTGCTGTTGTATCCAGCGTAGGGCTTGGACTTGATCTTTTAGTCCTGCATTTCCAGGAGCTTCCTTAGTCCCGGTGGCCAGAAAGCCCAAGCTACCTAGACGATAGTTAATTGAAACCAAAACACAATCACGGTCCATGAAATGCTCCGGTCCGGCAAGATATTTGCTCTGCCCCGAAAATACGTAAAAGCCTCCAGGATGCAGAAAAACAATCACCGGTCGCCTAGCTTTCAAGTCCTTGGTGTAAACATTAAGTCGTAGACAGTCCTCGGACACATCAGTCATGTTGTCCCAGGGTTGCGGGCACATGGGTCCATCCTCGGAAGCGTCGAACGTCTCTGGCCTCCAGGCCTCTACAGGCTGGGGATTCAGGAAGCGTAGTTCTCCCAGAGGTGGCTTCGCATACCGAATGCCTCGAAAGGCATGAAAGGGTAATCCCAATCGGGAGGTCAGATTAGCACCTCGCACGCGTCCCAAGTCGGTGTCCACTTCGATGGATAGTACCAATGAGCTGGCCAGCAGCACCAGCCATGAAGTTGTAATCCACTTGATCATCTCAACGCAATCACTTAACTGAAATGGTCAGATTTCGCTGGCACTTTTATACATACTGGTGAGTGAAATTTTTTTCTGGGGTTTTTCCCACAATGACTGTGGACTGATCAGGCATAATAACAAGTTCAAGTCTATATGTGGTGGTTGCATATATACATATATATATATATATGCATATATAGAAAACAATGCTGTTCAATGGAACAGTTGTCGTTAAGGGAACAAAGGAGTCAGAATACTGGGCCTTAATAAGTTAAAGCTAAGCACCGGAGGAAATACTTTCTAAAATATTTTTCTGAATTAAAAATCTATTTAAGTATACTTTGATCCTAAATATGTCCCGCAGAACATATCACGCTTTCAGTAGAATCAATTAATCTTTGCAAATTTCCCATCAAATATTCGAGCGTGTTTAGGTGTTTACTTTAATAATATAATTTTTAGTGCATTATGTATATGTAGAAGTAGTATTTAGATTAAGTGCTTGAATATACACAAAAAACATTCACCACCGCTACCAAAACTTGGGGCAGTTTTATGCCTGGTTGGCCTGGTATTAAAGTCGCCAACATTTCCGCTGATTTTCCAGCAGCGTGGCCATGGCCCAAAACAGTTTCAATAAGTTGTGCTAAAAGTTTTACACGCCTTTTGCCGGCCCAAGGACTGGTCTGGGATGAGGAATGGCTGATGGCGGATGAAAACTAAGCGAAGGATGCACGGCAAGGAAAATAAAAGCATTCAGCCGAAGGCGTTTTTGGGTGTAGCAATGGGCGGGGACGAGGCTGGGCGACAGTAGCAGCGGTAGTGGCGGCGCTGTTAAAAATTTGAACGCGCTGATGGGCATTTTTACAACTGAAGCGTTAACTATGTGCAACTTGCAACACGAAGAGAGGAGAAAATAGGAGCCAACAAAGGGAGCTTACCCTGGTTAAAGGCATTTGGGAATCTGGGACCATAACAAACGAATTTTAAAATAATTTATATACAAAAAAAAACATTACATTACTTTTCTATAGAAATCGAGACAATATTTTAGCGTATTTCAGCTGAAGTAAAAAAATAAACTTCAGCTAACGGGTAAATGTTTCAAAAAAGAGTATAATAGGTGGTAGTAAAATCAACAAAGAAACAAAACAAAGTAAATTGAGAAAGCATTTTCTCGATAGAAGTTCACAATATTTTTCATTTTAGTTTACAAGTTTCTAGCCGCAAGCTGGAACCAACCGCAGACCCCGCCAAAAATTCGAATAAAATTTTCACGAGCTTGTTCCGAAATATCAATGGTTACAGAAAAAAGGTTGAAAATACATATTTTTTACTGAATAAGCTCTAAACTTGTTAATAAAAAAGTGTCTTACAATCCTTTTATATTTTTGTTTTAAATGAAATTCATTTAAGCGTTTTAAAAGTTATTAATTGTTTTGATTGGCGAATTGTGGGAATTATAAAGAAAATACCATAGAAATGATTATCTGTGACATTTTAACTAGTGAAGTGTTGCATCCACCAGACATGGATCTCCGGATGAGTTTCCAGCTGATACCAGAACTTGTGGGACATATTTCAGACTTATCATCGAAGAATAAACCTTTAAGGTCACGAAAATTTTTATTTTTTAAGGTGATTGAATTTATTAAAATCTCATTTTATTTGATGCATTTTATATACTAACAAGAACCTGAAGTCATTTACAAGTCACCAGTAATAAATATACAAAAATATATGAATGTTTCTAAAATTTATGCGGTTATAGACCTAAATATCACTTTCTCTTAATTCTGTTTTGCTTTCGACTTTGACTTTGGAGTTTCCTTTTTGATAAACAATTCCTGCAACAGCCGGAGCATCAAACCAATCAGCTTGAACAGGCAATACAGGACGAAAATAATGCCGCCGTAGAGAATGAGCATCGCGTCCAGGTTGTGGTACTGAATGAAGCTCAGATCCTGGGAGGCGCTTCTCAGGTACTTGGCACCCTTGTGCCGGCTCACATGCTCCACCCAAAAAACGGCGCGCTCCAGCGGTGTTTCTAGCTGATCGCGATACCTGTCGGACATGTCGCGCACCTTCTTAGTGGCCTCGGGATCGTTGAGAAGCCGCTGGACGGCTGACAAAAGCTTGGGTGCAGTCAATTCCTCGTAGTTGACCGTGACTCCATACCCGTTTTGTTCTGCCCGAGCCATGTTCAGGAATTGATCTCCAAAAATGGGAATTCCCACGAAGGGCTTGCGGTGGTAGATGGATTCGGTGGTGCTCAGGAGACCTCCATGGGTGATGAAGGCTAGGACTTTATCGTGGGCCAGAATATCGTCCTGCGGGAACCAGTCTGAGATGAAGACATTATCGGGTTTTCCGGGTAGTTTTGGGTCCTCAAACTTCCAGAGGACGCGCTGTTTCAGTTGGGCGAAGGTATCAATGAGTGCCTGGCGCTTGTCCAGTGGTAATGTTGTGCTCTTAAGGTTGGATCCCATCGAGAAGTATATGACACCATGCTCCGCTGTCTCGATGAACTGTTCAATGTCCTTCGGGAGGGATTGCCGCTTCCGGTTGATGTGCATGCCGCCCACTTCGATCATGTTGGGGGAGTACGGTCGCGGAAAACTAAGGGATACGTGTTGGTTAAGCAGCACAAAAGCTGTATTCCTTCGCATATCGTAGAAGTCCTGTTTGTTATTGGGGAAGTACTTTTTGTATAGAGCCTCCTGGTGGGGCAGATAGTAATAGTTCATAAACAAATACTCGTAAGTGACAAAGGCAAGGTTTCCGATTCGCTGGACAAGGGACATGTGGTCACTGAATTTCAGCAGGGCATGAGGAACATACGAGGGCGGTGACGGAGTTCCAACCTACATAGATAGTTTTTATAAATTGTTATCTATTTGAACTATTTAGTCGCATTAAGGATAATCTCACCAGATCTGTGTTCCAACTGATGGCGCCAAAAGTTCCCAGGCCTATTAGTGAAGCATTGAAGTGCTCCGCAAATCCAAAGAGGGCTTCGTTGAGAAAGACCTCTGATATGACAGCATCGTAAGTCTGATTAGACTTTATTAGCTCCACCACAGCCGAATCCAACAATACTGCTTCCGTTACTTGCAGGCCCATTTCGTAGAATCCAATAATCTGTTTCATAATTGGCTGCTTCGACGACTCCAACAGGTTGGATATTCTGCCTGAAATTTTAAAAGAACAGAAACTTAAAAAACAGTACCGTATCAGGAATTACGAATCAGGTTTACAATAAACAATATTAAACAGAAAGGCAAACCTTTATGTACATAACACAGTAGAATATGCGAGTGAGAGTATTTGTTGTAAACAATTAACTTTTTTCTATTCTATGCCCTTGATAATTTATATTAAGCTTGCTAATTTGCCATGTAATTTCACCACGATAGGTGATGCAATAAATTGTATTGATACGTTAACCTCTACTGTTTATTTATGTAGCCCTTGAGACATGCGAAAATAGTTTTCTCAATTTTAGGCTTTATCGTTTTGACACATTCAATTGGCAATTACATCGAACCTACCCTGCATGGCGGTCAAAACACTTTTCGCTGTCACATCTTTGATATTCTTGATCGGCTTCTTCAGTTCAAAGGGCGAAATGATGGTGACTTGGTGGCCGGCACCGGCCAGCCCCTTGGCAAGGGCCGATCCAACGTGGTAGTGGGAGCGTGCGGCAGTGTGGAGCACCACCAGGTAATTGTAGGTGGAAACGCAGCTCAGCAGGCCGAGAATCAAGAAAGCCAGAAAACCTGTTCGGCCACTTGACAGTTTCATTTTTTTGCGTTTTACAAACTTCAAATTCTATGTGTTACGATTAGTTAATCGTATCCAATTACTTATTAAGATTATATATAATATGTTGGTTAAAATTTTCCGCGGAGCAGCTACTGTTATTCCAGCGCCGTCTGAATTCCGTTTGCACGATTTGGGTACGATAAAACAATTTTAAGCTATTGGGCTAGGTCCCCAGTTGCCTCTCTTCCATACATATACGAGAATATACCCATATCGGTTAGGGGGAACCTTCTCTTTTTCCTCAGTAGGAGTATCTCTTTCTAAGCATTCTCTGTCATGAATTTCAAAACTTTAAAGCTTTGTGCGATCACCCATATCACCCATGCGTGATCATCTATAAAATGTTCAATATTCAACAAATGGAATATTTAAATGTGATTTGACTTTAAAAAGCCAGTTTTTCATTGCCTTTAACACTTCAGCTTAGTATCCTTGTAGTGTTTGTCCTCCGTAAAAGCTTACTTTGTCGTATAACAGTATGTTGACCTGTTGAAATCAAAAGGATGTGTCAAAATTTTTAGACTTTTCGGCCAACGTTTCATTTTCTAATTTCCAAAGAACTCGATACTGAAACCCCAAAGAGTACACACAATGGCTTAAGCCAAGATTCTGTGCTTGTTGCCAGAAATGGAAACAGTAAGTCATACGGCACATATAAGGAAGGTGTGGGTGTGCCCACAAGATCGGCGCCCTTTTAACCACAAGACAAAGCCCAGGTTTTTTAGGGTTTTTTGTCTGTGAAAAAGGGAAATAATGAAATTCTATGCCCAGTGCCAGTTAATCCTTAAGGCTTTTTTCTTAAAATTTAAAATTAATTAAATTATAAGATTGTAATTATAAATTTTAAAGTATATCTAAAAGTTCTCTCTGAAATGTATATGAATTTCTCTTAGCTAACACTCTTTATTTTGATTTAAACAAGCTTTGTTTGTAGGAAATCTCTTAGGGTTAGCTTTTTTTGTTTTGATTGATCAGTTGATCAGAGAATCAAAAAGCATCGTATAAATACACTATATACACTATACACAAAAAATCATTTCGTAAAGGTACATTTTTTTTTTTTTTAAATGCATACATTTGTAATATATAACAGAAAATATGTTTATAGACTAACTAAAACTTTTCTTATTAATAAATAATTTATTTAAAAGGCAGGGTATTTGTTAAACATTCAAATATTTTATTCTATAAGATTCACCAAACATTTTGTTTACCAACCACATGGCTTCTGTTCTCTGCATGGCGATTCTCACGTAAATTGGAATTTCACAATAAATGAATTGATATACATACCTGTACATATAAATAGATACACACATGTACTTGTATATGTATATATTTCCCGATATCAGGTATAAATTTATGTTGAACACAGCAAACATTTTCAGTTCAGTTCGGTTCGGCCCGAGGTTTGGCTCCTCATTACGTTAAAATGCGTATATTAACTTTGATTTTGGGGCTAATCCTTAGCTTGGGATTTTCAAATGGATACCATTTCTTGATGGTCTTGAACTCTCCTGGTCGATCCCATTTTAATGTAGGACAAGCCTTAGCTAAAGGTTTGGTTAAAGCCGGTCATGAGATCACAGTGGTCTCGGTTTTTCCACAGAAGAAACCTATTCCCGGTTATTATGACATAAATGTCCCAAATATAATAACTGCAATGAAGGGTAAGTAGAAACTCTGTTTTTGTGAGTCTCTCTAAAAAAATTGTTTTATTTGAACAGGTGACCTTGCTGCTTTGTGGGATTCGATTAATAAACCTTTGACACAGAAGCTCATTGATCATTATAAGATGGGTTTCCGACTCACAAGAGGTCTCTTTGTGGACCCCAACTTCCAAGATCTCCTGAAAAGCAATCGAACTTTCGATGCTATCATTTGTGAAACTTTTTACAATGACGCCCAGTATGGATTGGCGGAGCATTTTCAGGCCCCACTCATAGGATTAAGTACTGGAGGAGGACTTACCTTTATCACAGACATGGTAAGTGATAAAAGGCAACGTAATAAAATTCCCAAAAGTTTTACATAATGGCGAAAATAAAATGATATGGTTAAAAGAATACAGATTTGATGAGTACATTAAATATTTAACAAATTTATGAAATTCGATTTTTCGAACACATACTAACTGAATTTTTTCTGTTTATTCCTCAGGTTGGCTCTCCAGCTCCAGCCTCGTTTGTTCCCCATATTATGTTGCCATTCAATGATCATATGACACTCTATGAGCGTTTCATGAATATTGCTTTTCTGACCTTCGAAAGACTACTACTGGACTATTACTATCTTCCAGGGCAAGAAAAGCTCTATAAGGAGTTCTTCCCAGAAAATAAGCACAGCTTTTACGAGATGAGAAGAAATGCCTCACTGGTACTGATCAATCAACATGTATCATTAAGTTTTCCGCGGCCTTATTCGCCTAATTTAATTGAAGTGGGAGGCATGCACATCGACGGCAAGCTAAGTCCACTTCCTGAAAAGATCGAGAGATTCCTAAATGAATCGGAACACGGTGCCATCTACTTCTCAATGGGCTCTAACCTGAAGAGCAAGGACTTACCACCATCCAAGGTTGAGGAGATCATCTCGGCTTTCCGAGGACTGAAACAGCGAGTTCTTTGGAAATTCGAGTTAGACGATTTGCCGAACAAGCCAGAAAATTTGTATATCTCCGACTGGTTTCCACAAACTGACATACTGGCGCATCCTAAGGTTTTGGCTTTTGTGACACACGGAGGAATGTTGAGCACCACAGAGTCCATTTATCATGGCAAGCCAGTCATTGGTTTGCCGATCTTCAGTGATCAGTTCTTTAATATGGCTCATGCTGAGCAAACTGGATACGGTATTATGTTGGATTTCAAGAATTTGAACTCTAAGGACTTCCGTGCGGCCATCGAAAGGATCACTGATGATTCGTCTTACACTGAAGTAGTTCGTGGCATGTCCTTCAGATACCGCGATCAGCAGCAAACACCATTAAAAAATGCTGTTTATTGGGTGGAGCATGTGACCCGTCATAAAGGAGCTGCTTATATGAAAAGTGCCGCTCAAAGGTTAAACTGGTGGCAGTACCACAATGTTGATGTGTTTGTGATTATGTTTGGAATTATTATAAGTCTGCTGATGCTGCCTTTCGTTATTTTAAGACTGATTAATAGGGTTTTCAAACAAAAACAAAAGTTAAAGCAAAATTAGAATGAAATTAAACGGTATATGCAAATAAAAAAATTAGTCATTTATGTTAGGCCATTCAAATAAATTTAATTTAAATTATAGTTATATTAATATATGGTTATAGAAGCCTTCTTTTGTCCTGGGAGCTCTCAAATCGGGCATTGTGACTCCTTGAGAAATCAGAGAAAATGAGAATGAAATGAGAGAAAATGAGAAATCAATTTTAATTGAATTTTTATCAAAAATTGAGAAAATGGGGTAATATTTTTAGATTGGCGGATTTTGGTGTCAAAAGAAGTGACCGGGAGTGTATGCCATACGTGGTTTAAACGTCTAAAAAATCACCTATTTTGTGAACAGAATAGCTTAGGGTTATGTGACTTTTTAAGGACTACTTGAGGTAATCGAAGACCTGAGTTTAAGAAGGCATCCTCGAATCGGACATGAACTTGACAGAGCTACGGCCAGGCGATGTTGGAACGATTCTAATTCGGAGCTTCTACTAGTGTTGGTTTCCTGATCCTGCTTCAGAGTCTTCTCTCATGTGGAACTGTAACAGAATAATCAGGTAGGTGGTCGTGGCGCCCACGAAAACAAAAGAAAAAAATGCCTGAAAATATGCTGCACAAAATTGTTTTCATATCTCATCTCACAAACGATTGCCAACTTCTAAAATGTTCGAGTTTTGCCAAAAATATACTTCGCTTTTCTATTATTGGCCCTGTTATCGATATACACACGTGCCGGACGCTGATTGATTCCGCCAAGAAACGAAAGAATGATATAAGGCCAATGAAGATGACAAAACAAAATTGAAAATGCAGACGATGAGGGACTAAAATTTAAATAAGCACTCAGGCATTAAATTAGGCAACAACAACTAAGGTAGCACAAATTGGCAAAGGAGGAGAATGATACATACATAGAAACGAAGGACGAAGACTGTAGCATCAGCCCCTTTCCACTCTCCAGAGGAGAGAAAATTGAAAGGAAACCGCTTCAAGGTGCAAAACGGTTGAAATGAAGGAAATGAAATGCCAGAGGTACAAAGTTTTCCTCTTGGAAAAAGAAACCAAAGATTTTCCGAGTGTGTTAATACACTGCAAAAGAAGTTTGAAAATATCTGAGTATTACTTATAAATAAATTTATCTTATCCTTTATATACCAGCTCAGAAATCCTTCGCAGTGTGGACGTGTATGCAATGACATTGAAAAGTCGCAGGATAAGAAATGGAGACATATGGTGGGAGGAGGAGAGTAAGTAAAGCAGTGAAAAATATGGAATATATACGTATAGTGAGCCAAAAAGTTAGCTATGCACAAAAACTTTTTGATGGCGCGCTGAAAAAGTGAAAAGTGAAAGTGAAAAGTAAATTTACGCTAAAGTCGCCGAAATGCACAGTAAAGAGAAAATAAAAATTGAGACTTGAGTGGGTCCTGCAAAAAGGAGAGGAGTCCGGAGGGGACTTGCAAAAGAATATAAAATGGCAAGAAAAAGCGAAATGAAACGGAAGTTCAAGTTGATTTGTTTGCAGGCAAAATGTAACTCGGCGCCCCTCGACTTTCTACCGCCTCCATTTTATTTTTTTTTTCGCCCACCGTTGGCCACACTCCATGCATTGACAGCCATTTTGCGGAAGCGGAAGTTGCGTTTCAATCGCACTTCTGATGAAGTTAGCAACAACAGCAACAATAGGAGCGCCACCAACAGATGGCTACGAGGGCAAATAAATTTAGCATAACAATGCTTGGCAAATTTATGATTTTTTTTTTTCTGCGTAGCTGTACACGTTGCGTATACGTATTATGATGATGATTTTGATTCGCATATAATACACATAAATGCCTACGATTTTAAAGCCTATTTAGGTTGGCATTCGTTGCTTATATTGTTGAAAAAAGTACTTTCATCTCCGAATCCGATTTTCAACGACATTTTCACTTAGTTCTGGAAAGACATGTGTTTTCCAGGAAATCTATATTTAAATATAATTTCAGATCTCCAGCAAACTTGGGGTTCAACTTTATTGAATATCTTTGGGCTATAATTTATGCATTCAATGTCTGACTACCATAATGTCGCAGTATTGTAATTAAAAAATACACTGCGGGACCGCGTTGTATTTATGTTACTTTTTGCCTTTTCTGATATCGCTTTTTCGCTCGGTCAATTTCTATCCCGTTCTAGCCTGTGCACAGATTGTGCTTGAAATGACAGTTGCACTTGCACCATGACAATGCGCCCCAAATGTGGACTGAGAGGGGCGGGTAAATCAGAGGCTATGCAACGGGGTAAATTGATTGCGATTGTTGAGTTGATTGGCAGGCGACACATACACACACTCGCACTCACACATACTCGTGCCTTTATAGATTGACTGCATGCGACACTGGCAAACAAAAGCGCCGTTTTGAGGTTTTCATTGTATTTCCTTTTTTGTCCTCTGAAGCTTCGCCTCTATGAAGCTTCTCTTGAAAGGTCTTTTTTATGGGCACCCATTTATTTTTGGCTGTCGCTTAAATTAAATGCGTTTTGTCTTGTGATTTTTGGCTCTGACTTCCTTTGATAACATGTTTTCATAGTTATTTTTTTTCAAGTTTCGTCAAATGCAATTAAGGAGATTACAGATAGTTTACTTTTCAGCTTAGAGTTTAATAAAAGTGGAAAATACGTCTATGGTTTCAATCAATTAAATAAATTTTCTAAAGAGAGAACAAATTTCCATTCGGTTCCTTCTTAAAAAGATTAACGGTTGTCCCTTATTTATGACTTTATTGGGAAGTGATATATATAATATATGAAATCTGGATTTCAGAACACTATCATTGATAAAAATTAATAAAAAAGTTGCTAATTAAAATAATTTATTACCAGAGTATAAATGTGTAATGTTTTCTTATTTAAAAAGCTATTGTTTAAGTGTTTTTGGTTTTAATCAATTAAGCCATTTTTAATTAGGTCAAATAACCAAATGTTGGATACACCCTTCAGGCAATGCCTGGGGAATACATTTTTTTCATGACAGCTAAAATTTAATGCAATTTTCACTCACATTTAAAGTAAATATGTTTGGTTTTTAGGATATGAAATAAATTGATTAAATTTTATAGCCTCTGGTATTGGTTAAAACTGTAAAATCATTGCCGATGGCTAAACAAGAAATGAAATGAGTAAAGTTTTTACTTAAATTAAAGGCAGCGCATTTACCATTATGAATTTGCAGCATGAAAAAAAAAACAAACGCCATCTAATCAGAGTGTCGGTTCTTTGCCAAAACTTTCAAGCTGTCTCTTCTACTTTTTAGTACACTGGCTCGGCTCCTTCCATGCCTTGCAGTCATTGGTCGACAATAAAAATAAATATAAAAAATAAAAAGAGGGGCCTGCCAAGTGGCGGTTGTTCTTTTTTTTAGGTTTTTTTTTTTTTGGCTGGCTGCGCTCTTTGAAATATTAAAATTAATAATAAATGTTGACAGCATTCATTTGTTGCTGCTGCTTTACAAATATGAAAAGTCTTCATTATGGCCAACGCATTTTGCGTTGTCTATTTTCTGGAGCTACATTTTTCTCACTTTTCATACACACACCACCTACCACCCACGATTCTTCCCTTTTACCAACTCCTTTCGGTTGTGACTTTTACATCTCTTGGCCATTTGCTGTGCAGTTGGTTGTTTTTGGCTCTCTCCCCGTTTTTCTGCTAAATTAAATTTTATTTAACTGTTATGCATGAAATTGGTTACGATTTTTATTTTTATGCTACTTTGTCTGCACTCATACACACCCATTCATACAAAATGGCCGCTAATTTCTTTTGAAATTATTTAACAATTTTCGACTGCCATTTTGGCAGTTGTTGTTTTGCGTTTGTGTTTGTGTTTGTTTCTGTGAATTGGTAGAACAATCTAATTAAATTGGCAAAGCAGCAAGAGCGGTAGAATGATAGCAATGACGACGCCGATTTGTTTTATGCCAATTTACTTGGCAACATTTGGTCTTAATGCCCGGTTGCCAAAATATTTGGCAGTGGCTCAGTGGATAAATCGAGTAATTCCCGGCAACTAGTTTCTGTCCAAAAGGCATAATTGGCCGAAAATACATAAATCGCGGTTATAAATGGCCCTGTTGGATAGTTATGGACGTGTTATTTCCGCTGAAAAGTAATGGCTGTTATTGCAAACTCAAGGTATAATAATTTAATTATATTAAGTTTGTTTGTAACAAGTTTTTTCAGCAAATGCGTCGAAAGTCAGAGAATTACGCAGGGCGGTGGAAAAGGCCCTTGCGTGGCTTCAATTGCCAATTAAAGCGCATCAACAATAATGCCGTTCTGTCCGATAATGATAATAATGGTGACGATGATAACGAGACGTCGAGCACGTATTTTCCCTTCAACAATGGAGATGTGGAAAAAATTAAGAAGAGCTTGGCGGAAAAAAAAGGAAACCAGAAGACAATGACCAGGATTTTCTCTTTGGGCGCTGACATGTGGTCGTTATTGTTGTTGTTGTTGTTGCAGTGACGTCTGATGGAAAATTAAAAAGCAAAAGCTAGTTGGAGAGAAGGAGAAGGAGATGGCAACAACTACGAATTTATGCACGACTTGCATATTAAACGTGTGTTAATTTTAGAGCAGTGTAGCACTGCAACTCTGCTATTTCCTTTTCCATCGCACTTGGTAAATGTCATACGAAGTGACAGGCTGCGGTCAACGCCATTTGCTTTTGTTGTTATGGAGGAGGGAAGGGGAGGGGAGGAGAGGAATCATGGCGGTGATAGCGATGGCGGTCCTGAAGGACAGGGAGAACAAAAGAGCTCACCAGTGAGTGGTACTCTCTCGCATGCAATTTTCCAGTTCAAAGGCTTAAAACTAAATTAAACTTTATGACTTGGCAAAGAGCAACAGGATTTGCGTCAACTACAAAAAGGATTACACGCTTTTCTCTCTCGGGATTCTGCTCGCATCGGATATGAAGAATAATGTTTTGGCTTCCCTTAAGGGGATCAAAATGCTTCAGAGAGCTGGCTAAACGAAATATATATAAAAGAACTAATAATATTGATTTATTTTTATGTTATAAATGGAAGATATTAGATAATTTACAATTTTCATCAGTAAACATATAGGAAAAACTACAAAGATCTCCTTCATTTATTATTATTTTAATTATTTATATATTTATGTGGAAGTTTTTTTTCTTAAAGTTGATTATATTATATCTTAGAGTATCTAAAACATGACCAAGAGAAATTACAAGAACTTGTTAAATACAAACAAAGCAACAGCGGTACAAATAAAAGTAATGAGTTTAAGTGGCAGAAACAGAAATTGTCAGACATTTTATTGAGCAAATATTAAAAATATTACGAATCGTTGACTATTAGAAACAGCCGTCGCACCCCAAGCACAAGCACAAATACCACTTATGCGGATATCTGTGGATCCCCATCCGCATCTGAGACTGCGACTGGGTGTGTTTGTCCAGAGCAACGAATCTCCACAGATAGCCAACTTAATGTAATGACCGAAAAGAAATCCAAGCTCACAAACATTTGCACAGCTCCCAGGGTCCCTGTGTCCCTGTATCCCTGGGTCCCTGGATCCATGATTCTCGTTCTTGTCCTCGTCCGCTGGCTGGACATGTGTTTTCAATGGTTTTCCTCCTTTCCTTGACTTGCTCCCTCATCCCTTCTCATAGTCTTGTTCGCTTTTTGTTTGGGCCAGCAGCTCGGGCCATTTAAAAACGCACAAAACTTGGCGCAAGGCGAAAAACAAACTTTTTCTTGCAACCAGAGAGAAAACTCAGCTGGGGGCAAGTTTCCGTTGCAGTTGCAACGTTTATTTGATTTTTACACACCGATTTTGAGCTATTCTTTTATTAGATTTTTTCATGTTGTTTTTTTCTGCTCCCCAACTGTGGATTTCTGCTACTGCTGTTTTTTCTCACTTCTTCTCATACTTTTTTTAAGCATTTTTTTTGCCGGCTGCGAATTTGTAAGATTTGATTTTGAAAGTGGCCAGATAAAAAGCGAGCGAACGGAGTAAAACGAATTGAAAATGGCCAAATGGTTAGAAAGATTAGAAGCTGCCAGGGGTAAATGGGTGGGGTAACTGGGGAACTAAAGCAATTCCGCTCAATTCCACTTTTCAGATGGAGTGTGACAGATAAGTCCTCGACATTGATGGCAAAGGGTTATGGCTGTCTTGAAGTTTTCAATATTGTCTGGGAAAAGTTTAAAGTTTTATTTATATTTAAAAATACATGCAATTTTTAGGAAAATTTAGTTAATTGCGACGATTAGGTGTCCTGTTGACAATATTCCTTTGAGGCGTCTTTTAACCTCCCTAATTTGGCATTATAGCACACTACACTATACAACTTCATTCTATTCAAAATCATTCAAATCCCTGCATAATCTTTTCAACATTCTGTAAATACATTTTTAACATTTAAATGGCAATATCCGAGTATAAGCATAAATCTCAGAAAAAAGCATCCTCAGACTGCGATGGAAAATTTAAAGCCATTACACTAATAAATAATCTGCCACAAATTTAGCACATTGCCATCGATTTAATACAGCTTCAGCTTCATCTGCAGAAGCCACGGCCATAGAAGTTTTCGCCAAAGACACGCCCACAGACAAATCCGAATCCAAATCTCATAGTCCTCCTCCTGCTCCCGTCTTCTTCATGTTCCAGGGAAATATTTATGCCGAGGAATGAGACGGGATAAAGGGAATATATAGAAGTATAAGGGAGGTTTCCCCGTTGCCAGCCAGAGGACCTACCAGGCAAAAATTCATATGTCTGCTGTGGCTGCTTTCAATTGCTTTCGGGTTGTTGGGGTGCGGGGATTCGAGAAGGGCAGAGGACAGCTTTGGCCATCATCGATGGCTGCTTTCAATATCTAATAATATTGCGCATACGCCACGTTGCAAGATTTCAGAGCTTCCACATTGGATGCTACTGAATCTGTTGCTGGTTCACTTACGTCGAGTGCGTGTTGGCGCAATAATCAACAGTTACATTATGAATGCACAAACACATTGCCGGCAGTCGTGGGAAAAAAATTAGCTCCTCGGATAAAAAAATTTAATATTTGAAAAGTTTCTGCTTGAATGTTTTAATGAACTAAACGTTGCCTAAAAAAATTAAACAATTATTGATTTCAGGTTTCTGTTCTCCCTTTTATATTGACCGCAATTGTATATTTTTATGAATATATATATATACTTGTTCGATATGTTCATAATGCGGATTCTAACCCCTTTGAAAGGGGGAAAACACAAACCAAGACACACATCGACACATGAACCCACATATGACACTCCATCTAAGTGATACGATAAATTCGGGATTTTCTTTGCATTATGTGCAGATTTTGCTGATTTCCTCTGCCACGCCCCCACTCAAGCTAACCCCACTCGAATTCTTTTCCATTTTAGCTGAAAACTTTTTTAATAATAAATAAAAGTGCTTAACTTAATTCGTGCTTTTCTCGTTTTGGTCGCTGGTTCCTCTTTTTGTGTGCACTGTGGATTTTCCGCTTGTTTTTCCTCATTTTATTTGTTTCTTTGATTTGACACGCCCCCACTACCCCACCCAATCGCGACGCCCCCACCACCCACCACAGCACAGCACAGCACACAATGTGTGGAAATAATTTTTCGATTATTGTCAAGTTTTGCTTTATTTTCCTGCCCGCTCTATTGCTCGGGATTCCTTCTATTTTCGTGTGGCATTTGTGGCTGTTTACCTCGCCAGCGGCCAAAATGCAATTTATGGTTGAGAGCGAGTTTCGTTTCGATTCGTTTTATTTTATTTTCGTTTGATTTTTGCTTGTTTGTGTTTCTTCTTCTCTGCTCCTTTTTTTATTTTATTTTTTTGTGGCTTGCTTTTATTTTTGGGATGGTTGTCATTTTTGTGTGATTTACGTTTATCGTTTCGAGTCAAGCGTGTAATTTTCTTATTGCAGCTTGTAAATAGAGCCCTAATCTGGAAAGATCTCTAAAGATTATAATATAAGGAATTACAATAAGGAATTGCTCATTAAAAATGTTTTTTTTTAGGAATACAATCCCACAAGGCAATCAATCAAAGGACTTTTCGTTATTTTTTTGAATACATAATTGGAAGCTTCCCTAAAAGGCTGCAAGAATGTAAGCTTCAATCATTTCATCTATCTTTTAACATTTTTCCATCATTCTTGAGTTTTAACTACGTCCGTGTGTAACTGACAAAGTTACAATTTTCAATGCGAAAATCGCAAAAATTCCTGTTCAATTGAAAAATCCATTATTATCCAGCCAAGCACAAGGAAGAAGTGAAAATAAATATGGAAACGTGTGGATGTATGTGCTTCGTACGATAAAAATATCTTGAATGTTTCTGTTTTCATCACTGTATATCAATGAACTCGTTTTAGATGTGTCTACGCATTGACAAAACATTTCCAAAAAGCAATTAAAATTTTAATAAAATAAACTAAGCAAGGAAGCGGAATAACAAGAAGAAAGAAAGGAACGGAAGCATAAAGGAGAGAAGCAGTCAGGCAGTGGGTGGTGGGATGGGTTGGACGAGTGGGCGGCAGCAAGGATACAATAGATGACATTAAAAATCCATACAAAAGATAAACACATTTTTCTGCTTGCTCAGGGCACCACCACAGACACAGATACACCCACACATGGCCGACAAATATCGAGAAGAGAAGCACGGAGAAAAGATTAAATTCACTTAAGTGCAAAGTATGCAAATGACAAACAGAGGGAGATAGAACGAGAGGAGCGCAGCAAGAAATATACGAGGTTTCCGGCACACATTCAACCACATGCCTGCATTTGAAGCTAGAAATATTGTAAATTCAAATTGAAATGCATGTGTGACATTTGCCATCCATTCACACACACTCCTGCACATACAGGAGTGTATAAAGTGGGTGGGAGAATCGAGGCAATCGAGGAAGGACGAGGTGGAGAAATAAGATCGAGCAGATATTCCGGCAGAGCCAGGATACAAAGGCGGCTTGACTCCTGGCTGCCTGTTAGAGCTTCGACAAAATTGAATGCAATTTGACAAAAATCATAGCCTATAATTTGGGGCTACCAGTTTAGGTGACTTCTTACCAACTGGAGCACTTTCTAAACTGCCCATTCTTACCCATCCACTGCTCACTCCTTCATGCCAGCATTATCTTCTCCACTGTCACATACATCCTACCATTACGAGTTAATAATTGAAAATGTTCGGTTTTAGGCAGAGCTAAATTGCTATCATTTTTTGTTGCCTTCTCGATGGGTACAGTGGACAGTGTACATGCAAATATTACAAAAAATATATTGGGAAGATTTTAATTGTTAATACAAAAATAGTTTAAATTTGTGTTAAATAGTTAAAATATAATAAAGGAACAAGCTTGACCTTCCTAACCCTATAAAAGCTACATAACCTAAATATTGATTAAGTCATTCAACATTTTTACAAATTTCAACATAGCAAATGGCTATATATTTTTTGATCATAATCCGCAAAAGGGAGCACTTTTGGGTCCTTGTTCTCCTGTCGGAGGCTGTGCCAATATTGCCGGAAAATTCAGCACTTGTTCACACAGAAGGAGACCGATGCAGTTATAATGTAGGAGTTTATAGGCATTTTGTACGTCTTTAGCTCTCTTACTAACCATGGCACTCGGTACCTTTACTATTTTGCTCTGTTTTCAATTCGGATCCTTCTGTCCCATTCCTGGCTTCAATCTCCCTTTGGATTTTGAATGACTTTTTGGCACTAATTAAAAGTAGCAAATAATTTTCTATGCCAACTCACATACGCCCACAGAGCCAGGAGAGGAAGGGAAAATGCAAATATGGCGCGGCCTCTGCTCCAAAAATGTCGCCTTTCACCGCCCCCTGCAAACCCTGGGAACCCTGCCTTGAGACAATGACAATGCCTGTGACAGTTTCGGTTGCCACCGATGATAACGGCGCTTATTGTGTCTCTTGCCTTGTGCCTCGTTCCCGTTCCCGCACCACTTTGCCACCGTCACCCCATCAACCGGCCAACTGGGAGTTTGGCCAAAAAAGTTTGCAGCTTAAGTCGGAAAATTTATTATTATTTTTCTGCATTGCGGACTGTGTGCAATTTTAAATGGATTTTAATTAGTTTTGAATTATTTCGGTTTCAGTTTTCGGCATATCATGGCCATTTTTGGCATTAAAGTTTTGCCTATTATGCGAAGCAAACTCGTACTATGGTTTCAGGGCAATGGGTAATGGTTTAAGGGAAGAATTCATCTTGCAGATACATGAAATAAATACGATTGAATCATTAAAAGTAAGAACACACATTGTGGTCTTCCAGGAAAGGCTTTCACACAGTAATAAATATATTTTGAATATAAGAAATCAGACTAAGCAGCATCTACCTTTAAATTCCATAAAGATTTTTTAGACTCCTAAGAATACGAGTATTTTTATAAAAATGTACAAAGATGAGGAAATCTAAGAGTTATATATTTTGTGAGATGTAAAAAGGAAGCCCTTTTTCCTTGGTGGATTTCTTTCAACCACATAATTTGTATATCTCCTCAAAAAAACAGCATTTGGATTCTTAGGTAACATATTTCTCATTGTTGTATAAGTTTATTTGTTTCCAAAGGTATTCAAAAAAGAATATCTGCCAAACCAGTTGAACTCTGTACATTAGGTAATTTATAACATACACAAAACTATAAATTTCGTATAAAGAAATTCGTTGATAAACAATGTATAAGACTATAAAAAGGTTGTTACTTCTTCTTATCACCACCCTTCTTGTTACTTCTTCTTATCACCACCCTTTCCGCCGGCAAGCTCCTTCATCAGATTCAGAGCACTGCCAGCCTTAAACCATTTGATTTGCAGGTCATTTAGGGTGTGGTTTAATTGAATTTTGTCGGATCCGCCATTGTTCTTGATCTCACAGTCTACGGGTTTTCCAGGGGCCAGGTCCTTGAGGTTAAGCAACGAAATTTTGCTGGATGGCTGAACCTTATCATAGTCTCCGGGGTTGGCAAAAGTTAGAGCTAGCATTCCTTGCTTCTTAAGATTTGTTTCGTGAATTCGGGCGAACGATTTGACAATAATGGCCACGCCGCCCAAGTGTCGTGGTTCAAGGGCAGCGTGTTCGCGTGAAGAGCCTTCTCCATAGTTATCCTCTCCTACGGCGCACCACTTCATCTTGTTGGCCTTGTAATCACGCGCCACAGCAGGGACGGCATCAAAACTACCAGATTTTTGATTTTTTACCTTGTTCATTTCATTGTTCTCGGCATTAGTGGCTCCGATAAACATGTTATTAGATATGTTATCCAAGTGACCTCTATACTTAAGCCAGGGCCCGGCGGCACTAATGTGATCAGTGGTGCACTTCCCCTTGATTTTGATCAACACCACCATATCGATATAGTCCTTGCCATCCCATTTCTCGAAAGGTTCCAAGAGCTGCAGACGATCCGATTTGGGATCAACATTAACCTTGATGTCATCGCCGCTCTTGGGGGGGGCTTGATAGGTGTCCTCACCCGGATCGAAACCTTTTTGTGGTAGCTCTTCCCCCTTTGGCTTCTTGAGTTTGAATGACTTCCCATCTTTTCCCTGAAGTTCATCGGTTAAAGGATTGAAGTCCAAACGGCCGGCGATTGATAGGGCCGTTACCATTTCCGGACTGGTCACAAAGCAATGGGTGGCTGGATTGGCGTCATTACGTCCAGTAAAGTTACGATTGTAAGATGTGACAATCGTGTTTTTTTCACCCTTCTTTACATCCTTTCGATCCCATTGGCCAATGCAAGGACCACATGCATTGGCCAACACCGTGCCTCCAAACTTTGAGAATACATCAATGATTCCGTCCCTCTGAATTGTGGCTCGAATTTGCTCCGATCCTGGGGTGACATTAAAGGGTACACATGCTTTCAGGCCGTGGGCTATGGCATCATTGGCAATGCTGGCACACCGACCCATATCCTCGTATGACGAGTTCGTGCAGGAACCGATCAAGCCCACTTTGATATCCATGGGATAGCCATTCTTTTTTGAGTTCGCGCCAAGCTGGCTGATAGGATGGGCCAAATCGGGAGTAAACGGGCCGTTTACCAGGGGCTCCAATTTATCCAGGTCGATGTCTATATTTTTGTCATACTTGCAGTCCTTGTCTGGAACCAGAAGATCTTTCTTGTACTCCATGGCCAGGTTGGCAATGTCGCCGCGACCGGTTGCACACAAATACGAGACCATTCGTTCATTGAACGGGAACACAGAGGTGGTGGCTCCAATCTCGGCGCCCATATTGGTAATAGTGGCCATGCCGGTGCAGGAGATGGACTCTACACCAGGACCATAGTATTCTACAATGGCTCCAGTTCCACCCTTTACCGTGAGAATTTCGGCCATCTTGAGAATCACATCCTTAGGCGACGTCCAACCACCGATTTTTCCCGTGAGATTCACACCGATCACGGTCGGGCACTTCAGCTCCCAGGGAATATTGGCCATAACATCAACGGCATCTGCACCCCCCACTCCGATACATAGGCCTCCTAAACCACCACCATTGGGTGTGTGGGAATCGGTGCCGATTAAGAGAAGACCCGGAAACGCATAGTTTTCCAAAACAATCTGATGGATAATTCCGCTGCCGGGCTTCCAGAAGCCAAGCCCATACTTGGCACAAGCGGATGACAGAAAGTCATAGACTTCCTTGTTAATATCCTTGGCTCTGGCCAGATCCTTTTCGCCAGATATTTGGGCCTCGATCAAATGGTCGCAATGTGCCGTCGAGGGCACGGCAACTTTCTTCAAGCCAGACGAAATGAATTGCAGCAAAGTCATCTGGGCTGTGGCATCCTGTAGGGCCACGCGGTCAGGTCTCAGTCGCAGGTAGGACTTGCCTCGTTCAATATCCTGATTCGATGGATCGTCCAGGTGTGAATACAGGATCTTCTCTGACAGCGTTAGAGGCCGGTTAAGCCGGCCCTTCACGGCTTCAATGTTCTTCTTCAATTTCTTGTACGGCATGTAGGAATTAGGGTCGAACTTGGACATGGGCACTTTGGCGTACCTCGGGTATACTGACACGTGAAAACTTCGCATCATGGTCCTTGCCAGGTGAATATATTTTTGCATTCCTTGCATCATTGATAATTGTTGATTTTTGAAAACTTAATGTAGAAATTTTGTATGCTATGTGGGACAATTAGTTCGTGTGGCTAAAATCGGAGAGACTGACTGCCGAACACGTTGAGAGTTAACTATTGGTTGCTTTGATAAAAAATTCAAATTGAAAATTTGCATTTGATTAGAAAAATTGTAGAGGCTAAAACAGGGTGCACTTATTAGATTATAGCTCAGTCTCATCCAACAAATCTGGTTGGGACTCGACATATTTAATTGTTTTTTGATTAATTAGGCTTAAATTACCTTTCCAAATACAATGGGAAGTAGCTAACCTTGCCTCAACAAGTCTAATCTCATCTATTAATTAAACAAACGCCCTAACTTGGGTGACCTCACGAGCTTATTTATTGAGTTAGCTCATTGTGCCGTGCGTATTTGATGCAAGCCAACAGATGCAGATACAAACTGGGAGATAGATGGATACATGCACTTCGATGGGATCCAGGGAATGTGAAGAGGTAAATGTACACGTCAACGGAATTGATGTTGCTAGTGAATCAGGGAGTTGTGCCAGAGGCGGGAAGCCTTCGATGCCCTAGGCCAAATGACACAGGGACAGCTGAAGCCTAGAGACGGGACGACGACTGGAACTAGCAAACTGGACGAGTGGCAAACAGAAGGATACTGTGATGCCAGGATGCAAGCCGCTGCAAAAGTGTCAACTGCAAGTGAGGCGCTCCTCGGTCCGCATCCTCCTGTGATTGTGATTGTGTTTGGTTTGCTAGCGTTGGCAGCATGTCATAATGAACGATGTGGGATGAGGATGTGGGACAACGGACAACGGACAACGGACAACAGACAGTGGACATCGGACAGCGGACGGTGGGCAGAGGGCAGTGGACAGGGGATGGCGGTAGTTGGCTGCACCACATTCAATTGAAATCGACGTGCCTGTTGGCCACAATGCCATTGACGATTCTGCTACTGGTGCTGCAAGGCTTGTTCTGCCTCAGGCTTGTTCGACGCTGATGGCTTCGGCCCATAGTGGCTGCTAATGGCAAAAGTCTACTTTCCCTCTCACACCTTAATGCCGCACTCTTTTACGCCACAGACATATGTTCCATAAGTAGGTGGCGATGCCAAAAATTGATTGGCAACTACTTGGCACATACTCTCGACCGCAAAACTTTTCCTCTAATGGCCATTTCGATGTACACTCCAAAAATTGCGGTCCCGAAACAGTTTTTTAAATTTCAATATAGAATATTCAGGAATATTTTATTTTCTTCTTTTCTATTTAATTTATACCAATCTTTTATTTCATTGGAACTATGAAAGCCTTTTTTTCTAGTGGAGTCACCTACAATAGTTTTGAAGGTGAGCAAACGTTGATTATGAATCTGTATAATTGATGGATTGGTGATTGTTCCGCTTTCAGAAACATCACATTGCATATTCGAAACTACTCATCCATCCAGGTACGTTTTAGCTTTTTCTCTCTGGTGAAGCGTGTTGGGTCAATTTGATGTTGCGGCTGAAAATGTCAAGGTTGTTCAAATTTCATCTCAAACACATCGTCCTACAGTTTTTGCGCTGTCATATTAGATTTGCAACCCACCGTCCAGTGCCACCATCATGACGGTCACCCTCAGGTCATCGTCATTTCGTTCTCTCTAAGGATGAAAGAAATGCAATTAGCTTAAATATATTTGCGTTTGTCAATTGGCCTTGTCCGAAAAATAGCATGACTTTAAATGCTTTCCCAGCGGTATTCATTTCGTATTGCTTTCATTTATTGGAATTAAGTTATTAGGGTTTTCCCATAATTATTTGAAATCTTTGATTGATAATGGAAGAAGTACGGGGGTTTATTTTTATTTTTTTGTGAGATAGTATCGGATTCGGGATGGTCTGTTGGAGCTTGTGTTTTTCAATGATAAATAAAAAAAAAAACTACTCAGAGGAAGAAAGAACTGCCTCCATGTGCAGAGCTGATTTTCGAATTTTGGGAAGGAGAGTGGGTGGCAATGTGAACAATATGGGGAGGTCATAGGTAGTAGGTGTGGCTGCTGCGGTGTCGGTGGCCAAAGTTGCAACAAAACTGAAACTTTGGACTCGCAAAATTTTTTAATCCCCGCTTTCGTCTTTCCTTTTTATTATTCTCGATTTTTTTCAGACTTTTTTGGAATGGGGAATCCTTTTTGAATGGGGTGGGAGAACAATATGTTGGTTGTTTTTGCAGAATGCCCCACGCCGGCTCTTCGGCACAGCTTGTGGTAAAAGTTTTCAATAATATTCCCAAAAGTCCAGTCCAGACGACGATGAGCAGGAAGGCGAGGCGAGAGACACCACTTTGGTGGTGCCACTGGCAGTGGAAGTGGCAGCGGAAGTGCCGCCATAGTTTGCCATCTAGCATGATGGCGCTCACAGTTTTTCGGCACACCGGCAGCAATATTGCAATAAAATACAAAAAGGAAACCTAGAACCATTAAGCTGATGATTCTCGAAAATAATTTCGCTCTACTGGTTTTTAATTTCATCTTAGTTTTAGGGAATTTTACAGATGATATAGAATTATTTAACTTAATTATATTTATAAGGTGTAGGAACCTGGAAAAACTAAAGTATTAGATCAAGAATTAATAGTACTTCGTATAAAATGAAGGTACATTTTCATTGAATTATTTTTTGATTAATTTTTTGTACTGTGTTGCACCCAATCGAATGAGTTTCCGGGAACTGCCCCAATACGACACCGGCTTTGTTTCAGGGCGCCAAGCAGACAAATTCAGCATTTCCTGCACACGTGGCTTTGGCGATTTCCTTTTGTGCAAACATATTTTACCGCAATTGCGGCACATACTCGTAAACCGAGTTTCACAGGACCATTGAAGCATAAGTAACTCAGTCCCACTTCCCACTGTGTAGTCCCCTAACCCGATTTGGCCCCTTTCTCCTTGCCCCTGGGGACTCTAGCCACAGCTTCGTCCCTTACCTATTCATACCATAAATAGTATATGTATAAATATGGATTTTTGCCATGCGTCTAAGCCATAAGTTGACCGCTCTTCCGCTTACCACGCTTCTTTATAAGCCCCCTTTTGGCTATCCATTCATGAGCTCAATTCAGGCGAAAGCCAAGCTTAGGCGACTGGCATTTCTGGTATTTGCTATATTTTCTAGCACTGAGAAAAATTTTTCAATACTTGTACTCTCCTTGTGGATCTTTCTTCAATGGAATGGATATATCTGTATATATAAAGTTTGTTTCTCAGGAGATTTTATTATATAATTTTATAAGCCGGTTAAATAAATATTATCAATATTTTATGAAAGTGTACCTGATCCCCTTTGTTCCTCAGTAACTACGTTCTATTTTCTTTTTTTATTTTGACTTAACTCCCGCTGTCGTTCTTCAATGATGCCGTTTCCATTAGGAACCACCTGGCTGCACCTGCTCCGGATCCGGCTCCAAGTGCACCGTCCGCCTCCCTTATCCTGGCTCACTTACTCCGTCGCTTGTGTCTGCATTGTTTCAGTCAATAGACGCATTTGTGCGGGTCAGTTTGGTAAAAAGAAAGGCAGGTCTGGGTCCGAAATCTCCACCGCTCACCTCGTTTTGCACAGAGAGCTACTGGCCGCACATAATTAGATTTCATTTGCAGCACGTTATGATACTGGCCAGGAGTCAACTTTTCCTTTTGCATACAATTTTAATGCATAAATTATGCCCAACAACGACCCAATTTAGGGACATAAATCCTACGCGTTAATCCAGGTGATTGGGTAAAGTCGTGCTTGTGAACTGGTTAATGATGTAGCGATTATAGTGAGTTATAGAGTTATAGAAATTGCTTTAATTTAATATAGAAATGGACTTATGATGTTAAGTATTGTAATACCTTTATCTCAAATTTGGATTGGATGTGAACTCCATTCTTTACGAACTTTTTGGCTCACTTACAACTTGGCCATGCTGAAATCCATTAAAAACCCTCGTTTACACACCTCTTTATAACCTTTTTCATAACTTTAAAAAGCAGAGAAAGAATTTATGGACCATCCATTTTCCATTTACTTTGGCGGGCATCGTAATGCCGTCCATCGAGACTAAACGATAAACCCTCTTGGCCTGTGGAGCTACTATATTAATATGTACACAATAATTATTCCCCGGATGGATTACAATGTGAACTTGGCCAGGAGCAGCAGCTGGAAACGCAAAGCAAACGGAACACGGAAAAAATGGTTTAACTGTGTGGCGTAATGTTGTTGAACTCCCTGAGAGCCGGACAGTGTCCGGGGTGAGGTTGATGGTTGGAGAGTTGGCGGGTTGGTGGGTTGGCGGGTTAGCGAGTTGGGCAGCCAAGCGCACCGAAGTAGACACGAAACAATGCCCATCCGACCTGACCCCCTGGTGGAAAGCGGACCGCGGCGAATATCAAATGCCACTACGCTACTTAGCTTAAGTTCCTCACCTTAAAAGGACAGTTCATGCATTTGGCGGATGTTAGTGGGAGCAGGAGCAGGGGGAAGAGTGAATCCCCCATACCCACGCACTTAATTAAGGTACAGCCATTTTTTTTCTCGGTACTTCCTGTTGACCATGTTCACGCCCCACACTTTTCAATTTCCTGTTACTGGTTTTGAGAGTAGAGTGGCATTGTAGTAGATATCTTTGCTGGCGACGAATACCAAATTTTTGTTTGACCAGGTGAAGGTTAAATAAGGTGACCATATTTTTAATAATTAAAAAAACGGCCTACAATATCACCGATAGTATCTTTTTTCTCTTAAGATATGTTTAAAAAACATCTCTTACGTTTTTCTCATACTACCTAGAGTAAAGAAACTTCGTATCCGTATTTCTTGGTCCTTCTATTTGCCTTTCTACTACAGATATTTTCTTAGTGCCAAACGGAAATTGTGCTTATGCAATTGCACAAGCTTTTTTACAAATCCGGACGAGGTCAGTACTTCGAAAAGGGTGAAAAAAATGTCAAAAAGTTGTCCGAAGACACAGGGACAGAAGTCCCAAAAGGAAAAAAGGACTTCAACTCCACTCTGGAGCTGAGCTTTAGACAATGCAGTGTAATTTGCTGAAATGTTAAGCAAAACGTAATAACTGGAAGATGACATAGTCGATGACACAGAAAGAAAAAACCATGGTAACTATGATATATTTCTTTAAAGAGAAGATGAAAATGTACTATATTCTTGGATAATGAAAGGCATCAATTGGCATAAATATGCCTTAAAGTTAATATTTATATTTTTAGTGTGATAATTTTTCTGTGTTTTCATGCGTTTACTGCTTGCCTCTGAGTTGTCTGAGTTCTCCAACCTTTGTTTCTTCAGTTTTGTTCAGTTTTTTCTCAGTTTTTTTCAGCATCTACAGCCTTTCAACAGCAATAAAAGTCGATTGTCAACGTTGACTAGCATTCTTTGAGCGAGTGAGTGTATGTAGAGTATGTTGAAAATTTCAACGTTGCATCTCTAGCAAAGATTCAGCTTTGGTCCTGGTCGAGTGATTTTCAGGTATGCAGAGGCGGCATAGCCGAGGTCCCTCCACAAAACTCCTGTTGTGCCTGTCACTTAACATTTTTTCCAATGTCCAAAGTATAAAGATACGAGCCTGAACTGGGGAATTGAGAAGGGCAGAAAGTACCTGGAAGGTGCAACGGAGTCAGGAACGTCTGTGTTGCGGAAACTATGCACAATTCAAAATGCTTCATAAAACGGAAATGAAAACAAATGAAAAATGATTTTCACTTGTGGGCAAATTGTTACCCAGATCTTCCATCTCGATTCCTGGCCTGCATTTCCATAGGGTTATTGTACTTGCTGAAGTTTTTGCATGTGCCCCAAATGCTTGTAGCAAATAAATTGCATTTGCACTTTAAGCAATGTCAATATGACAGATGTTGCCGGGAAGGGCCTTTTGGGTCCCTCAGATTTCTTAGACGACTGCTAGAGGTTGGAGTTTGGGAAAGAAAAAAAAAACAAGGTGAGTCTGATTAATATTTCCAAGGTTTAATCACAGAAATTATTTGCATATTAAAAGTAATACGAATGTAACAACATCGTTAAAAGTTCGTTTATTTTAGGAACACAAAAGAATATGTAATAGCATCTTGGTATATAATTTTCTATTCTTAAGTAATTATATGGAAAGCATGGAAAAACCAACTACAAAGTGCTGAGAATATTGTTGAATTAGGAAGGTGTGCCCAGGACCTCTTCCTGATACCCAAGTGTTTTATGTTGAGTTGTTTGCATTACACTTGGCCATTAGGAAGGGACTTCTTCTTTGGGATGGAAAGTGAACAGCCTGTTGACCCTTTGTTAACCCCGGATCAGTTGTTGACTTGCCAAGAACTTGAGCTTACCCCTTTCAACCGACAAACAAAAAAACGCCAGCCGTTGGATGATGATGAACCAATACAATGGGCCAGAAAAAAACCACAAAACAGCCCTTTGCCTTTGGTTGGAGTTGAACACTTGTGGAGCCCTCGACCGACACATGCCTTTTATTAAAAAATTAAAATTGCTAACCAAAGAAAGGAAAAAGGGGATGGACGGGATGGGATTCTCTTTTTCAGGTATCATTTTTTTGTAGCTAAAATAATCAGGCAACTTAATTGAATCAAGTTGCAAGGCGATCCGGGGGCCAACCTCAGGAAAGGACCTATAATAAGCGACAAGAAAGAAAAGGCCTCGGAAAAGAGCTCCCAACAAGCAACAAGAGGATTGCGAAACCCACAAACAACATAAAAAAACCAGGCTCGAAGAAAGGAGTAAACAAGGGCTAAGGAGGGAAAATGTGCGCAAGAAAGCAAATAAATTCAAGTGAAAACAAATAACCCAGGATGGTGGCCTAAAGAACTGTTCAACTCGGATATTCGCGGTGGGTGCTCGCTTTTTGGGAGGACGAAAATTTCATCAGAAGTCCAAAATAACAGCACCACCTTATTTATAAATTAACAGTTACAATTTTTCCCGCCGGACGTACACTTAAACATTTTTGTGCATGAAAGTTTGATAATTCGCCCATTTCTTCATCTTTTGGCTTTCTTTCGGGTTATTGTTATTTTTTTCCTTGTTGTTCTTTGACAGTGTGTGTGTGTGTGAGGGGGGGGGGTAAATGGCAAAAAGGAAACTCCGGACAAGGTCCTTTGCCGTCGCTTAAGCAAATAATTTCTTTTCTTAGGCAGCGCTTCGGTTTTTATGCTTCGCCGAGTTCCGGCCAGTTTTTTTTTCTCCATTGGCAACTCTCAGTTGGCCAGCTGCATTGGTCCTGGCTTCTTTGTATTCCCTAGCCCCGCCCGTTATCCTTTGCCACTCTGCTCCCTGTTGTGCGCTTTGTTTTTAGTTGCCTTCTCCGCATGTTTGGCCTGCACTTCTCACGCACATTCTTCGGGGAATTTGCCTAGCACTCCAAGCGGCGGGCGGTATCGACTCGATGGTAACATCTTTAAAAAGCTTTTTGGCCAACTTTAAGTTGTTTGAACAAATTGGCAAATTAATACCAAAGGAGAAGCCTACAGTTTAAACAGAAAATACAAATCGTCTTTGAGTTGAGTGACTTATTGAGTTGAAGTTTAATCCAGGGTTGTATTAAATTAATGAAACGCAACAATTTGTTTATACTTTTTGATATATACCATATATTTTTTTAATTATTTATATTTTTATTATATTATTTTTGTCTTCATTAAATTTTTACTGTATATATAAACAAACTCATTAGGCATTCTTATTTTCATGAATCTAAAACAGAGTTTCGGCGTGAAACTTTTGGATAATTTATTCAAAACCTGATCTTGTACCATCACCAACTGTTACTTTGAAAATCTTATTGATTACGATTCTATTACCGTTTGTTCTATTTCATCATTTCAGAAGTTTTGAGACCATATTTATAATCTCTATTTCTCTATCTTTATGAGGTATCAAGAAACATCGTACAACTTGTTAGATTGTTAGAGCGAAAAAAGCTCCCTCTAAAGTTCAATATATAAAATAGATCTTGACGGTCAGCTCTGTTAGTCGCTTTTAAAGTCTCGTCGAATAACTATGAGATTTCTTACAATCGCGTCTATTGTGCTCTGTGCGTTAAGCACCCAACTGCTGGAAACTGAGAGCGCCAAGATTCTGACGACTTTGCCGTTTACGGGTCGGTCGCAGTACATCTTTGTTGAGTCCTACCTCAAGGCCTTGGCTGACAAGGGTCACCAGGTGACCGTGATCAATACTTTCAAGAACAAGCCATATCCGAACATGCGATTCATTGAGGTCCTTAAAGCTCATGAGTACAGTGATGGTATGTACTATACAAGATACTTATTTATTAACTCTATTGAGATATGTCTATATATGTATATGTCTATGTATGTCTATATATATCTAAGATACAACATTATCCCTTATATTTTTGGTTTTTATTGTAGAACTGTTGAGTATGCTGAATTTCCCTACTATATGGCAGCAACAAAACGCCTTAACATATATTTTTAAGAAATTTATGAGCTGTACCTTGGAACATAAAGATGTTAAGGAGCTAATGGCCTCTGGCGAGACCTTCGATCTAGTGCTGGCAGAGATGCTTCAAATGGAACCTCTCTATGGCTTAGCTCAGCACTTTAACGCAAGTTTAGTTGGCTTCTCTAGTTTTGGAACTGATGAAAAGATCGACGAAACCTTTGCCAATATATCGCCTTTATCTTACAACCCATTAGTGACCTTGCCTTACTCCGATCGAATGACATTCGTGGAACGTCTAGGCAACCACTACGAGGCTTTGGTGGAGGTCATTCATCGCCATTGGGTTCATCTGCCGTCAATGAAGAAAGAGTACGAAAAGTACTTCCCGAACGCTAAGAAAACCATGGAGGAGGTCATGGACAGCTTCTCCCTGGTTCTGCTGGGTCAGCACTTCTCCCTAAGCCATCCGCGTCCCTACTTGCCCAACATGATCGAGGTTGGTGGACTTCATATTTCCCACAAGCCGAAACCGCTGCCCGAGGACATTAAGAAGTTCATTGATGAATCGAAGCACGGAGTCATCTACTTCTCCATGGGGTCCAATGTGAAGAGCAAGGATCTGCCGCAGGAGACACGGGATACGTTGCTAAAAACCTTCGCGAAGCTAAAGCAGCGAGTGCTGTGGAAATTCGAGGATGACGATATGCCGGGAAAGCCAGACAATGTGCTGATCAAGAAATGGTACCCCCAACCCGACATCCTGGCACATTCTAATGTTAAGATGTTCATCACCCATGGAGGCCTCTTGAGCACCACGGAGAGTGTTTATTTTGGAAAGCCTGTGCTGGGATTGCCCTGCTTCTATGACCAGTTCATGAATGTGCAACGCGCCCAGCGCTTGGGATTCGGATTGGGATTGAACCTGGAAAGTCTGAAGGAATCGGAACTGGAAGAGTCTATCCAAAAGCTACTCACTACGCCCAGTTTTGGACAAGTGGCAGCTGCCATCGGAGAGCGGTATAGGGATCAACCGCAACCTGCTTTGGATCGCGCTATCTGGTGGACGGAGTATGTCCTGCGGCACAAGGGAGCTCCACATCTGCGATCATCGGCCAGAGATCTGAACTATTTCCAGCTCCATAGCGTGGATACATTGGTGGTGCTTCTGGGAGCTCCTCTGCTAGTTATTCTCATTGTCGGAATATTGTTGAGGAAATTAATTCGACGAAAACCTCAAAAGTGCCCCCACGCTAGTAAGCAGAAGAAGCAGTAAAAGCTTTTTTATTTTTTGTTTTGCTTCAATTACCTTGTAGTGTCAACAGACTTATCGTCTGTGCTTGTTGAATATATATTTATTTTATTGCCATAATTTAGATTTTTCTATTAGCAATAGATTACAAGTATATGACGTAATTTTGGTCGAATGTTTGGGAAACACCGTCTATGCCTTTTAATTGATAATGTTTTCTCAAATCTGATTATACGCACTCGTTTTAATTATGTGTACTCTGGAAACTTGACAACACCTGATATTATTTTTTAAAGTTATATAATCCATTGATTACGTAATCTGCAGATAAGAACTGTCCCTTAGACCCCTTTATCTCTTTAAAGTCATTTTGAAACTTAACAAATAATTGTGAAATAAATTGATGGAATTTTTTCACTCCTATTGACCAATCTTATTGTCATTAAAAACGTTCCCTTTATCAAGTATCATTTATGTCATCAGCGTGATTATATATATTAGGCTTATTCTGAGTTAATCAGAAATTTTCATCAATTGCATCCATTTAAACACATCATTTCTTCTAGATTAAGTGCATGGGATTTAACAAAATTTATTCTTTAAAAATCAGTTAACGCCTTTGACCAAGGCGCACCCACTCCCTGGAACTTTGGCAAAAATACACAGAAATTACCGAGTTAAAATTATCGCAGCAAAAAAAACTTTATCTTAATTGCCGGTTCCTTTTTTTCGACTCGAGATGAAGCTGCAGTTGCCAGGTGAAAGCCAGGGGAGAGAAGATGGGGTCGAGGGTATATGGCGGAAAAGGTAAACCCAAATTTGTGCCCGTTGCTAGGACCAGGACACGCCCTAAATCACTGGCTTTTTATCAACTTCAACTTGAAACGAAATTCAAATGTTTCGCTCGTTTTTCTCCGTTTGCAAAATGCGACCTGAGGCTGACTTGACTCCGGCTGTGTACGCTTGGAAAAATGTGGCTATAGAATAGAGCATAAAATTATAGTCAAAAATAGTTTAAAAGTTCTAAATTAAAGTTGTTGTTCTTCGATAAGACTTTTAAATGAATCAACCATTAAAGGACTCGGTTTTTTAGAAAGATCATAATTTTCTTTCAGTTAAAACACATTTGCAAAAAGGAAAGCTGTCCCCAGCCACTTTGCACTAAGTACTCACACAAAATTCCGTTTGAAGTTTTTGGGTGCCGGCTCCTGGCTTTCGGGCATGGTCCACCCCGCCATGCACCTGTCCACCTATACAGTGAGCACTCCCCTCTGTCGCCCGGCACACGTGCACAGTCAGCGAGGCATCGGTGCCCGGCTTGTAAATTGTATCCGTTTCAGGCACATAAATTGTTGTCAACTTCCGTTGACTGCGACAACGTCGCCGCCACTGACCACTTCTGTGTCCAGATAGCCCCCACCACCCACCAGGTCCAGCTCCTTGCCTTTTTTACTAACCCCTTGACACCCCTTTCCCTGAGGTAGTTACACCACCGTATGGCCAGCTTTGACTTGAGAGCATACGCCAGGACCATGCAGTTTGCGAGGTGTCTTTATTGGGGGGATTATGTGTTTCTCGTTGGATTGTTTAATCTTACGAATTTTTTATTAAAAACTATAAAGAATATAAATACTAATTATGACAAATATGATATAAGAAATAACCTTCATTCAAGAGTTCAATCCCATTTTAAATTTCAGCTTATTGCATAACTTCAAAATATTAAACTTTAATTATTTGTCAACTATTTGCATAAAAACCCAAATGCTATGCAGGTGCAAAGGGTATTAAAATCGTTGGTGTTTAGCTCAGATTCTTTCGCCGCTTGTTGTTTTTTTTTCTAGCTAGTTCTGCTTGGGCCAACTTTTTCTGACCATGTTTTTTGCGTCGCTTTGCCTTCATTGGTTGTTTTTTCTGCGCTCTTTCCTACTACTCGATGCAGCTTCCAACTCCAACGTAATTGAATTTTTAATCTCGTTTATAGTCAAGTGATCTCTGGCATACACTCCCGGTGTACAACTGCGCATATTTTACGTGCCCTGTGCTTTGGTGTTCGCAGCTCCCTGGCTGCTTCTGCTTTCTGCTAACTGCCGCCTTGTCCTGTTCCTGTTCCGCTGGTGGCTTTGGCTCCTCCTCTTAAAAAACAAGGGTCAAATACACTGGGCAAATAAAAGTTGCTATCACCCGTCCGCCCTGCAGCTAGCTCTCTTACCCATTCTGGCGAGGACATTGCCTCATAATGAGAGTCCGTCGTTATGCTAAATAGTTGGACCAAAAATGACAACTTTTTTCGAGCACTTTCGGGTTAATATGCACACCGAATTGCATATTCAACTTTACGGGAATGTAATAAAATATATCTGAAACAATGCAGAATGTCTGCGGGCGAGGCGATACAATAGAAGGTCCTTGAACCTTAAACAACCACAGCATGTTCAGCATGAGTTCAGCAATGTCCAGGAAAAACCGAACTTTGTGGCGCTAATGTTTTAATGGAGTTGAGCAAAAATCTCCTTCACCTACTAAAAAACTGAAAAACGGATTTCAGGTAGCTTAGGGTTAGGGGGTTCAGAGGGTCGCTTGCTTTGGTAAAATCATGCCGTGTCAAAGGCAAGTAACGTGTGCATCATTAACTGGCTTACGTGACGACTGCGACGTTCAATTAAGCCTTAATTATAAGCGCTCCTTGCCAAAGCCTTCATTGCATACTTTCTGCTATGACACACTTTTCCCTTCCTAATTATCGTGTCGCAGTTCCACGATTCGATTACGCATGATGGGAGATTAGCTGTCAGGAAGGAGCAATTTAGTTTTCTGGATTTCCGAGGAAGTTTGCCTTAAATTTTGCTATGCGTCTGGCAAACATATTATAGTGTTCTGGAATGAAATAATTGCAAAAGGACGAACTGTGGAACACATTTTGCTTTGCCAAAAATATTGAAGAAGCGACTTGCCACCTTAAAAGTGTAATGGGACGATATTGCTCGTGTGCTGACCGGTAAATATTACTTTGAAAATAATTATGCCGGTTGCTAATGCAATGACTGCAGCAGCACTCCAGTTGGACCTGATATTAATTAAATATTAACTGAGTCAGATAGGTAGGCTTCTCCTTCCATCTCTTTCCCTTTTTGCTACCTATCTCTTTCTGTGGCAAAAATGTTTTTGCTGCCTCTCTCTCTCTCTCTTTCTCTTCCTACTTCTTGGTTTCTGTCATTGTTATTGTTGCATTTGGCAATTGTTTGATTTTCATTAAAACCACTCACCAGACTTGCTTACCTTAATTATGAGATTTTACCATAATATTTGCATTAAATGGGAGCTGATGCAACTGCTAAACAGCAACTGAAACTGCAACTGAAACTGCAACTGAAACTGCAACTTCAACTGCATCTGCATGATGCGGTATTGCATTTCCATAGCTGAATAGCTTCTCCTACTTTGTCATAGCACTGAAAATAATATCTTTAAATAGACAAAAAATAGCATTGATAATAACTAAGAAAATTCGATAAAAAAATCACAGAAACTCTCTTTCTAGAATTGAATGATAACCTGAAAGTTACACCCTAGCGTAGCACTTCTATTATTAATTTTATTTAAGATCTATATCGAATAATGCTTATTGATTTTCTTCCCGTGTACATACATCTTGGTAATGTCTGTTTTGGTCAATGCAATGCAAATTTGTGTGGCTTTTGTCTGAATTTAGCTCGGGCAGACGTTGCGGATACGTAATTTTGCATGTCCAAGTGTAACAACGGCCTGACCCAATGGTCAAGGCTTGCCACCTTCAAGCTCCAGCTGGTGTGCCACCGCTGTCATTGTGCTAAATTTTTTAACTGCAATAATTATACGGCAATTAGCCAAATGTTCAATAATGCAGCACCAGCTTCGGTTCCATTTCCCCATTTTCTATTTTCCAGTTTCAGAGCAGCCGTTACAAAATTTTTGACTGCACTCGGGTAAACTTCTAATTGCCATTAGCGCACTTTACTTTTTTTCAGCATTTGCCAATGCTGCTGCTGGTGCTGCTTGGAAAAGTGAGGGCGGTAACTCGGCTGGGGGCCAGAGAAAGTGGGTGGGCGAGAGAAAGTGGGTGGGCTAGGGGTACTGCAGGTGAGCGCGTAATTAGACCGCGCCGTTAGCTGCCGCTTGGTTGGCTGGCTGTCTGTAATTTAGTACTAATGGCGCACTTAAAGTGCAGGCAATTATTGTAGACCTATGCGGACAAGGCGTGCACTTGCCCACCGTTCCTCGCTCGGCACTCGTTCAGCGAATCCCTATATTCTTCAACAGATCTAGCCGCTTTTAGCACTCACAGTTCGCGCTCGAGTGGTTTCAATAACGGCGCCTATCCGGGGAATTTCTATTGGCTTGCAGGTCTCTCGCCCTCTATTTTCCTTCCAGCTGCATTGTTGCCCGAGTGTTTGCACGTTTTCCGTATCCATGTGTGCTTCAGTGAAGGGTCCCATGTTGAATGGAGGGATTGGCTGCGTTTCTAGTGGTATCACGTTAATTCGCCATCTCAGAAACATGAGCGAACAATGAAAATGGTGCGTTATTAGTCAAGTTTTTTGTATCTTTTCGGAGCTAGTTGATGTTTTTTTATATTTCTATTGGACTTAAAATACATAGTTTCTATTAGCTGTAAGGATTTCACTAATATGAGGCTTCCTTTAATCTAACTTAGGGATATTCTGCAATAGGAACTCCAGTCTAAAATTGAAAATTTTCAATACCCATGTGCCAGCGCCTTCCCAACGTTGAGCTATGAAAAAATGCAAAAATAAACTCTGAAAAAACGAATAGAGAGATAACCAAAACTGTGCAACAGAAAAACTAAAAGAATGCAAAATCAAAACTTGTTTTTGTTCCCGTCCTGTGCAGGGTTTCGTTTCTACCCCGAACTGTCAGTCATATAAATCTTATTGAACAAAAGTTTGAAATACTAACACTTGCTGCCTGCAATAGACAGCGTGGTGGCGGATGGTATGGGATTGGGGGAAGCGATTCCAGAGGGTCAACAGAGGAAAGATGGCTCGCAATTTACACGTACGCCGGATAGCGGCCCCGACAATCAGTCCATAACTGTGCTTTTATGTGCCAGTTCACTGGAGACTAATGCCATCGCTATCTGGAATATGCAAAAATCAACTCTGGCAAGTGTTGCTCCAGCGTTTTCCAGTCCTTCCGCCTCAGACCCGGGCTGAGAGTCGGCGCATCGTGATATCTGCCCGTGGATGGTTCTTTTTTGGCTGCCAAACTACCGGGAAATAATATGCATGCCTCTTTTTTTACCGATCATTCAGAATTCTGTTGAGCTAGAAAAAGCATTAATGTTTTAAGTATATTTTCAAATTACATAGATGATTACAAAAGTTTATACTTTATAAAGACTCCCTGACAAGTCAGGGTAAAGCTAATTACCATTGCTTTATAATGTATTAATTAAAAGATTATTTACAATATTTCATAAAATTATTCAAATAATTTAAACCCTTTTCTAAATTAAATCCCATTAGTGAGGGTATTAAAGACATCGTTTACCCAAGCAAAGCTTTCAATTCGTTTTTTAGCGCAGATTCTTAACAAAAAAGGGAAACCAAGTTTTGACAAGCTCCTGCACTCGCCGGTGGGCGGTGGACGTCAAAATGGGGAGTGGCAGCGAGAAGAGCGGCTGGTAAAACAAAGTGATGTGTGCGGCGTGTCTTGATTTGCATAAGCTTCTGCATTGCATACTCATTCTCCCTGTATCCTTGCATACGTATAGAAGTACGAGTTCGAGTACGAGTATATGCGCGTTTGGCCCCTCTTTTTTTATGACAGCGACAATCGATAGTTAGATGGACTGGGCGAGGGGGCAAAGGGGGAACAGGCGCAAGGACAAAGCTGGGACGTCAACTGTGTGCCGTGGCCGGGTGGCATAACCCTGCTGTTCGGGGAGCCATCAATCAAAATTTCATTGGGACAATAGCTCTGGATGAGGGCAGGCTCAAGCCACAAACAAAACACACAAGCCAAAGCAATTGCGGGTTGCGCTTAATTAAAATTCATTTGGTTCATAATTTTGTATAAATAACATTTTGCTGCTGTTGATAAGGATTAATAAAATGCTACGAGCCATATGCCAGCCTTGGAAGGGGGTAGGAACTTGAATTCCTGATCTGGCTTTGGACCAAGATGGGTTACAAAAAAACTACATTGGGTTAGTTTTCGTGTTTTGTTTAAATTAGGTCATGAAATATGCAACACATTAATACTCTGTGCAACTTAATAGTAAGATTTTAACCCAAGCGGTTTCTGTAAATTCTGTAAGCATTCTGACCATTTAACTTTTTCCGACTTCTTTATATTTATTAAATTTTAAGTCGTCTTTGCAGTTTTTTAAGTATAATTCTCGGTTGGTTTTCGGTTTTATTAACTATCAAGTTTAAGCTTCAGTGAAAGTTTTTCTTCAATATATTCAGCTGTCGATTCTTTGCAGTTTTTGCTGTCGAGTATTTTATTTTTTACTTTTGTGTGTGTCGCTGTTGACGATGGCGGCACCCAAAACGCTCATAAATCAAAAAAAGCTGTTGTTTGCTTACAGGCAGGAGGCCGCCACCCACCACCCAATACACACCTCCTTCTGGGCTGTCTTTGTTGTGTGTTTGTGTGATGTGTGTATAAATCACAAAGCATGTCCTTTGCCAATACAAACACAATTGAGCATGCATATGCAACAGCAGCCTGAAAAGGAGAGGCAGTAAGAGAATGGAGAGCAAAAAGTAGTCAAAGAAATTGCGTAAAAAATTTGATTAAAAAGTTTGTCGCCGTCGATGGCTGTTGGTGTGTCCTGTGTCCTGTGCTTGTGCCTGAGCCTGAAACTGTCTTTGTATTTGTGCCTGTGTGTGTGTGAAAGTGTAGCTGTCACAGACACACTCCCGACACTCGACCGGCCATTGTGCTTATCGATACGCGGCCATTGCCATTCGAACTCCCCGATTTCCCAGCCCCGTGGTCATGTTATAAATCTTTCAAAAGCCAAACAAACCGGGCAGAAATTCAATTTTACAAACTGACAACTGAGACAAGGTACAGACCGCAAAAGAAACTCACCCAAGAAGGTGCCGATGGTGACTACAGTTCAGTTTAAGGATTTATCAGCTAAGGATTTTTAAAGTTAGGTATAGCTTTATAGCTTATTTTAAGCAAATTTCACTCAAACGAAGGATACAACCGTGTTGAAAAGCGGTTTCCTTAATTAAAATCGGTAGTCATAATAAATCAAGAAACCTTGTCAATTTCTAAATTCTCCTATGAGTTTTCTGCGGCGAACTTATTGCGATGAAAATGTGGGAAAACTTTTCTCCAAAACTCCCAACCCAACCAGGCCGTGTCACACCTGTCGTATGCGCAATTAAAAGTTTGCTTTCACTTCGAGGTTACTTTGTTTTCAAATTTTGCATTTTCTTTTTGCAGCAAGTTCAAGGTTTAGCACCCACACTCGCATAAGAGATTGTGGTAAATGCGGCGCTAACAAGCATTTCCCCAGTCATATCCACAAAGGAAATAGGTTTTCCGTTGCATTTGTTGCAGAAAAAAAGGGCAAAGAACAAAGAGCGAAAGGAAGGGGCAAGCAAACAGAAGGCGAACAAAAAATGGCTTTGTGTTGTGGCACATCCAAAAACCAGAGCTTAGGCTGCTCAAATGTGGTGGGAAATCACATAGCTACCTTGAACCAGCAACCGAGTTAAGCAAAAAATGCGTAACAATGGCGTCTAAGCTAAATTTCAGCCCGAATCTATGCAATTCCAAATGACATCCGCCCTGCAGGTGCAGAGGAAATCATGTGAGGAAATGGGCAAAGGCTTAGCTTTGCGGCTGACTTTTACTCCCAGCATTCGGATCCGAAAAAGTAGCTCTATAAACTTTTAAGTCTGATGGTGTGTGAAGCCAACGATGTGCAGTAGAAAGTGAGCAAATTTTTCACAAATCGTTAAGAACAATAGGTAGCCATAAAATCACGTTTATATTGGTCTAGGTTTGTGGGTTGGTTGCAAAAACTGACTGCAGTTTTGTGGTGAAAGGAAACAATAATCAATACCTAGGATGGACGCTTAAGAACTATTGCGACTTTTAAACTATTGTATTTGCTAGAGGTCGTGGAGAAAAGATTGTTGCCCTTTAACGGTAACTTCATAAGCTTAAGACATTTTTTCTTTCCTAAAATTTTCATTCCATTTTTTAATTAATTATTTTTAAAGTTAGCGGTGGAATTTTCTTTCGTTTTCACTTGTAGCTTCATCAGCATCCTTGGCCCTTTTCAAAGAGCGTGCTGTCCGTCCTTGGCTGTGATTGCTTGATATGTAAATAAATATGCAGATCCGTCAACACTTTGAGATCCCTTTTGACGCCGACCCACAACCAACCAGACACCACCCACAACCTCGCAGAAACTCGTTTATAGGTGAAAGCTTTCTCCGGCGCCCCGGCATGAGTGTGTGCCTGAGTGGGGAAGTGTTGTAATTGAAATCGCATCCAGACGTGAAATGAAACGTAAAGTCATCGAATCAATTCAAATGAAAATTAAATTAAATGCATGCGCTCATACATTTATTCATATATGGTAGCTATAGCTGCGACTCAGACGCAAAAGCACACACCGGCACAAATATTCACCCAGTGGCATAAACTCGAATCTTAATTAAACACGGATACGCATATTGAGTTTCTTGAAAGGCGAAAAGCAATCGCCTGATTTCTTTGGCCGTGTGAGTAAAAAGGCCAGACCCTTTCATCGAAACTGGTTCGAAAAGCTTGGCGTCACGATTTTGCCTTTCAGCAACATTTTTATTCATACATACATATTTATTTATATGAAAAAAAGTATTTAAAATATGAAAAATATGGTCAGGCAACAAATATTTATATATAAATTTTAATAATATCTTATTTTTTATCAAAAGATTACTGTCTTTAGCACATTTATTAGTATCACCGGACAGCTAGTTTAATTGGAGGATAACTTATAGAATGTAACATGGAAATAAAGTGCCAGCGAAACCTTTGTCGGCTGGGCCATATCATTACATGGAGTTCTCGTATACGCCTAATGGCTCCTTGGCATGCTTTTGCCACACACGACTTTTCAGTAAAGAAAACTTTTCCCGGCATTGGCCGAGGACAACTTTCAGCTTTCCAGCCTTACCAGACGTATTTCATTTTACAATTGTAAATATTCGATTTTTAAAAAATTTTATTAGTTTTAACTCTGACCGCATGAGTTTGTTGGCCATGTATTTATTTTCATTGCTCAATACATAAGTAGTACATACATATATGCTTTTGATAAATGAAATGTTTTCCTAGCAAAATGATTGATAAATTGATTGATCGATGGGTGTATGCCTTTGAAGTGTGGCAAAGTGTGGTTCGGGACCAAAGGAAAGCAAATGCTAATTGAGCGTAAAGTTTTTCCATCCCAGATTTCTCGGCTGCAAACATGTGTCAATCGAGTGGAGGAAAATAGCAGCCACGGCAAATTCAAATGAATTTTATTATATTGAACTGGTTTTAAGAGCATATTGTTCAGACATTTCAAAAAAAATTGGTGTGTATTTATAGTGGTTTTTCTAGGCTTTTTTATTTAGGCAATCGATTTCGAGAAGATGCAATGAAATTTTAGGAATTACGACGAATGACGGTGAAGTCGCAAGAAAAAAGTAAACAGCAAGGACGAGAAAGGTGAATCCAAAGAAATCTAATAAAGCCGCCTGGCCATCAGAAAATCGAATTGGAGCTCATCCAATCGTCGCATTTATGGCATATGCACAGGATGCTGATGTCGTCCTTAGGTCCTCGGTCAGGTAATGTCATTTGGGATCCAATAGCATTTTCTCCATGAGTCCATCGCATCCATAAATATATGGAACCAATTTTCCGCATTGCAGCACAATTTAGGAAAAACTTTAACTTTTATACCTATAAGACTATTGAGTTTAATTACTCATAAATACTACAAATAGGAGCTTTCACATTTATTCACTTACCGAACACACAAGTTAAACGACAAGGCTTTCCTAAAATATATTTCATTTTAGCATTGACACATAGCTTACACAATATTGTATTTACGGAATTAAACTGTAAATTTTCTATTGAAAATGTACGCCAGGTGAGTACTAACCGAAAAAAGTCTTAACAGATGGTCCTAATAAAGCCCATCAGTCGCCAGGTGGCAAGAGGTTTAAGACACAGCAGTCCGCTTTTGAGGCTGTTCCTGATACAGAAGCCCCTTATGGGCACAAGGATACCTTCACAGGTTCGAGTGATGGCCACCGGAGGTTCGAAGGGCAAGGATGGACCCGGAGCAAGCAAAGGAAGTGGACCAAGTAAGACAAAAGGAGGGAATAAAGGAAGTAAGGGCAGTGGAGGAAAAGGAGGAAGCGGACCTACTATGTTAGGCCCAGATGGTAATGCCATTGTCTCGCCAGTCACTCTGAAAATAATTCCGGCACGGGATCCCCCGAAAATGGGCTACGAAGATCTCAACATGATGATGGGTCGGGAGCTATCCCCACATTTAAGCATCTACAAGATTCAGTTGACATCTGGCATGTCGATATGCCTGCGAATTAGTGGCTTTGTCCTGGGGATGTTCGTTTGGGGATTAGGACTAGCCGGACTCTGCTGCCAGGGTAATATGGAAGGTTTTTTAACGAAGGTCCAGGACTGCGACTGTGGCAAAATGCTGTCATTAGTCAAGGTGATGGTAGCTGTGCCATTCGCATACCACATGATCGCCGGAACACGCCATTTGATCTGGTATCTGAACTTATTTACCACGATACCTGAGGTGTATGCCACTGGGTATGTGGCTTTGGTATTGGCTACCATAGTGGCCGTTTGTTTGATTAAAGTCAAAGCTGGCGAGAAAATTAAAGAGGAAGTTGTAGACCTTACAAAAGGGAAAAAAGGCCAAAAAGTGGATCCGAAAGCGACTGCGAAAGCAGATCCAAAGGCCTCAAAACCCGACCCAAAGAGTGCAAAGGCCGACCCAAAGGGCGCAAAGGTCGACCCCAAAAAGTAGTGTTCCAATTAGGAAAAATAAGTCATAGATGGAATATTAGATCACTTAATGTAGTTTTTGCACTGTAGTTATCTGAGTATTTGGAATAATTTTCAAATTTTGTGTATTATATAAAAAAAATGGATCTTGTAAAAGCACTAGAAGAAAATAACAGATTTTTATGCTTAGATGGACTTTTTATTTGTTTCTTTGCTAAGGAAGAAAACTTATTAATTGGCAAATCATGAACTTTACCCTACAGAATTCCAAGTTCACCATAAAAACGTTCTGCACTAAATTAAACTTGATCGAGTGAAATATTAAGAAATTACCCTAGTCAGAATGTCGGCTTGGCCACGCCAACTTCAAGTCAAAGATGGTAATTAGAGTCCATGGAAACTTGGCTATATAGTTGTGCAATCATAAAATGATTTTATATTAAAAAAAATATAGTTCAGGTGTAAAGAAGTTTAAGAAGTTTTTACTATTTATAAGGCAATAAAAATTATGACAAATCCTTTTGCAAGTTTCTATTAAATCTTTAATTTTTATCTTTAGTGAAGAGGTTTCGAACAGCCATTTTTTTGAGTGCTTGGAAAATGTAACACCTAAGCCGCTCGACACATATTCCTTGTGCAAGTAGCCTTCGGGAAAGGACACGCCCATAGGTATTTTTCCACTCCACTTGACTGTGTTCTGTGGACTGTGTGCGTGCAACAATTGTGCGGCTTTTGCAACTTGGCCAACTTTCAACTTTCAGGCCGGCCAAGTTGCAAGTTGCACGCAATGCAGCCACAGCCAGTTGAATTAGTTCAAGGCTTTTTTGGGGTTTTCCCCTTTAATTATGAACCACTCAACGCCAGTCAAGTGTGGCTGTTGCTATTATTTTTACTCTTACGTGTATTTTCATCCTGCTGCTATGGCTGTGCCCTCAAGTTCAACTGGATGGAAGTTTTAGTTGTGTTTAGGTGTTTCTATTTTTTCTTTTTTATTCTGTACTCAACTTGCGTGGCTGGCCAGATTTTCGTTTTTGTTACATTTGTGGCGAGGAACAGAGGGATTTGGCAAATGCGCCACACGACTGGACTGGGAAATCTATGCTAGACAGGCCTCATTATGCTGCTAATGGTTTGGCTCAAACTTTTACAGGTAATTATCGACACTTTGCAGGGCATTTGCTGTTTGATCGTTGTTATTGTTGCCACTGAGGTTTCCACATTTACCACTAGCGCCTCTATTGCTGCTGCAGTTGAAAAGTTAAGCACCACATTCTGGAGGCAGGGATGTGGCACAGCAGTTTCAGCTTTTTCCTAGTTGGCTTTTCGGGTAATTAAGTGTGTGGCTAAAATATGCTTAAAGAGTTGATAACACGGCGTATGCTTAATGTTTTGTCCACAGCGGGGGCGTTCCTCTTAAATGCGCTCAACTGTAAAATGAGTTATGGAAACTTTACTTTTGGTTTATAGTTTTCTCCCAGAAGGTTTACTTTATTTGCCCTTTGTGCATTTCTGGCAGGAACTTCTAGCATTATAGACTCTGATAAAATAAACAATTTTTTTGCCAATCATCCAGAAAAAACATTAACATTTTAAACTAATTTTATCTTCAAGGGGATAATTTGTAATAAGCAATTGGACTTATCTAAACATCTAATGATCTTCCTGATTTTCCTTCTTTTTTAATTAAGCCTAACACCATTTCCTGATCACTTTCATACAATTCACAGAATGGTTGAGAGAAATACTTATATAGCTATGATTTTACCCCAAAGCCCCCACCTATTTAATTATCGCTACATCTTCGGCATCAAGTTCGATAAATTTTTATGCGTGTCGCTAAAGTGCTGGGCAAATAGCCGGGCAGGGATTTTAATTGAAAAATATTTACCCACACTTAGCTAACGACCCCGCCTCCCACAAAATCTATCGCGACTTTTCCTATCAATGCAGATAGAGAAATTTTAACAAAGATGGATTTATAAAATATATTTCTTTACGAAAAATCTCACAGGCGTTTTGTTAATTACAGGCTTTATAATGCTTATTATAAATTGTTATTGAAATGACAGACTTCGTTATTGAAAGCCCACTCTTTCCCAGTGTGAAATTGGGTTTAATTAGTCCTTGGCTGGATGGCTACTTTTTGCTGCTGTGTAAACTTCAATTAATATGCCAATGAAATCCGCTTAAACAAAAGGAAGAGGCGAGCCGAAGAGCGAAATCGGGAGGAAAATGATGCCAATCATGGACCGTCCCATTGCCTTATTCCCCACTCTTATTCTATTTGGGGCAACTTGAGTGATTTGCGACATTTTGTCATTTTCGCTGATGCAAAGCCGACAGTCGAATTTGAAGTCGGGAAGGGGAAGAACGTTCAAGTACACTAATTAAGATCAAACGTTTTGGGGTCCAAATGAGATTCTATCGCAGGGCCGGAAACTACCCTCTATTTTAGCGCCATTGTTGTATGTATATTCATATTAAAATCACATAATGAAGTGTCAGCTAAAGCGACGGGCTGCCTGACTGCCTCACTGCTGAGCCGCCACCACACTTTCGCCCGCTCCAATCAAAGATTAACGTCAAAAGTTGGGATGCGAGTGTTCAATCAAAACTCACGAGAGCCACTCCTCCCATGGAGTACCAGTACGCCTCCGCTCGCGTATTGTTGTCGGTCTTTGTTATTTATTTAGCCGCAGGCGGCCATCAAAAGGTAAGAAGTGCCTTTAAGTGGTTGCCTTTGCTCAGACGACTAATTTCGGCTCATCTCAGTGCTCAGAGCGAAGCTCCCATCTCCGCATTCCAGTTCAGGTCGCCTCGGTAATTAATGAAAAGTAGGCACTGGGACAGTTGAGGGTAACTAATTAAAGATCCTTAATAAAGTTAATGGATTTCGCCGAAGCGACAGTGACCAAGGGTCAAATGAGCTGTGAGTATATCTTTTAAAGAATTTATTTTTTCCACTTTTTCTCGTCAATGTTTGTCTACCTTTGCGTTTTTTTTTAATTTGATTAATATTTATGCCACGGTTGTAAATGAGCTGTAGCGTATCTTTGTCAAAGGTTTGTGACTGGAGGTTAAAAATTTCCGGTAAATTACTCATTTGGGATTTCTTTTTAATTTCGAACAATTTTCTCAGGGTAAGTGCGGAAGCTTTCATTCTAAATAATATTACCTATAATAAAATTACTTAAAAAGAGACTTTTAAATGCATGTTGCAACAGTTTGGAACTTTATATGCTATTTTTGGTAGCAACTAAACTTCGAAACTTTTTTGTATCATCAAATATTTACAGGCAAAATTTGGTTTACTCTTTAGAAAATGCATGAGATCTCAGAAAAACATACAACCGAAGTAGCAGCCCCAGAATGAACATTTTTACATTTCCCAACACAAAAATGTCAGGTTTCGTTTTAGAAACAGAGGTTCATACGCTACGCTAGGGGTTCATATGAAAAATTATATTTTTTAAGGTTTTATTGCAGATTTTCGTGGCCAAAGGGCAAAAAGGGCATTACCAGTATCTACTACCCATTACCCTTTGTAAGACCCATTATTTATTATCAACCATAGCCAAGAGTTTACCTTATTTATAGTTATTGTTTCTTATAAAACATATTTCAGGTATTATATAAATTTCAAGGAAATATGTTAAATTTCTGTGGAAAGCTGGACTACTTCTGCATTCAGTATGGCTCGTTTTGGTTAGTGTCTGATTTGTGAACAACCAAGGGCTGAGCTCGAAAATTTAAACGTACATAAATATATGAAAAGTTAATTTGAAAAAATCTCTTTTGACAGCGTACAGCAGCAGCGGACAAGGATGCGAGGTGTTGTGGCGTCCCCCCGATGCTCTTGGTCTATGTCATGAGTCGCAAGTCAGTCACTCGCAGGATTCTGTCGACCTGCTACACACCAATACGCCATACAGTATGTTTTTATATGTATATATCGGGTAAACGATGAAAAATGTGAAAAAAAGATACGCGTTCTCGGAGGAGATGAAATTGTGAAACTAGAGGGTCCTGCTGTTCCTGTACCCGTGCCCGTTTCCGTTTCTAGTCCTGCTGTTTATATAGCCTGGTCTACGTGTATAAATAATGGTAACATTTTAAATCAGTCGAGTGACTGCAGGAAAACGCCAAAACGAAATGCTCAAACGGGTGCCAACTCCTGGCTGCCAGCCAGCCCTAGAAGCATCTCGTCCGCGTTCGCATCACAGCCCAATCTTGGTATCCCCAGGAGCCATTTCCTATTCAGCTCTCTCGCTGACATTGATGTGTATGTTTTTGTGTGTGTATCTGCGTAACCGCAAAATTTCATCCTTCATACATTTCCGAGGATGTGTGTGAGCACTGGACTCGTCCTGCCACCCATGCACCATGCCCTTTCCTGTTCCCATTCACGTTCGCCGACCATGTCCATTCCGTGTCTCCTCGTCGCTGTCTCTGTTTTCTACCATCCACATGTCTCTTTCACTTATCCTTCAGCTGCGACACTCTTTTCGATTTTTTCCATCTTCATATTTTCTGCAAAATTTATGTAATTTTAACCCATTTTTTCGTACCCTGCCTTGCTGCTGTTATTAAATCTTGTCGCAGTTGTAATTGGTTTTTTAAATTTTAATTAAAAGCCAGAATAAAAGATAAGTTTTCGGTGGACGGTGGACGGTGCGGGTGGTTGGAATGGGTTTTTTCTTATACACATGTGTGATTTATAATCGTCGGTATTAAGCAATGCACGCTGTCTGCCGTTTCAAATAAATAATAAAGCATTTAATGATTTACTTTCACTTGAAATGTCATTTTAAAAGCTCTTTTTGTGACAGGAGAATTTAATACTGGCATCTTAAAACTTTTAGAGATTTATAGCAATTGCAATTGTGTGTGGGTGGGCCAATTTAGTAGTAGAATCTAGTGGTGTATTAAGAATCTGTGCTCGAATCATTTCAGATTAATGAAATTCTTTCTTTCCTGTTGAGTTTCAGGGGACATTTTCAGGAGAAAATGGTGACTGCTGCTGCATTTGGCCTTTCATTGATTTTGGCAATGATTTCAAGTTTGTCATTGCCAATTGAACTACTGCAGACATAAATCAGACACGCGGCAGGCTTGTGCGAAACTGCCACAGCTGGTGAAAAAACCACAAAATGTCAGCCTTAAAAATGATCCGCTGCAGCTGCGACTTCCGTTGCACATTAAGGCGCCCATCGTGTCCGGGGCGAGTAATTGTATTAAGGGTAGAAAAATTACAGGTAGTTAAGCCAGGACAGGATGGCCCGCACCCTGGCTCTGCTGGCCTCTCCTTACCGGCACAACCTGTCTAATTGAATTTTTCTGCTCAACGCTCATTTATTAATCTGATTTCAATCGGCACAGAAATCCCAAAACACCGAGTTGAGGGACATTGCAGTTGCCTAGCCGAATTAATAGCATTCATTAGCCGCATTTAGATTGCGATCAGATTGAAAACGAAAATGAAAATGAAAGCTTAGCCAAGTGAGGAAAATCGAAATGGAAGTTAAAATGCATTTTGTTTGCTTTTTTTAGCAATGTATTTTATGAGGCAATTTAAAGGTGTGCTTTGCTTTTATTAGACAGAATTAAGCGTTCTGAGCACAGAGGTTTGTAAAATGTATTACAATTATAAAATCGGCTTGGTTTTCCATTCGGTGTACGGGATAATTTCTCTTCTATAGGCTTGAGGCGATTTGCTCTTACGGGAGAACCAATTGAATTGGGTCAAACATTCCCACATCTTCTGTTCTCGGCTCCGATTTCTCCTCTTATTTGGACGCCTTTTAATTAGCATGTTTATTTGACTTTGCTGGCAAGCGGAAAGTTTTCTAGGGGACTGCCAAGGCCCGAGCCTCATCCTGGGTACACGTGCCGTATGTGTAATGTGGATTTGGGTACGAAACTGAGTGTTGGCTTTACCTTGTTGGTGGATGGGTGGCTGGGTGAGTGGGTGGATGGGTTTGTGGGGGGATAGGTTTGTGTGTGGATGGGTGTGTGTGTGTGTGCGGGTAGACCAGCTGCTTGGGCGCCGAGTGTTGATTAAACAAATTGCAAATGAGTTTCGGATTTTTTTTGTCGGTCTGTTGTAGTTTCCGTTTTGTTTCTGTTGCTGTACGAGTATTCAGAGTAAAAGTAAATAAACAAAGAGTTTGCTAAGACATGCACTTGAATAAACTCTTATAAAACTAAACAAATACACACAGAGCAGTGAAGAGCATGAGGCAAGGAGCAGGGATAGGCAAAATGTAGTTAAATGCACAAATAAACGGCACATGTACTCGCATTTGTGTACGACTTCTGCAAATGACAGTGAGTTATTTAAGAAATGCAATTTCAATTAAATATGCAAAATACTCAAAAGTCTAATTTAGACAATTCTCAATGCCGTCCGTCCGGGAAGGAACGGACAGCCAATGCCAGCAGTAGTAACAAAGCGAAGATACTTAAATATTTATATAACCAACGGGGGGAGCGTGTGGGTGGCAATGGAACGAGGGGCGGGTGGTACTGCTAAGCTGCTGCAACAAAAGTTTGTAATCAACAATTTGCATATTTGCTTTGGCAATGGCAAAAACCCAGCTTTCTCTCGCTCAAGCCTCACTCCTGCACCTTGCGCGCATTTCACATTGTTCCTCTGCTCGCAGGATCCCTACTTGTTTTGTTCGCTTCCTTTTTTATTATTATTTTTCATTCTGTTTTTCGTTGTGTTGTTAACAGTTGTTAGTTGTACTTTTAGTTGTTGCTACTGTACTTTACACAGTTGCTGGGCTGCTTTTTGCACGCTTTTAAGCATGGCGATGGCCTGAAACTTACTTCATTTGCGTTTATGTGATTTTCTGCTCTAATAAATTTAAGAAGAGTGAAAGGCTTACCCAGCAATAAAAACAGCCTCCACAAAAACCATAGTAATACAAAAAATTAGGCTTCTTTCTTGCAATGCGCATTAAACACATACTCTTTCCGATTCCCCATTTGAAAGTGTTTCTTTAATGATATCTACAAAAGAGTATATTTGCTTACAATTTAAGTCGTTTCTAAAACAAAAATAAGTATTTTATTATTTTACTATTTAAAAATAGTTACTTCATTTAGGAGAAAAGTGATAATGAACCCTGTTCTTTCATATCAATCTGCACTTGTTGGACTTCCGGCTTAGAGGTTCAAGAATGTCGTAGTCCACTTTTGGCAACTTTAAGCCTTCAGCCTCGCCGACTACCAGAGGCTGTGGTCTTAAATGTGGCATTAACGGCATAAACATGCCTCTAAGTAGTAAGTAGTCAGACACACGGCGCCACTAACTTACTCACTCGAGGCCGAGGTGGTCCGGTGGCCAGGGGGCCATTTCCGTCCGCTCCACACAACAGCTCGTCCATTCAACGTTTGTTGGCTGGATAATTATGTTGTGCGTGCGAGATTTATGCTCAGACCCCCAAGGGTCTCGGAACCTGGGACGTGGGCCACCGAAAGTGCTCGGGGCAAAAACGTAGACCCGCCCTGGATTAGAAGGTGCAAAGACGCCATTTTCGGATGCCGCTGCATGTGTTGCAAATAAATTGACTGTCTGCGGCGATGAGCAAACAAAGCGGCCCAGGCTGGTGACCGAGTGCGGGTCCGAGCCCATGACCAGGTCCTGTTCATGGCCACTAAATAAGCAGGATCGTGTAGGTGCAAATGGGCCGCTGTATGTGTGAGCGCGGTTATCTGGTATGCGTGCCATGGGCGTAGTTTCGGGGGATAACATAGCTGGCTGCCAGGACATACATTGATTTTGCATTCATTGCCTATGGACGAGGCTGATGCTGTGAATGTTTAGTCCTTTCGGGCATGGCCACTCGCAGAAACATTTGAACCTGATTGTTTTAATACACAAAATACTGGAGCATAAGGACTTCAAATTCCTCAATTACGGTTACTCTAATTTAATAAAAGAAATCTGAATCGAAATATTTTTAACTCTTCTTTGCATCCCTGTATCTCCTCCTAACTACGACCTTGTGCTCCAAGTAAGTATCTTGTGGAAGTCGCTTCAATATTCAATATTGCAGGCTCGTCCTGTGCGTGCGTGCTTTGAAATTAAATGTCGTTATAAGTAGGCATTTATATACAGAGTGGGAAGGCCTCTATATGAAGCCACACAAAGACATAGACATACGCAAGTAGAAAATATCCTTGCGCCGTGTCAGCCGTGTCTGTGTGTGAGTGGGAGTTTGTCTTTCAACACACAAAACAAATATTGAATGAGAAATAAACGCAAGCTAAATAATACAGCGCCTTCTTCTTTGTTTCCCCACAGTTGCCAGTCAAGCAAAGTAAGTTGATTCTAAAGAAAGCTGACACTGTCATTAACTTCGATAGACTTTTATCTTCCATCCGACTTTTAGCTCCTCCCCGATCAGCAACACAATTTGTTTTGTTGCATGATTTGGCCATGGAGCTAAAAGCTATGTTAACTAAGCAAATTCCTTGTGAATTGTTTCCCAAAATTTTGATGAAATGAGGGACATTGCATACATAAAATACACACCAATACGTTTAAAATAACACGAAAATTCTCTAAGCCATCAATCGAAAGTGCTTCTTGCTTATATGTAAGGGAAACCGCTCTGTTCATAGAGCATTGGATTATTCCTACTAATTCCCTGAGTCCAACATGTCCAACACCCTTGACACTCATCTAATTATCCTTTCAATTATAAACCAAATATACCGCTGCTTTTGTGGAACTGGCTTCCAGTGCATTCAAAATTAGTGACATGGTGCTTGCATTATGGGGCATCGGAGCAGTCGATTGCAAAGCAAATCATTGTCATTGCAGGATGCAACCACACCCCAAACCACCCACCCCACACCCCAAAGTTGTGAACTGGCGACCCTCTCAAACCGAATACCCAGGATCGTGCCCGCAACGCCAACCATGCAATTTCCGCCCAAGTTTGTGGCTCTCGTGGCTTCCAAGTCGTGTGCTGCAAATGTAATGAGCTTTAATCATAATTGATTTAGTGTGTGAGCTGCTGTCTGTCATCAATGCCATCCGATTTATGCGCTGCAATAAACTTGCCAGACAAATGACGGGGACAGCTCCTTGGATGACGCTGCCGAGTTCATATTTCAGAGCGTCCAAAAGTTTTGCCGCTTTGCAGCTCAACACTCGCTTATTGACTTATAGCCCGCCCAAAAGCCAGCACAGATGGTAGGACTGGGTATATGCCCGCCACATAGCCAAAAGTTTTCAGCGTTTTCCATTTCCACTCGGATTTGGCCTTCTTTTATCCGGGTCTAGGCTGTCCGCTTTTAACACTCCTTCGCTATGGGTTTCGGCGAACAAGAAATGCAAGCATATGCAAATATTCTGGGAAAAGTTTCACAATGGAAAAGGCGAGGCCTTTCACTCCATTCTTCCACGTTATGCGCATTTAACAACAGCTTAAAATCAATTGCAATATTGATATGGCCTCGTCGGATTTGGCGATAGATTTATATTGCCATGGAGCCAAAGTTTTGCTGGGCGAAAATGTTTCTTTTATGCTAATGGAATGAATATTTTTTATTTTAAGACTCTAGGAAATAAAACATGTTAGGCGTTTAAATGTGTTTCCAAGCAAAGCTGCCCTTAAATTAATTCAAGATCACTGTCGAAAGGATTATAAAAAGTGGGTAACAGGTAAAAGCCGGAATATCCTTTTCTTAAACTTTTGCTTAAGTTTTTTTTTTTGCAATTTTGCTTCAGACTTTGTTACAAGATACCATTTAAAAATCAGGACTTCATTTGCTTTTGATATATATATATTTAAAGGAAACGCGAACTTATTAAGATCGCGCCTTAATTTAAAAATTGAATTGTGTTTGAACTTTAAAATGGGAAAAGTTAATATTTGTGAAAAGATTACTTTTTTAACCACTTAGATTGTTTGATTTCGAATCGATTTCTCTTCGATCTGCATTAAAAAACCCGAGAAAATAAACGAAAAAAATTAAGGATATTTTTGCCATTTCGTATCCGATTTTGCAAAAAGATAACTTTAAGGAATTCATTCCGGACTTCATTTTCTATCCATCGTAATCGTAGATTTGTATTTAACCGAAGTGTGAACTTTATAAAATCGATTCAAACCTTGCCTATTCGCCCATATGTCCTTTTCTGGTCTCCTAACTTAGGTTTTTAAGGAATACGCTATGGCTAATTCGGTAAAATTTATCAAAATTCGAAGTAACGTATAATTCCGAATGTCCTGTTCTCATCCTTTTGCCAAAGTTTCAGGATACTTTTGTATATCTTTAGACAGATGATTTGACCTAAAATATGATTCACCATACAAAGATTATGGAATAATATCTTCAAAATCTCAATTCAATAGCATCACATACACAATTAACCTTTAGGTAACCATAAAACGTGAACTAATGGTAAAAAACTGGGGGTGTGGTCTTTGATAAAAGGAAATCCACGAAGGTTTCAATGACTTTTTCGGGAAGATTTTCGCGAACAATTGAGGGGACTGCAGCTTGGGACGAAATGCAAACAATCAACTAATTCGTGCTGAACATTGAGCTTAAATTTCTCAAAACACAAACCCGAAAATGGTTGGCCAGAAATCAAGACTGGCCACGGTACTGAGGCAAAAGGAAGATTTGCTGGAGCGGTCAAGACAATCATTTGTCAGGTGCAGCTCCTCTGATTGGCCATTTAGTTATGCGCCATCGTAAAGATAAGCAAGCTGGTCCAAGTCACATTGGGATAAGTCTGGGCGAAGAGCCACCAAACTTTAAGACGAGGCAGTCAGACATAAGAAATACATTGCACAAAATTATAAATTACTTAACCCATCCAAACAGAATTGTTGAAAATTTAAAGTAGTTTTTATGAGAAATATCACCATGGGCATTTTCAATTTGAATTTGTTAATAGAATATTTTTTTTATTAATTTTACTTTTGCATGTGCATTTGAAAGATCTGAGACTTGGCATTCATTAGCACTGACCGAGCTGTCAGCTGTCGCCCTTGGTCCATAGTCCAAGCTCCTGCCCTTAGGTTAGTTAGTGCAAAATGCAAATTTTCATGGCTGCACTTTGCTTACAGCTTGAAGACTCGATCTTCTGGCCTACCCCACTCTTTGGGTGTCTTGCCTCCTCTGCCAAAAGTTCTTGACTTTGGGTCTTTGTTTGTTTAATAAATTTGCCTCGGCAAAGACAAATTTAAATTCTTCTAGAAATTGGCAAACAGAAGCCACAGCCATTGCCACAGCCACAGCCCAAGGGCAGCTCCAGATGATTGAGGGGGCGAGGCAGGAGGTGCTGGATTTGGGTCCAAAGCGGATGCAACCCCATTACCGAGGGCCGAGACAAAGGAAACCAATTAACAGACGCCATTGTTTCACTTGGTAATTCAACTAAATTGCATGGCATTGCAAGCTGTAAGCAAATCTACAGGAGAGTTCCAGTTTCCTCCCGTAACCCCTGTAACCCTATATCCTATTCGGGAGTGGCTCAGGAGTTGAGCGGGTTTATTGGCACAACATTCCTGGCAATGTGTGGGTCGGTGGAATCGTAGGTGGAGGTTTAGAGTGCCAAAAGATAACTGGCAGCAGTAGCGAGTGGAAACAAATGATTTGGAAGGAAATTAGAAAGGGGCATTCTAAAGAAAGCTCACTGGCATTGCATTTTTGGTCTTCGTTTCCTTTTTTGATTTTTGCCAAAAAGCAAATTGCATGAAGCTGATTAAAACGTTTCGGGAAAACGTTCGGAGACGTCAAGAAAAGTTCCATGAATTTAAAGCTGATGAGTTTCTGACATAAGGTACAAAAGTAATAAATTATTTAAAATTTTCACCTCAAAACTAGAACCAAGGTCTGCTTCAGGGCTTTAATCTTCTTACAGTTGACAATTAATTAAAATGCTGAAGTAAAGTTTAGAGCTTAGTTTTTATTTGGTTTCAATAGCTAAGCCGAAAAACTAATACCGAAACCCGAACCGCAGCCAGAAACTAGTAACGAGTAACTTTTCATTAGCATTTTCTCTAACAGTTTTCTAGCACTCGGTTCGCTTGTTCCCAAAATGCCACTCCACCAGTTAAAATATCGGAATCCGGGAGTATTATAAGCGGGGCAAACAATTTCATTGTTTTTTATACCCGGTACTCGTCAAGGGTATGATGCATTCGTCCAAATGTATGTAACAAAAAAGGAAGCGTAGCCGACCCTATAAAGTATATATTTTCTTTATTTGCTGATCACCATTGCTTAATACTCAGTCGACAAAGAAACAAGATAAGTACCGGGTATCATATAGTCGAAAAACGAAACAATAGCCATCCTTGTCCTTTTTTGAGCCAAAGAGTGGATTGAGTATGGGGAATGGATTGGATGGCGGCGCATTTGAAGCGCGTCGAAAATGCATTTGTCCAGCCATGGATCGAAAACGGTTGCCCCATTCTGGATGATTATCCTGTGCCAGGATTTGTTCCTTTTATGTTCGGGTGTGTGAATGAGCCTGCTTTTTCGTATATGTGCGTGTGGTCCAAGTTTCTGTGTGTGCCTGTTTGCCAGGATAAACGACGTAATCTACACGAAATGGAACTTTTCACATTTAACTGCTGCTGCTGCTGCTCCATGCTCCATGCTGATGTTCGCTTCAAAGTGGGAGGTGCGGTTAAAAGTTGGACAGTAAGAGTCAGGGTGAAAAAACAAGGGACGAGGAGGCACGGTACGGTCAAACTTGGCCGGTAAAAAGTGCGAAGAACCAGAGCTGATAATGAGAACTTGAATCATTGTAGGCAAACTGCAATTCCTGGTCTGACTAGGCGAATGCGCAATATTCTCGCAAATAATATATAATTTAAGGTGTTTAAATTGATTTGCTATTAACTCTGCTTTTATGTATAAGTTGTGATATATATACATATAGTTTTCATAACTTTGTACATACGTTACTGAATATGTAAACCATTAAATAATTGATTTTAAAGCAAGTAAATTCCATAAACCTGGAAGAAACTAAGGGCTTGTGGTATAACAGAATTCCCTTTTGTTTTAAGCCAAAACCAAGGAGTCTCCAAGGAAACTCTTTTCATAAGGCAGTGCATCGAAGAATGCAGGCGAGTCATCTGGACAAAAGGAAGAGCATGACCTGCTCCTTGGTCTGCCTCCATCACTGGACCATCTCCATCTCCCTTTCCCTGTCCGTTTTGTGGGTAAAGTGTTTTCGTTTCGTTTTCGTGGTCCGTTGCGTGCCAAATCTATGAGAGCGTGCGATGGCCGCAAAAAGTTGCATGACAGAATGAGGATGCCTGGTTGCAGATGAACAGGCACTGCACTAAAACATCTCATACTATTGAAGTTGATATATTTTTCTGATGCATTTTAACTTGTTTCATCGATACTTTCTGCAAATAAGACAAATCTTAGATTTCGAAAAATTATAGCACTTTTCTCAGTGCAAGAGCTATGTTAAAAGGTGTGGGATGGAGTTGTTCCTGATACTGGGAATGGTGGATGAAAGGAGGCAAAGTGGGGGGACACTGGCTATTGCCTGCGTCAACCTTTAGTAGCCTTTTGATGACTTTTTGTTGGCGTTGTTGCTGCTTTTGCCGCTGCTGGATGTTGGATGCTACTGGCTGGGAAACTTCTGGTGTTGTTGCTAGAACCGCAATATTCTTGTTGTAGACGCACGCCTCATTGTTCTTGTTGTTGCTGCTGCTGGCTGCCGCTGTCGTTGATGGCGTTCAAATGAAAACTTTTCCAATTATTGCGGTGAGCCAGCCACGAGAAGGAGACAACACAGTAGCATCGGGTGTAAAAAGAAACGAAAAAGGGAATTCCGGCTGAAAGAAAAATCATAGGGCAGACAAACAAGTAAATGAACATCAAATCGAACTCGTGCGGCGCATAATGAGTGTTCAGTTTACCTCGGATTGGTTTTGGCTCTTGTTCTGGGTTTTTGGGTTTTCATTTATTTTTTTTTTGCTATCTGGTTAGCGCTCTTTGTGGCCCACCAAGCTCATTAATCTAATTTGATTTTGAAACTGCCCAAGGGCTGGTCTTGGCGAGTTTAAAATGATTTCTGGCTGACTTCAGTCCAAGGTACATATCGATCAAATGGCTTGTCTCGCTCCGCCCTAACGTTAATGATGATGGCGCCCAGACAATGGAACAAAAAGCGGCAGCTCCTACAACGACAATCGCTAAGCTGCGGCACGCTTCATGACAATGCAATGTCGCTCCATTCCTCTAATCCAAAACTAAGCCCCCTGCTGCCTGGCTGCCGCTAATACGCGACCGGAAGTGACGCCATATTGTTTTTAGGGCTTTACTTTTACCACACCCTCTGCCAAGGTTGGTTGCTTTGATTTTTGATCGTTTTATTCTAAAATATATACTAAATTTATTAAGTCTTTAATAAAAATTAATAAAAAGGGTAATACGTAATTTCTATCGATTGTTCCGCTATAAAAGAGTATTCAAATATTTGCATGTTTCCTTTTTTAATTTACCATTTACTGCCTAGTATCCACCAAGGACAATGACAATCAGGTTTTTCTACTATGTTTGGGCTTTTCGTGGGAAGAGTTGTGTAACTGGAGACGCAACGGATATAATTTTGTTTGCACTCGGAAGTTTTTTGTTGTTCGCGGCAACAGCACTTGGTTAAATCCCTTTTTGCCTAACAAAATCACCAAATTGATTAATAATTGTCATCATCCTCATTGCCGGCCATGACTCTTTGTTTGTGGAAAAGTTTAATTAAACTTTAAGCGTTTGTTGCATTAGCAATGCCGCCTGATATTCTTTCGTTGGCGTGGGCGTTTTTTTGGGGTTGTATATATGTGTCGATTAATTACGCGTCTCGACGGCCTCAATGTTGCCAAGTTTAATTAGTTTCGCTTTTAATTGACAGTTGAAAAAGTTCGAGGCAGCTTGCCGCATGTCAGTTCGAAAAGGCGAATGATGTTGCAGTGCTAATGGAGGGGCTGCTCAAGTCTATTAGAGTTTTGCAGTGAAAGCGAAGAAACTAATAGGAGAATCAATAATATACTCCTTGGAATTTTAGAGTGGTTCTCATTTATGGGTATAAATAACACCACATTTGTTTTAAGTTAATTCTTGGAGAGCGTGACTCTTTACAATGATTTACAATATAACCCTGTCCAATTGCATGCCAAGTTAAGTGAAGATATTTCCATTTAAAAAGTCAATGAAACATACATTCACACTTTGTCTTAATTGTTTGGGCCAAGATGCGGTCCATCTTGAATAGACCAAGCCTGTCGTTGGCCAAATACTCAAATGCTAACTGCTTCCGTTCCATCCCCATACCAGTTTCCCTTACTTCGATACTCTGCCTCTGCCATATGGTTGATTCCTACTTTCGTGGCCCACTGTGTCTACTGTGGCAATAACTGTGTGTTTCTTGTTGCGTAAGTCAACAGTCGCAATGTTGTGTTAATGTCGGCTATACGTTTTCCCTCTCCAGCCAGCGTATGCCACTGAATGTCCTGTCATTTGTTGACCAAATAAGTACATGGCAAGCAATTTGTATTTGTTTTACTTCTGCCAAGTGCCGAGTCCTGTCCAGTTTTCCAGCTCACCAGCTCTCCAGCTCACCAGATTGCTGCACGCACCGAAACCAGATCTGAAGCCAAAAAGCAAAGGACTCAACTAATTTCATATTAAAACATCGTTTTGCATGCAGGAACAGAAGCAGCATCACCACTCCAAAAGCCAGGACACGCTTTATCCGTTCTCCTTCTAATGAATTTGATGTCCTGGCCGAAAAATTCTTTGGCCTCTGCCTTGTGTGTGTGTGTTTGTGAGGGGTCACATAATTGTCGGCCTCATTCCAGCCAGCTGTCGGGAGACAATGGAGCCAACAATGCAATTAACATTTATGGGATTTTTTAGACATAGCCCTCCTCCTTACCTCCGCCCTCTTGAGGATTAACTCTACGGGGCCGAAATCAAAGTCCGTTCGATAATCCAATGAGGCAGCATTTCATTCCCCATCTTATTCTTTCCACTTTCCGTTCGTCCAAACGATCCATAATAAATTGCAAATAAATAGACACTGAAAGTGAATTACAAATGAGCCGTGTTCGCTGAGGCGCAGCAAAAAAACCTAAAAAGGGACACCAAAGCGACTGAGAAACCCCGAATTATCGCAAATTTTTACTCATTATTGGGGCTAGAAGGGCGGCACATAAATTTATGGTCTGTCCCTTTTTTTGTTCCGATCAGGAAATTGCCAAACCAAAAAGCTAACTTCAAGATGATTCACTGACAAAAATTACCCTCCTCACAAAAATATTTGTGGTTTTGAGAATGAGGGATAGTTCGAGACTTTTATATATTAAGCATACATCAGCCATAAATTTATATTTTCCTAAATTAACAAATAGTTGTCTTTTATTTTTGGTCAGTGTTCCATTTAATTCAAACTCCGCTCAACTGATCCTAATCAAAGAAAAAATTGCAAAGCAAATTCATATACATATAGTACAGAAACACAGAAGCGCATATACAGGGCAGGCCAAATGATTCTGCCTTAGGTCATGTGCGAATATTTGCGATGGCCTATTTTGAATTGACAATAATCAAGGGACGCATCATCTGTCTATAGCATTGCGAACACATAAGCTTGGCCTAAAATCGGATAAGAAACTGGCGATGATTAAAGCTGAGAATCAATCAGAAGCCAAATTGGTTAAAGAGACGTCTGAATAATGAAAACTGTATGAGATGTATGAGAATCAGATGTATGAGAAGAGAAATTTTATTAACTAGCTCTGATTTTATGTATGCAAACTCATAAATGAATTCTCCTTTTTAAACAGGACTCTAGTTTTGTTTAACTTATTTTTAACATAGACGTATATCCGATGATGTTCGCAAAAAATAAACTTTGATTTAATTTCAATTCTGATTCATGATTACGCCTGGTTATTCATTTATCCGTGCACGGCTCTGGAATCCGCTTCCTTTGGCTTGCGAATATGCATTTCCAATCGGATTTCCGTTGGCTTTGTCGCACGCCTTGATTTCTCATTTATCGACTTTCCACTTTATTTGACCGGCCACATCGGAGGATTGACCATACCAGGCCAGACAGTCGAAAGTAGACATCGTGTTTCATAGGTGTCACACCCTCCCGACCACCGATTCGCTACTCTGCGCCCACTTTGCGGTTGAGTGGGGCATCATTTTTATGCTATGCACGGTTATGGCCTGACCCGAACGAGAAAATATGTAAAAGGGACACGCGAAAATCCTTTAGCATTTTTTCCTGGCTTGCGTTATCCTAGCCTGAAATTTGACATATAAAATTCAACTTTTGTGTGGAATTTTTGAGTCCGTCGGTGGGTGGTTGGGATGACTAAATTCGGAGAAAGTCGCAGGAGAACGTATGCGGGTCTGTGTCGTGTGTGTGTTTGTGTCTAATGTCAACTTTTGGGCACCGTCCTGGCAGCAGCTCAATTTCGCTTTATGTTAATTTAAACATGTGCCGCTATGCGCATAAAATATGAACTCAACCTCTCGCCCAGTTTTTTTTTCATTCTCCACAGTTTTTTACTTGACTTTTTGTTGTTGTTAAACTCCAGCCCCGAAAGGATATCCAGAGTGTCCGAGTTGCCTTGTGCCTTGCGCTTTGTGCGTTGTGCCCTGGCCTTGTTATTTGTTCATTGTAGTTTCGGGTCAAGTTAGTTTTATTTTTGTGTGGACCGAAAGATTTTCCTTTTCTCCTTTTACTGCCCCGCGTAGCGGGGGCGTGCCACGTCTGGCATGTGTGGCCAAGTGATTTGTATCAGTGTATTGGTCATGTGTTTGCCAGTTTGTGTGTGTTTGAATATATTCTCTGATTTCTTCTTGTTGATTTTTATGTTAGCTTACATTTTTTGCCCCCTTTTTGGACTGTATGGGTCTGACAAACAAGCTTGTCCGAAGATATGCGTTAGTATATATTCGGTTATATGTTGTTATTTCGACTGAGGTGCTTTAATGGGTCTTGTTTCATAAATTTTATATACCTACTGCCGGGCATATATTTGTTGGTTGATGTGTGCACACTGAAACACTTTCATTCGGTCGAGCTTATTGGTTGAATGGAGTTGATGCAATAAAGTAATAATGAAATTATTATGATTTTTACCGTACATTTTCGTTTAAGCTATGTGAAAAATTTCCCAAAAATTTAATGAAAATTTATATATTTACTAGCCGGTAGTAAATGGAAAATTACTTTATCATAAAACAAAAATTGTTGATTTCTGAAAATCGTTTCGTAGCTCATTCTTTTGTCGTTGTAGTCCGTGCCTTGTAGAAAGTCCGATTTCTTTTACATTTGTGGGAAAAGTTGAGATTAGTGCTCGTTCTAGGAAAAACCCTCCCAAAAAATCCCTTGAACTTGTAACGAAATTATGTTTGCTTACATGATTTCAGTTTACATCCCATTTACCTTTTTTTCTTTGAGGCCAGCATATAGGCTAAAAAATTTTCATTTTTATTTGAGCCGCATTTGTTGTGCAGATGTGTGTGTCATTTGAGTAAATTGAAATCCTGACAAGTCCTTTCAAGGCAGAGCGCAGCCCATATCTTTATAATTGTATATTTAATCTTTAATTATGGAAAATTTTAATGAAATGCCTAAGTAAACATTTTGAGTTTTGTTCTATATATAGTATAGAATAAAAATTCCGCTGGAAAACCAAGAGATATTCTGTGCTCAGAGAGGGTCCTGCTTAAGCTTTCTAGCTTTTGTCGTGTCCTCGGCACATTTGTCAATTTATATTGCTTTCTCTTGCCCTCTGCCCCTTTCCATCCATTTGACTGGTAAAATTTTTCGCTGCTCGGGGGCATTTATCAAAGCAATTGCTATAAATTTACAAGAGCCCCAACAGATTAACAGTCGAAATGGGCTATCACTTCATCTCTCCGCCCCTCCGTTCTGGTGCCTGTCCCTTAGAGTCACTCTTTTGTGGCAAACTAAATGCAAAATTAACTGCATTTTGCCGAGCCGATTCGGGGATTGTGTGTTTTTGATATTTGACCCTCTAACTGCTAAATCTGTGAAGCGGCCGGCACTTGAAACTTTCGCATCATTTCCAGCTCGCTCTGCTCCAGCCCTCTATTGCAGCCCTTCTCACTTTATTTGGCTGAAATCCTAAACACTCACAAACGCACAATTGCTGGCTAATTGTATTGGTAATGCGCATGAAAGCTTTTGATTATGGCCGCCATCGTAAGTCTCCAATCCCTCGCTGTGTGTTTGTTACAGCCCTCTCGAATGCTGGTTCTCATTCCATCTCTGATTAGCTTTTACAAATTGCAACAGTGTCATTTGTTACACAGCAACAACAATGGCCGGTAACACACTCACAAAGGTCCACATTGCATTTAATTTATTTCCAGTGGAGCAGCACCAACAGCATCACCAGCAACACCAACAAGAACAACAGCACCAGAAACAAGGACACAAACAGCAAGTGCAACACCACGGCAATAACAATGAGTCACTGTTGTGTGCGTATTATTGGCTTAGTGCCGAAAAAGTGTCAATGCATAAAATATTTATAGCCTGATCAGGCACAAACATATACGAACCGTTGTAACATCCTGTCCACCCACCCGAAATGCATTCTACCGATGGCCCAGAGTATTTCACTTACTTCTGGCAAAACTGACAGTGAATGTGGGGTTTGGAAATTCAATCAAACAGGCGAATTAATTAAATAGGATTTAAAGTTTATACTAAGTTTAAAGTTACCCTGAAATATCAATGTCTTCATATTGGATGTTTAATAATCAGGTGGAATTTCTCAGCACACCAAGTCCTGCTGATTTCAATATGAAGCGTGCTGCAATTAAAATATTTTATAGTTAAGTTAGAATGGTTTGTCTCTACTCATATTTTACTTAATCGATTCAACTATTTTGGTCAATTGGTTCTTGCACTTTCGGTAACTCTTGGTATTTGAATAAAAGGACAGCACCTGGAAAATTATAGCTGCCCGACCGACTGTAATCATCATATCAATTTTCTTGAAGCAAATGCCACAGCCCAGTGGCAATTAAGCAGCTCCTCCAACATGCAACTTCCAATTTTGCAAAATAAACAACCTTCGTCCAAGGCAAACAAAATGACAGCCGGACGGACAATGTTCGATGCTCCTGCTGCAGTGCAGCAACGTTTAAAATGTTCATCTCGGTCTTCTCCTTGGTCTGGTCCTGGACTGCTAATCAACGGCCAAGCCCAAACGAGTAACATTTATCTCAGACTTTTTTGGTTCGCTGGCGAGTAAATGGCAAAGTCTCCAACTTCTCCTTTTTAGTCTTGACATCGGTTCCTCTTCCGTTTATATTTTTGTTTTTGTCTTGTATTAATCGATTTAATTGAAACTCCAACAGGAAGTAAGGAGAAGTTGTGTTCAACGTTCAGTTTATTTACAATTGAAATTTTCCCTGAGAGAATAGCACTGACAGAAAGTGTCTAAAATATATTATATCTTCGTATTGAATCAGTTACTTGGTATTTAAAATGTATAGTAGTATTTTTCGTTGTGTAAAAACATCCAAGCAAGAAACAACGAGCTGCCAGTTATTTGGGATGCGATTGATGCTGTCCGATGGGGAAAAGATGGAGCATTCAGCGACTGATGAAGGGTCTTTGCCTGCCAGTGCTGAAGATGCTAAAAATGGCGGACATTTTCAGGTAAAAAGAAAGTACTGAGATGCAGTCCCATACCAGGGCAGGTTGCCCGACCCATTGAAGTCGTAGAGCATTCGTAAATAGTTTTTGCCTGCGAGTGAAATGTAAACACATTTAGTTTGAGTGCAAATCGAGTTTGAATTTGCTTAAAGGTGAACATCGCCAGCACTCAGGTGGGGCTCTGGGCTCCAAAGAACCACGTTGCCGAGAAAAAAATGTGGCAAGAGCAACACCTGCAGCGGAAGTAGTGGAAGCTAACTAGATTTTCCGGATGCACTAAGCGAGAGAAAAACAGGAAAAATATGTTCAACTCGTTGCAAATGTGCAGAAAGTGGGGCTGTTTGAAAACTGCAAGCTGAAGCTTGCAGTAATTGCGATACGGACGGCTCTGCAATTATTGTTTTAAAAATGTTAAAACCGGAATGGAACCTACAATAACCTTTTTTGAAATCTAAACCATTTTTTTCTACTTCTTTTACTGTTGAAATTTGCTTAATCATTTCTTTATGTTGCACATTTTATTAAATGAAATCTAGATGTATTAAATTCATTAAGAGTATCGTTTTCATCTCGCTTACCCTGGAGGGCATAGAGGACATTTTTCAATGAGGCACTGTCAACTGTCTTTCTGTTCCAAATGCTCTTGTGTGTGCTTTTTAGTTTGCTTCCTTGCTTCGAAAGTTAAACTCCATTCAATTAAATGCGAAGCGAAATTATATTTCAACTGCACACCGTGCGAAGTTTTGTTTCATATTGTCAGTGACAGTGGCAGTTGGCAACTAAAATAAAACTAATTCCATATGCCTTGTAGCCAATTTTCAATGAGATAGAAGAGTAGAGCGCACTGTAGAGCATCTTTCTAACTTATGACATGAAAATAATGTGGGCGAAACAATGAATTATGCACTTGGAAATAAGTTTGGAGCTCGGCAGCTAAATTGGAAAGCGCGACGAAGCGGTGGCCAACAAACCAGTTGGCAAATCACTCATAAATGGCCCAAAACTGAACTGCACAACTTGCTAGTTACCAGTTGCAAGTTACAACCACAGGCCGGTTGCATTGGCTGGAAACTGTGAAAGTTTTCGGCTAGCTGGCAAATAGATGGCACACAACGGCAACAACATATTTCGGTGCCATAAAATGTAGCCAAATGCAAAATGCGTGCATGGGGCTCATAATAATTCATAAGCAACATTTTGCCATGGCAGAGAGGCAGCGAGGAGCAGCCTGCCTCTACGGGGACTAACCCTTTGCCCGTATTCCCCTTTTCCCTTGTGCATGTCCATGTGCATGTGTGAGGCGTTATATTGCACAATAAACGCGTTAAGTTGAAAGTAATGCATCAACGTTTTGCGCGCGCCCCAAAAATAATGGCAACTACAGCGGCAACAATGCTGGGCATGTGCCTCCATATGTTGCATGCAGACAGACTGACAAGGATGGAGTGAACTGGATGAGTACAAGATGCGGATGAGGATGAGGATTGGAGTGCAGTGAGCTCGTGAAAGATGAAGGAGCAAATGAGGTTGCAAAGGCATCAGAGAAACTGAAGCCAAATTCAACCAGCTAAAATGAAGTGAAGTGCGAAAAAGACACGAATATGTTTGCCAGTCAACAACTTAAAGGACTTGCCACCGATCTGCAGATTAAAAAATGAAGTATACTTACGAAGTGGGAAAGCCAAGCCCTACAAAATATGGTATGAAGATGTAAGTCATTTGTTGGGATATTAAAATGAAATAAAAAAGATAAATCTCAGCTTTCCTTTTTAAAGAATTGGTTATAAGTTTCGTTTACTATATATTCATTTATTTTTTTTGCGTTATAATTTAAAGTTTCTGTATTTTTTGTATAAAAATATAAAAAAACACTCTAATTAATGTTTGCTTGCTGGCAAACCCACTTGTCCACCCAATTTTAATAACAATGTCATTCGTTGACTTTGCTGCAGTGCAGAGATCGGGAAACAAAATCAATAATCATTTTTGCCGGCAACATAAAAGTAAAATTATAATTAATAAATCCATCATTATGCTATCCCGCTGATGTGGCGTTTCCCGCTTGCTCAATTCTGTTGGTATTTTTTGCATTAAATATTCCCGATACGGGTGTCAGGGACAGGCAGTGCCACGCCCCCTGGAGTGTTAATAAAATGCATGAAATTTCCATAGCCAGCTTGGGGCGTTTATGCATCAGATGTGTTATGAATTTCAATGCAGGCGAATGAAAAACGAAACCTGAACTCGAACTGCAAAGAGTGATCAAAAAAAAAGGGAGACACGCGTGAGGCTTACTGGCATTGAGTGCGTTTTTGGCATCGGTGAAAAGCATTCTCTCTCCCTTTCTTTTTAACCTTTCTCTCCATGTCGCTGGGGAAGTTCTTGATGCTGGCGCTGACATTTCACATTACATAAACGTATTTATGCAAATGTGCTGTGAGTCCTGCTACATGTTTGAATCCTGCTGCTGCTGCTCTTTTCGCCTTGTCCAGAAACTACCATCTGGCCTCTTTATCACACCCACCGGCACTGGTATCTCTTTCTTCCGCCATGTTTTTGGGGTTGAGTTCGTTTTTTGCCGATGCGCCATATTTGCATGCATTTTAAATGACTCGGATATCAATTTTGACATATCACTTGACAGCTTAAAAAGGTTTATGTATTTATACAAACGAACACGCCAAACTGACAGGCCTCTCTTTCTCATCGTTCTCACACTCTCTTTCTCTCGAACAATGAGTGTGGCCTTTCGGGTCTTTCAGTGTGTTTGTGGGATTCAGTTTCTTTTTTATCATAATAAAAAAGGCGGATTTTAAATTTATTGCTTCATTAAAGCTTAATACCCAGAGGCATGAGTGTGCGTTTCTTTTTGCTTTCTCGTTTTCATGCGAAATTTTCAGGATACGGCTCTCACTTGTTTGCCCTTGTTTTTTTTATTATTTCCTTTTCGATTTGAAACATTTGGGTTTAAAACATTTGAAAGTCATGTTGCATTAGTCCGGTTGTGTTTAGTTTAAATACTTTTGTTAGCGCCAATGTTTCGTTCTTAAAAATTAATACATTTGTAATTCAAATTTTTTTTGCTGAGCGGACATTGAATAAAATTGCCACAAAAATACGCATGTAAACTTTTCGTTATTTATATTTTAATTATGTATGTAAACAAATTTAAACAAAAAATGGAACCAAAATGAAAGCGAAGAGTATTCTATATTAAATTATTAAAGACTTAAAATTGCACAGCCTGTTGAGAGAAAACGTAAAAGTTAATCATAATGCTAGACTTAGAGAGGGCAGAGGTCAATCCATTAGTTTGGCCCACAAAGTCAAGTCGAAAAGCCAGAGTAAATAATTAAATTTTCTGCGTAAATAAAACTTTGAGTGGCCGCCAAAATGGCTGAGTTAAGCAAGAAGCTGGGACAAGCACTTGAACTGGTTGTCTGCAATGTCAAAGGCAGAAGCTCCCACTCCCAGTAGCTCTCTACTTTCTCCTTTAAGGCCCCTTGCCCATGCCCCTTCCAGTCCAGTCCATCTTCTTTTCCATCTTCCGGCCTTCGGGCTGACAGCTACTCCGATTCTGAAGCTGCTTTCATTTGGCATTCAGTGAAATTGCTTTTATTAGCGTATAAATCAACAGTGCAAAAATCGTAGCATACTTTCCAGCATCAAGGCGTTTAAATTAAATTTATGCGCCATTTCGACTTGTTTACAAGTTGTTTGTGCCAAAGAGAAAAGCCAGAGACAAGGCGAACCAGATACTACTGAACAAGAATGGGAATGGAGTAGAAAGGATACTAAGGACTAGAAAGGCCAATCGTCCTTGTGTGCCGATTCACACTTGAAAAGTGCACGAAAGGCCAAGCTTAACGACTCCTCGCAGGAGTGTGGGCAGTGATACTATACTCGTTCTATTGCCATTGCCCATTATTATGCACTGAACATAATAATAAAACTATAAATTAAATTAACTCATAAAAATTCCGTGTGCATAAAAAGCCAAGACCCACCACCATCACCAACCGACCAGAATCCGAATAATAATATTGTTTTTGTTGCAGCTAGCCAAGACAGCGAAAGAAGTGGGAGTAGCCCGTGTGGGCGGCCATCTATCTATCTGTCTATCCGGGGCGATGTCAGTATCAGGCTGCTGCGTTGTCCAAAAACTGCCCGCCAGAGACCGTTCGCCACACCATTTCGCTTCCCAGCCCTCCAATTTTCCGTTCACTGATAAAAAATTGGGGCAAGCTTTATACAGATTCAAGCATCCATTTAAGAATTTTATTTGAAATTTATATACCATAGTTACCTAAAAATCTATTAATGCTGTTCTTATAAAATATGTGCTTGAAAATTTAATTTTAAACTTTAATCATTATTTTTTTCCTGTATTTCTTTTTATATTCTTCAACTTGCCCATTCTGAACTCGGTCTTGGTCGCGTTTTATGGGGCATACATATAGGCGCTTTGGCTTATAAGTAGCGTGTAAGTCGGATGATTTAAATTCTTGTGAGCACGCCGAAGCGAGACATCCTTCTGCTGCTGCTCCTGCTGCTGCTTTAGTGCGATATATAAAGCGTCAGCGCGCATATTTGATTTGATTTCATTGCTAGAATTCAGACTGAGACTGGAACTGCCCAGTAGGCCATTCCATCGAAAAGGACGCGACGTGCCTGTAAATATTTATTAATGTTGTGCATCTCACCATTCTGCTTCGATTGCGACTATTGAAGGTGTATGAATGAAAAGCGATGCTTTCTCGGCTTTGATTTTTATTGAGTTGAGTTTGAAAAGGATTTTGTGGTGGTTGGCGAATCAAAATTTTATAACAAATTTTCGCTGTGTGCTTTGGGATTCTTCAATATTTCAAATGTTATTATTTTACGTTAATTCTAAATAGCAGAAATAAATGTTAAAGAAACAGATCTCTTCCAACATTTAAGACCTAATATTTAGAATGTCGCAATTTCCGCTCGAGATCTTCAATGATGAACTTTTTTATGCGATTTCTTATGTAGAGCTCCATTAGAATCTCTTGGTATTTCTTTGACTTTTTTTTTTGTTTGGCCACCCGTTTCTTGATCTGCAACACTTTTTCGTGCTTTCTAGTCCTTGAGTTGCGATGAAAGCCGAATTCCTGCCGCGGATTGATCATTTTATTGGATAATTGAATAACCTTATAACAAAAATTTTGTTACGATGCCAAAACTGAGTATTGAATATTGAAAGTTAAATCAAAGTGAAATTTAATAAACTTCATCGAAGGGCCAAACAAGAGCTGTACAGGCCAACAATAACAGCAATAAATGCATTCAGTTGTTGAGCAAGAGGCTGGATGATGACGTTTAAAGCAATTACAAGTGAAACCAAGCCAAAGTCCACGCCCACCACCCGCTAAACAACAATGTGCATACAAATGCAAATTGCACCCAGGCATACGTTGCGTATACGTAACGCCAAATGCCAGCGGCAACGCGCCAACAATGCATTTTCGCATTGCGTGAACAAAATAGTTTTGTGTTGCGGTTGTTTTTAGTGGCTCCACGGGCGCTTGCTTGGTTTCTGGGGGGCGAAGCAGTCAGTGGAAAGTGCGGTGTGGTGGGGAGGCCGTTGGACAAGTACTACAACTACAACAAGTGCTATGGCAATTACTGGGCGTGTAGTAGCAGCAGTAGCACCAGGATCAGGACCAGCCGTCCTAGGGCAGAAGCTCAGAGTCAAGTCAAGGCAACGCGAGTAAGGGGCGAAAGAGAATGTGAGAGTTGCAATTTTCAGTTTCTTTGCCAGAGCTTAACAAATGCATAACCAACTAAAAACCAAACAACAGGAGTGCTGGAATTCCACTCTTCCACTATTCCGCACAGCGAATTAAGGAATTCCCTTTAACTTGAAAATATACCATTTAAATTTGAAAGCATTTTAAAAGTATAAATTTAATATAACTTCATATATAAGTTCACATATTTAGTTGTAATTATTATTGATAGTTCCTTTAACTGATCAGCATCAATACCCTTACTAAATCTTTGCCAACAGCATGGTTGAGTTTTGCTTGGCTGATTGTAGACTAGCAGAAGCGGGATGGTGGGTTAAATTTTATTCAGCATAGAGGAGAACAGAGGTTTCGAGTGGCGAGCTTTTAGTGACACAATTTAGTGGTAGCCGCAAGCAAATTGCACGTGCAAATCGAAAGAAGTTTTCGCCGGGTCGCTCATAAATGACTAGAAGCTCAAAGCAGATCCGCAATTGCAACCACCGCCAGCCAATGCTTATCCACACGCATCAAATCATGACAAGGAAAACTAAAATTGACTTGACGAAAATGGAAAAAGGACGAATCACTTTAAGAATAAATAATGAAAGTTCTAAGACTTTTCGAAAACAACTAATTTGTAAATTCTATTTCATGAATTGTTATTTAAAGCGAGCAATTCAATTACGTATATACTTTGTTATTGCAATTTAAAAGAAAAAATAAATATAGATATTGATTTCTTTCAGTTACATGGATCTATAGATCCACCCTCATTTCATTCATACATATAATATATAAATAAAGCTAACAACATAATAGAAACTGGGGTGAAACTTGGGTATACAGAATAAAAGGGGAGGAGGACTGTCGAGGTCAAGTTCGGAATCCATTTGTGTGCATTTCAGTTTCGGTTTAAATCAAAAGCGGAACACTGCTTCGAACAATCATTCGGTCTGACAGGATGTGCGCTTCACTGCGCTGATTGTGAGTCGAAAAAGGCTAACAAAATGCGATTGGCCATGCACAGGAGCTAATATATTTATATTTTAGTAATGTATTCTGAGGCTTCTCTGCTTAAAGCTACCCCTGCGATGGCTCCGAAGTCCGGACATCACCACTCAAGGCCACTTTGCTAATTGAATTTATGCCGACGCCACTTGACAACTTCCTGCAACAAGCGACAGGAGAAACAGGATGATTCCCGTCCCCCTTAGTCTGGCAACAGTTGGCAACGTGTTAAATTAACAAAAATTACAATTGCAAGGCACCCAGGCATTACCCAGGCCTCTTTGCCTACCTGCCTGTGTCCCCATTTCCACCTTTCTTCATCCCGTCTTTTTGCTCATTAAGCATATGGCAACAAGGTGTAAATATGTTTTCCAGTGCTTCGTCAGGTTGTAATATTTTTTCTTCCCTGCTCGCACAAAAAGCACAACCCAACCCTCTCCTTCTGGACCGGAGACAAACCTTTCTGCGTGTCCTTGTAGTCTGCTATCATCTAGCTGCTTGCCATGACAATTTAAATGCCTGTTGTCTGCGCACATCCTGTGCTTAAAGGGAAAAGGGGTAAAAGGAGGTGGGTATGTAGCTGAAGGGAAAGTAATAGCAGCTTCTAGCTGCGGTTCCTTTAGAACCATTTTCCATCTTACAGAGGAGGGTATCAGATAGGATCAGCCAGGCTTCACATTATATGCTAAAAAAAAAAAGTTTTGCTTTGTAGTAGTTATATATTTTTTTTAAAAAATGTTAATGTTTCAAGTAATTTATACATATTATATTTATTTATGGAGTCATTATTTAGTCGAGAACGTAATGGCTTTATAATTGTTAATAAACAAGTTCTTTTTATGTTTTCTTTAAACTTTAATGAATTGTATGTAATTACAAATGAACATGTTGTCGCTGGTTTCACTTTGTGGGTTTCGTGTTAAATTTATGGGTAAGTGGATGGGTCGAGTGGTAGAGAAAAATTAAAATCAGGAAAGAGAACACTTTCATTGCGGTTGCAATTGAACAAGAGAGAGCGGTAAGACCAAATCAATCCAAAGAAAATGAATAAAGGATTGAAAATACATTAAAAAATCAATAAGAATGAAGTAAGGAATTTATTGTTATTGCGAATTTAATCAATTTTTAGAAACTCAGTTTTGTAGTTTAAATGAATATTTTTCTGGACTTATTACAAATGCGTAGCAGCCATTTCCCTTCGATAACAATGTTGGAAAGGGGGATGCGCCAGAAACAGCTATCTTCCATCTTTCCCACTTTCGAATGCTCCATTTCGGGCAACCAATTTAATCATATCTTTTGCATGAAATGTAAGCCACTAATTAAAACTAAGTGGCGGGGCAGACTGTCGTCGAAAATATCGCTCCCATGCCGTAACCTCTATTAACCCGAGCGACGCCCAATTACACTTTTGGCTTACAGTTTACACTTTTTTTTTGAAGCGTTTTCATCGTTGAGAGTGTGCTAAGAAGTGGGCCGGCGAGGGGCGAAGCGGGGGCGATTTGACGCTGACTACCCTCGAAAATTTTTGACATTTTGGCAAGGCTACAAGTTTACAAGTACCGAAGTACCGCAGTCTACAAGAGGGCCCATCATTACCAACAACAGCAACATTAACAGCCGCACATGGGAACGCATTACGCATACGCCGCGTGGCCCGAGCAGGAGGAGTACATATGTGTAAGCGTAAGACCCAATTCTAATTTGTAATATCCAAGTGTGTGTGGGTGTTTGTTTGGGTGTTTCGGTTAGATAGAAAATCATACAAGTAATTTTATAAAGTGCGGAGTTTTCATTGCTTCAAGCGTTTTGACATGGCTCAGGGTTTAGTTACAAAAATGGTCTAGGTGGTTGGTTGGTTGAGAATTCGGTATTCATAAATCTTTAGTTTGTAGTGTATTGTAAAGTTTATTTGATTTTCTTGATCATAGATTATTTTTGTTTAAGAGTTCTTTAAATTAAATTATTTTTTCCATAAATATTTTTTGAAAGTGCATTCAGCTTTGAGTTTTGACGCTGTGGCCTAATAGTTTTGAAAGGCCTTCTGAGCGGTGTCACCTTGCGCCGCCTGCCTGACAAATGGCTCACGTTTTACATACGTAGTTACCTCGAACCCTCCTAATTTTCCGCCTACACCGTTCGCTTCTTCTCCTTCCCACACACCCATCTCTCCAACACTCACTAGTCCTGTGTAAGTGTTATACAAAATACCGCAAACGTGTGCGTGGCAAATTTGTAAAGTGCAAAATTTATGCGTAATGTGAGGGCGTTACCAAGGCGACCCCCTTTCCGTGCGGCTTACAAGTTTCTAGAGGTCTCGGGATCGGTATCTCCACCTCGTTCTAAGCCTGCTCCCGTCCTCATGGCCCCGGATGTGGGTGTGAAGTTTTTGGCATATTCAAGTGCGAAAAGTTGCTATTTGAGGCTGCTAACCAAAAAATATAACTGTCTAGTCTGTAGTTGGGGAATATATCTGGGAATCTGTAGCTGTATCTGTGTGGCTGTGGGTGTGGGTGTGCGTTTAATTTTCTCACCAAACTAAAATGTTTTCGATGGCGCAGCAGCAGCAACAGCATCCTGTAAGTTTTTCCTCGCGCACTCATGCAAATATTTGGGTTGACTCTGGGGCTCCTATGGCAACCAGTAAAACGACGGAAAAAGGTTAGCAAAATAACTTCATATGCTCACCGACGCATATTTGGATTTGGTGAAATTCATTAAAGTTTATGTTTGCCTAGCTTGCACAGTGTTTTTGCGAGAAGCGGCTGTAAAAGGATGTTAGGACAACAATAATGTCGATTGCTGACTTTGGGGGCTTGCCTTTTTACGCTTAATGTGTTAAAACTAATTTAAATTTATTTCAAGATGCCGCACAGCCAGTGTAGAGAAAACATTTTCGGCCTCTCCGCACACACCGTTCAAGGGGTTAATAAATAAATTACGTATACGTGCACATAAATCCAAAAGTCAGGGGTAAAGTTCAAAGCCCAAGGCATCAGCCGCATTTTCTAGCATATAATTAAGCGTAAGGGTGTGAGCCATTTCAAAAGGATGGGCTAAATTTGGTGATTGGCATCTATTTCATGAAATTAGCCAAATTACAAAGGTTTAAAAATTTCTAAGTCGCTATTACCGCTACATAGAAGCCATGAATTCTTAAAGCATATAACATTTTTCGTTCCTTTGCACCTGAATAATTCTATAAGAGGCGTTTTTAATCTTGCGAAATAGACACTAAATCTACCTTTGAGTAATATTTTATAAAACGAAGCCAAATTGTTAGAAGATTAAAAGGGAAGCAAAGACTGGAGGTCACTGTGAGTTTAGAAAATTTTCCGTTTCCATTGAATTGGTGATGCTCTTTTATAGTTTAAAATGATATACAGAATGTTGCCACAAATAAGTTTTAACTATTTTATATTTAATTAAACCTTTTGAGTAATTTTTGTTCATTAAATATTATTTTTCTTTTCTTTTCATTGGACAAAAGCTAGCATTGTGTTTCCATACGAAAGATAATCGCAAACTCCTTCAGAAGTCAAGAGTAATCCAGCAGTCTCCATAGCGTGCCTCGTGTCGTGCCACAAAATGTACACTCAGAATACTTAACTATTCAAATAAAGCATTGAAATTTCAGTTGCGTTGCAAATTTAATTAAATATGAGGTAAATACGTTCCCGTTCCCGTTCCCGTTGCCGTTCTGCTGCTACCAAAAAGAGGACATGTACAAAAATTGCAAGAGACTCATAAAGAGTCCTGGCCGGGACGGGCGGGTCAACAGGAGGGAGGTGGCAACAAACAAGGGGGACAAACAGACAAACTAGTTAAAGTGTGTTGGCTGTTGCCTGTTGGTTCTGTTTTTGTTTCTGCTTCTGTTTGGCAGACAGGCCACAGGCACGGACAGAGGCAAAAGGCGAGTCAAGTAGAGGGGGTGAATGGGTGCAGCAAATACTAGAATGCTGCTCGGAAAAATGGGTAATGGGGGCGTGACCCCAAGCCGACACAGACATTTAAGTGAAAGCGTTGAGCGTTGACACGCAACAAGAACAAAGTTGGGCCGCCTTCAATGTTTCGGTATTTAATTTAATTTGCCAGCTCATGCGTTTTGTGTTCCTTCCCTTCCACCACTCAACTCTCAACTTGCTTGTTATCTATAAATTCTTTATTTTTTGATAAATCGAATTGTACAAATTGCAAATTGTAAACATGCAATAAATTAAGTAAGTTGCAAATGAAATTATTTTTCATTTCAAATGTGTGTATGGGACGAGTATTTCGGCTTCTAGCTCTGCTAATGAAATTTGTGTAAATAATTGCTTGATTATGCAGCGCCTAAAAATGGGCTGGCCTGTGGTTTGGTGGTTCTGCGGTGCACTTGCCAGCAGTTTGTTGCCCTCGGACAAGAGACGCATTAAAACTAATGCTGATGCGGCGTCTCAAAAAGCGGTTCGCCGGCATCCGAAGCAGGGTGTGCTGGGGAGACAGACAGTCTTAGACACAAGCTTATGGACAAGTCCATAAGGCCGACCGTTAACACCTTGTAGCAGCAGCCACGTCCAACTTGCCTAATGCCAAAGCTCAGAGCCATTGCCACAAACTGTGTCAGCAAAGCAATTTTTTGATACTCTCAAAATTGATCAAGCCTTATGCATAAATATTTTTTGAGTGTATCAAAGTATAAAATATTTTTAATGTTTTAGAAACTACGTATTTTTTCTTATAGGTTTTTCATATAGTTAATAGGAAAGAATAAAAGATGTTTTTATTAAAAAAGCAGAACTCAATGAGTTTGTAAGTTTTAATTTGTGTTCTAATAAATAGATTATTTTTTTATAATTTTTTTTTTAAGTTTCTCTATATTAAATATTTCAAAAGGGTATCCCATTGTTCGATTACACCTTTTAACGAACTAGGTTCTGTGTGTGGGTATGACCTCGAGCAGTATGTTTCTACCCACCCTAAATGCCGAGCACACACAGTCACACACACCGAAGGCTAAGATCTTTTGGGGAGCGAACGACATCCCAAGGGGTCCAAGGAGCGAATGGGTGGTGGGGTGAGTGTGGACCCTTCATATGCCACCGAATGTGTATGTATGTGGCTTTTCGTATATATGTGCTATGTAAACGTGTTTTTTGACAGTAATAGTTTGTAATATAAATTCACACCAGCATGCCAACGCCAAAACGCACAAAAGGCAACATCCTCCATTCTCCTCGGAGCTCAGAGCGCAAATATCCTGCCCCCCACAACCATCTCCTTTCACCCACACACAGACAACAAAGTATTTTGCTACGTGTAACAAAAAAGCCATTTAAGCATTTTGAGTTGGCGGTGAAAATAAGATCAAGGGTGGAGGTCGACAAGGGGAGACCTAACCATTTAATGGCTCCACACTCCATGGGAACTTCTTGGGTTAAAATCTGAATGTGTGTGTATGGCTGATCCCTTTTTAATGCAGGTTACACCCGAAAAATATAAAAACGTTAACTTTCTCATTACTTCAAAACAATTTTCCATAAATTCAACAGCAGAAAATGTGCAAGGATAACAGTTACTGCTTACACAAAGAAAAATAAAAGCTTCGTAATTAAATTTTAAAATTTGTATCCTGTTGATTTCGTTTTTTGGCAAAGAAAAAGATATTACTATTTTTTCAAACTGTAAAATACGTTTGGAAAATCTTTTTTTATATTATTTATATTCCATAAAGTTTTTCGTTGTTTTCCAGATGTCTGGACACTCAAGATTATCGAGTGCGATTGATACCAAACTGAAAACTGTCACGCGGCCACTGACCATGTCCTTGGGCAACGGAATCCTTTGCTCCCAATCAACCATTCGTTCGCATTGTTGATGATGCACATTTCATGTTAATGCAATTAAGTTTTAATTGTTGAATTGTTGATCTTAACGCATGATTTCATATTTATGCACATTAATGTCAATCGGTTTGGTCTGGCTGGTCCTGCAGACCGGGCTGCAAGCGCCCCGTCGTCCTTGGCATTCTTTCCCCTTAACCCATTCGATTCGTGACAACCTTTTCGCTTCCGCATCGTTGTCATTGTAATTGCGTGTCCGATAAGCAAGGCATTTAAGTGTCGCATTTATTGTAATTACGCAGGCTCAAACGATCTTTTTTGTTGGAAATTTTCAGTGCAATGTCAATTTTTATATGGTATGACTTTACATATACACGGAATACACTTACCAAAGGACAGCAAAGCTAATCCTTGTAATTAGACAAGACTGCTTGGAAATTAAAACTTTTTGGGCTCTAGGCTCGATATTTTTCCATGGAAAATCAACAAGTAACTGTACAAGGAGGAGTCCTCCTTGAAGTCCCCCTCAGTTAAATTATGTGAACTAAAGTCGCTGACATGATTTCTGATCAACGTTTGTTTATGGGTTTTATATTGAAATGAATTAATTAATATTTTCTGAAACCAGGATTTACGAGGAAGCGACAATAAAAATGTGACAAATTGCACCAGAAAACACGGAATAAACACCAGATCGATCTTAGACAAATTGCTGGCAGGTAATAAATTGAGTAAAATCGCAACGAAAATTGAAGTCTGGAATTTATTGAAGATGGAAATGTGTAAGCCATCCCTGCCTCTTACTAATTGCAGTTCAGTTCTTTGTTGCATGCAAGGAGGATACCACTAGGAGAGACTAGCATGGTTGGAATATTTAAAAAGAATATTCCCCTATTACACTCTACAAGAGGCGGTGGTGCTCTCAATACTCCTAACTTCGAGCTTTGTGTGTGGCATCAACTAACCTGGAATTTGTCATAAGACAAGCGAGCGGGCTTTTATTAAAAACTTGCCAACTTGCGAATCTCTCAGCTTTCCATTTTCCCCAGACTCTCGCTTCTTTTTTGCGGCTGCCTGTCACCAAGCATCAGGCATCCTTATATTATATTTTACTTCCACGGCTCGCTTTACTTTTTATTTTTTGCTCGCTACCGGTGCCTTTGTTCTGCGCAACCACATGCAACAAAGTCAAAGTTTTCAATCACATGTCAAACGCTAACTTGCCTAGAGTGCGAAGTACACCTAAGCTCAAAATACTAGCTTGTCTCTGATAAAAATCAAAGTAAATATTCTTTAGTTTTTAGTCAAGTTGAAAGTTTGATGGAGAGCTCGCAACGGACATTTTTATTCAATTCTTCAAGGTTGTTTGCAGTTTAAAATCTCTAACAAAATCAACTATTCACTTTCGTCTCTCTAAACTCTATTGTTTTTTCCGAAAGTGTAATGGCCATGTGTCGGGTGATAAAGGACGTCTCGGGGCCTGGCATTCCCAACAGTTGCCACATATTGCTCATAAATGTTGAATACACAGGAGCCGAAGGAACCCTTTCCCCGACGTCTTTTTACTTTCGGTGAACCACAGCCGCATGCTGCAAAACTTTTGCTTGTCACAATTTATGGGCGGGCACAAATATTTCGCATACAATGTGTCGCAATCAACTGGTTGAGGTATTCTCGTAGCCCCTTCTACAATTCTACTAGTATCCCAGAAACTGATGTCGAAAGATTTGCTTAGCAAGTTATTAATTGCCCTGGCAGGAAGGGTGAGTGCTGACAAAACAGCTGCATAAATAATTAAAATTTTCCACTTTAAAATCACACTGAAAATCGGTTTGTTTTGTACCCTTTTCCCTCGTTCAAGGATAATCAACACAACCAACCGCAAAAAGGGTTAAGGGGTCTATTTCGATTCTTTGGTTTGTGTAAGTGTGTGTGGCGGTGTGGGGGACAGTCTGTTGAGGGCGGCCAATCATCATTAAAATTTTGGCCCAAATTAGAGTGGATATAAAACAATTTTTGGCCTATTTGCATTACGCCCTGTCGATATTTAGTTTGGGTTTTCATTTCTTTCTTTTCAATTTTTTTTTTCGTTTTGGTTGTTCTGTTTTTGTTTTCATGTTAGCCCTGTTTTTATTGGAGGTTTGTTTTATTGTTTGGGTCATTTTACGGTTGAGCGCAATCAAAATAAATGCGGAGTATCAGAAGGGATTTCAAAATTTTTTGGTTGGTTGTTGTTTTTATTTTTGTTTGCCATGTTATTGAAATAAATGTTGCCAGTTATCGTTACTATTGTTGTTGTGTTTTAATAAAATTACCTTTTGTGTATGCAAAGGGGCGTTTTGTGGGCCTTGAGTTGTCAAAATGTTCTGTGTAACAAATTGCGTTCAAAGCCGCAAATGCAAAATTTTGTTTACTTCCAGCCGACACAGGCAATTGATTAGCATATTCAATTTTAATTATTGTTAAAGCCTTTATGTGCGCGTATATATGTCTGCTTGTAGATCTCGGTGGGCGAGAAACCGTAAATAATGTTTACATTCTGATTGATCAATATTGTTGTGTTGGCCATAAACAATGTGCACCCTTTGCCTGCGCTTCATTTTGATTATTGGCCCTCTAAACTAGCCCAGTTGTGATTTTATTTAGGGCGCTAGCCTTTAACCCGAGAAATGAAATTGATAGTATTTTAATATTGAGTTCAGATTTTTGCAATGCAATATCGTTTTTCACTTTCTATTTTCTAGGCCATCAATAATGCATTTTTCTTGGAGGGAATCCCCCTCACTCTTGATTGAATAATTCGTGGCCTTAAAATTGGGAGTGTGTAGGCGAACATTGAAAAGCACTTAAGTGCCTTACAGTATCGTCGGCGTATATAATATATAATATTGGATTTTATTTAGAATTGAATTCCTTTATTCTTCTTTATATACCCTGTACATCGCAACTTAAAGTGGATCATAATCATTAAAATTGAAACTAAAATTCTGTAGCTAAATTTTTTGAATAATTTCTTAAAGTAGGTATTTTAATTTTAAATATATGACAGTAATGCAGATTCAATAGTTGGCAGGTTCGTGGTCTAAAGGACGGGTTCTTTTTTTATATAAATCTGCGCATAAAATATTGCTACAAGTAATATTTCAACCATTTAGTGGTAGAAGCAGAATCAATACCAGGAAGAGGCATTAGCATACTTTTCCCCACACCGCCAGTCTCTTTCTGTTCCTGTGCGCCTTCTCTTTTGCTCGTACACGTACATGGGCGGACCCATAAATCTTTGTGACTGGCGGCGGGCAACTTGAAACTCAAACAGCTTCGCTTCTGCATTTGATTCATGAATAACTCGTTCTTCCCGGCTGCCTGCTCCTTGCTTTATCGCAGAACCTGGCCCTCTTGTACTTCCACTTTACAATTTTGATAGATTTCCCGTATAGTTGAATCGAGTCCATATTGAAATGTGGCCTGTAGTCTTTAGATGGCATCGTACATTTGTCTTGATCTGCATAACCATTCTCGTTTCAGCCGGTACGAGCAATTCAACAGATTTACTCGTGTCCTGCAGTCCAATTTATGCAATTTAAGCCAAATCAAATAATAATCCAATTCCCTGGAAAGCCCTGCAACTGCATCAGAGACATCAACTATCAACATTGTTTGACAGCAACCAAGACCAAGACCAAGAACAACTAAACTAACCTAAAATAATAATAACAACTGACCAACAGGCCTGAAGGATTTCTGGGGCTCGCTTCATGCTTTCCTAAGTAAGTTAATATGCCATTTGAATGTTGTGATTTGGGCCGGGCCAGTCCGAACAGACTGCAATGAATTTTAATTAATTAAAGATTGTGTGCATCAAGCTCTCACGTAATGTGCATTAACCGCACGTCAGATATCTTGTTTATAGTAAACCTTCCTGCCCCATTCTTGACTGGTTCCATTCTCCTTTCTCACCCGTGCGCGCCCCAGCCTTAGGCGAAAGGATGGTTGCAAAACGGACACAGACCTTAATAAATGTTTGTTCAACTGCGGTTAGGCATATTTGAATTTGCAGAATTTTGGAATATTGGCCAGGAGCCTCTCTGTCTCTGTGGCATAACATTCAGTTAATGATTTTGTCTCTGTTACTAACACAGATTTCTGTATTTCATCCCGAGTCCCTTTGGCTCTCGGCTCTTGGCTTTCACATTTACTTAATGAAAATTGAGACTTTTGCTGCAACTTAATTTTGATTTCTTCAAAATATATATATTAATATTTACCAAATATACTTCATTTTGAAGCGAAACATGATAGTGGCCTGGCTGGAAGCTAACATCCATATATTATATTACTTTTCATAATGTTACTATTCCTGCAATATAATTACACTTCAAAACTTAATACCCGAAATGCATACGCCACATGCTATATTGTACATTAATTTCTGTGAAGTAATGAAAGGAATGTAATGTTCTTCAAAGAAAGCATGTTCTTCAGTGAGACCAAAAAATGTAACAGCTTCCTAGTAGTAAGGATTCGGTGTCCAAGGCTAATAAAAGTCAAGCTCCGTACATATGTTCCCTGGAAAGTGGGCAGTCATGTTTAAAGTTTTGCCCTCGACTACTATACATTGTTGTGCACATAATCTAACATTTAGAGCTGGGGGAAAGCGGATACTGCCAGGGTATCATCACAAACGTTTATTACGCCCATAAATAGGTGAAAAATTACGATGTTTGTTTACCATCTTCGGTACTGGAAGCAAAACTTTTCTTTTAGTTTCCACAATTTTGCTGCAATTTTGTTGCTTTACTCAATTTTCTTTAATATTTCTTGGCCTTTTGCTTTGGCATACTTAAAACTAACCACAAATGAAGAAATAGTAATTATCGTCCTTGCTTATTCAAGTAAAATCATTCGTGAATATCTTAAGAGCAAACTTAATTAGGAAAATGTTTAATTTCTTTTTCGCGACTAATGAACTAATTTCCTGAAAATGAAAGTAAAACGAAGCGGCTAACTGCGAGTCATGTGCATTTGTTTCCTGTCAACACTTTTCGACTGAGGCGTTTCATACAAATTTGTCAAATTCTTTGTGAGTTTGCGGCAAAGGTTGAGGATGGGTGGTAATGGGTGAAAAGTAGGCGCCACAAAAAGAGGAGACCCTTGGGTTGTAGGGGCTGTGACTTCTAAGCTGCTCCTCTGGTCGCATTTCGCGGAACATTTGCTGTCGAGCATAGATTTTTCACACTATCCATCGTATGGGGGGCTTTGAAGGAATACTCCAGGAGAATGTTGAGTAAACGGCGGGGGGTGTGGCAAGTTGACAAATGAGCGGTAATTTGTTGGGACGTAAATTTGAATGGAAGCGCCTTGATTGCCACTTGAGACGTTTGTGTGGCAACAGCTGCCAGCGAAAGGGATTCCTCTCGGTCTCGGTTCCCAGTCTCACTCCCATTCTTATTCCCATTCCAATCCAAGTCTCCTCGAACAAGACCAGCGACGGTTCCAGTCAGCTCTCATCCTCCGGCAGGATACTCAATTTTCCTACAGCGTCGGATATGCAAATAATAATGATATATTGGCTGTGAAAAATTTGCGCGACAGCAGCTACCCTAAAAAAATGAAAATGGTTTCTGGGAAACTTTTCAGGCAGAACTTACCGCTTAGCCGAAAAGAAAAAGATGGATATCTCCGTCGTATTGGCACAATCTGTGTCCGATTTTAATCTTGTGTAATAAATGCTATTCATTTATTTGACTTTACAATTTAATAAACAACAATATTTTCTAGATATATTTAACCCAAACTATTGAATATGTTTACCCTAATTTTGATTGGTAAATATGTAATATAGTTTTGTGGCAAAGGTAAAACCATTAACAACTTTCAAATACATTTTGGAATGATATCATTTCAAATGATATCAAAGTTTCATAAAACAAAAAACTAGGGTATCCGGAATATCTAAACTTTTTCGGGGACGTCTATTGTTGCTTTATGCCTTTTGTCTTTTGATGCCGCCGATGTGGATTAGGATTACCGCTAACGGTAATAAATAGACCTGCCACGCGTGTGTAATTTAGCCGGGCCAGAAGAGGCGGCCAGAGGCAGCTGCCAAAGGGAGTGCAAAAAAAAAAGCAGCAGCAGCCATGACGCGGTCGTTGACAGTAATGAAATTATGACATTGCTTAAACAAAGTATCCATGGCCGAGTATTACGAAAATTTTGTTGTCTTGGCCAGAAACCTTGAATCATATTTAGACTGCGTTTGCCACCAGACTTCCGAGAAACGTCCGAATGGACGAAAAGGTCCGTCAGTCCTTGTAATTTATATTAATTAAAATTTCGGCTGATGAAATGCCTTTGATTATACTTAAAATGAGCTTCCAGACAAAAAAGGGTTAAACTCCACTGGGAGAACAATTTCATATAAAATTTAAGCAAGATTCAAGATATTAACAAAAACTAGCAATATTTATTTCAATCCATTCTATGACTCCTTGACCAAAGAAAAGCAAATTCAAAATTATAATCATAAATCACTATAAAGTCTGAATTTTTAAATCTAATTCTTATTGCCAAGTCAGCTGACTGTGCAAATGGCTAAGAAGACTGTTCCATATGTCATATGCAAAGCAAGCTGCGTCGTAAAAAGTGTTCCACATTGTGGTGGGACATGTGGCAGTTCCAAAAAAATTTCAAAAAGCATTGCGATGAAACTAAGCAGAAATCTTAATAACATCGAGAACTTCTAGAAACATGTTTCAATTGAAGCTTGGAAGCTTGAGGGCTTAAGTTATTACTCTAGAGCTAGCTGTGTTAGAGATTCGATTTAAAACTTTCCTTGATAAGATGATGGACATATGCTTACCATATCGCGCATTCGTTCGACCAGCTCTTGTCTCAGCTCCTCCCTCTATGCCGTCTGAGCGCTTCAATAAATCACTGAGGGGCATTTCTTTAACTTCGCTACTAGTGGAGCTTTGGCTCATGTCTTTCGCTATTATTTCGGTTGACATTGCGCTTGCCTTTTATGTCCCACCCCCAGCCCCAGTCCAAGTCTCAGTTTTAGTCCCAGTGCATTTGTGTCAGCAAGCGCATGAGCCAGCTGGCTCTTAGCTGCTAGCTAGCTGATTCTGATTCTGCTCTAAACCGACATTGAGTTACATGCAACAAAAGTATTTTGACAAGTGAACATGCTCGGTCAGGAGCAACAAGGACCAAGGAACAGGACTGAGGGACAGGCCACGGAGACAGTGGCATAAACTGGAGACGGAGCCAACCATTCATGCAATATGCGGGTGGGAGCTGATTCCAGCCAACATGTCCAACATGACACACATATGGAGCAAGGACCGGGAGAGTTATGGATCCATTTGCTTGTCTGTGGGCTGGGGATAACTTGAGACATTTGCTGCTACTGCTTAAATTACTCAAAATTTATGCATGTGCCTGGCTCCGAACACGCCCTCCAAATGTATGTATGGTATATTTTGTGACCCTTCTTGGCCAATTTCCAGAACAAACAGCAGCCAATTTCTACTGAAAAACATTGCCATTGCTTGGTAGTGACATGGCTGGGTAATTTTCTTACTGTTGGCACAAATCAATAATGGTTTACATAATCAAAGCAACAGTTACCCGGAAATCTTGTCAAAAGTATTGGTATGGAAGGCCAAAATATTTTAAATTATGGGGGAATAAATATTCTTCGATTATTTGCTTCTGCAAAAAATATGTTATCAGAAATATTTGCAGCAGTTATTCTCTTTGCATTTAATATACCATTTCGAGTAAGCACGCGCGCGAGCATCATTTAAATCTTATATATTTTTAATTTTCGTTTTAATAACTACCAACAGGGGCGTACAGAGCTTTTTTGGGGCAAAACAAAAATTCTGGGCCCTCCTCCCTCCCTATTAACAATTGAATATATTAATCTGAAAATTATTGGGAAATATATATAGAATAACATTTAAAAGGTAATATAATAAGTTTTTATTTCAATCACGTGTTTTACCCAGAGATACAAATTGAGAATACATGCCCCCCCCCCTCTGAACGCGCCTGACTACCAAAAAAGCTTTAAAATATATTTCTAACATTGTTAAAGTCTTAAATAATTATTCTAAGGTTTAAATCCCCCAAATTTATGATAAACTTCATACCATTTCAAACAGAAACGAGAAAAAACTACAAATTGACCCTGGTACTACATTGTATTTTCATTTTTGCATATTGTATAAATATTAATGCGCTCCCCTGCTTTCGGAGCCACCTGGATCATTAATCTTTCTTTGTTGAAGGACGGAGTCTGAAGTCTGGGGACGTGCCCAATGATGTTTAGGCATTGCGACCTACCCGAAAAATTCTCTCCCACATTCCAGGAGTTCTTGTCACCTGGCGGGGGATGCTCTGAATTCCATCTTAAAAAGAAACAAAAGAATCTCTTTTCGTCGGTTGTTAGCCATGATTAGCAAGGCAGCTAAACTAAGACTTGACTCCCAATTTGGATCGTCTTTGTCACACGGTTCATTTTGTATATTGTTTGCCATTCGTGATGATAAATCGCCTGCGGCAGCGGTTACTGCAGGTCATAGGTCAGTTATTGGATATATTGCAAATATGCCCGTTGCTCACTTTGATTGATGGTGTGTTGACTTTGGCTTTATTTGTTTAATTTTCAAGCTGTTATAGCTGCGAATTTAAAGCTTCTTCATGTTTAAATAACCCACACATGGCGCACCATTCCGGTGCGGGCTGCCTTTGCTGGCGAGGGTGAGCCCAGCGACCACATCCAGGTTTTTAGCCACCGGCGGTGAAGCTCCTTTGCAGGCGGTCTGCCCTGTCTCAGCCGCATAGGCAAATATGAAAAGATCATAAATTTTCATTCAATTTAATGCCTCAGCAAACAATTTTTATAGTCAGGGCAAAAACTGTCAGAGGACTTGGCTGCAGTCTGAGTTCTAAGCTAAGCTGCTGGCAGCTGTTTTAACAGCTTGTTTTGTGGCCTCTTTCATAACACAAATACCCGTTCTTTTTTGGAATGTGTATGTACATACCATAAGTGTATAAATGTGCATGGGGATATATATTTTATGTGGGCGTCCATTTCATACATGATAGCATAAATGGCTCAATGCAAAAGTTGTCTAGCAATGGAGCACCAAGGCACCAGGAGCCCTTTAGCTGCGCTCTGTGTGCCTCTCAATTCCTGACATAAAAAAAGAAATAATAAAAATATTAAACGAAGGCAGAAAAACAGAAAATCTGTTTAAATATGTGTAAAAATTAGAGAAAAAAGTGTCCTAAATGTATTTAATAAATAGACAAAATAAAAGAACAAGTTCAATTTACTTTTTTAATCTACAATGCTCTAATCTACAAAAAAATACGCAAGTTTCATGTTCATCATTATCAGATTTTTGTGGAGTTGATTTTTCTCAAACGATTTATGAATATCTCGACTAGTCCTTAACCGATTAAAGAACTGAGTACCATTTTGCCATGGAAACTTTATCCTGATCCTTAGTCCTGATTCAAAAATGGTAATTCGTTTCTAAATCGGTAGCGAATTAGCACAGAATAAATAATTCGAATAAAACTGTTCGATAAATGGAAATTTTAGATTTTCAAAAAGGGTATATGGATATTTCTCAAAAACTCATGTTTTCATCACTATGTTTAAGTTTTTAGAGATATTTTTGCCGTTTCGTATCCGATTTTTCACCAAGATACCATTTAGGAATCCGGACTGCATTTTCTGATCATTATCTATTTTCTGATCATAGATTTTTATTTGACCGAAGTGTTAACTTCATAAACTCAATTCAAACATTGCCTATACGCTCATATGTCCTTTTCTCGTCCCCTAACTTATGTTTTTAAGGAATATGCTTTATATATATACGATATTCAAATAGCATTCGAACATACAAATTCGGGAAGGTATAACTTTCGCCGATTGGAGGTACACAAACCAAGTTATGGTCAATTCGGTAAAATTTATAAAAATGCAAAATCACGTACCATATAAGCCTAAATGTCCCATTTTCATCGTTTTGCTTAAATTTTTAAAGATATTTTTTGCCAATTTTTATCCGATTTTTCACCAAGAAACCATTTAGGAATCATTTGCTGTCCATCATAATCATAGATTTCTTATTATCCGAATTTTAAAATTCATAAAATCCATTCAAACACCGCCTATTCGCCCATATGCCATTTTCTTGCACTCTTACTTACGCTTTTAAGGAATACGCCTAATAAATAAACGATAATCAAATAGTATTCGAAGATACAAATTCGGGAAGGTAAAACTTTTGTCGATTGGAGGTAAAAAAAACAATGTAATAGCTCTTTAAATAAATAAATTGAATTGTTTTTGAATTAAAAAATACGGATAGGTGATATTTGTCACAAAATGTCTTTTTTAACCATTTGATAGCGTATATTTTATTCAATTTCGAACCGATTTGAAAACGATATATAATTCATGAATCACGGCTTCAGTCTGCTTCGATCTGCATCAAAAAATCCGAGAAACTAATCAAAAAAAATTAACCCGATTTTTCAAAATATTGAAAGGGGTATCATCATGATATTTTCAAAAATCGAATAAATTTTTCTTGATTGATATTTTGGATCTTTGGATGCAAGTTAAAGAAGATTGAAGTCCTGATGCATAAATGGTATTCTATTCCGAAATCGGATGCCAAATGGCAAAAATATTCGCTAAAAACCTAAGGTAAAGGAAAAAAAAGGACATTCGGACTTTTACGTGATTCATAAATCAATATTATTTCGATAAATTTTAGCAAATTAGCCATAACTTGGTTAAAACACCTTCAATTGGCGAATGTTATACATTCCTGATATTGTATTTTCGAGTACTTTCATAATATTATATATTCTTAGAAAACACTTCTTACAAAATTAAGTTTAAGGGCAGGAAAAAGTCGTTTGGGTTTATATGTGGTATTCATAACGATGTTATTAAGTTTACGCTTTGATTCAATACTGATCTTTGATAAAGATTGTAAGCAAACAAAGTCTGCATTCATAAATGGTATTCTATTCCGAAATCGGATGAGAAATGGCAAAAATATTCGCTAAAAACCTAAGGTAAAGGACAAAAAAGGACATTCGCACTTTTGCGTGATTCTTAAATCAACATTATTTCGATAAAGTTAAGCAAATTAGCCATAACTTGGTTAATACACCTCCAATTGGCGAATGTGATACCTTCCCGATCTTGTAGTTTTGAGCACTTTCAAAATTTTTTATATTCTTAGAAAACACTCCTGACAAAATGAAGTTAAAGAGCAGGAAAAGAACGTTTGGGTTCATATGTGTTATTCATAAAGATTTTATTAAGTTTATGCTTTGATTAAAAACTGATCTTTGATTAAGATTGTAAAGAAATTAATTCCGGATTCATAAATGGTATACTGTTCCGAAATCGGATGCGAAATGGCAAAAATATTCGCTTAAAACCTAAGGTAAAGGACAAAAAAGCACATTCGGAATTTTGCGTCATTCTTCAATCAACATTATTTTGATAAATTTTAGCAAATTAGCCATAACTTGGTTAAAACACCTCCAATTGGCGAATGTTATTCCTTCCTGATCTTGTATTTTCGAGTACTTTTATAATATTATATATTCTTAGATAACACTCCTTACAAACTGAAGTTAAAGGGCAGGAAAAGGTCGTTTGGAATCATATGTGGTATTCATAACGATTTTATTAAGTTTACGCTTTGATTAAATACTGATCTTTGATAAAGATTGTAAGCAAACGAAGTCCGGATTCATAAATGGTATGCTATTCCGAAATCGGATGAGAAATGGCAAAAATATTCGCTAAAAACCTAAGGTAAAGGACCAAAAAGGACATTCGGACTTTTACGTGATTCATAAATCAATATTATTTCGATAAATTTTAGCAAATTAGCCATAACTTGGTTAAAACACCTCCAATTGGCGAATGTTATACCTTCCTCATCTTGTATTTCCGAGTACTTTCATAATATTATATATTCTTAGAAAACACTTCTTACAAAATTAAGTTTAAGGGCAGAAAAAAGTCGTTTGGGTTTATATGTGGTATTCATAACGATTTCATTAAGTTTACGCTTTGATTAAATACTGATCTTTGATAAAGATTGTAAGCAAACAAAGTCCGGATTCATAAATGGTATTCTATTCCGAAATCGGATGAGAAATGGCAAAAATATTCGCTAAAAACTTAAGGTAAAGGACAAAAAAGGACATTCGGACTTTTACGTGATTCATAAATCAACAATATTTCGATAAATTTTAGCAAATTAGCTATAACTTGGTTAATACACCTCCAATTGGCGAATGTTATACCTTCCTGACCTTGTATTTTCGAGTACTTTCATAATATTGTATATTCTTAGATAACACTCCTTACAAAATGAAGTTAAAGGGCAGGAAAAGGTCGTTTGGGTTCATATGTGGTATTCATAACGATTTTATTAAGTTTACGCTTTGATTAAATACTGATCTTTGATAAAGATTGTAAGAAAACAAAGTCTGGATTCAAAAATGGTATTCTATTCCGAAATCGGATGAGAAATGGCAAAAATATTCGCTAAAAACCTAAGGTAAGGGACAAAAAAGCACATTCGCACTTTTGCTTGAATCTTAAATCAACATTATTTCGATAAATTTTAGCAAATTAGCCATAACTTGGTTAATACACCTCCAATTGGCGAATGTTATACCTTCCTGATCTTGTATTTTCGAGTACTTTCATAATATTATATATTCTTAGATAACACTCCTTACAAAATGAAGTTAAAGGGCAGGAAAAGGTCGTTTGGGCTCACATGTGGTATTCATAACGATTTTATTAAGTTTACGCTTTGATTAAATACTGATCTTTGATAAAGATTGTAAGAAAACAAAGTCTGGATTCAAAAATGGTATTCTATTCCGAAATCGGATGCGAAATGGCAAAAATATTCGCTAAAAACCTAAGGTAAGGCACAAAAAAGTACATGCGGTCTTTTGCGTGATTCTTAAATCAACATTATTTCGATAAATTTTAGCAAATTAGCCATAACTTGGTTAATACACCTCCAATTGGCGAATGTTATACCTTCCTGATCTTGTATTTTCGAGTACTTTCATAATATTATATATTCTTAGATAACACTCCTTACAAAATGAAGTTAAAGGGCAGGAAAAGGTCGTTTGGGTTCATATGTGGTATTCATAACGATTTTATTAAGTTTACGCTTTGATTAAATACTGATCTTTGATAAAGATTGTAAGAAAACAAAGTCTGGATTCAAAAATGGTATTCTATTCCGAAATCGGATGAGAAATGGCAAAAACATTCGCTAAAAACCTAAGGTAAGGGACAAAAAAGGACATTCGCACTTTTGCGTGATTCTTAAATCAACATTATTTCGATAAATTTTAGCAAATTAGCCATAACTTGGTTAATACACCTCCAATTGGCGAATGTTATACCTTCCTGATCATGTATTTTCGAGTACTTTCATAATATTGTATATTCTTAGATAACACTCCTTACAAAATGAAGTTAAAGGGCAGGAAAAGGTCGTTTGGATTCATATGTGGTATTCATATGTGGATTCAAAAATGGTATTCTACTCCGAAATCGGATGAAAAATGGCAAAAATATTCGCTAAAAACCTAAGGTAAGGGACAAAAAAGCACATTCGCACTTTTGCGTGAATCTTAAATCAACATTATTTCGATAAATTTTAGCAAATTAGCCATAACTTGGTTAATACACCTCCAATTGGCGAATGTTATACCTTCCTGATCTTGTATTTTCGAGTACTTTCATAATATTATATATTCTTAGATAACACTCCTTACAAAATAAAGTTAAAGGGCAGGAAAAGGTCGTTTGGGTTCATATGTGGTATTCATAACGATTTTATTAAGTTTACGTTTTGATTAAATACTGATCTTTGATAAAGATTGTAAGAAAACGAAGTCCGGATTCAAAAATGGTATTCTATTCCGAAATCGGATGAAAAATGGCAAAAATATTCGCTAAAAACCTAAGGTAAAGGACAAAAAAGGACATTCGCACTTTTACGTGATTCATAAATCAACAATATTTCGATAAATTTTAGCAAATTAGCTATAACTTGGTTAATACACCTCCAATTGGCGAATGTTATACCTTCCTGACCTTGTATTTTCGAGTACTTTCATAATATTGTATATTCTTAGATAACACTCCTTACAAAATGAAGTTAAAGGGCAGGAAAAGGTCGTTTGGGTTCATATGTGGTATTCATAACGATTTTATTAAGTTTACGCTTTGATTAAATACTGATCTTTGATAAAGATTGTACGAAAACAAAGTCTGGATTCAAAAATGGTATTCTATTCCGAAATCGGATGCGAAATGTCAAAAATATTCGCTAAAAACCTAAGGTAAAGGACAAAAAAGGACATTCGGACTTTTACGTGATTCATAAATCAACAATATTTCGATAAATTTTAGCAAATTAGCCATAACTTGGTTAATACACCTCCAATTGGCGAATGTTATACCTTCCTGATCTTGTATTTTCGAGTACTTTCATAATATTATATATTCTTAGATAACACTCCTTACAAAATGAAGTTAAAGGGCAGGAAAAGGTCGTTTGGGTTCATATGTGGTATTCATAACGATTTTATTAAGTTTACGCTTTGATTAAATACTGATCTTTGATAAAGATTGTAAGAAAACAAAGTCTGGATTCAAAAATGGTATTCTATTCCGAAATCGGATGCGAAATGGCAAAAATATTCGCTAAAAACCTAAGGTAAGGCACAAAAAAGTACATGCGGTCTTTTGCGTGATTCTTAAATCAACATTATTTCGATAAATTTTAGCAAATTAGCCATAACTTGGTTAATACACCTCCAATTGGCGAATGTTATACCTTTCTGATCTTGTATTTTCGAGTACTTTCATAATATTATATATTCTTAGATAACACTCCTTACAAAATGAAGTTAAAGGGCAGGAAAAGGTCGTTTGGGTTCATATGTGGTATTCATAACGATTTTATTAAGTTTACGCTTTGATTAAATACTGATCTTTGATAAAGAT